>OX123188.2:4056474-8856474 GCA_944739405.2 Euclidia mi | reverse complement strand
ATCTTTGTTCTACTATTCCTGTTTTACATTTTGAATTATGGATGGATGAATCCATTTTGGAAAATTCCGTTTTCTAGGTATTGCCTCACATATTTCAAATATGGAATGCTTTTCCTTCTAGTTATTTGAACGTGTATCGAATATCAAAGTAAATGGTGATTAAAGATGGTTGCATAAACGATAGAGGTGGCCTCACGAGTAAATATTGCCTGAATATAGGCAGAGGCTAAATAGCTCTTTCAAAGACCAAAGTTTATTCCTTCAAATGTCTTATAGGGATTGAAATATGTGTCTACTCAATAGTTGTTTTCTTTGCTATTAAGTTTAACTATCTATCAAGAAGGCTTCAGACATGAAAATCGGGGTTTGCCACTCACGATCCAAATAGCACACGTGGATCTAGAACAAATATTACACGAAAGAGGTATAAGTAATATTAGGTTAGGTATACTTACATAAAATAAATATTATACTCATACAAATAGGTACCTAATTAAATTACGCATTTTATATAAATTAATGAATAAAATTACCATGATTGTGTAAGTTATCTAGAAAGTCGAATATCACGTTGTCAAGCACATTATCTGCTCCATTATCAAGTACATTTACTTGTAATTATGTAAGTGAACATTTGGTTGTTTTTTGTTCAATGTACGGCCGCACATTTCAAAATAATTTAGATATTAGATAGGTATAGTTTTATGATAATGGTGACGTGGCTGTTTGTAAATGATTGCCTTTGCCTGCAAACATGGCCGCCAGTAATTCTCGTTACTCATGTCAAACCTCACGTGTTCACCCACGTCGTTGCTTGCTGGCCTTACTTTTTTTTTTCTTTTTTTCTGCCGAACGAGTTGACTCCATGCTGCCTGCTGTTAAGCAGTCAATGAAGTCCCATAGTGATGGCCATCATCCCAGCAGCCAGCATGGCATTATAGCATGATGGCCCTCACCTTGACGGCCTTGAGAAAAGCTTTTTCACGCCCCGCTTAAAGAACCCAGGATCATAAGTGGAGGGAAACACGTGCTATGGATTTGTAAATTTTCCGACTTATAAATAGGGCTGGCGCTTATTTTAGGGACACAATAGCACAGTTGTTGAGAAAAGAGTTACACACAGTCTGGATTGAGTGTATAAAGGTTTGTGTACTGGACTTTATAGTACACGCAGATATTGTGTTAACCTTGAATGTTTACGAAACGACACGTGCAATGGTCAATGTCAAGGTTTTTTTTCGGGAATGCGGGTTAGCAATAACGCATTCAGTGATGAATGATGATACACCAATGTGCGTCAGTTGGTGATAATAATAGCTCACAATTTATTATTTAAATTACTTTTACTTTTAGACCTGTACATCAGCCAGGGTGGTGTTTAACCGACTTTATAAAATTAGGTTATTAATTCGAACTGTATGTATTTGTATTTGAGTACGATAATAAATTTTGTAACTGTATTTATGTATGTCCACGAAGTTCTCGGTAACTAAAAGCAATTTCGGCATAGTTCTTTTGATTTTATATCAGATATATTTCAACTTGTGAAACAGTCTAAGTTTCTTCAAAATCGGTTCAATAGTTTTTGAGATATGAATATCAACGTATTTCTGTAGGTGGACATTAATTAACAAATACGTAACTAAGTGAACTGTTTATTAAATTAAAATAACGAGTCCGAAGCCTATCTAAAAATAAAAAAAAATTAAGAAAAAGGTTTTCCAGCAGGATGCATCATGAAAAACAAACACAATGTGTGTGCACATGGCTGGCACTGGCCTCAAAAATTGTTGTTGAAAATATACTTATACTTTTTTCCTTTTCAGTTGACAGATTTGAAGTTGTTTTGATTTTTCAAATTATTTTTGTAATTTTTTGTCGAAAAGGGTAGGCGCTTATTTCGTACGATTTTCCATACCCCCTTTATTTTGGCAATGATAACCAATATTAATTTAATTTAGTGTGTACGATTGTAGGTACGTATCTAAATAAGATTTTTAGATAGTGAAAAATGAATATATAAAAACAGTTAAAATAAAAGCCACGTATGTTAACCGAATTAATTCCAAAGCAAATGCAAGTAAGTACAGCCAACTACAAAAGTGCGACCTGTGTGTGAATTAAAACACCTCGATTTATCCAGAAATCGTACAATATATTGAGAATAATAATATGTATACGTATAATAGGTACTTGCAATGATAAATCCTTACGAGACTTATGGTTAAAAATTAAAAGTCTCGTAAATGTATATAGATTTACTTATACATATAGCTGACTGTATATATTAGTAAAAAGTGATTTTTTTTTTAAAGATTCTTCTCCTTTTCTTTCACATTTTACAATTTATACCAGTAATAATTTTCTTAAAAATATCATAATTTTTAACCAAAATCGAGTAATTTAAAATTGGTATAAATAGCCGTATAAGTACACTCTTAGACTCTTTCTAAATTTTTATATTTGCTACCAGCCTCTAGTCGTATGGCAACCGTAATTTTTATTAAGAAGATATCAAGTTTATAAATAATATAACATTTTATGTATTCTGTTCATATAAGTAGCTATTCAAAGATTTTCAGCGATTTGATAGTGATAACGTCATTTATTTATCTTGTATCGTAAATATGCGATTTAAATATATACACCATGTATTTTAAGTCAGTTTTTTCTGAAGAGTATGTACTCAGTCCATGATATTGAAGCTACCTATAACATTTATTTTACAAAATAATACGTAAAAAAATTTTTTTATCCCAATTTTTTTGTCGCCTCAATTTATTTTTCGTGGCATAACAACGTGCCGGTCGGTGAGTAAGGTCAATGCACTTTATTTATAACCTAAAAAGTAGCTTACCCTACGTTCACGACATATTTTAGTCCTATGAAATGCTGATTTCTAAGATTTTTTTAAAAGAAAAAAATCTTTTTCGTATATTTTGTAAAATAAATATTATAGGTAGTTTCTATATCACGGGCTGATTACGTACTTCTCGGGTAAACACTGACTTAAAATACCTACACGGTGTATACATGCGGTAGGTCTGGGTTCGCCTACTATTATGTAGAACCTATAAATGTAAATCATGTCCAGTTATCGCATATTATTTTTAATTTACGTCACAATAGTTTAATGATAATGAATGAGTCAATGGGAGAATTCAGCCTATTGTACCACACTGACCAGACGGGTTGAACTTCCGCAAGATACTGTTTGCTTCGTGTACTTTCCATGGAATGAAATAGGGTAACGAAACTTTGTATTTGAATCCATCAACACACGGAAAGCTCAATTCACTTCAGAGATAATCGTTATTACCACGCTTAACATGTAACATGACAAAACAACACTTATAATAGTGCTATTTACTATGTAGGCAGTTAGGTACTGTAGGTAGGCGTGGCGAAGGAGAAATCTTAACCCTAACCTCGCCCAAGGCGATACACACCGCATACGGTCATGCGCTTGTGCAACGAGACTACTGCACAAACTAAAACAAGCTGCTATATTAAGCGTGCTATAACGTTTAACAGGATACAAATATAACGTTATGTGCTTATTTGTTATTCACATTGGTGTGGTCTTTCTCGTTGCTAGTGAGGGGTATATCTTTCCAACGTTTTCTATCATTTACTTACCCAGGTACTAGCATAGTGGACTCGGTGGGCATACGACAGAAGTCTAAATGAATTAATAACGTTTTACTTCCTTTGTAGGAAATTATCCCGCCGCTATATTTGAGTGGCTATCAGCAACTTTATTCGAGAATGGTGAAATTGTGGGCACCAATATTATTTGAGTACTGGCTCCGCGTTTAAATTCGACCTGGATAAGTGGAATACACGAGTGAAAACAAAAATAATGGATTCCATCAACCGTCATGTGTAATTGATAAGACACCTGTGTGACAGTGACAAACAAAATCACGTGTCACTTGTACTGGCACCGAGCATGACTGTGATCTATATCGCAATCGCACAGAAGATCGATGTTTTTATAATAGTGCATGATGCTCGGCGTCACGTGCCTCGCGACGCCTGATAGGTATAATACATACAAACATACATAAACTCACGCCTGTTTCCCCGAAGGGGTAGGCAGAGGCATATTAAACGCCGACTTTTCGCCAGAGTTTTGATCCCACGTAATAGATGGCGAGCCTTTGCCGCTTATCGAGATATTTTGTTTGCCAGAGCCTCGTCCGTTGATCGGCAGGTGCACCACTTGCAGGTAAGGTTGGCTTGGGACCCTAAGTTCTTGGTGGGAACCCTATGCATCCTGATATAATAGCAGTTAAAAATATTAGGTAGCAAGTGCACGTCTACTTAATGTTATGCTTTAAGAGTTATCATTGTAAAGCATGTTACAAAATGCCATGGAAGATATGATATAGTCTTACTGATTTTAATGCACTATAGGTTGCCCGCAGCTATGCTCGCTTATTTTACTTTAATTTATTCGCTTCCTCCAGATCTCGTGGGAATTTCGGGCAATCCCTTATTGGTGCACCCCTACGGTCCCTAAGGAACATTCATGGCAAATTATTTGGCTGTGCGTGTCTATCAGTCAGTCACTAACGCAATAATTTAAACACAGAAGATACTTATACAGATACTAATAATTTAATTGTTTTGAAAAATAAACCAATAACCAATAACGGAATTTAAACAAATAGATAAAGACCAATAGTTGTTACATCGAGTCGCATGTGAAATAGCAGTTACAAATATTAAAGCTATTATTAGTCTCGACTCTATAATCGCTTATGTCAAGTGTTGTCACAAATTGTCAAGCCCGTGCCTACGTGTGAGATAATAAGCAAATAATTTTCCTTGCGTTTACCGTCAAATAATATTTAATTTGATAACTTGCCAATCGTATTCACGTGTTCCGCAAATTAAAGTCTCAAAGTGACACGTGGTTATGATTGCTAATTGTACAAGCTAGCATAAGGTGCTAAGTACTGACGCAAATATCTTTATAATAGGGATGATCTCTACAAGTAAAATGAATTATATAAGTTCTTTCATCCATAACAATAGCAGTTTTATTACTTAATTAGTAGCCTCAATTTGAACGCAACGTTTATGACGTCACTAGTGCATATTTCTTACAAAACTTGTCAAGTACGGACAAATAGATTGTTCATGTCATTTCATTAAAGGTGTCTGATTTGACTAGTTGGAATCATCCCTATTAAGTATACAGGGTGTAAAAAGACCCTTAAAGAAAACTGAAATCCCATGTTGTACCAATCACTACGAACATTTTTTACTTCAGTACCATACCTGGGAAATTACTGGTTCAGGAGATATTGAGGCTCAAAGTTAGTATGGAATTTTTCTAATTAGGTACAAAATTGATGCATTTACCCCGCCAATGTGTTCTTTAGATGCCCTATGACCCCATGGATAAGTAGGAATTTCGAGCATTGCACGCGCGCGCTTTTTATTGCGGTTTAAAAAATGTGACAACTTAGGTAAAAAAAAATCGTTTCACAGGTATTATTTTTGGTTAGTATGACTTGGCATGATGTCCACAACGAGTAGACTTCGGCTTGGTGATGGGTCTTGTGACACCCTGTATAGTGTATACTAGGTGTTGCTTGCGTTTGCATCGTTCTAACTTTATCCTGGTTGCATTCAAGACTTGTTCTTCGACACCGGAGTTCGCTTAACTACTGGTCTTACCAAATTTGACTGAATACCTAGTTCTAATAAAATTGCTTAAGCCTTTCCAAAGCTTAACCGGGACGAACAGAAGTACAGACAGACAATAAAATTAAAAAATATAAACATTTATTTCTCTATTTATATAAATAACTATAAGCACTTAAAAAACATAGTTATTTTGAATCACAGACAAACACTTAAATTTTATTTATAAGCTATATATAGATCCGAGTCACTGACATTTGCAAAAATTCCGACCTGTGCCGAACAGACGGACAAAAACAAACACACAAGAAAGCGAACTGATAAAAACGTGACATGTGATGATACGACAATCTAATAATAACCGGGGCTCGGCGCCGTTATCTACGTAATTAGCTGATTCTTTGTTTATCTGAGCTGCGCCCAAGCGGACCTTTCTATTAATATTGCAGCTTATCTTAAAAAAAATGTGTAGGTACTTAATGGATAAGATTCGTTGAGGAAAAGGATAAATAACTAAGAAGCGAGAAGAGTGCGAAAATCAATCTAGCTTCGATAATTTCTCGTATAGGGTAGTTTCCAGGGTCAAAATAATGACATTTTATTTAGTCCGTATTTTAAATTATAAAAAAATATTGGACACGTATTTTTTCTTTTTTCGATTAAATAAAAAATAACAAAGATATAGCCCATTAAAGTTACGTGTGACGTCATCTAGTGCGAAAAAATGCAGCACTGCGTGACGTTATACGTAACTTTAATGAGCTATATCTTGGTAATTTTTGGTTTAATTTACAAATAAAAAAATACGTATCCCTTATTTTTGAATAATCTAAAGGACGGACTTTTAAAATTTTTTTCGTCAACTAGCCTAATAGGCTTGTTGACTAAAAAAAATTATGTTGTTTTTTTTCCTAAGGTTTGGTTAACCGTTTTCATGGAATAAAAAACCGATGGTCGCTGGAGCAGTCAGGTTCTTGAGTGGCCACCGCGATTCGACAAACGTAGTGTAGACCTGTAGCCAGGTGGGGCGATGATATTCGTAGGGCAGCGCTGCGGGCAGGGGCTGTAGGAGAAGAACTGAAGACCGAGCTCATTGCCGTGCCATAAGAGAAGCCTACGTCCAATACCTACTGGACTAATAGAGGCTAATGAAAATAATGACGGGAAAAGGAAAGGAGAAGAATTAAACAAGAAGAATTAATATCTGACAGGCTGTACGAGTATCATTAGCGACCCTGTGTTACGGCTAAAACCAGGGGCGGATTTCCCTATATGCCAAATAGGCCCGGGCCTAGGGCGCCAAAATTTAGGGGTCCGCATAATTTGGACGTCTTCTTTTTTTTTGTAGGAGCCTACGCGCCTAAGCTACGTGTAAAAGCTCAAAAATGTGTCCATAAATCATCCCGCAAAAATGAAATCATTTATTGACTATCGCTTTTTCTTTTTCAATTTAATTTCTATAATTTATTTAAGTTTTCATGCTTTACAGCACATAGGGGGGCCGACAATCTTTCGTAGGCCTAGGGCAGCCAACGTATCAAATCCGCCCCTGGCTAAAACGCAATAGATACCTACATATTAATAAATTACATGATGCATTATGGTCGCGGACTAAAGGACTAGATAAGCACAAGATCGTGGGAAATGGCAAGAACAAAGAGAGGCTTATGTTCAGCAGCGGACACAGTCAGGCTGTGGATGCTGATGATGACGATTATACATTACAGTTTACGAAAAATATATTGAATAGAAACCAAAAGTAAAGAATCGTCAAAATCTTATTCAGTCATGTGACACACATTACTAAAAGGTTATTGGAATAACAAATAATTATGATTTTGACAATTCTTCTCATGTCACAACACAACAGACATAGACATCGTTCTCATGCCGACACATCAAGCGTTAACTAAGTATGTAGGTACTTATAAGAGTATCCATGTGCCTACCTTTAGGCACAGAATAAACAGTAAGTACTTGCTTTAGGTGACGAGTGCGTAGTCGAAATGACGTCACTGTGACGTAGACGGTAATTAAAATTGAGCCGATTCACCTTGAGCACCAGAATACCAGCACCGGTTTACTTTTACGAAACAGGAAAAGTTTTCACCGCTTTTCATGAAGTTATTAAATAACGTTACAAGATGCTTTATGTAATGTATGGCCTGGTGTTGGTTATAATAAATTATGTCACTAGGGTATTTTTGTATTTGCTTGTGATATTTTGACAAATTTTAATCCCGTTTACGATAGCCTAAGCTTGATTGTGTTAATCCAATCCTCGTTTCATTGCTGTTCTAATGTTACAGGAATGGAGACATGCTTGTGTACCACCGAATTAAAAACTACAGTATACTTACTTACAGTGAATATAAACACATAGAAAAGTCTGGATATAAACCATAATACACCAAGTGTACTCTGTTAAGCCCACAGCTTAAATATATGTGCGTACCTATTAAATTCTTACCTTATTCTATATTATTAAATTATATATTATTAAATTCTTAATCGCACGCTACACGTGAAAGAAAACATTATGAGAAAACTTACATGTCTGGGAGTTTTCCACAATGTTCTCGCCCTCAGTTCTCTAAGGTAATTAAGTAACTACCGTACCTAGTGAGAAGAGGACCATGCCCAGCAATGGGAGTGTGGGACATTATATGTACAGAGCTGATATTATAACTCAGTTACTCACACATCCTAAACAAGAAGAACATCTTTAAATTACTAGAAGTAATAATAACTTCTAGCATAGCAAATCAAACATGGCTGCCGTTTTCTAATTCCCGCCATTTTGTCACGTTTATACCGCTTCACGTGCCGTGCCGTGCGTATCATAAACAACGAGGGGAATGAACTTTCATTTCAGCACGTTTATAAAACGAATTGTATACTGTGTAGCCGTAACTGATACAAAGGCATTTTGTATACAGCTTCTTGACATTTTTGAAGTAATATTATGAAAAATATATAAAAGTTGTATTACTCCCGTTAACGTCATCGCTTTCAAGTAATTAATATCAAGTACGCAGTCACGTAGACTCGTAGGTATTTATGTAGATATATATGACTTTGTTTACATCATGACATTCATGACAAGTGTGCGTAATGTCACAGATTACTAAACACTTTGTAATTAATTTGACTGCTTGTATTGTATGAGTATGGTTCGGTGGTTAGAGCGGCACTACGCTGTGACGTAGAATCGATCTCCATATGGGTCCAAATAAAATGGCAATGGATATAAAGAACACCAATGCTCGGCACAACAATTTATGGAGCATACAAAGTGTAGTCTCGTGTGGGAATCAAACCCTAGGCGCCGAGTTAAACGGCGACACGACCAATACGCCATATTATGTGCAGATATTTTAATGTATAATGTCCCATTGTTGGACAAATGTCTATCCTGTCCCAGCCACGAAACTACATAAATAAATAATATTATAAATTACTTACGTATAATAAATTAATAGTTTAAAAACACTAGAAAATCCTGTTCCAGCGCTCCACGCTTTTACAATCAAATATTATATTTAAACTTTAAAGGCACTGTATAGTTTACACTTCAGCCCAGAAATAGAGACAACTTTAACGATCCATAATTTATTTTTTGTTTTTTACCTGCATTTATAAAAGCGTGTTTTTCTAGTGTTTTTTAAACTATTAATTTATTTTATACTTGTTGATCTTTGATAACGAAATATTTTTAACATTTATACATTTATTTTAAGTAGGCGAATGGGCCCGCATCCTCTCCATCTCCGCCAGCGCGCCTGTATTGCATGGTGTTTTATCTGACAGCTTAAACTATCTAGCTCTTCAATCTGGAGACCACTAAGTGATTTTACTCTACTTAGGGCCACATACGCCTATCCAGCCGCAAAAGTACAGGACTCTAAGTACACCACTGCGTGGTCTACAATATATAATTGGTTTGTTATATATAACCTTGAACCTGGTCGTGTTCAAAGCCCATTACGTGGCCTTTCTCACAAGTGCAAACACGACTATGATATGATATTCCGTCATGGAATGCCAGTGCCTATCTTCCGGCTTCATCATCAGACCTTGAAACCTAATCGTGGTCACAGTTCATTACAAGACTTTTCTAAGAAATCCAAAAGAGCTACGATATGATTTTCCATCATGAAGTTCCAGTTCATATCTTCCGGCTCCATCATCAGATCAGTTCGAGAGTACCATATTATTGTATTGTCATCAGAATTACATATAGCTGCCAATTTTCATTAAGCTGCGACCCTTGGAAGGTAGTTAATTTAGTTACCTTAGATTCCATTTCATAGTTCCATACATGTCGAGTTCCAGTTCATATCTTCCGGCTCCACCATCAGATCAGTTCGACAGTACCTTATTATTGCATTGTGATCAGAACTACATACAGCTGCCAACTTTCACCACGCTACGACCCTTAGAAGATGGTTAAATTAGTTAGCTTAGATTCCATTACATAGTTACATAGGTACATGTCGACTTAATAAAAGGGTGTTAAAAACAAATTAAATTTAAGTATGAATAATAACATTACGCATTCTGTCCTTGAAAATACATTCATGCATATTATAATATATTATAATTATTTATAATCAATATACAGTCAGCATCAAAAGTAGCTGCACACTTCGAAATCTTTGCTGAGTCTGTTACGCTAATGCATACGTATCGTCTTATGTTGCTGACTGTATTTTTTTATCAATATTTACCGCTTTATTCATTAAAACTAGCTGCATTTAATATAATGAATTTATTCTTATTATCTCTTTATTTGATATCGGTATGTCCGTATGTCCCACCTTGTTTATTGTATGACATCGCGTACAGCAAGTGTAAACACTATTCGTCATCTTGGCTTCAACTTTATAATATTAATAAGCTGGCTCTCCACGGTGCATGGGCTTACGTGCGTGGGAAGCCAGTCTAAGATATTCCCGCATTTTCGTATTGGGCATCGATGTGTTGCTTTGCAAAACTATCTTTGTAACCCTATTTTAATACCTTAGGGATTTAAACTCTGACATGATTATGCCGGGACAAGTGATTTTAAATAGGTATGATTGTTATACGAGGGTCAAACTGAAAGTTCTTAGAACTGGCCACTTATAAACAATATAATAAAAAAATATTCTAAAATTTGAAAATAGAACTCTTTGCCAATATTACTGAGTATATATTTCATTCATTTGTCATTTGTTTTACGATTTGGCGGCAAATTGAAAATTGTCTGTGTCACGTCAACATGAATTTAACACGAGAAAATTTTCGTGCAATGATTTTTTATGACTTTCGATGTCATTTAAGTCAACAAGAAAGTTATGATAGACTACGATTGGCCTTTCACGATGAAGCCCCATCTCGTGCGACTGTTTACAACTGGTTTAATGAGTTTAAACGTGGTCGCACTAATCTCACTGATGATGTACGTGAGGGACGGCCTTCTACGGCGACGACTGAAAATAACATCTGTGTTGTGCGGCGTATGATAGAGACTGACAAAAGAGTGACCTATCAGCAGATTTGGACAAGCTTAGGCATCGGTATGAGTCAAGTGCACAAAATCCTCCACGAACATTTAGCGGTCAGGAAGCTTTGCGCCCGGTGGATACCTCATAATTTGACTAAGGCTCAAAAACTCCATCGTGTGGATTGGTGCCGTAAAATGATTGAAAGATTTAACGGAGGTGACTCAAATGCTGTGTTCGACATATTAACAGGTGACGAAAGCTGGATTTACTGTTATGATCCTGAAACCAAAAGACAATCTGCTCAGTGGGTGTTTCCTTTCGAGGAGTTGCCAACTAAAGTGAAGAGAGATCGAAGTGCGGGAAAAAAAATGGTGGCCTCGTTCTTTGGAAGGATAGGTCATTTCGCAACAATTGTGTTAGAGGATCAAAAAACAGTTTCTGCAGAATGGTACACTACCATTTGTTTGCCACTTGTCTTGGAAAAAGTTCGAGAGAAACGACCTCGCAGTAGGATCCTCCTTCACCACGACAACGCCTCGTCGCACACCGCCAAGCGAACGATCGACTATTTGGCGACATCAAACGTTGAATTACTGGGTCACCCGCCGTATAGCCCCGACCTCGCGCCTTGTGATTTTTATTTATTTCCAAAAATTAAAGAAAAACTTAAAGGAAAGCGGTTTATGAATGCTGAAGAAGCGGTGGCTGCGTATCGCGATGCCATTGAAGAGACCCCTAAGGACGAGTGGGCAAAGTGCTTTTCCCAGTGGTTCCATCGCATGCAGCGGTGTATTGACGTCAATGGACAATATTTTGAAAAGATATAATAAAACTAATAACTGGCTAATGTAATCAGTTTTTGATTTTCTAAGAACTTTCAGTTTGACCCTCGTAATGATGTCGGATATTTTTTTCTTTTTAGTAGGATTACAATTCACCAAAAATAGCCGGAATTTTAAATAGGTACTTACACCTTTTTTATGCTCATCCTTATATGATATATATGAATCATTGCTTTTTAAATGCCCCAAAAATTAAATAAATGACCAGTCTAATAAAAACCTAGCTCTGTGGTCTTTGGTAATCTATAACAAATTATAATTTATTTACATTGATTTTTTAGAAAGTAAAATACGATACGACGGTTAAATTTGAATTCGGAACATAGAACACGTGGAATTTGAACAGCCCCGACCACGTGTACATTTCGAAATATTTAGGCAGGTATAACGGCCAGTTACACATTTTTATTTAAATATTTCGCTCATAAATAATTTAAAAGCATTTTTCAAGAATATTGCCGCAATACGTGTAGTATTCATACCAAGGGGGAATCTATTCTAAAAATATTGTAATAAAGTTGATAATAAAATTAAGGAGAAGGAACAGATTCAAAATAAATATTTCTGGCACTCAAACTTTTTAGTTTTTACCCTACTAAGGCAAAACCGAACAATCCGTGTGGTGACGGATTAAGAATACGGAATGTCACCACCCCATATCATCCCATGGGTGTCGTAAGAGCCGACAGAGGGAGCATATTATGCAGAGAACAGCACTGTAAGAGAAAGAAAACTTGATACAAACCCTATACCAACCCGTTTGGCCAGCGTGGTATAGTAGGCCAATTCCTCCTTTCGAAGGAGAGGTCTAGTCCAGCAGTGGACTGTTAAAGGCTGATGTTGAAGGCAAAACCAAAAGAAAGAGTATGTACTTAATGCTTTTGTAAAAAATATCTAGGTACTATTATAATTTGTTTCGCCAAATGGAGCAGCGTTGTTGAGGGCGGGAATGTGTAGTAACGCCAGGTTTTTAGGCTGAAGACTTCGGACGCTACCACTTACTAAACACTAAATAGGTACTTAGTTACTTCGACGCTCCCTTGTAAAAGGTGAGGGCGAAAGGGTTTCAGAATACTCGCTGGTGGTGAAACAAGTCTTCAACATGTACTATTCAATGAGCTCTGCAAAGCAATAGCAGCTTGCCATCTTTTGAGAAAGAAAATCGAACCTAATTGGTCTTGTTTTAAAGGGACTGGAATTTTCCATATCGCTGTATCGTATTTTATTTAAAGACTGTTGTTAGGTACTTGTAACGAGGTCTGAAATAATATTTAGAGGAAAGGCTATGTTTAATGCGTACTTCATCATCATCAGCCCTTTATACTGTCCCACTGCTGGGCACGGCCCTCTTCCCACTGTGAGTAGGGTAAGGCAAGGCCATAGTCGACCACGCTGGCCAAGTGCGGGTTTCCTCACGATGTTTCCCTTCACCGTTTAGCAATGCGTACTTACCTAAAACGAAATGAGTTAATGAATATGATAAATAGAAATGCGTTATCTCCTCCCTCGTTCAGATTACTCCATAATCATGACCATTATCATCTCAACCTAAAGATGTCTACTGCTGATCATCGACCTACTCAAACGCTTTCCTTTCATCAAAGTCCCACTGACCGATCGCGATCTTGACCCGGCCGCGTCTAACCACTTCCCGCGAAACCACTTAGATCGTAAATCAATATAATTATGGGTACCTAGGTACTATTTTATTACTTTACACTAACAAAGCGCAAAAACTCAAGAAGTACTTCCAATCAAAATTAGAACAGTACTTATCTACAATGTAGCCTCTGGCGATCTTTTACGCGGTCTGGCACACGTCAACTCACAAGACCACATTTAGTATGCACTTACGCAATTATGAACTCAATGCTATACACGATAAGGTATATTATTTACTATCGTTGATATTGCAAATCCGTCCGTTCGGTTCTGCTCGCGTAATCGCACGTGACTGACGTGACTCGCTCGTCCACAAACAACAACATGACATACAATTATTTAATAAACAATTATATTTAGACTCTAACACCTGCTGCAATGAGCTCATTTTCTAATGCATTCTATTTATGACTCGAGCCAATCTTGCTACATTGAACTTTCAATTTTAGCGAGTTGTTTTTTATTTCTCTACATAGATGGGATCTATGGAAAATAAGGAAAATGTGGAAAATTTACAGATAAAAACAAAGAAAGGCATTTATTTTTGTGTACCTACAGCGATTAGAATAAGTAGTTATAAATGCGAAGGTCTGTCTGTTTGTCTGTACTCCATGACTAAACTGAACAACTGTTAATGAAATAGCATCGATATAGTTAAACACCCGGCATCAATTGTCTACTAATTTTTGTAATAAAATTCTAGTAAGAATTTATACTTTGCAGCAAGTTTTGCCCATAATGTGTTTTCGGTATTTAAGGATAGGTAGTAGGCAATCAAAAAAGTTATTTGATAGAATAGTCTGGCATAATCATGGCAATAGACGAGGTGATAAAAATATTTCTTGTCGTTTCAAATTTGTTTCAACTTATTTCAACTCAATTCAATTTAATTCAATTCATTTCAACAATTTCATAAAACAATACAAAACAGAAATAAGTAATTATTTCTGTTGTTCTTATCTGAATTTAGTAGAGATTTTGCTAGCATTATTACCAAACAGACAATAAAAATATCGATCCAAAATAATTAATTTTAATGACTGCAATAATATTTTTCGTAGTTGTAATAGCGCCAAAATATTATTGGCAGTATGAACACATTGCACGTGCCCACTTTCTCTGATTACCTTGGGTGGCCACACCTCCAACGAATTAATTATAATTATGACACCTACTGCAATGGGATCGGTGCAACGACACATATCTTGTGTAACTTAGACATCAATATTTTCAATATCATGAACCAGCGACACTGATACATGTATAATTTACACAAGACCTATACAAATTAAAAACCTATACAAACAGACAACCTATGAGCTTCTGAGCCTACCTCGCGGAGTCGCGGATCGTTGTCGATTGGTGAAAACTGGAAGAAAATCCGTATAATAAATCTAACTATAACCAAATAACAATATTTTCGATGTTAACACAATTAAACATCAAACACGTCAAGTTAGTTTTTTTTAAAACACTCGCTACTTCCCTCCTGGTCACCCTACTCTCTCTCTTATTTGATGTATAACCTAAAAAAGCAATTATTTTCCGATTTAATCCATTACTATCGACTATTTTATGAACTACCACGTTTGTGGATCATATCGTCAAACGATTTGTTATCATTGATCTGATCAACGCACATTATGAAATGGCCAATGGACAATTCATTAGTATTTTCATGAAATGTGACCATTTCATGAAATGCTAACTTATTTCATCAAATGACCAATTTTACGATATTGCCACGACATAGATATGGTATTTAAAACGTTTACCTAAATATGTAATATCAATAAGCATGGGTAATTATTTAAGTACTTTACTCTCATTCCAAATACTTACTTAGTTACAATGTAAGTGTTACTTTAAAAAACCTGATCCGACGATTAGCATTCACCGACGTACTCGTGGCTTGGCACGCAAGCGGCTCGCGGCACGTGAACCGACGGCCGGCACGTGATCCGATGACGTCACCGCACTGCAATTGCAACGCCACCGATAAACTAAAGCGAACGAAACGGAGCGTTGAACTCCTGCTTTTTGTACCAAATCGATAATCATCGACATATTTTCGATAATAATGTCACTAAATTCACCAAATCGCAAATAACATCAAAACTCTCGACAACCATTACTAACTATTTCTTTAAGTTTCGTCATACATTTACTTTACGACTCTACTGAAACAAATTCTCATTTTAAATTATAAATGTAACCTATTTTTAGGTTAAACAATCTCATTCTGAATTTGAAATAAAGGTTTGGCCTGTAAAAATACATTAGCAACTAATAAATAAAGATTGTGAACGTTGCAGAATGCTTGATACTGAGTCACGCTCCAAGATTTTCCACAACGTGCTGCGAAATCTCGTGATGTGATGACAAGACGGTGAACAGTCATCAAGGAGGCATGCTTGGGGCAACTGTGATACGTAGGGAGCGTCACTTGACTTGATATAAATATTATGGCTCCTCTCACTAGTCTTATAAACTTACACATGTAAGCGAGCGGCGAGACACGTGCTGCCGACGCAGTGACCATGCTAACGTCTCGAATAAATGGGACAACACGTCACTGCTGTTCTGTTTTAATAAAAGTATTATTTTGTACAATGAATCTTATTCTAAATGTTTATGCTGAATTGAGAAAATGTATTTTTATTGCTGCTCTGGACATTAGGTACTTGAGTATGTTTGTATACCTACTTATTACTACTTTACGAAGAAAACTGATTGGTACAAGTATACATTTTTCACGTACTTGGCAAAAAATTTAGGTGTTATTTGAGTAATGGAGGATTAATCAGACTATTATCATAAGCCATTATTGTTTAAGTACGTGGCCAAGGTAACAGACATACTAACTAGTACCTAAGATTGTACCTAACTATTCGTTTTGAAATAAGTTTCTCTAGTATAGTGTCAAGTTTTCAGGACTAAAGTACAAAACTTCATTTATTATTTTATTATGGTTCATGAAAGTAATTGTAACGTGAATAACGATAACAGTAATTAAAACGACTCATAAGTAGGCAATAATAACAAATAATGTTAATGTTAAATAATAACATAATGGTACTAAAATTATTTTTAAACAACAAAGGTTTTGCGATTTTTGTACCACCTGTGAAATCCACATGTGGAATTTCAACACGTAATAATTTATTATTTATGTATAGCTTTGTTTAAGCAAGTGTGAACTTTATGCCTATGCTTTATTACAATACCTAAGGGAGCTAGTTTGTGTCAATAAATTGGGTGAAATAACGTGACAACGCGACGTATATGCACGTGAGAACAAACTCGTAGTCATAACATTTTATAATCATTTTTCATCCGATATCGGACTTTTCAGTAGAGTCACGTAGTTTACACGATTATGACTCATAATACAATGGAATAATTTACAATCTCCATTGTTACAAATATTGATTGATGACCTGCTAATTTCATCGTCCTAATGAATCATCATCATCATCAGCCTTTAACAGTCCACTGCTGGACTAGGCCTCTCCTTTGAAAGGAGGAATTGGCCTACTATACCACGCTGGCCAAACGGGTTGGTATAGGGTTTGTATCAAGTTTTCCTTCTCTTACAGTGCTGTTCTCTGAATAATATGCTCCCTCTGTCGGCTCTTACGACACCCATGAGTTGATATGGGATGGTGACAATCCGTATTCTTAATCCGTCACCACATGGACAACATCCAACATCCTAATGAATACTGAACCTTTTTTGTACATTCATACATTGTTAAAGTACGTATTTGATAATTACGTATTTGTTTAATTTCCTGGAGCCAAATTGATGTTTTCGTTTGCAACTTTGCACTTTATATTTGCCTTTTAAATACTGTATTATACAAAATTTCCGTTTTGTGTAATACAAAATGGAAATCTATTATGATTAATTATTTTCCACAGTTCTGCACCACACCCATTTTATCCCGTTAAAACTGTCCGTGTAGACATCCTACCGGCAACGTTAAACAACCAGATTACCATTGTATTTAGTGCGCAGTTGACGTGTTCTGAGCTCGTGAATTGGGAAGGACTGTCCCTTATTTTTGAGTTTTGTATCTAATCTACAAGCACATGTTAGCGAGCCGGTGTCTCGTTGCAATCTGTTAGTAGCTAGTGTGGCCATGTTCTCACCTGTCGCGTTCACTAAATATTTGTGATGAATGTGTTATTGACGCCGTTTTCAAGGCCCGACCCTTGTGTGTCAGACCACCTGCCTGGATTGCTGGCGTGAGTCGTTCGATTTTTAATTATTTTTTAATGTTTGTGTATTTTTACAGCCAACGTGACAAAGTATTTTGTTTTTATTTTTTGTACTCCATCATTAGACCGATTTGGATTACTACTGGCTGTATGGATATATTTGTGTTCTTTATTTGAATTATTGGAGTTTAATTACCTAAGTGATCTTCAGAATGGAATGTCAACATTATCGTAATATTATTACCTATGCAACGATTTAAAAAAATAATCGTATGTAGTCCGTATTTTGAACATGAATATTATGGTGTCTCTGTAACAGAATAACAAACCGTGTTGTTAATAAAATTCAATTTGATGCACTAGTTTGAGTGACAGATAACAAACGTGAGCCCGAGTTATATTTTGTCTGTTTTCAACATGATTGTATACAAAAATATAAATCGTTGAAGGTTGGTCTCTGTTTGAATAACAAATTATGTCTTCACGTGGCTTTTATAAGACATGTTTAGATCATATATTATGTTTGTGCTTATTATATACAAAGCGTGACATGCTTTTAGTATCTATAGGCATTATTTTTTTATATAAAGTATGTTGGGTGTCTTTGGGTGTGTTCTAGCGATACTGTCGATGATATCGGTTTACAATACCGGTTTGCAATGGCAGTGGGTATATGGTAGTAGTGCTTGAACGTCAATGGATGAGCAGGAATTAAATGTTGCGATATTTATAGTTGCTGGATTAAAAAATGTGCCTCAACGTGACTTGTATACAATCACGTTCAAAATTAATAAACCACTTATCTAGTAGCACTATCTACGCTAAAGTTGCTAGACGGAATTTTATCGTTTGTTTACATTTCGAATGTAATCTATAATTTGTAGAATGACGTATTAAGGGGCTCAGGGGCAAGGGTCACTTGCCCAAAATTATTATAATGTATATTGCATCTTATAAATGTCAGAATGTGTTGACGTTTATATCTTATAAATATAAATACATATAAAGCTGAAGAGTTTGTTTGTTTGTTTATTTGGTTGAACGCGCTAATCTCAGGAACTACTGGTCCGATTTGAAAAATACTTTCAGTGCTAGATAGCGCATTTATCGAGGAAGGCTATAGGCTATATAACATCACGCTATGAGCGACGGGAGCAGAGCAGTAGCCTTAAATAACGCGGATGTAACCGCGGGCATCCTCTAGTATTTTATAAGTTTGTTTATCGTCTGACTTTAGCGTAGAATGGGCTCAGCAGCACGTGACCGGCACGGATTTAGTTCATTCGTGGGAATTGTAAAAATAACCAAAAGTTTTTCTGCGATAGCTCGCTACAACTTGGTTCATAATGCTTCACATTGATTGAAACTGATTAGGTCGTGGTTCATAATCAAATCAAAATCAATAAAGTTGTAAAAATATCAGTAGATAAGTACAAACAATAAAAACTTTTCGCTAAGTACATATATGCAATAAGTTCCGGTATCTAATTATTACGACTGCTTGTCTAATGATGTTTTTATAGATTTAAATTTGAAGGAACTTATTTTAAATTCGATTACTTTTTTGGGACCTGGTTTTTCTGAAGGCCTGGGACATCACATAAATGAAGTCTGTAAAAAAAGTTTTGGCCATAGGAAAATATTTATAGCAACAAAATAATGTGTCTTGAAAGACTTAGATCATCACTAAACGGTGATGAACTGATGAGTTATCTTATAGTCGAAAACGAAATAGTGATGTCAGATATTAGGTAGGTAGGTACCTACTCAGAATAGGCATGTATTATTTTCCTTTATAAGAATGGGTCTAATGGACGGATCATTGCAGAACTTGAAGGTATCCATCCAAGGGGCTTAGCACTAGTTTAGCTATCGAACGTCTCGCTTCGATTAGAACGGTTCGAATATTTTTTTGTAGGTAATATTCTCGAAAGATGTTCCCGTGGACGAACGAAATGCCCTCTGATTGGCTGGCACCGCGTTCAAAGAAAGCGATCGCGACACTTTACCAAACTCCGTTCGTATCGACGAAAGTCCATAATTATGACAAGCGCCAATCCAGTCAAAGTGAGAGTGACGTTATGACGTAAGCTCATCCTGACCTTCCATGTCAGTAGTGCAGCGTACCTTTGAACTCATGACCTTTTCTCATGACGCGATGCCTTTAACATTCGTCTCTAGCCGTTTCTTACATTCACATGTTAAAGAATCAATCAAGTAAAAATTGTTTACAGTCACAGAAATAGAGTAAACCATAGAAATATAAACATTTTCGTCTACAGGGCATATCTCCTTATTTATTGTATCTATGGAGTAAACAATATTTCATTTCTTACGATCAAACTTTAAACACTTAGTTTTGTGGTGGTCATAGCGACTTGACTTTGCGTTCGTAATATATCGACGAGGTTAAGCAACGTGCACATAGGTCAGAAATTGGATGGGTGACCGCTTGTGGTATTTTAATCAGGACGCTGCCGTGTTTCCTAGATCCCATAAAGCCCTTGGCCCCGGTTCTTAGGTCTAGAATCGTTTGGCCATGTTGGTCTTCGGGCGATTTATAAATAAAACTACGGACATCGGACTAGTTAGCCACATACGCACACGAAAAGTAGAAAACTAGGATATTACCCCAGTATGCCAGTTTGCGTCTACGACCTTGACAGTAAAGGTAGTTTTCCTTAGATTTTTCTAGTCACGTATTTTTTATTTTGACTGAACAATATTCAAGTACTTGATGAATCTGAATGTAGCAGTCAGCAGTTGCAGCAGCAGTTGAATAGCATCTAGTATGTATGTAGGTACATAATCTATTAATTTCAGATAGCTATCAACCTGCCTGCGTAGGGAGAAAAATAAACTAACTCTCTTTTATATTATCGAAATACAGCTTGTATCTGTCGATATACCTACCTACAATCAAAATTACAAACAAAATAAATTGTATCCAGCAGTCGTTATTGTATTTAAAATATCTACTTATTTCATCTGTTAACATGTCAGAAAACTTTTAATTGGACTTGGATCTATTGTGTTTGATTTATGTAATAGCGAATATTTCTGACAGTTTTCTTCTTAATAATTGATAATCAGCCTGATTGTTAGCAGCCTCTTGTATAATCTGTTCCAATATTGGGCACAGGCATCTCCTCATTAGTCCACTACACTGACAAGTGCGGGTTGGCAGTCTACACGAATATTATGGTGATCTCTGTGATACGCCGGTTTCCTCACGATGTTTTCCTTCACTGCTCATCAATAACGCTCGCTGAACAATAAAGTTCTTCTTAAAAGTTTAAATATAGAACACAATAATAGCACAGTATAAAAAATTGGTTGCCTGTAAAGTCGGTATACCTACGGGCGAAAGTTTTACGTGACAACGACTTTGAGTGGTAAAATAATTTTAATGTGAATATTCATTCGTATAGTAGGAAGAAGGATGAAAGACGCGTGCCTTTCACTTTTTATGTCTGTCTCTCTCGCTCTTAGGCGGGACGCGTGCCTCTCACTCGCTCTCATTGTGAGCGCATAACGTGAGCGGAGCGTAACGCAGTTTCTTGAAGTGTCACCCGGCAAACCAATTTATAAGACGTTGTCACGTCAAAAAAGTTCTCAAATAAAAATGACAATCAACACAGTTTTTTACTATCTATAGTCTATAGATAGTAAAAAAAAACATAGATTCGAAAAAATTAACTTGGTTTCGCAATCGGTTGTGCGCATGAGGCGTAAACGTACAGGCCCGGATAGAACGTAGCAGTGGCGCACGTGCGTCGTCACGTGCCGCCCTGATGATCCATCATACCTGATTTGGGGTATTACACATTACACCCAAATTTTACTCGCTACCTACCGTTTTCTTTGATTTCGGATGAAGCTGTAGTAAACTTATTAGAAGTTAGCTGGGTATTGATAACTACCAATTTCATGCTGGAATGTAATTGTAGTCATTATCATAGGGAACAAAAAATACTTTGTTTTTTTTGGTACCTTAGTAAGTATGTAAGTACCTACTCAAGATATTTCAGCACTGTTGCAAACGCAATATGATCAGTGTGAACTGATGAATATGTTTCATCTTGTCCTGAACATTCATCCGCTAACGTTAATAACAAAACTTTATCCCAGAGTAAATCAGTCACGGTTTCCTGAACCCAAACAAGAGTCTATACTTGACTTACTTCGTGTCGTAGGTATCGTGTCCATGGCAACAGTTTTGATACTTTGGGCCCAATACTCGGCCACTGGAATGGCATTTGGCCTTCCTTCGTATAAGTCATCAAACGTATATGAATCTGGGCTTGCGGGGCGCCTTAGTAAATGTCCCATCGACTGATAAGACGCGCCACAGCTATTTATTTGTGCTTACGTGTCTATAAATCCCCACCTTGACTGGTTCTCCCTTTATCTACCAATCTGGATCTGTACAAATAACTAATGAAATAATAAACATAGGTACTTAACTATTTATTACATACGTAACTGCAGGCGATACATGAATTAGATACAGATCCGCAGAAATGATGGTGATCATCTCGCAAAGATCTGTCTTGGGTGGGTAATTTGTCTCCTGGTGGAACCAAAAACTTCCTGACAGTAACAACCGGTCACCATAGCCGCTTTCACTACTAGTAATTTATAATTAAAACAGCTCGGAGTTAATTTATTATTGTGCAATAAGTAACGAGACTCGCCTAGTCAAAATTACTCGTTGTTTTGTCGTGAACGTAAATAATTGTGTGCGCAATGAACTGTAATATGAATAAAACATATTGTGCAACGGGTACTTTGTCTCCTTACGTTCGTGGAAAAGATTGCACGATAAAAAAAACAGGTGTGATTGCACATGTGTTTTGGCAACGTGGAGTTGCGGAAACAGCCCGTGCAACAAAGTACCAAGTAGGCCAACGATCTTACAGGGATATAAAAAAATAAAAATGTGTTTTTTTCATTTTGCTATTGGGATCGCGGGAAGCGGTTGATGCGGGCGGCTACATTGATCGATCTTCGCGGAGAGCCTTAGGAGAGGTCTATACCCAGCAGAGGGACACCTTTAAACTGAGATGATGACGATGAATCCCTGCAAAATAAATCCCACGTCGTTTTGGTCGCGATAAAGTCAAAAAGCAGTTACTAAACGGATTTAAATGCTGTTGTACTCGTACATACTAGAACGGGAGTGGTTCACAAGAATGGAGTTTTGGTCCGATAGAGCGAATTTTGGTCTGAATTTCGGACGAAAAGCCCTCGTTCCTCTCGAGTTGCTGCTTGGGTGTTTTTCAGACTAGGTTAGGTTCCTGATTGGTTGAACCGATGAACATAAGTCTCTCAGAACATGTTGGATTCCAATTTATCTTTAAATCTATTTAACTGCTTAACAGGTGAAGAACAACGGTGATCTTGTTTTTTTCATTATTTTACTGTAGACTGTTTCACAGTCTAGCCACCAGGCTCAGGTTAGCAGTGATAATCGCCGGTAAAAATATGGTAGCTGAGGTTGTCGTCTTCTTTGGTCATTGCTATAATTGAGCTCGTAGACCCGATGCAGGTTGACAACATCTCAAATGAAGAATGCTCACTTAGTATGAAAAAATACCCAGCCCCGACGCGAATGAAATGTATAAATTAATAATAAAATGCTAAATAGGTGGCATCATCGAAAAAAGTGGCTAAATGGTGGAAATTGCCATTTGTCTTTTTATTTGACATATTTAAAAAAAAAGAACTAGCATTTGCGCCGGCTCTTTTGGATATTGTCCTTTCAAAATTGATGATAGGTATGACTATGAGACGTTGACACCTCATCTAGACAAATCTGTGTATGTAGGTACCTATTTAAAAATAAGTTAGGTAATATTATGAGTTGGGGTACCCCAGTTGCGGGCTTCCCTCTACTGCTATAATGTGTGAGCTGGTTGTGTGAAACTCCCCTAAAGGCGGTACGGGTCTGCCATCGTATTCCTCGATAGACCCATTGCGATCGGTGGGATCTCGGGGACTACCATGCTAACACATATCCGTGATAATGACATATCTATGACACCGTTGAGTACCCTTTTTTGACCTCAGTAAATACGTACAATACGGTTTCAATTTAGATTTCAATATCTTTTTATTTTGACCTAAAATGCAATATTAGCTACCACGTTTAATAGATTTAGACGGCTCTCATATTTTTTGCTCATCGTTATTCACGTAAAGGCCGAGCTATATATAGCTCACACGTGCCATGACTCGTATAGCACTCTTTCACGTGCGCCACGTTTATCGTTATCGGAGCGTCGTGATCGTTTATCTCTGAATTCACCTCACTACCCCCGAAGAGAAAGCTGGCATTTTTGACTTATCTATCATTCACGTGGGCGCAGCGGATATAAAGGAATTATTTTATGGCAAATAAATGTGCAGATTTATCACTGAAAAGATAGGCGGAAATGTGTACAAAATGCACATTTTAGTACTTACCTTATGTTTGCTTTAGGTCGCACGTGTTTAGGAATGAGCTTAGTGCATCTGATCTGATATTATTATGTGAATCACTTCCATTTTTGGCCTTCGTCTAACTTTTGAGGCGAAGTCTGTGCAGTCATAATTCAAATAAAATTTTAAAATACTTCTAAGTTCTATTTTAATAACTTTTCTAATAATTTATGAATATTATTGTCGGCCTATTTTGTTTATATTAAAAAGTAAATCTTAGCAACTGCCTAATTATTTTGATTTTGAGGCATGTACCTTATATTTTATTGAAGTAGGTACCTACCCACAAGATCATTTCTTCATAGACCAACAAGACATGAGGAGAAAAAAGAATTTACTTTATGTACATACCTACTATAATTTAATTAAAAAAGACAGCTGTAGAAGAAACAATGGGTGATCTTATCGGCACTGGAAATCGCCAGACATCCTTTGTATGATTCTGAGTTTCAACCGCATACGTAGAAAATGTAAGTGTTACCTATTAAAAGCGAGAGTATTTTGTTTTTACTTATGATGTTTTGACGGGAGCTGAAATGTGCCTGTTTTATTAAGACGATATTATTTACGCCAGTAACTTAAGACTCTATAAGTACCTACTAGTAACTCGCCAGTAATATAATTAGTAAATAGGTAGATAAAAATACTAAAATCACGTTCCTATAGTTATCTTGTTTCATAATCATAATCATTGATTCATAATATGCTTTTTAAAAACAACGAACTAAACCTTGTCATATTGAATGAGCTCTGTAAGTATACTTACTTCATCTGTAGGACATGTTACAAGTAGGTAGAGTTAACCACAAAACGGGCTAAGTGGTACCTACTTATGCCGGAAAATCGGTCATAACGAAATTATTGTTTATGCGCTTATTAATTATCATCGTTTTAGAGCTGACACCCGCACTAAATGATAACCTTGCCCTGTGACAAATAAAACCAAAATATTCCAGAACCGAATAAATAATATCAACCGATCAAATTATACTATGACATAGTCCATATTAATCATAGTATTTTCTTGTTACCAGTCAAATTAATCATTCGCGCAAAAGTGATAAACGTGAATGTTGGTGTTTTTCTCTCAATCAATAAATCTGATTATCAAAGAACAAAAAGAGACATTTTCAACTACCTGCATTACTTTTCATACCTACTTGTTCATCATACTTGTATCACAGTATAAAGAAACATACAGTAGTTTGACGCCTTTGATCTCGTAGAAAAAGCCGACAACGTCTAGACAAGAGTAAGTAGGCTAGGGCTGCCACATGTAAACAATACCTACTTATTCAAACACCATCTATTTATTTTAGAAAAATATTACAATTGCTACGCTACATGAATAATATAGTGTAAATCACTTATCTATACATATAAATAAAATTGGAGTATCTGTTTGTAATATTAAAATGACCTCTTTTTACTAAATGCATATGGATATATACACGGTACATACACCGAAATGACATTTCTTACAATTTTTGTCTGTCTGTCTGTTTGGTCTCGCTAATCTCTGGAACGGCTGGACCTATTTTGAAGGGACCCTCACTTGCCTGATGTACCAAGGAGTAACTTAGGCTAAAAATTAACCGGGTATGCGAAGAAGTTCCCTCAGGACGCGGGTGAAACCGTGGGAAACAGCTAGTTTATTATATTACAATAATTAACGATAAATCATTATTATAAAACACGTTGCATGTTTCGTGCGGCGACAGATTTGCATACAAAGTGTCAGTCAGCACCTATTTCATCCCGCAGGTGTCGTGGGAGGCGGTTAAGAATATAAAGCATTTTTCGTACAAACCAAGTTAAAATAAAGCGATTGACATAGCGGTGGTTTAATGGATGGGTAACCTTGGAATCAGCTTGCAGAGCCTATGTTATCGATATGAAGTATTTTGCAGATTTTTTTCGTGCAAACTACGTTAAGGTAAAGCAATAGACATCACGGTCATTTTATGGATGGGTGACCGGGCTATGAGATTACGGAGAACATGTGTGGGGTTTATAAAAGGGGGCTAAAAATATGGTTATTTTTGAGCTAGGATGCGCCGTTACCAAGATACATAATAATATGTGATAGTTACTTACCTAATGCGAAGGTACTAGGTACTTATTGCATGAAATTAAAATCACACCAGAATCGAATATTACCTTACAACGCATATTTTCTTACGTCTGCATATGTTGTTTACGTACAATAATTGCTACTTTATTCTGTGATTTGGCCAGACATGAGTTAGCCGCTTGCTTGCTCCGCGCCGCAACCCACGACGGCCTCTCTGCCCGGCCACTTGAAAGCGATAACGATCAAATGCCCGCGCGTTTTTATCGCCTCGGCGCGCGGGTCGGGTTCCACACAATCGGTCTTTGTGACTCAATTTGTTTTGAAAGGTTGTCAAGTCTTATATTATTTATGTTTGTTATGAAACTAACTATACAATGTTATGTTTGTTTATTTAGATTACGACTCTGGTGTCGAGTGATGCTCGTTTGAAATTGAGATAGCGCGTTTTAGAGCTCGCTTTGTATTTATAAGTTCATACCTCAAAACTTAAAGCGGTGACATATCGTTTTTAATATTTAATTACGTTACTTATATGTTAGATAATAAGATAAAAATAAAAAAGTACACTTGTTTATACATATTTATGAATTACAGGCCTCTGATTCCAAACCATTACCTGGCGCCGCGCGGCGTAATTTATGTTAAATTTGATTAGGCCATATAATGCACAAATAACAGTTTTAAACATACAAATAAATAAACACTAAATAAGTAGTCTCATATTCTTTTAAAACAAAAAGAAATCATACGGATAGCATTCACCACTTCTGAATAATATGAACATTTCTGAAACAGTTCCCATGCTCTCAGTAAAATCACTGTTGCGCGCCAAAATCTACTTAAGGTCTCGATAAAAGTCAAATCTTATATTTCGTGCTGGAATTATTATATATACGTGTTAGTTATTTACATACCTTGATAAACACAATAGATCTTAAAGAATAAAACTAAATTTAACAGAAAAAAACAGCACAAATACACTCACACATTCCGCAGATTCCGCACCGACTCAACACTCAATGACAACATTGACAACGAACGTTTTTTTTTTTAATTTCTCTATGGAGTTGAAACTCGACTGGG
The DNA here is from genome assembly GCA_944739405.2 of Euclidia mi. Lineage (NCBI taxonomy): Eukaryota > Metazoa > Arthropoda > Insecta > Lepidoptera > Erebidae > Euclidia > Euclidia mi. The sequence goes on along the minus strand of OX123188.2, from coordinate 8,828,959 downwards.
ATTAGTATGACGGGAAATTTAACGTAGAAACGAGATACATAATACAAACTAAGCCCTAGAGCGACAGAGACGAGTATATTTCACTCTTTCGACCGCGGGAGCCATGTCATATACAGTATGACACGGGCAAAGTAGACTGAGATGCGATGTTATATGCCGTATAACACGGGCAATTTAGTGTTTGAATTTTGTTATATGCCATATAACACGGGCAAGCAAGCGGATATGGTAAAAAGTAAGTAGATTATTTTAAGTGGTTATAGGTACATACATTTCAAAATAATATAAATAATTATAATTAATGAAATTTTCTGTTTTGGTATAAGTAAATTGATGAAATCGCAGAGTTTTTAAATCCTTATTTATTTAAATCTTTAAACAGCATAAAGAATTTCAATATCTCACAGCACAAGTCGTATGCACCATCTTAATTAATATTCATAAGCAAATAAATAAGTAACGAACAAAAAACAAGCACGTGCCAGCCCCCAAAAACATGTACCTAGTTAGGAACTAAGGTGATATACGTAACTAGGTACCGCTCTTCCCGCGTCTCACCTCTTGGCCCCCGCACGATTGACCCGTCTAGACGCGTTCGTCGAACGACTGTATGGATTATTTGACTGTGCTTGTATAGTCTGAGAATTAGGTGCCTACCTACCTGTTTAGTCGAATATTATCTGGTCCACACTGCTGCAGCCAACTAACCGAATCCTAAATCAAGCCTTACTTAATATTCCAAAGCAATAAAAAGCAAATGGTTTTGTTTGTTTTGTATCAGAAATAAACAAGTCAACCGAGTGGGCCGGCCTTGAGCGACGATCGGTGCATTTTGTAGGTCACACACGTGCTCGTAACTTGCTGCGTTTCATTCATATAGATACGTGCGCTTTACTTGGCGCAAAGATGCACGTTTGGGCCAAAGTTAGGCTCTACGTCAACAACGTGACCTGAGACTTTACTAAGTATTAATTAAAATAAAAAAAAATGCGTCAAAATATTTTTACGATATTTTTCCATTTAGGAACACACATGGAATCCACCTAGTGTGGATTCCATGTGTGTTAATATATAAATATACATAAGTCTTGTATTGCGGGGCACTTTAAAAATGTTTTACCGGAGACATAAACAACCAAAATCGAAATAACAATTTATGAATCTCACAAGTATTGTTTCGTATAATATGTATTCGAACCCAGCACTCAGCGCAGTGTCATCCGACCAAACGACCGCTATTACCACAGCGCCATCCGGTCAGTCCAAAAATAGGTATTTTTTTTTTATTTGAACAGATTGTTAAAGCAGCTAAAGCTTTATCATGTTAAATAGCTTCACTTGTACAAAACACTTGAATGTCTAGACGCAACAAACATAATTATCTGCCTATATGCCTACACTAACCAAATAGTGCTAGTAAACCGTTGAAAACTTATTGTTCCAATGTTCGGAATGACCTTGCGTCCACGTTTTGTGCTCACATGTCGCTAAAGACAGCCTTGGGATTATACAATCTATTTCCTTTTAATACATACTTAGGACTCGGCTCTGTCTGGCCGGCACGTGGCTACAACCCCTATGTTACATTGTTTCGGTACGTCCACTAGCCAGTGTATACTGACCTGTCTTTGTTTAAGTTTTGGGTACAAATACAGATTAGCTTATAGTGGACCCGCGTTGTGATGTAACTTTGGTTTTGGGAGCATTGACGTACTTTGTGACGTGCTTTTGGACGAGCGCGAGGCAAAATCGCTTTTATGGATTGTGTTGAGAACAACAGTTCTCCAATTAGGCTCCAATTAATTAGATTTACATAAGTACCTAGGTACTTACATATTATTAAGTCTAAGTATATTAGGTACACCGCAGTCGAAAAAAAAAATATGTGTTTAATATTATCCTTATTTCTGGTTGGTTTTCTAGAAATTGGACTTCTTGCCATAAAGTTTTATGTATGTAGTGTAATAGCGGGAATGACGGAATGTACGCCATCCTTTAAAGCCATTGAATTATTAGCTAATTTGGTCAATAGGTGGACATCTTTAAACCTTCTTCATCTTTAAATATCGCTACCCCTTCGGGTTGCAGAGGTCAGACAGGCAGTCGCTCTGTGAAAAAGCTCATATTCAGTGAAATCCGGTTAGACTAGGAAGCGGACCCCAGATTGAAACTGGGATAACGCTAAGAGAATGATGATGCGATGGACATCTTTAATGGCGTACCAACAGAAGAGTTCTGTAATATAGTAGCCATTGCATCCGATATTGCACCTAGGTCTCAAAATAACTTCAGATTACGATGTCTTATGTATCCTTTTAGAATCGACGTCATCTCTGTATTATAAATAGCCAGTGCGTCATGTTAACATAGTTGCATTGTTTTATTTGTGGAATGTTTCACTTTATTAAAGATGCTGTGCAATGTGCACTCGTGAGGTATCTACACTATTGAGGTCACCTGGCAGATGCATGAACTCTGAAATAATTAATTCTGTGTTTATGAGGCAGGCTGCACGCTCAGGCTCAGGCTTTCGAACTGTAATGGAGTTCTTTTTTCGAACTGTTGGGCGGATAGACTGAAATTGCGTCTTGTCCCGTTATTATGTTATTTCTGTAAAAATATAAGTAGGGATAATTAATTCCCTGATCATCAATTGGTATTAGTATCCACTTTTGAAATTACGCGCTACAAAAAATTAAGCCACACGGCGCCATTTCTTGGCATTGAGTACATAAACCGATTTTTTAACTAATCGATCGGTAGTTCCCACGGAACAGTAGTTCCAACAATGTTGCCAATAAACAAATTCCGAATGCCACGAATGAGACACCCGCATAGAAGCAATACTTATTTAAGTCTATGGACAACCGGCACTTACAATCTATTTTCTTGTTGCAGCTACAATTCAAACGACGGCTTCGGCCGTGTAGGCGGCGAGCAGCTCAACTTCGCCGCGCCTTCCGAGGACGAGGCGGAGTACCCGACGGGCGCCTACCTCAAGAAGGGGAAGGTCTCGAGGGCAAGTTTGCACTGAATATGCCCAATTTATATTTTTGTACACACCAAACACCATTCTGTTGAACATCTGTTTGTTATATTGGTAGAAGCTTAAGCGAGTTCGATTCTCGCCTGTTGAAAGAAGAATAAAAGAAAGGCAAGAAAAATTAAGAAAGGTTTAAAGATTTCTAATAATAGTCTGCTAAACAATCCAATATTATTATGAAACCTGAATTCATTACCTACTAATTTGATCATTGATGCATCACAAAACAAAATATCATGACGATTTGAAGTTACTTGAACGATTATTTTTTATTAATTTGACTTAACTTTGTTGTGCAAGAATAATTTAAAATGCGGAATTACTGAATGTAAATGTAAATTCTAAATAAGTAAGTCATATTTTAAATAAAATCTTGTTCAAAAAAGCAGATTTGGATTTTGTACAAAATGATATTCACACACCTAATCACAGTAAAATACGCGGCAAATATGTTAACATCCCAATTTTTTATTATAGCAAGACCCGATGTCGCACCGGATCATAGAGAAGCGGCGACGGGACCGCATGAACAACTGTTTAGCGGACCTTTCGCGTCTCATCCCTCCCGAATACCTCAAGAAGGGTCGCGGCAGAGTCGAGAAGACAGAAATAATCGAAATGGCCATCCGCCATCTCAAGTACCTGCAAGAGCGCGCCAATGGTTAGTACGCGAGTCTTTTTGGTAACTTTAGAGTTGATAGTAGGGATATTATAGTAGTTAGCTGTAACTCCAACTTGTTACATCTCATTTTAGTCGATTTTTTTGTATATTCAAATCGTAGTTGATTTAACTTTAGAATTACCGTAGATGACCTTAGTTTTTTTTTTTATAATTTGCATCTCCTTGTTGTTTTAATTTTCAAAGCTCCTTAACTTTGTTTTCAAGTTTTGCAATTAGTTGATCTAACTTGTTGGAGTGTGCCCCCAAGACAAAATAATGGTCTAGGGTCTTGTACTCACAAAGACACGAAAGCATGCAGCAGCAGATGGATCATATCTGAAGTTTTCATTAACTTTAAATACAAATCTAACAATTCCATGAGAATGCACCTACTTAGTTGTCTTAGTGAATACAAGATTACTTAAATGTAAATTATACACATCCATTATGCCCATTTTTACCTGTCATTCAAAGCGAACTTTAACTTTAAAATGGATGTCCCCCAAAAGAAAATTTAAGTAAGAACAATTTGCACCTTTTAAAATCAATCCCAATAATTATGCTAGGTTAGGTTGTTATTTACTGTTAGAGTGCCGCTAGACTTCAACAATTACATAAGTATTCTTCTACTTTCAAATGTTTCTAGATTGATGTCAGAATACGTACATAGAAACCTAAAGATATAACATAATATTTAAAGTATAAAAAAGGTTTAGTATTCCCACATGATCTCTGAATGTTTAAAGTAACGGTGTGTTACCTATGTGAGCCTATCCTAAAAGATGCAGATCTACGGATAGATTTGATTATTCCTGAAACATATCGCATCGCATTAAAATATCAGTTCCTTTCCTGCCTACATTATAGGGCATCATTAATGAATGCACATCTTTACAATACAATAAAAGCTATAAAATGATTATTAACTAATAAATGCACCGTGGTTAATTTATTACAATAACATTAGTTTTAGTGACATTTATGAATATAGTATCGGCTAAGTCACATCACTAATGAAAATAAAATGAGCCATCTAAAACAATAGCACAAGCTTCGTAATCGCATCTACATTATTACAGCTAAACATCATTCTCTAGTCACGTTTAAAAAAGACTGGAATTTTCCTTACGCTTAAATTTTCCGCACACACACACACACACACACACACACACACACACACACACACACACACACACACACTACAACCCACACACGCGCTCATATGCAAACACAAATATTATTGTTAACTTTAATGTGTGCCAAATAGCCAAAATGTTGCCATATTCGTATTTACTGAATTTATTATTACATTTGAGTTGATACCTACTTAGTTATTCTTACACATATTACTTTGTAATTTGTTACCAATAAATTTTCATAGTTTTAATGTTAAATGGTGCCCAAGATACAGGCATAGCCTAGTTTGGGACCATCAAATATGTAATTTGTTAATTTTTATTGGAAATAAATACTTACTTACTTAGTACCTACCGGACTTGACATAGGTAGCGATGTTATTAATATCTTATTATAAATCAACGTCATTGCTTATCAAACAAATTATTACTCAAAACAGTATAGCATGCTTGGATAGTGAGGAAAATTCCTGACATAAAACCGAGTTTTCTATAATTCTAAAACTAAAAACTAGGTACTTTTATTAGGTAAATAATTTAAATTAAAGTAAAATGTGAGCAAATAATTAAAATATAATTAATGTAATAAATCAAAACTAGGCAGTAGGAACACTGATAGTCTATCAATAAAAAAACAAAATGATGTCCGACCAAAATTTCATTTATTTAACCAGCCATCCAAAAACACATAAACCATGATTTATCGTTTCAAATAATATTTTAATTCACGCCAATTTATAAAAAAATACACATTAAATTACAATTACATTTAAAGATTTAAAAATAAAATTCAGGATATCATTTACGGGTACATCTCTCATGGTTTATGGTAACCCTGTACCTTAATCCTATTCCCGAACATCCCGTGACGTCCGAGGCTTACACCGCACAACCGTGGAGTGAAGAACGCTAATGTTGTTGGGAGTCACCCAGCGGAAGATGCTCCATCTTCGCGTGGGTTGTGTTTTAGCTGCTGAACGCCAGGTGGGAGAGGATCACTTCAGGGCTGGCTACCAGGACGCCGTAGCTGAGGTACTTCGGTTCCTTGTGGAGGTGCAGGGCTACGGTCCCGGGGATGGACTCTGTGTGCAGCTGGCAGCGCATATGCAGAGGCACTGTGAAGTTGTTGGGAAAGGTATGTACCTACTGACTCATAATTTCCTCCAAGCAGAGTACCTATACGCAAGGCAGCGATAGCCGTCGGTCCCGGTTGTCATGAAGATCTTTGACAGTCGTTACAAGGCGTCAGTACCTTCTAAATAAACTGACACTAGTTTAAACCATGGAATATCGCTATCCCTTCGGGTTCCGGAGGTCAGGCAGGAAGTCGCTCCGTTGAAAAGCTAATATTCAGCCAAATCCGGTTAGACTAGAAAGCGGACCCCAGACTGAAACTGGGATAACGCTAAGAGAAAGAAGAAGAGTACCTATACGCGATGGATTTGATAATTAGGTACAAAAATATCGATCTTGGTTTAGAGACGGATAAAGTCTTAGTCTTAGCGGAATAAAGCAGGATGAAAAGCAATTTTACTGCGAGTTCACAAAAAACACAAAAAAATATAGCCAAAAAGCCTTTAAAAATACAAATCGTAAAGCTTGTACTCTCTTACATCTGAAGCTACCGTATGGTGACAAATGAGGTTATATTTGCAGGCGAAAAGTCCAACCGCGAGGCGTCTCGCTCGCACCACCCGGGCAGCGGCGGGTCCTCATCAGAGACAACATCATCGTCATGCAGTTCGCATGGCTACGGGCTGCAGGCGGCTGCTACAGGGTCTGCAGGCTCCAGCGTCATCCAAGCCCCGCCTCCTGCTCCGCCGAGCTTCGCGCCAGACAACTACGATGACAGGCATGAACAGCCCTACGCCATGGACTGCGATAGAGGTACGTACCACTCAAGAGGTCCTTATTATCTAGTGATAGCTGCAGACTGCGAGATTTTTAGTACAGATCTGCGACGTTGATTAAAATACGATAGCTATCATTATTACAAGGTGGTAACTGTGATAAGCCAGCTATGGTTTGGGTTTATAATAATATAGGTAGAATAAGCAAATTTATGACGTCAACCAGAAGCCGGAAAAAGATTTTTACAAATCTGTTTTTGAAAATAATCTCCGCTTCATCTGATTATATCTGATTTGGTACAAAACCATTCTAAACTGGCAACCCTAACATTAATGTATTTTAACAAATTTATCTGCCAGTACTTTCAAAATTCGATTTACCCCTACCAATAAATTTATGTTTAAAATAACCATATTGTTTTAAATTATTTCCAGTACCTCAGACGCAGCTAGCGGAGGGTGACAACCTCCCTGAAGCCGAGCCCCTACCGCTAGACGGACGACGCAAGAGGGAACCCACGCTGCGAGCCGTGAGGAAACCAGAACACACCGAGGACTACCTGCACTCGTACAAGTTCAAGAACTCCATTGAAAGGCGATTCTCTCGATCACAGGATACTGAGGTAAGTTACTTTTATTTTGGAAATTGACTAAAGGCAGTAAACTAAAAGAAAGCTACCTCTATATAGAGAACAATTAAAATACAATCATGAAGGACACACAAAATTATATACATTGGTCTTCAAAACGACGAAGAATTTTTGCTTTCAACTCATGGTCACCTGTACAAGCCAAAATCAAGCTAATTTTTTTACCAGTTTCTATCCATGTACCTATGTATTTACTTACGTAAGTATATTGGAATCCAACCAATACGGAACTTTACGGTGTCACCCCAGTGGCTTACAGTGTGAAATCCTTCTCTGTGGTGGCACCGGTAACAGCAAGAATAAACTACAGTATCTTCTTCCAAATCTATTTTGTTCTTGAAGTTGAGTCATCTCAGCCAAAAAGGGGTAACACCCGGTGCGGTCAGCCTCGTTCTTGCTACGCTATACTGCTTGCCGCGCTCAGTAAGCAGCGTAGTGGCCTGTTCCTGTCCGCATATGTAACACAACATCCTCTTTCCCTCTCCCCCAGGCGGCAGAGCTAGTGGCTCGGAGCGCGCACGTACATACGAAGCTGTATTCACACAAGCGTCGCCGCGCCGCCAAACCAGCTCCCTCTACCTCCACCTCCAACTCCGGCTCCACGGAGGAAGCCAGGGACACCTCGCCACAGGTAACATATTCATTCTATCTACTGTCAAATATATTATTAAGATAGGTATTCCGGATTTACTTATACAGGTACAGCGAAGCAGTACACTGGCTTTTTATGCGCACTGCACTCTTGGGAACTCCATGACGGACACTCGTGATGCGCTGCAGTTCTACACCTTTGTGTACACATAACACGAATGTAAATTGCTCATCTGTCTTAATTTTTTTTTATAGTGAAAGACGACTACTTAAAGCTGTGATAAAAAAGAAAAGTATGAAACATTGCAAAAAAGCAGGCAACATTTTCCGTGTTTAAAAAGCCTGAGAACTAAAACGTATAATTTACTTTTTACTAAATGTGATTATTATGTATTTGAAATAGGTATATAGGTACAGATAGATGAAAATGCTGAAGCGAACAAGAACAATCTAAGCATGGAAAATAATTAAAACCATTTTAATAAATAGGTGCATATTGCCAGGATACTACTACTTACTACCAATAAAGCGCTACTAAAATTAATATCTATACTTTTAAATACGCCTGCATTTTATTTAAAAAAAAAACCAGAATTTCTATTAAAATGAAAAAGTCTATTCGAATTTTTTCAAAGCATAAATTACTAAAATATTAAATTTAAAAAAAATCTAATAATCAAGTTTTGCAGCCAGTCCTAAGCCTGGATAAAAGTATGAAGGAAAGTTCACATATTCATTCATAATGTACTAACTTTATACTTGAAAATAGGATTTTATGCACAATATTAACAAATAGAAATAAGTTAAATTTAAGCGCCTGTTTGTAACAATCTATGTAAACTTAACTCAATATATAAAAAACATAACATTATATTTTTTATGTCCGATTGTAGCTTAAACTAAACCAAAAAATAAGTCAAAGTGGACTTTTAGATATTAGCTATTCATGAGGCACTAATATGAATGGCGTTTAATTAGATAAAAAAGGATTACTGATTAGGGTACCATGAAAAAAAAAGCATTCGAAATTGTATAGAAAATACATGGTTGATCTGTGTGAGTCACTGTGTGACAAGACTTATATTTATGTATTGTATGTATTATGTGTGTGGTGATTGGTGTTTATGTTCCCAGGACACATCGAGTGAGTCGCCTCGACATCACCATTACGACAAGCCTCCTCCGCCAACGCAGTACGTGCCTGTATTCGCACTCAACGCTCTTGGTAAGTACTTGATCTTGATTTTAGTTTGTACACACTTGTACTCTCGTATGACTAGACTGGGATAATGCTAGAAGGATGATGATTACTCTTGTATGACGAGTGTCTACAGGCAGCGATAGCGATAGCCTAGTGGAGACACCAACAACTGCCATGCAGAGAGCATCTGGTTCGAATCCATGGTGCACCACACTGTCTTTTCAAAGTTATAGGCATATAAATTAGTGACTCGGAGACCACGTACAATCGTGTGCACCCGTTGTCACGAAGGTATTAAATTTGACAGTCGTCACGGGGAGTCAGTACCTTCAAATAAACTGATACGAGCCTTACCACCATATCGCTATCCCTTTGGGTTGCTGAGGTCAGGCGGCAGTCGCTTTGTAGAAAAGCTTATATATTATTCTGTCGTATGTCGTATCTGATTGGACTAGTGAGCGGATTTAGGGCTCCGAGGCTGCTAGCAGTCTTGCATGCCACCGGGATAGTCATAGGACGATGATGATGATTCACGTATGCCTAGCAAGAGCTTTGATTCACCAAAAAATGGAACGTGCAACTGTTACATAATGCGTTTCGAGCATCTGCATAGTGCTTATTTGATTGCTGGACTTGTTATACTAAATGAGCCCCTTTATTACAGGTAAATATTACGTTCCGCTGAGTGTTGACTACGCGTGCTTGTCAAGGCACCTCGGCCCTTACGACGTGCTCGATGCGAGAGCAGTCCACCTCGCAGCGCCGTTGCATCCTGTCACGATTCACGTCAACTTCCAGCCGTGTCTCAACTACCACGTAAAACGTGAACCCAACGATCGTGAATGGCGAGCTGTAAACTAAAAGACTCGTATCCAGTGCCTATTATGACATTACGTCGAACGCCATGTTTAAATGACGAATTGGCGGCAACATTTGAAAAGTGAATGTGACAGACAGCTACAATTGCCCATTGCCCTATTTTACGAGTGATATTTATTACAGAAATATAAATTAAGAAATATAAAATGCAAATAAAATTGCATCTAAAATATTATGAGCCATAAGTTATATATAGTAAACATATTTTCATATCTAAGATAATATATATTTGTATAAGAAAACAGCAAGTATTCATGAGTTACTTGTTCCAAACAAGTCAAATAGTTGAGGATACCATTGGTGCTATGGAAAACTAAAAACTTTTGCCCATAGCCTAATTTTGTTATAGGTGACATAAAACAAAATTAATCTGCTATTAAATCCAGTTTTTTGTTTTTACAAGGCATAATCTTCGGCTGTTCTAGTCAAGTATAAGTCAAACAAGTTTAATATTATATTAATCATTAAATTGTTAAAAAATATAATGTTAACTCGCATTATGTAAACATTTATTTGACGTGTAGCTGTTTATCTTTGGACGATATTATGTGAAACGTGAAAAGACATTATATTTAGTATCTAAACATGTAATACGTTCAGCGAAATGCCAAGTTCTGTGAAAGTGATTGAACTACTACGGCGGACTATATTTCAGTGTTCTAAGTTACGGCTGTGATATGTAAAGAGTAGTCAAAATGCAACTGATTCATGTGGTGCATTATCATTAGTCTGTGTTGTCTCATAATCGATACTTACCATTCTCGTTGTACAATTCCATCAGTGTAGCTTTTCAGCATTTGCTTGTGTTTTATGCTAGCACTATATGCATCAGTTTTATGCGGCCGTACATTTTTCGTTTACGACTACGGATAAACCACCTCAGAAATCAGACATTGTTTGTTAATTTGAAACATTATTTTGTAAGAAAGAAAGAAGGCCTAACAAAACTTTTGTAACTGAAGACAACATGTTACCCACCAAATAGGATGGGCCACACTTGCGTGTTCCGACTACTGCGATAAACAACAGAACGTGCAATGTGAAGCTGGTTAATATTGTTTCATGTTTTTGTTATTTTTAATATTGTTTGGAGGTTGCGGTGGTGTAAATTTGCAACGGTGTGGTGTCCACTTTTGGACTGATAAAGACTGAGGTTTTTATTAACATAGAAATATAAAAAGATTGTTTTGACGTTGAATTCTTACCTTTCACTATTATGGTATATCGCAGGTTAGAATTCAATGTATGTGAGGTGTCAAATTTTACGTAAAGTTAGTTCTAGGAACAGTTTAAAAATAGTCGTTAAGTGTATACCTTATATTTTGTAAATAAACTTCTTTAAGAAATAAATGTTAATATTTTATGGATCGCCAGTGTTTCATTACTAGATGTAAGGAGTAAAGGAAAGGCGCTACATTCAAACGAAGATTTTATGTAATTAATTATCATAACATCTTTTATTCTCTAGTATTATTTTAAATTTTACATGCTTAGTTCAAACATTGAGAAAGAAATAATAATATTTAACATCTGGATAATATACAGCTTCTTCTATTTACGATCACTTAGCGTTAAAAAATTATATTAATATATATAAATATATATTGCAAAATATTCCATTGTTACATTGAATACCTTACATAAAAATATCCAACGGGGGAGCGGGACATGGCGAAGGTGGGTGCGATCACAAGGGAGTCGAAGTACCAATAAACTAGCTTCGTATATTATATGGCAAACGATAGAGAGTGCGCTTTTTGTTCACCATAACAAAATATAGCTTTCACTTATCCATAACTATTATAATATATACACAGACGCATTTCTACGGGTTGATATAATTAAGATTTTTATCACAAAGATTTTCATCTAATATACTACAGAAACATTAAAATGTCCGAGTATGTTTTGATGTCAAGATGTTCCGTATATACAATTAGGGCTGCCATTACATGAACTAAATCATCTAAACTACATACTATTTCAGATTTAATCTATATAATTCAAGAATTACTATTATATTCAGAGAAAAATGAATCACCAATAGGATACGACTATTGTGTTTCCGATAAAGTAACTTTACACCAAAACACACTCTAACAGAGTTATTAAGCAATAAATTTACAGTTTATTAAAACCAGATCAAAATATTTACAAATATATTTGACATGAGACTGACACTGCCGTGCTGCGAGCAAGCTGAACATATTACACTAATCTACAATTGATTCAATAGAAAAAAAAATCATAAAAAACATCCTACAATCGTTTTTATACAATACAAAAATAATAAAATTGTGGATTAAATAAAGCTGTTAAAATATATTTTCTGTGTGTTAATAACTATGTGTATTTCGCCTTGAAGGCATATTATTGCAACATTGACTATAATCTAAGTTATGATACAAAATAAATAAGCGGGTCTTAATCGCGTAAACTAACTTATTTAAGGTATAAATACCTATTTGGTTCCGACGTTTCGCTCGTCTTGCACCGAGCGTGGTCGCGGAGAGCGTGGTACCGACATTGCGAACTTAAATAAAGACCAAGTGAGGGTAGGTGCCGAAACCCGCACTTCCACAAGACGGCGCTGAGCTCTCATCAGTCTCTCCGCGACCACGCTCGGTGCAAGACGAGCGAAACGTCGGAACCAAATAGGTATTTATACCTTAAATAAGTTAGTTTACGCGATTAAGACCCGCTTATTTATTTTGTATGATGTATACAAATCGCGAAAGTTTAAAATCGATTAATCTAAGTTATGATTATGCATAAAACATAAAATTTTAAAAAGGCAGGTAAAGGCATCCCGACCAGGTGGGAGCACGAGTTAAATATGCAGTAACTGCTAAACAGCTGCACATTACATGAAATAAAGAAAATTCATACAACATTTAATTGAAACGACATTCCGATATGTACTTTTTATCCAAACAGCTCTCGTGGCTTCAAGTAGAAGAAGACTTTGTAAAAAAGGAAAACTAAAGCAATCAGTTTTAATAATAGTGACAACACTGGGGTTGTAATTGACATGTGACAAGCATCTAGTGTTGCCAGGACATCTGACTTCTGAAGACCGCAAAAAGCACACAATCTAATTACGATAGGGCTCCGACACAAAACAATGCACGGAACCCACGTCACGAATTTTGAGCAACAATTTGGATGAAATGTCAGACACTGGGCATTAATTAAACGTAGTTTAACTACATAGAATTATATTAATCTAAATTGCAACAATATCGACAAGTGTGTTACCTAATAGAGGTTGGGGCACATTCGTCCAATAATAATAATAACATCGACCGAAGAGTTACTACTATTACCGAATATCGGCATTAAAGTACTTGCACAGAAAGTTTATCAAAAAAACCTTAAAAAATAAGTTTATTTAAGATAGATTAGCATTATTAAATAGTAGCTAATTATTGCGAAAAATTTATAAAATCGTCTGTAGACAAATTCAATAAGAAATGGAAGCAGCTTTTACTGAAGCGCATGTTGGAACAACAACTATTTATGTATGTTATAATACTTCGTTGGAAACTCACTGAGTGTTCTAGTCTTTTGTACTTGCAACACTTAGAACTTAAGTGACAAAAAAGCAGAATTACTTGAAGATGGGTGTATCTAAAGCCTAGTTACTTGGAACATGCGCTATTTGCGACGACTGCCTAAAAAGTTTCTGTACTGCAAACTGACGACACGCAGAAGGCCTACAGATCCTCACCACAGAAACCCAACACAAGGGTTGGCTGAAAATACCAATTACAAAGAAATGACGAAGCAATATTAGGCTACACATTGGTGACTTCGGACGTATAAAACTCGTCTCAGGTCAATGCCAATGTTGCTAAATATTTTACAGTAGACATGTAAACTAAAGCTATAGTCCCTACGAAGCCTATTTAAATATAACAAACAGAATATTTTGCAAGTGCCTGCACATATAGCTTCCTTAGATCACTGGGTGCTTCGGTGATTACACTATTTTAGCCCGAGGTTACTCACAACATCAATTCGTTGTTATAGAAATAGAATAGTCGGCCATATAGTAACAATTGTAAAATTATTTTATATTAATAGCCAACATACGTTATCAACATGTTACGTTATTCGTAATATATTACTTCCTTCCGTTAAAAGTACATTATAAACCTGCACACTGTGCAAAGTAAAAACTTGTTCGTATTATTATAACTCTGCAATTTATACCTTGGATACGTAAGGTTCTAATTTGCAGAGTAATATACTTTAGAACTAGCATAAATTATATCTGCAATATTACACCAATAATAACCTTTACATTGCAGAGTTATAATATAATACTACAAAAATTGTATACAATATCTCTGCAATTTAAAAGCAATATAGAAGCTGTTTAATTGTCATGAAATAACACTGCAATTTATAACCAGTATATTGTTCTAGATTGCAGAGTTGTGTAAGAAAATCATTTTACAATTGCTAGTATTTAAACAAAGTGTTATTAATATTATTTTTGATAGTCAATTCTTCTATACAATCAACAAACAAATTGCTTCTTATGTACAAATAGCAAATCCTTGCAGAGTATGTACATGGTACATAATGTCAATAAGATGATATCTGCAAACATTTGGTATTTGTAACCCAATGTAAAACTGGATTATTCTTTAACGAAAGCACTCATTAATAAAATGTATTCAGTGCGCAATAAAAGAACAATTCAACTATTTATTGTGTCAAAACAAGTAAATTGGGTATATTTCATTAATTAATTAGTACTAATGTGATTGCAATTCATGTCAGTCAAAATTATTAACGACCTCATTCATCCAATTTGGATGCAAACGCCACGCTAAACTAAGTCTTACGCCGCGGCACAACTTTGCAACTGTGCACTCCAGAACAATTTTATTTTGTACGAACAAGTCAGTTCATAATAATTAATACTTTAAATATATTTAATAGGAAATCGTTTCAACATGGCTCGTGCCGGTTAGTTGTAAAGTTGTGTGGCGGGTGAGAGTCCCGGAACACTGCTACCCAGCTGCCTTAACATTCGTCCTTGTGATGATCGACCAAAGAAAACTCTTTGCACAAATACGCTCCACTTAAATTATAACACAGATTTAACCTCTAGAAATGGCTGATGCGTATCTGCCTCGAAACGACTTTAAAGTACAAGTGAAACATCTAACACTATCAAGAGACCTAGAACTATGACGAGCCCTCGGACCCCCTATATATGCTAGAAAAAAAAAACAAATAATAAAAACAACTATAATTTACTTAAACATTATGCGTACAAAAGTCCTAGCCGTCGTTCCCTAAACGCTCTATCGAATAAATCGATAATAAATAAATATATCAATAAGATACATAAACATTGTACATATATAAAAAATCTTTCATACCATTATACATATATACGTTACCGAGTAGGTTCCCTATATTATATCTTAACTCTCCTATATACAATATGTACAAAGGGAAATAAAAACAATTTGTACTTGCAGAAAACCGTGGAAAATAAAAACTTAGACGTGAAACGGAAATATACAATATGCGCGCTGGCACGTAACGTACACTCATAGAAAAGTTCCTTTACGCTAATTATTATTATAATAATATATTACAGGCGACGGGACTGGGCCGTCTGAGATTTACAAAAATAATGTGTTATGTGCACAGCAGTCTACCTGTCGCAGCGCTTCACACCGCCCGCGCCATCTGCCAACCAAACCACACACTTAGAAATGATACACGCTCAGATACACAACACATTTATTATATACCAACATTTTATATAACTATATATTTACAACATACATTTCCATCGATAATTTTGAATATTTATATAATTTCGTATAAACTACTATACAAAAATATAGGGAGTGGATAATTGGAACAGTATTTAACGTTGATGGATATTAAGTAGGCTTTATACAAACAGTAGTAAATCCAACACCTAAGTAGAAAATATAAATAAATCTAAACACCTCTCTTGCCCCATTTTAACCCTTTCGGCGTTTGATTGTAGCCGTAGGCTGTGTTGTAGCCGATTTGGTCGAACGGCACGTAGTTTTGTGTGGTAGTGTATGAGGAATTGTATCCGACAACACCGGCCGCGTTATTGTGGTTGTTAAAGAAGGTGGTATTGGTGCCGCAGCCGTGTGCGTTACTTGGTAGTGGGTAGGTGGGGCTAAGATGGGACGTATGGTAGGTATGGTTGGGGCTAATAATATGGGGCGTATGGTAGGTATGGTTGGGGTTTAGACGGGGCGTTTGGTAGGTATGGTTGGGGCTAAGACGGGGCGTTTGGTCAGTGTTGCTGGGGTTAAGATGGGGCGTGAGGAGTGTGTGGTTGATGTGTGTCGTACCGGAGTGGTCGGTGGGCGGACGAGCCTCCTCGTCGTCCGGCAGCGCGAGCCCGAACTCCCGTCGCAGTCGAGAGCTCAGGTTCTCACGTTGCCGCTCCGACGCGGTGGGCTGCGCGTCGAATACGCCTGTAACATACAACAATATGTTAGAAAATGGCGAAGCAGTATGTAAATCACGCTAGGACAGGATCTAAACCTGGGGTCATTGACTCGGTCTCACTACAGGTAAAGGTAACCGCTCTTTCGTATCGTATCTTTAATACAACGAGTACAAATGATGAGATTGTCAATGATGAGTGGGACTGATACCATTGACTCTTTAAGGGGCAAGGTACTGGTGGTCCAGCGAGCAGTATAACAAGTCATGCTTGAAATTTAAGAAGACTGACTTTTCATTGTATTTATATACAGTCATGATAACAAAAAGAAATGAACTTCTTTGGAAGGGGCCATATGAAGTACCGGCATTCAAGATAATAAAAAATTTGCTCTACTCCTTCTAGAATGTTCTGGTTTCTGGTTCAGGTTCATCTTGGACTGTTTTAAATAGGTACATATTCTTGTAACAAATTATATGTATAAATATGTAGGTTGTTTCATTTGAAAGGAGAATTGTACTTATTTACAGTAATTGTAAGAAAAAAGGAAAATTTGTCACGTAGTTTATTCTACATGTTTTGGACGAAGCTGACTGAGTCTTTATAGCATTGGTAATCATTGAGAATAATGCATGAATGTTTTAATCAACATCGCATAACGTCATTCATAAAACGTTTATTATTAATTCCAATAAATGTATAATACCTATAGTTAGTGACACTATAATTTATTATGAGTTCCATTTATGTATAATACAAAAACAATCGCAAATAGTGCCACTATATGAGTTCTATTTGTATTACAAAATACAACTGAAATACTTAAACCCGAAACCACCAAAAACAAACAAGTGGGAAGAAGCAAAGCGCATCGTACGACAGACTGTCTAAAAATAATATCTGTAGTGGTACATCTTACGAAGTAATTTACAACAATTGAATGCAAGCATCTACCACGATGTGCAGCCAGCACAGTGATTATCTCATCGCCGTGGCATGTGAGAAGATAATAAAAGTATAAAACCTCAAATGAATAATGTTTGAATGTTTGAATTCTCAATTCTATGGCGCAGTTGTGTTTACACGTTGTCAAGGCCGTGGCGGTAATGATTTTAGTCTTTATTGTGCCGAGGAGCGACTAGCGTGAGTACGTTTGTAAATCGTACCATGTTTTAGCTCCGCTATAATCATTTTAAACACATGATTATACTTCGTAAACAACTTTGTACTGCGAGATTTTAATTGGTATAAATCGTAGCAGGCTTTATACCCGGTCTAAACAGGATAAAATTATCGTGCATATCTTTCATAAAGTACCTAATAAAAAAAGGATTGTGTACAAATGAATTGTAGCGATTGAAGCGCCCTATACCTGTTTCGTTTTGCGTATATTTGTATATTGTTTTTAGGGCCTTCAAGGTCGGTGCCTCAAAATATGCGACGAGTACTTACTTAATTCGTATTGAATAAACATTACCTCGACAACAAAGGCAGGTATTTGACGCGCTCAACAATATGGGTATAGTCGCTTCTGATTATTTATACAACTCGAAACTAAATTACTTAGTGGATATTATTGATAATTGAAATCTATGAAAAGGCCATATTGTCCTGACTGACACAATCGCAGAGCCTTAGCTACTGAAATTAAAAACATAAATATTGAACAGTGATTTTATGAGACAGGAATGCACACATCATCATCATCATCAGCATGCCATAGTCTATTGCAGGATATAGGCCTCTCCAATGGCACGCCACTGAGCCCTATGACAAATGCACACTATGAAAGTATATTTTTAAATTATTCAGCTCCTATAAGGTTTTAATAAAGGTTGAAAGTTTGACTGAAAATTCGATGCTGAAATGCGGGCAGCAACAGCAATATTATCATACAATGTACCAGCGACAAAAACATACGAAAACAGCGATAAACTCTGCTCGCTTATTGCATAACGCAGTCGCATTATCTACATACTTATATGTAAATATAAATCGAATTGTGTATGTATAGTTGCCTACCTACAAACTACATATAGGTACACTTTAGTACATAACACACATATGAAACAAATAATGCATACGTGTATATCGTTTGCTTGTGTGCATTTTTTATTATTTTATACCGGTAGATAATCTTAATATATAAAATCCTTGCGTTACTGAATGACTGACAGACACGCTACAACCGAAACTATTGGGCGCAGAAAGCTGAAATTTGGCATGTATGTTCCTTGGGGACCGTAGAGGTGGACTAAGAAGGGATTTCCCGAAATGCCCACGGGATCGGCCAAAACGGGTAAATTAAAAAAAAATGCAGGCGTAGCTGCTGGCGTCCTCTAGTGTGATATATTTTTTATAAACCATGCATGTTGGCAGTAAATATTATCATATTAAATGTTTTGATATTTGATTCAATTGTCGGCAATTGATCAAAAGTTTTCGTGGTTTTCCCGGCTTAAAAGCCTGTTGGGCAGCGTTATTTTTAATACTCTGTTCATTAATTACCCAACTTAATATGTAAAATGACACTAATAAAAATATCAACTAATGAGTGAACAAATAAGAAAAAAAATTCTACTAATTTTATTGTAATCATTGAACAAAGGGATATTATACTGAAAAATATTTTCGGTTTTATAACAATATAATTAGTATAATTACTATAGCAATGAAAATGATGATAACATTAAGTCTTCGTTACTCTAAATGTATTTTTTAAAAGACATATTTTCATTTTTAAATGAAAACGTTGTACTTTTATGCACTGTTAGTTTTATTTACACTCCTAAGAATAATTCTGCCAAAGTATTCGGCTATTCCATCTACTTTTTTACACTATGTTCTTGAGAAAGCGCATCGGCGGCAAATAAGGCAGTGTGCACAGTAATCGTGTGTGACACGCGTGTAACCGCATGCGGCCAAGTCGAGCGCATCATCGCAATTGAATCGAAAACGTGCTCAACTTGACGGAGTAATTGCGTTATGCAGTCATGCAGTGCGATCTAGACGAGATGGTTTCGTGCACGTTTTATTAGCTCTTAGTTCGTTCGCTGAGAATGCTGGGTTTTTTGTGTAATCTATGCTGCGTTTTTTTGTTGTTAAGTAGCACGTGTTTTAGATGTTGGTATGCCTTTTGGATGTGCACCCCGTGTAGTAAGTAACCCGGTCACAAGTAAAATATATAATTACATAATAAAATATTACTGAATTAGGTATATTAGAGAATTCAAATAAAAATGTTTTAAATGTGCTTGGTAGGGGGCTCAGTAACCGTGGGTTTGAGGTACAACACCCACGGTGAAGCTAAGCGGGATCCCGGGAGGGGACGCTCCACGTGGGCTTGCGTAAGGCCTGTGTGGGATGCGTCCCAAGGTGCGGGTGCGGTGGACAGTTCTGTCTGTCGCTCGCAGTCGGGTGCGGTCGCGGGAGGAGAGGCGTGTCGGTGTTGCGTTGCCGCGCGCCTTATCTCCCGCGACCAAATGGGGGCGCACCATCGTTGCGTCGCGGTGGAGGAGATGCGGTGATGCGTTGCCGTCCTCCCTATCCTCTGCGGCCGCTGGGTGTTTTGGCGGCGGAGCCCAACACCTCTATTCCCCGCTAAGGGGGTTTCGTTCGGGGCCCGCCTGACCATCTGGCGGGCCAATACCCGTCGGGGGGTAGCGAGGAATGCTTTGGTGAAACCCTACCCTCCGACACATGGGTACATGAGGAGCACGGGTTGGTTTTTAGTCAGTAAGAGTATGACAGTCCCCTTTGCCCTTCCCCCCAGGGCGGAGGGACTCCATGAGGATTTTCAAACCCGACACAAAAAAAAAAGGGGGAGCAAGGAACTGCCAAAATCTCGGCTTCGAAAACAATGGGCGCACTATTAAATTTTTTTGAAGAATTATATTTTATACTGCTAATTGCCAAAGGGCGATGGAGCGTTGCATTCTTGCTGTAAAAAGAACAGACCATGTTCGAAACACTTTGCTGCGTTCCAAAACACGCATAGCTGACGTCGGATAAAAATCTGCAAGACTGAAGTGGGACTGGGCCGGTCACGTTTGTCGTATGCACCCAGAAAGGTGGGCCTATTTAGCTACCACTTGGGTGCCTCAGGACAGTCGGCGACGACGTGGATGACCCAAACGAAGATGGCAGGAAGATGCATTTTACAGCGACTGGCCGAACTTAACACGAGACAAGGATGCATAGCGGTCCAAGGGAGAGGCATTTGCTCAGCAGTGGGACAAACAGACAGGCTAAATAAAAATTAATAAAAATACTGCTGATTATAGCTGTACAGCAAGAGATAATTAGCAGTTTTTTTTTATTGCGTAACAAATAAGTGGATACTGCGTAACTGAACTTTCTCAAATATCTGCCTACCTTACCACTCAGCCAGGGCGGTGAACTATTACTTTTCATAGTGAGCTGAGGCCTATGCCCAGTAGTTACAACTGGAACAAGTTCTAAACAGGCCTAATATAATACAAAATAAATAAACTACATTTATTATTCAAAAGCGTAATAGCTTAGTCAACAATACATTTTGACTTTTTCTTGCAATTGTGACGTCTTTATGCAATTTGTCTTGCAAAGGTCTTGGAACTTGTGATTATACTTTGATTTACCAGTTTGGCAGTGATTGTTGTCCACATCAAATAAAAACATATTGCGTCAAAAAAAACAAGAATTATTGAATGAAACGTTTTGATCTTTGATGCTAATGGTGATAATTTGGTGTCATAAAAATAATACAATAAAAAGTATCTCATTTGGTCTAATAATTATTATGCATATAATAAATACTAAATGCTTCTTTTAATTATTATTTCCTTGTTTTTATAAGCTCACAAAATATATCAACTAATATTAATATATCTTCATACTCACTTCACATAAACTTGTTTTCTTTTTTATGTACTTAATTAATATACGTCACGTGTTAAGTCACATGTCTGCAGACGTGCAATAGTGTTCGATAGATTATATTGATAATACGACATTCGGCATTTAATTATTATCACAAAAAGGCGCGATTCCGTAAGTACAAGCAACACTTTTTGACTGAATGAAGGTAGGTAGAAAAATCAAGAAGGACCTGGTGAAGGCATTTTGAACCGCCAATCGACTAACGTCTGTTATTTTATGCCGATACCTTGTGAGAGCTCCTCCAAAAGCGGCTGTTTTCTAATTATGAGTGTATCTTTTGAAAAAACATTTCTTTCGCAGGTTTTCTTTTTTCCACTTCTCCCATCAAACCATAATAAGACCCTTCGCATTTCTTCTTCAGTTTAAATCGCTCTGCTGGCGTCTACTACTGTTAGTTAGACTTGCCAGATGGCCGGGAAATCCGGAATTGTCCCTGATTTTTGTGTCCCGTGTGTCAGTAAAACACTAGTGACCAACTGACGCGGCCGGCACTGGAACTTGTCGTAAGTTAGTTTGTCTAGACTCTTGAGAGCAAATATGCGACCTACTTCTTTGGAGTAAGTTGCATTTTTTTTACTAGTCCATAACCTCGAGAAAATATCGAGGAATTGATACGCGTGAATATGGCAATCCTAATAGCCGTAACACACGCTCGAACTTGGTCCGAACAGACCACGGATTTGGTTTGTCTGTAGAGTAGTCGGGCGAACATAATTATTATTAATTGAGTCCGCCTCGGTCCGCTAGTTTGCAGATCGGTCGGATTGGATATGGCTTACGTGAAGCAACTGTCCGATCCGGTCGTCTGTAGCGAGAACGGGTTTGGTCCGCCGGACCAACGGGTTTGGTCCGCCGGACCAAATTCGAGCGTGTGTTACGGCTATAACTGTAGTACACAAGAAGTGCGTGTGTAGGTATGTATTGTTGTAGTACACAAGTTGTGTGGTCGTGTGTAGGTAGGGTTGTGGGTTGTGGGTAGAGTGCGGGTACCTTTAGGCTTGTGTTCGGCGGCGAGCTCCCGGTGCAGGCGCTGCTCGAGCTCGTCGGCGGCGGCGGCGGCGGCGGCGTCGAGGCGCTGCGGCGACAGCGAGCCGGCGCCCGACGACTCGCTCGACCACTCGGGGCCCGCCTCGCCCTCCGGCGAGCCCGCCTCGCCGCCGCACTCCTCCGCGCCCACCGCCTTGTGCCGCTTGCGGTACTCGCTTATAGAGAGCTGCACAACATACGCCACTATTATACCGCGATAGTCTTCATACAAACTAACTCCCAGCTCTAACGGCCCGGTCACAGCCAGTTTGTATGAAAATCCATCGTCATCATCTTAGCGCTGTCCCGGTTGGGATCTAAGGCCTCAGAGAAAACGCGCCAAGTACATCGAAACCGCTCGACGCTGCCGCCGCCGCTGTAGACAGTGACCAAGCGGTAAGGCGTGGGCCTTGGATCGCAACCGACATAACGCTAGGACGACGATGATGAGTCTTCATACAAACGGTCGAATCTACCAGTCATACCTACACGCCTCTAGTTTGGTACACACTCGGTACGGTACGACTGAGAGAGTTTCTACGCGCCTCAAGCTCGGCACCGAACTCTATGCTCATAGGAATGACTCGCGTTCCTACCGTTGGTAGGTATGAAAATAGTGTGTAGATAAAATCGCCCTGATTTTACTTTACATGCGCCTGCATTGTTAGTTCTGACTTCATCCGTGTGGGAGTCGTCACTCTCCTGCCATCTAACATTTCCTCACAAAAAATCATAGGTACCATTACATTGCGACGTGAAAGAGACAAACAAAAACACTTTCGCATTTACAATATTAGTATAGATTACAGATTTATATGTTTACATGCATTTTATTAAAGACAGCTGTTAGAATAATCAAATCAGTTTCTGTTAATCATCATCTTTCACCACTCTTTCGTTATCCCAGTTGCATCCAAGACTTGAGCCCAGGACCCGCATACAGGCTCAACCAGATTCGATAGAATATTTTCTTTGACACAGAGCGAGTTGCCATATCGTTGTCCTTCACATACGCAACCACTACAAAAGAATTTAAAAGAAAAAAGACTGATATTGAAGTTAGCACAGCACTATCAAAAAAGCAGGTATAATGTTATAAAACATGTTATAAACACACAGATAACGTAAGTGTTAAACTTTTACTTATAACATGTGCTGTCTATACATGTACTTTACACACTAACATCCTAAGCGATATCGAACGACGTTCAAGTTGTTTTGATTTTGTCGCTCACATGTTTTACCGGCCACATACAAAAAAACAATATGCTAACTTCGTAAAAAACACACGAGTATGTGTTTACATGTAAATCGACCTCAATGAAGTAATAGCGCTATCTAATCTGTGACCCTGGCTAGATTTACTCATTGACAAACGTATTATAATAACATGCATTTTTTCCTAAACTGTACAATTATAAATGACAATCTTTTTTTGCAACATGTTGTATTTGCAACAAAACATTATAGGTATTAGCTAAATTAGGTACTAGGTTTTGCTCGCGGCTTCGCACGCAGCAGAAAGGTAACATAAATATCACAGAAATAAATGAAGAAAAACTTATCAGTATCACTTACTTTACCAAAACATTGCCTCAGTAACTTTCGCTCTTAGTCTTATTTTCCATCAAAAAGTAACTTTTGTTCTAGTCTACGTTTTCATGCCAAAATGTCTTCAAAATAGGCTCATACATTTTGACGTGAAAATGTTAATTTATACACCAATATGCATTTATAATAATAGCATAGATATGTTTGCGATGTAAATAGGATTAGCGATTATCTTTCAATTTACACAAGGTTAGCATTATCGATCAAAAGTACAACACATGCACAAGGCATTGTTGACAATATGTAACAATGTTGTGACAGTACTTACTAACTTTACGACCATGTCAAACATTTTGCCTTCACTATTGGTCACGTCTAGACATGACATTTGACCAATGGCAACACCTAATTAACTGATGGTTGACAGTTGAAGAAAAAACATAAACATAACATTACAATAAAGTCAAATAAAAGTATTTATATGGGGCTGTTTTATAAGTACTGTCATCTGACGATAAAGACAGTTACGAAATTTTGAATCCAAATTTTCTAAAAAAACATGAGACTACCCTCCTAAATATAGATAGATAGTGATAAAAATATAAGACTACCTTACAAAATATAGCTAGTGCAAAGTTATGTGTACTCACCTTCCTTCTAACAGGTTTGGGTTTTTCAACAGGCGGCGGGTTCAGTCTGGGGTCGTTGGTGCGCGGGCAGTACGGCTTGCTGAGAGGCTTGGGCGACGGCGCCAGCAAGCCCGCCTTGTTCGAACTACTCAACACGCCCGATAATATCACACTGTTATTCGAGTCCATATTGTTCACTCGCGTTAATATTTCCTGCACACTCTTCAACTCGTCCGCCTGCGTAATACTGTCCTTCTCAAACAAACTACTATCTATTATTGTAGTCCTATCTATTGCACTCTTTATTATTGACATGTTCGGTACGTTCTCGTTTATTGAAGCGTCCATGTTGAACGACTGAGACATGTTGCTGTAGATCCCGGAGAATAATCCCGTGGAACTGAAACGCGTCGAGAACGGCAGCGTAGAGTTCTCCAACACGGACGGCCTGTCCAACGTGAAAGGTTTTTCGTGTTTCTCTATCACTGGCGATATTGGTCGCGTTATTTTAACCGGTTTCAGCGGCTCTTCTGGCAGCGGTATGTTTTCTGGCGGCGGGACGATCACCATCGGACTGGGCTCCTCGGGCAGAGGG
Organism: Euclidia mi; assembly: GCA_944739405.2. Classification (NCBI taxonomy): domain Eukaryota; kingdom Metazoa; phylum Arthropoda; class Insecta; order Lepidoptera; family Erebidae; genus Euclidia; species Euclidia mi. The sequence goes on along the minus strand of OX123188.2, from coordinate 8,803,764 downwards.
ATGTTCTCCGGCGCCAGGATCGGTATCGACTCCACCGGCGGCAGAGGTATGTTCTCCGGCGACACGTGCACCTTCACATCGTCGTGAACAGAGTTGCTCATGTCATCGTGAATGTCACCATTTACTTCTATCACCTTCGAATTTGAGTCCTCCGTTCTCAACTGAATACTGATCTGATCATCAACCATATTGAGATCGAAATTTAAGTTGACCTTCTTCCGTTTCTCTTTGGGTGGCTTTTTATTTCGACTTTTAAGTATCATTATGTTTTCTGTGTGGAATGAGTGTATTTTCTTCTGTATGTCGTCCATCTCGTCCCGCTGCGGCGACGAGTTGCCGCTGGTGTCGGCCGACTGGCAGCTGTTGAGCTTGTCGTTGGGGCTTTCGATACCCTTGTGCTCAATATGACTCACATCGACCGACTCCTGTACAATCTTCGGCTGCGCAGGTATCGTAGTATCTATCTCCATTGGCACCACTTTGTTATAGTTGCTCTCGTCTATCTCAACATTATTATTATTACTCTTAATGTCTTCTGTCTTGTTTATTTCAGGCGATAGTTCCTCCTCGGGCGTGGGCACTCCTATTATCCTCCTAATGTTTTCACTGTCGTGAGGTCCTTTTATGTTCATGTTAAGCACTTCATTGTCCATATTGCACTGATCGTCGGAACCCTGGCCGCTGTCCGACCGAGTTCTATCTCTACCATATATACTATCCATAATATTTCTCACTTTGTATTGCCGTGTCATTGCTTGCGAGTCGTCTTTGACTGGTGAGTCTTCTGACGTTAAAATAGGCGAAGTTTCATCATTACACTGTACAAAATAAAATAATAAATTGGTTAATTTACTGTAACAAAATAGTCTGCAACGTATTTCAATTATGGTGTTTATTACTTACAGGCACAATAGGGTTCTGTTCGCAAGATAACGATTCTCTTGCTAACCTCCTCTTCTTCAATGGCGTCACCATTTCGTTGGGCGGTGATTCTGAAACAAATACATCTGAATTTCAACATAGTAACATCATCCTCGGACAAATTTACTGTATACATTTATACACAAGTTGAAATTCCAATACAAACCTGCGGAGGGCGAGTCACTCTCCTCACTGATGGCTTGCCTGAGCCATCGTTTCTTAGCACTGTGTTGCGGTATGACCGGCTGGACGACTTCAGCCACCTCAGCAGGCGGTGTACTCCTTGTAATCCTCTTCGACTTCTTTGGAGGTCTGTTCCGATCTCTACCCGGCGTTCTAGGAGGCGACGCTCTCGTTTCGTCTTCATGATCGATGTCTTGTCCACCACTCAAGTCCCCGATCATAGTGGACGCAACCCTGACTAAGCTCTCTAAAGATGGCGCGGACACTAAGGCAGGTCTGTAAGGCGACCTATAAGGCGATGGCGTTCGCTCCGGCGACCGTCCTATCCACTCCGTCGCCATAGTTTTCTTCGTTTTTGGCAATTTGAAGGCGGATTCGACCGAGCCAACGGCCGCTTCTACTAATAAACACGCTGAGCTTAGGCCGAGTTCCTGAAAAGAACATATTTAGTATAGTAACAATACTTCGAATGTTGTACTTTGTAGAATTTCAGAGGATTAAGACATTTTAAAGAAGTATGACTTCAAACTCTTTATGGAGGTTTTTTATTTCAGACGATTTTTTAGAATTTCAGAGGAATAACATGTTTTTATGATCTATGACTTCGAACTCTAGATAGACGTATTTTATTTCCAAATACAACTTGGAAATGCAATGACAACTAAGAGCGATTTCTGATCAGCATATTCTACGTGCGTATACGCTCGTAACTCGGTAACGCGCAAACGACCATTATGTATACGCAAAATCGCTAGTCTCAAATCACGCCCTTAGATATGGTAAGATAATAGTGTAGGTATGCTAGTCAGAAATCGGGTAGGTCGAGATTTATACTGGTGTTTCGTACCTCGTTATTGGCGTCGTGTGTGTCATGTGTGGTGACGAGGGAGTCTCTTCTGGGCGGCGCGCGCGGCGGCGAGGCGGGCGCGGGGGGGGCCTCGTCGCCTGACGTCACCAGGTCGCTGTCGCCAGAGTTCAGCCGCCGCCGCGCTGACTGCGAGGTTGTGCGGGCACGGCCCTTGCGCCTGGGGATAATACATACATGTAATACACAGGACTAGGTACCCTTGCACGATAAGTTGGGACCTAAGTCCCCCACAGACACGCAAAAAGCGAGACCAAGTTCGTTGGCTATAGTTCTAAATGCGAGTAGAGCCCCCACCCATGAGGAAATGAGGAGGGGGGAGGGGAATTGCATTCGAAGCAGGTCCCAACTTATCACGACAGGTAGTAAACATTTTCATCAAATATTTCCAAGCCGCAGCCTATTGCTATCATCCAAAATGTACAGAACTGAAATTGCTCGCTTTATAGCTTTTTTATTGTTACATTATTTTGTTTTAAAATTTTGATAGTTTTGCAGTCTATAATTAAGTGTTTAGAACATTTAACCTCAAATAGTGAACGGGTGGCATTTTGCCAAATATTAGGAAAAAACTGCGCGCAATATCGAGGCCAGTTGACGTTGTTTACTCACTTTTTCCTCTTCTTGGTGGTGTTGTGCAGATCTTCGTCGTCCTCCTTGTCGATGGCGCTGGGGTGCGGGTCCGACTCCCGACGCTTCTGTCTCTCTTTCACTTCCTGCTTGCGCTGCTCCGCTTTCTCCATTCGCTCAATCGCCTTCATTATCGCTTCCATCTTACGCTCCTCGCGCGTCTGTAATGGAACCATATTGTTAGAATATGTTCTATTTCTATTTCCAATTACACTGGTGCTCGAGTTTGCACTCACCATCTTTCTCTTATCCTTCGCCTCTTTAGTGCTTGTCGGTATTTTGTCTTGGGAGTCGTCGGTCTTATCGTCCAACGAGTCCTGGTTGACGCACGTAGTTCGGCTCGAGCGCGACGATCTGTCGTGACACGCTGACTTGGCGGTCAGTTCTCGTGTCACTGGTCTCTCGTCCTCTATTTTGGGTTCATTCAGTTCTTTCAACTCTTTCTTTAGTTCTCTTAATTCCTTTGTCTCCTTGTACTCCTCTTTGGGCTTTTTCTCCTCAACCTTTTCTGGTTTTTCGTCATCAGAAAAGATTGGTTCACTCTCTTGTTTGACCTCCTTCTCTTCTTCTTTCGGACTTAACACTTTCTCAGGTATCGGCTCTTCGACGACCGGCGGCGGTGGCGGCGGCGGCGGAGGCAGAGGCAGCTGCAGTAGCGGCGGTGTGGGCTCTCGTTTAACTTCTTCGAATTTCTCCTCCAAAGGCTCCTCCTTACAGAAATCAGGCTCATCCAAGTCTTCAGGTTTCATTTCTTCCTTGGCCATCAGATCTATTTCTGGTTTTATATCTTCAATAGGCTCTGGTTTGAGAGGTTCATCGAAGTTCAAGGCCATCACTGCTGATTTAACCGGCGATAGCGGCGGGAACTCGTGTTTAATTTGTTGTGGCGATTTCTTCTCAGACTTGATTATTTGCGGGACGAACTCTTTGACCGGCGTTGTAACCATCGGCGCGAGTGGCGGAGACACCGGCGATGACGAGCTGAAGCAACGATTTCTACTTCGTTTCTCTCTAGGCGGATAATCCACGCTCTTTCTAGGCGGTAAAGTATTTAGACCATTCACTTTACAGTGTTTGGGATTGCCACAAGCGCACGGCTGTTTACTTCCGTCGGTATCGTGGCCCACAGTGATCTCTGTGTTAGATTGGACGACGCCGATTGTTACTAAATATACATGTAGCGTACCCTTAACTATACAATGTTGAAGTTCAGCGTTAGGTTTACACGATCTGCGAACAAACCTCGCTTCGTTCCCGTATGTCCGAGTATCGATACATATCTGCGTGTTATCTTTTGGTAATCTGTAGAAGAATACAAAAGGTCCAGGCTTCTGACTGCCTGCTCTTGCAGAATTCTGCAGTTGGGGCCTGTGTTGGTTGGACAGCATATATTTACCTCGTAACTCTATAACTGGCGTGTTTTCTTTCAAGTCCTTCGTCGCAATTAAAATCTTTCCCCCAGCGTGAGGCACAGTGGTACATAAATGCGCATTCATAGCGTACGCCATGTTCGGTGTGTTTCCTAATTTACTGCTGTACTTCATTATTTTAGCTCTCAGCTCGGGGCTGTAGTGATTCGTGACGGCTAACTCGTACGAGTCTTGGAAGTGCGATTGATTTGACAACGTAGAGCTGTATTTATTTCTGTTCAGCAACATTTCCTTCTTACGCTTCACCCTCTTTTCTGAGAGTTTTCTCTTCCCACTTTTCCTCACAACCTCTGGTTTCTTTGGCCTTTTAGGCCCACGTTTGGGTAGTGTCAATGAGGGTTGCGGCAGAGGCGGCAGCACTGGGACATTAGAGTTATAAGTAGTGACACACGATCCACTCGTGTTGGTGTAAGTAGTGACGGTGAGTAGTCGTTTCCTCTTCTGCGAGCCGGTGGGTCGCGGTGCGTCGGACGAGTCGGAGTCGGAGGCGCCGAGCGCGCTGAGCTCCTCGCGCTTGCGCAGCTGTATGGCGCGCGCGTGCCGGCGGTCGATGGGGCGCGGCAGGCACAGCTCGCACATGTACGCGTCCGGGATGTTCTGCCGGTCGATGCCCATGCAGTCCACATGCTGCCACTCGCCGCAGCGGTCACAACATATCATGTAGCCGTCGTCGTGCGTGAAGTCGCAGATGCATCGCGTCTTGCCCTCCTCCTCGCCCTCGGGCGCAGTCTCTGTATCACTGCCACCTCTATTCGCTTGTCGACGGTCTCCGTCTATTGATGATATCACAGAAGCAGCGTCGTCGTCCACCGGCGGTGGTGGCTGTGGCTTGTATGCCAGCGGCGTCATCGGAACTGTGGACGCAGGTATTGGTGGTCCGATAACGCTGGTAGGCACTGTCAAAGGCATATCGTACGACGCTGTCGACATTATAACGGGTGAATTTCGCTTCAGCGGACTCATCGGTGCAGTTGTAATAGGCGGAGAGACAATGATCGGTGGCGGTGCTGTCGAAACTGGTGTCGTGGGAGTTGTAGCTGCGGGTAGCTTTTGCGCTGGCTGGGCATATGTGTGATCCAACATCACAAAGGCAAGTGATTGGAATGAGTATCTTCTTAGTTCTTCTGAAAGGTTTGGTCGCTCCTCCATGCCAATTATGTCATCTTCTGTTAGTAATGTTGTTTTGTCACCACTGTAACAACAGAAATTAGAATTATAGAACTGATAGAAATCATTTACAGAAAAATAATTAATAGTGTTATCATATTGCAGCAGAAAATTATATTGTATGAATACTTACACAACAATTCTTTTCTGATTGACTGGCTTTGTCTCAATGATTTCTTCAGGCAGTGGTGGTGGAGGTAAACTTTGAATATTGTGATTTATCGGAGTTGGACTTGGTTGCAACATCAACTTAGGTTGTGATAATGACTGCAGAATCTGAGCTGTCAATTGCTGGTTGGCAGAGACTTGTGATACTGTAGATATCTGGTTATCAGCCGAGCCATATGTCTGTACATATCGTAAGTTAGGGGTGGATCCTGACTGCACATAATGTGGCCCTTTAGGTAAGCTCGTACTGATTGGTGCAGTTGATAACAACACTGGTCCACAAGGCGACTGTAATACTAATCTCTCCCCTTTTGATGGGAACTTTGAGAGAGAAACTGGTTGGCTCTTATGTGTAGGACTGCCCACTTTCTGAATGATTTTGGATGAATTGGAGTCCACTGATCCATAACTTGGCTGTTGGCTTTTATATGTGACACTGGCAACAGGCCAAGACTTGCCTTCAGATTTGTTTGCTGATCCTGTTTGCTGTATTATTTTTATAGGCCTCGACTGGTTCTTTTGGTTGGACATTTGTCCAGAGCTCTTAGATCCCTTAAAAGTATTGACGGATTTTCTTCCAGAATGCACAGACATCTTATTAGGTCCAGAGACAACACGAGATAAAATATGGCATTGTGTGTTGCCAGAGGAGGCAGCAACCATAGCATTTAAATTAGCACCATTGTTTACCTTATTCAAAGTTTTATTTAAGTTTGTGCTTTTAGTAAATGTGTGACTGTACGGCACATTCTTTATAGGACTATTATTAACCACATTTGGTGACAAAGTGGAACAACCAATTAGAGATTGACTTTTCTGTGGCTTAGCTGAGAGTACAGAGTTGCTGAGTTTGTAGACATGGTTCTGTGTCCCATACACTGATGCTATATCCTTGCCAGTTATGTATTGCTGATTATAGGTTGGGTTCTTTGGGATGGATATGTTACTTAAAATCTGGACTTTGGATGTCTTCGGTCGGTTTATGTAATTCGTTTCTGTGACAATATTAGCTCTTCTTCCAGACTGGTTTGAATCATTAACATAACTTTCACTGGTTATAATTATTTGTGACACGCCAGCTTGTGATCTATCATCATCAACTTTAGCGTCATTAGCTGGGGCACTAGTTGCAAGTATTGTGGGTAGCCATAATGTTTGGTTTCCGGTTACATCTTGTACATTTTGAATAGACGTAATGTTCCCAACAGCTGCATCAACATTAATGGTGAAGTTTTGTGGCAATTTTGTGACATTTTGAACAATTGCCGTGTTCAGTGGTGCTTGTATTAGAGTTGCAGAGTTTTCTACATAACTGCCATCATTTGAGTCTTCAGCATCCTGTAGTATAGGGTAAGCTATGCGTCCAACATTATCTATGGCATCTTCTATTCTAACAAGACCAGAGAGAGAGTCCACAGACATATCGGTATCACACCTTTTTTCGGCGATGTGATATTCTACTTCTTTGTCTACTTTGTGCACAGATTGAATGATACTTTCAGGATTTGTGGAGTCAGGTTCTGGATCACCTTCAGTGGGAGACAAGGGCACAGCCCTCAATACAGGAGTTCTCACACTTTGTACATTCATATCTGCTAGTTTGTGATCCAAAACATGCTCATAGACATTTTCACTGGAGGTGGTCGGCCCGTAATCCTGTAACAAACAGTATACAACATGAGAAACAGAGCAGTTCACACAACTGTAAAATACATATCTTTCAAAAATGTACATACAATCACTAGTTAGTTTGTACATAAGGATGGTTGAAAATGTGAACAAAGCAACATTTTATTTGCACATAGTGGCAATTTTAAACCTTTCACTTTATACTCAGATACTACAAACTTTGGTACCCCATACACTGCACTTATTATCACACAATCAACATATTATAGTGTACATATAACAAACAGGAATTATGGCATCACAGTCATATCAAAATGTCCTTATTCGCTAAACTCAATGATAACTTTTGCTCACTAAATATATATAAAAATCAATCTCACTACTCACCCAGTAGCTGAAAAACTAAAACTTAGACTAAAGAAGTATACAATGAATACACTTGTCTTTTTATATATTTATTTATTATGTATAGGTGATCTAGGGTAGTTTCTTTGCTTCAGAATACCTATATGAACACTTAAAGATGATGATTTATATGTTTAAAACTTACTTTCTAGAACAGAATAGAACCCAACCAATAAGAAAAGGAAAGTACTATATGTGAATGTGAGCAGAGTAATATGAAAATATTAGACAGAATAACGATGAAGGAAGCAGGAAAACACGCTAGGAACATTATGTTATTGGTTACAAAATCATAATATTTACAAATATTGTGCTAAGTGACTGGTTAAATGGCTACTTATGCAGGACTAGTTGGGGACCTCTCTTGTGGGTTTTTAGTTAGTAAATACGTTGTACTCACTTGCCGGGCCGCTGATTCGTATTCTGATGTAGCTGACATGCTGTATATACTATCATCTTGGGTCAAACCCGAGATGACGCCTTGGAGTGCTCCTCGGCCTCCAAATATTATTTCATGTGACTGCAATCGAAAATCGATCCTTTACCCATTTATCTTCGAAATCGTCACGATTATGCGCTATGCACATCATAATGTTCTTGGTAAAATATTTTTAGTCCACAAATAGGATAGGACCGTCGAGGTCATTGTTCCACAAAACTAATCAAAAGTCACTTTATTTCGTTCCCTACGAGAAAATATAAAGTACAACACTAGAATAATGCATTACAAACGCTGTAGTGAAGCAATAAATGCATAAAATAAGCGAATAGGTTAATCCACTGCCGCCATTATTGTAGCACGGAAACTGAAATGTCTCAGTAATAAACATCAAAAAAAGTAAACACTAACCTACAATGAGAATTTAAACAGAAATATATCGGTAATTATTAGAAATAACGATAACTTCGGCACTTAGGAAGTAACTAAATCCGCTTAGTAACAAAGACATGAGAAATATAAGTACATACGAAAATGAGGTTTGTATATTTATATCACTTTAGTAAAATAATAATGACATAAAAGTAGAAATTACATAAATAATTAGCGTTTATAATGAAGAAAATACTAAATATTTATAGAAAATGACAACATCACAATAGTTAGGCAGTACGAAATCCAGATGTAAACACTTTTCCAGAAAATACTGAACAAAACTTATACTGACCTGTATATTAGCAATTTAACAACACCTAGGACGTAGCGAAACTATTCCCATCAAATAATTGCATAGCACGTAATAAATAGGCCTCAAAGTACGAAACTACGACCAAAACATTCACAAGAGTCGAAGATGGCGGCCATTGCATTTTCTTGATACAAAACAACGGGGTTTCATGAAACATGTCGAACTACTAAGTACTTCCGGTCAAATTAAATTAAATAAACGTAATATTTTATTTCTGGGCAAGTTAAATAAATTTAATTAATTCAGAAATAAGAAATAAATATTTCATTTTCAGTCATAAAAGTAGTATTGCGAGTTAATTAATCTAAAATTATTTTCTACATAAAAAGTAATTCAATATAATGAAAAAATATTTATGGCTAGAGGTAAGAGACAATTTTCTCCGTTTTTTAAATTCCTCCTCGGCGATAGACAATTAATTGTCTATTCCGTCGGTAAAGACGCGTTCTTAAATAAGAAAAAACTAATAAGAACAAAGTTTACTAAAGCGATACAAAGTTGCCATTCTCTATATAATAAAAACCCGATCTTTATCCATTTTCTGGCACCTTATACACTTTTAACGCAAAAATACTCTAGTAGATAGTCTGGGTTTATAAAGTCTATTAAGGCAAATAAAAACGGAAAACTTCTTTATTTAGATTTTGGCAATGGTGCCAGGCGTAAATTGTACCGCGTACAAACGCACTGCGGCAAAACTCTCACAATAATTACCTATTATTAATAGTAAATATTTTTATTTATATTTTTATAGACTCACACCTTCACCTGTATCCCCGAAGGGGTAGGCAGAGGTGTAATATTACACTCACATTTTGCCATGAAGTTTTAGGTCCCACGTAATAGAGGGCGAACCTATTGCCGTTACCGGGCACATTACCAGACTCCGTATTGCTACTGAGAATTCAGAAAAACCCAGTAACACTTTTGCCTGACCCGGGAATCGAACCCGGGACCTCCGATCAGCAGTCGCACACGCTATCACTGGACCACGGAGGCAGTCTTAGATAAAATAGTAAATATTTAGAAGACATAATTAGCCTAAAGGCTAATTTCCACTTTGTATAGTAGTGAGATTAGTGCGAGTGCATGTGTTTAGCAATAAGTGAATTTCGTGAATGATTAAGTAAAAAATATTAATCACTCGCACTAATCAATTGCTGTCCAAATATCAGCATATCAGCCAAACGATGTCCACTGCTGGACATAGGCCTACCCCAAGGTTCTCCACACAGACCGGTCTTGAGCCGCCCGCATCCAACCGCCTCCCGCGATCTTGACGAGATCGTCGGTCCACCTTGCGGGGGGGGGCCTACCTCTGCTGCGTCGTCCGGTACGTGGCCGCCACTCCAGAACCTTTCTGCCCCAACGGCCATCGGTTCTTCGAGCTATGTGCCCTGCCCACTGCCACTTCAGCTTGGCTATCCGGAGAGCTATGTCGGTGACTTTGGTTCTACTGGGATCTCCTCATTTCTGATTCGATCTCGCAGGGCAACTCCAAGCATAGCTCTCACCATCGTCCTCTGCGTGACCTTGAGCCTTCTGATAAGGCCCATAGTGAGCGACCACGTCTCTGATCCGTAAGTCATCACTGGCAACACACACTGGTCAAAGATTTACGTCTTGAGACATTGTGGGATATCGGACGAGAAGATATGTCGTAGCTTCCCGAACGCTGCCCAACCGAGTTGGATTCGACGATTGACCTCCTTCTCGAAGTTGGACCTACCTAATTGGACTACTGGTACCAGGTAGATATACTTGTCAACAACTTCGAGCGTAGAGTTCCTAACCTGAATAGGAGCAGGTACAACATGGACGTTCGACATGATTTTCGTCTTGTCCATGTTCATCTTAAGACCTACTTGTTGGGAGACTCTACAGAGGCCATCGAGCATTGTGCCTAGGTCTTCCATGGTCTCAGCCATGACTACGATATCATCTGCGAATCGAAGGTGAGTGACGTAATCGCCGTTGATGTTGATGCCGAGTACATTCCAGTCCAGGAGCTTGAAAACATCCTCCAGCGTAATGGTAAACAGTTTCGGGGATATGACATCCCCCTGTCTCACTCCTCGCTGGAGTTGAATAGGTTTCGAACTCTGGTCCTGGAGGCGGACTGACATAATGGCGTTTTCATACAAACACTTCAGCACTTCGATATATCGGTAGTCAATCCGGCACCGTTGGAGAGACTGTAGCACCGCCCAGGTTTCAATCGAATCGAAGGCTTTCTCATAGTCCACAAACGCCAAGCATAGGGGCTGGTTATACTCCTCGGACTTCTGTATAACCTGCCGCAACGTATGTATGTGGTCTATGGTACTATAGCCTTTACGGAAACCAGCTTGTTCGGGAGGCTGGAAGTCGTCTAGCTTGCTCTCGAGACGATTCGTGATGAGCCTCGAAAACAGCTTGTAGACGTGGCTCAGAAGTGTGATGGGTCTGTAGTTCTTTAAGAGGGTTTTATCCTCTTTCTTAAAGAAAAGCACCACCACACCTCTGTGCCACGCCTGTGGCGTTTTACCCTCGAGAATGACGGAATTAAATAGCTTCCGAAGGGCTTCTCTAGCGGGTGCACCGCCAGCCTTCAGAAGCTCGCTCGTAATTCCGTCATCACACGGCGCCTTGTTGTTTTTGAGCTGTTTGAGAGCCACACTAATCTCGTGCATGCTGACGTCCGGGATATCTTCGGTATAGTGTCGGGTCAATCCAGCTCTAGGGCCTGACGCTGGAGTACTTGCGGGTTGTTGCGTTGTCGTGTATAGTGTCCAAATATGTTTATTGCTAATAACTATTGAATGGTGCTTTTATACTTGAGCATTTACCTGTAATGAGCATAGTTGCGATTGTTACGTAACAGAAAAACAAACGAGAGTGTTTTAGCCAATTTTCTACTGAGCTTTCTGACGAGCTTACAAGTGAATGGAGAGTTAATTTGCTTCTGATAGTGAATATATTCGTAGCGATGTTTGGTCCTATTCGTTGTTCAATTCGACAAATTAAAAAACGGCGAAGTATCGATGACTTGTTACAAGTGTATGATCAAATGTATCAGCACCATTAGAAAATTAGCCTTCTGTTACGTATCAATCTAAGCATGAGTTGCCACCCGTATGGTTATATAATATCATTAAATAATTTTCTTAATATTGCATTCTTCGAAGCATCAATCAATCAGCGTATTACAATCCACTGCTGGACGTAGAACTTACCTACATAAAATAATAAAATAAATGGTATATATTCTGACCACAAGTCTTATCCACCGATCGTCACTATTACTCCAGGATAGTATGTACGTGAAGCGGTTGAAATAAAAAAAACATAGAAAGGGGTTTGGGTAATTTTGTATTAACCAGTGGCATGATATTTTTTTGAGCGGCCACTTAATTTATTGTTGCTAACGTATAGTGATATATATAATAATAATGACTCATAAAATAACTTTGCCCTAAGTAATATCGGAGCTGAAATATATGATATCTAACTTGGAAGAATTTCAACATCATGTCGTCTAAATAAAGACGTAACCACGTATATGTATTGTGAAAAAATACAGCACGCATGGCACAATACATACATTCATTACGTATGTTATTAGAGAAGTATGTACGGCATTCATCATCATCATATCAGCCACACGACGTCCACTGCTGCTCGCCCAAGGTTCTCCACACAGACCGGTCTTGAGCCGCCCGCATCCAACCGCCTCCCGCGATCTGGACGAGATCGTCGGTCCACCTTGCGGCGGGCCTACCTCTGCTGCGGCGTCCGGTACGTGGCCGCCACTACAGAACCTTTCTGCCCCAACGGCCATCGGTTCTTCGAGCTATGTGCCCTGCCCACTTCCACTTCAGCTTGGCTATCTGGAGAGCTATGTCGGCGACTTTGGTTCTACTGCGGATTTCCTCATTTCTGATTCGATCTCGCAGTGAAACTCCAAGCATAGCTCTCTCCATCGCCCTCTGAGTGACCTTGAGCCTTCTGATAAGAGGCCCATAGTGAGCGACCACGTCTCTGATCCGTAAGTCATCACTGGCAACACACACTGGTTAAAGACTTTCGTCTTGAGACACTGCGGGATATCGGACGAGAAGATATGTCGTAGCTTCCCAAACGCTGCCCAACCGAGTTGGATTCGATGATAGACCTCCTTCTCGAGGTTGGACCTACCTAATTGGACTACTGGTACCAGGTAGATATACTTGTTCACAACTTCGACTGTAGAGTTCCCAAACTGAATAGGAGCAGGTACAACATGGACGTTCGACATGATTTTTGTCTTGTCCATGTTCATCTTAAGACCTACTTGAGAGGCCTACAGAGGCCATCGAGCAATGTGCCTAGGTCTTCCATGGTCTCAGCCATGACTACGATATCGTCTGCGAATCGAAGGTGAGTGGTGTACTCGCCGTTGATGTTTTATAGATAGTAGAGCCTTGCTGATTTCAGCATGAATGGGCCGGCTCGACTGGGGAAGTACTACCCTCTCACAGAAAATCGACGTAAAGTAACAGTACCTAAACTGTTGCGTTTCGTTCGGTGAGTGAGAGTGCCGGAGGCCCTATCCCCTGTTCTTTTTCCCTCATCCCACTCCTCCTCCTATCCCTTTTCCCAACCCCAAGGGGCGGCAACGCACGGCGATCAGGCAAGGCGATCCGTCTGCTCGTTTGCCCCCAATTACTATAAAAAAAAATAAAAAAATATGAAGGCTATAAGATTTTCTTTGAAAATAATAGTTACTGCTTTTTTGCAAGTAAACGTATGTGCCGTCTAGTATAATAATGGCTCTACGAACCCCTATAGGGGCATCTGGATTTCCAAATAGAGCATTTGGAATGGATAGACATCGGGATATAACCTCTTCACGGGCCCGGGGTCATGTGTAAATCTTGTCTAACCAGTCGCATTGTCTTCAATTGTCTTAAATTTTTAGCAAATGGCAATTTGATTTTATAGATTATTTACTTCAAATATCTCAGCTTCGATGAACGTGGGAAAGTAACGTTCATAGAAAAAAATTAACGACTTAATGTGTTCTTTTTAACAAAACACTTTTCATTAGTGGCCGCGTATTTAAAAAAACATGCCACTTTTAAGGCCCGCACAAACTATCTGTCGCGACTTACTGTCGCGACTTACTGTCGCGACTTACGGTCGCGACAGAAGGGTATCTGGACAAGGAAAATCCATTCAAGTGTGCACACTATCGGACGTCTGTCGCGGACGTGACCTTGAGCGTTCAGACGTCCGAAAGCAATCTGGGAAAATGACAGCAAACGTCCGCGGACGTTTACAAACGTCCGCGGACGTTTACTGTCATCCGTATATTGTCCATGGTACGGCCTTAATATTGATTTTATACAGAATATAGTCAAAAAATGTTAAATTCACTTTCAATTCAACAGTTCTGCTTTACTTCAAGATCTACCAATAATATAATCTAATAGTGCTAACTGCTAGTGCCCTGAATTAAGAAAATAAGCTCCTACCTAGCCATAGTGTATCGCATAGACAGCATGGCGTGTCTATGGTTGTATCGGACGCGGACGCGACAGAAAGCCGCGTCCGAAAGGGTGTGCACACTATGTGTCGCGACTTACTGTCGCGACAGTAAGTCGCGTCTGAACAGTTTGCGTGCGCCTTTACCCAAACCCCTTTCAACCGGGAGGACGGATACAGACTATCGACCACTTGGAACCCAGTCATCAACAAATGCAAACAACGCTGCAGTACGCGCAACGCACACAACTCATCAGTCATCAGTGTGTAGACGTCATACTCATAAGTGTAGTTAGTCGAAGTTCCGACAGTGCGGATAAAATCAAAAATATAAAACAAGTGAGGGTAGCTGCCGAAACCCGCGCTTCACAAAGACGGTGCTGAGCTCAGAGCTGACATCAGTCCCTCCGCAATCACGACCGTTGCAAGCTGGTAGAACCATAGGAGAATAACAGAGTTATTTATGCCTTTAAATAAGTAAATTATCGCGACTAAGAAAACTAAACCAACCAACAACCCGCTAAATAATATTGTATGGTGTATACATAGATATAGGTGCATAGGGTTCCCACCAAGAACTTAGGGTCCCAAGCCAACCTCAGCTGCAAGTGATGCACCTGCCAATCAACGGACGAGGCTCTGGCAAACAAAATATCCCGATAAGCGGCAATAGGCTCCCTACTTATTACGTGGGATCAAAACACTGGCGAAAAGTGGGCGTTTAATATGCCTCTGCCTACCCCTTCGGGTAAACAGGCGTGAGCCTATGTATGTATGTATGTATGTATGGTATACATAGAGATATTATTACAGGTAATGATATCTCTATGGATGTATACAAATCGCGAAAGTTTAAAATCGGTCATTTCGACTTTTTCACGCACTTATAAAAGTATATTTAGACAATACAAACTGCCGTGACCGAAAAGCATCCCTTATGCTTTTCGCGCGACTGATTGAACGTTATCTGGGATTGCGGGCGCAGGGTAAAGGACCGGAGCAGGGATCTAGCTTGCGCTTACGCTATCGTATCAATATATCTGAGAACGGCAACGTGTTCATTTCAGTCCCTTTAAGGTGTTAAACCATAGAATAAGTATTATACCAGGGAAAATGTGAAGCATCAACTTAGATATGAATTGTACAATTATTATTTTATTTATCTATGCTTTGCTAGCGAGCGGCCCTGGTCGGATGTTATATAATATATATAAATAACATCTATTTACCACATTTTTCGTTTACTCAGCGATCGCAAATACCGCATCAAAGACGTGGCGATGTTTAGAAGTTCCAAGCACACACAGACAGTGGCTGGAACCAACTTTATTTCTTTGCAAGTATGTTTTTCCTAAGTCTAACAATTGTAACACTGAAAATAAAATAAGCTACTAATGTCGCTAGTAAAGATGGTAAAAATATACAATTATTAAACAAATAATAGATACAAATTATGATGGTATTGAACGAAATACGCAACAAACCACCGGCAAGGACATCTGCAGAATTGATATAGTCGTTCGACAATAAACTTATTCAGACACCTAACGCGCTTGTTAGCGAGCTGTAACTATAGCTTGTGATAGTACAGTAACCGGCTTGGTTAGAGTTATAGGTGGTGCAATGAGTACGCTCGATGAAAGTGTTCGAGTGACGTCATGCGTCTTAACTCTAACACGTAAAACGCGTGTGTTACAGTTTAGACGCACCCAAGTAAGTTTTAATTCGCGTCAAAAAACCAACAATCGTTGACTCGCAATGAGCCGCTTGTGTAGCGCTGGTTGCGGTCTCGCGAACCAAGAACACATTTCTTTTTGGGCTTAGTAACGCTTACGGTTATGTAGAACGAGTATGTTGAGTTAGTCCAACTGAAGTCGGCTCGCTGCTAACTGCGCGCGTATCGCTCGAAGCAGGTTTGCGTACTATGTACACACCATGTTTTTAGTAACAGTGCCTAAAACAGTTACGGTTACAGCTCGCTAATGACACGGTAATATTATCTAACAGTATTGTAACTCGGCCGTCTTCGTGAGTTATATACCTACCAGACGCGCCGCATGCGAGCTGCGGCACGATAGCGGCTGCGGGTACTGTAGGCACAGTCCGCCCAGTCTAATGGGTACTCTGCTCGAGGCGCGTAGGTATAATTCGAGTTTCGTGCGTTTGTATGGAGTTACAATATTGTTAGATATTATTACCGTGCTAATGAGTACCCCGCTCGTTCGGCGTGACCTTGAGCATTTATATTGTTACGCGTTTAATTAAGAGGCAGCGATAGTCCGGTGCAAATACTTACTAACCGTTATGCAGAGAATCATCATCATCATCATCCTCCTAGCGTTATCCTAGTTGCAACAGGGGCCTCTTGCTAATCTTACCGGATTTGACTGAATATGAGCTTGTTTTTCCACTGAGTGATTGACTGTCTAACCTCCGCAACCCAATGGGGTAGAAATATTCCATGGTTTAGACTAGTGTCAGTTTATTCAAAGGTACTGACTGCTACCGACTTTGTCTTTAAAGGCCTTATAGTCCCACCCTCTTAGCCTATATGAAATTAGCCTTTATGGGCTAGTTTTCACTTTAATAAGTGTGAGTGCAGGCGCGTAGTGATTAGCAGTAACAACGTCTGGACAGCTATAGTTTAGTGCAAGTGCAATCACAAAAACTGCAATTTTGGCTAATCACTCACTATATTAAATAACTAGCTGTTGCCCGCGGTTTCTCCCGCGTCCTGATGGAACTACTTCCGGTTAATTTATAGCCTAAGTTACTCCTTGGTACATCAGATATCCGCCAGTGAAAGACCCGTCAAAATCGGTCTAGCCATTCCAGAGATTAGCGAGAAGAAACAGACAGACAGACAAAAAATGTAAAAATGTCATTTCGGTATATGTATATGTACCGTGTATACATCCATATGCATTTATTAAAAAGCGGTTATTTTAATATTACAAACAGACACTCAAATTTTATTTATGTGTATAGATGACTAGTCACTTGCACCTGCACTAATCAAACGTCAAAGTCCAAAGGCGTGAACCTTACATAAGACGTAAAAAATACAAAAGCTTTTATACAGTAAGTTTTTATGCTTATAATTATATTCTAAGGTCATGCCATAGACGAACAAAAAGAACAGACAGAGCACGCCCTACATTACGTTTGAAGCCAAAAACAGCAGCAAACCAGTTGCGGGGCAAACCATTTGCTGTAAATACACAATCCACGCACTCAAACGCAGTACACTAGTAAACAAACAAAAAGTTAAACAAAAATATGTCGTCGTGTGTAGTTCAACTGTGCAAAAACAATTCAGAAGTGAAAATAATACTGAAAGAATATCGTTTCACAAGTAAGTATTTAGATAACAGCACTTTTGTAAAATTGTAAAATATTTTGAGGTTATTGCCGGTAAGACCATAAACAAAACCAAAGTAACGACTGGAGAATGTTGCCAGTAATTAATTTACTAAATTGGTAGGC
The DNA here is from genome assembly GCA_944739405.2 of Euclidia mi. NCBI lineage: Eukaryota > Metazoa > Arthropoda > Insecta > Lepidoptera > Erebidae > Euclidia > Euclidia mi. The sequence continues at coordinate 8,786,188 of OX123188.2, read as the reverse complement.
AGGCTCTTTAAATATAAGATTTAGAACAGTATTATTTGTTTAGACGTTGGCTAGTAATAATAAAAAAAATGTAGTTCTAGCTCATTCCGTTTAAATGTAATTTAACTAACGGCCATTTTCAATATTCGATCCATACAGGGATTTTGAGATTCGAGATTCGTGTTTGACATATTTAGTATAGAGCTTATGTCAAAAATGAATCTGAAATCTACAGATCTTTCTATAGATCTAATATTGAATTCCGTAGTAAAATTAGTAGGTATGCGATATACCTACTAATTTTACTACGGAATTCAGGTTTTTATTAAATAACAAAGTATCTTTTTGTTAAAAAAATATAAATATATTGATATAATGGTTTTATTTTATAATTATCTCGACATTTATCTAATTACCCCAATATTGATACTACCCCCTTTTGAAATTAAATTTAACAATATATTGAAAGACAAAACTTTACTAAATCATACATAACTTGTTAGCTTCTTTCATAGCGATTTCAACGAAATAAGTTTTATATATAGTTCCCATACAAAACTTTAGAGATATGGTCATTTGAATCATACGCGCCGATAACGCGCAGGGTACTGAAAAGTAGCGTGACAGATGCGCTTAAGTCGCGCGAAAAGTGGCTTGACAGACGAGGGGATAAACATTGCTTCAATTGTTTGTTCAGGATGACGTATCTCGTAATATTCCTTCATCTAAGGGTCATGCTTATAATCCACAATAGCTCCGATAAGCTTCCACAAGCACAAGCGTGTAAAGAGGGCGTTTGGCTTGGCTTGCGTGAGCTTGTGGACGCTTGTACAGGATCCGGTCTAGTGTCGGGTTTTGGACACAGATCAAAGGGCGCTTGCGGCAAGCGCTTGCAACGCGTTCACACGTTGGCGCGCGCTTAGTAGTCGCTGTGATCTCGAAACGAACGCACGTCTAGTTCTGTCTCAAAATGAGAGGCTGGTCGAACTTCTTTTGCTTGTTTGTATGATTATGCACTATATCGCTCCCAGAGGAATGTCACGAGGGAACATATAAATAATATGCAGGTGTATTGACATACCTAATGTCGTAACCTGTATGTCACCAGTAATATTTCAAGGCTATGTAGGTAAGGTTTTCCGTAGAGGGTAAGGAAGAGGCCCTGGCAATCTACATCATACAAAATAATTTGTTTTGCTTTTCTTTAAGTGTATTTCAAATAAAAGTAGGTTAAACCAAAGGTTACAGCCGATACAAGTTCGGTGTCTGCCTTGCTTGGATGTACGTAGCAGACTAACGCATTCACAAGCGTGTAAACGACTTCCAAATGCCAAGCGAGATTTGTGGACGCTTGGAGCTTGTAGATGCTTGTCGAGCCTTGGCAAGCGTGGAAACGCGGCATTATGATTTAAACGCTGAATTCAATATTCTATTATTTCCATTTCTTTTGCGATTTTAGATTCAGTTTTGACAAATTCCATACAAAGACTTGAGACTATGTGAAACACTTATCTCGAATCTCCAAATCCAAGAAGATGTGCTTGTGTGGGGAAGATTTTAGAGTAGTAGTGATCCATTAATTATCTGTTGATTCTAGATTTGCCAGGTCTTGATTCATTAGATTTGTCTTTTGTATGCGATGCTAAAATTCTAACTAGCGACTCTAGTGGCGAAGGCAATTGGCGATGCAAAGATTCTAACTAACGACTCTAGCGGCGAATTTGGAAGTCGTCCGGGTTCTACACTTTTGCAGCTCAATGCAATTACTAAAGCAAAGTTGTATTGAAAGCTGTCAAAAGTGTCGTACCCGGACAACTTCCAAATCCGCCGCTAGAGGCGCACGGATAATCTTTGCATCGCCAATTGCCTTCGCCACTAGAGTCGCTAGTTAGAATTTTAGCATCGCCAGTAAGTCTGTGCTTTTTAGTGATCTTTTGTGGTGATCATAAAGACAAAAATAATAACAAATTTGGTATAAATTCGGAAATATAATGTAACAAGGCAATTTCTACATTTAACCCTTTACCGCATGTCGTGCCTTATTTGGTACATTTCATAATTGTGATAAAATGTTTATTATAGAGACATCTGTTCAACTCCATTAAAAGTATAGTTGTAGACTAGTGTGTTTCCAAACGCAAAAAGTCTCTGGTAAACCTCTATGCTGTCAATCGTTCTATATTTCAGTGTCAGAACTCGTCCGTTAGCCATTTTGTCGGAAATGTCTAGTTGAGTTGTTTGTTTCACCGATTTTTATGAGTTATTGTGCAAATAAAAATATAATATAAGTTTTAATCGCAAGAAAAATAGATCTAGTTATAGATAGAGATAGTTTTATGGCATAACACGTAAGTTAAATTAACTGCATTCTAGCAAAAAACATCCTTAAACTTTGTTCCTAATTTGGAACACGATGCGGTAACGGTAGATTCATTCGGACATATTTGGAACTCTATGAAGTAAGAGGTGTATTTACCGTTGGCCAAATATGGAACAGTATGTAAACAGTACATCATAAATTTAAAATACAATTAACTTTTCAGTTTTTATTTAGCTATGTCCCTATTTTTATTTTCACTTTGTATTTTAATTTATTACAGGTAAGTACAACAACTTGCATAGATCGATAGGTCTCGAGAAGTGGCTGAAGACGGGATTGGGCATTGGCCTAGTTGGGCAAATGATCGTCAGCGTTGTAAAAACTGTGGACAAAAGTCTCACGTATGCTACAGTAAATGTGGTTGCTACTTTTGCTTTGCATGTTGCCACAAATGAATAAACCTTTTAATGTACTATACATTGAATTATTACCTACAGAAAGTCAGTACAACACGAGCTCAGAAGCTAAGCCGAAAATTCGCTATGTGTGCGGCACTGTGCTGTGTTTACTTGCTGCATCACGCACACAGACGCCATTATAGAGTTGCCAGGAACAACGACTTTCCCCTAAAAATAGGGTAAATTCATAATTTTTGCATGAATATAAGTAATAGGCTTGTATCCACTAAGAATAAATCGGTTTGATTGTAGTATCTATAGATTCATTATGATTTTAAGATGCCAATAAAATTTATTATTAATTAAGGCAAGATTAATGTTATTTATAGGATTCTAAAACTAAAAATAATGTACCTATTTATTCTTGTGATAGGTCACACCAATCAGAGAGCATTACGTCAAACAGTACGTCCGCCATTCACGTTGTTGACGTTTTAGTAGTATATACCATAGACTAATATATTATACCTGGAAATAGACTGGCAACTTCGACATTTTAGGCGACGCAAGCGCCACCTTTTTAACCTACAGGCCACTTTTTGCCGTCTGTTTTACAAAAAATGCCGCTAGAGGTCGTTTATGTTAGTCAAGTATTATAATTATAGTCAAAATTATTTTGGAAATATAAATAAAACAATAGAGAATGCTTATAAGTGACGTTTATTTTCCAAAAATCACAATATTTACAGCAGTAAGATCACAGTAAGTTATGCTAAAATCACCAAATAAAAAAAATAATGATTGATATACCCATTTATTAATTTGTTTATTATTTTATTTATTTAACTTTTCTGATTTATTTAATTTGTTTTGTATTAGTCTAAGAGCCAGTGTTACGCAGACTCACGGTATAGTAGCAAAGTTCATATTTTAATGCTAGTTAAACTAATTCATCTGCCGTAGATCAAATGGGGTTCACTATTACCATAGAGGGTTCCTTTAGGCGTGCCTAGAAGTCGAAAAGCATGAAAATCGACTTTCAAAACGTGTTCACAGCATGTCTGCCGTTTTGATATCGTAAAATATATATCTTTTTAAAACTTAATGGCAGACACTTGTTCCGGTTCCTACTATATTTTATATAATATCATAGTTTCGAAAATTTCATACAATTTGTGTTATTTTAGCAAAGCTAAAAATTATATATGTTATTTATATTTGGTTCTCTTTCACGGGTATTATTCTAATTTGTTAGAACAATAATCGGCCCTTTGGCAGGCGTACACAGAGACATAGGTCTAACGCGCAGAGGCCCTTTGAGAGTTTTAATCTAGAATGTGATGGGACACCTACTGAGGAGCCTCCATAACTGCACTATTAAGTACAGTCACGGGTTAGCCGCAACAGGGACTATTGCTACTTTTATGGAAACTAATTGAAGGGGTAAGTGGACAAAGGTGTTATCTGACTAAACTGAAAAAATCGAGTTTGTAAGCTTTCTTTTCATCTTGAGGTACATTTTTTTGTTTATATCACAGGATGAATCTAACTCATGCGTCAGTCTCTTAAATCTTTAAAATTGCGCAACGGATTTTAATGTGTTTTTTTTTAATAGATAGAATGATTCAAGAGGAAGGTTTATATGTATCATACATACATAGGTAATATTGCATTGCACCCGTGCGAAGCCGGGGCAGGTCGCTAGTAATTTATAACTCTTAATTTCAATTAAAAAATATATTTAAAAACACTGTTCACATGTATTCATACTGATTCGCTGTCATTGCCAGTAAGAGTGAGAAAGTCAATATCCTGTATCTCCATTAGCATGACTGCGAAAGTATTATGTAGTCTGCCTGCATTTTAGAACCGACCTGTCTGTTTTTTTGATATACATGTATAATAATGATGTAAAAACATATATAAATTGCAGCTTTGCTAAAACACTAGTTATCTGCGAAATGAAGCGTGAGAAAATCAAAATCATGCAACTTCAATAGCAGGACTGAACCAACCCATGGGTCTGTTTTTGTAAATATATGTTTATAATAATAATAATATAAATAACGTGTATAATTTTTAGCTTTGCTAAAATAACGCAAATTTTATGAAATTTTTGAAACTATGATATTATATAATATAGTAGGAACCGGAACAAGTGCCTGCCATATATATTTTTTTTTTCTATAAAAATATATATTTTAAGATATCAAAACGGCAGATATGTTGCGAACACGTTTTGAAAGTCGATTTTCATGCTTTTCGACTTCTAGGCACGCCTTAAGGAACCCTCTATGGGAATAGTGAACCCCCATTTGATCTACGGCAGATGAATTAGTATAACTAGCATTAATATGGAGTTTGCTACTGTACTCGTCTCTTTGATCCTCTGCTTTTCAAAAAAACATTACGAGCTGAGTTCTTAAACATATCATCACTGTCGTAGGTATACGGTGGTTTTGCCAGTGAGTAGGTGGCCAACCTCCTTGCACCAGTTGTAAATAAAAAAAATTCGGGCAAGTGCGGGTCTGACCCGCGCACCGAGGGTTCCGTACGCATTTTACCTTATTTGAGGTTGGTGCTAATTACGCTAGTCCTCTAAATCTGGATGAGCGCCCATACAACTTAGAGGACTATCTTAAATGGAGTCTACTATGTATGTATGGGGACACCCTTAAATTTTCCACTTTTTAATTTTTTTGTAATTTTTCCTTTATTTGTGCTGTAAGGCCCTGCTTTTGGCCAAATTTCGTGATTCTAGTTCAACGGGAACTACCATATAGGTTTTCGACCCAAAACCTATAGGGTACTTACGGTTGACCTAGAATTGTCAATTTTGGTCAAAACCAAGGTCTTACAGCACAAGTAAAGGAAAAATTCCGAAAATTAAAAAAAGTTGAAAATTAAGGTTAATTTTGGTATTTACAAGTTTTCGCAAAAACCTAATTTTGACCAATTTTTATTGGGTTGACCCAGGACCCTGATTTTCATACACCTAATAGCAACCATAGACCTCAGTATCTGGTATAAATTTCAATTTGCTACGTCCACCCGTTCCTGAGAAAATCGGTGGTGACACACGGACAGACAGACAGACAGACAGACAGACAGACGGACAAGAAAGTGATCTTATAAGGGTTCCTTTTTTTACCTTGAGGTACGGAACCCTAAAAAATAATATTTTTATTAATTATGAATTCTTTCATTGTCTTACCATGTACTTCACATTTGAGAAAATTTTAATTTATATTTACACTAACCACAAATTTTATATATTCCATTTACTTTTCTTTAGTGGCACTGGTTTTTAATATGGTATAATATTATGTAATATTTTCAACTTGTGCAAAGAAGTCAAACAAACACCTAGTGGGATAGCAGAGCCATCTTTTATTTTCGAATTCTTTAATTTTTATATATTTATGGAAACTTTGCAAATCTTCTGTTTCCGTGTCTAATTTGCATACTGCACAGCTCTTATAGACTGCTGTTTTGGCCTTTACTGCTATCCAACCACTACAATAACCAATTGCTGCGCATTTTTCGACGCTTTTTTGTCTTTATTATTTATTAAAATATCGGTATCTAGATCCGGTATAGACACATGGTCAAAATATATATTTATTTGTCTCTCTTCTAACAATGGTGCCTCTCCCTCAGCAATAAAATCTTTAAACGATTCCAAAGCGAAGCCATCGTCTGCTTCGCAATTGGAACCAACCGCGTGAGATAAAATTATTTAAAATTAAGGTTTTATACGCTGCTACAAAGTGAGAGGCACCTGGCATTATATTGCCGTGACCATGTGCACATATGGAAACGCAGAAATTTTCCAAAGCGCCTTGGTTGAAATTGCGCAGTAAAACTGAATTAATGCCCTTTCTTTGTAGAAAAAGGGTAATATTTTTAAAAGATTCTATTGTTTTAACCCAGCTCATTAATGAAGGCACAACTCCACCCCTTAGTGGAGTATCAAATTTCATGGATTTTAAAATAGGCATACTTTTGTTCCATAAATTTCTATGTGGTGATTTTGGCGTAACCGCTGTTCTGTGAATTTTTCCTCCAATTGTCTGGTGGTAACTGCCGTTGACGCTGTCGAATAATTCGTCGAAGAAGATGAGTATATCGGCAGTTTGTGTGCATTCTTTGGGCATGCAACCCGATTCTGCAACAAAACAAAATTACTTGATTGTAATATGTTTTATACATTCTTAATATTTCAGAGGCAACGATAGCCTAGTGGAGAGACCAACAGACTGCCACGCAGAGGTCTCGGGTATGAATCCATGACGCGCACCAATGACTTTTCAAAGTTATATGCGTATTAAACTCTTATTTGTCGCTTGCACCGTGCTTCGGAGGGCACGGTAAGCCGTCGGTCACGGCTGTCATTAAAAGATCTTTGACAGTCCTTACGGGGAAATAGTACCCTCCAATATCCTGACTCTGGTCTAAACCATAGAATATACCTTCGGGGTACAGATGTCAGATGGCAGTCACTCTGTGGAAAAGCTTATATTCTGTCAAATGGGAGCCTAGAATTGTTAAAATAGTCTATTTTGCACATACATTAAATTAAACTAAACAAAATCTCACATACCTGCCATAAAGCCCAAAGCTGCACCAAGAGATTTGCTGAACACTTGTGTGCAGTGTTTCACTTTCATTTTGGGGATCAGATGCGGCACAACATGACAAGCAGTTAATTTTGGCATAATTTTAACTCCCTTATAGCCAGGTGAACATTCATAAAGAAGTTGTATGTGTTCCCATTTCGCAATGTTTTCTTTTCCCTTCATTGTAAATTTCAAATTCTTATTTAAGAGATTATTTTTTATACCTTTCATTAGGTGTGGGGGGTCATACAATACAAATATTTTATTTTGCTGTTGTAAAACAGCCACCAGTGTTCTCTTTATCATTTCTCACCATTTGCATTCGAGTGTCTGCAATCAAGCTATTTATTGCCGCCAAATTTGTGGCGCCTTGGTCACAAACTGTTGTGACAACGTGTAGATTTGCTTCCGTTAATTTCTTCAGGACAGTTTTAATTTGATTTTTTAGCGACAATGTTTTTGTGGCTTATCATAAAGATCAGGACATGGTCACAAAAATTAGGTTGTCGTTCTTCTCCATCATTTACAAAACCTTCTATTTCATCTTTGGCTGCATTATATATACAAAAAGCACCAAAGGCCATTTCATCAAACACCAAGGTACAATATCTGTGTTTATCTGGCATTTTAGCCACTCTCTTTTTTAAATGATTATAAATTCTTTCATTGCAGCCTGGTGAAAGGTTTATTGATTCCAACTGCTTTTTGTGAGATCGCCTTGAGGGTAACACTCACATTCTTCTAAGAATTCTGTAGGACTTGGGAGATGGCTTGTACAATGAAAGAGCCAATATCTTCTCGTCTAAGGAAAATCTTCGGCCTTGAGACTTCTTACCACCTTGGGTTATTTGCATCAGAAAGAAGGTTCTACCATTTTCTGACAGTTTCGTTGTTAAAATGTTGAATGCCCTTGTCTTCGATACATTCTTTGCAAATTTGATTTCTTTCTAGATTTTTGATTTAGATTCTATTCATGCCAGTTTTCTTGCCAAGTTGCATATTGATTTTTTTATAGCTTTCTTCACCTCTGCTTGTTCAGCATGAGATATCTTGTATGAAGCTGAAAACAAAATAATTAACATTATTATTATAGTCTGTTTCTGCTGGAAATCTCTCTCTCGCAATTTGCTACATAGTGTTCTTACTATCATACAAATAGATTAATAATGGTCAATCTACCCATATAATAAATAAGAAAGTGTGGTTGTTTCTTTGTTTCTCACACTTTCATGTCTCAACTACTCAACTGTTTGTCATGAAATAGGTATTGCATATGTCGTCAAAGGCACAGATAACATTGATTAAGTACAATCAGCGACAAAGATCGCTACACATTTACGAGATTTTAAATGGTTTTTATTGCCCAAATAATTACAATTATTTTCTAAATCTGACAGCATTCTAAAACTGAAAAAGCTTTCTATACGAAGAAATCCTGATTTGATCGTAAATTATACCTACAGAATAAGAAGTAGACAGTTTTGATTCATAAACGGCCGGTTGGCGTAGCGGGAGTGTAAGCGACTGCTACGTCAAAGGTCGCGGGTTCTATTCCCGTTCAAGTCAAACAAACATTTGTGTGCATGAACATAGATTTTTGTCTTGGTCTGGGTGTTTATATGTATAATATGTAAGTATTTACAAAAAAAGTATATATGTATGTTTATCCATTATCTAGTACCCATAGTACAAGCTGTGCTTAGTTTGGGACTAGATGGTGTTGTGTGAATGTGGTAGAATATTATTATTATTATAAAAATCTATCATAAATCTATGAATGTGTAGCAAGTCATGTCATTGACTATACCTCTCATTCAAGAGTAAGTGAATAAACTACTCCACTGCAAGATTTGCTAATGTATCAATGATTCTTTATTAATATTCAGAATTCAGCATCACTAAACTTTTAAATATTAAGTATGTAACCAGTGACCGTGACCAGATTTGTGTTGGAGTGAGATTTAATTTTGATGCCTCCCTAGCTCTAAGCTTTCGAGCTAGCAAGCCCCATAGTCTGCCACAGCCTCCGCTCCATTCACCATATGGACAGACTGGCCCTGTTTATAACATTCTAATATATAAAATTATTATACCTGTTTTGCAATGCCTCTTTTGAAGTTAAGTTGATGGCTCGGATATTATTGTCTGTGACATCAATGCCTGAGATCTCGAAGGCATTGGGTTAACATCAAATCCTGCAGTTGCATCTAATAGATTTTCTCCTTGTGTTGAAGTTGCAGAAACAAGGGGTTGCTGACTAAATACAGTGGTGAGTTTATGAGGAGCTGTAAATAAAGAAGGAAGAACTATTAGCATATTTTAATCACTACTGTACTCTATGATGATTATTTGTGAAAAAGTCTAATATTTATTTGATTCTTTCATAACAATAATAGTACATTGTGTAGCAGCATAGACAATAATGATACAATAATTACCTGGAAGATGCAGTTATGGGACAGCCATTTTACTGAGACGGTTGCTCAGAAAAATAACATACTCAGGAAAGTGTCTATGACATAGGTGCTTTGCGATTTTTATATATGGTGTTATTATCCATGTACATCTAGAACCAAAAATAAATTGCTGAAATACATCATAGATCTCAACTTAATCTAGCGACTAGTGAATGGCCCAATCCGGCTAGTACCTTTGACATATCAGACCAACACACTTTAAAAAAGATTTACAAAAACATTTCACAAGTCAAATAAATAAGTTGTTCATACAACGGACAAGAAAAAGTTTGTCATCTTATGATTACTAAATAAATGGGCTTCTTTGGAGTGGGGCCTTCAGGTAAGAAAGGATTGTTACACAGGGGATAACAACACTAGCAGATATTATTACGAATACCAATAATGTTCATAAATTGTTATACTAGTCTTAATAACCCATAAAATATTAAAGTCTATATCATTCTTAGTACCCATATTTATTTTTTAAGTTATGCTGGTATAATATATCATATCCTAGGCTATACTATAGCATACATTTTAATTTGTTTTTAAAGTACTTCCAAGTTTGTATGTAAACTTATGAGGATTAAGAGTATTTATGCCCCCCAGCTTATCATACGAATGCTTTATCCACGAACGAGTGAGTACAATTGGATAATATTTGGTATATTTATGCAGGTTGTTAAGGATTATTACATTGTTATTATGGTTTCAAAACTAACTTCAGTTTGTTCCTAATATATAAAAATAGCATCCAGAATCAGTTATTTCACTTTGCTTTTCAAAACTGACTTAAAGGTTTGTGCGAGTAGCTGCGAGAAATCATATAGCTTCACTTATAAACAGGTGTAGATAGAAGAGTTTGTCTTTGTTACATTACTTACCATCCTTATTGGTGATGGGGCACATAGGTACACAGCACTTGTTCCTAGACATTGTTTATACACTTTTATATGATATGGTCCAAACTCCAAAACAGGAGGGCCTAAACTTTACACGGAGAACAATTCTCGACGTATAAAACACTAAAGACGGTAATTGCTTGTTTTTGTAATATGCACGGAGGAACTGACGCTCAATTCAACGCGAATATCACTAAAAGCAATACAAATACACCAAAACACAAAAATATTTGCGCACAAGAATTTAAATAACCCGGCAGACGTTATTTTTTTGTATAATGACAATTATGACAGCTCTGTGACATAACTGAATAGAATTGAACAGAGTAACAAATCCGACTTTCTACCATTTTGTACCATAATATTAACAATAATATTAAAATAATTTGTAAAGTAAATATTTCTTACACGATTTACACGATTCATGAAGTGTTAAATCTAAGTATAACTATTTCAAATCTTATATTCCTAAGTTAATGTCGCTAACATTAATATGTGCTATAAGTCGAAGGTGTCATTTAAATAAATAAAAACGACCAAATGGAAATGTTTATTTTTCATCAATAATGTATCGAAATCCGTGTACTCACGAACATTCACGAACGAATTTTGTTACGTGTGCACAATAAAGAGGGAGCTGGTTTCAATGATTTTACATGAATGTAGGCAAGATTCCGACGCATGGTATATACAACTAAAATGTCAAACTTTCTACCTGTCAAATCGAATATAACAAAATAAAAGTGGTTACATCAGACCACACTTCATTCGTGGTTTGTTTTGTTTTGGACTTTGTAATATCACTCAACCGCCATGATGGTCAGCGTTTTCGTGTCAAATTCAAAATGGTTTTTAAAAGGCGTAATTAAATGGTGCTGATCGATTTTTGAACAAAAAATCAGGTATTTCAGTTTAACATCTAATAAAGGAACAAATCAATCGCTAATTGCATTTCAGGACACAAGCGTATTGTATATTATAAATTCTAAAGCCACACTGTCTGCTTTTTAAGTTTCTAACGATGGCTAAATCAATCTTAACGAAACTTTATGCGCTCAAACGTAAGCACTAACAAGTGCCGAGTGATTTCCTAATTAAATGCTCTCAGTACATAAAAGTATTTATGTATGTTTGTGAGAAAAAAATTACAAAAATCAACAGCGTGTACTATGTGTGCGCCGTTGCGCTATGGTTATCAAAAAAAGGCGACAAGTTTAAAAATTATAATATAATTCGGTCGGTAAGGTCATTCGATCAACAACGAAGTTAGTTACGCGTACCTACATTACAAGACAATACTAGACTTTAGATACAACCCTTTCAATACAAAAACGGAAAAATCTAGTGCTTTGAGACGATGTCGTCTTAGCCGAGCTTGACGTGACAAATTTGTCGTAACCGATTGGTATGTACCAGCCAGCGGTGTTTGAAAGGTTAAGTTTATATATGTAACCAAAGAGTATACAAATGTAACTACCTAATTATTTTTCTTTATTATTACTGTCAATAGAATAAATTTTGGTTAGGAGTTAGGAATGTGTTAATTAAACTGGGACAATTTCACACCCAACTGGCAACACTCCGCTCGTACTTAGCTTTAGTTATTATGATTCACTGTTTTTGAATTATTAGACAATCTACGTAATAAAATAGATGTCTGACCAGTGGAATGATACTCCAGCAACCTTATAATCTTTTTCTGAAGCATTGTGGCACAAAAACACTGCACAATATGTCATAATTTCGATTATTTTGCGGGAGATGCTTACGCTACCGTGCAACTCGGACCACAGACAACGCGGCCGCCGCTTGGGTCAGATTCTGACCCAAATGAACGGCGCCTGTTACGTGCGCGTACTTGGTTTCTGTAGGTAATAATTCAATGGTACTATAAATGTTTGATTATAAATCCTTATTCTTATCCTTATCTAAAATATACACAGTACCTGAAAACTATTTATATATTTATTTATTAAACCCATTAACTTAACCGTACCTGCATATTGTTCCAAATATGGAACGTCTTCCAAAATAAAAATGAACGCATGTTGTTCCAAATATGGAACAGGAGGTTTTTTTCTCGATTTTTATACAATTTTATATGCATATATTTTTTAAATACTTTTCTAGGGTGTTTTCTGGGGTAACAAATATCATAAATTAATTTGAGCGAATTTTAAAAAGCCATGCGGTAAAGGGTTAAAACGTGTTTAGAACTATTGAACAAATCTAGGATGATGTATCTCTATGGATTTGACAAGCAAATAATAATACCGTGACAGACCGAGATAATGACATACAGAAATACATAAGAGTAAAAGAGACAAAGATAGCATTTTTTGTCTTTGTCAGAGTTTTCGTTTTTTTTATTGGTCACAACTGAATATTGTGACCAACAAACTGTTGAGCTCTCGATAATATCCGCGAAATATTGTGTTATTATTGTTATTATTTGTGAATGCTTAGTGAAAATATCATTGGATCAGATTTATTATGGTAATTTGTTACATTTTAGGCTGTAAAAGCCGTAGTAAGCGGAAATGTGAGAACATAACCTTTCATTCGTAAGTACGATATTTTAGTTATAATATCTATTTATACATGCAAATATTGCTAGAATGATACAAATAGCGTATTATCACATAAGGAAACATGTCTAAATTACATCAATAAACCAAAAAAAGGCTATTTTATTATCACCGCGATGTTAGTATTACCATAGATAAATATAATACACAATCGAATTCAATGGGTCGTTGAATGTTGAGCTAGCCAAACGTCATCGATACTTTTTAATTTTACAGCGTTAAATGTTTTTTAGGGATACCACAGAAGCGTTTGGGAAATTACCCAAATTTTGGGTAATTTGCCGTTATTTAGTTTCATATGACCCTAAGATTAATTATTCATTTTAATTTGTTTTCCGATTCTTTGTAGTAATGAAATTATTTGTTTATAGATTCCCAAAGGACTGCACTATCCGACAATTGTGGATACGTGAAACAGGACGAGAAAACTGGGATCCGAATAAATATTCAAGAGTATGCTCTAAACACTTTGAACAAAAGTGTTTTAGGAAAACCAACCATTTTAACCATTATTCGCTTTTGATTAAAGCTGTTTGTAAACGTATTTGAATGTGCGTATTAATTATGCCACAAAATCTTTGTGTAATAAAGGAGAGAAAATAAGAAATTTGTACACAAAATTTATTTTGTTCAAAGGACAGTAAATTTGAATGTGAAATAATATAGTAAAAGATATATAACTCTGAGCCTCGTGTTTATTTGGCGAGTGAAGCCAGTCCCTCCTATTCGACATTTTTGTTATACATAATAATATTAAGTATAAAAAATACTTATCGCACACCTTATGGATGGAATTCAATTCAACTCAAATCAGGTTTGATACAATGTTACTTAAAAGTTAATATGTACTTCGTAGAATTGTAGGGTAAACATTTACAACATCTGGTAACACCAACTCGGGATGTACTCTATATCCGTCCTTTACGGGTGTACGCAAATGTCGAGTCCATTTGATTCTTGGTCCTAGGAACAAATGAATTAAAAATTCATCATGATGCTCAAAGAGGTTGGACGTTTAGACTGCCTTAGGTTATATTTCTTTGATGATGCTAGCCACCATGAAGTTATAGATAAACATGGAGACCGCACTCCATGGAAGAATAACTAAAGCATGGAATGAACGATATTTTTATGAACAAATTGAATATAGCTACACTCTTCACTCATATGACAAATTAGAGTTGCCAGAAGAAGATGGCACTATGTTTGTCAGTTAGGGCTAAAGACAATTTGAACACAAATTTCGTAACTTTTTAATTTTTTAGTGATTGAGCAAATCCGCTATCGATATCGATCAAAGTTTCAATAATATAGGTTCAAAATCAAACAGACTTGTAAAAGTAAGTATGTACATGTTATACATTCCGTAAGTTTGTGTCCACAGCAGTCAGAACGCTAGTTACATATATACATAACGTCACGCCTTTTATCCCCGAAGGGGTAGGCAGAGGTGTATTTCTACACCCACTTTTCGCCAGATATACTTTAGTCCCACGTAATAAGGGGCGAGCCTATTGCCGTACCGGGCACATTTCCAGACTCCGTGCTGCTACTGAGATTTTCGTGACAGAAAAACCCAATAACACTGCCCGACCCAGGAATCGAACCCGGGACCTCCCGATCCCACGCGCACATTTATGCCGCGAGACCAACGAGGCAGTCGTATAGGGTTTGACGTCGAGTTTTCCGTCTATACGCAAAGATGGTATTTGCATCGTGTTATCCCTTAGTCGCCTCTTACGACACCCACGGGAAGATAGGGGGTGGTGACACTTGTATTCTATGCCGTCAACCACACGGCGAGTTACAGAACGCTAGTTAATGGATAGTATTTATATAATTATTACACAAACTTGCATTTTTAAACGGAATCTATATTTTTTTGTTTCAAATGGGTACTCAGTAGCACATAATAATGAAGAGTCACAGCATTTTTTTTAAGTTCAAGCTAATCTCACGTGTTTTGTCACCAGCCGCGCGTGAAAGGTATTTTTTAATAACACTGTTGTTTTTCACGTGATCTAAAATTATCAAATCCTTCTTTACGATATTTTCGTTTTGCAATCTATCAAGTATATATGGGCGCAAATTAATATATAATGATTATATTGTTACGAAAATGTTAATAATATTTAAGATTGATATTTAAATAACTATTTGTGAACACAGAACTAAGAACTTCACTACTTTAGAATATTAGACACTGTATTGACTGCTTCACTGTTTTATAAATATTGGGTATTTAATTTATCGCTTAATAATTAAGATAACTCCAGAAACTTTCAACAAAGTAAAATCAATTAGTATTAAATTTATTCTGATACTTTTATGTTAACGGTAATAAATAACCTGCGCTTATATTTACATCCTGTTGATAGCGCCATCTGTTGCGAATGTTATAAAGCAGCGTTTGATTATTACAATAGATTTGTTATTCGTATAAAATAAATCATATGGTGTTGTGCAATATTCATAACAATATTAATGTTGATTTTTGATAATTAATTGTACAGTAATTTCAATTATATGTTGAAAAGGAAGTGGCAGTTGTTAACATTAAGTGTAATGACGGTTAGTTTATAAAAAGGATTGTAGGTCACATTTTAATTCAATTCTGTGCTAGAAATCGTCTGAAAATAAACCAAGTAATATTACGTGAGTCTTTTTATTATAATGGAGTCTGGACTGGACACGATAACTCTGGCGTATCGCCGACATATACGTGAATTCATAGCAATGTTCTTTTTCATCGATGTTTAGAACGTTGTCTTAAATAGGTAATTAATTTTTAACAAACGTCTTTTAAGAAGCTGCTGAAGGTGAAAAACTTCTTTTTGTAGTTTTTCTATTGTACGTAAGTGTTTAGCGCACACGATTTTCATCGCTTCTGTACCTACTGGCGGAGAAATTGTAACTAACGTAGGCGCTTTAGTGCTGGTTGTCGGAGAAACAGAAGATGTTTCATTTATGGAAGGCGCACGCGTACACTGAAGAAAGAAAAAAGGCACGTTTTAATGCAAAGCAGTATATTAAAATAAATAAGCATACCCTTTGTGTTTGCCACCCTAGCAATCACTGGTGATACTTGAAGCTTGATTTATAGGCCAAAGCCGATTGATAAAAAGTACCTTACACCTTTTTCTGTACTCCCATTACTCCCAGCTCAATGCACGTTGCATTGAACTTTTTATGATCGATTGAGTAGTCAAAATGTGAAAGCTTAACAAATAAATAAATTCACTTACATTTATAATAGGTATTAGTAAGGATATAGTAAAACTATGAAATGAGTGGATGTCGTCTAACAGCCTGGCCAGGAACGGCCGCGACACGCTGAGCGACAAGCGATTTCAATGTTCATGCCGCTCTCTATTCTGCCGCCGGCGCTGTCACCTCAGTGCAGAACTAAACTGCACAAATAAACATCGAAATTGCTTGTGGCTTAGCGTGTCGTGGCTTTTCGTGGCAACAGTGTAACTGCAGGTAGCTGGCTGAATATTGTTTATAACATACATACATAGGCTCACGCCTGTTTCCGCGAAGGGGTAGACAGAGGCATATTAAACGCCCACTTTTTGCCAGACTTTTGATCCCACGTAATAGGTGGCGAGCCTAATGTTTTGTTTGCCAGAGCCTCATCCGTTGATAAGCAGGTACACCACTTGCAGGTGAGGTTGGCTTGGGACCCTATGCACTGATAATAAAATTGTAGAAAACGTTAAAATTAAATTATTCCTTTGGTCGAGACATCGAATAGAGCCCAAGATCCGACTCCTGTTTGGCGCTGCTACCCTAATAAAAGTAAAAGCAAGTAATTATTTAAACACTCACACTGATATGTTTAGAATGGAGGAGTAATGTTGGCACAGAATTTTCTTTTAGTCTGCGCCATCTGTCATTACTATAAAAACATTCCGCAATAAAATGCTTGGAACAAATTCTATGGTGCTTTCTAGGCACCCAATTTTCTCCACGATATACTGCAGCAATCCACTTATTTTATAAATCTTTATCACGTGCACAAAGAATCTAAAAAATAACGAGATAAAAATATACGGTGGATAGACATATCGATAAGATTTCTTACAACACTTGAAAAGTCGATATAAATATTATACGGCTAAATTCAAAATCATGATAGAACTGTCATAAAAGATGAATCACTAAAGTTATATAATTTGATGGCATTAAATTGTCTAAATTGTATCTTACACGTCAGTTGACTGTGTTCAATTTTTCAGTACTAGGGCTACCTCTATGTATTATATATCCAATCTCTTTGCCGCACTCCGAATACCTACTTGAAGCTCAAATGATGTATCGCTATCTCGCTCACTGTGGTCATACCATCTCTTTTCAACCAACCACTGCTATACTGACAAGATTTACTTGACATATGGTGGCCAATGTTGCCACATTACCAAATCCTTAGGAAATGGGATTATAATTCACTATCTCGCCAACCATGATTATAACCGTTCGAGACCTACAATATTGGGAGTTTTAACAAGTGATTGGATTTCAACTCTTGATTAAAATACACATTAATTGACAGTGTAAACTTCTGATTTGCTTAATATGTCGGCTCTTTTTAAGAGCTTACTCGGAGATTTTAATAAGAAGATAGCAATACTAAATCCACGCTAAAATGAGAGGTCAGACCACAGAGAGTGAGATAGAGAAATGTAGGTATTTGACTCAAGCCTTTGTTCCAGCTGTGGCCTCCATGTTTATCTATTATATACCTTCATGCTAGCCACAGACTACTTATTCTAGCCCATTCTATATTCTCTTTGAATTTGAAATTATATTTCGGCTTCACGATGGCTTCACGACTCACGTTTCTAACTACGCAACATTGAAAACTGTGGTCATAAAATAATTGAAGAAACATTGAACATTTTCCGATATTTTGTTATATATTTGTTAAGCTAAAAAATTTAAATTCATTTATAGTTGTTTTATAAATAGTTTGGTTCGAATACAAAAATATATAAACATTGATCGGGTCAGTGGTCTGAGTCCTGTCCACTGTCCTTTCCGTCCTTTCAGCTCTCTAGTTACCAGGTCATAAAATTCCAAAAAAAAAAACAACTCATATCTGTCAGGTCAGGTTGTCAACCGCACGTTTCTATTTTGAGGTTATGTTATTGTGCTCGTTATCGGTTATTGTGTCGTTAACCGTATATCTGTAAATTACTATAAGTAACACAAAATGAGTGACTTTGTTATGAACGACTCGGACACAGAAGTTGATTCAGATGAGGAGGTAAGCTTTGTTGTTACTTTGTTCATCTATGTAGCTTTTTAATAATATAGTTATTTTATCATACTTTTTTCTTTTAACAGTTGCAAGAAGCGTTTGCCAAAGGTTTGTTAAAGCCAGGTCTAAATGAGGAGATTGAAAGGATTGAAAGACAGTACGTGAATAACGTAGGAGATTTGAAACTAAAGTTGAAAGAGTTCCAGTTGAAATTGCCATGGATAGAGACTCTGGATTTGGTGACTGCTGTGGCACCGATGGCGCCGGATGTTGCACTGCAGTTACAAGAAACTGCACAGCGGAGAAAGTATGTCTTTAGAACACTTGTCTATAGATATTGTATATTTTTCACAGTGTGCCTTTAAATAATGTTGAAGTTTTCATCATCTGGAATACTGCAATACCAAACACAATAGAAAATTTATTGTCTCTCTCTCTGATCATTGTATCTGCAATCGAGGAGT
The DNA here is from genome assembly GCA_944739405.2 of Euclidia mi. NCBI lineage: Eukaryota > Metazoa > Arthropoda > Insecta > Lepidoptera > Erebidae > Euclidia > Euclidia mi. The sequence goes on along the minus strand of OX123188.2, from coordinate 8,767,196 downwards.
TAATACAGAAAATTTTCAGACATCCATATTTCCTCACTATGTTGTGCTTCACCATTTAGAAAGCCGATAATTACAATTATAATGTTTGAAATGAAAGATAATATGATCATAATATACCCCATGTACAAAGTTAGTTATAATTAGAAGTTGTGTAGTGTGTGTGGGCTCTATGTAATTTGTTGCATCCCTATTCGTCTTGACTGTGTCTATTATAAAGTCACATTTTAATTGTCTAAAGCAACTTCCTCAAATATAATATTTGTTAATACCATGACTGGTAAACTTAACCCTACATATTGTATTAACAAATAACTTTATATTTTTTTCAGAAACCTGAAAGAAAACAGCAAAGGCAACCAGATGTATGATCCAACCCAAGACCCAGTATTGAATGAGTTTAAAAGAGAAAATCTTATACATAGACAAGCACAGGCAGCTGTTTTAGAAGGTCTTAAGAAACTGAAGGAATTAAATGTACCTACTAGAAGGTTAGATGATTTGCTTTGACTGCATGCATGGAGTATTACTTTTGCCTTTTTCTATGGGAAACCACATACCTATTTTTGACTAACTTATATTTTGGCACTGTTGCAAGCACAATGTTCATGGATGTACCAAAGTATTGCAAAGTTACGAACAAGTAAAATGGTCTAATTCTTTTCTTACTTGTTTATTGCATGCACAACCACTACCACCGGTTATTCGAAACAACGGTATCTGGTTGTGGTATATATCACATGGAAAATGTAAAAGTAATACTAATGACTACAAACATTTAAATTTTTTTATGGAGGAAGTAGTTTAAACAATAGACAATGAAGTAACTTTATCACTGGTCTCAGGTTGGCTGAGAGGTTAAGCTCCCACCACCCTCCTTGGCACTGAACTGAGTGTTCAGGGCCTGATTCTTGCACAGTTGCATCAGCAAGACTATAATTTGTGTAATTGTAGTAACGAGTCAGGGTATTTTTTATGTCTTATTGAAGGAATGTTTGTAAATTATCCTGACTAAAAGCTTTAAAATTAATGTCTGATCTGTGTAAGAATATCTAAAATTGTGCAGCTCGTTGTCCCCTATATTTCCCAAATGTCCTCAATACACAATACTACACTTTTGTGCCAGTTTTCAGTACCAAGAGCGTTAGTAATATTAGGTAGCCCTTTGTATATTATTTTATTTGTAACAAATTTTAAATAAACAAGTAAACAATAACTATGTGTGAGTTGTCCTAATATACTATCAATAAGATTAACTTTGCACTATCCAGGCCTGAAGATTACTTCGCAGAGATGGCTAAGACAGATGAGCATATGCAGAAGGTGCGCAAGAACCTGATGGCGAAGCAAGCGGCGCAAGCTCGCACGGAGAAAGTGAGACAACTCAGGGACCAGAAGAAGATTGCCAAACGTGTTCAGGTAATGTTGATTATCATCTTCCTTGTGTTATCCCAGTGCCACTAGTAGTATGCAAGACTTTCGACGTTGATGGGTTTGGAAATTTTGTCTTGAATTTATAAAACATTGCCAACATCGTTGAATTCAGATTCTTGACAAAAAAAGAGGGAATGTCGTTCCTGTCTCTATATAATTATCTACTACTGGCTAAGACAGCCTGTCCATCAGAGCGGGCAATAGAAACACGTGAATGCCCCGCAGCTGTGTTTTTATGGATTGTATTGGTACACAATCAATACAAAAGCAGTAGCTAAATAGTACTGAGACCATCTAGCGAACGATGGCGAAGACAGTCAACACGGCGTCACCTAACCGATAAGACGGAACAGACTGCGTCTGTGGTCCTGCGGTAGTGTAAGCGACTGCGGATCATGAGGTCTCGGGTTCGATTTCCGGGTCGAACAAAAAGTGATATTGGATTTTTCTGTTAGGAATTATCCAATACAAGTTCGGAGTCAGGGAGTTGGCGGTGTCGCACCCCCGTGCCTCGGAAAGCACGTTAAGCCGTTGGTCCTGCGCCCAATCTCTCTCCGGTCGCATGTGGCGTCCCATCGGACTATGAGAGTGAGGGAATTGAGAGTGCACTTGTGTACGCGCACACACTTGTGCACTATAATATGTCCCGCGGAGATGGCAAGTCTCATATATAGACAAGCGGCCGTGGCCGAAATCGGTCAGGAGGACATTATTAAGATGGAACTAAAGTCCTGAATAGTGCAAGCAGTGTCCGTGTACGCAATGGTCATAGATACATCTTCATAAATACTTCAGGCAGACTGCTGTCATCAAGGCATGGTCACCTAGCCTGATCAGAGGATAATCCCTCTAGTCAGAGGAACACCACATCTTTGTTCCTTCACAGTTGTATTGACACAGCTCCTCTTCGATGCACAGGAAGCCTAATGTACAATCAAACAAGTCGGCGGTGGACCAGTTTGAAAAGCATCGCTCGCTCATGGAGTCGAGGCACACTAAAAACTGGTTTTGTGTACGAGTATCAATGTGCGTGTAAAGTAGCACTGGAAGCGACGATGTCTTGCTGAGCGATTCTCGCCCTTGTGGTCTAGCGGGAAGTTGTTCAACTGACTGTAAAGCTACTTCTTACTAGTTAGGACACTAGTGAGAGACGAAAACTGTCATCCGATGATTATTTGTTGTGCTGAAATCGCGTGCGCGAAGGAGTAAGCGCGTAGCATTTTTTTATTATTTTTCTTAAGTCATACTTTCAGTCAAAAACGTGACGAAATGGACACAGAGTGCACTAATTATTTATGTGTAGATGTCACACATAATTAGGGCAAGCAACTGAGCGCATATTCTTTAATTAATTTACCACTACCAGCATCAGATTCAGAGTTACAATTAAAATTGAAATAAATTCTATAACTAATTGCTAGAGAAAGTATGTTAGTGTAATGTATGTATAAATGCTTTTCAAGGACGCATGAGTGATTGCATAGCATTGCACTTTCGCTGACACGCACATATGAATACATAAATTATATTAAAATGTTCGTATTCACTCTAATATTCTGTAGTAAAATCGTTAAAATAATTGTATACTGGGTGTAAGGAACGGCGTACCGAAAACTGATAGCAGTAATTCAAATTCAGTACATGATACTGAGGTCCTTGGTGGTTGAAATTTTCAGCAAAATTCAAAGAATTATTTAATTTTCCAAAGAACAGCAATGCGGAACACGCAAACTCGCACTATTACCTAGTTGGTGCGGCCCTACAGCGTCAGCGCTTACGGTGTTCATGGCGCGCTTACTTTGCCGCGGCCGATGTCACGTCAGGGTAAACGCGCCTTATACATGTTTAAATCCTAGAATTTTATAAAAAAATCAGTGCGGGTCTACAAAAGTTACTGTTTCATTACATTATGTGACAAAAAAAAACAACGAATACTTTATAAACGAGTTTCAGCAATTATTAAAAACAAATTTTCAAAAATCACAAATATAAATTTGCCATGCATACAAACACGATTCATTTTTTTTTGCTGGCGTAGGCATTTAAATTTCTAATCTATCCTTGCCCGAAACCCTTCATGGGTGAGTCCGACTCGCACTTGGTTGCTCTGTGGTAGATAATTCTTAAATTCGTAGGTCGCTAATTCGTTGAACCTAAAGTCACAGACAGATGCAGAAATATATTACCGTGGCGGGACTGTATGAGCGGAAGCCTGCGTGGTTTCACACAAAATATTGAAATGTTCCATCACGCAGTACCCTATCGGAGTTCGCTAGAGAAAGTTGACCTTGAGTGTGATGATACGTACGTCGTGCACACCGCTTAACATTAAAGAACCTGCAGACGCGGTGCTATGTAAATCTTGGCCCAGGGACGAATCCTACTATTGCAACTGCACGGTTGGTGTAGTGGTTTAACGCTTTGACTGCTGGAAACTTATATGGTGAGCCCCAAGTGTCGTATTTTGCGATGCGGCTAGCCCAACATGGTCGTGTTTAAGGAAAAAATATATAAACGTGCTGCCGAAACATACGACGCGTGAATCATACCCATACTACACATGTGCTGACGACCACTCATGTGTGTCTTGAGCTCATTTGTCGCGTGTCGCGTCAACACATACACACGCTCGACCTGCACGCGCGTTGCGTGCCGTTCGCAAGAGAGGCTGGGCACGCTCTGCGGGGGCGGATACACGCCCGAGGCCGCATAGCATAAGGCCATCTACGAATCTTGGGCCAGCAGTCAATGTGAAGCGGCCCTAGCCTTCGCCGCTTGACACTGCGCTGAGCGTTGTGTGTGCGATTCCTACACAAGGCAACACTTTGTACCTATTAATTGTTGTTCCGAGTCTGGGTGTTCATTGTGTCCGTTGGTTGTGTTTGTAAAGACACAGGAGATGCTACTAGTGCGGGAGTTCTCTTTGTAAAATAGAAAGGTAGTAGAGCCTTGCTGATTTCAGCATGAATGGGCCGGCTCGACCGGGGAAGTACTACCCTCTCACAGAAAATTGACGTAAAGTGACAGTACCTAAACTGTTGCGTTTCGTTCGGTGAGTGAGAGTGCCGGAGGCCCTATCCCCTATCCCTTCTCCCTGATCCCACTCCTCATCCTATCCCTTTTCCCAACCCCAAGGGGCGGCAACGCACTTGTGATTGTGACTCCTGTATTGTTGCTTGTGTCCATGGGCGGCGGTAATTGCTTACCATCAGGCAATCCGCCTGCTCGTTTGCCGCCTATTACCATAAAAAAAAAGAAAGAGATACATTTAATGTAGTCCGCCCAGTTCCAATACTCTTATACTTGCATATTCGATTTTTTATTAGTCCATACACTTAAATATAATTTTTATTTCAGATTGACTCGAAGCTAAAACAAGCTGCTGAAAAGAAAGAAATGTTGGAACAGTTGAAACGAGTGAGAAAAGGCAAATCTTCAGACTTGAGTTTCTTGGATGACAATAAGGGTGGCAATAAAGGTAATCCCAACCAAAAGGGGAAAGGCAAAGAAAACAAAGTGAACAGAAAACGGGCAAACAAAGATAAGAAATTCGGTTTTGGCGGGAAAAAGAAAGGATCGAAACTAAATACTAGAGATTCGACGAATAATATTGATGGGTTCAATGGTATGTCTCAGAAAAGACCAACTAACTTTAAGAACAAGAATTTTAAAGTGAAAAGCAAGAACCAGAGGCCCGGCAAGTCTAAGAGGAAAAATGCTAAGCGATAATGCTTAAGTTTAATCGAGTTAGGATAAATTTGGTATAAAATAAAATAATTGATATGAGTATTGGCTGTTTTATTTCAATATTTATAAGAATAATTGCTGGCGTTCCGTACTTGGTGGTATTACGGACCAATTATCAAAAATCATGATTTCAATTGTCAATAATCGAGGATAGTAACCGTTTTTTCTCGAATTACACATTCTTTTATACAACTTAACGTGATTTGAGTGCAACACCCAGACCTTAGAAATATTTAACAAAAGGAGAAGTGCCAAGGGGGCGTGTCGGTATCCGCGCGAAATGCCCCAAGAATATACGAACTTTTACCGAACGATACTTTATTAAGGGAATGCCTCGCGTAGTACGGCCGCTGCATCTTGCAAGGAATTAGTGTACAGTTCTTTTGCATAACACAACGATAGTGGCCGATGTTTTTGTGTAAGTTGAACGTTGCTTGGTAAATACACGCTATGTTCGATAGGATAAGGTTCATGTGTGCGCGAATGCATTTTTATATTGCTTTTACTGATCTGCATGTGTAGTAGTAGCCCGAGTAGCCGCGTGGTAGTCGGTAACGGCGCCAACTACGAACTACACTGGCGACAGTCGCCACTTTTCTTTGTACTTTTTCCACTTGGAAATCCTTCCTTAAGAAATGCGCTTCTATGTACTTAAATCTGTATTCAGTGCTGATACTTACCACATTTACCACTTACTTACCACAAAATATCGTATTATGGTATGCCAGAGGATGATTCGGTATGCCAAAGCATGTCGTCTCATGCTATGCTAAGGCGCGCCGTCATGCGTCTGGGCGCCAGGCCTTACTTGTTGTAGCGTTATAAAATTCCTACTACAACTGCCGGAGACAATTCAAAGAAGAAGGTACGACTGTAGCGTCCTCATACACCACTGCATGACATCTCATATGCGTGCATGTCCATGAGACCATGAATTTGCCACAGGCCCACAATAGCGTAGTTACGTCACTACATCTGAGGGCAATTCCATCAGCGTTTGACGCGCTGAGGGGTTCCCCTTATAATTATGTGTAAAGATCTTGGAGCATAGGGCAGCCAGTAGTGCTAGCTTTAAAAATTATGCCGACGATCGATTCCTAATGTGTTCCGTAAATGTGGCCATTTACGGAACATATTTATCGCCCAGTGGCGTTAACCTTAGGTGATATCCAGGGCGGATTCTGGTGGTGTCACCCCATTACGGGTGGATCCATGTGAGAAGATAGGGCTTTAGGGCTTATTACCCTCCCCAAAGTATTTGAGTCCTCCCATAACTGCATAATGTTTTTTTTTGCCTGATCTTAAGCAGTCACAGAGCCTCATAGTAAAGGTAAAAGTCATCATACCAATAGCCCGCTAGTTAGTGGATTTAGGTTAGAACAAAATATTTTATGGGCGCCTATAAAGCCTTGGCCTGTAGCCAATGGCATTCCATTAGCGATATCGCTAAGTCAATGTAAATATCCATGCTCTATGGCTAAGTGCAAAAATGTATGGAACTGACATAGGCTTTCGATTTACCACGTGGTTAACGGAGAAGACCATAAAGTAAGGAAGTTAATATATATAGTCTAACTAGAGTCTAAGGAGAAGGCATTCCTTGTTACCATGGCAACCAAGCGTTAGCGAAAGAAGAAATTAGATGCGAATGCCATTTGGTTACGGCTGTACGGCCTCTTTACCATAGACTAATATATTATACCTGGAAACTCTTTACTGCGCTTGGGATTGCCATTTCCACCAACCAGGCCACGTAGGCGCGTGCCTAGGGTGCCGAACGCCGCATCGACTAGACAGGTTTCCGACATTACCTGCTATTTTTTTACTGACCTGACCACTGGTCAGTACGACCATAGTTATTGTGTATCCAGTGCAAGCATAGCCATAGAAACAGACTAGCACTTCCTTGTATGACGGCCTTTCTTTATTTATATTTCTTTTATAGACTCACACCTATATCCCCGAAGTGGTAGGCAGAGGTGTAATGTGACACCCACATTTCGCTATGAGATTTTCGGTACAATGTAATAGGGGGTGAGCCTATTGCCGTTACCAGGCACATAGCCAGACTGCGAGCTATTACTGAGAATTCAGAAAAACTTAGTTAACACTTTTGCAATCGAACCTGGGACTTCCGATCAGCAGACGCATACGCTATCCACTGGACCACGAAGGCAGTCAGATTACCGACTGCCTCTGTGGTCCAATCGAAAAAGTAGAATTATAAATTATTATAATCTTAGAGTATACATTAGCATAGCTTGCTAATGTATACTCTAGACATTGATTTAAACACTAAAGATACGTGCGACCGAACATTTGACAGATGCAGTCACCCTACAAAAAAAATAACGCCATCTATTAAAACTCGTATGAACTACGATGTAAATCGGCATGGTCTGCTCCTAGACATAACCTTGTAAGAGCGGGGTGAGGTATTTTTCGAGGTACAAATATATATATATTTTTCCATTTTGGATTCGTACCTAATGTTTTTTGACGTTGGTGTATCTTTAAATTTTAAGAATCAATTAAAAATAATTTTGTTGGAACATTATTTAATCTTATAGTAATAATAATAAATCTTTTCATTTCATCGGGTACAACGCCCGCCGCTTCAAAGTTATGTCGCACTTTTACGCGGCTTCGCGCCGTTTTTACGAATATGAAAGAAAATTGCTTTAAATAATTTTAGAAGTTGATTTAATGACATATTTTTAAGTTACCGGTGACATGAAATGTTATCATATTTTTTATAATGTTTTTTGTCGTAGTTCACGCAACCTTTCACGGCACAATTGGCATTTTTGTTCGCAAAATTTACGACCGCTCCCGATGACAGCTGATCGCGTTCTACTTCACTTCGTTAAAGAGAAGACCATTTTAGGACCAACTTCGAGGCGTCATTGTAACATGCGGTCCGCCCAGTCCTTACGCAGTAATATATATGTCAATGACTCTAGATTATAATAATTCTATTTTCTCGATTTCTTTCTTCCATGAATTACTACTTCGTTTTACCAGTAAAATTAAATTATCAACTGGCCTATACGTAACGCTACTAAAAGAAGACAAATAAAGTAATTATTTTTTTGTTTTTTACTTACAACAGTGATTCTCAAACTTTTTTAGGGATGGAACCCTTTTGGGCCACCAAATATTTGGCGGAGCCCTAAAATAAAACCAAGACGTGTTTTATGTGCATTAAAACCAGTTATTTTACTGATATATGTACATTTTCGTGGAGTCCTGGGGCTCCGCGGAGCACACTTTGAGAATGGCTGACTTCCAATGTGAAACAGTTACAGCTCCTTACAAAAATAACATGCATAACCATTATCGACTAAAAAGAGTAGCCATGCGTTTTATTGTCCGTTCCTTCTTGTGCGTCCATTGCATTGCGAACAAGACAGTAAATGTAAATTAACTTAATTTTGACGTTCATAAGCGTCACGTTGTGGCCTAAATGTGTAGGAAATAGTAAATACTACTGTATTAACTTTTTTTCTAATAGGTAAGGTAGGTTTTTTTCTTTGGTAGGGAAATAAAAGACGTAATATACGATATATAAAACGTATATAATATTCTACCACTTGCGGCCCTTGCCCTTCTTCTTCTGCTGCTGCTTCCGTTGCCACGCCGCTTCTGTCTGCTTCTCTACGCGCGGACTCTTCGCGGACACCGCGGCGGCTGTTGCTGCGGTCGGCTGCTGCTTAGACATGTCACTGGGGGATTGGATTGTACATGTTAATATCTTAATATATAAAATCCTTGCGTTACTGACTGACTGACACGCTACAGCGGAAACTACTGGTCGTAAGAAGATGAAATTTAGCATGTATGTTCCTTGGGCACCGTAGGGGTGCACTAAGACGGGATTTCCCGAAATTCCCACGGGATCGGGCAAAACGGGAAATTCGAAAATACGTGCGTGCGAAGCCGCTGGCGTCAACTAGTTCGAGATATTTTTATCGGAATATGGGAGTGAGGGAATAGCGAGTGCACTTGTTTGTGCACACACTTGTTCACTATAGCAATGAATACAGATTTACATAGAAGCGCAGTTCTTAAGGATTTCGTGTGCCGATTCCAAGTGGGGACTGTCTCCGGTTTAGTTCGTAGTTGGCGCCGTTGGCGGCGCTGGCGTCGTTCTCCGTTTCTCTTGCTCTCGTAGAGACAGCTGTTACAGCGCGACTGCCACGCCGCCAAGCGGCAATTTGGGTCACAGAAAGTGTCTTCAGAGCCCATAGGAAATGCGCCTCTATGTAAATATCTGAGCTCTTTGACTACAGTATGTTTCGCGTAATTGGCTAGTGCTTATGAGACTGGCTGCCGTGACAGGAATTCGGTCTGAAGACATTATCGTAATGTACGGTTGGCGTAGTGGTTGAAACGGCCGCCTCACAACTTGACACTCGACCAAGTAATGTGGGTTTGATCCTCACACGAGATAATACATTGTGTGATTCATAAATTGTTGTCTGAGTGTTAATTTTGTGCATTAGTTGCATGTTTGTGAAGTCCCCAATCTCTCAAAAGTCCCAAAATCCGTGCGAAAGATCACTGCGAGAGATGACTTAAAAAAATAAAGAAATATAATAATAATAATATAGTGTACTGACTATTGGTCTGTGGCGGTGGTGGACATCCCCTGGCTCCCCTTGATGACGTCACGCCGCACGCCGCGACGCTTCCTGTACGCCGTGCGCTCGTACTTCGGCAACCATCTGCGTAGTGCGTAGTACACACATTATACTTTATACTACATCACTAATACAACATTACAAATAATTTTCGAGACTTTTGACCACTAGTTTTTAGGAATTTATTAATTTTTTTAGACAGTCAATTTATCTACATAATGTATTTGACATAACAAATAAATTTTTAAGTCAAGAACATTAATTTTATGTCTTAAATTAGCTTGCATTGTATTTAGTTTGTGTGACCCTCAGCAATGTGCCTATTTTAATTAATTATGTATGTAATACTATGTAATTTTTATTGGAAAAAAGTGCACATGAGTTTCTCACCAGTTCTTCTCATAGTGCGTTACAACTCGGAGTGTGTGGTACATAGATAGATTTTAATTCTACCCAAAACAGTGGGATTAAAATTAATCTAAGCTTCGGTATATTATTTTCTTCTCTTAATTATTAATAAGTAATTATCATATAATTTTTAATTGCATTTAATGTAATGTAAGCTTTGACGTTTTTAAGCGCCCTTTGGGCCCAAGAAATAAATTATTTTTGATTTTGATTGAGCTAACATTTAATATATTATGTAAGTAGTAAATATAAGTTATAATGATAAACAGGTCGTAATTATTAACATTTATTTTATTGATTAATTGGTCCCAATAGTTCAAGGACTCAAATATGAACTAAAATTTTCAGAAAATTAAATCAAAATAATATAAAATCTGTAATATTAATGTAATATTCGTACCTCTCTGGGTCCGGAGGTTTGGAGAGGTCTGCGTTGGGCGGCAGTTTGGTCTTGCGCTTGCGTTTCTGTTTCTTCTTTTGAAGGAGTTCCGAACCAGGCGTTCTAGATGCCAAAATAAAAGAATAATTAATACATGTGTTTATTATTTTTTAATACATAGTCATATTCGTCTCCAATGTTTTATTCAGTTTGTTTTGTAAAGTGGGTTAATTTTTTTTAATAAAGCAATAATTCATTTATGTAAGAAGAATGATGGCTCATTTTAAAGCAGCTGTAACAAAATTCGTTCCAATTTCCCAGCACCCAGCGCTGGTGAAACTGGGCTTTAGTGGGAAATTTTACATGAAATATTATAATAATAATAATAAAACATTTATTTGTTAGAATATGGGTATTGCAGAAGATCTTATGTTTAGTTTATTTACCCGGGCGATTGCTCCTGTTTGCTCTGGACAGTCTTCTTCACAACCTTGGCTCCCATCATCCACTTCGATGACTCTAACGCGTCTATGTCGATCTTCGTCTGGAATTTACAATCAGTGTTTGTTATTTCTATATTAAGGTAAAATATGTGGTCCTATTAGACAAAGAGGATTAAGATCATTCACATTAATCTTAGCCTTTTGAGTAACCGAAATTGTATCGAAAAAAAAAAAATAAAACAAAAATGTAATCAATATGTAGCAGTTTTGCAGTGAAAATTTATTTTGATTCAAACGGCCAGTAATGGGATGGATTAAATTTATGAATAGGGTTGATTATATTTTATAATGATTTTATTAATGCTGGTAAATATTGGGCAGATATTAATGAAAATGTATGGTATTGGATTTTTTATTGGTTATTGGATTTTTGCCTAATTATTCATGGTGAGAAGAGATTCGTGATTAGCAGTGGAATCTATACTAATATAATAAAGCGGAAGAGTTTGTTTGTTTTTATGTTTGTTTGTACGTTTCAACGCGCTAATCTCAGGAACTAACGGTCGGATCTGAAAAAATATTTTTGTATACGATAGCCCAGTTATTCCGAAAGGTTATATATCTTAACGCTTCGACCCTTTGGGGCCGGGCAAAAGGCTAAAAAGGCTAAAAGATAATATGGGCTAATCTCAGGAACTAGCAGTCGGATTTAAAAAATTGTTATTGCCTATTATAGCCCAATTATAACGAAAGGCTAGGCTATATAAAATTACGCCACAACTTTAAGGGGCCAGACAATAATAATAAAATTGGCAAACGAGAAGGGGGAGAGTTGGGTCAAAGGCAAAAAAAGGCTAAACGAATAGGATACAATCTATATGGGTATCGTTTTCGAGATTTTCGGGACGCTGATTAATAATATGCAATTTATTTAGTGATCCAAGATGGCGGACGAGAAATCAAAGATGGCAGATGAGAAAATTTTAAACATCAATATGGGTATCGCCTTCGATATTTTAATGGGTGGGGAATCGAAATACAACATCTATTTCGTGATTCAAGATGGCGGATGGGAAATCAAAGATGGCGGGTGGGAAAAATTTAAAAAATCAATATGGGTATCGTCTCTGATGATTTAAGGGATGGAGAATCCAAATATAACATCTATTTCGTGATCAAAGATGGCGGATAGGAAATCAAAGATGGCGGATAGGAAATCAAAGATGGCGGACGGTTTTTTTTTTTAAGTCGATATGGGTATCGTCTCCGATATTATATGGAATGAAAAAAAAAAACAAAAAAAAAAATAATAATAATATAAATATTATAAGGAATGGGGAATTCAATATTATAATTATAAAAATCTATGTTTGTTCATCATTTATAGACTCTGAAATGATAAGAGATTAAGCGCTAAGTCAATGGTAACTTTGGAAAAGGGGCTTGGAAAAGGGAATTAAATAAAATCTCTTAAAGGCGATACGGAGTTTGCTGGGTCAGCTAGTAGTTTATATAGAGGATGTTAGTAGGACTGGACTGTTTTGACCGAGCAAGGATTAATATTGATGTATGTAAAGTGATCGCATCTATATTATTGTGTTTTGTTTGGTGAGTGAAAATTTTGTTTTCTCTTTTATTCTGCTTCACGTCCTATTCTTTTTCGCATCTCAAAGGTTGGGAATGTTTTCATAATTCTTTTACAGTTGCAGTGCTCATGAGTGGTGGTAGTCGCCTACCATCAGATGATCCGCCTGCTCATTTTTGTCCTCGTGATTCTCTTAGTGTTGCGGTGGATATGGACAAGGGAAACCGCTTACCTACATACGACCAATTCAGGCACCTGGGGGCTGTCAAATTATGTCACATGATTTTCGTGTTTTTTCGACCCCTCCCTTCTCCTTGTCACAGCTGGTCTAATAAATTCTCATTTCTTTCTTCATACAGTGACACACAACGACAACCCAGCCCATTAGATATCTAATGTTTTCATTTCTGCAAACAAACAATTTTGTCAAAGCGGTGAGGTGTGCGGGGCGAAGGGGGCTACAAAAATGCATTCTTATTGGCCGGTTCAAATTTGCGGTACGTCATAATTCATAACTAGTGTTGGGTTTGGTCTAATGTAAGACGTATAAGTCTAACGTGTTGTCAGAAAGTGTTCGCCTTACGTTTGCCGTCTAGTAGGCTCTGGGTTGTCGTTGGTAACACACTTCATCGACCCCAAACCCCTTCTATATGAGTATCGTGATTTGTGTATGGTATTAAAAAAATAGGTATAGCTTACCTCCAGCTGGTGTATGGGTGGTAAATCCTTAGCTAGAGCCCTCGCACGCTTGGGGTCGTGTGGTGCGAGCGCCTTGACGAGGCGAGCCAGTGCACGAGTGTCACTGTGCGCGCCTCGCGCAGCTGCCTCGTGCGCGCGCGCCGCCTCGGCGTGTCGTCCGGCGCGAGCGTGCGCGTTAGCTGCCGCGCGCCACACTGACGCCAGCGATGATACTCGCGCCTGAACACGATATCATATAGTGTACATTTGCGAATCTCTTCAAACTGTTTTCGGGGTTTCCATAGTAGATAGCTACTGAATTAAAATGAAGTACACATACAGACACTAGTTACTATAACTCCTTTCTATCAAACGTTAAGATTACAGCTGTCTCCACTAGTAGTAATATTGGCAACATGTCTTAGAACAGTAATATTACTTACTATTCTGATCCGACAGGCAGTTGACCTTAAAAATAACACTTTACTGACTGAATGTTAGTTTACACCCAAAGGTCTTAAAACCAGTTCGCGACATTCGACGACACCCATGTGTCCGAAAACTCTCAAGAAATAAAAAAAAACTGATTGTAATATTGAATCCAGAAAAATAAAAAATAAATATAAACTAAAATATAGATGACTTCAATAAATCTAAATTAAACAATACCTCATCATTCTTATAATGATCATAAATATCGGTGAACATCTGCGAGGCCCTCTCGTACTCGTTATCTGCACAGAGCAGAGTACACAACACTCCGATCACTCCTGCACGATACTTATACTCGCTCTCTTCTAATAACTTCACAGCGGCTTTGCGGTCACCCTGCAATAAAAAATATGGTAAATATATGGTTGACAAAGATGGATAAAATTTGAAATGAGTATAGTAGGGAAAGTTTAAAAGTTGCACCGAAAAGTTGCACCGGTGCAAAAAAGCTGAGAGAAAATCGTTTATCATGGTATGGGCTGTGATGAGAAGGAATGAAAATCATGTGACTAGAAAGGTAATGAATATCGGATTTGAGGGTTATAAAGCAAGAGAAAGACCGAAGAAAAGATGGATTGATTGTGTGAAGGATGATATGAATGAAAAGGGAGTGAATAATCAGATGACGGCTGATAGGAGAGAATGGAAGATAAAGACATTCTGCGCCGACACCAAGTAATTTGGGAACTGGGCAGGTAAAAGTAAAAAAGATAAATATATGGCTAACATGTATCAAGTCAATAATTATGTAAATACGTGAAGTAAAATTTTATTACCCTTTTTCACGACAAATGTCTGAACGGAGGATTAAGAAATTGAGCACACTTATTGCTTACATCTAGAAGGTGTGCCGAATGCTGATTTGCATTAGAAATATAAGATTTTAATGAAAATAAATGTTACCTATCAAACATTTCAACACAGACAAACATTCATAATACTTTCTGAGTCTACTTTCAAACGGGAAAGAGATTAAGGCCCACTTGCGTAACGTTTGATTTAAGTCACTCCTTAATTTAAATTCCTTGAACAGAATTAACAGCATAAAATAATTTAAGTTAAAAGTATTTAGCGTCCTCTTGCACAACGATTCTTAAATTGAATTAAGATGTATTTAACGAGAAAAAAATATTAAACAACACTAGCGTCTTGCACAACGAAAAATTTGTCGAGTAATATGATTTAAGAACTGTCAAAATTAATTACCGAAAATCGGCTGTTTAGTGGCTAATTTCATTTAATAACTGTCACACTGATGTTGGCATCTTGTCATTAGCGACGAAAATTATCTATAATTATATAACTGGACCGGACGACGCAGCAGGGGGAGGCCTATGTCCAGCAGTGGACGTCCCTAGGCTGACATGATGATGATGATGATGATATAACTGATAACAATGTACCTACTTGTGTTATTGTTAACCCTAGAATCCTACACTATTTGGCGCACATGTTATTCCTACACTGGGGTGCTGGAACACCCCATACTAAAATGACTGTAATCCTTAAAATAAAAAAAACCAATTCATGAAAATACGTCTTATTAAACATAATCGGTAACTTGAGATCACAAATCAGCCTTATTACACAAAGTTAAATGTAGTTTGAGCAACAGCACTTGTAGGATTTGGTCCTTTTTTGAGGATTTCAATGGACTAAGTTGGCATCCGGTGACGGTCCTCCAAATGTTCATGTATCAGTTCCAAACCTAATTTCAAAACTGTCTGCTGAAACTTTATATTTGGCTTATTATTTGATCTTAAACACTTGTAAAGAACCCAGGAATTAAAACTGGTCCCAACTTCTATTTCTTCCTCGCCAGATTTGTGGTCTAGAATAGAGCTTATTTCTTTGTAATTCAAACCTCTGACAGTCATCTGAAACAAAATAAATAAACTTCATTGAATTTTACCTTCACAATATCTAAAAATATCTGTATTTAATTCATATAAGACTATTATTTTAATAAATAATCAAATTTAATAACTTATTACATATAAATGCATCAATCGTAATAAATAAATAATCTTACGATTTTACTACTATTACTACTTTACAGCACTTATACAGGCGACCACACAACGCGGTCCCTCGTCACGGTATTGACGTTACGCGAGCGGTTGACCCCAAACTAAAATACTCCGACGCGCGAATTCGTGGATATTAAAGAAATTGAGATATTTAGAAAACAAATCGGTGTGGGGTGCACCTGCACCCCATGTAGGGTTCTAGGGTTAGTGCTCAAAAGTTTCTAGTTATTATTTGTCAATTGTCATTTCGTTGCTAGGCGCCGACGATGCGTTTTGTTTTATGCTTTTGTTAAATCTAAGCGTTGTTGTCGTTGTGCAAGAGGACGCTAAATACTTTTAACTTAAATTATTTTATGCTGTTAATTCTGTTCAAGAAATTTTAATTACGGAAGTGACTTAAATCAAACGTTACGCAAGTGGGCCTTAGATTTAGTTAAACATTTTATGAGGTCGGTAAAGTAGTTTCTACGTTTTGTTTCATGGCATGAAGCCTTTTTGTTACGATTTTAACGATGTTATGCGTATGGTTTCGCATAAAACCTTAGACTATATATACTTTGAGCATAAAACAAAACGCATTGTCGTCGCCTAGCAACGAAATGACAATTGACAAATAATAACTAGAAACTTTTGAGCATTAACCCTAGAACCCTACATGGGGTGCAGGTGCACCCCACACCGATTTGTTTTCTAAATATCTCAATTTCTTTAATATCTACGAATTCGCGCGTCGGAGTATTTTAGTTTGGTGTCAACCGCTCGCGTTACGTCAATACCGTGACGAGGGACCGCGTTGTGTGGTCGCCTGTATAAGTGCTGTGGGGTACGCCAGTACCCAGGTGTAGTAAAATCGTAAGATTATTTATTTATTACGATTGATGCATTTATATGTAATAAATTATAAAATTTGATTATTTATTAAAACAATAGTCTTAGATGAATGAAGTACAGATATTTTTAGATATTATGAAGGTAAAATTCAATGAAGTTTATTTATTTTGTTTCGGATGGCTGTCAGAGGTTGGAATTACGAAGAAATAAGATCTATTCTAGACCACAAATCTGGCGAGGAAGAAAAAGAATTTGGGACCAGTTGTAATTCCTGGGTTCTTTACAAGTGTTCAAGATCAAATGATAAGCCAAATATAAAGTTTCAGCAGACAGTTTTGAAATTAGGTTTGGAACTGATACATGAACATTTGGAGGACCGTTACCGGATGCCAACTAAATCCATTGCAGTAATCCTCAAAAAAGGACCAAATCCTACAAGCGCTGTTGCTCAAACTACATTTAACTTTGTGTAATAAGGCTGATTTGTGATCTGAAGTTACCGATTATGTTTAATAAAACGTATTTTCATGAATTGTTTTTTTTATTTTAAGGATTACAGTCATTTTAACATGGGGTGTTCTAGCACCCCAGTGTAGGAATAACATGTGCGCCAAATAGTGTAGGATTCTAGGGTTAACAATAACACAAGTAGGTACTTTGTTATCAGTTATATCATCATTATCATCATGTCAGCCTAGGGACGTCCACTGCTGGACATAGGCCTCCCCCTGCTGCGTCGTCAGGTCCAGTTATATAATTAAAGATAATTTTCGTCGCTAATAACAAGATGCCAACATCAGTGTGACAGTTCCTAAATGAAATTAGCCACTAAACAGCCGATTTTCGGTAATTAATTTTGACAGTTCTTAAATCATATTACTCGACAAATTTTTCGTTGTGCAAGACGCTAGTGGTGTTTAATATTTTTTTTCTCGTTAAATACATCTTAATTCAATTTAAGAATCGTTGTGCAAGTGGGCCTAAATATTACATGTTTTCTTTTGTTTAAGGTTTATTCTACTCTATCTAATAGATTTTATTTTAATATTTACCTCGCCATATCTTTATTTATCAATTAATTAAATACATACACGTTATGTATTTTTTAGATTGTCATTATAAATTTATGACAGTATAAAATCTAAAAATTGATATTGTAGCTGTTTCTTGCCGTCCTTCGTGAGGGACTTAGCATTAATGTCTAATGTGTAGTGTTGTTACCTGAGTGAGTAACACTTGCACGGCGGCTAACGCCAAGTCTCCGCCTTGCTTGAGCAGTAGCGTGACGGCCTGCTGTTTCTTGCCGTCCTTCGTGAGGGACTTAGCCTTAATGTCTAATGTGTAGTGTTGTTACCTGAGTGAGTAACACTTGCACGGCGGCTAACGCCAAGTCTCCGCCTTGCTTGAGCAGTAGCGTGACGGCCTGCTGTTTCTTGCCGTCCTTCGTGAGGGACTTAGCCTTAATGTTACCTGAGTGAGTAACACTTGCACGGCGGCTAACGCCAAGTCTCCGCCTTGCTTGAGCAGTAGCGTGACGGCCTGCTGTTTCTTGCCGTCCTTCGTGAGGGACTTAGCCTTAATGTTACCTGAGTGAGTAACACTTGCACGGCGGCTAACGCCAAGTCTCCGCCTTGCTTGAGCAGTAGCGTGACGGCCTGCTGTTTCTTGCCGTCCTTCGTGAGGGACTTAGCCTTAATGTGTAATGTGTAGTGTTGTTACCTGAGTGAGTAACACTTGCACGGCGGCTAACGCCAAGTCTCCGCCTTGCTTGAGCAGTAGCGTGACGGCCTGCTGTTTCTTGCCGTCCTTCGTGAGGGACTTAGCCTTAATGTGTAATGTGTAGTGTTGTTACCTGAGTGAGTAACACTTGCACGGCGGCTAACGCCAAGTCTCCGCCTTGCTTGAGCAGTAGCGTGACGGCCTGCTGTTTCTTGCCGTCCTTCGTGAGGGACTTAGCTTTAATGTTACCTGAGTGAGTAACACTTGCACGGCGGCTAACGCCAAGTCTCCGCCTTGCTTGAGCAGTAGCGTCACGGCCTGCTGTTTCTTGCCGTCCTTCGTGAGGGACTTAGCCTTAATGTCTAATGTGTAGTGTTGTTACCTGAGTGAGCAACACTTGCACGGCGGCTAACGCCAAGTCTCCGCCTTGCTTGAGCAGTAGCGTGACGGCCTGCTGTTTCTTGCCGTCCTTCGTGAGGGACTTAGCCTTAATGTCTAATGTGTAGTGTTGTTACCTGAGTGAGTAACACTTGCACGGCGGCTAACGCCAAGTCTCCGCCTTGCTTGAGCAGTAGCGTGACGGCCTGCTGTTTCTTGCCGTCCTTTGTGAGGGACGACGCCTCTACTAACGCCGCCCGGCGTTCCTCGCCAAACTCTCGGACTAGTTTCACGCAGCATTGCTTGCAGAAGTCCGGCTAGAAACACAGCATATATATTGGTAATGTCATGGTAAGCAGCATAAAGTGTCTTGACATACAGACAAACGGACAACAAGGTGATCCTAAGGGTTCCATACTCATTAGTTTAGTTTATTTCGCTCTTGCAGACTCCTTAATTAGTTATGGACTACTAGTATACGGGAGAACCTTTATAACATTTATAAAAGATATTAAAGACTTACAAGTAAGACTGATTAAACTATTAGTTAGTAAAAACATAAAAGATAAGTGCAATAAAGAATATGATAAGTTATTCCCCATTTGTAAAATTATGCCCGTAGATAAAAAAGTTGAATATTTAGTAGGTTTGGAATATTATTACGATACTAAATATAAAATAAATGTTAAAAACAAGTTCAATACACGTAGAGTAAGAGAGAACAAGCTAGTCCAACCAGAGATAATAAACTATTATGGGAAAAGAACATCTAAGTACTTGGTACCTAAAGTGTTTAACAAAATAGATTTATTAAGAGAAGAACCTAAAATTAGTAAAGGATCGCTTAAAAGAAAAGTAAAGAACATCTTCTTAACTGCTAAGTTGTAAATAAATAAATAAATCATATAAACAAAAAAAAACACAAACAGCAAATGTTGATATTTTTAATTAGATGGTATCTGTATGTAAATTGGTAAAGGAAAGGTATATTGTATATTTATATTATATTAGGTTAAGGTTATAAAGATATGTGTTAAAATAAGTAAAAATGTTTTTAGAATTAATATAGTGTAGAATAGATTTCATTGTGCCATTGTAATAAGTATGTAATTAGGTATAATTGTTTTGCTTATTTTTCATTTGTTTATTTTATGTAAACGAGCGCCTCTCGCCATCAAACGTCACAGTTTGGCGAGTTAATATGTAAGGAAATTTCTTTTGTAATTTTGTTGGTAAATATATAAAAAAAAAAATAACATTTCAATAAAAGATATTTTTCAGATTAGAGCAATTTTAAGCAGATCATAAACAGGGTATATTGTTGGCGATTGGATGCTCTTTAACTAATGGAAGTACCATAATAAATAAAGCTAAAAATACTATCATCAAATCCGTCCGATGACTTACAACACATCCTGTAACCTGCACAGTTCAATTTCTCCAGTATTAAATTCATTGCATCTCTTTTAGTAGCCATACTTAAATAATTTTCTGTTACTGCTTTTATCATTTTTCATAATATCAAGTCAACTTATATGAAAACATTATTAAATATTTTCTGATTTCGATAATAGTATAATATACTGTAGCCACAATTATTAGCGTGTGTGCTATGAATTAAAAATGAACCTTACCTGGTTAGAATAAATGGCGAGTATAGCTTGATTGTAAGTGATGGCGGCTCGTTGGCGCGAGTTTAGTTTGTGCTCGAGCCCGTCCTGAGTAGCCGCCTTCATACGTTTGCGGGAATCGAACACGTTACCGTCCCTGTAAACGTACATGTTTAAACACAGTGCGTTTTGGAAACATTTTGTATGAAAAACGAGCCGTGTTCTATATATTTTACCACATACACTCAATGCCATCTAGTTGGAACCCAACAATGGATAAACATATACATATCCTTTTTTAGTAGGTATATATGTTACAGCCACAGTGATTAAAATAAAATGATACATAATGACTAGTCATTATATACATAATCACAATGTTGCTAGGTGGGCCTTGGCTCGCAACCGGGAAGGCGCTAGGATGCTGATAATGATTATATGGCTGACCTGTTAATAACGACGATGTTGTTGCTAGCAATAGCGACCAACGCCTGATCTGATGGCTTGTCCTTCAGCACGTTCTGGTAGATAGCCGCCGCCTCTTTCTCTTTGCCCATTTGCTGCAGACAGTAGGCTTGCTGGACTCTGGAAAAGACGAAATATTTAAATAAAACGTTTTCTGAGTGCTGCTTTAGAGATTTACGTGTGCTATCTTTTCTTGACAAAATCATGAACTGTCTAACAGACGACCAATAAATAAATTGTGGAGAACCAGTGCTGAACTTAAAACCGCCCGTTTTCAATATTCGATATATCTGTGTAGTTCGTCATTTGAGATACATATTTGACATAAACTCCATACAAAATATGCAGGCAGATCGAATTTTGAAACCAGCCGTAACTGATGTCACAAGGTGTACATAGTACCTAAGAGCTCAGATATTAACATAGAGGTGCATTTCCTATGGGCGCTCTGAAGACAACCCTTCTGTGACCCAAATTGACGCGAGCAAGAGAGACAAACGTTCTTCCTGTGTATCTTAACTACGAGAACAAGAAAGACGGAGAAAGACGCCAGTGCCGCCAACTACGAACTAAACTGGAGACAGTCCCCACGTGGAATCGGCACACGAAATCCTTAAGAACTGCGCTTCTATGTAAATCTGTATTCATTGATAGAACCAACAAAATTTGTCGCAGTGATAAAACGCGAACACAACGCCATGGTATGGTATGGTAGCACGTGCTGTTTCCGCAACTCCACGCCCTGGCGTGTATTTTGCATATGGCTGGAAATAACTGTTCTCACTCGAGCCTCACCTCACAACGCTATCTATTCAATCAAAATACAAAATGCCTGCAATCCCCATACCTTATAATAGCAGCCTCCTCCTTCGCCTCTTCCTCAGTGCCTCCATCTTCTATAACGCTCTCCGAGCACGAGTGCTCAGCACGCTTGAGCACGGGTAACGCTTCGTTGTATCGGCCGCGCATCGCCAGGGTGCTGCCCGCGTTGTACGCTAGCTCGTAAGTATTCTCATCGAATTGAGGCAGCTCTGATGACTGGAATATATCAAAATTATGGTTAGTAATTAAGAAAATAGAGTAGTAATCTTCATAAATAAAATTAGAATGAGAGTTTGCGAATTCTACACATATACATACATATACATATCGTCACGCCTTTTATCCCCGAAGGGGTAGGCAGAGGTGTATTTCTACACCCACTTTTCGCCAGATATATTTTAGTCCCACGTAATAAGGGGCGAGCCTATTGCCGTACCGGGCACATTTCCAGACTCCGTGCGGCTACTGAGAATTTCGTGACAGAAATAATTATGCTTTGCGAATTCTTTCTTTTGTAAATTGCTTGAACCGCAACAAAAAAAGCTTTTTGTATTTATGTGGTTATGTTGGTAAGAAAATGCTTGCAAGACAGAGATCTTGGGCCCAATTCCGCTAAATAAATATAGTCGCGATATGATGTCAGTGTCATACTTACGTCACAAAAAGCGTATTCTTCTAAATTATATGATATTTGAATGAAATTGTAACGAGATCGTATGTGTCAACGACGAACTGTTTATTTTAAATTATACGATAATGACATAAGGATATCAGAATACCGCTTTTAAATCCATTCAAAATATGATATCAATGTCATCTAAAAATAACAGAATTGGCCCCCTTATTTCAGACAAGACAAGATTTGGCCCACAGGTGCTAGAAAACCGAAATAAGCGTGGGTCTTGGTTTTCGCGATAAAAAGTAGCTTCTGTCACTACTCCAGCTAGGAGATAAAATGTATAATTTTAGTGTGCGGAGACAGGAAACTATCTCCACACATAAAAATGATACCTGAACATCTCTACCCTATATTGCAACACAAAAGAAGACCAAGAAACAAACAAACTGTCACATTTATAATATTATTATTACTAGTATGGACATTCCAAAATTTTTTTGTCTTTCATGTCTTTTTTTGTATATATAATTATGTATATTTTAACTTAGTCAGGCCAAGAGTAAAGGAAAAATGCAAGCTTACAGGGTTAATCGCCGCAAGGTTGGCCACGACAGCAGACATGTTTGCCTTTCTCTCATCTTCATACTCATCGGTGGTATTCTTGACAATGTCACGGTACAAGTTGTAGCAGTCCTGGTACTGCTCCAAACGGTACAGGATTTGAGCCCTGGAAAGTGCAAAAGTTGTAAACATTTTAATGATTAGAAATAAAATTATTTAGCATAGAGATTCACTGAGACTTGAGTTGCTGTTTAATATATTTTTGTTATCATAATGTGTCTTGTCTGATACAGAGATGGAACCCACAACACATTCTACATACCTACTTGTGAAATAGACTATTGAATAAAATACATAAATACATGGAGCATAACTTTTATTAATAACAAATAATTTATTGTGCCATTTGGAGGTACTACAGATCATATAAACATTCAAATTTTTTGCCTCTAAATGCAAACTTTGGCAGTGTTAAAAAAATTTCTTTAAAATTTCAGCTTATTTGCAGTAAAAAGGTACAACATAAATTGCTGTTTCATTGTTAAATATGTGTAAATATCACAAATAAATGTGTTCTTACCTTAGTTCCTTCAAAGCTGGTGTTAGCTCAGGAGCATTATCAACCGTCTGCAACGCCTCCTTGGGACAGTTGAGACGGTACTGAGTGTACGCTTTCTCAAAGTGTAAGTCAGCAGCAAGTGCAGCATTTTTAGGGTTGCACAGCACCGCAAGTGCTTCCTTGAAGTTTAGAAGCTGGATCAAGCAGACTACCTTGCAGTGGAATGCCTTCTGCTCATTAGGAGCAATTTGAAGGACTGGAATTATAAAAATAATATATTAGATACACATACAAAATATGAATCATGTAGTTATGATACATGGGGCAGAGAAACTGTTAAGTAATCAATATAGTATACAATATGTCTGTTGATGTGTCTGCCAAGTAGCTTGATATACATTATTTTGTTCTAAAATAGAATTAGTAAAAAGAGACACATTGTAATTATTTTTTTGAACTAGATCTGACACTGAACAGTAGTTTAATGGTACTTTGTGCATTTCAATATTATTTCTAAACAGTTGAGTTACAACTACAATATGACACAACAGTATATGATTTTTAGAATACACTAGTTTTTTGTTTGTGGTTTGCTCAAAATTACTAGTCACATCATTTACAAGACATAAAGTAGTAAATCAGAGGAAAATAAGTTCGAGAATAGGCAAAGCCATTATAACAGCTGGCTGATTTGTTGCACAGAGCACACAGTTTAAACATTTTAAAGTCAAGTCATGATTAAGTAGGTTGTTTTACATACAGCATGTTAATGACAATAATTTTGGGAATATTCTATAATTTAATAGCTACATTAGGCTTATTTACATATGATTTATAAGCCTTAAAGTGTATACTTTGTATTGTCTTGCATGATTATTAGATCGAGTAACATATATCGAATTTGAATGAACTAAACTTTAAAATTATTATCAAAAATATACAATATGTAGGTTTTGAATGGTACAATAAACTATTTACACGTTAACCAAGAAAAAACATCCAAACTTTCATTCAAATTCAAGTAGAAAGCAACAAATAGCATCGGAATGTGGTTATCTTCGTCCGTCAAACTTTCGTGAATTGCGGTGAGTTTTGGACATAAATCAATAAGGTTTATTCCTTACCTTTTCCTGTAGCTTTTAACGCTCTATCATAGTCACCACTTTGACAATATTTATTTAATTCAATATAAGCCTGAACAAGGTTATTCTCCTTGTTGGCTGACATTTTTTTGACAACTCACAACCTGGAGCTTGGAGACGTCAAATTCGTCATCCCTACGCGTTTAGTCATACGCAGTATTTTTTATTCGCAATATGATGTAAGACACAAAATGCTTTTAAATATGAAGTTAAATTGGCAAAGTGCACTTAACTAAGAATTGTTATTTGGTTGTTACAGCAGTCATCTGTAATTGTTATTAATATTTTGCTTGATACCTCGAGTTGATTGCCCCCAGTAATGTCATTTTTATTACGTGTCAACACAGTAGGCTGAGATGTGGATAAACCATGAGACTGATGAGTTTTCTTTGACCAAATTAAAAAATAATTTTTCGGGTGAATAATAACGCCTTGTGCTATTTATATAAAAAAGTATAACATTTTGTGATATTTTTGACAAAACATTAATTAGCATATTTTCTGAGGTGATGAAGCAAAGCAGATAGGTAGGTACCGTCGTTCGTCACTGGATCCCACAGCGGGAAAGAGCATGCCTCACAGCAACCAGTCGACGCCGATGCTTTACAGGAGCGGACCAAAGACCGATCCTTGTGGAACACCGCACGAAATCTCTGATCAAATTCAGCCGTCGCACTCGGGTAGACGTCAAACCTTTCGTTGAGGTAAGCCCTGAGTCTCCGACGATGTGGCAGTGGTATTTACCTGATGGTACACTAGGGTCCCCTGCATGCAGCATGCAGGGGCATGCAGCCCCAGGGCAAAATGGTGAACACGTTGATGCTATCGATGGACATTATCAGCATGACTACCATTTCCTCCATTAGATTCCTTACGCCCTGGTCGTCTACCAAATCCGGGTCCACTGAAGTCGAATGCTTTTTTGTAGGTAACATACATCATCAGCCTTTAATAGTCCACTGCTGGACTAAGCCTCTCCTTTGAAAGGAGGAATTGGCCTACTATACCACGCTGGCCAAACGGGTTGGTATAGGGTTTGTATCAAGTTTTGCTTCTCTTACAGTGCTGTTCTCTGCATAATATGCTGCCTCTGTCGGCTCTTACGACACTCATGAGATGATATGGGGTGGTGACATTCCATATTCTTAATCCGTCACCACACGGACGTTTATGTATACCTACAAGAAAATTTTGTAAAGACTGGTGAATGAATTTAACGGATTAAGAATATAAAACGTCAGTACCACATTTCATTCCGTTCGCGTTGTAAGAGGCGACTAAGACAAATACACCAAGGAAATTGTACTTTTTCGCAGAGACAGAAAACTCGATATCAAACCCAGTAGGTACCAGCCCGTCTGGCCAGGCAGCGTGGTGTGTAAGGCCAAATCTGCCTATTGACTCACAGTGCTCCTTTGATTCGGGTTCGATCCACAGGTACCCCGGGCACACAACTCTGACTTTTCAAAATTATGTGTGTAAAATAAAAATGTTAATTATCGCTCGCTTATAAATGTGCCCGATAGATGGCAATAGGCTTGCTCCCTATTACATTGGGACCGAAACATAACTGACGAAATGTAGGTGTATAATACACCTCTGCCTACCCATTCAGGGATAACAGGCGTGAAGTTATATGTGCTCCTTTGAAGCAATTTACGTGAGGCTTAATTCCAGCAATAGAATGCGAAAAACGACGTAGTGGATATTCACGAAAAAAAAAGTTGAATGCGAAAGGCTAGGCGTAGCTAATGCTATTGTAACATCACGCCCTACCGCTTTAAGAACTGAACAAAAAGAAAACAACGCGCGAGGGATGCGATGCGAGTTACGACGCCGACGGTTCATTGGAAGAGCTGTGTTGGGTAAAACTGCACAGCATGACTAGTTTATTATAATAGGAATTGGCTCGTAGATAATTATAATTCCCAGTCAATCTGCGCTGTATTTCAGAAGATCACTTGCAGGTATTCGTTTTATTAGCACTTAACGGAAAGGTTAAGACAGCTTTTCCAGTTCTGAGAAAAAAAACAATAATGTTTAGCATATTTTGAAGTCCAAATAGCTTTAAACGTCCATATTGCTTATAGTGCACATGCTGAATGAAATTATATGTATCGGCAGTCTGGTCACTCTCCTGTGAGTTTACGTACCTATTACACGGACCTGTTGGCTACTACGTAATTATGCATCGGACGTAGCGATCGAACGACACAGCCAGCTTGGTGGAACGATTTGCTCGTTTAGACGTAGTGGCCACATGTCGGTAGCGACGGTAACCGATACACAGATATTATGTATGTTGTGGTGCTGAAAATCAATAAACGTATTTCTTGTATTTTTATGCTTGATTCTGACCACGGCTACTTTAGTACTTGTATATATTCTGTGCCACGGCTGCGATCCAGTGGTTGTCGCTTATCGCCACAAAAGGTATCATATGAACTGGTGTATAGACTTTACTATAGCAAAGTTTCATCTAAATTCAAAGAAAAAACATTTAAGGGCGTATGATAGCTTTTAATGAGGGTATTTCCCAGTTGCAGGCGCTGAAGTAATTGTCATCATAAGTCCATCCATCCATAAAAGCTTTCGGATATAGAATAGTGAGCAGCAGGTTTTTACTATTATCTGAGGTACCTACTGCATGTGTATTGAATACTGATATGTATTTATCAATTAAGCTTAGTACTGTGGGTACAGCGATAGCCTAGTGGAGAGACCGACCGACTCTTACGCAGAGGGTCTCGGGTTCGAATCAACGGCACGCACCAATGAGTTTCGAAGTTATGTGCGTACCTACTAAATTGTTAATTATCGCTTGCTCAATGGCGAAGGAAAACATCTTGAGGAAACCTGCATGTCTGAGAGTTCTCTATAATGTTCTCGAAAGACATATGAAGTCTGCCAACCCGCACTTGGCCAGCGTGGCCCCGGTAAGAGGCCCGTGCGCAGCAGTGGGACAGTTTATATACAGGGCCGATGATGATGATGATGACTTTGGGTCTGACCTCCACGCGGGGCAACACTTTGTGTAATTCTTTGTGTGATCCGCACAATTGATATTACGATTTCGAGTGCTCTTTGTGTCTGTTTGAATGTTTGTAAAGCGATACACAATTTAATTTACCCACCTTTTGCAGGGTAAAAAGATAAAAAGAAGGGTTGGTAAAAAAGAACAGTAAAAAAAGGAACAAATTTTCCCGACTCATGCTTAAAAATCTTGGAGGAGGTAAATTATCAAAGGCACTTAGGTTTCCAAGGTCTGAATAACTATTTTTTAAGTTTGATGAAGAACCCAACATGAACTAACTGTGAACTTATGCTATAGGATTAGTGCAAGATATTTTAGGAAAACTAAGTTTCTAACTCAAGTTTAAATACTTACTTATTGTCTGTAATATCATACTCGTATGATTCCACTGCATTATAACCACCACTCCACTTACTACCTAAGTCATCCCAATTGTAACCCGGGTCCGCTCACTGCTATAACCAGATGAGGCTGCATATTTTTACAGAGCGACTGCCTATCTGACCACCTCAACCCAAAGGGATAGTGATATGCCATGGTTTAGACTAGCGTGAGTTCATTCAGAGGTACTGAGTCCATATAACGACTGTCAGAGATCTCCATGACAGCTGGGACCGATGGCTTAACATGCTCTCCAAGGTAGACGATAATAAAATTAACAATGCGATAGGCACATAACTCCGAAAAGTCATTGGTGCGCGCCGTAGATACGAATCCGATTCCCTCTGCATGGCAGAATGCTCATATCTCCACTAGTTTATAGCTGTCACTTACAATCTAAGAACCTAACGAAAATAGTACAGTTTACGGATAGAATGCAACTAATTAAATGTTATCCGGAGACCATATCTCCGCGACATTATGTAGACGTCGAACGGAACAAAACGATGACAAAGTAAATTCGGTCCAAAGAGTTTTATTGAAAAGTATAAAGAAAATAAGGGAATCATTGTGCAACTCGCCCAGGCGCTTACGTCGTGTGTCGAACTCATCAAAGTTTCTGAACGGAAGTTCCAAGACCAGCCAGTTCGTTGCTAGTTTTTGAACGTCGAAATATTGAAAATTGTTGTTGAAAACTGTAGGTACACTTTTCTTAGATCACATACATAGTTTGTCAGTTATTTGGAGTTTGATACTGAATTGGAATTTAGCCTTACTGGGTCGTAAAATCATATTACAGAAGTTTGACTTTAGTTATTACTAAGGTCACTCTAACTATCGTATACTAAAGCTAGACCAGAATTACAATGGGCACACCATAAAGAACACCGGTTCACATTTTTTGGTTAATAGATTGGAAGAGTTACTATTAAACAGCGCTGCTCTTCTCCTGTCTAATTTAATGAGAGGGTGTCGTATCTAAATCGCCCGACATTAACCATGGACTGCACTGTGGATTGAACTGTAGTTCAGTGCCTAAAGTGTGGGAATAATCGCTTTAGCTGCAGCATCCTGTACCTCTACTATTAGATCGCTTAGCCACCACATGCCTAACCTCAATTTGATAAGTGTTCGGAGCACTTATTGCTCCGATGCATGGTTGTAACGGCGAAGAACTCGTCACGAATCAAGCAATGCGTCGACGGCAGCTCGAATCGAGGTCCGACGTGCTGTACATGTACTACATGGTAGGGGCACAAGTCACGCTGCAACTCTCAGAAGATACACCTCGCCAATGTATTCAGCGCTTTTATCTAGAAAAATGTAGCAGCAACGCGGAAGCTACTGGAGCTTGTTATAACTAAGTGCCTCCATCCCGCCTAAGAAACCTGTTAAGGTGACTATGAACGGGTAGACGAATACCTTGTTGTTGATATATAAGACACGTGGGTTTGCGGTAGGCTCTAGGTCTGACAGCAGACCTCATGGTGCGCCTTTATGGCTTCATTGGCATAAAAAAAAGCGTCATGCTCAATTAAAGCACTTATTGAAGAAATAGTTTCAACTCATAAATAGTTATTTGTGCAACAAGAGAGCAAAGTTGTTTTTTGTTTCGTGTGCTGATTTTGAGTCCCGAGCAAGCGAAGGATTCTATGATGAAAGATGAATGAAAGTTAGAATCCTGAGCGTGGTGAGGGACTCAACAGCACGAGATACAAAAAACTTTGCTCTCGTGTAGCACACATAACTTTTCACCACAGCAGTGAGAACACATATTACTTAGGAGACATAGAAATGAACAGGAATAGATTGAATTCTGCATAATCACTTGTTGATTTAACTCTTCTGGTGTTAAAGTACAGTCATCATCGCTAGTTTCACTCATCTTTTTAGATTATTTTATATATCAATATAAATTTAACACGTTACGCTATACCTACTGTATCAGCATCAGCGAAATTTTTATTCCCGCTACTTTTTTAAATCGCTTTTTAATACCGCGTCCCTGATGTTTATTTTTCAAATGTATAATTGTTGTAATTCTAAATAAAAATGTATTGGTTAAATACTAATTTTATACTATTACTATTACTATAGACTTATTTTTATTAAAATCCAATTATAAATTAAACATGTAAACAATAACATATAAAAAAAGTAATTTCTTTATCCTTTTTTTTTTTGCGTTGCCGTAGGTCTTTTCTTTGAGGTCGAATTCCAAAATCGAATTTCGAATCCAAAGGGGTTTGTTTTATCACTCACTTTTTATATGCATGTGAAAGAGACAGAGCACAGTAAAATTCGAATGTTTCAAATTTGTGGCTGAACAATGTCAATTCGTAGCACTGAAGATTGAAAAATTAAAAAGCTACTTTGCCTCACGCTCGAATCAAAATCGCGTTTTGTTCACTGTTGTCTCGCAGCAAAAGCGGCATGTTTGAGCTGCTGTGGTGAAAAATATGTTATTTGCACTTCATGTCATAATAGGTATAATCCGAGTACTGCGACAGCTTTAAATGAAACGACATTCCCATTTCAGAGCGAATACTTATGTTTTTTCCATTACCAAAAACATGGAAACATTCTGGAAATCAGCCAGTAACATTTCCTCTACACGATTCTAATTAATCACTCTACAAAAACAGGGTAGAAAACTTGGGCATTATAACGGTTGGCGTCAATGTCGCAGACCGGGGATGTCGCAAGACAAACAACGTTAAAGTAACATCTATTGTCGCGCTGTCGCGGACCAACTCGACTTTTAATCGCATTTCTGAAAGTTGGCGCGAAGTTCTACACAAAGTTTCGTATTGCTATCCAGTGGAGTCGACGATTGTGGCTCTCAGAGTAATTTCTATTAGGTGTCTGTTAAGTAAGTAATGTTTAATCTAGCTGTCTATTTTGGAGTTTAGGCTGGTTCGTTGTTTATGTCTACTTACTACATTTTTAATATAGTTAACAATTTCAAACATGTTCGGTGTTTTGGTTATGTGACAAGCAACATTTTTGCGTCGTTCGCCCAATCGTGTAATAATATTAGGTACATTGGCTGAGTCAAGCAACTCATGGCCGTGGAATGGTTGAAACCTTATTCTTAGCACAGTAGTAAGCAACGAGATAAGACACCTACTAGAGTAGTAAGTAGGCACTATTAGCTATTCCTTGACCTCATCAACTCAACTCATAGCTTATGAAAATATTATGCCAAATTTTAAACCAATGTTATTATCATTAGCCATATATCTAAAATTATGCACTAACTAGTTCCTGTCCACGGCTTCTATCATGTGGGTCAGTTATCGGGACAAGGCGAAGATCATGTGCAAAGTATATAACTGCACGTTACACAAAATCATTAAGCATCAATTCATTCATGCTCTCAAACTTAACGTTTGTTATAGAAGTAAGATGTGGAAGTAACATAAACCAAAGGCAAATCATCCTATGTTTCAGAGGTCTTAAGTGTCAAACCCACTCTCTTGAAAACGTGCCGCAATGTTTTAAAATAAATTATTTACTTATTTTGTTACATGGCACCACAGATATGAGAATTAGTCAGATGGAACGCGCGGCACAGTTGCGTGCGGCCACTAAAGCAAATACAAAATTGAAAAGCGAATACAAACTCGTCTCAGTGCGCTACGAAGCATCGTACAGTTCACGCGTCACGATCACTTCAACTTTTAAATTCTCAAAATGCCGTCTTGTGTTCTTAAACACTGTAAAAGTTGTTCCTAAAAACAAAAACAGGAAAATGGAATATCTTTTCACAGGTAACTGTTGATAATTTGACTGTTTCCTAATTTAATTTCGATAAAATTCGTATTTGTGCTAGAAATATGTAAGTGTTGCCAGTTTTTGTCGACGCCGTTCTGCCTGAATTAGGGAAAATGCACTTGTCAATTGATTATGTGATAATGATTGTCATGTTAATGAAAAATACATTACCGTATTATAAAAGTATATTGTAGATATATCTTCTTTCTCATAAATATAGTAATAGAATTTCAATTTCCATTAGTATATACCTTACATTATATTGTTTTGAGTTCGATCCCCAAACGATATCCTAATATTCGTGTACACCCTGCTACTCGTCAAGCTTATACACTTTGTCCTTTGCACCGTTCTTATGGCGTAAAGAATAAGTATCAAAATCGTACAGCAACTGTTTAGCTTGACTTGGCGCCGTGTGTACATACATACTTATGGCGTAGGGAATAAGTATCAAAATCGTACAGCAACTGTTTAGCTTAACTTGGCGCCGTGTGTACATACATACTTATGGCGTAGGGAATAAGTATCAAAATCGTACAGCAACTGTTTAGCTTGACTTGGTGCCGTGTGTACATACATACTTATGGCGTAGGGAATAAGTATCAAAATCGTACAGCAACTGTTTAGCTTGACTTGGCGCCGTGTGTACATACATACTTATGGCGTAGGGAATAAGTATCAAAATCGTACAGCAACTGTTTAAAGAATTGCAGACTCATCTCTCTGAGCCACGTCTATAAGCTGTTTTCAAGGTTCATCACGAATCGTCTCGCTTGCAAGCTACACGACTTCCAGCGTTCGAAACAAGCCAGTTTCCGAAAAGGATTATAGTACTGTTACGAGCTGGGGTTCGTGATAAATTATATACACTATGCCAGAAAAACTGCACTTTATTTACTGACACAATAACACCAGATACACACACTTAATTTTCAATTCACTAATAAAACACACTATTCACACCACTAGAACAACACTAAACACTTCCGACTTATTTTCTCCTTCGCTTGATGTTGATCGCTTTCCGTATTCAATTGAACTGTGTTGTCTCGCGCGCTCTCGCTCTATTTATACTGGCCGGATAACATCACTAGGCTTTTCGAGACGACTCACGATATTTCTGGAAACGTGTAAGGTGTTTCTAGAATTGCGTAAATGTTCTATTTACACCTACGCCATCTATTAGAGGATAGCTGAATTACCTTCAAACCACCGATACATTCAATCTCATGTAGTTCTCCCATTCACTGATAGATGGCGTTATTTTCAATTCGTAACACGGCCTCCCTCTTAAACGTGTTCGTCTCGAACATCGTTGGACCCATAGTAACGAGCCAACCGGTCCACATGAACTATCTTCGGTGCACCTCGCGACCCCTTCTGGATTCGATAGGTAACGTCGTTCATCCTGGTAATTATGCGATATGGCCCGTCCCATCTGGCTTGTAACTTAGGCGATTTTCCTTTGCTTCGTACTGGGTTATGAAGCCACACCAATGATCCCTCATCGAAGCCTTTGTTGTTTGCCTTCCGGTCGTAGCGAGTCTTCATCTTCTCAGACATCTGTTGTCCAGATTCCCTGATGTGCTCGTATACGTCGTTCATCCTGTTGCGTAGCTCGGTTGCGTAATCCGTTATATTGCGTGAAGATTCTGGTGGAATACCGGTGATAAGGTCTGCAGGTAAACGGAGCTCTCTACCGAAATTGGCAAAAGCTGGTGTTACTCCTGTAGTTTCGTGGACCGCACTGCGATATGACAGGAGAAATGGTTGGATGTGCTTGTCCCAATCTCTTTGTTTGCTCTCCACGACCTTCGCCAGGTACCTTTCCAGTGATTGGTTAAACCGTTCAACCATGCCATCTGATTGCGGATGATAAGCCGTGGTCCTGGTTTTATGTGCACCCATTACGCGACAAGTCTCCTTGAACACCTCAGATTCGAAGTTCCGGCCTTGATCGCTGTGGATTTCCAAGGGCACCCCGAACCGACAAAAGACTTCATGCACCAGCTTATCAGCCACTGTGGTAGCTTCTTGATTTGGGATTGCAAACACTTCAGGCCACTTCGTGAAGTAATCCATCACAACCAAGAAGTATTTGTTTCCGTCCTGGCTCTCAGGAAACGGCCCAGCGACATCCAACGCTATGCGCTCCCATGGAGCTCCCACATTGTATACCTTTAATGCACCTCTGCTTCGAGTATGTGGCCCCTTGACAGCCGCACAACTTGTGCATTTGCGGCACCAATCCTCGACGTCATCTCGACAGTGGAGCCAATAAAACCGCTCCCGGATCTTAGTAAGGGTCTTCTTAACTCCCATGTGACCTCCCGAAGCACCATTGTGATAGAGCTGCAAGACTTCCGGCACCTTAGTTTTGGGCACTACCATTTGCAAATGGCACTGGTTACCGCGAGCGTTTTCCCATTTGCGGCACAGAACTCCATCCTGGACGACCAAACTTTCCCACTGTGCCCAATAACTCTTGGTGATGGGGCTCATTGCTGCGATATCACTCCATTTGGGCCTAGGCGCGCCTGATTTCTTCCATTCAAGA
Organism: Euclidia mi; assembly: GCA_944739405.2. Taxonomy (NCBI): domain Eukaryota; kingdom Metazoa; phylum Arthropoda; class Insecta; order Lepidoptera; family Erebidae; genus Euclidia; species Euclidia mi. Next base: position 8,732,905 of record OX123188.2, on the reverse strand, counting down.
ATCGGCTGTACATCCTTGTCATCTTGCTGAGCACTCTGCAAAGCTTCTCTCCATTCGTCGCTTAGATCCGTCTTTAACATCCTCACTAGCGCTGCCTGCTTTGCTTCCTGTCGGCTACAGTGCTTGCACTGGTCGGGACACGGCCTACGCGATAGGGCATCTGCGTTACCATGGGACTTGCCGCTGCGATGTTGTATTACAAAATCAAACTCTTGCAGTAGTTCAATCCATCTAGCTACTTGTCCTTCTGGGTCCTTAAATTGAAGTAGCCATTTCAGCGCTGCATGGTCGGTTCGCAGGTGGAATTTACGGCCCAACAAGTATTTGTTGAAATGCTGTAATGTCTTTACTACAGCCAAGAGTTCCCGCCTGGTGACGCAGTAGTTTCTTTCGGGTTTGGATAAGGTCTTGCTGAAGTATGCTATGACAACTTCTTGATCACCCTTCTTCTGTGACAGCACGCCGCCAATTCCGGTGTTACTGGCATCTGTGTCAACTATGAATTCATGCTCATTGTCAGGGTAGCCTAGAATAGGTGCAGTACACAGATGTTCCTTAAGCTTCTGGAATGCAACGTCACAGCTCTCATTCCTACAGAACTGCACTCTGTCTTCGGTGAGCTTATGAAGAGGTCGAGCAATGTCAGCAAAGTTCTTCACAAACCGTCGATAGTAGGAGCATAATCCGAGGAATGCTCTGACCTGCGTTTTGTTCTCTGGAACTGGCCATTCCTTCACGGCAATGATCTTATCCGGGTCAGTTTGAATACCGTTTTCCGAGACCACATGTCCTAGAAAGTTCACTTGCCGTCTGAATAACGCGCATTTCTTCGGACTCAGCTTCAAATTAGCTCCTCGTATCTTTGACAGCACTTGCTCCAAGTTTCGAAGGTGATCCTGGAAGGTGCGCCCCACGATGATGATGTCATCCAAGTAGACCAGGCAGGCGTCTCCAATCAGTCCCATAAGCACTCGCTCCATCAGTCTCTCAAAAGTAGCCGGAGCGTTGCACAATCCAAAGGGCATGACGTTAAATTGCCATAATCCTTTCCCTGTGGAGAATGCCGTCTTCTCCTTGTCTCGAGGATCTATTTCCACCTGCCAGTAGCCACTTTTTAGGTCTAAGGTAGAAAACCACTTCATCCCCGTCAGCGTATCCAGTGTGTCATCGATCCTTGGCAGCGGGTAGCTGTCCTTCTTCGTGATGTCATTCAATCGGCGGTAGTCTACACAGAAGCGCATGCTGCCATCCTTCTTCTTAACTAACACCACCGGAGAGCACCACGGGCTGGACGAAGGTTCGATTACGCCTTCTTTCACCATACCGTCGATCATAGCTTCTACTTCACGTTCCCGTGCCACTGGCACACGTCTTGGTCGCTGGCGAATCGGTGCTTCACTTCCCGTGTTTATTTTGTGCTGGACTAGTGCTGTCTTCCCTATGTCGGCATCACTGGTCGAGAAAATATCGGCGAACCGGTTCAACATCTTCTTAGCCTTGGTCTTCTCTTCTTCTGACAGGGTACTTTGGCAGTCCTCCAAAAGTGAAGACACGTCGAATCGTGCAGCCTGAACCTTGGCGCTGGTAGGTTGCTCCTGACATCTACGCATCCAAGCCGCTCCTTCATAGGTGCCCAATTCCGTCCCTTTCTTGAGCAACACTTCCTTGTCACTTGCATTTAGTGCGCGTACTGATGAAACTTTGGTACCCCTTACCAAGGTTCGTGCAATCTTCCACGATGCCTCTTTCTCTAGGCCTTCGATAAGTACGCAACGGTTCCCTCGACCAGAACTCCCGGGTAAACAAACCGGTACAACCGTTTCCGACCGCGGTTGAAGCGTGACATTCTTCAGGCAGTACACTTTTCCTGAAGTTGCGCCTACCATGAAGACTTCTTCCGAGCCACATTTCAACACTCCCTGGTTAACATCGATCTCGCAGCGATACTCCCGCATGAAGTCTAGGCCCAGGATGCAGTCGTCCACTATATCGGCCACGATGACTTTGTGACGGTAAACTTTGTTGCCTAGCTTCAGATCCACCTCCATTTCACCTCGGACGGTTATGTGCTGACCGGTAGCTGTTCTCAGATTCACACATCCATTGTTCCTGAAGCAGCCCCGAAGAACCCGTCTTGCCAGATGAAAACCGACGACTGTCCGAGAAGCACCCGTGTCTAATGTCAGCTTGCATGGTGTTCTGTTAATTTCGCCTTCGATGATCAGGCTGTTCCCGTCACATGATTGCGAGATCGAGATACTAGGGGCTCTTCCATTACCAGCCAGCACCCGCCCCGCAGTCCTGGCCTCTACTCGTTTCCCTGCTCTCGCTGCCTGGAAGGCACATCAGGCGACCCCGTTGGTGGAGACAGGGTGTCACCAGGCTGCCTACGCTTTGGGCAGCTCAAGCGGATATGGCCTCTTTCTCCGCAGTTGTAGCACCGAGGTGACGACACAACTTCCCTGATGCGGTGACCTCGGTCGTCGCGTCGCACTGCTTCCACCTCCAGAGCGTGGGCTAAGGCGTCCTTGAGGTCCTTGAAGTGCCCAAGCCTCACTGCTGCTCTTACCTCCAGGTCCCGGATCCCATCCGTAAACGCCTGTACGAGGTTCCCGTCAATAAGCGCAGGCGACGACTGGTATGCCTTCCTGACCAGCTTTTCCACCTCCAGAGCCCACTGCTGTAGAGTTTCTCCGGTGCGCTGTGTCCTGTCCTTCAGCTGAGCACGATAAACATGTTCGAGGTGCGCGTCTCCGTACCTCGCCTCCAGCGCCTCAAGAAGCTTCTCGTAGGTGACGTCTTGTCCGAGTGCCTCCAACACTGTCAAGGCCCGGTCGCGAAGGCCCAAGGTTAGGGCGGTTAAGGCCTGTTCTTTGGTCCACCCATTCGATCGCATCACAGCCTCAAACTGGATCTTGTATGCAGACCATGATGACGAGCCATCAAATGGTGAAACCTTAAACCCACGAGGTGAGGGCACAACAGTCGCAGATGTCACTTCGTTGGATCCGAGCCCACGCAATCTCCTCTCCACTTCAGCGACACAGGTGTCGTGATGGTCGTGTACACGCTTCTCTATAGAGGCGACGCGAGTCTCAAGCTGGTCGTGTACGAGCTTCTCCACGTCGCTGATACGAGCCTCGTGCTGCTGGAGCTCCTCCTTTACCACCTTCAGGTCCTTCCCTACAGCGGCGCTGAGGTCTTTCATCACCACCAGCTGTTCCTCCAAACGGCGGGCCTGCTCCTCCTTGTCGCGCTGCAGCTGTTCCTCTAGGCGGCGCGCGTGCTCCTCTTGACGGCGAGCCTGCTCCTGTTGACGACGGTCCTGCTCCTCTTGACGGCGGGCCTGCTCCTGTTGACGACGGTCCTGCTCCTCTTGACGGCGGGCCTGCTCCTCCTTGTCGCGCTGTCGCTGTTCTTCCATGCGGCGCGCGTGCTCCTCCTGACGGCGGGCCTGCTCCTCCTGACGGCGGGCCTGCTCCTGCATTAACGCCATCAGAGCCGCGATGTCGGGCACCGTCACGGAGTGTGTGGCGCTTGCAGGCTCCACTGCAGCCGCGGAGTCGCCTGATCCACCAGACGATGGAGTAGGAACGTCTCCGAAGCGTCTCTGGTCCAGGTCTTGCTGGCGCTGGTTCCTGGTACGCACTCCTTCAGTTTCTTCTTTCGGCATAACCGGCATAATTTATCCCTTTCTTCTGACACCAATTTGTTACGAGCTGGGGTTCGTGATAAATTATATACACTATGCCAGAAAAACTGCACTTTATTTACTGACACAATAACACCAGATACACACACTTAATTTTCAATTCACTAATAAAACACACTATTCACACCACTAGAACAACACTTAACACTTCCGACTTATTTTCTCCTTCGCTTGATGTTGATCGCTTTCCGTATTCAATTGAACTGTGTTGTCTCGCGCGCTCTCGCTCTATTTATACTGGCCGGATAACATCACTAGGCTTTTCGAGACGACTCACGATATTTCTGGAAACGTGTAAGGTGTTTCTAGAATTGCGTAAATGTTCTATTTACACCTACGCCATCTATTAGAGGATAGCTGAATTACCTTCAAACCACCGATACATTCAATCTCATGTAGTTCTCCCATTCACTGATAGATGGCGTTATTTTCAATTCGTAACAGTACTATAGACCACATACTGAACACATATAGAAGCCCGAGGAGTATAACGAGCCTCTTTCCTTGGCGTTTGTAGACTATGAGAAAGCCTTCGATTCGATCTAAACCTGGGCGGTGGTGCTGCAGTCTCTCCAACGCACACTGTAAGAAAATCGCAATCTAGCGGGATTTAATTCAAAATTCAAACATCGTTTTATCTATTAATTATTGAGGTCTATTTATTCCATAGCCTTTACTAAAAATGACGGCATATTTTTATTTGTTGTGGGAAGGTTAACATTTAAATTAGAAATGTTAATATTGGGAGCAAAACTGAGTCACACTTATTACACGTTTTGCTGCGTTAATTTGTGCGAATTACGATTACGAAGTGATTATAAAGTCAACAGTGTTATTTACTTTACTCATTATAGTGTTTGTGTTTAATACGTAAGTACATACAAATTTTCCCGATATATAATAGGTAATATCTGTAAAAGTCAACTATTTATAATAAGACACGAAATTGACTTAATTATTTTTATGTTTTAATAATAATAATAATAATAATAATAATAATATATTTATTTGCTAAAAACATGGTGTATAAGGTGTTACAATATAAAAATAAATACATTGGATCCGAAAAAACATTATATAGCATTATATAGTAGAATATATACCATCATAATAAAGCTAATAGTCTTAACTAACAGATACAACCCACAAACTTTGCGTATTTTTGCGGCACCCATACATTTATTTTTTATTTTCAGCATGGCTGTCGAAATAACGAAATTGCAAATTTTCGAAATTTGGTCTTCTAACAGAGGAAGTGATCGTTTTGATCAAGTTTTTTAATTTTTTATGAATAATTATTCCCATGTTACTTTTTCTGAATGTTCTTAAAATAAAATCAAGGGTTTGTTGAGAACTTTATCAACAAATGGAAGTAAAATAGACTAAATGTCATCGTCATCGGGACCGTTTTTAGAAAGTAATTTGAATTGTTTAAGAACTAATATTACTTTACCTGAAACTGTTTTACAATAAATTCCATCATTTAGCTCAATTACTCCAGGAAGACCAGCAAAAAGTTTTCGAGACTGGTGTGATAGAACTCAAAAGCGAAAAATCCAAAAGCTGTTAGAGGCGACTAGTCCTGAAGAAATTGCAGTGGCTAATGATTGCAACTTTAGACATTAGCAATCTTTTGTGTTATTTAAATTTTGACCATTACCAATATTTGTATATCCTGATGACAAAACATAGCGCTCTCTAATTCTAAGACTACTATCTGTATATTTATATGACCTATGTTTAACAAATAAAGTTCTCATTCTGATTCTGAACTAACTCAAAGCTGGTAAACGAGATTCTGCAGCCATAGTAAAATATTAATGATCTGAGTCTGGTAGTAGTGGGACAGCAATCAAACAGGCACGTAAATGTCTAATTAGTAATCCTGTATCTTTATCTGCTGACCAAGCTCTGAGCATGATGTTAGATGCTAAATTAACTACTCATTAATACAATATAATTCGTGAAAACGTGAATAAACTGGCCAAAAACTTATTAATTTCTTATAACCAAATACTGGAAGAACAAAAACTGTTATCTACTGTTAACTGTTAAGGTTCTTTTTCAAGGTAAAGATGTGATATCATCATGCATAGTGCCAATTGGCCAGCTATCGGAAGAGGCTCAAGAGGCAACAAACAAAAACAATCGTTACTATAGAGAATTCTTCAAAAGAAAAGCTTCACGGGTATATACAAATACAGATCTCCTAATTAGGGAGCATACCACGAAAAAGTGGAAGTAAATTGGAGCCAGAAGTTTTGTCAATGCTTACCCTGCCCACAACAAACGAGTAATAAGTATATTATCTGTGTTTTTTTATTTTTTTAATTACAAAATTAAACGAAAATGGTTTTATAAAGCTATAGGAATACTTATTATAACTTATTTTAATTAAATTAATGAGTGCCGTATCATCAGGAATTAAATCCCGCTAGATTGCGATTTTCTTACACTGTGCAACGGTGCCAGACCGACTATCGATACGTCGAAGTACTGAAGTGTTTGTACGAAAACGCTACTATGTCAGTTTACCTCCAGAACCAGAGCTCGAAACCTATTAGACTACAGCGAGGGGTGAGACAGGGACATGTTATATTTCCGAAGCTATTCACCGGTGCGCTTGAAGAAGTCTTCAAGCTTCTGGACTGGGAAGGACTCGCCGTTGATGTTCAACGGCGAGTACTGCATAACTCACCTTCGACTCACTGACAATATCGTAGTCATGGTTGGGACCATGGTAGACCTCGGCACGATGCTCGGTGGCGTCTGTAGAGTCTCCCAACAAGTGGGTCGAACAAGACGAAAATCATGCATAACATCCGTGCCGTACCAGCTCCTATAGATGTCTTCACGTCTGATATCCCGCAGTGTCTCTAGACGAAAGCCTTTGAACAGTGTGTGTTGCCAGTGTTGTCACTCAAAAGACGATGGAGAGAGCTGTGCTTGGCGTTTCCTTGCGAGATCGAATCAGAATTGAGGAGATACGCAGGCGAGAAGTCACCGACAATATTCTCCGTATAGTCATGCTTGAGTGGCAGTTGCAGGGTACATAGCCAGGAGAACCTATGGCCGTTGGAGTAGAATGGTTCTGGAGTGGCGGTTACGCACCAGACGTCGTAGCAGAGCTAGGCCTCCTGCAAGGTGGACTGGCAATCTTGTTGGGATCGCCCATAATTTTCCAAGTAAAATGTTGTTTGTTCTTGTGTTGATTTATATTGTCATATCTCGATTTTATATTGGAAGGAAGCATAATTATTATAATATTACTTTTGTTTTTAAATACGTGTGCTCAAAAAAAATATTAGCTACGTATTTTTTTTTAACATACGATATGTTGTTTTAATGAAGCAAATATGTTTTCCTCTAAAGTTGTCAAAATTGAGATATTGCCGGTTGCCAGTTCACAGTCGAATTGTCTTATCCGACAACGGATAAACGATTTATACAAAATTTTGACTATCTTAACGAATATAGATTTCCTAATTCCAGTACAGTAAACATGTTTTAACTGCCACCACTTAGAATACAATATGCCTGATGAGACGAGTCTTTATTAATTCAGTTCAAGAAGAAGGATTTAACCGCCGAGTATAAAGAATTTTTATTAAATAAGAAAATGATTTAAGCGCCTGTGTGTATTAATATCAGACGCATGGTAAATGGTTTAAGCGACATAAGGTATGGATTTCAGCAGCAGGCTAAATGTTTTAAGCTACATCAAGTATGAATTTCAGGTGCAAGCAAAATGCTTTAAGCGACGGTATGTATATATTTTAGGCGCAGGCAAGACGATTCAAACACCTTATCTTACCAAACTTATGCCGGGGAAAATAGCTCAAGTCAAAAACACTAAATATTTGGCCTGTATGAAGTCCATTTTTTCTTAAATTGTAAAAATATGTTGTCGCTTCAATCAAAGCTACTCCGAACTGCGCCTAAATTTACTATTGTTTTAAGCGCCAAAAAAGTGCTCAGATCAGCACGAAACCGAGTGCAAACGACGCAGAAAAATCCGGCGATTCCGAATATGTATATAACTCAATATCGGCCAGGATGTCGCTTAATACATTTTGCCCGTGAACCCTATTATTATCTCTAAACATTAGCTCATCCATGCACCACGCTGTACGGTTTCGATATTATTTTTATGCCTTTATAAGATGAAATTAAAACCTTTGATACCGTACCTTTGAATCTTTTTTAAAGGATCCTGTACATTTTCTCCGACGATTTTTAATCAGACAATTGTATGCAATGAAAGGTCATATTATTCCCCTTTGTTTAAAACTATTTTGGTTAATGTCCGCCACTGTTCGCAAAGCGGGTCAGATATGCCCAATGACCTTTGGCAACTTATTATCTGTATTTTTTAAAATATGTTGCCATTTTTGGGATGTGGTTCTGTGAATATGACAGGGATGCGTTCAGTTTCGGTTACATGCATACCTACATCGAATGAAAGGCGCGTTCAAAAACATTGATATCATGAGTGATATAACAATTGTATCAAACTCAAACTCAAGTATGTTTATTTCCATAAAAATGTTTAAATTTTTTGGACACGTCAGAAAGGTCATACAAGTAAAAAATAAAAAAGTAACTTTTAATGCATATTAACATAATTGAGCATTGAAAAAAATGCCTGTTCAGAAAGTAGAGCCTCGTGAGATTAGATAGTATTGTACTTGCAAATCGGTAGTAAATCAATGGCTGAAATATAGCATTTTCGCGTACTATATATTTCTTCAACAGTATATAGTACGTACGTACTTGGACAGAAACTAGTATCTAAGTGCATAATTTTAGATATATGGCTAATGATAATAAGATTGGTTTGAAATTTGGCATAATATTTTCATAAGCTTTGAGTTGATGAGGTCATGGAATAGCTAACAGTGCCTTTGAAGCGACAACATATTTTTACAATTTAAGAAAAAATGGACTTCATACAGGCCAAATATTTAGTGTTTTTGACTTGAGCTATTTTCCCCGGCATAAGTTTGGTAAGATAAGGTGTTTGAATCGTCTTGTCTGCGCCTAAAATATATACATACCTTCGCTTAAAGCATTTTGCTTGCACCTGAAATTCATACTTGATGTAGCTTAAAACATTTAGCCTGCTGCTGAAATCCATACCTTATGTCGCTTAAACCATTTACCATGCGTCTGATATTAATACACACAGGCGCTTAAATCATTTTCATATTTAATAAAAATTCTTTATACTCGGCGGTTAAATCCTTCTTCTTGAACTGAATTAATAAAGACTCGTCTCATCAGGCATATTGTATTCTAAGTGGTGGCAGTTAAAACATGTTTACTGTACTGGAATTAGGAAATCTATATTCGTTAAGATAGTCAAAATTTTGTATAAATCGTTTATCCGTTGTCGGATAAGACAATTCGACTGTGAACTGGCAACCGGCAATATCTCAATTTTGACAACTTTAGAGGAAAACATATTTGCTTCATTAAAACAACATATCGTATGTTAAAAAAAAATACGTAGCTAATATTTTTTTTGAGCACACGTATTTAAAAACAAAAGTAATATTATAATAATTATGCTTCCTTCCAATATAAAATCGAGATATGACAATATAAATCAACACAAGAACAAACAACATTTTACTTGGAAAATTATGGGCGATCCCAACAAGATTGCCAGTCCACCTTGCAGGAGGCCTAGCTCTGCTACGACGTCTGGTGCGTAACCGCCACTCCAGAACCATTCTACTCCAACGGCCATAGGTTCTCCTGGCTATGTACCCTGCAACTGCCACTCAAGCATGACTATACGGAGAATATTGTCGGTGACTTCTCGCCTGCGTATCTCCTCAATTCTGATTCGATCTCGCAAGGAAACGCCAAGCACAGCTCTCTCCATCGTCTTTTGAGTGACAACACTGGCAACACACACTGTTCAAAGGCTTTCGTCTAGAGACACTGCGGGATATCAGACGTGAAGACATCTATAGGAGCTGGTACGGCACGGATGTTATGCATGATTTTCGTCTTGTTCGACCCACTTGTTGGGAGACTCTACAGACGCCACCGAGCATCGTGCCGAGGTCTACCATGGTCCCAACCATGACTACGATATTGTCAGTGAGTCGAAGGTGAGTTATGCAGTACTCACCGTTGAACATCAACGGCGAGTCCTTCCCAGTCCAGAAGCTTGAAGACTTCTTCAAGCGCACCGGTGAATAGCTTCAGAAATATAACATGTCCCTGTCTCACCCCTCGCTGTAGTCTAATAGGTTTCGAGCTCTGGTTCTGGAGGTAAACTGACATAGTAGCGTTTTCGTACATACACTTCAGTACTTCGACATATCGATAGTCGGTCTGGCACCGTTGGAGAGACTGCAGCACCACCGCCCAGGTTTAGATCGAATCGAAGGCTTTCTCATAGTCTACAAACGCCAAGGAAAGAGGCTCGTTATACTCCTCGGGCTTCTATATGTGTTCAGTATGTGGTCTATAGTACTATAATCCTTTTCGGAAACTGGCTTGTTTCGAACGCTGGAAGTCGTGTAGCTTGCAAGCGAGACGATTCGTGATGAACCTTGAAAACAGCTTATAGACGTGGCTCAGAGAGATGAGTCTGCAATTCTTTAAAAGGGTATTGTCGAACTTTTTGAAGAACGGCACAAACACACTTCTGTGCCACGCCTGTGGTGTTTTACCTTCGTGTATGACGGAATTAAATAGCTTACGAAGCATTTCCAAAGCGGGTATGCCGCCAACTTTCAAAAGCTCTGTCGTAATTCTGTCATCACCCGGTGCCTTGTTGTTTATGAGCTGTTTTAGGACCCATCTCGCATTGAGGTGATGAGAACCTGGTCGAGTTCAACGCCAAGAAAACACAGGTGTGCGCATTCTCAGCCAAGGTATCTCCATTCCTTCCCCATCCCTCTCTTCTGGACACTCCACTACCGATTCAAGACAGCCTCAATATCCTGGGTATGGACATACGCAGAAATCTCAACCAGAAGAACTACATCGAGGGTGTCATCAAATCCGCATCTTGGAAACTCGGAGTCCTGAACAAGGTGAGGAGGTTTTTCGCGCCGGAGCAGTTGTGTCTATTATACAAGACCCAGGTTCGCTCCGGCGTGGAATACTGCTCTCACCTTTGGAATGGCTCCGCTCAGTACTTATTGGATGCCCTCGATAGGTTGCAGCGGCGTGCTGTCCGTATCATCGGGGATCCAGTGGCCACTAAAACTCTTGAGTCACTACAATTACGCAGAGACGTGGCCTCAATGGCTGTCTTCTACCGCATCTATCACGGTGAGTGCTACGAAGAGCTCTTTCAACTAATCCCACCCTCTCCTTTCCTAACCCGAACGACACGTGCTGGGTTGAGGTGCCACTCTTACATGGTAGAACAGATACCGTCACGCACCAAACGGTTCGGCGCCTCTTATCTCTGCCGTACCATTAAGATGTGGAACTCTTTACCAGTCCACGTGTTTCCCTCCACTTATGATCCCGGGTCCTTTAAGCGGGGCGTGAAAAAGCTTTAATCAAGGCCGTCAAGGTGAGGGCCATCATGCCATAATGCCATGCTGGCTGCTGGGATGATGGCCATCACTATGGGACTTCACTGACTGCTTAACATCAGGCAGCATGGAGTCAATTTGTTCGGCAGAAATAAAAACAACAGTAATCTCGTGCATGCTGACGTCCGGGATGTCTTCGGTATGGTGTCGGGTCAATCTAGCTCAAGGGTCGCGTGTGGTCGCGGGGTCGTGTATAACATTCCATAGAATCTTTCGATCTCCTCCGAGAATTGAGGTCTGGATGACACAACACTGCCATCCTCCGTCTTCAGCTTTGTTAGCTGACTTTGCCCGATAGAAAGATCTCTCTAGAATACACTAGAGCCTTTGTTCCGCTTGACCGCCTCTTGAACACATTTGGTGTTTTATCGGCGGATCTTGCAGGTCAGAGACTCAGATATCTGTCTATTGAGGCGCCGATATTTTGGCATGTCGCAGCCAATATCAAGAAGGATAAATCATTTGTAATCACTGATAATTTCCGTTATTATTTATGCTCTATCGAATCCAACCAAGCCATTGGCTAGTTAGTCATGAAGCGGGTAGGGAGATAGAACATAGTCCTGCAATCCCTAAGCAGCAAGCCTGTGTGACTCGTTGCGCTAGAACATCAAGCCATAAATGCTGATAACATAACTAAAGGGGGTAAAAGGCGTGAGCCATTTATCCCCGAAGGGTGTATTACACACCCACTTTTCGCCAGTTATGTTTCGGTCGCAATTTAATAGTTTAGTAGTAAGTAGTTAAAATAATATTATTATTTTTAGAAAAGCCTTTTTTTGTTGTTATCACCAGCTTGTTAGCTGAATATTTTTCAAATAGCGAAAAATGTGAATCCTTATGCCACTATTATAATAAAAACGATCACTTGTCTGATTTTAAACACGTATTTGTTTTATTTTAAAATTTCTCTAGGTTTTTCATTTGTAGGAAATAAACAATAGTCCAAATTAATGTTGATCTAACCGCCAATCCTAATTATACAAACAAATTAATTGTTATTTCAAACAATTTACTTTTAGAGAAAAGTGCTACATAAATCATTTTAATCTGCAACTACTTTATGATATTTCAATTGCTTAAACCGATTAGCCTGATTTTATTTTAGTATTCCAATGGTTGTTCATATATTTAGCCTTATACAAAATAATACCAGAGTGTCGCTTAAATCGTTTTTCCTATACCTGTATTGTGAAGTTTATGGCACTTATATCATTTAGCCTGTTTCTAAATAAAAGTAAACTGGGGTAATATTGTATCAAGCGACTTTTATTTCTATTAATAGTAGCTTAAAAGAAATGAAAATTATACTCAATTATGCAGCTTTTGTCATGGAACTCAACTTCGGTCACTTTTTCGTTAATAACCTTATACTTTTTTATAACGACTTTTTTTCGTAAAATTAAAACTTTAAAACGCTCTCCTGTAAAGTTTAAAAAATGTCGCTTAATACATTTTGCCCGTGAACCCTCGATATGTTATACGATGTTTCTTTCGCACATTGAACAGGTTTTTTTTCGCACATTAAATAGCTGCGCCTATATCGCTAGCATTGATTATTATCTGTCTTGGGCCATACACCAGGAAGCAACAGACGCACCCGCTGCCTTTTTAAATGATATTATGATTGCTTTGGATCAAATTGAATTTTTTTTTAATGAATTAGCATTTTATTTTTCTTATCTATATCAATTAATTAGCGGACGCCCGCGACTTCATCGGCCTCATTCAGTGATCCCGCGGGAGTATCGGGATAAAAAGTAGCCTATAACCTTTCTCATGAATGTGGCTATCACACACAAATATAATTTTTCTAATCGGATCAGTAGTTTCAGAGATAATGAGTATGGATATATAATATAGCTAACACTTGAATTTTTTGACATTCCCGTAGCTCACATTAATGCGACTAGTGCCATAGTAAATGAGAGCCATAGATGAATACACTCTGCTATATTTCGTTTGTGTCCGCCATGGGTATGGTTTCCATACTAAAGTGCCCAATGACCTCTGTTAAAGATTATATCATTTCTGCTCTCTATTCGTGTCACTTCAGCCTTTGCAGAAAGGATATTTTCTATAATGAATTTGAAAGAGCGTGAAGAGAGAAATAGATCAAGCGTTACTTTAATCAAAAATGAGCTCATGATTTATGTTAAATTAAAATTTGACTGTAATAATAAGGCATATGACAGCTTTATTACAGACAAAAAAATACTAAACAAAACCAAGTGCACAAAAATATACATTTAAAAGAAATAAAAAAAAGTATTTAGTCTATTTTTATTCTACCCTAATTAAATACTTTATATTTTTATAGCTTCTTTTTTAAATATACTATACTCAACCAAAAAAATGTTGGCAACCCTACTTACTACTGTGCTAAAAATTAGGTTTTAACCATTTCATGGCCATGAGTTGCTTGACTCAGCCAATTTAATATTAAGTATTAATTTATTACACAATTGGGCGAACGGCGTAAAAATGTTGCTTGTCACATAGCTCAAACACCAAACATGTTTGAAATTGTTATCTAGATAAAAAATTTAGTAGGCGTCAAACAACTAAACAACGAACCAGCCTAAACCGAAAATTAGACAGCTAGATTAAATATTACCTACTTACTAAACAGACACCTAATAGTAATTACTCTGCGAGCCACAATCGTCGACTCCACTGGATAGCCATACGAAACTTCGTGTAGAACTTCGTGTAGAACTTCGTGCCAACTTTCAGTAATGCGATTAAAAGTCGAGTTGGTCCGCGACAGCGCGACAATAGATGTTACTTTAACGTTGTTTGTCTTGCGACATCCACGGTCTGCGACATTGACGCCAACCGTTATAATGCCCAAGTTTTCTACCCTGTTTTTGTAGAGTGATTAATTAGAACCGTGGAGAGGAAATGTTACTGGCTGATTTCCAGAATGTTTCCGTGTTTTTGGTAATGGGAAAAACATAAGTATTCGCTCTGAAATGGAAGTGAATGTCGTTTCATTTAAGCTGTCGTAGTGTTTGTATTTTAATGTAACGTTAAGTGCAAAAAAACATATTTTCATCAGTGGAAGGTCATTGTTAAAACTTTGTCTACAATGCATGATGTCTTTTCAATGCCAGTGGGCCTTAAGTTCTACTGCCAGACCTAGAGCCCACGGCAAACTCAAGTAACTTATCTACTTTCTCTCGTGCAGTTGCTTCAGCGGCTGCCAATGCATTTTCCTAGAAATATTCAGCGCTATTTCTGCCTTGGCGAAGTGCATCATCCGAGAGTTGCAGAGTGACCGGTGCCCCTACCATGAGTTTATTTTCATCAATTGGGTCATTCAGTACTCCGGACACCTATCGAATCGAGCAGAGACGTGGTGGTTAACCTACCTAATGCAGGTCGTGACAATTAAAGTGTTTGTACTCACACGTCGGGTGCAGAACCACAGCTCAGTCACTTTAGTAATAACTAAAGTCCAACTTCTGATATATGATTTTACGACGCAGTAAGGCAAGGCTAAATTCCAATTCAGTATCAAACTCCAAATAACTGACAAACTACGTAGGTGATCTAAGAAAAGTGTACCTACAGTTTTTAACAACAATTTTCAATATTTCGACGTTCAAAAACTAGCAACGAACTGGCTGGTCTTGGAACTTCCGTTCAGAAACTTTGATGAGTTCGACACACGAACGTAAGCGCCTGGGCGAGTTGCACAATCGTTCCCTTATTTTCTTTATACTTTTGAAAAATCTCTTTAGACCATATTTACTTTGTCATCGTTTTGTTCCGTTCGACGTCTACATAATGTCGCGGAGATACGGTCTCCGGATAACATTTAATTGGTTGCATTCTATCCGTAAACTGTACTATTTTCGTAAGGCATTTAGGTAGTGGCAGAGATAGCCTAGTACCCCATGCAGAAGGCATGGCAGTCCGTTGCTATCTTCACTATCGGGTATCGGGTATTGGGTTCGAATCCACGGCGCGCAGCAATGACTTTTCGAAGTTATGTGCATATCGAATTGTTAATTATTGCTTCTCCCGTTCCTCGGAGAGCAGTGAGAGCACGATAGGGCGTCGATCCAGCATGGCATGAAGATCATGCCACTGAATAAACTGATACTATAATGTGCTGGACGTATAATGGATTGACATTTATTAATCTTTCACGCAATAACTTACAGAATGGATTTAAATGAAACTTTCCAGTAAAATAGCTTATACCACGAGCTTCTGGGTTTACTAATGTTTGCCATAATTTAAAATGCCATACTTTCATATGCCATACTAGTATTTGCCATAATTTCATTAGAAATAACGCTTCAGTTGTCATAATCGTAAAATGACATAAAATGACTTTCACTAATTCCCAAAGAAATATAACCTATGGCACGTAGTAGTCCAACCTCTCTGCTCACAACACAAGGCAATGCTGACATAAACTGCCGCTAAAACACTGCGCTATGCGCTATCCATACACTAAACAAAACTACATTCCGTAAAATAATCATTTTATGAGCACACAGCCCGTATCTAAATAGTTGCTCAGTTCAGCTATATTTACACAAGACTGAATTATAATAATAATAATAATCTTTATTCAATAATAATGTTTACAGTGGATGGATACATTAGGTCTGGATAATCTTATAATAATATATCTAATACTTTATAATCTAATAAACAATAAATACTTAACATATAGTTTGAAACCGGTATAGGTTATTTTACCTACATACATTCCGTAAAATAATCATTTTATGGGCACACAGCCCGTATCTAAATAGTTGCTCAGTTCAGCTATGTTTACACACGACTGAATTGGATTGTAAAATTCAATTGAAAATAAATTAGATAATCCGTTTAGATTTGTTTTCGGTACATATGTTTGCTAGTGTATATACTTAGATATTATGTGCTTATTACACGTAGTAATAGCACTCTCATAAGAACTTGACAAGAGACCACTTCGCCTAATTAAAGCTCGACAAACGCTAACTGAAAGGATCACACCAATTCCACCGCATTATCTAAGCAACCCGAAGCTATTTTAAAAGATTTTACGACGTTGCAAAATCCAACGACATCCCGTAGTAGAGGCGCCAGCAATATTTTTATGGAGCAAGGTAGGCCGAAGCACAATATTTCAGTTGTTCAGTGGACCGACAGAGTTTATAGGCCGGCGTGGAGTGACGTCGTAATACGAACAAACATTACCTTTTTAAATTGAAGTTCGCGCAATTTATCAGGTGGGCTTCGATAAAATACGAACCCCCCTCCTCAAACGATTTAATTCGACAGAAGTACATGTGGGCTTCATTTTATAATGACGTCGAGGGTGAGGGAGATGCCACCTATTCCTAGCTTGTGAACAAATGATTAAAAGCGACACGAGAGCGAAAAATACTCGAGAATTAAACAGGTTGTAGGTGTTATGTAATCGAGGCAGAAGCAATCCCTTTGAATTTATAAATCGCAGTAGGTTAACGTATGGGACGTAACAAAATAAGTAAGTAAATAATTTATTTTGAAACATTATGGAACGTTTTCAAGAGAGTGGGTTTGACACTTAAGACCTCAGACACATATAGAATGATTTGCCTAAGGTTTTTGTTACTTCCACATCTTACTTCTATAACAAACGTTAAATTTGAGAGCATGGGTGAATTGATGCTTGATAATTTTGTGTAACGTGCAGTTATATACTTTGCACATTATCTTCACCTTGTCCCAATAACTGATCCACGTGATAGAAGCCGTGGACAGAAACTAGTAAGTGCATAATTTTAGATATATGGCTAATGCTAATAAGCTACAAGTATATATATGAGTTGAGTTGATGAGGTCATGGAATAGCTAATAGTGCCTACTTGCCCTCTATACCTATATAATTATAGTAATTAGTATCTAATCTCGTTGCTTACTACTGTGCTTACAATTAGATTTCAACCATTCCACGGCCATGAGTTGCTTGACTCAGCCAATGTAATAATTATTACACTATTGGGCGAACGACGCAAAAATGTTGCTTGTCACATAACCAAAACACCGAACATGTTTGAAGTAGATTAAAAATGTAGTAGGCGGCAAACAACGAAATAACGAACCAGCCTAAATTCCAAAATAGTCAGCTAGATTCATCATTGTCTTGCCCTGGTCCCAATTTATTTGGGGTCGGCGCAGTATGTCCTTCGCTTCCATACTTCTCTGTCACCAGTCATCCGATCGTTTACCCCTTTCTCTTTCATATCCACCCTCACACAGTCCATCCATCTCTTCCTTGGCCGTCCTCTCCCTTTTCGTCCTTCTACATGCATATCCACCACTTTTTTACCTACAAACATCTCATCTCTCCGCATAACATGTCCATACCAGGCCAATCGACTCCCTTTCACCTTTTCAGCTATGGGCGCCACTTTCATACTGCCTCTAACGTAATCATTCCTAATTCTGTCCATTCTTGTCACTGCACACATCCATCGTAACATTCTCATCTCTGCCACATGCAATCGTTTCTCATCTATCTTCTTTGTAGCCCAACACTCAGCTCCATGCAGTACGACAGGCCTTATAACTGATTTATACATACGGCCCTTTAATTTCACAGGCATTTTGTGGTCACATATTGTGCCTGAGACCTGTCGCCATTTCATCCATCTTGCGTCGATTCTTTGCCTAAAATAGACAGCTAGATTAAACATTACTTACTTAACAGACACCTAATAGAAATTACTCTGAGCGCCACAATCGCCGACTCCACTGGATAGCAATACGAAACTTCGTGTAGAACTTCGCGCCAACTTACAGTAATGCGATTCAAATTCAAATTCAAATTCAAAATCCTTTATTCATTTGGGTCACAATGTGACGCTTATGAACGTCAAAATAATAAGTTTATAAAATAATTACTTATACTCAAATTTAAAACATTATTACTGTATGCTTCTACATTTACATTTACTGCCACGCAAAGCAATAGGTAGAACCATGAGAAAGAACGGGCAATAAAACTCACGGTCACTCTTTTTCATCGCCAGGTTTTGCATAATACACAATTTACATTTTGTAAGGTGCTGCAACTGTTACACCTTCTATATCACTTGTATATATTTACTGTACATCATAATACTCAAGCATAATACTTTTGGTTAGCCTTCTCAGAATAGACATGGTGAAACAGGAGCATCCACTTACATTATATATACCTAATAATGCAGGCAATCCGCGAAAGTGATCAGAACCATGATGGAAATGATGCAGTTAATTATTAAAATCTAATACCAGCCCGCAAGACCGTCATCGACCAGTCATCGCAAGTAGCACCCGTTCACGAGTATGACGCATGTGCCAGCCATCATCCCTCTCGCCATATTAGAGGGAAAGGGATGACCCGACACACGACGCCACCACAAGAAATGACATTTTAGTGAGCATGACGACAACGGTATACGAACCAGCAGTAAGAAACAATCTATTGGTATACTGACCATGACCGCCAATTACCTCCATTTTCCAGATCGTTATTATTAACATAAGTTAGTGGAACACGTGAAGGAATGCAAATGTAGAAAGAATTTTGTGAAGGTGACAAGTGAACAATGATATGATCAGAGATAAATAATGTTAAACTACATTCAACAAATCATAAAAATATCCAAATCCTGCAAAAATCATGTGTTCACGAGGCACCTCCACTTAACATGTAAATAAAATAATCGTGAGTTAAACAAGCCTAAGCCTATCCCCACGGTGTCTTATCATTTAAAAATTCCTTAATAGTGTAATAACCCCTTTGTAAAAGAAAGTTCCTAATTGTCCGTTTGTATTTGTGCATGGGTAAATTCATTATTTCAAGAGGCAATTTGTTGAAAAATCGTATACCAATCCCCGCAAATGAGTTCTGAACTTTATGTAGACGGTAGTTAGTTCCCACCAGTTTATGCTTATTCCTTGTGTTCACGTTGTGCAAATCACTATTTTTGCGGTATAGAATTAAGTTTTTCTTAATGTACATTAAGTTAGCATATATATATTGTGATGCAACTGTCAATATGTCTACTTCTTTAAATTTATTACGTAAAGAATCTCTAGCACCTAACTTATAAATTGCACGTATGGCCCTTTTTTGAATGACAAAAATAGTCTGTATATCAGCAGCTGTACCCCATAACATTATTCCGTAAGACATTACGCTGTGAAAATAACTAAAGTAAACTAGTCTAGCAGTATCTATATCTGTGAATTCCCTAACTTTTCTAACTGCAAACGCTGCAGAACTAAGTTTTACTGCGAGACAGGATATTTGGGCGCCCCACTGAAGCTTACAATCTAAAGTTACACCTAAGAATACGGTTGATTCGACTAGTTGAATTGTTTCCTTATTTAAAATTATATTAGTAGGAACACTTTTGACATTAGGCAAAGAGAATTTAACACATTTGGTTTTGCTTGAGTTGAGTACCAAATTATTTGTCGAAAACCAATCTAATACTTGTGCAAGAGTGTTATTGACGGTATCAAAGTTACTTAATTTACGATCAACTTTAAAAATTAGTGACGTATCGTCGGCAAACAAAACAATATCACATAAATTTTGTACAAAGAACGGCAAATCATTAATATATATTAAAAAAAGAAATGGACCGAGAATAGAGCCCTGTGGAACGCCCATTCCTACTGGCAAACCTAGAGACCTACTCCCATTAACATCTACATACTGAATTCTATCACTAAGGTAGCTGGCAACAAGATTGAGTGCGGTATCTCTAATGCCATAAAGTTTCAATTTAAGTAAAAGCGTATTATGTTCCACACAGTCAAAGGCCTTTGATAGGTCACAAAAAACACCAATGGCATCCTTCGAGTTTTCCCAAGCATTAAAAATATGCTTTAACAAAGTTACACCGGCATCAACGGTGGAGCGACCCTTAGTAAAGCCATACTGTTCACTGTGAAATAAATTATTTGCGTGAAAGTGGCTCTCTAGTTGATGCAAAATAATCTTTTCAAAAATTTTACTAATAGCAGGCAAGATAGAAATTGGCCGAAAATTACTAGGGTCGCTCTTTGATCCCTTTTTGAATAATGGTATTACTTTACTGTGTTTCATTAGATCAGGAAATACTCCTGTATCTACGCATCTGTTGAATATTGCAGCTAAATATGGAGCTAAGCTAGAAATAATTTGTCGCACAAGTTTAACAGAAATGCCCCATAAGTCAACAGATTTTTTATTATTGAGCGTCTTGAATACCTTCAGTATGTCATTGGTGTCAATATATTTAAAATTAAAAAGCACATCACACTCATTCACATTGCCCCTAACCAACATTTCTGCTTTGTTTGGACATGAATCTAGACAGCTGGTTGTGTTCACTGGTATGTATATGAAGAAATTGTTAAATGTCTGAGCAACATCAGTTTTCCTAGTAATAATTTCACCATTCAATTTTAATTCATAATTGTTATCTACCAATTTAGCTCGACCAGTCTCATTGTTAATAATGCTCCAAGTAGTTTTAATTTTGTTCTTGGATTCTTTGATTTTATTGCTTAAATATAAGGATTTGGCTAAAGCACATGTCCTCTTAAAAACCTTGGAATAATTTCTAACATATTGAATAAATTCAGGATTAAAATTGTATTTCTTCATACCATATAGATCATACAACCTAGCTCTACTTTTGTATATACCTACTGTTGCCCAATCACAAAAATTTACTTTAATGCTCCTTGCAAACGTCTTCAGTTTAAAAATTTTATTGTACTCATCATTAACAATTTTAAATAAGCATTTATATAATTCATCAGGATCATCAACGGTTAAGTCAATACTGGCGATCTTGGCAGCAACATCATTACTAAAGTGTTTTAGGCGAGCAGAGGTCATTGGCCTACATGTAATTTCTTGTACTTTAGGGGTTGTATTAGTTGGAATTACAACCTTTTGCCCGCAGTGATCCGATGTCAAGTCAGTTAAAACAGCCTTACTTAAATAAAGACAATTGCAAAAAACATTATCTAAGCATGTAGACGAATGTGAGGTTATTCTAGTTGGTTCAGAGAACAAAACATTTAAATTAAATGACCTAAATAAGCTAACTAACCTAGTACAAATTGGTGATTTTTCTAACAAATTGACATTAAAATCGCCGCATACGATTATAGACTTCCTACTAGAAATTATGTGTTTTAAGACATCCTCAATAATGCTTTCAAACTGAGTAAAGTCGCTTTGTGGTGGTCGATACACACACACTATAATATGTTGTTCAAGCTCAACACAAGAAATCTCAGCAGTGCGCTCGATAGAAAGTTTAGCTATATCCTTACGTTCTTTACATTTCAAACTATTACATACATATATTAGAGAGCCACCACGAATAGCCTTCTTTCTTACGAATGCACTTATAACTGAGTGATGTTGATTGTTAAATATTAATTGGTCACCTCGCAACCAATGTTCTGTAATACATAAGATATCAATCTTATGTTTATTTAAAAATAAATCTATTTCTAATTCTTTGCCAGATAGGCCTTGTATGTTTTGATGAACTAAGTTTAAAACACATGAATGCCTATCTGTTGTCTCATCTAATAGTTTAAACTAATAGATGTGTCAATACTACTATTGGTATAACTATTATCTACCAAATTCCTAAGTACTCTAGTAGTACTCCTGTCAGTATATAAATTAAATGCTAATAATTTAGCAAGTTGTCGCCTATGTACATAAGAAAGATACATAGTATCTTTTGTTAAAAAGAAATTACTAATAAAAATATTAGTGTCAAAAAATAAAATACTGTCACTATGACATGTCCTATTGTACAATAATAGATTTAATTTGCCTATCTGCCTGTTTTGGTCATCTGTGAGAGCATATGAATAAGGCAATGCACAAATAATAAAGCTACATCCTATTTTTGTGCTAACATCTATCATTAAGTCTGTTAATTCTATGAGACTGTTTTTGGAGACTAATGAGCTGTCACCATACAATATGATGACAGTAGTTTGTGCATTCAAGTCGGCATTCTTAATCTTATCAAATAGGGTACAAGACTGAGCTCCAGGTGAACAAAAGTTCTGTACTGGTTGCTCAGTGTAATGATCAATTAAGCTCCCTAAACCCACTCCCAGTTGGTCTGAAAAAATTATTACATTCTTACTGTCAGTCTTTACTGGATGCAGTTTGTTTTGTGTATTATACTGACATCCATGTGCATTTAAAAGTCGAGTTGGTCCGCGACAGCGCGACAATAGATGTTACTTTAACGTTGTTTGTCTTGCGACATCCCCGGTCTGCGACATTGACGCCAACCGTTATAATGCCCAAGTTTTCTACACTGTTTTTGTAGAGTGATTAATTAGCGTGTAGAGGAAATATTACTGGCTGATTTCCAGAATGTTTCCGTGTTTTTGGTAATGGGAAAAACATAAGTATTCGCTCTGAAATGGAAGTGAATGTCGTTTCATTTAAGCTGTCGTAGTATCCATATTATAAAATCACAGTGAGTACAAATATCATATTTCATGAGTCAAGGAAGGTCATTGTTTAAACTAGTTCTTCAATACGAGTGAAGCCATACGGCGCACCATGAGTTTTAGATACTGTCAGACCTATGGGATAACAAACATACAAACCCAAGTATCGTTTCTATCAGCAACTTGGCTTCGTATAGATGAGGGTTCATATTAGTTACTTTGGCTCAGGCTCTTTTGGAAAGACTCAATTACAATCACACCAAGGGCTGCCACTGCGTTTTCCTAGATATCCTATATCTAGGAAAACGCAGTGGCAGCCCTTGGTATTAGATTATTATTATTATTAAACTAAACTTATAATCGTTAGGATCATATCTAAAATGATGGTCTTACTAGCTTCTGCCCATGGGTTCTATCACGTGGGTCAGTTATCGGGGAAAGACGTAGACCATGTTTTAGTCTGATGTACAAGGAATATAACTGCAAGTTACATCATAATCCGTTCACTAGTTTTTTGTGGGAAAGAGATACAAGCATCAATTATTCATCCATGCTCTCAAATTTAACGTTTATTATATTAGTAAGATGTGGAAGTAACATAAACAGGTAAATCATCCTACATGTTTCTGAGGTCTTGAGTGACATACCCACTCTCCTGAAAACGTTCCATAATGTTTCACAATAAATTATTTACTTATTTTGTTACATGGCACGTTAACCTACAGCGATTTATAAATTCAAAGGGATTGCTTCTGCCTCGATTACATAGCACCTAAAACCTGTTTAATTCTCGAGTAGTTTTCGCTCTCGTGTCGCTTTTAATCATTTGCTAACAAGCTAGGAATAGGTGGCATCTCCCTCACCCTCGACGTCATTACAAAATGACGCCCACATGTACTTCTGTCGAATTAAATCGCTTGAGGAGAGGGGATCGTATTTTATCGAAGCCCACCTGATAAATTGCGCGAAATTCAATTTAAAAAGGTAATGTTTGTTCGTATTACGACGTCACTCCACGCCGGCCTATAAACTCTGTCGGTCCACTGAACAACTGAAATATTGTGCTTCGGTCTACCTTGCGCCATAAAAATATTGGTAGCGCCTCTACTACGGGATGTCGTTGGATTTTGCAACGTCGTAAAATCTTTTAAAATAGCTTCGGGTTGCTTAGAGAATGCGGTGGAATTGTTGGGATCCTTTAAGTTAGCGTTTGTCGAGCTTTAATCAGATGTGATGATCTTGTCAAGTTCTAGTGAAAGTGCTATTGCTACGTGTAATAAATAATAACCATATATCTATATACACTAGCAAACATGTGTACCGAAAAAAAAACTAAACGGATTATCTAATTTATTTTCAATTGAATTTAAGAATCCAATTCAGTCGCGTGTAAACATAGCTGAACTGAGCAACTATTTAGATACGGGCTGTGTGCTCATAAAATGATTATTTTACGGAATGTAGTTTTGTTTTAGTGTATGAATAGCGCAGTGTTTTAGCGGCAGTTTATGTCAGCATTGCCTTGTGTTGTGAGTTGGATTGGCACGCGGCTTTGTGCCAGCCACAAAAGGTTATTTTTGACCCTTCAATGTCGCACATGGTGCCCCAAATAGTTCTTCGAGACAGCCTTGCTCTAGCTGATTGAGCCGTAGGACTCTAAGCTGAGGAAGCAGTGTGCAGAAAAAAGTTTTTTTATTTTATTATGAAATTGGAGTCAAACGAGCAGATAGATCGCCTAATGGTAAGGGAATACCGTCACTCATTTTTTTTTATATATATAAGTATAAATATAGACACAATATAATACAAGCAACACCATCTAGTCCCAAACTTAGCAGAGCTTGTACTATGGGTACTAGACAATGGATTGACATACATATTTATAATCATAATATCAATAAAGAGCAAAGTTATTATCATTTGTTTATTGAAGAAAATCTCACTTAAATCATAGTCAAATTTTACAATCCATTCACTAATTCATTGATAATATTCCATCCTGCTCATTCGCATTCTCTCTGTCGCACTTATGATGTAGGTAGCCATAGAAAGTGGGTAGTTATTTTTTAATTTTGTTAATTCTACCCTCTCCTTCATACTTCATTCGGGCTTAGGACCGGTAAAATTTATCGTTTAACAAGTAATTTAATACGGAGGTATGTAATTAGAAAGCAAACAAATATCAAAATAAAAGATGGTGTTCTGGACTCTGGATCATCATCATGTCAGCCTAGAGACGTCCACTGTTGGACATAGGTCTTCCTCAAGGTGTGTGGAGAACACAGACCGATTTTGAGCCACCCGCATCAAATTATTATTTACTTAAGTTCGAATTTATCAATGGTTAATTTTACTATGATAGTACACGGGTCGATCATAGTATTAGTATTGCATTTACCAATTATCACGTATTTTTGGGGACAGTTTTGAGACAGTTTTGGGACTTAGTGTTTTGATTTTTCAACTACATAAATATGATCAGTTAAAGATACTTAGTGCCCTGTTAAATTTTTTGTACTAATAAAAAAATAGTGGTGTATATCTTACAGAACGAACGTACATACAATATACAATTTTTGTTAGTAAGTATACTTATGAACTATGTTGAAAAAACTTGCAGGATGATGCTGTGCGTTCGTGTGGCACTTGTCCGCGGAAGCGTCGGAACACCACACCATTCGGCCAAAAGTCCTCCTTCATGACGACATGTAGATAGCAGGTCGGGATCCGCACCACAAATGCCTTGAAGTTGACATTACGGCGCGACTCCAGCAACTGCACTCTTGGCATGTACTTGGCCTTTTGACGTACGTACTCCGCGATGTCCCCCGCCGTCGTGGTGTAGTGCAGGCGAGAGATGTACACGGGTGTGTTCGGTGCAGCGGCGCGCAGGTTTGCACCAGGCTCCACAGGAGCCGTGCCGCAGCAGTTCTTGACGGTTTTCTGACGACGCTTCTTTTTCTGCACCGTCACAAAACCATCATCAGCTACCTCGTTCCTCGATGCCTTCTCCGGCATAAACTTCTTAGTAGCAGCAGGGGTGCTAGCAATTACTCACTGCGCCTCTTCTTTTTTAGGTCGCGCGGCGATAGAGGGAGCCACGGGGACGGGGGCAGGGCTGCGCGGCGCTCGGGTAGCGCACTCAGCAGTCACAACATTCCGCGGCGACACACCTGCTGACGCGAAACTTTGGACTGACGTATCAACGCACGGCCCTCGGCGCGTGTTGATGTTACTACGCGCCGGTGACCCAGTTACTGCAACTGCATTACGTAGGGGTTTACTAATGTTTGCCATAATTTAAAATGCCATAATTTCACTTGCTATACTGGTATTTGCCATAATTTCATTAGAAATAACGCTTCAGTTGTCATAATCATGAAATTACATAAAATGACTTTCACTAATTCCATTGGTCATAATCGATCAAGTGTCATAATAATTAAAATCCATTTTCGTTTTCAATAATCTAAGAAGAAAATAGATAATAAACTGAAGTTGAACAACTTCAGTTTATTAAACTAGTGTGAAGAATGTGGACTTAGTTGACGGAGCCCTGCTTCGCAGGGCTCCTATTTTTGGGTTAAGGGTCAAAAGAGAACCCTAACCTAACCTAACCTATCCGAGTCGGATTGCACTGAGTCGGGGTGTAAACAATAATTAATTCAACTTCAGTTTATTAAACTAGTGTGAAGAATGTGGACTAAGTTGACGGAGCCCTGCTTCGCAGGGCTCTTATTTTTGGGTTAAGGGTCAAAAGAGAACCCTAACCTAACCAGGTTAGGGTTCTCTTTTGACCCTTCCGCAATCCGACTCGGATAGGTTAGGTTTAACCTATCCGAGTCGGATTGCACTGAGTCGGGATGTTAACGATAATTAATTCAACTTCAGTTTATTAAACTAGTGTGAAGAATGTGGACTAAGTTGACGGAGCCCTGCTTCGCAGGGCTCCTATTTTTGGGTTAAGGGTCAAAAGAGAACCCTAACCTAACCTAACCTATCCGAGTCGGATTGCACTGAATCGGGGTGTTAACGATAATTAATTTCGACCTAACAATATTAAATATATTATTTTCATTATTATATCAAATTTTGATTATGTCAAGAGTCGATTATGAGATGTGTTACTTATGGAAACTAATTATTATGATATATGTTGTTATAGAAAGTCATTTTATGGCAAATAAAAGTTATCACTGTTGAGTTGTTAAAGCAAACGTTATTAGTATAAATGATAATAGGGCAAATAAATATTATGATCAGGGATGATTATGGCAAACAATATTAGTGCAAATGAATTTATGGAAAACGAGAGAATACCTCTGTGTATCGGTTACCGTTGCTAGCGACATGTGGCCAGTTGGCCACTACGTCTAAACGAGCAAATCGTTCCACCAAGCTGGCCGTCGTCGTTCGATCGCTACGTCCAATGCATAATTACGTAGTAGCCAACAGTGCTGTGTAATAGGTACGTTAACTCACAGGAGAGTGACCAGACTGCCGATACATATAATTTTATTCAGCATGTGCACTATAAACGTCCATATGGACGTTTAAAGCTATTTGTACTTCAAAATATACTAAACATTATTGTATTTTTCTCAGAACTGGAAAAGCTGTCTTAAACTTTTTGTTAAGTGCTAATAAAACGAATACCTGCAAGTGATCTTCTGAAATACAGCATAGATTGACTGGGAATTATAATGATCTACGAGCCAATTCCTATTATAATAAACTAGCCAAGCTGTGCAGTTTTACCCAACACAGCTCTTCCACAATAAACCATCATAACTCGTATCGCATCCCTCGCACTTTCTTTTTCTTTTTGTTCAGTTCTTAAAGCGGTAGGGCGTGATGTTACAATAGCATTAGCTACGCCTAGCCTTTCGCATTCAACTTTTTTTTTCGTGACTATCCACTACTTCGTTTTCGCATTCTACTGCTACTTAAGCCTCATGTAAATTGCTTCAAAGCAACACTGTGAGTCTATGGGACGATTTGACCCGCCACACCACGCTGGCCAGACGGGCTGGTACTGGGTTTGATATGGAGTTTTCCGTCTCTGCGAAAAAGTACAATTTGCTTCGTGTATTTCTCTTAGTCGTCTCTTACGACATTCGTGTCGTAAGAGACGACTAAGAGAATGAAATGTGGTACTAACGTTTTATATTCTTAATCCATTAAATTCATTCACCAGCCTTTACAAAATTTTCTTGCAGGTATACATAAACGTCCGTGTGGTAACGGATTAAGAATTCGGAATGTCACCACCCCATATCATCCCATGGGTGTCGTAAGAGCCGACAGAGGGAGCATATTATGCAGAGAACAGCACTGTAAGAGAAGGAAAACTTGATACAAACCCTATACCAATCCTTTTGGCCAGCGTGGTATAGTAGGCCAATTCCTCCT
The DNA here is from genome assembly GCA_944739405.2 of Euclidia mi. Lineage (NCBI taxonomy): Eukaryota > Metazoa > Arthropoda > Insecta > Lepidoptera > Erebidae > Euclidia > Euclidia mi. Next base: position 8,704,738 of record OX123188.2, on the reverse strand, counting down.
TTCAAAGGAGAGGCCTTGTCCAACAGTGGACTGTTAAAGGCTGGTGATGATACATACAAGCTTCGGTGGACCCGGATTTGGTAGACGACCAGTGCGTGAGGAATCTAATGGAGGAAATGTTAGCTATGCTGATAATGTCCCTTGATAGCATCAAAGCTTTCACCATTTTGCCCTGGAGCTGCATGCAGGGGACCGTAGTGTACCATCGGGTACCTAAATACCACTGTTACATCGTCGGGGACTTGGAGCTTACCTCAACGAAAGATTTGACGTCTACCCGAGTGCGACGGCTGAATTTGATCAGAGATTTTGTGCGGTATTCCACAAGGATCGGTCTTTGGTCCGCTCCTGTGAAGCATCGGCGTCGACTGGGTGCTGTGAAACGTTCTTTCCCGCTGTGGGATCCAGTGACGAAGGTGTCGTCTGCTTTGCTTCGACACCGCAGGAAATATGCTAATTAATGTTTCGTCAAAAATATCATAAAATGTTATACATACAAGCTTCGGTGGACCCGGATTTGGTAGACGACCAGTGCGTGAGGAATCTAATGGAGGAAATGTTAGCTATGCTGATAATGTCCCTTGATAGCATCAAAGCTTTCACCATTTTGCCCTGGAGCTGCATGCAGGGGACCGTAGTGTACCATCGGGTACCTAAATACCACTGTTACATCGTCGGGGACTTGGAGCTTACCTCAACGAAAGATTTGACGTCTACCCGAGTGCGACGGCTGAATTTGATCAGAGATTTTGTGCGGTATTCCACAAGGATCGGTCTTTGGTCCGCTCCTGTGAAGCATCGGCGTCGACTGGGTGCTGTGAAACGTTCTTTCCCGCTGTGGGATCCAGTGACGAAGGTGTCGTCTGCTTTGCTTCGACACCGCAGGAAATATGCTAATTAATGTTTCGTCAAAAATATCATAAAATGTTATACTTTTTTATATAAATATGTGCTATTTATATAAAAAAGTATAACATTTTGTGGCGTTATTATTAACCCGAACAATTATTATTTTTCATTTGGTCAAATAAAACGTCTAATCTGTAAAAAGCACGTGATAACGCGCCACGCAGTGACGTTCGAGTTTAAACTTACGTGGCAACATTTTAAGTCTCAACTTGGGTAACTTTATATCCGTGGATTACATGTTTTAAGAAGTCAACTGCAGAGTAGAATAAATTACCATTTTGGATATAGTACTTTATAAAATAACTACTTCGCGTACCGGGTTAATTTATAGCCTAAGTTCTCCTTGGTACATCAGCTATCCGCCAGTGAACATCCCGTCAAAATCGTTCCAGCCGTTCCAGGGATTAGCGAGAACCAACAGACAGACAGACAAAAATTGTAAAAAATGTCATTTCGGTATATGTACCGTGTATATCAATTAGTAAAAAGCGGTTATTTTAATATTACATACAGACACTCCAATTTTAATTATATGTATAGATGATCTGGAAGACATCGGTCGGGCAATAAGTCAATAAATAGATAATACTATTTGGCACTAAAATCCGTCAGGTACTATAACATCGGCAAGGTAATCTTTTAATTCTCGTTGCATGTGAAAGTGTCAGTAAGTTCAGCGCGGTGGTAAGAGGTAAGTATATCACATTTGAAACCCAAATTTATGTACATTACTAAGCACTTAATCTAAAGGCAATGGAAGTGAGTACTGGATCAGACGCGACGTGAAATGTTAATATTCCATCTCTTTGGTATAGTTCTACGTGTTACGTTGTTCGAGTACAAGTGAAATCAAAGCACTTATGTACTTACTGTTTGAGAATCGTCAGGCGCGCTGATCACAAGGAACTGTAAGTTTTAAAATACCTTACTATGTCAAAGATATGCTACATTGAAGAGTAAATCTTATATAACTTAGAAAGCAAACATTATTTTAATAGCTGGCAAACCAAAAATCTTCTAGAATCTTCAGTTACAAATTAATATAGGTGGGGCAAGCTGACTTAAGCACAAGAGTGTACATCATAAACACTCAAATGAACGACACAGTGCTGAACAAACACAAAGCTAAAGTAATGTACATAAATAACTGTCCTTGGGCTTAAAATTACTTTCAGGTAATTTGTCAGGAAAAAAGTGTCCCGTGTGGAAACAAATGGGTCAACCTTTTTTAGACTAACGGAATTTTCTAATCTGTTATCCCTATGTGTATTGCACAAAAATTAGTCAGTAAAAGGAGGATTTATATTGACAAATTAAGTATAAAGTTGGTTGACAGTTGTGGCGGGCATCGCTCCCCTGGTAACAATTTTTGTTCGCACATAAATAAAGCTTAATAGCGCGTCACGAAGAAATTTAAGCGCAACTAGACCACGAAACTTTACACATTAATCTATTAGATTATCCAGGGGATATTCAAACTGTAAATGAGAGCTTATTCTAATGCGTGTTTATGTTTTTTAAGAATTACCAGTGGAAATTCTAAGCCTGCGGTTTTAGAACCTACCCTTGTCTGTCTTATTAATCTGGGCAAAAGTTCGCACCAGAAATTTATGTTTTTGTAGTTAGTTGTTTGCGCTAAAAGCGTTTTCTATAAGTCCAGTTACTTTAAATTGGGCTGATATGCCATGGAACAATAAAACTAGTAAGAAAGAGGCAGGTACTGAAAGAAGAAAGCTATAAACCGACTTTATTACGTATCATTGGAAAGACCTGTGTCCACCGATGATTACTTTACTCCCCAGAAAAGAGACATAACAACGGTGAGGACCGCAAGAAACCTTTTGTAACAAACTCACTCAGTAGGACTCCTAATCTCAGAGTTGTGGGTTCGAGCCCACGTTGGGCGCCAATGCTAAGTACTTGGTGGTATGTGGAAGAGCAGCCTTAGACAAGCCTCAAGGAATCGCGATATTCCATGGCTGTTCCGGTATTAGTATTCAAGGGTACCGACCTAAAACGACTGTCAGAGATATTCATAGTCCAGTCAGCCCGCACCGACCTAACATGCTCCACGAGCACCGGGCAAGCACTGATTACCAATTCAATGACTTCTATTTCTAAACTCAATAATTTATTTCCCAATAAATAACACTTCAAGTATTGAAGTCTCTGATATCAGACCTGTAATTTCTTTTCTCGCTAGCTATTCATTAAGGTCATCATATTAGATGGAAGTTATCCCACGCATTTTACGTGGTCGTCGAAAAAAGTGAATAAGTCAGGACAATTGCAGATTATTCTGGAGTACAGGAAAATTGGATTGAAAGATTCAATGACTTACTTAAATAACTAGAATTTTTCCAGTGATTTGGCCTGCTGCAGAATTGCTGAGATAATTTGGATGGAATCAAAATCTAATCTAAGTTATGTGCGAGAAATCGTTTTCATCATACGACTCTAGTATATCGACGACCGCATTTCTACCAGAACAGAGCAAAAATTCTACATTGTCTTAAAAAATAATTACGAAGATGGTTGTTTTTATGTATACACAATACACCTACGATTATTTATGAATAGCTCAGCCCACGATTATCCTTGCGATATTTACAGCTGCTCGCAGTCGTAGCTCATATAGTGATGATATACATTCTATATTCTATAGCCTTCCTCGATATATCAGGTATCAGGATATAACACTAAAATCCTTATTGAAATCGAAAGTAGTAAGTACCTATTTGGATTGGTGCAAAGTATTCGTGCAACGTAAATATCTACAGATTTACGAGTTAACTAGTAAAAGCTAACTAACTCAAATTTATTTTTACGCGCTTCACCATAAATAAACCCGTGGAGAAAATTTAAATTGCGCTATTGAAGTATTTACCCTTGCGAACAATTTTTGCCTCGTAATGTGCCAGTAATTTTCTGTAATTTTGTAAAACATGACTATGCGTTATGCTCTTAGTCCAGAAACATTAAACTTATCAGAACCAGTAACGGAATTGCTCTTGAGAAGCTTTATAGACACTACTATTTGTTGTACCTAATGGCCGTTTTAGTTTTGTTTGTATTTCAGTACTTACCTTTAGAGTAGGTAGAAAAAAAATGTTATTACATCCCCTTCCGATATATACAATCTAGACCTGTATTTACCTATGAATGTAACAAAAAAAAAAATATTTTAATGATTGGGATTGAACAAAATATGTCAGCGGTTGACGCAGCGACGAAAGATTCTTTCAGATCAATACGACCTCTTAAACTTTCAAGAGAAGAGCACTTGTGACTCAGAGCTCTAGTGTGCTGGTGTCCATGGGTGGTGGTATTCCCTTACCATTAGGCGATCTGTCTGTTCCTTTGACTCCAATTTTATAAAAAAAAATATTTATTTCTGCACACTGCCTCTTAGAGTCCTACGGGTCAATCAGCTCAGGGATGTCTCGAACAGTTCATTGGGGCACCATGTGCGACAATGTAGGATCACAAAGAACCATTTGACAATAGCACAAACTTTTATCCCGCGTGTCAATCAAAGTCACAACCACCCAATCTCTTTGGTCACAACACAAGGCAATGCTGACATAAGCTGCCGCTAAAACACCGCGCTATCCATACACTAAAACATAACTACATTCCGTAAAATAATCATTTTTTGAGCACACAGCCCGTATCTAAATAGTTGCTCAGTTCAGCTATGTTTACACATGACTGAAATGGATTGTTAAATTCAATTGAAAATAAATTAGATAATCCGTTTAGTTTTGTTTTCGGTACATATGTTTGCTAGTATATATAGATATATGGTTATTACACATAGCAATATGACTCTCACTAGAACTTGACAAGAGACCACTTCGTCTGATTAAAGCTCGACAAACGCTAACTTAAAGGATCCCAACAATTCCACCGCATTCTCTAAGCAAGCCGAAGCTATTTTAAAAGATTTTACGACGTTGCAAAATCCAACGACATCCCGTAGTAGAGGCGCCACCAATATTTTTATGGAGCAAGGTAGGCCGAAGCACAATATTTCAGTTGTTCAGTGGACCGACAGAGTTTATAGGCCGGCGTGGAGTGACGTCGTAATACGAACAAACATTACCTTTTTAAATTGAATTTCGCGCAATTTATCAGGTGGGCTTCGATAAAATACGATCCCCCCTCCTCAAACGATTTAATTCGACAGAAGTACATGTGGGCGTCATTTTGTAATGACGTCGAGGGTGAGGGAGATGCCACCTATTCCTAACTTGTTAGCAAATGATTAAAAGCGACACGAGAGCGAAAAATACTCGAGAATTAAACAGGTTGTAGGTGCTATGTAATCGAGGCAGAAGCAATCCCTTTGAATTTATAAATCGCTGTAGGTTAACGTGCCATGTAACAAAATAAGTAAATAATTTATTTTGAAACAGTGTAGAACGTTTTCAAGAGAGTGGGTTTGACACTTAAGACCTCAGAAACATATAGGATGATTTGCCTTTGGTTTATGTTACTTCCACATCTTACTTCTATAATAAACGTTTAATTTGAGAGCATGGGTGAATTGATGCTTGTATCTCTTTCCCACAAAAAACTAGTGAACGGATTATGATGTAGGTAACTTGCAGTTATATTCCTTGTACATCAGACTAAAACAAGGTCTACGTCTTTCCCCGATAACTGACCCACGTGATAGAACCCATGAGCAGAAACTAGTTAGATCATAATTGTAGATATGAGCCTAACGATTATAAGTTTAGTTTAATAATTTGCATAATATTTTCATTAGCTATGAGTTGAGTTGATAGAGACACGGAATAGCTAACAGTTAAAGTAACTAATCAAACCTTCTTACTACCACAGAATATATAATTAGTGCTAACCATTAGGTTTCGTACCTCTCACGGTCATGAGTTACTTCAATAGGGTATTTGACTAAAAAAAATCGAATTAGTCCGTCAGATAGATTTCCAAAAAATATTGGACGCGTATATTTTCTTTAGTCGCGTAAACAAAAAAATAAGACTACAAACTTCGCTGAAAACTCGTGTGACGTCACTTGCCAGTACACTTTTTACTGGCAAGTGACGTTACAAGCCCCCACTCTTATACGTTTCTCCATCTTTGATGCGTTTTATCTTCATATTTTTTTACTGATTCGATAAAACAAAAAATACGTATCCAATATTTTTCGATAATCTAACTGACGGACTAATTCTATTTTTTTAGTCAAATACCCTATTGGATAATGTAATATTATTCCACGATTAGGCGAACGACGCAACAATGTTGCTTGTCACATAGCCAAAACATGGAACATGTTTGAAGTAGATTAAAAATGTAGAAGGCGCCAAGCAACGAAATAACGAACCAGCCTAAACTCCAAAATAGACAGCTAGATTAAACATTACTTACTTAACAGACACTTAATAGAAATTACTCTGTGAGCCACAATCGCCGACTCTACTGGATAGAAATACGAAACTTCGTGTAGAACTTCGCGCCAACTTTCAGTAATGCGATTAAAAGTCGAGTTGCTCCGCGACAGCGCGACAATAGATGTTACTTTAACGTTGTTTGTCTTGCGACATCCCCGGTCTGCAACATTGACGCCAACCGTTATAATGCCCAAGTTTTCTACCCTGTTTTTGTAGAGTGATTAATTAGTTCAACAGTGTAGAGGGAATGTTACTGGCTGATTTCCAGAATGTTTCCGTGTTTTTGGTAATGGGAAAAACATAAGTATTCGCTCTGAAATGGAAGTTAATGTCGTTTCATATAAGCTGTCGTAGTGTTCGTATTTTGAATACCATATTTTAGCAGTGGAAGGTCATTGTTAAAACCACATGAGGTTAAAACTTTGTCTACAAAGCATGACGTTTTTCAATGCCAGTGGGCCTTAAGTTCTACTGCCAGACCTAGAGCCCACGGCAAGCTCAAGTAACTTATTTATATATAGACACGTTCCTTAGGCCTGACGAAGGCAATCAGTATTAATCACTCCAGCGGCTGCCACTGCGTTTGCCTAGAAATGGCACTGAATACCTTTGCGACCCTACCATAAGTTTATTTTCATCAATTGGGTCAATCAGTGCTCCGAACCCCTATCGAATCGAGCAGAGACATGGTGGTTAAAGTACCTGATGACTAATGTAGGTCGTGGCATTTAAAGTGGTTGTACTCATGCTGCGGGTACAGAACCACAGCTCAGTCCATGGCTACTGGCGAGAGATGTCAAAATAAATTTGGCAAGAGTCAGTGCAATCAAATAGATAGGTACTCACGTACTCTTCCCAACTGTTAACCAAGAAATTGTGTACTGGTGTCCTTTATGGTTTTTTTTTCGTAAATCTGGTCTAGCTTTAGTTTACTATTACTGGGTGACATTAGTAATAACTATATAAAGTCAAACTTCTGTCATGATTTTAAATCCAAATTCCAATTCAGTATCAAACTCCAAATAACTGACAAACTATGTAGGTGATCTAAGAAAAGTGTATCTACAGTTTTGAACAACAATTTTCAATATTTCGACGTTCAAAAACTAGCAACGAACTGGCTGGTCTTGGAACTTCCGTTCAGAAACTTTGATGAGTTCGACACACGACGTAAGCGTCTGGGCGAGTTGCACAATGGTTCCCTTATTTTCTTTATACTTTTGAATAAAACTCTTTGGACCGAATTCACTCTGTCATCGTTTTGTTCCGTTCGACGTCTACATAATGTCGTGTAGATACGGTCTCCGGATAACATTTAATTGGTTGCATTCTATCCGTAAACTGTACTATTTTCGTTAGACATTTAGGTAGTAAGTGGCAAAGAGAGCCTAGTGGAGATAGCAACGGACTGCCATGCAGAAGGTATCGGGTTCGAATCCACGGCGCGCAACAATGACTTTTCGGAGTTATGTGCATATCGAATATTTAGTTAATTATTGCTTCACCCGTACCTCGGAGAGAGGAGATAAACAAAAAAGCTTTTACCTACAATCTTCAGTTACAAATAAAGATGAGAAAAGCTAACATCATAAACACTCAAATGAACGACACAGTGCTGAACAAACGCTAATCTAAAGTAATGTACATAAATAATTGTCCTTGGGCTTAAAATTACTTTCAGGCAATTTATCAGGAAAAAAAAATGTCTCGTGTGTAAGCAGATGGGCCAACCTTTTTTAGACTAACAGAATTTTCTAATCTGTTATCCCTATGTGTATCGCACAAAAATTTGTCAGTAAAAGGAGGATTTATATTGACAAATTACGTATAAAGTTGGTTGACAGTTGTGGCGGGCATCGCTCCCCTGAGAACAATTTTTGTTCGCACATAAATAAAGCTTAATAGCGCGTCACGAAGAAATTTAAGCGCAACTAGACCACGAAACTTTACACATTAATCTATTAGATTATCCAGGGGATATTCAAACGGTAAATGAGAGCTTATTCTAATGCGTGTTTAAGTTTTTTAAGAATTACTAGTGGAAATTCTAAGCCTGCGGTTTTAGAACCGACCCTTGTCTATCTCATTACTCTGGGCAAAAGTTTGCGCCAGAAATTTATGTTTTTGTAGTTAGTTGTTTGTGCTAAAAGCATTTTCTTAAAGTCTAGTGAGTTTAAATTGGATTGGTATCCCATGGAACAATAAAACTAGTTGGAAGGTACTGAAAGATGAAAGCAATAAACCGTCTTTATCACGTATCATTGGAAAGACCTGTGTCCACCGGTGGAGCTCCTTTATTCTGACGATGATTACTTTATTCTGACGATGATTACTTTACTCCAGTAAAGAGCCAAAGCAACGATCTGGTGAGGACCCCAGGAAGTAATTAATCTTAATATATAAAATCCTTGCGTTACTGACTGACTGACAGACACGCTACAGCCGAAACTATTAGGCGCAGGAAGCTGAAATTTGGCATGTATGTTCCTTGGGGACCGTAGGGTTGCACTAAGAAGGGATTTCCCGAAATTCCCACGGGATCGGCCAAAACGGGTAAATCAAAAGAAAATGCAGGCGTAGCTGCTGGCGTCGACTAGTTTGTAATAAACTTAGTCAATAGGACTCCTAATCTCAGGGTTGTGAGTTCGAGCTTACGTTGGGCGCCAATGCTAAGTACTTGGTGGTATGTGGAAGAGCAGCCTTAGACTAGCCTCAAGGAATAGCGATATCCCATGGTTCGTCCAATATTAGTATTCAAGGGTACTGACCGAAACCGAATGTCAGAGATCTTCATAATCCAGTCAACCCACATTGACGCCTTAACATGTTCTACGAGGCACCGGGCAAGCACTGATTAACAATTCAATAACTTCTATTTCTAACCTCAATAACTTATTTCTTAATAAATAACACTTTAAATATTGAAGTCTCTGATATCAGACCTATAATCTCTTTTCTCGCTAGCTATTCATTAAGGTCAACAAATTAGATGGAAGTAATCCCACGCATTCTACGTGGTCGTCGAATAAAGTCAATAAGTCACGACAATTTCAGATTATTCTGGAGTACCTACAGGAAAATTGGATTGAAAGATTCAATTACTTATTTATATAACTAGAAACTTTCCAGCGATTTGGCCTGCTGCAGTGAGACTTATGTGCGAGAAATCGTCCAAGGAACTTTTTCATCATACAACTCTTTGTATATCGACAACAGCATTTCTACCAGAACCAAGGAAAATTTCTACATTGTCTTAATTTTTTTTTATTAAGAATGTTGTTTTTATGGGTACCAACTTACTCCTACCATTTTAATATGAATAGCTCAGCCCACGATGATCCTTGCGATATTTAGAGCTGCTTCGCACCCGTAGCTCATATATTATAGTGATGATATATATTCTATATCTATAGCCTTCCTCGATAAATCAGGTATCGAACACTGAAATCCTTATTTAAATCTAAAGTAGTACTTACTCATTTGAATTGGTGCAAAGTATTCGTTTCGTGTAAATATCCACAGATTTACGATTTAACTAGTGAAAGCTACTAACTCAAATTTATTTTTGCGCGTTATACCTATAATAAACGCATGGAGTAAATCTAAATTGCGCTGTTGAAGTATTTACCCTTCCGAACAATTTTTGCCTCGTAATGTGCCAGTAATTTTGTAAAACATCACTATTCGTTACGCTCTTAGTCCAGAAACAATAAACTTATCAGAACCAGTAACGGAATAGCTCTTAAGATACTTTATAGACACTTCTGTTTGTTGTAATGGCCGTTTTAGCTTTGTTTGTATTTCAGTACTTACCTATAGAGTAGGTAAAAAAAAAATTATTACATCCCCTTCCGATATATACAATCTAGACATGTATGTAACCAAAAAATAAGAATAAATTATTTTAATGGTTGAGATTGAACAAAATATGTCAGCGGTTGACGCAGCGACGAAAGATTCTTTCGGACCAATACGACCTTTTAACTTTCAAGAGAAGAGCACTTGTGACTCAGAGTTCTAGCACAGTCTAGTGTGCTGGTGTCCATGGGTGGCAGTATTCCCTTACTATTAGGCGATCCATCTGTTAGTATGTTGGTGTCCATGGGTGGCGGTATTCCCTTACTATTAGGCGATCCGTCTGTTCGTTTGACTCCAATTTTATAAAAAAATACTTTATTTCTGCGCACTGCCTGTTAGAGTCCTACGGGTCAATCAGTTCAGGGATGTCTCGAACAGTTCATTGGGGCACCATGTGCGACAATAAAGGATCACAAAGAACCATTTGACAATGGCACAAAGTTTTATCCCGCGTGTCAATCAAAGTCACAACACAAGGTAATGCTGCATAAACTGCCGCTAAAACACTGCGCTATGCGCTATCCATACACTAAACAAAACTACATTCCGTAAAATAATCATTTTATGAGCACACAGCCCGTATCTAAATAGTTGCTCAGGTCAGTTATGTTTACACAAGACTGAATTGGATTGTTAAATTAAATTGAAAATAAATTAGATAATCCGTTTAGTTTTGTTTTCGGTACACATGTTTGCTAGTGTTTATAGATATATGGTTATTACACGTAGCGATAGCACTCTCAATAGAACTTGACAAGAGACCACTTCGTCTGATTAAAGCTCGACAAACGCTAACTTAAAGGATCCCAACAATTCCACCGCATTCTCTAAGCAACCCGAAGCTATTTTAAAAGATTTTACGACGTTGCAAAATCCAACGACATCCCGTAGTAGAGGCGCCACCAATATTTTTATGGAGCAAGGTGGGCCGAAGCACAATATTTCAGTTGTTCAGTGGGCCGACAGAGTTTATAGGCCGGCGTGGAGTGACGTCGTAATACGAACAAACATTACCTTTTTAAATTGAATTCCGCGCAATTTATCAGGTGGGCTTCGATAAAATACGATCCCCCCTCCTCAAACGATTTAATTCGACAGAAGTACATGTGGGCATCATTTTGTAATGACGTGACGTCGAGGGTGAGGGAGATGCCACCTATTCCTAGCTTGTTAGCAAATGATTAAAAGCAACACGAGAGCGAAAAATACTCGAGAATTAAATAGGTTGTAGGTGTTATGTAATCGAGGCAGAAGCAATCCCTTTGAATTTATAACGTGCCATGCACAGATATGAGAATTTAGTCAGATAGAGCGCATTTGTCCAACTAAGCGTGGCACGTTGACAGCTATGTGTGCGTGACCTTTGGCGACTGGCACTGTACGGACACGCGCGTCTATGTGTGTGAAAAGTTGCCAGATTATGAATAATCTCCCAGTATTTTGCATATAGTTATGTAGTATTCTTATATTCATTTGCGGTTTTGAAGAATTTACCATGGATTTAATTAATGCTTTTATAAATACATTTCTTAAATGTAGGTACCGAGTTAAGTTTTAACTACTTCGTAAATCTGTATATATAAAATCCTTGCGTTACTGACTGACTGACAGACAAGCTACAGCCGAAACTACTCGGCGCATGAAGCTGAAATTTAGCATGTATGTTTCTTGGGAACCGTAGGGGTGCACCAAGACGGGATTTCTCTAAATTCCCACGGGATCGGGCAAAACGAGAAATAAGAAAATATGTGCGTGCGAAGCCGCTGGCGTCGATTAGTTGAGAAATAAATAGTATGTATGTACACACGGCACCAAGTCAAGGTATTGTCGAACTTTTTGAAGAACGGCACAAACACACTTCTGTGCCACGCCTGTGGCGTTTTACCTTCGTGTATGACGGAATTAAATAAATATAAGTAAATAAAATTGGAGTGTCTATTAAAATTACCGCTTTTTACTGCATAATTTTATTATGGATACACGGTACATCATACAAAATAATTTAGCGGGTCTTAATCGCGTTAACTTAACTTATTTAAGGTATAAATACCTATTTGTTTCCGCCGTGGACAGAAACTAGTATCTAAGTGCACAATTTTAGATAAAGTGCGGGTTTCGGCACCTACCCTCACTTGGTCTTTATTTAAGTTCGCAATGTCGGTACTCTGACACACTACACTAATGAGTACCGAAACCCGCACTTCCACAAGACGGCGCTGAGCTCTCATCGTCATCAGTCTCTCCGCGACCAAGCTCGGTGCAAGACGAGCGAAACGTCGGAAACAAATAGGTATTTATACCTTAAATAAGTTAAGTTAACGCGATTAAGACCCGCTAAATTATTTTGTATAATGTATACAAATCGCGAAAGTTTAAAATCGATTACACGGTACATATACCTAAATTACATTTTTTACATTTTTTGTCTGTCTGTCGGTCTTTCTGTCTGTCTGTCTGTCTGTCTGTTTGTTCTCGCTAATCTCTGGAACGGCTGGACCGATTTGGACGGGACTTTCACTGGCTGATAGCTGATGTACCTACGAAAGAGTAACTTAGGCTACCCTCACTTGGTCTTTATTAACCGGGTACGCGAACTAGTCCCCTCAGGACGCGAGTGAAATCGCGGGAAACACCTAGTCATCCTATATGTTTCTGAGGTATTAAGTATCAAACCCACTCTCTTCAAAACGTCACATAATGTTTCAAAATAAATTATTTACGTATTTTGTTACATGGCACGTTAACCTACAGCGATTTATAAATTCAAAGGGATTGCTTCTGTCTCGATTACGCATCACCTACAACCTGTTTAACTCTCGAGTATTTTTCGCTCTCGTGTCGCTTTTAATCATTTGCTAACAAGCTAGGAATAGGTGGCATCTCCCTCACCCTCGACGTCATTACAAAATGACGCCCACATGTACTTCTGTCGAATAAAATCGTTTGAGGAGGGGATCGTATTTTATCGAAGCCTTAATTGCTTCATAAAAATATTGGTGGGGTCTCTACTACGGGATGTCATTGGATTTTGCAATGTCGTAAAATCTTTTAAAATAGCTTCGGGTTGCTTAGAGAATGCGGTGGAATTGTTGGGATCCTTTAAGTTAGCGTTTGTCGAGCTTTAATCAGACGAAGTGGTCTCTAGTCAAGTTCTAGTGAGATTGAAATGAAAAAAAGATTGCTATTGCTACGTGTAATAACCATATATCTATATACACTAGCAAACATATGTACCGAAAACAAAACTAAACGGATTATCTAATTTATTTTCAATTGAATTTAAGAATCCAATTCAGTCGTGTGTAAACATAGCTGAACTGAGCAACTATTTAGATACGGGCTGTGTGCTCATAAAATGATTATTTTACGGAACGTAGTTTTGTTTTAGGTACTGCATGGATGGCACAGTGTTTTAGCAGCTGTTTGTGGCCATCGCCATTGTCTTGTGTTGTTAGTTGAATTGGCACATGGAATAAAACTTTGTGCGATCCATAAATGGCTCTTTATGACTCTTCATTAGCGCACATGGTGCCCCAAAGAGTTCTTCGAGACTGCCTTGAGCTGATTGACCCGTAGGACTCTATGATGAGGCGCAGAAATAAAGTATTTTTTTATAAAATTGGAGTCAAACAAGCAGACGGATCGCCTAATGGTAGGTAAGGTATATACCGCCACCCATGGACACAACACATCCGCCACACTAAGGGCGTTTGTGCACTACACGGAATTTTACCGTCCGGCAGTCAGATTTACATCAACTTTCATTGAGAATTCATTGAAATTCATTGACAATTGTAAGAAATCGGTCTTGTAGTGCACAAACGCCCTAAAAGAGGAGTCACAAGTGGGTACTATTCCCTTGAAAGTTTAAAGGTCTTATTGGTCCGGAAGAATCTTTCGTCACAAGGGCTAACATACATAATTATTTACCAACTCAACCAATAAAAGAATTAATTCTCAATGTTTGTTAAATTTACACGCAAATGTTTGTATTGTGTATGTGTATGTCGGTAGGGGACGCAACGCAATAACGTATTTTTTTACCTACTCGTAAGGTAAGTACTGAAGTACAAACAAAAAAAAAATATAACAAATAGTAGTGTCTATATCTAAAGCATCTTAAGAGCTATTCCGTTACTGGTTCTGATAAGTTTATTGTTTCTGTACTAAGAGCATAACGAATAGTCATGTTTTACAAAATTACTGGCACATTACAAGGCACAAATTTTTCGCAAGGGTAAATACTTCAACAGCGCAATTTAGATTTACGCCATGCGTTTATTATAGGTATAGCGCGCAAAAATAAATTTGAGTTAATAGCTTTCACTAATTAACTCGTAAATCTGTGGATATTTACACGAAACGAATGCTTTGTACCAATTCAAATAAGTAAGTACTACTTTAGATTGAAATAAGGATTTTAGTGTTAGATACCTGATTTATCGAGGAAGGCTATAGATATAGAATATCAGTACATTATCACTAAATGAGCCATGAGTGCGAAGCAGCTGTAAATATAGCAAGGACCATCGTGGGCTGAGCTATTCATAAAAATCGTCGGTGTATTGTGTACGCATAAAAACAACAATCTTCGTAATTATTTTTTAAGACAATGTAGAATTTTTACTCTGTTCTGGTAGAAATGCGGTCGTCGATATACTTACTAGAGTCGTATGATGAAAAAGTTCCTTGGACGATTTCTCGCACATAACTTAGATTAGATTTAGATTCCATATCTCAGCAATTCTGCAGCAGGCCAAATCGCTGGAAAACTTCTAATTATTTAAGTAAGTCATTGACTCTTTCAATCCAATTTTCCTGTACTCCAGAATAATCTGAAATTGTACTGACTTAGTGACTTTATTTGACGACCACGTAAAGTGCGTGGGATAACTTCCATCTAATTTGTTGACCTTAATGAATAGCTAGCAAGAAAAGAAATTACAGGTCTGATATCAGAGACTTCAATAATTGAAGTGTTATTTATTGGGAAATAAATTAGAGAGGTTAGAAATAGAAATTATTAAATTGGTAATCATTGCTTGCCCGGTGCCTCGTGGAGCATGTTAGGTCGGTGTGGGCTGACTGGACTATGAAGATATCTGACAGTCGTTTTAGGTCAGTCCCTTGAATACTTATACTGGAATAGCCATGGAATATCGCTATTCCTCGAGGCTAGTCTAAGGCTGCTCTTCCACATACCACCAAGTACTTAGCATTGGCGCCCAACGTGGGCTCGAACCTATAACCTTGAGATTAGGAGTCCTATTGACTAAGTTTATTACAAATTGCTTCTTGGAGTCCTTACCGGATTGTTGCCTTGGCTCTTTACTGGGGAGTAAAGTACCTAATCATCGGTGGACACAGGTCTTTCCAATGACATGTAATAAAGTCGGTTTATAGCTTTCTTCTTTCTGTAGGTACCTGCCTCTTTCTTACTAGTTTTATTGTATATCAACCCAGTTTAAAGACACTGGAGTTAAAGAAAATGCTTTTAACACAAACACCTAACTACAAAAACATAAATTTCTGGCGCGAACTTTTGCCCAGATTAATAAGGCAGACAAGGGTCGGTTCTGAAACCGCAGGCTTAGAATTTCCAGTGGTAATTCTTAAAAAACATACAACAAGCATTAGAATAAGCTCTCATTAACCGTTTGAATATCCCCTGGATAATCTAATAGATTAATGTGTAAAGTTTCGTGGTCTAGTTGCGCTTAAATTTCTTCGTGACGCGCTATTAAGCTTTATTTATGTGCGAACAAAAATTGTTACCAGGGGAGCGATGCCCGCCACAACTGTCAACCAACTTTATACGTAATTTGTCAATATAAATCCTCTTTTTACTGACAAATTTTTGTGCAATACACATAGGGATAACAGATTAGAAAATTCCGTTAGTCTAAAAAAGGTTGACCCATTTGTTTCCACACGGGACACTTTTTTCCTGACAAATTGCCTGAAAGTAATTTTAAGCCCAAGGACAGTTATTTATGTACATTACCTTAGCTCTGTTTGTTCAGCACTGTGTCATTCATTTGAGTGTTTATGATGTACCTACACTCTTGTACTTAAGTCAGCTTTCTCACCTATAATAATTTGTAACTGAAGATTCTAGAAGATTTTTGGTTTGTCAGATATTAATATAATGTTTGCTTTCTAAGTTATATAAGATTTACTCTTCAATATAACAGCATATCTTTGACATAGTACCTAAGGTATTTTATATTTTTGTGCTGCTAATATGGTAAAACACACTTTCTCGGATTGTTCATAGTCGATTGACTATGAATTTCATAGTCAATCGACTATGAACATGATTTCCCGTGATTTCAAATATCTCCTAGCCTCCTCTCTCCTTGCGTTTAACACTAACAGTTCCTTGTGATCAGCGCGCCTGACGATTCTCAAACACTAAGTACTTTGATTTCACTTGTACTCGAACAACGTAACACGTAGAATTATACCAAAGAGATGGAATATTAACATTTCACTTCGCGTCTGATCCAGTACTCACTTCCATTGCCTTTAGATTAAGTGCTTAGTAATGTACATAAATTAGGGTTTCAAATGTGAAATACTTACCTCTTACCACCGCGCTGTACTTACTGACACTTTCACATGCAAAGATAAATAAAATATTGCCTTTTCCGATGATATATCTTGTAATCTGTATATGATGGCTTGCACGTGTCGTTATTTCAGTCCAAAATAAAAATAGTAAGTGTTATTTGTTATTCATTGGCTAATTGACCCAATAGATGTCGTCCATGTCCATATCCGTCATTATATATCCAGAGTAGCAGTAATATTGCGCAGTTGACTTCATAAAACATGCAATCATTGGATATAAATGTATTCAGAAACGGCACAATGCCTATGGATCGCACAAAATTATATCCCACATGGGGGGAAGTCCAAATCACAACACTACTAAGTTTCAAAGCGAAAGACGACAGGCCATCAACCGCATTCAATTTTAGGAAGAAAGCAGTCTGCTGTCACTCATAGGACATGAGAAATTGTAGTTAGCAGATGCGTGTAAGGTACAGATACAGATCCGTACTCTTCATATGTCTCAGAACATGGTTGCCATGACCATGTTGTCATACTCTCTTTGCAGTACCACCATCGCTTTTGTCTCCATAATCAGAACTCCATATAAAAATATTGTACATGAAACTTGAGGTTCTCAAATTGCAAGCCGTCATTGAAGGTAGGTAAATGAAACGAAATCGGATGCACGCGAAGCCGAGTGATGGCTTGACGCAAATTAGACAGGTGTCAAGGCGACGAGACGCGATCCAGAGATTCTACTCGTCGTTAGTAGTATACTAGACTTAACGAGTTTGCCTCAAGTAGCTGGTAGGGTTGCCCAAGGATAAGGAATAAATAAGTATTTTTTTTCCAGTTTTTCTAATGAAGTTTTTCGAAAAGGGTCTCTAATTAAAACACTCTGCGCGCAGCGCCTACCAATGATTTTTTGAAGTTTTAAGTGACTCGATGTTAAGTGTATTATTGCTTGCAAACTGTGAAGGAAAACATCGTGAGGAAACCTGCACTGATTTGGAGTTCTCCATAATTTTCACAAAAGATACACATAATTATGTGAAGTCCGCCAACTCGCAATTTGCCAGCGGGGTAGACTTTACCTTTCTCATAGCGAGACTTGACTTGCCATTCGTAACAGATCGGCAAAGTTAAGCAACGCTTGCACAGGTCGCCACTTGGATGGGTGACCAAGTGTGGCATTTACATCTGAGCGCTACCGTGCTTCGGAGGGCACGTAAAGCTGTCGGTCCCGGTTCTTGTCTAAGGATAAGGATCGTTAGGCCATGTCGGAGGCCTTCGGGCGGTCTGAAAAACTCCGATACCAGAGTTGGCCACACACTCACATGAAAAACAAAAACAAAAAATAGCGAGAAGAGTCCGAATATAGTAATTTAAACTTTCGTGGTCACTAACATTACATTTTAATATTCCTACGGGATATTATACCAAGATGACGAATATTTCGTTTTTGAAAGAACAAGTTTATGTTTCATTCATAAGGTAAAATTTCCTTAGTCGAGACTAAGGAAATTTTATCCTAGTTTTAAAACGTATTTTACCTTAGTTTTAAAAGTTAGGTATATCAGAAATAAATCTTTCAACATACTATGCACTTTACACTGACATAAGATACAAGACCATTTTCATTTCCACCCATTTGCTCTTGATGCACGTGAAACTACTTCAATTTGGACGTGTAATGTTGTTCCAACGTGGCTGTACTTGTGTTCCGTACGGTAATACGTCTGACGGCGTTCTGAAACAGAAATGCAGCCAGAGGTAATTAGTAGGTTGAATAAACGGAGTAAAAGGCCTGTAATGAGAACTGGTCGCTTTTAGTACGAGTTTGGTTCTGGACGAAGAGACGTGAGCCAGTTTTATATGTAGCTATGTAGCCAAGATCGTATGTGTATCACACATACGATCTTGGCTACATAGCTACATATTATATGTATGCTCCAAATTTCTAATTCCCTTTGAGGCTGTTTCGAGCAAGCGCTGCATCACACGGACGCTAATTATTATTGCACTGACTAGATAGGTACCGGCCTACAGCTACTTTTTGAAAGGAATCGTTGAGTTTCTTTTCGTTCATTTTAATTAAATCTAACCTCTCAATAAATTCTGTGTCGCAGGGATTTTTACGAACACAAAGATCATCCGGATTCGGAGCATCAGCTTGTGGAACATACAAAGAGTTGTTAGGTACCTACATACTAGATACTTATACCATTATGCCATAAGTGTGGTCAGGTCAGTTTAGATACCTGAAAACTATCAAATTGTTTTCTGGCAGAGAGTGCACACTTTCGTTAAAAGGACTGTAAATTCTACGCCCGCAGTGGTACAATAAACATTGAGCCTTACTTCACAGAACCCTGTGTACGTTCTCAAGGTGCTTCAATCAAAGCATAAGATCCAAGATTGAGAACCAGAGGAAAGCTATAGGTAGTTAAACCCTCTCTCTATAGTCAAAATCGTCAAATGTACATACTTGTCTTGATATACTTAGGTACTTTTATATACTATTTAAAAAAGATACTGTTATTGTTACGTACTTGCCTCCTAAAACATGTTGTCTGTATACTAACATATTCTTGCAACACACTGAATGTACTTACCAAAAAAATACGTCCGACAGATAGGCAATATTTCTCCGAAAGCACCAATTTGCCAAGCAAACCACGATTTGTCTCGATAACCCTATCGGGAATGGGATGTCAGTAAAGCACCTTCAGAACGGAGTCGACAACGATCGTTCCGTTGCCTAATAAAGGCTCGGCGTATGAGATTTCAATTTGGCGGCATTCTCGTGGAGGCTGGAGCCACGACACGTTACGTATATTATTAATGGCCCGACATGGGAAAAATTGCATAGATGTATAGAATATAGAGTAGGCAAGCCAAGCAAAAAAATGGCGCGTTGATAGAAAGACAAACAAAATTTATTTTGTACTCGATTTTCCCTTTTATTAACCAGCAGCTTCGCGCGTCCATTACAGAAGAAGCCAATTACATTGCCATACTAATTTCATAAATGCGAAAGTTTGTTTGTCCTTCTTTCATGCACAACAACTGAACGGATTTTGATAAAACTTTGCAGTAATTTCCATCAAAATAACATAAAAATCGTAATAACAACCACTTACACAGGCTTAACCACGGTATCTTGTAAGGTATAAAACCACTTACTTATACCATCAATACAGATTTACATAGAAGCGCAGTTCTTAAGGATTTCGTGTGCCGGTGCCGATTCCAAGTGGAGACTGTCTCCAGTTTAGTTCGTAGTTGGCGCCGTTGGCAGCGCTGGCGTCGTTCTCCGTCTCTCTTGCTCTCGCAGTTAAGATACACTCGAGGAACGTTCGTCTCTCTTGCTCTCGTAGAGACAGCTGTCACAGCGTGACTGCCACGCCGCCAAGCGGCAATTTGGGTCACAGAAAGTTTGTCTTCAGAGCGCCCATAGGAAATGCGCCTCTATGTAAATATCTGAGCTCTTTGCCTATACCAAATGCATTCTCTTTCTCTTTCTATCAACGTAACATTTTACTTCCATAAGCGCTTATAGCTCGCCTGCTCTATCTAAACATTATCTCTATGGAAAATTGGCCGAATGACTAAGATGCTTGTACAGATGCGTTATGACGGGTTTCCGTAATCGTTCTGAAACGATTCCTTCCGATATTTACGGTTGTTATGGATTATCGGTAATCGTTTAATTTATGCTGTTGCCGCACAAAAAATTGTTTTCCATAACAAATTGTTGGACTAAGAACCACATTTAGCACAGCTTGCTATTAAATATCGAAGTGTCCATAGTATTGTGGTGAAGCAGTTAATATAAGGATTCAAGTTCATAGACAGGTGGTAAATTCTGACCTTTCCAGTTCTTAAATATTGGTAAACTTTTATCAACTTCAATTATTTCAATACAACCTTTTTCTCCTTAAGAAACCGGATTAATTACTGAGAAAATTAAGTGTTTGCAAAAATTATCGCATTTCTCAATAAAAAGAAACGAATGGCGCCATTTTATCTAGTTGTTTGGAACATTCCAGACGGAACACCATCTGTAAAACTGCATAAAACAGGCAAGGTAGCTATCCTGGCCCATCTCAAACAACCGCCGTATCATAGTACAAAAAGAATAGTAGGATAGCTTCATACAAATCGGCCGCCGCCGGTTTGAATGTACGCGTGAGTCGCCGGCGCCGTGTACGCACGTACTTTTCACGCACACAATCTCATAGACGAGCGCGGCCCGGCGCGGCCCGGCGCGGCCCGCCGCGGTCTCAGTACGGGATACGCCGCGCGTAGGTATGACGCAAGAGTAGGCAATTAACTCGCCGATCGGCCTTAGCTAACCTACTATTCTTTTTTACTATGGCCGTATGCTGTATAAACTGATTACAACGCTCTCATAAACGCGTTCGCGGTACGATAGTGACAGATGACGTCACACCTCTGTATAGCGCGCGGATTCATTATCTCTGGTGATTACAATCCGCGGGGAACGTCGTCGTTTTGATGTATTACCTTCGGGCTGCGACGGATCAGCGGCTGTGGAACAATGTCTTGTCTTATACAACTCATCTGATATATACTAATAACTATCTGTGGACCGCAGTTTCAGATGCCGATCTTTCTCCTCCTGAAAATTAAATTTTCCGTGGGTCACAGTTACTGATTTTGTTTTCATTTTGGTTTTTAGGGCGGGCTAAACTATAGTAACAACGTGCGTGCTTGTCGACTTTGTTTATGGAAGATATGAGATCTAAATTACTGCCAAATCGAGTAAATAACAGTTAGAATAGTATGCCGCGACTTCGCCGAAAATTACAAATACTGGGTGATCGTTTTTCCTATTAGGTAGGTATAGCTATTTAAAATATACCTTCATAATGGAGCTGCTTTACCGGCAGACGACATGTCTAAGTGATTTATAATTTAAAAATGCTATTTCATTTTTTATTGATAGATATCAAATATCGACTGCGTCTAGACCAATTTATGAATTTAGACATGAGATTGGCTAAGTAGAGGCGGTATAACGTTCGCAAGCAGTTGAATAGATTTTTTTGGCAGTCCATTTGATTAGGTGTTAACTAGGAATAAAAATCTTTTTATTTTTAATCTAAGGCTATATCTGGTGTTGGAGTCAATCATCCTCCTAGCGTTATCCCAATCTTAACCTGGGGTCCGCTTTGTAGTCTAACCGGATTTGGCGGAATATTAGCTTTTCCACGGAGCGACAGCCTGTCTACAGCAACCCGAAGGGATAGCGATATTCCATGGTTTAGACTAGTGTCAGTTTATTGAGAAGGTACTGACGCCCTATAACGGCTGTCAAAGATCTTCATGACAACCGGGACCGACGGCTTAACGTGCTCTCCGAGGCACGAGGCAGGCGATAATTAACAATTCAATACGCACATAACTCCGAAAAGTCATTGGTGCGCGCCGTGGATTCGAACCTGATACCCTCTGCATGGGCAGTCCGTTGGTATCTCCACTAGGCTATCGCTGCCTAGTGCGCAGTAAATATTAATTGATTTATCGACACATTTAGCATCCCGATCAAGAACAAATGACGGAAATCAGAACCTAGCGACACTATATAAGGGAACCACTCAAACCCCAGTAATCAGAACCACAGCGTTCCTTTTTCTATTAACCATCGCATAAGAAGCCATTTTAAAGTAAGTAGCAAGTTCAAAAATCTCCATTTCACGAAAGCCTCTCTAGATATTCCCGAGGCGAGGAATGCCCACTGGAGCGTAGGCTAACAGTTCAATTATAGAGATCGTATCCAGCCCTCGTTGATCGCCTACATCTAGATATGATTTCTTCTAACTAGACATCACAATCCGTTTACCGCATCCAACTAAGTATTGAAAACTTTTCTACAATATGCGCATATTTATTTATTTTTTATTAGTATTTTGGTGGTGAAGTCAGTTTAGTAGTTAGTGTTTTTCTTCCTAAATTGCCTTAGCTGATAACAGTGATAAGTGTGATAACCAACGAAAGATGCATTCCACTTCGTTATACCTAATCTTAAAGAATAAGTAATTAATGACATTGCCTTTGAGCTTACCATACCTAGATTATATGCTTGGCGTAAAATAATACAATCAACTTATTAAAAAAGCGATAAATACGCTTTTTTAATAAGTTGATTGTATTATTTATGTCTTTATATTTATTTATTATCTTTATATATATATAATAAATAAATATAAAGACATAAATAATACAATCAACTTATTAAAAAAGCGATAAATACGCTTTTTTAATAAGTTGATTGTATTATTTATGTCTTTATATTTTTTTATTATCTTTATATTGTTTTTGTGTGTTTTTATTTATATCCACTATGTAGTATGGAACGTATCAATGATCAAGACCTAAATACATACATAAATGTGAAAACGTATAAATGGTTGATAGTTACAAAAATATGTACTCATTTAGTTATAAGGAACTGTTTGTTTTCCAAATAAAATAAAATAATATAGCCTATAGGATTAGGTTAGGATCGCGGGAAGCGGTTGGATACGGGCGGCTCAAAATCGGTCTGTTTGGAGAACCTTGGGGGAGCCCTATGGCCAGCAGTGGACGTCTCTAGGCTGACATGATGATAGCTTATAGGAACTGCAGAGTGTGCAGAGACATTTTTCACATAGCTCATGGCGATTTTTTACGCATTAGGTCATGAAAGGGTACCTAAATATTTTATTTTGTAGACAAATGAGCATTAAGTCATAAAATTATTGTTTAGAACAGCGATCACTTGAAGCAAATTTATCGAATAGACTTAATGTTATTTATTCAGGCTTTATATACCTAAGTTTAAGCCGCAAAATCTATTGATCGAGACAAACGTTCGTATTCGCAACGACAATGAAAGCTTCAAGAGCACATTGTAACGTTACTGGTAACAACAAAATTAAAAAAAAATTACAGGTAAGCCATTTTTCAACAGAATGCAATTTTTCTAACGCCATTGTAGATGCATCTCGTCGGGTTAATTTGGCCGAAGTCGCGACGCGCGGTGCACGTTCGGAGGGCGATCGCACGGAAAATTGGTCTCCTTCGCTATTTGATTATGTACCAAGATCCCTTGCGAGAATTCCGACGATTCTCGTAAAAAATAAATTGGACAATATGGAAGTCAGGTGGGGAATTTTTAAAGTTCGAATCAACATTCTGTACACGAACGCGTTTTACGCAACGGTCTCGGCACTCATTTAGCTTCAATGGTTAAAATTATAAGCTTGTGCTGTTGTAGCGGTTTTATATTTTTTAAATTTAGTAACTAAATATGTTCGTCTTTCACAAAATACAAAGTTGTATTGTTTGAATGTGACTAACAATTTGTACCTATCCGTAGCATACACATTAGTTCTACATAAAACATCTTGAGTTCGAAAAGAGACAACAC
Organism: Euclidia mi; assembly: GCA_944739405.2. Lineage (NCBI taxonomy): Eukaryota > Metazoa > Arthropoda > Insecta > Lepidoptera > Erebidae > Euclidia > Euclidia mi. The sequence goes on along the minus strand of OX123188.2, from coordinate 8,680,552 downwards.
TTTATGATGATGTTGAAAATTGAGGGTTTGCAAACCAATTATACCTATTGCACAAATTCATTATAATGCTACTGCTACACCTACGTTTGCGTTAGCCGGTAGCCCAACTATGCATTAATTAACGCGTTAAAAAATGTGTTGACTTTTGGTAATTTAACGCGTTAAAACGTAGGCCAAATCTACGTAGCGTCTAAATAACTCAAAATAAAGCGCTAATTGACGCGTTATGACGCAGGCAGCAGGAGCACAAGAAAAAGCCGAGTCATATTACACCTATATGTTTTTATGTCTTGGAAACAAAGTCAAATCTTAATATATAAAATCCTTGCGTTACTGACTGACTGACAGACACGCTACAGCCGAAACTATTGGGCGCAGGAAGCTGAAATTTGGCATGTATGTTCCTTGGGGACCGTAGGGGTGCACTAAGAAGGGATTTCCCGAAATTCCCATGGGATCGGCCAAAACGGGTAAATTAAAAAAAATGCAGGCGTAGCTGCTGGCGTCCTCTAGTAAATATGATAAATATGATAAAACAAAGTTGTAATGTCTGTTGAGATGAATTCAACAGGTATGATTTTTAATGGCCGAGTTGTAAAGCTGTAATGCATTGAGCTCGCTTAATACCCCGCTTTATAGTGGACGCCCGTAATGATCATAATTATGCGTCAGTCATCATTATGTATTCATGGAGGCAAACAATTATCGACATTTTATAGTTAGGTAGAGTTACATCATCAGCCTTTAACAGTCCACTGCTGGACTAGGCCTCTCCTTTGAAAGGAGGAATTGGCCTACTATACCACGCTGGCCAAACGGGTTGGTATAGGGTTTGTATCAAGTTTTCCTTCTCTTACAGTGCTGTTCTTTGCATTATATGCTCCCTCTGTCGGCTCTTACTACACCTATGGGATGATATGGGGTGGTGAGATTACGTATTCTTAGTCCGTCACCACACGGACGGTAGAGTTACGGATTTAGTTAAAGATTTTGTTGATGTTGTTAGGCTGCTTATTTTTGTTGTACTTGTCTCTTTACGCTATGGTAAGGGGTCTCGGACTCTCTATGCCGAATGCCAAAAGTATGAATCCTTACAGTTAATCCAAGGAAAGATTCAGGGCAAGATAAGTGTAGGTAAGAGCAGAATGTCATAATAATTTACGCAAGATGTTCGGCAAGAATACTCTATTTTGTTTTAACTGTCATAATTTTTGTCGTACTGCATTAGCGGCCATTCTTTATAAAAGCAGACGAAAAGTACAATGATAAGACATCAAACTTTTTAATTCTTTTAGCTACTGTGAACTGATTTCAATAAAAATATATACTAAGAGAAAAAAGCTGAATCTTTGAGCCAGGAAGAAACGGTGAAGCAGAACCAGAACCTTGTACAATATACCGGCAAGATTTTCATGCAGTACCTACTGAATCACCGGTGCGAAAAAATGCTCTTTAGAAGTCTTGTGTTGATTGGTCAGTTCTTTGTACTTTGTAGCTCAGCTATCTAACGTATATGCATTATAATAATTCGCCGACCGTGCTCTAAGGCGGACATGTAACGCGTAAATATATTTAATTTTATTGTTTAGCGCGGCGCAAGCCGACGCTCACAATTTTTATCACCATGAGTGACAAACTTGTGGCGAACGAGCTGCTGGCGTTCCTGCAGCAGAAGCTGGATGTCATGGACGAGGTGTCGGCTATCCAGATCTGTTCCAGCAACTTCAGCGAGGAGGACATAGCGGCTGCCAAGCTGCTTCTGTACAGGTCGCTAAACAAATGCGACCAGATGGTGTCCCGCAGACGTGATGGGACAAAGAAAAGTTTGCAGGATATTATCACGCTACTGAAGGAGACCGATCCTGACGACGTGCCGCCGTTTGTGGCGAGGGACTTGACCAAGTTGCCTCCCGTCACTTTCGATCACGTCGACGTCACAAGCCTTTTGAAAGACATTGTGTTTCTGAAGGCAAGCTTAGCGGATTTACAAAAGAAGCTACAGGCATCCCAAGACACCGTTGCACTCTTGCGCACGGAGGTGGACGACCTACACAAGGTTGTCAATTTAACTGGGTCACCGGCGCGTAGTAACGTCAACACGCGCCGAGGTGCATGCGTCGACACATCTGTCGCAAGTTTCGCGTCAGCAGTTTTGTCGTCGCGGAATGCTTCCGACTGCTGAGTGCGCTACACGAGCGCCCCGCAGCCCTGCCCCCGTCACCGCCGCGCCTTCATGTATCGCCGCGCGACCTCAGCGAATAGAGGCTCAGCAGGTCACTGTAAGCACCCCCGTTGCTTCCACGCTGAAGTCCATGCCGGAGACGGCAAAGAACCGCGACGAGGAAGCAGATGATGGTTTTATGACGGTGCAGAGGAGGAAGCGTCGTCAGAAAACCAACAAGAACTGCTGCGGTACGGCTACTGTGGAGTCTGGTGCAAATCTACGCGCTGCCGCACCGAACACACACATCTATGTCTCTCGCCTCCACTACACCACTAAGGCGGAGGACATCGCGGAGTACGTGCGCCAAAAGTTGAAGTACATGCCGAGAGTGCAGCTGGAGTCGCGACGCAACGTCAACTTTAAGGCGTTTGTGGTGCGGGTTCCAACGTGCTATCTGCATGCTGTCATGAAGGAAGAGTTTTGGCCGAAGGGTGTGGTGTTCCGTCGCTTCCGCGGACAAGTGCCACACGAACGCACAACAACAACGTGCAAGTGAAGCGATACTAACATAGTTTATAAGTATATTTATACTAACAATCACTGTATGTATGTTAGACTGTAAGGTATTTATCTATGCCTCTATGCCACGTGAAATAAAATGATTTATTATTATATATTATTATTTTACTGACTGTGAGACTGATAAAAAAACGAATCATATTATAAATACCTACTAAATTACAAACTATTGCTGCGTCATCAACAGATTAGCCATACCAAAAAAACATTGCTGGAATTTAAACTACCTGAAACCAGGAATCCAAAATAATTTAATAACAGGTACGTGATAGTTAAATTTGTTGGTAGGTTGTAGTTAAAACAATTCATCTCCCAGTTCGTCATAATCGGAGGCCGCTAATTGGGAAACTTACCCTACCTGCGGACTGTTCAAAGCTTTCAAGTCATTGTTTACACCCACCTGTCAGTTGTGAAGTTTAATTATTGCTACAGCGCTGTGGTTGCTAGGTCAGACCTCAAACCTACACAATATACATTTTCCGGTTAATATACATCGCAAGCGGTCAATATTGTTGGCACTGGTAGGGTACGCTACACAAACGCGTGTGGTTGTTCCACGCTGTCACAGAATATCAACGTAGACCATTTTTACAGGAACTAGAGCTTTAAATACAGCATACATATAACCAATATAGGAGATATGGAGAAAACATCAACTCTGATGCTAAGCAGAGCTCCATCAACCTAGCTTAAAAGACATATTTAGTTGGATGAACTAAATTTGAATCACCTGATTGTTATTATGCCTGCTTTTTTCAGAGGGCTATGTTACAATCCGTTAACTTGTTGGACATTGAGTGACGCTCGTTCAATCAACGTTCGGCCTAGTCATTCAATCAAATGTCGTCATTCAATACACGCGCTAGTCATTCAATCAAAAAGCAGATTCAAACAGATGACTGCGACGCAGATATCAGCAGCGTTAACATCTTAAAACGACGCGACGCGAAGCTAAAAAGAACGATCGAAAATCCTGAATTATACTATTGTTGTAAGTTGTGCATATAGGCAAGCAGCGATAACTGTGTGGAGAGACCGACAGACTGCTACGCAGGGGGGCTCGGGTTCGATTCCACGGCACGCACCTATGACTTTTAGGAGTTAAGTGCTTATTAAATTGTTCATTATCGCTTGCTTATCGGTGAAGGAAAACATCGTGAGGAAAACTGCATGTCTTAAAGTTCTCCATAATGTTCTCGAAAGACATGTGAAGTCTGCCAACCCGCACTTGGCCAGCGTGGTGGACTATGGCCTTACCCTTCTCATAGTGAGAAGAGGCCCGTGCCCAGCAGTGGGATAGTTTATATACAGGGCTGATGATGATGATGAAGTTGTGCATGCAACTACTGTAGATAGAATTTCATCCATCGGAGCGCAGTCCAACAGGCTCTATCACTTAGTGTAGTCAGAAGATCCTCACTCTAGTTGGAGGAACACAACTCATTTCCTTTTCAAACCTGCATAGGCTAATAAAGATTACAGTATTTCTCTTCTGGGTTCTCTTTTCTCTTCTTATACCGTCTACCCTTTTACCCCGTTCCTCTATTATTATTTAGAATGCCATTTTTACAGCAAGTAAAATTTTCTCGCTATATTTTCTTCAGTCTAATACATAATCGCTACTACTAAAAACCTAAGCAAACAAGCTATTACATAGGTAGCGTGATGTAACAAATCTTCAGAATAACTAAGATTGTGTAGCGAGGTTCACCTAATAAAGGCGTCTCCACGACTGTGTTCCGGTATGACATTTCCGGATCACATTATAACGTTGAGATTCTGGCTCGCTTGCAAACAAACTCTCATCTCCTGTTTGGAACAAACCAGCCCTTACTACGGATGTTCGAGTTCACTGTGAGAATTACACGTTGGATTTTAAATGAAATTATACTTTAACAATATTGTTACGAAATATATTTGCATGGACGTGTATGTTTAAAATGGCCACACGTTGGGCGCCAATGTAAGCATCCATCGTTTCTAGGGATGGTAAGTAGTTATGTGTATTCAATAGACGTACTGAGGTAGTACCTAATTCTAAATGTAAATGTACTCTCGTTCTTTGCTCCTTACTTTTAGATTCGTTTTCGACTTTTTCATTTTTTTACTGTCCTATATGGCTTCTACTCTCCATAGAAGATTTGTATTTAAATTTTTGAGCAAGTAACATTAATAAAAGAGCGGCTGCTTTGTCCTCGAAAATTTGTTCCAAGTATTTTTGGTATTTATTAAGGACAAATGGTCCAACCCTTTTTAAGGCATAGGGGATATTTTTCCCACCATGATTTTAATTTTTTTTAGTAACAAAACCTCATCCTTGCGGTACTTATTTTACTTTAGCTATTTTTTTATTAATTTGTCATTATTTTGACGTAAAGAAATTGTAAACTATCAAGTATATTTTTCTTCGGTGGTTTGTTGAAGTTTGAAAAGTAGCAATTTTACGTATTCAATTTTCTAGTTAGGGCTATCTCTTGAATCTTTTTATTTCTGAGGCAAGTTTTATTTTTAGCATGTGTTATTATATTTCATCTGAAGGATTTTACGCAAATCTTTTTGCCTGGGTGTCTTGATATTTTATAATATTTGTTTGTTATGGTGGGAAACATATTCCCTATGCCTGTGGGTGGCTGTGGCTGTGTGCTGTGCCACTATGAATATTGCCATTTTTCACGGCTTTTCACATACAGTAGTCATTGTTCCTATGAATAAAAGTTATTTTCTAATTATATTTGTTGATTACGTAGACCACAGACTAACCTATTGTACATTAGACTAATTCAAGATCACCTTTTCCATACTCGTAATGTTCTATACTGTCCTCCTACACAGGCAAAGGGGATATATTTACCACCATAGAAAAATTATAAAAAAATTAAAAATATATATTTATCATTTTCTACCCCCATATTATACCTAAATCCGTCAACAGTGAAGTTTTTCCACCGCAGGGTCACTATGCCCTATAAAGGGCCCTAAAAAATACCAAAAATACTCGGAACAAACTTTCGTGGATTATGCTTTATATGTGATCCTACATGAGATTTATGCTAATTATGTCGCAAAATGTCGTCCGAATAGTGTTCAAGGGAAATTTAAAATTATTGTGAAAGACTTATATCTTACGATACCACAATTCTCAGATACGTTGAAGAGCAAGAAAAGTTTCCAACATTTCATTAAAGTTTTCTTGTACCATTTCTTTTCTTCGTGTTTGACGAAGGGTTCTTCGAACTCTACAATGGAGCCCAAAAACTCTGGTTGATTTTCCCATAAACGCTCAACCGCCATCCAAAAGCCTGATATTCACATATAACCAGTGGTAGTACCCCCGGCATTTCACATAACATTACAATGCATTGTCTTTTGTCACTTTAGTGGGAGTTACTCGAGAATTTGTACAAGTTGAGCGAAATATTTTTGCACGAATTAAGCTTCTTGTATAACACAGGGAACGAGATTTCCACACAGCGTCTCTAGCCAACGCGGCGACGAATCGAATATATAGGTACGATGCGAATATCTTGAGCAGCTATGTTATACCTACTCGCGTTGTTTTAGCATAATAATTCTGAGCTGTTTCCTTTCATGGAATCATTTGCTAAAGGCTAGATAACTTCCTGGTAACAAAATGTCGCTGGATTGCTTCCATAATATTCCAAGACGTACAAACATTTAATAGCCAGTGATTATAAAGCCTCGACCCGAACACAACTTAGAAATATCAAAAGCTTCTCTACCTATGTTTGTTTCCACAGAAATTTAAGAAAACTTGGAATTAAAACCAAAACATTCCCGTAATACTTTGGACCGTTTATTTACAAACTCTCCGGTGAACCCTTTCCAAGGCGCGCACCGTCCCAACAAAACAAAACCGCTAGGACCAATAAACAACATTTTTCTTTAATACACGACGCCGTTTGTAAGAAACGGTGTAAATGCTTTACGTATTTAGATTTAGTTTAGCTCGCGGTGCCTTGTTTGCACCGCAGTCGAAACTCTGGAATAATGAGAAAGAAGAAACTGATTTCATTTAACTTTAAATTGACGCAATTTGTGCATATAATTAGGTTGTTTCCAACTAGTCAAATCAAGCACTTTTAATGAAATGTCAAAAACGACCTTTGCTACGGCGTTTGTATGAAACAAGACGTGACGTCATAGTTTTTTGCTGTCAAATAGGATACTTATTATCAATAAATTGTCGATAAAAATTGTTAAATAAAGTTTTAACATTAATTGATGAATTAAACTACTTTTATTTTGACATGTTTCACTAGATAAAAATATTTGTATAATTTATTTAACCATCAGGAAACTTCCCTATTATAGCCTAGTAGAGTGACACCAAGAGACTGACATGCAGTTTAAATCTTGCGACTTGTCGAAGTTATGTGTGTATGTGTGTATTAACACGTTTGCTGCATTACGAGATCTATCAGATCTCTTGCATGACTTTCATATTGTGCGTTGAATATAATCGTGTTGTTTCACTTCTTGCGGCAGGATCTAAAGTGTAAAGTTTTTTAAGTATGAGTAGAACAAATATACCTACATATTTGCTTTCTACTTAACGCTGAATTCAAGGACATTAAAAATAAATTAGAGATGGATTAGGTCCCGTACGCACAGTAGGTACTGTAATTATTTCCATTCCTAGCGTTAGCAGATATGTCGGACTCGGTACTCGTGGAATCGTAGGCCTCGTAGACGCAAGAGAGGGCCACCCTGCTTTGCGGGCGCTGCGTGACTCGTTTCAGTGTTGTGCTACCATCGACATTGAAAAAAAAATGCCTGTTTAAAAATTAGAGCCTCATGAGAAGAATCAGGCAAGAAACTCAGAGCCACTCTTTTCATCGTCCTGTTGTATACAATTTAAATAACTAAGTAAGTAACTAGGTACCCTGTATTTGTCATGTATGATCTGGTTTGTCCATAATGTTGTCGTTAATTAATGTGGTTATTTTAAAAATAATATAAAAGCACTAAACTAGACTAGCACAATACAGACACAACAGCTTACATTCACTTAAGACTTAAAAAATTTAAGCAAGAAATAGCCCGTGGGAACGAACAAGTTAGGTAATCCCAAGCATATTCATCTTCCATATAATCTAGTACCAAATAGTAGCCTTTTTGACAACATTTGTGCGCAATGCAAGCAATCAATGTGCTTACCATGTCTTAATAAAACACTTTGTATAATAAATAAAACTTTTTCAATCGACAACAGAGACATTATTTTATTCCCTTTACTACTTACTACATATATTGAACTATCTTTGGTGGCGGTACGAGATACAATCGAATTTTGTTTTTGGTATTTGTAGTTTATTCAAATGTCATAACTGCATGCGAACCTAGCAAAATATAAAGCAATAAGCTATCTTTCACCCATAAAAACTTCAAAATATATGTCATTGTTTTTTAGAAGATATAAATTATTTTCAAAACTGTGTCTTTAGGAGACTGATTAGACCTCAAAGGCACCAAAGGAAAGGTTAGTTTCGAGATCTTTTAGGTCTCCAAAGCACCAGCTGAAAGTTCTTTGAAAATGATGGCGCAGTGAACGTGTTAAATTAGGGTGCCCGCGGTTACACTCACGTTATTTAAGGCTACTGCTCCGCTCCCGTCGCTCATAGCGTGATGTTATATAGCCTATAGCCTTCCTCGATAAATGGCTTATCTAACAGTGAAAGAATTTTTCAAATCGGACCAGTAGTTCCTGAGATTAGCGCGTTCAACCAAACAAACAAACAAACAAACAAACAAACAAACTCTTCAGCTTTATATATTGGTATAAGATAAGATTAATGAAATTATCGATTGCCCCGTGCGTCGAAGGGCATGTTTACCTGTCGGTGCCAGTTGTCATGGAGATCTTCGACAGTTAATTATCAGTAACTAAGTATTAGCATAGAGCATAGATATTTATTAATAGAGATGTTTTTCTTATTGCCGCTTTTAAGACAAACTTTCTGCGACCCAAATTGCCGCTTGGCGGCGTAACAGTCGCGTGAGTGTCAGTGCTACAGCTGTCTATTTCTTACGCCAAAGCAATGCAAGACAGATGGCAAAAGACGCTAGCGCCGCCAACGGCGCCAACTACGAACTACACTAATGACAACCGTCAATACGCCAACTTTAATCGGCACATGACATCCTTAAGAAATAAGCTTCTTTAATGTAAATCATCTGTATTCATTGGTATTAGTTAAACGGAATACAGACACTGGTCTAAGCTATGGAACCACGCTATCCCTGCGGTTTACATACATACATACATATGCTCACGCCTTTTTCCCGTCGGGGTAGGCAGAGACAACAGATCGCCACTTGCTTCTATCCTTGCAAACCTCACGTGCTTCCTCTACATTCATTATTCTTTTCATACATTGATTTTGATCATACATTGATTCCCTGCGGTTTATTGAAATCATATGGCAGTTCCGCTGTAGAAAAGCTGAAAAGTTCATTCAAATGTGGTTAGACTAGTAGGTAAACGGACCTCTGGCTCCAAGGGAAAATCGGAAGTAAACGGGATAACGAAAAGGACTATGACGACTAATATTCATGCTACGATTCTTAAACGCGTAAATATTTGAAAATAACAGTAAATTGTCTTACTTCCAGAGTTGAGTGAAAGACGTTGAGTGAAAGACAACAGTTAGGGAAAATAGGGGAAATAGGGGATTTCGTGTGCCGATTCCAAGTGGGGACTGTGTATAGTTTAGTTCGTAGTTGGCGCCGCTAGCGGCGCTGGCCTCGTTCTCCGTCTCCTCTCCGTCGCTCTCGTAGTTAAATCACATTGACGACCGGTTGGCGCAGCGGGAGGGTAAGCGACTGCTACGCCGAAGGTCGCGGGTTCGATTCCCACTCAAGTCAAACATTTCTGTGCATGAACATGGATGTTTGTCTTGGTCTAGGTGTATGTATAATATGTATGTATTTACAAAAAAAAGTATATATGTATGTTTATCCATTATCTAGTACCCATAACACAAGCTCTGCTTAGCTTGGGACTAGATGGTGATGTGTGCATGTGGTAGAATATTATTATTATTATTGGAGGCGAGAGAGACAGCTGCCGCAGCGCGATTCCAACGCCGCCAAGCAGCAATTTGAGTCGCAGAAAGTTTGTCTTCAAAGCGCCCATATGAAATGTGCCTCTATGTAAATATCTGAGCTCTTTGCCATAACTCATGCTCATATATTAAAGACGTCAGACGGCAGTAGGTATGCGTAGAATTTGATTACTTAAGTTAATCGACTTCCTTGACAAAAAATTGTAGATACATTTCCGTGATCGGGTACCACGTGTCATTGCAAGAATTGTGTTAAGGAAACGTATTCTGAATGGATGGAATCCTATGTGTATTGGATTATATTAAGCCGATAGGGTTCAGCTCCTTGTCTCTTGTCAGTCTTGTCATTTTATAAGAGAAATAAAGGGATATTCTTTGACTTCCTGCGTTGAAAAAGGTTAGACCCCTGTTATTTCAATGGCTGCTGAAAAGTCTTGATAAAGCTTAGGGAAATAAGTAGAAAATTATAATACCTATTCATGAATATAATTATCAAACCATTTCAATCAAAATATTATTTCAAGTCTTCTTACTAGGTAGGTAAGTAAGTAACCAAGTTTCTGCACAATTCTATAATGATCGCCGAACCGTGATAGATGGGTAGGATGGGCAGAACATGGCGTAACGGCATAAACAACAAAAAAAAAAGAAAACAGACCGGACCTTCGTCAGCTGTCACCGACGTAGATTCGCGTTCGAAATTTAATTTACCGCCGTATTATTTAGACTGGGTTGCTATATGCAAAACTATGTTTCGATTACGACAGTAGTGAAAAATTTACTGTACCTGCATAAAGTTTCAGTTGTAAAGTTCTAAATATACCTTTTTAAATTGACGTGAAGCGAACGATTTAAAACAGTAATTATTTTAAATTAATATTTATAAACTTTACTAAAACACTATACTGTTACTCAAAGATCTCCCGGTTTTCGAAGTTTGCACCCCTGATTTTTCAACCTAGGTACCATATATGCGTAAATTACGAAGGTAATAACGTTAGGTAGGTACGTTTTTTTCACTCGCTTTGCATAATTTTAATATGAAGCAAATAAAAGTACAATAGCCAAGCTTATTTGTCTAAACTTGAAGGCCCAGAGCATACCACAGTTTAAACATAAAACATATACTTAAATAAACTATGTCATCATCATCAGCCTTTAACAGTCCACTGCTGGATAGGCCTCTCCTCTGAAAGGAGCCAAACGGGTCGGCCAAACGGGTTGGTATAGGGTTTGTATCAAGTTTTCATTCTCTTACAGTGCTGTTCTCTGCATCATATGCTCCCTCTGTCGGCTCTTACTACACCCAGGCCATGGGATGATATAGGGTGGTGACATTCCGTATTCGTAATCCGTCACCACACGGAAGAAACTATGTAGTATCTGGAATATGTGTGTGTCCTTTTGTCCCATGATTGGTATGTAGGTACACCAAACGGCTAAATCAATATTGTTATGATTGAATCAAGACAAATTATTTGCTCTGTATCTACTGGAGACAATATAAATGAGTACATTCCTATTATGAGTAGGTACAGTCAGCATCAAAAGTCGATGACCACATTCAGATTTTCAAAATCAATGAACATTATATCACCCATAAATCGCTCAACAAGAAGGGCGCCAGTATTGAAATCATTAAAGTTCAAAACTAACTGAACACTACTTGTCAAAGGTCACTGAACACCATTTTGTCAAAAATTATTGATCATTATAATATCCGAAAACATTTAGAATCATCAGTTTGAATTTATACCATCGACGTAATTATAGATTTTTTAGTTCAATTGAATTGTAACCTTATTCATAAAGCAGTAAGACTTATTTTCAAAAATCACGCAGATTCCGTTCAAATTCATACCGTCGACTTCGTTTATGATTTTTATAGTTACGATTGAATTAGAACCCAATCCAAGGGTACGAAATTTACACGGTGATGATAGGCTAGTCGACGGGAACAATTTTCATACATTTCCTTAATGCGTCCACTATCGATCGTTACTATCCGATAAGGGTGCTTTTAGAAAATCTATGGAAATAGGGTTGTTTCCAACTAGTCAAATCAAGCACTTTTAATTAAATGTCAAAAACGACCTTTGTCAAGGGTTTTGTATGAAATATGATGTAGTGACGTCATAGTGTTTTGCTGTCAAGTAGAATACTTATTATCAATAAATTGACGATAAAAAAATGTTAAATAAAGTTTTAACATTAATTGATGAATTAAACTACTATTCTTTTGACATGTTTCACTAGATAAAAATACTTCTATAATTTATTTCACATGCAGGAAACTTCCGTGACGATCGCGTGCAAAACTTGTCGTTTGTTTGAAAAACAAACTCTTGGTAGACCCCCTATATACATATAAGACTCATTTTCAAAATTCACACAAATTCTGTTTTAATTCAATTCTTTGTAAAACTGAATGAATGTTAAATAATATTTCTACTCAATTATCACTTTGTATCGAATGTAGACCATTGCGGTTGCAATTATTTATCATCTATAAAATATTGTATTAGCTTAAAATAGTATTAAATAAAATTATTTACATACTTCATAATACTTTAATAATAATATAATTAATCACATTAGTTTATCAAATGTAACGACCTCCTTTATTTGGTTCTCGGACGTCACTGGCCGTACTGGCCGAACGACTGGTGACGTGGTGTTATGCTTTTTTTACCATAACTTTGTTTAGCGACTTTTGAAAAGTCATGGTCACCTACTTATGCCCTTTTATGATAATCATTCAATTCTGGCGCTTGTCATGTTGAGCAATTTAGGTGTATAGCGATATTGAAAATCTAAATGTGGTCATCAACTTTTGATGCTGACTGTACCTACATTGTTTATTAGTTATCTAGTCCATATAGGTACATTATACCTACGCACAGTGTAAAGGTGCAAGTCCGAGATGGGCTGCAGACGGTGTCCGATCATTTGACAAAAAACAAATGAAAAATTTTCATTTGACAAATAACATTTGACAAAATTATACTTGATAAATTTATTATTTTACAAACTATTGTTTAATAAACTACTCATTAGACAATATATTTACTATTAAAAAGTTATTATGCTAAAACATTAATTTACAAATTGATTATTTTTTTAAACATGTTATTTGGCAAAACAACGTAAAGCATAAATAAGATTTGACATAATGCCTTGCTTGGTAAATATTTTAGTAACCAAAATCTACGTTGATACAACAATCTTTGTGTAGGGTTAACTGAAACAATGGCTGGTTAGGTTAGGTTAGAACTGCGACCACAACGCCAGAACTGAATTCTACTTATTTCGCTTAATTTAGGCAGTGTGTATTTTTTTAAAAGACTTAAGTTTCTATGGAATTAGTATTAATACAAAATTATTACTTGCCTATAAATAATCTGTCCAAGATGAAAATTGCAACCATGCAATTAAATATTTTCAAAATTTCGCGTAAGTATTGGTTAGAAATTAGTTATTTTTAAAAACTAATAATTTATCTTCTAACCTTTTGTACAATCACCAATTTGGCAAACGAATTATTTAGTCAAATTATTATTTTTAAAATAATTATTTGACATTTTAATTATTTTCCAAGTAAAACATTTGCGAAACCTGTATTATGTCAAATGATTGTTTTTAAAGTAATATGTTTGCGAAATGAAAGTTTGTCAAATGATTAGTTTTTCAAACGTTGTTTGTAAAATGATCTTTTGTCAGACGTTTTTTGTCAAACAATAGTAAACCGCTGCAGACCGCATACTGCAAGCGACACCAATAGTTTCTATGAATCTCTATGAAATTGATTCCAAGCGTGGTAGCACTGCGGTCGACCGCATCCGCTAGCCGCAGTGTCACCTGCGGTTGTAGTCTGCAGCCCAACTCGGAATTGTACATTTAAACACAAATACCCATGAACTTTTCGTAACCAACAACGGCAAGAACAAATCCAAATTGGCTATTATTTGACGAAATATTATTAACGTCGAATCGTATGTATCTTCAAACGGCTCGGTATTGATGTAATAACTGACGCCATTCAAAGACGAGAGTAAAGTGATGAAAAATTCCAGATGGGGAAAGGAAGGTAGCTCACTATGGCAATATTATTTTAAATGATCGGTAGATATTTTGTGATTAAAGTTTCCGGTAAATTTCAAAGCAAATTATTTTCTGGTAAGTTCATCGATACTTAAATGAAATATTACAGCAAACCTATGACATAGGAGTGGAACACTACGCAAACAAGACGCAGATTTTGACAGAATGAAACAGAAAGCGCGTGTGTAGTTTAGTGATCGTCTTGCCGGTTGACACTGAGTCAAGTTTTGTGTATTTGATCTCCACAAGGGGCAATGCTCTGTGTGATCCACAAATGGTTATTTCTAGTCTCGGTATTCTTCTTGCCCTTTAGTTGAATATTTTTGAAAGTTTCTTGCGTTACTGGATTGACACGTAACGCAAGAAATTGTATTTTTAAAAAGATCTCAGATAGATTCTATTGAGGTGATTTTGATTCAGCGTTTTCCTTTACCGGTCGAAACCCGGTCTCTAGTTATGGCATGGCTGACATTCTGATATTTTTTGCCAAAATGTTGCGAGAGACTTGTTCCTGTGCAGACGACCTGCCCCATACATATGTAGGTACTATAACTACAAAATAGCAGGAACTCTCTGATACATCTAAGTAATGCAATTGTGATCCTCTGTTTTCTTTGTCCACCCTTATTAATTTATTATAATGCTACATTAGTGTAATAGGTACACCTCAGTCAAGTCCACTCTGCAGTGGGCGACTACCCTTACGACAAGGAAAAACGACAGAAAGCAAAATTGTACCTTACTAAATTATTTATTTTCTATTTTCCCTGATCTTATAATGATCGTACTTATATTTGCCTGGAATGTTTTTTTTAAATAATACGAAATAAGTACGAAAGAATATTTTAAATTATTCATGTTTCTTATCATATTGTTTTAAATTATGATAATTATAAATTAGATTTCGAATCTCTTGGATGGAAAATAAATTACTTGATGATCTAATTTTCGGTGTTGAGTGTTTCAGAAATTAATTTTTATATTAAAAGCAAAAACAAAATCTGTGGACATAAACAACAGGCAGCTTGCCTGAAAATCAGCAGTCAGAGTTAGCTGTGAAAGTTAAAAATAATAGGATAACGTTTCTGCATTAGGTACCTACCGATCATTTGAGATGTTTAATGGAGAGGTTTAGGGCCATCGAAAGAAGGATATCGTGAGAGAGACTCGCTAAATCTACAATTTTGCTTTTTTTACTTATTCACTATCACACTGACTGAAATACGACGTAACTATTATGAGTATGATAAACAACCATAATGAGTATGATAAATTTGGTTGAAGTTGTACGTTATATTCTATTTTTTTTATAGACTCACGCCTGTATTTCCCCGAAGGGGTAGGCAGAGGTGTAACATTACACCCATATTTCGCCATGAATTTTTAAGTCCCACGTAATAGGGGCCGAGCCTATTGCCGTTACCGGGCAAACCACCAGACTCCAAGCTCCTACTGAGAATTCGGAAAAACCCAGTAACACTTTTGCCCGATCCGGGAATCGAACCCGGGACCCCCGATCAGCAGTCGCATACGCTATCCACTGGACCACGGAGGCAGTCATATTCTAAATTAATTCTGGAAATTGTAATTCTCCTAGAAAAAAGTAGAAGGTATACGTATTTAAGTGACTAGGTTCATATTTCAAGAAAAGCTTTTTAAGGTAGAATATAACGACTTTTATTATAATGAATATTGTTGTACTTGTAATGTTACTCATGTTTCTTGATAATCGACAAATTCAGCTTGTACGACACCTCTCCAAGGGTTTGGGGCAAGCCTGTTATGCTATTATCTACATTATAATCAAGCCATTAAACTTCATACGTACGTAGTATCCTGTTTCACGGTACCGCTGCGATTACGAGACTCTTGCACTGGTAATGTTCGTACTAGTGAAGGCACGAAATTGTTTAGAGTACTCGTAACATTGTAAAGTACCAGTAAACAAATGCGTGTATAGCGAAGCTATATGCGTATTGTAACTAGCGACGACAAAAAGTGGCGTTCCCATGAATAATTATTCTGCAAATGTGCTCATCCAACAGGCCTCAAACTAGACTCGAACCAGGAAGAATAATCGGTCAGTCGATTATCATATCAATCTTGGCGTTTACTATGAGTAACTTCCTCCCGTCCCACCGTCTCACATCTCAATGCTATCAAGTCTGTTACTTGCTCGCTGATCCGCTTGCTCCGACTTTTACAACAATCCAACTCTGAACCTCGATCGAATCAACCATACCTACTTACTCGTCATCATCAACGTTGCGTTACCTGATTATATGATTGTATCCATGACTTTGTCTTTTAGTCCGTGTGGTGACGGATTAAGAATACGGAATGTCACCACCCCTTATCATCCCATGGGTGTCGTAAGAGCCGAGAGAGGAAGCATATTATGCACAGAACAGCACTGTAAGAGAAGGAAAACTTGATAAAAACCCTATACCAACCCGTTTGGCCAGCGTGGTATAGTAATTCCTCCTTTCAAAGGAGAGGCCTAGTCCAGCAGTGGACTATAAGGGGCTGAAGATGATGACTGGTCTAAACAGATTTGACAGGATACTTGTGTTTTTTGTATATTATAAATTTGTGACAGAGAGACTGCCGTCCCCAACCCATAAGGATGGCGATATTCCAGAAAAATCATAGGTACTACTCTATGTATTAACAAGTATATATTCGAATACTGGATTCGAATATCAGTGTAATATTCGCGACTGTGATCACGAATACTTATTCGTTCCACAACTAGGACGCAGTATGTTGATTTGATTGTGAAGAAATGTGCACTTGCTAGCTAACAAATAATAATCGCAAGGTTCATTACACAAGGCAACGAGAATACCGTTGTTTCAGCAGTAGCGTTTGTACGGCGAATTTTGGGTGGTGTGTTTACCGAGCATTGGAAATGTAAGAATCTTTTTAGTAGTAGAACTTGCTACTCCTTCATGAATGTGACGATTTGTTTGTGTTAGTAGATACTGTCGTCTCTTATTATTTTTAAATCTCCCTCAGTAGTATTAACCGGTGAGTAGGAACCCTGGTAGCAAAATTAGCGTTGCCATCTCTTCTTCTGTATATTTATTTTGCCTAGTAACTTCTGCCAACGACGAAATACAAACCCTTGTACCTATGTAGAGATGCCATATGATGGTGCATGGTCGTAGGCATTTAGTAAGAGACGCACGTTTCATCCAAAAATACAGGACGCAACGAGCGTCCCACACCGAATATTGGCTTATCAATACGTGCAACGAAAAACACCACTGCACCGAAAATTGGACGAAAACCCACCACAATAGAATATTTATTTCCAATTCGCACAAATGTATCTCATTAGTGTGCCCGCTCCGGGGCATCAATCATTCACAGCGTGCCACGTCTCTGTATAAATTGGAAATATTTATCGCCACAACCTCTGCAAGCAGTGCGTCCGAGTTGTAAACTTTTCGATTGTACTGACGAACGACGTTCCTTACAGACCTCTATTATAAATTCTTGTTTGAAATAGATATTATGGGTAATGGAAACGTCAATAATTGGATTTTTTTCATATTCATTTGTTTTAAGATAAAGGATGCGTACCTACTCTAGATACGAGCTATGGATGCTTGCGAGTGGTGTAGCTATGTGCTCACTGCGCATACCGCTCATCACGCCTTACCTACTGTCCATACAACGCATTGCTCGTGCTGTACCTACATCTTTTCTTGCACAGCTACCTCGTGACAGCACATCTCAATAGCACACCTTGCATAGCTTAGCATCAGTGTAAACGGTCACATAGTTTCGTAGCTTAGCTTTCACATCCTTGTAGCACAGGTGTTCAGCATTTCTTTAGTGGAAAAAGTTTCTTTACAGTCAAAGGTACCTACACAACCTACAACAGTAAGTACCTGCGATTCTGCTAGCTCTGTCGAATTAACAGGCTTAATGAAATTTACATCAAGAATATTGTAACATAACACCGATTCATTCCCTAGCCTATTCATCACACAATCCGAAAAAAATTGAGCCACCAAATTCGGCCAAAATTCAATCATGGCGTCGGGTATTTTGTGAATGTCTGACTACGACTAGATTGGCTTAGTTCAGGATTAGATGTTGATGTAATTTAACTATGTTGGCACCTACTTGGACTTACTTGGAGATAAATAGCCTAATTTGGTTCGACCTCTGGCAACTTCGTTAAAATACCTACATCATTTAATGTAAGTTAAGTAAATAGAATACGGTTTTACTCCGTTTGGAAGTTGCTTTAGGTAGGGACGCAGGTACACACTTTTGTAGACTGACTTGTATATGTATTAGTAGGTACCTACAATATTAGGTACCTATTTCACAAGACAGACTGATAGAACATCTTTATTTCTAAAAGCTTAGCTAGTGGTAAGTATGTCCGATATCAGAAGCATGAAGCATCTGAATGCTTCGATAGCGAAGCATCTCGACACTATCGAATACCTGTCTACACTTCACAGACAAACGATGCCCTTTTATGCCACCTCAATATGTATAAATACTTAGGTATTAAACGAGATAGCATACCTACTATTTTACCCCAGGCCAAGAGAGGGCTTTTAAATATTTACATATCCCGCACTAGGAATAAATCCTGCGTCACGGGACACCTTACAAATGTTCAATCAACGAAGACAAAGTACATCCACCGATTTAATGTCTACAATTTTTTTGCCGATTTCATTACATCTGCTAATAGTGTATCATCTGCTTCTGAGATCCTTATTCATGGTTTGCGCATTATAATCATCACTACATAGTATAAAACAAAGTCTGTCTGTCTTCTGTCTGTCCCTATGTATACTTAAATCTTAAAAACTAGGTACGCAACGGATTTTAATGCGGTTTTTTTAATAGATAGAATCATTTAAGAGGAAGGTTTATACAGGGTATTTTTTTATGTAGTTCGGATATTTTTTTCTGTGGTTCTATATCAATAATAGAATACAGTTCCATAAATAACTTTTTGCTTTTTTATCCCGCCAAATCCGAGTAAAAATATCCGGGAAACAAGGAAATCATAGACACAACGTTATTCATTGCAATAATGCTATCAAACACGCGCGCGATGCGACAGGGGTACGAGACGCGAGGTGCGGGGCGCGTTAGCGGCCAACCAAAGGCTTTTGGATCATGGCCAGTTCACAACCCCTAGCCATGCACTAGGGTAGGGCAGACCTCGCCTGGCTACTGACGTCGAAGACTTGATCTTCGAATTCTTCGAAAGGGATCCACGAGCCAGCACATACGATGCAGCACGTCGCTTCGGTGTGAGCCAGCCCGCAGTGTGGAGACTGCTAAACGCAGCCGGTCTCCATCCGTACGATTACCAGCCGGTACAACATCTTCAGGAAGTAGACCAAGTACCTACCACGACGAGTCTTGTGTGAATGGCTTATTAATCATGCCGAAGCGAACATTCTATGGACTGATGAAGCACGGTAGGTACGTGAATAAAAATAATTTTGAAGCTAGAACACAGTATCAGATCGGTGTAGGTAGCATAGTACCTAGGTAGGTAGCGCGCCCGCGCACTTAATTGTGTCGCGTGCGTTGACCTCACAGCTGATAGATAAGCCATCGGGTGACCATGAACATCTGTTTCAAGTACATATTCTTTGATAAGCGATAACTTTGTTATTTTTTGGTAAAACAAAAAAATAAAAAATACGTGTTTATTAATTTTCGTAAATTTATACCATACTCAAATATCCGAACTACATAAAAAATTACCCTGTATGTATAATTGACGCGGGCGAAGCCGCTGGTGACGTCTAGTAATATATAAAACCTAAGTAAGTAGGTGCCGAAAATATATAAGGTGAAAATATCACAGTTTTTCAGTTGCCACGTTTAGGAACAGCCTCCTAAAAGCTTGTTCCATATTTGTAAGCGAGCAAAATTTCTCGATTTAAAAATATCGAGTAAAATCGATTAAAACTACCCCGCCGAGTGAGTAATACATTCTAGATCAGTGAAAGTTATGTTGGC
Organism: Euclidia mi; assembly: GCA_944739405.2. Lineage (NCBI taxonomy): Eukaryota > Metazoa > Arthropoda > Insecta > Lepidoptera > Erebidae > Euclidia > Euclidia mi. The sequence goes on along the minus strand of OX123188.2, from coordinate 8,660,608 downwards.
AACCCAGTTGATAGCTCTTTTGGGAGCTCAAGTGTAATAGAGTTTAAATTGCAAGTGTTTTTGACTTTTATTTATTTCTTGGCTGGTGCCACGAAAAGTTTTAAGCAAGTTGCGAGTCAAGTTTACCGGCATAGTTTTAATTGAATCCAAACAATTAAGGAGGGCGATTATATGACTTTATTAAATAATATTTTGTATGTTGGAGAAGTACCGCTTGCTTGGACTTATGAAAGTGTACCTACGATTATGTCCGCTGTTGAACGGTTCCTAACATAAAAGTTATAAAAATCCATCCTAAATTAAGTGCCCCCTATGTAGTAAACCAGGATATGCACGCAGTCAAACCCATAACTGCTGCAACGCAAATAAATGAATTCTATTCTATTCTAACGCAAGGATTGCAGTGACGTACCTGCAAATACCTAGTGCAAATATTTGTCCACTTTCGCTGAAAACAAGTTCTAGGCGTGTATTTATGTAGAAGCTTTACTTGAATGTTAGTAAAACAATAAGCATTAGCAAAATCTAACTGTCAAGATAATCTAAAGGTAGCCTTAAAAATCCCTTCCTTCTTGTTAGTTCCACTCCTTAGTTTTGAACTAATTATACGCCAGCGTTCTTCTACGAAAACGCTCTTTTGATACCAAAAGTAAAAATGTATCCTCATTAAAAGCTCTTTTATTAATTGTCGTTTACAAAATGCCGAACCAATATAAATACACCAATACATATTTAAAAAACACACACGTAGCCGTAGGCGTGTTCGGCAATAAAATATGACCAGTGTAATTACATTCAGAGACAAGTTACCAAACTGAGTACATTATACGCAGAGCGCAGTTAACGCGGAATTTATTTGTGTATAACGGTCGCCCAAACCAGCGGTTCTTATAAACACATCAAGCTAATCTGACTAACAGATCTCGAGTCTTACCTCGTTAATTCCACACAGATTTGTCTAACCGCACAATCAGGAATTCAACAACAAATCTTGAGTTATACCAATTACCATGTAAATTTGGGAAGTTCGCGAAATAATTTAACGCGGTGTAGTCGCCGGATTCAAAACAATTTATATGTTAATTCTGTAGATATGGACTAGGTTCTGTACACAAACGAATTAGTCCCGAATGCTTTCCAGGCAGGGGTAAGAGCTGGCGTGTCGTCAATCGAACGGAACTTCCAGTTTATGGCGGCAAATAAAACGCGCCAGTGTTTATGTTCGTTCAATTGATATTGTAACGTTCCGTATTGACAGTTTGCTATCAATGTAATGCGAGAGTTATAAAATGTGAGTGCCCCGTAAAACGTGGAACACTATTATGTTTGGTTTTTATTAAGAGCTTTGTGATTATTTTGCTACTAATACTTGCTGTTATATGCGGAGTTTGATATTGTGAATTTCCTGGATTGATTTTTTATTTCCTCTGATCATCAGGGGTTTACATTGATTGGTTACAGCAACTTGTACAAATAATAAGTCCTAATAAACTTATGTTTGCCGAAAATAATTACTTTTTAAAAGGCATTAAGGAACCGGTGACCGCTGCATTTACATATTAACCACTTAATTTGAAGCAAGCAAGCTCTTTGATGAATGGCTTGTGAGTTCTGAAGACGTAAAAAGTTCGAATCTTTCGCAATTCCCCTCAAGGCTTATCATATTAAGAACAATTAAAAGACCTCACTTGTGAATTGAATGATAATAACGCCTAGACGTGATGTAGCTTGAGATTAAGGCTACGACGAACAAGATTCTATACAGCCAAATCGCTTCAGGCATTTAGAAGATACGGTGGAATACCTACTTAAGAAATATCACAAATTAACACATACCTAGGTAATTTATGTCCTAGTGTTGTCTCAGTTAGGTATATCTAAAACTTTAGCCTTGAAGCCAGGGTCCGCTTTCTAGCCTGAGCAGATTTGACAGAATATTTAGATTTGTAACAGAGCGACTGCCGTTAGAAGCATTTTGCAAGCGATAATTGACAATTTACATACATACCTACCTAAATCGTAAACACCTTATCAGTCCACTTTGGGCTGTCGCGTAAAAGCAATTTATACAATATTGGACAGTCGAGTCGTCCAAAAAATGATTTTTCTCACACCAGCAAAAATTATCTCTCCACGAAGTTCCAAATCATAACCATATATAGACCATTCCTGTATCGCAAAATGTCTCTAAAACATCCATACTGGTAAATATTGCACCAAAGCAAACTGATATCAGAATTTTATACCACCGTAAATGGTGTCAAAACATTTGAGTTTAGCCATATTGAACGGTAGAATATCGTTTGTGTGCCAGGGAAAACGAGCTAAATCGACGAACATGAATATTTTCGAGCCATTTACACACAGATCAGTACAATAGATTAGGTGGTACATTGGTAAAGCAGGGCTGCCAAGCGTTAAGGTGACGGATGAAAGATTACTTGCAGCTAATATGTGAATGTTTAGCGAATGAGAAACGAGGATAGATTGAAAATATCGCTAAAGATTTCGACGCAGTTGTGGTAGTTCGTCAGTGAGCCAATTTTCTACAATGGTTGTATTCTATAAGTAACGGTAACGTGATTTTTTATAGGAAGAATAGTTACTGAAATTATAAATTGAAACTTATACTATTTCATAGATTATTTTGTCCATATGGTTTTTCCCCTCTTTACAAAGTCATCACCAAATACTAGGTAAGGAATGCTCTCTGATTTCTGGAGTTGGTTTATCCTGCATACTACTGGTGTTGGACGGGACGTTTCCGCGTTGAGGTATGGATTGTTCAGCGGTATATTTGTATGCACGGACCGGACGATATTTGTGCAAGCTGGCAGCCCTACGGCAGTATATCTAACACGTCATCTGTCTCTGTTTGTGAAAAGCTTTAGCGAGTAAGCACATCAATTTGGATTGTCAAATTGTGTTGGTAATTGAAAACACAAGCTGTGGGACACTGATAGCCCGTACGACCCATCACACGAACATACTATACCACATTTAATCAAATTCTAATCTGCAACTCCATTGCCACCGAGAACTCACTGAATCAGAATCGATTAAGCTAGAAATTTCTCGTTAATCGATTTACTTGGAATCTTAGAAGTTGCTGAAGCTGGCTGGTGTTAGTTAATATTCCGTTCGATTGTATCGAATTGAGACGCCAGATCTGTTCCGATAAGTTTTGATCGTCAGTTTCCCGGAAAACGGCGAATTTAAATATGAAATGGATGTCAATCATTACGGTCTGTAGTCAAGTTCAGGTTTGATTAGTTTTTTGCTGATTAGTAATAAGTAAGAGGGAAGAAATATTGACACTGATATCGCGAAAAATATTTTGAAGGTAGAATTCATTCACTGTCATAAGTTTGCGTTAGATTTTCGCACAGTTGGGACTAGAATCCGTTTTCCAAATTACTTAGATGCTAGCTGAAAAAAAATCACAGAAGGTTTATTTTTGATGCTACTTTATTTTTACCAGAACAAACTACGTCAACGCTAAAACTGGTGCTGCTAAATATTCAGTGGATAGGTTTCGTATATCGAAATTCTTCAACTAGATGATGCGTGTTTTTCATTTGTGCTGCTTAGTAGAGCATAAAAACTGTAGCTGGCCCGTAAAATCTGGAAAATATACTTAGGTTAAAAAGCATTTTGTTTGTCACAAGTTCTGTTAACATCGATATCACATATCTATATCGTTTTTTACCACTGGATAGATATTTTTGTAAGCGTGGATCGCAAAACTAAATTATTTGGTAGACTAACATAACGATGCTTTGTGTTACCTACTTTTCGGCGCCAGTGCCCACAAACTTCATCAAGCAGTGACGAGCGTGTCCTTTTTCGAGGGCTGAATTCCCGCTTGTATTATTGCAGTATCTACGTCTTGGCTGCTTCTCGAAATGCGAAGTGGGCTGTTCACCAACCAAATAGCGTACAAAGAATCACAGCCAAAAATAAATTCGACAGTGACTCACCTTATGCAGAAGGTACATGACTCATGCTCAAGAGCAACATTTCTTTCTGTAACTGCTTGTTTGCCTTTGGCCAATCACTTTCGAATGTGCTGTACGTAGCAAAAGTACTCTAGAACAACAAACAATTGTTTTTGTCAGTTAATTGTCTTGAAGGATGTCTAAACTGCCAAAAATGTTGATGACAACAGTTGTGGCCCGCAAGGCAGCATATTATTGTAAATCATTGTGAAGGATATGATACCAGCGGACAAAATGCATCGCAGCGTAGTATTTGCGGTATATAAGGTGGTAAATTAGTTCATATCCAGTGGGAGATCTTAATTTCAAAGTTTAAAAACCGATTCTGGAGCACCGAAGAGTGTTTCTCTTTAAAGCATTGCAGAGCGTCGCGCGGCATGCGTTGTCAATCAACTGCGGCACTGAGAAATTCTGCTGTTCCTCTAACAATTATTTTGACCAAGCACTACTTCATTCAAATAAAGGTTTACCTACCTCCACTGTCACTTCATTGCTGTACCAGTAGAAGAGCAGCAACTGTATCAAACAAGCGACCACGAATAGAGCTCTGGATACTAAAGTCGGTAAGTCGTCTTCTATCTGCGATGAAATGAGAATATTGAGACTGAAGAATTTTATTTAAAGTAGCTTTATAGAAATGGAAAGGTTAATTTTTTTAGGTAGGTAGGTCTTACCTCTACTATTTGGATGATACAAACTCCCAGGTTGACAGATATTACTATAAGGTACACGAACATCACAGGCGATATCAGGGAATTGAATAGCTGTTGATACCTGCAACATTACAAAGTTTAACTTAGCTATATTCCAAGCAAGCTCAAAAAGCGACGAAGACATACTTACTTGACTAAAGTAGTGTGGAACTGATGACATTTTGCAATATTTTTATGACTTTTGATTGGATCTGCGTCTATTGACTGAATGCAATACAGACGAGAAATTCTTAGCTGTCCTGCAAAGAATATCATTATGGAAACCACCAGTGTATCCCATCCAACTACATAAGCACTCACAATGTGGCCTAAAACAGTTTGGATGCACATGGAAGCGTAATATCCAGGTGGTTCTCTACGAAACGGTGTGAACCCATCAAATATATACAGGTACACGCTAGTACCATTCACGTTAATCTGATTTTTCTGATAAGGCTCCCAGAAAATACTGAAATTGGAAAAGAATGCAAGAGCCCAGAAAAAATATGACACTCTACGGTTCCTTACGATATATTTCTTTATTATTTCGTCATGTTGTTTGTCGTCTTTGGCCAACTGGCTCCGTTCTACTGAAGATATGTATTCGATGAGTTTTTGCCAGCTCTTAAAGTCTTTTTGAAAGAAGCAAGACTTGACAATGCCCATGTGGAAACGGTCGTACTGCAGGATTAGTTTGAGAGAATCAGAATTGAAGTAGATAAAGCACTTAATGTACTGGCTTAAGAAGAATGTAATTGTAATGTAGAAGAGGACTTGTTTGAGCTTACCAAAAGGAGATTTTAAGTCTGAGCGCCAGAGTCCTGTGCAACTGAGCAGCTTCAAATGAGGCCCAACCGACGGATGGGCCGGGTCTTCTAGAAACTGGAAAATGTACTGTAGTGAACATTTACTCGTCGACATTTTGTCGCCGTAACGGACTGAAATAGTTTGATTGAAAGCGGCTCAAATCAAAAATGTATAATTGGCGTGAGAATTTGTGAGTGAAATGCAGTTGTTACGCGTATTTCGTAGCGAATAATAACAGGTTGGCATTGCCGTTTAGATTTTCTAAATATTAACTATTCACGACGGCAGCGAATGTATTTAATTTCGTTTTGTTTAATTTTCATTTACGGAATAGACTATTATTTCGCTACTGACGTATTATTTTGTTATGAATTTTCAAAATGTATTTAGAAGTAAACGCGGGGTGCTATATTTTTTAAATAAATACCTACTTACAGAAACTTAGTGTGTTAAATAAACGGGTCTAGTCAGGTCTATTGAAAACGTTCCATCGACGGGCTAATGTGTCTACAATACCCCAAATCGATGGTACGCTACATCGACAGTACCCCAAATTGATGGTACGCTTCATCGTTAGTACACTAAAACGACAGTATGCTACATCGACAGTAAACCAAATCGATAGTACGCTGCATCGACTACTGGTACTACTTACTTACTGACTTACTTACTCCGTTGGCTCAGTGACCCGAAGTGAGTCTTGGCCTCCGAAACAAGGGATTACCATTTCGCTCGGTCTTGCACGATTTCTCGCCATTCACTGACCCCAAGCTCACGCAGATCCGACTCCACCACATCACTCCATCTGTACTTGGGTCGACCCACCGGTCGTCGTCCGGACGGCCAACCCAGATAGTCTTTTTTGACACCTCGATCTTCTACCATGCGTTCAACATGTCCAAGCCAGCGCAGCCGGTGTGATTTTATGATGCCAATGATATTGGGCTCAGCCACTAGGTCTTCAATTTCAGCATTTTTGCGAATTCTCCAGCTACCATCCTGTCTTTTTACTGGACCCAAGATCTTCCAGAGAACTTTTCTTTCTGTGATGAGAAGTTTGTTCTCCTCCCTAAGGGTTAGTGTCCAAGCCTCACAGCCGTACATCAGTATAGGTCTTATTACGGTTTTGTAAATGCGAAGTTTTGTTTTTCTACTGAGATGCTTGGACACCAAAACCCTATGTAAGGCTGCACTGCATCGCAGGGTGTTCTGGATGCGGATTTCGATCTCTTCTTCCCTCGTGTTTGTATCCGTTAGCATACATCCGAGATATTTAAATTTCGATACACCTTTGTACGTCGTGTTAGCCACCTTAAGGTCTTGTCGCTTTTCTCTGGTGTTCTTGTATCGTTTTAAGTGAAGGTATTCAGTCTTGTCATGGTTGATCTCGAGTCCAACTTTTCGTGCCTCTTCTTCCAGGATCTTAGCAGCGTCCGCAACTGCTACACTGTTGTCCGCCAACAGGGCTAAATCATCTGCGTACCCTATCACTGTATGTCTCCCATTCAGTTCCAGTCCTGATTCCAACGTTAATATTTTCTTAAGAACGTATTCTAAAACTAAATTAAAGAGCATAGGCGACAGAGCATCTCCCTGTTTCAGTCCGGTAAGTACAGCAAAATCGTCGCCAAGCTCACCACCCACTTTTACCCGCATTTTGCTCTCACCCGTAGCAGCCACGACCATGTCAACCAGTTTTTTAGGAATTCCAAAGTTCCTCAATATGATGAACAAAGATCTTCGGTCCACGCTATCGTATGCTTTCTTAAAATCTACAAACAGCGAGTGCATACTCTTGGCGTATTCCCATTTCTTTTCCATTACCTGTTTAAGAAGAAATATCTGGTCTACTGTACTGCGATTTCGCCTAAACCCACACTGATAGTCTCCTAAGATCTGTTCCGCGTACGGTTCCAGCCTTTTAAGAGTACATATGATAAGACCTTATACGCTGTCGGTAGTAGAGCAATTCCTCGATAGTTTGTGCATCTCTTCTTGGACCCTTTTTTATGAATGGGAACAATAATGCCCGTGTTCCACTCTTGTGGTTGTTTCTCTAAATCCCAGACCTTTGACAGAAGTTTAAAAAGTTGAGAGTGCACTACGTCTCCTCCATACTTCCATAATTCAGCTGGTATGCCATCAATACCCGATGCCTTATTGTTTTGAAGCCTACTAATTGCACTTCGGACTTCGCTAAAGCTAGGGGGTTCTATCTCCTGCCGATTATCCTCAATTAGTTGGCTTATAGGTTCCTCTGGCGGATGGCAATTTAATAGCTGTTGAAAGTATTGACGCCACATGTTACCAATCTCTGCCTTGTCAGCGACTAGGTCTCCATGGTCGTTCTCCAATATTTGGGTGGATGGTTGGTATCCTTTCCTTACTTCCCTGATCTCCATATAAAACTTTCTAGAGTGATTTGCCCTTATAAGCTGTTCCATCTCCCTCACAATGTTATCAAGGTGTTGTCTTTTGGCTCTTTTTATTATTTTCTTTGCCTCCAGTCTAACCGTATTGTATGTGCTTTGCCAGTGACTGTTCTGTTCTGACATGATTTTATATTTTCTTCTTGCCTTTATTACTGTTTCACATTGCTGATTCCCCCACTTTTTCCCCTTTTTGCGATTCTTTATTCCAACTATACTTGTTGTTACTTCTTTTACTGTATCTCTGATTTTGGCCCAAGCATTATCTATCTATGATCTACCGCTAGATTTTTAAATCTGTTGCTTAACTCCAACTGTAGCTTTTCTCTAATTTGCTCATCTTTGAGGTTGTCCGTATTTATTTGTTGAGCGTGTGGTGTCTTAGTGTGCTTATTAGATTTTATTCTGCATTTTACTTTTACAACTAGCATGTAGTGGTCGCTGTCGCAGTCGGCCCCTCTGTATACTCTGACATCTTGGATTATATTTTTATGCCGATCGTCTATCGCGACATGATCAATTTGATTGACTGTGTGACCGTCCGGCGAGCGCCAGGTACCTTTGTAGATGTCTTTGTGTGGAAACATGGTGCTTTTTATGACCATTGCCTTTGCTGCAGCGAAACTGATAAATCTTGTGCCATTATCGTTAGAACAAAGATGCTTGCTATGGTTGCCAATAGTGGGTGTAAAAACTTCTTCCCGGCCTACTTTCGCATTAAAGTCCCCTAGGACGACCTTAATGTCATATCCCGGTATTTGTTCATATACTGCCTCCAGGGTCTCATAGAATTCGTCCTTGATTTCATTATCTGCTAGTTCTGTGGGGCATATGCATTTATTAAGGTGATATTTGAGAATTTGCCTTTAATTCGAAGCACCGATATTCTGTCAGATATGGCGTCAAAACGGATAATATTGTTTAAAAATTTCTTCGAAACTATAAATCCAGTGCCATACTTGTGCTGGCCCTCATTTCCTCCGCTGTGGAAGAGAATTGACTTGTTGTCAATATTGCACTCTCCTTGACCCGGCCACCTTACTTCTTGGAGGGCTGCGATTGCAATATTATATCGGCACAACTCATTGTTGACCTGATATAGAGCTCTGGGTCTAAACAAAGAACGCACATTCCACGTAGCAATTCGAAAGTCCTTTAAATCATGCCGTTGGTCGTTGTTTTTGGGGTCGGATCGTATCTTTCTTGTTTTCGGTTTCTTAACGAAGGTTTTTTTCCGTGGGAGGGGCGTTAACCCGCCGCGCAACCCCCAAGATGCTTGGAGGACCACACCCTTCTTTGGTCAGCGAGTCCATCGGACTTAGCCGGGAAGTGTAGCTAGGCTGTACTACCGACCGTTCCCCCATCCGCCACCCGGGGGACGCTCCTCTACGCCGTGAAGGGCCAGCGCGAGGACTGGTACTGGTACTACTACAGGTTTAAAACTACAGGTTGCTATACTTCGTCGTTATCCGTGTGATGTAAATGTATACCTACCTAATGTGGGTACCAGGCATGCTTTTGAAATGCAGGTTGTATTAAATAAACGTGGCAGGTACGAACGTAACAAACGTACATGTATAAGTTATTGTTATGTACCTAGCAAATTGAAATTTATACCAGATACAGAGGTCTATGGTTCCTATTAGGTGTTTTAAAATCAGGGTCCTGGGTCAAGCCGATAAAAAGATATGGTCAAAATTAGATTTTTGCGAAAACTTGCAAGTACCAAAATTAACCTTAATTTTCAACTTTTTTTAATTTTCGAAATTTTTCCTTTACTTGTGCTGTAAGACCTTGGTTTTTACCAAAATTGACAATTCTAGGTCAACCGTAAGTACCCTATAGGTTTTGGGTCGAAAACCTATATGGTAGTTCCCGTTGAACAAGAATCACGAAATTTGGCCAAAAGCAGGGTCAGCACAAATATAGGAAAAATTACAAAAAATAAAAAGTGGAACATTTAAGGGTGTCCCCATATATACATAGTAGACTCCATTAAAGATAGTCCTCTAAGTTGTATGGGCGCTCATACAGATTTAGAGGACTAGCCTAATTAGCACCAACCTCAAATAAGGTAAAATGCGTACGGAAGCCTCAGTGCGCGGGTCAGACTCGCACTTGCCCGATTTATTTTAATTTAATCCCTTTCCGAAACCCGATGGGGCATGTAAAACCGTGCAATATTTACATTGTCTGCTGGTGGGAAACCTTCCTGAGTGAAATTAAAACCGTGTTTACACTAGGGGACATATGTTTAAATTGTTTTTCGGGATATATACCACGTACCTTTGTTTGGAGTAATACTAGGGGACATGTCGCAGAACACCTAACACCTTATTCATCACATCAGCCGAAAGAAGCCCACTGCTGAGTGGGCTTCCTCCAAGGCTTTCCACATGGACTGAAATTGAGCCACTCGGATCCATCCGCTGTCCGCAATCTTAATCCCAATAAGCCCTTTTCACACAAAAATATATGTTAAAGGTTCTAAAATATTTAACCGTGCATAACATAAATCGTAAATAGCAGGGCTATTACTGAAATGACAAAGGAGTATTGAAAGACATAAATTGTGATACTGGCCAGTTATAAAGTTGCAAAAGGCCGTTTAAAAAGTATATGGCAACAAAGAGGCATAAATTAAAATGTTATGGGTGTCGATAATATTAACTCAACATATTTTGATGGAACATGTATGTGTTTACATGGTATGAAGAAATACAAGTTTAAACCTGAATTTATTCAATATGTTAGAAATTATTTAAAAGTTTTAAAGAGGACATGTGCTTTAGCCAAATCTTTATATTTAAGCAATCAAATCAAAGAATCCAGGAACAAAATTAAAACTACTTGGAACATTATCAACAATGAGACGGGTCGAGCTAAATTGGTAGATAACAATTTATGAATTAAAATTTTATGGCGAAATTATTACTAGGAAAACTGATGTTGCTCAGACATTTAACAATTTCTTCATAAACATACCAGTGAACACAACCAGCTGTCTAAATTCATGTTCAAGCAAAGCAGAAATGTTGGTTAGGGGCAATGTGAATGAGTGTGATGTTCTTTTTAACCGACTTCAAAAAAAAAGGAGGTTCTCAGTTTGACCTGTATGTATGTATGTATGTATGTTTGTCCGCGATTATCTCGCGTTTGGCTGAACCGATTTTGATGCGGTTTTCAGAAAAGTATTTGTTACATTTAGGAGAAGGTTTTAGGCCCTTAACCGACTTCAAAAACAGAAGGTTCTGAGTTTGACCCGTAAATATGTAAGTTTGCTCGGGATTTGGCTGAACCGATTTTTATGCGGTTTTCAGAAAAAAGTACTTGTCACTTAGGAGAAACTTTTAGTATTTTAACCGACTCCATAAAAAGAGGGGTGCATAGGGTTCCCACTAAGAACTTAAGGTCCCAAGCCAACCTCACCTGCAAGTGGTGCACCTGCCGATCAACGGACGAGGCTCTGGCAAACAAAATAACCCGATAAGCGGCAATAGGCTCGCCACCTATTACGTGGGATCAAAACACTGGCGAAAAGTGGGCGTTTAATATGCCTCTGCCTACCCCTTCGGAGAAACAGGCGTGAGTCTATGTATGTATGTATGTATAAAAGGAAGGTTCTCAGTTTGACCCGAATATATTGGTTCTTAGTATGTTGTATGTATTATGTGTGTGTGTTTGTACGTGTGTACGTGTGTGTGTTTGTAAGTGTGTACGTGTGTGTGCGGGCACGCATGTGTTTGTTGGTATCTGTACGTGTGTGTGTGCGTGCGTGTACGTGTGTACGTGTCTATGTCTCTGCGATTAACAAAAAACAAAGGCAGTCGCGACTGCCTTTGTTTTTTAGTCGGTGAGAGAATCTAATGCGAGAGCATATTTCTCATTCTTGTCATTTCCGATAAATCTCTGTTGTCGTGGGGATGGTTGAGTAATTTGTTCAAGTCAATATCACTCAAAGCCATGCCTTTTAGGGATTTCCACCGACTCAAGGCAACATAGCATTGGCTTTTAGGAAAGATTTTAGGCCCTAGGTCGATTACCGCGGAACTAAGTGTACATCCTTGCAACCTGTGTACCGTCACAGCCCAACTCAATATGACTGGCAACATCCGCCTCTCGATATCACCGCAACCGCGATTGCCTCGATAGGTCGCTGTCACTGGAGCTATGGAAATGTATCCATCATTATCTTTAAAACACATTCCTATTGATGGATCATCAAATAATATCAAAATGGTGTTGCCATTTTGGCAGTTCACCTGGCTCAAATTGATCTCTTCTTAGTGCCGGCCATTTAAATCCTTTAAGAACACCCACTGCCCCGTTCGCTAAGTCATCCGTTATTGACATATTTCTCCGCAGCATAATACGAGAGCTCACAGCCAATTAAATAGTCTGTACAAGTCCGCCGCATTTGTTTGGATTAGCCGGAACAGCATTTGCGGGGGGCGTCCTTCCGTATGTGGCTGATTCCCTGGACTTATCTCCCTCTTGCAGCATCAAGTCGTCATTTTTTTTCGACGGGAGTTACATTCTCCCTTGCGCGACTCTTTATTAAAGCATCCCTCGTTTTTCTACCTAAGCCCATAGGCACACAGAATAAAAGTAGATAAGTACCTATGTCAAAGTCATTGTCTAGAATTACCGTAGCCAGGCAGGAAGGTGTATCAGAAGTGCGCAGTGGAAGATGGAGTACATCTACCTGACCACGATAGACAATGAACCAGACACAATGCACTGCGTTGCACAGTGATGAATTGAAATCAATCAATATCAATATTATATTTCACTTACCCGCTATCTTTGCTGATGTCAGGCTTGAGCTAAATTAGACACATTCATACAAGTATATTGGCCAAAATAAATGAATGAAGTATCTTATACTTAGCTATTAAGCTGCAAACGCGACGTTTTCAGGACACGTTGGCACGTGGACTCGATACCGGATTCACAATTTTCACAAATGTCAATCAATAGTTCACAATCAATTTACCGTTGCCAGCACTAGATCAGGCGGCATTCAAGACGGTTTACTCAATTTAATTCAATTCGCGTTAATTCAAAAGGCGATATTTTACGTACGAGACGACAACGTAATTTTTCAAGGGAAAGACGGAAGTTGACAGTTCAGTGTGACCATTGTCAGAAACTTTCAATAGACTAAACAAAATGCTACTTAATCGATATAATCGATTTGACTTACAACAAAAACAAATTATATTTCAAACATCCACCCGCCCCGGACCGGCCTACCGGTCCGCTAATCAGCTGGTAGACGTGACAATGCTGCAACCGCTCTCCTCAGAATCGAACCGTTCACCAAGACCTCAGCAAATCGGGGAACTCCATCAGTCCCAGTTACCAAACGAAGGATGCGCCCCCTGCGCCATCTGAGTGGCGGAAGGTTAGCCTCCTTGATCAAAACGAGGTCACCAATCTTGGGTGGTTCGGTCTTGTTGGTCCACTTGACGCGTTGCTGGAGTATGTGCAAATATTCCAAATTCCAGCGTTTCCAAAAGCTCTGAGCAATCCGGCGCACCAATTCAAAACGCGAGAGACGACCAGGTCTCGTATCAATATAGGGGCACTCAGGCAAGGCGACAAGTGGGCGACCAATCAAAAAATGGCCCGGCGCAAGGGCCTTCAAATCATTCGGATCTGAGGAGATCGGGCACAATGGCCGAGAGTTCAAAACGGCCTCAATCCCACAAAACACAGTTGCGAGTTCCCCAAATGCAAGGACAGACTCACCGACTGTCCTGCGCAAGCTTGCTTTGGCCGATTTTACAGCGGCCTCAAATATACCACCCCAGTGTGGACAATTTGGTGGGGAAAACAACCAATCCATCCCACGTCGGGCAAGCCCATCACCTATATCAGCCTTGTTGGTTTCAAGAAAATCAACAACATCATTCAAACAATTACTGTGTTCTGACTGCGGCACTAACTTCAAGGGCACGTCCTTGAAGTTAGTGCCGCAGTCAGAACGGATCAAGGAAGGCAGCCCTCCGCGGGATACAAATCTGTCAAATGTGGCCACAAACGCCTCGGTCGTAAGCGAGGAGACCAGTTCCAAGTGTACGGCCTTTGTGGAAAGACAAACAAAAACACACAAGTAGGCCTTAACAGTCTTGCTGTTTCGAAGTGTCGACGTTTTCACCAAGAAGGGACCAGCGAAGTCACGCGAAGTTACGCGATCCGCCGGCAAGTCTCCCATCAAGGGCTGCACGGCAGAAGCCCCGAGCCTATAACAAGGGATGCAGCGAAAGACCACACTCCGGACAATTCTTCGGGCAGACAAAATCCAAAACTCGCGTTGCAAAATGGCCAAGAGCGCATTACAACCAGCATGCGAATTTTTAAGGTGACGGTCAGTTACCAACAAGCGCACCAAATGACCGTCCTTAGGTAACAACAGGGGGTGACGTGCCCCGCAAGGGAGGCCGGCGCTCCCGAGACGCCCTCCAACGCGCAAGAGATCCGTATCGTCCAAAAAGGGGTTCAATTTAGATACAGCTCCCGACAATTTCGATCTCCCTGATTTAAGGATAGCAATCTCCTTCTCAAAATGCGCCAACTGCACAGAACGAACCCAGAAGGTGAGAGACTCCTGTCGTTCCTGTGGTGAGATAAACAGTGTCAGTCGTCTCTGTTGTGGGTGCCTAAAGTCAAAAACAAAACGCTTTATCCAAGCAGTAACACCTAACAACTTGTCGAGGGAGCTGTAACGATTCAACAAAAATTCGGGGTCGAAGGCGCATTCCACCCTTTCAAGAGCGAGTGTTCGCAGACCCGGCAAATTAGAAGCATTCAAAACCGGCGTTCGAGGCCAATCAACCTCCGGTCGACCCAACCATTCCAAACCCCACCACAGCGAACGACCCATCAAACCAGGCGTCAAGCATCCGCGCGAGGCACAATCAGCGGGGTTGAGCTCACCTGGCACGTATCTCCAAACAAGTTTGACTTCGGATTTCTGGATTTGGGAAACGCGATTAGCGACAAACACCTCCTAAGTGTGGACAGACGCCTTCAACCAACAAAGAACAATTTGGCTGTCTGTCCAGGCGTAGGTCCCATCAATACAAATGCTTTTACCCAAAGTACTGGACACGTGGTTAAATAAGCGTACAAGTAGGGCTGCTCCCGAGAGCTCCAATTTGGGGATGGTCAGAGATGTCCGAAGGGGTGCCACCCCGCTCCCCGCCATGATCAGGGAAACCCTCACCTGACCCGAGGCACTAACTGTGCGCAAGTACACCACGGCCGCGCGACCACGTTCCGAGGCATCACAAAACCCGTGAAGGGCGGCCTCGCACATCCCGGGAGGAAGGATGGGACGAGGCAAGGAGATCTCGTTGACGGCAGGAAGTGAGGATACAAAAGAGGTCCATTCCTCAACAAGAGCGCCGTGCAGAGGCTCGTCCCAAGTCAATTCCGCTGTCCAAAGCTTCTGCAAGAAGCATTTTGCCCAAAATATGATAGGACAAATCCAACCGTTCGGATCAAAGGTTCTGGCGACAGTAGACAACACGAGACGTTTAGTACAAGAACAAGGCAATTTCAAGTCTACGTTATACGTAAAGATGTCCTGGACTGGTCTGCACTGAACGCCGAGAACAGCAACCATGGCGGGGCTGTCAACAATCTCAAACAAATGCGGATCCCGCTGATGATCCTCCGGCAAGCCCTCCAAAAGCGGCGGTGAGCCGGAAATCCACTTGCGCAACTCATAACCAGCGGAGGCCAAAATACCCATCAACTCGTCCCGCAGGAGGATCGCCCCGTCCGCTGTGAAGGCGCCCGAGCCAATGTCATCGACGTAAATATCGTCCTTCAAGATGGCGGAGGCTCGTGGGAAACATAAGCCTTCGCGGTCTGCGAGCTCCCAAAGAGAACGTATTGCCAAATAGGGGCTCGACCTTAACCCGTACGTATTGGTATTGAGCTCGTAGACGACCATGGGATCACGAGGAGACTCCCTCCAAAGGACCAGCCGGAAGCGACGGTCACCAGGGTGGACAATCGTCTGCCCGAACATCATTTTTATGTCGGCCACAAACACAACCTGATGTCGTCGGAAGCTGGTGATGACGTCACAAAGGTCCTTGACCAACTTGGGACCAGAATGCAAGCACCGGTTCAAGGACACGCCCGCAGAAGTCTGCGCAGAACCATCAAACACTGTGCGCAGCTTCCCAGTCAATGGCTTCAACACCGCATGATGCGGGAGAAAGCAGCGCTCCACCGAACGCCAATCCAAACCTGACAGAGACATGTGTCCCAACTGTTCACATTCCCTCATGAACTCAATGTACCTCTGTCCGAGCTCCGGACCACGACCCATGCAGCGCTCCATAGCCAACAACCTCTTTTCGGCCAAAGGTCGTGACTCACCAAGCGGAGGCCGAACAGACAGAAAAGGTAGCTTCGTAATGAGCCAACCAGAACGGAGTCGACCAGTGCCGTTCTGGAAGAACAGCTCGCACTCCTCATGTTCTGGATTCAAACGGGCAGCTTGAGGGGGCTCCTCTACCTCCCAAAACCTCTGAACCGCATCAGAGAGAGCGGAGCCTACAGCCAACAAATTATCAAGTTTGGGTGGAGGGGGTTCCCTAGGTACAGGTCCCATCAAAGCAAATCCAAATATCGGGATGGCAGTCAAACCATTTGGCACCAAGACCCGTTTCTCGCCAATCAAAATTCCACCGAGGACATCAGAGCCAATCAACAAGTCGATTTGTCCCGGTGTGTCAAATTTGGGGTCCGCCAGTTTCAATCCCGATGTCAAATTCACCACAGCAGCAGGTAGCTGCTTCTGCGGATGCATACCCAAATTATTCTTCAACACAATAGCCGAGGTTTTAATCCTTGGGTGTGAAGATTCAACGGGGGCAAACAAAACTTTAACTTGCCCTTCAACATTAGAGGCTACGTCACCTATGCCCCGTATACAATTTGGAAAAGAGCCCATATTTAATTTACCTAACAGCAACCGTTGGTAGGACAACGGTCTCAATGGGGGAGGTTGGCGTCATAGAGCAGGGGTCAACGACCCACTGTTGCCTGGGCGGCGACCGTTGGCCAGGACCAGGCAAGGCAAAACGAGGGTGCGGCTTGAAGTCCTCAAAGGCGCACTGACCCGATCCGCGCGCCATCTGTGGGGGGTCACAATGACGCACCCGCCCAAAACGAGGTGGGCGCGAGTCAAGGTGGGGACGCACCGCCAAAGGAGGGGAACACCTGGGGCAACAGTCATGGTGCCGGTGACGCTGAACAGCACATTCAGGTGCACGAGAGAGAGGAGGCGTGCGCACGCCACGGCTCTCCAAGCGCGGCGAGTGGCGATCAATTGAGCGAGGTGACTCTCGGCCACGCGCCGGCGAGCCTCGGCTGCCACCTTCAAAACACCCGCCCGTGCGCGGCGTCGGCTGGTTGGACAAGCGGCCAACCTCTCTGGCATTCATACAGAGAATGTCCAAATGCTGTCCTCCACAGTGAGGACAGGGGCGAGAATTTGGGCAGTCTCGCTGGTAGTGGGACCCCAAACAAGAGAAGCAAAGGCGGCGGGCATTCGCGACGCGCCCACAAGAGGCGACATGCAGGTCCAAGAATGCCCTACAACTGGCCGTTCTGTGCCCCGTGACCTTGCAGCAGGAGCACTCCGCTGGGCCCTGCGCGACCGCAAAGCGAGGAGGGCGCCGGTGAACACTGGCTCGGGTGTGAACGCGAGCATGCTCCTTGACCTTGGACGGCTGCGTCCCAGCCGGCGTGTCACCACCGGAGCCGTCCAAGACCCGGCACCCAACCTCCAGGAACCCCTCCAGGTCAACAAAGGGGGGCAGATGGGTCGCGCCATCCCCACCAAAGCGCTGCCCAAAACGCGACCTCAGGTCGGCAGGCAGCTTTTTCAGCACAATGTGCACCAATAGATAGGACCATTGGTCCACGGGCAGGTCAAGGCACCCAAGTGCGTTGATGGCCACCAAAAGCGGGTTCAAAAGTTGGGTGCGCAACCCAGAGACCCGGATGAGCGTCGGCAAACCCAAAATCTGCTCGATGTGCGTGTCGGCGAGGCCACGCTTATTATGGTACCTACGGGTGATTAGGTCCCGAGCCGTCTGGTACGCCTCGTCAGACACGGGCAGATGCTGGATGAGGCCCTTGGCCTCCCCATCCAGAACCGACATCAAATAGGCAAATTTTTGTGCCGGTCGAAGGTCAGCCCTGTCATTGACTAGGCTGTCGAACAAATTAACGAAGCCCAGGTAGCTTCCTAGGCAGCCATCAAAATGGGGGAGGTCCAAAGTAGGGAGCCTACTCACCAGCCCCGGTGCTGACCTAGGAAGCTCCTGCTTCAGGCCGGGTTGCCCTTCCCTATCGGCAACTAGTTGTCTCGCAGTATTGGAGACAGCATCATACAGGTCTAAGACCTGGGCATAGTCTTCGCTGACCTTAGCTCGCTGGTCAGCGGTGAAATCATTGATTGACACTTCAAGACAGCAAGTGCTGAAAGTGCGGAATTGCTGTTCCACACTTGCCAGGCGATCGTCAATCCGCTCGTACCTTTGTAGTAAGGCCTGCTGGCGATCAGGCCGGTTCACTAAGGCACTGGCCGAGGCAAACCAGCGCAAATCTGATGCAATGGCACCAGCAGCCGCACGCAAGTCCTTGATAGCTAACATAATCAAAATTTCAAAAGAGCCCGGACAAGCGTTAAACAATATTAACAATCAAAACTAAATTTTTCTCAATTCTTTGAAACCAACAAAGTATTAGCCTGTTTACTGCAAGTGCAGGCAAGTGACAGGTATCTACTGTCCAACAAAATTAATAGTTTCAATATATATTGACACAAAACCAAGTCAAAGTTATCAAAAGTTATAACTTATAACAAATTAAAAGTTGAAACTTCAAATAAATTAATTAATTATTTGCAACAGACAGACTGGCTGTGTTATTTGAGATATACAATAATAAGGCAGCACAGAATATGTGTTACCTAGCAATATTAGCTATATATTATAACAAACAAAGGTTTATCAAAAGTTTGGTTGTTATAAGTAATGATTCAAACTTAATATATCAATATATGCAATAAACTAAGTCAATTGATACATATAACTGATATGTATCCAATCAAAGTGACTTATTAATAGTAACAGCAACAAATCTATGCTAGATTTCAACAATTTAAATCAAACAATTACTGATTGAGGTTATGTGTGACAATGTGTTTCAAATTATCTAGGTCAACTTATACAATTAAATATTATGTATTTTAGACAACACTGACCTGAGAACACTACAACACTGTTAACCTGTTAAGAATTGAGATGCTTAGCTCAGATACAAGTTTACAATATAGGCACAGTTAACCACGCTCTTGCTATCAAAAATTATGTCTAGAATTACCGTAGCCAGGTAGGGATTTTCAGGACAGAGTTGCAGTGGAAGGTGTAAAACATCTACCTGACCACGATAGACAAGGATCCAGACACAATGCACTGCGTTGCACAGCGATGAATTATAATCCTAACTACACTTAATATTAATAAAATGTCTTACCAACTCTTACTGATGCCAGGAGTGGAACTAAGTTAGGGAAAAACAAACAAAACTAAGGTGGCCACGATAGATTGAATGAATTATCCACTTAGCTGTTCCTCAAAACTTGTTGTCTGTCTTCAGGACACGAGGGGCACGAGGCACGTTCACAGGATTCACAATTACAGTTTTGCAAATGTCAATGTTTCACAAATGTCAATGTTTCACAAATTATCACAAACTTTGCCGGAAGTCAAAAGCGGCAATTACGTATTAAGTTAATTACAAGTTGATTCAATTCGCGTTAATTCAAAAGGCGATATTTTATGTATGTACGAGACGACAACGTGGAAATTTTTTCAAGGCGGCAACGGAAGTGACAGTTCAGTGTGACCATTGTCAGAAATTTTCAATAGACTAAACAAAATGTTACTTAATCGATATAATCGATTTGACTTATAATAAAAACTAATTCTATTTCAAACAGTCGGCCACCGGCCGCCTGATGCTTGGCTGTTTCGTCAAACGAACTATAAATTGACACGTTAAAATGTTGTTACGCTAACGTCTTGCAACGTCGCCGTCGATATTCAGTTTGCAGGCGCTGCTTAATAACTATGAGTTATAGTGAGGATAATGCGTGTGTTTATGTAATCAGTGTAGCGTGAGGCGATAGGCAAGCTACCATCTCTTCTATCTACCATACCGAGTATTACATATAATAGAGTATCTACAGAATTTTATTCCAAATAAATTATACAGAGTGTAAAAAGACCCTGTACGAAAATTGAAATCCCATATTATACCAATCATGACGAATAGTATTCAGTACCGTACAGTGAACCGTAGTCTCTGCCTACCCCTCCGGAAAACAGGCGTGATTCTATGTATGTATGCATCATGAGTTTATGACGAACATTTTCGACTTCTGCACCATTCCTTTGAAATTACTGCTTCAGGAGATATTGAGACTGAAAACCAACATACTTACATTATTTTCTGATAAGGTACAAAATCGACGCATTTCTCCCGCTTATTTTTTATATACATGTGTTTGTAATCCACCTGTCCATGCACCCTTGGAGAGGTAGGTATCTTATGCGTTGCACGCGCGCACTCTATATTGCGCCTTATAAAATTTGCAACAGACAGACTGGCTGTGTTATTTGAGATATACAATAGTAAGTAAGCACAGAATATGTGTTACCTAGCTATATTATCTATATTATAACAAAACAAAGTTTATTAATGTGACCCGCCCAAGTGGCAAGGTCAAGTTGGTTGTTCTAATGTTTATGAATATATGCAATAAACTAAATTTACTAAATTTATTGATACATACAGCTGTTATGTATCCAAACAAACTGACCTATTAATGCAACAACAAATTTAAGTAAGATTTTTCAACAATACAAATCAACAATTACTGATTGAGGTTATGTGACAATGTGTTTCAAATTATCTAGGTCAACTTATACAATTAAATATTATGTATTTTAGACAATAACTGACCTGACAAACACTACAGTACTGTCTACAAGGTGATAAGATACAAGCTCATACCAATCTGAGTTTATACTCAGTAATGCAACAGCGGCTAAATTTCAACTACAGCTCTGCACCAAAAAAAATTATGTCTAGAATTACCGTAGCCAGGCAGGAAGGTGTATCAGAAGTGCGCAGTGGAAGATGGAGTACATCTACCTGACCACGATAGACAATGAACCAGACACAATGCACTGCGTTGCACAGTGATGAATTGAAATCAATCAATATCAATATTATATTTCACTTACCCGCTATCTTTGCTGATGTCAGGCTTGAGCTAAATTAGACACATTCATACAAGTATATTGGCCAAAATAAATGAATGAAGTATCTTATACTTAGCTATTAAGCTGCAAACGCGACGTTTTCAGGACACGTTGGCACGTGGACTCGATACCGGATTCACAATTTTCACAAATGTCAATCAATAGTTCACAATCAATTTACCGTTGCCAGCACTAGATCAGGCGGCATTCAAGACGGTTTACTCAATTTAATTCAATTCGCGTTAATTCAAAAGGCGATATTTTACGTACGAGACGACAACGTAATTTTTCAAGGGAAAGACGGAAGTTGACAGTTCAGTGTGACCATTGTCAGAAACTTTCAATAGACTAAACAAAATGCTACTTAATCGATATAATCGATTTGACTTACAACAAAAACAAATTCTATTTCAAACAGTCATGATTACAGACTGATACTAGCAGAAAAGGTATCACTAAAATAATTGAAGAATATTACTATAAACAAACTATTAATAGCACAAAACTTAAAGTAAATGAAGTACCCATCACTAAAAAGTATGAAATAAAAATAATAAGAAAAAAACAAAACGAAAATGAAAACTAAAAAATCGGAACAAAAATGTTAAATAGGTATTTAGTTTCTTTTTTAAAAAAGAAAACCGACTTCAAAAAATCGACCCACTGAAAAGTACGAAATAATTTTTACATACGCTACTCAAATTTCCTTTCGAATTTCTCCCAAAAACTAATTACTAATAAATTAAACTAAATACTTAGTTTTTGAATTCGGTGCCAAACCAACAAAAACAAAAAAGAATACTGGCAAACAGAGAAAATAATACGACGAATGTATCGAAACAATAAAGCCTTAAAAAATTACAAATTATATATTATATATATATATTATGTATATTAAAGATATACTCTAAAAAGCAACAAATTTATAAAATATTATATAAAAGTATGAAATAAATGCTTAATTATATAATTAATTATATTTCTTAGCTATTTTGGGCTGTAAGTATGTAGATTGAATGCGCTGGTTTGGAAAGGATGACGCCAAACTTTTAGAAGGATTTGGTTTGGCCGTTTGGTCTTTTTTTTAAAAAGAAACTAAATACCTATGTATTTAACATTTTTGTTTCGATTTTGTAGTTTTCATTTTCGTTTTGTTTTTTTTTCTTATTAATTTTAAATATATTGACACTAATGACACACTGAAGGTATTCAAGACGCTCAACAATAAAAAACTGTTGACTTATGGGGCATTTCAGTTAAACTTGTTAAAGAAATTATTTCTAGCTTAGCTCCATATTTAGCTGCAATATTCAATAGATGCGTGGATACAGGGGTATTTCCTGATCTAATGAAACACAGTAAAGTGATAGCATTATTCAAAAAGGGATCCAAGAGCGACCCTAGTAATTTCCGGCCAATTTCTATCTTGCCTGCTATTAGTAAAATTTTTGAGTATATTATTTTGCATCAATTAGAGAGCCACTTTCATACAAATAATTTATTTCACAGTGAGCAGTATGGTTTCACTAAGGGTCGCTCCACCGTTGATGCCGGTGTAACTTTGTTAAAGCATATTTTTTTAATTCTTGGGAAAACTCGAAGGATGCCATTGGTGTTTTTTGTGACCTATCAAAGGCGTTTGATTGTGTGGTACATAATACACTTTTACGTAAATTGAAACTTTATGGTATTAGAGATACCGCACTCAATCTTGTTGCCAGCTACAGTAGAGATAGACTTCAGTATGTAGATGTTAATGGGAGTAGGTCTCTAGGTTTGCCAGTAGGAATGGGCATTCCACAGGGCTCTATTCTCGGTCCATTTCTTTTTTTAATATATATTATGATTTGCCGTTCTTTGTTCAAAATTTATGTGATAAAAATAAGTGACGTATCGTCGGCAAACAAAACATTGTTTGCCGACGATACGTCACTTATCTTTAAATTTACTCGTAATTCAAGTAACTTTGATACCATCAATAACACTCTTGCACAAGTATTAGATTGGTTTTCGACAAATAATTTGGTACTCAACCCTAGCAAAACCAAATGTGTTAACCCTTAACTGCATGAATTTTTGTTTTTAATCAATAAAATCTGAAATAAATCGGAAAATGGGTGTAGTTAATGGTAAAAATACTGAAAAAATAATCATGCAACATATATTTTGTATTATCAAAAAAACATATTGATGTACTTCTACATCATCATGCAAAACCGGTCCTTGCGTTCTACAAGTTTCCTGCGTTCAATAATATAATTTTAGAAACGTAATTATTATCTCTTTAAATTACAAAATATGAAAATTCATAAAGTCATAATTTTTTGCATTTGGACATAAAGTAACTTTACATTTGCTACAAGACCACTGTGTGGTATCCTTACATAGTGGAATTTTACACCTCAATCGATTCTAAAATATAGGCCAGTGACCAACGCCGTCTTTTCTTACATCTATAGACGGCAAAGGATGAGATGACCCTTTAGGTATTTTTTACTGTAAACTTTGCTCTAATGAGCCATTACTAGGCCACCCTCTTTCATTACCATTATAAGATCCCACATTGCAAAGAGCATCAGCCAAATCATTGCGGAACTGACCAAGATTTGGTAGTTGTTTGCTTGGGATGCCTTTTGCAATAAGGTTTTTCTTCATAAGAATCCACGAATTTATCCAGAGAATTAGAATTGTAAGGTCCAATAGATGATAGAATAGGCGGAGGTACCATTTGCCTTGCATTTGCCATTCACTCTTATACGATAGCGACTTAAGTAGCTATCCATCAACTCCACTCCACCCATGTGCATATTATATTCTTGCACTATTTTTGGACAACAGATATCAATATTTTGCTTTAGCCGCTTATCATACCGACAGATATTACCTACGGGTTGCGAACCAATATAAGTAGACAGCAAAGTAACCTCCTTGTTATCTTTCCACACCATAGCTGAAAAGTCAATACCATCATGGTGAGAAATTCTGTCCTTATAAGTACCCCTAGGAATCGTCGTCTTCATTAGACCTTTCTTCTCTGGGAGTCTAAAATTAGGCAATCTATTCTCGAGGGGCTCGCCCCCTATAGATATTGGTTTCATGTTGTTGAGTTATGTTGACTTTCATCCGGTAAAGATGGCTCAGGATTATCTTCGACTAAAGGTGGGTCACTATCTACACCAACTTTGTGTTTAGTAGTTTCTGGTTCGCCTAACGTGTCATCTACTTCCATCAAATCTTGCATGATCTCTCTAGAGCTCGTGTAGAATTGATCCTCGTCATCATTCTTATTCTCTAACCCGTAATCCGAAACATTACCGTCTTCTAAAGCAGCTAAGATTTGTTCGATACCCTTATTTTGCAGGGACCGAGACATTCTTCTGTGAAAATATAAACGTAAACTCGTAAGAAATTAATGTGAAAATGATTCAGCCTCATAGTAATTACATAATTATAAAAATAACAACATAATTACTTAAAACATACTGATAAATATGTATATAATATCACATAATATCTTTAGGTTTAGTAAACTTAGGTAAACCGATTTTGCATACTGAAGTACTTCTACATCAGGAAAAAAAATTTCTTACATAATTTTATCAATATATTGAAAAATATAAATATTATTTGTTACTCTTACCACTCTTACAAGGTAAGAGTAACAAGCGAATATGAAGCAAATAAAAGTACAATAGCCAAGCTTATTTGTCTAAACTTGAAGGCCTACTAGAGCATATCACAGTTTAAACATATAAAACTTATATATAAATAAACTATGTAGTATCTAGGATATGTGTGTGTCCTTTTGTCCTATGATTAGTACACCAAACGGCTAAATCAATGTTGTTAGGATTGAATCAAGATTTGAGATTATGAGTAGGTACATTTTTTTATTAGTTATCTAGTCCATATAGGTACATTATTAGGTATAATGTACCTATATGGACTAGATAACTAATAGCATAGTGTAAAACACAAATACGCATGAACTTTTCGTAACCAACAGCGGCAAGAACAAATCTAAATTGGCTATTATTTAACGAAATATTAACGTCGAATCTAATGGGTGAATTTTCCGGGACCAAAAATTACGTGGCATCAATGAAATCGGTACTATAAAACGTAGTTATAATGCTCTAACATTTTTTTCTGGTTAGGTGAAATAGTAATCTATGTGAAGCACTAAATATTTAATTAAATAGGATTAATAAATACTCCGAAAAAAAACATTAAGCCTCGAAATCTTTCATTGCCGTGTTTGTCCACACATCACCTTGATGTGTATTATACGTTATTGATAAAAATCTATTGGTTATTTATATAAAAACCTAGTTTTATTTGATACGTGAATAGTTAAAGTATTGTTACGGAATACATTTATTCATATATTTAAACAATACGACGAATGGTTAGCAAAAATGCATTTGTCCTAGAACTAGCCTTCATCGCCGTGCCCTAAATATATATAAGAATATTCTTTTATCTAAGGACTTGCGTCCCCCACCCCTGTGCGCTAAACGTTGCATAATAGTGTCGCTCGACGTGGAACGACGTCTATACGTGCCTACGTTTTTGCGCTATAAATGTAAGTATTCGATTTTTATATCACTGGACATTTTTTCTTTCATCGCCGTGGATTGGTCTTACTTCTATTTGAATAAGTTTGTCCTTTTGATTAAGCATTCGATAGAATGCCATTTATCTTATGTTTATTTGTGACGTTTTAATTACTGTGAATTATTAATAGATTTTTGGCTACTTGATGTTTTTGCCATGATTTTCATCGCCGTTTTTTCATTGCCATGGTTTCCGTGGGCAAATTTTGCTATGGCAATGAAAAAAAGACACGGCGATGAAACAAAATTTCATTGCCATGCCTTTTAAAATAATTTAGTTTCATTGCCATGACCAGTGGTTTAATTTCCGTGACTTACGTTTTCATCACCACGGCATGATTAAGAAAAAAAAAAACAATCTGTACTGTACAGTCAGTCTGTAGTTGAAGTAATGCAAATGAAGGTTTCGCTAATTCGCTACCAGTAATAGTCAAAATATTTTTTTTGAAGTTGTTTATAACAAAAATTTGGAATTTGCTCAAAATTCTTAAAAACCGTTTTATTCCAAACTGGTGCATTTTGGACCCCCATATGTAAGGGGTAAAAATACTCCATTATGACCCTAGAATAACCCCGAAGGGAATACGAGCAATTACAAATCACCATGTATAAAAAATATCATGTTGTTGGATTTTTCCATTACCGTGGATTGATTCTATCATTCCCGTGGCACCGTTCTTTCATTGCCGTGGACGCATGTTTCATTGCCGTGCATGCATGTTTCATCGCCGTGGCACCAAATTTTTTATTTTGTATATCTCGTTAGTTTTTTAAGCTATCTGCTAGATATTAAGCAAGATTACATATATTATCAAAAACTTGAGTAAACACTATTTTTTACTTTTTTCATTATTGGACCTGTTGAAATTCACCCTAACGTATCTTCAAACGGCTCGGTATTGACGTAATAACTGACGTCATTCAAAGACGAGAGTGAAGTGATGAAAAATTCCAGATGGGGAAAGGAAGGTAGCACACTATGGCGATATTATTTTAAAGGATCGATAGATATTTTATGATCAAAGATTGCGGTAAATTTCAAAGCAAATTATTTTCTGGTAAGTTCATCGATACTTAAATGAAATATTACAGCAAATCTATGATATAAGAGTGTAACACTACGCGAACAAAAACACAGATTTTGACAGAATGAAACAGAAAGCGCGTGTGTAGTTTAGTGATCGTCTTGCCGATTGACACTGAGCCAAGTTTTGTGTATTTGATCTCCACAAGGGGCAATGCTTTGTGTGATCCACAAATAGTTATTTGTAGTCTCGGTATTCTTCTTGCTCTTTAGTTGAATATTTTTGAAAGTTTCTTGCGTTACTGATTGACACGTAACGCAGAAATTGTATTTTTAAAAAGATCTCAGATAGATTCGATTGAGGTGATTTTGATTCAGCGTTTTCATTTACCGGTCGAAACCCGGTCTCTAGTTATGGCATGGTTGACATTCTGATATTTTTTGCCAATATGTTGCGAGAGGCTTGTTCCTGTGCAGACGACCTGCCCCATACATATGTAGGTACTATAACTACAAAATAGCAGAAACTCTCTAATACATCTAAGTAATGTAATTGTGATCCCCTATCTTTCTTTGTCCACCCTTATTAATTTATTATAATGCTACATTAGTGTATTAGGTACACCTCAGTCAAGTCCACTCTGCAGTGGGCGACTACCCTAACTACAAGGAAAATCTACAGAAAGCTAAATTGTATAGGCCGATTACATGTTTGCCATCGGTCTATAAACTTCTTACTTCTATTCTGAGGGCTAAAATATTAAAGCACATAGAGTTAAATTCCATTATGTCGCACACTCAGAATGGATGTAAGAAGGGGGCTCGTGGTACTAAGGAGCTCCTCCTTATAGATATGACCATTAGTCAACAAGTTCGTCGGAACCGAAAGGATATGGCGGCATGTTGGATAGACTACAAGAAAGCGTATGATTCTGTGCCACATACATGGATTTTGAGGGTGTTGGAGTTGTATAAAATAAATACAACTCTACGCACCTTCTTAAGGTCATGTATGGGGCAATGGAAAATGGTTCTTGGCTATCCAGGATGCCGACAGATCCAGGGAAATGGCGAACTTGTTAAAATTGAGCGGGGTATCTTCCAGGGCGACAGTCTGAGCCCGTTGTGGTTTTGCTTAGCGCTGAACCCTCTTAGTACATTACTAGAGGGTTCAGGGTTAGGTTATAGGCTACACAGAGGTGGTCAGGTCATATCCCACTTGTTGTTCATGGATGACTTGAAGCTGTTTGCTCACACTAATTCACAGTTGATGGATTTACTAAAAATTACTGAAAGTTTTAGTAATTCTATCAAAATGGAATTTGGTGTGGATAAATGTGCAGTAATACATGTGAAACAAGGAAGGATGGTGGAATCTGAAGGGATTCAACTGTCAGATTCCATTAACCTCAGATCACTTCTGCGAACCAATACCTATAAATACTTGGGTATGTCACAGGCCTTATGTATTAACGAGACAGACATGAAGCAATCGTTGCAAGAATGTTTCTTTGGCCACCTGACAAAAGTACTAAAAACTCTTCTGTCAGGTGGCAATAAGGTTCGAGCTTGCAACGGTTGGGTCATGCCGGTTCTGATGTACTCCTTTGGCATGGACAGAAAGGTGCGTACAATGCTGACAGCTTACCGGATGCATCATCCACGCTCGTCCGTAATGAGGTTGTATATTCCGCGGAAGTGTGGGGGTCGTGGCTTTTTAAATGTCAAATCTCTACACAACCGCGAAGTATGCAACCTCAGAGAATATTTTCTCAACGCGAACGTGGATATGTATCGGGACGTTGTCGCAGTGGACGCCGGATTAACCCCGCTCAGTTTATCGAAGGATAACTGGCGCAGACCTGTAGTGCTTAGCACTGACGATGGCAAGCTTGTTTGGCAGAGCAAGGAGCTTCATGGCAGGTTCTAGCGGGCTCTACATAGGCCGGAAGTAGACTTATTAGCCTCGGTGAACTGGCTACGCTTCGGTGACCTCTTTGGGGAAACCGAAGGGTTTGTCTGCGCAATTGCCGACGAAGTGATCAAGACGAATAACTACCGGAAATATATACTGAAGGATGGCACTACTGATATTTGCCGTGCGTGTCACCAGCCTGGTGAATCCCTCAGGCATATCATTTCCGGTTGTTCTCATCACAGACAGGACTGTTGTTGCCAACAAACCTGATATTGTGCTGATAGGCCGATCAGAGCGCCGCGCAATAATTGTTGATGTTGCCATCCCTCATGATGGCAATCTCGTGAAGGCTGAGAAGGACAAGCAGATAAAATATCTGGACTTGGCTCACGAGATTGTTGACATGTGGGATGTTGATTCAGCAATTATTGTGCCGATAATCGTTACAGTGAACGGTTTAATACCCAAGAGCCTCGCCCAACATCTTAGGAGGCTCGCGTTGGAACCTTGGGTCAGGGGCCTGATACAGAAGGCAGTACTGCTGGACGGCACGCATAGTGAGGCGGTTCCTTTCTCTTGAGCCCTAACCAACAGTAGCTTGGAGCCTGTTCCCGATACTGGTGGGTTTCCATAACATAGTTTTATATTTTTAAATGTATTTTTTTTATGTTTCATATACTTATTTAAAAATGTATGAATATGTTAGGAGAGAAATATGAAATAAAGGTGATAATAAAATAATAATAAAATATTCTTTATTGTACACCAATCGGAAATACATATAAAAATTGTGATTAACAGGTAATGCACAAAGGGCGACCTTATCACTAAAAAGTAATTTCTTCCAGGCAACCTTTGTATGGACTGGAAACTGACGGATTTCGAAAAAGGGTAGTGTTGGTGTGTTCAGATATTGTACATCATTAATTGGATTTAAACAATAAATAGGTACAAAATACTGTAATAAAATAATGATACATATATTAATAAATATACCATACTTTGTTAATACTATACTTATATACATACAGGGTGTAAAAAGACCCTTAACGAAAACTGAAACCCCATATTATACCAATCAGTACGAACATTTTTTACTTCGGCACCATACCTGGGAAATTACTGGTTCAGGAGATATTGAGGCTCAAAGTTACTATGAATTTTTTGTAATTAGGTACAAAATCGATGCAATTACCATGCCAACCTGTTCTATGGATGTCCTATGCACCCATGGATAAGTAGGTATTTCGAAAATTGTACGCGCACAATTTTAATAGCAGCTTAAAAAATGAGATTATTTAAAAAAAAAACATTATCTGGTGTGAATGTTATGTTATGACTCAAATAAACTACAATAATTGTTACGTAACATTAGGTACCTACATATATGTTATGTACTTGTATTTTGATTTTACTGTTGAGAGAATTTGTTTTTCACTCTTGTGTAATTTATTTCTGTTTTAATTTTGTTCAGCGACAAAAATAATTGTGCTTTAGAATTAAAAGATAGATTATCTAAAAATTGTAACTATTTTTATTTATTGTAATGCTATGTTTATGACATTGTGTCTACTATGTATACTAATACATGCGTCTGCCAACAAACCGCTTTGCAGTTTGGCAGAAGTAATTTATTTTTGTAAAATGTCTTATTTTAATGTGAATAAATACTTTTTTACTTTACTTTACTTACTTTAGTCATGATAGTATTAATAACTATGCTAGTATTCGTATATTCGCGACTGTGAACACGAATATTCGTTCCACAACTAGGACGCAGTATGTTGATTTGATTGTGAAGATATGTGCACTTGCTAGCTAACAAATAATAATCCCAAGGTGCATAACACAAGGCAACGAGAATACCGTTGTTTCAGCAGGAGCGTGTTTGTAAGGCAAATTTTGGGTGGTAGCACTACTTGGAAATGTTAAGTATCTTCCCGGCTCTTCAAAGTGGGGCGTGAAAGAGCTTTTCTCTAGGTCCTTGATGTCCTAGAGTCTAGGACATCAAGGATGGTATGTTGGTCCACTTTGGGACTACACTGACTGCTTAACATAAAGCGACAAAAGTCCATTTTATTGGCAGAAAAAAAGAACGCGTAAGTGCAGATCTAGCAAATAAGGGCACCGGTAAAACCGGTAAATTTCGACGTCGCCATCATTATCAACGCATTTCTACGATTATGGAATAATATTTGACTATCAATAAAATACACATAACCTACCTTCACACAAACACAAACCACAACAAATAGTATAGAAGTCACAGATCATGTAAATAGAAGTCGTCAATTACATTTAACTAGCTGTGGAAGTGAAACATAGAATATTATTATAATTGGAGGCAAACGAGCAGACAGATCGCTTGATGTTAAGAGATTACTGCTGCTAATGGACACTCGCAACACCAGCAGAGTCACAAGTGCGTTGCCGGATTTTGGGATGGGAAAAGGAGGAGTAGACGGAGAGGAAAAGTGGTGGTATAGTAGAAATATGTATGTATTTCAGAGATACGATATTATGCGCATGATTCGTAGGCATTTAGTAAGAGACGCACGTTCCATCCAAAAATACAGGACGCATCACGCGTCCCAACGAATATTGGCCTATCAATATGTGCAACGAAAAACACCAGTGCACCGAAAATTGGACGAAAAACCACCACAATAGCATATTTATTTCCAATTCGCACAAATGTGTCTCATTTATAGTGTTCCCGTTCGCGGCATCAATCATTCACAGTGTGCCACGTCTCTGTATAAATTGGAAATATCGCCACATCATCTGCAAGCGGTGCGTCCGAGTTGTAAACTTTTCGATTGTACTGACGAACAACGTTCCTTACAGACCTCTAATATAAATTCTTGTTTGAAATACCTAGATCCTATGGGTAATGGAAACGTCAATAATTTTTTTTTTTCATATTCGTTTGTTATATGGTAAAGAATGCGTACCTACTCTAGATGAGAGCTATGGATGCTTGCATGTTGGTGTAGCTATTTGCTCACTGTGCATACCGCTCATCACGCCTTACCTACCGTCCATACAACGCATTGCTCGTGCTGTACCTACATCTTTTTTTGCACAGCTACCTTGTGGCAGCACATCTTAATAGCACACCTTGCATAGCTTAGCATCAGCGTCAACGGTCACATAGTTTCGTAGCTTAGCTTTCACATCCTTGTAGCACAGGTGTTCAGCATTTCTTTGGTGGACAAAGTTTCCTTACAGTTAATGGTACCTACACTACCTAAAACAGTAAGTACCTGTGATTCTGCTAGCTCTGTCGAATTACCAGGCGTAATGAAATCTACATCAAGAATATTGTAACATAGCACCTATTCATTCCCTAGCCTATTCACTATCCGAAAAAAATGGAGCCACCAAATTCGGCCAAAATTCAATCATGGCGTCGGGTATTTTGTGAATGTCTGTCTACGTCTGGATGGGCTTAGTTCGGGATTAGACGTTGATGTAATTTAAGTATGTTGGCACCTACGTTGGAGATAAATTGTCTAATTTGGTTCGACCTCTGGCAACTTCGTTAAAATACCTACATCATTGTAAGTTAAGTAAATAGAATACGGTTTTACTCCATTTGGAACTTGCTTTAGGTAGGGACGCAGGTACCCACTTTTGTAGACTGACTTGTATACTATTATATATTAGTACAATATTAGGCACCTATTTCACTAGACAGATAGAACATCTTCAATTCTAATAGTTTCAAATTTAGTATGTGGATTCTCTGATATCAGAAGCATGAAGCCTCTAAAGGCTTCGATTAAGAATCACGTCTCCGGTCTGCAGCAAAATTGTGGACTTATAATATATCAAACAAGATACTTCACGTTTCCGTGTGGTGACGGATTAGGAAAACGGAATATCACCACCCCATATCATCCCATGGGTGTCGTAAGAGCCGACAGAGGGAGCATATTATGCAGAGAACAGCACTGTAAGAGAAGGAAAACTTGATACAAACCCTTTACCAACCCGTTTGGCCAGCGTGGTATAGTAGGCCAATTCCTCCTTTCAAACGAAGGGCCTATCCAGCAGTGGACTGTTAAAAGCTGATGATTATGATGAAACAAGATACTACATTATACCTTAGGCCACAGAATAGCTAATAAAAGTTAGTTGAAGTACTGCTAAGAAAAGAGGAGGCCTTTTAATATTGATTTGTCCTCCCTACTAGAAATAAATTCTGTTTTGCAGGAGACTTTACATGCATTCCATCAACGAATACTGAATACCTACCTATGTTTCGCCACCAATTACTTTCTTTTCTGCCGATTTCGTAACACCTACTATTATAATATAAAACTTCTGAGATATGTTTTCATAGTTTGCTCGATATAAAACAATACAAAGTGGTTACCTTGGAAAAGAATATCACAATTTTTTACTTGCCTCTGGGTCAGGAAAGCCTGTTCCAAATTTGGAAGCGAGCAAAATTTCTCGATTTAAACATATCAAGTAAGATCGATTAAAACTACTCCGCCGAGTGAGTAATACATTCTAGATCAGTGAAAGTTATGTTGGCAACCCAGTTGATAGCTCTTTTGGGAGCTCAAGTGTAATAGAGTTTAAATTGCAAGTGTTTTTGACTTTTATTTATTTCTTGGCTGGGGCCACGAAAAGTTTAAAGCAAGTTGCGAGTCAAGTTTACCGGCATAGTTTTAATTGAATCCAAACAATTAAGGAGGGCGATTGTATGACTTTATTAAATAATATTTTGTATATTGGGGAAGTACCGCTTGCTTGGACTTATGTAAAGTGCACGATTTATGCTCGCTGTTGAACTGTATCTACATTTAAAGGGACTCGGATGACTAAAAGTGTTACCAAGTTCTAATGTTATGTGTGTAAGTAATGTTAAAGTTATAAGTAATAAGTAATGTTAAGTAATGTTCAATTGCAACGCCAGATTGCAGCGACTTATCTGCAAATATTTGTCCACTTTCGTTGGAAACAAATTCAAGGTGTGTATTTGTGTAGAGGTGTCACAAATGTTAATAAAGCAACAAGTATCAATAAATTGTCGATAGTCAAGCGATTCTAAAGGAAGCCATTAGAAGACACCCTTGCCTTTTGTCAATTCCACTCCTTCAGTGTTGAACAATTATACGCCAGCGTTCTACGAAAACGCTCCTTTGACACCAAAAGGGAAAACAATTTTATCCTCATCAAATGCAAGAGCATTGGCAATAATAGAATATTATTTTTTTGTTGTTTACAAAATTACGACCCAACATAAATACACCAATACCTACATAAAAACACACACGTAGCCGTAGGCGTGTTCGGCAATAAAATATGACCAGTGTAATTACATTCAGAGACAAGTTACCAAACTGAGTACATTATACGCAGAGCGCAGTTAACGCGGAATTTATTTGTGTATAACGGCCGCCCAAACCAGCGGTTCTTATAAACACATCAAGCTAATCTGACTAACAGATCTCGAGTCTTACCTCGTTAATTCCACACAGATTTGTCTAACCGCACAATCAGGAATTCAACAACAAATCTTGAGTTATACTAATTACCATGTAAATTTGGGAAGTTCGCGAAATAATTTAACGCGGTGTAGTCGCCGAATTCAAAACAATTTATATGTTAATTCTGTAGATATGGACTGGGTTTTGTGCACAAACGAATTAGTCCCGAATGCTGTCGTCAATCGAACGGAACTTCCAGTTTATGGCGGCAAATAAAACGCGCCAGTGTTTATGTTCGTTCAATTGATATTGTAACGTTCCGTATTGACAGTTTGCTATCAATGTAATGCGAGAGTTATAAAATGTGAGTGCCCCGTAAAACGTGGAACACTATTATGTTTGGTTTTTATTAAGAGTTCTGTGATTATTTTGCTACTATTACTTACTGTTATATGCGGAGTTTGATATTATGAATTTCGTGGATTGATTATTTTATTTCACCTGATCATCAGGGGTTTACATTGATTGGTTACAGCAACTTGTATAGACAAATAATAAGTCCAAATAAACTTATGTTTGCTGAAAATAATTACTTTTAAAAGGCATTAAGGAACGAGTGAAGTGAAAGTGAATATAAAATAATATGTAAATGCAGGGGCATTTACATATTATTTTATATGCAGCAAGCAAGCTCTTTGATGAAAGGCTTGTGAGTTCTGAAGACACAAAAACTTCGAAACTTTCGGAATTCCACTTAACGCATATATGTATATCATATTACCTAAGAATAATTAAAAAACCTTACCTGTGAATTGGATAATAATAATACATAGACGTGATGTAGCTCGAGATTAAGGCTACGCCGAACAAGATTCCGTACAGCCAAATCGCTTTAGGCATTTAGAAGATATGGTAGAATACTTAAGAAATCTCACAAATAAAAACATCATTTATCGTCTTAGTGTTGTCTCAGTTAGGTACATCCAAAACTTTAGCCTTGGAGCCAGGGTCCGCTTTCTAGTCTGACCAGATTTAACAGAATATTTAGATTTGTAACAGAGCGACGGCCGTCAGGCTTACCTTGCTCTTAGAAGCACTTTACAAGCGATAATTAACAATTTACACACATTATCATCATCATCATCATCAGTCCACTGCTGGATTAGTCCTCTTCTTTGAAAGAAGACATACACACATACATACCTAAATCGTAAACACCTTATCAATCCATTTTGGGCTGTACGTTAAAGCAATTTATACAATACTAGAGGTCGCCAGCAGCTACGCTTGCAATTTATTAAATTTACCCGTTTTGGCCGATCCCGTGGGAATTTCGGGAAACCCCTTCTTAGTGCACGCCTACGGTCCCCAAGGAATATACATGCCAAATTTCAGCTTCCTGCGCCCAATAGTTTCGGCTGTAGCGTGTCTGTCAGTCAGTCAGTAACGCAAGGATTTTATATATTAAGATTGCGCAGTTTTCATACAAGCAAAAATTATCTCTCCAAGAAGTTCCAAATCATAACCTCAAAGACAATTTAAGCATCGCAAAATGTCTCTAAAACACCCGTACAGGTAAATATGGCACCGCAGCAAACCGCTATCAGAATTGTATACCACAGTAAATGGTGTCAAAACATTTGAGTTTAGCCATATTGAACGGCAGAATATCGTTTGTGTGCCAGGGCGAGAGTGCCAAACGAGCTAAATCGACGAACATGAATATTTTCGAGCCATTTACACACAGATCAGTACAATAGATTAGGTGGTACATTGGTAAAGCAGGCCAAGCGTTGACGTGACGGATGAAAGATTACGTGCAGCTGAAATGTGAATGTTTAGCGAAAGAGAAACGAGGATAGATTGAAAATATCGATAAAGATTTCGACGAAGTTGTGGTAGTTCGTCAGTGGGCCAATTTTCTATAATGGTTCTATTATTATACGTTATAATAAAGTGCTTTTTTAGACAGGATTGTAACTGAAACCATAGATAGAAGCGTATACTATTTCGTGGATAATTCTGTCTACATGGTTTCTCCATCCTTTTCTACAAAGTCATCACCACCATAAATAGGTAGTACAGAATGCTCTCCGAAGTCTAGAGTTGGTGTAGCCTGCATTCAACTGGCGTTGGACGGGACGTTTCCAAGTTTTGGTAAGGATTGTTCAGTGACATATAAAATATGTATGCACGGACCGTACGACGCAGAAGGGGTAGACGGGTAGGCTTAATACATGGCTGACCGACGATCTTGTTGCGATCGCGGGAATCAGTTTATATAATGTGGGCTCAAGATTGGTCTGTTTGGGAGGTCTTGGGGATGCCTATGTCCAGAAGCGGAAATCTGTAGGCTGATATAATGACTATGATTATATTTGTATGTTAACATAGAAACTAACTAGAATAAGATTTAGGCGTTAGGAATATAACACCAATTTATGATTGATTCATGAATGTATTAAGCCACTATTGCCGATCTTACAAAACTAACAATAAAAAATAAAATACCTAAGTGCGGATTTTCTGTTTACGTGATCACTGGTCACGGAAATAATATACCTTTTCGTATTCGATTTTTAAATATCCTAATAGAGGGAATATTTGTGAAAGCTGGCAGCCCTACGGCAGTATATCTAACACGTCATCCGCCTCTGTTTGTGAAAAGCTTTAGCGAGTAAGCACATCAATTTGGATCGTCAAATTGTGTTGGTAATTGAAAACACAAGCTTTGGGACACTGATAGCCCGTACGACCCATCACACGAACATACTATATCACATTTAATCAAATTCTAATCTGCAACTGCATTGCCACCGAGAACTTGCTGAATCAGAATCGATTAAGCTAGGAATTTCTCGTTAATCGATTTACTTGGAATCTTAGAAGTTGCTGAAGCTGGCTGGTGTTAGTTAATATTCCGTTCGATTGTATCGAATTGAGACGCCAGATCTGTTCCGATAAGTTTTGATCGTCAGTTTTCCGGGAAACGGCGAATTTAAATATGAAATGGATGTCAATCATTACGGACTGTAGTCAAGTTTAAGTTTAATTCGTTTTTTGCTGATTAGTAATAAGTAAGAGGGAAGAAATATGGACACTGATATCGCGAAAAATATTTTGAAGGTAGAAGTCATTCGCTGTCATAAGTTTGCGTTAGATTTTGGCACAGTTGGGACTTGGGACTAGAATCCAGTTCCCAAATAACTTAGATGCTAGCTGACAGAAATCGCAGACGGTTTATTTTTTATTCTACTTTATTTTTACCAGAACAAACTACGTCAACGCTTAAACTAGTGCTGCTCAGTGGATAGGTTTCGTATATTGAAATTCTTCAACTAGATGATGCGTGTTTTTCATTTGTGCTGCTTAGTAGAGCATAAAAACTGTAGCTGGCCCGTAAAATCTGGAAAATAATACATACATACATAGACTCACGCCTGTTTCCCCGAAGGGGTAGGCAGAGGCATATTAAACGCCCACTTTTCGCCAGGTTTTTGATCCCACGTAATAGGTGGCAAGCCTATTGCCGCTTATTGGGACATTTTGTTTGCCAGAGCCTCGTCCGTTGATTGGCAGGTGCACCACTTGCAGGTGAGGTTGGCTTAGGACCCTAAGTTCTTGGTGGGAACCCTATGCACCAAAAAAAATATACTTAGGTTAAAAAGCATTTTGTTTGTCACAAGTTCTGTCAACATCGATATCACATATTATCTACATCGTTTTTTACCACTGGATAGATATTTTTGTAAGCGTGGATCGCAAAACTAAATTATTTGGTAGACTAAAAA
Organism: Euclidia mi; assembly: GCA_944739405.2. Classification (NCBI taxonomy): domain Eukaryota; kingdom Metazoa; phylum Arthropoda; class Insecta; order Lepidoptera; family Erebidae; genus Euclidia; species Euclidia mi. The sequence goes on along the minus strand of OX123188.2, from coordinate 8,622,525 downwards.
AACGATCCTTGTTACCTACTTTTCGGCGCCAGTGCCCACAAACTTCATCAAGCAGTGACGAGCGCGTCCTTTTTCGAGGGCTGAATTCCCGCTTGTATTATTGCAGTATCTACGTCTTGGCTGCTTCTCGAAATGCGAAGTGGGCTGTTCACCAACCAAATAACGTACAAAGAATCACAGCCAAAAATAAATTCGACAGTGACTCACCTTATGCAGAAGGTACATGACTCATAGGAACTTACCGCAATGAATGTGTTCAAAGACATTTCATTAAAAGGTCCCGCCTTGAAGACCAATCTCTTCGAAGTAGTCAGGCTCAAGAGCAACATTTCTTTCTGTAACTGCTTGTTTGCCTTTGGCCAATCACTTTCGAATGTGCTATACGTAGCAAAAGTACTCTAGAACATCAAAACAATTGTTTTTGTCAGTTAATTGTCTTGAAGGATGTCTAAACTGGCAAAAATGTTGATGACCATCATTTGTGGCCCGACAAGGCAGCATATTATTGTAAAGCACTGTGAAGGATATGAGCCAGCGGACAAAATGCATCGCAGCGTAGCAATTGCGGTATATAAGGTAAATTAATTCATATCCAGTGGGAGATCTTAATTTTAAAGTTTAAAAACCGATTTTGGAGCACCGAAGAGTATTTCTCTTTAAAGCATTGCAGAGCGTCGCGCGGAATGCGTCGTCAATCAACTCCGGCACTGAGAAATTCCGCTGTTCCTCCAACAAGTATTTTGACCAAGCACTACTTCATTCAAATAAAAGTTTACCTACCTCCACTGTCACTTCATTGCTGTACCAGTAGAAGAGCAGCAACTGTATCAAACATGCGACCACGAATAGAACTCTGGATACTAAAGTTGGTAAGTCGTCTTCTATCTGCAATGAAATGAGAATATTGAGACTGAATAATTTAAAGAAGCTTTACCAGAAATGGAAATTAAGGTAAAAGGTTCTAGGTAGGTATGTCTCACCTCTACTATTTGGATGATACAAACTCCCAGGTTGACAGATATTACTATAAGGTACACGAACATTACAGGCGATATCAGGGAATTGAATAGCTGTTGATACCTGCAACATTACAAAGTTTAACTTAATTATATTCCAAGCAATCCCGAAAAGTGACGAAGACATACTTACTTGACTAAAGTTGTGTGGAACTGATGACATTTTGCAATATTTTTATGACTTTTAATTGGATCTGCGTCTATTGACTGAATGCAATACAGACGAGAAATTCTTAGCTGTCCTGCAAGGAATATCATTATGGAAACCACCAGTGTATCCCATCCAACTACATAAGCACTCACAATGTGGCCTAAAACAGTTTGGATGCACATGGAAGCGTAATATCCAGGTGGTTCTCTACGAAACGGTGTGAACCCATCAAATATATACAGGTACACGCTAGTACCATTAACGTTAATCTGATTCTTCTGATAAGGTTCAGAGAAAATACTGAAATTGGAAAAGAACGCAAGAGCCCAGAAAAAATATGACACTCTACGGTTCCTTATGATATATTTCTTTATTATTTCGTCATGTTGTTCGTCGTCTTTGGCCAACTGGCTCTGTTCTACTGAGGATATGTAGTCGATGAGTTTCTGCCAGCTCTTAAAGTCTTTTTGAAAGAAGCAAGACTTGACAATGCCCATGTGGAAAGGGGCGTACTGCAGGATTAGTTTGAGAGAATCAGAATTGAAGTGGATAAAGCACTTTATGTACTGGCTCAAGAAGAATGTAATTGTAATGTAGAAGAGGAGTTGTTTGAGCTTTCCAATAGCCGATTTTAAGTCTGAACGCCAGAGTCCTGTGCAACTGAGCAGCTTAAGATGAGGCCCAACAGACGGATGGGCCGGGTCTTCTAGAAACTGGAAAATATACTGCAGTGAACATTTACTCGTCGACATTTTGTCGCCGTAATGGACTGAAATAGTTTGAGTGAAAGTGGCTCAAACCAAAAGTGTATAATTGGCGTGAGAATTTGTGAGTGAAATGCAGTTGTTACGCGTATTTCGTAGCGAATAATAACAGGCTAGCATTGCCGTTTAGATTTTCTAAATATTAACTATTCACGACGGCAGCGAATGTATGTAATTTCCTTTTGTTTAATTTTCATTTACTATTATTTCGCTACTGACTTGTTATTTTGTCATGAATTTTCAAAATGTATTTAGAAGTAAACGCGGCGTGCTATATTTTTTAGATAAAGACCTACTTACAGAAACTTTGTTAAATAAAATAAATTGTAGATAGGTATCCTTTCCTAAAACGATAAGTCAAATTCTTAATCATCAATGCGTAAAGCGAACGATGCACGAATTTTGAAATAAGTACATATTGGAGACGCAATTAATTTGACATAGAACACAAAGAACTATAAAAGCGCTTTTCATAGATAAATTTTGTAGAAACTTAGCTTCAAAAGTGAATGTCGTAGGTACTGTGCAACGCTGCAAACAAATAAACTGGCGCAATCAACAAAGGTAGGCAATGCTAAAATAAACAAGAATTAAATAACAGATCGATGTATCGCGTAATGGCACTGCCTGTATGCTGAGGAATAATAACGATGAAAGGTGCGAATATGATTTCATATCATAATCTACAGTCATAAGGATTGCACTCACGACTTTAGTTGGTTGGTTGCTAGGCAGAAATTTATCCGTGTGATGTAAATGTATACCTACCTAATGTGGGTACCAGGAATGCTTTTAACCTGCATTAGACAAACGTGGCAGGTAACTACATGTAATAAGTTATTATCCAATAGGTGCGACCACGGCTCTAGCTTGGGCATTTCTGAACTTAAACTTTTCTGGATTTTTATCTGAATGAGCTATTTTCTTGTTTCGTTCTTTTCAGACCCCCTGTTTTACGTAGTCTGGTTCGGTAGGCAACAAAGTTTTTAGACTTTTTTATTTAATCCCTTTCCGTAACCCGATGGGGCATGTAAAACCGTGCAATATTTACATTGTCTGCTGGTGGGTAACCTTCCTGAGAAAAAATTAAACCGTGTTTACACTAGGGGACAAATTTGAAATTGTTTTTTGGGATATATACCACGTACCTTTGTTTGGAGTAATACTAGGACATGTCGCGGAACATCTAAAACCTTGTTCATTACATCACCCGAAAGAGGCCCACTGCTGAGTTGGCTTCCTCCAAGGCTTTCCACATGGACCGATATTGAGCCACCCGCATCCATCCGCTGTCCGCTTATCCCAATACGATCGTCGGTCCATCTTGCGGGAGACCTACATTTGCTTCGAACCGCGACGTGCGGTCAGTGGCCATCACTCCAAAACCTCTCTGCCCCAACGGTCATCGGTTCTTCTGGCTATGTGCCTTGCCCACTGCCACATTAGTTTGACTATTACGATAGCTATGTCACCAGCGGATCTCTCACCTGCTGACTTTAGTTCACCTGTGGATATCCTAATTTTTATTTCGATCTTCCAGGAAAGCTCCGAGCATAGCTTTTTTCATTGCCCTTTGAGTGACCTTGACTTTGAGCCTTCTGATGAGGCCCATAGTGAGCGGCTAAGTCTCAGATCCGTATCACAACACTGGCAACACACACTGGTCAAAAACTTTTGCCTTGAGACACTGCTGGATATAGAACGATATGCCGAGTCATATGTGAAACTAATGTAAAATATTATCTGCCCTTTTCACACACAAATATATTTTAAAGGTTCTAAAATATTTAACCGTGCATAACATAAATCGTAAATAGCTCTAGAATAAAATTAAGCTTCGCCGATAAAGCAGGGCTATTACTGAAATGACAAAGGAGTATTGAAAGACATAAATTGTGATACTGGCCAGTTATAAAGTTGCAAAAGGCCGTTTAAAAAGAATATAGCAACAAAGAGGCATAAAATAAATTGTTATGGGTGTGGATCATATTAACTCAACATATTTTGATGGAACTGCAAATATTTGCTTTGTTTCCAAAATGTATGTGTTTACATGGTACGCGTAAATCCAATGATTCCAACGATGTGCTTAATAATTTCTCTTCCATAATTCCGTCGTTTATTCATTTTTGCGTGAGTGTTTGGTGTGCAGGTTGTGTTAATTTAATCCTTACACTCTTTTGTGCTTAACGTTAATACTATGTAGGTAAACGGTTATCATCATCATCAGCCCCTTACAGACCACTGCTGGACTAGCCCTCTCCTTTGAAAGGAGGAATTGGCCTACTATACCACGCTGGCCAAACGGGTTGGTATAGGGTTTGTTTCAAGTTTTCCTTCTCTTACAGTGCTGTTCTCTGCATAGTATGGTCCCTCTGTCGGCTATACCCACACATAAAACAGAAGTAGGACTAAAAGGAGTCTTTGTCGCATCAGGAACTTGAGTTATAAGTACCTAGTGGTTGGAATAGGTAGTGCCATTTAGTGTGAATGACCTCAAATGTTGATGTTAACATGGACGTGCTACCCGGGACCCGGGATTTTAAAATAAGTTCGTTTTAAAATTCGCACTTCTATTATTGTATTTATTGTTTTCGGAAAGAGAATATTTCATGCGATAAGAACTTATACTGTTTATGTTATGTTTGAATTTATTAGCAAGTCTTTTTTATATGGTTTGATCTTATAAGTGCCGAAGCGTGTATTAATGCTCGTGCGTGTGAATACTGTGAACCAATAGTCGTATATATATTCTGTACAACCAATAGCTTGTCTGATAAACTAGAAAACCCAGTTGTACGACTATTTTCAAGATGGCTGATAGTATTGTGGAGGATAAAGGGTGTAATGTTCCTCAAACTAGAGGGAGGATCCTGTAACCAGGCTGAGTGATCGTGCCTGGTGGACTGTCAGTCCGACGCGACGGACGTATTTTGGGATGTTGTATATGTACAACTCGGCGTGCGAACTCTGCTTGCGCGATTCAGCACCTTGTTTTCCGTCGCATTGTGTCCGAGAGATGTCGCCGTAGTGTTGTTGTTGTGACTTCGTCGTCGCTCGCTCGATGGCCACAGTTATATTTAGCTACCGCTACAGTATCAATCGGCATAATAATCCTTATAGTCGTTCGACGAACGCGTCTAGACAGGTCAATCGTGCGGGGGCAGGAGGCGAGATGCAGGAAGAGCTAGCCCGTGCTACCTACGTCACCGTGCTTAGTAGTAACCCAGGACATGATTTTGGGGGCTGCCACATGCATATGAATTAAAATCTTCTAATTTTATAATATTTAATTAAGACATTGTAAATCTTCTTCAACATAGATAAGGATCCGCAATTGCATTAATTTATAAATAAAAATCATTTTTATGTTAAACGGTTTTATTACAATAAAAAATATGTAGGCTATGTACTAAAAGCTAAAAAATAGTTCGGCAAGTCCTAGCTACCAGATCGCACCAATCTTCTCATCAATCTGGGGTATTGATCAGACAAATATAAAATCGTTGGGCGTAGCGTATCCAGAGTAAACATTTTGATAAAAATTTCACGCGCCCTTAACTTAATGTTTTTTATTGTATTTTATTTTCAAGTTTTTAGTTTTGTTGTTAGTTCATAGTGAGCCCTACTCTACCAATCAAGCCCTTTCATTCGATACCTATATTGAGGTATTTGTGAAAAATACGTAATCCGCCATTTTGTGGCGGAAGCCATCTTGGATTTTTTACAGTGAGCTCTATTCTACCAATCAAGCCCTTTCATGTGATACCCATATTGAAGTATTTGTGAAAAATATAATTCGCCATTTTTTGGCGGCAGCCATCTTGGTTTTTTCATAGTGAGCTCTATTCTACCAATCAAACCCTTTCATTTGATACCCATATTGAGGTTGTTGCGAAGAAATATGTGATCCACCATTTTGTATCGGCGGCCATCTTGGATTTTTCATAGTGAGCTCTATTTTACCAATCAAGCCCTTTCATTTGATACCCATATCGAGGTTGTTGTGAAGTAATATGTAATCCGCCATTTTGTATCGGCGGCCATCTTGGATTTACAATCATAAGGAATATATTATGTTGTATTGTCATCAAGATTAAGAGTGTGTACCAAATATCAGATCAATCTGTCATCAGGAAGGGGGTGAAATTCCAATTACTAAATTTGACCCAAACAAATAAACATATCAAGCTAAATAAAACCGTTTAATAATAATAAAACCGTTTAATAATAATAAAAAGAACGAAAATCTTATTAATGATTAATATTACTTTTAAATATACAGGGTAATTTTTTATGTAGTTCGGATATATTTTTTCTGAGGTTCTATATCAATAATAGAACACATTTCCATAAATAACTTACTTTTTATCCCACCAAATCCGAGTAAAAATATCCGAGAAACAAGGAAATCATAGACACAACGTTATTCATTGCAATAATACTATCAAACCCGCGCGCGATGCGACACGGGTAGGGGCGCGGGAGGCAGGACGCAGGGTGCGGGGCGTGGTGCCGTGAAGGCCGCGCGGCGCGCGGCCCCGCGCCAGTCAACTCGGGCGCATAGAGAAAGTGGCACGTGTCGCACTTTCGCGCAAGCGCCGACGCACGCGCCGGTCGTAAATCGTTAGAATGACGTCCCAACGATTTTCAAATCGCGAGTGCTACGAAATGGTACTAATTTATTTACTCAGTGGTGAAAGCCTTCGTGCAGCTAGAACAATGTACGAACAAGAAAGTGTACCTCGTATGCAAGCTCAAGGAGTTAACAACCCAGTAGTTCCAAGTGAACGAATTATTTAGCGGCCAACCAAAGGCTTTTGGATCATGGCCAGTTCACAACCCCTAGCCATGCACTAGGGTAGGGCAGACCTCGCCTGGCTACTGACGTCGAAGACTTGATCTTCGAATTCTTCGAAAGGGATCCACGAGCCAGCACATACGATGCAGCACGTCGCTTCGGTCTGAGCCAGCCCGCAGTGTGGAGACTGCTAAACGCAGCCGGTCTCCAACCGTATGATTACCAGCCGGTACAACATCTTCAGGAAGTAGACCAAGTTCACCAAGTACCTACCACAACGAGTCTTGTGTGAATGGCTTATTAATCCTGCCGAAGCGAACATCCTATGGACTGATGAAGCACGGTAGGTACGTGAATAACAATAATTTTGAAGCTAGAACACAGTATCAGATCGGTGATCGGTGTAGGTAGCATAGTAGGTAGGTAGCGCGCCCGCGCGATTGTGTCGCGTGCGTTGACCTCACAGCTGATAAGCCATCGGGTGACCATGAACATCTGTTTCAAGTAGATATTCTTTAATAAGCGATAACTTTGTTATTTTTTGGTAAAAAAAAAATACGTGTTTATTAATTTTCGTAAATGTATAACATACTAAAATATCCGAACTACATAAAAAATTACCCTGTATAACCATTGTTTGTATTGTGAACATACCTAACTACTAAGGTTTTCATTATCTCATGTCAGGCCAAATTACCAAATAAAGTAGTAAAATTATTCCACGTAAAGTATGCGTTGCCGTTGTAAGGTAATATTCGTACCTATTTAAATAGGTACCTTGGAAACGGCGTGTCATAGCTCAAAACTAACCATATTTTTGGCGGTGAGTGCTCAGAAGAACTCTTTCAACTTATCCCACCCTCTCCTTTCCTATCCAGAACAACAGGTGCCGGATTAAGAAGCCACGCTTACACGGTAGAACAGATACCGTCACGTACGAAAAGGTTCGGTACATCTTATTCATATTTATATTCTTTATTTGCAATTACACAATGTAGGTACATTAGATGGTAAATCTTAAAAATGGTAAATGGACCCTGTTAGGGCATAGCAAAGTTATCAAATTCATAAATTATTATACATTTATAAATTAATATTCAATATAAATTACAACACATTAGACAAGGGAACATAATTATCTATTACCTATCATATTATAAGAAAATTATAATTATACTCATCACAAAAGTCTTATCTTTGCCGTACCATAGAGATGTGGAACTCACTGCCAGCTCACGTGTTTCCTTCCTCCCTTGATCCTGGGTCCTTTAAGCGGGGCGTGAAAAAGCATCTCTAAGGCCGTCAAAGTGAGGGCCACCATGTCACATTGCTTAATTTGGGGATGGTGGCCTTCACTGTCAGCTTACCATCAGGCAGCGTGAAGTCAATTTGACAGGTTTATTAATAAATAAAAAAACTTCACACATGAGCTCTGTAACCTCATCGCGCGGTCACCCATCCATAAAATGACTGTGATGTCAATTGTTTTACCTTAACTTAGTTTACATGTAAATAAATGTATAAATTATTATATATAATAATATTTACAATATAGGCTCTGTATTCTGATCCCAGGGTCACCCATCCATTAAATGACTGCGATGTCAACCGCTTTCTTTTAACTTGGTTTGCACGAAAACGCCCAAATAAATTAAAAAAATGCTTTTTATTCTTAGCCGCCACCTATGGCACCACGCTTTTTGTCTTGGATTTAGATAATAAATTATCGAGTAGGTAAAAAGCTTATATTGTTTGTGTATATTAAATAAATAAATAAATAAATAAATAAAACAAATTCCTACTTAACCTAGCCATTCGTCATGCTAATTGCTAACTGGGACAATTTTATTGTTGAATATGTTTTTTTCATCTAAACACATTGACAGTCAAGTATTTTTTAAGAAAATAATGAAAGAAATAAGTATTTGTTGACAGAATTCAAATAAGTTTAAAAGCGGTATTTCAAGGGTATCGCGGAGTCGTAACGGCTGCTAAATTAATAAGACGGTATCTAATTTTGGAAGAATGAGGAGACCTTAAGGAGGTGTGTAGGTACCTATTTATAAATTAATTAAAAGCTTTATTTCTTCGAAAGTGATTTTTAAAATCCCGGGATCCTGAGATAAGTGGATATGTCCATGTTATGCCACGACTGTCGAATCTACAGAATACATATGTCTACCCTAAAAGGGTTGAATCCCGCGGAATGGCACCTCCAATGCCGACCACCCCTTATAAGACAGAAAGTATTCAGTAGTACCTACATAGAAAGAAAAGTACTGCAGACTGACATATTATGTCAGAGAACGTCTGTGCTTAGAGCATCAGGGATAGATATGTTAGTCTACTTAAAATCAAAAATCCAAGAAAATCGATTAAGCCTTACTGTAAACAAATAAAACGTTCGAACCATAGAACTATAACAACGCACTTACTACGTAAACAGTTATCTCATAGAAGGGAACAATGAAAGTGCGCCTATTTCCGAAGTTTTAGTAAGAAACCCGGTTGAATGTTAAGCCTGCCGTTATGTCCAGATAAGATCGCTGGCGGAAATTAAAAGGAAATTGTATTTGTTTCTTATATAGCGACATCGTCACAATAAAGACGATATTGTAGCAAATACTCTTCGTAAATATGCATACTAATATTATATTACGATTAGTAGTTTAGAGCTTATTATATTTTCAAATGTTGTTTGGGATCCGGGAAGGCAGCGACAGCCTAGTGGAGATACCAACAGACTGCCATGCAGAGGGTATCGGGTTCGAATCCACGGGACGCACCAATGACTTTTCGGAGTTATGTGCGTATTAATTTTTTAAAAATTTTTTTTTAATTTTTTTTAAAAGACATCTCCCGCACTAGGACTTAATCCTGTGTCGCGGGGGACTTTACAAACATACATCTAACGGACACAATGAACACCCAGACTCGAAACAACAATTTATGAATCACACAAAGTGTTGTCTCGTGTGGGGATCGAACCCACAACAGTGCGCGCAGCGTCAAGCAGCGAGGCGACCGCTTAAAGCACTACGCTAACCGTGCAGTCAAAACAGTATTGAATTGTTAATTATCGCTTGTCCTAGTCCACTCCAGTCTGGCCGTTCATAAAGGCATACAGTGCTCCTTTTACAGGATTACCCGCAGTCACTCTCCTTTCAATATCTTCTTCACATCTTCCGTCTCTTATAAACACGCTACCCAAATATACAAATTCTTTTACTTGTTGATTTTTCATCTTCAATCGCAATATTACAATCAGTCAAACTTTCATCTTTTTCAAACATCATGACGAAAGACTTTCTTGCATTAATTTTCATACCTTTAGCTTTAAAGCTCTCGTTCCTGCAGTCCATCGTTTCTTGCAATTCATTCGCCGATGATGCCAAAATGGTTTGACCATCGGCGTATAACAGGCACTGAACACGCAATCCTACCATATCGATCCCGCATTTAATTTCTCTCATATCATTCATGCAGCTATCCATGAATAAGTTAAACAACCAGGACGAGGCTGGACACCCTTGTCTGACACCTTTGGAAATGTCCGTACCGAACCAGTCCGTATAGGCACCCCGAATTCGAAAAAAATTGTAAAATATTGCTTGAAATCAAGATGTGGCTCATATTCCACGAAAAAGAACACGTGAACACGTGGTCAAATGTTTTAGTTTTCAATATAAAGTATATTACAAGTAAGTATGTAAACTTAATTTAAGAAATTATATTTTTCCGGATGGGATTTGTAAGGAAATATCACGTATATACGTCTGTGGGAACTATTTTAAATGTGTGTAGTACATGCTTTTTCCGTCTAAAGGGCCCAGTACACAATGGTCCATGATGGGCCACTGCAGGCCATCGCCCGCCATTGTTTGAACATGCATCGCCGTTACCGTACGCAATGGCGATGGCCTGCAGTGGCCCATGATGGGCCACTGCAGGCCATCGCCACGATCACTTGGTGTTCACACAACGGCGCATGGCTCATTGCTGCCTGGCGAATCAGTTGCGATGGACGAGGAAGTAATTGCGGCCACGGCTATCTAATCTTACGATTAATCTCAAAAAAATCTTTCTCTATTAGATAGCCCATTTATCGAGGGAGGCTATCTAATAGACTATATAACATCACGCTATGAGCCACGAGAGCGGACAAAGACTTAAATAACGCGGGTGTAACCGCAGGCTCATCTAGTATATTTATACATATTATATACTGCCTCCGTGATCCAGTGCATAGCGTATGTGACTACTGATCGGCGGTCCCGGGTTCGATTCCTGGATGGGACAAAAGCGTTACTGGGTTTTCCGAATACTCAGTAGCAGCCCGGAGTCTGGTGATGTGCCCGGTAACGGCAATAGACTCGCCCTCTATTACGTAGGACCTAAAAATTCATGACGAAATGTGGGTGTAATATTTACACCTCTGCCTACCCCTTCGGAGATACAGGCGTGAGACAATAAATAAAAATATACATATATTAGCTGTCGGCCGTGGCTCCGCCCGCGTGGATGTAAGTTATCGCGATAAAAATATCCTGTGTCCTTCCTCGGGTCTTTGATTGATCGAATTAGTTATAAATATTGATCTTTCAACAGAAAATCTTTGTCATACTGGACAACTACTGCTAAGCCTTCAAGTCTGTATGGAATAGTGCAGATGGATTAATATAGTTTAGATTTAGTTTAGTTTAGTTTAGTGTTAGATTTTCGATAAGTCAACAAATAATGCTCATCAGACTGAACAAGTTTTGCTAAAAAGGCAAGCCTGTATGTTATAGTGTAGCTGGGCTCTTCAAGTTCCACATCGTTCGAGATCTTCAAATTTTAATCGCTTATCAAAAAATGCTCATCATGTGAAATGATTTTTGCTACACCGCAATTTTTATGTCTTATAGTTACGCTGGGCTGTTGTGGTTCTGCATCAGATGTTCCACTTTCCCAAATCAATTTTAGTCTATATGTCGCCTGACCTAATAGCAATATAATAAAAAAAAGTTTCATTCAAATCCGTCCAATAACTTCCGAGATTAGCGTGTACAAACATACAGAATTCTTTTTTTAGATTTTTGCTCCATTACTGATTCATAGCATAACTGTATAATTATTTTGTAAATATATTCAATATACAGTTTCTTTTACTGCCTTCTATATACATAAAACAAAAAAGTGCACCATCCCGGTCTGCGGTCGGTGACGAACTAAACAATGGGCCATTGTGTGAACACCACAGGCCACGCTACGCCACGATTCCTTTGAAGTGTGCCCAAAAAACCGACAACATCCCGATTGCGCGCCACGATTGACAATTGCCCGCCACTGTATACCATCACCCCGTGTACACAATGGTCCATGATGGGCCACTGCAGACCATCGCCGTACCCCGTGTACACACGGCTACACATCAAGTTAAACAAAACCAGTTTATCATGGTCTCGCTTTGTGTTATCTTTCCGCACATTAAACGATCAGTTTATACTGGTTTAGCATAGTTTGGTGTGTAGGCGTGTGTATACAACGGCGATGGCCTGCAGTGGCCCATCATGGACCATTGTGTACTGGAGCCTTAATATTGAAGGCTCGTGTACATTTAGTGTACAATAGCCTTTATTGCGTTTAGTTATATTATTATATTACCTTTATTAAGTTATCATAACATCTTGCTGTTAAAGTGGCTACTTAAATACAAATATTTTATAACTATTTACAAGTAATTAAAGTAAGAATAATGAAAGAAAAATAGGTAAAATTTATTTTATAAGTACCGCAAAAATATTTATTTTCTTTTGCGGTGCTTATAACGAAACGTTATATGACGCGCCAAACGATCAACTCTGGCGTCGAACACTCTTGTCAGTTTAAAATTTGACGGTTACGAAACATTTCAAATTGCGGTTACTGTTTATGAAACGTAATTTGTGCTATTAATTTAATTAAAAAGACTTGTGACTTATGTGAGCTTATTTGTGACGTGAAGGAACCGTTAAGCCGTTATTGTTTAAGTGGCGGGCTAAGAAACGGGCGTGCGGTTTTCTCAGTTTCACACTTCGTTTCGAAATAGTTCAATGAAAACTGTTGTGGTTCTTCGTTGAATATGGTGCGAATAGAGAGAGCCCCCGCGTCGGGCGGGCCGAAGGCGAGGATAGCAGCACCATCCAAATGTGGATCGACGCAGAACATGTCAGCAAACATCAAAGTTGTGGTCAGGGTTCGACCCTTGAATGACAGGGAAAAGGATCTGAACAACCGCGTCGTGGTTGATGTGGTGGACGACAGTATGTTAGTCTTCGATCCTAAAGAAGAAATCAGACCATTTTTCTACCAGGGAGTTCAGCAACCAAATAAAAATTTCTTGAAGCGCGCGAACAAGGAATTGAAGTTTGTATTTGACAATGTTTGTGGCCAGAGTGCTTCTAACAAAGATGTGTTTGAAATCACCACCAAAGATATGTTGTCTGCCTTGATGGAAGGTTATAATTGTTCAGTGTTTGTTTATGGTGCCACTGGGGCAGGCAAGACTTTTACTATGATCGGCAGCAAGGAGCATCCAGGCATCACCTATTTGACTATGGAGCATCTGTTTTATATTATAAACTCTTATGAACATGAGAGAGAGTTTGATATTGGTGTCTCTTACATTGAGGTAAGATCTCATTTACTTTTAGTAGGTAACTAAATAATTGACTTAATTTCCATTCAGATTTATTAGCTGTTATTGATATGTAATGGCTATAAAGTGGATATAAATAGGCAAGAACCTGTTAATTCGCAGGTGTTTGGTAAACAAGTCATGAACTTATTATATGTATCAATTATGAAAATATTAAGAAATTGGAAATTAACTTGGCTTGGCTATTTAATAGTTCAGAACTTATAATTTCATCACCCACCCGTTAAACATTGATTGTTTTCATTGTTAGAAACAATGTATGTTGTAATTTTTACTACTTAGTTACAAATTAGTAAGTAGTAATTTCTGTTCCTAATACTTTGTAGCTATAAAATATTTCCCATATACTGTGGACAGGCATTTAAATACTAGTGTGGAATTATTACAGTGTTAGTTTTGCTGCTGGTACTTAATTTAAATAGTAAAGAATAAACCTGTATTGTGGTAAATTATACCTTTTGTGTTACTTAGATTTTGTAAATAAATATACATACATACATAGACTCACGCCTGTTTCCCGGAGGGGTAGGCAGAGACTACGGAACGCCATTTGCAATGATCCTGACATATCTCTCTTGCTTCATTCACTCCCATCAAATTCCTCATGCATGCTCTTCTGTTCAGGGTACTTCTCACCCAAATAAATATGTAGCACATTAAAGGTATTCATGTCATCTATCTGGCCAATAATATCACTAAACATAACTCTCCATTAAAATTTGGTTATACTTTTTGTTATTGGTCTGTTTAGTCAGGCAACTTTAGTTCTTATTTTTAAAGTTTTACTTAAACAAGTAGTCAAATTACATTTTACTTACTGATATTTATAAATTTTTATAGCCACAGTAAAATTATTCCTAATAAATGAAGAAGGCAATATTTAATATTTCCACACATTGGTTCTTATATTCAAGGAATGGAGTACCTTTACACATGACATAAAAGAGCTTGACATGTTATTTTTAATACAATAAGTTCTTTGGAGATAGTACCATTTTGCATTATTTGCAATTAGATTCTACTTAGTTTCTCTGTTAGATCACAGGTTAAAAGATTTGGAGGTTAGAGTGTAGATAAGGGTGTGCAAGGTTTTTTTCTCTGATCAAGGGTTCACTGTCAAAATCGTCTCAAAGATGAGTGCGTTAATTATTGTGTAGAATAACTAAAAATGAAAGCTTTTTATTCTTGATGCTTTTTCCTCCCACCAAGGGTTCACTCTCAAACCGTCTTTATGTTGTCGCATTACTAGGTTCTAATTAGGTAAGATAGAGATGTCTTCTAAGCTAAGTTGAGGGAGCTCTGCTTTGCAGGGCTCCAATTTTTGGGTGCAGTCACAAGAGAACCTAACATAACCTATTAAGTATGTTCCCCGAGTGGAGGAGATTTTCTTCATAAATCAGTCAATCGTGATCTTCGATATTCCACATGAAGTTACGGCGTCAGTTTCGCCAACTTATTAGGTTATTTGGTTAAAGTTTAGAAACGTGCTGCCTCGATAGACGAAAAGTAAGGATATTAGGGGGTTCTAGGGGGTCTTCTCATACCTATGCAACACGATTTTCTTGCCGGAAACGACGTTTTATAAAAAAAAACTACAACAAAATTCTTAATTTTTAGGTTAGGTTACTGTAGTAGGCACTTTTTTTTAGGTACTGTGTGTGTTTTCTACTGTGAACTGAGTCTGACTCCGGGTGTGCTCCCGCCAAAAGCTCTCGGTCACCCCTGAGTGTCGCTACACCACACTCAATCTTCGCATCGCTACGGAGGTCGGCGACTCGCTTCGCTCGCCACCTCCCCCCTTCGCTCTGCTCGGCCTCGTGTGGCTTGCTCCACTCAGGACCTCCCTCAAGCTTCTGGCTCCCGCATTTATAAAAACACTCTAGGGGTAGGGACCACAACACTACGTGGGGTCGGGGTGCCCCGTGTCGGTTCTGAGACTAAGTCCTGTCTGCATAATAAGTCAAATTATAAATAATAAGGGTATATTTACCTTTGTTATATTTCCTTTTTCCAAATTTGCGTTAAAAAAAGTGTCCTACTACACTAACCTAACCTAAAAATTAAGAATTTTGTCGTATTTTTTTTTATAAAACGGCGTTTCCGGCAAGAAAATCGTGTTGCATAGGTATGAGAAGACCCCCTAGAACCCCCTAATATCCTCACTTTTCGTCTATCGAGGCAGCACGTTTCTAAACCCAACCCGGTTATTTTAGGTTGGATGCTAGACGGACTATAAACTTCAATAGTTTTCCCAGAATGTACAACTAGAAATTCTTATTTTTGCAGGTATACAATGAAAATGTATATGACTTACTAAAACCATCAAGTACACCATTACAACTGCGAGAAGACTCAAAGTATGGTGTGATGGTAGCGGGTCTGACGTTGAACAACATTAAAACTGCGAGGGAGCTCCTGAATATGTTAGAGAATGGCAACAAGAACAGGACACAGCACCCCACAGATGCTAATGCAGAGAGTTCTAGGAGTCATGCAGTGTTTCAGGTACCATAATTTTATATTATTTTGACCACCTAATTCTATTAGGGATATTTTTAACAGTGCATCAAATATCTTAAGTAACACACTGAAGTGCGTTACGCTAAGAAACTTTATTATTTCACTAAAATACTGACTTGCACACTAAAATACTATTTGCACACCAAATAGGACGATGTTTCTACAAAATATCATTTGATATGAAGAGTCTCATCCGCTCGGGACGGCATGACGGCATGACGCATGACGGAGCCCTGCGAAGCAGGGCTCCGTCAACTTAGCTTATTAATTTATTTGGTTGTTAAAAGTAAAAAAAAAAATGATATGCTTCTGTAATTGAAAGGTTTATTTTTATTATTAGAGATTTGCAACGGTCAATAAACAGGTGTTCGTTATGAAATATTTTGTGAGTATATTTTGTGGTGCAATTAGTATTTTCGGTGGAACAAAGTTATATTTTTTTGGAAGAAATCAGAGATAAATTGACTAACAGTTAAATACAACCCATTCTATTAGTGTATGTTTTACTTGACTTATACTATTCTATTAGTATAATGCCCGGTTTCTGAAGTTACCAGATAAACTCTCAACAGTTATTGATTCATTAAAGTTATGGAAAGGATAAACTTTGGTTAAATGACACTGTGTTTCTGAATGTGCACTGGAGCGTTCAATAACTATTGAACACTGTAAAGTATTATATTATCTGTGATTGAACCAATACATAGTTCTTTTTTCTGCCACTAGATGATTCTGTTTTAAAAAAACGAGTTGAAAACTTATTTAAATATTTTAATTTGTCTGTTTAACTAGTTGTTTAATCATATATTGTTTTTTTAGGAGTAAACCACTAGTTGCTCGTTATTTTACTAAAAAAAAATATGATAATGCCTCATTCGTAATGGCTGTACGCCTGCTAACTTATACTTTAAAAAAATAAAATGTCAAATCAGGCCTCGCTGTCAGAATTTGACATAAATTTGACATTTTATGATGATGATGATTTGTGCTTTATTGTAGAGCTTTTCTGCAGTTGTATTAGGATTCAAAAATGATGTCATTATGTACTTGCCACAAGGATAGGCACTGTCTCCTAGGATGTGACCATCTAGGTATCTCATTGTTATGCAGGCGAGCTCGTAGAAACGAATTATGGTACACTGTACTGTCATGAGTAGATCCATGCCAACGAGCATCTAAATCTCTGATGTATACCGACAGTACTCGCCAAACTTTATGGCCGCTCGGAACCTAGCCGCATTGCGCTGCGCAGAACACAAAATCAGGTATCAGCGGGACGTATGCGGGGCGTGGAGGCAGGGCACGCCCGCGCGCGCTGTCTTCCACCCGCTAGCGTCCTCGCCTCCCGCGCGTTAGTGTGAGTGTGCTGCGTTCGTACACGACTCACATATTCGCTGAGCTCTGACAGTATCGTCGCGTTCAGAATAGTTTCATAGTGTTACTACTGTTACTTCTTTGTTCATAATCATAAATCATTTATTTGCTGAAATATGGTGGTACATAGGATGTTAAGTCAATGTAGGTATAGTGCTGAAACATATTCCACCCTCATTACGGGTATACAAAATATAGTTTTATTTTTATTGTTGTTTCTCGTTGCTATCGTTGTTTCTTGTTGTTATTTGTACTGTTATAGTTACCATTTTCATTGATTGCCTTGCGGTCGTATTAATGTTTTACGTCGCCAAACGCGGAAAATGGTGTTCGACGTATTAACGTTTATGAAGAAGGAAAGAAGTCTAAGCTTAAAAGTCCCTTCACCTAACTGAATTTACATTATTCGATTTTGATTGAATATGAAATTAAACAATATAATATAGCTAATCTAACAACGTAACTGAAGATTTTAATTTTCAATAATTTCAAATATATTTTCTTGGTTATGAAATGTCCACCCGACTGTACCATGCGCAAGTTCGTACCGATGGCTACATTCAGAGCGGCCATAAAGATTGGCGAGTACATTTTGTATAATGTACATACAACTTGTACATTGACAGAAAAGAAATCTTTTCTGTTCCTAAAAAATTCTGGTTGTTCTCCTCCAGGAGATTGAATTGGAATATGAGATCCATCTACACAACCGATAACATTTGAAAGACCAGCTGTATTAAAAAATTGCGCTTTAACTTCTCCCAAATCTTCAGAGGTTGGCATTCATATACAGGGTGTAAAAAGACCCTTAACGAAAACTGAAACCCATATTGTACTAATCTTTACGAACATTTTTTACTTCGGCACCATACCTGGGAAATTACTGGTTCAGGAGATATTGAGGCTCAAAGTTACTATAAAACTTTTGTAATTAGGTACAAAATCGATGCATTTACCACGCTTACCTGTTCTAAGGATATCCTATGCACCCATGGATAAGTAGGTAAGTATTTCGAAAATTACACGCGCACACTTTTGATTGCGGTTTAAAAATGAGTCTATTTGAAAAAAAAAATCATTTCCCAAGTTTTATTTTTGCTTAGTATGACTTGGTATGATGTCCAAAATGAGAAGATTTCGGCTTGGTGATGGGTCTTGTGACACTCTGTATATCTTCTAGCTAGTTTTGCTGTTTCTCTACTTACTTTATAAACCACTCTTGTTTTATGAACATTAATATCATCACCAATCACTACTTCAAATGTGCCTGTGGCGTAAAATCGTAATATGATGAAAATTTGTTCCAACATAGACAATGTATATTTGCGATACATAACAGGAGCTAAACTAATGCTGATCATATCACTTATGTATAACACGGTGTCCCTATCAAAACGATATCTCATTTTAAATTCTTCATCCGTAAACATCAAAAGGATTTCTCCTAGATCTTAGGTTTCTAGGAACTGATTTATTAGCAATAAACTCCAGCACTTCAAAATCAAACTCTCTGCTCACTGCAGAACTGCTCGAATACGACATTTTGTATCGGTTATGTAAAAGTTGTAAACACAAACCTATCATATGAAAACTTTCCAGTTATTATATATTAGTCTATGACCAAAACCTTTAAATCTTAAAAAAGGTAACACGTTTGACAGAAGTTAAACTTCAAATAAAGTTATGGAACCGATAAACGGCGAACATTGGTCGGTTAAGTTAAACTAAGGATATCTGGAGTTTATGTTGTGACGCGTTGTTCAGAAACGCAATCTCTTGAGTTATCGAACCAATAACGCTAACGGATAGACAAACCACCGATAAAAGTACCTAAGGGTGCTTGTACACGGCGCATGTAGCTTGAGCATGTTGAGGCAATTGCGCGGGTTACATGCACCGTAAACATATCATTTAAAACAATGTGCGGGTCCAGCGACTCGAGCATGTACCAAAGCGCAAGTAATTCGCGTGATCTGCGACGCGCGCGGGTCACTCGCGCATGTTATCTGTTAAAATTACATTTTTAACATATGATTTTAAAATAATTTTCGTTCGTCGAGACATTTGACGCGATTCAAGTCATAAAGCTACCGCGCGAATAGCATGCACATGTAGCTCTTGACCTCGAACAAATAACTTGTACGTAGGTACAGCTTGCGCAAGTAGCCCGCGTCTTTACTTGCTCCAGTTATTTGCACCATGTACAAGTACAAGCGAGTAACTTGATCAAGTAGCTTGCGCATATTACCCACGCGTGTAACCCGCACCTTTACTTGCTCCAGCTACATGAACCGTGTAGAAGCACCCTCAGAAACCGGGCATAAGTCAAGTAAATTAGACTGCACGGTTGGCGTCGTGGTTTAAGCGGCCGCCTTGCCGCTTGACACTGCGCCGAGTGTTGTGGGTTCCCACACGAGACAACACTGTGTGATCCATAAATTGTTGTCTCAAGTCTGGGTGTTCATTGTGTCTGTTGGTTGTATGTTTGTAAAGTCCCCCGCGACACAGGATTTATTCCTAGTACGGGATTAGCGCCAGTTTTCTTATTTTATACAAATATTCCTGCACAGGTTTACGTAAAAATGCGTTATAAGACCTCAAGCCAGCTTCGCATCGTGAAGCTATCAATGATCGACTTGGCGGGCAGCGAGCGAGCGAGTGCCACCGGCTGTGTCGGCGAGCGGTTTAAGGAAGGAGCCAATATCAACAAGAGCTTGCTGTCTTTAGGGAACTGCATTAATAAGCTAGCTGATGGCAGCAGTTATATACCTTACAGGTAACTTTTCGGATTATTATCTTTTCTCTAGTTTTGCAGAAAACTCCATGTTGAGATGGATTAAAAAAAAAGCCAGCACCCATTTTTTTTTCATGGGTGTTAGAGACGATAAAGGAAAATAAAAGAGCCAACATAATAGGCCTTACCCTAAGCATCCTAAGCAGTGGACTTGAAATGCTGTGAAGGAAGTTTAATGACGGACTCCGCCTGACCCAAACAGGCGGGATCGAGCCATATTATGCTAACCGTGATTCGTCTACGTCCGCCCTTACGCGTCGTCGACGACACCACTGTTGGCTTAGTGACTAATAATCTAATTTATCAAACCTAATAAAAAATAGAGCAGGTTCACATGTACACAGGTATACAAGTTCACAGTAGATTTTACTGCTACGCACTTAGGGTGAGATGTTACCGTTACAGTGAATTATAATATTAAAAACATTAATTAGTCATTTTAATTAGTTCATTCTTTATCCAGAGACTCGAAGCTAACTAGGCTGCTAAAAGACAGCCTCGGTGGCAACTGCAAGACAGTCATGATAGCCAACGTCTCACCATCAAGCATCAGCTACGAAGACACATACAACACACTCAAGT
Organism: Euclidia mi; assembly: GCA_944739405.2. Taxonomy (NCBI): domain Eukaryota; kingdom Metazoa; phylum Arthropoda; class Insecta; order Lepidoptera; family Erebidae; genus Euclidia; species Euclidia mi. The sequence goes on along the minus strand of OX123188.2, from coordinate 8,601,844 downwards.
ATGCAGCCAGAGCAAACAAGATAGAACTCAGCATTAAGAAGAATATTGTGGATGGAGACATGAGGCTGTCGCAGTATGTGAAGATTTCTGAAGAGTTGAAGAAGAAGGTTAAGGAATTGGAGGCCAAATTGTCACTGTCCAGTGTGAAAACTGTGGCCAGAGAACCGGATATGGCTAAGGAGAATGGTATGTTTGTTCTTAATGCTTCTTTTCTTTTTAGTGTATGTGGCCTACTCTAGTGCTAGAATTTTCAGACATGGTTAAATGATTCTTGATGTAAGGCAAAAGCCAATACCGATAGCTTCACGTGCTCCAGCAGCATTCATTCTGGTTGTTCCCTCAATGCTGAGGATCGTAACTGTATGTCAATTTTCTCCACTCGGTCCAGTTCTGCGCCATATGTACCGTTCTCAGTATCTGGCCTCCAGTCACCTCCTTGAGTTGGTCCACCCATCTAGCTGGCGCTCTTCCTCTAGCGCGCTTCCCCTCCATTTGTCCGAGAATGATGAGTTTCTCCAGGCTGTGCAACGGGGATCGCATTATGTGCCCAAAGAAACTCCGGATCCTTTCCTGGTGAATACGTTCAGCAGGCGCTTGGTGACCTTCAGCTCTTCGAGGATGGAGACATTAGTTCTCATAGCTGTTCAAGGAAGATAAGGTGTGATGGCACGCCCATTTCCGACATAATCCTGAACATGGAATTCCATTTTACACAGTCAAATGCTTTGGTATAGTCTATAAAGCACAACACAAGAGGTTTATTAAATTCGCGACATTTTTCAATGAGTAAGCGTACGTTCAGTATCTGTTCTCGTGTTCCTTTTCCTTGCACAAATCCTGACTGTTCCGGAGGACTCTGTCTATCTCTATGTAGGCTGCTAATCTCTTATTCAAAATCTGGAGTATGATCTTACTAGCGTGGGGCATGAAGGAAATAGTGCGCTAATGTTCTTCTTTGTGGAGCCCTTTTTGTGTAGGGGGATGACAGCTGATTGTGCTCAGTCCTGAGGCCAAGTACCAGTGTACCAAATCTTGTTACAAATCTGGTAGCGGGTTTCGGCACCTTCAGGGCCTAGATGTTTGATCATGGCAGCTGATATGCCATCAGGACCTACTGCCTTGTGTTTGAGCTTCTTGATGGCATCCTCCACTTCACTGCGTAGTATGTTGGGTTCAGCTTTGTAATCATCCCACGACCTTTCGACCTCTTTATGCGTATTTTCACTGTAAAGCTCGTAGCAGTACTCTCGCCATCTGTTTAAAACCTGACTGAGGTCGGATAGAGGGTTACCCTGTTTGTCGTCAACTACCCACGATTTTGGTTTTGGTGGCTTCGTTAACAGTTTTACCTTACCGAAGAGATCTTTGGTTTGTACCTTCACAGCGGGTTGTTCTATTGCCTTACAGATACTAGAAATATGTTTGTCCCAGCAGTTTGTTTGACTAGTTTGTGAGCTCCAGTAGCGCCTCAATGAAAATGCTACTTGTGGTCACCCATCCAATTAGCGTTGCTTAAGTTGGGCTACACATTACAAATGGCAAGTGAAGTTTTATAATTGCACTTGATAGCCCTGATAATTGCACAGTTTGCTGGGATAGAGCTGGCTCTAAAGCAACTAACCGAAATATGCAAAAACACTATTTCTTCTTCAGCCAGTACTGTACTATAAGTCCATGCTAAGAAGTGAATGTGCCTGTCTCAGATAAATAACGATTTGTATTTAGTATGTAATTGTAAATTTGTAACTGTGTATGTACACATTTGTCGGCATTTCTTCTGCCTGCTGTTACTTGTCTACAGTGTCCTATTACGGGAATTTCTTTCTACCGGAAGGTAACTGTGACGTACACAGCACTCAAGAATTTATTGTACTGAAGTCTAGTGTAGATATCATGGTTACATAAAATGTTGAACACGTCTTTTAGCATGTATAACAGCTCTTTCAATCTGTATACTTTAATTTAGTGTTTAATGCAAGAGCGAGATGCTTTATCTATCACTTGTATGTTTATTTGTCGTGTCGGCAGTAAAATCGCCGCATAAATGTGCGCGTGGGATTGGGAGGTCTCGGGTTCGATTCCCGGGTCGGGCAAAGTGTTATTGGGTTTTTCCGTTAGGAAATTCTCAGTAGCAGCTCGGAGTCTGGTAATGTGCCCGGTACGGCAATAGGCTCGCCCCCTATTACGTGGGACCTAAAAATTCAAGGCGAAATGCGGGTGTAATATTACACCTCAGCCTACCCCTTCGGGGATACAGGCGTGAGTCTATAAATAAATAAAAAAAAAATCTTTCCTATCAGCACAACAAGAGTACCGTAACCGTATCGAAGAGTTGGAGGCCCACCACAGTACATTGGAGAGCCAGCTGTTGTCGCTCATGTCCCGCCAACGTGTGCTGGCGCTCCGACAGCGGCTGCGCACGCGCGCCTTCTCACACGTGGCTGAACTGGCGCATCGCTCCTCTACTGAGGCCATGGAACAGGTAACAGAACATTTTCACAGTTTCAGCATTTTTTTTAAAGACATCTTTCGCACTTGGAATAAGGCCTGTAAAACAATTGGTTTACATTTTTATAATTATATAATTATATAGAAAAAAGAAATAAAAGCTATTTACTTGTCACAGACACAGAAAAGTATAACATATTGAAAAAATCGCTACGCATAGCATTAGTCTGCGACAAATAGGTACACACTCAGCTATAGTCAGTCTTTAATATAAATGTTACAAATCTTTGTACACAAATATCTTAATGTTTATTGCGACATATTGTAATTTATAGTTCATGATGGTATACCATTTTGTTACATTTAGATGTGTACCGAAGAAATCCCTCGTCAAGAGCGCGCGGCCGAGAGTTACATGAAACAATCAGCGCTCCTAGACTCCAAGGTCTCCATCGCGTGGGCGAAATGGGACGAGAGCCGGAAGACACTGTTAACCACATGCCAACAGGCTTTGAACGATTGCCCAGACCTGAACGACTTCATCAAGAACATATACTTGCAAAGCGAACTACGGCAGAGCAGGGCTAGAGAGAACTTGAGCCAGAAAATTATGACAATACAGAACAATGAAATCAACGCTTTCACAGAGTACATGAGCGATATGCCTAGCATGCTTAAAAAGCTATACTTAACCCTCAAGGGTTACGATAAAGCTACTCTTGCGTTAACAGCTGAATACTTGGAAATCATGAGGAAAGCCAAGTCCGCTAAAGGCATCACCTGGTCTGACAAAGATGATGAAACTGATTCACAATTCAAGTTTATTTCGACACTGGACACGCAGAAACCTAGTACGACTTTAGAGTATGGCTTCTCTAAGAAAGATGATGTAAATATCACAGTTGATATAACTGACAGTGAAGATTTAACTGATATTGAGAATAAAGAGCCTGTACGATTACCAGCTAAGCGGAAAGGCACGCCTATTAAACTGGCTAATAACGAGACTATTATTATAAACGATTCCTTCGAAAGTTTGGACACGACGAGAAATTTGAATTCCGCTAAGAAGATTAAGAGGGAGTATGATATTGCCAGTGATATTGAGAACTATGGTGTGATAGATCCTAATGACTTGAATTCCACGTTTGTGTTGACCGGGAAGGTGGATCTGAAGAAACCTATAAAGACTGAGGTAAAACCAGAGCCCCAGCCCGTCAAGAGAGGACTGTTTGATAGGACAAACACTATGCAGCCGAAAACTGTGGTTTTTGGTGATAAAGGTTAGTATAAAATAGTAATTTGATTAAGTTAGTAAATGAAAAGCTAAATTGCATGTATACCTTTGAATAAAAGACTCATTTATTCCATTATGAAGGTTGCAGCATGCAACAGAATGGATATACTTAAATTAACTTATAGACTAACTTAACATAAATATTAATTTTCATACATAACTCGAAAATTGGGTTATAGTATAAAACTCAATTTAGAAGTGCTGTGATATTATTGCACAGTATTGTTACATAATTGTCCGTAGGTTGATTGTACTGTTTCTAAAATACCTACATTTTCGGATAAACAAGTCCAATTTTATCAACTGCCAATATATACCAGTAGGTGACATTATATTCCTTTTTTTTTTTGGGTTTACAGCGAAAATAGTAAAGCCAGTAGTGGGCAAAGCAATGCCGTTGAGGCGAGCGCCCGTCCCGGTCCACCCCATCCAGCGAGGCGTGGGCTTCGGATCTAGCATACCCAGGGACAACTCGCTACAGAGGAATGTACAAGGTAAATATCAATCTCAACTTTATTACTAGAAGGTTAGAGGGTATTTGTCCGTCGGAAAGTGGCCTCATAGTGGTCAAATGAGTTTTTCTATCCTATAGACAGTTACCTTAAAAATGTTAGTAATATTAGATACGTCTGGTGTCGCGCGTTAGGCCGATTATCCAAAATAGAAATTAAGGAGAAGTATGGAGAAATAAATCGTGATCTTGGCTTTTGCCGATGTTGTTCCAGTTTGAAAAGTAATAATCATTGATTGGAATCAGGGAGCTAACATTGTCAAAAGTATGGATATGTCTAATTTTTAAATGTGTTTCCGGAACTAGATTCTAGAAAATTTCGGCATTTTAATGCAGGTGTTTTAAACTGTTGAAAAAACCTTCATTAAAAATCCAAAATTTTCTGGAATCTACTTCCGGAAACACATTTAAAAATTAGGCATATCCATACTTTTGACAATGTTAGCTCCCTTAATTCCGATCCTTGGTAATAATATATGAAAAGTAATAAGTATAGCAAGTACGCAAATATTTTTGTCAGAAAATATTTCCAATGGTCCGTGTGGTGATGGATTAAGAATACAGAATGTCACCACCCCATATCATTCCATGGGTGTCGTAAGAGCCGACAGAGGGAGCATATTATGCAGAGAACAGCACTGTAAGAGAAGGAAAACTAACCCGTATGGCCAGAGTGGTATAGTAGGCCAATTCCTCCTTTCAAAGGAGAGGCCTAGTCCAGCAGTGGATTGTTAAAGGCTGATGATGCTGATTTCTAATTGCCTTGGTGACCAACAACACTGTCAACACTGATCAGTTTCTATTTGTTTGGTATTACAAGTGTGGTGCTGGTTCCTTAACATAGTTGACGTATTGTGACTGTCTATGTGTTGTATTCTATATGTCCTAGTGTACCATTGGTCCTGATGAACTTCAAATGGCGTAGAAACGCGCGTACAAATTATGTCTAAACACACTATTTCGAAGGTACGCGACTGAAGTTCCGGGGCAGATTTTACGTTCCTATGTAATCGGCTGATATGACATACCATAAGTGTCGAACTTACGCTCGTGCTACGAACTACGTTAGTGCTCTACTACTAGAAAAGTTGCCGCTAAACTTACGTCCGACCGAAGTAAGCTGTAGGCTATAACGCAACGTAATTTCTGCATAATGAGTCGTCAGTAATTCAAATAGCATTGCAGGCGTAATCATGCCGAACTTCAGTCGCGTACCTTTGGCATAGTGTGTTTAGACACTATAAACTTGAAATAATTTATGTTAGAAGAAATGTATGTATAATGAAAGGCTAACATTATAATATCGTAGTTGACATAATAACTAATTAGTAGAATAGTAACACATTAACCTTCCTTCCATGTGCGTGTTGTGCCGTCTAACTAACAGACTCGGGGGGTCGTGGCAAGGCGAATTTAAATCAAAAGTCAGTCGGTTATAAAGCTGTCAGGGCGCGCGAGCGAGTCACCGCACATCCCTACTCCAGGCCGGGAGTCAGGAAGTGAGCTGAGGTGAGCGGAGCGGCCGGCGGCCAGCGGGCAGCGGAGGAGTGAAGCGGTAAGCGGAGCGGGTAATGAAGAATGGTCGGTATGAAGTTCATCATGCATGTCTACTAACCGAGTTGACTATATTGATACCTATGAAAAAATTGTATTGATACTGAATCTGTGGCATATTAAGGTGACATGCTGGGTTTATTTTAAAAATAAAACCAATTCATTGTATTATTGATGCTGCAGTTAAATTAAAAACAACCTGCTAGGCCAAACAAGAATTTACGATAAAATTGTGTTCAAATTTAATGTAAAAGATACTTTCAACAATAAAAAAATCAGTAAACAAATTAATATTTTTGTTTTTACTGATTAAAGAACAAGATTAATTACTTTGTCAGTTGAGTGATAATACTTGCCTTTAAACTATTTTTATCGTACTTCTGTTTGCAATACATACTTCTGACTGATTTCGAAAAACCCGTAGCTGCAGATTCCTACTATTTGCATAGACTGCCCTGCCTTGCAGTCCGCTCTTTATTGTTTCAAACCCTAACTTGCCTTCTGCTGATCAAGAGCATTTGTGAGTAAGAATTGTACAAAATAGACTATTAAAAGGTTCGTATTTCTTATATGGATAATTTGATATATTAAGTGATTTTATTAATATGTGCGTGACTGATTTTGACTCCCATTTTTTTGCTGTAACCATTTTAGTTAGTAATATAGTTTGAGTAGTATATTTAAAATATTTAAAGTTTAGTAATTTTAAACAAGTTTTTAAATATATTCTACAAATTTGGACATGTTACAAAAAATGTGTAACATTTTAAATTATTATTATAAAAGACCTGATTAAAAATTTTCCCTATTACATATTTTCATAGCTTTAAATAGTTAGGGCTTCCAATTGTAATAGGCACTTACAAACTCTGGACTCTTGCAAATACTTAAAGTATTTTTCATACTTATCTTTTTCATATAATTTATAAAAAATCTGGACAATCACAATTTCGTTGATTTTAGATTAGAATAACTTCCATTATATTATGACCCAGAAATACTAACGTAGGTATTTTTGACTGTTTGTATTAACTAAGCTAGTCCCGATTACACAAAAATAACTTAACATATTTTGATGCAATCAGATATCATAGTTAAAATCCTGTAGAATTCATAAATGTACCTCTCTAAAATCAATGGAATTGTTACTTGTACATACTTTAGTTCGCATTGCGTATTAGTATCGACTTAGCAAACTAAGACTATATTACTATAATCTTTTCTAGTTACAATAGTATTCTTTCAATTTCTACACATTTATATAAAACATGTCGTTTTTTATGTTTTTAGTGTAGGTATATAGCTTTATAACTAGTTTAATAATACAAACTTGTAACGAATTTTGTATGTTATTCAAATATATTAATTTTGTAATAGCGGTATAGGTTTATATAACATTTTTGATGATCTAATGTAATTAGCTATTTTCTAATGATCTGTAATTTTTTATAAGAACTCGAAGCAAAAGCTAAAGGAAAATCACGAAAACGCGACGATATATTTGGATAAAATGTGCGATTTTGTTTGAAATAAAAATCACGCGTTTTAGAATTAAATCGCTCGGATAACATGATGCAGGATTTCTGTCCACTAAGCTTAGTCTTAGTTGACAAGAAATTCAAATAATAACGACGCTCTAAGTGCGACCAAAATAAATTAGAAAATGAATACAGTGAAATAATGTAAGTACTTATTTCGCGTTTCATTTTATGCGCTACGAATAATTTTTGGCCGCTATTTATGTAGTAACTGTATTTCTGATGCATAGAAAATGTGAGATTTCATGTTTGGAATGAATAAATGACATTTTGCTTCGGATGTAATCCGCTGGAATTATTCTTGCCGATTTCGTTAGGACTTGATGTTGCATCGGTTAGGTGTTTGAGCGCATACGCAAGTAATTATTGCAAGTTCTCAGGTTCGATGACTGGACTAAAATCGTATCATCTCAGAATGCCAACTTCTTAACATTTACTCGAGATGTCAAATTCTTGAAAAGCCAACTTCTCGGTATGCTAACTTCTTGAAACGACAACTTTTTCATAATACCGACTTCTTATGACAATTTAATGCCAAGTTGGCATTCTGAGATGATAAGTTTAAAATGTGGATGTGTTTTCTGCGATGTTTTTATTTACATCGAGTCTGGCACAAAATACTCGCATATTTTGTGGCACCTAAATATATCTAATGAATTGAAGATGTAAAGCACCTCCTTAAAATCCCAGATATATGGGAAGCTATATGTTTTTGTTTGTATAAAATTGTACTAATTTTGATATTCGAATATTTTCTTATAAGTGTTAGCTTTACCTTTGTAAATGTGAAATTCGTTGTAGTAAATTACTATTACCGGGTATTTAGTAAGTAAACAATGCGATAACAATTATTATAAAAAAATTGTAACAATGTTAAAATCATAATAAATATAATAATATGTAGATTGACTGACGTATTTTGTAGGGATATTATTGTTTTCTAAGTTTAATTTAACTATGATTGTGTGAAGGTTTTAATTAAAATGATTGTATAAAATGTGGCTGAGTTTTATTGAGGTAAAAAACAAACTTATATAATTACAAAATCGCGGCATAGTAAAATTAACTTCAATATCTACAGTATAGAACAGGTGATTTTTGTGGCGGTTTGGGCATCCCAGACCAATGCTATAGCGAGTATATTCACTTCTAAGGAGGTCTGCACTATACTTAGTATTGATCTGTGTATGGCTCTTTGACTTCTGCATCTAAACACTGAAATGAAGCTATGGCACAGTCATAACTTGCTTCCTGATGATCGTAACATCGTTCATTGTGCATTCGCTTTTAGAAGAGTACAGCCATAGACGCATATTTCATCGTTAGGGCTAGCTCATATAAGCCGTCTCTACCTAGCCACTATCAACGCTAAGCCTCATTCCTCACACAAGAAATGAGGCAGAATGCAGTAAAGTGTGAGTAATTGGTAAGATAGATTTATTTGGTTCGTTCGCTCTTTTCTCGTTTCGCGTCATTTAGTCTTTTATAGTTTCGTCTTCTCGTCTCGTTTCGTTTCCGAAATGCAACTACCCGATGAAAATGGGGATCAGGTGCGGGTTGGCAAATTTCACATACATTTCGGCGAGAACACTAAGACATGCAGGTTTCCTCACGATGTTGTAGTTCACCGTTTTGAAAGTGATAATTGGTAATAATAATTTAAAAAGCACTTATGTTCAAAAAGTGCGCGCCCGTGCGGTTAGAACTTAGAACCCGAGATCCTCTAAGACGCAATCTTTTATTCTCTTTACCAGATTATCGCTGTTTTGAAAGTGATAATTTAAAAAGCGCTTATGTTCAAAAAGTGCGGGCCCGTGCGGTTAGAACCCGAGATCCTCTAAGAAGCAATCTCTTATTCTCTTTACCAGATTATCGCTGCAGTTACTTATAAAAAGTCATTATAACCGTGCAGTACCTCTACTTATGCTTATAGTGCTAAGTCACCGTAACGAGTACCTACCTAGTCATATAAAGCGCATGTTAATTTATTTTCTCTTTTGTACCCTTCAGTGTGATGTGACCCGTATGCAGACACCATTAGACCGCGTGCAACGCTCGGGTGTCGGGGTCTAATTACGACGGGTACAAATTGAAGGCTTTGAAATACAACCGGCTTCCGTATATGCCCCTTGTACCAAGCATACATAGTTAAGTTCAACAAATGAGATATTCGATTTCAAAATTTGCGCGCCCACATGGGAATTTGAATCAATAGCGCGCTTATAATGATATAATTGTATGACTTATTTTGCGCTGCACTTTTATTTCCTGCGGTGTGGATGACTGAACGGTGTAATTAAAACGGGGCGGTTTCTGCGCGGGATGTTGAACTAGGTAGGAAATGCACCTCAATGGAGTTTAATAAACGCTTTTTCGAAAACTTTTTATCTTGTCTTATTATTAAAAATACCTGGAAATACCTAAGTCAAGTCGTGAAGATTAATATTTTGAAAACAAGAATTATTTTCCAAACTTATCGCCACTTGTATGAAACCTGGTGGAGAAAGATTTTGTCAAGGGATAGGTACCTACACATTTATTTCTATGGCAGACAAGGCAAACAATAAACGGAAGATTAATTTACCTGTATCAAATCTGGGGGCCAATTCTCCTATTTTATATGACGTTGAAATTATATTTTGAATGGAATGAGATATTTTGAATTGACTCAAAATCGGTATTCTGCTAACCAAATGTCATTATCGTATAATTTGGAATAAACAGTTCGTCGTTGACACATATTTGACACTTGTTTCAATTTACGATCTCATTACAATTTCATTGAAATATCTGTTAATTTAGGAGAATACCATTTGTGACACTGACATTGAAACTGATATCGAAACTGTATTTTGAACAAAATTTAGGAGAATCGGGCCCCAGGTTACAGTTGAAATAGAAGCTTCTGGGAGCGGGTTTGAGAGCCCTAACCCACCTTTTAGATCGCCTCTTGTACTACCTTACATAGCTAGCTGATATAGATAGAATGTGGCGGTGTAGCTTTTTTCGTTCGTACTATGAATGTCCAGGAAATGCAAATACAACACGTAATTTTCTACCTAAACGGCTGTTATTCAGCGACACAGGATTAATTAAAATCGGCATCACGTTCCCTTTCATTTTGTGTCGGGTCTCGAAGCCCCGAAGGTAGGCAAAATAAAAAAAAACAGTCGAAGGTGTCAACAAAAACGCGGTCTACGCCGACCCGACCGGACCACAAATGAATTGATTCGACGCAATCAATTTTTTTCCGCCCTTCCTATTCGGGATACGCACCGACTCATTCACTCCCGTTCTGATTATCGGTCAATCATTCGGTCTCACCGTTCAGTTAACTGGAAAATTGGTAATTAGGAATAGGTGATAAAACGTGGCGAGTGTGCAGCGATGAGATAAGGACGGTCAAGGTTGTAGCCAACTACTTTCTATGTTACTTATCTTAAATTATTTTCTTGTCCCTAGTACTTATATCTTTGAGTTAACTAAGATAGGAAGGTTTCTGGACGAAATAGACTTCTGCCAGGTTGTAGGTACTGTAGGTAGTAGCTAGGTCTCATTTTATTAATAGGTATTGTTAGGTATATTAATTTAGCGGCTTATCACACCTACCAACGGGTTCCCTTTTTGAGTTCAAAAGTTGTTGATCCGATTTTTATTAGGTACTTACCTATATTGAACAGGATCAGATGTGTCGATAATTCAGTTTTATAAATGTTACGATAGATGTTTTATTTCATCGATGCTTTATTTATTGGTGCGATGTAACGTTAGTGCGAAAAATCTTGTTGCGAGCTACCATAGAGCGATTGCTCATTACTCATTAGTTCGATAGTAGGTAGGTATATTGGTTCGAAACGCCTAGGGGTAACGGTAGGCAAAACTGTGATATACAGGGTGATTTGTAATTGCTCGTATTCCCTTGAGGAGGTGATTCTGGGGCTATAATGGAGTATTTTTACCCCCTACATGTGGGAGTTAAAATTTCACCACCATTTTTTGGAATCAAACTATATATTTTGAAGATTTTTTGAGAAAATTCCAAATTTTTTCCTCTAAAAATATTTTGCCTTTAGGGAAGCAAATTCAGCCTTATTCGATAGACAAATAAAGGGCCCATCTTTTTAAATAAACAAAAATAATACACAAATGTGGAATTTGAAAACGGAGTCAAAAATACAGGAAAATGTTCAAATAAAATAAAATGACCCCAGAAAAACACAATTATTAGGTGAAAAAAAATGTGGCATGGTATGTAGATTATTGGTATAGCTTCAAGGTATTAGATGCTGCTTAAGATGGGCCCGTTAATTGTCTATCAAATAAGGCCAATCTATGAAATAACAACAACTTGGAATTTGATCAAAAAATCTTCAAAATCGTTTTTCCATAATGGTGCAATTTGGACCCCCATATGTAGGGATAAAAATACTTCATTACGGCCCTAGAATTAGCTACCTCTCGAAGAGAAAACGAGCAATTACAAATCACCCTGTATATATTATATAATACCACAACATATCTTTTTTATTTAATATTTTTTATTATTAATAGCTAACGTTGTCCCTTTCCTAGCCTAAGGCCAAAAGCCAAATCTTTCCAGACTTGCATGTTGCTCGTAATCTCAAGCTTGTGGGAGGCGTGTAGGACAAAGTCATCTCGCCATCTCTTTCGAGGCATCGGCGACGTCCTCTATCTTCTGGTACTACGGTACCCTCAGTGTTGAGATTCTTACCCAGTTCCATTTAAGACTTGCAGCCTTTCTTGACTTTCTTCCCGAAATGTCATAATTATAATGATGATAGATAATTCATAAAGTAATAAAAAAAACTTGGCGAAATGTGGGTGTAATATTACACCTCTGCCTACTCCTTCGGGGATACAGGCGTGAGTCTATAAAAAAATAATCATAAAGTGATAATTATATTAAAGTCTCAGTGATAATTATATGAAAGTGATAATTATATCAAAGAAAAAATAAAAAGTTACACGAAGGAGGAAGAAAATTACTGCGGTCACGGCATAGGTATATCTGTAAGAAGGTAAGAACTATGAATATTTATCATCAGTTTCCTTAAATACCACACTGAGAATGCAATAACCGACTACAAGATTTATAGCAGCTGAAGGGTCCAATTGGCTAGCATGACGGAAATCAGTCCTTCCCGGGTTGGCGTTATTTGCATAAAATAAATTATCTTGTAGTATACCCACGTATGTTTGTATCTCTGTGATTGGGCCCTGCCGACAGGCTATCGTGTCAATAAAGCGATTACGTTCCGTCGAAAAATAATTAATGAGTTTCGAGAAATCGGATTTAAATGCGTTTTAATTTAAAATGTAAGTCGGTAAGTTAAGGTAAATATGGTGGGAACCGTGAATTTCAATTCCTGTGATTCTTTTGAATATGACTGAATTCTTCCTTTATTCATGGTATGATTCTCAGTGCCATAATTTGAATAGGTACCTAAGTTTATTCTTGTAACTTGCTGTTACCCGCGGCTTAACGTTATTATTATTATATATTTAATTAGGCAGGCAGTTGAGACAACTGATGATGCCTGTATCTCGCAATTTCTATTAGTTTTCATAACCATTACCTACCAGGTATCTATATGGTCTATCGGTCATATCGAAAATACGTTCTCTGATGCCATTACTACACTATATTTATAGGTACTGTAGGTATTACCTGCCAAATATCCGAAATGTAGGTAGGTATCAGTGCGTTAACTAGGATTATGCTAGCGGTGTCTAAACACAGGGCGCAGGCTATTCTATGGAGGGACGCGAAAGTGTTACATCTAATACCTATATATTTTTTATATAGTCACGCCTGTGGGGACGTGTGGGTAGAGGTGTAATATTACACATACATCTCCCCGTGTTATGAATTAATTTATAGGGAGCGAGCACTGACTGATACTGAGAATTCGGAAAACCCACTAGGTAACACGTACCTACTTTTGCCTGACCCGGGAATCGAACTCGGGACCTCTCAATCAGCAGACGCTTACGCTATCCACGGAGGCAGTCCAGTAATCAACCTAACACTTAATAAGGCACCTAATATACGTAGGCATTCCAAGGGTGCAGTTATTGAAGTTAGCGTAGCCCAAAGCAATCCATAAGCCTGTGAATTCCCGCCCCTCCCTTCCGCTCACCTTAATAATTACCTACCTTATTCCCAAGGTAATTAAATAATGGTCATAAAAAATACGGGATGGATAACTACGTTCTTCAAAATTTCTTGGAAAGAGATGTGGAGTTGGTTCTAAATAAAATTCAAAGAATTATTAGTTTTTATTTTATTTTAACGCAAGCTTTTCCTTTCTTTGTCACGAAAATCCAGATCGACGTCTTTCCTCTCTATACTCAAAACTAATTCATCAAGATCAGCCCTATACAAACACTGTCCCACTGCTCTTGGCACAATGAAAAGGGTAATCTCATAGCCCACTCTAATGTGCAGATTTGCAGATTTCACATGTCTTTCGAGAATATTATGGAGATCTCTCAATATGCAGGTCTCCTCACGATGTTTTCCTTCACCGTTTAACAAGCCATAATTAACAATTGCACAGTATTCGAAAAGTCATTGGTGCGCGCCGTGGATTCGAACCCGATACTTTCTGCGTAGCATTCTGTCAGTCTTTCCAGTAAGCTATCGCTACCAACCTAATTATTAGTATCAAATTGTGAACACAAAGATATCCGAATTAAAACTAATAATACTTTAAATTTACGACCTCTATGTGCAGTTGGACAAAACAAGCTCGTATTTGTAATATAAAACTTCAAAACTGAATTCTGTATCAGTATACAAAACAATGGTCGCAGTTGGTCCGTACGCTAAACTATCTCGATTGGATAAAACGTGGAGTTCGTAGTCGTAAACTAGTCTCAATGCGACCGCGGTGTGCACGATCATTTAAAACTTTTGGTTTTAGACTAAAAACAACGTGTAAGTGGGAACAGGGATTTAGGACGCCTAACGTGAGCTTAGTGTCTATCTGTAATATAAAAGGTGCTTTGGGGATCGTGTAGTTTATATGGACGACGTAACGTAAGTATCTATTTCGATTTGTTTATTTATAAAGTCTTTATACAGGGTGGACTTATCTACCTTTGACTGGTACCTTTACCTAATAATAAACAAATTATATACTTACTAGTAGACGCCAGCGGCTTCGCACGCACATATTATCGAATTTCCCGTTTTGCCCGATCCCGTGGGAATTTCGGGAAATCCCGTCTTAGTACACCCCTACAGTCCCCAAGGAACATACATGCTAAATTTCAGCTTCTTGCACCGATTAGTTTCGGCTGTAGCTTGTCTGTCAGTCAGTCAGTAACGCAAGCATTTTATTATACAGACTAGCTGACCCAGCGAACTCCGTATCGCCTTTTTAAGAGTTTTTATTTAATTCCCTTTTTTCCAAGCCCCTTTTCCAAAGTTACCATTGACTTAGCACTTAATCTCTTATCATTTCAGAGTCTATAAATGATGAACAAACACACAAAGATTTTTATATAATATTGAATTCCCCATTCCTTAAAATATCGGAGACTCCAGATACGCATATCGACTTTTAAAAAAAACCCGTCTGCCATCTTTGATTTCCTATCCGCCATCTTTGATCACGAAATAGATGTTGTGTTTAGATTCTTCATCCCTTTAATCATCAGAGACGATACCCATATTGATTTTTAAAATTTTTCCCTTCCACCACCTTTGATTTCCCATCCGCCATCTTGAATCACGAAATAGATGTTGTATTTGGATTCCCCATCCCTTTAAACATCGGAGACGATATCCATATTGATTTTTTTTTATTTCCCATCCGCCATCTTTGATCACGAAATAGATGGTGTTTTTGAATTCCCCATTCCTTAAAATATCGGAGACGATACCCATATTGATTTTTTAAAATGTTCCCATCCGCCATCTTTTATTTCCTATCCGCCATCTTTGATCACGAAATAGATGTTGTATTTGGATTCACCATCCCTTAAATCATCAGAGACGATACCCATATTGATTTTTTTTATTTTTCCCATCCGCCATGTTTGATTTCCCATCCGCCATCTTGAATCACAAAATAGATGTTGTATTTGAATTCCCCATCCCTTTAAACATCGGAGACGATACCCGTATTGATTTTTTTTAAATTACCATCCGCCATCTTTGATCACGAAATAGATGGTGTTTTTGAATTCCCCATTCCTTAAAATATCTGAGACGATACCCATATTGATTTTTCAAAATTTTCCCATCCGCCATCTTTGATTTCCTATCCGCCATCTTTGATCACGAAATAGATGTTGTATTTGGATTCACCATCCCTTAAATCATCGGAGACGATACCCATATCGATTTTTTAAAATTTTCCGATCCGCCATCTTTGATTTCCTATCCGCCATCTTTGATCACGAAATAGATGTTGTATTTGGATTCACCATCCCTTAAATCATCAGAGACGATACCCATATTGATTTTTAATTTTTCCCATCCGCCATGTTTGATTTCCCATCCACCATCTTGAATCACAAAATAGATGTTGTATTTGGATTCCCCATCCCTTTAAACATCGGAGACGATACCCATATTGATTTTTTAAAATTTTCCCATCCGCCATCTTTGATTTCCCATCCGCTATCTTTGATCACGAAATAGATGTTGTATTGCGATTCCCCACCCCTTAAAATAACGAAGGCGATACCCATATTGATTTTTTAAATTTTCTCATCCGCCATCTTTGATTTCCCGTCCGCCATCTTGGATCACTAAATAAATTTCATTTTATTAATCAGCGTCCCGAAAATCTCGAAAACGATACTCATATAGATTGTATCCTATTCGTTTAGCCTTTTTTTGCCCTTGACCAAACCCTCCCCCTTCTCGTTTGACCATTTTATTATTTTTGTCTGGCCTCTAAAAGTTGTGGGGTAATTTTATGTAGCCTATAGCCTTTTGGCATAATTGGGCTATCATAGGCAATAACAATTTTTAAAATCCGACTGCTAGTTCCCGAGATAAGCCGACATTATCTTTTAGCCTTTTTAGCCTTTTGCCCGGCCCCAAAGGGTCGAAGCGTTATGTTATATAGCCTATAGCCTGCCGGAATAACTGGGCTATCGTATACAAAAAGAATTTTTCAGATCCGACCGGTAGTTCCTGAGATTAGCGCGTTCAAACAAACAAACAAACAAACAAACTCTTCCGCTTTATTATATTAGTACTAGCTGACCCAGCGAACTTTGTATCGCCTTTTTAAGAGTTTTTATTTATTTCCCTTTTTTCCAAGCCCCTTTTCCAAAGTTACCATTGACTTAGCGCTTAATCTCCTATCATTCCAGGGTCTATAAATGATGCAAAAACAAACATAGATTTTAATATAATATTGAATTGCCCATTCCTTAAAATATCGGAGACGATACCCATATCAGCTTAAAAAAGTCCCGTCCGCCATCTTTGATTTCCTATCCGCCATCTTTGATCACGAAATAGATGTTGTATTTGGATTCACCATCCCTTAAATCATCAGAGACGATACCCATATTGATTTTTAAAATGTTGCCCATCCGCCATCTTTGATTTCCCATCCGCCATCTTGAATCACGAAATAGATTGTTGTATTTGGATTCCCCATCCCTTAAAACATCGGAGACGATACCCATATTGATTTAAAAAAAAAATCCCATCTGCCATCTTGGATCACGAAATAGATGGTGTTTTTGAATTCCCCATTCCTAAAAATATCGGAGACGATACCCATATCGACTTTAAAAAAAATCCCGTCCACCATTCTTTGATTTCCTATCCGCCATCTTTGATCACGAAATAGATGTTGTATTTGGATTCACCATCCCTTAAATAATCAGAGACGATACCCATATTGATTTTTCAAATTTTTCCCATCCGCCATCTTTGATCACGAAATAGATGTTGGATTTGGATTCCCCATCCCTTTAAATATTGGAATTGATACTCATATTGATTTAAAAAAAAAAATCCCATTCGCCATCTTGAATCACGAAATAGATGTTGTATTTGAATTCCCCATTCCTTAAAATATCGGAGATGATACCCATATCGACTTTAAAAAAAATCCCGTCCGCCATCTTTGATTTCCTATCCGCCATCTTTGATCACGAAATAGATGTTGTATTTGGATTCACCATCCCTTAAATCATCAGAGACGATACCCATATTGATTTTTAAATTTTTGCCCATCCGCCATCTTTGATTTCCCATCCGCCATCTTGAATCACGAAATAGATGTTGTATTTGGATTCCCCATCCCTTAAAACATCGGAGACGATACCCATATTGATTTAAAAAAAAAATCCCATCCGCCATCTTGGATCACGAAATAGATGGTGTTTTTGAATTCCCCATACCTAAAAATATCGGAGACGATACCCATATCGACTTTTAAAAAAATCCCGTCCGCCATTCTCTGATTTCCTATCCGCCATCTTTGATCACGAAATAGATGTTGTATTTGGATTCACCATCCCTTAAATCATCAGAGACGATACCCATATTGATTTTTAAAATGTTGCCCATCCGCCATCTTTGATTTCCCATCCGCCATCTTGAATCACGAAATAGATGTTGTATTTGGATTCCCCATCCCTTAAAACATCGGAGACGATACCCATATTGATTTTAAAAAAAAATCCCATCTGCCATCTTGGATCACGAAATAGATGGTGTTTTTGAATTCCCCATTCCTAAAAATATCGGAGACGATACCCATATCGACTTTAAAAAAAATCCCGTCCACCATTCTTTGATTTCCTATCCGCCATCTTTGATCACGAAATAGATGTTGTATTTGGATTCACCATCCCTTAAATAATCAGAGACGATACCCATATTGATTTTTCAAATTTTTCCCATCCGCCATCTTTGATCACGAAATAGATGTTGGATTTGGATTCCCCATCCCTTTAAATATTGGAATTGATACTCATATTGATTTAAAAAAAAAATCCCATTCGCCATCTTGAATCACGAAATAGATGTTGTATTTGAATTCCCCATTCCTTAAAATATCGGAGATGATACCCATATCGACTTTAAAAAAAAATCCCGTCCGCCATCTTTGATTTCCTATCCGCCATCTTTGATCACGAAATAGATGTTGTATTTGGATTCACCATCCCTTAAATCATCAGAGACGATACCCATATTGATTTTTAAATTTTTGCCCATCCGCCATCTTTGATTTCCCATCCGCCATCTTGAATCACGAAATAGATGTTGTATTTGGATTCCCCATCCCTTAAAACATCGGAGACGATACCCATATTGATTTAAAAAAAAATCCCATCCGCCATCTTGGATCACGAAATAGATGGTGTTTTTGAATTCCCCATACCTAAAAATATCGGAGACGATACCCATATCGACTTTAAAAAAAATCCCGTCCGCCATTCTCTGATTTCCTATCCGCCATCTTTGATCACGAAATAGATGTTGTATTTGGATTCACCATCCCTTAAATCATCAGAGACGATACCCATGTTGATTTTTAAAATTTTGCCCATCCGCCATGTTTGATTTCCCATCCGCCATCTTGAATCACGAAGTAGATGTTGTATTTGGATTCCCCATCCCTTAAAACATCGGAGACGATACCCATATTGATTTTAAAAAATATCCCATCCGCCATCTTGGATCACGAAATAGATGGTGTTTTTGAATTCCCCATTCCTAAAAATATCGGAGACGATACCCATATCGACTTAAAAAAAAATCCCGTCCGCCATTCTTTGATTTCCTATCCGCCATCTTTGATCACGAAATAGATGTTGTATTTGGATTCACCATCCCTTAAATCATCAGAGACGATACCCATATTGATTTTTAAAATTTTCCCATCCGCCATTTTTGATTTCCCATCCGCCATCTTGAATCACGAAATAGATGTTGTATTTGGATTCACCATCCCTTAAATCATCAGAGACGATACCCATATTGATTATTAAAATTTTTCCCATCCGCCATCTTTGATTTCCCGTCCGCCATCTTGGATCACTAAATAAATTTCATATTATTAATCAGCGTCCCGAAATTCTCGAAAACGATACCCATGTAGATTGTATCCTATTCTTTTAGCCTTTTTTGTCTTTGACCCAACCCTCCCCCTTCTCGTTTGACCATTTTATTATTTTTGTCTGGCCCCTAAAAGCTGTGGCGTAATTTTATATAGCCTATAGCCTTTCAAAATAATTGGGCTATCATAGGCAATAACAATTTTTAAAATCCGACTGCTAGTTCCTGAGATTAGCCGACATTATGTTTTAGCCTTTTTAGCCTTTTGCCCGGCCCCAAAGGGTCAAAGCGTTATGTTATATAGCCTATAGCCTTCCGGAATAACTGGGCAATCGTATGCAAAAAGAATTTTTCAGATCCGACCGGTAGTTCATGAGATTAGCGCGTTCAAACAAACAAACAAACAAACAAACTCTTCCGCTTTATTATATTAGTATAGATAGATTGCTCAAGGATTAGATACCTACCTGCATACTTATCCATTATTTTTTCTGATATGACGTTGTTATAAAGCATTATTTAAATTATATTATCAATTAGCTAGTAAAAATGTGTAAATTATTAATTTTACAATTTGGTTATGTGCCTTCTATTGAAGGTTTTTCCTTTAGCGTTGTGTTGGTTTGCACCAAAGGTTTGCACACTTCGCATTACTTTCGAGAAGATTAAGAAGAAATTGCAGACATGCAGGTTACCTCACAATGATTTCCTTCATCGTACCACCAGCCTATAGACATTCATTGCAGGACATAGGCCATCCCTAAGGCTCTCCACAAAGACCGACCTACCGACTCACTTCATGGTATAGCATTGCCAAAAAGTCAGCGGTGTGCGCTGTGATTTGAACCAGTAATTCTCTGCGAAGCAATAATTAGAATAAAACTAGGGCATGGATCCCGGAATTCCGAGATTTCGTAATTCCGGAATTTCGGAGTTTTTTTTCCGATATTATAATATCGGAATTGAGAGCCCAAATATCGTAATTCCGGTATTCATAAATAATACAAAGTGACTTTTCTAGATAACATTTTTTTGAGAACGTGGCCGATAATACACAGTGTTAGGTCACCATTCCCCCGCCCAGCGACACCGCGCTCCCCCTTGAGTGTTTCCTATGTCTCCGACATTTTGCTGATTCCGTGAACGACCCGAGACCATAGTTGACAATGAAGAATTAAATGTAATCATGGAAGCAGATCCAATGCTAACCACATCAGAATTAGCTTCAGTGTTAACGATTTATGAAACAATTCTAATTCTTTTAAACTAAATTAGAAAGCAAACAATTTCAGAAATAATAAAGCGAATTACGCTAACAAACACGCATTGATTGCTATGTGATTTTACTCAAGCGTCACAATATAAAAGGAATACTGAAACCTATCGTTTCTTGTGATGAAAAAATGGGTCCGGTCTGACAATAGGAATCGCTCATCAAAGCGCTTGAACCAAGGTGAACCGACCAACTCCTGCACTAGGAAAGTTTATTTAGTAAAAGTACTATTTGTTGTCTGTGGAAACAGTGCTGGTATCATGCACTTCAGCTTCCTAGGATCTGGACAGCATATTACAGTAGCAAATTTCCCTGTCAACAATTGCAAACAATGATGGAAAGTTGCTTGTTAAACAACCGAAACCGGCCAATCATAATCATATCTTTATTCGTTAGAGTCTACTGCTGCTTGAGGACAAAGAACACTTAGATCACATGGGTACTTTGCGAAAGACGGTCGCTAAACCCTCCATACTCCCTAGAGCATGTCACTTGCTCTAATAGATTATCAATATTTTGGAAATTGAACAAGTTCATAGAAAAAAATCGATTTCAAAGATTTTATTGATTCTTGCCCCCACGATTTTTCAATAATTGAATGAATCACCTACCCATAAAACGAGGAACTTGCATAAACTGTCACTTTATTCGCAAATGTTATTTTAAAGTTTAGTAATATTTGTTTTTATTTTAACCGTTACTGTCCCACTGCTAAGTAAAGGTCTCCCCCACACTCTTCCATAAATGCTGATCTTTGGCTTTATTTTGCCAGACTGCTAGCAAAATATCAAGCCATGCCGCTATCGTTCTTTCGGCTAGCTCCTGTATTGCCTTCAGGGTTCCATTGTGTGGTGATGTATGTACACTTTTCGAAATGCATCCTACTGACATATCCCACCGAATCCAATTTTAACGCTTTGACGCCCACTTTGATTATGCCTGTCTTTTTAGTGTATATCGGTGTTTTGAATTTTATTGGTCCGTCTTACACGGTACAAATAACACGCTACTTTACTTTACGTTGGCAAACCATGAGCTAGGAATTTTGAGAATCGGTCTGGTTTTATCATTTTAATGTTAAATTTTAGATTGCCTGATTTTATAACAATGTTTAATTGTACTATTATTCTTCGGAACTTTTTACTACTTAGGCTTGAATGTTCATGGCTTGTTAATTAATAAAAACTGTAAAAAATTGTTGAGCTGTTCAAATTCAATGGTAAAATCTTTCTATAGACTGATGAAAGTATATAACTTGTTTAATTTTGGCATAACACATTTATTTTATATTAGAAATTTAAATTTTTCTAGAACATGACGACTCCGGAACCAGTTCCGGAATTCCGGAATTGACACTCCAATATCGTAACTCAGTTCCGGAATTCAATATCTTCCGATATTACAAGCCCTAAATAAAACATAATACCAACTCATCTAAATAACTTACAGTTTAAAAAATATGACTCCATGATTTGCTAAAAGCTTGCAGAAGGTAATCACACACACGAGCGTCGCCTACCTAGTTATGCCGATCTACTACGTGACTACGAATGACAAATCAAGACACCTCAAGCGCAATGCTATAGGTACCAAAGCAGCAGTAAATTTAAAAATAAAACAGTAACAAGATTTTACCTTTATCTCAAATAATAGCAGATAAAACGGTCGGCATCGGACTTCCCTGGGGGACAGTTAGCACCGTTCACAGATCACTGCCCCCGTCTAACAACAAACTTGCCGAACTTACATTGTTTGCCTCCTTTTTTTACATGTGTGGGTTTGTTTTTCTTTTGAAACTTCGATAGAATATACGGGCTTAGGAAGAACTTGGACGGAGTTTGTTCTAGTGGTAGGTAGGTTTAGGAAATGCCAATAGTTCTTTGTTTTGTTGACTGCAGGGTATGGTTCAAGGATTCTGTATAATGGGTAGGTAAAGGAACTTGAATAAAATAGACACGGATCTAATCGGATTATTCTGTAACATGGTGATAGTGAATAGGTACCTTGAGATTTTCTTAATAGGGAAGATTACTGCCAAGTGGGCGTTTAATATGCCTCTGCCTACCCCTTCGGGGAAACAGGCGTGAGTCTATGTATATATATATGTACTGCCAAGTTAAGCCACCAGATGGCGGTATCACCGACTACATTAAACTAGGACCAAGACATTAAACAATGAATTTTGGCAAGTATGACATTTGAGTCACAACTTGACAACCCGTTTAGACTTCATACTTTGGATGCGCGATCTCATTATCTCATCTCAAACAAGTCACTAAAACAGAAACATTGTACCATTTTTATTGTTATTGATAATTACATATATGAGAACTATTTTGTCTATATTAATAAGTATACATATATTGTTGTCTTGTTGGTGACAATATTTGAAAAGCGCGCTACGACAGTTTGTTTACTGTAGTTGCTCGTGCTGGCATCTGCGTCGAGCTTTGCGTCATAGACTAATATATTACCTGCTTTGCGTAATGTTCCCTATTGAAAGTCTATACCCATCTGTACAAGATATCAAGAGAAAAGTACCTATTAACAAAGAAAAATAACCCTCATAGCAAATATTTCCAGAGAGATGGCAGAACTTGTATTGCATTTCGAGAACATTATGGGGAAGTCTTAAATAAGCAGGTTTCCTCAATATGTTTTCTTCCGCCGTTTAGCAAGGAAGAAAGCAAGTATTTTAAAAGTCAGGGGCGCGTGTCTTGCTTTTAAACCCGAAATTATGCGTGGTAGCAGTCTGATAGTGTAGTGGATATAACAGACTGCTGATCTAACCGCATTGATCAGCGTGGTGGACGATGGCCCATGGCCTTATCTTACCCCTTAAGAGTAATGGCCTGTGCCCAACGCTGCGGTGGACAGATGATATATGAATAAAGCTGATGATGATGATTGTTTTTTTTTGTCAGGAATTCTGACAATATGAAGGAACAAAGAAAGACGGCGTGCGGAACGATTTTTGATACTTAGTCAGTTACCTAAGTATCGCAAATTGTTAGAAGGTAGCAGTAGGTATTTACCCAGTTTAAGATCTAATAGTGGTTCATTGCCATGCGTTGTCGTCTCTTTCTGACATAAAATAATAATGTAGGTACCTAATATTACATTTTAACATGTTTTTTTACTAGTAGAACATGTGTAAAGTTCCTACTAGGAAAATAAGTCATTGAATTGCATATTAGCATTACAGAAGACATTTTAGATAGGTTTAAAGGTTGGATCAGGTAACAGGCTTAAAACAGACTTAAATTCCCGCCAATAAACCCCGCTAGCTCAGACGATGTCTTGGAAGCTAACGCAGTTCCCGTGGCGTGCCATTCAATGGGATCGAATAGTGGACCGCCATGGTGGTTTTAATAAGTAGTCCCGCCGATGCTTCTCGTCGAGAACCTACCAAAATTTAAGACGTGCAGTGACATCACTACGCCACAACAAAAAATATTTCTCGGGCGCAACTGTGAAGTCCAATCTCTTTTAGATATGGCGATAATTTGATAAATACTGTCGATAATTGTTACATATATTTAATAAATATATGCAGTAGGTACACTGTATATTTAATATATTCAAAATTAAATAACCAAAATAAAATACTGCCTCCGTGGTTCAGTGCATAGCGCATGCGACTGCTGAACCGAGGTCTCGGGTTCGATTCCCGGGCCGAGCAAAAGTGTTAAACTGGGTTTTTGCGAATTCTTGGTAGCAGCACGGAGTCTGATGATGTGCCCGGTAACGGCAATAGGCTCGCCCTCTATTACGTGGGACCAAAAAATTCATGGCAAATTGTGGATGTAATATTACACCTCTGTCTACCCCTTCGGGGATATAGGCGTAAGTCTATTAAAAAAAATTGAGAACTTCTACATTGGTACAGAATAGATAGTACTAAATTGTGTAAGTAATGTAGTTAACTGAAGCAGGTGACTTTGTCCCAAACAACACATACTGATCCACTATCTACTGATAAAATATCTTATAAATTGTAAATAGAACACAAGTTCTGTATTAGTTTAGTAATTTAATAATATCTTTGGTGCTATTTGAATGAAAAGAAACTGTACGTAAAGCAAATTCAAAAGATTTACTCATAAGATGAAAAGAAAAGACACCCAGGTCTCCTCATGATGTTTTCCTTCATTGTTTAGCAACCCATAAACAATTACCCACTATTCGAAAAGTCGTTAGTGCGCGCGTATTTGTAATAAAAACTTCTAAACTTAATTCTGTATCTGTATTACAAAACAATAGTCGCACTGCTGATCTAAAATAAATATCTGATAAATTATAAATAGAGCACAAGTCATTAGTTTAGTAATTTAATAATATCTTTAGTGCTTTTTCAATGAAAAGAAACTGTACGTAAAGCAAATTCAAAAGAATTGCTCAAAAGACTAGTGTTCAAAGCGGAGAAAATCGTCCAGTAACGAGGGCCGCGCTTATAAATTGACAAGTGTCAAATTCATAGTGGACATAGTGCATGTGTGTTGTTGAAAGGTGTACCAAGGTGTGCTGTATTGTTGTACTAAAATAGTCTACGTGTTAGATATTTATACAATTTATTGAATTAAGCCAGTCTTCAAAAACAGGTAAGTCATCTAAATTTATATTGAAACCTTAGAACAACAACATACTATTTGTTTACAGCGTTTACAGGTTATAATAAAATGGGCAAATATGCGAAACTTTGCAAACGAGTGAAACATAAAATGTTCTAATAAAACATATTTCTATTGGCATAGAAATCATAGAAACGTGTATTGATTTATTTTAGGTTCGCCCAAAATACGGGTAGCGTCATCTGTTAGAATTTCCCGGTACTGAAGTAATCGGGAATGTATATTTTTAAAACGCCGGTTTTCCCTGTAGGATATGAAAATTGTAACTTACATAAAATAAATTTGTATAGGAATAAACATTTATTTTTTATTGTTCTTTGTCAGTACAGATTTTTAATAATTTTAAGCGTGATACCTGCAGTGTTTGCACGCTTGAAATGCGATCAGTTTATTGCATCATGCACGATACAATCGAACCGGCAAATGTGGCACAGCTGTTTTTATATAAACAGAGAATAATAAGTATTATTCGTGAATTCAATTTTTATAAATATAATTATTTTTAAAGTGTTTGGTTGTTTACCATTTTCCCATAAATATGATAGGGCAGGTGTTCCTGTTTTTAACTGGCTTTCTTGCCACTTTTTGAAGTTTTACTCTTTACGCATATTTATCACAGAACAACAAAAGCTCGTCCTTCAGATGATACATACCTAGTCCCACGAAAGTCATCAGCAGACTGGCTACGAACTTTTCGTCACCACGATACCTACTTGATGGCCATTCCTATCGCTTTCTTCTGTGAGTTCTGCGGCGGTAACCGAGTAGAATGCATCATGGTTATCGCAAAGCTCTTACGGTCCTGGCGTTTGGTGCGAGTTTAGCTAGTGCACATTTCACCTAGACTCGATATATTTTTGACAATCGTTGAAGAACTCGGTGCGAACTAAGTTGTTCGATGGCAACTAGTGTACGTTTCGCCTAGATTGGTTATACGATTTTGACATATCGTCGAAGAACTCGTTGCGAGCTAAGCTTTGCACCCAAAGCTCATCGAATGGTAGAGATGAGATGTGCTGTAGCTAAAGACGTAGGTATGTACTAAGCCTATAGTTAAGGAGTTTAAGACAGATGACTGCAACCTGACTTGCACACATTTACCAAGTAATTGACGTCATCGAGTTTCCCAGAATGAGCATAACTTTGCTCTACTATGAGATTAACAGTACGATAGACATCATCAGCCTTTAACAGTCCACTGCTGGACTAGGCCTCACCTTTGAAAGGAGGAATTGGCCTACTATACCACGCTGGCCAAACGGGTTGGTATAGGGCATTAGGGTTTGTATCAAGTTTTCCTTCTCTTACAGTGGTCCCGTATTCTTAATCCGTCACCACACGGACATACGATACACAGAAGTTTGTTTTCACAAGTACCGGACACTTGTCTCACATGAGATTGTCTAGGTCTTCATTTCCCCTCAATCGTACTCACATGACAGAGCAGTCATGCAGTTGTAGTTGCTCTGATTTGTACCAGGCTAAGCTGGCTAGTCATTCTTCGATGTTTCTAACCTGCAAAGCTCCCCTGGCAATTCAATTTCAATCCATTTCTGCAGGTCACGATAGTCTAGCCTAGGCCGTAGGGTAGGATGTGCTCTCACGTTTGGCGGATATCCCAAAAACAATATGATAGTAAAGTTGATTAATTCATAATGCACTCTACACAATACTTAGGTACGAAGGTTGTTGTCTAGAATGCTAGCTAATTTGAGATTGCATCAAAACCAAAACAGCATTTTCGACGATAAAATGTAGGAAACGGAAAATTTAAAAGTTCTCGGCAGCGTCTGTTCGAACGCGATATATCCAAAAAACTACCGCATTTTTGTACGGTTTTCACCAAAAGAGAGTGACACGAGGAAGGTTTAGGTCACTTAAAATGAGGTTCACGCGGGCAAAAGAGTAGCATTGTTGCTGTTTTATCAGAAATCATAAGTAACTTCTTTGTAGCAATATCGCCAAATTTGGGATTCCTCGTGACCTTTTCTAAATAGATGAAGAGAATCGTTATCTTCATTTTTAGTTCATGCATTGTTGTATAAGTATTTGTCTTATTGCATTATCTTGTAATTTCGTTTTATGGCGTCATAGTGCGTGCAATTTCCGGACTGCAATCGATTTTACGCTTCATGTTGGGAGATAACTGTTAATTAGAAAATTCGTTGCTAGGCGTTTGAATATCATTCTTGCAATAAGGCGAATATCCGATGCATTGAGTTCTATTAGGTAAGTAGATAAGAGGTATTAATATACAGTAAAACCATAGCTTTAACCTAAAAAAATTGAATTTACGGTTAAGAGAGCATGTATTGACTTTTATGGTCTTTCGATTTTTTTCGAAATATAGTAGCTTCTCCTTGAAGTATTTCTATAATAATAATTAAAATGAAAAGTTTGTCTGGTGATAAGGAAGCACACACACTTCTGTTCTTTTTAAATAGTTTTTTATTTACACACTTTTCTTATCAAACACACGAGTAAGAAATGTGATTTATTCTCGTGTGAATGTTGTTAACGAACCGAGAAATATCGGTAACTAACCATTTCATTCGCAGTATGTATTCAAAAACTACATTCACACCTATTAGCACAGAATAAACAGTACTCTATTAGTAGTCTCATTTTAAATAGGCATAGAATAGATATGTCTGTGCCACTAATGAAAAAAGTTTGTGTAAAAATGATTTTACGCTTAGTGTTTTGGGTTCTATAACATTCTGGGTGAATCTCCAATTCTGGTTTTGAGTCTGGGTGTACTTTATCTCTGTTGATTTAATGTTTGCAAGGACCCATGCGATGCAAGACATACTTCTAATGCCGAAGATATAATTAATTATACTTTAAGTATGTAGCGAAAATATTTAGTTTTAAACAATGTGCATGAAACAAATCCATGAATGATCACTGAGGCAATATAATTGTTATTTTTTTTTATCTTGGATCGAAGATGTTGGGCAGTATCCCGCGTGGAATTTGTTGGTGTGGTTTTAAATTTAGAACAGACTAAAAAAACTATATAGGTCATTACCAGTGTCGTGGCATTTCGTTTAGGAACAGCCGTATTGTCAATATATGTATTGGTTGCTATGGAGCGTTTGAGTCATCATTCGAAGTGGATATGATTGGCGCCAAAACTAATAGATGTGCATGCACTTTTATTATTTAAGGACTAGATTTGGCCTTGCTATTCTTTTTTATATAGAGGCGAATTAATGTCATTACTTTTATAGATATTTGGGGCTAACGACAAGTTAAAATTGTCGAAGATTCGCGATTAGTGCTACACACACTACTATTACTTAATTATAATGACGAGTTTAATGGGTTGGCAGAAATACGGGGTCTCGCGATTCGCGGATAGCATATTTTTCCGTGGGCCTGGGATTGGCCTGCCGTTGGTGTTGGCGGGCCCCGTCACGTTATGACTTGGGAGGCGGTGCGGACACTACGCCGCCTCCTTGCCTTTTAGCGGACGGGGAGCAGCCCCAGCGCTCGCCGTCCGCAGGCACTAAAACGGCCGCAGAGAATAGGGAGGACGGCAACCTGACAACACCGCATCTCCTCTTCCTCTCCCACCGTGATGCAACAAATGGTGCGCCCCCATTTGGTCGTGGAGATAGGGTGCGCGGCAACGCAACACCGACACGCCTCTCCTTCCGCGACCGCGCCCTACTGCGAGGGACAGAAAGAACTGTCCCCCACACTCGCACCTTTGGACGCATCCTGCGCAGGCCTCCATCAAGCCCACGCGGAGCGTCCACTCCCAGGATCTCGCTTAGCTTTACCGTGGGTGCCCTAACCACGGTTACCGAGCCACCATGACAAGGTGGAGATCCCACAGGGAGGAAGAACATTTCGCCCTTAGAAGTTAAATACTAGAACGAAATCCACCTTTCTATTTTATAACCTCTTCGGTGAAGCTAAAACTGAATTGTGTAATTATTTGAAAGTAAATGTTGGATAATAACTTCATATTTCGTTGACCTAGCTTTATTTTGCAATAGTGTATGCTGTATGCCAAGTAAATTTTAAAACTCACATTTAAATAAGCGCCAGGATGCTCCCAAATTGAACTCTATCAGGCAAGGCCTTGAATGCTTACGTTCGTTCGAAAGTGCGTTCCCGCGCATTGAAATGTCAATGATGAAGATACGTGGAGTGTTGCATCAGCTATCTAGCGTTGAGAGACCACAGATAACACGCAGGGGAAGCCCCGGCTATAGACAGTTTATCTTGAATCGAGTGCGGTTTGAAAATATCGCGCGGGATTTATTTTTATCAGTTGTACCTATGTTTTGTAGGAACGCTATTACTTAAAACGCGAAAGTTAATAAGAATAATGACGTTTGTTACTCTTTACGTTAAATCGACTGTTTGAATTTTGATGTTTGCAGTGATATAGTTTATAGGTACATCAGAATAGCACATATTTTAACTTTTGTTATGATAACTTACTCCAAGTGGGCAAAGCCGTGGACCAAAAGCTAGTGATAATATAATGCCTAATGAGTGTAACAACTCCAATTGACCTACAACTCCTACAAGTCACGATCAGTATGCGATATATGCAATCAAATAATTTACTTAGTATTATACGTTTCAATATGAACAGTTGTTTAAATATAAGTTAGTGTGTTTCATTAGCAGGTGTGAGTAATGTATTTTTTATTGTACTACTTATAATGAAAAACATAGTACTATTTTAATGTTGTCTTGTATTTAAAAGTCTATGGATCTAGACTGAACTAGTCTCACCCTCATTCCCACTATTGAAACCGGTTCATCAGTAGTGACTATCGCAAAATTCTCGACAAAATTAAAATTAAATCGGACGGTTACAAACAAAAGGATAAACTTTTATTATTCATATACAGTCCCAACAATTTCAGTAACTAAGTAGAAATCAAAATAAATAAAAACAGTGATAAACAAAAAATAGCACTCATTAATCATAATCACTGATAAATTGAAATTCGTCAGTCAAAACAAATGATAATATTCAAATCTCGATAAGCAATATTGATTATTATAATTTATCAGTCTGGATAACAATTTGTATACAATTTGCCGATAGATTCTGCCAACTGAGAAATTAATAGAGTATTCTTCCTACTTGCTTCTGCTTCCATATACCGTCTGCATGCGTGATGATTCCCGTGATAGCACATTAACAGGTAGTAGAGCCTTGCTGATTTCAGCATGAATGGGTCGGCGCGACCGGGGAAGTACTACCCTCTCACAGAAAATCGACGTAAAGTAACAGTATCTAAACTGATGCGTTTCGTTCGGTGAGATTTCCGGATGCTCTATCCTCTATTCCTTCTCCCTCATCGCACTCCTCATCTTATCCCTTTTCCCAACCACAAGGAGCGGCAACGCAATTGTGACTTCTGTGGTGTTGCTTGTGTCCATGGGCGGCGGTAATTGCTTACTATCAGGCGATCCCTAAAAAGATTCCGTGTCTTCGTTCCAGAAATACTTAAAAATTCAAATTTACTATTTGCTTCGTATATTTTCCCAACGGCCGGGCCCAGTAGGTATATGATCTGTCCATGGATTGGATTTGACAGATGCACATTGAATATAAGCTCCATATAAACTATGTATCTTTAATCTCCAAATACATAGATAGATCGTATATTGAATTCGGTGGTTAGTCGTCTCTTACGATACCCATGGAATTAAATGGAGTAGGTAGTGTTACTTAGTATTCTTAGTTCGTCATCTCACGGGGGGTATAATAGTATAACTAATAATAATCGAGCATAATCGAGTTTAATGTGTTAGCACGAGGATATTGTAACACATACATATTTCCTATGTATCATTACTGTATGGGACTGCCGTGCGTTTAGAGACATTGTAAGCTGGTAGGAACAGTAGTATGTACCCTCTCTGGGTCAAGGTTAATTAATTAGTTAGTTGCATATTCATTTATGTATATTTCCTTATCTGTTTTACATGACCTTCAAAAACTGTCAGCCTATTAATAAAAATCAGATTATCGTCGATTATATTTACGTTGAGAAAAGCATATAATTGTATTTTTTTGTACAGCGTAGTTTTAACCGCTTGCGTCGAGTCACAAAAGTGTCGCAGTTTCAGAAAATTTCGTTGTTAAGTTGTGCCTCGAGCTAAAATACGATTGCACAAAAAATAAAATGATACGCATTTCTAGTTCACTGACGTAGCTATTCGCCTATCTATCCATTTATATAAACGCGAATAATATTCACCGAGAGCCACTAGAGATCGTAATTCAAATATGACGCCCCAAACAACACAAATCGATTTTTCCCCATAAACCCTCAATCAAATCAACGGCTGGCCGAGTATAACCCAATTTGATAATAGAATTTCAGCGTATTTAACTCTCGAATGTCCTGGCCCAACCGACACTTCAATTCCACAAGTAATATTTGAATTAAACTGGCGAGTTAGAGACGATTCTGCACCCTAGGGGGACGGTGTCGCCAAAATAGGATGCTGCTCTCAGAAATGGACAGGAGGCCTCAACAAGGCTTCTCTTGTCCTGGTTAATTGATTTATGTATTCTGCTCCCGTAGGCTCGCTTTAATAGATTTGTTGCTTAAATTATAATCCGTGATGAATTTAGAATTGCCAATTTAAGTTTAGTATGGAGATTCGACATTATTGTGATTCACATTTATTATTTGTGAATTGTACAAGATTTCTGTTTGAATCTTTCGTCAATTAGTTTTTGATGGGTTCGTTAATTATGCGACAATGTTCAGTTTTTGATCTTTTGGATTTAGATTTCGACGCGAAGTAAATTTATGATACTGTGTTCTGTACTTAAAAATAGAACGATCCCGTGAAACCCGTTAAATTATTATAATTTCAACGTAATGTAATATCTAATTTCGTTTTTCTTTGATATGTGGGCTGTATAATGAGAAGCATATTTTATTTAAACTACAAACGCCTGCCAAAAGCTTTGTAGCAAATTGGCCGCTCGAGAACTAATAAGTTTATTAGTTTCAGTATTCACACAGGCGCTACAGCTTAAATCTTTGTCACAAAGTGAATCGATGCTTTTAAACAGAGCGTTTAGTAACTCGAATAACTTGCAGACACTCGACTTGTTCTTATCCTAATGTTCTCGTTAATGGTTCAAGTTCCAACTTAAATTTGGTTGCTTAATTAACTCTATAATTTATCGGCTCTCAGTTCATTCTAAAACTAATGCAATCTTCGACATGTTCTTTAGAATATCACTTCTATTTTTATCTTTTCTGTACACCAATTTAAAATCGTGCTTTATAAAACATTATTTAATTTATTTCCGGTTTAAACAATTGACTTGTGAATAAAGTTAGTTAAGATATCATAATAATAAATGGATCTGCCTTCCAAGACTCTCGCTGTCTTGTTTAAGAATATAAAAGATTGAGCAAAATTTCACAACTGCTCGTTAGCATCCAGGACAAGAAATAATTAAATCCCCAAGCACTTTTTGTGTTCAAACTATTAAAGTTAAAATCTATGAACTTGTTCAGCAAAAAACACGTTTTTTCCAACTTGCTCGGAGTTTATTTAGTGGCTAGTTGTACAGACTTCATTAAAACTTTCTAACTGTCTAAGATGTCGTCAGAAAAGTATATCTCGTGAATAATTTCCTGTCCGCTGAATTAGTAATTTGATAGCTCTCTTTCATGTTGATACCATAATGATAGGACATTTGGTTAATGATATTTGTGCGCAAACACCGGCAACTGTGAGGAGTTTGTTTGCTTGGGCTTGTTTTTCTCTTTATAGAACTAGTGACCCAATTTACTGTGTAAATGGCCTGAAATTTCGTGATGAATAAGTATTTAGTTCAGTTATAGATAGATTCACGGTCTATCATTTCATTAGGTATGACTCGATGCGTATAGTGCGCAGACTACCTGGGAATCACATTCTTTGCGGGGTAGGCAGACGTTTCTGCTCTCATGTCCGTTACCATTTCTATTTTATATGATACCTAATCTTATAATGTTAAACATACCGGTTACTATTTACAGAGATTTTTTAAACTTTTACTCATTGATTTTTACCATTGTGATATTTTTACCGAAAACATAACACACTAAATCGGAACTTAATGATCAATTTTAAACCTAAGTGCAGCATTATACCAGAGTGCCAATTAGGCAATCATGCGTATATTCAAGTTCGGTGAATAACAGCATTCTTGTATTTGTTTCAGGTACACGATGTGTGGAATTTGGGCATTGTTTGGCGAAAGCGAGGACTTGTGTCCGCTATGCACGGAGAGCTTTTTGAAGATCCGGCATCGCGGCCCCGATGCCTGGCGGTTCGAGGCCGATGCTCGAGAACCAAAGGCGATTTTCGGATTCCGCCGACTAGCCATCGTTGACGGCCTACACGGCATGCAACCTATGAGGTTGCATCTCTATCCTCGCACAAACCTCATCTGCAACGGAGAAATATACAACTTCAAGCGTCTGCAAGATCAACACAAATTCCCTTACGAAACAAAGTGCGACGTTGAGGCTATCACGCATCTTTACCATAACTTTGGATTAGAAAAAGCCGTTAAGAGCCTCGACGGCGTATTCGGTTTCTGTCTAGTCGATGGAGAGAAAAAGAAAATCTGCGTGGCCCGCGATCCTTACGGCGTCCGCCCACTTTTCGAATACTGGGATGAGGAGAGAGGTGTCTTGGGAATCTCATCTGAAGGAAAGGGTCTGATTAAGCTTAAACAAAACGGCAACGGTAGTTCCACACTGAGACAGTTCCCGCCGGGTCATTACGCTCAATGGAGTATATTAGAGAGCGGCAAAGTTAAGTTAGATTTTATTGAGCGGTACACGTCACCGGGTATGCCCCCGAACTTCGTGCCATACGTACCTGAGTCAGACTTAGAGGGTAAAACGATTGAAGAGAAAACTGCGTTACTTTTAGAAGCTGCGTGTGAAAAACGATTGATGTCTGATAGACGAATCGGTTGTTTGCTCAGTGGAGGATTAGATTCTTCGCTGATCGCTGCTTTGGTAGTTAAACTAGCAAAGAAGCACAACTTGCCATACAAGATACAGACTTTCGCGATAGGAATGGGAGAGTCACCAGATCTGATAGCAGCGCGGACAGTAGCCGACTATCTTGGTACAGAGCACCATGAGGTTACTTTTGATGAAAACGATGTCAAGGAGGCGTTAGACAGCGTTATTTATCACTTGGAGTCATTTGACATCACCACGATACGTGCCAGTTTGCCTATGTACTTACTTTCGAAGTACATCAAAGAGAAGACCAACACAACTGTGGTGTTCAGTGGGGAGGGTGCAGACGAGGTAGCACAAGGCTATATCTACTTCAGGGACGCTCCTTCAGAGAATGTCGCACACGATGAGAGCATAAGATTGCTCTCAGACATTTACATGTACGATGGTCTCCGCGCCGACCGTACCACTAGTGCGTTCAGCTTAGAGCTCCGAGTACCATTCTTGGATATCCAGTTCACTAGCCACTACCTCAGCGTAGATCCGAAACTGCGACGACCACAGGGTGGTATTGAGAAGCATTTGCTTAGAAATAGCTTCGCGAAGAGTGGATTGTTGCCAGACACGATACTGTGGCGACACAAAGAGGCTTTCAGTGATGGAGTAGCGTCAGTTAAAAAGTCACTGTTCACTACGATCGGGGAAATCATTGCTGAGAGATCCGTTGATGAGAATGTTGTGTATGCAGGCGTACAGCCCACGACAGCGGAGTCGAGATACTACAGATACGTATTCGAGAAGTCTTATCCAGGACAGCATGTGTTCACTCCGTACTTCTGGATGCCCAAATGGGTACATGGTGTCTCCGACCCATCTGCGAGATTTATAAAGCATTACGCGGCCAACTAACTTGAGAAAACATTAAAGATGACGTACAAGTGTAACTTGTTATACAGATATTTTTATTTGTAGATGAAATCTACCATTTATGCGTCGTTTAACGTTTCGCGGTTTTATTTATATATCATTAAAGAGTTTAATGTTCTTGTGATGTTATTTGTTTAATTAAAATTAAACTTTTAGCTGACTAAGTATCTCAATTACGATTTCCCTGAAAATCTCAAATATTAGTACAAAGCAGTTTCAGTGGTAATATCCCTGTTTCTGAGAACGTTTAAAAGAGAGTTTGAAGTTGTGCATATTATGATATTCTTGTCGCTGTGGTACGTTCTAAAGTCTCGAGAGATGAATATATATTTTATTGTTTTTTATTAGATTTAGATTAACGATAACTTCAAGCACACTAATATTTATAAATTATAATAATGAATAGATATTTATAATTATAATAGACATTAGTACTTAAAATTCGTGCTAATAAGTTCAATATTAGAACGAAATCTATCTACTTATTCGCGTCTACGTTATTATTTGAAAGTAAATCAATAAGTTCATCTTTCATTGACCTAGTCTTTTTTTGCAATCTTGCATGCCTATATTTTTAAGCTCACATTTAAATGAGCGTCAGGATGCTTCTAATTGAACTCTTGCAGCCAAGGCCTTGAATGCTTACGTTCGTTCGAATGTGCGTTTCCGCGCATTGAAATGTCAATGATGTAGACTATAGATACGTGGTGTTGCATCGTGGTGATTGACCAAATAACGCAGAGGGGAAGCCCTGGCTATATACAGTTTATCTTGGATCGAGTGAAGCTGAAAAGTTTGTGCGGGATTTAGGTATTTTTATCACTTTTGTGTTTTTGTAGTGCTACTATTAAAAATGCGAAAGTTTCTAATGATGGATAGTTGTCTGAAACCCCTTACACAAAAAGACTACTGAATGGATGTTGCTAAAGCTGTAGTAATAGCACAGACTTCCGTGACCACAATTCCTGTAAAGAACTTGAAACGTCGGATTGAAAAAAAATGTAGTTTCTTGATAATTCGGTTTAAATCTAATCTCAGTAAAAGCATTATATCGCGATGAAATCTCTAAACTGTAGTTTAATTTTAAAGCACAGACTACTACACGTAATCTGGTAAGTACTAATATAATGCCATAAGAGTGTAACAACTCCAATTGCCCTGTACGTTCTTGGCAATTAAACCACTATGCAATCAAAACATTCACTTGGTAATACGTTTCAATATAAACAGTTGTTCAAATATTAGTTTATGTTTGTAAGCAGGTGTGTATCATATACATATTATATAGGTAGTAGAGCCTTGCTGATTTCAGCATGAATGGGCCGGCTCGACCGGGGAACTACTACCCTCTCACAGAAAATCGACGTAAAGTAACAATACCTAAACTGCTGCGTTTCGTTCGGTGAGTGAGAGTGCCGGAGGCCCTATCCCTTATTCTTTCTCCCTCATCCCACTCCTCATCCTAACCCTTTTCCCAACACAAAGGGGCGGCAACGCACTTGTGACTCCTGTGGTGTTGCTTGTGTCCACGGGCGGCGGTAATTGCTTAACATCAGGCAATCCGTCTGCTCGTTTGCCGCCAATTACCATATAAAAATGTATTTTTAAACCATAGTGCTATTTTAATGTTGTCTTGTATTTAAAAGTCTATGGATGTAGACTGAACTAGACTAACCTCCATTCCCACTACTGTATCCCCAGTACCTATAGATGCAGACATTTTCAGTAGCAGTGGCTAAAGGAAACATCGAGTATTTTTAGTTCTGCCTAAAAGTTAAATTAACACGGGCAGTCACAATCGAAAAGGTCGACTTTTATTAAATTCCAATAATAATCATCTCATATCTATAAATATACTGTCCCAACAATCTCAACAACTAAGTAGAAATCAAAATAAATAAAAACAGTGATAAACAAAAAATAGCACTCATTACCTAATCATAAACACTGATAAATTGAAATTCGTCAGTCAAAACAAATGATAATATTCAAATCTGGATAAGCAATATTGATTGTTATAATTTATCAGTCTGAATAACAATTTTTATACAATTCGCGCGATACATTCTGCCAATGGAGAAATTAATGGAGTATTTTTCCTACTTGCTTCTGCTTCCATATACCGCCTGCAAGCGTGATGATTCCCGTGATAGATTCCGTATTTTCGTTTATACTTTCTTCAATATAACAATGCATTCAGGCTGCTGACGGGGTTGCCCCGTTTCTGTAGTGCATCGCCGAAGCCAGAGTCGATTGCTTTTATGCAACGATGAGGAAGAGGTGCGCATCTTTGATCCGCCGCGTGCGGGGCAGCTCCAACAGTATCCTTAGAATGATAGCGAGCAGGCTTGACTGCATATACATAAACAATTGTTGGAGGGCTCCCGCCTCATCGGTGGAAACCTTTTAATTTTATGTGCTATGGTTTTTATATTACTAACATAGTTTTAAACAAACAGAGTCTGTTACTTGAAAAAATATTTATTATTATTATTTAAAATTCTAATACACTATTTGCTTCGTATATTTTCCCGACGACCAGGTCAAGTATATGATCTGTCCATGGATTGGATTTGACAGATGCATATTGAATATAAGCTCCATATAAACTATGTATCTTTAATCTCCAAATACATAGATAGATCGTATATTGAATTCGGTGGTTAGTCGTCTCTTACGATACCCATGGAATTAAATGGAGTAGGTAGTGTTACTTAGTATTCTTAGTTCGTCATCTCACGGGGGGTATAATAGTATAACTAATAATAATCGAGCATAATCGAGTTTAATGTGTTAGCACGAGGCTATTGTAACACATACATATTTTTTATGTATCATTAGTTCATTATTGTATGGGACTGCCGTACGTTTAAAGACATTGTAAGCTGGTAGGAACACTAGTATGTACCTACCCTCTCTGGGTCAAGGTTAATTAATTAGTTAGTTGTATATTCATTGATGTTTATTTCCTTATCTGTTTATGACATTCAATAACTGACAGCCTATTAATATAAATCTGTAGGCCAATTCTGCTATTTTTATATGACATTGATATTATATTTTGAATGGATTTAAAAGCGGTATTCTGATAACCTAATGTCATTATCGTATAATTTAAAATAAACAGTTCATCATTGACACATACGATCTCGTTACAATTTCATTCAAATATCAGATAATTTAGAAGAATACGCTTTTTGTGACGTAAGTATGACACTGACATGATATCAAGACTATATTTATTTAGCAGAATTGGGCCCCTGATTATCGTCGATTATATTAACGTTGAGCAAAGCATAATATAATTGTATTTTTTTTGTACAGCGTAGTTTTAACCGCTTGCGACGAGTCACAAAAGTGTCGCAGTTTCAGAAAAATTTCGTTGTTACGTTGTGCCTAGAGCTAAAATACGATTGCATAAAAAATAAAACCATACGCATTTCTCGTTTACTGACGTTGCTATCCGCCTATCTATTCATTTGTATAAACGCGAATAATATTCACCGAGAGCCACTAGAGATCGTAATTCAAATATGACGCCCAAACAACACAAATCGATTTTTCCCCCCATAGACCCTCAATCAAATCAACGGCTGGCCGAGTATAACCCAATTTGATAATAGAATTTCAGCGTATTTAACTCTCGAATGTCGTGGCCCAACCGACACTTCAATTCCACAAGTAATATTTGAATTAAACTGGCGAGTTAGAGACGATTCTGCACCCTAGGGGCACGGTGTCGCCAAAATAGGATGCTGCTCTCAGAAATGGACAGGAGGCCTCAACAAGGCTTCTCTTGTCCTGGTTAATTGATTTATGTATTCAGCGCCCGTAGGCTCGCTTTAATAGATTTGTTGCTTAAATAATAATCCGTGATGAATTTAGAATTGCCAATTGAAGTTTAGTATGGAGATTCGACGTTATTGTGCTTCACATTTATTATTTGTGAATTGTACAAGATTTCTGTTTGAATCTTTCGTCAATTAGTTTTTGATCGGTTCGTTAATTATGCGACAATGTTCTGTTTTTGATCTTTTGGATTTAGATTTCGACGCGAAGTTATGATACTGTGTTCTGTACTTAAAAATAGAACGATCCCGTGAAACCCGTTAAATTATTATAATTTCAACGTAATGTAATATCTAATTTCGTTTTTCTTTGATATGTGGGCTGTATAATGAGGAGAATATTTTATTTATACAACAAACGCCTGCCAAAAGCTTTGTAGCAAATTGGCCGCTCGAGAACTAATAAGTTTATTAGTTTCAGTATTCACACAGGCGCTACAGCTTATATCTTTGTAACAAAGTGAATCGATGCTTTTAAACAGAGCGTTTAGTAACTCGACTAACTTGCAGACACTCGACTTGTTCTTATCCTAATGTTCTCGTTAATGGTTGAAGTTCCAACTTAAATTTGGTTGCTTAATTAACTCTATAATTTATCGGCTCTCAGTTCATTCTAAAACTAATACAATCTTCGACATGTTCTTTAGAATATCACTTCTATTTTTATCTTTTCTGTACACCAATTTAAAATCGTGCTGTATAAAACATTATTTAATTTATTTCCGGTTTAAACACTTGACTTGTGAATAAAGTTAGTTGTTTAAGAATATAAAAGATTGAGCAAAATTTCACAACTGCTCGTTAGCATCCAGGACAAGAAATAATTAAATCCCCGAGCACTTTTTGTGTTCAAACTATTAAAATTAAAACCTATGAACTTGTTCAGCAAAAAACACGTTTTTCCAACTTGCCCGGAGTTTATTTATTGGCTAGTTGTACAGACTTAATTAAAACTTTCTTTTGCCTTTTCACTGTCTAAGATGTCGTCAGAAAAGTATATCTCTTGAATAATTTCCTGTCCGCTGAATTAGTAATTTGATAGCTCTCTTTCATGTTGATACCATAATGATAGGACATTTGGTTAATGATATTTGTGCGCAAACACCGGCAACTGTGAGGAGTTTGTTTGCTTGGGCTTGTTTTTCTCTTTATCGAACTAGTGACCCAATTTACTGTGTAAATGGCCTGAAATTTCGTGATGAATAAGTATTTAGTTCAGTTATAGATAGATTCACGGTCTATCATTTCATTAGGTATGATTCGATGCGTATAGTGCGCAGACTACCTGGGAATCACATTCTTTGCGGGATAGGCAGACGTTTCTGCTCTCATGTCCATTACCATTTCTATTTTATTCGATTCCTAATCTTATAATATTAAACATACCGGTTACTATTTACAGAGGTTTTTATACTCTTACTCATAGATTTTTACCATTGTGATATTTTTCACCGAAAACATAACACACTAAATCGGAACTTAATGATGAATTTTAAGCCTAAGTGCAGCATGATACCTGAGTGCCAATTAGGCAATAATGCGTATATTCAAGTTCGGTGAATGACAGCATTCTTGTATTTGTTTCAGGTACACGATGTGTGGAATTTGGGCATTGTTTGGCGAAAGCGAGGACTTGTGTCCGCTATGCACGGAGAGCTTTTTGAAGATCCGGCATCGCGGCCCCGATGCCTGGCGGTTCGAGGCCGATGCTCGAGAACCAAAGGCGATTTTCGGATTCCGCCGACTAGCCATCGTTGACGGCCTACACGGCATGCAACCTATGAGGTTGCATCTCTATCCTCGCACAAACCTCATCTGCAACGGAGAAATATACAACTTCAAGCGTCTGCAAGATCAACACAAATTCCCTTACGAAACAAAGTGCGACGTTGAGGCTATCACGCATCTTTACCATAACTTTGGATTAGAAAAAGCTGTTAAGAGCCTCGACGGTGTATTCGGCTTCTGTCTAGTCGATGGAGAGAAAAAGAAAATCTGCGTGGCCCGCGATCCTTACGGCGTCCGCCCACTTTTCGAATACTGGGATGAGGAAAGAGGTGTCTTGGGAATCTCATCTGAAGGAAAGGGTCTGATTAAGCTTAAACAAAACGGCAACGATAGTTCCACACTGAGACAGTTCCCGCCGGGTCATTACGCTCAATGGAGTATATTAGAGAGCGGCAAAGTTAAGTTAGATTTTATTGAGCGGTACACGTCACCGGGTATGCCCCCGAACTTCGTGCCATACGTACCTGAGTCAGACTTAGAGGGTAAAACGATTGAAGAGAAAACTGCATTACTTTTAGAAGCTGCGTGTGAAAAACGATTGATGTCTGATAGACGAATCGGTTGTTTGCTCAGTGGAGGATTAGATTCTTCGCTGATCGCTGCTTTGGTAGTTAAACTAGCAAAGAAGCACAACTTGCCATATAAGATACAGACTTTCGCGATAGGTATGGGAGAGTCACCAGATCTGATAGCAGCGCGGACAGTAGCCGACTATCTTGGTACAGAGCACCATGAGGTTACTTTTGATGAAAACGATGTCAAAGAGGCGTTAGACAGCGTTATTTATCACTTGGAGTCATTTGACATCACCACGATACGTGCCAGTTTGCCTATGTACTTACTTTCGAAGTACATAAAAGAGAAGACCAACACAACTGTCGTGTTCAGTGGAGAGGGTGCAGACGAGGTAGCACAGGGCTACATTTACTTCAGGGACGCTCCTTCAGAGAATGTCGCACACGATGAGAGCATACGATTGCTCTCAGACATTTACATGTACGATGGGCTCCGCGCCGACCGCACGACTAGTGCATTCAGCTTAGAGCTTCGAGTACCATTCTTGGACATCCAGTTCACTAGCCACTACCTCAGCGTAGATCCGAAACTGCGACGACCACAGGGTGGTATTGAGAAGCATTTGCTTAGAAATAGCTTCGTGAAGAGTGGATTGTTGCCAGACACGATACTGTGGCGTCACAAGGAGGCTTTCAGTGATGGTGTGGCGTCAGTTAAAAAGTCTCTGTTCACTACGATCGGGGAAATCATCGCTGAGAGATCCGTTGATGAGAATGTTGTGTATGCAGGCGTACAGCCCACGACAGCGGAGTCGAGATACTACAGATACGTATTCGAGAAGT
Organism: Euclidia mi; assembly: GCA_944739405.2. Taxonomy (NCBI): domain Eukaryota; kingdom Metazoa; phylum Arthropoda; class Insecta; order Lepidoptera; family Erebidae; genus Euclidia; species Euclidia mi. The sequence goes on along the minus strand of OX123188.2, from coordinate 8,559,635 downwards.
CTTATCCAGGACAGCATGTGTTCACTCCGTACTTCTGGATGCCCAAATGGGTACATGGTGTCTCCGATCCATCTGCGAGATTTATAAAGCATTACGCGGCCAACTAACTTGAGAAAACGTAAAAGATGACGTACAAGTGTAACTTGTTATACAGATATTTTTATTTGTAGATGAAATCTACCCTTTATGCGCCGTTTAACGTTTCGCGGTTTTATTTATATATCATTAAAGAGTTTAATGTTCTTGTGATGTTATTTGTTTAATTCAAATTAAACTTTTAGCTGAGTAAGTATCTCAATTACGATTTCCCTGAAAATCTCAAATATTAGTACAAAGCAGTTTCAGTGGTAATATCCCTGTTTCTGAGAACGTTTAAAAGAGAGTTTGAAGTTGTGCATATTATGAAATTCTTGTCGCTGTGGTACGTTCTAAAGTCTAATAAAGTATGTTAACTTCAATAATTGACTTAGCTGCGTTGAGCTCAACTTCCTGCTCATTATTCCCAGGACTAGTTAAGTGACTATTAGGGTTGCAAGATATTGGCACTCCAAAGTTTCTACTAAGAGATATTGTACGATGATAGTGGTATAAAAATAAATAATAAATCCGAGGGTGTAAGACAATTTCTAAGAAATTTACAGCGCTAGGTAAATTTCGTTTTGTTGTTATGTTAGCGTTGTGGGTTCGAGATAGTTTTTATGTCTCGTTGCTTTTAGGTTGTCCGCAGGTACTTGGGTAACTTACTCATGACACATGATCACGAATAAAGCAGAGCTAATAGACTATCAGGCACAATTCAATAATAAAAAAATATATCTGCATATTATAGGTAAATTACGACCAGACACTAGATCTGTGTGGAGAGTTTTAGGATCCCTAAATCCGCCAGTGGACGTCTCTAGACTGAAATGATGATGATGATGGCACTCAGATGCAAATCATTCTTTCTTCTGTACTTTCCTATGTAACAAGTGACGTTTATTTTATTGAATAAAGTTTTTATTTATTATTTATTCTGCTCAGCAATCCCAAGATTTATCCTAGGTGAGAATTGAACCCATTATGTATGTGTAAATCAGGGATGTTGCGGATGCAGATTTTTTTCACATCCGCGGATGCGGATTTTTGCAGACCCACATCCGCGGATGCGGATGTGAACAAAATACCAATCCAATAGGCGGCAAACGAGCAGACGGATCGCCTGATGGTAAGCAATTACCACCGCCTATGGACACAAGCAACATCACAAGAGTCACTAGCGCGTTGCCGCCCGTTGGGGATGGGAAAAGGGATAAGATGAGGAGTGGGATGAGGGAGAAGGAATAGGGGATAGGGCCTCCGGCACTCTCACTCACCGAACGAAACGCAACAGTACCTAAAGGTACTGTTACTTAACATCGATTTTCTGTGAGAGGGTAGTACTCCGTAGTAGAGTAGGGTTACTCCACAACGGTTCATATATTAATCCTGCGCTTCTAAATAACTGTTCACTTGTAACACTAGCTGGTGGGCTGACAAGAATTTGCGTGCTATTTTAGATAAAAGCTTGAACTCGCTTCGATTAACACTCCACCACTTAAATGGATTCTCATTTAAACCGATTCGCTTTTTATTGCGGAAAGCAAGTAACTCCTTAGAATTGCGCCAGGGCTGACAATTTCTGATATTTCTTGTGTCTCATCTTAACTTGATGAATCGAGCATCATGGCAAGATCACTCTGTAAGCAGAACTGATACCCTGCACCGTGACTGACATCCGCATTCGCTGATGCTCCGCATCGATTTATGCGGATGCGAATGCGGATGCAGATGTCTGAATTGAAGCGGATGTTCCGCAATTGCGGATGCGGAAGCGAATATTCGCAACAACCCTGGTGTAAATGTTTATATATGTGTAGGTATATGTAGGTATATGTGTATGTATATATGTTTACAAACATATATATATATATATGTATATGTATATATTAATCTGTCCATCCTAAGATTGCCTGGCAGAGATTGCTTTTTAGCGATAAGGCCGCCATTTGTACATTCTGTTTGTGATTTGTATATCTTTTGTTCTATGATGTAACATTTGTAAGGTGTACAATAAAGTTTTTTTTTTATAGTATAGGAAGGCAAACGAACAAGCGGGTCACCTGATGGTAAGTAATCACCGCCGCCCATAGACGCCTGCAATGCCCGAAGGATCACAAGTGCGTTGCTTACCTTTTAAAAAGGAATATGCTCGCTTCTTGACGATTCCAATGTCGAACTGGTTTGGAAATACCGCTGCAGGTAGCTGGTTCCACAGTTTGGCCGTACCTACGAGGCAGGAAATGGCGTGTGAATCGTACGGTAGAAGAACGCCACTCATCAAGGTGGTGAGGGTGAAATTTTAGTTTGTGGCGAGTTGTATGGTGGTGAAATTCTGCAGCGGGTATCAGACCAAACAACTCCTCAGAACACACCCCATGATATATACGATATAGAACGCAGAGAGACGCAACATCTCTACGCAGGTCAAGATGGTCGAGCCGGTTTGTAATCAATCAATCATTCTGCTTAGGAGTCAGGTTTACTTGCTACGTATAAGATCGTGTATCGAGGCGCATAGCAGCTGGGTTTTCTTTTCATAAGATTGCTGTGAATTTTGTAACAGATAAGTTAATAAGATGATCGCTATCACATACCGCGGTTTGCGGATTCGATCTAGAGATAATTCAAGATGCAACATGGAATTTGTTGTACATGAAAATCAAAATCTGGTTGGCCTGTAGGTGTGGTCGTAGTGATTCTTACATAAAGCTGAAGGTCGTGGGTTCGAATCCCAACTACGGCAAATCTTATGTTAATGATTTGTTCTGTGTTTGAGCGAAATCCGTAGAAAATTCTTCCGTTACTAACAGACCATGCAAAGCCAAAACTATTAAGCCTTCGCCACACTTGACGGAAATTCCGTCGCGGATCTTCCACGGCGGAACGCCTATGCAAGTTATTATATATAAATAACCAATACCAGACACACTATGCGGATGATCCGTCGCTCCGATTGCTCTCAGCGTTTACCGTAACGGAAGATCCGCGACGGAATTTCCGTCAATTGTGGCGTAGGTCTTAGTCTTACTCTTCTCCTAGTAAGAAGACAGGGCCGAGTTGCCCCTGTGTGCGATGTGTGCGGCGCACACAGGCGCCAGGGTAAAATAAAACCGTTTAAAAACCGCGCGACGCGCGACGGATGAAATTCCAGCGATTATTAGGTATTTAAATTACTTTCGAAAAATTAGTACAAAAAGACGCTTCATAGATTTCACTCACAGGCGCTGGCTTGGGTCGGCGCGGCACTGAGAAGCCCGTTCACAGCAGTGCGACACTTTATATACAGAGCTAATGATGAAGATTACAATCTATTGTCATATTATTAAAGGCTAACCGCTGAATTCAATACCCGATCTATACTTAGATGTTGAAGATTAGAGATGCCGTTAGTGACTCACGCACCGACGCCCACGGTAAAACGTAAGTAGTTGCTATGACAATAAGCATAGGTGCCTACCTACTTACAGCCTCGGTGGCATTGATATACCTATAGTTGCTGTGCCAAATGCTGTCGCTTCAAACTGTGTGTGTCTCCCTTTTCTTCATCCAATTTCTATAATATACATACATAGACTCACACCCCGGAGAGGTAGGCAGACACTACGGAAAGCCATTTGCAACGATCTTGACATATTTCTCTTGCTTCATTCACTCCCATCAAATTTCTCATGCATGCTCTTCGGCAAGGGTACTTCTAACCTGTCCTTTTTTTAGGATGTCTCCAATATACAAACCTTCGATCAAAATATTTAATCGAAGTTACAGACACTTGTTATCACTTCTTGTTTTTTATCTGAAGTTCGTATACCTACCTGGTGATATTATGTAGCTATTTTGAGCAGTAGTCAAAAAAAAAAGACACCATCAGGTAGCGCTAGGAAAAAGGTGAATTAGCCGGAGCAAGTTTAAGAGACAATATTTTCAAGGTACCTACTATAGGTAGGGCAAAAAGCGTGGTTGACTAGTATATTATTTTTTCTTTTTTATAGACTCACGCCTGTATCCCCGAATGGGTTAGTCAGAGGTGTAATATTACAAATTTACACCCACATTTCGCTATGAATTTTTAGGTCCCACATAATGGGAGGCGAGCCTATTGCCGTACCGAGCACATCACCAGACTCCGTGTTGCTACTGAGAATTCAGAAAAACCCAGTAACACTTTGCCCGACCCGGGCATCGAACCCGGGACCTCCGATCAGCAGACGCATACGCTATCCACTGGACCACAGAGGCAGTCACGTTGTTCATTCATACTTTTTAGTCAGTTGACTAGTACATACCTACATACATACATAGATTCACGCCTGTTTCTCGGAGGGGTAGGCAGAGACTACGGAACGCCATTTGCAACGATCCTGACATATCTCTCTTGCGTCAGTTGACTAGTAAGTATGAACAATACTTGCTCTAGGCATAAATACTAGTATGTATGGAATGTATTGTATAGCCTAGTGGAGAGACCGACGGACTGCTACGCAGAGGGTGCGGGTTCAATCTACGGCGCGCACCAATGACTTTTCGGAGTTATGTGCGTGTTAAATTGTTAATTACCGCTTTCTAAACGGTGAAGGAAAACATCGTGAGGAAACCTGCATGTCTGAGAGTCCTCCGTAATGTTCTCGAAAGACATGTGAAGTCTGCCAACCCGCACTTGGCCAGCGTGGTGGACTATGGCCTTAGCCTTCTCATAGTGAGAAGAGGCCCGTGCCCAGTAGTGGGACAGTTTATATACAGGGCTGATGATGATGATGATGATGGAATGTATTCCATCAACAGAAACGAAGCTCACCTAGACTCAAGCCAACAATTTATGGATCACACAGCGTGTTGTTATAACTCACAACATATCGACTGTGAACTGGCAACCGGTACCTATAGTATTTTCGCTGTATGATGATATGCATGACAGTTCTCATTTTACGTATCACGCATACTACTTTCAACTTATGAAAATAAATTAGCAAAAAAAAACAATTATTAAAAAAATCTCCATGTTTCAAGTAAAATGTCCTATGTTTGTTCTTGTGTTGATTTATATTGTTCTATCTCGATTTTATATTGGAAGGAAGCACATAATGTTACTTTTGTTTTTTAAATAGGTACATGTGCAATTAAAAAAAAAATTACGACGTATTTTTTTTTAAATACGAGATGTTGTATATACATATGATGCAAACATGTTTTTTCTTCCTACTCAAAACTTGTCAAAATTGAGATATTATAGATTTTCTTCGCTGTATAATGATATGCATGACAGTTCATGACTGACAATTATAGTGATGTAACCTAACGAAATTTAAGCGATTATTTATAAATAACGAATTAATTGGCAAACGACATGCAATCGTAAGTAGTTACACATTTTACATCTTCGAAATAAAATTCATTTTAAAAGTGTTTTGGCAAATATATTCACAAATAAAACGCAGTAATTTTAAAATATATTTTTTTTATTATAAGTCACTGTCACTCGAACTAAATCCTCATCTCTGAATCTTCTCCAACAGAGATAATTATTTGCAGATCTCAAATTCGGTCAAGGTACGTCTTACTAGTCTGGTGGACATATTTATCCCAGTCTGTAAATATTGTCGGGTTGTGTTTCGAAACGAGTCGCCCGAATTTGAGGATATTGGTGGTGTAGGGGGCTTATGGGACTTAGTCTTAATCCCCTAAAAGTAATTTTGGCTGCCGGAGTTGCGTCTAAATATTTTTAAACAATTTCCAAAAATTCTTCATTCAAATATGCAAAACGGAACGTAATTTTAGGTCTTATGTGAAAGTAACTAAATAGGTTGTGTTAGGTTCTCTTTTGACCCTTAACCACAGTCAACCTCAATTTATTACACTAGTGGAATCAATAAAAGCTATATTTAGGTTTTATGTGAAAAAACGTGATACGAAACGCAACCGCCATCTTGTGTGAATGATATTGACAGGTAACGTCAAATTTGTGCGTCATTGCCGTCATTGCTTTCGAGTACCTAGGGTTCTGTAATAAGCACAGAAGAATAACTGAAGCATGGAAGGAACGATATTCTTAAGAACAAATTGAATATAGCTACACTCTTCACTCATATGATAAATTAGAGTTGCCAGAAGAAGATGGCACTATGTTTGTCAGTTAGGGCTAAAGACAATTTGAACACAAATATCGTAACTTTTTAATTTAATAGTGACTGAGCAAATCCGCTATCGATATCGATTAAAGTTTCAATATAGGTTCAAAATGAAACGGACTTGTAAAGTATATTATTTATATGTTATACATTTTAAATTCCGTAACTTTATGTCCACATCAGTCAGAACGCTAGTTGATGGACAGTCTTTAAATAATTATTACACAAACTTGCATTTTTAAACTGAACTTATATATTTTTGTTTCAAATGGGTACTCAGTAGCACATAATCTTTCGAGGCGTTATTTTCTAAGTTTTCATGGTATTTTTCTTTACGCATCAACAGCCTTTTCAAGTCCACTGCTGGTCTTTAACCTTCCGTGGTGGAGGTTTGGCCTACTATAATACCACACTAGCCAGACGTATTCGTATAGGGTTTTATTTCGAGATTTCCTTCTCTTGTTTCTCTTAGTCGCCTCATACGACACCCTCGGCATAAATGTTTATTTATACTTATTTATAGTTAGTTTTTCAGCTGTAATGAAAGCTGTAAGTGGGATTAATAAATATTAAATAAATAAATCATCACCCCCTACTCTCTCTCTAATCTCAATAACATATTTTTATTAGAGAAAGCAAATATAATATTTGCCGTGTGGTTGACGGCATAGAATACAAGTGTCACCACCCCCTGTCTTCCCGTAGGTATCGTAAGAGGCGACTAAGGGATAACACGATGCAAATACCATCTTTGTGTAGAGACGGAAAACTCGACATCAAACCCTAGACGACTGCCTCGTTGGTCTCGCGGCATAAATGTGCGCGTGGGATCGGGAGGTCCCGGGTTCGATTCCTGGGTCGGGCAGTGTTATTGGGTTTTTCTGTCACGAAATTCTCAGTAGCAGCACGGAGTCTGGAAATGTGCCCGGTACGGCAATAGGCTCGCCCCTTATTACGTGGGACTAAAGTATATCTGGCGAGAAGTGGGTGTGGAAATGCACCTCTGCCTACCCCTTCGGGGATAAAAGGCGTGACGTTATGTATGTATGTGTATGTAGAAAGCAAATAATTAAGATAAAAGCAAAACTCATAGCTTAAGCATTATGATAACTGAGAATGGCATATCCAAATTAATTCTTTACAAGGATAGGAGATAGTCGACATGGATTTTACCAAGCAAAAAACATAAAAATTTACTTAAAATAGATAAATCAGACAAAACCTTGAATAGTGCCCAAAGGTTTGTTATTAACAATAATCACTTTATTGAAATTTTCTCATTACATAGCACAGTAGGTAATACAAATCTATGTGTAAAAAATGTATGTGCGGGATCGGACACTTTTCGATCATACATGTGACACACAGAATATTTAGAGAGAAAAAAATTGTGGCTAGACTAGCCCTTCGATTTTATCTTGGGATCGGCACATTATTAGTACACTAGTCGAACAAGAACAACCAAGTTTTGGTCTCTGGGTAGATGACATTTAACAAAATTTCTTTCAAATGAAGATTCCCTTATTTTGATGCATATCCACTCAGTAGTCGTGACTATGAAAGCAGACAATTCTTATCAAACCTTCAAATTACTGTCCTTTAAATATTACTGTCTTTGTAAAGAAAGATCAGATTTTTTCTATAGGTGCATTATTTTTTTTTTGTAATATGATGGATTCTAACAAGCTTCGGAATTCATTACTGTTGCGGATAGTTTAAATAATAGCAAGTAATTATTTAAGCACTCACACTGATATGTTTAGAAGGGAGGAGCCATCTGTCATTACTATAAAAACATTCCGCAGTAAAATGCTTGGAACAAATTCTATGGTGCTTTCTAGGCACCCAATTTTCTCCACGACATACTGCAGCAATCCACTTATTTTATAAATCTTTATCATGTGCACATATAATCTAAAAAATAACGAGGTAAACATATACGGTGGATAGACATTTCGATAAGATTTTTTACAACACTTGAAAAGTCGATATAAATATTATACGACTAAATTCAAAATCATGAAAGAACTGTTATAAAAGAAAAAATCACTAAGGTTATATAATTTGATGGCATAATATTGTCTAAATTGTATCTTACACGTCAGTTGACTGTGTTCAATTTGGGAGTACTAGGACGGTCTCTATGTATATTATCCAATCTCTTTGGTAATAAGTAACTAAATAGGTTATAGTAGGTTCTCTTTTGACCCTTAATCCGAAAATAGGAGCCCTGCGAAGCACGGCTCCGTCAACCTTAGTTTATTAAACTAGTGTGAATAATGTGGAAGTTGACAGTGCCATACACACCGATGTTGGAGTTTTTTTTTTCAGAGGAAACCAAGTATTTCCGGCAAGTGAAAATGGTGAGGAGGGGTTCTGAGACCTACCCCCCTCCCCTCCCAATCACTCACCACCCCTAAAAAAGGCGACGTATTTCGAAACCTTTACCATATTGTCGATTGTGTTATTTCTACGACTGATTAATTTTATCAGTGTAGGGATTTCGTATATTAAAAAATCAATATTGGTATCGTCTGCGATGTTAAAAGGGATTGGGAATTCAAATACAACATCTGTTTCGTGATTCAAGATGGTGGATGGGAAATCAAAGATGGCGTATGGGTAAAATTTAAAAAATCAATATGGGTATCGTCTCTGATGATTTATGGGATGGGAGTTAAATACAACATCTATTTCGTGATCAAAGATGGCGGAAAGGAAATCAAAGATGGCGGACGGGATTTCTTTGTAAAGTCGATATGGATATCATCTCCGATATTTTAAGGAATGGGAAATTCAAAAACACCATCTATTTCGTGATCAAAGATGGCGGATGGGATTTTTTTTAAATATCAATATGGGTATCGTCTCCGATGTTTAAAGGGATGGGGAATCCAAATACAACATCTATTTCGTGATTCAAGATGGCGGATGGGAAATCAAAGATGGCGGACAGGATTCTTTTAAAAGTCGATATGGGTATCGTCTCCGATATTTTAAGGAATGGGGAATTCAATATTATATAAAAATCTATGTTTGTTTGTTCATCATTTATAGACTCTGAAATGATAAGAGTGAGAGTCAATGGTAAAAATGGTAAAAGGGCTTGGAAAAAAGGGAATTCAATAGAAACTCTTAAAAAGGCGATACGGAGTTCGCTGGGTCAGCTAGTAACAAAATAAAAGTGGTTACACCAGACCAGACTTCATTCACGGTTTGTTTTGTTTTGCACTTTCTAATATCACTCAACCGCCATGATGGTTAACAGCGTTTTTGTGTCAAATTCAAAAAGGTTTTTAAAAAGCCGTAATTAGTAATGTTGCTGATCGATTTTTGAAGAAAAATCAGTTATTTCAGTTAAATAGCATCCAATAAAGGAACATTTTAGGACACAAGCCCAGTAGCGGCTTTAGGGGGGGGCGAACCGGGGCGGTCGCCCGGGGCGCCGCAGGCGCCAGGGCCTAATCAAGTGCGGGGTTAAAGGCTACACTAAATGTGTCCGTTTATAAGATTTTTAAAGATGCCTAGAGGGTTGTAGTAAAATGCTATGAAATAGGAGATATACTATGAATCGCGGGGTATGGTAAAGTGAGTGAAAAAATCGCAATGGGCGCTAGGTTGATCATCGGAAATAAAAGAATTAAGTAAAGAATTTATCTCCTTGACAAACAGGTATCTTTTTAATTAAATCTAAAGTTATAGACGTTTTTTCATGTAGATAAAATGTTTTAACTTATTATGTTATACTATTGGTCGGCAAAGCTTAGAATAACAACACCATATTCCCTTCCGTTCAGTGTTGCCACCTTGGATTTTTATAAAGCGCTAGGTCAAAAGTAAAATGTCGCCAGATTTCATAAACTTGGAACACGAAAAAAACACCAAATAACGCTATATTATTGCATTGAAATTATCACATTCAAGAAACCCTAATTCAAATTTAAAACGAAGGAATATGTTGTATGTACGTGCCAACATTCGACAAAAATATTCTCTACAGCACAAAATTTATTTTAACAATTATATTTAGTACATAATCTTGTATATATGTTATTAATTTGTAACTAATCAGTACAATATGAATTAAGACTTAAGAGGAACGAGCAATACAATTGAAATTAAAATTCAAGATTATAAAATGTTATATCTTCCATAACATCATCATAATTCACAGACGCCGAAACTACTGCCGATGACGTCGACGTCGATGCAGATGTTGTTGCTTGTGGTTGATTTTTAAAAGCGTACTTAGTGGTTTTTCCAATAGCTGCAATGACATCGCTTGGTAATTCATAATTGTTACATTTTGAAATATTTTGTATGAAGATTACTTGCCGTGCATAGAACAATATGAAATTCTGATTGTGCTTAGGGATTCCCCGGCCATAGTGTAAGTAGAGAATATTAGGAAATTCTGAAATGGTGGGTAAAAATGTGTTGCCAGATTTCGTACTGAAAAAACCCCTAAAAACCACTAAAAAAAATAAAAACGCTATGGTTTTTAAAAATACCACTAAAGGCTTTAAAAAACCGCTAGTTCTGGTGGAAAAACCACCAAGGTGGCAACACTGCTTCCGTTGGAGAATGTATGAGACGACTAACGAATTGTCAGCGGAAAAGGTGCAGCAGCGTTCCTTTGTGCAGGTAATGATTTTACTGTGGTTGCCAACCTGCATAATATCCAACGTGGTGATTACTGCTGGCTGCCTATTTTACTTCAGGCATGTAAGCTAATGACCCTATGGTGACGTGGTTATCTCGACAATAATCAAATATCTGTGACAACGGGACTGAGATCTGCAACGTCCGGACCCAGGTAGAGTACCTTGCACTGAATTAGGGTTGATGTTTGGGACCGCATAAAGCGCATAATTATGGGAACATAAGAAACAATAGGAGGCAAATGAGTTCAAGCAGGAGATAAATCTGCATGAAGATGAGCTTGGACGATGGATGTAGATCTGAAAGCGCCCCGACAGTGACACAAATAAGGAGATTTATGTACGAAAGTAACACCTAACACCCTTCAGTAACACTAGATGAGCCCGCGGTTACACCCGCGTTATTTAGGGCTATGAGTAGCATAACGCTGATGTTATATAGCCGTATAACATGATGATATACACAAAAGAAATTATTCCAATCACACCATTGCAGTTACTCCTGAGATTAGCACGTTCAACCATGTGACGGATAGATACCTAGATGAGGACTTAAGCGCGTAGTCGGTACTGTACATCAACTAAGAATAAGGCACATTAGGAAAATATGATTAGTTGGGAAATCTAAACTTTCAAATTATCTTCTGGAACTAATGCGACAGGAAACACCAGAGGCAGCCTTGTGAAGCCCTTATTCATAGTGTAGAGATCTGGAGCTCGGCGAAACTGAGAGAAAGGAAACTCATAGGAGGCGATTGTGCAAAATACGTGGTCAAAGGTCTTTGCGAAAGTACTGGGAAAGACTCATCTGACAAAGGTGACTACCTCTAGTAGTGATACCTTAGATGCTGGCTCTTTAATACTTCTGCGAATATCTGTAGGCTGCGCATGCACCGACACCTTCACTACTAGCCAACCGGAGCCCTACTTACTAGCTATTTAATAGTTGATGATTTCCCAGACGTAGATATCGAATAAATCAGTGCGCCTCTCAGGCAGCTTAGTAAAGGCTCCCGGGAAAGACGGTGGAGCCGCTTAGGTCTTGTGGACTACGAGAAGCTTTTGATTCCATCGAAACTTTATTTTTATATAGCCTCACGCCTGTATACCGGAGGGGTTAGGCAGATGTGTAGTATTGAACCAACAGTTCGCCAGGTTATGTATTTTAGGTCCCACGTAAGAAGGGGCGAGCCTATTGCCGTTACGCTGGATCATGAAGCGTTTCACAGAATACATCTACCTACTTATTTTCAAATTTCAATAAAGTGGTTGAGACATATGGACGGACAGACAGACATGGCGAATTCATAAGGGTTCCGTTTTTTGCCATTTTGGCCACGGAACCCTAAATAGGGGGGCGCCAAATGAATGGCTCGCCCGGGCGCCTGGATGGCTAAGGCCGGCCCTGCACAAGCCTATCGAGTGCGGTTTAAAATATCGCGCGAGGTTTATTTTATCAGTTGTTTGTTTTATTAGATACCTAGTTTTAATATTATAAACGCGAAAGTGTGAGAATGATGGTGTTTGTTACTCTGTCACGATAAAACTACTGAATGGTTTTGATAAAACATGAAATGCAGTTGTATGTATAGTTTATACTTACATCAGAATAGAACATCCACAACAGAGTGTGCCTTTTGTCGCGATAATTGACTCCCACGTGGGCATAGGCGTGGGCAAAACCTAGTAATAATATAATGCCTAATGAGTGTGACAACTCCAATTGCCCTCTACGTCTTGGGCAATAAACCACAAGTAGATAAATGCTTTGATTGCCGTATGTGCAAACAAAACGTTTAGTAGGTACTTATACGCTTCATATGAACACTTGTTAAAATATTAGTTTATTAGTTTGTATGGTTCGTAAGCAGGGGTGTTATGTATTTTTAGTGTATTTGCATATTGTATTGTATTGATGATGAAAGCCGTAGTAAAAATCAGTATTAATGTTGTTGTTCATTATATTTTTAAACCGCAAATCGAACCTTTAAACATCTCGACCGACAGCCTATTTTGGGACTAGTCACATACATACTCATCCCCATTACTGTACCATCTGTCAAACCTGCTGCCTGCCTGTAAACAGATTCAGCAACAATGAGAGAAACCATAGTTTTGAGACTCGAGCCTGAGTCGGTCTGTCGGTAACATACATCAGATATTTTCCCGTTGCACGTTGCATTAATCAATAAAATTGTACATAAGATATTTGCACGTCATGAGAAATGATAGACATGTAATTAGCCACTTTTAGTTATTAAGATCTTGCATACATGTATTATCTTATTCTGTATGTCATACACATGTCAAATAAATTTCTTATTCTTATTCTCACATAAATTTTCACCTATAATACCTATTAAGTTCCAATATTCAAGATAAAAATCAAAACCAATAAAAAACAGTGATAAACAAAAAATAGCACTCATTAATCATAAACACTGGTAAGTAAATTGAAATTCGTCAGTCAAAACAAATTATAATATTCAAATCTCAATAAGCAATACTGATTATTATAATTTATCAGTCTGGATAACAATTTGTATACCTACAATTCGTCTAAAGATTCTGCCAATTTAATGGAGTATTCTTCCTTCTGTTCCCATATACCGTCTGCAACTGCATGCGTGATGATTCCCGTAATAGATAGGGTCAATTTTACGGCCCTAGTGAGGGTAGATTTTAACAAGGCAGAACACTGAAAGTAACTTCTCACGGGAAGACTCAATAGTTATTTGAGGGCTTGAGCCTCTTAGCTCTTCTTGGATCCCTGGCCCTTGATATCTGGAAGGTACTATCTACTTACTAAGATATCTAGAAAGTTTTGCTTAATAGCTCGGCTGTCTCAAAATTGGAGTTGTGTCCAGAGTGGATTATACTCGTATCATCCTTTGGCTTTTTCGCTTTCATACAGCATTTGCAGTCCACTGCTTAACAAGTACTTCTGATATGCGTTACAATATCACTGTGAGTATAAGTAGTAAGCATTATCAAGTGGATCAGACCTTAAAATGAACAATGTGTAAGCAGCGCTTAATCGAGTTTAATGTGTTAGCACGTGGCTATTGTAACACATATTTTCTATGTATATTTCCAATATTAGTTGATCTGTCATTGTATGGGAGTGGCGTACGTATAGAGACATTGTAAGCTGGTGGGTGCAGTAGAATGTACCCTGTCTCATCATCATCAGGCCTGTATATAAACTGCCCCACTGCTGGGCACGGGCCTCTTCTCACTATGATAAGGGTAAGGCCATAGTCCACCACGCTGGCCTAGTGCGGGTTGGCAGACTTCACATGTCTTTCGAGAACATTATGGAAGTTTCCTCACGATGTTTTCCTTCACCGTTTAGCAAGCGACAATTAACAATTTAATACGCACATAACTCCGAAAAGTCATTGATGCGTGCCGTGGATTCGAACCCGGACCCTCTGCGTAGCAGTCTGTCGGTCTCTCTACTAGGCTATTGCTGCTCCATACCCTGTCTGGGTCAAGGGTAATTAATTAGTTTGTTGTATATTCATTGATGTTTATTTCCTTATCTGTTTTACATGACATTCAATAACTGTCAGCCTATTAATATAAATCTGATTATCGTCGATTATATTTACGTTGAGAAAAGAATATAATTGTGTTTTTGTATAACGTAGTTTTAACCCCTTGCGTCGAGTCACAAAAGTGTCGCAGTTTCAGAAAAATTTCGTTGTTACGTTGTGCCTAGAGCTAAAATACGATTGAACAAAAAATAAAATGATACGCATTTCTAGTTCACTGACGTAGCTATTCGCCTATCTATCCATTTGTATAAACGCGAATAATATTCACCGAGAGCCACTAGAGATCGTAATTCAAATATGACGCCCCAAACAACACAAATCGATTTTTCCCCATAAACCCTCAATCAAATCAACGGCTGGCCGAGTATAACCCAATTTGATAATAGAATTTCGGCGTATTTAACTCTCGAATGTCGTGGCCCAACCGACACTTCAATTCCACAAGTAATATTTGAATTAAACTGGCGAGTTAGAGACGATTCTGCACCCTAGGGGGACGGTGTCGCCAAAATAGGATGCTGCTCTCAGAAATGGACAGGTGGCCTCAACAAGGCTTCTCGTGTCCTGGTTAATTGATTTATGTATTCTGCTCCCGTAGGCTCGCTTTAATAGATTTGTTGCTTAAATAATAATCCGTGATGAATTTAGAATTGCCAATTTAAGTTTAGTCTGGAGATTCGACGTTATTGTGCTTCACATTTATTATTTGTGAATTGTACAAGATTTCTGTTTGAATCTTTCGTCAATTAGTTTTTGATAGGTTCGTTAATTATGCGACAATGTTCTGTTTTTGATCTTTTGGATTTAGATTTCGACGCGAAGTAAAGTTATGATACTATGTTCTGTACTTAAAAATAGAACGATCCCGTGAAACCCGTTAAATTATTATAATTTCAACGTAATGTAATATCTAATTTCGTTTTTCTTTGATATGTGGGCTGTATAATGAGAAGCATATTTTATTTAAACTACAAACGCCTGCCAAAAGCTTTGTAGCAAATTGGCTGCTCGAGAACTTATTAGTTTCAGTATTCACACAGGCGCTACAGCTTAAATCTTTGTCACAAAGTGAATCGATGCTTTTAAACAGAGCGTTTAGTAACTCGACTAACTTGCAGACACTCGACTTGTTCTTATCGTAATGTTCTCGTTAATGGTTCAAGTTCCAACTTAAATTTGGTTGCTTAATTAACTCTATAATTTATCGGCTCTCAGTTCATTCTAAAACTAATGCAATCTTCGACATGTTCTTTAGAATATCACTTCTATTTTTATCTTTTCTGTACACCAATTTAAAATCGTGCTTTATAAAACATTATTTAATTTATTTCTGGTTTAAACACTTGACTTGTGAATAAAGTTAGTTAAGATATCATAATAATAAATGGATCTGCCTTCCAAGACTCTCGCTGTCTTGTTTAAGAATATAAAAGATTGAGCAAAATTTCACAACTGCTCGTTAGCATCCAGGACAAGAAATAATTAAATCCCCAAGCACTTTTTGTGTTCAAACTATTAAAGTTAAAATCTATGAACTTGTTCAGCAAAAAACACGTTTTTTTTTCAACTTTCCCGGAGATTATTTATTGGCTAGTTGTACAGACTTCATTAAAACTTTCTTTTGCCTTTTCACTGTCTAAGATGTCGTCAGAAAAGTATATCTCTTGAATAATTTCCTGACCGCTGAATTAGTAATTTGATAGCTCTCTTTCATGTTGATACCATAATGATAGGACATTTGGTTAATGATATTTGTGCGCAAACACCGGCAACTGTGAGGAGTTTGTTTGCTTGGGCTTGTTTTTCTCTTTATAGAACTAGTGACCCAATTTACTGTGTAAATGGCCTGAAATTTCGTGATGAATAAGTATTTAGTTCAGATTCACGGTCTATCATTTCATTAGGTATGATTCGATGCGTATAGTGCGCAGACTACCTGGGAATCACATTCTTTGCGGGATAGGCAGACGTTTCTGCTCTCATGTCCATTACCATTTCTATTTTATATGATACCTAATCTTATAATGTTAAACGTACCGGTTACTATTTACAGAGTTTTTTTAAACTTTTACCCATAGATTTTTACCATTGTGATATTTTTTACCGAAAACATAACACACTAAATCGGAACTTAATGATCAATTTTAATCCTAAGTGCAGCATTATACCAGAGTGCCAATTAGGCAATCATGCGTATATTCAAATTCGGTGAATAACAGCATTCTTGTACTTATTTGTTACAGGTACACGATGTGTGGAATTTGGGCATTGTTTGGCGAAAGCGAGGACTTGTGTCCGCTATCCACGGAGAGCTTTTTGAAGATCCGGCATCGTGGCCCCGATGCCTGGCGGTTCGAGGCCGATGCTCGAGAACCAAAGGCGATTTTCGGATTCCGCCGACTAGCCATCGTTGACGGCCTACACGGCATGCAACCTATGAGGTTGCATCTCTATCCTCGCACAAACCTCATCTGCAACGGAGAAATATACAACTTCAAGCGTATGCGAGATCAACACAAATTCCCTTACGAAACAAAGTGCGACGTTGAGGCTATCACGCATCTTTACCATAACTTTGGATTGGAAAAAGCCGTTAAGAGCCTCGAGGGCGTATTCGGTTTCTGTCTAGTCGATGGAGAGAAAAAGAAAATCTGCGTGGCCCGCGATCCTTACGGCGTCCGCCCACTTTTCGAATACTGGGATGAGGAGAGAGGTGTCTTGGGAATCTCATCTGAAGGAAAGGGTCTGATTAAGCTTAAACAAAACGGCAACGGTAGTTCCACACTGAGACAGTTCCCGCCGGGTCATTACGCTCAATGGAGTATATTAGAGAGCGGCAAAGTTAAGTTAGATTTTATTGAGCGGTACACGTCACCGGGTATTCCCCCGAACTTCGTGCCATACGTACCTGAGTCAGACTTAGAGGGTAAAACTGTTGAAGAGAAAACTGCGTTACTTTTAGAAGCTGCGTGTGAAAAACGATTGATGTCTGATAGACGAATCGGTTGTTTGCTCAGTGGAGGATTAGATTCTTCGCTGATCGCTGCTTTGGTAGTTAAACTAGCAATTACGCTCAATGGAGTATATTAGAGAGCGGCAAAGTTAAGTTAGATTTTATTGAGCGGTACACGTCACCGGGTATTCCCCCGAACTTCGTGCCATACGTACCTGAGTCAGACTTAGAGGGTAAAACTGTTGAAGAGAAAACTGCGTTACTTTTAGAAGCTGCGTGTGAAAAACGATTGATGTCTGATAGACGAATCGGTTGTTTGCTCAGTGGAGGATTAGATTCTTCGCTGATCGCTGCTTTGGTAGTTAAACTAGCAAAGAAGCACAACTTGCCGTATAAGATACAGACTTTCGCGATAGGAATGGGAGAGTCACCAGATCTGATAGCAGCGCGGACAGTAGCCGACTATCTTGGTACAGAGCACCATGAGGTTACTTTTGATGAAAACGATGTCAAGGAGGCGTTAGACAGCGTTATTTATCACTTGGAGTCATTTGACATCACCACGATACGTGCCAGTTTGCCTATGTACTTACTTTCGAAGTACATCAAAGAGAAGACCAACACAACTGTGGTGTTCAGTGGAGAGGGAGCAGACGAGGTAGCACAAGGCTATATTTACTTTAGGGACGCTCCTTCAGAGAATGTCGCTCACAATGAGAGCATACGATTGCTCTCAGACATTTATATGTACGATGGCCTCCGTGCCGACCGCACGACTAGCGCGTTCAGCTTGGAGCTTCGAGTACCATTCTTGGATATCCAGTTCACTAGCCACTACCTCAGCGTAGATCCGAAACTGCGACAACCACAGGGTGGTATTGAGAAGCATTTGCTTAGAAATAGCTTCGCGAAGAGTGGATTGTTGCCAGACACGATACTGTGGCGTCACAAAGAGGCTTTCGGTGATGGTGTGGCGTCAGTTAAAAAGTCATTGTTCACTATGATCGGGGAAATCATCGCTGAGAGATCTGTTGATGAGAATGTTGTGTATGCAGGCGTACAGCCCACGACAGCGGAGTCGAGATACTACAGATACGTATTCGAGAAGTCTTATCCAGGCCAGCATGTGTTCACTCCGCACTTCTGGATGCCCAAATGGGTACATGGTGTCTCCGACCCATCTGCGAGATTTATAAAGCATTACGCGGCCAACTAACTTGAGAAAACGTAAAAGATGACGTACAAGTGTAACTTGTTATACAGATATTTTTATTTGTAGATGAAATCTACCATTTATGCGCCGTTTAACGTTTCGCGGTTTTATTTACATATCATTAAAGAGTTTAATGATCTTGTGATGTTATTTGTTTAATTCAAATTAAACTTTTAACTGACTAAGTATCTCAATTACGATTTCCCTGAAAATCTCAAATATTAGTAAAGCAAAAGCAGTTTCAGTGGTAATATCCCTGTTTCTGAGAACGTTTAAAAGAGAAGTTAAAGTTGTGCATATAATGAAATTCTTGTCGCTGTGGTATGTTCCAAAGTCTAATAAAATATGTTAACTTCAATAATTGACTTAGCTGTGTTGAGCTCAACTTCCTGCTCATTATTCCCAGGACTCGTTAAGTGCCTATTAGGGTTGCAAGATATTGGCACTCCAAATTTTCTACTAAGAGATATTTGTACGATGATAGTGCTATAAAAATAAAGGTTTATTCCCATCCAGTAACACCCTAAAGTGTAACACTGTTACTCGTTGGGAATTGTTTTCCCAATGAGTAACACCCTAAGTATATGTGTTACTGGATGGGAATAAAAAGTTGCATCGAGTAACAGATGTTACTTGTTGGGAAAACGCGCGGGTAAAGTATCCCAACGAGTAACAGTGCTACTCGTTGGCAAAAGACGCGGGTAAATCATCCCATTATGTAATAAATACCTTCAGTTGTTTTTGCATATTATTTAATCATAATTATGTTTCAGTCTAATTAGTATTAATATGATGATACTACATAATCAAAGTTTTGTATATGATACATTTTAAGATGTACCAAGACTACAAAACATCTAAAGCGATTTGTTTTGTTTGCTGTTATTTCTAGGCCTGCACAATATTGCAAGATGATTAAATGTCTGCAACTTTAAGAATAATTAAATCTACTAGCAATATCACCATGAATGTCGGAACAGGTGGTATCTATCATTTATTTAAAATCTATACCCTATGAATAATAGTTGTTTCGTGTCTGAAAAGGTCCAAAAATAAAGAAAAGACAAACATTTTGTAACTGATTTAATAAAATTTAGAAAAACGTCATAGCTACAAAAAATTGAAATTGAAAAATTTAAGAATTTGTTTTTGCTGGTTCATCTATGATTACCCAAAAAACCACGGAGTTAACAAAATTTTGAAGTTCTTATCCAAAAACTAGACACTTGGAGCTACAGTTTCCTTTATTTTGATTTCCTGTACGACTATTTCTCGCGAAGTGTGTGTTATTATTCCCTTGAAAAACGGACATCCCGTTTTTATTAACTTATCCGATAGAACAGGTTACTTCAAAAGTAAGAGTAAAATACCCGTGTGATAATTTTACACCAAACACGAGTAAAAAAAGGTTTTGTATATTTTTTAGCTTTTCTAAGTGAATTAATAACAAAAATATACGCATTATTCTACCCTTTTCTTTATTATATGTATTAAAACAATATTAAAGGTATTTAAAAAATAATACATACGAGCACTAATTGGTACAAATATTAAGAAATATGCTATTTTTGTGTTTTTGGATTTAGATTTTTCAGGGTTGTAGTTTTGCTTAGTTGGGTTCCATATGTATGGTGCACTATATATAGACACCAACCAATCACGAGAAAAAAAACAAACCCAAATCTCGCGCTGTCTAGGAGTTATTAACATCTAAAGTTTATTTTGATAATTCTGATTTTAGGGTCATCACTTTACAAAAAAATAATATTTTTGGCTGTTACTGGTAAATTCCTGATGGTAAAACTCAATAACACTTGCCCGACCCGAGAATCGAAACCTCCTGGGACCTCATGCTCAGCAGTCGCGCTTGCGACCACTAGAGCGACAAGGGAGTTAAGTTAGTTGAGTTACTAGCATCATAATTACATTCATTCATTTTAATTTACTTTTCAACTATCGATAAAATAATATGAATATATTTGGATTCATCATTAACAACATGAAAATCAAAAATATTGTAACTTATTTCAGATATACATGTTACTATGTATTTATTTATTTTTACTCATAAGATTTTATATTAAATATTTTATAACAATGTATATACGAAAAATAGATATACAAAAAATGGAAGCCTATCGGTATCGGTAGAAGGACCTATTATTACGTAATTATTAAAAAAAAACATGAAAATATACGAGTTGTGCCAACCCTAGTACCTAAATTTCAGAGACCTGTATATTCTAGACAACTTAAGATTTGCATAAGATATTTTAAATCAGTACTTCTTAGTGCCAAAGCAACACTTTGTCTCGATATTGAATCCAAATACCATGAAATAAGCCCATAAAAAAAATAAAATCGAAAATATGTAAATTCAATGTTACTCACCACCGGTTAACGATAAAATGAGCATTTGCTTGATAATTTACCTTATATAAAGCATCAAGTAACTGCAATCAAAGACATAACAAAAAGGGTTTGGATCTAAAGTTATTACATTTGTCTTATATGGAAAACAAAAAAAAAATTATATCTCTAGATTGGGACAAAATTCTCACACGGTTACTTCAAAACTCTTAGTTTTGAAGTAACCTGTTCTACCGGATATGTTAATAAAAAGGGGATGTCCGTTTTTCGAGGGAATAATAACACTGTGCGGCCTGTTGAAATATTGCCCAAAAATTAGCATTTTTTTTTGATCCCTTATTATTTCCAGTAGTGTATATTAAACTAAAAATAACTTACAGACTAGTAATTCAAATATCACAATTAAATCAACGTTGATAAAATTCGGTACAAAGTTTTTGATAGATATCTACTGGAACTAAAACTAAAACTATCACAATCAAAATTATGTAACCAACATAAAACATAAACAGAGTAACTATTGACGATCATTATTGCCAACGAATGTATGTTGTGTGCTTGACTTGTGATTAATTTGCTAGTCCACATATACGTGTAAATTACTTAGTGTATTTTACGTATTTACTATACTTTAATTTTATTAGTTAATCGATATTTTATACTTTTTTCATGAGTAAGTTGTGATGCATACAATGTAACGTTCAACATATAAGCAACTTGCAATACTTTTAGTATAACTTATTGCACCCATGCAATAAGTTAGTTTTAGTTTAATATATACTACTGGAAAAAATTAAGGGAAAAAAATCCAAATTTTTGGGCAATTTTCAACAGGCCGTAACTTCGCGAGAAATAGTCGTACAGGAAATAAAAAAAAACAAGAAAATTGTAGCTCCAAGTGTCTAGTTTTTGGATAAGAACTTCAAAATTTTGTTAACTCCGTGGTTTTTTGGGTAATCATAGATGAACCAGCAAAAACAAATTCTTCAATTTTTCTATTTCAATTTTTTGTAGCTATGACGTATTTTCTAAATTTTATTAAACTTGTTACAAAATGTTTAAATGTCTTTTCTTTATTTTTGGACCTTTTCAGACACGAAACAACTTTTATTCATAGGGTATAGATTTTAAATAAGATGATAGATAGGTACCTGTTCCGACATTCATGGTGATATTGCTAGCAGATTTAATTATTCTTAAAGCTGCAGACATTTAATCATCTTGCAATATTGTGCAGGCCTAGAAATAACAAGCAAACAAAACAAATCTCTTTAGATGTTTTGTAGTCTTGGTACATCTTAAAATGTATCTTAAACCAAACTTTGATTATGTAGTATAATCATATTAATACTAATTAGACTGAAACATAATTATGATTAAATAATATGCAAGAACAACTGAAGGTATTTATTACATAATGGGATGATTTACCCGCGTCTTTTACCAACGAGTAGCACTGTTACTCGTTGGGATACGTTACCCGCGCGTTTTCCCAACAAGTAACATCTGTTACTCGATGCAACTTTTTATTCCCATCCAGTAACACATATACTTAGGGTGTTACTCGTTGGGAAAACAAATGTCCCAACGAGTAACATGTGTTACTCGTTAGGAAAAAAATTCTCAACGAGTAACAGTGTAACACTTTAGGGTGTTACTGGATGGGAATAAACCGAAAATTCACGTTACTTTTTTTCAAATTCAAATCTTGTATTTGCGATATATGGGTGTTCAATTTCATAAATTAGGTCTTAAATTTGACCTTGATTCAGTATATTTTTGTAGCTAATTTGTAGATACCATTCACCTCAAGAGGAAGAACAGGTCTCGTCTGATCCCGAAACACATGCGGCCTGGTTCCGTCGCATTATGATAGACGTGTGTGACGCATCGATGCCACGGGTCCGGTCGGGAAGGAAGAAGCGTTCGACATATTGGTGGTCGCCCGAAATAGCGGCATTACGCACAGAGTGCATCAGGGCCCTCCGCCGATATCAGAGAGCGCGATGAAGACGGCGAGCCACAACCGAAGAGGTTGTCGAAATGAGGCGGGAGTATGGAGTCGCTGCAAAGGCGCTCAGTTTTGCGATCGCGGAGCTTATAGAGGGACTGGACATGGACCCATGGGGGCGTCCGTACAAATTTGTACTGGGCAAGCTCAGACCATGGGTCCCGCCGCTGACACAGACTCTGGACCCGCAACTCGTGAGAAGCGTGGTGGAAACCCTCTTTCCCAGGATCGAGGATTATCTCACAGACCCGCCAACGTCGTTGGAGACCGTGATGTGGTCTGACAATTACGAGGTGACCGCGGCTGAGATAGACCGAGCTGTGCGTCGACTCGCAGCCCGTAACACCGCTCCAGGTCCCGACGGGATCCCGGGTCGGGTTTGGGTGTGCACCTTGGCCATCTTGGGGGATAGACTGAGGCGGCTATTCAGCAGCTGCCTCCGGTATAGTGTATTCCCCACCAGCTGGAAGGAAGCCAAACTTGTTCTGATAAATAAGCCCGGCAGGACCGCTGACTCTCCCTCGGCGTTCCGACCCATATGCCTGTTGGATGAGGTGGCGAAACTTTTTGAGAGAGTTATCGCCGCCCGTATAAATGAGCATCTATCATGTGTGGGCCCCGACTCATCGGACAGCCAATTCGGCTTCCGGCAGGGCCGTTCGACGCTGGATGCGATAAAACGCGTTCAGTGCCTATCAGCAGAAGCTGTCCGTCTCAAGGGAGTGGCGTTGGCAGTCAGTCTTGACATAGTCAACGCCTTCAACTCCCTTCCATGGCAGGCCATTGGGGAGGCACTGTTATATCATAACGTGCCACCCTACCTGCGTGAAATCATCAGGGCGTACCTGCGCAACAGGTCCGTTATGTATATGGGTCGAGATGGCTTAGAGCATCGAAGGGAGGTCACGTGTGGGGTGCCCCAGGGATCAGTATTAGGACCCCTGCTATGGAACCTCGCTTACGATGCGGTTTTGAGGACTAGCCTACCCCCTGGCGTAAGTGTCGTCTGCTATGCGGACGACACTCTGGTGTTAGCAATAGGGCATGGCTTCACAAATGTCATTCGGATCGCTGAATTAGGAGTAGATTGTGTCGTCCAACAGATTACGGGGTTGGGCCTACAAGTAGCGCCTCATAAGACCGAGGCGCTGTGGTTTCACAGGAAACGACAGACCGTAGTTCCATCTAGCTCGGTTACTAGAGTGGGTGGTGTGGAGGTCCGAGTAGGCCGGTACATTAAGTGCCTCGGCCTCACCCTCGACAGCCGCTGGAGCTTCAAGGAGCATTTTGAGCGAATGGTCCCCCGAGTTCGCGGATCAGCAGGAGCCCTTCAAAGGCTACTTCCGAACCTCGGAGGTACCAGAGAAGAAGTTCGCCGCCTTTATTGTGCGGTCGTACGATCCATGGCCCTCTACGGGGCGCCTATATGGGCCACACGCCTAGCGGCCTCCTCACGCTGTAGAGCCAAGCTCAATAGCGTGCAGCGGGTGGCGGCCATTCGGATCGTACGAGGATACCGCAGAATCTCGTCAGAAGCGGTGACAGTTCTGGCACATTACAAGACAGCTCTGTGTTTATTTTTTTATTAAAATCAATAAAAGTTATTTTTATAAATGTGCAGTGTGTAAAATTGTTCTTCATGGTTTAAAAACGAAGTACAAGTGTTATCACGAACATTGAACTTAAAGTTTGCAATTAAAAACAAACATAAATTGTTCTAGTAATAAAAACATGAAACAAGTGATCAGAAGCGTAAAATAGGCAAAACACTTAAAAAAACGTTGTAATCAAGTTTAATTATACATCAAACATTCGAATTTCATTAAATAAAACATAAAAAGTGAATAAAAAACTCAATACAAAGTTCAAAGTGACAGTGCATCAACGGCTCTAACGATGTATAGAAATTTTTGCAGCATGAGTCATTGTTAAGAACTTTTTCCTAAGATCTTATAAAGTAAACGCTAAATTCACGCCTTTCTACTAAACACTTGTGGCGTAGTCGAATACTGACCGGCTTGAACGAATGCTAACACGCAAAGATCATCGAGTTCGAACCTGACATATACCATTCACTTTTTGAGACTCATATAAATCATTCACTACATTATCAGATATAAAAATGAATTTCCTTGATAATATTACGTTCCGACGAGCAAGAACACATTCTAACACAATGAATACTAGCGAAAAAATAAACGACACATTGGACGATGAAACGGATTATGAGGAAAGCATAGCTAGCAGCCTACCGGACCTATCAAAACAAACACAAAATGAACTGATTATAAGTTTAAAAGAACGAGTAGAGAAACTAGAGATAGAACTAAACAGCGCACATCATGAAATTGAGACACTATCACTTGAAAATAGTAATTTAAAAAAGTTAAATCGAGATTTAACCAAAAAGAATGATTTATTCAAAAAATTGACATGTAGTCCGATCAAATCACCAAAACCTACCACACCGCAAAAAAGCTGGTTATTAAGAATAAAGAAACCCAAACGGTCACATCTGAATTATTAGACTGCCAACGCTTCGATCAGCAAATAATTAACTATCAAGACGAACGCACGTCAAATGGAAATAGCGAAAATACCATGAGTACCATACAGGTTACGAGTCGCAAAAATGAATTGTGCATAATTAGTAGCAATAATACAAATAATATATTACATATAGCAGAAGAAACCTTCCCAAATTCGCACATATGCCACTACTGTTTTCCGAACAGTGGTATCAAACATCTTTTGAAGAATATAGACCAAAAACTAGTGAATTTCACAATGAAAGACTACTGCGTTATTCTAATTGGTGATGAAGACTTTCGCAGGACAAACAATTATTTTCAGCTTATCATAGAAATAAGACAAGCATTGTTAGCAGTGCAACATACTAACATTATTATATGTTTACCGACATTTAAATATAATTACTACTCTGTAATGTATAATGGACGAATAGAAGTATTTAATAATTTACTATATCTTGACTTGTTTACACATAATTATGCAGTATTGCTTGACTCAAATTTAGATCTTCCTTGTGACTATAGTGTCTTCAAAAGAAATGGTGTACTTAACACTAATGGTATGAAAAACATTTTTTACAATCTGAAATGTACTGTTCAATATGACATTTTAAATAATCTTAATGATTCTTATAATTTAATTGATAATTTGAATACGCAATCATCTGAATGTAATAATAATTTATTTCGTACATGATCATTTATATATATTTCATCAAAACATCAATGGATTACTTAGCAAATCTGACTTGTTAAGCTTACATCTTGTTGAATTAAGTAACAAAATAGATGTGATTTGTATAACTGAACATAACATGATGAAAGGCGATGAGCAGTATTTGAAGATACCTAATTACAATTTAGCTAATTATTACATGAGAAAGAATAGACATGGAGGCTCTTGCATATTAATAAAACGCGGACACAGTTTTCAGGCAATGGATGACATCAATAAGTTATCTCTTGCTAATGTATTTGAATGCTCAGCAGTGGAACTGAAACAACTTAAAATTTACATAGTTTGCATCTACAGGCCGCCGAAATATGATATGTTAACATTGCAAGTTTTTTATGAAAGACTTAATCTAGTATTATCTAAACTCTGTAGAAATAAAAATATGAAGCTTATTGTATGCGGGGACTTTAATATAGACTTATTAAAAAGGAATAGGCTATCTTTGGAATTTGAGCAAACATTCTGTGCATTTAATCTAAAAATCGAACTTAAAGAAATCACTAGATTTCTTAGTAAAACCTGTATAGACAACTTTGCACATAATATAAAAGGAAGCAAAAGTCAGGTGAACGATCTCTCTATCTCAGACCATACAGCACAAATATTAGAATGCCCAGTTAAAAAGAGATGTCTATTAAAGTTTTGGTATACTGAAAAAAAAAAATTTTTCTAGCGAAAATCAAAATAAGTTTAAAAATTACTTATCCCAAATAAGCTTTAGTGATGTTTTTAAAGAAAATGACTCAAGTAAAGCATTTAATATGTTTTATGATTTGTTTAGTCTTCTATATAATTTATGTTTTCCTTTAGTAAAAATTAAAAGATTCTCAACTAATAAAGTTCCTTGGATTACAAAAGGACTAAAACTTTGTAGCCTCAAAAAACGTAAAATGCTGTGGCAATATAGGAAGATCCCAGTCTAGCTAATAAAATAAAATTTAAGAATTATGCAGCGAGACTTAAAAAAATAATCCGCTTAACACAAAAATGTAAGAATGACCATTACATTAAATCATCTGTAAACAAAACCAAAGCAACATGGAACATTATTAACAATAACAAAGAAAAGGAACCAAAAATTAATATAAGTAGTATTTCAATTAATAATAAATCAATACATGACCCAAAAGACACCTGTAATTTATTAAATAATTATTATATTGACATGGTAAATAATCAAAATTTTGACAAATATAAAATTAAATTAAATAATAATCATAGTAATTCTATTTTTATGGCACCTGTTACTTGCCAGGATATACTTAACATAATTAATTCTCTAAAAAACACAAACAGTGCTGGATATGATGGTATTACTACATCAGTTATAAAAGCGTAGGGCATATAATTTCGCCAGTTTTATCACATTTAATTAATTTATGCAACGAACAGGGTATCTTTCCAGACGTATTGAAGATTACAGTTATAAAGCCTCTGTTTAAGACAGGAGAGAGATCGGAAGTAAGTAATTATAGACCAATTGCTCTAGTTTCTATTTTTGCTAAAGTATTTGAAAGAGTAATTTATAACGGCATTTATGTCTATTTGGAGAAACTTAACATATTAGTTCCAGAGCAATATGGTTTTCGAAAAAACAAAAGTATCAATATGGCCATCTACAATTTTTTGAAATCCGTTATGATAAATATGGACAAGGGGCAACCAGCAATAGGAATGTTTATGGACATGTCCAAGGCCTTTGATCATGTAAGACATGATATTCTACTAAGTAAATTATATCAATACGGAATAAGAGGCAATGTCTATAATCTTATTAAATCCTACTTATCAAACAGGCGGCAGTTTACTGAGATCTCGAATATATGTGTTAAATCAAAATCTGAATTGATATATAGGTCAGATGTAAGGAAAGTCAAATTTGGCGTCCCACAGGGCAGTGTAATGGGACCATTACTGTTTATCATTTGTATAAACGATCTACCACTATGCACTACCTATGATATGACATTATTTGCAGATGATAGCACTATACTTTTTACAAATAAATCCATGACATCTTTTGAAACGGACATTAACAACTCTATTAGACTAATTATAGAATGGCTAGAAATCAACAACTTAAAAATTAATTTAGATAAAACGAAAATACTAGATTTTAAACAAAGAAATAAAAATACCGATAAGGAATTAGATATTAATTATAATGGCTATAAATTCGAAGTAACTGAGACCACGAAATTTTTAGGGTTAAAAATAGATAATAAATTAAACTGGAAAGCGCATATAGAACATGTTTGTACCAAAGTAAGCCAATATGCATACGGTTTATATAAATTACGAAACATAGCAAATATAACAACTCTTATCTCAGCTTATCACGGCATTGTTTCATCTTCGTTACGTTACGGGATCATATTTTGGGGCAACTCCACTGACTGGCCCTTAGTATTTAAAGCTCAGAAACGCTGCATTAGAACAATTTTTAATATAAAAATACCCGACAGCTGCAAACCTTACTTTATTAAATATAAGCTAATAACTTTGCCTTGCATATATATAAGTGAATGTGCTATTTTTATAAAACAAAATATGCATTTATTTGAAAAAAGGTCAAGGACCCGCCATGCTGACAGGTTATGTGTGTTACACAGTAAAACTGCTCTTATGCACAAAAGTTTTTTCTGTATTGCAACTCACATTTATAATAAACTGCCAAAGGGTATTACAAACACTGAGAGTATACAAATATTCAAAAGGCGTCTTCAAAAACTGCTTCTAGCCAAATGCTACTACTCATTTCAAGAGTTCTTGGAGGATAATAATATTGAAAATAATTAGAAAGAATGTAATATGTCTTAAATTTGCACTAATTTAATTAATAGCCAAGTTTTTCATTTTGACATTAGATTTTATATTATTTTTACCTATACCTGTAATACTATTTGACATCACATTATTGTTATTATTTTTTGACATCTCATTTAAGTTAAGTAAAATGTAATAACTAATCATTAATGAATTGATAATACTGAATCTTGCATGCCTAATGGTAGAATGTGGAGAACATAAATGTTTTAGCCATAAGATCTGCAAATGTACCTATACCCATATTCGCAAATGAATAAATGAATTATGAATTACGTTTCCTGCCCTTCGATATCCTGGCGGGCATGGACGCGAAGGTCTATGACCAAACTCGCGCAGTTCACCGGGAAGCAAACGGGGACGTCTAGGACTCGCTCGAAATGCGGCGCAATGCTCTCCGACAGGCTTTGCAGCAATGGCTCGCGAGGCTGGAACTGCCGCAGAATGCGCGCCAACGCGCTGTTGGTGCCATTCTGCCAAGCCTTGAGGCGTGGGTTGGACGCAAACATGGCCGCGTCACCTACCGATTCACTCAGATACTCACCGAGCACGGGTGCTTCGGTGAGTATCTGAATCGAATCGGACGCGAACGGACGGCACAATGCCACCACTGTGCTGGCGACCAGGATTCCGCCCAGCATACGCTGGAGGATTGCACGGCATGGGCATCGGAACGTGAAGTTTTGGTCAACCAGATCGGACGCGATCTGTCCCCGCCAGCAGTTGTTGCTGCCATGCTGGCGAGCGAGGAGGGCTGGCAAGCAGTGGCCTCTTTTTGTGAAGTTGTTATGCTCCAAAAGGAGGCTGCTGAGCGAGATCGGAAGAGGTCCAATCCCACCCGAAGACAAGGCCGGCGTCGCAGAGAGCCGCCAACGGGGCCGCGAGCCGCCAGAGCATGGGGAGCTCTGGTGGCTGATTTGCAATAGGTTGCTTGCTGGAAGCTGCCAGTAAAGGCAGGTGAGGGCTTGTAGCCTTCCTTGGGATTGGGTTTAGTTAAACGTGGCGCCATGGGAGGAAGACTGGACAGCTACTGTACCCGGTCTTGTTCCCGTAGGGTGCCTTTGTTCGGCAGTCGAGGTGGTTTTTAGTGAAAACACCACATACTCCGGCTCTCGGTTCCCCGGAGCTGGAGATCCGAAGGGATTTTCCACCTCGAAAAAAAAAAAAAAAGGTACTATTCACCTGCCTTTTATATGTCGACGAAGCTTGATACTTATATTGTATATTTCCTTGGTATATTTAGACTACCAGTTGGCGTAACAGGTGTTTAAGCGACTACTACGCCGAATGTCGCAGGTTAAATTCCCGCTCAAGTCAAACATTTGTGTGCGTGAACATGGGTGTTTATATTGGTCTGAGTGTTTATATGTATCATATGTATGTATTTACAAAATAAAAGTATATAATAATATGCATGTTTATCCATTATCTAGAACCCATACTAGGTTGTAAGCTCTGCTCAGTTTGGGACTAGATGGTGTTTTGTGTATTCCCATGATAAAATATTACATAATGTTATATATTATGGTATTATATGACGACGGAGATACCAACGGACTGATATGCAGAGGATATCGGGCTCGAATCCACGGTGCGCACCACTGACTTTGCCAAGTTATGTGCGTATTAAATTTTATTATTTATTATCGCTTGCCCCGTGCTTTGGAGAGCACGTTAAACCGTCGGTCCCACCTGTCATGAAGATCTGTGACAGTCGTTACGGGGAGTCGGTACCCTCAAATAAACTGATATTTGTCAAAACCATGGAATAACAGATCATATAGGACAGACGGCAGTCACTCTGTGGAAAGTTGATATTCTGTCATAATTATCTGGTTAGACCAGTATGCGGACTTCGGGCTCCAAGGGCGTCTAAGTCTCGGATGCAAACAGGCATCGCTAACTATTATGATTATATTACGACATTTATTTTTGTAGGTATAGTAAGTAGGAAAGTCATATCAATCAACATGTAACAATAACAGACAACCTACAGCAGAAATTACCAGGCGCAAGCGAAGCAGTATTTTAGGTATAAATAACATTGCCGTGGTGCACTTAGCAGGGATTTGCCCAAATTCCTACGAGATTGCCAAGTAGAGGTTAAATAAAAACCAAAAAGAAGAAAATAAGAATATTATCGTAAACTAGGGCGTGTACCTTATAAAACTTTATATACTTAATGACTTTAGCGGGATCCTTTACGATAAAAATTGTAAACAAAAGATGTAACGGATTAGGTAGGTACATAGAAACATCGATACATACCACAATATTTGATGTTGGCTAAAAGAGTCACAGGGCTTCTTATTGGAACTGTACATACCTACTTATGAAATTGTTAATGTTATTCCATATAAATAAGTAGGTATAATGTGTTTATTTTTCAACTTTGGATAGCCTTTCGATCTACTTATACCCCGTAGTATAATAAAGTGCATTGACTTTATGCCAGGACCTTCAAGGGCGTTCTATTGAAACTCAGCGCAATCACTTAGGTACAACTACTCACATGATGTGTATTGAAGAAAATTACCTATTGTACCTAAGTACCTACATCAACATTACATTACATTTATTTTATTAATTTCATTTCAATGGGCACTATTTGTTACATTCCTTTTATTGCTGAACTAATAAACTATGGAGTTATTTATTTTGTTTTAAGTTTGACAGCATGCTATGATTTCGAGTCGCAATGTTTTTCTTTAAATTGTATAATTTAGAAAGATAAGTAGTTCTTTTATATGAACTAAAAGGTTCAAAACACAGATTGTACCTATATTTTAAAATCTGAAAATTAATTATTCATATTCGTATAAATGCAGATCAGAAACTACGAAAATATAGATGCAGCGATAGCCTAGTGGAGATACCAACAGACTGCCATGCAGAGGGTATCGGGCTCGAATCCACTCACTCGTATTGAATTGTAAATGATCGTTTGCCCCGTGCCTCGGAGAGCATGTTAAGCCGTCAGTCCCGGCTGTGATGAAGATCTTTGACAGTCGTTATAGGGAGTCAGTACCTATGAGTAAACTGACACTAGTGTAATCCATGGAATATAGCTATCCCTTTGGGTTGTGGAGGTCAGACAGGCAGTTGCTCTGCGGAAAAAGCTAATGTTCAGACAAATCCGGTTACTCTATAAAGTGGACCTCGAGTTCAGACTGAAATAATGCTAGGAGGAGGAACTATGAAAATATCCAGCTGTTAGGTACACTATACAAGTAGTCACTTTGCACCAGTGTTAAAATCTCAGCTTGAACCTCAAATCATACTAAGTATAGGTCTACGTTTACATAAGCACCAAGTGCGGACGTTCGCAAAAAAAGTTTTTTCGGAATCTACCTAAACTACAACCGAATCCAAAATAACCTATTCATCTCGAGTCTACAACTGTGTCACCGTCCTCTTAACTAATATCGCAGCAAAAAATCCCGGGTGCGACATCTATAAAAGAGTTTTCAAAATATCGGCCAGTGGATACGTCATATGGTTTACGACTACCCCGTCTGTCGCCAGGTGAGGAAGCGATATAAAACTGATCTAATCTCCGTAACGTTGCGAAACGTCCACGTAAAAATGTGAACGATCTAAGAAACCCCTATTAGTACTGATATGTGCTTCTGAAGGGCATTCCTCTAAGCCTCGTAAAATTCTGTTCGAGAATGTAAGTACGTATTTTGATATTATTTTATGCTTACTTGATGTTGGGTTTATGAACATGTGACAAAGTGGTGACTATAAAGAATATTGGCGAGGTCAAATAAATAACCCTCGTCACTTCGTCTATCGCGGAGTCTAGTACCGGATAGGCCACCAGTCATAATGAAACTTATATTCATTCTAAGGATCGATGCTTAAGCACTGAAAACAGTTAACTTACGAAACACTCTACTTAAATCCTTAAACAGAATTTTATCTCGTTATCGTAATCGTACCAACTTACAACACTCAAAGCGATAGCTAGAATAAGGCAACGACTTTAAAACATCTTCCATCAGAATAACGTCACAAATTCTAATCATCCACATACCTAATTAGAACATTGGCTAAGTTAACGCAAGAAGTTTCCGATCCATTGAAATTCACATGGCGTAGACAAAAAGAAAAATGTATTTGTCGCAAAGATTTATTTAACCGATCCAATTGTTCCAAATAATGTTCGACAACTATTCGGTGGAGCGATGGAGCCGAATTCCTAACGGAAGAAAACTCTGCGATAGGACATGAGCTGCGGTCAAGATACCGAGAAGATTTGATTGAGATTGTGAGAGACTAAAAATAAACCCACACTTAAACTAAGGTGTAGTAATATGTAATTTACATTACCACACCGTCACGTCATATAATTATGTATAAATTGATTTAATATTAAAATGAATGAAATACATGAAAACAGCTAAATTCCAAAAAAAGCTTTCCATTTTCCACAATCATTTTTCACTGGAACTGTAGAATATGTACTTTATATACTTAACTAGACGTCGCCAGCGGCTTCGCCCGCGTCAATTATACATATAAACCTTCCCTTGAATCATTATATCTATTAAAAAAACCGCATTGTAATCCGTTGAGTAGTTTTTAAGATTTAAGCATACATAGGGACAGACAGACAGAAGACAGACTTTGTTTGATTCTATGTAGAGATTGTAATAAACATTATTTAGGGCTGCTGCTCGGAGCTTGCTTCAGTCTTCCTCGATAAATGGGCTAACCACTATTTTTTTTTATAACCACAAAGAAACACCATAATTTTATGGAGTTTTTAAACTCTTCAGCTTTATAATATTAGTATAGAAAACAAAAAGTAATTCATGTTTAGCAATAAACCAAAATTAATAATAAGCCAATTAAATTCCACAAGCTCCTAGGCTAGCCAGGTGGCAGGAGCTCAGTTAAACGACGTGGCAGTTTTAATTACGCCGCTCTATCGGCATTCCGGCCGGCATCCGGCGGATTGCTTCCGACCTTTATAGGAATCCGTTCCATTAGCCGGCAACTTGCCGGATTCTTTAGTGAGACCCACAACCAATGAGGACGGTGTTGAATTCTCCGCGTTTTCTTATTAAAGCACAGATGAGTGATCTGATTTGATTAGCCAAGATGCTTGCAGTAATTAGGTATTTGGGTTGATGGGTGAAATTTAGAGTTTATGGCGCTGGGGTTAATGTAATCACCTCGTTATTGTTAGTACATCCAGTATTATTGGCTTCGACGAAGAATAAAGTGGTTTTCTCTAAGCCCTAGTTTGAGAGAACAGTTACATATTATATGTTAATTATGTTAAAGTAAATCTTCCAGTAGTACAGTATATGTTGTGTGCATTATAGATATGAAACGAACACTATCTCCTAACGGGTGGCTAAAATTATAAGAGACGCTGGGAATATCAACATTTCTAAATGTTTAATACAGCTTACTTTGAGCATATACCAGATACAACAGCGTTACCGTAACTATACCACCATTCGGCAAGGTCACTGACCCGTTACTCCGGTAAAGCAGGGGTTACTGAAGGAATGAAAACCATGTAGTAGCAGTAGTAGTAGTTCCTCTGCACTTCATAAAGCATAATAGAATATCGAATAATCGAACCCGGGACCTCCAATCAACAGACGCATACGCTATTTACTAGACCACGGAGACAGTATTTTTTATGTTTGTATAAAATCGGGCATTGTCCGTGTGGTGACGGATTAAGAATACGAAATGTCACCACCCCATATCATCCCATGGGTGTCGTAAGAGCCGACAGAGGGAGCATATTATTATTGCAGAGAACAGCACTGTAAGAGAAGGAAAACTTGATACGAACCCTATACCAACCCGTTTGGCCAGCGTGGTATAGTACGCCAATTCCTCCTTTCACAGGAGAGGCCTAGTCCAGCAGTGGACTGTTAAAAGGCTGATGATGATGATAAAATAGGGAAGCCGTTCACAGACGTCTGCTTACCAATTTTTAAAGGTGTAGTTACAATAATTTCGGAATAAAACGGCTGTGACATACGGACCGACAAACAGACATAGCGAATCTATAAGGGTTCCGATTTTTACCTGTCATAAGGTTGGTCCATCCCAAAGATATTCTTTTATTTATTTTTGGACAAATTTCTTTAATCCTATTCTTTATGATGTTGCATTGAAAATACATGCAACCTTCAATTTCCACCCTGTTAACACTAACCCCTATTTTTAGCAGCTATATTAGTACTAGCTGTTTCCCGCGGTTTCAACCGCGTCCTGAGGGAACTACTTCGCGCACCCAGTTAATTTATAGCCTAAGTTACTCCTTGGTACATCAGCTATCCGTCAGTGAACGTCCCGACAAAATCGGCCCAGCCATTACAGACATTAGCAAAAACAAACAGACAGACAGACAGACAAAAATTGAAAAAATTTTAATTTCGGTAAATGTGCCGTGTATACATCTATTCGCATTTAGTAAAAAGCTGTTATTTTAATATTAAAAAAAGACACTCCAATATTATTTATAATATTAATAATATTATGTATGTATAGATATGTAGATTTAATCACATCTCTAGATCTGTTATCTACCGTAGAAATAATTTATATGGCAAAACAACTTTTTCTGGGTCATCTATCTAAATAAAATATGTACATATATACATAAAATACAATATTCGTTTGTATACCTTTATAAACTCTGAAATTTAAGATTAAGCACGATGGCTTTGGTCACTTTGTTCAGAATTTCCTGGAAAAGTGGTTTGGAAAAAAGGAATAAGAAAAAATACCTTAAAAGGCGATACGGAGTTCGCCGGGTCAGCTAGTATTACATAAAATATTGTTATTGCGATCTCTGCATGGCTACAATACGCACACCTACTATTATTAGATTCAAACAAACTTAAGAACCTTGGGCACCGATAGCCTGGGGGAGATACCAACAGACTGCCGTGGAGAGGTTTCAAATCCTCGGCACGTATCATCACTGTCTTTTCGATGTTATATGCGTAATATGCGTATTAAATTTGTTGATTGCTCTGTGCGTCGGAGACCACGTTCAGTAGTTACGGTTGGTTACCGACAGGTTTCTTCGATCGTAGCACACTCAAAGAATGAATGTTGTTGACTTATATTTCTAAGCTCCATCATCATCATCGTACCTATCTAACGTTACCTATCCCTTTTACATAAAATTTTTGCTTAGAATTCCGCTTTCCAGTCTTACCAAATTTTACAGAATAATTATTATCTTTTCCACAAAACCAGTGGCGTAGCGTGGGTTTCTGCCGCCCGGGGCCGTTCGCCACCCCCTTTTTACCCCAATGTTTCTGCAAAAGTATAATGTTTTTCGGGTTTTGGTATGTTTGTATCTTTAGTATGCCCTTTAGTTTGGCTTTACATGCTGAACGGCTTAGAGGATTAAAAAAGAAATGTTGTCATTTGATTCGTCTCACTAGCTCCAATATCATAGAGCATACGGTATAATTTTTTTACGGCAAAACGTGGCAGCTCTCAGTGGTAATGGGTCGCGCACGGCAGCGGCCGTTTCTCTGCTGCATTAATATACGTGGGACACTCAGAAAGTTTTGCGACACTAACAAAAAATGTTCTATAAGTAAATATATTTTTATTACATCTTTTCAAAGTACTCTCCACCAGCCTCTATACAAAGTTTCATGCGTCTGAACCAGTTTTCGAAACACCTTTTCCAGTCCGCCGCAGACACCTCGTTTACAGGCTGCTCGAACGCTGAGAGCGGTATCATCTGGCGACGAAAATTGTATCCCTTTGCGTGGATTTTTTATTTTTGGGAATAAGAAGAAGTCACACGGTGCTTAGATCAGGGCTGTAAGGAGGGTGACCCAGGAGTTTGACCGGTGTGCTGTCTAGGAAGTCCCTCGTTTTGATTGCGGTGTGGGCGGGCGGTGGAGCTGTAGCCCTGTGTTTGGTCGCTTGTTGCTCACAACAGAGAAAACTTCTGCCAAGCATTTGGTAGTATTCCATTCGGCGTTGATGCTTTTTAGGGTGCGTAAAGGAATTGACAGCAAGTAGCCTGTCAAATTGAAAAAGCTCGCGATCAAAATCTTTCCCCGCTTCTAGGTCGCTTTACTTTGGTAGGCGTTGATTCGTTTTGAAACACCCAAACCGTCGCGGCGTCGACTGGCGCTTTGTTTCTGGATCGTATTGATAAATCCAGGATTCATCACCTGTAACGATGTCGTAAACACGCCGAGACGAGCCTGCTTCAAATTTGTCTATGGCACCATTTCGTCCTTGCCTTCTTCTGAATATCGGTGAGGTTGTGCGGCACCCAGAGTGAAACTATCCTCCGCACCGGTAGATGCACATGTAGAATCTCGTGAATGCTTCCTGCGCCAATCTGCAGTATATGCTGAATCTCTTGGTATGTAACTCGTCTATTGTCGTGGATTAAATTTTTCACTGCTAGCAGTGCTAGCACGTTTTCTTCCGTAACAGCCGACAAAGGGCGACCACTTCTTTCTTCATCCCCCAAAGTTAGTCGACCGCACTTAAATTCATTATACCAACGATACATGGTTGTCTTAGAAGGGCCTTCATCTATGAATGCCATTTCAAGTCTATCGTACGATTCGTCCGGTTTCAGGCGACTCTTAAAATCGTAAAAAATCATAGCGTGAAAATGTTCTCGACGCAAATCTATTCTTCAATGAGACACGGTAATTTAATTAGCTCGCAAAAAATGTTGAGAGAAGTTTTGAATTTAGAACATACCTAGTGACCTGGTATATGTATAGCTTAGTCTAGGCCTAGACGGCTTTTAGTAAGTTAAATGTCGATGAATTTCCGTCATCACTTCATGTTCACTTGCATGTTGTTTATAAGAGCCGATCACACCTCACACTGTACGACATCATTCGGGACGGCTTCGGTGTAGTGGTGCGTCAGTAGGGCACTGTGCTCGTCGGTCTGCCCGCGAGGTAAACAAGTGTCGATAAAACTTTTCAAAGTCTTCGAGAATCTCGAACTTTGAGTTCACGATGCGGCCATCCGCGATTGTAGTGTCGTTTGATTATGTCGCCTCAACTGCAGAGCGAAGACTTATGATCCCCGGAGTTTTCTCGATCGCAGCCTCGATGGCCCGAGTCTTAGTGCGTAAGATTTCGTATTTGTCGTTTTAAGGCCTGTCCTTCCGGCGAAGACAGCCGACAGGATGGCATCTCGCGTCTTTTCATCAGTTGGAGAGTCTGTGCTGGCAGTTTAGACTAGGTACTTGCTTTTTTCTATATGCGGAGCAGATCTTTCGAGACGAATTTCCTAGTACCGTCACCATTGTGACCTTCTTCTGCTTACTGCTGTCGGTGGGAGGACCAATGTAAGTCTGAGAGAAGGCTTCATTGACTGGGCCCTTTTAGCTCTGAGGTTTATATAAAGAGTGCCTCGTACTCGTCGGTGATCGCTTCAGGTGTTTATCGTATTGATCATCGTCTTTAAATATCTGGTTTTGGTCCGTCTTGATAATAGTCTTTCACCGTTCATAGTGTTTGGCCACCACTGGCGTCTTGGCGTCCACTGCCTGTGAGGCTTCTTCTTACAAAAGGAGTTCATTAGTAGGGTAAAATTGGGGCTTCTGCATCACTTGCTCTCGCGTCGCCGCTCGAGCTGCGTGATACAGAAGCCCCAATTTTACAATCGAGGTCGATTCATATTAATGTGTTCTGCATAACTCAGAGTGCCCAGTAATACCATACTGTTATAGTTAACATAATTTTTTAAGTTTAGCAATTATTTAGTGATCAATGGTAGCGTTACTTTTAGTGAGTTTTTATTATGAATGTGTGTACCTAATGAATTCCTCACTCCATGTAATATCAATGTAATCATGTTATCAATTTAAAAAATAAATGGATATGTTAATGAGTCTAGGAAACTATTAAGTAAAATAAAACAATGTATATTATCAATTTAAAAAAAGTTTATTATCAATGCACCATTTTTTTAAACACAAAACATTTTTTAAAGCACATATTGAGTCATGATAAATACAATTGTACAAATCTTCAGAACACTTATAGCGATCATATAAACATAACAAATTAGGACAACATTATTTATCTTCTAAATTAATTAAATTATTAGTATTTAAAATATCCTTCAACCATAACATTTTTTCAAGACCTTTAACGTAAATACACTTATCTTTTAAAACATCTGCAATTAAATATTGATAATTTGAGTAAGGTATAAATCCTTCACCCCAGTATATTTTTCTGTTACGTTCAATCCAGCAAACCTGCCGTCTTTCTGATTTAGTCAAATCGTAAAAAGGAAATGGTGGTTTGATTAAAAACACTTGTAGATTTTTACTACACCATACAGCTATTTCTTTTAGTATAAATTCATTTGCTTCTGTTTTAAAGCCTTGAACGTCAACAATGGCCGTCATGATAGCCTACGCACGATGTTGCTTTGATGTTGGATGTTGGTTTCTATTCCACAATTCGGTACTGAGCTACTAAATTCAGCCACAACATTTATTTAATTTTTACATAAATATAAAGCATGCATACAAACATTGACTCATAACAATTACACATTTTTAAAAAGATAACATTTATTTATTTTTAGAAATACAACTAAACTTAAATAAAAACATTATCTTAAGACTACTCAGTATCACACAATTTCTTACTTATTTTTTTTATAAATGTCTCTGTGATATCCATTACATCATCATAAGGCTCCTCAACCACATATTGTGCACTTAAGCAAGCCTCGTTTTTTTTATTTTTGTCTACATAATCTAATTCACGAATATCTATTTTAATTAGAAGACGTCCTTGCTTAGGACGATTTCTTCGAACAATGTACGAATTTGCCGATGACGTTAATAAACTTTGGCGCTTTTTAGACGGTGACAATTTTTTTGACTGTGTAGAAAAGTTTGGTTCAATGTATGTTATGCCATCGTCTTGAGTGGAGAAATATGGGCTAGTAACCTGTAAAAAAATAAATCACACATAAATATATAATAATGTGGACGCGCACAATAAATG
Organism: Euclidia mi; assembly: GCA_944739405.2. Lineage (NCBI taxonomy): Eukaryota > Metazoa > Arthropoda > Insecta > Lepidoptera > Erebidae > Euclidia > Euclidia mi. Next base: position 8,519,559 of record OX123188.2, on the reverse strand, counting down.
TTTATAAACATAAATACATTTTATGTAGTGCTTACCTGATCAGAGGATTTGTTCCGATGCTTTTCAAAACATTCATAATTTCCTTGAGTGTAAAAAAATGGCTTGTTTTTTAACTGTCTACCATTCTCTGCCAAAGCATTGTCCTGCAATATAATAACATAAAAAATATAAATGAAAAGTTCATAACTATATGAATTTAACTATGAGGAATAAAATAATATTTACTAACCTCTTGTATTTCTGTCTGATCAACTTCGTCCAAAGGACTTGGGATTTGAGAATCAACATTATCAAATACAAATCTGTTAAGTCCTCCAATGTTGAGAATGCTGGGGCTGTATGACATGATTCTGAAAATAAAACTAAAGTAAGATATCTATTTATTCATATAATAATATAATATAATATTGTAATAACTAATAACATTAAAAACGTACTTACCAATAAAACTTGATTTCTCTGCTAGCAACAGGTCCTGTTTCGGCTGACTATGACAGCATAATGAAATAAGGAATGCAATTTTAAATCTGTATGATATTCAATACCAAATTAAATCAATTATTAAAAATATAATATTGTAATACGAGAATACAAAATTCCTAACTTTCTAGACCTGTTCAAACATGTTAAATGCTGTTATTTATACTTTATGATATGTATATCTAATTTAGTGTTAAAGTTATAGCTACCTATAAATATGCGTGTTAGACATTCATTACAGTAATTGTCAAAATGAAGTTGATCAAGCAACCCATATCTTTGAAAATTAATAATATAGATTTAAATGAAACTTCTCACCAGATCAGACATAGTCCTTTATTACCGAATACGATTCGATGTATAATGTGCGGTCCATCGAACTGTGGTAAAACAAACGTTATGATTAGTTTGTTGTTACATGAAAATGGTCTAAAATTTAAAAATCTTTATCTTTATTCCAAAACTTCATTTCAACCAAAGTATCGTTTCTTGAGTGAAGTATTAGGAAGAGTCTCGCAGATTAACTTCTACAAATTTAGCGATGATAAAGAGGTAATTTCTCCGAATGAAGCTTTAACAAATTCTGTGTTTATTTTTGATGATGTTGCGTGTGAAAATCAAGTTAATATTCGCAATTATTTTTGTATGGGTAGACATAAACAAATAGATTGTTTCTATTTATCTCAAACCTATTCCAAAATTCCAAAACAACTGTTGCGTGACAATGTGAATTTTCTTATTATATTCAAACAAGATGATGTGAATTTAAAACATATTTATGAAGAGCATGTTACTTCTGATTTACAGTGGAAAGAGTTTAGAAATATTTGTCAAACTGTTTGGAGTAAACCTTATAATTTTCTACTTATTAATAAAGAATCGTCATTAAATAATGGAAGGTACAGACAGAACTTTGATATGTTTTTTAAATTTGACTGACTGTTTATATATATATATATATATATATATATATAAGTAATTAACATGGCAAATCAAATTCACTATAATTTGTTCTTTAGCTGAATACAGTTGTTAATAAGTATAACATGGAGAAAAATATTAAAATAGAATTAATGAAGTCTGTAGACTCCATAAAGAATAATATAAAACAAATGAAATACCAGGAACACTCTACGAACGTATCACTTGAAAAAATGTTAAAACCTGTCACAGATCCCCTTAAAACTCTAGTTGATTCAAATAAAACATTAGAAAAAATACAAAATTTTGGGAATACACACTCTAATTTTGCAGACGTGGAATTAGGTGACATTAATACTAGCTCATCTACTAAGTTTGAAGAATGCTATGACCCAGAACTGAATTCTGTACTGAACGTTAAAAAGCCTCCCCAGACGGAATTACCGGATGATTTAGAAATATCATTAGAGGGTCGTGATATCCTTGATATTTATGACCTAAACATACCATTTGGAATAAGGAGTGAAAACAAAAAAATATTAATGGGTAATTCAATAGTTTCGTTTTCTAAAATAGATAGTGCAAATAATGATAATACCATTTTAATTAAAGTTGGTGACAAAAGCTTCAATTTAACCCCTGGTTTAAAAGAACTTTTACTTCGAAGAAAACCTGATTTGAAACAAATATCGAGCAAAGATAAACTTGTCTATAAAGATATGTTGCATTATACAAATGCACATAAGAGAGATTTCAATCCTAATGGGCAAATAAGAGGCGATAAAGGTATAAAATATCGTGAAATAATGAAACCATTGTTTTCTGAATCGTCAAACAATAATATTGTCACTAAATTTGGAGGAAGCTTACCAACGTTAAAGAAATACAAAAATAGCACTGACTTGGTATATTGGGACGATCCTAACGAACTGGTTGAAAGATTGAAACTATTAATTGCTTCCCGAGATGCTGGTAATACAAATCATGATAATGAAATTTTATCAATAATCGAAGAGTTAAAAGAAGCTGACATAATTAAATAATAAATAGTCCTAATAATATGCTTTTTATTCAGTATTATAGCAGAATTCGAGACAAACATACCTACTGAGTTGTGAACATGAGCAAAGCTGACGTGGTAAACGAAATTCATAAAAATGCGAGAGTGAACTATCCGCGAAGACATGTTGTAATGAGAGATGTAGATGACTTGTGGCAAGCAGACTTAATTGATTTGCAATCAATTTCAAAAGAAAATAAAAATTATAGATATATTCTTACCGTTATTGATTCATTTTCGAAATATGCTTGGGCCTTTCCTATGAGAAGTAAAAGCAAAGAAGATGTGTATAACTCTTTCAAAACTTTGTTGGATAAAGGGCGTGTTCCTAAAAATCTGCAAACCGATAATGGAACAGAATTTTATAATAACAAATTTCAGAAGCTTATGAAATCGTTTCATATTAACCATTATTCAACCTTCTCAACAAAAAAAGCTTCAATAGTCGAACGATTTATCAGAACATTGAAATCTAAAATCTATAAGGAATTTAGTTTAAAAGCCAATTACAATTGGGTAAATAATACCCTCAATGATGTTATTTACAAATACAATCACACTCACCATCGCACTATTAATGAAATCCCTGCTAATGTGAACAATATGAATAAAAAACTGATATTAGAAAGGTATTTAAAGTTGCCAAAAAATGATAATTTAAAAAGCAAGTACAAAGTAGGTGATTATGTGCGTATCAGTAAATACAAAGGTACATTTGAAAAAGGTTATACTCCCAACTGGTCAACAGAAATATTTAAAATTCGTAAAATACAAAATACAACTCCTATAACTTACTTAATTGAAGACACTATCAGAGGTCTGCCTATTTTAGGAGCATTTTATTCACAAGAACTTCAAAAAACAAAACATCCCAATATATATCTAGTCGAGAAAGTTCTTAGAAGAAAAGGTAACAGGGTTTTAGTAAAATGGTTAGGTTTGTCTTCAGCTGAAAGCAGTTGGATTGATAAATCGAATGTAATATTATAAATAAAATAACGTTAACAAACTCGAATCACATAACTATTTATTAAAGTATTCAAACCGGAATCATCAGTCTTATAATGTGTTTTGGAGAGAGTAGTCTTCTCAATTGGCTTATTAATAATTTACCATTTGAATTACACTTACCAGGATATAATTACTGTGGCCCAGGTACTAAATTAATAAAAAGACTAACAAAAGGAGATAACGGCGTAAATAAGTTGGACGAATACTGCACAGATCACGATATTGCATATCACAAGTCATCAAACTTAAAGGATCGACATAAGGCTGATTTAATTTTGTTAAAAATGGCGAAAGAGCGAGCGGTTGCTTCCGATGCCGGTATAGCTGAAAAACTCGCGGCACGCTTAGTAAGTAAGGCTATGTCAGCAAAAATTAAAACTGGTTCTGGTTTGGACAAAAAGCCTTCTCCAAAAATTACACCTGGAAAAGGGTTAAAAAGTAAATTAAAATCTGTTATTACAAAAGCAAAAAGGCATATCAAAAAATTAAAACCTAAGAGCAAGAAAATGGCAATAGAATTAGTTATTGCCGCTACTAGAGAATTGGCTGATGATTCATCGATTAAGCTCCCTCGCGTTATTCCTATTCCAAAAACTGGGGGAGTATTACCTTTGATTCCTATTTTTGCGGGATTATCAGCTGCGGGAGCTTTAGCAGGCGGTGCAGCTGGTATTGCTAAAACCATAAATTAATTCAAAATGGCTAAAAAGCTGTATGAAGAATCGAGAAGACATAATGAAAAAATGGAAGCTCTATGTATTGGGAAAGGACTACACCTTAAACCACATAAAGGCGGCCTTGGAATTTTCGTATCAAAAGAAAAAAACTAAGATATCGGCTACCCAAACGGGCCTTAACTAACTTTGACATTTTAAAGTACGGGAATAGAATTCCTTATTTTAGAGGTGTCTTTATGAGAGATGAGCTCCCTAAATGTCCTTATAAAAAAGAATGTGGAGTTATTAATTTGGATAGTTCAAAAAATCCTGGTTCTCATTGGGTAGCCTATGCAAAATATAATTATTATGTTGAGTATTTTGACAGTTATGGAAATCTTAAACCTCCGAAGGAATTTATAAAATATGTAGGTTCTAACATTCAATATAATTATGAAAATATACAACGTGATCACCCCTTCAATTGTGGACATTTATGTTTAAATTTCTTAAAGAATTTTTGGTATAATCATGAAATAAAATAAAAAGAATCATCTAAAAGAGTTCAGTATGCAAGCATGTCTACTACGGTTACCATCTCTGGAAATAAATCGGAACTGATTTCGTATTTTCAACCACCTCTTCATTTATCTGATCAGTACGAGTGCGGTTTACTATACTTTTCAGTATTAAAAACAAGACCGAATGTGCCCGTTAATAACAGCAGTTTAACAGCTGTTATCAGAATTGAATGTGATCTTGTACACGGTTCATACTGCAACGGATTACCGACTCATTTTATTCATGAATTTATATCTGATACTGCTCCAAGTCACGGCTACATAGAAATACCTCAGAACGTTATTTACTTTCCAGTTAACAAAAATATAATTTCATCCATATCTGTTAGGATTGTAGATCAGTTTGGTTACCGTATTGACTTTGGTGAAGAAAATATTCAATTACGTCTTCATTTAAGAAAAGCAAAATGATAGTATATTATAAAAACCCTTCAGTGAAAATAAAACGTCCTATTCCGTCAACAACCATAAAGGTGCACAGACGTAAGAAAAACGTGAAGAAATTGACTAAATCAAATAAAGATTTTCTTAAAGCTTTAGGGTTTAAAGTATGAGTATACTACAGATTACCGACTTACCACACTTTGATAGTTCGATCGAAAGTTATGAAATCCATTCATACAATCCCTACAATAACAGTTTTAGAGAAAACGATGAAATCAGAATCCCCATACACCAGCAAGATATATACGTGCTACCATCAGCCAGTTCCATCTACATCGAAGGTCAAGAAAAGCTGTTTGGTAAGGATGGGCATCAGATCAAGAAAGCTGTTACGTTTACTAATAACCCTGTTATGTACTTGTTCCAAGACATCAGGTACGAAATGAATGGAATTGAAATAGACCGTATAAAAAATTCTGGAATAACATCAACAATAAAGTCATACATCTCATTTAATGAAGCAGAAAGTAAAGTTTCTGCATTATGGGGTTGGAATTTAAACGGTTTCCAAAGTGATGGACATTTTAGCGTTGTGGTGCCCTTAAATAAGATTTTAGGGTTTGCAGAGGATTACAATAAAATTGTGATAAATTGTAAACACGAACTTATATTGAATAGGAGTAATTCTAACTTAAATAGTATTATTCTTACTGATGAAGTCGTTCAGCTTCAAATAGATATACAGAGAATTCAATGGAGAGTACCACATATAAAAGTTTCCGATCGAGAACGTTTAATACTTTTAAAGCACTTAGAAAGAGATAAACCTATTCAGATGGCCTTTAGAAATTGGGATTTATATGAGTATCCTTTACTACCTAAAACCACAAAGCATTCTTGGTCAGTAAAGACTGCTTCTCAATTAGAAAAGCCTCGGTATGTCATTTTTTGCTTGCAAACTAATAGAAAAAATAATAGAACTAAAGACAGTTCGGTATTTGATCATTGTGAGGTGACAAATGTTACGCTCTTTTTAAATTCGCAATATTATCCTTATGAGCCTTTATCTTTAAAGTTTTGTGAGAACAAATATAGTATATTATATGAAATGTATGTGAAATTTCGCCAGTCGTATTACAACTCTCCGGTAGAACCGTTGCTTGATCTGCAGGATTTCAAAGAAAAGGCCCCAGTCTTCATCTTAGACTGCTCGAGGCAAAACGATAGTTTAAAAACTGGTCCAGTGGATGTAAGATTGGAATTTGAATGTTCAACACAAATACCAGATAAGACAACTGCATACTGTTTGATTATAAACGACCGACTTGTGGAATACAAACCTCTGAGCAACATCGTGCGTAGATTATCATGACTATTGTAGACATCCAAGGCTTTAAAACAGAAGCAAATGAATTTATAATAAAAGAAATTGCTATATGGTGTAATCAAAGCCTGCAAGTGTTTTTAATCAAACCGCCATTTCCTTTTTACGATTTGACCAAATCGGAAAGACAACAAGTTTGCTGGATTGAGCGTAATAGAAAAATATACTGGAGCGAAGGATTTATACCTTACTCAAATTATCAATATTTAGTTTTAGATATCTTAAAAGATAAGTCTGTTTTCGTTAAAGGTCTTGAAAAAGTGTCATGGTTGAAAAATATTTTAAATAGTGTTAATGTAATTAATTTAGAAGATAAAGGTTGTCCTAATTTGTTAACCCTATATGATCGCTATAAATATTCCGGAGATTTGTACAATTGTATCTATCATGACTCAATATGTGCATTAAAAAATGTTATGTGCTTAAAAAAATGGTGCTTTGATAATAAACTTTTTTAAAAAGATACAATATGGATTGTTTCATTTTACTTAATCGTTTCCTATACTCACTAACATACCCATTTAGTTTTAATATATACTATGATTGGAATATTACATGAATTGATACACATTCATAAGTACAATAAAAAACTCAGCAAAGAGAACAGTTACATTGGTCACTAAGACAAGGAGTTAAATTCCTAACCTGAAAACCTTAGAATAGGTGTTATTATTCTAAGCTGAAAACATAATGTTAATAATCTATTTCGTGAATAAAACGGATCGCAGATAACAAAAGTAGGTATTATTGGAGGCGTCTGCGTCGCAAAACGAGCGAAGCGAGTTGAGTGACGCAGAAGTCAGAACACATTTATATTAATCGATCGAACACTACACGTGCAGTCAATCTGCTTTATCTCGATACGTCCGCATCACCTGGAATCCGAGTGACCGTGGGTTCAAGTTCCATGTAGACGAAGTCAGAGGCAAAAGCTAGTTGTGGATAAAACAATTATATAATTCATAAGTACATACATTCATAGTCTTATGCCTGTAACCCTGAAGAGGTAGGCAAAGGTGTATTACTACACCCACTTTTCGCCAGATATATTTAAGTCCCACGTAATAGGGAGGCGAGCCTATTGCCGTACCGGGCACATTTCTAGACTTCATGCTGTTACTGAGATTTCCTAACAGAAAAACCCAATAACACTTTGGCCGACCCGGGAATCGAACCCGGGAGCCACCCGATCCTACTTTCAACATTGTTAAGATTTTGCATTCATTCATTAAAATTATCAACGAGCTGTGCAAAGATAACAGTATGTACCTACCTACATATAAATTATTATGAATGCATCGCTGTGCCCGAGCCGCACTGAGCGCGTCGAACGAACTTGAGAATGTTGTTTATATTATGTCATCCCAAGTAAAAACATTGTTACTATGCTACCAGTATTACGATGCATCGATGAATGAAATAATATTATACTTCTAATGCCAACCGTCCGTATCGCAGATCATGTTAGTAGTGTGATTTTTGGGACGCTCTGCATTGCGAACGGAGCGAAGCGAGGTGAGTGATGCAGTAAGCAAATGAATTTATACTAAAAGAAATAGCTGTATGGTGTAATAAAAACCTACAAGTGTTTTTAATCAAACCACCATTTCCTTTTTACGATTTGACTAAATCAGAAAGACGGCAGGTTTGCTGGATTGAATGCCTGTAGTAGATGAAAATGAAATGCATAATTATTATTATTAAAAGAGTAATTAAATAATCTTATAAGAAATAAGTGATTCCTAATCTAACATTTATTGTATTTTAAAGTGCTATTTGTTTTAAGACTAAGATATATAAATCATCCATCAAGAATCCTAATTGTCTACTACTTAAATAAATTATACTCGTATATTAGAAGATTTTATTATCGTAATTATAAAAAATAAACGTTTGTACTGAGTTATTGATTATCTTGATAATTCTATACACGTCATGTTAAGACAAAGTGGTCCAATATTTTATCACATCTTTGACGACACGTTTGGCGCATTGGCTAAGAGTATGACTCGCATCACAATGTAAATAGTAGGTTTAATAGACGCAGCAACTAATGCACCAACGTGTTGCGGGTTCGATTCCCGCACGGAACAAATGAGTATTGTTCCAGTTTGGATTTTGTTTTTATGTTTTTTTACTTTATTTTTTTTTGTATTATAAGCAATTATTATGTCTCCATAATACCTACTGTTGGCTACTTACTAAGAAAGAAAGAAAGAGAAAAACTATTTATTTGTCACAGACACAGAAAAAGTATTACATATAAAAGAAAACATTGCAAGGCATAAGATTAGTCTGTGACAAATATGTGCACTTGATGTGCACACTCAGCTATATTGTTGCATTGTGGTAGTGTCCACAACTCTATTATTGAGTTATAGTTGCTAGTAAAAGCTAACCTCTCATTATACGGAAGGCCTATGCATTCATTAGTACAAGATGTGCACCAAATCGTTTCGATGCAACGATGTGCCGTGATCGAACATGATATTGTTGTTTATTGTACTTATTTAAGTGCGCGCGATAATTTTTGCTTGGCTATGTCAGTTCGACACCATACCAGATTATGATACACACAACAACCGATCGGACTGATCGCGTCGACTGAACACAGCAGTCTAACTTGAGAATGTTGTTACATTAGCATCTCAAACTAGAAACGACAGTAAGTTGTCCCATTGCATTGCTACTACAATGATATGTCGGTGAATGAAATACAATATTATATCGTGAATCAGACGGATCGCAGATAACAACGGTATTATTGGGAGCGTCTGCGTCAGCTCACTTTGTTCTGAGTAATGCAGATCACATTTATATTAATCGATCTCGATTGTAAAATTGGGGCTTCTGTATCACGCAGCTCGAGCGGCGACGCGAGAGCAAGTGATGCAGAAGCCCCAATTTTACCCTACTTTCATTAAGAAAAGGCCCTCTGCTACGAGGTAGTTATAATTAGCATTCGGCCATATACGCGCCGTGGCCTCCGATTTTTGTTTCGCCGCGTTCTTGTACTTCCACTTTCGCGTTGAAGTACTGAGCTTTGGTCTTACTAGGTGTTGCCTTAACAGTGTCCTGGTACATGGCCTCAGCCGTCTCGTAAGGGTGAGTTGAGTTGCGCGCATATACTTGAATCATCTCCTTTAGACCGACCCTATTGGTGAGTTTAAGTACGACGTACGCTACCCGGGTCGACACACTACCGACTTCCATAAACTGTTCCTCCTGACCAGGAAACCAACGCCACCCCAAGAGTAGGTCGCCTTATGGATGGTAGCAAAAGTCACCTGACTCTAGTTCCAGTACTCTTAGTTACCATGTCCTCCCCCTGTCATGGAACTGTCTGATAACCGCAGTATGTGCCACGTTATGTTACTTAATTCTACCTTGAGCTCGGCGAGGTGTTCTTTAGCCATAGATTATGTTCGTTTAAGACGCAAGGTAGGCATACTGTATAATTGATTTTGGCAGCCTGCCGTAGCCCGATAGTCTTGCAGAACACATGCACCGCCGTAACCGCCACCACATCCTTGGCCGGGAATAACGAAGCTGCCGGGAATTGGGGCTGTTGCGTCCAAAAATTAGCAGAAGGCGTTTGTAGTAGGTATGTGTAATAATCGCCTTTGATTTTAACGCAAATATCATTGGAGTCAAAGTTCAAATAGCGTATAGTCAAGCCGAAGGTTAACTATTGCCTTTGGAGACCTCTACCTGCTTTCTTCCCTATTCAACTATAAAGATTATGTTGTACTAGAGGACGCCAGCAGCTACGCCTGCATATTTTTTTAAACTTTACCCGTTTTGGCCGATCCCGTGGGCATTTCGGAAAATCCCTTCTTAGTGCACCCCTATGGTCCCCAAAGAACATACATGCCAAATTTCAGCTTCCTGCGCCCAATAGTTTCGGCTGTAGCGTGTCTGTCAGTCAGTCAGTAACGCAGGGATTTTATATATTAAGATTATTTTATCTGGCACGCGTCGCCCCTGTTGCCCTGGCGCATGTGTGCGCCAGGGCAACAGGTTGAAAATGTATCGGCATTCTCTTTAAGTGCACCATTTCAAAAATTTTGTAAATGTCTATTCAAAGGCTAGCAAAAATCATGCTTATTTAGCTTTTGGCAGTAATTTATTATTAAGTAAAATTCTTGAAAATTTATTAAACAGCAGCGATAGCCTAGTAGAGAGACCGACGGACTGCTATGCAGAGAGTCTCCGGTTAGAATCCATGGCGCGCACCAATGACTTTTCGAAGTTATGTGCATATTAAATTGTTAATTATTGCTTGCTAAACGGGGAAGGAAAAATCGTGAGGAAACCTGCATGTCTGAGAGTTCTCCATAATGTTCTCGAAAGACATGTGATGTCTGCCAACCCGCACTTGGTCAGCGTGGTGAACTATGGCCTTACCCTTCTCATAGAGGCCCGTGCATCGTGAGAAGAGGCCCGTGCCCAGCAGTGGGACAGTTTATAACTTTGTATACAGGGCCGATGAGGAAAATTCTTGGTAGTGCTTAGTTCTTCACTTTGTAGCGAGACATAACTTGTCGTTCTTAATTCTTATCGGCAAAGTTAATCTACATTTGCAGGGTTATCACTTGAATCATTGATTGTATTTACTATACCTACCTACAACGCTATTGGGGGTACGTCGGAGGGTACGAAAAGCCCGCGAGCCCGGTTTTTGTCCCAGTTTGGATGTCCCGTAAGGCCATTGGAAGCCTGCTCGCCGATAGGAACTGTGCCATATGTACTTAGTGAGTTATAACAACACGTTGTGTGATCCATAAATTGTTGGCTTGAGTCTAGGTGAGCTTCGTTTCCGTTGATGGAATACATTCCATCATCATCATCATCAGCCCTGTATATAAACTGTCCCACTGCTGGGCACGGGCCTCTTCTCACTATAAGAAGGGTAACCACCAGTCCACCACGTTGGCCTAGTGCGGGTTGGCAGACTTCACATGTCTTCCAAGAACATTATGGAGAACTCTCAGACATGTAGGTTTCCTCACGATGTTTTCCTTCACCGTTTACCAAGCGGTAATTAACAATTTAATACGCACATACCTCCGAAAAGTCATTGGTGCGCGCCGTGGATTCGAACCCGCACCCTCTGCGTAGCAGTCCGTCGGTCTCTCCACTAGGCTATCGCTGCTATTTACATGCTATGTACAATACATTCCATACATACTAGTATTTATTCCTAGAGCAGGTATTGTTCATACTTACTAGTCAACTGACTAGTAAGTATGTATGAACAACGTGACTGCCTCCGTGGTCCAGTGGATAGCGTATGCATCTGCTGATCGGAGGTCCCGGGTTCGATTCCCGGGTCGGGCAAAGTGTTACTGGGTTTTTCTGAATTCTCAGTAGCAGTACGGAGTCGTAGTGTGCCCGGTACGGCAATAGCCTCGCCCCCTATTACGTGGGACCTAAAAATTCATAGCGAAATGTGGGCGTAATATTGTAATATTACACGTCTGCCTACCCATTCGGGGATACAGGCGTGAGTCTATAAAAAAAATACTAGTCAACTTTTTGCTATAGGTACCATGGAAATATTGTCAGTTAAACCACAGTCAAATAATCCATACAGTCGTTCGACGAACGCGTCCAGACGGGTCAATCGTGCGGGGGCAAGAGGTGAGACGCGGGAAGAGCGGTACCTACTTACGTATGTCGCCTTAGTTCCTAACTAGGTACATGTTTTTGGGGGCTGGCGCGTGCTTGTTTTTTGTTCGTTACTTATTTATTTGCTCATGAATATTAACTAATTAATTTGAAGCGTATTTACCTATAACTACTTAAAATAATGTGCACGTACCTACCTACTAATCTACTAACTTTTTACAATATCTCATGTCTGGCCAAATCACAGAATAAAGTAGTAATTACTGTACGTTTGTAAACAACATGGCAGACGTAAGAAAATATGCGTTGTAAGGTAATATTCGATTCAAGCGTCATTTTAATTTCATGCAATAAGTACCTAACCTAGTACCTTCGTATTATTTTATTTTTTATTTTATTTTATTTGGGGAGCTTACGGCTATATTTACAGAACAGTTATGAAGTTAAGTTGATACATGCCAATTACAAGCTTCCACATATAGAAAAGAAATAGTGAAGCTATACAATACATTTGACATAATATGGTATAAAATAAAGAGAAAAAGTACACAATAAAAAGAAAAACAATAAAGTAGCCAGTTACAATAATATCAAATAGTTATGATCCTATAGAAATATTGTTGGTAAGTATTTTTTTACACTCTGAGTGCTACTACAGAATAAATCAATTTGCGGTTTATGATTTACTTTATTAAATATTCGAAGGACTCTTGGTAAATAGCTGTTATACCGATAATTAGTATGGCATAATGGAACATGAAGTAGATTGTTAGAACGTAATCTTCTGGTGGGAATATAAAGCTTAATACTTTTAAGTAGGAGAGGGCAATCTAAATTACTTTGTGCTAAATTAAGGAGAAGACAGATGTCAGCAATATTTCTGCGGGTGTATAGAGGCAGGAGATGAAGTTTTGTGCATAGCTGATCATAATCAAGGTTTGGTAGTTTAAATTTAAAACCTAAATACCTTATGAAGCGTTTCTGGATTTTCTCAATATTGTCAATATACACATGGTAACTAGGATTCCAAATTTGACTCGAGAACTCAAGGTGGCTTCGCACATAAGCACAATAAAGAATTTTTATACTTTTCATTTCTTTGAAAGGTCTAGAAGCACGAATTACAAAACCGAGTGCTTTATTTGCTTTGTCAGTTATGTGGTTAATATGTTTGTCGAAGATTAATTTGCTATCATGGAAAATACCAAGATCTCTGATCACACTAGTTGCCTGAAGATCAGAACCTTTAAGTTTGTAGGTAAAGGGAAAAATATTACGTTTCCTAGTGAAGGTGATAGAAAAACATTTGGACACATTTAAATCCAATTTATTGCGTTGACAGTAGAGATGGAGTCTATTTAGATCGTCTTGAAGAAGTAGTGCGTCAACATCATTATTGACAACACGAAAAATTTTCATGTCGTCAGCAAACAAAAGAAATTTTGAATTAAGGAAGCAAGACGATATATCGTTGATGAATATAATAAAAAGAAGAGGTCCTAACAAAGATCCTTGTGGGACACCAGATGGTATGTCTACCCAGCAAGAAGTACACCCGTTAAGTACAACAGCTTGTGTCCTATTTGTGAGATAGGATGTAAACCATTTATGTACATCGCCACGAATACCCAAACCTGTCATTTTGTTCAATAACATTCTATGGTCTATTCTATCAAATGCCTTTGTATAATCAGTATAAATTGCATTAATTTGATTATTTTTATCCATATTATTACTTATACACCGCTATTTTTTAATTAGTACAAAAACTTTAAGGACAGATTAGCGAAGATATTATTATCACATATGTGACGTAAGAATTTCATAATATCAGTAAAGAGCAAAGTTATTATCATTTGTTTATTGTAGAAAATCTCACTTAAATCATAGTCATATTTTACAATCCATTCACTTATTCATTGATAATATTCCATCCTGCTCATTCGCATTCTCTCTGTCGCACTTATGATGTAGGTAGCCATAGAAAATAAAATGAAGAAAAATAATAAATGTAGGTAGTTATTTTTTAATTTTGTTAATTCTACCCTCTCCTTCATACTTCATTCGGGCTTAAGACCGGTAAAATTTATCGTTTAACAAGTAATTAAATACGGAGGTATGTAATTAGAAAGCAAACAAATATCAAAATAAAAAAGGTGTTCTGGACTAAAAGAAAAGAGTAATTTTGGCGTATTTATGAAGTTAGAATCATCTGCTATTTACAAATATTATTTTACCATCATCATGTCATCCTAGAGACGTCCACTGCTGGACGTAGGCCTTCCTCAAGGTGTGTGGAGAACACAGACTGGTTTTGAGCCGCCCGCATCAAATTATTATTTACTTAAGTACGTATTATTTACTAAACTTACAAGTATTTCCATTGTCCTTCGAAATGTCCACCACCGTTGTCAAAAGCATCCAATATGCACTGTTTTAATTGTTTGACACTGACCGGATCACTTTTGTACACTCACAATAAGATGTCCATGGGTACGCAGCTGCACTCGCGATTTTTCCACTCAAAAAGTACGCACGAAGCATAGCTACATACTCCCGTGATATGAACTGATATGATAGGCCATCGCGTCGGGTAAACGTAGACAAACAATTAACTTTTGCAACGAAATTAGATACGCTCACGTTTGGTAGCAATTTAGTACTGTTTGTGACATCGTAGGGGCGTGGCGCAGGCGCAGAGGGGTGGGGGGGGGGGGGGGAATTCATCAATGGTTCATTTTACTATGATACTCGTAGTACTCGGGTCGGTCATAGTCTTAGTATTGCATTTACCAATTATCACGTATTTTTGTGGACAATTTTGAGACAGTTTTGGGACTTAGTGTTTTTATTTTTTAACTACATAAATATGATCAGTTAAAGATACTTAGTGCTGTGTTAAATTTTTTGTACTAATTAAAAAATAGCGGTGTATATTCGTTAAACGTAACTAGATTAGTTTTGGTCGACCTAGCTTTGACAAACCCATGCTGCTGAGTAATAAATTCGTTTTTTAGGCAATCATATGTTTGATCAAAGACTAATCTTTCAAAAATCTTAGCCAAATGACAGAGTTTGGAAATGGGTCTATAGTTAGCGACATCCATCTTAGGACCCTTCTTGTGGATTGGGGTTATAAATGCTGCTTTCCATATTTTTGGCACTATTCCCTCTTTAATAGAGCGCTGAAAGAGAATGGAAACAGGTAATGTTAGTTCCTTACCACATTTAACGAGGAATAGCGCAGGAAGAGTATCAGGGCCCGCTGATTTATTGAGGTCTAGAGAGGTAAGTAACTTATGTATTCGCTGAGTACTTATTTCAATCGTAGATAGATCACAACGAGAGTTGGCTAGCTCTGTTGACGGGTCTATCGTTGATGGGTACGTATAGTCTGCTAAAAAGGTAGTACTGAAGTACGAGGAGAATAACTGGCTTATACCTTCACTCGAGCTGCTAGTGCGAGATAAATAAGTCATAGTAGACGGATAACTACTGCTACGTCGCATGTTTTTTACGTAGGACCAAAATAGTTTAGGGTTTTGAGAAATTGATTTTTCTATAGTGCCTATGTACTCCTTGTAACATGTTTCCTCAAGTTTCTTAGCCCTATCACGCAGCAACCGAAAAGAGGAGACATCCGATAGATTGCCATAAGTTCTTATTTTTTTGAAATATTTGAACTTCTCTTTAATCAATTTAATAAGCGATGGTTTGTACCATGGCGGATATTTACGACTAAGTGTAGCATTCATTGGTACAAATTTATCCCTTATGCTATAGATAATGTCATAAAATATTTGTACAGCATCCTCGACTGACTTAGCGTTTGACAACACGGACCAGTCGGTTTCTGAGAAATGCTTGCAAATATTATCATAATCAGCTCGACCGTAACTGTAAATAAGCCGTTTGGGTATTTTTAATGTGTCCAATTCCGTTAGAGGTGAACTTATAACCAATGATTTATGGTAAGGATCTTCAGGCACCAGAGGATCAGTACATGTCGAGACCGATATAGTATTGTTACACAAAACTAAGTCTAATATACCACCGGCATAGTTTTTATGGTCATTAAATTGTTTTAAGTTGCACTCATAAAGGGCATTAACCAAACTGTTCGCGAGCGCATGACTGATATTAGAGGGCTGAAGGCCTTGGTCAGTCGGGATCCAGTGAATATAACTCATATTGAAATCGCCAAGTATAAGGAATTCGTCTTGTTGAAAGTTGTTACTAATTTTAGTTAAGTTACATAAAAATAATTCTAATTGAACATTAAAAGTATTGCCCATATTTTGGTTACATAAATATAAAGTGCAAATGTGAAGCATTATTACTTCTTTAGTACAAGGATTTCGTAATGTTAATGTGACCCATATATCTTCAGCGGAGGAACACCAACCACTGTTGTGGGTACTTATAATATCACGGCGAACAGCTATCAAAACGCCTCCACCTTTAGATTGCTGGGTTAAGTCGTAATTCCTATCACGGCGATATACTACATATCTTTCATCAAAAAGCTCACTATCCGCAATGCTACCCGTCAACCACGTCTCACACAACGCTATAACATCATAATTACACATACTCAAGTTACGCAAAAAAATGCCTGTCTTAGTGCGAAGCCCTCTGCAATTTTGATAGTAAATATTAGCCATTGATAAAGTAAAAGCTGTATACAATATAAGTTAATAAATATTCAGTGTTTAAAATAAATACCGCCATACCTAAGAAATACACGTCCCATTCCTCATATATACGGCATACACACAATGTCATTGAATATTTAACAATACGGTAACAGCACTTTTCACACAGAAAAATATCATAAATATTACATTGCTTATCACAATATAAAAATAAGCACGAAAATATATTAAGTGTTTGAGTCCTAATCGCAATACGATTTAAATTAAACACAGTTTTTAATATAAGATATATGGGTATCCAAACGACAAAATCATTAATAAACTGGCGTAAACAAGTAACAAGGTCGATATACTCATACCTTACTATAACTATCGACCGGTTTACAATACTAAGGAGCGCTAATGAGTTTGCAATGGTTCTCAAACTGTTATGATAGATGGTAATAACATAGAATATTTTTGGGAGATATAACTTTAAGAATAGTATTAATTCATTTTGTCTAGATCTTGTTCGTTTTTTATGAGAATCACCTTTGACTGAACATTTTTTCGGGCAAATATTTTGCAGTTTTTTACCCACACGAATTGGAACTCCTTTTCTTTTGCCAAGTTTTTTGTCTTACTGAGGAGGATTTTGTTCTCAACTGTCAAATGGTCATTAACATATATACGACCTTTGTTTCCTGTTAATTATTGTAATACAATAAATAAGTGATTTACACTATAATATTTGGTTTGGCGTTACACCGAAACCGTAGGGTTCTAGGCGACTTGGAGAAGGAAATGGACTGTATACTGAGGATAGCGGTTCTTCGCCGCCTAGGAGATGGTTACGGGAAGGGGTGATTGAGTGGGTATAGGATATTTCAAGGATGGAGGGCACTTACCTTATACAACCTTCTTCGTTTCCGTAGGGCAGTCTCCTGGTGGTTTCGTGATGCAGCTGCTTGTTTTCACTTCAATTCACCGTCACTCCCACTTGCGAGCGGTTTATATATGCGGTAATAAATCACATACAGCGATGCGGCGCGATACGAACGAGACGGCGTTCTCAGCGAGCGGAATGTTCTGGACTGTCACTCGCGTCGACGATCGCGGCGACGAATCAGGTGAAAGGCAGTGCCTCTTCCAGGGAGTGGGGTAGAGGGAGACGGAAATATGGTATCGCTCACACTTGTACGTGGAACGATTGATGTTGATGCGATTAGTTATAGATAGGAAGGTAGATGGCGCTACCATATCCCCCCGGCCCTAAAGGGTTGCCTTTAAAAATAATAGAATTGAACTTAGCTATGTTGGGTGTACTACCGCATAACCCCTCAATAGGCTAAGACAGCGATATGACAATAAAATTAATCTAAATTAACTTTAGCGAAAACTACAAACGCAATAATAGCGAAAACTACTAACTAAATACTTATACTAAGAGGTAGGTCCAACTTCAGGCTAGATCTCACTGAGTTGGAAGCGGACGCGAGTTGATCAGTGCCTCGACTTGTGCAAGGACAGTTAAAGGCTCTTCGTAAGAGAGGATCTGTTGACCTATAACTTTGAAGAGATGCGTTTTAATTACTTTGACCATGCTTGCCCAACATCCACCGAAATGTGGTGATGCTGGTTGAATAAACTTCCAGTCAATATGATCTATGGAACGTTCTTCCTGAAGACGAGTACGATAACCCGCGACGTGATT
The DNA here is from genome assembly GCA_944739405.2 of Euclidia mi. Classification (NCBI taxonomy): domain Eukaryota; kingdom Metazoa; phylum Arthropoda; class Insecta; order Lepidoptera; family Erebidae; genus Euclidia; species Euclidia mi. Next base: position 8,501,103 of record OX123188.2, on the reverse strand, counting down.
GAAACAAGTAGCGGGAACAAGTTCAATCAATTTACTAACGCGGTTGGCGACAAAGTCTGCCAGCGGTGAGGAGAAGAATAAATCCTAGCGAGCACTACCTTGGAGTCGGAAAATGCGTATATTTATTAATAGAGTGGTGGGGCAAAACTGTGTCTTGAACCTTGCGGAGCAACTGAGACAGCAGAAGGGCCGCGCACAACTCCAGTCTCGCAACCGAAATGGTTTTAACAGGCGAGACTTGGCACAAACTAACTGCACCGAGTAGTTAGAACCAATGCGGACTTGCGGATATACGACTCCGCCGTAAGCACGCTCGCTGGCGTCAGCGAAACCTGTTAAGTTGATGGTACATCCATCTACCAACCCAAGATGACGCGGAATAGTAATTTGATTGAGCGCGGTAAGCTCAATACAAAACTGGCCCCAAGCGGCGACAATATGGTCAGGGGGTGTTTCATCCCACTCACACTTTGATAGCCAAAGCTCTTTGATCAAGAGCTTGGCGTACAAAATTGTGGGAGCCACAAAACCCATTATGTCCCATAGTCGAACCACTGTGGACAGCATAGTGCGTTTGGTGTACTTATCATCTGGTGGTGAGACGTCAAACCGAACACTATCGCAGGATTTGTCCCAGCGTAAACCGAGAACTTTATGCGGTACAGACTTCTCAAACTCAATGTCTGGAGAAGCTTTATGAGAATCTGGTATGCGTGCGAGAACCTCCTTAGCGTTGCTTGTCCATTTGACAAAATCAGTTTGGCCTCGCTTGTAAAGCTGAATAAGCTCTTCACAAAGCGAAATTGCTAGCGGAGCGGGTATGACATTACAGGCAATGTCATCTATATACAAAGCGGATGTGTAGTATAGTATAGTGTAGCGTAGCGTAGCTTAGCATAGCATAGCATAGCATAGCTAATTAGTGCTTTATCTTACACACAGTTTTAGCACCCACCTTGATCTCTTGAAGAGCAGAAAAACAACAAGATGTAATACAATGAGAAGTATGTAACGTAGGTACGGTACCCATAATCACATACCCAAGTACCGTCTCAATAGCGGGCGGTAAATCATATCGCTCACTACATACTATTTTAGTTAGTAGCAAGTGCGGAAATATTGAAGCTCCGATCAAAAGATCAATGCCTGCCGGATTCGCAAACTCCGCATCTGCTAGCGGCAATGACTGGAGTTGAGTGAGTGATGCTACGTCTACATTAGCGTTCGGCAATGCGTCCGTGATACGCTCCACGATAAGCGAAGAAATGTTAAAATTAATATTCCTATCAAAACGCGAATGTATTTTAATATCTACGGAACCCCTGCAATGCTTTTCTGATCCGCCTATCCCTTTGACGGTTGAGTTAGTATTTTTAAAGTTATTCCATAATCCGAGGCGTTTGAAGCATTCCGATGTTATTAGATTGGTCTGAGATGCGCTATCTAGCAGACAACGTACCATGTGCGGCGACCCATTAACATCATATACGATAACTTGCGCTGTCGCTAACAGAACAGTCTTAGACGCCGTATACTGCGTTTTGGCCCTGCGCGGATCATTATAGATGCGCGAGTGCCGTCCTCGCGTGCGCGTCGCCCGCGCAATGGATGTCATACACAACGATACTTCGCCCTCAGACGCGGAAGGCGCAGCTACCGTGGTCTGCACCTGCGGCGCAAGTGTGTCAAGGTTAGCGGCTTGGCTTGACAACCGGTTATTTTTATCGAAATGTAACAGTGTATGATGTTTTTGATTACATGATCGACACTTTGTCTTACTAGAACAATTACTTGTTTTATGTTTTATGCTTAAGCAGTTAATGCAAGCTTTGTTATCTTTTACGCATTTAAAACGAGCGGTTGCATGTAAATTATCGAAGGCGGGACACTTGTATAAGTGGTCGTGCACTATATTACTGCATAGACACTTCTGTGAATTATTACTATTAGATTCCAAACATGTTACTTAAGATTGTGGATTAGGGACCTTTGTTTGTTGCTGTTAGTGTTAGACGGGCCAGGTGAACCAGACTGCGTATTATGAAATATTCGACACTGATCTTTTATGAACGAAATAAAACTATCTAGTGTAGGTATTTTATTATTGCGTTCCGTCATCTCGAATGATCGAATTGTATCAGTGTCAAAGTTTTTTAAAGCGAGTGGAAGCAACATAAAGTCGGAAAGATCTTCTAATTTTAAATTCCTAAGAGAATTAACCGCGGTTCCGAAGTTATCAATAAACAGCTGGAAATTCGAGACAGACGCGTTGCCGGACAATTTGAGATTTAAAGCTTGGTCAAAGTACGAAGACGCTAGGACGCGCGTGTCCTGATATCTGTCAAGTAGTGACTGAAATATGACCTGATAATTCTCAGCACTGGGTGTGACACCTGCAAATACGGACTGGGCTTTCGGTGACAGTTTACCTATTAAATAGTACAACCTGTCAGCATCTGTCAGAGAACCATTATCGTGCACTGTAGACTTAAAATTCGCATAGAATAACGGCCAATTTCGTATATCTCCATCAAACGACATAATCTCGATTGGCGGTAATCTCGGTTTGCGGGCAACGGGCTCTGCTGAACATTTACCCTCCAATTGCGATTGTATACGCTTAATAATACAATAAAGATCTTCGAATGAGGTATACGCCTGATAGTTCGGTTTTTCATCAGGATTGATAGAAAGTAATCTTGCGTTATAATCGTCTAACAACTTATGAAAATCTGTTCTAATACTATCTACTGTTATACAATAACTGAGAAATGCTTCGCTATTACTGTCAGACATAGATGCGGTTTTTGATCGTTCATAGATGTTTTGAATGCGCTCAAATAAAATATTGCGTTTTGCTTCTAAGATTGTCATCTCTTTGTCTTCCGACACGCGTGACTTCTTTTGTTGTGACATGCTTACGTAAGTATAAGCTAATGAGAACGAAACAAAATAAGAATATCTAATGTATCTATTATTTTACCTAAGTAGGCTAAGTAGGCAACACTTTAGAGCTGAGGACTTAAAAGTTGCTTGAAATATGAGATTTATAAGACAACTATGATAGTTGTAGAAATAATAATTTAATAAGTAGGGAGCTACATAAAAGTTTACCTACTGATGCGGGCGGAAATAACCATGTGACGGTTATGTGAATATATTAGGAGTATAGCTAGGTGCTATAACTGCCTAGGTATAGCGATATAACGTATAAAAACGTAAATGAATCCGACTCGTATGGATCAAAAAAATGGTTCGGCGTTACACCGAAACCGTAGGGTTCTAGGCGACTTGGAGAAGGAAATGGACTGTATACTGAGGATAGCGGTTCTTCGCCGCCTAGGAGATGGTTACGGGAAGGGTTGATTGAGTGGGTATAGGATATTTCAAGGATGGAGGGCACTTACCTTATACAACCTTCTTCGTTTCCGTAGGGCAGTCTCCTGGTGGTTTCGTGATGCAGCTGCTTGTTTTGTTTTTAAACAGCTGGAAATTCGAGACAGACGCGTTGCCGGACAATTTGAGATTTAAAGCTTGGTCAAAGTACGAAGACGCTAGGACGCGCGTGTCCTGATATCTGTCAAGTAGTGACTGAAATATGACCTGATAATTCTCAGCACTGGGTGTGACACCTGCAAATACGGACTGGGCTTTCGGTGACAGTTTACCTATTAAATAGTACAACCTGTCAGCATCTGTCAGAGAACCATTATCGTGCACTGTAGACTTAAAATTCGCATAGAATAACGGCCAATTTCGTATATCTCCATCAAACGACATAATCTCGATTGGCGGTAATCTCGGTTTGCGGGCAACGGGCTCTGCTGAACATTTACCCTCCAATTGCGATTGTATACGCTTAATAATACAATAAAGATCTTCGAATGAGGTATACGCCTGATAGTTCGGTTTTTCATCAGGATTGATAGAAAGTAATCTTGCGTTATAATCGTCTAACAACTTATGAAAATCTGTTCTAATACTATCTACTGTTATACAATAACTGAGAAATGCTTCGCTATTACTGTCAGACATAGATGCGGTTTTTGATCGTTCATAGATGTTTTGAATGCGCTCAAATAAAATATTGCGTTTTGCTTCTAAGATTGTCATCTCTTTGTCTTCCGACACGCGTGACTTCTTTTGTTGTGACATGCTTACGTAAGTATAAGCTAATGAGAACGAAACAAAATAAGAATATCTAATGTATCTATTATTTTACCTAAGTAGGCTAAGTAGGCAACACTTTAGAGCTGAGGACTTAAAAGTTGCTTGAAATATGAGATTTATAAGACAACTATGATAGTTGTAGAAATAATAATTTAATAAGTAGGGAGCTACATAAAAGTTTACCTACTGATGCGGGCGGAAATAACCATGTGACGGTTATGTGAATATATTAGGAGTATAGCTAGGTGCTATAACTGCCTAGGTATAGCGATATAACGTATAAAAACGTAAATGAATCCGACTCGTATGGATCAAAAAAATGGTTCGGCGTTACACCGAAACCGTAGGGTTCTAGGCGACTTGGAGAAGGAAATGGACTGTATACTGAGGATAGCGGTTCTTCGCCGCCTAGGAGATGGTTACGGGAAGGGGTGATTGAGTGGGTATAGGATATTTCAAGGATGGAGGGCACTTACCTTATACAACCTTCTTCGTTTCCGTAGGGCAGTCTCCTGGTGGTTTCGTGATGCAGCTGCTTGTTTTCACTTCAATTCACCGTCACTCCCACTTGCGAGCGGTTTATATATGCGGTAATAAATCACATACAGCGATGCGGCGCGATACGAACGAGACGGCGTTCTCAGCGAGCGGAATGTTCTGGACTGTCACTCGCGTCGACGATCGCGGCGACGAATCAGGCGAAAGGCAGTGCCTCTTCCAGGGAGTGGGGTAGAGGGAGACGGAAATATGGTATCGCTCACACTTGTACGTGGAACGATTGATGTTGATGCGATTAGTTATAGATAGGAAGGTAGATGGCGCTACCAATATTCATGTAGCGTAGCAATTGTAATAAATATTTTTCTAAAATAAATAGACGGTGTTTAAATGAATAGGTATTGTTTAAATGTGGCAGCCCTAGCCTCCTTACCCTTGTCTAGATGTAGTCGGCTTTTTCTACGAGATCAAAGGCGTCAAACTACTGTATGTCTTTATACTGTGGTTAAACTTGCTCCGGCTAATTCACCTTTTTCCTAGCGCTACCTGATGGTATCTTTTTTTCATTAACTACTACTAAAGATAGCAACATAATATCACCAGGTAGGTATACGAACTTCAGATAAAAAACAAAAACTGATAACAAGTGTCTGTAGCTTCGATTAAATATTTTGATCGAAGGTTTGTAGGTATATTGGAGACATCCTAAAAAATGGACAGGTTACAAGTACCCTTAACCGAAGAATGAGATGGGAGTGAATGAAGCAAGAGAAATATGTCAGGATCGTTGCAAATTGCGTTCCGTAGTCTCTGCCTACCCCTCCGGGAAACAGGCGTGAGTCTATGTATGTATGTTTGTATATTATAGAAATTGGATAATATTACACACAGTTTGAAGCGACAGCATTTGGCGCAACAACTACCTATAGGTATATCAATGGCACCAAGGCTGTAAGTCCTCCTTATTCCTAGGACCTAAGTATGCTTATTGCCATAGCAACTACTTACGTTTAACCGTGGGCGTCGGTGCGTGAGTCAGTAACGGCATCTCTAATCTGCAAAATCTAAGTATAGATCGGATATTGAATTCAGCGGTTAGCCTTTAATAATATTACAATATACACAATAGATTGTAATCTTCATCATCAGCTCTATATACAAAGTGTCGCACTGCTGTGAACGGGCTTCTTCTTACAGTGCCGCGCCGACTCAATCCAGCGCCTGTGTGCGAAATCTATGAAGTGCCTTTTTGTTAGTACTTTTTCGAAAGTAATTTTAATAATTATCGCTGGTATTTCACCCATCGCGCGGTTTTTTACCCTGGCGCCTGTGTGCGCCGCACATATCGCACATAGGGGCGACTCGGCCCCGTCTTCTTACTAGGAGAAGAGTAAGACTAAGGCCTACGACACACTTGACGGAAATTCCGTCGCGGATCTTCCGTTACGGTAAACGCTGAGAGCAATCGGAGCGCCGGATCATCCGCATAGTGTGTCTGGTATTCGTTATTTATATACAATAACTTGTATAGGCGTTCTGCCGTGGAAGATCCGCGACGGAATTTCCGTCAAGTGTGGCGAAGACCTAATAGTTTTGGCTTTGCATGGTCTGTTAGTAACCGAAGAATTTTCTACGGATTTCGCTCAGACACAGAACAAATCATTAACAAAAGATTTGCCGTGGTTGGGAATCGAACCCACGACCTTCGGCTTTATGTAAGGATCACTACGACTACACCTACAGGCCAACCAGCTGATTTTGATTTTCATGTACAACAAACTCCATCTTGTATCTCTAGATCGAATCCGCAAACCGCGGTATGTGATAGCGATCATCTTATTAACTTATCTGTTACAAAACCAGCAATCTTATGAAAAGAAAACCCAGCTGCTATGCGCCTCGATACACGATCTTATACGTAGCAAGTAAACCTGACTGCTAAGCAGAATGATTGATTGATTATCTTTATTGTACACCTTACAAATATTACATCATACTCATAGAACATAAGATATACAAATCACAAACAGAATGTACAAATGGCGGCCTTATCGCTAAAAAGCAATCTCTGCCAGGCAATATTAGGATGGACAGATGGTAGTGCGATAAATGGTGTAGTTTTAATGACAACCAGAATAGTCTACCTACAAGTAGTTCATTGATATACACTTGTGTATATCAATGAACTACCTTACATATGTTTGTAAACATATAAAGTGTGTTTCATAAACCTCCGTCCGATCTCGAAAGGACATATTACTGACTTATCAGGCATACCAGGAAAAATAATAAAAAAAATCTAGGTCATCATAAAACATCAGAATAAATTTCCTTAGCTCAGTGCTAACGAGAAACATTACCCCGAAATTGGCGAAAATTCTGTAAACTAACAACACTCCCCTCAATAGCGGAATCCTTTATGATTCTTAAGGCCCATCCACACGGCACAATTTTACCACTGATCAAATTTTCAATGGAATTGGCTTTGCCCGTCTACACGACACATTCAAATGACTGAATTTCATTCCGTCCACCCAATTGGTTAAAATCTGGTGGTCCGCACACCCGATGAACTTGAGTTGGACGACTGGCGTCTACACGTCACGATTTAATCAGGTGATTTAGTCAAGTTGGACGTAAAATTGTGTCGTGTGGATAGGCCTTTAAATTTATTAAAAATTGTCAGCTTTCGCCGCTTACCGTGTCAAAGGGCATGCCGCCTTTTTAAAATAGTGCAATTTTACCGTCAAGCGAGCCGCCGTACACAAAGGGACCGCTCTAGTGATGTTTACGATCAACAGATAATATCGATTTATTTAATTTTAACATGACATGTTAAAACTAGAATGATAAACTGCTAGGCTACTAGGCCAATGATAGCCTAGTGATGATACCAACGGACTGCTGTGCAGAGGGTATCGGGTGCGAATCCACGGCGCGCATCAATAATAATACATACATAATAAGATAATAAGACTTTTCCAAGTTACATGCGTAATAAATAGTTAATATCCCTGTGTCTCGGAGAGCACGTTAAACCGTCGGAACGACAGTCATGAAGATCTTTGACAGTCGTCACGCGGAGTGACTACCCTTAAATAAACTGATTCTAGTCTAAACCATGGAATGTTTTTATTTATTAACAGCAAATAAAAACATACATTTACACAAAGCTGACGTTTTAGGGGTTTAGCTACCGATATTCTATCAGGTAAACAATAACATAAAATATCGATAGAAACATTACTCCAGTGAATACCATTTGTTACATCTCTAATTATTTACCTATTTGATTTACGAATTAACTATTTGCCTACTTGAACACTCAGTCTTTCGCTAGCTTTCCTTTTGTTTAGACTTCCGCGTGAAATAGTAGATTCGTTAGGTATGTCATATTCAAACCCTGAATACTTTAACATGTTGATGTGCTTAGGTAGGAGTGAATGCAATTATGCAGGTGCTCGTAGGGAGTACGAGGAGCGGTATGCCAGACCACGGGGTCTACCCGTGCCGTCGGAGCGCGCGTTTCAACGGCTTCACCACCGGGTGTACAACACGGACAGTGCTCGCGATGATTCGAATCGCAATCATGGTGGCAGACCACAAAGTAGCGACGGTGTAGTGGAACAGGTCTTACAATTATTCGATGAGGATCCCACGCAGAGTACCAGGAGTGCGGCACGTGAACTGGGCACCAGTAACGCGCGAGTGTGGAGGATATTAAAAGAAGACGGACAGCATCCTTTCCACTACCAACGTGTTCACTCACTTATGCCGTCGGACTATGCCCACAGAAGACAATACTGCAACTGGCTACTTGGCAAAGTAGAAGAGGATGCTACGTTCTTGGAGCGCGTGTTATTTACCGACGAATGTTCATTTGTGCGGACGGGTGTTTTCAACTGTCACAATGAACACGTCTGGGCTGTTGAAAATCCACACGCGATGAAAGAAAGCCATTGTCAACATCGTTGGCGCATCAATGTGTGGGCGGGAATCCTCGGCGACCGTATTATTGGTCCGCATTTTTTAAATGAAACCATGAACGGTACCAATTATTTAAGATTTTTTAGGGAAGTTCTAAGTGACGAGTTAGATTCGTTGCCGTTAAGCTTCCACCGCAGCTTGTGGTTCCAGCACGACGGTGCCCCACCTCATTTTTTACGAGGTGTGCGTGAGTATCTTGACGCACAGTTCCCTGGCAAGTGGATTGGACGAAGCGGGCCTATCTCGTGGCCACCAAGATCACCGGACCTAACGCCTTTAGACTTTTACTTGTGGAGACACGTTAAACAAATAGTGTACCAAAAACCGTGTGACACTGAAGAAGAAATGCGTGCGCGTATCGTTTCTGCTTTTCGAAGTTTAAACCCAGGAGTGTTAAGAAGTGTGCGTTCGGATATGGTGCAAAGGTGCCGTAAGTGTCTGCACGTGGGCGGCGGACATGTGGAGAATGACCGTCGCAACTTACAGCAAGTTGATATTTTTATCAATTAAGGTAGGTACCTAGTTACGTAAGAATAAACCAATTAAAAAGTACGTAGTTATTAATGTAAGTACCGTAGTCATAGCGCGACGATTTTCTCTTAGATGGGTGACCGCGTGTGACATTACATGAAAGCGCTTCCGGGCTTCCGACGGCCCGTAAAGTCGCATCCAAGAATCGTTAGGCCATGTCGTAGGTATTCGAGCAGTTTGAAAACAGTGACACCAGAGTTGGCCACGCACTCGCACGAAACAAACAGAAAACCTTAATACAGTACTTTGTTTTACGGAGTTTTACCTAAACCGTCGAAGCAAAAGATCAGCTGTTGCATCAAGTGCATAAAATCTGTTTATACCTGAAATTATACTTGGCACGTGTAAAGGACGATGACGCGCGGCGGCGGCTTTTGTCAAAGGAGGCGGTCGGTTGGCCTGGTTGGCCTATGCACTCAAAGCCGCCGCTTTTGCCGTCAAATTTTTATGAACTTTAGGTAGATACCTAGCTAATACGATTTATGAGTCTTTAGTGTTGCCATGGGTAATCTGATATGATATTATTTAAAATTAATTAAATTTACATGGGAAAATTTTATGTTGAATTTCCGTGAAATAATGACAAATATCTCATCATTTTACGCTACTCTACAACCCCTTCATTGATCGGACGGGGGGATATGAAACACCCTGTATACATACACATATACATATACCTAGACATATATAAACATTTATACATACATAATTGGTTCGATTCTCACCTAGGATAAATATTGGGATTGCTGAGCAGAATGATTTGTGTCTGGATGCCATCATAATCATCATTTCAGTCTAGAGACGTCCACTGGCGGATTTAGGGATCCTAAAACTCTCCACACAGATCTTGTGTCTGGTCGTAATTTACCTATATAAGCAGATATATGTTTTTATTATTGAAGTGTGCCTGATAGTCTATTAGCTCTGCTTTATTCGTGATCATGTGTCATGCATGAGTGAGTTACCCAACTACCTGCGGACATCAAACCCTTAATAAAAGCAACGAAACATAAAAACTATCTGAAACCCACAACGCAGCAAAACGAAATTTACCTAGCGCTGTAACTTAGAAATTGTCTTACACCCTCGGATTTATTATTTATTTTTATGGCAATTATCATCGTACAAATATCTGTTAGTAGAAACTTTGGAGTGCATTGGCACTCCAAAGTTTCTACTAAGAGAGATAGAAGAAAGATATTGATCTTGCAACCCTAATAGGCACTTAACTAGTCCTGGGAATAATGAGCAGGAAGTTGAGCTCAACGCAGCTAAGTCAATTATTGAAGTTAACATACTTTATTAGACTTTAGAACGTATCACAGCAACAAGAATATCATAATATGCACAACTTCAAACTCTCTTTTAAACGTTCTCAGAAACAGGGATATTACCACCAACTGCTTTATACCAATATTTGGAATTGTCAGGGAAATCGCAATTGAGATTCTTACTCAGCTAAAAGTTTAATTTGAATTAAACAAATAACATCACAAGAACATTAAACTCTTTTACTGTAACGGGTTCTGGTAGTAAAACGCAGTAGAGGATCTAGATGCGTTTATTTGCCGAGTATTGTCTCACTTCCCTTGCCACGAGGATGACCGACCAACAACACGACACTGGCCTGAACACTAAGGGCTGCAGTCTCCCACGCTGTTCCCTCCGGTAGTGTGTAGGCAGGCTGCTCGAAGGCTGCGCGTAGCGGTACAGGCCCTCCCTGACGTTGGCTCAGCTGGCAGACGCCGGCGGTGTGTGTACGATGAGCAGGGCAGGCCAGACTCTTCGGCAGAAGTGACGCCGAAGGCGATGCAGGAAGTGTAGCGGTCTAGGAGCGTAGCCGAAGTCTTAAGGTGAACCTGGAACCTGAAGGAAAGCAGCATTAGGAGAGCCACAACCAATAGAGTCAGGCAGGCGGCGTCAGCCGGCCTCAGCTAGCAGGTAGAGAGATGGGCAGTACGCTAACGCAGTAAATGTAGTGCTTACCCGTAGCTGGGACCAGGATACACGTAAATACGACGTAGGGTCAGTAGGTACGCTTAGTTATAGTAGAAGCGACGTTAGAGTAGCGGTGCCGGCCTCTCTGTCGGCCCCTTTATATACCGGGCCCTCCATCAGGCTGAGAGTCCGTTTATGACCATATTTGGTCAGGCTTTGCGAGTGCGGACGATGGCTTTCTCTGATTGGCCGAGCGTATGGGCGGTACTGTGACGCAACGCGGTAAGTACCGGACATACGTTACAATACCGCCCGCCTTAGGAGAGGATTTTACGTGGCTAACAAGGAAAATCCGACTAGCTACGTTAGGTCTATGAGTCTGCTACTGTCCAAGCTAAGACGGCATATAGAGAGAAGGAAGGGAAAGTCTTCTACGGTTTGTAACAAATAGTTAGGCACCATAGTGTATAAGTTTTAGGTCCTTAATGTGCCAAAACCCAATAGAATTTCCAGACGCGTCCGACAACTCGTAAACGAGAGGCGACTTTTTATTAATCACTGTGCACTTCACGAATTTAGGGGCTAGTTTCTTACAGAAGGACTTATCCTTGTCGCTCTGATAAAAAGTCCGTTTCCACACAGTGTCTCCCACATTAAACTCAGCTGGTTTACGGCGTAAATTATACGTTTGGGAATTCCTAGCATGAGCTTGAATGAGGAGTGCCTGAACTTTGTCAAATATGCCTGATAAGTGACCTATGTTTTCTGCGTAATCGTCCCTAGGTATGTATACTATATCATCAGCGTCTGTGTCGACATAGTGTGAGCCGCATGGAACTAGTTCACGTCCATAGACTAAAAAACTAGGTGTATAGCCCGTGACTTCCTTAACTGCAGTATTTAATGCAAACTGCACCTTAGGTACGAGAGTGTCCCATAATCTCTGGTCATTTCCTACAAACGCCGCTAAGGTAGAACCAATGGTTTTATTATAGCGTTCGACCGTATTGACATGTGGGGAATATTTAGGAGTATAATGAAGATTAGGGATTTTGTACTTGCGCAACATAGCTTTTAAAGTAGCACTGACAAACTTTTTACCATTGTCCAATATAATTGTAGGTGGTATACCATGAACTAAAAATATTTTTTCTTCCAAAATATTAGTTATTATTTCAGCAGTTGCGCGCCTGATAGGAAAAAGTAGACAGTATTTACTAAAACAACAAGTTACTACGAAGATGTAGGCGTTTTGTTTTCTTGTGACGGGTAGTGGCCCCACCAAATCTACACTAATGGTTTGGAAGGGTCGTGAACACACTTTGGGTCGTCCCACGGTTCCCAATGGTGCGTGGTTCTGATGTTTGTGCGCGATACAAGTGTCGCAAGAATTTATGAACTTAACTACGTCATCGCGCATTTTGGGCCAATAGTAACGCAGTGCTAAGCGCTTGTAAGTTTTAAATATACCGAAATGCCCCGAAGTGGGTTCGGCATGGTTCTCTAATATGGCATTATTTCGATCAGAAGAAGGTAGTACTTCTTTCCATTCGAACTCCTTACGTAGCATACACCTAGATTTAATCAAACGATATAATTTATTATTTTTAATAGAATAGTCTGGATAGTCATTAGGCGAAGATAAACAACCATTGTAGGTGGCTGAATACCATTGATCAGTGTTAACATTAGGGTCATTCACGTTATTATTATTCGCGTTAATTATATTTACAGGTAGGGATCGTGATAACGCATCGGCTATAATATTATCCGCACCGCGCCGATGCTTTATTTCGAAGTTGAAGGCTGACAGACGAACCGACCACCGAGCTAATCTACCAGTCGGGTTGCTCAAGTTTAGGAACCATTTCAGTGCGGAATGGTCAGTATACACAACAAACTTTAACCCGTTATCTAAATAACAGCGCCAATATTCGAGGGCTGTTAGAACTGCTAATGTCTCCCGTTCTGTTATACTGTAGTTTTGTTCCTGTGCATTTAGTGACCTACTCATGTAAGCGATAGGTAGTTCCACGCCATCTATTTCTTGTGTAAGTAACCCACCGATGCCGCTCGCACTCGCATCTGTGTGAACTTGAAAAGGTTTCTCGTAATCGGGACACGATAATATTGGTGCGGAGCTTAACAATTGCTTTAGTTTACAAAACGAGTCATCAGCTTCCACCGACCATACAACCGTATAAATCGCCGATACCATGATGCAATGCCTAAGAACCTTTTGACTTCTTTTTTATTCTTAGGCGTAGCATATTGAAGAATAGCTTCCACCTTACATGGGTCTACTTGTAATCCTTTAGAGTTTACTACGTAGCCCAAGTACTTCAATTCATCACGGAAGAATTTAGATTTTTCCAAGTTGATGGTAAGGTTGGCCGATTTTAATTTTTCGTATACTTTATTTAATAGTGACACATGAGCATTAAAGGATGGCGATATAAGCACGATATCATCTAAAAAAACGAATACAGAGTTTTCAAACTCAGGACTGTTCGTAAACAAGTGATCCACCAAACGCTGTTGTGTCGCAGGCGCATTCGTTAAACCAAACGGCATAGTCACAAATCTAAATGTTCCTCTAGTAGGCACATAGAACGCAGTCTTATCACGATCACATTCGCGAAGAGGCGTCTGCCAAAAGGACTTAGATAAGTCTATACTACTTAGATATCTAGCGTTCCTAAGGTTGTCTAAAATTTCGGATACGTAAGGTAGTTTGTACGCGTCTTTTTTAGTAATAGAATTAAGTTTCCGACTATCTAAACAAAACCTTAGTTTACCGCCTTTCTTAGGCGTTAGTAAAATCGGTGACGACAACGGACTTTCGCATTTTTCTACCACTCCCAATGCAAGCATTTCGTCTAATTCGTCAATAATTATTTTCAATTTCGCCGGCGGTAACCTATAATATCTTTGGCGTATTGGCGCAGAATCGCCAGTGTCTATTGCATGTTCTATTAAGTGAGTTCGTCCTAAACCGGTTTTTTCAGTAGAAATCGACTCGTATTGCTTTATAATTAACTTAGCCGTTCTCTGTTGTGACTCACTCAACTCACTAAAAGATTGCAATACGTTCGTGTTACTTAGCTTATTTTCACCTAACACACTACACGGCAATGTTTTAGACATGCATACGGATGCGATATGGTTAGGCAGTAATTTAAATAGTTTCCAGAAATCGATGCCTAAAATTAAATTACTTGTAACTTCTGGAATAATATAAGCTTTCAATAAGTGGGTTTGATTATTAAAAGTAGTGGGTAAGTTGATAAAACCGCGCGGCAACAATATATTTCCACCCGCGGACCGAATGGAATTAGTGTTGTGACACTGCTGTATTTCTAACCCGGTTTTAGTAATTACCTCCAGATGGGAGTTGTTACCTAGAATTGTAATGGCTGAACCGGAATCGAGCAATCCACAAATAGGTAAACTGTTAATCGTTACGTTAACATAGGGCCGTAGGTCATTTTTAGGTTTATTATCCAGGATCGAGGCGACGGAATAACTAGAGAAATACACTTTTAGAGTGTTTAGCCAATTTCTCCAATCATCTTTGTCAAAATTGGTTGAATAGGTTGTAGAACCTAATTTAGATTTTGACACGCCCCGACCCTGACCAACTAGTTTTTTGGTTTCGTCGATTTACAGTTCGGGCAGTTAGGGAATGTCACATCCCTACAGCCGCACTTGAAGCAAATTGCGAAGCGATCGCGTTTGCATTCATCCAAACTGTGATCATTGATTCGGCAGCGCGGGCAGTACTTGGACGTGACTAGAGCGACAGAGCTAGGTTTAGACTTAGGTTTGCTAGGTTCGTTGTTCACAGTGTATTCGGACGTACCCTCTATAGTAGCAACGGGATCATTATTGTAGGAATTATTACGCGCTCGGTTATTAGGTTTGTGACTGTAAGCTACGTCTGGTGCCAACGTGTCGTTATTATAATACGGTTCGCGGAATTGAGAGTTCAAACATTTCATCCATTCGTAGTTTAAACATAACGTCTGCAGTGTTGCTATACTGTCTATTGAAGATATTGACGGAGCTAGCACTAGTGAGTAGCATGGACGTATGTTATGCAATAGGATGTCTAACTTTTCGCGTTCGGACAATCGCTTTGACGGAGACAGCCTAGCGAACAGCTGATTCATTATCGAGAGATAAATAATTATAGTTTCGGTAGCACCTTGAGTACGTCGGCGGATTTCATTTAATAACCGGTAGTCATAATCGTACGGTGTGAAATCGTCTATTAATTTAGTGGTGAGTTCTTCCCATGTAGTGAAATATTCTTTTAGGCCGCGGTACCAGTGAAGTGCGTTACCGGTGAAAATTTCGGAGGCATATGATAAAATTTTAGTGGAAGGTAGATTACGCGCGGTTTGGAATTCGGTTACGCGTTGTAGGAACGCTCGGACGCATCCCGTACCGTCGTATTTTAGCTTAGACAGTTCGCTAACTCTCAAATGCTCGCAATGCAATACTGGGGCTAACCCTGCCTGCGTCGAGGTAGACGGCGCAGGTTGGACCTCTGCCACAGCATCGGCTGAGCGAACAGCTGATTGCTCAATGGCGGACAGCTCCGCCGAGAGCTTGTCGAACCGGCTGCACAATTCGGTAATCCGTTTTGAAAACGCCGTAGGACGTTCCATCCTACGGAGTCTATGGTATAAGTGGTTGTGCAGTGCGGTAGACCTCTTAGCTAGGTTCGCGTCGTAAGAGGCAGATAACGAATTTAGTCGCTTGGCCAGCTCAGAGACGGCCTCGCTAGCGCCCTCGAAGTCCACCGCTATGGCTAGACCCGACTCCAAAATGTCATCATTTGGAATGGCTTCCAGTAATTTAGGGAGCTGCTTCCGCAGACCTAGGACAGAGGTAGCCGTCTCCTCACCTCTAATCGCGACCTCGTAAGCTAACTCGTTCTTGTTTAGCAGGAAGTATTTTATGGGGTGTGAGCCCATTGTGTATGAAGGAGTACCGCGTAAGTATAACACTACACACTACACTTAGTGCGCAAGCGTTCCGCCCTTACAAATGGCCTACTTTACGATTAGGCGTAAAAGTTCGACCGTTAGGACTAATTAGAAAAACGTTAGATTCAAATTTGCGAACTAGTATGTAGTAGGTAGTTACACTAAAAGGTAGGCAATTAGTACAACAATACGTACCGGTTCGCTGTAGCCGCACCTGCTCGCTTACAATGATGGAGACCTGCTAGATGAGAACTCGAGCACGGAAAGCGAGACAATAACCCACGTAGGCGCCACTGTACGGGCTCTGGTAGTAAAACGCAGTAGAGGATCTAGATGCGTTTATTTGCCGAGTATTGTCTCACTTCCCTTGCCACGAGTATGACCGACCAACAACACGACACTGGCCTGAACACTAAGGGCTGCAGTCTCCCACGCTGTTCCGTCCGGTAGTGTGTAGGCAGGCTGCTCGAAGGCTGCGCGTAGCGGTACAGGCCCTCGCTGACGTTGGCTCAGCTGGCAGACGCCGGCGGTGTGTGTACGATGAGCAGGGCAGGCCAGACTCTTCGGCAGAAGTGACGCCGAAGGCGATGCAGGAAGTGTAGCGGTCTAGGAGCGTAGCCGAAGTCTTAAGGTGAACCTGGAACCTGAAGGAAAGCAGCATTAGGAGAGCCACAACCAATAGAGTCAGGCAGGCGGCGTCAGCCGGCCTCAGCTAGCAGGTAGAGAGATGGGCAGTACGCTAACGCAGTAAATGTAGTGCTTACCCGTAGCTGGGACCAGGATACACGTAAATACGACGTAGGGTCAGTAGGTACGCTTAGTTATAGTAGAAGCGACGTTAGAGTAGCGGTGCCGGCCTCTCTGTCGGCCCCTTTATATACCGGGCCCTCCATCAGGCTGAGAGTCCGTTTATGACCATATTTGGTCAGGCTTTGCGAGTGCGGACGATGGCTTTCTCTGATTGGCCGAGCGTATGGGCGGTACTGTGACGCAACGCGGTAAGTACCGGACATACGTTACATGATATATAAATAAAACCGCGAAACGTTAAACGGCGCATAAATGGTAGATTTCATCTACAAATAAAATTATCTGTATAACAAGTTACACTTGTACGTCATCTTTTACGTTTTCTCAAGTTAGTTGGCCGCGTAATGCTTTATAAATCTCGCAGATGGATCGGAGACACCATGTACCCATTTGGGCATCCAGAAGTACGGAGTGAACACATGCTGTCCTGGATAAGACTTCTCAAATATGTATCTGTAGTATCTCGAATCCGCTGTCGTGGGCTGTACGCCTGCATACACAACATTCTCATCAACAGATCTCTCAGAGATGATTTCCCCGATCGTAGTAAACAGTGACTTTTTAACTGACGCCACACCATCACTGAAAGCCACTTTGTGACGCCACAGTATCGTGTCTGGCAACAATCCACTCTTCGCGAAGCTATTTCTAAGCAAATGCTTCTCAATACCACCCTGTGGTCGTCTCAGTTTCGGGTCAACGCTGAGGTAGTGGCTAGTGAACTGGATATCCAAAAACGGTACTCGAAGCTCTAAGCTGAATGCACTAGTCGTGCGGTCGGCGCGGAGACCATCGTACATGTAAATGTCTGAGAGCAATCGTATGCTCTCATCGTGTGCGACATTCTCTGAAGGAGCGTCCCTGAAGTAGATGTAGCCCTGTGCTACCTCGTCTGCACCCTCTCCACTGAACACGATAGTTGTGTTGGTCTTTTCTTTTATGTACTTCGAAAGTAAGTACAAAGTCAAACTGGCACGTATCGTGGTGATGTCAAATGACTCCAAGTGATAAATAACGATGTCTAACGCCTCCTTGACATCGCTTTCATCAAAAGTAACCTCATGGTGCTCTGTACCAAGATAGTCGGCTACTGTCCGCGCTGCTATCAGATCTGGTGACTCTCCCATACCTATCGCGAAAGTCTGTATCTTATATGGCAAGTTGTGCTTCTTTGCTAGTTTAACTACCAAAGCAGCGATCAGCGAAGAATCTAATCCTCCACTGAGCAAACAACCCATTCGTCTATCAGACATCAATCGTTTTTCACACGCAGCTTCTAAAAGTAACGCAGTTTTCTCTTCAACCGTTTTACCCTCTAAGTCTGACTCAGGTACGTATGGCACGAAGTTCGGGGGCATACCCGGTGACGTGTACCGCTCAATAAAATCTAACTTAACTTTGCCGCTCTCTAATATACTCCATTGAGCGTAATTACCCGGGGGGAACTGTCTCAGTGTGGAACTACCGTTGCCGTTTTGTTTAAGCTTAATCAGACCCTTTCCTTCAGATGAGATTCCCAAGACACCTCTCTCCTCATCCCAGTATTTGAAAAGTGGGCGGACGCCGTAAGGATCGCGGGCCACGCAGATTTTCTTTTTCTCTCCATCGACTAGACAGAAACCGAATACGCCGTCGAGGCTCCTAACGGCTTTTTCTAATCCAAAGTTATGGTAAAGATGCGTAATAGCCTCAACGTCGCACTTTGTTTCGTAAGGGAATTTGTGTTGATCTTGCAGACGCTTGAAGTTGTATATTTCTCCGTTGCAGATGAGGTTCGTGCGAGGATAGAGATGCAACCTCATAGGTTGCATGCCGTGTAGGCCGTCAACGATGGCTAGTCGGCGGAATCCAAAAATCGCCTTTGGTTCTCGAGCATCGGCCTCGAACCGCCAGGCATCGGGGCCGCGATGCCGGATCGTCAGAAAGCTCTCCGTGCATAGCGGACACAAGTCCTCGCTTTCGCCAAACAATGCCCAAATTTCACACATCGTGTACCTGAAACAAATACAAGAATGCTGTTATTCACCGATCTTGAATATACGCATGATTGCCTAATTGGCACTCTGGTATAATGCTGCACTTAGATTTAAAATTGATTATTAACTTCCGATTTAGTGTGTCATGTTTTCGGTAAAAAATGTCACAATGGTAAAAATCTATGAGTAAAAGTTAAAAAAAAACTCTGTAAATAGTAACCGGTATGTTTAACATTATAAGATTAGGTATGTTATAAAATAGAAATGTTAATGGACATGAGAGCAGAAACGTCTGCCTATCCCGCAAAGAATGTGATTCCCAGGTACTATACAGGTCTGCGCACTTTACGCATCGAGTCATACCTAATGAAATGATAGACCGTGAATCTGAACTAAATACTTATTCATTACGAAATTTCAGGCCATTTACACAGTAAATTGGGTCACTAGTTCTATAAAGAGAAAAACAAGCCCAAGCAAACAAACTCCTCACAGTTGCCGGTGTTTGCGCACAAATATTATTAACCAAATGTCCTATCATTATGGTATCAACAAGAAAGAGAGCTATCAAATTACTAATTCAGCGGACAGGAAATTATTCAAGAGATATACTTTTCAACGACATCTTAGACAGTGAAAAGGCAAAAGAAAGTTTTAATGAAGTCTGTACAACTAGCCAATAAATAAACTCCGAGCAAGTTGAAAAAAAAAACGTGTTTTTTGCTGAACAAGTTCATAGATTTTAACTTTAATAGTTTGAACACAAAAAGTGCTTGGGGATTTAATTATTTCTTGTCCTGGATGCTAACGAGCAGTTGTGAAATTTTGCTCAATCTTTTATATTCTTAAACAAGATAGCGAGAGTCTTGGAAGGCAGATCCATTTATTATTAAGATATCTTAACTAACTTTATTCACAAGTCAAGTGTTTAACCAGAAATAAATTAAATAATGTTTTATAAAGGACGATTTTAAATTGGTGTACAGAAAAAATAAAAATAGAAGTGATATTCTAAAGAACTTGTCGAAGATTGCATTAGTTTTAGAATGAACTGAGAGCCGATAAATTATAGAGTTAATTAAGCAACCAAATTTAAGTTGGAACTTGAACCATTAACGAGAACATTAGGATTAGAACAAGACGAGTGTCTGCAAGTTAGTCGAGTTACTAAACGCTCTGTTTAAAAGCATCGATTCACTTTGTGACAAAGATTTAAGCTGTGCGCCTGTGTGAATACTGAAACTAATAAACTTATTAGTTCTCGAGTGGCCAATTTGCTACAAAGCTTTTGGCAGGCGTTTGTTGTATAAATAAAATATTCTCCTCTTACGCCGCTTACACATATCAAAGGAAAACGAAATTAGATATTATGGTACGTTGAAATTATAATAATTACTATAACGGTTATGACGGGATCGTTATATTTTTAAGTACAGAACACAGTATCATAACTTCGCGTCGAAATCTAAATCCAAAAGATCAAAAACAGAACATTGTCGCATAATTAACGAACCCATCAAAAACTAATTGATGAAAGATTCATACAGAAATCTTGTACAATTCACAAATAATAAATGTGAAGCACAATAACGTCGAATCTCCATACTAAACTTAAATTGGCAATTCTAAATTCATCACGGATTATTATTTAAGCAACAAATCTATTAAAGCGAGCCTACGGGAGCAGAATACATAAATCAATTAACCAGGACAAGAGAAGCCTTGGTGAGGCCTCCTGTCCATTTCTGAGAGCAGCATCCTATTTTGGCGACACCGTCCCCCTAGGGTGCAGAATCGTCTCTAACTCGCCAGTTTAATTCAAATATTACTTGTGGAATTGAAGTGTCGGTTGGGCCACGACATTCGAGAGTTAAATACGCTGAAATTCTATTATCAAATTGGGTTATACTCGGCCAGCCGTTGATTTGATTGAGGGTTTATGGGGAAAATAGATTTGTGTTGTTTGGGGCGTCTTATTTGAATTACGATCTCTAGTGGCTCTCGCCTCTCGGTGAATATTATTCGCGTTTATACAAAGGAATAGATAGGCGAATAGCTACGTCAGTGAGCTAGAAATGCGTCATCATCATCATCAGCCTTTAACAGTCCACTGCTGGACTAGGCCTCTCCTTTGAAAGGAGGAATTAGCCTACTATACCACGCTGGCCAAACGGATAGGTATAGGGTTTGTATCAAGTTTTTCCTTCTCTTATAGTGCTGTTGTCTGCATAGTATGCTCCCTCTGCCGGTTCTTACGACACCCATGGGATGATATGGGGTGGTGACATTCCGTATTCTTAATCCGTCACCACACGGAAGTCAGAAATGCGTATCATTTTATTTTTAGTGCAATCGTATTTTACAAAATTGAACGGGCTTCTTTCTTACAGTGCCGCGCCGGCGCCGACGCAATCCAGCGCCTGTGTGCGAAATCTATGAAGCGTCTTTTTGTAGTAGGTACTATTTCGAAAGTAATTTTAATTATTATCGCTGGAATTTCATCCGTCGCGCGGTTTTTAAACGGTTTTATTTTACTATGTTAGATGTTGGTAGAGGACGCCCAAGACGGACTTACGCCGACCAAATTGGTGATGTATTGCAGAAGGGCCAAATCAAAAGTACCTACCCGTAACCGACGAGCATGCATGACGAAGTTAATGAATGTCGATGAAGCGAAAGAGGTATGTTTGAACTGGAGCATTTGGCGTTCCATAGTCTCTGCCTGCCCCAATGGGAGACAGGCGTGACGTTTAGATAGATAGATAATTTTACCCTGGCGCTTGTGTGCGCAGCACACATCGTACATAGGGACGACTTGGCCCTGTCTTCTTACTAGGAGAAGAGTAAGACTAAGACCTACGCCACACTTGCCGGAAATTCCGTCGCGGATCTTCCGTTACGGTAAACGCTGAGAGCAATCGGAGCGACGGATCATCCGCATAGTGTGTCTGGTATTCGTTATTTATATACAATAACTTGTATAGGCGTTCTGCCGTGGAAGATCCGCGACGGAATTTCCGTCAAGTGTGGCGAAGACCTAATAGTTTTGGCTTTGCATGGTCTGTTAGTAACCGAAGAATTTTCTACGGATTTCACTCAAACACAGAACAAATCATTAACAAAAGATTTGCCGTGGTTGGGAATCGAAACCACGACCTTCGGCTTTATGTAAGGATCACTACACTACACCTACAGGCCAACCAGCTGATTTTGATTTTCATGTATAACAAATTCCATCTTGCATCTTGAATTATCTCTAGATCGAATCCGCAAACCGCGGTATGTGATAGCTATCATCTTATTAACTTATCTGTGACAAAATTCACAGCAATCTTATGAAAAGAAAACAAAGCTGGTATGCGCCTCGATACACGATCTTATACGTGGCAAGTAAACCTGACTCCTAAGCAGAATGATTGATTGATTGATTATTCTTTATTGTACACCTTACAAATGTTACATCATAGAACATAAGATATACAAATCACAAACAGAATGTAGGTACAAATGGCGGCCTGATCGCTAAAAAGCAATCTCTGCCAGGCAATCTTAGGGTGGACAGATGGTACCCAAATAAGTCTAGTGCGATAAATGGTGTAGTTTTAATGACAACCAGAATAGTCTACCTACAAGTAGTTCATTGATATACACTTGTGTATATCAATAAACTACCTTATATATGTTTGTAAACATATATACATACACATATACATATACCAAGACATATATAAACATTTATACATACATAATGGGTTCGATTCTCACCTAGGATCAATCTTGGGATTGCTGAGCAGAATGATTTGTGTCTGGATGCCATCATAATCATCATTTCAGTCTAGAGACGTCCACTGGCGGATTTAGGGATCCTAAAACTCTCCACACAGATCTTGTGTCTGGTCGTAATTTACCTATAATATGCAGATATATGTTTTTATTATTGAAGTGTGCCTGATAGTCTATTAGCTCTGCTTTATTCGTGATCATGTGTCATGCATGAGTGAGTTACCCAACTACCTGCGGATATCAAACCCTTAATAAAAGCAACGAAACATAAAAACTATCTGGAACCCACAACGCAGCAAAACGAAATTTACCTAGCGCTGTAACTTAGAAATTGTCTTACACCCTCGGATTTATTATTTTAATTTTTTTGGTTTATTCCCATCCAGTAACACCCTAAAGTGTTACACTGTTACTCGTTGGGAATTTAGTAACAGTGCTACTCGTTGGTAAAAGACGCGGGTAAATCATCCCATTATGTAATAAATACCTTCAGTTGTTTTTGCATATTACTTAATCATAATTATGTTTCAGTCTAATTAGTATTAATATGATTATACTACATAATCAAAGTTTTGTTTAAGATACATTTTAAGATGTACCAAGACTACATGATTTATAACCAACCAATAATTTTAATTTCAACATGATTTTATATAATAATAATAATTTATTTATTTTCCGAAATTACAAAATGATAATGGTCTTATATTTAATTAAATTAGGTAAAATTAGTATAGGGTGCCTGTACTAGGGAAAACCTGTGCTACAGGCATAAAGAGCACTCACAACTATCTAGGTGACACTAAAAATAAATGTCTACGTACTTAACAATACTAGAAATACATGTTTTAAATACTTACTTACTATAAAACTTAAAGAATTCTTATATAAAACTATTACTTGTGGAATGACACATAGTTATGCTGCCTTATTTAATAACAGTCAGCAATTTCTCGGTCTGTTCATAATTCAATGTTTGTAAATACTGATTGATACGTAATTTAGCTCTAGCGTAATTCAGGTCATATATCGATGTTTCTTTGTTTATTTTATTATATATAAAAGTACCTAAAAATGCAAAGAATCTATTAGTAAATACAAACTTTGATTCAGAACTTGAAGTACAGACAATATCTTTCCGTCTTTTAGTGTTAGTAAGGTTGGGGTTATACGTAAGTGCAGTATGCTGTTTTAGTGCAGTGTATAGTATAAAGAGTTGACGAACTGTTAGAACATTACAAGACTCATACAGTAGGCTCGTGGGAAAGCGGAAAGGTCGTCGAGTGGCTACTTTTAGGACTGCTCGTTGTGCTCGTTCAATAGTTAGCATCACTGATTTGCCAATACCGCCCCAAGAAGTTATACAACATCTAAAGAGATTTGTTTTGTTTGCTTGTTATTTCTAGGCCTGCACAATATTGCAAGATGATTAAATGTCTGCAGCTTTAAGAATAATTAAATCTGCTAGCAATATCACCATGAATGTCGGAACAGGTACCTATCTATCATCTTATTTAAAATCTATACCCTATGAATAAAAGTTGTTTCGTGTCTGAAAAGGTCCATAAATAAAGAAAAGACATTTAAACATTTTGTAACAAGTTTAATAAAATTTAGAAAATACGTCATAGCTACAAAAAATTGAAATAGAAAAATTGAAGAATTTGTTTTTGCTGGTTCATCTATGATTACCCAAAAAACCACGGAGTTAACAAAATTTTGAAGTTCTTATCCAAAAACTAGACACTTGGAGCTACAATTTCCTTTTTTTTATTTCCTGTACGACTATTTCTCGCGAAGTTACGGCCTGTTGAAAATTGCCCAAAAATTTGGATTTTTTTCCCTTAATTTTTTCCAGTAGTATATATTAAACTAAAACTAACTTATTGCATGGGTGCAATAAGTTATACTAAAAGTATTGCAAGTTGCTTATATGTTGAACGTTACATTGTATGCATCACAACTTACTCATGAAAAAAGTATAAAATATCGATTAATTAATAAAATTAAAGTATAGTAAATACGTAAAATACACTAAGTAATTTACAGGTATATGTGGACTAGCAAATTAATCACAAGTCAAGCACACAACATACATTCGTTGGCAATAATGATCGTCAATAGTTACTCTGTTTATGTTTTATGTTGGTTACATAATTTTGATTGTGATAGTTTTAGTTTTAGTTCCAGTAGATATCTATCAAAAACTTTGTACCGAATTTTATCAACGTTGATTTAATTGTGATATTTGAATTACTAGTCTGTAAGTTATTTTTAGTTTAATATACACTACTGGAAATAATAAGGAATCAAAAAAAAATGCTAATTTTTGGGTCATATTTCAACAGGCCGCACAGTGTTATTATTCCCTCGAAAAACGGACATCCCCTTTTTATTAACATATCCGGTAGAACAGGTTACTTCAAAACTAAGAGTTTTGAAGTAACCGTGTGAGAATTTTGTCCCAATCTAGAGATATATTTTTTTTTTGTTTTCCATATAAGACAAATGCAATAACTTTAGATCCAAACCCTTTTTGTTATGTCTTTGATTGCAGTTACTTGATGCTTTATATAAGGTAAATTATCAAGCAAATGCTCATTTTATCGTTAACCGGTGGTGAGTAACATTGAATTTTACATATTTTCGATTTTATTTTTTTTATGGGCTTATTTCATGGTATTTGGATTCAATATCGAGACAAAGTGTTGCTTTGGCACTAAGAAGTACTGATTTAAAATATCTTATGCAAATCTTAAGTTGTCTAGAATATACAGGTCTCTGAAATTTAGGTACTAGGGTTGGCACAACTCGTATATTTTCATGTTTTTTTTAATAATTACGTAATAATAGGTCCTTCTACCGATACCGATAGGCTTCCATTTTTTGTATATCTATTTTTCGTATATACATTGTTATAAAATATTTAATATAAAATCTTATGAGTAAAAATAAATAAATAAGTACATAGTAACATGTATATCTGAAATAAGTTACAATATTTTTGATTGTCATGTTGTTAATGATGAATCCAAATATATTCATATTATTTTATCGATAGTTGAAAAGTAAATTAAAATGAATGAATGTAATTATGATGCTAGTAACTCAACTAACTTAACTCCCTTGTCGCTCTAGTGGTCGCAAGCGCGACTGCTGAGCATGAGGTCCCAGGAGGTTTCGATTCTCGGGTCGGGCAAGTGTTATTGAGTTTTACCATCAGGAATTTACCAGTAACAGCCAAAAATATTATTTTTTTGTAAAGTGATGACCCTAAAATCAGAATTATCAAAATAAACTTTAGATGTTAATAACTCCTAGACAGCGCGAGATTTGGGTTTGTTTTTTTTCTCGTGATTGGTTGGTGTCTATATATAGTGCACCATACATATGGAACCCAACTAAGCAAAACTACAACCCTGAAAAATCTAAATCCAAAAACACAAAAATAGCATATTTCTTAATATTTGTACCAATTAGTGCTCGTATGTATTATTTTTTAAATACCTTTAATATTGTTTTAATACATATAATAAAGAAAAGGGTAGAATAATGCGTATTTTTTTTGTTATTAATTAATTTAGAAAAGCTAAAAAATATACAAAACTTTTTTTACTCGTGTTTGGTGTAAAATTATCACACGGGTATTTTACTCTTACTTTTGAAGTAACCTGTTCTATCGGATAAGTTAATAAAAACGGGATGTCCGTTTTTCAAGGGAATAATAATACACACTTCGCGAGAAATAGTCGTACAGGAAATCAAAATAAAGGAAACTGTAGCTCCAAGTGTCTAGTTTTTGGATAAGAACTTCAAAATTTTGTTAACTCCGTGGTTTTTTGGGTAATCATAGATGAACCAGCAGAAACAAATTCTTCAATTTTTCAATTTCAATTTTTTGTAAGTAGCTATGACATTTTTCTAAATTTTATTAAATCAGTTACAAAATGTTTAAGTGTCTTTTCTTTATTTTTGGACCTTTTCAGACACGAAACAACTATTATTCATAGGGTATAGATTTTAAATAAGATGATAGATACCACCTGTTCCGACATTCATAGTGATATTGCTAGCAGATTTAATTATTCTTAAAGCTGCAGACATTTAATCATCTTGCAATATTGTGCCGGCCTAGAAATAATAGCAAACAAAACAAATCGCTTTAGATGTTTTGTAGTCTTGGTACATCTTAAAATGTATCATATACAAAACTTTGATTATGCAGTATAATCATATTAATACTAATTAGACTGAAACATAATTATGATTAAATAATATGCAAAAACAACTGAAGGTATTTATTACATAATGGGATGATTTACCCGCGTCTTTTGCCAACGAGTAGCACTGTTACTCGTTGGGATACTTTACCCGCGCGTTTTCCCAACAAGTAACATCTGTTACTCGATGCAACTTTTTATTCCCATCCAGTAACACATATACTTAGGGTGTTACTCGTTGGGAAAACAAATGTCCCAACGAGTAACATGTGTTACTCGTTGGGAAAAAAAATCCCAACGACTAACAGTGTTACACTTTAGGGTGTTACTGGATGGGAATAAACCGAATTTTCAGTCATATAAAAATTCTTAACAAAAAAACTAAGTGCAATCATACCAGACATCAAAACGATAAAACACATTTTATGTTCTCAAAAATTTGGTCTTGACAGTTTTCGAAATAGATATTCGATTCAAAAGAAATATGATACGTGAAAAGATCTGTCAAATATTTCATAGATTGATGTTCGTTATAACCTCGCAGGATGAAATTTCGACGCACATTTCGGCTAATCCATAAGGGACAGAAAAACTTTTGTAATAAATGGGTGAAAAATACTTTTTCGCAAGTTACTTTTTAAGTTCTTTACGCGTTTGCGTGTGTTGTGTTTGCTGTGTGCCCCGGGTGGATAATATTACTATTTAAATGGCAACATTTAATGCTAAATTGGATTATTTATTTTCGAACTCCTACAATTGCCTTTTGTTTAAATTCGTTGCGGGCTCCAAGTTATTTCTACTTTTACCGAGGATTCAGGGGACACTCTTTTTCTTCAATTTTCGCTCATTGGTCAATGACTGCAGATCGGTAATACAGGTCAATCCGGTCATACAGCAGTCGGGGTGCGCATGTGATTAGTTCCAAAAAAAACTAGGTACAGAAAAGTATGCGTACGATTAAATGGATATTTTATTTTTATTTAACACAAATAATATGCATAACTATTTAAATTAAGTGATTGCCAACCTATGAAGTCAAGTAAGAAGCTGCAAATTTGAATTGTCTTCCTTGTGATTTTTTGCTTCCTTAGGGGCAATAAGGGAATCTTTGTTTTTAAGTGACATTGACGCTGGCGAAGTAGCAGACAAAAGCTAGTACATATGCAATACAAGAATAATTATATTAGTTTACAAAACAAAACCAAGCTTCAAAAACATGTATGGTTTAGGTATCTGTGGACACTAAAACAAAGGAATTGTCTTTGGACATATTTTTTACATCAGCTGTATTGTTTAAAATTTTCTGCCACTCGCCATCTGTCGTGTTTTGTCCCAAAATACACAAAAGGATATCGAGTCTGACTTGCCTCGTTCTATATTCGACATGTCTGTAATATCACTTTTGCAAAAACTTTCTGCTTTAGGTCTATCAGAATGAAAATAAAAATGTCAAAGATTGTTTAAATTTAGATCAAAATTATTTGTGATATGTCATGTTGGAATAACAAAGAAACAAACTTGAGATAATTTAAATATGTTTAGATATCTGTTACCCACTCACCTGTATGAAATTGGTTGGGATTTGACATAGAGGTCATCGATATACTAGCAAAAACGTTTTTTTACTACTTAGTACTCTATGATAGAGGTTTTTAATGTCTAGATTAACAGAAAATATACATTTAATTGCAGACTAAATCGCAGGTACAGGCAAGTTAGTTCGTAAGACGTTTGTAATACATACCGACTTCATTTGCCTTTTGTGGCAAAAGAGCCATTGACTTAAAGATATAATTATGTCGCTGTCGACAAATCGTTCGGGGATGTATAGTTTCTGCGGCCAGTTATAAAAGTGGAAATGGTTCTCTCGGCTGTCCATCTACAAATTTAATTTCGATGTCCAGTATTGGACGGTTCCTCAAGAAGGTAGAACTTCATAGGTCTAAAAGCCGCAGAAGTTAGAATGATGAACACTATCGATAGGTTATTTGAAAGGTTGTTGTATATTTTAATCAAAAGAAAGTCTAGCGAAAGAATTTTCCAAATTTAGAACAATATATCAAAATGACTAGCGCTATGCCAAAATAATTTTCTAAAAGAATTTTTCACGCTTGAATTAAATATAATAGTCTGATGAATGACGTGAACATTTCAATTTTATCTTTCGAATCCAATAAATGCAAAATATTTTAAAACTTTTATTAAAATTTGCAGCAATTGCTGCTGTAACATTTTCACAAGACGGATTATGCCTAAGGCACTTTCTGTTAGTTAAAGTGTTTGCAATTCACTCATCGATTGCAGGTATATTTAAGATTAAAATTTTAATATTTTTATTCAATGAACGCAAGCAATATTGATCTTACAAGTCATTATATTGATATTGAAACTTTGGGACATAACTTAAAGATAATCTTTGACTGCTGGTGCCATAGATATATTGTTTATGTTTCTATGGCTGGTTCCAACATAAATCTCCTCACATAACATCCGCGCGAATGAAGACATGCCAGCATATTTCAGATTCTGGAACCGCATAGAGACTCGTGAACACATGCTCAAATAAGTTGCCGTGTGAGATTGCACAGAACTGTTAGAATGTCATCATCATCATCCTCCTAACGTTATCCCAGTTGCAACACGGGGTCCGCTAACTAGTCTAACCGGATTTGGAAGAATATTAACTTCTCCAGGGAACGGCTGCCAGACCTGTTAGAAAGTGTAACAAGTCATATAAATACCTTTATAAACTTCAATTAGCATAATCATTCGCTGTCAAAAAGTTTTGTCCAACCGCAAACAAAATAAAAGATTAAACACAAACTGAATAATTTTAATCCACTCTCGACCAAAATGTAAACGATACACACACGATTATAACACGCTAAAAAAGCGTCACACACGACCCACCGAAACATTATTCCCACAGAGAAATGTAACGGTAAATCTAATAATTTATTTTTCCGGCAACCCACAATCCGTTATTTTATTAGCTTGCAACACTGGCGCTGTGAAGAATTAAAATATTTATGTTCATTGCTTTGGGGTTTTCGTTTAGCGGAACACCGTCATTGGCATTATGTAGTATAATTTCGAGTGGCTCCTTTATTTTAGTATTCAGTGCGTCCGAGTTATGATAAGTTAACTTCACCCTTTGCTTTGTTTGATGGGTTCAGACGAGGTTTGTTCATGAGGGTTTGGAGAAGAAATGTTTTCTATTTATTCATAGGTGTTATTTGATTTAAGATCTTTTCTACTGGCTGTAAATGATGATGGAACAAATTAAGTAGTCTACGATGCCTTAAGACACTTGCAACGGTGATGGAAACCGATTATGAAAAAATATGTTGCTAATTTCGATGAATTCTATGAATGTTATAGGGATAGTACTGCCTGTTTATGCGCAAAGGTTACCGTCTGACGTCTCCTGCTGATCGCAAAACTGGGGTACATAACATTTGTCATTGATTTCTGTGGAGACGAAGTACGTACTCAGGGCTGTTGTTGCATTGTAAGTCAAATATCAGATCTATAGAAGGATAAGAGAGCATCTAGATTACTTTTTAAGCTGATTTTAGTTCTAAAATGAAGCTGGTGAAATAAGACTAGCAATGGAAATCAGTTCTACTGAAAGTTCAGAAAAATGTTACAGTGATAAAATCGTCTCCAAGATAAACACTTCTCACAAACTAAGTAAAGCCAGACAACAATAGCAGGTAAGTTGTTCCCAACACAGAAGTTAACGAGTTTACCCTGACGTGTCCAGGTTATACTTTCTACAAGTTTTTATTGTTCCTTCAACTTGCCGAACGAACTTCCTATAAAGCTACAAATGAGGAATTAAATAACTTACACTTCGCACTTGCTGGCCACCTTTCAACTTACTGATACTGGTGAACTTTTGTAAACCATTCTTATTTTTAGTTAATGAGTTTGCCGGTTGCATCCATAATTTAGTTATTTAATGTATATTTGACATACGGTTTTTAATATATGTATCATCATCCTTCTAGCGTTATTCCAGTTTCAACCTGGGGCCCGCTTGCTAGTTAAACTGGATTTGCCTGAATATTAGCTTTTCCACGGAGCGACTGCCTGTCTGACCTCCGCAACCCGAAGGGATATCGATATTTAATATATGGGTGTAAATTACCTGAATAAAGAACTATATTATTATTACATACATGATACAATAATTATGTCCTGACTGACATACATATCACAGCATTAACTACTGTAAGTAAAGATTAAAATAAGTAGGAATATCGGCCGTCTTAATCTGGTTACTCAAATCAACTTTAGTCACACAGCGTTCATTCTCCACGCTTTTTTCAATTTCTTACTTAACGACTGCAATTTAAGACACCTTGAGAAAATAAAGGTGTTTACTCAAGCGAAATATCTTACTGACGACGTGATAAAATGCTGATTATTTTATAAAAGAAACTGATTTATTCCATTTTACCTCACACGCAGAGCGCGTTTTGAATCCTTGCCGACTTTCCACAAAGTTTCGCGCGCTTAAAATTAAATTATTTATGTACCCACCCCGCGCAAACGAATAATATATATTTTTTTGTCTCAGGAATTTAATATTTTTCATTTTAACATGGTTTATGAGTCTCCCTTATTGAATTTTGTTGCTGCGTTATTTTTGATTAAGCGGCACCGTTTTCTCGCGCTTGTGAAATTTTAAATAATTGGTGTGGCGACATTTTCGTCTGGAATTTTCTTATATTATTCATTCAAACCGTTGTGTGTTTGTTGAGATGTTATAAAACCTGAACTCTTTGCTGGTTGTGTTTCGGCGCTGCGGTATTGTTTTTCTTGCTGTGTGTTAAATGGGACTGGCCGGGTTTGCGGTTTAATGAAATAAAGCTACAACATTTGAAAATTCTGATATGATTTAAGTATGGGTCATGTGTTGCGATTTAAATAATTTATATACATATTTGGAAGCCGTGTTTTTCTATAAAGTTAAACGCCACGCATTCGAATGCGTAGCGTTTAACTATACAGAAAAACTTCGAAATTAGGTAAACACCTTTTACACATTCTACACAGTTTCCGACATTAAATTGCCTCTAAAAGCCGAGATAATGAGCTTTTTGTGAATTTCTCATACAACATTAGAACATCCGCTGATATATTTAAAATGCCTACTTAACCGTATCTATTAAGATTTTTCAAACGGATTTTTAATTTGTATTTCTTTATAGTTACGGTGCAACACCGCACATTTACCACATCAGTTTTTAACTAACTTGTATCGCTATAAATCATGCTTATTTCAGTTCGCAATCATCACTTATAACGCGCGGTCTCTAGCATTCCTATCCTTAATTTTTATTATCAAAAATAATTTATTATCAAGCAAATCAAACGTTATTTCTTAGCATCTTAGGTGTATGAAAACCCCACACATTCAGTAATGATTATTGAAGCAATTTTAACCACATAAACACACAAATTCGATTAATCTATTTAAAACACGTACACTCAAGTCAATTTAGCAAAACATTTCATCAAACTCTCAACCTCAAGTCGAAAGCAAACTCTGTGGTTTTAATGAGTCAGTAAAGACAAAGATTATAAATAATAGAAAGGGATGTATGTGAAGTTTGATCCGGTTGGCAATTTCCGTCGCCTTTGTTACCTGAGGTTGGTACCCCTGGTATTTCAATATCCGGTGGAGATAACTATGTAAATAGACTGGAGACAGCTATCTTAGAAGTATTTTTATACGGACTGCGAAGAGCGGCTTACGTCTGATAAATATGTGATGATAAAAATGTCAATAAAGTGAATCACGGCACAAATATGAATTTGTACCGTGATTCACTTTATTGACATTAGCCGTAGGGAGGCAATGACCCTAACCGTCCAACCACATCCATAACCAACTATCCACCTCATAACAGAAGTTCTTAATCAAAAATCACACAAAAGGTGAAAATTTTATATAAGTAATTGTAAGGCCAATCACACACCGCCGCTTACTTTCCTCCGATTAACTTATCAGCCTTATTCGCAGGAAAGTATTGCCCCATACCTTCGCTCGTGAGAAATCACCCTTCCCATTTTTACTCGGTTTAATTACATTTGTAAATTAAGCAATGCGACGGGAGCACGTGGCTTGGTTGCCGATGGGAGGGAGCAATTGAATCTTTGTTTTAGGACGATTATTTGGTGTGATTCTTTTGAGGTACGTGGCTGGTTTTGTGAATGTAGAAACGGAAAGGTTTTGGTGGCGATTGTGAGTACGAATTTATTGAGTGACAAACTATGTAATTCGGATCTGTGCATCTGTTTCGGTTCTGTGTTATGACTGGCCAGAAAGATTGCGCATGGAGACACCATAGGAGATTTGATTTTAATGTAGCCTTCATTTGTTTCTTACAAATACACATATTTATCAAATATTTCATATATTATATTGATAGAAAGTATAATATATGCAATTGAATTACATTTTTTACAAATAAAAATATAAAATAATCAAATAATTAAAGCTTATTACAAGTTAATTACTTAATAAATGTGTTATTTGTAATAATCTATAAAAGTATTAGTGTTTTCTGTGAAAATAAGGTGAGTATATTGTGATTTCTTTTTTGACAACCAATCTACCGGCTAAATTTGTATTGTCATTTTACAAACAGGTATAACATTGTAACTACTATCTAAAATCGACTTATACGTATAAACTAGTTTTAATTAGTATATTTCCGAATAAAAAGTGCTATCAAGTTCTTAAATAACCACCTATAAATAGTAAAAATACATAAACATAACCTAAACCTTGTTAGTTGGTTACACAACTTTCAACGAGATCAGCTGTTCTTTCTTACAATAATATTTAGCTTTAAACTCTACTATTACTACGTATTTCAATCTTCTCCTTTACTTTTGAACAAAACTTTCTTTGTACTTGTATTTCTCTATTTTCACTATGATTATGACTCGTAAAGCTTTGGCTCGCCAGGAAGAGTCTGAACTCCAACTGGCTTTAATTGAACTAAAGACCTCTAAGGAGTTGTGTAACAAACTGATAGAGGAAAGAGAAGATAACGAGAAAGAAATGTTGAACTTACTGGAAAAAAATAAGAGATTAAAATGTGAAATGGCTCAGCTACATACTCAATTCTCTGATGCCATGAGTGCTCGGGATGGACTCCAGCTCATTGTGGACGGGTTTGCCGAGTGTAGCTTGCAGTATGAACAAGCACTTGACCGTATACAGTTCTTAGACAAACAGTTACATGAGGCAAACAGTAGAATAACTCATCTAGAATTCACCCAAGATCAAATCACTACAACGGCAAATCAAAGTCTGTTTGATGAGCTGGTGGTTCATGCTCCAAGCATGATAACTGATATAAATCATTCTAAAGCATCATTTCCAAATAGGCTCTCAGTGTGCAAGGAATCAAATAATTCAATAAAATTTATTAGGGGTAGTAGGAATAGAATTAAGAAATATGTCAAAATAAACAAATTCATAAAAAAGACCCAAAAATTAGTTCATAGACAAAAATTTTTCATAAAAAATGTTAAGTTAAATAGGGAAAGATTACTTGCTCTTGAAAAATTAAAAATATACACACAGAAATATCACCAAAAATAATTTGAAACATAAATTAGAAATAAATAATTTGCAGATAGAATTAAATAATCTTAGTGACAAATTAGTATCAATGACAAATAAATATAAAAGCTCTGAACTACAAATGAAAGAGTACATATTGGCAATGAATGAGTTGGTGGCATCAAATAGTAACAAATGCTCAATACCATTGAACAATGACATCCCGTTCAACCACCAACACTCGCCAGCTTGCTCATTGCCAACATGTGACCCGGTTTTGCCAAATCGTTCTTTAAACAATACAAATTCAAATATTAAACACACTCTAAATAAATTAAAAAATAACAAACTAGACAGTAAAACTATATTACAACATAAAAATAAAGTGATAATATTTAGTGACGAGATTGGAAAAGGTATGGGTCAGTTGTTGGCGAACACATATAGTGATGGGTTAGTGATGAACTACTGTTTGCCTGGGTTAAGTTCCATTGCTATTTTAGATAAAATTATAAACTTCAATTTTGACCAGGATACAACTTTATTGATCCTACTTGGTAAAAGAGGATCTTTAAATAAAAGACTTTTATTCTATTATTACAGTAAATTATGTGAATTAAATTTAAATCAAATTATTATGCTCACTTTACCTTTCAGTAAAGGGTTGCCACAGAAAGAAAATAATATTAGACATAGTCTTAATATAAATTTGTGTAGTTGGTCATACAATAACAATCAAGTTCATGTTTTTGACTCTAACAATTATGTTAGTAAAGCTTTACATTTGACGCAAGATACTTGTTATCTGAATTCTTATTATAAAAGACAACTAGCTGAGTCGCTAGCATTTTGTATTGACATTTCAGCCAAGAATTTGGCTAATAAACGTGTTGCCCCTATACAGCAACAAAATGACATTTATAATGATTCAGCCAGTATTTTGGCTACACAGTCTGACATTTCTATTAATTTAAATTAAATAATTCGACAATAGAGAATACCTCTTGCAATGACACTTTCATTAATAATGGGCTGGTATGTACGAATAAGCCCAATCCAACTAATAATTCATTTTGAAATTCACAAGTATTAAAACTGGTACATCAAAATATACAAGGTATGTCAAATAAAGATTTAGAAGTGGAGTTGTTCATGAATGGTGAATGCGTCGATATTTTGTGTATAACAGAACATTGGCTTAAAGATCACCAGTTCATGTGCAATTTTAATAACCATCTAGTTGGTAGTTCGTTCAGCAGACAAAATGCAATACATGGTGGATCATTGATTTTAGTTAACAAGCTGCTTAAATTTAAGAATCGTAGTGACATTGTTAGTTTCTCTGTTGAACGGACAGTTGAAATAGCCTGTGTGGAGTTGGACCAACTTCTTGTTTTGAGTGTGTATAGGCCACCATCATCCTGCTATGACAACTTTGAAAGTGTCATGGATGATGTGTTACGGAAGCTATGCCAACAAAATAAATCTATAATAGTAAGTGGCGATTTTAATATTAATTTACTAGAAGATTCCCTGAATTGCCACAAAATTAAGAATTTGTTCAAGTCATATAATCTTGCATGCTTATTTTTGGAACCCACCAGGATAACTTCCACGACATCTACTTGTATAGACAATATATTTACAGATATTGTACCAGTTAGAAAGCAAATAATTAACAAATTAACATCAGATCATTGTGGACAATCTATAACATTTGCTATGCAGTCTAAAAAAGTAGGTAGAAAGGAATTGAGTGTGGTGCCAAAAACTTTGCGTCGTCTGGAGGGACTTAAGGATAAACTCACAAGTACATTACCATACTTATGCTATAATAACGATCCTAATAAGTTGTACAATTCTTTCTTTGACATGTACTGTACTATATTCAATTCTATCTTTGTCCCTAAGAGGATCTCAGTTGCTGGTACTACATCCTTCAGTGAATGGGCAACCACTGGAATTTATAAAAGTAGAAATAAGCTTTACGAATTATATGAACAGAAAGTAATTAAAAAAATGATGAACAATTTTGTAAATATGTAAGAAATTATTCCAAGTTATTTAAAAAGATTTGTCGTGAAGCTAAGACACTTTATTTAAAATCAAAAATTAAAAACAGTGACAATATAATAAAAGCAACGTGGGATATTATAAAAAATGAGACTGGAAGGGTCAAGATTAAAAGTACCGATTACACTCTTCAATTAAATAAAAAGATATTAAAGTCAGATTTTGAGGTTGCCACAGCATTTAAAAATTTCTTCACAGACATTCCAGTCTCAACCACTAAATCCCTCAACTCGTCCCC
The DNA here is from genome assembly GCA_944739405.2 of Euclidia mi. Taxonomy (NCBI): domain Eukaryota; kingdom Metazoa; phylum Arthropoda; class Insecta; order Lepidoptera; family Erebidae; genus Euclidia; species Euclidia mi. The sequence continues at coordinate 8,464,297 of OX123188.2, read as the reverse complement.
TAATGACGCCGAATCTCTATTGAAACAAAATGTCAATAGGTGTAACATTGAATTTAGTTTTAGTTATGTCAGTGACAGAGATATTGTAAAAACTTTTAATACCCTTAATTTGAAGAAGACTAGTGATCTTTGGGGCAATTCTGTTGTGATTACGAAATCTATAATCAACACAGTAGCACCGGAACTGGCAATGATTTTCAATAGATGCATTGACTGTGGTGTTTCCTGATCAAATGAAAAGAAGTAAAGTAATTCCGTTATTTAAATCAGGTAGCACATCTGACCCCACAAATTATAGGCCAATATCTGTGCTACCCACATTTAGTAAAATTTTTGAAAAATTAATTCTAGGTCAGCTTCAAATTCATTTTAATAACAATAAGCTGTTACATGAAATACAATTTGGTTTTACTAGGGGTCGCTCAACTACCGATGCTGGAGTTGAGCTTTCAGATAGTATTTTTGATGCCTGGCTGGAGTCGCATGATGCTCTGGGAGTCTTTTGTGACTTATCTAAGGCTTTTGATTGCGTGTTTCATGAAACATTGATTAGGAAATTACATTACTATGGAGTTAAGAACACTGCTTTGGATCTCCTAACATCATATTTGAGTAATAGGATACAGAGAGTTGAGGTAAATGGAAAAGTTTTTATGGGTTCAGTGGTCATAATGGGAGTGCCGCAAGGTTCAATTCTTGGTCCATTCCTTTTCCTTGTATATATTAATGATTTGCCATACATTATGCAAAATAATGAAGAGATAGTGTTATTTGCTGATGATACATCACTTATTTTTAAACTAAGACGACAACAATCAAATAATGACGATGTAAATAACGCTCTCTCTAAAGTAGTTAAATGGTTTACGGCTAACAATTTACTGTTAAATGAAAGAAAAACAAAATGTATACGATTTTCAAGACCGAATGTAAAACAAGTTAAACCTAACATATGTTTGAATGGAGAAGAGTTGGATCTTATAGATAACACCGTATTCTTAGGCATAACCTTAGATTCTAAGCTACAGTGGGGCCCACATATAGGTCAGTTGTCGAATAGACTTAGCTCTGCAGCATACGCGGTTTACAAAATTCGTCAGTTAACTGATATAGATACGGCCAGATTAGTATATTTTAGTTATTTCCATAGCATAATGTCATATGGCATTTTATTATGGGGCAACGCAGCTGACATTCAAACTGTGTTTGTACTGCAGAAGCGGGCTATTCGTGCAATCTACAGTCTTGGTTCAAAGCATTCACTGAGGGAAAAAATTACAGAAATTAAGATAATGACTGTCGCATCTCAATACATTTATGAGAACTTGTTATATGTCAGGAAAAATATTAATATGTTTTCTAAATTCAGCGACATTCATAATTTAAACACACGAAATAAAAAAAACTTGTTCTACCTTCAACTAGACTACAAAAAATAAGTAACTCATACAAGTGTCAAAGCATACGTTTTTACAACAAAATTCCAGGCAATATTCAGGAACTTAGTATTAATAAATTCAAAGTATTTATTAAACAGAGCTTGTGTTCAAAAGCTTATTACACAGTTAAAGATTATTTAGCTGACAAAAATGCCTGGAATTGAGTTTAAAAATTATGAATTTTGACATTTTGAAATTAGTGACATGATATTTTTATTTACATTTGTAATACTTATATTTTTACATTTTGACATTTTTAATTTGACATTTGTAATTTTATTTATTTTGTTTTGAAATTGTTTGATTTGACATTGTTATTTTATTTATTTTCTTTTGACATTTAAAATTACTTAAGTAATATATTATTATTCATAAATTGACATTTAATAATATTTTCTGACATTTTAAATATTTGATATTTTATTGTTTAAATTTTTATTATTTTTACTTATTGTTTGCAACATGTATTTTACTGTGTATTAGCATGTAAAGTTGTGAGTACGATGTGGGCATTATTAAACATATAAACAAATAGTTGTGGCAACCTGTCTGATGGCTTAGGCTGACATGCTTATGCATACACCTTCTGATGGCGTGGAGGCATAGTGATACAGATCGTGCTGGCTCCCTCAATTAAGGTTGAGCCGTATGATTGCTGTTGAATGCGGGCCATCAGTGGGCCGAGTCAGTCAAAAGCGTCAGATAATTTCCTGCATTGTACTTGCATACTAAACCTTTTTTTGTCTGGACTTTAAAAGATGAAGAAAAGACTAAAGAAATTGAAGTGACAAAAAAAACAATGACTCTGAGTTTGTTTCGGCCTTTCTTCTCAAGAAGTCATTTAGCTAGGAAAAGCCGGCTTCATCTAGAATAGGGTTTTGACATGTATAAGTGTTGTAAACAACCAAAATGCAGAAATAAATATGTCTTTATGTCTTTATTAAACAGAAAAAAATATCCCGATAAGCGGCAATAGGCGAGTCGTTCAGTGGTTCGGCCCACGAGCCATTCGTCCCAATGGGACGAATCACTGAAATTAAAAATGTATATTTTTTTCGTTCCGTGTTTCGTCCCATTGGCTAATTTACGTAATTTTAAACAAAAATCTGTGTAAAGTAATATCAGCAAAAAAAAAGTGTTTCTAAACTATTTATTTTTTAAATTGTATCAGTATGGGTAGTAGAGATTTGGGGAGACCTTTGCCCTGCTGAGTAAAGGTTTGTGTTATTGAGTTACCCTGATGGAGGTTATCAATAGCAGCACTGAGTCTGGAATGTGCTCGGTACTGTAATAGGCTCGCCCCCTATAACCTGAGACTAAAATAAATCTGATAGAAAGTGAGTGTAGCAATACCTACCAATATATATATAATAACCTATGCCTACTGGGGATACAGGCATGCTATTATGTATTTAAGATTTTATTTGTACATCATATGGACAACATATTGTTTCTGATGTGACCACGCCTATACCAAGCATATTTCGAGATACTGTTGGAGTTCTTACAGATTCTGTATTAAATTTAATTAAGGGAATACCAATGTTTAGAAATTTTAAAGACAAATTTTATAACAAATCATTACGAGTTAAAAAAACTTGTTTTAAAAATCTAATAGAAGTCCCAGATAAATTGAATACCTTTTTGATTGCCGATTATAAGTCAAATAAACACAGAATTTTAATTATTGCAAATAAGGATTGTAAGCATATATTAGAAAACGACAGTTTTTACATACTATGCGATGGAACGTTTAAATTTTGCGTCAAGCCATTTTACCAGCTGTACTCCCTGCACTTAGATTTTGGAAGTACAAACAAATATAGTAATATTGCGCCGGTTATTCTTGCATTACTGCCAAATAAAACAAGAAAAACTTATAAGACCATGTTTGAATTATTAAAAAGCCAATTGCCGAAGTGGAGGCCTAAGTCATTTATATTGGATTATGAAGTAGCTGCGATGCAAGTGATATAAATTGTCTTTTCAGAAACACCAATCAATGGATGTTATTTCCATTTTTCTAAAAGTTAATGGAGTAAAGCCAAGGAGTTACGTATTACAAACTTAACTTTAAATAGAAAACCCATCAAAAGATGCGCTGCCTTAGCATATTTACCACCACAGGCTGCCATCAGCACTGACGATGGCTGGTTATATGTAATGTCTCGATCTCCAAAAGGTAAAAAATAGACCTATTTAACGATTATTTTGTCGACATCTGGCTCAATGAAAGTGCATACCTAGCAAACAAATGGTGTTGTTATAATAGGCAGCACAGGACTACAAACATGGTGGAAAATTGGCATTCAATTATAAATAAAAAAAAATCAAATGTAAACCAATTAGAATCGTTTTAAAAAATTTACAAAAAGAAGCCAATTATTATGAATGTCTGATTTTAAGCAGAAGAAATATAATTGAAAGGACAGAAGATACTTGTCAAATCAACGAATAAGTAAATCATGTCATAGAACCATTATTGAATGGTGAAATCACTATTGATCTATGCTTGGAATTCTTAGTCCTATAAGCAAATTATTATGTGTAAGACTGATTTTTAAATGGTAGTTAATTACTTGATTATGTGATTCCAAACTGTGATATTTTATATAAAAGATTTTTTTTGTTTATCATACATTCATGAACATTTTATAATTTACTAATTGACCTGGACAGACATCATCCCTTTATGTTCTGTCTAACAGCACCTATCTATCCATACTGTCCAATCTTTTAAGCTGGAACCAACTGTATGTGGTAGGTTCCAGTTTATTAGATGGGACAAAAAAAAGATCGGAAATTGTTTGGTGATCAGAGATTGGCATGGTGCATGTAGATTAACAAATATTCATGATTTTTCTATTTTATTAGTCTGTAATTACTGTTGTGTTATTCGTTTAAGCTAGATTTTAAGAGAATTACTAATGTTTTTGTAAGACTGTTAATATGTGATTATCACTGTGATTTCGGTGTTTAATTGTTGAGTAAAAGAGAGTTATTTAAATACTAGATTGTTATAAACCGTCTTATATTTTATTCAAAGAATACCTTTATTTTATAACACTGGCGAAAAGTGGGCGTTTAATATGCCTCTGGCTACCCCTTCGGGGAAACAGGCGTGAGTCTATGTATTTATGTAAACAGAAAACTCGAAATACAGTCGAAAAGAAAAGTTACATTCAAGTTACATAAATCGGAGAAACTTTGAGGAGCATTGTTATTTTGTCCATCAAGATGTATAAGATTAGAGGTACGTGTATTGACCAGTCACAATTCGTTCTTCCTGATCTGAACCACTTTCGTAACAATACCCCTATAATCAGTCAGTTCGTTGCGCTGAAATGAATAAATAGAAAACCAAAAAATATTCTACCAAAGGTGGCAAAGATTCTACATTCCTTGTGTGTCATGTAGGTAAACAAAACACTAGTTACATTCAATCAATTAAAGGTATATCACAAACTGTATAAAGAACATTCTGATTGATTGATCGGCTCCCCTTCCCAGAAATAATTCGGCCATTCCGACCAAAATTTGTCACGCAGACGACGCCTGGGGGAGAACCTCGACAGTTTTGCGTAATGTTTTGAGGATGTTGTGGAAACCAAGTTTGCACTTTGTTGTTTGTTTGTTGTGGTTTTTATAAGAAATATTTTGCTCGATATTTTTTGGGCTCAGTGGGGGATTTTAAGAGGCGTTTTGTGTTGTTTGCCTGTTCGGTGCGGCGTTAAGGGTGGACTTCCGATGAAGAGAAAATGGTTTCCTGAATTCAATTCAAATAATTCTTTAAGTTACAGAGTAATTCTTCTGAACCCTGAAATAAAATTTTATATCCAAATTTCTATAATGCAATTGATGATGATCTACGTAACACCAACTCTCAGTAAAGCACTCTCACCAAAAAAGTCAAAAACGATGTCCAAAGTGGGGTGCCTTAAATTATTTGCTCTAATGGTTGTCTCCTAGTAATTGTCCAAAAGTGTCAAATGTCTAAGTAGGTAGCACAATTATTATTAGATCTAGGCAATTAGAGAATGAAGGCGACCACAGACATGTCGGACATTGAGTTCAATTCTTGTTAAGGAGGGTCCCACGTTAACTGTTGTAACAGGTCTGGTGATAGGTTAGGCCACGGAATAAGCGACCTGCTTATCGTATTTGAATTCCTAATATAAATTTTTCATATAATTTCATATGTTGTGAAATGTTTTCCCAGTAAAGTAAATGAAAAAAAAACAAAACCGGTTATTAGCGTATCTTGACTTTGAAAAAGACAATTCGAGCTGTATATTTTATTGCCTGCAAAAATAACTTCAGATCTGTAGCCTATTATACGTTAAATAAGGAGATGAATTCGTATTTTTTGGCAACGTCCGGATGATGGCCGCGGTGGACAGTAGCCTAAATACAACATACATCTTCAACTAATGTAAAAAGTCGTCGACCATCTAAATTCACACAATAAACCAAGAAAATATATGTAATTCGAAACTTTTCAGTTGATTTTAATGTCCTAATAAGCGATGTTTAATACTCGATCGTTTTCCTACGTATAACATAATCGCCCATACATTTCCCCATTCCCCTCGCATTTCATAGCCCCTAACCGTCGGAGATCAAACTATTCGTGCTAAGATAATGTGTAGGAATACAGCTTGATTAATTTTGTCCCACTACCTACATCGTTCCCATACGCACCCAAGACGTAGGCGGTAAGCAAACGACTGCCGTCCAATTACTGCCTCTCAGCTTTATCAACTATTTTTGGAGAGGCGGCCTTTAGGCAAATAAGTACTTGATGTTTGATGTGGAGTCATTGTAATGGACTACAGCTCTTTAATTATATCGTTAGGAAGAGTGATACGTATAGAGAATACGAAGTTTCAGTTGAAGTGGCTAACGACGTTCTTAAAATACATTATGTCTAAGTCAAGACACAGACTAAATTCAGTTCGATTATTGGAAATCGATTATTATTTAAATATACCTAGATAAATGTTTTTTTTTCAGTAAAGTTCAACCGTTAAGAACATTAGAATAATATGATGATGATTGACATAATATATCTACAAATCTTCCAGCTTTAGAGCTTGCTTGTTTAAAGTTCGATAAGAGTGCTATACCAACGCGCATACACAATTTTGATGTACTTTAAGACATTGTATAATACCCATACATGTTCTGCTTAGTTTGGGACTAGACAAAATTGTGTGTACCTTTGTCGTAGCATATTATAAAAAGATAGACTAAGACTGCCTCCGTGGTCCAGTGGATAGCGTATGCGACTACTGAACGGAGGTCCTGGGTTCGATTCCCGGGTCGGGCAAAAGTGTTACTGGGTTTTTCCGAATTCTCAGTAGCAGCTCGGAGTCTGGTGATGTGCCCGGTAACGGCAATAGGCTCGCCCCCTATTACGTGGGACTTAAAAATTCATGGCGAAATGTGGGTGTAATATTACTCCTTCGGGAATACAGGCGTGAGTCTATAAATAAATAAAAAAATATATAAAAAGATATAAAGCGTATAGTAAAAACAATGCTTATAAGTTAATTTAATTGCTTCTATGTATGTGGATGATTAGAATTTGTGACGTTATTCAGATGGAAGATGTTTTGAGTCGTTGCCTCATTCTAGCTATCGCTTTGTTTTAAGTTGGTACGATTACGATAAGGAGATAACATTCTGTTTAAGGGTTTAATAATAGGTGTAATAGAGTGTTTCGTAAGTTAACTGTTTCAATGTTTTAAGCATCGATCCTTAGAATGAATATAAGTTTCTTTATGACTGGTGGCCTATCCGGTACTAGACTCCGCGATAGACGAAGTGACGAGGGTTATTTATTTGACCTCGCCAATATTCTTTATAGTCACCACTTTGTCACATGTTCATAAACCCAACATCAAGTAAGCATAAAATAATCTTAAAATACGTACTTACATTCTCGAACAGAATTTTACGAGGCTTAGAGGAATGCCCTTCAGAAGCACATATCAGTACTAATAAGGGTTTCTTAGATCGTTCACATTTTTACGTGGACGTTTCGCAACGTTACGGAGATTAGATCAGTTTTATATCGCTACCTCACCTGGCGACAGACGGGGTAGTCGTAAACCATATGACGTATCCACTGGCCGACATTTTGAAAACTCTTTTATGGATGTCGCACCCGGGATTTTTTGCCGCGATATTAGTTTAGAGGACGGTGACACAGTTGTAGACTCAAGATGAATAGGTTATTTTGGATTCGGTTGTAGTTTAGGTAAATTCAGAAAATATTTTTTTTTGTGGTCGTACGTAAATGTCTCTTTTTTATTTTTTATCAGTGTCGCAAGAAGTTAGATTGTTACCTGAACGATTTCAGCTTGAAGCTGAGATTTTAATTCTGTTGCAACGCCTCTATTTGTATAAAATACCTACCAGGTGGATATTTACGTAGTTTCTGATCTGCATTTAGACGAATATGAATAATATTCAGCTTTTAAGTACACAAACTGCTCTTGAAGCTATGAGTTCCTTTAAAAGAACTACAAATGTTCCTTTATATTATATTAATTTGCAATTTGTATGACATTTCTCATACAGTTTCTGTTTTGATTAAAACGATAGTTGGAATACACCAAAAGGGAGATAAAGAAAAACATTGCGACTCAAAAGCATAGAATGCTGTCAAACTTAAAAACAAAATAAATAACTCCATAGTTTATTAGTTCAGCAGTTTAAAAGGAATGTAACAAATAGTGCCCATTCAAATGAAATGAATAAAATAAATCTATTGATGATTCAATATACATGTCAGTAGCTATACCTAAGTAATTGCGCTGAGTTTCAATAGAACTCCCTTGAAGGCCCGGGCATAAATTCAATGCACTTTATTGTAATATTGGGTATAAAGCAATCCAGAGCAAAATACTAATAAAGTTAAAAAATAAACACATTTTAATACTTTTTTATATGGAACTAGCTGTTTCCCGCGGTTTCATCCGCGTCCTGAACTCCTTGATATATCAGCCATCCGCCAATGAACGTTCCGTCAAAATCGGTCCAGCCGTTCCAGAGATTAGTGATAACACACAGACAGACAGACAAAAATGTCATTTCAGTATATGTACCGTGTATACATCCATATGCATTTAGTAAAAAGCGGTTCTTTTAATATTACAAACACACTCCTATTTTATTTTTATGTGTCTAGATAACATTGACAATTTTATAGGTAGGTATGTACAGTTCCAATAAGAAGCCCCGTGTCTCTTGGCAAATATCAAGCATTTGGGTATGTATCGATGTTTCTATGTACCTAAGTAATCCGTTACATTTTTTTGATTAAACAATTTTTATCGTAAAGAAGTGTGCTAAAGTCATTATATAATATTTACGAGGTACACACCCTATTTTACGATAATATTCTTATTTTTTCCTTTCCGGTTTTTAATTGTTTTGTTTTAAAGCTTTTCATTCACATATGTCATTGACTTGAGGATGCAGCTATTGGTACAGGACAGTTTTGTTCATTTAACCTTTTCTTGGCGATCTCGTGGTCATTTCAGCAAATCCCTGCTAAGTGCACCCCTACCACGACAATGTTATTTACCCGTTTGCATCGGGACGGGACGGATATTAGTTTGTTTCTTTACAAAGGTTCATAATATTTAGTACCCAATCGTATTCAGACGCACAGTTGTAATTTGTTTAACGTAGAACTTTACTTACTAAGACCCGCATTCTAACTACTATCATTCTACTATCTGTGGTAATACCACTGAATATTATAAAATGTCCCGTTCCGTCCGTGTTTCTAGCCACGTATATTTTATTGCTATATTTTTAAATGCGACGATGTTAAGAAATTGTCCCTTTCCGTCCCCCACGAGCAAAACACTTCACGTATGATAAGACATTTACACGCCTTAGAGCCCGAGGTACGCTTACTGGTCTTATCAGATATGAAAGAATATCAACTTTTCCACAGAGCCACTGCCGTCTGTCCTATATGACCTGATATGCCATGGTTTAGGCCAATATCAGTTTATTTGAGGGTACTGACTCCCCGTAACGACTGTCCCAGATCTTCATGACAGCCGGGACCGACGCGGCGACTGTTTAAAGTGCTCTTCGAGGCACGGGCAAGCGATAATAAATAATTTAATACGCACATAACTTAGAAAAGTCATTGGTGCGCGCCGTGGATTCGAACCCGATACCCTCTGCATGGCAGTTCGTCGGTATCAAGGTCAAAAAATTTATTCATCTAAGCCACAAAGTGACGCTTATGAACGTCAAAATTTAAGTTAATTACTTAATGATTCTACATTTACTGCCACGTTCGCAATGCAATAGGTAGAACCAAGAGAAAGAACGGGCAATAAAACTCATTGCCACTCTTTCCAATCAAATATAACGGTTGTACATTTTATTTTTGTAAGGAGCTGCAACTGTTTCACATTGTAGACATCTACTAGTAAATTTATTAGTAACTATTGATATCATACTCAATCACTCAAGCAGTAAATGATGTTCATTTGGTAAGCCTCCCAAAGTAAATATGGTGAAACAGGAGCACCCACTTATGTCTTTTTAATGTAGGCAACTCGCGAACATGGTCAGAACTATGGTGGATATGAATGTAGCAGAAAGTAATGGTATATGAAACCAAAGCCATTGACAACCTATTAGTTAGCCCATGACCACGAGTTACCCACATTTTACAAATCCGCAAAGTAATAATGAAAGTGAAGAACATGAATGCAAAATAAAGTATGAAATGAGAATATGATAACGATAAAATAAAACTACTTAATTATTGACCAAGTCAAAAGCGAACAACTACTTCCAAGCGCACCTGTCATCAAAATAATCCTTCAAACTATAATAGGCCTTATTTATAAGATTATTTTTAACTTCTGCCTGAAACGAACTTAACGGCAAGTCTAAAATATAAGTAGGTATTTTATTGTATATGCGTATACTGAGCCCAATAAAAGAGCTATGCGTTTTGTGCAAACGAAAATACGGAACACATAATTTATGTCTTTTTCTAGTATTGATATTGTGTATGTCACTATTCATTTTATAAGAATTTATATTAAGTCTTACATGCATAACGCTGGCATAAATAAATTGTGACGCTTCGGTAAGAATACCAATAGTTTAAATTTTTTCTTTGAGTGGGACTGTTGTCTTTAAGGCGCTGTTATACCTCAGAAGCCGTGAAACACCTAATTTTTCGTCGCGCATCTAGCCATAACGGCACATATTACAAACTAGCAAAAAATAGAGCTTAAAGTCAAAAGTCTGAACAAAAGACTTTTGAAAGAATTTTTCATGTATGTAAAATAGAATCACGGTAAAAAAATCACAAAATCGAGACAAAAAATAATCTTTCGTCTCACTGTTTGCAATATTTTGATCGTAAGCTGTGATATTTCATTTGATAATATTGTAGGAAATCTTATGAACTAAAGAATTACCCTATTTATTTTCATATTATACGTGTATATTTTGTAAAATTAAATAAAAACTGCCAAACGTCTATGATTTTGACGCTCGGTAGATCCCATCAATATCAAACGCTTCAGCAATTTAAACCTTATTAGCATAAGCGGTGTACTGAGTATCAGTTGCTAGTTTACGCCCCGCCCAGACCTCATCATTCGGCTATGAGCCCTGTGAGAGATAGGTCATGTCGCTTGCGTCTCCGCTGCACGAAATTTTACGTAAACCTGTTTGTTATTATAATACGCCAAGTTGAGTTCGTAATTTCATGTTTTATGTTATAGATTGAATACTTTGAATCAAATAGGCTTTTCTTGTAACTATGGGCACATATAATTAGGACCTAAGTTTATACTCTTGTTGCGTTTAATGTGTTATTGTTTCTGTGCTTATAAATATATAGTTAGAATAATAAAATATGGACAATTAGAGAAATGAAGTTCTACGAGGGATTTGTACAAGAAAGCGTCGTAATAAAATAGAAATTCATCCATGGCCAAGTGATTATGAAATATGTAACATTTTTAAACAAATTATTTTCAAAAGAGTCTTTTATGACTAACTATGTTATAGATTATCGATTATGCATAATATAATTATATAAATTATTCTCACAATACATAGCTGCCACAGTTTTCAATTTTTGAAAGAGTAATAACATAAAATCGAATCATTTTATGTATAGGTCGGTTCATGAAAGATGACCACTGCACAGAAATCATTTTTTGAGGCGCGGGTGGAATGCCAATGGCGTGGCTCCGCTCTTGACGCATTCCCTAAATGCGTCAAGAATGGAGCCACGCCATTGGTGCACGAATATGCGTGACGGCCGCCATTTGTGGTCAACTTTTGTGAACCGATCTATACCTATATTGCAAATTCATTAGCTTGTCAGAGCGCCTGGAGCGCTAAGATGCCGCCACGGCGAACAATAAACGGCGCTAATATGGCGCTCCGCAATCCGCACACAAGCGGTAACGAATGTTGTATTATTGTGTTGTTAACATAAACCTATTTAGGTACATCGGGTAAAACTTTACATCACATTTTTAAGAAGGTGACTTCTCTGTTTGCTATAACACAAGATATAGTATTTTTTTAATAATAAAGTACGTAACTAATTATCTTTATTGTAATTACAGTGAAGTTAAAGATAACAGTTCTGAAACGTCTTACACACATTTGACTGCAGTCATTCCTAACACGATCTGTTCAAGAGCTAGCCAAGAAATGCCAAACAATTTTTTTAACAAATTTGACTCAAATTCCGTAGTGATAAGCAAAAATTACAACAGGGATAGCAGTGACTGGTTCGAATTGCGTAAGAATATGTTGACAGATTGAAATTTTGGTATAGTGGTAAAAAGAAGAGATAACAGCAGTAAAGCCAACTTAGTAAAAAATATTTTGTACAAATAAAATATTTGCAATATAAATCAGTTGCGCATGGAATCTTAAATGAACAACTGGCTTTGCAACAACTGGCGAAGCAAGAAAATGTAACAATCGAGCCTTGTGGATTATCCGTTTATTGGTGCCACGCCAGATGGATTAATAGGTCCAAACACGATTGTGGAAATTTAAAGTTCTATAGTTGCCTATATGAATGGCCTGGAGAATAGTATGAGAGCAAATAAAATACAAATATGGAAACATGATAAAAAAGTGAACTGACTAGTCTAAACAAATATTGTAATTGTTATTACCAAATTCAGGGGCAACGCCACGTTACACATAAACAAAAGTGTTTATTTGCTGTGTGGAGTGGCGAAAGTATACCACTAAAAATAGAAATTATAGAAAGAAATGATGTTTTCTGGGAGAAGAAAAGCTTGTGGCGTTTTATATGAATTGGCAGTTGCCTGAAATTGTTGATTCTCGTCAAGCTCAAGGGATGGCATTGCGAGATCACGGAGAGGAAAATGTTTCATCAGTGCTTGAAATTTCTACAATACCAAGCCGTAAAAGGAAAGTAAATGAAACTGTGCCTCGTGAACAAAAGCAAATAATAAGTATTGAAGCCTTATCACCTCACACACTGCCTTTAACATTCGATGAGAATAAAGAAAACCTGCCGGGTTGTAGCAGACAGCTAACTTTTCATGAGCTGTAAACTTTGTTTTTCGTTAATAAATGAATATAAATAAATATCTTTTAATATTTATTTTCTTTGAAACAACACATATTTGAAGTGAAAGAAAATTTTTATATTTTCCATACAAACATGTATGAGGAGAGCTAACGAAAAAGCAGTAACTCAAATTCTAATTCTATAATTTTCTAAGCGACATAGCAGTATCTCATGAATAAGGTATATCCACATATATTTTAGATGTTTCATCTATTTTGAAAAATAATAATGGGTTGGGTTTCGAAACGATTCGCCTGAATTTGAGGGTATTGGTAGTGTAGGGGGCTTAAGGGAGTTTGTTTTAATCCCCTTAAAGTAATTTTGGCTGCCAGAGTTGCGTCTAAATATTTTTAAAATTTCATAAATAATTCGGCAATTATGCAAAACGGAACGTAGTTTTTATACTTTAGTACAGTTTTACAAATGTAATTTTTAGGTTTTATGTGAAAAACGTGAAACGAAACGCAAAACTGCCATCTTGGAATGATCATATTGACAGCTAATGTCAAATTTGTGCGTCATTGCTTTCGAGTGCCTAGGGCTAGGTGCGACTACTAATAAGTAACTAAATAGATTATGTTAGGTTCTCTTTTGACCCTTAATCCGAAAAAAGGAGCCCTTCAGCCGGGCTCCATCAACCTTAGTTTATTAAACTAGTGTGATGAATGTGGAAGTTGGCAGTGCCATACACACCGATGTTTGGAGTTTTTTTTTCAGAGGAAACCAAGTATTTCCGGCAAGTGGAAATGGTGGGAGGTTTCAAGACCTCCCCTCCTCCCTCTCCAATCACTCACAACCCCTAAAAACGGCGACGTATTTCGAAACCTTTACCATATTAATTATACCTATAATAACAATAAACATCCATAAATAAATAAAAGAAATCAACTTTTACTAAACCTCAATTATCTCGTAACTCGCTTTAGTTGAGATACGGCTTTTGCGCTTAGTAGAACAGTGTTGTGTTATTTAGGGTACCGTAGCCAAAAATTGTAAAAACGGAACCCTTATAGATTCGCAATGTCTGTCTGTCTGTCCGCCCGTATTTTACAGCCAATTTATTGCAAAACAGATTTCAAAACTGGCAGGAATGGAATTAGATGTAGGTATTCTATGAACTGCTTCACTATTTTTATACCAAACCAAACATAATAATGGCCTCTCCATTCATGGAACTGGCTTAATTATTTTTATCATCTTACGGCACGTAGGTATTTACCTACTTTCGTCAACTATTAATACCTGCCACCACCGCCCGCTACCACTGAGAACAAAAATTGCGCTATGCCTATATTGTACAAACAGATTGATGTATGTAATAGATTCAAGATTCATTTATTCCACATTAAATAGAGTACATTAATGGTCTTATTCTAAGTTAGTTTCATCTATTTTACTGTTAGAACAGCATGTGAAAATTTGTGATACAATAATAATGTAAAAAAAAAAATTGTAATAATAATAATAAGAAATATACATTAAACATTTGATGTCAACAGAATAATTACATACTTAATAATTTATTGATGAAATAAGTCATTAATTGAATAAAAAGATTTTTCTAAGAGCCATAATCTTAATCTGTTTTTGAACCTACTTACTGGCAGCTCTTTGATATTTTGTGGCAGGGCAATATAAATTTTAATATTAGTATCTCAATTCAATATGCAAAAACATTTTGCTTGCGATTTTGAAATATTGGAATACGGATGTCGCCAGAATACGGCCGCACGCGACGAGACTGAAGGGGGGCGCCCCGCAGTAGACGGAACTAAGCTCCCTTCACCTCCCCTGCTTCACCCCCTCATTTACCAAAACAGTCGCTTCGGACAGCGCCTTAACTGGTAAATGGCCCTAATTGCCCGTTTTTGCAATACAAAAATATTTTAGATATCAGCAGCTCTACCCCATAACAATATGACATAACACTATGGATCTGGAAAACTGCCAGATTTAATACACTTATTGAATAAGTTGCTTAAATAAGGAGCCTCTACATCAATTATTTCCGTCTTCATGTAATATCTATATAAATAATTTCGTCAAGGGGTACAGTAGACTCGATCGAAACCTTACCTGAATAATAAAACATTAAAAAATAAAGATTTCGAGTCGACATCATATATCCGCAAAATTTGGACTGTCGGCTAGCGAAACATCACTATCACCGGATAACATGTTGAGTACTATCTACTATGGTATTATTCTGTAGTTTGTATGACATGTGTAAATACTTCTTGCAGTTATATTTCTTACTGGTATAAACAGTTAAAACGATAATTATTATTGAAGGATGGCTCTATTATAGGAGATTTGTTTTACTCCGAATTTACGCGAGCGAAGCCGCGGTCAAAAGCTCGTTATAATATACATTTCATCTTCCCGTGGGTGTCTTAAGAGGCGACTAAGGGATAACACGATGCAAATACCATCTTTGCGTACAGACGGAAAACTCGACATCAAACCCTATCGGCCTTATTACAAAAGACGGTTTAAGGCTAATACCAAGCTTAAAGCAGCAAAAACGATAGTTTAGACCACAGTGTTATTACAAAATGAGGTTTATCGCAAAACTATGGATCACTTCACGATATAAACCTAAACCATCCCGACCCCTAGTTTATTACGATAAACCAATGTTGCTACTATCACTCATGTCAAATATTTTGTGTATATTGTGACTGTTTTAGTGAAAAAGCTTGCTAAAATCAACATAAATATTATTGACTCAGTTGGTATCAAAGATATTGAAGATTTGAAGCTCCTTAGGCAATTTAGGCAAAAGTACAGATTCACAAAAGCTTTTGCAATGAAAATTTTCGACTTGTCTGAACCTGCCCATTTTTGTTTTTGTTCTTCCATCGTAGCAGTACTTCAACAAATAATTTTATAGATAATTTAAATAGAAGTTTCACGTCTTTGTAAACTAAACTTTGATGTAGCGTAAGTACTTTCGCTCTAAAGCGCGAGAGTGCACTCCGTTTCGTTACACGCTCATAGCTGTTGTTCAGGTGACATTACAAAATATAAGCCTCGAAAAAGAAATTGGCACCAAGAGAGTAGTGATTATAAATATTTATTGTAAAAAAACAAAATTCTAGTACTTTTGTACCTTTTCTATAATTCGAAATCATTATCGATTAAAGTAAACATCTTTTTTTATAAAAATACGGAACGTAAAGAGTGAATGATGTCATGATGAACGAATAAGACTTGTTTTTATCTGTGGTTGATATTTTGAGCTTAGTTTATAACGCGGTGTCGCACGGGTGATCGATTTTCACGGGATAGCCGGGATCGATCACTCGCCGAGCAATAAAAAGAGATGCTTAGGTTGTCTTACGGGAAATAAATAAAAATATCACCAGGACAGATTAAACTCGCGTTATATTCCAGATTCACAATTTTGATTAATAAAAGAACCGACACTAGGGGTTAACCGGCTAGATAGTTATCCAGGGCGTAGGTCGTAAGTTAACACTCCACAGGTCCACGGATGGATACTCAGCTTTCACGTGTCCCAGCCGAAGAAAAAGCAAGCCAACCACGTGTGTCGCCGGTATATATGTCGTCGGCAAGCGGGTGAGGGTCCCCACTCCAGTGCGTCATCGTAGTGGGGCTCGCAAGCGCGGAGGCACGACGTCACACACCCCCCCCGTTAGGCCGGGATTTTCCCTAAGGAAAATTCCCTAGCCCAACGGGCGTAGCAGCCCTGAAGATACTCCCTGGAATTAGAGAAAACAGGGGCATGAGTACCTTGAACAAGTGACAACCCTATACGCTAATTAGTATACCTAAATAATAATGACCCACGCTTGCATTCTTCACGCGTACAACGGCAGTCTGAACTTGAACATAAACATTTATCATTCATAATTCATCACACATACCTACAAGTAAATGCCAAGGCCAGTGTAATGGCCCAATAGCAAAGATAACAATCTATGGAGAAGCGCTTAGGGTAATTATTAGGTAATAATGGTTTGTAGATATAAGAACTTGATCTAGCCCTACGACTTAAAAATCTTGGGTTCGGCCTTTGCCACTAGATAAGTAAACTTTTTGAATATAGTTAGGTGTAACAACAAATTTTTCGTAACGATGAACAAAAGTAATATAAGCCTCAGACACGACCGTACCGCTCAATGTCAAAGGAAAGAATTTAATAAATATTTTGCTCTAATTAATACTACAACACGACCAGTAAACACCTTTTGAATGTAAACAATGGTGAATCATTAGTTAGGCATTTATTTATCGGCGCGTCGCTGAGTGAACGCGCGTGCGTCATAACGACAACTAGGTAGGTACGATTCGACTATTCCGAGCTCGCGACGCACGGTTAATTACTCTGAATGTTTATAAAGTACCTATAATAACAATTGATTATGGAATTTATACAGAATTAAGAATAACAACAGAACTTCAGAACAAGGCACAGCGAAAAACAACACGCCAATCAATATGCATTTATAGAAAATACACATGCGAGAATCGAACACTAGACCGATCCTACAACGACTTTTTAACCATTGAGCCATAACTGATAGTTAGATAAACAACAGATTCTTTGTAACAATATTACATGTAATAAACTTTGTTACCATTTATAACTGAAACATTTATTCATTTTATGTTAGCCTGTTTACATAAATCATTAACACAACACAATACATTATCTTGTGGGCTTCGACTCGAAAACATAAGAACCATTGTTGGCCTTCACAAATGATTATGTAGGTAATTATAACTTAGTGTAGATATGCGTCTTACATTGTTGTGTTTATGCTTTTATTATTCTTTGTAATTAATCAACTTTAGATCTTTGATGTGCCATTCTCCTAAAGGTTTACCGGCCATGTCGTTAAGTTTGTATACTAGAGGTGACTTTTTTGAGGCAATCTTACATTTAATAAATTTAGGCGCCAATTTCTTGCTAAAGTATTTATCCTTGTCACTAAGTAGAAACGTTCTGCGCCAAACTATATCACCGACATTGAATTCTGCCGGTTTACGGCGAAGATTATAAGATGAACAATTTCGTTGGTGGGCCGACAACAGAGCTGAATGTACCTTCTCGAAAATAGAGGATAAGCAGCCTAAAGTTTCGGCATAGCCGTCCCGTGGTTCGAGCACCATATTGGAATTAAATTCCTTGTCAATATACTGAGAACCACATGTTATGACCTCCCTACCAAAAACAAGGAAATTAGGAGAATAACCAGTAACCTCACTAACTGCGCAGTTAAGGGCGAACTGAACCTTAGTGATTAAAGTGTCCCAGATTCGATGATCAGATTCTATGAAAGTTGAAATAGCTGTAATAATGGTTTTGTTGTAGCGTTCAACTGAGTTAACGTGGGGAGTATACAACGGTGTAAAATGCAAATTTGGAATTTTATATTTTGACAACATACTTTTAAAGGTTGCGCTAATAAATTGTTTACCGTTATCCAAAACAATAGTAGATGGAACTCCATGCACCAAAAATACATTTTCCTCGAGAATTTTTGTTATCACTTCTGCAGTTGCCCGTTTAATGGGGAAAAGCAAACAATATTTAGAGAAACAACAACTGACCACAAATATAAAAGTGTTTTGTTTTCTGCTGGGGGGCAATGGACCAATCAAATCAATACTAATCGTCTGAAAGGGCTTTTGACATGATTTGGGTTTTCCCATTAGACCTAAATTTGGGTGGTTTTGGTGTTTATGGGTGATACAAGGTTCACATGAACTGACGAACTTGACAACATCGGAGTACATACCAGGCCAAAAGTAATTAAGTGCAAGACGTTTGTATGTCTTAAAGATACCCAGATGTCCAGCAGTGGGCGAAGAATGATTCTCCCTTAGAATGTCAGTTCTTTGGTCAGACGGAATAACCTCTTTCCATTGAAATTCTCTAGTGAGAGGGTTTAATGTTTTTTTAAAACAATACAATTTATTGTTTATTACTTGATAGTTAACAAAGGAAGTCGGAGAACTTAAACAGCCTTTATAGATATTTAAATACCAAGGATCATTAGTAGAAACTGGTAAATTCTGATTAGGATTAATATCTATATTTATATCATTAGCAATAGCAGAAACGGGTAAAGAGCGAGACAGAAAATCAGGTAAAACGTTATCGGAACCCCGACGATGACGTATTTCGAAATTATAGGAAGATAAGCGAACTCCCCATCTGGCTAACCGGCCAGTAGGGTTATTCAAGGTCAAGAACCATTTCAAAGCAGCGTGATCAGTGTAAACAATAAACTTTTTACCATTTTCAACATAACAACGCCAGTGTTCTATAGCAGATAGAACAGCCAGGGCCTCTCGCTCAGTGGCACTGTAATTTTTTTCTTGCTTACTGAGTGATTTGCTATAGTACGCTATGACTCTTTCCTCACCATTTAACCTTTGACAGAGGATCGCGCCAAGACCAAAATCGCTAGCATCTGAGTGTATTTCAAACGGTTGCGAGTAGTCAGGACAAGCCAACACCGAGGAGGAAATCAAACAATTCTTTAGGTTATTAAACGCCTCATTAGCCTCTGTCGTCCAGCAGAATGGAGGTGCGTTTTTACTTTGAGATGTTAACTTATTTAAGGGTGCAGCAATAGAGCTAAAATTCGGTATAAAACGCCTGTACCACGAGGCTGCGCCTAAAAATCGACGTACTTCTTTTCTATTAGAAGGAGTGGGATAATTTTTCATTGAATTAACTTTATCCGGATCGGGATGCAATCCACTAGAGTCGACAACATAGCCTAAATATTTTAGTTTATCTCTAAAAAATTGACATTTTTCGAGATTAATTGTTAAATTAGCGCTTTTTAGTTTATCAAGAATGCGTAATAAAAGAGTAATATGCTCGCTGAAGCTGGACGTGATACAGATTATGTCATCGATAAAACAGAAAACCTTATTTTCAAATTCTGGGCCATAAAATAAAATATCAACTAATCGTTGTTGAGTAGCTGGCGCATTCGTAAGACCGAAAGGCATTCTTTTGAATTGAAATGTGCCACGCGTGGGAATATAAAAGGCTGTTTTGCAACGGTCCTCTTCTTTAATTAATGTTTGCCAAAAAGATTTAGACAGGTCTAAACTAGACAAGTATTTAGCATCTCTCAGATTATCTAAAATTTCCGAAATATAAGGCAAGCTATAAGCATCTTTTTTTGTAACGGAATTTAATTTTCGACTGTCCAAACAGAAACGCAGTTCACCATTCTTCTTTGGTGTCAAAATGACCGGATTTGACCACGGGCTTTCTGATCGTTCAACAACATCCTCTGAGAGCATGTCGTCAAGATGCTTTATTAATATTCTTTGTTTATCGGGAGACATGCGATAAAATCTTTGCCGAATAGGGGGACAATCACCTGTATCAATTGAATGAGAAATAATATTTGTGCAACCGAGACCCCGCTTCTCGTATGAAATATCGGTAAATTTAGAAATAATGTTGTCAGCGGTAGCTCTCTGGTCGACTGTAAGATGATCATAAGAAACAAGATGTGTAGGGGGAACTGCCTGCAACTCCATTACTTGAGCGTCAGACTTGTTCACAATCAAAACAGACTCCAATTTGTTAGGAAATAGGCCAAAGCTTCGCCAAAAATCCATGCCAAGGATAAGGGAATTTTGAATCCCAGGTACAACATGAACTTCTAAGTTAATCAATTTATCCTGAAACTCGAAGGGTAGAAACACCGATCCCAAGGACTCAAATCGTTCACCGCCTGCTGTTATTAACCTTAAAGGTTTCGATTTATCCAAAACATTGTCTTTCAAAAATAAGTTATGCAAATTATTACCTAAAATTGTAACGCAAGATCCAGAATCTAAAAGACCTGTGGTAGGTATTCCGTTTAATTTTAGAGTAACGTAAGGTAAATATTCTACTTTAGAATTACGGATTGAGGAAATATGATAGCTATTAAAGAATTTTTTTAAAAAGTCTAACCAATTATTCCACTCTGTTTTATTACAATTAGTTGTATAATTTGATTTTCCACAATCCTTATTAACTAGTTTTTTGAAACTGTAGGGGTCGACTTAGATTTACAATTGGGGCAGTCTGACACCTTGAAACCCTTTGTGCCGCACTTAAAACAGATTAGGTAGTGTGGCTGACGGCAATTACGTAATGAGTGCGAATTGCATCTACAACGCACGCAAAAAGTTTTATTTATATTAGAAGTACTCGATACGGCGTTGACTTGTGGCACAGACTTGTATCTCGATGTATCGGCGACAGAGTTATATTTATTGAAGTTATTATGATTGTAAACATTTTTGTTTGAAGAAAAATTAGAAAACGGATAATTATACGCTAGATCGGGTGCTACAGTATTCTTTGAAACTTTAGGGGGTTCGGAAAATTGCTTACTGCGACTTTGGTAATTTTCGAAAAGACGACAAACTTCGACCAGACTATCAACGTCAACAACCTTTGCAGTGAGCAGACAATTAGTGTAACAAGGTCTAATATTATTTAGTAAAATTTCTAGCTTCTCCGAATCAGCGATAGGAGAACTAAGTCGCGAAAACAGACCGTGCATTTTTGCCACGTAAATAGTTATTGATTCGTTCTCGCCTTGTGAGCGCTGACGAATCTCCGTCATAAGACGGTAATCGTAGTTATGCGGACTAAAATCTCGTTTTAAAAGTTCGCAAAGTTCTAACCAAGTCTTTACGTTATTTTTAACAGAACGATACCAAACTAATGCGTCACCCGAAAATATTTCAAAAGCGAAAGACAACATCTTGTCATGTGGAATAGATCTACAGGACATAAATTCATCAATTTTTTCAATAAAAGATCTTACACATGATTTACCGTTAAATTTGAATTTACCTAATTCCGAGAAAAGCTTACGGTCGTAATTATAGGAAGTGTTTCCCTCTGCCACTGAGCAATCCGACCGCGAACTACGACGCGTGATTAATTGTAATTTCGCATATAAGTCATTAAATTTATTCCACACAGACTCAATTTTTTTAATATCAAGACTGCCGGTATCCACCCTATTCAGTCGATGAAAACAATGGTGAAGCACGGTTTCGACCTTCTGTTGAAGCTCGGAGGTATAGTTTGCTTCCAACATAGATAAGTGTCTATTTGATCTTAATAACGACTTTTCCACTTCAGCCACATCCTCCTCTGGTGGGAAGGGTGAAGATAATATATCCTCCGAGGGAATTTTAACTGAAAGTTTAGCGATTTGTTTGCGGGGATCGTCAGGCTTTGAAACGCCGCGTATTGTGGTCTCATATTCTAATTCCGCTTTAGTTAATAATGAGAAATTTATAATGTAAGCCATTATTACAAAACAATAATAGAAAATCTAAGTATTTACGCCGGTACTAGAAAAAAAATTAAATATCGCCAGAAAATCGAATACCGTGCTAAAAAAGCTGAAATACACTAAATTATACAATGGTGTGATGATTGGTAAAGGATTAAGAAAAATTACTTAAAGGTCACTCAAAGGTTGAATCACAATATTTTTTTCGCGAACACGAGGCACGTAGTTCAACGGCAAAGCGGTTAGAACCGGTTGGCGGCTGGGCACGCTGCCCGCAGTGAAACGTGATTTTAGACCGACGTTAATTAAATCACCGTTATGTTATTTACACAGTTAAATTGCTTATGGCCAACCAAAATAGATAGAAACTGTACCTGTACGCAATTCACCACACCAGAATATATGCACACACAGGAGAAAAATATACAAGAGAAAAAGAAATTATTTCACTCACCTGTAAAGTGCCAACTTACGTTTTAAAAATATATTTAAAAATTCTATTGGGCGCCAATGTCGCACGGGTGATCGATTTTCACGGGATAGCCGGGATCGATCACTCGCCGAGCAATAAAAAGAGATGCTTAGGTTGTCTTACGGGAAATAAATAAAAATATCACCAGGACAGATTAAACTCGCGTTATATTCCAGATTCACAATTTTGATTAATAAAAGAACCGACACTAGGGGTTAACCGGCTAGATAGTTATCCAGGGCGTAGGTCGTAAGTTAACACTCCACAGGTCCACGGATGGATACTCAGCTTTCACGTGTCCCAGCCGAAGAAAAAGCAAGCCAACCACGTGTGTCGCCGGTATATATGTCGTCGGCAAGCGGGTGAGGGTCCCCACTCCAGTGCGTCATCGTAGTGGGGCTCGCAAGCGCGGAGGCACGACGTCACAGCGGTATCATAAAAGCCGAGGCTCAAATATGTTTTGTAATAAGAACAAGTTTACACCGTTGCTCAGCTATAAGACTTGGCCTTTGAAGTTCTGGCTCAAGCTAAGGTTTATTCAGTTTTTTGTAATAAGGCCGTATACGACTGCCTCGTTGGTCTCGCGGCATAAATGTGCGCGTGGGATCGGGAGGTCCCGGGTTCGATTCCTGGGTCGGGCAGTGTTATTGGGTTTTTCTGTCACGAAATTCTCAGTAGCAGCACGGAGTCTGGAAATGTGCCCGGTACGGCAATAGGCTCGCCCCTTATTACGTGGGACTAAAGTATATCTGGCGAAAAGTGGGTGTAGAAATACACCTCTGCCTACCCCTTCGGGGATAAAAGGCGTGACGATATGTATGTGTATGTAATTATTTAACATTTTAATTATTTTCCAAGTAAAACATTTGCGAAACCTGTATTATGTCAAATGATTGTTTTTAAAATAATATGTTTGCGAAATGAAAGTTTGTCAAATGATTAGTTTTTCAAACGTTGTTTGTAAAATGATCTTTTGTCATACGTTTTTTGTCAAACAATAGTAAACCCGATAAAACACATTTTATGTTCTCAAAAATATAGTCTTGACAGTTTTCGAAATAGATATTCGATTCGAAAGAAATATGATACGTGAAAAGATCTGTCAAATATTTCATAGATTGATGTTCGTTATTACCTCGCAGGGTGAAATTTCGACGCACATTTCGGCTTATCCATAAGGGACAGAAAAACTTTTGTAATAAATGGGTGAAAAATACTTTTTTTCTCAAGTTACTTTTAAGTTCTTTACGCGTTTGCGTGTGTTGTGTTTGCTGTGTGCCCAGGTGGATAACAGTACTATTTAAATGGCAACATTTAATGCTAAATTGGATTATTTATTTTCGGACTCCTACAATTGACTTTTGATTAAATTCTTTGCGGGCTCCAAGTTATTTCTACTTCTACCGAAGATTCTGGGGACACTCTTTTTCTTCAATTTTCGTTCATTGTTTGAGGACTGCAGGACGGTATTACAGGTCAAGCCGGTCAGACAGCAGGCGGAGTGGGAGTGTGACTAGTTAAAAAAAAAGCTATAGAAGTATGCGTACGATTAAATGGATATTTTATTTTTATTTAACACAAATAATATGGATAACTATTTAAATTAAGTGATTGCCAACCTATGAAGTCAAGTAAGGAGCTGTAAATTTGAATTGTCTTCTTTGTGAATTTTTGCTTCCTTAGGGGCAACAAGGGAATCTTTGTTTATAAGTGACATTCACGCTGGCGAAGTAGCAGACAAAAGCTAGTACCTATACAATACAATAATATATTAGTTTACAAAACAAAACCAAGCTTCAAAAACATGTATTTTGTATCTGGACACTAAAACAAAGGACTTGTCTTTGAACATATTTTTTACATTCGTGTGTGGTGCCGTTATTATTTAAAACGTTCTGCCGCTCGCCATGTGTCGCGTTTTGTCCCAAAATACACAAAAGGACATCGAGTCTGACTCGCCTCGTTCTATATTACAAGGCAGGTATATTCGACATGTCTCTAATATCACGTTTGCGAGAACTGTCTGCTTTAGGTCTATCAGACTGGAAATAAAATGTCAAAGTTTGTTTAAATTTTTTAGATCAAAATTATTTGTGATATTTCGTGTTGGAATAACAAAGAAACAAAGATGAGATAATTTAAATATGTTTAGATATCTGTTACCCAATTACCTGTATGAAATTGGTTGGGATTTGACATAGAGGTCTTTAATGCCTAGATTAACAGCAAATATAAAGTACATTTAATTGCAGACTACATCGCAGGTTTAGGCAAGTTAGTCTGTAAGACGTTTGTAATATATTCCGACTTCATTTGCTTTTGCGGCAAAAGATCCATTGACTTAAAGATATAATAATGTCATCATCATCAGCCTTTTATACTGTCCCACTGCTGGCCACGGGCCTCTTCTCACTATAAGGAGGGTAAGGCCACAGTTCACCACGCTGGCCATGTGCGGGTTGGCAGACTTCCCATGTCTTTCGACAACATTATAGAGAACTCTCAGACATGCAGGTTTCCTCACGATGTTTTTCCTTCACCGATTAGCAAGCGATAATTAACTTTGGAACCCGAGACCCTCTGCGTAGCAGTCTGTCGGTCTCTCCACTCAGCTATCGCTGCTTAATGTATATTTTTAATTGTATATTATGACAAATCGTTCGGGGATGTATCGTTTCTGCGGCCAGTTATCAAAGTGGAAATAGTTCTCTCGGCTGTCCATCGACAAATTTAATTTCGATGTCCAGTATTGGACGGTTCATTAAGAAGGTAGAACTTCATAGGTCTAAAAGTCGCAGAAGTTAGGATGATGAACACTATCGATAGGTAATTTAAAGGTTGTTGTATATTTTAATCAAAAGAAAGTCTAGCGAAAGAATTTTCCAAATATAAAACAATATATCAAAATGACTAGCGCTGTGCCAAAATTATGTTCTAAAATAATTTTTCACTCTTGAATTAAATATAATAGTCTGATGAATGACGTGAACATTTAAATTTTATCTTTCAAATCCAATAAATGCAAAATATTTTAAAACTTTTATTAAAATTTGCAGCAATTGCTGCTATAACATTTGCACAAGACGGATTATGCCTAAGGCACTTTCTGCTAGTTAAAGTGTTTGCAATTCACTCATCGATTGCAGGGATATTTGCCTAAGATTAAAATTTAAATATATTATTCAATAAACGCGAGCAATATTGATCTTATACGTCATTATATTGATATTGAAACTGTGAGGCATAACTTCAGGATAATCTTTGACTGCTGGTTCAATAGATATATTGTTTATACATATTTCTATGGCTGGTACCAAAATAAATCTCCTCACATAACATCCGCGTGAATATATCTATATAAGGCTTGTGGAGAAAAATTGCGTATTGTAGACATGCCAGCATACTTCTGATTTTGTAACCGCATAGAGACTCGTGAGCACATGCTCAAATAAGTTGCTATGTGAGACTGCACAGAACTGTTAGAATGTCATCATCATGATCCTACTAACGTTATCCCAGTTGTAACCTGGGGTTCGCTTACCAGTCTAACCGGATTTGGCTGAATATTAAATTTTCCAGGGAACGATTGCCAGACCTGTTAGAAAGTGTAACCAGTCATATAAGTACCTTTATAAACTTCAATTAGCATAATCATCCGCTGTCAAAAAGTTTTGTCCAACCGCAAACAAAATAAAAGATTAAACACAACCTGAATATTTTTAATCCACTCTGGACCAAAACGTAAACGATACACACAAGATTATAACACGCTAAAAAGCGTCACACACGACCCACCGAAACATTATTCCCACAGAGAAATGTAACAGTAAATCTAATAATTTATTTTTCCGGCAGCCCACAATCCGTTATTTTATTAGCTTGCAACACTGGCGCTGTGAAGAATTAAAATATTTATGTTCATTGCTTTAGGGTTTTCGTTTAGGGGAACACCGTCATTGGCATTATTTTACGGTTTCGAGTGGCTCCTTTATTTTAGTATTCAGTGCGTCCGAGTTATGATAAGTTAACTTCACCCATTGCTTTGCTTGATGGGTTCGGACGAGGTTTTTTCATAAGGGTTTGGAGAAGAAACGTTTTCTATTTATTCATAGGTGTTACTTGATTTAAGATCCTTTCTTCTGGCTGTAAATGACGATGGAACAAATTATGTAGTCTGCGATGCCTCAAGACACTTGCAACGATGATGGAATCCGATTATGAAAAAAGATGTTGCTGATTTCGATGAATTCTATGAATGTTATAGGGATAATATTGCCTGTTTACGCGCAAAGGTTACAGTCTGACGTCTCCTGCTGATCGCAAAACTGGGTTACATAACATTTGTCATTGATTTCTGTGGAGACGAAGTACGTACTCAGGGCTGTTGATGCCTATTGTGAGTCAAATATCAGATCTACAGAAGGAAAAGGGAGCATCTATCTCCAATAAAGATCACTTTTCAAGCTTATTTTCTAAAATAAAGCTGGTGAAATAAGACTAGCAATGGAAATCAGTTCTATTGAAAGTTCAGAACAATGTTACAGTGATAAAATTGTCTTCCAGATAAACACTTTTCACATACTAAGTAAAGCCAGACAACAATAGCAGGTAAGTTGTTCCCAATACAGAAGTTAACGAGTCTACTCTGACGTGTCCAGGTTATACTTTCTACAAGTTTTTATTGTTCCTTCAACTTGCCGAACGAACTTCCTATAAAGCTACAAATGAGGAATTAAATAACTTACACTGTGCGCTTTGTAACCTTTCAACTTACTGATACAGGTGAACTTTTGTAAACCATTCTTATTTTTAGTTAATGAGTTTGCCGGCTGCATCCATAATTTAGTTATTTAATCTATAGTTGACAAACTGTTTTTAATATATGGGTCATCATCCTCCTAACGTTATCCCAGTTTCAACCTGGGGTCCGCTTATTAGTCTAACCGGCAGGCCGATTCAGAATGTCACGACAAGTAATCGTACGATATGTCAAATTATTGTCCTCGTCTTTTAGCCGCCTATCAGAGATATTTTGAACAAATATTCATTGAATTCGGTTTATTTATTAATTTACTTCATACTGAATGCATAAAAATGATAGGAAATGCGATAGTTTTGACAAAAAATGAGGTAGCCCGTTCGACAATTAACGGAATCGAATGTCAAATGAGATATCGAACGATTCTGAATCGCCCCCCGGATTTGGCTGAATATTAGCTTTGCCACGGAGCGACTGCCTGTCTGACCTCCGCAACCCGAAGGGATAGCGATATTTAATATATGGGTGTGAATTACCTGAATAATGAATTATATTATTATTACATACATGACAAAATAATTATGTCCTGACTGACATACATATCATAGCATAAACTACTGTAAGTAGAAACGTATTTGCACCGGAGATTGCTTTTATGACGTAAGTGGACGAATTTTGAATGCCTCAACCCTAAGGAGTAGATATATTGGTTGAAAGGTTATTTAAAATCCGCTGTTCCTGACGCTAGCACTATTGAATTGTTGGTTACAGCATTAACAGTTACTTATTAAATTGATAAAAGTACCCACAGTAAAACCACGTCGAATTTTCTTTCAATTAATTAGGTTTTATGTAACACACGAGCATGAACGTTGGGGTAGGGCTATGTCCAGCAGTAGACTTTTCTAGGCTGACATGATGATGAACAAAATACTGTAGAATACTGCTTCATTGGAATTATATGCCACGTTTACAAAAGCTTATTAAAGGTTAACTTATTATCGAGACTTAACTAGGTACATACAAAAATTGTAGCATAGTGCTAGTGGTTTTTTTTTTGCTGTCTACTGCTTCATGGCAATCTGTTTGAAAACAATAAGCCACTCTTCTCTATGATTTCAAATCTGTACTGTCTGTCCCTTTCTACTTTCCAATCGGGTACTCTCGCTTTATATGAATCTACTGTTCAGACTGGGGATGTCGCTTCGCTTCAACCGCATGTGATGTAGGCCGCCCTCTCCACTTAGTGCCATTGCAAGTTCGTTCACGTGATTTGATAGCCTGTTTTGATATTTCATACTGTAGATGCTTATTTCCTGCTTTACTGTCCTTATGTTTAAGTCCAGATACATGTATTTATTGCTAATACATTTTGGAATGTTGAACATAGTCCTTAATGCTTTGCTCTGAAACCTCTCGAGTATTTCGACATTGCTATTCAAAATCAAAATAAAAAATCATTTATTCATCTAGGCCACAAAGTGACGCTTATGAACGTCAAAATTTAAGTTAATTACTTAATGATTCTACATTTACATTTACTGCCACGTTCGCAATGCAATAGGTAGAACCACGAGAAAGAACGGGCAGTAAAACTCATGGCCACTCTTTTCAAACAAATATAATGGTGGTACATTTTATTTTTGTAAGGAGCTGCAACTGTTTCACATTGTAGACATCTACTAGTAAATTTTTAAGTAGCTATGTAGTATGATATCAATCATACTCAAGCAGTAAATGATGTTCATATGGTAAGCCTCCCAAAGTAAATATGGTGAAACAGGAGCATCCACTTACGTCTTTTTAATGTAGGCAACTCGCGAACATGGTCAGAACTATGGTAGAAGTGAATGAAGCAGAAAGTAACGGTATTATGAAACCAAAGCAATCGACAACCTATTAGTTAGCCCATGATCACGAGTTACCCATATTTTACAAATCCGCAAAGTTATAAAGAAAGTGTAGAACATGAATGCAAAATATAGTATGAAATGAGAATCTCGTAATTAACTACAGTATAAAATAAAACTACTAATTATTGACCTAGTCAAAAGCGAACAACTACTTCCAAGCGCTTCTGTCATCAAAATAATCTTTCAAACTGTAATATGCCTTATTTATAAGATTCTTTTTAACTTCTGCCTGAAACGAACTTAATGGCAAGTCTAAAATATAAGTTGGTGATTTATTGTATATGCGAATACTGAGCCCAATAAAAGAGCTATGCGTTTTGTGCAAACGAAAATACGGAACACATAATTTATGTCTATTTCTAGTATTGATATTGTGTATGTCACTATTCATTTTATAAGAATTTATGTTTAGTCTTACATGCATAACACTGGCATAAATATATTGTGACGCTACAGTAAGAATACCAATAGTTTTAAATTTTTCTTTGAGTGAGACTCTTGTCTTTAACTGGTAAATGGCCCTAACTGCCCGTTTCTGCAATATAAAAATATTTTGGATATCAGCAGCTCTACCCCATAACAATATGCCATATGACATAACACTATGAAAATAACTAAAATAAACCAATCTAGCCGTATCGACATCGGTCAACCTACGAACCTTCTTAACGGCATAGGCAGCTGAGCTAAGTTTCCCTGAGAGATATGTAACATGCGCACCCCATTGTAACTTCGAATCAAGTGTTAATCCTAGAAATAATGTGGATTCAGTTGTTTCGAGTACATCGTCATTTAAAACTATGTTAGGACCAAGGTTTCTGACATTAGGCAGAGCAAACTTAACACATTTTGTTTTTTTGGCGTTCAGTACTAGATTGTTTACATTAAACCATTTAGTCACTTGAATGAGTGCACTGTTTATTTCGTTAAAGTGTTCCTTATTTCTATCTTCTTTAAATATCAAAGAAGTATCGTCAGCAAACAGTACAACGTCACAAATGTTTCTCAAGTAAAAAGGTAAATCGTTTATGTAAACAAGAAACAAGAAAGGCCCTAGGATGCTGCCCTGTGGCACTCCTAAATCAACAGGTAAGCCACTGGATTTTGAGCCATTTATTTCAACACATTGGATCCTGTCACTTAAGTACGACCTAATGACATCCAATGCTTTAGTTTGGACGCCGTAATGTCTAAGCTTGCACAAGAGCGTCTCATGGCAGACACAGTCGAATGCTTTCGAAAGGTCACAGAACACACCAACAGCATTTTGGGAATTCTCCCAAGCACTGTAGATATGTTTGAGTAACGCTACTCCTGCATCTGTTGTCGAGAGACCCTTGGTAAAACCATATTGCTCACCATGAAGGAGACTGTTTTGATTAAAATGTCTTAGTAGTTGCTTGAGTATGATCTTTTCAAAAATCTTACTAAAAGCAGGTAGTATCGATATTGGCCTATAATTACTAGGATCAGTCTTATTGCCGGATTTGAACACAGGTATTATTCTACAATGTTTCATAAGATCTGGAAAACTGCCAGATTTAATACACTTATTGAATAAGTTGATTAAATAAGGAGCCACTACATCAATTTTACTTGTCAAAACCTTAACAGAAATGCCCCAGAGATCACCTGTATTTTTAGACTCTAAAGACTTAAAAGTATTTATAATATCGGTAGAACTAATACTATGACATTTAAATATTACTTCACATTTTCCTACACTAGACTCTAATAGGTTTTCTGCGACTATAGCTGATGATTTTAATTCTCTAGTAGTAGTAAGTGGTATGCTAGCAAAAAAGTTATTAAATGTGTGTGCGACTTCTTCGTCATTATGAATTAATTTATTATTATCAAGAAGACTAAAACTATTACTTCTTAATGTTGTCTTACCTGTTGTTTCATTAATAGCTCGCCAGGTTGCCTTTACTTTATTCGAAGATTGTTTAATTTTATTCCTAACGAATATAGCTTTAGCTGTATTGCACACTATTTTAAATATTTTAGAATAATTCTTAACATACTCAGTGAAGTTTAAATCAGAATTGTATTTTTTCATACCATACAACTCATACATTTTTGCTCTGCTTTTGTAAAAACCCGCAGTAGCCCACTCATTAAAAGCTCGAGATTCCTTAATTACTTTCTGCTTAGTCTTAAAAGTATTCTGTGTTATTAACTATATTAAATAAATTGTTAAAATTCTTATTTGGCGAATCTATTTCTATTAAGTCAGGATTCATAGTATTCATTCCAATCAATACTTTATTCCGGAATTCATTAAACTTATGCCTAGGTAATGGCCTAACCAACACTCTCTGTACGATGCTATCATTGTAATATGGAAACCTAGCTAATTGACCACAGTGAACCGAAGTTAATTCAGAAGTAACTACTCTATCTGAAACAATACAATTACTAAATATGTTATCAAGACAGGTGAAAGATGTTGCCGTGATTCTAGTTGGTTCAAGAAATAAATTTTTCAAATTAAATGATCTAAAAAGGTTTAAAAAAAGTCATTATTGAATTTTCAAGAATGTTACCATTAAAATCACCACAAACTATAATCCCTTTCTTATTGCTCCTAATTTTGCTAATTGCATCTTCCATAACAGATTCAAACAAATTAAAGTCACTTAGTGGAGGACGATATACACATATAATAATATGCTGCTCAAGCTCAATGCATGACAGTTCCACCGTGCGTTCTATAGACAAGCTAGCTATGTCTTTCCGTTCTTTACATGTTAAACTGTTTGAAACAATTATCAATGATCCACCATGAATAGCTTGTTTCCTAGATAAGGCTATTGCTAGCTGTGCCCCATAATTGGATACCGTATGTCCATACTGGTTTTCGGATAGCTTTGTACACCATCATCTTGCTGTAGTTATTGAGTTGCGAGTGGGGTCCTATTAACCAGTAGAGGCTGCAGAGTTTGGTTTCGAGTTGCTTACTTTTGGTCCAGATATGTTTTTGCCATGTTAGTCTCCTATCAAGGTGGATTCCTAAATATTTTGCATGGTCATCTTGGGATATTGCCTGGTTATTTAGTTTCACTGGTGGATAAGTTTCTTTTCTTGGAGTAAAGGTTTGGTTGACTTTTATATATTTTGACCGATATGGTGCTAGTAGTAGCACTATATCGGTCAATAGAGATAATTAAAAAAAAAAAACAGCAGCCTTACTGCCGGAAAGATTAAAATAAGTAGAAATACCGGCCGTCTTAATCTGGTTACTCAAATCAACTTTAGTCACACAGCGTCCTTTCTCCGCGCTTTTTTCAATTTCTTACTTAACAGCTGCAATTTAAGACACCTTGAGAAAATAAAGGTGTTTACCCAAGTGAAATATCTTACTGACGACGTGATAAAATGCTGATTATTTTATAAAAGAAACTGATTTATTCCATTTTACCTCACACGCAGAGCGCGTTTTGAATCCTTGCCGACTTTCCACAAAGTTTCGCGCGCTTAAAATTAAATTATTTATGTACCCACCCCGCGCAAACGAATAATATATATTTTTTGTCTCAGGAATTTAATATTTTTCATTTTAACATGTTTTATGAGTCTCCCTTATTGAATTTTGCGTTATTTTTTATTAAGCGGCACCGTTTTCTCGCGCTTGTGAAATTTTAAATATTTGGTGTGGCGATATTTTCGTCTGGAATTTTCTTATATTATTTATTCATACGGTTGTGTGTTTGTTGAGATGTTATGAAACCTAAACTCTTTGCTGGTTGTGTTTCAGCGGCGCGGTATTGTTTTTCTTGTTGTGTGTTAAATGGGGACTGGCCGGGTTTGCGGTTTAATGAAACAAAGCTACAACATTTGAAAATTCGCTGATTTGATTTATGTGTCAAGTGTTGCGATTTAAATTATTTATATACATATCTGGAAGCAGTGTTTTTCTATACAGTTAAATGCCACGCATTCGAATGCGTAGCGTTTAACTGTACAGAAAAACTTCGAAATTAGATAAATGTATACCTTTTACACATTCTAAACAGTTTCCTAGATAAAATTTATTCTAAAAGCCAAGATAATGAGCATTCCGTGACTTCCTTATACAACATTAAAACATCCGCTGATATATTTAGAAAGCTTACGGTACAACTCCGTACATTCACCACATAGGTATGTTCTCTAACGTACTTGTATCGCTATAAATCACACTTAATTGTCAACTTTTTCAGTTCGCAATCATCACTTATAAAGCGCGGTCTCTAGCATTCCTATCATTACTTTTTATTATCAAAAATCACTTATTATCAAGCAAATCAACCGTTATTTCTTGGCACCTAAGGTGTTTGAAAACCCCATACAGTCGGTAATGATTATTCAATCAATTTGAACCACACAAATTCGATTAATCTATTTAAAACACGTACACTCAAGTTCATTTACCAAAACATTTCATCAAACTCTCTACCTCAAGTCGAAAACAAACTCTGTGGTTTTAATGAGTCAGTAAAGACAAAGATTATAAATTATAGAAAGGGATGTATGTGAAGTTTGATCGGGTTGGCAATTTCCGTCGCCTTTGTTACCTGAGGTTGGTACCCCTGGTATTTCAATATCCGGTGGAGATAACTATGTAAATAGACTTGAGACAGCTATCTTAGAAGTATTTTTATACGGACTGCGGAGAGCGGCTTACGAAGGATCTTAGAGATCCGTGGTGCAAGGAATTGTTATAGTTTCGAAGCCTTAATTTTATGTGTATTATGTTATTTTGTCTGTGGTATGTCTTTATGTTTAATAATAGTATATTTATAATTGTTAGAAAATATAATTTGTTATTAAATAAGCGCCTATTTAATAAATGCAAGCAATAATCGTACTTCCTCAGTCAATGTATTTTATATTATTAGTATACAATACATACATTTGTTTTTAGCCGTATTTGATCTAGAACAAATATATGTTTCACGTGATACGCTGCTTATTTTGTTAATCCCGCAGCTTCCATATTGCTTATGTAGGTATGTTTGATATAAAATTTGTATC
The DNA here is from genome assembly GCA_944739405.2 of Euclidia mi. Lineage (NCBI taxonomy): Eukaryota > Metazoa > Arthropoda > Insecta > Lepidoptera > Erebidae > Euclidia > Euclidia mi. The sequence continues at coordinate 8,429,764 of OX123188.2, read as the reverse complement.
CATAGTCACAGAATAATTAATAGTACTAACGTACCATAGTGCAAAGGAGTATTTATCAGACAGTTTAATGCCTCGCACTCATATTTGTGCCGTGATTCACTTTATTGACATTAGCCGTAGGGAGGCAATGACCCTAACCGTCCAACCACATCCATAACCAACTATCCACCTCATAACAAAACTTCATAATCAAAAATCACACAAAAGGTGAAAATTGTATATAAGTAATTGTAAGGCCAATCACACACCGCCGCTTACTTTCCTCCGATTAACTTATCAGCCTTATTCGCAGGAAAATATTGCCCCATACCTTCGCTCGTGAGAAATCACCCTTCCCATTTTTACTCGGTTTAATTACATTTGTAAATTAAGCAATGCGACGGGAGCACGTGGCTTGGTTGCCGATGGGAGGGAGCAATTGAATCTTTGTTTTAGAACGATTATTTGGTGTGATTCTTTTGAGGTACGTGGCTGGTTTTGTGATTGTAGAAACGGAAAGGTTTTGGTGGCGATTGTGAGTACGAATTTATTGAGTGACAAACTATGTAATTCGGATCTGTGCATCTGTTTCGGTTCTGTGTTATGACTGGCCAGAAAGATTGCGCATGGAGACACCATAGGAGTTTTGATTTTAATGTAGCCTTCATTTGTTTCTTACAAATACACATATTTATCAAATATTTCATATATTATATTGATAGAAAGTATAATATATGCAATTGAATTACATTAAACAGAAAAAAATATCCCGATAAGCGGCAATAGGCTCGCCACCTATTACGTGGGATCAAAACACTGGCGAAAAGTGGGCGTTTAATATGCCTCTATGTATAGTCTATGTATATAATAGTCTATGTATGTATGTAAACAGAAAACTCGAAATACAGTCGAAAAGAAAAGTTACATTCAAGTTACATAAATCGGAGAAACTTTGAGGAGCACTGTTATTTAAACGGTTTATTTTGTCCATCAAGATATATAAGATTAGAGGTACGTGTATTGACCAGTCACAATTTGTTCTTCCTGATCTGAACCACTTTCGTAACAATACCCCTATAATCAGTCAGTTCGTTGCGCTGAAATGAATAAATAGAAAACCAAAAAAATATTCTACCAAAGGTGGCAAAGATTCTACATTCCTTGTGTGTCATGTAGGTAAACAAAACACTAGTTACATTCAATCAATTATAGGTATATCACAAACTGTATAAAGAACATTCTGATTGATTGATCGGCTCCCCTTCCCAGAAATAATTCGGCCATTCCGACCAAAATTTGTCACGCAGACGACGCCTGAGGGAGAACCTCGACAGTTTTGTGTAATGTTTTGAGAATGTTGTGGAAACCAAGTTTGTACTTTGTTGTTTGTTTGTTGTGGTTTTTATAAAAGAAATATTTTGCTCGAGATTTTTTGGGCTCAGTGGGGGATTTTAAGAGGCGTTTTGTGTTGTTTGCCTGTTCGGTGTGGCGTTAAGGGTGGACTTCCGATGAAGAGAAAATGGTTTCCTGAATTCCATTCAAATAATTCTTGAAGTTACAGAGTAATTCTTCTAAACCCCGAAATAAAATGTTATATCCAAATTTCAATAATGCAATTGATGATGATCTACGTAACACAAACTCTCACCAAAGCTCTCTCACCAAAAAAGTCAAAATCGATGTCCAAGCAAAGTGGAGTACCTTAAATTCTTTGCTGTGAGGGTTGTCTACTAGTAATTGTCCAAAAGTGTCAAATGTCTAAGTAGGTGGCACAATTATTATTAGAGCGAGGCAATTAGTGAATGAAGGCGGCCACAGACATGTCGGACACTGAGTTCAATTCTTGTTAAGGAGGGTCCCACGTTAATTGTTGTAACAGATCTGGTGATAGGTTAGGCCATGGAATAAGCGACTCACTTACCATATTTGAGTATGTAAAATGTATTTGCCATACAAATAAGCTTGAGAAGTACCTGCTCTGAAGTGTGACGAAGTTTTTGTCCTGTAGTTGTATAGAAAGGGTGCAAAAAACCAGCTTAATGCTTTGCTGTCTTTAATTCATATTGCATAAAGCTGTATGTTTTATTGCCTGCAAAATTAACTTGAGATGAGTAGCCTATTATTCGTCAAACCATAGGTAAAGCCAATTCAGCTGAGGTAGTTTCCTTCGTATTTTTGGGCAACTTTTGTATGATGGTCGCGGTTGGTAGTAGCCTAAGTACAACCACTGAATGCAGTGTAATTATGTGAGCTCTTTGGTACAACACACATCTTCAAGTAATGTCAAAAGTCGTAAATACTTTGAATAATTTCAGTTGACTTTTATGTCCAACAAGTGACGTTTAATACTCGATCGTTTCACTACTTATAATATAATCGTACACATTTCCGCATTCTCCTCGCATTTCATAGCCCCTAACCGTCGGAGATCAAACTATCCGTGCTAAGGTAATGTGTAGGAACACAGCTTGATTAATTTTGTCTCACTACCCCTACATCGTTCCCAAAGGCACCCAAGACGTAGGCGGTAAGCAAATTACTACCTCTCTGCTTTATGAACAATTTTTGGAGATGTGGCCTTTAGGCAAATACTTCATGTTTGATGTGGAGTCATTGTGATTACGGCTCTTTCATTATATCGTTAGGAAGGGTGATACATATAAGAGACTATGAAGTTTCAGTTGAAGTTCATGGCTAACGACGTTCTTAAATACATTCCAAATTTAGTACGATTATTGGTAATCGATTATTATTTAAATATATATATATATATTTTTTTAACATTAACATTATATGATGATTGACATAATATATCTACAAAACGTCTAGCTTTAGAGCTTGCTTGTTTAAAGTTCGATAAGAGTGCTATACCTACGCGCATACACAATTTTGATGTATTTTAAGCCATTGTCTAATACTCATACATGTTCTGCTTAGTTTGGGACTAGATAGAATCGTTTGTACCTTTTTCGTAGCATATTATAAAAGGATAAAAATCGTCTATCTTTTTTGCCTTGTAGGCTCGGCCACATGGAAAATAAGCTCAATAAAGCCAGCATTGTCTTCTGGCAGTGCAAGAAGATGATAGGTAAACGCTGGGGCCTATCCCCCAAAATTGTCTTATGGCTCTATAAGACAATAATAAGTCCGATGATAAGCTACGGCGCAGTAGTGTGGTGGACTCGGACCAACCTACCAACGGCCGCCAACAAGCTTCAAAAGCTTCAAAGACTTGCATGCCTAGCGGCCATGGGCTGCATGAAAACTACACCTACATCAGCATTCGAAGTGTTGCTGGACCTACCTCCACTGCACCTGTTCATACAACAGGAAGCAAAGATGTCAGCGGTCCGGCTAAGAGCTCGCAAGCTCTGAAAAGACACTAACACACCGCACACTAGCAACTTAAATACACTCTTTAAAGAAGTTCCTCTCACACAAGCCATTGGAGACCGAATACGGAAACAATTTGTGTTCGACAAGAAATACAAAATCTAACTGTACGAGGATCTACACGATGGAGTTGTTATTCACAACGAGCTGACGATCTTCACAGATGGGTCTAAGACGGATACAGGTACGGGTTCAGGAGTATTCTCCGAGGACCTAAACAACAACATTGCAGCACCGCTGGGAGCCTACAACACGGTCTAACAGGCCGAATGTTTTGGCATAATCCTAGCTGCCACAGCAATCATGGCACGTGAGGTAAGGGAACGATCCATTAGGATCCTCTCAGATAGTAAGGCTGTCCTCTCAGCCCTCAAAAACCATACTATCACCTCGGCACTCACGCTTGAATGCCACCAGAAACTAACAGAGGTAGGTAAACAAAACAAATTAACACTGCAATGGATCAAGGGCCACAGTGGCTCAAGAGGGAATGACGCAGCCGACGTACTTGCCAGAAGAGAGGCCACTTTAGCGGTGGTGGGACCCGAGTCCATTATTCCCCTCCCTTCTGGTTTTTATCGCAACCTGGTAAGAAATAGGACCAGGATCCAACACAACCAGTCCTGGATTGGTATTGAAACATGTAGGCAGGCCAAGGAGGTTCTTCCCGCCGTAGACGGTAAGATAGCCAAACAAATCCTCCGGCTGTCCAAACAACAACTGCGGACAGTCACGGCCGCCTACACAGGACACGGATGCTTTAATAAACACCTATTTACTATAGGTCTCACCGACAGCCCGCTGGGCAGGGCCTGTATGGCAGCAGACGAGACGGCAGCCCACCTGCTCCTCGACTGCCCTGAGGTCGCACAGTACAGGCAGCAGTACCTGACGAGATACAGCACCCTGAGGGAAGCAGTGAGCCACATCAAGAGTCTGCTGGCCTTCCTCGAAGAGCTGGGGTGGCTCGAATGACGACACCATTCCCATCCGCACGCAAAATACACGCCAAGACGTGGAGTTGCGGAAACAGCCCGTGCCATCAAGTATCAAGTGTAGGCTCGGCCTCTATTACATGGGACCTAAAAATTCATGGCGAAATGTGGGTGTAATATTTACACCTCTGCCTACCCCTTCAGGGATACAGGCGTGAGACTATAAATAAATAAAGAAATAATAACTTCGAAAAGTCATTGGTGTGCGCCGTGGATTCTAACCGGAGACCCTCTGCATAGCAGTCCGTCGGTCTCTCTACTAGGCTATCGCTGCTGTTTAATAAATTTTCAAGAATTCTACTTAATAATAAATTACTGCCAAAAGCTAAATTTAATTTTTGGCAGCCTTTGAATAGACATTTACTTACTTTTTTAAATGGTGCACTAAAAGAGAATGCCAATACATTTTCAAATTGATTTCTATCAAACAACATTTGACGAACACTGGGTAGTTTTCAATTATTACATGTTTAGCTTCGAGGCATGTTCAGACAAGTATTGAAACTTGTCAGACGAAGAAGGCTTTTAACTGAATTGGATGTATTTTCACAAACATTGGATATTGCGATACAAGCTTGATACTTTGTCCGATTAAAACCGATTACATATTTACAAATAATCTTAACATACAGACAAAGCTGAGTTTATTATTTAATTTTGTTAATTAATGGCTTGCCTACTGCCTAGAGAATACGCTAAGCCTTATCAATATTACGGATGACATAAGGGCTGGTATGGAAGGCGGACAGCTCACAATCCTAGCTCTGCTAGATTTTAGCAACGCCTTCAATTTTCCTTGCTCTCTTAACATATCTCCTACGGTGATTGTTTGGTTTCGTAGTTACCTGTGTGGCCGCCGACAACGTTTACGCATTGAAAATTCACTTTTGTCTTGGTGTAACACTACTGTTGGTGTGCCCCAGGGTGGCGTGTTATCTCCTTTACTCTTCGCAATTTTTATAAATTCTATATCTAAAAATCTTCGCACTTCCTATCACCTTTATGCAGATGATCTCCAAATCTATACACCGTCGCTATTCGCACAGTTATCAGATTCTATAGATACCATCAACAATGATCTTGCACAGATTAGCAGCTGGAGTAAATCCTATGGACTTAAAGTGAATCCCTCGAAAACCCAGGTTATTGTTGTTGGTAGTTCGAGAATGATAGCGAAAATCGACTGGTCACAACTTCCTGACATTATTTTTAATAGCACTGTTATTCCTATACAGGATAAAGTAAAGAATCTGGGCCTAAATATCGACTCAACCCTTTCCTGGCGCTCGCAGATCCAAGAAGTGAGTCGTAAGGTGTTTGCTTCAGCAGGTTTACTAAGAAGACTTAGGAATTTTCTTCCTACTGCCACCAAAATTGCACTTGCAAACTCTCTTCTATTACCCATTATTGATTACGCAGATGTCAGCTATCCAGATCTTGCCGAAAACCAGCTTGAAAAACTTGAGCGCCTTCAAAATCTCTGTATACGATTCATATTTGGATTACGCAAATACGATCATGTCTGACAATTTCGAACACAACTCAAGTGGTTACCCATACGATATCGCCGGAATGCTCACATTCTTTCTTTGCTGTACAATACACACATCAACAAAGTCTAGGGATATTTTATATTTCATCAAATATCTAAAAATCTATGAAGAATTTTCTGATACAGTAAATAGAAGAATCATAGATTATTTTAAGGTCTTTAATAAAAATAAAAAACATTTCGTGTTTTTTTTTTGTTTTAAATAAAAAAAAATATTTTTTTTAATCATCATGGAAAATTAGTATGATAACAACAAACATTTCTTCTTAAAAAACTATTAATTTTAATAAAAATGGAAAAAATCTTGTAAAATCTAATCATTAATAATCAGTGTTGCCACCTCTTACATTGATTACACATCGACATCGATTGTTAATACTTAAAATTAAATTGTCAATGTCTTGCTGCGGTATGAGGTCCCATGTCCTTTGCAAGTGTTCGTAAAGTTGTTGTTCAGTCGTCAAATTTGGTGGAAAATCTCTCAAAGCTTTTCGTTGTAACATGTCCCAGGCATGCTCGATAGGATTTAAGTCGGGCGACTGTGCAGGCCAATCCAAAACTTGAATATCGTGCTCTCGGAGAGCGGTCGATACCAGCCGCGCCGTATGGCAAGGAGCATTATCGTGCATGAGTAGAAATTCATGGCCTATTTGAGTTCTGTGTGGGACAATAACGGGCTCTACTACCTCCTCGTGGCATTTTTGTGCAGTCATGCTGCCTTGGATCCAAACGAGTTGGGTTTGGATCCATGGCAGCATGGACGAATTCCTGCCCACACCATGATTGTCCCGCCTTGGTATGGGTGGACCTCCTGAGGGTGCCGTAGACGGCTAACTCTCCCTGGAGCTCTCCAAACGCGTGTTCTTCGTGAATCCGGGTGAAACCCAAACCGGGACTCATCGGTGAACAGCACCAAAGACCATTGTTCGTCACTCCATGGTAAATGCTCCCGAGCCCACGAAAGCCGCCGACCGCGATTGCCACGTCGCAATGCTGGAACACGCAATGGTCTTCGAGCATGAAGATCAACTTCATGTAACCTTCTTCGCACGGTTTGGTCGCTTACCAGCAGCTGGTGGTCCTCCTGGAGCCTTTGCACTAGTTGCAGCGCTGTGATATTGGGTTGTTTTCTGGCGGTCATTTGGAGAAATCGATCCTGTCTCTGCGTAGTAACACGATATCTACCTGTGTGCTGTTCGGCCACATCTCCAGTACTGCGATAACGTGACCACAACCTTGATATCACATTTTGACTGGTATGTAGGGCCTCAGCAACGACGCATTGAATTGCACCATTTTCTAACATGCCCACGGCTCGTAACATTTCATCTCGACTCAAATGACGACGTGACATGACTTTTAAAGTTCGTACGTCACGTTAAATTAAAAAAGAAAAACAATTAAAAACCCTTTTCATTAATAATTATAATAAAACAGTTTTAACTTTCTTTAATGTAACGAATTACTAGCAAATTTGCCGCCATATTTTGTTTATTATTTTGTTTTTTTCTTTCCATGTTCAAATTTTGAAAATAGAATAAAAGAGGTTTTAATCTGTATATAAACTTTTTGTGGAAACTAACAAGGTTCTAAACTATAAACTCGTAAATAATTTAGGATTAAGATATCCCTAGACTTTGTTGATGTGTGTATACTGTTTAACCCTTCAACTCTCTCCTATTTTAAAGGACGATTCGAATTCCTTCATGATACGTATAACCGTTATTTAAGGTCACCGGAAAATTTGAAACTGAAGATGCCAGTACATTCAACAGCTTTTTATGATAAATCTTTTTCTGTCACTGCTGTTCGTCTATGGAATGCATTACCGTTTCACATAAGGCAGGCTCAGACGGTAACAAGGTTTAAATCTTTAGTCAAGGATCACTATCTATCATTATAACATTCCTTATATGTATAAAATTATAAGTATATATTAAATATTATTTAAGTATGTATATATATATATATATATATATATATATATATATATATATATATATATATATAGTTATTTATCTATGAGTAGGTATATTATTGCACTATTTATTTTATTTAAGTATATATTTAAAGTAAAATTATAATTTACTGGTACAGTGACAACTACCATTTCTTTCCTACCATTAATATCCATCCAAAGGTTGCCTGGTAGAAATCGCTGTTAGCGATAAGGTACATTTTACGACAATTTTAGATAATAACTAATAAAACTAATGATAACGATAAATTGATTACTTCTTTATCTATAAATCAATCTGAAAATAAATAAAAAATATTTAATTATTATTAATGTAAAATCGATTCGATACTGCCTCTTAAATCAAAAATAGGCATATACTGCTATTTTTTGGTACAATTTTCTCTCTATTTTTACATTTATTTAGATTTTCAAAGTTAGGAAAGGGTAGTAAATATAGTCAACTCAAAAACAATCAGAAAATATTTTTCAAAATATTGTAAATTGACTCAAAAAAAGCAAAAAATCATCTTACATTTTTCTTCTATTTTGCTCGCATACGTGTGTCTTAATGTGTGGCAATAAGGGTCGTTTTATTTAGCCACTTTCTTGATTTACATATCCAAATTCTGCAATGAGATCTCAGTCTGCGCTTGAGTGCCGTCGGGAGTGGACTCTATGTCGCTTGTCGCTGCAGCCCGAAGTCGAAAAAAGCAATATACGAATACAAAATATTCGCTAAAATCAATTTGATACTTCTCGTATTCTGTGCGAATTAGTTTCTTATTTTTTATATAAATTGATTTTATTACTTTACTTTCTCCGTTATGCTGATTCAGGATATATTTCGGTATTTAGATATTATTTTGTTTCTTGCTTTGAAATCTGGTAAGATTATCTGGACTGATGGTATACCATCCCGTTCAAGTGTTGCGACCGGAACTCATAAAATAGTAGACCTAGTTATGCCAGGTTGGGGCTCATTTTGTTTTGGTGAGACCCTACCACTGGAACTTATGAAGTAACCTTCTAGGGTTATTCGATGACTCTTACTGGTACTCTTATGTGAGTAGAGCTAGGCATGCCGAGTTTGGGCTCATTTTGTTAGTACATAAAACACCCTACCACTGGAACTTATGAAGTAACCTTCCAGGGTTATTCGATGACTCTTGCTGGTACTCTTATGTGAGTAGAGCTAGGCATGCCGAGTTTGGGCTCATTTTGTTTGTACATAAGAGACCCTACCACTGGAACTTATGAAGTAACCTTCTAGGGTTATTCGATGACTCTTGCTGGTACTCATATGTGAGTAGAGCTAGGCATGCCGAGTTTGGGCTCATTTTGTTAGTACATAAAACACCCTACCACTGGAACTTATGAAGTAGGTAACCTTTCAGGTTTATTCGAAGACTCTTAGTGGTACTCATATGTGAGTAGAGCTAGGTATGCCGAGGTCATTGGTCTGAGCATATTTTATTTAATAATTATTTTAAGATTTAATTATTTTAAGAAGTCTAGCACGGAGATACACTTTTTGGTAACTGCTACTGTGAATTATTGTGTATATATGAATAAAACTATGTGGTAAAAATTATTGTTATGTATGTATTATTCATATTTTCCTTTAGATGCCAAGACCAATGACTTTTGGATCAATTTCTCGTAAAGGTCTGCGTGTCTTACGAATCGGTTCAGAAAAATCAAGACAAAAAAAATACAGTATTTTTTTTCATAACGTCCACAACAGTCAACGAAGTCTATCGCGTCTTACCATAATTACATTCATACGACACCGACAATATAATAATAATATTCCAGGCCTAATTATGTTCCCTCTAGGCCCATGTAATTAGTACATTTCAATTTCCCTACTGGTTTACGTGGCGTACGCCAGCAAAGCGCCCAGTCGCTATGATTTTTGTGTTAGTAGAGTTTAGCGTTAATAGAAGAACCCTTCAGAATAGAGATTCTTGAATAGATGTAACGCTTTGAATAGAAATTAGTGAATAGAAATATCATTTAAATAGAGAGTTATTAAACGTGAATAGAAGAACCATTCACAATAGTGATATTTGAATGGATGTAACGTTTAGAATAGAGTTTTCTGAATAGAACTATTATTTTTGAATAGAGATTTCTGAATAGAAACATAATTTTGAATAGAAATTTCTGAATATGAACATCATTTTGAATAGAGTGTAATGGGGGGTATGGATCTAGTATGATCCAGACCCCCCATAACATGCCTACTTACAATATGTGGTTTTTGAATAAATTCGTTTAATTCTTTAAGTAGTTTAGGATTTTCAAAAGCAATGAAATCTAGATTTACATTTTTAAAGTTAACAGGAGGTAAGTTGGATACAATACTAGTATATTTATTGAAATTACAGCAGGAGTCGTTAAGAATATTTAATTTAGCGATTATAGGTTTTAATATAATATTAATATTATTCTTAGAGACTAGCCGTGTGTCTTTACAATAGGCGACACACCCTTGGGGTAAGTACAATAATCAGCTACCACTTATATCTAGGTCTACAATAGAGGTATTACATTCTATACTTAGCTTACTTCTATCGGACATGACAAACAACCATTTGTTGTTTTGTAAATGTTGCCAAATGTTTACATTTCCAGTGAAAAACTTAGTGTTACAAAATTGGGGAATTTCGGTAAGTACTTTAATAATAATCTCTGTTTCACAGGATGGTTGCGACAGTAGAATAGGATATCGTAGTGTTACACAGGTAATGTTCATGGTTTATCATTTTACAATCATTTACATTATTAAGTTTACAATAAGTGGACTTATCTTTACTTATACCTATATACTTAGTAGAAGGAACAATAGTAGTATAAGATACAGGGTTACGAGGTTCATAGGGTACTGGACAGGGTAAATTATGGTACAAGTGGAAATTAGTGGGATTGACTAATGGAATGTCTAGGACGAAAACTATTTTGTTTTCGTTTTCATAACAAGATATAGAAGACATATTTATAATGATTTGTATATTATTTAGGCTTAGAAGAACTGGAAGGCGTTTAGAATTTGGTATAAATCTATAATTATTAATCAATTCAGTATAGAGTTCTTTAGGCGTTAGAATAGAAGGGTAAACTATGTTTGATTTACTAAACATTATTGAGCTTATAATATCTTCAACTTTGACGGATAGTGTTAAGAGACTATTCTCTATCATGGAAATTAATTCTAGGATACGTGATCTTATTCCTAATTCTCTGGCAATAAAAGTTAGATTTTTAATGTCTTGGTTAAGACCGTCGATGGCGACATTTAATTCATGCTCGTTATAATTTATAGTATAAATGGTTTCGTTAAAAGCTTTGAGGGTTGAGGTAGTAATGAGGATATTTTGTTCTACTAATGACGCTAGTTTCTTTTGATCGGACTCAACTTCTTGGATGGCATTATTATACCGGATAGCGCCATCTTCGTCCATGGTTCCGAATAACTTTTTCGAAATAGATCCTATGATAGATAGGGGTGCGCCTCTCCGAGATTGGTGAGGGACATGGTAGAGGATAGATTCAGTGTTACGATATAGATCTTCAAAGCGAGTAATTAGCGGTTGAAAGAGATTGAAACATTCTACGTTATCTAATGCATTATAATTTTCACAAAGTGATTTAGAAATGTTGAGAATATAGTATAAATTATCTATATGTGGGAACAGGTAGGATATGTCTACTGGTATAACTACGCTAAGGTAACTATCAACTAAATTTAATGAACCTAAGGGGTCAAAATATATTCCTGAACTGTTTGTCAGGGGTTCGACGAATTCTTGACCCGTTGAAGGGTTGCTGTAAGAAAATAGAATAATGATTAACAGCCGGTTGCAGAAATGATATTTAAAATTTTAAAACGAGATTAAACCCTAATCTATTATTAAGTCGTTGCTCAAAGACAAATTCTTGTAAAATTTAATCCTTTATTAAATTTAATTTAAGAAGAGTTAAAGCCTACATTAAAGCTCGTTTTACGTTGCACAAACAGCCATTAGCGTGAATTGACACATGAGAATTTTTAATATGACAGATGTGAATTTTAAAATCTAATTTGAGCTCAGTGAGGTATTAAAGCTCTATTAATGTTGAATTTATCTCTGATTCATAATATCTTATTGTACATTGAAGTATTTGTTGCCAAATATAGCTCTATTAAATAATATATTTCAATGCATTGTAGTGTTTTACGGTATTGAAGTGATTTACAATGAATACCTAAGTTATGTCTTAACTAGTCTTTCATCTTTGTCTGATCCCGAAGAAGATTTTTCTCGCGGTCAAATTCCGGCAAGGCGAATTTATTTTCAAGGCACGACGGCGGAGAATTACGTATTACATACAGAGTATCCATAGAAGCAGATGACCAAATACGAAACATTGTAGATAAGGAACCCATGTCTCAAAGAAATAAATAATTATGTTGATGGTCTGACACAGTTTTTAATTTGTTTGAGGGTTTTTGCCACAGGAGCTTATCAACTGAACAGGTCTTGGGTGATTACCAAATAAACAAAAATCCAGTGTGTAGATTAGTGCAAAGAGTTCTCAAGCCCTTGCAAAATTAAGCTCAAAATGTATTAAATTGCCAAACAGGAAAGTTCTACGTGTACATTAAGATCTACGTCGAGTTGCAGCTAGCTTCTATGAAATTGATGGATTTCCACGTGTCGTAGGCGCTTTGGATTGTACTTATGTTAACATTATTATTAGCAGAGGAGGTCATCATCCAAGCTTTACCAGTGCAAGAAGAGATACTTCTCCATAAGTGTAAAAATAATTGTCTTTATTACTCAATGCTTTATTGTATCTAATTGAATTATGACAACAAAACACATTACAAACAAAAGATATAAAAATATTTCTTTATCGTATGCAATTTAACCAATATGTCTTGAATAGTGAAACAGCTTATTTCCTTCTCTCTTCTCTCATTTTGTGACTTCCACATAAATGAAATAACTGGGCATTTTCATATTTGTTTTTATATTAATACGAATACAATAGTGGCGATGGCGTATGTAAGTACTCAAGTTATAGAAAATCATACATACATACATACATAGACTCACGCCTGTTTCCCGGTGGGGTAGGCAGAGACTACGGAACGCCACTTGCAACGATCCTGACATACCTCACTTGCTTCACTCACTCCCATCAAGTTTCTCATGCATGCTCTTCTGTTAAGGGTACTTCTGACTTGTCCTTTTTTCAGGATGTCTCCAATCTGGTCAGAGAACGTCCGCCTAGGTCTTCCCCTTTGTCCTGTTCCATTCACACTTGCCTTTTATATCTTCTTTGTCAGTCTATCGTCATCCATCCTCTCCATGTGCCCAAACCATCTTAACATGCCTTTCTCAATGCTTGTCACTACATCTTCTTTTACCCCACACCGCTCTCGTATCACACAATTTTTTACTCTGTCGGTCAAAGACACACCACACATACTTCTCAGTGCTCTCATTTCTACAGCATTTATTTTACTTTCAAATCTCTTCTGCCATACCCAACTTTCACTACCATACATAAGGGTAGGCACTAACACACCTCTATGTACAGCCAAACGTGCCTTTTTGGACACGTTTTGACTGTTCATAAACGCTTTCAGAAATCCATTCACACTATTACCTGCATTAACTCTCCTTTCAATATCTTCTTCATTCTTACCATCTCTTGTAAACAACGTACCTAAGTAAACAAACTCTTTCACTTGTTCCACTCGCTGTCCATCGATCAAAACATTACAAGCCGTAACGCATTCCTCCTTTTCAAAAACCATAACTTTCGTTTTTCTTACATTCACTTTCATTCCTTTCCTCTCTAACGCACCATGCATGATTGCTACCATCTCCTGCAACTCTTCCGCTAAAGATGCAAGTATTACCTGATCATCAGCATAAAGGAGGCATTTGACGAGTAACCCATTCATCCTTAATCCGCAGTCACTATGTTTTAAATCTTGCAAACAACTGTCCATGAAGAGGTTAAACAGCCATGGCGACGCTACACATCCCTGTCTAACACCTTTCTCGATGGTAAACCAGTCAGTGTATGCCCCGTTTATCCTCACACAAGCTCTATCATTCAAGAATGGTATTAACTGCATTATATGGTCAATTATTATAATTAGTGCCAGGCTCCCTCTTTGTATGAATTGTCTCGACTTTTCTGCTCAAAACGTAACAATTTTAATTAAAATCGTAAAAATGATTCAATACAACAAAAACATAAACATGTCAATTTTGACAAACGTTTTGATAGTCTTGACCACAGATTTACTAAATATGTATATTTAAAATTATACCTCCTTGATATATGTAATCATTACGTTTTGTTTATTGAAATTTTTACTCATAGTACATTTCGTAGATTATTGTGCATATAACTAAACAGAAATGTTCACTCTTTTCGTTCACTTGTAGGCATTAGTTAAATGATGTTTAACCAAGCGTATGTTTGTGCAACGTCATTAAATTATGACACACATTAGCCATAATCTCCTTTTAAGTAATAAAGAGTTAATTTAAAGCTTTCTGCAACTGACTGATAGTGAACTAATCTTCAGTACTAGATCTAGAAGCGAGTTTCACCTCATCATAGTGATGGGTGACGTGCCTACGGTTTATTAGAAGGGTTATGGTATTTCTGCCGTTTATCTTCACGACTTTGTAAGGGCCTTTCTACACCGGCGATAGGGCTTTGCGCAGTCTTACATGATTTTTCAGGTAAACGTAATCGCCTTCTTTATATTGAATGGGACGTGAGTGATTGTCATAATATTCCTTGGATCTTTCTTTCAACCTTTGAATATTTTCGAGAGCTTTGTCTCTTGAGAGTTTGAGTCTATGATGTAGAAATTTTACATATTCGGGGTATGTTAGTTCTGGACGTAGTTCGTAGATAGAGTCAGGGATGAAGGCTTTGTGGCCGAATAGGAGTTCGTAAGGGGTAAAATTGGTTGACGCATGAACATAGGTATTATAGGCTAACATTGCCGTGAAGACGAATTTGTGCCAATCGGTATGGTTCTTATTGACGTAGGATTTGAGGTACTCCTTAAGGGTAGAATGACTACGCTCTAAGGCGCCTTGAGTTTGAGGATGATATGGGGATGACCATATTTGTTTGATTTTGAGAAATTCGCAGGTTCTCTTGAACATCTCTGCGGTACAGTTGGTACCTTGGTCGGTTAGGATAGTTTTAGGGATGCCGAATAGAGAAATAAAGTGTACTAGGCACTCGCATGTGTCTTCTGAGGTAGCATTAGCGATAGGATAGGCAAATGAGAATTTAGTAAGGTCATCTTGCATAGTGAGTATGAATTTTAATTGTTTTAACCCTGCTTCTGGGAGAGGGCCTACGAGATTCATGCTAAGGCGTTCAAAGGGTTTGGTAGAAGTGGTAGTTATTTGCATAGGAGGTCTATTAGTTTGTCTGAGGGCTTTATTGCTTTGACACAGTGTGCAGTTTTTTATATAGGTCGCATATCTATATATCTGAACGCATGTTTTTCCAATAGTATTTTTCTTTAATTCGATTTAGCATTCGGGCTGTGCCAAGATGACCGGCAATAGGGAGATCATGATTTTCACGAAGGATTTTAGGTATTTCTGAGAGGGTTGGAAATATGAGAGTATTGTGATAGACGTTGATGCTTATGTTAGTGTTATTAAAGATGTAGCAGAACATATTGTATATTCTTGACCAAATATGTTTATCGAAAGGGTCGCGGAAATCAGTGATAGCTATTTCTAAGCTAGCGTTGGTTAGAGATAAGGATATAGCAAGGAATTGATTTTAAGATAGATTAGGCTTTTGTAAATAGATTCATAGGAACAGTTGTCGAAATGGTACACTTTGGTAAATAGAATGTAAATAGTGGATCCTTTGTGCTCAAAGGATATAAACGTATATAGGGTTCTTTCCCTATTTAGGAATTTGCTAGGATCTGGGACGTTGCTTAGGATTTCTTCGATATACGGGTTAGAAGTATCAAGGTCGATTGAAGTAGGAATAACGATGTGTTTGCTAGGAGTTTTAAGAATACTTTCGTTAAATTCGAGGATTTTAGTATTACTATTAAATTGTTTTACTGACACGATTTTCAGGAATTTGCTGTAGTTTTCATCAGGAGGAGGAATGATACAGTTCTGCAACATTTCATTTTAAAACTAATCTTTTATGAGTACCACATTATTGCTATCGAAATTATAGTAGGCAGGTTTCACTGTTGATGGAAAATAGATCCTTACGATATTGGTTTACATTTAAATTTATATTATATTCGCTCTAGGCCCATGTAGTTAGTATATTTCAATTTCCCTACTGGTTTACGTGGCGTACGCCAGCAAAGCGCCCAATCGCTATGATTTTTGTGTTAGTAGAGTTTAGTGTAAATAGAAGAACCCTTCAGAATAGCGATTCTTGAATAGATGTAACGCTTTGAATAGAAATTAGTGAATAGATATATCATTTTAAATAGAGAGTTATTAAACGTGAATAGAAGAACCATTCACAATAGTGATATTTGAATGGATGTAACGTTTAGAATAGAGTTTTCTGAATAGAACTATTATTTTTGAATAGAGATTTCTGAATAGAAACATCATTTTGAATAGAGATTTCTGAATAGAAACATCATTTTGAAAAGAGTGTAATGGGGGGTATGGATCTTGGACAATCGTTACAGGGCGTCAGTACCTTCTAAATAAACTGACACTAGTCTAAACCATGAAATATCGCTATCCCTTCGGGTTGCGGAGGTCAGACAGGCAGTCGCTCCGTGGAAAAGCTAATATTCAGCCAAATCCGGTTAGACTAGTAAGCGGACTCCAGACTGAAACTGGGATAACGCTAAGAGAATGATGATTCATATTGGGATTGATGCCATTATTCGAGTATATAAAATGAGGTACGCTTACCAGCAGAAATCAAGAAAATGCAAGTCATTGGGATCGTCACGTCATTAGTAACTTATAGAATGAAGTTCTATTTCTTTCATCATTGTGAATGATAATGATGCTAATTAAGTGTTATAGGTAGTCATTTATCCTTGTTCCTTAAATATTCTGTTAATACGCATCGAACGGTCTGTTCCATCTGATTGAAACCAAGAAAACATTCGAATCCGTTACAGCGCTGTTAGTATGATACAGTTCTGCAACATTTCATTTTAAAACTAATCTTTAATGAGTACCACATTATTGCTATCGAAATTATAGTAGGCAGGTTTCACTATTGATGGAAAATAGATCCTTACGATATTGGTTTACATTTAAATTTATATTATATTCGCTCTAGGCCCATGTAGTTAGTATATTTCAATTTCCCTACTGGTTTACGTGGCGCACGCCAGCAAAGCGCCCAGTCGCTATGATTTTTGTGTTAGTAGAGTTTAGCGTAAATAGAAGAACCCTTCAGAATAGAGATTCTTGAATAGATGTTACGCTTTGAATAGAAATTAGTGAATAGAAATATCATTTTAAATAGAGAGTTATTAAACGTGAATAGAAGAACCATTCACAATAGTGATATTTGAATGGATGTAACGTTTAGAATAGAGTTTTCTGAATAGAACTATTGTTTTTGAATAGAGATTTCTGAATAGAAACATCATTTTGAATAGAGATTTCTGAATAGAAACATCATTTTGAATAGAGTGTAATGGGGGGTATGGATCTAGTATGATCCAGACCCCCCATTACACGCCTACTATTGTACTCTATGAGAAGTACTATACTTCCACAATCTATGTAATCCTAATTCTAGTCTTAATTTGTACTATTTTCCTAATTTGTAAAACTGGCATACTCAGGAAAATTTTAAAATCTCTTGAAACTCCTATCCCTGAAGCCGAAAATGATGAAGTTGAACTTCCCACTATAACATCACCTACTCTTCGTATTCGCAACTCGTAATCTTTGCTATTTCTTTCCTTTCCCGTAAACTTCATTTTTACCGTGAAGTTTACTCTAAATCGGGGGGCTGTTACAAACGCCTTTTGAACCCTAAAACGCTTACATAGTTGCCCAATCCATACTGCTCAGCATAAACCCCTTCCAACGCCTAAATCTCCGTGTCAGCACTTTTGCCTTTCCTTATTCACTCAGTCCTTTTCAACCTCAGTCTGCATCCATCATCTAACGCGAACAGTTGTCCTTAGTGTGCCAGTCTCAAGTTATCTTTGTACCAGTTCTAAGTTCTATTCCTAAATCTAGTAAATACTATATCTAATATTACGTGCGTGTACCGTGTTCCAATAAATAATTTCAGCTAGTTCAAAAATCTTTTTTTTTTAAAGACACTTTTCCGTTCCCGCTTAGCAGTACCATCAAAGCCAACATCAGGCAGCTGCGGCCAGTTTACTTTTGACACCAATTTGGGGCTACCAACAATAGTGACCTGCGTTTTGGAAGGATTAACTTTCAGCTGAAATGATTTGCTCCAACTGCAAATTTGTGCCAGGTCACTGTTACTTACATTAATGACTATCTGCCCTAATGGTGACTGTGTATAAATCTGGAGAGCGAAGATTGTTAGAGATAGAATTTATAAAAATTGCGAAGAGTAATGGAGACAAGACGCCACCCACCAGTTTTCTGCTTGGTGTAACATAACTGCTGGTGTGCCCCAGCACACCATCAGTTATGTTACACCAAGCAGAAAATGTATCCTCAATGCGAATACACTGTCAGCGGCCACACAGGTAACTACGAAGCCAATCAATCACTGTTGGAGATATGTTAAGAGAGCGAAGAACACCAACTAGAATCTCAAAGTCTACTGTATTGAAGGCGTTACTGAAATCTAACAGTACAAGAACAGTGAGCTTTCCGCTTTCCATACCGGACCTGATGTCATCCGTAATATTGACAAGGGATGTGACTGTACTATGACCCGGGCGGAAACCAGATTGGAAGGGATTAAGGAGATTATTTCTGCAGAGGAATGAATTAATTTGGTCATGGACGAGGCGTTCGAGGACTTTGGATAGGAATGGTAGTATGGAGATGGGACGATAGTCGGCAAAGGATGAGGGATGACAAGTTTTTGGTATGGGAGTAATTTGGGCTTCCTTCCATATCGATGGAAATACCATACTGGACAAGGAATAATTAAGGATGTGGGAAATTATGGAAGGAGCATATTACGGCTGACACAGTCACTACCAACTGCGTTGGAAGTGATTGAGATTATGCTATATATACAATCAGAGACTTGATTACAGACAAAAGGTGAAAAACTAGGGATTGGCAGAGATGAAAGATAGTCAATTGTGTGTGCCTTAGTAGTCCTGTCAAAATTGGACGAGGCAGAGAAATGTTGATTGAGCAAATCAATATTGAGGTCTTTAGGATCGATGTCTTGACGTGATTTGCCTACCCCCAGGGTCTTTAGAAATTTCCAAACTCTTGCTGGATCTCCGTTTTTTACAAAATTGTGGATATGTTGGCGTTGTGCGTCCCTACACACCTTATTGCAGTGATTCCTAATCTTGACATACTGTTGCAAGTTATGTGCATCAGGCCTAATTTTGTACCTAACTTTAGCTGCCGCTTTTTTACGTATAAGCTGTTTTATATTGTCAGTGAGCCACGGAGAGGGGGGATGTTTGATTTTCACCGGACGAATTGGCGCATGCTTATCATAAAGTTTAATTATTTGATTGGTGAAGATTTGAGAGAGTGAGGTCTATGTATTTGTTCGAATAGTATATGTACATATTTTTGTTTAAAACCCGTATTTGTTCAATACATTTTGCTCCGTGGTCCAGTGGATAGCGTATGCGTCTGCTGTTCGGAGGTCCCGGATTCGGTTCCCGGGTCGGGCAAAAGTGTTATTGGGTTTTTCAGTATTCTCAGTAGCAGCACGGAGTTTGGTGATGTGTCCGGTAACGGCAATAGGCTTGCCCCCTATTACGTGGGACCTAAAAATTCACGGCAAAATGTAGGTGTAATACTTACTGCCTACCTCTTCAGGGATACAGGCGTGAGTCTATAAATATAAAATAAATAAACACGTTTCCACAGGATACGTTGAGTATTTTTTTAATCTCGTAGCTTCCGTAGTGCTGCATAAGTGTATTTAATATAAAGGTTCATATCAATAGTGTATAATAAGGGAATCGAACACATACAGACAGGTAAATGCTTTAATTACTGTCCCGCACTCATTTTCGTCGCATAATTCACTTTATTGATATTACCAGGGAGGCGATGACCCTACTGGTAATTTACGTAACCAAGCTATTCACTTGTAAACAAACCTTCTTTATCAAAAATCACACAAAAGGTGAACATTTTGATATAATTGTAAGGCCAATCACACACCGCCGCTCACTTTCCTACTATTAACCTATCAGTCTTATTTGCAGGGAAGTATTACCCTATACCTTCGCTCGTGAGAAATCACCCTTTCCATTTTTACTCGGTTTAATTACATTTGTAAATTAACCAATGCGACGGGAGCACGTGGCTTGGATGCCGATGGGAGGGAGCAATTGAATCTTTGTTTTAGGACGATTATTTGGTGTGATTCTTTTGAGGTACCTATGTGGCTGGTTTTGTGATTGTAGAAACGGAAAGGTTTTGGTGGCTATTGTGAGTAAGAATTTATTGAGTGACAAACTATGTAATTCGGATCTGTGCATCTGTTTCGGGTCTGTGTTATGACTGGCCAGAAAGATTGTGCATGGAGACACCATAGGAGTTTTCATTTTAATGTAGCCTACATTTGTTTCTTATAAATACCCATATTTAAGAAATATTTCATATATTATATTGAATTATTTTTATTTATTTTTTTATTATTAATTAGAACGGCGGATAGACAATAACACTAATTAAATCAAAATTACAAATATATACAAAATTACAATTATGAATAACGTTAAGTTAGACAATAAAATTTTTTTTTTAAGATATAAGCAAATTAAGAAAAAGAAAGTTGACATAATTAAAATATTCAGTCAATCTCACAAAATTTCAGACATACCAACAAAATCTTCGGCCATCCATTCACAAACAGATCAATAGATGAGTCGGAATCCAGGAGATCATTAAATGCCGTCAGTAATTGATAGAAAGTATATTATATAATTATGCAATTGAATTACATTAAACAGAAAACTCGAAAAACAGTCGAAACGAAAAGTTACATTCAAGTTACATAAATCGGAGAAACTTTGAGGAGCATTGTTATTTAAACGGATTATTTTGTCCATCAAGATGTATAAGATTAGAGGTACGTGTATTGTCCAGTCACAATTCGTTCTTCCTGATCTGAACCATTTTCGTAACAATACTCCTATAATCAGTCAGTTCGTTGCGCTGAAATAGAAAACCAAAAAAATATTCTACCAAAGGTGGCAAAGATTCTACATTCCTTGTGTGTCATGTAGGTAAACAAAACACTAGTTACATTCAATCAATTATAGGTATATCACAAACTGTATAAAGAACATTCTGATTGATTGATCGGCTCCCCTTCCCAGAAATAATTCGGCCATTCCGACCAAAATTTGTCACGCAGACGACGCCTGGCGGAGAACCTCGACAGTTTTGCGTAATGTTTTGAGGATGTTGTGGAAACCAAGTTTGCACTTTGTTGTTTGTTTGTTGTGGTTTTTATAAAAGAAATATTTTGCTCGAGATTTTTTGGGCTCAGTGGGAGATTTTAAGAGGCGTTTTTGTTATTTGCCTGTTCGGTGTAGCGTTAAGGGGTGAATATCTCAGCGAAGCACTCTCACCAAAAATGTCAAAAAGATGTCCAAAGTAGAGTACCTTATCTTTGCTCTAAGGGTCGTCTACTAGTAATTGTGCAAAAGTGTCAAATGTCTAAGTAGGTGGCACAATTATTATTAGAGCGAGACAATTAGTGAATAACGGCGGCCACAGGCATGTCGGACACAGAGTTCAATTCTTGTTAAGGAGAGCCCCGCATTAACTGTTGTAACAGATCTGGTGATAGGTTAGGCCACGGAATAAGCGACTCACTTACCATATTTGAGTATGTAAAATGTATTTGCCATACAAATAAGCTTGAGAAGTACCTGCTCAGAAGTATGACGAAGTTTTGTCCAGTAGTAGTTAGTATAGTAGGGGTGACAAAAAGAAACCAGTATAATGTGTGTCTTGTCTTTTAGAAGACAATTCGAAATGCATTAAGCTGTATGTTTTATTGTACAGTAGGTAAAGCCTATTCAGCTGAGGTAGTTTCCTTCGTATTTTTCGGCAACTTCCGTATGATGGTCGCGGTTGGCAGTAGCCTAAGTCAAAGAGCTCAGATATTTACATAGAGACGCATTTACTATGGGCGCTCTGAAGACAAACTGTCTGTGACCCAAATTCCCGCTTTGCGGCGTGGCTGGCGCACTGTGACAGCTGTCTCTACGAGAGCAAGAGAGACGAACGTTCCTCCTGTGTATCTTAACTACGAAAGGAAGTGAGGCGGAGAACGACGCCAGCGCCGCCAACGGCGCCAACTACGAACTAAACTGGCGACAGTCCCCACTTGGAATCGGCACACGAAATCCTTAAGAACTGCGCTTCATTGTAAATCTGTATTCATTGCCTAAGTACAACACACATCTTCAAGTAATGTCAAAAATCGTAAATACTTTGAATGTCAGTTGACTTTTATGTCCAACAAGTGACGTTTAATACTCGATCGTTTCCCTACGTATGATATAATCGCGAACATTTCCGCATTCCCCTCGCTTTTCATAGCCCCTAACCGTCAGAGATCAAACTATCCGTGCTAAGATAATGTGTACGAACATAGCTTGATTAATTTTGTCCCACTACCTACATCGTTCCCACAAGCACCCAAGACGTAGGCGGTAAGCAAACGACTGCCGTCCAATTACTGCCGTTCTTCTTTATCAACTATTTTTGGAGAGTCGGCCCTTAGGCAAATACTTGATGTTTGATGTGGAGTCATTGTAATGGATTACGGCTCTTTAATTATATCGTTAGGAAGGGTGATACATATAGAGACTACGAAGTTTCAGTTGAAGTGGCTAACGACGTTGTTAAATACATTATGTCTATTTCAGTTCGATTATTGGTAATCGATTATTATTTAAATATAGATAATCGTTTTCTTTTAGTAAAGTTCAACCATTAAGAACATTAGAATAATATGATTATGATTAACACTTTGATTATATAATTTATTCAAAGGATTGACATAATATATCTACAAAACTTCTAGCTTTAGAGCTTGCTTGTTCAAAGTTCGATAAGAGTGCTATACCAACGCGCATACACAATTTTGATGTACTTTAAGGCATTGTATAATACCCATACATGTTCTGCTTAGTTTGGGACTAGATAGAATTGAGTGTACCTTTGTCGTAGCATATTATAAAAAGATATAAAACGTATAGTAAAAACAATGCTTATAAGTTAATTTAATTGCTTCTATGTATGATGATGATTAGAATTTGTGACGTTATTCTGATAGAAGATGTTTTGAGTCATTGCCTCATTCTATCTATCGCTTTGTTTTAAGTTGGTACGATTACGATAAAGAGATAAAATTCTGTTTAATCGTTTAAATAGAGGGTTTCGTAAGTTACCTTTTTTAATGTAAACTGTTTCTAAATTTTAAATATCGATCCTTAAAATGAATATAAGTTTCTTTATTACTGATGTCCTATCAAGTACTCGACTCTGGGATAGACGAAGTGACAAGGCCTATTTATTTGACCTCGCCAATATTCTTTGTAGTCGCCACTTTGTCACATGTTCATAAACCCATCATCAAGTAAGCATAAAATAATATCAAAATACGTACTTAAATTCTCGAACAGAATTTTACGAGGCTTAGAGGAATGCCCTTCAGGAGCACATATCAGTACTAATAAGGGTTTCTTAGATCGTTCATATTTTTACGTGGACGTTTCGCAACGTTACGGAGATTAGATCAGTTTTATATCGCTACCTCACCTGGCGACAGACGGGGTAGTCGTAAACCATATGACGTATCCACTGGCCGACATTTTGAAAACTCTTTTATGGATGTCGCACCCGGGATTTTTTGCCGCAATATTAGTTTAGAGGACGGTGACACAATTGTAGACTCGAGATGAATAAGTTATTTTGGATTCGGAATCTACTTAAACTACTAAGTTTAAGTAGATTCCGTTTGCGAACGTCCGTACGTAAATGTCACTTTTTTGTTGACGACTTGGTGCTTATGTCAACGTAGACCTATTCTTAGTATAGTTTCAGGTTCAAGCTGAGATTTGAACACTGGTGCAACGTGAGTAACGTCACTACTAGTATAATGTAACAGCTGGATATTTTCGTAGTGTCTCCTCCTAGCGTTATCTCAGTCTGAACCCGAGGTCCGCTTTCTAGAGTAACCGGATTTGACTGAACATTACCTTTTTTCGCAGAGAAAGTGCCTGTCTGACCTCCACAACCCAAAGGGATAGCTATATTCCATGGTTTACACTAGTGTCAGTTTACTCATAGGTACTGACTCCCTATAACGACTAGCAAAGATCTTCATCATAGCTGGGACTGACTGCTTAAGGCGCTGTCCTAAGCGACTGTTTTGGTAAATGAGGGGGTGAAGCAGGAGAGGTGAAGGGATCTTAGCTCCGTCTACTGCGGGGCGCCCCCCTTCATTCTCGTTGCGTGCGGCCGTATTCTGGCGACATCCGTATTCCAATACTTCAAAATCGCAAGCAAAACGTTTTAGCATATTGAATTGAGATACTGATATTAAAATTTATATTACATACATCAATCTGTTTGTACAATATAGGCATAGCGCAATTTTTGTTCTCAGTGCAGCCATGAGCAAAACTGGTTTACATTAGACGTTATAGGTATTAATAGTTGACGAAAGTAGGTAAATACCTACGTGCCGTAAGATGATTAAAATAATTAAGTCAGTTCCATGTATGGAGAGGCCATTATTATTTTTTTATTAAAATAGTGAAGCAGTTCAAAGAATACCTACATCTAATTCCATTCCTGCCAGTTTTCAAATCTGTTTTGCAATAAATTGGCTGTGACATACCGGCAGACAGACAGACAGACATGGCGAATATACAAGGGTCCCGTTTTTTAAATTTTTGGCTACGGTACCCTAAAACCATAATACTGCCCTACTAAGCGCAAAAGTCGTATCTCAACTAAAGCGAGTTACGAGATACTTGAAGTTTAGTAGAAGTTGATTTATTTTATTTATTTATGGATGTGTTATTTTTATTATAGGTATAATTATTATGGTAAAGGTTTCGAAATACGTCGCCGTTTTTAGGGGTTGTGAGTGCTTGGGGGAAGGGGGGGAGGTCTCGAAACCCCCACTCACCATTTTCACTTGCCGGAAATACTTGGTTTCCTCTGAAAAAAAAAATATCTCCAAACATCGGTGTGTATGGCACTGCCAACTTCCACATGCATCACACTAGTTTAATAAACTAAGGTTGACGGAGCCCTGCGAAGGGCTCCTATTTTCGGATTAAGGGTCAAAAGAAAACCTAACATAACCTATTTAGTTACTTATTACAGTCGCACCTAACCCTAGGCACTCGAAAGCAATGACGCACAAATTTGACATTAGCTGTCAATAAGATCCTTCCAAGATGGCGGGTTTGCGTTTCGTTTCACGTTTTTCACATAAAACCTAAAATTGACATTTATAAAACTGTACTAAAGTATAAAAACTACGTTCCGTTTTACATAATTGCCGAAGTATTTATGAAATTTTGGACATTGTTTAAAAATATTTAGACGCAACTCCGGCAGCCAAAATTACTTTTAGGGGATTAAAATTAATAAAAAATCCCTTAAGCCCCCTACACTACCAATACCCTCAAATTCAGGCGACTCGTTTCGAAACCCAACCCATTATTATTTTTCAAAATAGATGAAGTATCAAAAATATATGTGGATATACCTTATTCATGAGATACTGCTACGTCGCTTAGAAAATTATAGAATTAGAATTTGAGTTACTGCTTTTCCGTTAGCTCTCCTCATACATGTTTGTATGGAAAAATATAAAAATTTTCTTTCGCATCAAATATGTGTTGTTTCAAAGAAAATAAATATTAAAAGATATTTATTTATATTCATTTATCCTTTATTAACGAAATACAGAGTTTACAGCTCATCAAAAGTTAGCTGTCTGCTACAACCCGGCAGGTTTTCTTTATTCTCATCGAAAGTTAAAGGCAGTGTGTGAGGTGATAAGGCTTCAATACTTATTATTTGCTGTTGTTCACGAGGCACAGTTTCATTTACTTTCCTTTTACAGCTTGGTATTGTAGAAATTTCAAGCACTGATGAAACATTTGCCTCTCCGTGATCTCACAATGCCATCCCTTGAGGTTGACGAGAATCAACAATTTCATGCAACTGCCAATTCATATAAAACGCTACAAGCTTTTCTTTCATTTTCTTCTCCCAGAAAACATCATCTCTTTCTATAATTTATATTTTTAGTGGTATACTTTCGTCACTCCACACAGCAAATAAACACTTTTGTTTGCGTGTAAGGTGGCGTTGCCCCTGAATTTGGTAATAACAATTACAATATTTGTTTAGACTAGTCAGCACTTTTTTATCATTTTTCCATATTTGTCTTTTATTTGCTCTTATACTATTCTCCAGGCCATTCTTATAGGCAACTATAGAACATTACATTTCCACAATCGTGTTTAGACCTATTAATCCATCTGGCGTGGCACCAATAAACGGATAATCCACAAGCCTCGATTGTTACATTGTCTTGCTTCGCCAGTTGTTGCAAAGCCAGTTGTTCATTTCAGACTCCATGCGCAACTGCTTTTACATTGCAAATATTTTATTTGTACAAAATAATTTTCACTAAGTTGGCTTTACTGCTGTTATCTCTTCTTTTTACCACTATACCAAAATTTCAATCTGTCAACATATTCTTACGCAATTTGAACCAGTCACTGCTATCCCTCTTGTAATTTTTGCTTATCACTACGGAATTTGAGTCAAATTTGTTAATAAAATTGTTTGGCATTTCTTGGCTAGCTCTTGAACAAATCGTGTTAGGAATGACTGCAGTCAAATGTGTGTAAGACGTTGCAGAACTGTTATCTTTAACTTCACTGTAATTACAATAAAGATAATTACTTAGGTACTTTATTATAAAAAAAAAAACTATATCTTTTGTTATAAGCATAGCAAACAGAGAAGTCACTTTTTTACTTATAAATGATTGATTTTAGAAAGAAAAATTGAATTAAAAAGATATTAGATGTACTGATACATACCTAATAGTTTATGAATAATCAAAGTTTTACCCGATGTACCTAAATAGGTTTATGTTCACAACACAATAATACAACATTCGTTACCGCTTGTGTGCGGATTGCGGAGCGCCATATTAGCGCTGTTTATTGTTCGCCGTGGCAGCATCTTAGCGCTCCAGGCGCTCTGACAAGCTAATGAATTTGGAATATAAGTACATAAAATGATTCGATTTTATGTTATTACTCTTTCAAAAATTAAAAACTGTGGCAGCTATGTATTGTGAGAATAATTTATATTATTATATTATGCATAATCGATAATCTATAATATAGTCAGTCATATAAGACTCTTATGAAAATAATTTGTGTAAAAATGTTACATATTTCATAATCACTTGTTGTCACACACTTTCTTGTACAAATCCTTCGTAGAACTTTATTTCTCTAATTGTCCATACTTAATTCTTCTAATTATATATTTATAAGCACAGAAACAATAACACACTAAACGCAACAAGAGTATAAACTTAGGTCCTAATTATATGTGCCCATACTTACATGAAAAGCCTATTTGATTCAAAGTATTCAGTCTATAACATAAAACATGAAATTACGAACTCAAATCGGGGTATTACAATAACAAACAGGTTTACGTAAAATTTCGTGCAGCGGAGACGCAAGCGACATGACCTATCTCTCACAGGGCTCATAGCCGAATGATGAGGTCTGGGCGGAGCGTACTAGCAACTGACACTCAGTACACCGCCTATGCTATTAAGGTTTAAATTGCTAAAGCGTTTGATATTGATGGGATCTACCGAGCTTCAAAATCATAGACGTTTGGCAGATTTTATTTAATTTTACAAAATATACACGTATAATATGAAAATAAATTAGGTAATTCTTTAGTTCATTAGGTTTCCTACAATATTATTAAAAAACATATGTCAGCTTACGATCAAAATATTGCAAACAGTGAGACGAAAGATTATTTTCTGCCTCGCTTTTGTGATTTTTTTACCGTGATTCTAATTTACATACATGAAAAATTCTTTCAAAAGTCTTTTGTTCAGACTTTTGACTTTAAGCTCTATTTTTTGCTAGGTTGTAATATGTACCGTTATGGCTAGATGCGCGACGAAAAATTATGTGTTTCACGGCTTCTGAGGTATAACAGCGCCTTAACGTGCTCTGCGAGGCACGGGGCAAGCGATAATTTACAATGCTATACGAGTGAGTGGATTCGAGCCCGATACCTTCTGCATGGCAGTCTGTTGGTATCTCCACTAGGCTATCACTGCCTCTATATTTTCGAAGTTTCTGATCTGCATTTATACGAATATGAATAATTAATTTTCAGATTTTAAAATATAGGTACAATCTGTATTTTGAACCTTTTAGTTCATATAAAAGAACTACTTATCTTTCAAAATTATATGATAAGGTTAAAAGGTTCTATAGAAGTTGTTGGCGGTGGAAAGGTTAATTTACAATTTTAAGAAAAACATTGTGACTCGAAAGCATAGAGAGAAGCCGCGGTCAAAAGCTCGTTATAATATATATTTCATGAATTTCATCCCATACACAAAACACCATCTAGTCCCAAACTAAGCAGAGCTTGTACCTACTATGGGTACAAGATAATTGATAAACATGCGTAAATGTATACTAGTTTGTAAATACATACTAACATCCATGTTCACGCACACAAATGTTTGACTTGAGCGGAAATCTAACCTGCGACCTTCGGCGTAGCAGTCGCTTACACATCCGCTACGCCAACCAGTCGTCTAAATAAACCAAAGAAATATACTTTATAAGTATCAAGAATCTTCGACATATAAAAGGCAGGTGAATGGTGCCTACAAATTAGCTACAACATGCACTGATTCAAAGTCAAATTTAAGACCTAATTTATGAAATTGAACTCCCATGTATCGCAAATTCAAGATTTGAATTTGAGAAATAAAAAATTGAATTTTCAGTCATAAAAAAACTAAATAATAAAACTAAGTGCAATCATACCAAACGTCAAAACGATAAAACACATTTTATGTTCTCAAAAATATAGTCTTGACAGTTTTCGAAAAAGATATTCGATTCGAAAGAAATATGATACGTGAAAAGATCTGTCAAGTATGTATTTCATAGATTTATGTTCGTTATAACCTCGCAGGGTGAAATTTCTACGCACATTTCGGTTTATCCATAAGGGACAGAAAAACTTTTGTAATAAATGGGTGAAAAATACTTTTTTTCTCAAGTTACTTTTAAGCTCTTTACGTGTAAATTGCGTGTGTTGTGTTTGCTGTGTGCCCAGGTGAATAATATTACTATTTAAATGGCAACATTTAATGCTAAATTGGATTATTTATTTTCGAACTCCTACAATTGACAATTAAATTAAAAAGCCTTGGGTCACAATGAATGAATAACTGTTTGAGTTTAGTAATTGCCACCTTTTTTCGCGAATTGGTATTTGTAATTATATTAGATCAATTAATAGCGATATATATTTTTTCAGTTTCTGAGTGACTGACTGACGGACAACGCAGTGTCGAAACGACTGAGCGTAAGAAGCTGAAATTTTGAAATATGTTCCTTGGGAGTGTAGAGAAGTACTTAAGAGATGTTTTATTCTTATTTTGCTCTCTTATGGGCAAAAGGGGTAAGTAAGCCCTGTAAGTGACATTCACGCAAGCGAAGAAGCGGGCAAAAGCTAGTAACTATACAACATAAGAATATATTGTGTATAGTTTACAAAACAAACCAGGTTCTAAAACATATCTATCTAAAACTCATCCGTATTTTGTATCTGTGGACTCTCAAGCAAAGGACTTGTCTTTGGACATCTTTTTTACATCAGCTGTATTGTTTAAAGGCCTGTTCAGACCTAAGCGGTATTCGCTACCGTCTGCGGCAGAGAAAACCCAGTGGGTATGCGGTAATATTACTGTTCAGACCTAAGCGGTATTTGCTATCCTTGTGGGTAGAAGAATAACGCGCGGTAGTCGAGTTTCGCTCAGAGAGGTAAGAACTAGCCGCGGTACTTGATACCAAATACCTGAGCGAAACCCGCGCGGTATGTACCTCTACCCACAGCAGCAGCGAATATCGCTCAGGTCGCTCTAGCCGCGGTACTTGATACTAAATACCTGAGCGAAACCCGCGCGGTATGTACCTCTACCCACAGCGGCAGCGAATATCGCTGAGGTTTGAATAGGCCTTTAAACGTTTTCCCGCTCGCCATGTGTCGCGTTTTGTCCCAAAATAGACAAAAGGACATCGAGTCTGACTCGCTTTGTTCTATATTACAAGGCAGGTATATTCGACATGTATCTAATATCACATTTGCGAGAACTTTCTGCTTCCGTCTATCAGAATGAAAATAAAAATGTCAAAGTTTGTTAATTTAAATTTAGATCAAAATTTGTGATATTTCGTGTTGGAATAACAAAGAAACAAATATGAGATAATTTAAATATCTGTTACCCATTCACCTGTACGAAATTGGTTGGGATTTGGCATAGATGTCATCGATATACTAGTAAAAAACGTTTTTTTACTATTATATCGATGGCAGAGGTCTTTAATGTCTAGATTAACAGAAAATATACATTTAATTTCAGACTAGGTAGGCAAGTTAGTTCGTAAGACGTTTGTAATATATATTTACCGACTTCATTTGCCTTTTGTGGCAATAGAGCCATTGACTTAAATACATAATTATGTCGCTGTCGGCAAATCGTTTGGGGATGTATCGTTTCTGCGACCAGTTATTGAAGTGGAAATGGTTCTCTCGGCTGTCCATCGACAAATTTAATTTCGATGTCCAGTATTGGACGGTTTCGTAAGAAGGTAGAACTTCATAGGTCTAAAAGTCGCAAAAGTTAGGATGATGAATACTATCGATAGGTTCTTCGAAAGGTTGTTGTATATTTTAATCAAAAGAAAGTCTAGCGAAAGAATTTTCCAATTTTAAAACAATATATCAATATGACGCGCGCTTTGCCAAAATTATTTTCTAAAAGAATTTTTCACTCTTGAATTATATTATATATAATATATATAATATATAATAGTCTGATGAATGACGTGAACATTTCAATTTTATCTTTCAAATCCAATAAATGCAAAATATTTTTAAACTTTTATTAAAATTTGCAGCAATTGCTGCTATAACATTTGCACAAGACGGATTATGCCTAAGGCACTTTCTGCTAGTTAAAGTGTTTGCAATTCACTCATCGATTTCAGGTATATTTAAGATTAAAATATAAATATATTATTCAATAAATGCAAGCAGTATTGATCTTATACGTCATTATATTGATATTGAAACTTTAAGGCATTACTTCAGAATAATCTTTGACTGCTGGTTTCGACATGATTTTCCTCACATAACATCCGCGTGAATAAACAGTAATCCATATCGTTTCGCCCAATAAGTGATAAGGCTTATGGAGCAAAAAGTGTAGTATTGTAGACATGCCAGCATACTTCTGATTCTGGAACCGCATAGAGACTCGTGAGCACATGCTCAAATAAGTTGCGGTGTGAGATTGCACAGAACTGTTTGAATGTCATCCTCATCCTCCTAACGTTATCCCAGTTGCAACCTGGGGTCCGCTTACTACTACTACTACTAACCGGATTTGGCAGAATATTAACTTCTCCAGGGAACGACTGCCAGACCTGTTATTAAGTATAACCAGTCATATAAGTACCTATAAACTTCAATTAGCATAATCATTCGCTGTGAAAATGTTTTGTCCAACCGCAAACAAAACAACCTGAATATTGTTAATCCACTCTCGACCAAAACGTAAACGATACACACACGATTATAACACGCTAAAAAACCGTCACACACGACCCACCGAAAAATTATTCCAACAGAGAAATGTAACAGTAAATCTAATAATTTATTTTTCCGGCCACCCACAATCCGTTATTTTATTATCTTGCAACACTGGCGCTGTGAAGAATTAAAATATTTATGTTCATTGCTTTGGGGTTTTCGTTAAGGGGAACACCGTCATTGGCATTATTTTACGGTTTCGAGTGGCTCCTTTATTTTAGTATTCAGTGCGTCCGAGTTATGATAAGTTAACTTCACCCTTTGCTTTGTTTGATGGGTTAGGACGATGTTTGTTCATGAGGGTTTGGCGAAGAAATGTTATCAATTTATTCATAGGTGTTATTTGAACCATCTGTTGTACTAGCTGTATAATGATGATGGAACAAATATGTAGTCTGCGATGCCTTAAGACACTTGCAAAGGTGATGGAATCCGATTATGAAAAAAGATATTGCTGATTTCGATGAATTCTATGAATGTTATAGGGATAGTACCTACTGCATATTTAAGCGCAAAGGTCACAGTCTGCCGTCTCCTGCTGATCAAAAAACTGTGGTATATGATATTTGTCATTGATTTCTGTGGAGACGAAGTACATAGGCACGGCTGCTGATGCCTTGTGAGTCAAATATTAGATCTATAGAAGGCAGACAGCATATAGATTACTTTTAAGCTTACTTTGTAAAATAAAGCTGGGGAAATAAGCCTGTCAATGGAAATCAATGCACTCTACTGAAAGTTTTGAAAAATATTACAGTGATAAAATCGTCTCCAAGATAAACACTTCTCACAAACTACATGAAGCCAGACAACAATAGCAGGTAAGTTGTTCCCAATACAGAACTTAACAAGTTTTTATTGTTCCTGCAACTTGCCGAACGAACTTCCTATAAAGCTACAAATGAGGAATTAAATAACTTACACTGTGCACTTTGTAACCTTTCAACTTACTGATAATTATATATAGTAATAATATTCTACCACATTCACACAACACCATCTAGTCCCAAACAAAGCAGAAACTTGTACTATGGGTACTAGACAATGGATAGACATAGTTGAATACGTTTTTTTTGTTGTAAATACATACATATTATTCATAGAATCACCCAGAACAAGACAAACATCCATCTTCATGCACACAAATGTTTGACTTGAGCGGGAATCGAACCGGCAACCTTCGGCGTAGCAGTCACTTACACTCCCGCTGCGCCAACCGGTCGTCAACATGGTGATACAAGTGAACTTTTGTAAGCCATTCTTATTTTTAGTTAATGAGTTTGCCGGTTGCATCCATAATTTAGTTATTTAATCTATATTTGACAAACTGTTTTTAATATATGGGTCATCATCCTCCTAGCGTTATCCCAGTTTGAACATGGGGTCCGTTTACTAGTCTAACCGGATTTGGCTGAATATTAGCTTAGCCACGGTGCGACTGCCTGTCTGACCTCCGCAACCCAAAGGGATAGGGTGTAAATTACCTGAATGAAGAATTATATATTATTATTACATACATGACAAAATAATTAGGTATGTCGTCACTGACATACATATCATAATCATAAAATAAACTACTGTAAGTAGAAACGTGTTTGGACTGAAGGTGTTTTTTATGACCTAGGACATTGGGACGGATTTTTATGTTTCAACCCTAAGGAGTAGAAATATTGGTTGAAAGTTTATATAAATCCGCTGTTTTTGACGCTAGCACTATTGAAATGTTGGTAACAGCAGTAAAAGCTAGTAAATTGATAAAAGTAAGTACTCACAGTAAAACCATGTCGAATTTTGTTTCAATTAATTTAGGTTCTATGTAGGTAACACACGAGCAAAATACTGCAGACTTTTATTAGAATTATATGCAACGTTCACAAAAGCTTATTAAAAGTAAACTTATTATCGAGACTTAACTACCTAAAAAAATTGTAGCATAGTGCTAGTAGTAGCACCATATCGGTCAATAGAGATAATATAAAAAAAACAGCAGCTTTATTATCGAAAAGATTACAATAAGTAGAAATATCGGTCGTCTTAATCTGGTTACTCAAATCAGCTTTAGTCACACAGCGTCCTTTCTCTGCGCTTTTTTTAATTTCTAACTTAACGGCTGCAATTTAAGACACCTTGAGAAAATAAAGGTGTTTACCCAAGCGAAATATCTTACTGACGACGTGATAAAATGCTGATTATTTTATAAAAGAAACTGATTTATTCCATTTTACCTCACACGCAGAGCGCGTTTTGAATCCTTCCGACTTTCCACAAAGTTTCGCGCGCTTAAAATTAAATTATATAAGTACCCACCCATCCGCGCAAACGAATAATATATATTTTTTTTGTCTCAGGAATTTAATATTTTTCATTTTAACGTGTTTTATGCGTCTCCCTTATTGAATTTTGTTGCAGCGTTATTTTTGATTAAGCGGCACCGTTTTCTCGCGCTTGTGAAATTTTAAATATTTGGTGTGGCGACATTTTCGTCTGGAATTTTCTTATACTATTAATTCATACGGTTGTGTGTTTGTTGAGATGTTATGAAACCTAAACTCTTTGCTGGTTGTGTTTCAGCGGCGCGGTATTGTTTTTCTTGTTGTATGTTAAATGGGACTGACCGGGTTTGCGGTTTAATGAAACAAAGCTACAACATTTGAAAATTCGCTGATTTGATTTGTGTGCCATATGTTGCGATTAAAATCATTTATATACATATTTGGAAGCCGTGTTTTTCTATAAAGTTAAACGCCACGCATTCGAATGCGTAGCGTTTAACTATACAGAAAAACTTCGAAATTAGGTAAACACCTTTTACACATTCTACACAGTTTCCTACATTAAATTGCCTCTAAAAGCCGAGATAATGAGCTTTTTGTGAATTTCTCATACAACATTAAAACATCCGCTGATATATTTAAAATGCCTACTTAACCGTATCTATTAAGATTTTTCAAACGGATTTTTAATTTGTATTTCTTTATAGTTACGGTGCAACACCGCACATTTACCACATCAGTTTTTAACTAACTTGTATCGCTATAAATGATACTTATTTCAGTTCGCAATCATCACTTATAACGCGCGGTCTCTAGCATTCCTGTCCTTACTTTTTACAATCAAAAATAATTTATTATCAAGCAAATCAAACGTTATTTCTTAGCATCTTAGGTGTATGAAAACCCCACACAGTCAGTAATGATTATTGAAGCAATTTTAACCACATAAACACACAAATTCGATTAATCTCTTTGAAACACGTACACTCAAGTCAATTTAGCAAAACATTTCATCAAACTCTCAACCTCAAGTCGAAAGCAAACTCTGTGGTTTTAATGAGTCAGTAAAGACAAAGATTATAAATAATAGAAAGGGATGTATGTGAAGTTTGATCCGGTTGGCAATTTCCGTCGCCTTTGTTACCTGAGGTTGGTACCCCTGGTATTTCAATATCCGGTGGAGATAACTATGTAAATAGACTGGAGACAGCTATCTTGAAGTATTTTTATACGGACTGCGGAGAGCGGCTTACGTAGGATCTTATAGGGATCCGTGGTGCAAGGAATTGTTATAGTTTCGAAGCTTCTTAATTTTATGTGGATCATGTTATTTTGTCTGTGGTATGTCTTTATGTTTAATAATAGTATATTTATCATTATATCACAATAAATGATTTGTTATTAAATAAGCGCCTATTTAATTAATGAAAGAATTAATCGTCCTTCCTTAGTCAATGTGTTTTATATTATTAGTATACAAAACATTTATTTGTTTTTAGCCGTATTTGAATGATGATCTAGAACAAATACATGTTTCACGTGATACGTTGATTATTTTGTTAATCCCGCAGCTTCCATATTGCTTATGTAGGTATGTTTGATATAAAATTTGTATCCATAGTCACAGAATAATTAATAGTACTAACGTACCATAGTGCAAAGGAGTATTTATCAGATAGTTTAATGCCTCGCACTCTTATTCGTCCCGTGATTCACTTTATTGATATTAGCCGTAGGGAGACAATGACCCTAACCGTCCAACCACATCCATAACCAACTATCCACCTCATAACAAAACTTCATAATCAAAAAGTACACAAGGTGAAAAATTTGATGTAATTGTAAGGCCGATCACACACCGCCTCTTACTTTCTTCCGATTAACTTATCAGCCTTATTCGCAGGAAAGTATTGCCCCATACCTTCGCTCGTGAGAAATCACCCTTCCCATTTTTACCCGGTTTAATTACATTTGTAAATTAAGCAATGCGACGGGAGCACGTGGCTTGGATGCCGATGGGAGAGAGCAATTGAATCTTTGTTTTAGGACGATTATTTGGTGGGATTCCTTTGAGGTACCTACGTGGCTAGTTTTGTGATTGTAGGAATTTTGGAAAGGTTTTGGAGACGATTGTGAGTACGAATTTATTGAGTGACAAACTATGTAATTCGGATCTCTGCATCTGTTTCGGTTCTGTGTTATGACTGGCCAGAAATATTGTACATGGAGCTTCATTTTAATGTAGCCTACATTTGTTTCTTACAAATACACATATTTATCAAATATTTCATATATTATACTGATAGAAAGTATAATATATTGAATTACATTAAACAGAAAACTCGAAATACAGTCGAAAAGAAAAGTTACATTCAAGTTACATAAATCGGAGAAACTTTGAGGAGCATTGTTATCGAAACAGATTATTTTGTCCATCAAAATTTATAAGATTAGGGGTACGTGTATTGGCTAGTCACTATTTGGTCTTCCTGATCTGAACCACTTTCGTAACAATACCCCTATAATCCGTCAGTTCGTTGCGCTGAGATGAATAAATAGAAAACTAAAAAATATAGGAATTTAAACATTCGTGGTCATTAAAACTTGATTTAAACGGATGTACATCCGTGTACATGGCGCTTGCAACAGTGCCGAAATATCGGTTACTACAAACAAAGGTACGTGGTATACCACGTATAGAATATTTTTTAGTTGATTTAAATTGTCTTTCGGGATATATATATCAATTTAAATCAACAAAAAAATATTCTAGCAAAGGTGGCAAAGAATCTACTTACATTCTTTTTATGTCATGTAGGTAAACAAAACACTAGTAACATTCAATCAATTATATATATCACAAACTGTATAAAGAACATTCTGATTGATTGATCGGCTTCCCTTCCCAGAAATAATTCGGCCATTCCGACCAAAATTTGTCACGCAGACGACGCCTGGGGGAGAACCTCGACAGTTTTGTGTAATGTTTTGAGAATGTTGTGGAAACCAAGTTTGTACTTTGTTGTTTGTTTGTTGTGGTTTTTATAAAATAAATATTTTGCTCGATATTTTTTGGGCTCAGTGGGGGATTTTAAGAGGCGTTTTGTGTTGTTTGCCTGTTCGGTGTAGCGTTAAGGGTGTACTTCCGATGAAGAGAAAATGGTTTCCTAAAATCAATTCAAGTAATTCTTTAAGTTACAGAGTAATTCTTCTGAATCTTGAAATAAAATTTTATATCCAAATTTCTATAATGCAATTGATGATGATCTACGTAACACCAACTCTCAGTAAAGCACTCTCACCAAAAAAGTCAAAAACGATGTCCAAAGTGGAGTACCTTAAATTCTTTGCTCTAAGGGTTGTCTCCTAGTAATTGTCCAAAAGTGTCAAATGTCTAAGTAGGTAGCACAATTATTATTAGAGCGAGGTAATTAGTGAATAAAGGCGGCCACAGACATGTCGGACACAGAGTTCAATTCTTGTTAAGGAGGGTCCCACGTCACCCACGTTAACAGTTGTAACAGATCTGGTGATAGTCTAAGCCATGGAATAAGCGACTCACTTACCATATTTGAGTATGTAAAATATATTTGCCATACAAATAAACTTGAGAAATACCTGCTCAGAGGTGTGACGAAGTTTTTGTCCAGTAGTAGTATAGTAAGGGTGAAAAAAAGAAACCAGGTTAATGCTTTGTTGTCTTTTAAAAGATAATTCGAATTGCATAAAGCTGTGTTTTATTGCCTGCAAAAATAACTTGAGATGATTAGCCTATTATTCGTCAAACAGTAGGTATAGCCTATTCAGCTGAGGTAGTTTCCTTCGTATTCTTCGGCAACTTCCGTATGATGGTCGCGGTCGGCAGTAGCCTGAGTACAACACACATCTTCAAGTAATGTCAACAGTCGTAGATACTTTGAATAATGTCAGTTGACTTTTATGTCCATCAAGTGACGTTTAATACTCAATCGTTTCCCTACGTATAATATAATCGCACACATTTCCGCATTCCCCTCGCATTTCATAGCCCCTAACCGTCGGAGATCAAACTATCCGTGCTAAGATAATGTGTAGGAACACAGCTTGATTAATTTTGTCCCACTACCTACATCGTTCCCACCGGAACCCAAGACGTAGGCGGTAAGCAAACGACTGCCGTCCAATTACTGCCTCTCTGCTTTATCAACTATTTTTGGAGAGGCGGCCTTTAGGCAAATACTTGATATTTTATGTGGAGTAATTGTAATGGATTACAGCTCTTTAATTATATTGTTAGGAAGGGTGATACATATAGAGACTACGAAGTTTCAGTTGAAGTTCATGGCTAACGACGTTCTTAAATACATTATGTCTATGTCAAGACACGGACTAAATTCAGTTCGATTATTGGTAATCTATTATTATTTTAATATAGATACCTAATAGTTTTTTTTTAACATTAGAATAATATGATGATGATTGACATAATATATCTACAAAAGGTCTAGCTTTAGAGCTTGCTTGTTTAAAGTTCGATAAGAGTGTTATACCTACGCGCATACACAATTTTGATGTATTTTAAGGCATTGTATAATACCCATACATGTTCTGCTTAGTTTGGGACTAGATAGAATTGTGTGTATCTTTGGCGTAGCAAAAAGATAAAAATCGTATATCTTTTTCGCCTTATAGGCTCGCCCCCTATTACGTGGGACCTAAAAATTCATGGCGAAATGTGGGTGTAATATTTACACCTCTGCCTACCCCTTCAGGGATACAGGCGTGAGACTATAAATAAATAAATAATAACTTCGAAAAGTTATTGGTGCGCGCCGTGGATTCTAAGCGGAGACCCTCTGCACAGCAGTCCGTTCGGTCTCTCTACTAGGCTATCGCTGCTGTTTAATAAATTTTCAAGAATTCTACATAGTAATAAATTACTGCCAAAAGCTAAATACCTAAGCATGATTTTTGCCAGCCTTTGAATAGATATTTACTTACTTTTTTAAATGGTGCACTAAAAGAGAATGCCAATACATTTTCAAATTGATTTCTATCAAACAACATTTGACGAAGACTGGGTAGTTTTCAATTGTTACATGTTTAGCTTCGAGGCATGTTCAGACAAGTATTGAAACTTGACAGACGAACAGGTTTTTAACTGAATTGGATGTATTTTCACGTACATTGGATATCGCGAATAATAACATTTTATACTTACAAGCTTGATATGTCTATTTGATAATATTGTACATTAAAACCGATTAGCTACATATTTATAAATAATCTTAACATACATTTAAAGCAGAGTTTATTATTTGTTCATTAATGGCTTGCCTAGTGCCTAGGGAATACCCTAAGCTGTCGGTACTGGCTGGAGACTTAACGACTGTCAAAGATTAATACATTACCTACATATAAATCTTTGACAGTCGTTAAGCCTTTAATATACTGACACTGGTGTAAGCCATGGAATATCGTTACTTCTTTGAGTTGCAAAGGTCAAATGGCAGGCGTCCTGTGGAAAAGATAATAATTATTCTGTAAAATTTGGTAAGACTAACTAACAAAGAAAAAAAGAGAAAGAAGTTGAACGTTTGCTTGGGAATTTTTTTGATTTAAAAAATGCGAGTGTCTGTGGGACTGCGTTCCTATTGCTTTTACTGAACTGCATGTGTAGTAGTAGTCGTGTGATAGTGGCAAACTGGCGACACAGGTACCCGATACATTTGATCGTCTACAGGGCATATCTCCTTATTTAATATATCTATGGCTACGATCGAAGAAACCCGTCGGTAACCAACCGTAACCACTGAACGTGGTCTCCGACGCACAGGGCAATTAACAAATTGAATACGCATATAACATCGAAAAGTCAGTGATACGAGCCGAGGATTGGAACCCTCTCCATGGCAGTCTGTTGGTATCTCCACCACGCTATCGCTGCCTTAGGTTTTTAAGTTTATGTGAAGTAATTATAGTACGTATGCGTATTGTAACCACGCAGAGATTGCTATGACAATATTTTATGTAATATTATTATGAATTCAGGTCATCCTGCTAACAGTTTCTAGGTTTTGCATTGCAGTTCATTGAGTTCATATATCCCTTCATTCAATTTAGTTTAAATGTTTAAATTTTATCTATCATAATAATGTCAGCAGGTCAGGGTATGATCATCTTCATCACCATCAGCCTTTAACAGTCTACTGCTGGACTAGGCCTCTCCTTTGAAAGGAGGAATTCGCCTACTATACCACGCTGGCCAAACGGGTGGTTATAGGGTTTGTATTAAGTTTTCCTTCTCTTACAGTGTTGTTCACTGCGTAATATGCTCCCTCTGTCGGCTCTTACGACACCAATGGGATGATATGGGGTGGTGACATTCCGTATTCTTAATCCGTCACCACACGGACTAGGGGAGGAGGGGGCAGGGTATGATCAATATTTTTATTTTTATTTATAGAGTTACGCCTGTAATCCCCAAGGTAGGCAGAGTTGTTATATTACACCCACATTTCACCATGAATTTTTGGGTCCCATGTAAAGGGGGCGAGCCTATTGCTATTACCGGGTATATCACCAGACTCCGTGCTGCTACTGAGAATTCGGAAAAACCCAGTAACACTTTTGCCCCACCCGGGAATCGAACCCGGGACCTCCAATCAGCAGTCGCATACGCTATCCACTGGACCACGGAGGCAGTATGATCAATACCACCATTACCACCATACACATATACCATCACGTCTACCAACTGATTAGCGGACCGGTAGGCCGGTCCGGGGTGGGTGGATGTTTGAAATAGAAATATTGTCTATGATGAGTTGAATCGATTATATCGGTTTAGTAACATGTTATTTTGTCTATTGTAAATTTTGACTATGGACTGTCAAATAATTCTCTTTTCTTGGTTCTGGAAAATTCCCTATTGTGAACACGTTTTGAATCTTGTGTGTGATTTGTAGAATTGAATTAAATTGGTTAATAACCTTGCAACTGTCGCTATTGGATTTGCCCGACAAAAGTTGTGAGCGATTGATAAAATTTGTGAAATTTTGAACATTTGTAAGGTTGTGTAAATCCGCACCTCCTGCATCGAGTCCTGAGGACAGCAGTTAGATAAAAAGTCTGGTACCAATAAGGATAATTCACTCATAAGCTAATATTGGCCAATTTTAGTTTTGTGTGTGTCTTATTTAGCTCAAGCCTGACATCAGTGTAGATTCAGGTAAGTAAATTTGCATGTAATTTTCACCGCTGTGAAACACAGTAAATATATGTCAGAGATTTGTTCTGGCTTACAAGGACTGGATGAATATAATCACCTCCATTGCCCTCTGCAAACAATTCCCAGTCTTTCTAGCCAGATTCTGAACACTAAGGTTATTTTATCTACATATTTGAGGCTTCTTTACTCCAATGGGATGACGTCAAAATTTTAGTTAATTACTTAATGATTCTACATTTACATTTACAAGTACTGCCACGTTCACAATGCAATAGGTCGAAAAAGATCGGGCAATAAAACTCATGGCCACTCTTTCCAATCAAATATAACGGTTGTACATTTTATTTTTGTAAGGAGCTGCAACTGTTTTACATTGTAGACATCTACTAGTAAAATTTTTTGTAACTATTGATATCATACTCAAGCACTCAAGCAGTAAATGATGTTCATTTGGTAAGCCTCCTAAAGTAAATATAGTGAAACAGGAGCACCCACTTACGTCTTATTAATGTAGGCAACTCGCGAACATAGTCAGAACTATGGTGGAAGTGAATGTAGCAGAAAGTAAAGGTATATGAAACCAAAGCAATTGACAACCTATTAGTTAGCCCATGACCACGAGTTACCCACATTTTACAAATCTGCAAAGTTATAATGAAAGTGTAGAATATGAATGCAAAATAAAGTATGAAATGAGAATATAATAACTATAAAATAAAACTACTTAATTATTGACCTAGTCAAAAGCGAACAACTACTTCCTAGCGCACCTGTAATCAAAATAATCCTTCAAACTAAATAGGCCTTATTTATAAGATTATTTTTAACTTCTGCCTGAAACGAAATTAACGGCAAGTCTAAAATATAAGTAGGTATTTTATTGTATATGCGTATACTGAGCCCAATAAAAGACCTATGCGTTTTGTGCAAACGAAAATATGGAACACATAATTTATGTCTTTATCTAGTATTGATACTGTGTATGTCACTATTCATTTTATAAGAATTCATATTTAGTCTTACATGCATAACACTGGCATAAATATATTGTGACGCTGCAGTAAGAATACCAATAGTTTTAAATTTTTCTTTGAGTGAGACTCTTGTCTTTAACTGGTAAATGGCCCTAACTGCCAGTTTTTGCAATATAAAAATATTTTCGATATCAGCAGCTCTACCTCATAACGATATGCCATATGACATAACACTATGAAAATAACTAAAATAAACCAATCTAGCCGTATCGACATCGATCAACCTACGAACCTTCTTAACGGCATAAGCAGCTGAGCTAAGTTTCCCTGAGAGATATGTAACGTGCGCATCCCACTGTAACTTCAAATCAAGTGTTAATCCTAGAAATAAGGTGAATTCAGTTGTTTTGAGTACATCGTCATTTAAAACTATGTTAGGACCAAGGTTTCTGACATTAGGCAGAGCAAACTTAACACATTTTGT
This sequence comes from Euclidia mi, assembly GCA_944739405.2. Taxonomy (NCBI): domain Eukaryota; kingdom Metazoa; phylum Arthropoda; class Insecta; order Lepidoptera; family Erebidae; genus Euclidia; species Euclidia mi. The sequence continues at coordinate 8,386,807 of OX123188.2, read as the reverse complement.
TTTTTTGGCGTTCAGTACTAGATTGTTTACATTAAACCATTTAGTCACTTGAATGAGTGCACTGTTTATTTCGTTGAAATGATCCTTATTTCAATCTACTTAAAATATAAAAGAAGTGTCAGCAAACAGTACAACATCACAAATGTTTCTCAAGTAAAAAGGTAAATCGTTTATCATACAATTTTATTTAACGGGTCTTATTCGCGATATTTAATTAATTTAAGGTATAAATACCTATGTTTTACCGACGTATCGGCCGTCTTACAACAGCCTTGGTCGCGGCAGGACTGATGTCATCTCAGCGTCGTCCTTGTGAAGCGCGGGTTTCGGCAGCTACCCTCACTTGTTTTTTATTTTTATTTTTATCCGAACTGTCGGTACGTCGACACACAACACTTATGACGTCTACACACTGATAAGCTGTGTTACTGCGGCGGGGTTTACATTTGTTGATTACTGGATTCCAAGTTGTAGACAGTCTGTATCCATCTTCCCGGTTGAAATTTTTATGCTTTTTGATTTCAACCGCTTCACGTACTATCCTGGAGTAATAGTGACGATCGGTAGATAAGACCTTTGGTTGATGTTATTCGATCCAGTGGTTTGGTCCAGACTCCAACAAATGCTCAGCTATGACAGACTTGTTTATTTGCCGGTTTTTTACAGCTGCGATACGTTCCTTGACCCTTTCAGCGATGGTTCGTTTGGTCTGTCCGATATAGGAACTACCACAACTGCAGTCGACCTTGTAGACGCCAGGTATTTGTAGAGGAATGATATCCTTCGGGGTGCGCAGATTGTGTGCTACCTTGGAGAGCGGACTATATACAGTCTTTATGGAGTATTTCTGTGGCACTGTTCCAACTTTGTCCGTCACTCCCTTTATGTAAGGCATGTAAGCCGGTACTCTGCTTACTTCTGGTTTACGGTCCTTCCTCTTCAGACGTAGTATCTTCTTGTTGAATCCGTTGCACCTAAGTACCTCCTGGACATGTGACAGCTCACTGTTCAAATGTTCAGGGTCACAGAGGTCATACGCTCTGTTTACTAGTGAAGTTACTACGGATTCCAAGTGTCGCGGCTGATGATGCGAGTATGCGTTGAGATACCTATCTGTGTGTGTCGGTTTTCTATAAACGGTGTGTCCCAAGGTATCGTTTTCCCTCACTGTCACTTTTACGTCAAGAAAGGGTAACGACCCGTCTGCCTCCATTTCAAATGTAAACCTAATATTAGGGTGTATGGAGTTTAAGCTATTTGCGAATTTTTCTACATCTTGCTTGTCGCTCTTCATGATACAGAATACATCGTTGACATACCTCTTCCATAGCTTGACATTGGATGCCTGCATGTCTATGGATTCTTCGAAGTGCTCCATCCAGATGTTGGCCATTACCGGTGCTACTGGGCTACCCATAGCCACTCCGTCGATCTGGAGGTAATGTTGTCCACGGTATAGGAAGTAGTTTGCTTCCAAACAATTTTGAAGTAGAACAGAATATTTGTCAGACAGACCGTTTGCCCTTAGTTTTCTCTCAACGACCTCAAGGCAATCTTGAACTGGAACATTGGTGAAAAGTGACTCCACGTCAAAACTCACCATCACTTCGTCTGGTTCCTTTTTCACGCTCTTGATAATGTCAATAAAGTGCCGAGAGTCCTGCACGAAAGATGCCGTCTTACCTACCAACGGTTGCAGTACCTTGCTGATGTGTTTCGCCAAACCATATGTGGGTGAGTTTATTTGACTCACTATCGGTCGCAATGGTACGTTAGTCTTGTGGACTTTAGGCAAGCCGTATATCTTGGGCGGCTGCACGATTTGAGGTTTGTGTAGACGTTCAAAGTCATCGGCGCTTCACAAGGACGACGCTGAGATGACATCAGTCCTGCCGCGACCAAGGCTGTTGTAAGACGGCCGAAACGTCGGTAAAAACATAGGTATTTATACCTTAAATTAATTAAATATCGCGAATAAGACCCGTTAAATAAAATTGTATGATGTATACAAGTCGCGAAAGTTTAAAATCGATTAAATCGTTTATGTAAACAAGATACAAGAAAGGCCCTAGGATGCTGCCCTGTGACACTCCTAAATCAACAGGTAAGCCACTGGATTTTGAGCCATTTATTTCAACACATTGGATCCTGGCACTTAAGTACGACTTAATGACATCCAATGCTTTAGTCTGGACGCCGTAATGTCTAAGCTTGCACAAGAGCGTCTCTTGGCAGACACAATCGAATGCTTTCGAAAGGTGGCAAAACACATCAACAGCATTTTGGGAATTCTCCCAAGCACTGTAGATATGTTTGAGTAACGCTACTCCTGCATCTGTTGTCGAGAGACCCTTGGTAAAACCATATTGCTCACTATGAAGGAAGCTGTTTTGATTAAAATGTCTAAGTAGTTGCTTGGTAGGTAGTATCGATATTGGCCTATAAATCCTATAATTACTAGGATCAGTCTTACTGCTGGATTTGAATAGAGGTATTATTCTACCATGTTTCATAAGATCTGAAAACTGCCAGATTTAATACACTTATTGAATAAGTTGCTTAAATAAGGAGCCTCTACATCAATTATCTCCGTCGTCATATAATATCTATATTAATAATTTCGTCAAGGGGTACGGTAGACTAGATCGAAACCTTACTCAGGTAAGGTTAAGGTTAATAAAACATAAAAAAATAAAGATTTCGAGTCGACATCATATATCCGCAAAATTTGGATTGTCAGCTATTTTGTTAAATTCAAATCGTAGAATGGCTAATGTAGCGAACATTAGCCATTCTAGCGAAACATCACTATCACCGGATAACACTTAAAACATCAATTATTATTGAAGGATGCCTCTATTATAGGAGATTTGTTTTACTCCGAATTTACGCGAGAGAAGCCGCGGTCAAAAGCTCGTTATAATATATATTTCATGAATTTCATCCCATACACAAATCACCATCTAGTCCCAAACTAAGCAGAGCTTGTACCTACTATGGGTACAAGATAATTGATAAACATGCGTAAATGTATACTAGTTTGTAAATACATACTGACATCCATGTTCACGCACACAAATGTTTGACTTGAGCGGAAATCTAACCTGCGACCTTCGGCGTAGCGGTCGCTTCGCCAACCAGTCTTCTAAATAAACCAAAGAAATATACTTTATAAGTATCAAGAATCTTCGACACATAAAAGGCAGGTGAATGGTGCCTACAAATTAGCTACAACATACACTGATTCAAAGTCAAATTTAAGACGTAATTTATGAAATTGAACTCCCATGTATCGCAAATACAAGATTTGAATTTGAGAAATAAAAAAAATTATTTTCAGTCATAAAAAAACTAAATAATAAAACTAAGTGCAATCATACCAAACGATAAAACACATTTTATGTTCTCAAAAATATAGTCTTGACAGTTTTCGAAATAGATATTCGATTCGAAAGAAATATGATACGTGAAAAGATCTGTCAAGTATTTCATAGATTGATGTTCGTTATAACCTCGCAGGGTGAAATTTCTACGCACATTTCGGTTTATCCATAAGGGACAGAAAAACTTTTGTAATAAATGGGTGAAAAATACTTTTTTTCTCAAGTTACTTTTAAGTTCTTTACGCGTTTGCGTGTGTTGTGTTTGCTGTGTGCCCAGGTGGATAATATTACTATTGAAATGGCAACATTTAATGCTAAATTGGATTATTTATTTTCGAACTCCTACAATTGACTTTTGTATAAATTCATTGCGAGCACCAAGTCATTTCAACTTTTCCTGAGAATTCGAAGGATAATTTTTGATTTCAATGGTCAATGACTGCAAAATCTGGTAATACAGGCCGTACAGCATGCATGCGAGTGAGATTAGTCCCAAGAAAAAGGTTTAGAAATATGTGTGTTGTTTATTTTTCTTTAATGTTTAAAAAATCTTGGGTCACAATTAATGAATAACTGTTTGAGTTTAGTAATTGCCACCTTTTTTCGCGAATTGGTATTTGTAATTATATTAAATAAATTAATAGCGATATATATTTTTTCATTTTCTGAGTGACTGACTGACAGACAACGCACTGCCAAAACGACTGAGCGTAAGAAGCTGAAATTTTGAAATATGTTCCTTGGGAGTGTAGAGAAGCACTTAAAGATGTTTTTTTTTTAAATTTTGTTCTCTTAGGGCAGGGTAGGCAAACCAATGGCACGCGTGCCATTGATGGCACGCGACACAATATTTTAGGCACGTCGCCGATCATATAACATGTGTAAAAAATGAAAAAAAAAACTGAAGAAGCTGGCTCATGCTATTTTAACAATGTTTTCATCTACCTATGCTTGCAAGTAATTATTTTCAGAGATGAATAACATTAAAAACTCGGTTAGACCGTTTGACAGATGAATCCAGTTCAGCATGCATTTTGCTAAAAGTAACATCTTACTACCCTAACATAAATTATTTGTCATGTCACAGAAGTCACACAAATTTTACAGAAATTTAATTTATGCGTGTAATAAAAACATTCCAAAATGTACCTCTTTTGTTTACTTTATTTAATAAAGGGTTTTGATAGTAGGTATTTATTTTTACTATTTTCCAAATAATCAAAAAGTCAAAATTATTTGATGGCACGTCAATGACCACATTGAACATTTTTTTAGAAAAAAATGGCACGATGATGCCTGAAGGTTCGCCTACCCTGTCTTAGGGGCAAAAGGGGTAAGCCTTGTAAGTGACATTAACGCAGGCGAAGAAGCGGGCAAAAGCTAGTAACTATACAACATAAGAATATATTGTGAATAGTTTACAAAACAAACCAGGCTCCAAAACCTATAGGTACTCATCCGTATTTTGTATCTGTGGACACTAAAACAAAGGACTTGTCTTTGGACATATTTTTTGCATCTGTGTGTGGTGCCGTTATTGTTTAAAACGTTCTGCCGCTCGCCATGTGTCGCATTTTGTCCCAAAATACACAAAAGGAGATCGAGTCTGACTCGCTTCGTTCTATATTACAAGGCAGGTATATTCGACATGTGTCTAATATCACGTTTGCGAGAACTTTCTGCTTTAGGTCTATCAGAATGAAAATAAAAATGTCAAAGTTTGTTTAGATTTAGATCAAAATTTGTGATATGTCGTGTTGGAATAATAAAGAAACAAAGATGAGATAATTTAAATATGTTTAAATATCTGTCACCCATTCACCTGTACGAAATTGGTTGGAATTTGGCATAGAGGTCATCAATATACTAGTAAAAAACGTTTTTTTACTAGTATAGACTAAATCGCAAGTGTAGGCAAGTTAGTTCGTAAGACGTTTGTAATATACACGTCTAAGCAACACATACAAATTTCAATTTTACAATGTGTTTTCGCATTAAATCCTTAGTATTTTCTTATTTATATTATTTTTAATGCTGTTTTGATATTAAACAACAATTAGTTTTTTTTTAATAATCTTAATTAACAATTGTTACGAGTACCTAAGTACTGTATGTACGTAGTACAAAGTAAGGTGCCTAATCAACTAAACTTAAACTAAAATTAAATGGTTGTACAAAAATTGCATAATTTAATACAAAGTGTGGCCTCCTCTGTTATTGAGAACTTGCTGGCACCGATTATTCATAGAATCGATGAAATTGTTAATGTTATCCTGCGGCAATCGCTCCCAATTTGTAAGTTTGTGTTTGTTTTTTAGTAAGTCCATCAGTTGTTGGGTTGTTGTCACTCCATCCAAGTCCTTTAAAACACGTCTCTGGAGCATGTCCCATGCATGCTCGATGGGGTTGAGGTCTGGCGATTGTGCAGGCCAAGGCAATACCAGGATGTTTTCCCTTGCCAAGTAGTCCCGTGTGTGCAAAGCTGTATGCGAACGCGCATTGTCATGCATCAACATGAAATCGGAGCCAAGCGTTTGTGCGAATTGGACGGACATAAGGCCTTAGAACATCCTCAACGTAATTTACAGCGTTCATGTTACTATTTACAAAAACGAGCTCAGTTCGTCTGTTCTTCATAATACCCGCCCATACCATAACTGTTGAGCCGTTGTATAGATGCACTTCCTGAATACACCTCAGTCTTTCAGTATTTCCAGGACGACGGTACACTCTTACCCTTCTAGTATCAGGATTGAACCCAAATCGAGATTCAAAAGTCATCGCAAAATAAAATTTTATCACATTGTTCCCGGGTGCATGTAATGCGTTCCCTACACCATTCATTTCGACGAGCGCGATTCCCGTGACGTATCGGTGGGCACCTATTTGGCCGTCGCGCTCGTAGGCCATACTCATGCAGACGATTTTACACAATTTGGCAGCTAACAACAACACCACTTGAATTTTGTAGCCTAAAACCTATCTCTCGGGCGGTTAACGTCGGCTGGCGTCTTGCATTCCGTTGTATGTATCGATGTTGCCGTGTGGTTGTACACCTACCTCGACCTGGGTGCTGCTCAGCAGGATCTCCCGTGTTAGTGTAACGCTGATGAAGACGACAAACAACGCTTCTGTTGATACCAAAATACCGAGATACCTGAGATTGACTTCTTCCCGCTTGCAACATCCCTACAGCTCTTAGCATTTCATCTGCGTCCAAATGACGTCGCTCCATGACGTAAAAAATGTCTCACAATCCAAATATATTTCAAAACGTTTTCAAATTATTGTTTAAATCATAAAATTGATACAGAATACTAAATTTTAATAAGCAAAAAATACGCTATAAAACTCGAACAAATGCATTCGCTTTTGAATTTGTGAAAAAAAAAACAAATATGATACTTTAATTTTTTTACAACCTGCCAGTATGTCCTCTAGATCAAACAAGTTTACATAGGTATTACCAACTTGGTAAGAAATTATATAATAATTGATTAATAATTTGAAATAGTATGTGTTGCTTAGACTTTTTTGATGTGTGTATATACCGACTTCATTTGCCTTTTGTGGCAATAGAGCCATTGACTTAAAGATATAATTATGTCGCTGTCGGCAAATCGTTCGGGGATGTATCGTTTCTGCGGCCAGTTATCGAAGTGGAAATGGTTCTCTCGGCTGTCCATCGACAAATTTAATTTCGATGTCCAGTATTGGACGGTTCCGTAAGAAGGTAGAACTTCATAGGTCTAAAAGTCACAGAAGTTAGGATTATGAACACTATCGATAGGTTATTCAAAAGGTTGTTGTATATTTCAATCAAAAGAAAGTCAAGCGAAAGAATTTTCCAATTTTAAAACAATATATTAAAATGACTCGCACTATGCCAAAATAATTTTCTAAAAGAATTTTCACTCTTGAATTAAATATAATATCTGATGAATGACGTGAACATTTCAATTTTATCTTTCAAATCCAATAAATGCTAAATATTTTAAAACTTTTATTAACATTTGCAGCAATTGCTGCTATAACATTTGCACGAGACGGATTATGCCTAAGGCACTTTCTGCTAGTTAAAGTTTTGGCAATTCACTCATCAATTTCAGATATATTTAAAATTAAAATATAAATATAATTATTATTCAATAAATGCGAGCAATATTGATCTTATACGTCATTATATTGATATTGAAACGTTGAGGCATATCTTCACGATAATCTTTGACTGCTGATTTCGACATGATTCTCCTCACATAACATCCGCGTGAATAAACAGTAATCCATATCGTTTCGCACAATAAGTAATAAGGCTTGTGGAGCAAAAAAGTGTAGTATTGTAGACATGCCAGCATACTTCTGGAACCGCATAGAGACTCGTGAGCACATGCTCAAAGAAGTTGCCGTGTGAGATTGCACAGACCTGTTAAAATAGCATCATCATCATCCTCCTAATGTTATCCCAGTTGCAACCCGGCATCGGCTTACTACTCTAACCGGATTTGGCAGAATATTAACTTCTCCAGGGAACGACTGCCAGACCTGATAAAAAGTGTAACCGGTCATATAAGTACCTTTATAAACTTCAATTAGCATAATCATCCGCTGTCAAAAAGTTCTGTCCTACCCGCAAACAAAATAAAAGATTAAAAACAACCTGAATATTTTTAATCCACTCTCGACCAAAACGTAAACGATACACACACGATTATAACACGCTAAAAAAGCGTCACACATGACCCACCGAAACATTATTCCCACAGAGAAATGTAACAGTAAATCTAATAATTTATTTTTCCGGCAACCCACAATCCGTTATTTTATTAGCTTGCAACACTGGCGCTGTGAAGAATTAAAATATTTATGTTCATTGCTTTGGGGTTTTCATTTAGGGGAACACCGTCATCGGCATTATTTTACGGTTTCGAGTGGCTCCTTTATTTTAGTATTCAGTGCGTCCGAGTTATAATAAGTTAACTTCACCCTTTGCTTTGTTTGATGGGTTCGGACAATGTTTGTTCATGAGGGTTTGGCAAAGAAATGTTTTCTATTTTTTCATAGGTGTTATTTGATTTAACACATCTGTTGTACTAGCTGTATAATGATGATGGAACAAATATGTAGTCTGCGATGCCTTAAGACACTTGCAAAGGTGATGGAATCCGATTATGAAAAAAGATATTGCTGATTTCGATGAATTCTATGAATGTTATAGGGATAGTACCTACTGCATATTTAAGCGCAAAGGTCACAGTCTGCCGTCTCCTGCTGATCGAAAAACTGTGGTATATGATATTTGTCATTGATTTCTGTGGAGACGAAGTACATAGGCACGGCTGCTGATGCCTTGTGAGTCAAATATTAGATCTATAGAAGGCAGACAGCATATAGATTACTTTTAAGGTTACTTTGTAAAATAAAGCTGGGGAAATAAGCCTGTCAATGGAAATCAATGCACTCTACTGAAAGTTTTGAAAAATATTACAGTGATAAAATCGTCTCCAAGATAAACACTTCTCACCAACTACATGAAGCCAGACAACAATAGCAGGTAAGTTGTTCCCAATACAGAACTTAACAAGTTTTTATTGTTCCTGCAACTTGCCGAACGAACTTCCTATAAAGCTACAAATGAGGAATTAAATAACTTACACTGTGCACTTTGTAACCTTTCAACTTACTGATAATTATATATAGTAATAATATTCTACCACATTCACACAACACCATCTAGTCCCAAACAAAGCAGAAACTTGTATTATGGGTACTAGACAATGGATAGACATAGTTGAATACGTTTTTTTTGTTGTAAATACATACATATTATTCATAGAATCACCCAGAACAAGACAAACATCCATCTTCATGCACACAAATGTTTGACTTGAGCGGGAATCGAACCGGCAACCTTCGGCGTAGCAGTCACTTACACTCCCGCTGCGCCAACCGGTCGTCAACATGGTGATACAAGTGAACTTTTGTAAACCATTCTTATTTTTAGTTAATGAGTTTGCCGGTTGCATCCATAATTTAGTTATTTAATCTATATTTGACAAACTGTTTTTAATATATGGGTCATCATTCTCCTAGCGTTATCCCAGTTTGAACATGGGGTCCGCTTACTAGTCTAACCGGATTTGGCTGAATATTAGCTTAGCCACGGTGCGACTGCCTGTCTGACCTCCGCAACCCAAAGGGATAGGGTGTAAATTACCTGAATGAAGAATTATATATTATTATTACATACATGACAAAATAATTAGGTATGTCGTCACTGACATACATATCATAATCATAAAATAAACTACTGTAAGTAGAAACGTGTTTGGACCGAAGGTGTTTTTTATGACCTAGGACATTGGGACGGATTTTTATGTTTCAACCCTAAGGAGTAGAAATATTGGTTGAAAGTTTATATAAATCCGCTGTTTTTGACGCTAGCACTATTGAAATGTTGGTAACAGCAGTAAAAGCTAGTAAATTGATAAAAGTAAGTACTCACAGTAAAACCATGTCGAATTTTGTTTCAATTAATTTAGGTTCTATGTAGGTAACACACGAGCAAAATACTGCAGACTTTTATTAGAATTATATGCAACGTTCACAAAAGCTTATTAAAAGTAAACTTATTATCGAGACTTAACTACCTAAAAAAATTGTAGCATAGTGCTAGTAGTAGCACCATATCGGTCAATAGAGATAATGTAAAAAAAACAGCAGCTTTAGTATCGAAAAGATTACAATAAGTAGAAATATCGGTCGTCTTAATCTGGTTACTCAAATCAACTTTAGTCACACAGCGTCCTTTCTGTGCGCTTTTTTTAATTTCTAACTTAACGGCTGCAATTTAAGACACCTTGAGAAAATAAAGGTGTTTACCCAAGCGAAATATCTTACTGACGACGTGATAAAATGCTGATTATTTTATAAAAGAAACTGATTTATTCCATTTTACCTCACACGCAGAGCGCGTTTTGAATCCTTCCGACTTTCCACAAAGTTTCGCGCGCTTAAAATTAAATTATATAAGTACCCACCCATCCGCGCAAACGAATAATATATATTTTTTTGTCTCAGGAATTTAATATTTTTCATTTTAACATGTTTTATGAGTCTCCCTTATTGAATTTTGTTGCTGCGTTATTTTTGATTAAGCGTCGCCGTTTTCTCGCGCTTGTGAAATTTTAAATATTTGGTGTGGCGACATTTTCGTCTGGAATTTTCTTATATTATTCATTCATACGGTTGTGTGTTTGTTGAGATGTTATGAAACCTGAACTCTTTGCTGGTTGTGTTTCAGCGGCGCGGTATTGTTTTTCTTGTTGTGTGTTAAATGGGACTGGCCGGGTTTGCGGTTTAATGAAACAAAGCTACAACATTTGAAAATTCGCTGATTTGATTTATGTGCCATGTGTTGCGATTTAAATTATTTATATACATATTTGGAAGCAGTGTTTTTTTATACAGTTAAACGGAACGCATTCGATTGCGTAGCGTTTAACTGTACAGAAAAACAGCGAAATTAGATAAATACCTACCTTTTACACATTCTAAACAGTTTTCTACATTAAATTTCCTCTAAAAGCCGAGTTAATGAGCTTTTTGTGAATTTCTTTTACAACATTAAAACATCCGCTGATATATTTAAAATGCCTACTTAACCGTATCTATTAAGATTTTTCAACCGGATTTATTTTTGTATTTCTTTGTAGTTATGGTGCAACACCGCACATTTACCACATCAGTTTTTAACCAACTCGTATTGCTATAAATCATGCTTAAGTATCAATTATTTCAGTTCGCAATCATCACTTATAACGCGCAATAATCACATTATTTTCAAAAAAATATTCATTATCAAGCAAATCAACCGTTATTTATTAGCATCTAAGGTGTATGAAAACCCCATACAGTCAGTAATGACTATTCAAGCAATTTTAACCACACAAATTCGATTAATCTATTTAAAACACGTACTCAAGTTCATTTACCAAAACATTTCATCAAACTCTCAACCTCAAGTCGAAAACAAACTCTGTGGTTTTTAATGAGCCAGTAAAGACAAAGATTATAAATAATACAAAGGGATGTATGTGTAGTTTCATCCGGTTGGCAATTTCCGTCGCCTTTGTTACCTGAGGTTGGTACCCCTGGTATTTCAATATCCGGTGGCGATAACTATGTAAATAGACTTGAGATAGCTATCTTAGAAGTATTTTTATACGGACTGCGGAGAGCGGCTTACTAAGGATCTTATAGGGATCCGTGGTGCAAGGAATTGTCATAGTTTCGAAGCTTCTTAATTTTATGTGAATTATGTTATCTTATCTGTTGTGTCTTTATGTTTAATAATAGTATATTAATCATTGTCAGAAAATAAATATTTTGTTATTAAATGAGCGCCTACTTAATAAATGCAAGCAATAAGACTTTTTCAGTCTATGTATTTTGTTCGAATAGTATATTTACGTACATGTTTTTGCTTAACAGCCGTATTTGTTCAATACATTTTGCTCCGTGGTCCAGTGGATAGCGTATGCGTCTGCTGTTCGGAGGTCCCGGAATCGATTCCCGGGTCGGGCAAAAGTTATTGGGTTTTCCGAATTCTCAGTAGCAGCACGGAGTTTGGTGATGTGCCCGGTAACGGTATTAGGCTTGCCCCCTATTACGTGGGACCTAAAAATTCACAGCGAAAAGTGGGTGCAATATTACACCTCTGCCTACCCCTTCGGGGATACAAGCGTGAGTCTATAAATATAAAATAAAATAAACATGTTTCCACATGATACGTTGAGTATTTTATTAATCTCGCAGCTTCCGTAGTGCTGCTTAAGTGCTTTTAATATAAAGGATCATATTCTTCTTTCTTCTTCTTCTCGAGTCGATGGTATAGAGATCAAATGGCATCAGCCCAGTGTGTGGCCACAGCAACTGCATTGTCGGTGGCTTGGTGTAAATCGACCTCCGAGCATCTGTGCGGGCATTTGGGACACTCCAGCAGGTGGCTCATGGTTTGTTCTGGGATGCCACATTCGCACTACGTTTTGGCCGTATCGATTATACTCCATTTGGCTAGGTTATATCTGCAACAGCCAACCTGGCTTCGTAATCGATTCAGGGATCTCAATATGGGCCATTGCAGATCGCCACCGGGGGGTAGGTGTTCGTTGGCATCAACATAATTGGAGGTTGGTCTTTGCTAGCCTCAGTAGATCGCAAAAAGCTTTTGCGGCTTTTTAGTCTGCTACGGGGCAGTTTATAGTCGTGCAATGGATGCCGGGGGACCTCCTCCTGGCGGCGTTTCTCGACTATGCAGGCCACTTCTCGGCGAATCGCGGGTGGGGCAATGCCTGCCAGGGGGTAAAGTTTATTTAATGGTGTTGGCTTAAGGCATCCTGTGATTATTCGACACGGATCATATTAATAGTGTATAAGGGAATCAACACATACAGACAGGTACGGTAATTTACATAACCAAACTATTCACTTGTAAACAAAACTTCTTATTCAAAAAGTACACAAAAGGGGAACATTTTGATGTAATTGTAAGGCCAATCACACACCGCCGCTTACTTTCCTCCGATTAACTTATCAGCCTTATTCGCAGGAAAGTATTACCCCATACCTTCGCTCGTGAGAAATCACCCTTCCCATTTTTACTCGGTTTAATTACATTTGTAAATTAAGCAATGCGACGGGAGCACGTGGCTTGGTTGCCGATGGGAGGGAACAATTGAATCTTTGTTTTAGGACGATTATTTGGTGTGATTCTTTTGAAGTACGTGGCTGGTTTTGTAATAGGGTATTTGACTAAAAAAATCGAATTAGTCCGTCAGATAGATTTCCAAAAAATATTGGACACGTATATTTTCTTTAGTCACGTAAACAAAAAATTAAGACGACAAACTTCGCTGAAAACTCGTGTGACGTCACTTGCCAGTACACTTTTTACTGGCAAGTGACGTTACAAGCCCCCACTCTTAGGCGTTTCTCCATCTTTGATGCGTTTTATCTTCGTAATTATTTACTGATTTGATAAAACAAAAAATACGTATCCAATATTTTTCGATAATCTAACTGACAGACTAATCTGATTTTTTTAGTCAAATACCCTATTGTAGGAATTTTGGAAAAGTATTGACGATTTTGAGTACGAATTTATTGAATAACAAACTATGTTATTCGGATCTGTGCATCTGTTTCGGGTCTGTTTTATGACAAATCTGTATTATGAGAAATATTGTTCAGAGAGACACCATAATTTTCATTTTATTGTAGGCTGGCATCTGTAACTTACATAAGAAATAGAATACAGGTGATTTAAAAGTCTAATATACCTAAATGCAATTGACTTAAAGTACCTACATTCAACAGAAGCCGTGACAGAAGTTACCAGCAAAAAAAAAACAATCGGATTTAAATCGAAGAAACTTTAAAAAGCATAATTTAGTTGAACCTGATAATAATAATACTATACTAGATTTGAACGGATCATTGTCCAGCAAGCTGTACAAAGTTAGCGTACTGGTCAGTAATTCTTCAGTGTTAATGACCTGAACCGCTTCTCTGACAATATTGCATTTCTGCCAGTTAATTATTTGCTTTTCGTGTGAGTGGCCAACTCTGGTGTTGGAGTTTTCAGACTCTGACATGGCCTAACGATCCTTATCTTTAGACAAAAACCGGGACCGACCGCTTTACGTGCCCTCTGAAGCACGGTAGCGCTCTGATGAAAATGCCACATGCGGTCACCCAACCAAGTGGTGACCTGAGCAAGTCTTGCTGAACTTTGCTAATCTGTTACCAATCTGTCAGTTTGTTGCGCTGAAATAAACAAATAGGAAACTTATAATAATTATACTACCAAAGGTAACAAAGTTTCTACATTCTTTATATGTCATGTAGGTAAACAAAACACTAGTTACATTCAATCAATTATATATCACAAACTGTATAAAGAACATTCTGATTGATTGATCGGCTCCCCTTCCCAGAAATAATTCGGCCATTCCGACCAAAATTTGTCACGCAGACGACGCCTAAGGGAGAACCTCGACAGTTTTGCGTAATGTTTTGAGGATGTTGTGGAAACCAAGTTTGCACTTTGTTGTTTGTTTGCTGTGGTTTTTATAAGAAATATTTTGCTCGATATTTTTTGGGCTCAGTGGGAGATTTTAAGAGGCGTTTTGTGTTGTTTGCCTGTTCGGTGTGGCGTTAAGGGTCGACTTCCGATGAAGAGAAAATGGTTTCCTGAATTCAATTCAAATAACTGTTTTAATTACAGAGTAATTCTTCTAAACCCCTAAATAAAATATGATATCCAAATTTCTATAATGCAATTGATGATGATCTACATAACGTAACACAAACTCTCAGCAAAGCACTCTCACCAAGAAAGTAAAAAACGATGTCCAAAGTGGAGTACCTTAAATTCTTTGCTCTAAGGGTTGTCTACTAGTAATTGTCCAAAAGTGTCAAATGTCTAAGTAGGTCGCACAATTATTTTTAGAGTGAGGCAATTAATGAATAACGGCGGCCACAGGCATGTCGGACACTGAGTTCAATTCTTGTTAAGGAGGGTCCCACGTTAACTGTTGTAACAGATCTGGTGATAGGTTAGGCCACGGAATAAGCGACCTGCTTATCGTATTTGAATTCCTAATATAAAATTTTCATATAGTACCTGTTGTGAAATGTTTTCCCAGTATAGTAAATGAAAAAAAAACAAAACCGGTTATTAGCGTAGCTTGTCTTTGAAAAAGACAATTCGAGCTGTATATTTTATTGCCTGTAAAAATAACTTCAGATCTGTAGCCTATTATACGTTAAATAAGGAGATGAATTCGTATTTTTCGGCAACGTCCGAATGATGGCCGCGGTGGACAGTAGCCTAAATACAACATACATCTTCAACTAATGTAAAAAGTCCTCGACCATCTAAATTCACACAATAAACCATTATTACTTATTAAGTACTAACGTTTTTGTATTTCTTTATTGTGTACGTGTATAAGCTGCTTTTATTTTATTTTTTTTAATCACTAGTTAAGTTTATAATTATGTACTTTACGTTTTTTGCGTCACTGACGTCACTTGGGGCAGGCATTGAAAACCAGTAAGTCGTATCGCGGCTAACGTCACGGACGACGCATCGCTGAATGTCTGCCTTATTGTCACATCGGCGGCGTACAGTTATATTTTTTAATGTGGGTATGGCTCGAAATTGTCGTGGGTATGTTGATGTATTAAATCATAAATGCCATTATGTATCTACCTACCTACTGTATTTATATGCACCTGTTTATTTATGTAACTAATAATTGTACGTTGTTATGATGTGAGAATAAATGAATTACTTACTTACTTACTAAAACCAAGAAAATATAAGTAATTCGAAACTTTTCAGTTGATTTTAATGTCCTAATAAGCGATGTTTAATACTCGATCGTTTGCCTACGTATAACTTAATCGCCCATACATTTCCCAATTCCCCTCGCATTTCATAGCCCCTAACCGTCGGAGATCAAACTATCCGTGCTAAGATAATGTGTAGGAACACAGCTTGATTAATTTTGTCCCACTACCTACATCGTACCCACAGGCACCCAAGACGTAGGCGGTAAGCAAACGACTGCCGTCCAATTACTGCCTGTCTGCTTTATCAACTATTTTTGTGGAGTCATTGTAATGGATTACGGCTCTTTAATTATATCGTTAGGAAGGGTGATACGTTTAGAGACTACGAAGTTTCAGTTGAAGTGGCTAAAAACGTTCTTAAATACATTATGTCTATTTCAGTTCGATTATTGGTAATCGATTATTATTTAAATATAGATAATCGTTTTCTTTTTCAGTAAAGTTCAACCATTAAGAACATTAGAATAAATTATGATTATGATTAACACTTTGATTATAACATTTATTAAAAGGATTTACATAATATACCTACAAAACGTCTAGCTTTAGAGCTTGGTGGTTCAAAGTTCGATAAGAGTGCTATACCAACGCGCATACACAATTTTGATGTACTTTAAGGCATTGTATAATACCCATACATGTTCTGCTTAGTTTGGGACTAGATAGAATTTGTCGTAGCATATTATTTATTTTATTTTATTTTATTTTTTTCGGAAAACATACAGTGCTTTTTAACAAATGTTGCTAACAAATTTGGAAACTATTCACCATTAACATGTTTTCACAATTGGATATCTAATTTACTTGTCTGTTAGTCTAAGAGTAAATAAACAATATAAGTGAAACAATTTACATTAAATAAGAAAAGAGAATTTTTTTAGTAAGTAGTACATACACCTTTCGTCGAAACCTAGACAGTTTGAGAACCAAACCACGAACGAGTTAATGTTTTGTTAAAATGAAGTGGCTTTGAGTTAAAGTCAAAGTCAAAGTCAAAAATCATTTATTCATCTAGGTCACAAAGTGACGCTTATGAACGTCAAATTTTAATGTACATTACTTAATGCTTCTACATTTACATTTACTGCCCATTCGCAAAGCAATAGGTAGAACCACGAGAAAGAACGGGCAATAAAACTCGTGGCCACTCTTTTTAATCGCCAGTGTTATGTTACATATTTTGTTTTTGTAAGGAGCTGCAACTGTTTCACATTGTAATTAATTACTTGTAAATAGTAATTAGGAACATACATAATACTTAAATAATTAATGCAGTTACCAATTTAACTGCTGTAGTAGCCTTCCAGTGTGAATATTGTGTAACAGGAGCATCCACTTACGTCTTATAATGTAGGCAACTCGCGACCATGTTCATAACTATATGGTGGAAATATATGTTACAGAAGTGACTGTATATGAATACACGAAATTACTAAAACATTAGTTTGCAGCCCATAATCACGAGTTATCTTCATCTTACAGTGCAGTAAAACTTTAATAAAATTAGTGGAACAACAATGCAAATGTAAATGTAGTACCTAAGTTGAATTACCTAATAATACATGAACAGTAATTTAAAAGAACTAGAAATATTATATAAAGATTAACTGAAAAATGCAAAGTATCTATATAATTCTAATTAGGTATAAAGATCATGAGTTGTCTAGCGTAAGTGACCAGCTATCCTTATCACTGAAATAATCATTAATAGTATAATAACCTTTCTTAATAAGGCAGTCTTTTATTTTAGTTTTAAATGTACTAAATGGTAATTCTAAAAGATTAATTGGTATTTTATTGTATATAAGAATACCTAGCCCTACAAAAGAATTATTAACTTTATGTAAACGATGATAAGGGGCATATAACCTATGCCTGTTTCGAGTATTTATGTTATGTATATCGCTTTTTGTGGTAAATAAACCTATATTTTGCCTAATGTACAAAATATTAGCAAATAAAAATTGCGAGGCTACTGTGAGAATTCCTATAGACTTATAGCGTTCCCTAAGAGTATCTTTTGCACCTAACATGTATATTGCTCTTACCGCTCGTTTTTGTAGAACGAAGATATTCTGAATATCCGCAGCTTTGCCCCATAACAAAATGCCGTTGGACATAACACTGTGAAAATAGCTAAAATAAACTAAACGAGCCGTGTCGATGTCAGTAAGTTGCCTAACTTTTCTGACGGCATACGCAGCAGAGCTTAGCTTTCCTGCAAGACATGCTATATGTGCACCCCATTGTAACTTATTATCTAGTGTAATACCTAGAAACACTGTAGAGTCTACTGTGTCAAGTTCCTCCCTATCTAGCATAATATTAGGTCCCAGTTGTCTTACATTAGGTAAAGCAAATTTAACGCATTTAGTTTTCCTAGAATTAAGTACTAGGTTATTTGCTGTAAACCATTGTGTAACTTGTAATAGATGCACTATTACAAGTTACACAATGGTTATTTACATCATCAAATTGATTTCTATTCCTATCTACTTTAAAAATAAGTGACGTATCATCTGCAAAAAGTACAACATCACAGATGTTTTTTTTAAATAAAAAGGTAAGTCATTAATATATACAAGAAATAGAAAAGGACCTAAAATTGAGCCTTGTGGAACGCCTAGCTGTATAGGTAATTTAGAGGATGTAGTCCCATTTACATCGACACACTGAAATCTCTGCCGCAGGTACGAATCGACAACACTAAGTGCGGTTTTCTCTACGCCATAGTGGCGGAGCTTACGCAGTAGCGTGTCGTGCTGAACGCAGTCAAATGCTTTAGATAGGTCACAGAACACTCCAATAGCATTCTTTGATGACTCCCAAGCACTATAAACGTGTTTTATGAGAGCAACACCCGCATCAGTAGTGGATCTACCTTTAGTAAATCCGTATTGATCCTTGTGAAGCAGACTATTTAAATTAAAGTGGTTTAGTAGCTGCTTTAAAAGAATCTTTTCAAATATTTTACTAAATGCCGGCAAGATAGATATGGGCCTAAAATTATTAATTTCATTTTTACTGCCAGATTTGAATAAGGGTATAATTTTACTTAATTTCATCAAATCCGGAAATACGCCTAGGTCAAAGCATTGATTAAAAATTATAGATAGGTAAGGCGCAACAGTCTCAACTATAGTACCTAAAATTTTAATTGAAATGCCCCAAAAGTTACCGGTATTTTTAATATTAATTGAATTATATGCGATCAATATATCTCGCGGGGTAACGTGCTCGAATCTAAACACGCTCTTGCATTCAGGTACACTGCTAAGCAAAAAATTTCCAGCGTCTAAAGATGATGATTGTAAACAGCTAGTAGTTGTTAAAGGTATGCTCGCAAAGAAACTATTGAACATATGTGCTACTTGAGTTTTATTGGTGACTAATAAATTGTTTTCTTTAAGTTCAAATTGGTTTTCCCGTGGTCGTGCTCTTCCTGTTTCATTATTTATAATTTTCCAAGTTTCTTTAATTATACTTGTTGAATGCTTAATTTTACTACTAATAAATTTTGATTTTGCCATAATACAAACTTGTTTAAAAATTTTTGAGTACTTTTTTACATAATCTCGAATCTATGTTGTTTCATACCATATAATTCAAACAACTTGGCTCCACTTTTGTATATACCTATAGTGGCCCACTGGTTAAAAGATCCCATAGTACCCTTTAGTGTGACTGTTTTACTCTTGAAGGTATTTTGAAACTCATTATTTACTAGTCCAAAAAGTGAGTTATAAATTGTATTTGGATTTTGTGAGTTCAATATTGAGGTATTGAGTTTAGCAATAATATTGGTTTTGAAACGTATTAGACGATTGGTAGTCTGAGGCCTACATTCTACTGTACGTGATTTATCATAGGTTGAACAGGGAAAACTAGCTATCTGTCCACGGTGATCAGAAGGGAGAGAACTAATTACTACTGGGTTTGTGGTAGCACAAGAACTAAATATGTTATCTAAACAAGTAGAAGATGTTGCAGATACTCTAGTAGGTTCACAGAATAGGTTACTTAAATTAAATGACTTGAAAAGATTCAGAAATCTAATACACTGTGAAGAGTTCTCTAAAATATTAATATTAAAATCGCCACATACTATAATATTCTTATTACTACATTTAATTTTATTTATAGCATCTTCCATAACAGTCTCAAATAGATTATAGTCACCAGAAGGAGGTCGATATACACAAATTACTATATATAGGTCTAATTCCACACAGGACAACTCAATAGTGCGCTCAAAAGATAAATTAACAATATCTTTACGTTCCTTACATTTTAATAAATTTGAAGTTATTATGAGAGAACCGCCTCTAATAGCCTGCATTCTTATATACGAACTCTGCACTGTATAATATTGATTTATAACAATAAGCTCATGGTTCTTTAACCAATGTTCAGTTAAGCACAAAACCTTAACATCATATTTTTCTAGAAATAACCTTAACTCTAATTCTTTGCCAGATAGGCCCTGCATGTTTTGGTGTACTATATTAAAATACTGCAGCCTAACTGTTGTCCTATCTTGGAGTTTAAATCACAAGACGTGTCAATAAAAACGTTGTTAGTACAAGTACTAACCCTATCAAATAAATTGTCAACACAAGGCTCTCTGCCTTGTTGTAAATTGTATGCTAATAGTTTAGCAATCTGTCGCTTAATATAAAATGGCAGATACATTGTATCTCTTGTTAAAGTAAATTTACTAATAAATTTATTAGCGTCAAAAAACAATATTGCGTCACTATGACGACAAGTTATATTATATAATAACATATTTAATGTGTGTATGTGCATGTTTTGTGTATGTGTTAAGTCATTTGAGTAAGGCAAAGCACATAAAATAAATTTACAACTTAACTTGGAATTAAGGTCTAATAACATTTCAACACATTCTATGATATGCTGTCTTTTTACCGTTAAACTGTTACCAAACAACAATATGGCCGTACTACTCTCATCTAAGGGGTGCAACTTAATCTGATTAACTAAACTACTGTAACTATCCCCTGGCCTACAGTAATTTATAACACTCTGGTTTGTATTCTCACTGAGAAGATTACCAAAATTATGACCTAGCCTATCAGAAAAAATGTAGGTTTTGTTAGTTGATGTTGAAAACCTAGATTTAATCCTATTTGATTGTGAAGAGGATTGGTTTTGTGAATTATCAGAAAAGTTCTCAGGTAGTATGGTACTCAATGGCTCTGCTGGGGTTGGAGTGTGAATGTGAGCACACGGACATGAGAGCTTATTGGTAAGAGACTCATACATTTCTGCTTTACATCTCACCAAGTCTACTAGCTCACCTGCCTCTACTATACGCTTGCTCAGCTCTTGTTGAGAAGCTTGATATTTGTTAAATATTTCATTTAAGGTGCTCTCCCTAAGTACTAGCTCTTCCCTGAAGCGATGAGTGTCAGTATCATACACTACCCTACTATGTTCTAAACTTCTAGAGTACTTAGACAGTTGAACAAGTAAATAAATGCGCTCCTTTCTGAGATTTAAATTAACTCTATGCACTTTATATTTCTTCATAGATTTATGACATTTTTTAATTAGTTTATTAACTTTAATATAGCGTTTAAGTTTTTTGTGACTTGAAAAGCTGGGTGTCATAATAATGGTATCGTCCCTGGTCAGGTCTATTGTCACAACAGGCTCCCTAATACACACATGATCAGGCTCACTACTAACCAACTCATGATATAGACTGCAGGTATTCGCTATCTGTTCACTGCGTTTAAGAGTTTCTAAGTTAGAGATGGTGTTATGAGCTTCACTCAATTCTCGTTCTAGTTCAGCAACACGCCTCAGAGCTTCTTCATGGGTGTCCATACACTGTTGAAAGTTGGACACTGTCAATCGAAGTTGTTCATGTTGCTCAAGTATTTCGAGATGGTGTGTGTGCATTTCAGCCAACTGTGCCTTGAGTTCAGTATTTTTGTTTACTATTTTCTGTACTTCTTCTTCGCTGCCCTCCCTTTCCTGTAGCAGCTGGTTACACAGGATTTTAGAGCATTCCAATTCCTTAAGCGTGGTCTGTAGTTTGTCCTCCAGAACTGCCATCCTGCGGGTCATCATTCCACAGACCTACCCCGTAGGCACCTGAAATATAAGGAAGAGTGAGTGAAGTGAGCTGAGAGCAACTATGAAATAGGTGGATAGAAGGTTGAGAAGGAAATATTGTAGGTAGATCATAAAAAAGAAAAGAGACTAAAATTGAATAAATCAAACATAACAAATCAAGTGTCTGAAAATCAACCAGTGCATTAAGACTCTTAGCAGATCTCACAAAGAAAGAATTTTGTCTGTAATTTGAGTGACAATGCGGTACATCTAAATATGTTATACGTCTAGTCATCATATTAGGAACTTTCAGTTTGACTTCAGATAAAAGATCAGGGGAATCTATAATATTCTGTGCAACTTTTACGAGACATGTGATATCTGAAAATTTCCTTCTCTCATAAAGTGGCAAAATGTGATGCCTACGACACCTTGCTTCGTAAGTACTGTCAAAGCATTTTGACTTGAATTGTAAGTGCCTTAAGAGTCTACGCTGAATAGATTCAAGCCTGTCTATGTACACATTGTATCGCGGGTTCCATACTTGCGAGCAATACTCAAGGATGCTGCGCACCAAGGAGCAGTAAAGAATTTTAATGACCTTTAGATTTTTGAATTGGGAACTCGACCTCAGAATGAAGCCCATTGCTTTGTTGGCTTTTTTTGCAATGTAGTCAACATGATTTTCATAAGTTAACTTAGAGTCATGTAAAACACCTAAGTCTCGAACTACTTCAACCTGTTGCAACTCCTGTCCCAGGATGACATATCTAAATTTAATATTATTGATTTTCCGAGTAAAAGTGATAAATTGTCATTTTTTAACGTTTATGTCTAAGTTGTTGAAACTGCAGTATATCTCAAATCTATCTAAATCGTCTTGAAGAAGCTGACAGTCATTCAAAGAAGTAATTTTTCTGAAAATTTTCATGTCGTCAGCATAAAGTAGGAATTTAGAATGTTTTATGTACAAGTTAATATCATTTATAAATATGTTGAAAAGAAGGGGGCCCAGTAATGAGCCTTGTGGGACTCCGGAAGGGACACAATACCATTTCGAACAGTAGCCACTAAGTACTACTGCCTGAGATCGGTTCTCAATATAGGAAGCAAACCATCTATAGAGGTTTCCGTGGATACCCGCATCTAAAATATTTTGTAACAGTATTTGATGATCTATACGATCGAACGCCTTGCTGTAGTCAGTAAAAATTGCATCAACCTGTCCACCAGCATCCATATTAGAAGAAATGAAGTCTGTGAAAAGCAGCAAGTTCGATAAAGTTGAGCGGCGTTTTATGAAGCCATGCTGCTCTGAGATAAGAGTTGAAGATATCGTCTCATATACTTGGGTATATACAATTCTTTCTAGCAATTTAGCAGATACACAAAGTTTAGAAATGGGCCTATAGTTTTAGCATCATTTTTGCTACCATTCTTATGTATGGGTGTAATAAAAGCAGATTTCCAAATTCTAGGTACGAGTCCTTCTGATAGTGAACGTTTAAAAAGAATCGTAAGGGGTTCTAATAAGCTTGGAGCACATTTGACTATAAATGATGGTACTATTTTATCAGGCCCACTCCCTTTCGTGACATCGAGTGAGTTTAATTGCCCCAAGAGTGAGTCAGCGTCAATTTCAATGTCACCTATACTGTTTGATGCATTAACAGTTGATGTAAAGGTTGGAGGCGAACGAGCAGATGAAAGAAGAAAGTTGGAGTGAAAATGAGAAGCAAACAAATTGCAGATATCTTCACCAGTATCAGCCGACTGACTTTCGTAATTGATTGTCGATGGATATGAATTCGATCCGTTTTTAGATGATTTAATATAAGACCAAAAATACCTGGGACACTTAATTATTGCTTCTTCAGTTTGTTTTATATATTTACTGTAACATTCATGCTCCATACGTTTAGCTCGCTCAAACAAAAGACAAAAAGCATCAAAATCGCTGGCATTTCTATATCTTCGATACTTTTTTAAGAATTTATATTTTTCTTTAAGTATTTTCCTTAAGGGAGTGTTATACCAAACTGGGAAAGAATCAGAGGTAATTAATTTACGAGGAACGTGCTCATCTATGACACCGTATAAGTATTTGTAGAATGCATCGACTGCTTCTTCTAAATTATTATTATTTAAACATTCATGCCAATTTATATTGCTTAATGATAAATTAATAGCCTCATAATTTGCTTGAGCATAAAAATATTTGAGTGTGGATTTACATTTAAGTGGAGATTCCTGGGTAAAGTTTAATAAAATATCTAGGGATTTGTGGTGACTATCTTCTGGCACTAATGGGTCGCTGCATGATGTTACAATTACTTCATGGTTACATAATACATAATCAAGTAGCCTGCTATTTATATTTTTGTTAAAATTATATTGGTTAAGATAACATTCACTTAAGGTGTCAAAAAAGAATATTTGAGTCTCACCTGTCATGCCCGTAAGCTGCAAACAGTTTAACTCACCCTCCCAGTTAACATGACCCAAATTAAGATCAGCCATGATTAAAAATAGATCTTGCGGACAAGAATTAATAATCAACTAAAGATTCTCGGTGAAATTATGCAATTGTGTATTGAATGTGTTACCATTTTTTTCTTTACAAAGGTATAGTGTACATACATGTAATCGATTTGAAACACCTATCGTATTTTTATTTTTAGATGTAATAGTAACCCAAATATCTTCAGCAGTGGAACGCCACTCCGGGCGCTCAACCGCTGCAAATTTACGGTGAACAGCCAACAGTACGCCACCGCCATACTTTTCCTTAGTTGATTCATAATTCCTGTCTCGTCTCCATACAACATACCGTTCATCAAATAGCTCTGCGTCGTATACACCCTCCAGTAACCATGTTTCGGTTAGTGAGACGATATCATAAGATAAAAGGTGAAGATTACGTTTAAAAGTGTGCGTCTTGGTGCGCAGACCCCGAGTGTTTTGGTAATAAGCATTTAAATTAGCGATAGCCATTGATACAATGCAAACACATACTCAGGCGACTCAAATTAAAGTAAAAAGTAGATATTATAGTTGCAAAAAGACTCCGCAAAACAATAGGCACCATAAGGAAATAGTTATACATGTAGTGTGCAATAATAAGTATGCGTGAATAAAACAAACCAAATAATTTATCGCATAGAACGAACAATCTCATTAATATGTAGGTAGGTAAAAAATAATGAGCGAAACAGCTGTTCTCAGTAGTAATAATGTGCAACACATGATAGATTGTATAATATAGGTAAAACATTATTACCATAGTCAAATAATGTCTTTATATACTGTGTTATTACTATTTGTTTATAATTAAAATAGGTGACAAAAGGCCGTACGTAATATCGCAACCGAGACCGATAAAGTAAAAGCAATAACGACACTGTGTAAAATAAAGTGCACACGAGAATAAACATTTTAAGTATGCGTAAGCCCCTTGATAGATGCGAAATTAGCATAATAGTTTGCGTACTTACATGCAATAGTTGATTGACTCCACCCCTGAGACACTGGTCATTAATCATTAAACAAAAGGCAGGTGAAATAAAGATAGTTCTCAAACTGTTTACAAGTTCATCGAATAAGCAATACAAAGCAGTTATTATTATTAAATTGTTATGGTAGATTAAACAATCCTCGCAAGATCGTTTTCGCACTTGATAAAAAACACAGGAGAACTGTCCGATTATAAAAAGATATAAGATAACATTATAAAAAGATATAAACCGTATAGTAAAAACAATGCTTATAAGTTAATTTAATTGCTTCTATGTATGAGGATGATTAGAATTTGTGACGTTATGCTGATGGAAGATGTTTTGAGTCATTGCCTCATTCTATCTATCGCTTTGTTTTAAGTTGGTACGATTACGATAAAGAGATAAAATTCTGTTTAATGGTTTAAATAGAGGGTTTCGTAAGTTAACTTTTTTTAATGTAAACTGTTTCTAAATTTTAAATATCGATCCTTAAAATGAATATAAGTTTCTTTATTACTGATGTCCTATCAAGTACTCGACTCTGGGATAGACGAAGTGACGAGGCCTATTTATTTGACCTCGCCAATATTCTTTGTAGTCGCCACTTTGTCACATGTTCATAAACCCATCATCAAGTAAGCATAAAATAATATCAAAATACGTACTTAAATTCTCGAACATAATTTTACGAGGCTTAGAGGAATGCCCTTCAGAAGCACATATCAGTACTAATAAGGGTTTCTTAGATCGTTCACATTTTTACGTGGACGTTTCGCAACGTTACGGAGATTAGCCCCCTTAGCCAAATGGCATTCGATTAACGATGTCGCTAGTCGCTAAGTGCAAAAATGTATGGAACTGACATAAGACTTCGTTATATCACGTGGTCAACGAAGAAGGAATTCCTTAAGTTGCCATAACAACCAAGCGTTATCGAAAGTAGATATCAGAGCGAATGCCGTTTGGCTAGGACCTTAGATCAGTTTTATGTCGCTACCTCACCTGGCGACAGACGGGGTAGTCGTAAACCATATGACGTATCCACTGGCCGACATTTTGAAAACTCTTTTATGGATGTCGCACCCGGGATTTTTTGCCGCAATATTAGTTTAGAGGACGGTGACACAATTGTAGACTCGAGATGAATAAGTTATTTTGGATTCGGTAGTAGTTTAAGTAGATTCCGAAAAAAGATTTTTTTGCGAACGTCCGTACGTAAATGTCACTTTTTTGTTGACGACTTGGTGCTTATGTCAACGTAGACCTATACTTAGTAAGATTTCAGGTTCAAGCTGAGATTTTAACACTGGTGCAACGTGAGTAACGTGACTACTTGTGTAATGTAACAGCTGGATATTTTCGTAGTGTCTCCTCCTAGCGTTATCTCAGTCTGAACCCGAGGTCCGCTTTCTAGAGTAACCGGATTTGACTGAACATTAGCTTTTTCCACAGAGCAACTGCCTGTCTGACCTCCACAACCCAAAGGGATAGCTATATTCCATGGTTTACACTAGTGTCAGTTTACTCATAGGTACTGACTCCCTATAACGACTGTCAAAGATCTTCATGACAGCCGGGACTGACGGCTTAACGCGCTCGCCGAGGCACGGGGCAAGCGATAATATACAATTCAAAACGAGTGAGTGGATTCGAGCCCGATACCCTCTACATGGCAGTCTGTTGGTATCTCCACTAGGCTATCGCTGCCTCTATATTTTCGTAGTTTCTGATCTGCATTTATACGAATATGAATAAGTAATTTCAGATTTTAAAATATAGGTACCTACAATCTGTATTTTGAACCTTTTAGTTCATATAAAAGAACTACTTATCTTTCTAAATTATATTAATTTACAATTTAAAGAAAAATATTGCGACTCGAAATCATAGAATGCTGTCAAACTTAAAACAAAATAAATAACTCCATAGTTTATTAGTTCAGCAATAAAAGGAATGTAACAAATAGTGCCCATTGAAATGAAATTAATAAAATAAATGTAATGGAATGTTGATGTAGGTACTTAGGTACAATAGGTAATTTTCTTCAATATACATGTGAGTAGCTGTACCTAAGTAATTGCGCTGAGTTTCAATAGAACGCCCTTGAAGGTCCTGGCATAAAGTCAATGCACTTTATTATAATACGGGGTACAAGTAGATCGAAAAGCTATCAAAAGTTGAAAAATAAACACATTATACTTATTTATATGGAATAACATTAACAATTTCATAAGTAGGTATGTACAGTTCCAATAAGAAGCCAATAAGAAGAAATTGAACACCTAAAGGTATATCGCAAATACATGATTTGAATTTGAAAGAAAATAATTTGAATTTTCAGCCGTCAAAAAATTCTTAATGCCAGGTATTTATTATCAATAAATATTAGACGTATTTTTTCAGTTGTTATGTAAACAAAAATTACCGCGTATTCACTGACGTTACAATTCCCTTCTGAGTTGAACGTACACGTTTAAAATTGTGATTTAGTGCCATGTTTGACATTTTTTTTTTATCTACCCAATCATTCCAAATCGTGTTTCTATCTTTATGATTTACTAGAAGATATGTTCAACTTGTATATAATAACTAGAGGACGCCAGCAGCTACGCCCGCATTTTTTTTTATTTACCCGTTTTGGCCGATCCTGTGGGAATTTCGGGAAATCCCTTCTTAGTGCACCCCTATGGTCCCCAAGGAACATACATGCCAAATTTCAGCTTCCTGCGCCTTTTAGTTTCGGCTGTAGCGTGTCTGTCAGTCAGTCAGTAACGCAAGGATTTTATATATTAAGATTTTTATTTATTAAAAATAGTTATATATTATATATATATTAAAATAGTTCATGAGACTTTCAGACGTTCAAAAATCTTAAAAAGTACTGCAAGATCGCCTTAACAAAAAAAACTAAGTGCAATCATACCAAACGCCAAAACGATAAAACACATTTTATGTTCTCAAAAATATAGTCTTGACAGTTTTCGAAATAGATATTCGATTCAAAAGAAATATGATACGTGAAAAGATATTCTGTCAAATATTTTATAGATTGATGTTCGTTATAACCTCGCAGGGTGAAATTTCGACGCACCTTTCGGCTTATCCATAAGGGACAGAAAAACTTTTGTAATAAATGGGTGAAAAATACTTTTTTTCTTAAGGCCTTGCCACACGGCACAATTTTACCACTGATAAAATTTTCAATCGAATTGGCTTTTCCCGTCTACACGACACAATCAAATCACTGATTTTCATTCCGTCCACCCGATTGGTTAAAATCTGGTGGTACCGCCCACCCGATGAACTTGAGTTGGGTGACTGGCGTCTACACGTCATGATTTCATCAAGTGATTTAGTCAAGTTGGACGTAAAATTGTGCCGTGTGGCAAGGCCTTTAAGTTACTTTTAAGCTCTTTACGTGTAAATTGCGTGTGTTGTGTTTGCTGTGTGCCCAGGGGGATAATATTACTATTTAAATGGCAACATTTAATGCTAAATCGGATTATTTATTTTCGAACTCCTACAAAAATGACTTTTGATTAAATTCGTTGCGGGCTCCAAGTTATTTCTACTTCTACCGAGGATTCTGGGGACACTCTTTTTCTTCAATTTTCGTTCATTGGTCAAGGACTGCAGCACGGTATTACAGGTCAATCCGGTCATACAGAAGTCGCAGTGCGAGTGTGACTAGTTCCAAAAAAAAACTATAGACGTATGCGTACGATTAAATGGATATTTTACGTTTATTTAATACAAATAATATGGACTGGACTATTTAAATTAAGTGATTGCCAATCTATGAAGTCAAGTAAGGAGCTGTAAATTTGAATTGTCTCCCTTGTGATTTTTTGCTTCCTTAGGGGCAATAAGAGAATCTTTGTTTATAAGTGACATTCACGCTGGCAAAGTAGCAGACAAAAGCTAGTACCTATACAATACATGAATATATTAGTTTACAAAACAAAACCAAGCTTCAAAAACATGTATTTTGTATCTGTGGACACTAAAACAAAGGACTTGTCTTTGAACATAGTTGAACATACTTGAGTGTGTAGGACATACAATTGGTAAAACGGCTTCGGAGCCGCTCTGAATGTTCCATCTGCAAAGAATGTTCGACGATTTCTTAACATTTTGTAAGCAACGTCAGTAGCAAAAATCTGAATTTTTTATCGGTCCCATCTTCACATCTTAAAAAATTATTTGCTAGTGCCTCGGGTATGTGTATATTTTCTGTAGTTGTATGATTTAAAAAAATTGTATTCAAAAATTTTTTTCGCGCTCTATACAACGTATCTTTAATAGTATTAAACCCAGGTACACAACAAGAAAGAAGCCAAACGTTGGGATAGTATAATGAAAAATTCTTTGTTTAGACTCATAAAAAACAAAAGAAGGCTCAAGGATATTAATTTTGATATTCAGTATACAGCCATATTACAATTAAGAAGTTTAAAAAACAAACATATTTTTACGCCTTTTTGTATAAACCCTAGTTAATAAAACTAGATACTGATTTACAAATTTTACAATCACTAGACCGCAGTGTTTTTTATTGATTCTATAATTTATGTTTTATTAAAATCAATGTGACAAAATAAAACTGATTTTCTAATAACTTGACTACTTATTGATATTATATTTATACTTGAATCCCCCACCAATTAATTAGTTGACAACGTTATGATGAATACTGGACATTCTGCGAATTGGACATTTTGCGAACTGGACATTCTGCGAACTGGACATTCTGCGAATTGGACATTCTGCGAACTGGACATTCTGCGAACTGGACATTTTGAGAATTGGACATTCTGAGAACTGGACATTCTGCGAACTGGACATTCTGCGAATTGGACTTTTTGCGACCGCTGGACATTTTGCGAATTGGACATTTTGCGCCTAAACGGCATATGCATTAAGTAAAAAGCAGTTATTTTAATATTACAAACAGACACTCCAATTTTATATATGCGTATAGATGTATAGATTGATTTTGCCATAACTTTCAAACCAAACGTCCAATTTTAATGAATTGCAGATTAAATATTATCTACATAAACAGTACTTTGTGACAAAATAGTTTATTTTGATAAGGAGTAATGCGTGTGTTAAATAAATGCGTTTAAATGAAGTCCTAAAAATTCAAGATTTTTTAATAAAAATATGGTTGTTGTGCTTAACTCGAAATAAATAGGTATAGTGTGTTGCGGACTTTTTTGTAGGTACGTATTTTTAAGGTCTTTATTTAATTAGAACATTTTATGGTTTTATCTTTTATAGTTTAAGCGGCGTACGCCTAATAAAGAACTTTTTTGGATGATTTTTTACACCTTGGGTCTGAAAAACCCAAATATCTTACGGACCCCGATTTTTCTAAAATAAAATATAGCGTATGTTACTCGCAGATAATGTAGCTTTCTAATGGTGAAAGAATTTTTAAAATCGGTCAAGTAGTTTTTGAGTTTATCCATTACAAATAAACAAACAAACAAACAAAAATACAAATTTTACCTCTTTATAATATTAGTGTAGATTTTCGGAAAACTTACAGCTAATTGGTACAGTGAACAGATTTAAAGCAAAATATGGCCAATTACAGGTTTTCACAGATAGATAACATTATTAGGTAGTTTTGTAACGTAACTAACTTTATTGCAGATTAAATCGCACGTGCAGGCAAGTTAGTTCGTAAGACGTTTGTAATATATACCGACTTCATTTGCCTTTTGTGGCAAAAGAGCCATTGACTTAAAGATATAATTATGTCGCTGTGTACAAATCGTTCGGGGATGTATCGTTTCTGCGGCCAGTTATCGAGTTAGGATGACGAACACTATCGATAGGTTCTTCAAAAGGTTTTTGTATATTTCAATCAAAAGAAAGTCTAGCGAAAGAATTTTCCAAATTTAAAACAATATATCAAAATGACTAGCGCTGTGCCAAACTTATTTTCTAAAATAATTTTTCACTCTTGAATTAAATATAATAGTCTGATGAATGACGTGAACATTTCAATTTAATTTTTCAAATCCAAGAAATGCAAAATATTTTAGATCTTTTATTAATATTTGCAGCAATTGCTGCTATAACATTTGCACAAGACGGATTATGCCTAAGGCACTTTCTGCTAGTTAAAGTTTTTGCAATTCACTCATCGATTGGAGGTATATTTAAGATTAAAATTTAAATATTATTCAATAAACGCGAGCAATATTGATCTTATACGTCATTATATTTGTTGAAGGTTTAATATCTACACAGTATGTATTAGCACTGGCCATGTATCGTACTGGCCATCTGTCTTTTATTGTCACTAGACATATAGACATGTATTTTAAATTGTGTGATTACTTCTATAGTAAGAAATAAAACATTGTCAGTCTTTGCCACTCGTCTCTGGGAATACGTCGTTTTATTTCAGGTTATGGGCCCAGAGAGCTCATAAAATCGCAATGGAGTCGTTTTAACAAGGATTTTGTAAGCAAGTGTTAAAATACAGTATTCGTTTTAACAAGGATTTTGCGAGCAAGTGTTAAAATCGCAATTGAGTCGTTTTAGCAAGAATTTTGCAAGCAAGTGTTAAAAGACAGTATTCGTTTTAACAAGGATTTTGCGAGCAAGTGTTAAAATCGCAATTGAGTCGTTTTAGCAAGAATTTTGCAAGCAAGTGTTAAAAGACAGTATTCGTTTTAACAAGGATTTTGCGAGCAAGTGTTAAAAGACAGTATATAGTGCGATTTAGCTGTAATTTTAATTATCGCAGTACTACCTAGTAAATGTGCCGAAACTAAAGGGACGCGATAATTATTCGGAGTGGTGTTTCGCTGCAGAAAATTTATTGGTTCTGGAAGGCATGAAACATTGTATAAAGGCAGAACCAGATAAAGAAATTACAAGCGCGGTAGATGGGAAAACGTTGTATTATTTCAGGTTATAGCCTGAAATTGAAGCCAGAAATCAATTCAGAATGTGTGATTCAAGTGCAAGACCAGAATGTTTCTTCAGTGGGGGATTAGGTTAAACCAGAACAATCCCAGAAGGTAACAGGTTTTGGAATCAACATCTAGTCTGAAGGTAAACAACAAGCCCAGAAGGTAACAAGTTTGGAATCTTCATATATCTAGTCTTGAAGATAACTCCAACAGTGATTATAAAGACTCGGAGAGTACACTTCAGTGTAAAAATTAAGAATTCATGGACAGACCCAGACGAACACGGAAACCAGAGAGATATGATATGTTGAATCTTTGTTCAAGTGCTGAAACCTATGATGCGGCAGGTTTGACACTGCAACGGACCAGAAGAGAAACAGTGGATGTTGGCCATGCAAGAAGAACTAAAGTAAAAAGAAAATGATGCATAGGAATTATGTGATAGTTCATAAGATGGTAGGGTTGTGCAGTGTATGTATGTGGGTGCCTTGTACAATATGACAGTGATATTATAAGAAAGTTCGGTTCCGTGCATATTTAGTTGCTATGAATGTATTGTTTACAGGAGATCTAGTTGCTATGAATGTATTGTTTATAGGAGATCTAAGATAGATCCATGTATGTATACAAAAGTAAGAAATATTTTTTTGTAGAGATTTTTATTTTTTCAAATGGTTGTAAAGAAACAGAATATTTGAAAAATGTATTAGTTAGAATTTCAAACTTAAGAAAGTCATTGGTATCAATGTGTTAATAAATGTCAGAACTGTATCACATTGAACCAGTCTGATTATATTGATCAGGTGTTATAAAAATTAACTTGCATGTAATCTAAGGGGGAAAACTGTTGGAAAATTCCCATATCAAGCTATTGGTTGTCTAATGTACTTAGCAGTTCTAACCAGGCCTGACAGTACTTATGCAGTTAGATTTTTTGGTTACTTTTACAATTGCTATTCTAGAGATCATTGTGCAATGTAAAGCGTCTATTGAGATATTTTACTTTTGTATAGAATGTGTAGTAAATACAATTGTAAATGTGAAGTATTTGCCTACATCTGAGATGCCAGCTGATGTATTCAGAAAGGCTTTATGTGTTGTGAAACATTAAGTATCAGTTTTTGGATATATTAGGTAGGTATTTCAAAGATTGTAATAATTGTGTATATACATATTGTTAGATATAGTGGGGGTGTTGAAGGTTTAATATCTACACAGTATGTATTAGCACTGGCCATGTATCGTACTGGCCATCTGTATTTTATTGTCACTAGACATATAGACTTGTATTTTAAATTGTGTGATTACTTCTATACCTAGTTAGAAATAAAACATTGTCAGTCTTTGCCACTCGTCTCTGGGAATACGTCGTTTTATTTCAATATTAATATTGAAACTTTGCGGCATAACTTCAGGATAATCTTTGACTGCTGGTTCCGACATGATTCTCCTCACATAACATCCGCGTGAATAAACAGTAATCCATATCGTTTCGCCCAATAAGTGACAAGGCTTGTGGAGCATGAAGTGTAGTATTATAGACATGCCAGCATACTTCTGATTCTGGAACCGCATAGAGACTCGTGAGCACATGCTCAAATAAGTTACTGTGTGAGATTGCACAGACCTGTTAGAATGTCATCATCATCATCCTCCTAACCCAGTTGCAACCCTTGGTCCGCTTACTAGTCTAACCGGATTTGGCAGAATATTTAACTCCAGTGAACGACTGCCAGACCTGTTAGAAAGTATAATCTGATATATAAGTACCATTATAAGCTTCAATTAGCATAATCATCCGCTGTCAAAAAGTTCTGTCCAACCCAATAAAAGAGCAAACAAAATAAAAGATTAAAAACCACCGGCATATTTTTAATCCACTCTCGACCAAAACGTAAACGATACACACACGATTATAACACGCTAAAAAAGCGTCACACACGACCCACCGAAACATTATTCCCACAGAGAAATGTAACAGTAAATCTAATAATTTATTTTTCCGGCAACCCACAATCCGTTATTTTATTAGCTTGCAACACTGGCGCTGTGAAGAATTAAAATATTTATGTTCATTGCTTTGGGGTTTTCGTCTAGGGGAACACCGTCATCGGCATTATTTTACGGTTTCGAGTGGCTCCTTTATTTTAGTATTCAGTGCGTCCGAGTTATGATAAGTTAACTTCACCCTTTGCTTTGTTTGATGGGTTCGGACGAGGTTTGTTCATGAGGATTTGGAGAAGAAATGTTTTCTATTTATTCATAGGTGTTATTTGATTTAAGATCTTTTCTACTGGCTGTAAATGATGATGGAACAAATATGTAGTCTGCGATGCCTTAAGACACTTGCAACGATGATGGAATCCGATTATGAAAAAATATGTTGCTGATTTCGATGAATTCTATGAATGTTATAGGGATAGTACTGCCTGTTTACGCGCAAAGGTTACAGTCTGTCGTTTCCTGCTGATCGCAAAACTGGGGTACATAACATTTGTCATTGATTTCCGTGGAGACAAAGTACGTACTCAGGGCTGTTGATGCATTGTGAGTCAAATATCAGATCTATAGAAGGATAAGAGAGCATCTAGATTACTTTTTAAGTTTATTTTAGTTCTAAAATAAAGCTGGTGAAATAAGACTAGCAATGGAAATCTGCTGAAAGTTCAAAAAAATGTTACAGTGATAAAATCGTCTCCAAGATAAACACTTCTCACAAACTAAGTAAAGCCAGACAACAATAGCAGGTAAGTTGTTCCCAACACAGAAGTTAACGAGTTTACTCTGATGTGTCCAGGTTATACTTTCTACAAGTTTTTATTGTTCCTTCAACTTGCCGAACGAACTTCCTATAAAGCTACAAATGAGGAATTAAATAACTTACACTTCGCACTTACTGGCCACCTTTCAACTTACTGATACAGGTGAACTTTTGTAAACCATTCTTATTTTAAGTCAATGAGTTTGCCGGTTGCATCCATAATTTAGTTATTTAATGTATATTTGACAAACTGTTTTTAATATATGGGTCATCATCCTTCTAGCGTTATGCCAATTTCAACCTGGGGTCCGCTTACTAGTTAAACTGGATTTGGCTGAATATTAGCTTTTCTACGGTGCGACTGCCTGTCTGACCTCCGCAACCCGAAGGGATAGCGATATTTAATATATGGGTGTGAATTACCTGAATAAAGAATTATATTATAATTACATACATGACAAAATAATTATGTCCTGACTGACATACATATCATAGCATAAACTTTTGTAAGTAGAAACGTGTTTGGACCGAAAGTTTCTTTTATGACGTAGTAGGCTTAGACATTGGGACGGATTTTTTTATGTCTCAACCCTAAGGAGTAGAAATATTGGTTGAAAGTTTATATAAATCCGCTGTTTTTGACGCTAGCACTATTGAAATGTTGGTAACAGCAGTAAAAGTTAGTAAATTGATAAAAGTAAGTACTCACAGTAAAACCACGTCGAATTTTCTTTCAATTAATTGGGTTTTATGTAACACACGAGCACGAACCTTGGGGGAGGGCTATGTCCAGCAGTGAACTTCTCTAAGCTGAGATGATGATGATCAAAATACTGCAGAACTTTAATTGGAATTCAATACCACGTTAAAAAAAGCTTATTAAAGGTAAACTTACTATCGAGACTTAACTAGGTACATAAAAAAATTGTAGCATAGTGCTAGTAGTAGCACCATATCGTTCAGTAGTGGTAATATGAAGAAAAACAGCAACCTTTTTTATCAGAAAGATTAAAATAAGTAAAAATATCGGTCGTCTTAATCTGGTTACTCAAATCAACTTTAGTCACACAGCGTTATTTTTCCGCGCTTTTTAATTTCTTACTTAACGGCTGCGATTTAAGACACCTTGAGAAAATAAAGGTGTTTACCCAAGCGAAATATCTTACTGATGACGTGATAAAATGCTGATTATTTTATAAAAGAAACTGATTTATTCCATTTTACCTCACACGCAGAGCGCGTTTTGAATCCTTGCCGACTTGCCACAAAGTTTCGCGCGCTCAAAATTAAATTATATAAGTACCCACCCACCCGCGCAAACGAATAATATTTATTTTTTTGTTTCAGGAATTTAATATTTTTCATTTTAACATGTTTTATGAGTCTCCTTTATTGAATTTTGTTGCAGCGTTATTTTTGATTAATCGGCACCGTTTTCTCCCGCTTGTGAAATTTTAAATATTTGGTGTGGCGACATTTTCGTCTGGAATTTTCTTATATTATTCATTCATACAGTTGTGTTTTTGAGATGTTATGAAACCTGAACTCTTTGCTGGTTGTGTTTCGGCGCTGCGGTATTGTTTTTCTTGTTGTGTGTTAAATGGGCCTGGCCGAGTTTGCGGTTTAATGAAACAAAGCTACAACATTTGAAAATTCGCTGATTTGATTTATGTGCCAAGTGTTGCGATTTAAATTATTTATATACATATTTGGAAGCAGTGTTTTCTATACAGTTAAACGCCACGCATTCAAATATGTATACCTTTTACACATTCGAAACAGTTTCCTAGATATTTTTTTTTCTGAAAGCCGAGATAATGTACTTTCTGTGAATTCCTTATACAACATTAAAATATCCGCTGATATATTTAGAAAGCTTACGGTAGGTACAACACCGTACATTCACCACATAGGTATATTCTCTAACGTACTTGTATCGTTATAAATCACACTAATTGTCAACTTTTTCAGTTTACAATCATCACTTATAAAGCGCGGTTTCTAGCATTCCTATCACTACTTTATTATCTATAAATCATTTACTATCAAGCAAATCAACCAATATTTCTTACCATCTAAGGATTATGAAAACCCCATACAGTCGGTAATGATTATTCAAACAATTTGAACCACACAAATTCGATTAATCTATTTAAAACACGTACACTCAAGTTTATTTACCAAAACGTTTCATCGAAACTCAAGTCGAAAACAAACTCTGTGGTTTTAATGAGTCAGTAAAGACAAAGATTATAAATAATAGAAAGGGATGTATGTGAAGTTTGATCCGTTGGCAATTTCCGTCGCCTTTGTTACCTGAGGTTGGTACCCCTGGTATTTCAATATCCGGTGGAGATAACTATGTAAATAGACTGGAGACAGCTATCTTAGAAGTATTTTTATACGGACTGCGGAGAGCGGCTTACGAAGGATCTTATAGGGATCCGTGGTGCAAGGAATTGTTATAGTTCCGAAGCTTCTTAATTTTATATGGATTATGTTATGTTTTCTGTTGTTTGTCTTTATGTTTAATAATAGTATATTCATCATTGTCAAAAAATAAATAATTTATTATTAAATGAGCGCCTACTTAATAAATGCAAGCTATAATTCTTTCTTTTTCAGTTTATGTATTTTATATTATTAGCATACAATACATTCATTTGTTTTTAGCCGTATTTGATCTAGAACAAATACATGTTTCACGTGATACGTTGATTATTTTATTAATCCCGCAGCTTCCATATTGCTTATGTAGGTATGTTTGATATAAAATTTGTATCCATAGAGCAAAGGAGTATTTATCAGACAGTTTAATGCCTCGCACTCATATTTGTCCCGTGATTCAATTTATTGTTATTAGCCGTAGGGAGACAATGACCCTAACCGTCCAACCACATCCATAACCAACTATCCACCTCATAACAAAAGATCTTAATCAAAAATCACACAAAAGGTGAAAATTTTATATAAGTAATTGTAAGGCCAATCACACACCGCCGCTTACTTTTCTCCGATTAACTTATCAGCCTCATTCACAGGAAAGTATTACCCCATACCTTCGCTCGTGAGAAATCACCCTTCCCATTTTTACTCGGTTTAATTACATTTGTAAATTAAGCAGTGCGACGGGAGCACGTGGCTTGGTTGCCGATGGGAGGGAGCAATTGAATCTTTGTTTTAGAACGATTATTTGGTGTGATTCTTTTGAGGTACGTGGCTGGTTTTGTGATTGTAGAAACGGAAAGGTTTTGGTGGCGATTGTGATTACGAATTTATTGAGTGACAAACTATGTAATTCGGATCTGTGCATCTGTTTCGGTTCTGTGTTATGAGTGGCCAGAAAGATTGCGCATGGAGACACCATAGGAGTTTTGATTTTAATGTAGCCTTCATGTGTTTCTTACAAATACACATATTTATCAAATATTTCATATATTATATTGATAGAAAGTATAATATGCAATTGAATTACATTAAACAGAAAAAAATATCCCGATAAGCGGCAATAGGCTCGCCACCTATTACGAGGGATCAAAACACTGGTGAAAAGTGGGCGTTTAATATGCCTCTGGCTACCCCTTCGGGGAAACAGGCGTGAGTCTATGTATGTATGTAAACAGAAAACTCGAAATACAGTCGAAAAGAAAAGTTACATTCAAGTTACATAAATCGGAGAAACTTTGAGGAGCATTGTTATTTAAACGGATTTTTTTGTCCATCAAGATGTATAAGATTAGAGGTACGTGTATTGACCAGTCACAATTCGTTCTTCCTGATCTGAACCACTTTCGTAACAATACCCCTATAATCAGTCAGTTCGTTGCGCTGAAATGAATAAATAGAAAACCAAAAAATATTCTACCAAAGGTGGCAAAGATTCTACATTCCTTGTGTGTCATGTAGGTAAACAAAACACTAGTTACATTCAATCAATTATAGATTTATCACAAACTGTATAAAGAACATTCTGATTGATTAATCGGCTTCCCTTCCCAGAAATAATTCGGCCATTCCGAACAAAATTTGTCACGCAGACGACGCCTGGGGGAGAACCTCGACAGTTTTGCGTAATGTTTTGAGGATGTTGTGGAAACCAAGTTTGCACTTTGTTGTTTGTTTGTTGTGGTTTTTATAAGAAATATTTTACTCGAGATTTTTTGGGCTCAGTGGGGGATTTTAAGAGGTGTTTTGTGTTGTTTGCCTGTTCGGTGTGGCGTT
Source organism: Euclidia mi (assembly GCA_944739405.2). Lineage (NCBI taxonomy): Eukaryota > Metazoa > Arthropoda > Insecta > Lepidoptera > Erebidae > Euclidia > Euclidia mi. The sequence continues at coordinate 8,347,509 of OX123188.2, read as the reverse complement.
AAGGGTGTACTTCAGATGAAGAGAAAATGGTTTCCTGAATTCAAATCAAATAATTGCTTTAGTTACAGAGTAATTCTTCTAAACCCCGAAATAAAATGTTATATCCAAATTTCTATAATGCAATTGATGATGATCTACGTAACAAAAACGCTCAGCAAAGCACTCTCACCAAAAAAGTCAAAATCGATGTCCAAAGTGGAGTACCTTAAATTCTTTGCTCTAATGGTTGTCTCCTAGTAATTGTCCAAAAGTGTCAAATGTCGCACAATTATTATTAGAGTGAGCCAATTAGTGAATAACGGCGGCCACAGGCATGTCGGACACTGAGTTCAATTCTTGTTAAGGAGGGTCCCACGTTAACTGTTGTAACAGATCTGGTGATAGGTTAGGCCACGAAATAAGCGACCTGCTTATCGTATTTTAATTCCTAATATAATTTTTTCATATAGTACCTGTTGTGAAATGTTTTCCCAGTATAGTAAATGAAAAAAAAAACCGGTTATTAGCGTATCTTGTCTTTGAAAAAGACAATTCGAGCTGTATATTTCATTGCCTGCAAAAATAACTTCAGATCTGTAGCCTATTATACGTTAAATAAGGAGAAGAATTCGTATTATTCGGCAACGTCCGGATGATGGCCGCGGTGGACAGTAGCCTAAATACAACATACATCTTCAACTAATGTAAAAAGTCGTCGACCATCTAAATTCACACAATAAACCAAGAAATGTAAGTAATTCGAAACTTTTCAGTTGATTTTAATGTCCTAATAAGCGATGTTTAATACTCGATCGTTTGCCTACGTATAACTTAATCGCCCATACATTTCCCAATTCCCCTCGCATTTCATAGCCCCTAACCGTCGGAGTTCAAACTTGCCGTGCTAAGATAATGTGTAGAATACAGCTTGATTAATTTTGTCCCACTACCTACATCGTACCCATAGGCACCCAAGACGTAGGCGGTAAGCAAACGACTGCCGTCCAATTACTGCCTCTCTGCTTTATCAACTATTTTTGGAGAGGCGGCCTTTAGGCAAATACTTGATGTTTGATGTGGAGTCATTGTAATGGATTACGGCTCTTTAATTATATCGTTAGGAAGGGTGATACATATAGAGAATACGAAGTTTCAGTTGAAGTGTCTAACGACATTCTTAAATACATTATGTCTAAGTCAAGACACGGACTAAATTCAGTTCGATTATTGGAAATCGATTATTATTTAAATACATACATACATACATAGACTCACGCCTGTTTGAGTTATTCCCAATTTGTCATTGTTCCGATTTGTCATCAACAATTTTCTCCATACATCAATTCCCGATTTGTCATAAGAACAAAATAAATAATTTAATATTTAAATTTTGAGTTCCGATTCGTCACCGGCATAAAAAATCAAGTTGCAGGGTACCGTCAGAAATAAAAGTACCTATAAGAAGAAATTTTAAATGAAAGAATTTGATGTAGGTAAAGGTTTTAATCATTCTCATATAAATATAATAAAATTCACATCAAAAATCACTCCTGAAGATAACATGGGCATAGTTGCTACAATATTTGGCTTTTAAGACTAAGCAGTTAGTAACAAAATAGTGAAAAAGATATTTCGCACAAATTTAATTCACCCAAAAGTGTGATTAGATACTTTTTGTATAGGTAACAGAAGTAGGTGTCAGGATGCCATAACTAGTAAAGAGATTATAAAATAGGAAGAGCGCAGATTTGGTGAGCCTTGTGAGATATGGACTCAGAAAATTACCAGCTTCTGTTATACTCAACATTTGGACGTGATCGATATATTTTTCGTATTGTTATTACAATCGTTTCAATAGCCTCCATAACTCCCACTTTCGAGCAAGTTATTTTTGTGCTTATCATCCCATACCCTAAGTGATCAATTCAGACAAATTTAGATCTCAAATGCGAAAGTGTTAAAATATAACAAACAAGAAAATAAAAATAAAATATAATCAACAAAATCTAGTCGTGTATTAGGTACTGTCTGTACATTTTTACTATAAAAAATGCTAATTAGTAAATTTGCATTATACAAAATAATACAAAAAAAAAACTATACAATCAAATAAGTCTGTTTGACTAAGGTACATAATTTGGGTAGAAATTATCAGAAAATCTTGATAATTTAATCGTAAATCGTTCTGTATGAACGAAATAAAACATGAACGGAAATAAAAAGAACAACATTATTATACCTAAAAAAGTCGGTTAAAATCAACAACATTCGTAAACATCAATTGAAACAACTTAAATGATATAAATCAGTCTTTTATTGGGAACTGCACCAATCAAATTAAAGCCGCCATCCATTTTGTCCTTTATAATGTTTCATATAATCTTGGCACGGGCGTTATATTCAAACTTGCTTCATGCTTACAATTATTTTTCAAAGCAAGTTCTACAGCCGTTGTATTTGGTTTGCTTTTATGACTTGCTTCCTTCAAAATCTTTATTTCGTTACTAATCTGGTGTGTTGTTAATGTAGCAGATAAAAAGCTACGATTCTTGCATCGCCATACTTCTCCAATCTTAGCTTTGTTATGGAAGGTATATAAATGCCCTTGTCTAGTTAAAAGTGGTCGACCTTTTTCCATCTTGAATAGCTTTACCTGTAGTAAAACACTCTGTTTAGCTACTCGGCGTAACAATATTTTGGCATGATGCAAACTTTAACATGTCTGTACAAAATGGTCGCAAGCTAGGCGGCCACTTTGAAAAAAGTTATTAAGTAGTTAGTTAGTGATGGAACAAAAAACTATGATCACGGTCATTAATGATACATTCTAAGATATTCAAGCAGTTCAAGAGATCAAGCAGTATTAAAATTATTACCACTTAAAATTTTATTTATATAAAAATTTGGCCCTTGCTCGTATAAAAATATCGTTTTAGTTAATTTTTTCTTCAATTTCTTTTTCTTACTACTTATACACAATAAAAAAATATATATGCTTACGTTTTGGTCACAATTTACTCCATTTATTGCTTTTTCGGTATTCATTTTTACTAACTCACATTCACTTCAAGGACACTTAACAACCAACTAACGCATTTGCACATCATGGACTCAGTCCATGATGTTCATTTTTTTGTTGCATCAGCAAATACCGATAAAAATTAATAGCTACTTGCACAAAACAATAGAAACCGGACCATTAGTTGCTCCTTCTTCTATATTTTGTCTCTTTCTAGAAAACAAAAAGCTTGAGATTCTGTTTTATGACCGTGGGACCGGCGTGATTCACTTCACACCGCGTGAATATTTTGAATGTTCACATTTCTTACTTTTATGTAAAAAGTACGTTATAAGGGGATTTGCAAAATATTAGTTAATATCATACAATTCATCGATATGGCGTAAATTGGTATATGTGAATATTTACCTATAAATAAATTTGTAAATAAATAATTCGTAAAATCATGACACCCTGCCAGCGCATTGCTATACTCCTTAAGTTATGCGGTCCTAGTACATGGTGAGCAGTTGCGTCACATGAGTAAATACTCATGTGGTTGCGTGGACACTCGTTGATTGGTATACTCTCGTGATTTATGCTATCCTGGTATTTTGGTTTTGGTCGTGCGCTGTTAGTTACTAATCGCGATTTTACCCGCGTCTTGCAGTATCCGGATAAAATATAACCAACATATAAAACAATATAAATTATTTAAAAAATGTATTACAATATAGTAAAGCTTTTCTTGTTGACAGTACTTTTAACAAAATAAAATACTGATGACGAATCGGAACAAAGCAAAATAAAATATTTTGTGTGATGGCAAATTGGAACACGTTTTTTATAGATGACGAATCGGAACAATGACAAATCGGGAACAACTCGCCTGTTTCCCCGAAGGGGTAGGCAGAGGCATATTAAACGCCCACTTTTCGCCAGTGTTTTAATACCACGTAATAGGTGGCGAGCCTATTGCCGCTTATCGGGACATTTTGTTTGCCAGAGCCTCGTCCGTTGATCGGCAGGTGCACCACTTGCAGGTGAGGTTGACTTGGGACCCTAAGTTCTTGGTGGGAACCCTATGCACCCTATTATTTAAATATACCTAGATAAATGATTTTTTTTCAAATCTGGGCGGGAGTAGGTCTAACTCACACTTTTATTTATCAATGACTTAGACTTACTTCTACTCTCTGCATCAGCGTCCGATGCAGAGTTTGGCGAATGGTCATAGGTGTAGCGCAGGTCGTGCAGATCCCTAGGACAAGGCTGGTGGACTATCCTTCCCAAGGTTGCCGCCCGTTGTTGGTCTGGTTCCATAAGAAACAGAGGTAACCAAAACCTCCAGCCGCCGCCTCCGCACACATACAGCGTGCAGACACACTCAAAAACACGCGCGCAAGCAGACACATTCACCTATACCCACACAGTTATACACGCACAATAACACACATACACACACCTACACACTCTTACATGGACGCACACACACACGCATCTAAACACCACTTCAAACACTCACACACATACACAAACACATACTCAACACAGACTCATACCAACAAAAACTATCATGGAGGTGAAACAAAATAGTATCGTACCCCAGGAGGGTACCAGCGTCCGTGACGCTGGAGAATCCCTCTCTGCACCATCGTGTGCAGGCTGCCCCACGTATTCTGGGGGGGGCAATGTTTCACAAAGCCGAGAGAGAGACACAATAAATCTGCACGACCTGGCCAACGCCATGCCTCGTGCAACCCACACTTCGTCCACTACCTGGAACATCGCTCCGCGTCGAGCAAACGCACGCCAAAAGGCGGACGTTGACTCCGCGTCGACTGCGAATCCAGGTAGTCGTAGACGAGGCGGTAAACGCTACCGCCGTTACAAACGCTCACGTGAGCAAACAACACAGTCGGGTGTTAGCGCATCGAATAAATCGGCTAGCGCACTCCCGACTACGACCACGACGGCTGGTAAAAACAACTAGCGCGGCGACCAAACCTCGACCGGTGGAGCGGACGTTCCGCCACGGACGACGCAGCCGGACGGTTGTGTTGCGCCGCTGACGGCGGGAGGCGCCACTGTAACAACAGACAGCGCACTCCCGCCTGCGCGCGGCGCACCAACCACGGCTGCTCCCGGGGCGCCCCGCCGCGCTCCTCCGGTGGGGATTGGTAACGCTGCGCAGCCGTCGTGTAGAAACAAAGAGCCGCGTCACAAACGCGGCCCAAAAAGACGCGATCCGGCGCCACCAGGACATCCCACTCCGACACCAAGCACGAAGAGGGATCGCCCTGAGGACTCTACACCACCCAGCGCCGGGTCGAAACGGGCGAAAACAGACGCCACACCCAAGAGCGGTAAGAGCTACGCAGACGCGACAAACTCGCAGCTGATGGTAGCCATCGCTACCACCCCCGCCACAGACCTGACGGTGGAACAGGCGAGGCAGCTCGAACTCTCAATTGAATAGAGTATAGTTGAAACTGCCTTCGCCACACCGCCGAATAATGGGCCGGCACTCGCACCTTCCTTTAGGGGCAAACCTCTTGCAGTGGAGGGTGTCCTGAAGTTATGGTGCGAGAACGAACACTCACTAACGTGGCTCAAAAACGCAGTAGCCAAACTAAGATCGCCGATTGAGGGGACCAGGCTGGTCGTCATCAGGCAGTCAGACTTAGCGAAGCGCTTACGCGCAGCGCTGTGGCTGCCGAGGACGATCACCATGGAGCTACCTAAGATCCACCATCTCCTCATTGCCCAAAACCCCTGGTACGCCGTACAAACGTGGCAATTGTACGGCGCATCCTTGCAGGAGCACGGCGTGTACCTTACCTTGGGCATCCCGGAACCTGAGATCCCCAAGATCACGGGACGCGGCCGTCGGGTTTCCTTGTTCGCTGGCAGCGTGTACGTAATGTTCCACGCTTCCAGCGGGGGGGAGAGCTCGGTGGCTGTAGGGCCCAAGGAGACGCCGAGTGAAGGTAAAGACACAACGGGACGAGCTGTACCAGCCATCCCAAGCACCTCGGGCATAGCCCGTATTACACCGGCGCCCGCAGCGACTATACAACAACCCACCGCTGCGACGGACGCAAAAGACGAGCACGACTCGTCTGACGGGGAGTCTATGGACAGCAATGTCCTCGATTCTTCGTCAGACTAGAGTCATACAAACTAACCTCCAGCATAAACAAATTGCAACGGCTACCCTACGCAGGCTGCTGGAGGTTAATCAACAGACAATAGCCCTAATCCAGGAGCCGTGGATTAGAGGCGACAACATATGTGGTCTAAACAACATCGGAGGTAAGCTACTGCACAACTGCTCGGTCACTAAACCGAGAACATGCATATACATTCCCCGAACACTACCAGCACTGTTGCTAACCAACTTCTGTTCTAGAGACCTCACTGCCGTAGGACTCCAAACAGGGCCCAACAAACAGATGTTAGTACTAGCTTCGGTCTACATGCCTGGCGATGAGGACATCCCATCAAAAGAGCTGGCCGAGCTGGTGCAGCACTGCGAGGACCACGGCTGGCAGGTAATCATCTCGGCGGACGCAAACGCGCACCATCCGCTGTGGGGAAGCCCCGACGCAAACAGACGAGGTGAGATCTTGACTGAATACATCTTTTCAACAAATCTATCTGTAGTTAACAACGGTTCGGAGCCCACCTTTGTAAGCTCCAGATATCAAACCATAGTAGACATAACGCTAGCATCGGATGGGGCCGCGGAACTTGTCACAAACTGGCATGTGTCCGCTGAGCCATCCTTCGCAGACCACAGACGAATCTGCTATGACATACGAGTGCAAGAGAACGTCCAACAACCTAGGCGCAACCCTCGCAGAACCAACATCGCGAAATACAAGACGATTCTCGTATCACAGGTAGACAAATCCTATTTTAAGGACATGTCGACCAGCACTAACAACATAGAACATAACACCAACTTACTAACAGAATGTTTACAAACAAGTTATCAGCAAGCCTGTGCACCCACACTCCCAAAGTCGTCTAGCAAAACCCAGTGGTGGGGAAGAGAACTAGAGGGACTCAGGCAAAACCTGAGGAAACTCTTTAACAGGGCTAAAAACACGAGAATGGAAGCAGACTGGCTCAAATACAAAGAAGCCCAGTCACACTACAAGAAACGCATAAGATTCCGCAGAGGCGAGTCCTGGCGGCGTTTCTGCAGCGGTATAAACACCACGAATGAAGCAGCCAGGGTGAAAAAGATCTTGTCTCAGGACAGCAACAAAACCCTTGGCGCCATTAAAAAGCAAGATGGAACCTACGCAACTACGGACGCTGAAATTAGCCAAATTGAAACTCACTTCCCAGGTTGTGAAGTAACCAATGATCGTCTGTGGGACGAGTCAGACTACAGACCACCGACCCAAACAGACTGGCTGGTAGCCGAAAATGTGGTCACCACAGACCGGCTGATATGGGCAATAGACAGCTTCCAGGCATTCAAATCCGCAGGCCTGGATGAAATCATACCAGCATTACTAAAGTGGGGATGCACAACGATTGTGCCGCACCTGCTCGACATCTACAGGGCCTCAATAGCGCACAGATACATACCTTGCAGGTGGAGGGAAGTTAAAGTCATATTCCTCCCAAAACCTGGCAAAACTGACCACTCACAAGCGAAAGCATACAGACCCATCAGCTTGACCTCCTTCTTATTGAAAACGCTGGAGAGACTTACGGACCGATACCTCCGTGAGGGCGCATTACTGCGCAATCCACTACACCCACATCAACACGCCTACAGAAGTGGCAGGTCAACTGAATCGGCGCTGCATTCCGTTGTGGGAACCATTGAAACAGCGCTCACCAACAAGTTAATGACACTGGGGGCCTTCATTGACATAGAAGGTGCCTTCGACAAAACTAAGTTCAACAGTATCAGCCGGGCCCTCGAAAAGTTCGGAGTTGAGCAAACCCTTAGTGGCTGGATTGATCAACTGCTGAAACAGAGGGCAATACAATTCACGGTAAACTCCACCACAAGGGGCATAGTTGCAAAAGGCTGCCCACAGGGAGGTGTACTCTCACCCCTGTTGTGGAACATTGTGGTGGACGATCTGTTACGGAACTTAAACGACAGACGATTCTTCACGGTCGGCTATGCAGACGACATCACCATCCTGATCAAAGGTGACTCAGAAGACACGATCCGAAATCGGATGCAAGCAGCCATCAGGATCATGGAGGAATGGTGCAACCAACATGAACTGACGGTTAACCCCAACAAAACGGAGCTAGTACTTTTCACCAACAAAAGGAAAACCCATATGTGCAAAACACCAAAACTCTTTGGAACGGAGCTTACCCTATCGAATGAAGTCAAGTACTTGGGCGTAATACTTGACCATAAGCTAAACTGGGGCAAGCACATCAGCACAAAAACAACAAAAGCATGCACAATTTTCTGGCAATGTCGGAGAATCATAGGCAAAAAATGGGGTCTCAAACCATCAATTACCCTGTGGATCTACACTGCCATTATACGCCCCATGCTTACGTATGGTGCAGTAGTGTGGTGGCCACGCACGCAACTAAGGACAATCACAAAAAAGCTACAGAGCCTTCAACGCCTAGCCTACTTGGCCACAACAGGCTGCATGAAGAGCACCCCAACAGCCGCCTTGGAGATACTACTGGACCTAAGACCGCTGCACCTAATGATCCAGCAGGAAGCTGGCGCTGCAGCAATCCGTCTAGACAAGCTCGGGCTATGGAGAAAGGATGATCGAATTACTCACGCACGCCTAAAAGGGACCTTAACCAAAGAGATCCCGATGCTAGAGGCCGCTTGCGATCTCATCCCTAAAACTTTTGTCTTTGACAAAAAATATCGCATCCAATTGCAGGAGGAACACAAAGACTGCTCTGGTATACACGAAGTCAGAGTATACACAGACGGCTCAAAAACGAAGTATGGGACGGGTGCGGGCGTATTCTCCCATGACTTAAACATCAACATCTCAACATCCCTTGGCACCCACAACACCATATTCCAAGCCGAGTGTGTTGGGATAACAAGAGCCGCAACAGCAATCGCGTCTAGGAACGTAAGTGACCTGTCTATACGCATTATCACGGACAGTGCCTCTGTACTACCAGCTCTCGGCAGCAACTGCTTTAACAGCGGCCTCATCATGGAATGCCACCTAGAGCTGCAAAAGATTGCAGAGAAGAATCGGGTTACGCTGCAATGGATTAAAGGCCACAGCAACTCCGCAGGCAATGACGCCGCAGACCAACTGGCACGGCAAGGATCGGACGCAATGATAATGGGACCCGAGCCGATTGTACTGATACCAGCAAGCCAAATCAAAACGTGGCTACGTGAGAGAACCGCACATGAACACGAAAAACAGTGGGCAAACATAAAAGAATGCAGACAAACAAAAGATGCCATCCCCTGCTTGAACAAGCGACTCTCACACAAGCTGCTGCATTCTAATAGGAAAACACTAAAGCATCTGACGGGCATAATAACCGGCCACTGTCCACTCAACAAGCACCTATTCAACATAGGCGTTACGGACAGCCCACTGTGCAGGGGCTGTATGGAAACCGAAGAAACACCCGCTCACGTCATTCTGCACTGTGCAAGTGTGAGCGATCAACGGGCAAAGCTGCTGAACAACCCCAGAACCATGAGTGAAGCTTTAAACGACACCAGCCAACTAATGGCTTTCTGGAAGGAACTAAGGTGGTATGAGTAGTCGGCGTCAATGAAGTCGCCACATACGCACAATGGCCCAAATAAGTGGCTAAGTGCGGAAAACTCACGACCAACTATAACTATAACTATAAATGATTTTTTTTTTCAGTAAAGTTCAACCATTAAGAACATTAAAATAATATGATGATGATTGACATAATATATCTACAAAACTTCTAGCTTTAGAGCTTGCTTGTTTAAAGTTCGATAAGAGAGCTATGCCTACGCGCATACACAATTTTGATGTATTTTAAGCCATTGTCCAATACCCATACATGTTCTGCTTAGTTTGGGACTAGATAGAATTATATGCAAGGCAAAAAAGACTTATTATTATAAATATATAAGTCTTTTTTGCCTTGTAGGCTCGCCCTCTATTAGGGCTCTTTTAGTGTCACGCGTGTTTGCGTACGGATGCGGGCCGCGCCCGCATACGTGCTTCGTGCCGCACGCAGAAAATATTTTTGACACCGCGGTGCAGTATTGTGCGTGTCGCCAGGAAGTGAACTCCTGCGATACAATGTTTGTTAAGAACGTAATTATTGTTTATTTGATTTAAAAAAATAGAAAAAAGTATAGAAACTTTCATGTTGACCCCTATCTGGAGAGGAGACTACTAACTGGAATGTTTCATGTAAATTACCGAAATCTCAGGAATAATGAAAGGATGTTCAAGAATCACTTTCGAATGTCGATTCGTAGTTATGACGAGCTATTGGGAAGAATTGAACGAAAATTAACAGTATGCAGTTTACGACACGGCAGAGAAAATACACGTTTACGACGTATCGTAATAAGTCCTACAGAGCGTTTAGCAGTTACTCTAAGGTGAAAGTGAAAGTTTGTATGTTAATTTATGTAGTTATATATGCTTTTTGGGAGCGTGTGTGCGCGTGTGTATGTTCGTGTCAGTGGGGCGTGTGTGTGGGTGTATTGTGTTTGGGGTTGTATAATTCTGTGTTCAGATCGTTCAACTCATTTTGGTACGCGGGGCTCTGTGTGTTTGTGATAATTTAACTGTGTAGCAGCGATTCGAGTCAACATTGAGTCTCAGTCTGTGCAAACATAGCGTCTGGCGCCAAGATGAGTTGAACTATCTACCATGGTTTTTGTAAAAGGCAAATTAAGGTGTTTCATGAATCAACAATTATTTATTTATGACGATAATCAAAGCACTTGAAACTTTAATCATTAATTTAAATTGAGGTATACTTAATTATACTTATTATTCAACAATTATTTAATTATTACGATAACATATCAAATGAATCAACGATTATTTATTTATGACGATACTCACAGCACTTGAAACTTTAATAAATTATTTTAAATTTAAAATTACTCAACAAATACTTATTTATTACGATAATATATCACATGAAACTATAATAATTATTTTAAATTTAAATATGCTTAATCATTACTCAACAAATACTTCGACGGTCCCTACGTATATAAAGACATGTCGAAAATGGCATATTTTTTTATTGCATCATTGGCTTTAGATTATCTATGCGCACATACTGACATACGATTTTTTTTTTAACTTTATTAATTTTATTTACCTTGTTTTACAAATCGTATAAAAGAACAAGTACTATAAATAAAACGAATAAGTGTCGTAGTCGTAGATACGGACATCTGTTACATATCTTTTTGTACGGTGTTTTAAAATGCGTGCCACTCGGTGCGAATGCGGTCTTGTATAGGGGGTTGGTATAGGGTTTGTATCAAGTTTCCTTCTCTTACAGTGCTGTTCTCTGAATAATATGATCCCTCTGTCGGCTCTTACGATGATATGGGGTGGTGACCTTCCGTATTCTTAATCCACTTCCACACGGACAGCGTATAAAAAGGTATAATAGACATGACTGTCATACTTTTATTTTATTATCGGCGTAGAAACGGTCATCTATCAGTTTTTTCAAGAAAACGTAAAAACATTAAATTTGTGTAAATAGCATTATAAATCTCTTAAAACTGTTAAAATATTGTAGAAAGAAAATATTTATTATTGGTCATAGAACTATTTCTAGGGCGTGTTGAACACAAATTACGCTCTCCTGTAAACCTCGAATTTTTGATTTGACCTTATGTACGTAGGAACCGTCGACTTATTTATGACGATAATTACAGCACTTGAAACTTTAATAATTATTTTAAATTTAAATATGCTTAATCATTACTCAACAAATACTTATTTATAACGATAATATATCACATGAAACTTTAATAATTATATTAAATTTAAATATGCTTACTCAACATATAATAATTATTACGATAATATATCACATAATCACAGCACTTGAAACTTTAAAAAGTATGAATTTGAGTATACTTAAAAATTATCTACTCGACAATTATTTATTTATTACCAAACATTTTAATTTAAGTATTCATAATAATTAGGAGATAATACAAACTATAAATGAACTAGGTATAAAATCGAATGGTTATACCAGTATAAACCACAGTTAGGGTCAGTAATTTCGTTCTAAAATTCAGCTGTATCGTCAGCAGGGGCAGTTGTATAGTTATGTTCAGCAGTGGTATTACCATCCACAGCAGATACACCGTTTTCCATACCCATTTGATTTGTAGTAACAAACGTATTCCTCTCGATATCTTCCACTGTAGTATTTTCGTGCGCAGGGGTCATATGGATATCTGTATGCATGTGATATGGGCTTGGAGTAATAATTTGTGGAGATGAATAGTATGACTGAGAGCTACTTTCTGATACATTTGATAGGGAATATTGAATCTGTGTTGTCGTATTTTCCATTTCCATAACTATTTGCAAAACTTTCGTCCTGAACATCAATTTTTAAAAATTGATAAATTTTTTTTAGTGTAGACTACAGCGATTGCAAAAAAGCTAGATCTTCGCTCTAGTTCCAGATGGTTGCTCTTCAAACACTCTAGCAATTGTTTTTCAAACTCACTTGGTTGTTTATTCTTATTCACCCGCCGTGATGCTGGGGTAGGCTGGTCTGGTGTTGCAGAAGTAGAGGGTGTAGGCATTTCTATGGGATGCTGGTGTGAAGATGCAGAAGTAGAAGGCAATGGTGTTTCTAGAGTAGATGGAGACAGCGGCATTAGCGAGTTATAAGATTCTGATAACGAATCATCGGTCACTACGTCTATTACGGTGTTCAAAAAGGTCAAGATATTATAATATGCATACTTTTTCCTTTTTTTGGCACCTGAACCTGATGGTTTATTTTCGGATAATTTATCTCTTTTATATATGTCTCTCGCCGTACGCCACCTTTGTTGAACTTTTTTTTCTGAAACAAATTTATTTTATTTACAGGTACTTAGCTACGGGTAACAACATTACTGACATGCATATGAGTTATCAAATCGGGATTGCAACAATCAGCCAAATAGTGCGACAAGTGTGTCGCATTATTTGTAATTAATTCTTGACAGAATGTATTCCAGCGCCAAATTGCAGTTAATGGAAAAAAATTGCCGATGATTTTTTTGCTTATGCTCAATTTCCTAATTGTATCGGTGCAATAGACGGGAAACATGTACGAGTGATACAACCAAAGCATAGTGGATCATTGTATTTCAATTACAAGAATTTTTTTCTCTAATTCTATTGGCAATGTGTGACGCTAATTATAATTTCACGTATGTTAATGTAGGATCTTACGGTAGTAACTCTGATTCCTCAGTCTTTCAACAGAGTGAAAAATATATATTCTCGCTTACAAAATAGTTTTTTGGATATTCCTAACCCACAGCCATTACGAATTCTTAATATTAATGCAGAAAACCAGTCTCATATAAGATCAGTGGTCCCATCTATCATAGTAGGAGATGAAGCGTTTGGACTATCAACACATGTTATGCGACCCTACGCTCGAAATGACTTGCCTTACAAAAAAAAATATAACTACAGATGCAGAGCTCGGCGGTATATCGAATGCACGTTTGGGATTCTTTCAAATAAATTTAGAATTTACCATAGACCTATGAATGTGAAAGAAGATTTGGCTAAGTTAATAATAAAAACAACCTGTGTACTTCATAATTATATAAGAAAACGAGACGGGTATCGAGTCAGAGACGTTTTTGAAGTAAATGGTCTCACTGATTTGTCACTATCGCCGTCGGATGAAAAACAAACATCATCTTATTACGTGAGAGATATGTTTGCTGATTATTTTATAAATGAGGGTAAAGTCCCTTGGCAAGATAAATTTATAATTAATTAATTAAAACTATTGCTGAACTCTTTCTCTCTCTCTTTCTCTTTAGATTTGTCATTAGATTTGTCAATCAATTACATCAACAATTTATTTGCCTTTGTAATTTAATAAAAGTAAACATAATAAATCTTATTATTCTTAACAACTGCCCGTTTTTCATTTTTGCTCAAATTTTCAAATCCAGGAACTAATTCATTACAGATTAAAAATAAAATACCTTTATTTCAGGCCACATAACCCATATAGGACACATAGAATTTCATATACACGATTACAAAAGCATACACACACACAAAAAAGAAAAAAAAATACATTAAAAAAGCACAAAAACAATATAACATTAAAAGCACAGAGTACACATAATACATGACAAAGCGCACACAAGACATTTAAAAGCACAGAGAACAAAGCAAACCTACATAATGGCGAAATATAAACTTGGCAGCCCGCATTTATATTTAGCAACCATGCACGTAGACATGCCTACTACAACAATGCCGAATAAAAGGACAGTCAATTTTGTCGGCTATCATTGTCAGGACTGTATTGGAGCTGGCCCTCACCCTGCGCACTAAGGACGCGCACCGCTTGCGCATGGTGGTGTGAAAACAGTCGGTGCGCGCCTCCGCAAACATACCCGAAGCGCTGCAGTAACGAGGCAGCCCCAGTACCGCCCTGCACGCGTTATTGTACTGGACACGAAGGGCATTATAAGCAGTTTGTGTGTATGACGCCGCTGCGTCCCTTACATCTCTGTTTTTATATAACGCATTTTTCTTGTCCCATAAGCAACGTCGTAAATGAACTTCAAATATTACTCTCTCGGTATCGATTTTCGTATTGATTGTACAACATGCGTGCGACGCGCTTGACTGTAAAAACAACACTGGCGTTCGAGGTCCGCCACAGGCGTGCGGGCCGCACGCATCCGCGCTCACCCGCAGCGTAGCACCCGCGTTCCGCGTGCTGGTGGCGCGCATGATAATAAAAACATGTATGGCACGATGGGATCCGAGCGGCGCGCATACGGGCCTGGCCAGCATGTCTACGCAAACACGCGTGACACTAAAAGAGCCCTTACGTGGGACCTAAAAATTCATGGCGAAATGTGGTTGTAATGTTTACACCTCTGCCTATCCCTTCACAGGCGTGAGACTATAAATAAAAAATAAAAAAATAAAACGAACAGTAAAAACAATGCTTATAATTATAAGTTAATTTAATTGCTTGTATGTATGACGCCTACTTTTAGTCCATGGGATCAAACCTGCAAACTCTGCATGGGAAAGCGATGAGTAGGTTTGCTATAACCTTTGTACTTTCCCTGCAGTAAATCTACTCTAACCAAACCAACCTCGGGCGACAAAAGATTATAAATACATTGCTCGATTGAAAATAATAGCTATTTTTACCGCTGAAGGATTTACACGTGCCAAAATTTTATTAAAAGTATTAAATTCATAATTGACAACAGTAACGCATCGATTTTATCTCGCATTACAGTGCCGCCAATGCGCCTTATATTCGTAAATTTTGTTAGTATTAGTCGATTTGCGACGATAAATTTAGTATTTGTGTTCATGGATTTCCTTAATTTTTAATTGTCTATGGTTTGGTTGAGTTGGCGGTCCTCAGGTTGGAATCACTGTCAATACTTTTCTCTCTGGAGGTTCGCAACGATAACATGGTTCGCGAGCTGGATTTTTTTTAATTTGGCGATATCTCGCCAATCTTTTAATTAAAGTCGACCAGGCGATATTTATTGGATTGAGGAGCCATGGGACGGTTAATTGTACTATAATTTCACCAATATGGTAAGTTTATTGTCTAATTGTGAAGATTATGACGGATAGTTAGATTTTGTTCTTCTCAGTGGTAATTGGTTGTTTGGGTTGTTTGACAAATGGAGGTTATGCTAACGTTCAAAATTATTGTGTCTGACAATAATGTTTTAAAAATGCCTCAGGCATTGTTGCCAGTCGCTTGATTGCATATATTTGAGGATAAAACGGTGAGTTTGTGATATTTTGAACGTTAGCATAACCTCCATTTTGAATCGAAGCTTTTCTAATACAAAATTGTTTGTTCGGTTTCCAGCGGTTAATCGCGTTTTTTTATACCTCATATAAATCTTTTACTCCAAACTGGAATGATTTCACCCCTGATGGCTTACGTACATCGAGCATTTGCAAGCCGAGGCGCTGCGCGGTAAACGTGGCAAACATGGATTGTTTAGAATACACTTATTTTTATTAATTTTGAAGACTTCAGGTAACGCCTTTATTATTATTTTGCATAAGGACGCAGCCTTGAATTCAGGAATACCTAACCTCGTTTAAATTTTCTTGTTAACCTTAAACCCTTTCATTACTCCTTACAATGTTTCGGCTAATTTACGGGTAATTCATAGTGATAAATTGCTATCGACCATATAAAAATTGTTATTTTTAATCTCTCGGCCAAGGTCACTCTCCTTTGTGATTAAAATTACTATGTATTTACCACTGATGTTATCTGGCAAGTTTAGTTTAACTTAGTTATTGTATGATTCGCATCTTGCGCCCGAAACTATGTTTAATTTTACTCTTAATTGAAGTTATTTTATAAATGATGCGATTCTCTAAAAGTTCTCAATAAATAGTTGTCAATTTCACAAACTAGTTTAATTTATACACTATATTTTCTATTTTCGGTTGTGTACATCTTACATGCCAAAACACACATTTTTATGTTTTATTATTTAATATTACACAACGTAAGAAATATGATTGTAAATGTCAATGAGTTTTCTGAAAACGCCTTTTTGCATTGTGTAGCAAACTCTTTTTACTCGTAATAAACATTTTTTATGAACAAATATACTTGGAAAAAGACAGTACGAGTATACTTACTTTCTGCACGCAATGGTATGTAAAGTTTCACTGATTTTGAGTGTTAATGTTACCTCTATGGATTTTGATGTGAAGGAGGAGTTACACGTAAACATATGATTATGTTTTATGAGTAGGTAGTCTATTTTCTTACAAAGATATGAATCTTCTGCCACCAAAATATGAAGTGAACTGAAATAAAATTAAGACTCCAAAGCTGTTCGGTATAATTAGCTCATAGTTACCTACTGATATTTGCAACCCAATTTAATTTAATTTTTTGATTCAATAAACCGTTTTAGAATAAGTCATTTCCTATGTTATTATAACAAATGAAGCGCATTGCTATGTACCAAATAATTCTTCAAGCTTCTGTGATGCTTTTAAGAACTTCTTAATAAAGAATACTTATCTTCTTGCTCTATATGAACTTCCCAGCTAAGTAAGCCTACCTGAGCATTTATCAAACTTCTTACTATCAAAACTTCAGCACAAACTCAAACCACATGACCTACAGAATACTCACGTCCTTTCGAAGACATATAAAAAGTTAAAGGCTAGTTTTTGTGGCGCATCGATCACCGTGTGTAAGGTAAACTGATCAGAGCGGACCGCACTAAACAAACCAGGTATGTTCCCCGGAGAGCTGTATGTATGAGGGATGGCTCCGTAGGATTTCGATGTACGGCAGGTTTGATGTTGGCACGGAATGGGAAGCATGGAGACGGCAGTGTATGTTTTAGTTCTTGTACCTAATGTTCTCATGTAAGTGACAATTGTTTTGATGGGAAATAGAGATCATGAAAGCAAATATAATTATGTATATGTGTTTTTTTATTGATAATAATGTAGCGGGCTAAAAAAAGTTATTACCATTTTGTCATAATATTTTATCACCTCAACCAAAAGACATCCACTGCTGTACACAAGGCTAGGCTGTCCATATGGACCGATTTTGAGCCGTCTGCATCCAATCGCAGCTCGCGGCCGTAAAGACTCCTACACACACAGTGCCAGCGACAGGTGCCGCCGGCTTTTGCCGCGCTGTACACGGCTATGCCGCCCAGTTATACCGGCGTACCGCGCGTGTTGCAAGTTGCAAGGTCATTTCGCTCCCGAAAGCCGCTTCTGTGGCAGACGTTGGCGGCACAAATTCCCTGCAAAAGCCAGCGGTACGGCCCGCACGGCAAAATCCGGCGGCCTTTGCCAGCGGTACTGCGCCTTAATAAAATCTTTGTTTTTAAAATTTTCGTTTAAATCCAAAGTGGCACCCCAATCAAAGCAATACAAGTTTGACAAGCAATATGCGTCACAACAAAACATGTCCTTCCCAAAATAACGCCTCCATTTCTTCTTCACTCCGTGTACAAAGGCTGTATATTTTTAGTTTGATCCATTGCATCTCCCGCAGGCTCAATCTGTTGAGCGGACGAGGGTCCAGCCAGCCTTAACGTAACAAATTGGCCAACTTATACCGCACAATATCCACGTAGACGCACCCGATACCCGCATGGTGATTTTTTTCAGCACCTTATAAGTATTCGTTGGTATGTGTATGAGAACTCTTTGCATACCAGCGGTGAGCGGACCCCAGGCTTTATGGCGAGCGATTTACATTGCTACCGGGAAATTTTTAGACGATGGTAATGATGATGATGAAAGTACCCATTTACGATAAACTTCTGAGCGTTTAAAGAAGAGCCTTGGTATGTTCAGTATTAATGAGCCGTCTTGATTGGGGCAGTAGCATCGTTGTAGAGCATATCCGAGAAAAGTAGCTCTATCTATTCCATTGCGTCGTTTAAGTGAGATCGACTGTAATCACCAAGTAATAAACATAATTGTATGATTGATCGGTGCCAACACAATTTCATAAGTACTTCACGGATTCACCGAAAAAAAACAGAGGACTTCATTGTGGAGCTCTGCATTGTAGTTTTTTGCTACTGGGCTAACACTGTAAAGTTTCCAACACACTTATAAAGTGGAATCTTGTTCGCCGTATGCCGTTTTGTTGCAGAAGGACTTGTTATCTAACTATTTTTCAAGCAATTATCACTTAAATGAACCACCAACCAGTTCGTCCGTATTTTCGACCACCAGTAGCAATAAATGAATATGTATTATAACAATTTATAATTAACTACATCAGAGGCACGCAGGCCGAAACGACGAGACCAATCATGTAGGTAGAAAATATTCAAGTCCATATGTTTGAAAATAATAAACTGATCTACAAATTGGTACGCAAAGACAAAATATTATATCCATCCTTTAAGCCTTTAGCCATAGACCATTCAATAGGAAAATGATTGCGATTCTATTTGTTATGACAGCTGCACCGCTGCATTGCACAGAGCCAACGTTCAAGGAGGAATAAATTGAAAAATGTTAAGCGTGCGCGAATTCACTAATGAAAGTTTTAAATGACCGAGGAAAAACAAAAAAGTGACCTCGTTATTGCGATTACAAGTTTATACATGCAGTTGTGAAAACACGTTTAAGGATAAAATAGCTTTTATTACTGAAAGCATAGAGTGTATTTTTTTGGTTGGTGATGTTTTGTGAATGGTGTGGATGTTGGGTCGGCACAACTTTTTTAACTTTTTTTTATAAATCCGGCCAAAACAATGGTTCGCGAATTTCATAAAAGGGTCCCAAACCGTCAACAGCGGCACACAATAGGGAGCGATTTGAACAATTAATCTTCGAGTAGAATCGAACTTCGCTAAGTTTCTCCTTGTTATTAATGCCGTGATTCTTTTCGGATAATGTTTTCGATGTTTTTGGGGACGGAAATGTATAGAAATGTTGCTTTTATTACGTAGGATGAAGTTGGTAATGTAGTTATATTCTTGTTGTAATAGATTTATTATGTTGTTTTTTATTAGGTATGAGAAATGTGCAAAAAAATATATTATGATTTTATTTTAATAATAATAATAATAATAATATTCTACCACATTCACACAACACCGTCTAGTCCCAAACTAAGCAGAGCTTGTACTATGGGTACTAGACAATGGATAAACATACATATTATACTTTTTTTTGTAAATACATACATATTATACATAGAAACACCCAGACCAAGACAAACATTCATGTTCATGCACACAAATGTTTGACTTGAGCGGGAATCGAACCCGCTCAAGTCAAATTTTAAAAGACTATTTGCTCCAGGCGTAGTGGCTGGGGCTGAAAAGGACTTTTGAAGTCCGAGAGAAGCTCACTGGCCGGCACAGGCTGATAATTTAACCTACTTTGTTCATAACAATGTACATATTATTCAGGTATATAATACTACTTACCTAACAATCTTAAAATACTATGCTAAGAAATAAGGTTTAGTACAAAGTTCTAAATAGGAATTCTCATTTCTTACAATGGCAGGACTCGCTTAATTATGTTAAACATTACACAGTAATTCATGTAGTCAAATCCCTCACTTACCTGAAAAAACTACCCACCACACCAAATGCCTGTACAAAACTTATACATTTACATATAATTTCAATTTGGCATTATTTACGTTATTTCGTATTCAGTTGGAGTGCGGGTAACAACGTATAATTACGTATAAAACGGCTGGACACGGCGGCGGTGCCACCACAAATTTGGGTACAGGAATGTTTAATCTGTTTCTGTACAAGATTTTTCTCAATTCAACTTGTATTTTTGCTATGCACTTATTTATTTATTGCTAGATGTTTAAATAAAACATTTTTAAAGTAATTACTAAACAAACATTTAATGTTTTCTTACGACTACTTATTGTAAAAGTAGGATTTCTGGGTTTAGGTTTGTGCTCGATAGATGGCGTTGTATAATTAGCTAGAATCACGTAATAGTTATGTTACCATCCGGCTTAAAAGTAGGCAATCAATCTTTAAACTAAACAGCTTGTTAATCAAAATAAAGTATTAGGTAATAATTCAATGAGTATTAATAGATTATTTTTTAATATTTATCTGCCCGGTCCTATTGGAATTTTGGACAGTCCCTTCTCAGTGCTGTGCACCCAGATATAATTTTCTATGTGTGTACCCCTACGGTCGTCAAGGAACATACATGCTAAATTTCAGCTTCTCCCGCCTCATAGTTTCGCCTGCTCGTTGTCTGTAAGCCAGTAACGCAAGAATTCGGCTCAACTTCGTATCAACGTACAATTATTAGGTACACAAATAAAGATGTTCACATCTAGACCGTAGATTTTTTGTTTGAGATAATACATAGGACTGTGAGAAAGAATGGGCAATAAAACTCAGAGCCGGTTACATCACGTAAAAATATTAATACTAAAGCAGACTACCGCAGTACAGTGCGTCGCAAAAACAAGTGCGTTATTAATCTAACAACTCGTAACTAAAGCCCTGGCTGCCCACGGTGCGCGGTATTGCGGATTTTTGACGCACTTTCGGTGAAGACGAATAGCCATATACTAAGCATGGAGGCTAGGTGCGCGTTTGCCCGTGTGGGTCTTGAGGTGCGAAGATGTTTTTTTTATTATAAAGCGAGAACTCAAAGATGATATAGCCTATTTATTATACTAGTGCCAGTCATTTAAATATTTTAGTATCTTGAGATCTGTCATTGTTCTTACATCATCTGCGCATATCCTTTTCTTTTTTTTTTTTGGTGTCGTGTTGGAAAATCCTTATGGAGTCCCTCCGCCCTGGGCTAAGGGCGACTAAAAACCAACCCGTGTTCCTCATGTACCCGTGTGTCGGAGGATCGGGTATCACCGAAGCATTCCTAGCTACCCCCCGATGGGTATTGGCCCGCCAGATGGCCAGGCGGGTCCTGAACAAAACCCCCTTGGCGGCGGATGAAGGTATTGGGCTCCGCCGCCATAACACCCAGCGGCCGCAGAGGATAGGGAGGACGGCAACCTGAGAACACCGCATCTCCTCTTCCTTTGCCGCCCCACCGCAACGCAACAAATGGTGCGCCCCCATTTGGTTGCGGGAGATAGGGCGCGCGGCAACACAACACCGACACGCCTCTCCTCCCGCGACAGAAGAACTGTCCCTCGCACCCGCTCCTTTGGACGCATCCTGCGCAGGCCTCCGTAAAGGCCACGCGAAGCGTCCACTCCCGGGATCTCACTTAGCTTCACCGTGGGTGACCCAACTACGGCTACTGAGCCACCCACCACGACAAGGTGGAGATCCCATGAGGGGAATCTTCACATATCCTAGGTACGCACTAAGCACTTTACCACGACACCTTTGAAGTTATTGACTTGCGTTGGATGCGACGCACCACTTTTTCTCTTTTTTAAAAAGACCACTCCCGCACTAGGGACTATACAAACATACAACTAAAGGACACAAAGAACACCCAGACTCCAAACAACAATTTATGAATCACTTAAAGTGTTGTCTCGTGTGCACACAGTGCGCGCACTGTCAAGCGGCGAGGCGGCCGCTTAAACCACTACGCCAACCGTGCAGTCAAACCACTATGACCCCATCTACGTGAACACGTCTCTCTTTGCAAGGTGTGTGGTGCGTTCTAGTACGTATCGGTTCGTAAAATTAAGGACCATGCCATGCTAGCTAAAGAGCATAACACCCGCATTTTTTATTGTTGTTATTGACACACGGTGAATCCTACGTACGAAGAGTTGGTAACTTCATGTCTTGTATGTTGGATGGATAGTATAGTATAGTCTTACGTCATGTAGTCTGATCTGTAATATCGCGCAGTGTGCAGCCAGCTTAATGTTTCGCCGTGTTTACCCGGTCTGCTGTATAATTAATTTGTCGGAGTGTACCTGCCACCTTACTTGTGACTAATTGTTGTACGGTATATGTTTTATGACTGTGTTTAATGGTAGCGGAATATCTGATGAATTCATTGCTACCTTGAATTTGCTAATAGGAAAATAATTATAGAGCGGATGAATCTTCTTTATATGTATATAGCACAAACACTATACATATGCGAGGTTAGTGGCATTTATTTCCGTCTGGTTTCTGGATGGATGATCGGTAACCCAATGATACATCCTTTCTTGCCACGAGCACGTAAAGCCCCAGCTTTTATAAAACTACCCTAAAATATACTGGTACTGCTTTAAACCATGGAATATGGTTGTCTAGTGTACCTACAGCGATCATAAGACTGAAGATAATAGATTCAACATATTTTTTTTTATTAGATCTATCAAAAATGGTATCTAGTAACCAACACGGCTTGTTTGATAATTATCTTGTACCAACCTTATTTAGGGCTCTATCAGACAGAGAGCGGTCACGCGGTCAAGCGTTCTAGCGGTCAGTTTTGCGTTATTTGTGTTAAATTACGTTACATAGGGTCCTATCAGACAGAGAGCGGTCACGCGGTCTATGTAACGTAATATAACACAAAGAACGCAAAACTGACCGTTTGAATGCTTGACCGCGAGATCGCTCTCTGTCTGATAGAGCCCTTAAGTTAAAAATGTTGGTCAGATCTCCTAATAAATTCGCAAGGAATTGCGGTCTTAGGTCTTCTTTCGGTTTATGCTGTGGCTTTTAAAGTTGTCACGGTTAAGGTCTTCATCCAAATTGATTTTATACAAAACGAAGAACGAAGCTTTAGCGCAAACACCGCAACGAGAGAACCAAAAAAGAAGGCAGGAATTAAGAATAAAACACGCTTAATAAGATTGGTGTGAGTTGCCGTAATCCCCAACACAGTTCGGGTCCGTCCAATAAACTAAATAAGAGTCGATATGTCTTTAGTTATCCTCCACGCTTAAACGCGAGGGCCGGTCCTTCGAACTTTATACTCAGTACGACCGCATGAAACGGGAAAGTTGTAGGCAGATATGCGACTGGGCGATTTTGAAAAAACACCATTTTAACAAGGTATTATTGCCTGCCTGCAGACTGCCTCCATGATCCAGTGGATAGCGTATGTGACTGCTGATCGGAGGTCCTGGGTTCGATTTCTGGGCAAAAGTGTTACACTGGGTTTTGCCGAATTCTCAGTAGCAGCACGGAGTCTGGTGATGTGTCCGGTAACTGCAATAGGCTCATCCCCTATTACGTGGGGCTTAAAAATTAAGGCGCTACCTCAAAAATGTATGCGCTTTTTGATTACCCATTTTGAAGCATTGAGACACACCAGCAAAGTGAAAATTTTATATATTATTTATCAGGTCTTTATCTAGGGACTCTTTGGACAGATACAATGGAAGATTATGTTAAGATTAAGATGGAAGATTTTCGCTCGATAGAATTTTAATTTGAAAAATATTCTTTCTCTAAATATTTTTATGGATATTTAAAAAAATACTTAACTTTTCGCCTTGAAATTGCTACTCACCGAAAGAAGAGCTAGTTTTATAGGGACTGGTTGAACGAATACTCCCTAAAACTTCTTGAGTTAGGAACGAAATAAGATTTCAGACAGTTTCGTGATGGCATGCCATGTCAAAAACCGTGCGACATTCAACTTTATAGCTAGCACTTAGCGATGACCTCTACACAATTTATTGACCTTCGAGGTAGCCTCTTAATGGCGAAATGTGGGTGTAATATTACACCTTTGCCTACCCCTTCGGGGATACAGGTGGACATGTAATAAAAAGGAAAAAAGCAATGAAGCTGAATTTCGCCCACTTCATAATCTTGTATCATAATGAACTTTGGCAATTATAATACAGATTAGGTCTGATAATGGCTGTTGAAGGTAGAATATACAACCTAGTAAATCTATCAAGTTTCGGCAGGAGGTAGTTATTGGATCCTTTGACATCCAGCGCGCACTACAGATTTTACGATACTATGTATAATATAGTTTATTATCGCTTACCTCGTGCCTCCAAGAGCACGGTAAGCCGTCAGCCTCGGTTGCTTTGTTGAGTCAGTATCCTTAAATATAATTATACTGAAACTCCGCTCTCTCTCTGAGTGGGGGAAGTCAGATGGCAGTCGTTTTGTGGATGATAAAGGTAGGGTGTTCCTCCATTTGGATGTAGGATCCTCTGACTTGGAGGGTTATTAAAATGTCGGCAATATTTCATGCATGGCTTTGATATCGTCATAAAAAGTGCGTGCGACGCATTTTTACATATCATAGAATATAGGTATGATTATCGATTGTGTATACGTACCCATAGAACAAGCTCTGCTTAGTTTTGAACTAGATATTGTTTATGTGGTAAAATGTGGTTTATTGGAGGAATATAGTATGACAATGTGCGTCACAATTCAGCCAAAAGGCAAAACATCCTGTTTCCCACATTGCCTGCAACATTCGCATATATAAGAGACCAGGCACGCGGATGACCATCGCCATGGCGTCAAATTCCCTGTATTGTCAAACTTTTGGGCACCGCCAACTTCTGATATTCACATTCAAATGTAGATACGGCCGAACATAGGAACTAAATGCGAGGAAGTGAATTCATTTATTTTGAGCTTAGCTTGCTTGGGAAATACAGATTAATGTTTTTATCATTGGCAGGAGACGCAGAGTATAATTTAGGTATTTTATGTTTGGCTTACGCATCTCGTGTTTTCCAGGTTTTACAGCATAAGCATCAAGATAATTAACAAACTATAACTCCGGAATAAAGGGCAAGATGGCCGCTGATGCGGTAATTGAATCCCTGGCTCTTTCCGTCATAAGTAAAAACGTCGCGGTGCGCACGCTGCCAAATCTTTTTTTAAATACATCTGCTATAGAAATAAATCATGTATCGCGGCGGACATCAATAGACACAAATGACACTTGACTGGATGAAAATAATGATTCAAGAATTACAAAAGATGTTGTTCACAACAGCACATGGAAAAGAAAAAAAAAGAAAACACATTTATTCTATTTATGAAGGCACATACAACATACAGAATTAATAGCTGTATTAACTTATGCACTTACTTAACCTAACATAAACAAAATCGGATCCCAACTCAGCATAATGCCATCTTACAAAACAAGATGGCGCAAACGCATGAAGTGTAGCGAGCGTTTCAATGGGCAACTAACCGCCGAATTCATTATTCAATCTATCAATTTTTTTGAGATGATAGATAGATACATATGTATTTGACATAAGCTCCATACAAAATATTATGTCAAACATGTATACTACTAACTGACTGCATGGTTGGCGTAGTGGTTTAAGCGGCCCCCTCGCCGCTTGACACTGCGCCGAGTGTTGTGGGTTCGATTCCCACACGAGACAACACTTTGTGTGATCCATAAATTGTTTCGAGTCTGTGTGTTCATTGTGTCCGTTAGTTGTATGTTTGTAAAGTCTCCCGCTAACCAGGATTTTTTCCTAGTGTAGAAGTTGTCTTTAAAAAAAAAGAAGAAAATCTTGAATCTCGAATCCATGGATAGATAGAATATTAAATTCAGCGGTTACTTGCACTTTGAAACGACCGGCACACTTTCTTTATCATCTTTCATCCTAGCACCATCCTGGTTGCGATCCAAGGCCTCGCCTAAGAGCCCGGGGTCCGCTAAACAATAAAACTAAATCTACAGATACTTATTATTATTAGTAAAAGGCAGCGAAAGCCAAGTGGATATACCAACAAACTGCCACGTAGAGGGTATCGGGTTCGAATCCACGGGTTGTGACAATGAGTTTTCGGATTAATGTGCGTATTGAATTGTTAATTATCGCTTGTCCCGTGCCTCGGAGAGCACGTTAAGCCGTCGGTCCCGGTTGTCATGAAGGTCTTTGACAGCCGTTACAGGGCGTCAGTAACTTCTAAATAAACTGACACTAGTCTAAACCATGGAATATCGCTATCCCTTCGGGTTGCGGAGGTCAGACAGGCAGTCGCTCTGTGGAAAAGCTAATATTCAGCCAAATCTGGTTAGACTATTAAGCGGACCCCAGATTGAAACTGGGATAACGCTAAGAGAAAGAAGACTTATTATTATTAGTAAAAAATACAGATGAAAAGAGTTCCCTCTCAATAACAAACCTTAACCATATTAACTGCTAATTTCACAAGTGCCTGAACATCAAAAATTTCTTACGTTTTATCATCGATCAATCTTGTAAGAAAACCTTATAAATATTTTATTACTTCAAACAAAATCTTGTAAACGATTATGAAAAGATGGCGGCATAATTTGAAATAAGACACCGGTAGTTTTGTATCAATGGATAAAGACATAATAATGAATTATGTTACTTGACAGCTTAGCCGTCCTTCGTTTTTGTTTAGGATGAATCTGAGTGGGCACATTGACCGCGTTTTTTGAGAAATTCATACAATAACATAATACACAGAATAAAAGCAGAGTTTGTATGCAAACTGTCTCATCATCATCCTCCCCAGCCACCAATTAGAAGCCGGGGTCCGCTTTCGAGTCCAACCGAATTGGACTGAATATTAGCTTCCCACAGAGCGACGGTCTAGCTAAAAATTCAAATTCAAATTCAAAATCTGTTTATTTCATGGGCTCCGTGGGGCAGTTAAAAACGTCAAAAGCACTTACATGCAAACACAATAAAATAAAATCAAATAAAAAAAAATAACATGATTAGAATAAAATTAAAATTGCAAAAATTAAATTAAATACTCGTACATACATTAATGATAGCTGTATTCCATGGATTCAGTTTATTCTGAGGTACTGACTCCCTATAAAGATTGTTAATAATCTTCATGAGAGCCGAGACCGACGGCTTGACGTGTTCTCCGAGGCACCTAATTTATAATTCAATACGCACATAACTCCTAGAAGTCATTGGTGGGCGCCGTGGATTTGAATTCGGTACCCTCTGCATTACAGTCTGTTGGTATCTCCACTAGGTTATCACTGCGTCTTCCTACATTGTATAATAAGTATACCATAATAAACTATGGTCTGGTCAGATCTATCTGGTCAGTCTCTTTTTACTAGAGTACAAATAGCTTCTCTGCTGAACTTCCCCTCCATCCTTCCCCCTCCCTTTCTTTTAGTGGGTTGCGTGATTTCTTCACTTGTATAATGTTTTTTTACGAATATGACTTTCACAATTCTTGTGAGCCTGTTTACGCTACCATTTTATATGGTTGTGTAACACATGAATGATTATTATTATTATTAATCAGTTTATTTCAGATCAAATTACAAGATCCATATATTGTTAGTATAAATCTTAACCTAGTGTTAGTAAAAGACACTCTTATATAAAACTTGAAACGACTGACACCTACGTGTGCAGCCGTATCCAGTGAGCCAGCATGGGGCTGTCCCATCTATCACACAATACACTCAGGATGCTGTGGGAGCTAGCACGTATTATGTTATGTCGTTTTAAAATATGATAAGCGGCGGCGGCGGTACTAATTTTTTCTCGGCTATAGCTATTTTGTAATAACATACAAATATTCGCCATCACTGTGACCACCCGACTTCCCAAACTAACTAGAGTATTAATTTACCTGAAATCAGATTTCATTCATTAGCGAACTATCCTTTGTATCATCTCGGTTCTGTTCGATATTACTGACGGGTTTATTAATTAATTGTTATTAAGTCCTCCTGACGGCCGATTTATCATCTTAATTATAAAATTTTCTGTTCACAATGGATATTGCTTCTATAGATTCGAATTTCGCCAGATTTAGGATTAGTTTTGTTATAATAAGTAATATCCTTTTAATTAACTTTTTACAAGTTTTATTGGGTTTTTGGGTTTTCTTCGTCAGTTTCGTAGTAAAATAGTGTTCAGACAGTCATTTCGAACTTTCCTTAAATTAACGAAATAGATTTTCGATTTCTTTAATCTTAGTCTTAATCAGTTTCTTCAAAACTGATCCTTGATTGAAATCAAGGAAATTAAACGTCGTTGGCTCAAAGTAAAAAAAGTGGTATTTTACTTTTACTTTCATATAAATACATAAATTTACTATTAGTGAAGAAGAAAATGATTAAAATTGAGTTCTAAAGACGTAATTCTTCGGTTTGCGTAATTTCTACTCCAAGAAACTTCTCTCCAAGAAACAAGTGGAGTTAGATTTACCTTAATTGCATATAAAATCATGTTTCTAGGAATTTTCGGCAGCAACTCGCTAGGTTTCACGATAGACGACAATAGCATATTTGCGTACTAAGTATGTCAAACTTAAAGTCTAAGTTAAAATTATTAATACACATAGATCACAGTGTGGGGCTAGAGGTAAGGAGTGGGTCATAACAGGTATATACGCGTATCTGTGTCATCCGTTACTGTTACATAAATAACAATTCCAAATATCTGTTTCAAATTAACTGGCTGTTATTTCATGTGTGTTTTGTGATCTGTTATAATAAATAACAACTGTTCTGTCTGTTATATCTGTAACATAAGCAGTCTCTATCCTCTTCTAACACAGCTTAATGCCATCTGCATAAATAGATAATGATGATACAACCTGTGACGATCAAACTGACGAGAAGCAGGTGCTGTTGTTTCAGTTGGCTAGTAACAGTTATAGGCTATTATGATATCTGTTATTTTTAACTGATAAGTTAAATACACTTCATTCCTACAAGAGATATCTATCTTTTTCAAAACTCATGTTTTGTAACTCGTTCTATTACCTACTAAAATATAATATCAGAAACTCAAGATGGACCTCCATAAGCTCAAATCAAGCAGCATTTTTAAGTCAGGTTGTCAGCATAGCGATTTCAATATGGTGCTCTTAAACTGTGCTTCTTTTTACAAATTTAGTATTTTGTTATTAGAAGTCGGTTAAAAATTGTGCTTGGTCAGAACATTTCTAACTAGTATAGTGAATAATAATTGTCAACTAAGATGGAAGTCTCAGAAACGCCGGAGAGCAAACAGAAGCAGAAAATAACAGTCAAAGTTTACATTGCATGTTTTAAAAAACATTTCGTTTGAAGCCATACTTCGCAAACACTGCTGCCTTTTATGCATAAAATATGAATTTTTATTTCTAAGTTTTTGACGTCGCGTCCTGTGTACGGTCTGCACGGACAAAGCTTTGAGTCCAGTCGGGTGAATTCACCTGTTGACGTACAGAGCCTAGGACCATTCTAACGTATATACAAAGGTTTTAACTGGAAACCTACCGAAGTCGAGTCCATTATTGTAATGAATACAATCAAGTTCTTATTTAAATTCGTAATGAAATTGGTTTTAGACAATTGTTTTTTTCTGGATTTGGTTTTTACTGGAGCGTGTAGAGGGATTTCTAGTTTGTTTTAATTGAATGTGGCCGTTTTGTTTCTG
This sequence comes from Euclidia mi, assembly GCA_944739405.2. Classification (NCBI taxonomy): domain Eukaryota; kingdom Metazoa; phylum Arthropoda; class Insecta; order Lepidoptera; family Erebidae; genus Euclidia; species Euclidia mi. The sequence continues at coordinate 8,317,487 of OX123188.2, read as the reverse complement.
GATGTATGTTTACCGTTTCATCTGTTATTGTCGAGCTAACATTGATTCGAATTAGTTGAGCAAGTCAAGAAAATATATAATAGGAATTTAGAAGCTTTTATGGTGCGTTTTGTTTTTGAATACATTGAAAGTGTCCGTTCTTTTGTAGCTTTGGCTGACGTTTCTATAGTCTCGTATGGTTGATGGTTGTTTCATAATGATGGGAGAAAATGTTGAATAATGCTCCTAGATTTGTTAGTTCATTTGCAGGCGTGTGTGAATTTTACCGTATACATATACATACATATGTATGCTATGCAGTAGATATTTTATTTTTAAACTTTAATAGAACAAAGTCCGTAGATGCACTAGGTATATCTTAGTTCTAATTCCGAGGTACAGCTGACTGAAATATTATTATTATTCAATTTTAAAAGAAAATTTACACCAAGTGTAGTGGCTGGGACTGGAAAGGACGATTGAAGTCCGAGAGAAGCTCACTGGCTGGCACAGGCTGTAAATTTAACCAACTTTGTTCATAACAATGTATATATTATACTACTTAACAATCTTAAAATACTATCGTAAGAAATAAGATTTAGAACAAAGTTCTGAATAGGAATTCTTATTTCTTAATAATAAATAAAATCCATAAAACTTTCTACAATGGCAGGACTCGCTTAATTATGTTAACCATTACACAGTAATTCATGTAGTCAAATCCCTCACTTACCTGAAATATACTACCCACCATCCCACACAAAATGCCTGTACAAAACTTATTCCTTTACATATAATTTCAATTTGGTATTATTTACGTTATTTCGTATTCAGTTGGAGTGCGGGTAACAACGTATAATTGCTGGACACGGCGGCGGTGCCACCACATATTTGGGTACAGGAATGTTTAATCTGTTTCCGTACGAGATTTTTCTCAATTGAACTTGTATTTTTGCTATGCACTTATTTATTTATTGCTAGATATTTAAATAAAACATTTTTAAACTAATTACTAAACAAAAAATTTATGTTTTCTTACGACTACATAATGTAAAAGTAGGATTTCTGGGTTTAGGTTTGTGCTCGATAGATGGCGTTGTATAATTAGCTAGAATCACGTAATAGTTATTTTTTACCATCCGACTTAAAAGTAGGCAATCAATCTTTAAACTTAACAGCTTAATAATCAAAATTAAATATTAATAGAGGCTGCCCACTGCTACGCCCGCACATTATTTTTATTATAAGCGTGTTTGCCCGATCCCGTTGGCATTTCGGGCAATCACTTCCTAGTTCATCTACGGTCGCCAAGGAACATGCGTAGGTACATGCCAAATGTCAGTCTCTTCCGCCTAATGTAGGCCATACACGCTACGGTCTACCGGAGAGGTTACCTGTACAGGTTTACTGCACAGGTGTATTCCCACACACACTCGCGCGCGTAGCGTGTATGACGGCCATAGTTTCGGCTGTGCGTTGTCTGTCAGTCAGACAGAAACGAAATAATTTTATATTATATACAGATTTAATTCCTTAAGATCTTAGTAATCCCAATCATTTCTGTTCAACTGCAAAACACACGGCTACTCGTCAAGCTAAACACTTTGACCTTTGTATCGTTCTTATGGCTTAGGAAATAAGAATTAAATTCGAACTGCAACTGTTAAGCTTGACTTGTCTTCTGTCTACTATAATTTATTAATTTGGCGTCATCGCGAACGTGGCTTTTTCTTTTGAGTGTATTATAGGACAGTGAGAAAGAATGGGCAATAAAACTCAGGGCCGGTTACATCACGTAACAATGTCAAACCACCAAAGCAGACTACCGCAGTACAGTGCGCCGCAAAAACAAGTGCGTTATTAATCTAACACTCGTAACTAAAGCCGGCTGCCCACGGTACGCGGAATTAAGGATTTTTTACGCATTTTCGTCTATGTCGCTGTCTAAGTTTACTCGTCTGCCCATGTAAGTCTTGGGGTGCGAAGATATTTTGACATTTTAAAACGGAAGTTCAAAGATTACCTACTTTACCACGATACCTTTAAAGCTATCAATTTTCAGTGGATCCGACGCACCACTATGGTAGGTACCATCTTTGTCATCACGTCACTCTTTGCACGGTGTGTGGTGCGTGCTAGTGCCCTTTTTGTTCGCAAAATCAAGGGCAATTGCCAACTAAAGAGAACAGCACTCACACTTTTGATTGAAGGTATCAACTCGCGGTGAATCTTATATACCAAAGGTTGGTAACTTTATGTCTTGCATTACATCATATTGCGTCATGCGGTCTGATCTGTGATATCGCGCAGTGGACAGCCAGCTTAATGTTTCGCCGTGATTACCGGGTCTGCTGTATAATTAATTTGTCGGAGTGTACCTGTCACCTTACTTGTGACTAATTGTGGTACGGTATATGTTTTATGACTGTGTTTAATGGTAGCGGAATATCTGATGAATTCATTGCTACCTTGAATTCGCTAATAGGAAAATAATTACAGAGCAGGCGACTCATCTTTGTAGGTATAAAGTACAAACACAATGTATATACAAGGTTAGGAGTCTTTTGTTTCCGTCTGATTACTGGATGGATGACCGGTAACCCAATGATACATCCTTCCCTGCCGCGAAGAGCACCTAAAGCCCTGCCGCTCATAAAAATATTCTCAAATATCCTGATACTCGTTTCAATCAATAAATCAGCCTATTACAGTCCACTGCTGGACATAGGCTACTGATAATGGTTTAAATAATGGAATATGGCTATCCCTCAGGATTACGGTTGTCATAAGACTGTCGCTGTGGAAAAGCTATTACTCTGCCCAATTAGTTAGATGAGAAATTCGAGCCCAGATATAGGTCCTGGATGTGACTGGTATAACGTTTTTCAGAAACATCTCCATAGAATATGATAAACTTTCATGTTTTCTTAATAGATGTACATAATTATTAAATATGAAGAATATCTGGTGTCGCGATTTCTCGCGATTTGTAGATAGTGTACAGGAGAAATTCAAACAACCAACCTCTATGTAAGTACTGGCCACAACCGACGGTTCTACGTTTGAGGTTTGAACTTGATATATGAAGAATACGAAATTACTTTATTACTTCATAGTATTGACATTGACATTGTCATTTGAAACATTATACTGTGTAAAATTATATGAGAAATGGAAATATAGTAAATGTATTATTTTTGAATATGTTGTGCTGATACAATATTAGATGTGCTGACTACATGGATATCACAAATGGGCGCTGGAGCTAAGTATTTAGTGATTCCTACTGTTTGCGAGCAGCTAGTGTTGTAAAGCTAATTATATGGGATCCTATTGTTTCTACGTATCTAGAAATTGGTAATGTATTGTATGGTAATTCTGTATTGTAATAGTAGAAGTGTTTAGACCTCTGCTGAGGATAAAGACGTTTATGCCTCAGTGGGGAGAGAACGGAGACGTCCGTTACAGAGCGGTGAAATACCCGACACATACAATATTTGAGAGCGGTGATCAGACCGACAGTTATTACAGAGCGGTGAGCAGACCGACACTTAAAGAGCGGTGAAATACCCGACAGATAAAACACCTGATACCTGATATCGGTGACAGACCTGTATACAGGTAGTAGATATTATTATGAAATTATACCCCGAAAGTTATATATTTGTAATCTAAATAGAAATTGATAGAACTGCAATACTAGACTGCCGGACAGTGGAATCATATAACCTTTTAACCTACAGGTCGCACTGAAATGATTCCGGAAGAAACATACTGACAAATGCTTGGCATCGAGGTCTAACAGAGCTGTCCATGTGATGTCTACGTCTTGATAGGTAAGTTTCTTAACATTTCATTAGGCCACGCATTATCAATATATCGGCGTTCAGTTACAAACCCCTCATCTTCTAACCTCGCCGACATGGTGGAGATGCTGGGATCTGATGATCCTCATTTTAAAGGCAATACAATATTATATCTCATGAAATAGCGTGGCGGATGGAATGTTTTGAAACTTCTAGTGACACTTAGTGGAATTATTTTCAAATTTTAAATTTGGAATAAAGAAATAATTTTAAACAATTCAAACAACATTTGTCAGTGTGGAACTTCAGTTTCAAACATTATGTGAACTACAATTTTACCAATTCGAGATTATTGGTAGACAATACTTGAAACAGTTGGTTTATCATATTACTTTATAATTTTATGATATTTTGTTTTGTGAGATTTTGTGTTGTGTGGGATTCATTACCGGCATATGCAGTAAGTAAAAGGAAATAGAATCAATAGATTATTGAAATTTTATCTTAAAGGTATAATACTAGATTTGTTTAAATTTAATACTTATTTTTAGGTACAAAATTGATCAACATTGATGGTATACTACAATAATGGAGAATATAATGTTAAATCGTTTGTCTGTGATTGCTAAAGAGATACAATCGTTAAGTAACGAGTATGTCAGTCTGTGTTCCATAACGGATGAAAATATAAAAGATGCACGTATAATATCGGCTAAACTTAAATCACTTCTGTCTCGCTTCAATACTGATTTGAACAGTTACTTTAATATAAGTCAGGAACCTAATGCTGATGAAATATCGAATTTAACTAACTACCAATTACAAGGAGAGCAAGCATTGGCTGAATTAGAAGTAAAAATTCAAATTCAAATGAAACCTCAACAACATCAAATGAAACCTCAACAACATCAACGAAAGAAAATGGAGCATTATGTTATAGTAAATTACCTGATTTGAGTTTACCTCAATTTGCTGGAAACTTATTAGAATGGCATCAGTTTTGGGATCAATTTGTTTCTAATATGTCCAGAAGGAGACTGAACGATGTTGATAAACTACTCTACCTTAAAAGTTCTTTGATAGGCGATGCGGCAAGACTTATAGATGGACTGACTATAACCAATAAAAATTATCAAATTGCGGTTGATATACTTAAAACTAGATATGGTAAAGAAGGCGAAATAATTTACGCCCATCATAAAGCTCTCTCTAATATCAAGAGAGCTGTAGGAATAGATGAGTGCAGACAAGTATTAGATGAAGTGGAAAGACACATGAGAGTTCTTCAATCTATGGGAGAGGATACTGAGTCTACGACTATGAGATACATGATTATGGAAAATTTTCCTCAAGAGATAATATTTGAATTGAAAATGAGAATAGGGTCTGATGAGTCCATTGACAATATGAAAGAACAGCTGGCATTAATAATTTCAGCTAAGGAAGAAGCAAAAAGGATAATTGAAGGAACTACACTAGAAAATTCTCAATATACTGTTCAAGCATTATACAGCAAAACGGAAAAGTCACAGAATGAGCAAAGAATTATTAATAATAATCAAATTAAACAAGATAGGAAGAATAAAACTCATAACTTCAATTTAATCAAACGAAACAATCAAAATAATCAATATAATAAACGAAATTTTCACACCAGACATGATGAAAACAAGATGGAATTTAAAAGAAGAAAGCTAAGCTGTATCTTTTGTGGTAATGACCATTTTAACGAAAAATGTAAACAATTTAAAACTCTTCAAGATAGAACAACTAAATTGAAAGAAAGTAACCGATGTTTTAATTGCCTTAAAAGGGGACATGTGTATAAGCAATGCGTATACAACAGACCTTGTTGGCATTGTGGTAAATCAGCAGGACATAATAGGGCGTTATGTCCCAAGATATTTAGCGAAGAAAAGTGAATGGGTATCTACAAGCACTATGCACATTGTGAACAGCTATGGTTCTACGATGTTGGTAACAAACATACTTCATTAGAGATTTAATTTAACAAACAAAGTTGTAACCAAAAGAGGCGTTTTTTAAATTTATTGCTTCTGTCTACGACCCATGTAGGTATGGAGTGCCTGCATTGCTACCAGTAAAATTATTTCGGCAAGAGTTGATACAAATTTATACACTGAATTATTGGACAAATGGTCATGCATACAAATGATATTGAAAATCAAGAAAACGCATCTACTAAAGCTTATGCAGCAATGGTCTATGTAGTTGGAAATAACGTTAAAAGTTTCGTCATTGGAAAATCACTTCTGGTACCAACCAAAGACCAAGATAACTTGAAAATACGACTTAAACTGTTAGGGGTATTAACAGGAAGCCCTTTAATACAATATGTTGTTAAATATATTCAAATTCAAAGCAATTGGTATGGACTGATAGTCAGACAGTTACAGATTGGTTCAACTCTAATAAATTACTAACACCATTCGTATCAAAACGGATTGATGAAATTAAAAGGAATAAAATTTTGTCATGAGACGTGCTTCTTCTGAACGAAATCCTGCAGATGTAGCCAATCGACCTGCGACGTCACAAGAAGTTAGACACGAGTGGTTGAATGGTCCAGAATTTTTAGTACTAGGGTCTCACGAATAATGTAATTTTAGAACAAGATCATATTAAAGAAGACCAGAATTCAAATATTAGTAAACCAATTTCAAGTGAACATCCAGATCAACTAGATTCCAAAGTGATAAAAATAAAAAGGATACAAAGGGAAACAAATCAAAAAAGGAATTTAGACAGATGTGGATGGCATACTCAGATGTAAAGGACGTCTTATAAATACGGATTGGTCTTGGGACAAACGTTATCCCATATTGATTCCAAAAGAGAGTGAATATTCAAATAGTATCATATTGAAACCCACAAAGATAATTACCATGTTGGTACAAACCACACTCTTAGTATACGTGAAACGTATTGGATTCCACAAGGAGAGGCTCAAGTTCATCAGAAAACGGGACAAGTAAGAGATGGATTTGTTTGTTCACGTTTTTAGCCATTCGAGCCATACACCTGGAAGTAGTACAAAATTTATCAGCAGAAGAAGGCTTACTTGAGTTAAGAAGAATGATTTCGACAAGAGGAATACCAACGCTTGTTACCTCAGACAATGCATTACATTTCAAATTGATATCTGAAATACTATCCAATGCATACTGTGTGGAGAATAAAATTCGATGGAGGTTAATTCCTGAACTAGCTCCTTGGTTCGGAGGATTTTACGAACGACTAGTCGGATTAGTGAAACATTGTATGAAAAGGACTCTACAAAAACACCTTTTAAGTGATAGTCAATTGTCAACGATTGTCAAAGAAATAGAGGCTACAATAAATACACGACCTTTAACATGTATTGATAACGAAATAGAACATATTCTTAAACCATCAGATTTTCTACAAGCTGGCAGATGTATAACGTTAAATACAGTTCCAGAGCAGTCTAAGATAGAAGGCACATCGACAAAATCTAATTTACTTCGAGGGTGGAGGAAAACTCTAGTAATGTTAGATGAATTCAAGGAAATGTTTCACAATAGATACTTGACAAGTCTCAGAAAGCGATATAGCCACTCCTATAAACAACCACGTATAACGTCAAAAGGTATTCCGAAAGAAGGTCAAGTTGTACAGGTAAAGGGAGAACATAAGAATCGAACCGATTGGAAGGTTGGAAAAATTGTTTCAATAATCAAGAGTTCGGACGGACTGTCTAGAGTGGCCAAAGTAAAAGTAGGAAATAACATATTTACACGTTCTATAGCGCATTTGTATCCTCTAGAGGTAGAGGAAAATGAAGAACAGAATTCATTAACACAAGATGACGTTAATGAGAGCGAAAGGTTTAATTTAGAAAATGAATATCCAATAATGTCAGTATATCAGACGCCAGATGTTAGACAAGAAGAGACAGTTGATACACTAAATCAAAGGGATAATGAAATGATAGTTGATACTATGGAGACGACAAAAAACGCAGAAGTTAGAGATGATGACACAGAAACAATAAAAGCAAACACAGATAAAATAGATGTTGAAATAAATGGGAAGGGCGACAAAAACGATTTAGATACACGTAACAAAGACACAATTGAAGAGATTACAGAAGATAGCTCAAACGAAGTAGGTAAAAAACGAGCAGCAGCAATTCGAGCCCTAGAAAAAATTAAAGAATGGACTCGTAACTTACACACCACTCTTTTGTAATCTTGCCCTGGCGGGAGTGTCGCGATTTTTCGCGTACAATTTCTCGCGACCTGTATATAATCTTAGAATTTTGCCCGGCGGGAGTGTCGCGATTTCTCGCAATTTGTAGATAGTGTACAGGAGAAATTCAAACAACCAACCTCTATGTAATTTAAACAACCAACCGACGGTTCTACGTTTGAGGTTTGAACTTGATATATGAAGAATACGAAATTACTTTATTACTTCATAGTATTGACATTGACATTGTCATTTGAAACATTATACTGTGTAAAATTATATGAGAAATGGAAATATAGTAAATGTATTATTAATGAATATGTTGTGCTGATACAATATTAGATGTGCTGACTACATGGATATCACAAATGGGCGCTGGAGCTAAGTATTTAGTGATTCCTACTGTTTGCGAGCAGCTAGTGTTGTAAAGCTAATTATATGGGATCCTATTGTTTCTACGTATCTAGAAATTGGTAATGTATTGTATGGTAATTCTGTATTGTAATAGTAGAAGTGTTTAGACCTCTGCTGAGGATAAAGACGTTTATGCCTCAGTGGGGAGAGAACGGAGACGTCCGTTACAGAGCGGTGAAATACCCGACACATACAATATTTGAGAGCGGTGATCAGACCGACAGTTATTACAGAGCGGTGAGCAGACCGACACTTAAAGAGCGGTGAAATACCCGACAGATAAAACACCTGATACCTGATATCGGTGACAGACCTGTATACAGGTAGTAGATATTATTATGAAATTATACCCCGAAAGTTATATATTTGTAATCTAAATAGAAATTGATAGAACTGCAATATTAGACTGCCGGACAGTGGAATCATATGAAATGAAATGAAATGAAATGAAATAGTTCTTTATTTCGTATAAACTTTGCAAGTACTTACGAAACGTCATTTAAAAAGAGCATTTTATACAATTATTTTTGTGTGCCGAATTAGAACAGCTCAATCCCAAGCGTTTTGGTCGTCTTTATATTCAGATATTTTATAGTATGCTTTTGAACATAATTTCGCTTTAACAATAATTTTGAACTTATTTATAGACAAGTTTCTTAAATTATGAGGGAGCTTGTTATAAAAGCGTATACATTGCCCCATAAAACAGCTACTTATTTTGTGGAGACGAGTGCTATGAACTACCAGATTATTCTTGTGTCTCGTATTTACAGAATGTATATCACATTTTTTACTAAATTTGTCAATATTTTTATGTACACATAACAGATTTTCATAAATATATTGTGATACAACAGTTAGAATGTTTATTTCTTTGAATTTTTCTCTTAGAGTAACTCTTGGACCGAGGTTATAAATTCCCCTTACAGCTCTTTTCTGTAGAACGAATATTGTATTTAGGTCTGCAGCACTCCCCCAGAGAAGAATCCCATACGACATTAAGCTATGAAAATAACTGAAATAAACCATTCTAGCTGTTTCTAAATCTGTAAGGCGTCTAATTGTCTTAACTGCATAAGCTGCAGAACTGAGTTTGCCCGATAGCCTTTCAATATGTGGACCCCATTGTAGTTTGGTGTCGAGCATAATACCAGAGCCTCGTCCGTTGATCGGCAGGTGCACCACTTGCAGGTGAGGTTGACTTGGGACCCTAAGTTCTTGATGGGAACCCTATGCACCCTGGGAACCCTATGTACATCTTTCGCTATAGAAATAAATCATGTATCACGGGGGACATCAATAGACACAAATAGCACTTGACTGGATGAAAATAATGATTCAAGAATTACTAAAGATGTTGTTCACAACCACACATGGACAAACGCAGAAAGTGTCGCGTGCGTTTTAATTCAAATTCATTTTATACATATAGGTTACAGAGTAACCCTTATGAACGTCAATTCTTTTTTTTTACAACCACGTTCGGGATGGCTATGAGAAGAGCCTGGAAGAAACTCTCCCACTCTTTTTAGGTAATCAATCAATGGGCAACTAACCGTCGAATTCAATATTCGATCTATAACTTTTTTGAGATGATAGATAGATACATATTTGACATAAGCTCCATACATTATGTCAACATGTATCGCGAATCTCCGAATCCATGGATAGATCAAATATTAAATTCAGCGGTTACTTGCCCTTTGAAACGATCGGCACACTTTCTTCATCATCTTTCATCCTACCGCCACGCCATCCTGGTTGCAATCGGTCCGCTAAACAATAAAACTAATTGAAATTAAACTACAGTTTGCGGATTTTATCGCGTTATATTGGTTTACCTTCGTTATTACATTTACGACCTATGCCGTGACCACGAATCCTGTAAAGAATTCGAAACGTCGACTAGTAATAAATTAAAAATGTAGTTCTAGATCGTTCGGTTTAAATGTAATTACGAAGTGAAACCAATGTAGTTTAATTTCAATGTGTAACAATCGCGTGAACCCAAGAAACTATCAATTAAACTAAATCAACAGATACTTATTATATTAGTAAAAATACAGAAGAACAAAGTTCCATCTCAAAAACAAACCTTAACCACATTATCTGCTAATTTCACAAGTGCCTGAACATCAAACTTTATTTCTTACATTTTATCATCAATCAATCTTGTAAGAAAACATTATAAATATTTTATTACTTCAAACAAAATCTTGTAAACGATTATGAAAAGATGGCGGCATAATTTGAAATAAGACACCGGTGGTTTTGTATCAATGGATGAAGACAATAATGAATTATGTTACTTGACAGCTAAGCCGTCCTTCGTTTTTGTTTAGGATGAATCTGAGTGGGGCACATTGACCGCGTTTTTTGGGAAATTCATATAATAACATTATACACAGAATAAAAGCAGCGTTTGTATGCTAACTGTCTCATCATCATCCTCCCCAGCCACCAGTTAGAAGCCAGGGTCCGCTTTCGAGTCTAACCGAACTGGACTCAATATTAGCTTTTTCACAGAGCGAATGTCTAGCCGACCTCCGCAACATAAAGAGATAGCTGTATTCCATGGATTAGACTAATATCAGTTTATTCAGAGGTACTGTCTCCCTGTCACGATTGTTAATAATCTTCATGAGAGCCGGGACCGACGGCTTAACGTGTTCTCCGAGGCACTTAATTTATAATTCAATACGCACATAACTCCTAAAAGTCATTGGTGGGCGCCGTGGATTTGAAATCGGTACTCTCTTCCTTATAATAGAGATACCAACAGACTGTAATCAGTCTGTTGGTATCTCCACTAGGTTATCGCTGCGTCTTCCTGCGTTGTATAATAAGTGTACCATACCATAATAAACTATGCTCTGGTTAGATCTATCTGGTCAGTCTCTTTTTAATACCTAGCTTCACTGCTGAACTTCCCTTCCATCATATACCACTTGTACTCCTTCCGCTTCCCTTTCTTTTAGTAGGTTGCGTGATTTTTTCACTTGTATAATGTTTTTTGACGAATATGAATATCTTTTGTGGTTTTAAAATATGATAAGCGGCGGTACAGTTTTTTTCTCGGCTATAGCTATTTTGTGATAACATACAAATATTCGCGATCACTGTGACCACCCCGCTTCCCAAAACCGACTAGAGTATTAATTTACCTAAAATCAGATTTCATTCATTAGCGAACTATCCTTTGTATCATCTCGGTTCTGTTCGATATTACTGACGGGTTTATTAATTAATTGTTATTAAGTCCTCCTGACGGCCGATTTATCATCTTAATTTTAAAATTTTCTGTTAACAATGGATATTGCTTCTATAGATTCGAATTTCGCCAGATTTGGGATTACTTTGGTTATATTAAGTAATATCCTTTTAAATTAACTTTTAACAAGTTTTATTGGGTTTTTGGATTATCTTCGTCAGTTTTGTAGTAAAAGTAGTGTTCAGACAGTCATTTCGAACTTTGGGTCGAGAATATTTTATTTAGTTTTCTGTTTGCCAATTTTATTAACAAATTATAGAAATAGATTTTCGATTTCTTTAATCATAGTCATAATAAGATTCTTCAAAACTGATCCTTGATTGAAATCAAGGAAATTAAACGTCGTCGGGTCAAAGTAAAAAAAAGTGGTATTTTACTTTTACTTTCATATAATTACGCGGTATCCTTTACATAAATATTAATGAAGTAGAAAATTATCAAAATTGAGTTCTAAAGACGTAATTCTTCATTTTGCGTAATTTCTACTCCAAGGAACATCTTTCCGAAAAACAAGTGAAGATTTACCTTAATTTCATATAAAATCGTCTTTCTAGTAATTTTCGGCAGCAACTTGCTTGGTTTCACGATAGACGACGACAGCATATTTGCGAACTAAGTATGTCAAACTTAAAGTCTAAGTTAAAATTATTGAGACACATGGATCACAATGCGGGGCTAGAGGTAAGGAATAGGTAATAACAGGTAAATACGCGTATCTGTGTCATCCGCTACTGTAACACATAAATGACAATTCCAAATATCAGTTACAAAAAATACGCTGTTATTTTATAAAATGTGTGATTTGTGATAACTGTTATAATAAATGATCCATAAGCTCAAAACAAGCAGTATTTCTAAGTCAGACTGTTATAAGCGTGATTTAAATATGGTGATTTTAAACTGTGCTTCTTTTTACAAATTTTGTATTTTGATATTAAAAGTCGGTTAAAAAATGTGCTTGGTCATTGGTTGGAACATTTCTTACTAGTATACTGAATAATAATTCTCAACTAAGATTGAAGCCTCTGAAACACCGGAGAGCAATCGGCAGCACAAAATAACAGTCAAATTTTACATTGCATGTTCTAAAAAACATTTCGTTTGAAGTCATACAGCGCAAACACTGCTGCCTTTTGTGCATAAAATATGAATTTTTATTTCTAAGTTTTTGACGTCGCGTCCTTTGTACGGTCTGCACGGACAAAGCTTTGAGTCCAGTCGGGTGAATTCACCTGTTGATGTACCGAACCTAGGAACCTTCTAACGTATATACAAAGGTTTAACTAGAAGCCTACCGAACTCCGAGTCCATTATTGTAATGAATACAATCAATATCTTATTTAAATTGGTAATGAAATTGGTTTTAGACAATTGTTTTTTTCTGGATTTGGTTAATACTGAAGCGTGTAGAGGGATTTCTAGTTTGTTTTAATTGAATGTGGCCGTTTTGTTTCTGGATGTATGTTTATTTGTTGTTGTCGAGCTAACATTGATTCGATTTAGTTGAGCAAATCAAGAAAATATATATATTTAGAAACTTTACTGGTGTTATTTCTTTTTGAATGCCTTGAAAGTATCCGTTCTTTTGTAGCTTTGGCTGAAGTTTCTAAGTATAGCCTCGTATGGTTTTTGGTTGTTTCATAATGATGGGAGAAAATGTTGAATAATGTTCCTGGAGTTGTTAGTTCATTTGCAGGCGTGTGTGAATTTGACCGTATACATATACATACATATGTATGCTATGCAGTAGATATTTTATTTTTAAACTTTAATAGAACAAAGCCCGTACATGCACCAGGTATAATTATTTTAGTTCTAATGCCGAGGTACAGCTGACCGTTAGTGCTTTATTAAATTCTATCATGGATGCGGGTTCTTTGCTTATTAAAAAGTTAATTAGCGCTTGCGTTTACTGTAAAATAAAACATGAAGATAACCGGGAAACCTGGGGGCTATAATGTTGTACTTACCGTTTCCCTTTGAAGGCAGTAGAACGACATCTGGTGCATAAAAGTGGTTAACGTTAACCATGGACAAAGCAGTGATGTCTCTCCATTGAAGACGTTATTTGGAGTAATCCTAGCTATTTTCTTAAATAGAAACCTGTTGCTGCAAAAATGAGGCAACACAATAGAACGTTTGGTCAGCTCTGCAGTTCGAATGTAAAATCTGATTGGCCATTGCGGTGTTTCAATGAATTGGCCCCCGATCAGGCGAGGTCTCAATTTCAATCCCATCAAAGAGAACAAATACGATTTTGCTCTTGCCGATAGTACATTTCATTTTATTTCGCTCATCAAAACTACTTCTTCTTCTTTAATTTAAGAGCCTAGCTCTTGTCGGTGCAGCTCCTTCCATTTCTTCCTATCGAGTGCCAATTCCTGAACTTCCTTATACGTCACAACCTTCACCTTCTCTTTAATTTGACTGATATAACTATACCTCGGACGACCCCTCCTCCTCTTTCCTTCAACCTTCCCTTTCACGATGTTTTTAATGTACTCGTCGTGACGTATAAGGTGTCCCATCATTTTCCCTCTCCTGTTCTCAATGCTATTCAATAGTTGTCTCTTAGTTCCTACTCTGTTTAGTACCTCTTCATTGCTAATTTTATCCTTCCTCCTCCAGCACCACATCTCAAAAGCTTCTAGTCTGTTTATATCCTGCTTAATTAAAGTCCAGGTTTCGCAACCGTACAACTAAACAAAACAAAACTACTTATGATATAATTATTCGTTTGTCTAAACATAAAAGAATTAGTTTTATATTGAAGTAGTGGACGTATTTCCTCAATCAAACCGATGTTTTAAAAAACCTTGTCTGTTAAGTAATTGTGATGTCTCTGTCAATATGTGTGTTGAGATTTCTCAGAGTTTGTCAAACATTGTACCTACTGTGGGCGGTCAAGGCAGTTTTTTCTGTCGGATTCCGCAGCAGTATTATTTCTTTACATATTACGTCACGTTGAATGTGGCAGATACCAATTTGGACTCCTCTAAGTTTGAGGAATGAGATTTGAAGTTAGTTTCCTTTTCAACCGACTTCATAAAAAGGAGGAGTTTCTGCTATTTACTAACCGAAAATTGGAATGTGTTTTTTTATTAAGAAGGAATTCGTTTTATCGAGGATTTAAGGAATGAGATTTTAAGTTGCTTTGTTGTTATAATTTAATTAATATCTACGTAATTATGTTTAAATTATTTCAACAAATATGTATAGGTATAGAAATGGTCTTCAATGCGCAAAAGTAGACATGTCGAAGACGAAGGGTTTAAGAATGTCTGCTTAGCACTATATTTCTTATTTATGTCACCAGATATAATAGATTCTGTTTCGCAGAATCATCCCAGAATGCCATCAACAAACATAAAGAACGCTCAGTCTTTTGACGCAGCAATTTGTAGACTACACAAAGCTGCCTCGTTACGAAAGGTACGTTTAGCTGCGTCAACAAAAACGTGTAACAAATAATTTTACTGACGTACAATATAGCAGTTGAGTGTTTCGCTTTGACGTACGTCATAAGGTGCTCATAAACTTGATTATTCACTCATATCAGAGTCTGTAGCCAAATGGTTTTCGATTAGCGATATCGATAATGGCTAAGTGCAAAAATATATGGGACTGACATAGGCTTTCGACATGTCACGTAATTAACGAAGAAGGAATTCCCATATATTGCATAGCAACCAAGCGTTAGCGAAAGTATAAATCAGAAGCGAATGCCATTTAGACCTTCAGAACATCGAGCATTCTCCATTTTAAACGAACACAACCAAGCACAGAGCCAAACATCGCTACGAACATTTTTATGATTTTCTAGCAAACGGTCTACCAAAATATTTTTTTATAGTCTCACGCCTTTTATCCCCGAAGGGGTAGGCAGAGGTGTAATATTACACCCACATTTCGCCATGAATTTTTTGGTCCCACGTAGTAGGGGGCGAGCCTATTGCTGTTACCGGGCACATCACCAGACTCCGTGCTGCTACTGAGAATTTGGAAAAACCCAATAACACTTGCACGACCCGTGAATCGAATCGGGGACCTCCGATCAGCTGTCGCTTACGCTATCCTCTGGACCACGGAGGCAGTCCAAAATACTCGAAGCAAATTTACTGTCATTTCGGTAAAACGCTAGCCATTACGCTCGATAGAAGGCTCGCCAAAACACTCTCGTTTAAAAGTGAATGGTCAAGTTTATCAGCAACTATAAGGAAATCAATAAAAATAAATATAAATATATTTCTTGATCTAATTACTTCAATATTAATAATTAATTTGATAAATTATTATAAATTTATTTGATGTTTGATTAAACAATTGGAACTAAACTACAGTATACGGATTTTATCGCGTTATATTAGTTTCACTGAGTTATTACATTTAAACCGAATGATCTAGAAACTATATTTTTTAATTTATTATCTACTAACTGACGTTTACAGGATTCATGGTCACGCAGACTGAGGTGATATTTTTCTTGTTCTTGAAGTTATCTCAAAGTACCCGAACATTTTTCAGCTATTGGTGTTGCTATTTATGCAGAATGAGCTCACAGTGTCCTTAGGTCTTCTGGTGACTTTGACATTCTTGAGTTTCATTAGCCTTATGACAGAGTCCCAAACTGGAGGAACATTCATACAGGAACCAATATAACACAATAAAGTTCGTAACCTGTAGTTTAATTTCAATGTGTACCTTATTGGAATTAAATTGTAATACCAACATTCGCGTAAACTCAAGAAGATATTATTTAATGAAACAATATCAGAAACTGATTTATCAATATCACAGTGACATATATACATTATATAAACATTTTTCTGTACATTCTCGTATTTCACTTCAATTTTTATTTATCAATTATGAAATTGACATTCAAATATACTTTAATTTGTAAATCATTATATATGCTGTATTATGTCAGATGTTGGCTGCTCTCAGTTACGAAAATGTCTTTAATTCTGTTATTTTCGAACCCAGATCCATTATACGATACTTAAATTTCTTTTCACTTACTTGCTATAGTAATGTTTTCCCCTTTGTAGGCGGGACCTTAAAAATCCATAGGATTTGCGATAGGAATGTATAATAACAAATAGTTGGTGTTTCGGATTGTTGGGTCGCAAAGTAAATTCGTCACGAAAAAAATAATAGGGAAATTCGTCTCAATTGTAAAAAAAAATCATTATTATAATATTTATAATTTTACATTCGTCAAAGTGAATTTATCCGCAGGGATAGCAGAAAAAAATTAACTTAAATAGAATAATTATGGTGTTTATTATCAGAGCAATTTTTATAATTTACTAGAGCATGCCAGCAGCTACGCCTGCATTTTTTTTAAATTTACCCGTTTTGGCCGATCCCGTGGGAATTTCGGAAAATCCCTTCTTAGTGCACCCCTACGGTCCCCAAGGAACATACATGCCAAATTTCAGCTTCCTGCGCCCAATAGTTTCGGCTGTAGCGTGTCTGTCAGTCAGTCAGTAACGCAAGGATTTTATATATTAAGATTTTTAAGTAGGTAGTAGGTAATTAAAATGAGAAATTGTGACGATTGAACAATAACATCTACCTAAGTCGTATTTTTTGTTACACGTGACGAATTTACTTTCAATGTATGGAGTTTTAAAAATGTGATTAATTTAATTTTGACGAATGTAAACTGATTTGGTTATGTGCGGCGTTTGCGCCTGTAAATACTTTTTACAAGAATCTTTCAATCCAAGTTTATTATTTAGATTTAGATCATCATCATCATCATACCTACCGGTAGAAAATCGCTGGATGTGACTGACATAATTATTATTTCAGAGCCTAAACCATGAAGCTTGGTTCCTTTCATGACAAAGGTACCCACTACGGAATAGTTAGCCCTACATAGGCAAAGAAGAGGTTTAAAGTTAGTCTATAATCCGAATTAGAGCCACCACTACGAATCTGCGCATAACAGCCAGTCAAATAAAACCAGATCAAAGACGGATATTACAGATGGTGATCCAGCTTATGTATTTAATGTTACTGAATATAATTCCAAGAAAATTAGTTTCAACGTTGTGTTAAAACACAACATAAATACAATCATCAAGACATTTTTAACTCAAAAGTTTTCATTCACATATAAATATCTACACCATAAAATAATAAATACGACTATTTTAGGATTTTTATTATTTTGTGGTGCGTCTGAACTTTCAAATTACAAAATATAATGGAATAGATGTTCAGGTACGCAATTCTAATAAAAAAATATGTAAATCAGTTAATTATAATAACAAATAATTTACCATTCTCCACGGCACTTCAAAAACATGGCTCAAAAAACATGACTGCTCGTAAATCAACACTCATTTTATAAGAGGCTTCATCGTGACCAGTCGTTCTAAAACATCAAAATGATTTATGCCATAGTGCTTTGTATATTCAGTGTTCTTATTTTCAACATCATATTTATTCACGGATATGAAGGACCTCGTGCTGTGGTACATTATATAAATAGTGCTAGTGAAGGTGCGCAGTCGTCAGCTACGATAGAAGTTGTCGGGAATAGCGCTCAGTCAGCTACAACGGATATAGCTGGGAATGGCGCCCCGTTGCTACCAACCGGGAATAGCGCTCAGTCGCCAACAACTACAGATATGGCCGGGAGTGACGATCAGTCGCCGACAACAGATATGCCTTTGCCGCCGGTGAATTTTGTGTTTGGAGGAGGTTGTGTCAGCGGGACAGTGAGAGTTGGAGACATTTGCGTTTCGGCTGAATAATATACTAATTGTTATCAAGTGAAACTTCTGGATTGATTGTATTTACCAACCGTCTGCTATTCGAAGTGAAAGATAATTTCAAAATGATTAAATTTTTATTATTTTTTTATGGATTACTACGTCATCAGAATATTGAGTATAGTTTCAAGTGGTATATTATTACTATGTATTTATTTTTACCGTTCATCAGTGTTACAAAGTGATCTAATTTAAGTAAACGCCATTTAAATTTTGAATTTCAATATAACTGCAATATAAATATGCGATATAATTTTATTTCTAA
Source organism: Euclidia mi (assembly GCA_944739405.2). Classification (NCBI taxonomy): domain Eukaryota; kingdom Metazoa; phylum Arthropoda; class Insecta; order Lepidoptera; family Erebidae; genus Euclidia; species Euclidia mi. Next base: position 8,298,731 of record OX123188.2, on the reverse strand, counting down.
TTGGCTGAGCTCGCGGTTACATCCGCGTTATTTACGGCTACTGCCTAGCACGTGGCTCATAGAGTGATATTATAGGCTATTGACTTCCTCGATAGATGGGCTATCTCACACAAAAATATTGTTGTAATAAGTAACTAAATAGGTTATGTTAGGTTCCCTTTTGAGCCTTAATCCGAAAATAGGAGCCCTGCGAAGCGGGGCTCCGTCAACCTTATTTTATTAAACTAGTGTGAAGAATGTGGAAGTTGGCAGTGCCATACACACCGATGGTTGGAGATAATTTTTTTTTTTCACAGGAAACCAATTATTTCTGGCAAGTGAAAATGGTGAGGGGGGCCTCACCATTATCGTTATTACAAATTTTGTTGTCAATTTTTCGGAATATAGTTTGCATGCTTATAAAAGTTATGGTTATGCGTCATTATGCTTAATATGCTTATAGTAAATAGGATTAAAAAAATTATGATTAAAAAGTTATGACAAATGAGTATTATGCGTAACTAATGTTAAGACAAGTAACATTATGCAATGTTAAATTATGACATAAAATCGTAGGAATAAAAATAGAGAACCGTATAACACTCATATATAGTTAATAACATGATTTAATGTTATTATTTGAATTGTGTTTGTAAGAATGAACAATATAATTCCGGGCCACATAATACCATTTTTTCTATGCTGCCACTTATGAGTGAGTATAATCATGCACGAAGATAAAAATAATATACCTAATTAAGGTTACGTCTGCGGTTGGTACTCGTATATTAAGTGAATTTTTAATGTTGAGTATTCAAGGTTTGATTATGAATATCAATAGATTTTTTTATTTATTTAAATCCTTATGCATATCACATAAAAAAAAAAACTACAAAGGCGGACTTAATGCCAAAGAGGATGCCTTTTAACCTATCAGTAACCGTTAGGTAGGCTAGGGACATAACAAGGTGAACTTAAACACGTGAAATTGAAGCTTTTTAATTACGATTACATAAGTTACTAGTTAAGAAAACAACATTTATAAGCTTTTTAATTCATAGACAAGAATAATGTCATTCACGGCTTTTTTATCGCTTTAAAGCACCGTTTCCGTTACGCGATACAAATTGACAGGACCTTTTTTTGTTCCTGTTTTATTTAGGGGTTTCTATCCTTACATGGATGTGTCAACCCCTTAGGAACTAATCACTACATAGTATAAAACAAAGTCTATCTTCTGTCTGTCTGTCCCTATGTATGCTTAAATCTAAAAAACTACGCAACGGAGTTAATGCGTTTTTTTTAATAGATAGAATGATTCAAGAGGTAGGTTTATATGTATAATTGACGCGGGCGTAGCCGCTGGCGACGACGTCTAGATAACTTATAATTAAAATTGAATCGTTGCGGTTGTGAGAGTCGACTAAGCGAAATACACTAAGCAAATAGTATCTTTGCGAAGAAAATATGGCAAATTGGACAACAAACACTTAACGAACCTGTCTGGTAAGCGTGGTATTGACTCATATTGAATCCTATATCCAGCAGTGGTATGAGAAAGTTTGTATGAATATAGTACCATTATATTTGAACTAATATATAATTATTTTATGTGTTGTTCTTCAGAGCCTTGATGATTATTTTTTTATTTGAATGCAGGTGCGTCTCGTATTCAGTTTAGTTTTTTTTTCTGTTATCCTTTATAACTTCTTAATTTATAATCCTATGTAAGTTTATACAATTATGAGGATATTTTGGATTCGTTTTTTTAAACATAGTTTTAAGTATTTGATCAGTCTAATAAACACTAGTTATAACCTAACCTAAGCCGTTATTTACGTAGTTACAGTTTACTTCGCTCACATTATAATTTAATTTTGTATTATTAGATTTCCAGGAAACAACCGTCATAGTGATTATTTCCTTAGAATCTAAAATAATAGACACGTTGAGGAAATGCCAAGTTGGTACACGATTTGTCTGATAATCTGAAACATACTATGGCTTAGTGATTTAAGCGGTCGGTACGCTTTTTAACGCTGCGTCGAGTGTTGCGGGTTTGATCATTGTGTGATCTAAGAATTGTTGGTTCGAGTCTGAGTGTTCTCTGTGTTTGTTGTTTGAATACTCATAAAATTCTCCTTCATGACAGCCCGGATTGAGGGCTTAACGTGCACTTCGTGGCAAGCGATGATTTACAATTTAATACAAGTTGGTTATTGACGAAAGGTCACCTATCATGCTCAGCAGATACATGAATACAGTGTTAGGAATAATATCAGTATTATTCTAAACACTGTGTTCAAGGGTGCATAGGGTTCCCACCAAGAACTTAGGGTCCCAAGCCAACCTCACCTGCATTGGTGCACCTGCCGATCAACGGATGAGGCTCTGGCAAACAAAATATCCCGATAAGCGGCAATAGGCTCGCCACCTATTACGTGGGATCAAAACACTGGCGAAAAGTGGGCGTTTAATATGCCTCTGCCTACCCCTTCGGGGAAACAGGCATGAGTCTATGTATGTATGTATGTATGTATGTACTGTGTTCAAAATCTTTAAAGGATAATGTAATTCGCACAATCATCTAAGTAGAAAGTGTCAGAATTACAAGAGCAGTGTTTTTGCTGCTAGCAGTACTTCTTAAAACAATCAGTACTAACTAGTGCAATATAAAACATTGAAGATAATTTCTTACTTCTTCAATGCTATTTGAGCTTTCCTTGAGAACAGTCGTTGCACTGAAATCAACATGAAGTATAATATTGCTGTGTATAATCTGTGTTTTCCTAGCAGCAAATAGCGATCAGTTGCCAATTAATGTGTATAAGGACATTGACATGATTGACAGAACTCCTTCTGGGCTTGAGAATGGTTGTCCCCCCGGAAAAAAGTGAGAGTTAATGATATTTGTGTTGAATTGCAAGGCTGACCATTGTCTTTACATTAAATAAAAATGAAATCATGGTACAAATTGTGATAATTGTTTATTTTTTGTTTTTAAGTTTATTATATGTATGTGTTAGTGTTTTATTTTCTACTTGGCTACTTGATATTTTTGCACTTATTTCGTAACTTAGCTTATTCTTGACTATAGTTGTATCTAGTAGATGCTATCGTTGTCGTTGGTCCATTATTTTGAATACTGCCGTAGTTCTGTTATAAAGCTATTTATTAGATTTTGTTTTTTGACTCACGCGTGTATCCCCGAAGGGGTAGGCAGAGGTGTAATATTACACCCACATTTTGCCATGAATTTTAGGTCCCACGTTATAGGAGGCGAGCCTATTGCCGTACCGGGTACATTACCAGACTCCGTGCTGTTACTGAGAATTTCCGAACGGAAAAACCCAATAACACTTTGCCCGACCCGGGAATGGAATCCGAGACCTCCCAATCCCACGCGCACATTTATGCCGCAAGACCAACGAGGCAGTCTATTTAGGCAGTCTTTCGAGGCAGTCTAATTTTATAAGAAATAGTTATACAACTTTGTCTTAGATTTCTTACATTTACAATCTTACGTTATATAGGTAAGATTGTGAATGACTCAGTGTCAATATTAAACTACTTGGTTAATGTTTGACAAATATTTAATTGTACGAGAACGGTCAAGGTTTTCTTGGACTATTAATATGATTTCTATCATTCTCTTAGTTTCTTCCTGGTTAGAACCCGAGGTCCGCTTTCTAGTCTTACCGGCTTTGACTAAATAGGTATTAGTTTTTCCACAGAGCTACTGCCTGTCCGACCTCCGCGACCCAATACCTACACTCCATGGTTTAGACTAGTGTCAGTTTATTCATAGGTACTGGCACACTATAACGACTGTCAATAATCTTCTTCCGGAACCGGCGTACATGTATGAACAGAGTAATGGATGTAGAGGATGCGCGTGAGGTTTGTAAGGATAGATGCAAGTGGCGTTCGGTTGTCTCTGCCTACCCCGACGGGAAAAAGGCGTGAGTATATGTGTGTATGTATGTATGATCTTCTTCATGACAGCCGGGACTGAGGGCTTAACGTGCACTTCGTGGTACGGGGCAAGTGATAACTTACAATTCAATTCAGGCTGGTACACGACTTGTCTGATTATCTAAAACATACCTACTACTGCCTTGTAATTTAAGCGGTCGGTATGCTTAAAAGAAAGAACACAACATTATTGTTATATAATATCCAATTCGTTTTAGAACAATAATTAAACAAATCACTTTTAAAACCAATACCTTCACCACATATTATATTTTAACTACAATCACTCGCAATGTATATTTGCATAGTAGTTAGACTAGTTAGTATATGGTGGCAACTGATGTCACATCAAAATGACGGAATACCCATAACCACCTCAGCTAGTATGTGCGATACTTGATGTAGACGTTTCAAGCGAAGTCCGGTTCCGTGCTAAAATTAGCCTCTAAAGGCTCCTAAACGCAGTTCGCAGTGCCCCAGCGTGCACCCAGCGGCATGCAAAGCCACCGGCTTGAAGGTGCCGCCGCCGGCATGGCCGCCAGCGTAGGCCGGCTACTTGTGTGTGTTCGTTCTATACAACTGGAATGATGCCCGGCGGGCTTCTGCAGCAGATGTCGGCGGCACTGACTATTTGACGCCGCCTCACCGTCTACTACTTTATAAGGCACAAGTTTGAACTCACATCGAATACTGTTCTCATCTTTGGTCACCACAGTACCAGCTTCAGACTTCGGTCTTCAAAAGAAGTGTTTTAGTCAACAGATATCGATTGATGCATAGTAAACTAGAGGAGCGAAGCACACATTGTAAATACAAAAATTATTTTCACATATTTTATTTACTCTTGACTGTTAGAGAGCTGTTGGTTCCACGAACATATTTCAATCGATATCAGAAGTCTCTACTCTTAAAATCCCAATGTCAAACAATGCGGCAGTCATTCTAAAAAGCTTATATTCTGTCAAATCTGTTAGACTCTAAGCGGACCTCGGACAAGAATGTATGGATGCAACCGTGATAACGCGAGGTCCATTACGTAATCTTCTTTTTACGAATTCCTCGGTTTCTGATTTGGTGCAGGAATATCGAGAGGTCCTTTGTCACCGCTTGCCTATGGTTCGGAGAGTAACTTAGGACGACGGCTCAGGACATTCTTAGACAATCAATAGTGACAATGACCTAGTCGAGGACACGGCGCTGACAGCAGAATTGGTCTTACTTTTTCTCCCGACCTTGGTTCTGTCTTTATTCCAGAGCGATATATTTAGCTTTCCTTGACCTTTCGAACAACAGGCATAGTACTTGTTTTATTTCGATATATAAACGACAACGAAAATACACAAAAATAAGTATATAGATTTTGACGAATAGGCCAATTTCTAACACAACTTATAATAATATGTACTTAAACAAAATGTTGGCTGAATAATATTGGATTATAAATTTGAAATAGTATTTTGTTATTTTAACAAAAAAAATCCGTTGCAATGTTATCTCAAACAGGATCATGTTAACCTCTAGTTTCACGTTAGGCACAACTAATCTTGATTTGAATATCGGTTCAAATGTTATCAGAATAACTACGTTACTGTTTTACTATGGTTCAATAGGGTGATTGTTGACCAATCCATTTTCATTGTTGCACATATTATCAATATTGAAGCAACATTTCGCACAAGGCTCCACCTGCGTGGGTCAATTTTTAGCGTCAGATTATGTGGGAATTTGTCTTATTAGTGCTCCCCTACACTCTCCAAGAAAGGCAAAATATATCAATTTTCAGCTTCTTGTGACCAGTAGTTTTAACTGAGTTTAGTCAGTCAGACAAAAACGCAAGAATTTAATATAATTATACAGATTGATAATGTTATTTCACTACATATAAAACAAAGTGTACCTTCTGTCTGTCTGTCCCAATGTATGCTTAAATCTTAAAAACTAAGCAACGGATTTTAATGTGTTTTAATGGTATACGCGGGCGAAGGCGCTGGCGACGTCTAGTATATTTATAAATGTTATTTATATTTAAGTATAAGTTTCTATGTAATATTATTTATTTGCAAATAAAATTAAAGTATTACTAGGTGACTAAAATGAATTAGTTTATCTTTAAGTGGATGCAGGCAGTATTCCTAATTATCATTTTCAATACGGTTGCGATCCAGGACTCCGTAAGGGCTGAAATGCGCGGCAATCGACAAAACACTAGGAATTCCGAAGACCATGCGAAGCGGGGCCATTGTTAGAAAGCTTATCTCGGACTCCAAGGTGGATGATGACGATGTCAATGACTCCTCAATATTGAGATGATTTCTAATCTTTGATCAGTAACATTTAGTCATTTCGGAAATTCTGTAATCACCCCGTTTCTACAAAAATGATGAATCATCTTCAAGTGCTGCATTGTTAACAGTAAACGTTCACAGGTAGTAGAGCCTTGCTGATTTCAGCATGAATGTGCCGGCTCGACCGGGGAAGTACTGCCGTAATAATGAATAAAAAAGACGTTAAGTACCTAGACTGTTGCGTTTCGTTCGATGAGTGAGAGCACCGGAGGCCCCATCCCCTTTCCTTCTCCCTCATCCCACTCCTCATCCTATCCCTTTTGCCAACCCCAAGGGGTGGCAACGCACTTGTGACTCCTGTGGTGTTGCTTGTGTCCATGGGCGGCGGTAATTGCTTACCATCAGGCGATCCGTCTGCTCGTTTGCCGCCTATTACTATTAAGAAAAATATAAAAAATAAATAACATACGCACTATTTAATAGAAGACAGCGATAGCTTAGTGGAGATACCAAGAGACTGCCATGCAGAGGGTTCAAGTTCGAATCAATGGTGCACCTCAATGACTTTTCGCAGGTGTGTGTGTGTATTGGATTGTAAATTGTCGCTTGCCCCGCGCCTCGAAGAGCACGTTAAGACCTCGGTCCCGGCTGCCATGAAGATCATTGACAGTCGTCATAGGGAGTCAGTAACTATGGATACACTAACACTCGTCTAAACCAAAGTTTTGGGTTGCGGCGGTCAGACAGGCTGTGGTCCTATGAAAAAGCTAATATTTAGACAAAGCCGGTTAGACTAGAAAGCGGACCCCGCTTGCTAACCGAAAAACTAAGAGGATAATAGAAATAACATTAATACGAAACCTAATAGTTCAAGAGAACCTTGGCCGATCTCATAAAATATTTGTCAAAAATGAACCAAGTCGTTTATTATTGACACTGACTTATTCGCAATCATACGTATATTAAAAGTTCGTAAAAAATAACATTCAGAATGCAAATGCAATTTAAGAAATTGTTTTATAAAAACGGCAGTGTTCAAAATAATATACCAACAACATCAATAGCATCTACTGGATACAACTATAGTCAAGAATAAACTATCTTATGAAATAAGTGCAAAAAATAACAAGTAGACAAGTAGAAAAAAACAATAACGCATAAATTTTTCATAAAAAGACAAAAAATTAAAAAATATCAATTACCATATTTTAATGTAAAGACAATATGGTCATCAGTCCACTTCAAAACTAAGATCATTAATTCTCACTTTACCCGTGGGACAAGCATTCCCAAGACCAGCACCAGTTCTGCCAATCATGTTAATAGACTTATAAAAATATCCATTTGGCAACTGATCGCTATTTTGCCGTTAGAAAAGCACAGATTACAAAGCAATATATATTCTTCAATATAATATAACTTCATGTTGATTTCAGTGCAACAAGCTCAAATAGCATTGAAGAAGTAAGAAATAATCTTCAATGTTTTATATGCGCGCGTACTGTTTGTTTTAAGAAGTACCGCTAGCACCAAAAACACTGTACATGTAATTGTTTATTTATCTGATACTTTTTACTTCGATTTTTATAAGGATTACATTATCTTAATATATAAGATCCTTGCGTTACTGACTGACTGACAGACACGCTACAGCCGAAACTATTCGGCGCAGGAAGCTGAAATTAGGCATGTATGTTCCTTGGGGACCGTGGGGGTGCACTAAGAAGGGATTACCCGAAATTGCCACGGGATCGGCCAAAACGGGTAAATTTAAAAAAAATGCAGGCGTAGCTGCTGGCGTCCTCTAGTCGTTTATAGTTTTAATTAAATATGGAGAAAGGTCATGATGGGCTCTTTTTTACAGTTCAATATTTTGTCCAATGTCGGGCTCATAAAGTAAAACAGCACCTAAGTCTGACTGACTTTGGTAAGTAGCAATATTATTCCGATGAAAAATTACATTGGAGTTGCATTTGTCAGAGGACGCAACTTAATTTTGGATGTCTAGGGAGGGGTAATAATAAGATTGCAGCACTGCTCGGTCACTCCGTGGTCCCTCATATATTCTTTAAAATGAAATGTAATCTTCTTATAATATAAAAATGAATTGCAGAATCTGTTGTTAAGCGCAAATTTCAAGAGCAGATAAACCGATTTCGCTTATTCTTTTTTTATAATTGGTAGCGCCATGTACCTTCCTATCTATAATTAATCGCATCAAGATCAATCGTTCCACGTCTAGTGCGAGCGATACCATATTTCCGTCCCGCTCTATCCCACTCCCTGGAAGAGGCACTGCCTTTCGCCTGATTCGTCGACGCGATCGTGGACGCGAGTGACAGTCCAGAACATTCCGCTCGCTGAGAACGCCGTCTCGTATCGTACCGCGCCGCTCCCGTGTGTGTTTATTACCGCTGCCACCAAGGAAAACCCGCTCGCAAGTGAAAGTGAAACGAATGGTGTAGTGTAGTGAAACAAGCAGCTGCATCACGAAACCACCAGGAGACTGCCCTACGAAAACGAAGAAGGTTGTATAAGGTAAGTGCCCTCCATCCTTGAAATATCCTATACCCACTCAATCACCCCTTCCCGTAACCATCTCCTAGACGGCGAAGAACCGCTATCCTCTCTATACAGTCCATTTCCTTCTCCAAGTCGCCTAGAACCCTACGGTTTCGGTGTAACGCCGAACCAATAATATTCCTTAAAATACAAGGATGGTTCTTACGGAGAGAAAAAATTTAAAATATAAATTGAAGAATCGGCTGTTAGGTGGTACAAAGTTCATAATCATTAGCTATCCAATTAATAAAGATATAATAATGATAAGCTTTATTTATTCCATGCTTAATTACAGAATTTAAAATAAGGTATATAAAATTTGAAAATACATTTGCATTTATAAGTGTAAAAAGTTTCCTGAAATCCTCATTTACCCTATTTTTTTGCAAAGACATACATTTTATACATATAAACACCCTGACCAAGATTTACATCCACATTCATGCACACAAATGTTTGACTTAGCGGGAATTGAACCCGCGACCTTGGGCGTAGCAGTCGCTCACACTCCCGCTGCACCAACCGGTCGTCAAATAGAACGCTTTGTTTAAGCTACAGTGTAACTTACTGATTCGGAGGAATTACCCGTGTGCTTTGTGGCTAGACATACGATATATACGGTCAAATATTGAGTCCAGCCGTTTGTGAATGTTTATAATATTATGCAGAAATAGAAGAGCTTATTCATCGGAATAATACATAGCCTACTTTTTAGTGTTCCGTAGCCAAAAATGGTAAAAAAACGGAGCCCTTAAAAAACGGAGACAAACAGATGTGATGAGTCTAATCACATCTATTTGTCTGTCCGTCCGTCCGTATGTCACAGCCACATTATACAGAAACTATGGAGACAACAGATTAGAAAAAATTTACAAAAGCCGTGATATTATAATTTCACTAGTGACATTAATTACATAGATTATAGTCAATTACTTGTATTACTTACAGTTTAACGGGCTAGTTTCAGTGCTATTATAATGTCACTAGACCGATACAGTGAAATTGTAAGGCAGTGATATTTTGACAATAACAGGTCCCGGTTGCCATGAAGTTCATTGACAGTCGTTAAAGTGAGTCATGAATAAACTGACACTAGTCTAAACCATGGAGTGTAGCTATTGGGTTGCATAGGTCGGACAGGCAGTAGCTCTGTGGAAAAATTAATACCTATTTAGTTAAAGCCGGAGACTAGAAAACGGACGTCAAACTAAGAGAATAAAAAAAACGAAATTAAATTCATTTATTCATCTAGGTCACAAGGTGACGATTATGAACGAATTATTTTTAAAATAAGTACTTAATGCTTCTACTGTAACTCATTTTCATAAAATTAGTGGAAATACAATGCAAATGTAAATGTAGTGAGTTTAATGACCTAATAATACTTGATTAGTCATTTAAAAGAACAAGAGATACTTATTATATAAAAAAATGAAAATGCAAGGTATCGATATAAGTTCAGAATAAGTACAAAGATGAAGAGTTGGCTAGTGTAATGACATCTATCCTTATCCCTTTTTTTTGTTTTACGAGGTGGAAAATCCCTTCGGATCTCCGACTCTTGGGGAAATGAGAGCCAGAGTATGTGGTTTTACCACTAAAAACCACCTCGACTTTCTCATGTACGCGTGTGTCGGAGGGTCGGGTATCGCCGAAGCATTCGTCGCAACCCCCCGACGGGTATAGGCCCGCCAGATGGTCAGGCGGGCCCCGAACAAAACCCCCTTGGCGGCGGATGAAGGTGTTGGGCTCCACCGCCAAAACACCCAGCGGCCGCAGAGGATAGGGTGGACGGCAACGCAACACTGACACGCCTCTACTCCCGCGACCTCACCCGACTGCGAGGGACAGACAGAACTGTTCCCCGCACCCGCACTTTAGACGCATCCTACGCAGGCCACACTCAAGCCCTCGTGGAGCGTCATCCCGATTAGCTTCACCGTGGGTGTACCTCAATCCCACGGTTACTGAGCCCCCACCACGACAAGGTGGAGATCCCACGGGGGGGATCTGTCCTTATCACTGAAATAATCATTAATGCTATAATAACCTTTCCTAATAAGGCAGACTTTTATTTTACTTTTACATACATACATACATACATATCGTCACGCCTTTTATCCCCGAAGGGGTAGGCAGAGGTGTATTTCTACACCCACTTTTCGCCAGATATACTTTAGTCCCACGTAATAAGGTGCGTGCCTATTGCCGTACCGGGCACATTTCCAGACTCCGTGCTGCTACTGAGAATTTCGTGACAGAAAAACCCAATAACACTGCCCGACCCAGGAATCGAACCCGGGACCTCCCGATCCCACGCGCACATTTATGCCGTGAGACCAACGAGGCAGTCGTATAGGGTGTGATGTCGAGTTTTCCGTCTCTACGCAAAGATGGTATTTGCATCGTGTTATCCCTCAGTCGCCTCTTACGACACCCACGGGAAGATAGGGTCGTGGTGACACTTGTATTCTATGCCGTCAACCACACGGCTAATATATATATTTTACTTTTAAACGAACTAAATGGTAATTCTAAAAGACTAATTGGTGTTTTATTGTATATACGTACTACTGTTTTGAGTATTTATATTATGTATATAACTTTTTGTAGTAAATAAAGCTATAGTTTGCCTAATATACAATATATTAGCAAATAAAAATTAAAGCGTTCCCTAAGAGTATATTTTGCACTTAACATGTATATTGCTCGTACCTATTGCTCATTTTTGTAGAACGAAAATATTCTGAATATCCACAGCTTTGCCCCATAACAAAATGCCGTAAATGTAAACACTATGAAAATAGCTAAAATACACTAAACGAGCCGTGTCGACATCAGTAAGTTGTCTAACTTTTCTGACAGACATGCTATATTATTATGTGCACCCCATTGTAACTTATTATCTAATGTAATGCCAAGAAACACTGTCGAGTCAACTGTGTCAAGTTCCTCCCTATCTAGCATAATATTAGGTCCCAGTTGTCTAACGTTAGGTAAAGCAAAGGACCATGGGCGGAATCGTCCCCACCCATCAACAGAAATGAAATGTAGCTCAATCGACACATCTTGGCAAGATGATATTTTTTTACGACGTTGCCCAAATGCATGGGGTTTTCATAGTAATTAACGTTTAAACAAATATTTTGTTGACGCATTATTGACGATTAGTTGTAAAATACCTACTCATTTATCTGTTATAGGAAGTTATGGTACATTCTGCCACATTCACACAACACCATCTAGTCCCAAACTAAGCAGAAGCTTGTAATATGGGTACTAGATAATGGATAAACATACACATATACCTCTTGTTTTTTAAATACATCCATATTATGTATAGAAACACCCAGACTAAGACAAACATCCATGTTCATGCACACAAATGTTTGACTTGAGCGGAAATCGAACCCGCGACCTTTGGCGTAGCAGTCTCTTACACTCCCGCGGCGCCAACCGGTCGTCAATAAAGTATATAAAATAGACCAGTAATATTAACACTCTATTACTATTGTTATTTGCCTACTATGGCCATTGTAAGAATGAATATTAGAAGATAATGAATTTAAATGATTCATTCATTTATATTCGTTATGTTCTAATTTTCTGTAGTCTCTTCTATCCCACTGCTGAGCAAAGGCCTCCCCCTGATCTTTCCACGCTTTTTTGTCGCCTGCAATCTCAAGCCAACTCTTGTGGTAGGGGTCTAGGTCATCTCGCCACCGTTTTCGGGGCCAACCACGGTGACAACGACCACTTTCTGGCACCCACAGTGTCGAGATTTTCACCGAACGATCCTCATGTATACGGCTGACATGGCCTGCCCAGTTCCATTTAAGGTTAGCAGCCTTTTTCCCACATCGTCAACTTTAGTTTTTTATTTTCGTATTATTCGTTCATAATCATTTAAATGTAAGTATATGATTAGAAATACATTATTTTTGTTTTTTATCGTTACTAAATCAAGTTTTGTACTGTAATATAACCATAATATTAAAATAACTTGCAAGTGTAAAATGAAAATAAAGGTTACCTAATTAATAATAATCAATTGTTTTTTATGGATATATCCCATGGATTTAAGTAAAAAGAAGGATTTTAATCAAATAGTGGATACTTAAGGTACACATTGGCATCAGTTCCATGTGTGTTGTTATATAGGGACGGGGCCCATACATTTTTGCCCATAGTCCTTTAATTTAATTTTTTTTGAATTAAATACTAGGTTGTTTGCTGTAAACCATTGTGTAACTTGTATAAGTGCATTATTTATATCATCAAATTGATTCCTATTCCTGTCTACTTTAAAAATAAGTGACGTATCATCTGCAAAAAGTACGACATCACAGATGTTTTTTTAAATAAAAAGGTAAGTCATTAATATATACAAGGAATAGAAAAGAACCTAGAATTGAACCCTATGGAATGCCTAACTGCATAGGTAATTTATAGGATGTAGTCCCATTTACATCGACGTACTGAAATCTTTGCCGCAGGTACGACTCGATAACTCTAAGTGCGGTTTCCTGCACACCGTAGTGGCGAAGCTTACACAGTAGTGTGTCGTGATGAACGCAACGCCGCGCGCCGTCGCAGAATACTCCGATAGCATTCTTAGATGACTCCCAAGCATTATAAACGTGTTTTATGAAGCAACACCCGCATCAGTAGTGGATCTACCTTTGGTAAATCCGTATTGATCTTTGTGAAGCAGACTAGGTATATAAATTAAAGTGTCTTAGTAGCTTCTTTAATAAGAAAAATTATAGAAATAATATTAATACGAAACCTGGTAATTCAAGAGACCTTGGCTGATCTCTTACAATATTTGTCAAGCATAACCAAGTTGTTTAATATTGATTCTGAGTCATTCACCGTCATTCACAATCTTACCTACTTAACGTAAGATTGTAAATATAAGAAATAGTTTTATAAATACGACAGTATTCAAAATAATAGACCAACGACATCGATAGCATCAACTAGATACAACTATAGTCAGGAACAAACTAACTTGTGAAATAAGTGCAAAAAATAACAAGTAGCCAAGTTGAAAATAAAACACAAACGTATTTTTGTTTTTAAGTTTTTCAAGTTTTTTTAAGTTTTTAAGTTTTTTGCTGTGTGGTTGACGGCATAGAATACAAGTGTCACCACCCCCTATCTTCCCGTGGGTGTCGTAAAAGGCGACTAAGGGATAACATGATGCAAATACCATCTTTGCGTAAAGACGGAAAACTCGCCATCAAACCCTATACGACTGCCTCGTTGGTCTCGCTGCATAAATGTGCGCGTGGGATCGGGAGGTCCCGGGTTCGATTCCTGGGTCGGGCAGTGTTATTGGGATAATCTGTCACGAAATTCTCAGTAGCAGCACGGAGTCTGGAAATGTGCCCGGTACGGCAATAGGCTCGCCCCTTATTACGTGGGACTAAAGTATATCTGGCGAAAAGTGGGTGTAGAAATACACCTCTGCCTACCCCTTCGGGGATAAAAGGCGTGACGTTATGTATGTATGTATGTGTGTATGTAAGTTTTTCATAATAAACTGAAAAGCAAAAAATAAACAATTATCAAAATTTGTACTACGGTTTAATTTTTTTAATGTAAAGACAATATTGTTATCATAGCAGTTCAACACAAAGATCATTAACTCTCACTTTTCCCGTGGGACAAGCATTCTCAAGCCCTTCAGTAAATCTGCCAATAATGTCAATATCCTTATACACATTAATTGGCAACTGATCGCTATTTGCCGCTAGAAAAGCACATATTAAACACAGCAATATTAAATACTTCATGTTGATTTCAGTGCAACGACTGTTCTCAAGGAAAGCTCAAATAACATTGAAGAAGTAAGAAATAATCTTCAATGTTTTATATTGCACGAGTTCTGATTGTTTTAAGAAGTACCGCTAGCAGCAAAAGCACGCTGTAAGTAATACTCAGCGAATAGGAATGATACACATAATCGTTTGTAAACATTTTTAGATGGATATTGATTATACGTATTTTTATAATAAGGCAACTGTCGCACTAGAAATAAATTCTGTGTGCAGGAGAATCTTACGAACACAGAGAACTTCCAGACTCGAAAAACAATTCTTAGATCACACAAAGTGTTGTCTTGTGGAGATCGAACGCGCAACACTCGACGCAGCGTTAAACAGCGTACCGACTGCTTAAATTACTAAGCCATAGTATGTTTCAGATTATCAGACAAATCGCGTGCAAACTTGGCTATTCCTCAAAGTGCCTAGTTATTTTAGATTTTAAGGAAAATCTAGTAAGACGGTTGTTTCCTTATAACCTATTCAGGTAATGTTATAACTATTTAGGTGGACCTTCTATTATGTGCCGGCGACTCTACGCGAGTGTTATCCGATAGATGGCACAATATGGTGCACCCGTGAGGGCAGAGTGCCTAACCAAAATGTTATGGAAACTCCAAAGGGTTATGCCAGTTTGGGTCATACGGGGCTACCGCACTGTGTCAACAGAAGCGGCATGTGCTCTAGCCGGCACCCCACCATAAGAATTGAAGGCGAAAGTACTTGCCGAAATGTATTGGCGGACAGCAGTGGCAAAGGAAGCTGGTTCATTTCCATCGCTGGGGGAGTACGTAGGTGGCGCGATAATGCCTACCACGGCACTATGGCCAAATGGCGTGATCGGCTGAAGACCCCGCAAGCCGGTATTAGGACCGTGGAAGCGCTCCGGCCAGTCTTAGACTAATCGATTTTAAACTTTCACGATTTGTATACATCATACAAAATAAATTACTTGAAATCCAGTCATCAGCAAGTGCAACCACCGCGCCGCAGTGATAAATCTAAACGGTGTGTAGACGTCATTAGTGTAGTGTGTCGGAGTACCGACAGTGCGAACTTAAATAAAGACCATGTGATGGTAGGTGCCGAAACCCGCACTTCCACAAGACGGCGCTGACCTCTGATCAGTATCTCCGCGACCACGCTCGGTGCAAGACAAGCGAAACGTCGGAAACAAGTAGGTATTTATACCTTAAATAAATTAATTGTACAGTCTTAGACTGTTGGGCGGGGCGGCAGCACGGGACTCTCACTTTCCGACTGGTGTAGGTTTTGTCAGATCACGGGCCGGTGTTTTGGCAAATACTTGCACACGGTCGCTAGGAGAGTGCCGAGTCCCGCCTGCCACCACTGCGACTGCAGTGAGGACACTGCGCAGCATACCCTCGAGCACTGCCCAGCTTGGGATGTGTGCCGACGGGATCTCGCAGCAGTAATTGGTTTTGATCTGTCGCTACCGGCTGTAGTTCAAGCTATGGTGATCAGTGACAGGCATTGGGTGGCGGTCGCAACCGGCGGAGCGAGTCAGGGAGGCGAACTAGGTGGCGTCAGCGCGCTGAAATGCGCCTTATGCCGCCTTTAGTGGCACTGCGGGCGGAGGTTCGGGAATATCCATCTTCTGCGGTGTTCCGCAATGGGGTGATGTGCTCATCCTAATGAGCCAGGACATCGCCTAAGAGAGGTAGCCCGCTCTAGTGCGGGTGTCTCGCTGGGAGATTACCGAAATCGTAACATGTTCCGGGACCTCCCGTCAAGACGACGTGCAAGGCTCACCGCGGGTTGTTTTGTGGGTGCAGGCCCACATAACCTTCATTTGTTCGCCGAACAGAGCATGCATAAGCATTTTTCTCGCGATAAAAAAGGTAAGGTTATTACTACATACTGTTTATCAGACTGATTAAATAATAAAAACTATGTTTAAGAAAACCAAATTCAAAATCTCTTCATAGTATATAAACTAATAATTATAAAGGATAACTGAAACAATTCTAAATGGAATGCGTGACGCACCAGTACTCAAATAAAAAAAATATCATCAAAGTTCTTAGGTAAAAACAACACACATAAAAAAATCATATACCTATAAGTTGAAATTTTGTGGTACTTCATTCATACACTACCTCCTGTCCAAGGCCACAGCTGGACATTGGCCTCAATATGAGTCAATACCTACCACGCTTACCAGACGGATCGTTTAGGGTTTGATGTCCAATTTAAGCGGCGAAAATTATAATTTTTTGTTCTCTTAACTAGTGACTAATTTCATTATAATTAAATAGCTTAAATTTAACGTGTTTCAGTTCACCTTTATTTTTTTGTTCACTACGGTGGAAACTCTCCTTATGAGCCATCTCAACTCGACGCCAACCCGGCCAGAGTGTGATCGACCGGGCTTGGGACTGGCGGAGGAGGTGCGTGGGGGCTCTCCCCAGGGTGTTCGGGGCATACCCACTAAAATCACCGCGGTGTCCCTACGGGTCCCGTGTAGTGGCGGGGTCACGCGATTCGCGGATAGCATTCTTTGCCGTGACCCCGCCCGGGACTGGCTCGCCGTTGGTGTTCCAGTTCACCTAGTTATGTCCCTAACCTAATGGTTACTGGTAGGTTACAAGACATTGTCTATCCTCTGTCTTAAGTCCGCCTTTGTAATTTTTTTTAGTTGATGCGCAAAAGGATTTTGAATAAATAAAAATTGTATTGATGATAATAATCAAACGTTGAATACGCAACATGAACAATTTACTTAAAATACGAGTACCGCCAGCAGACGTAACCTTAATTCACCATCCTCCTAGCGTTATCCCAGTTTCAATGACCTCCGCAACCCGAAGGGATAGCGATATTCCATGGTTTAGACTAGTGTCAGTTTATTTAGAAGGTACTGACGCCTTATAACGACTATCAAATATCTTCATGACAACCGGGACCGACGGCTTAACGTGCTCGCCGAGGCACGGGACAAGCGATAATCGACAATTCAATGCGCACATAACGCCGAAAAGTCATTGGTGCGCGCCGTGGATTCGAACTCGATACCCTCTGCATGGCAGTCTGTTGGTATCTCCACTAGGCTATCGCTGCCTATCAGTCGTAACCTTAATTATATTATTTTTATCTTTCTGCATGATTATACTCAATAATTGCGGCATTGAAAAACTGCCCGGCATCATGTTATTTAATCTTACCAACACACTTCATAATAATAACATGATTTAATAACTATGTATGACTGTTATACATAAAGACATATTATATACTAATATAATAAAGTTGAAGAGTTTATTTGTTTGTTTGGTTGAACGCAGTAGAGTGAATTTCAACAGGTCCAATAAAATCTTCATTTCCGTGGATTTTGTTATCTTCAACTTTAGAACAATAAAAAATAGTGTTTACTTCAGTTTTTGATAATATATGTATTCTTGCTTAATATCTAGCAGATAGCTTAAAAAACTAACGAGATATACAAGATTAAAAATTTCATGCCACGGCGATGAAACATGCATGCACGGCAAAGAAACATGCGTCCACGGCAATGAAAAACTGTGTCACGGGAATGATAGAATCAATCCACGGTAATGAAATAATCCAACAACAAATGATATTTTTTAAATAATATACATACGCTCTTATACCCTCTTCTCAATAACCTTCTCGCATCGGAGTAACATTAAACAAAAAGTTTATGGAATCAAAGCAAGACAATCATTTATTTTAAGTTCCTTCACACAAAAATTAACAGAATAAAAATTAACAAATAATAAGATACTTTTCTAAAGTATGCAATAGCTATTGCTAACAACATAAACTTAGCTTTATATAATATTACAAGTTCGCTTCTTAATTTTTCGTCGCTTTTGTGCGGCCAATCTCTTCTTTCCTTTCTCTCCTCTTCTAATAGTTTCGGTTTAGGCATCTTGGCTTTCTGAACAAACTTTTGGGTCGCTGAACAATTAAAACAGCGCATATTGGACGCGTTTGACGAAGTGAAAAGACAGAAGCGTACTTCTCTCGTTAAAAAACAATTGAACAATACGTGCCCGTCTGTGTTTTAGCTGTGGACGTCTCTAGGCTGACATGATGATGATAAAATAATATTCGGAAATAGCAGATGATTCTAACTTCATAAATACGCCAAAATTACTCTTTTCTTTTATTAAATAATACCTTCTTTTATTTTGATATTTGTTTGCTTTCTAATTACAAACCTCCGTATTTAAATACTTGTAAAACGGTAAATTTGCCGGTCCTAAGCTCGGATGAATTATGAAGGAGAGGGTAGAATTTAGAAAATTAAAAAGTAACTACCTACACTAATTATTTTGCTTCATTTTATTGTCTAAGGCTACCTACATTATAAGTGCGACGAAAAAAATGCGTATGAGTAGGACGGAAAGTAAGTACTATCAATGAAGTAGTGAATGGATTGCAAAATATGCCTATGATTTAGGTGAGATTTTCTACAAAAGACAAATGATTATAACTTGGCTATTTATAGATATTATGAAATTCTTACGTCACATATATGATAATAATGTCTTCGCTAATAAATGTTCTCAAAGATTTTGTACTAATAAAAAAATAGTGGTGTATATGTGCGTGAGTAAAGATGAGGTAAAAAAGGCTGTTAGTGGAATGAAGAATGGGAAAGCGTTAGGACCAGATGGCATACCAGTGGAAGCATGGAAAGCGTTAGGAGATGATGGATGGACGTGGCTGGTTTTATTCTTCAGTAAGCTGTTGCACGAGGAGACCATACCCGAGGAATGGTGCAACAGTTACCTGGTGAACATTTTTAAAAATAAGGGTGATATCTAAGAGTGCAACAATTATCGGGGAATAAAGTTAATGCCTCATAGTATGAAAGTATGGGAGAGAGTAATTGAGTGACGCTTCCGAGAGGAGAGTGAGATTTCACGAAACCAATTCGGTTTTATGCCTGGTCGAGGTACGGTGGATGCCATTTTTGCACTTCGCCAAATGTGCGAAAAATACAGGGAGGCACATAAAAACTTGCACATGGTATTCATCGACCTTGAAAAGGCATATGACCGAGTGCCACGTGAAGTCTTGTGGTGGGCCCTTAAGAAGAAAGGAGTGCCTGGAAAATACCTGACGTTGATTCAAGCCATCTACGCTGAATGCAGAACGCAAGTCCGATCCGCGGCCGGTATCACAGCCAGATTCGATGTGGCCGTAGGCTTGCACCAGGGGTCGGCCCTTAGCCCCTACCTCTTCCTGTTAATTATGGATGCTATATCATCGGACATACAGGAAGAGGCACCCTGGTGCATGCTGTTTGCTGATGACATCGTTCTGGTAGAAGAGAGTGGACAAAAGGTGTAGAGCAAGCTGGAGGAGTGGCGGTAGAGATTGGAGAATGTAGGCCTGAGAATAAGCAGAACCAAGACAGAGTATATGTTCTGTGATTTTGGCGGTCTCTCCAGTCCTATACTGGTTACACTCGGCGGTACACCTCTACCAGTATGCTCCGATTTTCGCTACCTAGGTTCACTCCTGCAATATGACGGCGAAATTGATCGGGATGTTAGGCAACGAATTAACGCAGGATGGATGAAATGGCGACAGGTCTCAGGCACAATATGCGATCACAAAATGCCTGTGAAGTTAAAAGGCCGCATGTATAAGGCAGTTATAAGGTCTGTCGTACTGTATGGATTTGAGTGTTGGGCTACAAAGAAGATGGATGAGAAACGATGGCATGTTGCTGAGATGAGAATATTACGATGGATGTGTGGAGTGACAAAAATGGACAGAATCAGGAATGATTACATTAGAGGTACCTAGTATGAAAGTGGCGCCCATTGATGAAAAGGTAAAAGGGAGTCGATTGGCCTGGTATGGACATGTCATGCGAAGAAATGAGATGTACGTAGGTAAGAAAGTGATGAATATGCACGTAGAAGGACGAAAAGGGAGAGGGCGGCCAAGGAAAAACTGGATGGACTGTGTGAGGATGGATATGAAAGAGAAAGGGATAAACGATCAGATGACTGGTGACAAAGAGGTATGGAAGCGAAGGACATACTGCACCGACCCCAAATAAATTGGGACCAGGGCAAGACAATGATGATATGTGAGTGAGTAAGTGAGTGCATGTGATTGTGTTGTGTGTGTATGTGTGTGTGCGCGCGTGTGTGTGCGAGTCTGTGTGCGTGTGTGTGTGCGTATGTTTGAATGTCTATCGTGTGATAGAGTCCCAAATATATATCTTTTGTAAGGTTTTTTTTTATAGCATTAGGCGGCAAACAAGCAAACGGATCGCCTGATGGTAAGCAATTACCACTGCCTATGGACACAAGCAACACCACAGGAGTCACGAGTGCGTTGCCGCCCCTTGGGGTTGGGAAAAGGGATAGGATGAGAAGTGGGATGAGGGAGAAGGAATAGGGGATAGGGCCTCCGGCACTCTGACTCAGCGAACGAAACGCAATAGTTTAGTTACTGTTACTTTACGTCGATTTTCTGTGAGAGGGTAGTACTTCCCCGGTCGAGCCGGCCCATTCATGCTGAAATCACCAAGGCTCTACTACCGCAAAAACGTTAACGTGGAAATATCTTTTTGTAGTTGACTGTACAGTACAGATTGTTTTTTTTTCTTAATCATGCCGTGGCGATGAAAACATTAGTCACGGAAATGAAACAACTGGTCATGTCAATGAAACAAGTGGTCATGGCAATGAAACTAAATTGTTGCCAAAGGTATGGCAATGAAATTTTGTTTCATCGCCGCGTCTTATTTTCATTGCCATAGCAAATTTTGCCCACGGAAACCACGGCAATGAGAGCACGGTGATGAAAATCAAGGCAAAAACATCAAGTAATCAAAAATATATTAATAATTCACAGTAATTAACAGGTTACAAATAAACATAAGATAAATGGCATTCTATTGAATGCTTAATCAAAAGGACACACTTACTCAAATAGAAGTTAGAACTATCCACGGCGATGAAAAAAAAAATGACCAGCAATATAAAAATCGAATACTTACATTTGTGGCACAAAAACGCAGGCACGTAGGTATACAAGTCGTTCCAGGTCGAGCACCAAGCGACACTATTATGCAACGTTTAGCGCACAGGGGTGAGGGACGCAAGTCCTTAGATAAAACAATATTCTTAAATATATTTAGGACACGGCGATGAAAGCTAGTTCTAGGACAAATGCATTTTTACTAACCATTCGTCGTATTGTTTAAATATAGGAATAAATGTATTCCGTAACAATACTTTAACTATTCACGTATCAAATAAAACTAGGTTTATATATGTTACCGGCAATCTGTATAATTCAGGTATTCTATACAATACCTAGGCAATATATGGAATACCTAGGGCGTCCAGGCAATGTATGAAATATTATGAATATCATTGTCCATTACATACTTTACCTATTAGGTAATGAATACAATCCCTAGGGGATTGTATGAGTATCTAATGTTCCACCGGCAATGTGTAAAATAAATAGATCTTGGTCTATAATTATCAATGTTAACCAGACCTACCTATAAAATTACGGGCAAATGAAATATGTTCTATGACTTAAAATCAACTTTATTGAAATTAACAATTAGGGTGCTCCTTAACAATATTTTTATGAAAAGGGTACAAAAACATACCTTTCTGTTACTACAGTAAAATTACAATAGAATTAATGTAAACCTAAGTAAACCTAAAAGTTATTGTATTACCTATAAGTAACATAACGTAATTTGCTTACAAGTACTGATGTCACATAATAAATATAAAAAACTCAGAAGGAAGATTTTCAACATTCATACGCTTATCAAAAATCTCAGAACTTGGGGTAGTCATATTGTGTTCATCATGCGCACTTTGAACGCACGTCCCCCTTTCCGTGCTCTCGCCTTTTACATACATTACCGGCTGCGCATTCGGTATTGTATAGAATACCTAGGAAAAGTATAAAATAAATAATATTTCATACATTACCTACACGTTTTAGGTATTCTATACATTACCTAGGTATTGTAAAGAATACCGGATTATAGAGATTGCCGGTAACATATATAAATAACCAATAGATTTTTATCAATAACGTATAATACACATCAAGGTGATGTGTGGACAAACACGGCAATGAAAGATTTCGAGGTTTAATGTTTTTTTTTGGAGTATTTATTAATCCTATTTAATTAAATATTTAGTGCTACACATAGATTACCATTTCACCTAACCAGAAAAACATGTAAGAACATTATAACTATGTTTTATAGTACCGATTTCATTGATGCCACGTAATTTTTGGTCCCGGGAAATTCACCCAGTAATGTCCGGACCTAAAGGACCGATTTGAACAAAAGTTTTGTGTGAGATAGCCCATCTATCAAGGAAATCAATAGCCTATAACATCAGTCTATGAGCCACGGGTGCTAGGCAGTAGCCGTAAATAACGCGGATGTAACCGCGAGCTCTGCTAGTTATAAATGAAATAGCAAATATATATTTCATGGTTATATTGAAATTCAAATTGAGTTTACTTAAATAAGGTTGCTATGAAACACTTATGAACGGTAAAAATAAATACATATTTATAATATACCTACCACTTGAAACTATACTCAGTATTCTGAAAAATTCAATCATTTTTAAATTATCTTTCACATCGAATAGCATACGGTTCGTAAATACATTCAAACCAGAAGTTTCACTTGATAACAACAAAGGCGGCAAAGGCATATCTGTTGTCGGCGACTGATCGTCACTCCCGGCCATATGTGTAGTTGTTGGTGACTGAGCACTGTTCCCGACAACCTCTTTTGTTGCTGCCGGCCGCGCACCTTCACTAGCGCTATTTATATAATATGCCACAGCACGAGGTTCTTCATATCCGTACACAATCATGATGTTAAAAATAAAAACACTGAATATACACACAACTATGGAATTATTCATGTTTATGTTTGTAGAACGACTGGTCACGATGAAGCCTCTTATAAAATTAGTGTTGATTTACGAGCAGTCATGTTTTAATGTGCCGCGATGAATGGTCAATTATGTGTTATTGTAATTAACTTTTCTGTTATTAGATTTTTTATTAGAATTGCGAACGGGAACATCTAAGTTATTTCATTATATTTTGTACTACAAAAGATCCGACGCAAGCTATTATACCACAAACTAATAAATAATAAACATGAACAAAAACTTCTTACTTAAAAATGTCCAAGTACGATTTACACTACTTAGAGTCCGGTCCTTGGAATGTCTTGATGATTGTACTCATGTTGTTTGCCCGTAAAGTAAATATAACTTTACCTGGACTAATGTTGATATAAATTACATAGTGTCGTACGGGTGATTGGTTTTTAGGTGATGAGCCAGATTCAATAACTCGTCGATCAAAAAGGAAGAAGATCAGGTTTTACTTACAAAAGAAAACACTTTTAGAATAGTACACTTCACGATATAATTCCTATATTGGTACAATGCAGCTACTTTAAAACTAAGAAAACGGATAATTGAGAATATGAGAATTTCAGGACGTGGTCCGACAAGTATAGTTGGTATTCACTGGTGTTCCGAAGGCCAGGGTCTTAATAGAAAGAAGACTTAACTGATAGCCGTGAGCTGGAGCAAAGGGACGAATGAACGGCTTCGCTCGCTTATATACGGCGTGCAGGGCGTGCGGGCCGAGGCACTCCCTCCTACGTTCGACGTCACAGTCCAGACGGAGGTGCACGACGTCACAATAGTGTACGTAGTACCATTACTGGTACCATCTAAAACTAGTACTGATATTATAGAAAAAATATAGTTTTTTTATAGTAATAGGCGGTAAACGAGCAGATGGATCGCCTGATTTTAAGGAATTACCGCCGCCCATGAACACAAGCAACACCACAAGATTCACAAGTGGGTTGCCTTCCCTTGGGGATGGGAAAAGGGATAGGATGATGAGTGGGATGAGGGAGAAGAAATGGGGGATAGGGCTTCCGGCACTCTCACTCACCGAACGAAACGCAACAGTTTAAGTACTGTTACTTTACGTCGATTTTCTGTGAGAGGGTAGTACTTCCCCGGTCGAGCCGGCTCATCTATGCTGAAATCAGCAAGGCTCTACTACCTATTATGTATAGTATGGTTATTCTCTGTAACATCTCTCCGTAGCATGTCTTTGATTTGTTTCTATTTGACTAGCCTGCTGTTCTATCAATCCACAATTTCGTAGTGCTAGCTTTAGATCGGATTATAAGCTAACTTTCAACCCGTACTTTACCTCTATAGGGGTAGATTTTTCTTAGTGGGTCCCTTCGTCACGACAGGAGCCCGCTGTCCAAAATAATATAATATTAGTTTCTCCCTTCGGTAGAGATGATAATTTTGTCATACTTTTTCTGAGATGATAAGTTTGCCTAGCAATTTTATACAGGCATATGATGATAATAATGATCCAAACAACAAACTTTGATGTGAACGATTCTTGTAAATAGTATTTACAAATGCAAATGCCCAACACGACTTATGAATCACTGGTTTGTTGTACATCATCATCATCATCAGCCTGCCGTAGTCCACTGCTGGATATAGGCCTCTCCAATGGCACGCCACTGAGCCTGTTTTTCGGCTCTTCGTGTCCAGCCACTGCCAGCCACTTTGCGTATATCGTCACTTCACCTAGCCGGAGGGCGTCCTACACTACGTTTGCCAAAGCGCGGTCTCCACTCTAGAACACGACTACTCCAACGGTTATCGGTTCTGCGACAGATGTGACCAGCCCACTGACACTTCAACGTGCTGATTCTCTGAGCTATGTCGATTACCTTTGATTGTTTGTCGAATCACTTCATTGCGAATTCGATCCTTTAGAGAAATTCCGAGCATAGCCCTCTCCATAGCTCACTGAGCGACCTTAAAATGGTGGACTAGTCGCACCGTCAGTGTCCACGTCTCGGCACCGTAACGGGTAGGACGCACTCGTTGAAGACTTTTGTCTTAAGGCTTTACGTTAGGGATGAAGAAAAGACTCGACAGAGTTTCCTAAATGCTGCCCAGCCGAGCTGTATTCTTCTGCAAGCGTCCCTCTCGAAGTTGTTTCTACCCAACTGCAAGGTTTGCCCAAGGTAGACTTACTCCTGAATAACTACGAGAGGGACCCCTTTTAGGATAATCGGTTCCGGAGAGACATGTTCATTGAACATTATCTTAGTTTTATCCAAGTTCATCCGGAGACCGATGCGAGCAGAAGAATCAGCCAGGCTGTTCAGCATATACTGCAAGTCATACACGGTTTCAGCCACGATAACGATATCGTCTGCAAATCTTAATTGTGAGAGGTACTCGCCGTTTATGTGAATACCGCGTCCTTTCCAGTGCAGCTTCTTGAACATATCCTCCATTGCATTTGTGAACAATTTGGGGAGATAACATCCCCTTGTCTCACACCTCGATGCAGGTGGATAGGTTCAGACTGCTGGTTCTGTACTTGGACGATCATAGTCGCGGCGACATACAGACCCCTCAGCACTTGGACATATCGCCAATCGATTTGGCACCGTTGCAAAGACTCTAGAACAGACCAGGTTTCAATGGAGCCAAAGGCCTTCTCATAGTCCACAACTGCTAAGCACAGGGGCTGATTATACTCCTCTGTCTTCTGTATAACCTCCCGCAATGTGGATGTGGTCTATGGTGGCGTATCCTCCTTCGCCGGCCTGTTCGGGCGGCTGAAACTCGTCGAGTCTACGCGCGCGACGGTTCGTGATGAACCTGGAAAACAGCTTATAGACGTGGCTCAAGAGCGAGATAGTACGATAGTTCTTCAAAAGAGTTTTGTCTCCCGTTTTGAAGAACAAAACCGCCCTTGGAGTTCTCCCGGATAGAAGGATAGAATTAAATATGCGTTGGAGCTGCACCAGTATAGGTTTCCCACCTGCTTTTAGCAGCTCCTTTTCCATTTTTAAGCTGCCTCAAGGCCACTACGATTTCGTCTTGACTGACGTCTGGCCACTCTTCCGTGAAGTGGTGGGTTAAAGTGGCTCTTGAATCCTTGGAGTAGGGTTGGGGACGGGACGCTTTCGAGGTGTAGAGTTTGCTGTAGAAGCTCTGAACCTCCGCAAGAATCTCCGGCCTAGAAGTGGCGACTTTCCCGTCTGACGTGGTCAGCTTCGTCAGATGACTTCGACCTAAATGCTGAGTAAAAACTTTCGATCCCCGATTTTACTCAATCGCATCTTGTATAGAGCGTGTATTGGAGCTACGGAGGTCGCGTCTTACCAGCTTGAAGATCTTTTTATTTAGATTTTTAGTGTTCTCGTCGCATCTCTATTAGCTACAGAGATTCTCGCGAAATTTGAGATCTCCTGCCGGTGGGATAAAGAGTTTTTTACTACCGATTCGCCCCAAGTATGTACTTTCACTTTGGCATTGAAGTCCCCCATGACACCATTACAGTGGGCCTTTTGGGTGTTGTGTAAGGCCCTGGAAATGTCTTCGTACATTTCTTTTACGTCATCATCCGAGTATGCTGAAGTCGGTGCATACACTTGGATAACCTTGAGAGTATATCTCTTGGCGAGTCTGGTCACAATGTATGCTACCCTTGTCGATATACTGCAGATTTCTAAAATGTTGTCAGAGAGGACCTTATGGATCAAGAACCCAACGCCGCCTTGGGATGGCTGGCAAGCTGCGTGTCGTTCCAGAATATACCTAACTATAAATTACCGTTAAGTAAACTTTATTCACATTACGTTGCCGCGTTTGCTTTGGACGTTTGATCTGACGTTGTGTGTTAGGAGACGATGAATATCGCACAAGCGATACTGTCGCGCATCGCTTCGGTACAGTTCGTACAGTAGGTATTAAAAAGTCGGCACGCTTGGTTTCAATACAAATCGTGATAATTGCGTTATCTATGTAGATCTATATCTGTGGTTATACCGCCGTTAGTCGGTCACCAGAGCCTTGTCCGCTGGTCGGCAGGATGTACCACGGGCAGGGCCAGGTGAGGTTGGCTGGGAGATCTAAGATGTCGTTGCGCTCCCATGCATCCCTGGTTTGTTGTACGTTTGTCGCAAAGTTAATTCATCACATTTTCAAAATTCCATACATTGGAAGTATATTCGTCATATTATTATGCAACAAAAATATGTGTTAATTCGACTTAGATAAGTGTTATTGTTAAAACGTCACAATCTGGAGGTTATGACGATTTAAATTACTATAGTTAAATGATGTAAAATGGATTTCACATCATTTTTGCTTAAAGTAGTGATAGGTAGCGGCGATAGCCCAGCGGAGTACGTAAGATAGCGGCGATAGCCGAGTGCAGTACGTAACGGATTGCCGAGACGATGGGCTCGGGATCAATCCAAACCTCTGACTTTGAAGTTATGTGTATATTGAAAATGTTAATTATCGCTCGCTTAATAATGTGCCCAGTAGATGACAATAAGCTCACCCCCTATTACATTGGGACCTTAACATAACTGGCCTATTCCTACGGGGATAAAAGACGTGCTGTTATGTTTTGTTATGTTACTGATAGTAAACAAAATTATTGCTTTTAGCGCTCTAAATAAAATGCCTATTTAGGTACAAACCCTATCGTGAGTTTAAAGATACATAGTTTGTAGGCAAGTATTTTATGTAATTAGGTTACATTAAAAGAAGAGTGGTTATTACTATGCTTTTTTTATCTTTATATCGTTTTCCTTATAATTGTCATTTTGTGGGCTACTCAGCCATTTACGAACGGGAACTTTTATGAAAAGGTAAGGTTAATTATGAAAATAGCTGTGACAGCAACAGAAACAGCATTTTTTCTGCTATCCGTTCAGAGAAAATCGATGTGACGAATCTACAATGATCAAAATTTTCTACAATATCCACATACTTTTTTCGTGACCAATTTACTTTATACCGAATGTACAACAACCCGAACATCTATTATGTACAAAGAGACCATCTTTGATATTTTAATCTATGAAAGACAAATTCAGCTCCATCACTGCATCCCGTCATCATCGGCTGATGGCGCCAAGAAGAACCAATAAATGAAACCACACTGTTACTTCATAACTTATTTTTTATTATAATAATCATGTATTATCAGGTAATAACAACTCATAGAATAACGAACAAAAAACTGGTGTTGTTTGCGGCTTCGTGTTACGCTGAGTGGTATAGCGTAACTTTCCATAAAAACGCCGATACACAACACACTTCGGCCAGAACTCTTCCTTGAGGAAAGTCTCGAGATGATGAGTGCATGCGCACCACGTACGACTTGAAGTTGGTGATACGCCGTGACTCCAATCTCTCGACTCTCAAAGTCCAGTTGGTGTTCAGGCGAAGGTTGTCTACGAACTCTTCGTTCTTTGTAGAGTGATGCAGTCGAGACACGTACAACTACGATTAATCTATTGACACACACCTATTGCCCGACCTTATCGATCCACTGGGACAATCACCAACAAACACTGCAGCAGGCGCGAAAAGGTCTCCTGAATGCGTCTGCTTGTTTATAACCACATCCGTTGTCGAAGGCTTCACACCACCGTTTACACCATACACATAATCCACCACCGCAACAGGTCCTTGGTATCCAGACGCCATCATAATAAGAGCAAAAACTATACACAGCACCATTTTAAATGTTATTATTTGCTAAACTGACTGTTCTCGATGAAGTCTTGAGGCTAATGAAGTGCTATTTAAACTGCCTCCAAGTTATATTTGCGCGACAATCACATATTTGATTTGACGATTCCGCAGTCGACTCCTAACATGGAGTGCAAATACCTTTTGAAAATACAATAGTCACGATAGTATATGACTCAGAAATTGTGAAATATCTTGAAGAATTACAAAATCTGTTAAGCATTTGTCATCTTGATGAATCATACACACCAATAGCGTATTGCGACATCATCGAGTTTAATGGCTGGCAAGGTCATGATCATGTGCGAGCACATATGCATTGTCATGGGACAGTATCGTGATTGAAGTGGAAGAAGAAAACTAAGCCCTTCAACGATACAAGTGGCTTACAATTTCCTGGCTGTCCTGTTGATCTAGTGGTTAGTGAATGCGGCTGGTAAGGCAGAGCAGATTCCCAACACAAATCTTTGTGTGAATATTATATCAGTTTCTGTATTTTATTTTTCATATGCATGTATTTACGAATACTATATTGTGTATTATTAAATTAGTATATTTTCCAGATATCTAGTTTTGGTACTATATGTTTACGTTTTCAGTTATCTATTTTCCATACAATATTCTACACATAGTACATGGTCTGCTTAGTATTCAAGACTGTCTCCTGCGGTAGTGTTAGCGACTGTGGATCATGGGGGTTCGGTAGTGTTAGCGACTGTGGATCGGGTTTGATTCCCGGGTCGAACAAAAAGTTATATTGGGTTTTTCTGTTAGGAATTATCCAATAGAACTTCGGAGGCAGGGAGTTGGCGGTGTCACAACCCCGCGCCTCGGAAAGCACTTTAAGCCGTTGGTCCTGCGCCCAATCTCTCTCCGGTCGTATCGCTTGTGCGTCCCATCGGACTATGGGAGTGAGGGAATAGAGAGTGACCTGGTGTATGCGCACACACTTGTGCACTATAATATATCCCGCACAGTTGGCAAGTCTAATATATAGACAAGCCGCCGTAGCTGGAATCGATCGGGAGGACATTAATAGTATTCAAGAAATCAAGAAACTTAGCAGACCTCGATTGTAAATACCAAAACTACTTTTCACATATTTTATCTACTTTTTACCTTTAAATTCTTTATTGTTACTTTCCCCGTGTTTTGCAGAGCTGTTGGTTTCGTCACAACCATATTTGGACAATGGTTATCGAGAGCAAGTACTCTTAAAAACACAATGTCTTCGAATATCGCGTCTTATTTGGGTTGCGGTGGTCAGTCACTCCGTGAAAAAGCATCTATTCTGTCAAATCTGGTTGGACTAGTAAGCGGACTCCAGGCAAGAAGACAAAAGTATTGAATGAGTAATAATAATAAATAACACGAGGTTGATTACATCATCTATTCTTTACGAAATAGGTAGTTGGTATTTGCATTTGTACAATATTATCTAGTTGTTGTTAGTCGTCGCTTGGGTCTGCCATAGAACTTAGAACGATTGCATCACTGCAGACTGCGGAAGCTGCCGCGACAGAATGCAGACAGAATAGATATTTTTTCCTACTCGTTTAATGAATTCGCAAATATTACATTGTATGTGTTATGTTACTTTAACTAAAGGACCATACTACCGTATTAGGAAATTCCTGTAATGATAGTGATGTTTGTGTACCTAAATGTTATATACTACTTTATAAAGCTGAAGAGTTTGTTTGTTTGGTTGAACGCGCTAATCTCAGGAACTACTGGTCTGATTTGAAAAACTCGTTCAGTGTTAGATAGCCCATTTATCGAGGGAGGCTTTAGGCTATATAACATCACGCTATGAGCGGGAGCGGTGCAGTAAGCCTTAAACCGCGGGCATCCTCTATAAATAAATAAAAATAAAAGACATTACCGAGGACACGAAGCTGCACACGTTGGGGGAATGCCCTGCTTGGGCATCGCAGCGGCATGGCTAGTTCGCGCTGTGACGCCCGAACTTGGAACGACTGTCTATGGTCCTGAGCGAGAGGTTTTGGAATGCCACCGTATCCTTCTGTGAGGTAGTCATACTAAGTCGATGGCGCGCCAAGCGAAAGGAGTTTAAATCACGTCGACAAAAAATTATGAACATTCTATTAACCATGTGTACGTGTGGTGACGGATTAAGAATACGGAATGTCACCACCCCATATCATCCCATGGGTGTCGTAAGAGCCGACAAATGGAGCATATTATGCAGAGAACAGCACTGTAAGAGAAGGAAAACTTGATACAAACCCTATACCAACCCGTTTGGCCAGCGTGGTATAGAAGGCCAGTTCCTCCTTTCAAAGGAGAGGCCTAGTCCAGCAGCTGGACTGTTAAAGGCTGATTATGATTAACCATATATCAAACTTTCCGTGACTTATCGAGAACACAGTCAAAGTACGTTATATTTTAATAGATAATGGAGTGTGAAATGATTTACCAACATTCGATTGGCCCATGAACCATTGATCAACACAATCTTTAAACAATGAACTTTCATCCAACGAACTTTTCAACCATGAACGTTTCGCCAACAGAACGTTACGTCAGTGAATGATTAACCATCAAAATGTTTCGACCAATAACTTTTCACCCACAGAACATTTGGGCCATGAACTGTTCCCTAACAAAATGGTACATTATTATAACGGTACGTAACGTAACAGTGATATATTTTCTCAATCTGTTGAGCACACCGAGCTTCTTAGAGGCAAATTTTAGCACGGTACTGGACTTCGCTAGACACGTCTACACCAAGTATCCCGATACTAGCTGAGGTGGTTATGGGTTAATCCAACATTTAAACGTATTCTGTGATTTTGATGTGACATCAGTTATTAACACTATGCAAATATACATTCCGAGTGATTGTAGGTACAAAATATGAATAGAAATGTGGCGAAGGTATTAGTTTTAAAAGTGTTAGATCTTCAGTTCATTATATTTACATGCTTTGTAACAACTAAGTACCTCCACTTCTAGTGAAATTGATAATATATCATAGTACACAATTGCAGATATCAGACCCTCATATTTTTTTCTAATGGTTGAATCACTAATGGTAGCGCGTAGTGCCATCTATATGTGTAGCTTAAGAACTAAGTGGCCAGAAAGGACATTGTTACAGATTGTCAAACAATGCTGCATTATAAATGAAGATATTCTTGAGCAATTAGTGGAATTGACATATATTTCTTATGTTAGAATAAACACGAAGGTCTTTAGCACTTCTCTTAGCCGTGATGTAATCCAAACTGTCAAGTATATTGACGGACTGAGTTATCATTTCCTTTTAAGGATTATAGTATGGTACAAACATCTCAGTAACCATTATTATTATTATTACTAGTCTAATTTTTGTCCCACTGCTGGGCAAAGACCTCCCCTTCCAACTTCCACTTGTCGCGATCACATGCGAGTTCCCGCCAATCCCTCCGATATGCGTCCAACTCATCCCGCTATCTTCTTCTGGGCCTTCCCCGTTGCCGTTTATTGCAACTATGCATCCACCTTGTGGTTGTTCCTGCCCATAATGGTTCTGGCAGTAACCATTGAGTTAGATAAATAACACCTAATAACATTACTTAATAAATTGTTTTTGCTGCTAGCGGTTCGTCTAAAAACTACCAGTACTTGTTCAAATACAACATTACTCATGATCTCTTAATACTTCAATGTAATTTGAGATTTCCTTGAGAGCAGTTGTTGCGCTAAAGTCAATATGAAGTATTTAGTATTGCTGAGTATATTCTGTGTTATTCTTTTTGATATAAGTTCTGTGCATGGATATCAAAGGCCTCCAGTTGTTGCACTGTAAATATACAGCCCTAATGGTGGTTTGGAGTATTCAACGGAGTATAATAGAGTTGAGAATGTCGGCCAGTCGCCAACGCCATATACTGGTATAGCGGAGAATGGTGATCAGTCGCCAGTTGAAGTAGATAAAGATATAAGCGGGCCTAGTGCTGTGTTTGTGAGTGGTTGTCCCAGTGAATCTGTCAGATCTGGTGTTAATTGTGTTGCAGTGGAATGATGATCTTATTGTCTTTATATTAATACGAAATGAAACCATGCTACAATGTGTGATAGTTGTTATTATTTTTATAGACTCACGCCTTTTTCCTCGGAGGGGTAGGCAGAGGTGTAATATTACACCCACTTTTCGCTGTGATTTATTTTTTGTCTTCAAGTTTACTATGTAAAATGTATGTGTTAGTGTTCTATTTTCTGTTTGTTTGATGAGTAACTTTGTTCTTAACTGTGTTTGTATCTAGCAGATGCTATCAATGTCGATAGTCCATTAATTTGAATACTGCCATATTTTAGAAAAGTTTCTTAGTTTTCTTACGTCCCGAATTTTTAAGCATATGTCAATTTCAAAATAAACTATGGAACATAGATGGAGTTATTTATTTTCAATAATTCAATATTTACATATTAGACAGCGATAGCCTAGTGGAGATACCAACAGACTCCCATGCATAGGGATGCATGGCAGTCTGTTGGTATCATCGGGTTCGAATCCGCGGCGCGCACCACTGACTTTTCGGAGTTATGTGCGTATTGAATTGTTAATTATCGCTAGCCCTGTGCCTCGGAGAGCACTTTAACCCGTCGGTTCCAGTTGTTATGAAGATCTTTGACACTCGTTATAGGGCGTCAGTATCTTATACATAAACAGACACTAGTCTAAACCATGGAATATCGCTATCCCTTCGGGTCAGACAGGCAGTCGCTCCGTGGAAAAGCTAATATTCAGCCAAATCCGGTTAGACTAGTAAGCGGAACCCAGGTTGAAACTGGGTTATGCTATTACGATAGGAGGATGATGATTTACATATTATAGTCAGTATACTTACCTCTACTACACCGAACCGTTTGATTCTGTTTGATTATAATAATAATAATAATAATAATAATAATATGACAGTAAGTGTGGTTTTTCCAAGGAATAAACCAGTCTTTGACCTTCGCAGTGCAGTATTAACAGGATGTTTCGATGTCACGTTACTTGTATAATTTTTTATTGTATGATTAACTTGTTAAAATTACCTATTGACTAACAGTGCTACTGTGAAGCAAATTAAGAAAGGCTTGAGTCCAGCAGTGGACTGTCAAAATCTGTAAAGGAACCATTACGCATATACAAACATACATACATACATAGCCTCAAGCCTGTTTTCCGAAGGGGAAGGCAGAGACGACGGAACGCCATTTGCAATGATCCTGACATACCTCTCTTGCTTCATTCACTACCATAAAGTTTCTCATGCTCTTCTGTTTAGGGTAATTCTGACAGCATTACCATTTTTGGCTCAAGTTGATGATAAGAGCCAGCGGAATAGCTTGTGCGACTCTCGTGAAGTTTGAGGCCTACTCGCTAAAACCACCGCGGTGTCCTTCCATCGCCGCGGGGTGACGTGCTTCGCTTCGATTATTTGTCAATACCCCGCCGTGAAACATTATCATTATATTGAGCAGTTTGAAAGCGAAGAGTTTTTTATCAAATCGTAAAACTATGGGTTTACGTGCTTCGGAGGGCACGTTAAGCTGTCGGTCCCGGTTCTTGTCTCAGGACAAGGATCGTTAGGCTATGTCCGAGACCTTTGGGTGGTCTGAAAACTCCGACATCAGAGGTAGCCACATACTCACGGGAAAGGAAAGTGCAAGATAGATTTTTTTTTTTTTTTTTTGTCATGTCACCAGTGTTGATAGAATCTGGGATTTTTTTTAAAGACGACTCCCGCACTAGGACTAAATCCTGTGCCGCGGGGGACTTGACAAACATACAACTAAAGGACACAATGAACACCCAGACTCGAAACAACAATTTATGAATCACACAAAGTGTTGTCTCGTGTGGGGATCGAACCCACAACACTCGGCGCAATGTCAAGCGGCGAGGCGGCCGCTTAAACCACTACGCCAACCGTGCAGTCTAAAAGAATTTGTCACTATAGTTTTATGAAGCTTTTCCTCATTGGAATTTCCATCTTAACTGATCTTACGTTACATACGTAAGATTGTGAATGAGTCAGTGTCAATATTAAACGATTTGGTAAATGTTCGACAAATACTGTATGAGACGGCCAAGGTTGTCTTATTCTATCAGGTTGCATATTAATATTATGTGTATACAAACTTTGTGGTAGGTATGTTATTTTTTTATGTTAGCAATGTAGCACTTAAAGATGATTTCATTCATCATATTTGTAAAAAAGTTGTAAAAAAAGACATGACGTTCATAAGTGTTGCTTTTGAAACCTCTATGAATAAATGAGTTTGAATTTGAATTTGAATTTGGTGCAGAGACAAAGTGATAATACCAAAGGTGAAAACGGAATTTCCGAAATTACTTAATACTCATCATCATCATCAGCCCTGTATATTACTGTCCCACTACTGGGCACGGGCCTCTTCTCTCTATGAGAAGGGTAAGGCCATAGTCCACCACGATGGCCAAGTGCGGGTTGGTAGACTTCACATGTCTTTCGAGAACATTATGGAGAACTCTCAGACATGCAGGTTTCCTCACGATGTTTTCCTTCACCAGTAAGTAAGCTATAATTAACAAAGTAATACACACTTAACTTCGAAAAGTCATTAGTGCGTGCCGTGGATTCGAACCCGAGACCCTCTGCGTAGCAGTCTGTCGGTCTCTCCACTCGGCTGTCGTTGCCTTTACTTAATACTACTGATCAAAAATTAGCATTAATATCTAGCATTAATAGCATTAATATCTCCATATTGACAAGTCATTGAATTGCGTCATCATCCACCTTTGAGTCCGATATCCACTTTCCTATAATGCCCCCGCTTCGCATTCTCTCCTGTATTTTACTAGTGGTTTGTCAGTTGTTTCAAGGAAGCCTTGGATCCCGACCGGGAGAGTGTTTAAATGAAATGATAAATTAGGAATGGTGCTGGCATCCACTGCAAACATACCAATTAATTTCTTTTTAAGTTATCTTTCTGTATATTTAAAATTCATGCGTTACTGAATAACTGAAGACGAGGCACAGCCGAAATTACCGCTCTTAAGAAACTAAAATTTGGCATATATGTTTCTTAGGGAGTGTAGAGCAAATGAATACAGATTTACATATAGAAGCGACTTTCTTAAGGATTTCGTGTGCCGATTCCAAATGGCGAGTTGGCGACTATCGTCAGTGTAGTACGTAGTTGGCGCCGTTGGCGGCGCTGGCGTCGTTCTCCGTCTCTTTTGCTCTCGTAGTTAAGATACACAGGAGGAACGTTCGGCTCTCTTGCACTCATAGAGACATCTGTCACAGCGCGACTGCCACGCCGCCAAGCGGCAATATGGGTCACAGAAACTTTTGTCTACAGAGCGC
Organism: Euclidia mi; assembly: GCA_944739405.2. Classification (NCBI taxonomy): domain Eukaryota; kingdom Metazoa; phylum Arthropoda; class Insecta; order Lepidoptera; family Erebidae; genus Euclidia; species Euclidia mi. Next base: position 8,262,102 of record OX123188.2, on the reverse strand, counting down.
CCATAAGAAATGCGCCTCTATGTAAATATCTATGCTCTATGGTAGAGCATTCACAGCGTCGTTGTCATTTATCTGTTGAAATAAAACAAATGCTATGACTGTTATCACGAAAGGTCAAGGAATGCTCAATATGTAGTTAACAGAATAATCATATTTTTTTTGCCGACGTGACTCAAACTCATTTCGATTGCGGGGCCTTCGACGCAAGGACCTGCAACTTAGATTATACACGTGTGTAAGTGGGTTTAAGGAACATGATGTGAAAATCCATATTATCTCTTTTCCCATTTAGCAGTATTTATTCTTAGCAAATAAAAGTAATTGTATGGACTACTCATGCTTTATTTCTAAGTCGGTTGTGATTAGTCAGTTTAAGTTTATTTATTCAGATAAACAATTATTAATTGTGTATGAATTAATACGAATTACATTAACACCACATGTTAACAGTTTAAAATAAATATTAACATTATTTATAAAATACCAATATTTGAGTGTCTTTATTAACTTTTATGGTTTATTGTAGTAAATTTCTTAACTGAGTGGAATAATTTTTATAAATAAGACGGCACTACTGTTGCTTTGTAATATTGGTAGCTTGTAAATTTCTCTTTTATGGTTCAGTTGGCAAACAGTTCAACAATTTCACAGCTTGCACTATGCCTAAAAATATTCAATATTGGATTAAACATGTTCTTACATGAGTAATAATTATAGCACTAGTATTTTTGAAATCCTTGGATCGTCATGGTTTGAAATGATTTCATATTTATCATCAACAGTCCGACTGTTCACGGCTGAACATAGGCCTCTCTTTGTTCTTGCCATTTTGTTTTCCTGTTTGATGTGGATAAAACTAATTTTGAATAGTTCATTCAGGTGAATGATATACGCAAAGTGGCCGGAGGGTGTCGTCACTGCTAAATAATATAGTATTCGTAAATACATAATTATGTATATACTTACCCCTCAATAAATACATATATTCCTACCCTTCCGGGAAACAGGCGTGAGTTTATGTATGTACATACATATATATTATAGATAAAGTACAGACACAGACATAATAATTACATAAAGATCTGTCCTGAGGGCCTAGCCAAATGGCATATACGCTAGACGAATAGAATAGATTACGTTAGTCAATGTATGGGATTGACATAAGCTTACGACACATATTTTGATTAAACTTATCGAATGTCAAATTGGTAGCCAAGTGGCAGTTTAGTCTATTCGAAACAATATCGTCATCGTTGTAGATTACCTTCATACAAACGGTAACCAAATGGCACTTTTGACAGACGACTTTCATTATAGGCGTACGACACGTATCGAATACTAAGACCCTGTAGATAGCGCTACAAAATGGCCAATCTTTGATCAGCTGATTCAGCTGTGAAACCGGCGCGAGTGTTCAAGTGCGTTCGTCCTAGTTAAATATTTATTAATTTATAATAATTATTGCAAAATGAATACACTGAGGCTATTGTGGTCCGCGCACAATGAAGAAGTGTGGCTTAGGCAGAATAAAAGAAATAAATCTCGTCAGTGTTTGGAGGAAATAAGTGATATGCCGGAGTCCTTATTTATTGAGCGATTTCGACTTGACAAAGTTACTTTTCGTAAACTTTGTCAGGATTTACGCTTACAAACCTCATTAACCGGCACTAAAAATATTCCTTTGGAAGTAAATAAGTAATATAAGTAGGTATATCAATATTTATTGCAAAGTTATGAATATGTAAGATACATCTTAATATATAAAATTCTCGTGTCACAGTTTTCGTTGCCATGCTCCTCTGAAACGGCTTGACCGATTTTGATGAAATTTTTTGTGCTTATCCGGTATCTATGAGAATCGGCCAACATCTATTTTTCAAAAAAAAAAAAATTTTGCAAAACAACGTTTGCCGGGTCAGCTAGTACAATATATATGTAGGTACCTTACCTATATCAAGGTAAAGTTAAAAATGACCATGTTTGTTTTCTTGTAGGTTCTTTGTACTCTGAGCTTTTTGGCTACAGGATCATACCAAAGAATCGTAGGTGTCACGCAACATTTACCTCAAACCACCGCTAGTCGTTGCATAAGGCAAGTTGTAGATGCACTCAACAGCAATTATATGCTGAGAAACATTACTTTTCCCCAAACACATCACGAAAGATCAAGCATCAGACAAGAGTGAGTAATATTCATGGTACCAATAATAATAATATATTATTAATACTTGTCTGTATTCTATGTATCTTTAAATGTTCCTACTTAATTAATGTATTACTTTTAGATTTCAAAGAAGATTTAATTTACCGGGTATTATAGGGTGTATCGACTCTACACACATAGCCATCGTCAAGCCGAGTAATGAAGAGCATTTATTTTTTAATCGGAAAGGATACCACTCTTTAAACGTACAAATGGTAAGATTTAAGAGAGTTTTCATTTATACTTAAGTATATAATGCAGTGAATCATTTCTATTATAAAAATCAGTGGTAAATACGTCGTTCAGTACCTACCTATATTTTTCACAGTCGCTACTCGCTACACCCCCAATCATCCGTCCGCCTTTCCCGCCATGCGGTGTCTGTCCAACTAATTTCCATTACAATTCATGATTAGTAACTAGGTCCTTTTTATTTAACAAAGTCAACTAGAAATACGTTCGAATATACATCTAAATATTCATCTTAGTATTTTAAGCCATTGTTATGTATAGGTATAGCTTATCTTTTAATTGTAGTCAAATTAGATAAAGCGTTATATGACTATACCTATTTATATGTAGAAAGGAGTGTACAAATGTATGATTATGCCTGATTCTAACACTAATTAAAAGAAAATGTATATTGGACTTAAATGAGCTCTAAACATTAATTGATTCAAATGTTTGATTTGCAGATTTGTGATCATAACTTAAGAATTTTGAACGTCAATGCAAAATACGGTGGAGCCACCCATGATTCATTTATATGGTCATCAAGCCAAGTGGAACCATTCATGCGTGAACTTCACCGACGTGGTGAACAAACATGGTTATTAGGCGAGTGTAAATGACAAATATATGTACCTACCTACCTAATTTATATTTTAATGATGTAGGTACCTTTTTACAAATTATAGCTAAACAAGAGTCACTGCTAAAATACCTAAGTTTTGAATTGTTTTAGGTGATTCAGGATACCCTCAGAGAGCGTGGTTAATGACACTCATATTAAGTGCTGCTGAAGAATTATATACCACTCGCCACGTTCAAGCAAGAAATTCCATTGAACGTTGTTTTGGCATGCTGAAGTCACGTTGGAGATGTTTGCTCAAGCACAGAACACTTCATTACCATCCTCATGTTGCCAGCAAAATTGTAACAGCTTGTTGTGTATTGCATAACATTGCGATACAAGCTCGTCTACCACCACCAGTCGACGTAGCTGAACAACATGATGATGGTGATGAAGGCGCACCGGCAAGCTCTTCTGTTCCCAGCACTCAAGAAGAACTCATGCGTGGCAGAGTAGTTCTTAATAGTTTAGTAAGTAGATTATAATAAAATTGTACACATACTAGGATTTTTAATTAATTAAAATAGAAATTCTTTTCATCGTCATCATTAGCAGCCCGGTATTTATGCTGCTGCGTCTTTGAATACGCCTGCAAACTGCCCGTTGATCTTTCGGCGGTTTCCTTTATCTTTTCATTAGTATTTGTATTACCTGTTTTGTGTATGTACCTATTTTAGAATGATATGTTATGTTTGTGTTTAATTTCAATGTTCATTTAATTTTCTGTGTTGTTTGTTGATTTTTTTGGGTTCTGTGTACCTATACCTACATATGGATGAAAGTCCGAAAGGCTCGGTCGGTCCCAGCTGTCGTGAAAATCTTTGACAGTTCGTACGGCGAGTCAGTAGTTATAATTAAATTAACTGATACCGGTCTAAACCATGGTATATCGCTATCCCTTTGGATTGCAGAGGTCAGACGGCAATCGCTCTGTGGAGAAGTTGATATTCTGTCAAAGTCGGTTAACCCGGTAAGCGGACCTCAGGCTCCAAGGCGTGCGAGTCTTGGGTGCAACCGGGATAACGATAGGACCAACCAGGTTAGATACTTCTTGGTACATCAGCTATCCTCCAGTGAACGTCCCGTCAATCGGTCCAGCCATTCCAGAGATTAGCGAAAACAAACAGACAGAGACAAAAATTGTAATAAGATGTAATTTCGGTATGTGTACCGTATAGGTACATATAGTATTATACCTATTATCTGTGACCGTGTAGGTATACATCCATATATACCTATTTAGTAAAAAGCGTAATATTACAAACAGATACTTACTCGAATTTTATTTTAAGCTAGGTAGGTTTTTACATTTAATAATATTTAATAAAAATTACTGAAAATTAATACCTACCTTTTATTTGAAAATCATTTTACCTAATGCGTGTGCAAAACTAACATTCGACAAAATTAATAGGTAAGTATGACAAGTAAAAAGCAAAAAAAAAATGTTTGTTAATCAACAACCGTTTTTGAGGCCAGTGGTACCTAGCTAGCTACTACACTTTGTACCTATAATTTTGAATTTACTTAACAAATATAATTAATTTAGCTGCTTACCTTAGCTATTACACATACTTATTTATAACTGGATCCTACGGGCATGCGTTGATATCGTTATCTCTATAAGAAATGTTGGTTGCCGATAAATTCGAATTTCTCAATGTTTGTACAAATAAACAAACATACATAAGTATATTTACGAAATTTAGCACAGGTGCTTCGAAGGTATAATTACCTACCTATAAATCAACAATATTCAAATTTCAAATAAGTATTATCAAATTCCAACACTATCCTATAGGTAGGTACATGACCTACAGGTACAGATCAAATTTATAACCTTTTCAATCTGTTACCTAAAACTAAAAGTTAAACAAAAGTTAAAAATAAACCTAGATTATAATAAAAAATACTGATGACTGCCGGTGATCTGCTCCGCCAAGGCTTCCAGTAACTTTGTCGGTCGCTGCTCCGTCATTACATCAATGAGCCGCTGACCAAGCAGACTCATTTGATGCATTACAAGATTTTGTTCGCGAGTAACGTCGATTCTCGCAGTTTCTATAACATTTTGCTCGCGAATTATATCTATCCTCGCAGCTTCTAGACGTAGCCTCTCCATCTCCCTTTCGTGATGGCGCTTGTCTCGCTCCTCTTCAAATATAAGGCGCCTTCGCTCCATGGCAGCAAATTCATCAGCCACCCGTTCAAAAGGAGTACGTCCTCTATTTCTACGCGCTCTCAATGTCTCTCGACGAGGCGTCGTTGAACGAGACGACGCTGCCGTCTGACGTCGAGAACGTGGTTGTTGTTGAGCAAGTGGTGGTGGTGGTGATGTTGATATTATTGGTGGTGGGAGAGGAAACGATGGGGATGCAGGTGTAGCTGTTGCAACAGAAGTAATGGTTAGGTGACTTATTATACAATAGGTATTAAGTTAACACAATTCACAAAAGAAGGTATGAATAGCCTGATAAAATTTTGTATGCATATAGTCACATACGCCTCCGCAGAATTAGGCTGGTAGTAAACACGTGCACGCGATATTTTTTTAATATACAATGATTTACTTACTATGCTGCCTCCTATCATCCTCCAGCAAAATATCTTGCTCTAACTCTAATGGCAATTCATTAGCAGTTTCAGCCTTAAAAAAGCAAATTGGTGACTTCAATACAAATAAATTTATTTATGAAATAAAAACAAAGTAGCTATAGCCTACTAGCAACAGTCTCGGCCAGAATATAAGATCTTACTTTCTCATAGAAAGCAGAGGCTCGTGGACTTAACAGTGGGATAGTTTATAATTATGTCTATAGGGCTATTGATGATGAAATCAATTATAGGTTCTAGTAAGTGGACTGGACAAAAGCAATAAGTAGCATTAAAGACTAATACTAACATTGAAGCCTATCTCCTGAATGCCAGCTTGACCAGCCACCGCAGACAGTCCGATGACCGCCACCACCCTCTCCTCCAAGGCAGTTAAATAAATTCGGCTGCTTGGACCACCACCTGTGCCACTGGCTTGCAGCCTTATATTTAGATATTTCTTCTTGGACTTCGTTTTTTAGTCAGCCCATACCTAAATAATTCAGTTAAGTATATTGTAAGTAAAGCAATCACCAATGTCACCTATAGGTCTACCAACCTATTATCCATTTGGTTAGGTACCTATTTAACTAGAGGTAAACAATAAAAATGGCGGCGTTCAGGGCTTAAACAGTTCTTTTATTAAAATGATGGTATTGTTATGGATAGAGAGGAAAATGAATATACTTTTTATTGCCTCATAAATTTAATTCTGAATAAGATGAAGTACAATCCCTAAACGCTGATAATTATTTTTAAAGGCATCATCAATGACTTTAACTAAATTTAATATCTTCTTGTGATTAAATATCCTCTTTGGTGTTCACAGATTACATGTGTTGGTGTTATGGCCTTCACAGCTCTTCCAGTTTTCTGCTATAACATTTTTGCAAGATGTTCGGGACATAGAACTTTAACCGTTTTTCAATATTATGGGCATCCATTTCTGAATGGTAATCAAACCATCTCCTTTGCTAGCTTAAAATATAAACTCCCCTACATCAACAAATCCACTTGATGAACCTGAAAAGTAACACATTTTCATAAACAAATGCTGCTTAATGTATGATATAAAAATGTGGGTGTTGTTACTAAAATCTTAATTTATTTAAATGATTTACAAATTTGTTGTTTGGTAATTGCATGTATTACTGCCAATATTGACATATACTTATATACACTGAAAAATTTAATCAGATTTACATTACATTAAATATATCATAATTATGTAACTAATGTTAATTAATTAAGTTCTTGCCGAACACAAATAAAAATAAATAATTATTCACACCTGTGTATTTCCTCTGCCACTAACATTCTTTAAGCCTGTGGATATGGGCCAACAACACAACTAACATAAACGAAAACAATAAACAAATTTAACAAAAATAATTAAGTAACTGAATTTACTGTAAATTAAACTCAAAAACTAACAATAATAAAGTAAACACTTAAACCTCAGACTTAAACAGAAACTGTCACGAAATACGAATGACGTGATTACCCGACTAAATGTAATAACGGTTAAATAGTTTGCAGTGCTGCCCCGCAGTACTACATCTAAATTTATCGAGCTATAATATGTTGTATGTGAAGAAATGTTTTGATTAACTGTCTTTTTAGTTTTTTTATAGTGGTACATTGCAATAATTTATAGGTAACTTACTTAAATATTATCATAATTTAATGAAATGATTATGTAATTATAGTAATGTACCTATACCTATAGCTAAAATAATGATCTATAATGTTCTTGATTATAACTTATATTTCACAAGATGTTTATATATCCAATTTTATAGGGAAAATGTAATTTTAAAGTATGAAATCATTTATTATCTTTAGCTACGTATTAAATAAAACGAAAAATGGACCTATACCTAAAATATCCTATTTTATGATTTGTTTACCTTTAGTTAAGTAAATATGTAACCAAATGGAGTAAGTATGAGTACTTACTTTAAGAATAAAATATAAATAAATAGTGAACACTAATTACTTTTTTCCATTTGTCTAGTGATTTTTGCACACCACCACCAAGAGAATTTAACAAATTGGTTAAATCCTGCCACAGCCGATCACTTCTCATCCTGCCTTGAGGCCCTGACTGCGGTCTTGATAGATCCCCACACAGATGAGAGAATTATCAGATGGAACGCGCGACACTTTTGCGTGCGGCCACTAAAGCAAATACAAAATTGAAAAGCGAATACAAACTCGTCTCAGTGCGCTACGAAGCATCGTACAGTTCACGCGTCACGATCACTTCAACTTTTAAATTCTCAAAATGCCGTCTTGTGTTCTTAAACACTGTAAAAGTTGTTCCTAAAAACAAAAACAGGAAAATGGAATATCTTTTCACAGGTAACTATTGATAATTTGACTGTTTCCTAATTTAATTTCGATAAAATTCGTATTTGTGCAAGAAATATGTAAGTGTTGCCAGTTTTTGTCGACGCCGTTCTGCCTGAATTAGGGAAAATGCACTTGTCAATTGATTATGAGATAATGATTGTCATGTTAATGAAAAATACATTACCGTATTATAAAAGTATATTGTAGATATATCTTCTTTCTCATAAATATAGTAATAGAATTTCAATTTCTATTAGTATATACCTTACATAATATTGTTTTAAGTTCGATCCCCAAACGATCCAAATATTCGTGTACACCCTGCTACTCGTCAAGCTTATACACTTTGACCTTTGCACCGTTCTTATGGCGTAAAGAATAAGTATCAAAATCGTACAGCAAATGTTTAGCTTGACTTGGTGCCGTGTGTACATACATACTTATGGCGTAGGGAATAAGTATCAAAATCGTACAGCAACTGTTTAGCTTGACTTGGTGCCGTGTGTACATACATACTTATGGCGTAGGGAATAAGTATCAAAATCGTACAGCAACTGTTTAGCTTGACTTGGCGCCGTGTGTACATACATACTTATGGCGTAGGGAATAAGTATCAAAATCGTACAGCAACTGTTTAGCTTGACTTGGTGCCGTGTGTACATACATACTTATGGCGTAGGGAATAAGTATCAAAATCGTACAGCAACTGTTTAGCTTGACTTGGCGCCGTGTGTACATACATACTTATGGCGTAGGGAATAAGTATCAAAATCGTACAGCAACTGTTTAGCTTGACTTGGTGCCGTGTGTACATACATACTATTTATTTCTCAACTAATCGACGCCAGCGGCTTCGCACGCACATATTTTCTTATTTCTCGTTTTGCCCGATCCCCTGGGAATTTCGAGAAATCCCGTCTTGGTGCACCCTTACGGTTCCCAAGAAACATACATGCTAAATTTCAGCTTCATGCGCCGAGTAGTTTCGGCTGTAGCTTGTCTGTCAGTCAGTCAGTAACGCAAGGATTTTATATATACAGATTTACGAAGTAGTTAAAACTTAACTCGGTACCTACATTTAAGAAATGTATTTATAAAAGCATTAATTAAATCCATGGTAAATTCTTCAAAACCGCAAATGAATATAAGAATATTACATAACTATATGCAAAATACTGGGAGATTATTCATAATCTGGCAACTTTTCACACACATAGACGCGCGTGTCCGTACAGTGCCAGTCGCCAAAGGTCACGCACACATAGCTGTCAACGTGCCACGCTTAGTTGGACGAATACGCTACATCTGATTCTTGTTAATAAATCTATGGATCCCCATGCCTAAAATGTAAACAATTAGGAGTGTTTCGCCTTGATATGTACCTAACCTATTGTATAGCGTGAAAATATTGTTAATATTCTTATGACAGAATAGGTAGGCAAAGTAGCAAAATAATTAAACCTTTCCATGTAATCTATGAGGACAGAGAATTGTTCCAGACTGGCTCGCAACCTCGGTTCCATCACTGCAACACAAATTTTATAATTGATTACGAATAGGAAACCTCCATAACATTATTAATGAATTAGGTACAATTACGCGACGGAAGTGATGTCTTTTATCACTTTCGTCGCGTAATAGGTATATAGAATTTATTGATATGGATAATAAAATATAAGAAGAAAAACAGTTATATTTTAATGGTAGATTATACTTACGAAAGTCTTCGAAATTCTTTTGCACTTAATAAAAATCTCACAAATTACACTTATATAATACCTATAGTATTAATACTATAACAATAATAGATCGATAGTTTAATTTAAAATTATAATATTATACGCCTCTAAAAATGTTTGTCACAAAATGCATTGAATTTTCCCGCACTTTGCAAAATCAAAATGACATTCATAAACGCAACCATAGACTACATTAAATTTTTACCGTTTGTTCGTATCGTCGGAGCGTTCGTAAAGTTCATGTACGTTTGGCTACCAAAATATCATCGACTTCGCTAAAGCGATATTATTTGTCGAAGTCGATCGTTAAGGAGCGTCTGCCGTTTGGCTAGGCCCTCTGGTTGCTTCAATCACAATAGAAAATGCATGTGTAGAGCGCTCGCACATGATCATGACCCTGCAAGCCATTAAACCCGATGATGTCGCACTGCGCTATAGGTGTGTATGATTCATCAACATGACAAATGCTAAACAGATTTTGTAATTCTTATATTTCACAATTCCTGAGTCATATACTATCGTGACTATTGGAATTTCAAAAGGTATTTGCACTCCTTGTTAGGAGTCGACTGCAAAATCACAAAATCAAATATGTAATTGTCTCGCAATAGATGTTGTTTAGATAAAATTTCATTTACCTCAAGTCTTCATCAAGAACAGTCAGTTTAGAGAATAATGACATTTAAAATGGTGCTGTGTATAGTTTTCGCTCTTATTATGATGGCGTCTGGATACCAAGGACCTGTTGCGGTGGTGGATTATGTGTATAGTGTAAACGGTGAAGTGAAGCCTTGGACAACGAATGTGGTGATAAACAAGCAGACGTATTCAGGAGACCCTTTCGCGCCTACTGCAGTGTTTGTTGGTGATTGTCCCAGTGGATCAATAAGGTCGGGCAATAATTGTGTGTCAATAGATTAATAAATAAGTTATGAAGTAACAGCGTGGTTTCATTTATTGATTTTTCTGTTGGTGCAATGTCGGTGGGTGAGAAGTGTTAGAGCTGTGGTTGTCTTTCATAGAGTAAAATATCATAGTCGTTCTCTTTGCATAACAGAATCGACGCCGCCATGATATCAGTAGAATCAATGACACCTTACTTGCTGTATTACAGGAAGCAAGAAATGTGAGGCCAGAGTAGAATGGTGTGTATTAAGCAAAAATGCTACCCGTGTCGTGATTGCTCAAGAATACAAAGTTTCATAACCCCATTTCATTCCGTGGGTATAGTAGGAGGTGTCTAAGGAAAAATACTAAACAAATAATATCTTTGGGAAGAGAAAGAAATCTCCACATATTACCCTATACTAACCCGTCCGGCCAACATGGCTAGTAGGCCAAATCTTCTTATTGACGCACAATGCTATTGTGGCACATACGTGGAGATACTTATGTCCTGAAGTGGATTGCAAATGATCTGACACACAGTTCATGTTCACACCATTCATATTTGTCAAATATTTATGAGTAGAACAGTCAACATAAGATGTCATATTCGTCGTATTACTAGAATTGACACATATTTCTTGTAAACAAGACGGTCTTGAACGGTACTTTTAGCAGTTTTAGCCTTGATATCATCCAAACCTTCAAATATATTGACAGGCGGAGGTTTAGCTTCCTTTACAGTTTATCAGTTTTTGTTAGCACATTTTTTGTGACGTGTATTGTAAGTGTGATGATCGGTCACGTGGAATGTCCAACCTTGATAGCTGATTTTAAATGGAGAATTTATATTATAAAGTTTACGTTATGACGACCGGTTGGCGCCGTGGGAGTGTAAGCGACTGCTACGCTGAAAGTCGCGGGTTCGATTCCCGCTCAAGTCAAACATTTGTGTGCATGAACATGGATGTTTGTCTTGGTCTGGGTGTCTATGTATAATATGTATGTATTAACAAAAAAGTACCTATACCGGGTGTCACAAGACCCATCACCATGCCAAAGTCTACTCGTTGTGGACATCATGCCAAGTCATACTAACCAAAAATAAGACCTGGGAAATGACATTTTTTTCTAAGTTTTCACTTTTTTCAAGCCGCTATAAAAAAAGCGCGCGTGCAATTTTCGAAATACCTACTAATCTTTGGGTGCATAGGACATCTATAGAACAGGTTAGCGGGGTAAATGCATCGATTTTATACCTAATCACAAAACTTCCATAGTAACTTTGAGTCTCAATATCTCCTGAACCAGTAATATCCCAGGTATGATGCCGAAGCAAAAAATGTTCGTAATGATTGGTACAATAATTATGGGGTTTCAGTTTTCGTTAAGGGTCTTTTTACACCCTGTATATGTATGTTTATCCATTGTCTAGTACCCATAGTACAATGCTTAATTTGGGACTAGATGGTGTTGTGTGAATGTGGTAGAATATTTTACCTATTGTATTATTTCATACCATATTTGGATTCAATTGCACGCCGAGGAGTCTCCATCTTGTTCTCTTATCCCGACTGATATATCGCCGCAGAGACATTTTTGGTTAAGTTACCGCCGCGAAACGTATGCCCTTCAGCCTAAAAGTTGTTAGAAGGTTCAGTTATGGATGATTCACCTTACACCATGCCGGGGCCGGGCCAAACCCGTTCAGAGCACGGCCGAGACATGGTCAAACATTCATAGCATTATTTTGCATGAAGTAATTCATGTTCATGGAGCAAACTAGGAGCACGTGGCATGGATTCGTACGAAATCGTACTATTATTGCTAGCTAGTAGCACGATCAAATTCAGGTTTGAACCGTTTCACTTGAGTAAGTAAACATGTTTCTATATGCCAGGGCAAATACGCGCCGTGGAGAGCATTTTTCATTGTCCTTGTAAAATCGACATTGTTCCCATTTAGAATAATGTTCAAAGTCAAATATTGTTTGTGTGCGTGCGTGTTGCATACATTGTTGTGTTAATTGATTTTGAACATTATTTGTGATGAGTACACCGTCGATAATAGTTTGACAGTGTTTAAAGGCTCTCCGCTGCACTTGGCTATATCTGCGCCGGCCCTAAGCGGCCTAATGGATATTTTTGGTACTAGGCACACCTTTACTCTCACTATATGTCGGGTATAAAGTGTTTGTGGTGTGTAGGCAGGTTCAGCAGTAGAGACCATAGAGTTACTGGCGACCATACAAGGCGTTGGTCGGGGGTGACAAATCGTTCAGCATCATCCTAGCACCATCCTGATTCACGAGATGGAGATGGGATTTGCTGAGCATTACTTTCGAAATGAATCTGCCACTAATTCTACAGGAAAAAATATACATACATAGTCTCACGCCTATACCCCCGAAGAGGTAGGCAGAGGTATATTGCTACACGAACTTTGCGCCTGCTTTATTTTAGTCCCACGTAATAGGGGGCGAGCCTATTGCCGTACCGGGCACACTACCAGACTCCGCGCTGCTACTGAGAATTTCCTACAGGAAAAAAACACCAACAAAACACTTCAATTATTTATTTGTCACATTCAGAGCCGTACCTATGAGACCCAGTGCAAAGGACTTCATCGGGCTCATCACGATTTTTATAATACAACGTGGGCTGTACTTTATCATGAACTTTATCGTGTACGTTATCATCTTCAATGGAAGTTTCTAGAATAGCTGGAACTGGACTCACATTTAGAATATATACATACTGCTCTTCACTACCAACAACTACGTATAAATAAACACAAAATACAAGAACTGTTAACAATCTCATATTGGTATTACACGACCGTAGTCTGATGTTTGCGAATTTCAAATAAAATGTTGTGTAACTATGTTAGTCACGGTTTTGTTAGAAGTCGGCTTATTTGGAGATACGTAGTGAAATAAAATAAAAAATAGTTTAAAAACACGTTTTAATAGGATAATACCCTAAAAATAATTTTGTAAAAATGTACGGAGTCTCTTACATGACACGATGTCTTTAGCACCTGCTTTTTGCGATCAAATTATCAAGGTTAAGTATGTTTTTAAGTTATCTAAACTATTACATATTTTATCTAAATAAAAAACAAAAATGAAAAACAGACTATACTAATATAGTCTGTTTTTCATTTTTGTTTTTTATTATGATTGCTCTTTGATAAATCTACGGTTTCGCTTCAATCCAACGAGTGAAAATAACTTTCAAAGATTCTGATACCTTAAGGGTGGTTTCAGATTAGCGTATTTTTCTGCGCGTATACGGTCGTGTTAGCATACGCGCTTACACGCGCGCTGCATTACGCGCTTCAAAAAACCGGACTCGCGAAATCGGGCATATTTCGGCGTGTTCGCTCGAAACGGTAGTGACATCTTGTCAGTGTCAACATGGATTCTGACGGCTAAGCGCGTCATCGCACGTACGAGTTGCGCGTGTGCCAAAAGGCTCGCCCTATACGCGCCTACGTGCGCTTCCTACAACGAGCTTATATGCGCGTATAAAACGCTAATCTGAAACCGCCCTTATACCGAGCCAATCAAAGTTCGTTAAAAATATATAGTTTTAATTTACTGCAGCTAGTATATGAGGCAATCGAGCGTGCTGCCTGATGGAGACCCAACGGCGTGAATGTCTCGCCAAAGCCTCGAATAGAACCAAATTATTTAAGATTTCACAATTTCTTGGTCACATACTACCGTAATATAAAAATTAATTTGCAATCCGCTTTAGGAATCGATCGGGTTACCACAAAATCAGACATCTATCTTCCGCGTCTATAAAACCAAGGGGATGTTTAAATATAGCTACATTCTACTTAGAGTCTTCATCGACGACGGTCATTTTGGAAAAGAAAATGAAGTTTGCAGTGGTGCTGTGTATACTCTGTGCTTGTATTATGGTGGCTTTTGGAGGTGATCAAGGCTGGCTCAGAGGTGATGAATGTCCCCCAGGGTACGAAAGAGCGGACGATGGAACATGTCAGCCACTCGAACGTGCAGCATATGTGGCAGAGAATTGTCCCCCCATACATAAAATGAGGATGACATGTTGACGGAAACTGTCATCTTCTTCTTTATAAAAAATACTGTCCATGAAATACACTTCTTAAACTTGGATTGCGCGGAAAGGAAAAATATCCATCCAAATAAAAAATCGAAGTTGGCTGATACCTAAATTTTAAAAAAGTAAAACAATATTATATTATAACTGAGGACGTTCTAATTTTTAAGTAGGTTTATTAAATTGCTTATGATATAAATAAATATATAAAATAAAATAAATTGTTTTTTTATTACCATCAACCTTTAACAGTCCACTGCTGGATTAGGCCTCCCCCTCCTTTGGGGTATTCCTAAAAGCGTAACTATTTTTAAGCGCAACTAAAAAAGCGCAACTACTTTATTTCACAAAGCGCAACCACGTCGAAAAATAGTGACGGGGCATAATACATTCATAATGGACTATTTACTATCGATAGGATTTTTAAATCATCTGCCCATTTTTTATTTATTATATTATGGTGATCGTTTTCAAAAGTACCAGGATAACAGAAATGAACAGAGGTTAGAAGTGTTTATAGAATCTGGCAACAAAGTTATCAATCAGAAAAATGTTTTGAAAAGTACCAGGGTAACATAAATGAACAGAAATTAGTAGCCTAATAAAAACCTGGTTTAAGGGTCAAGAATCAGAAATAAGGCACTGCATGGTATAGGTAAAACTCAGGCGCACAGCAACAGCTCTGCCCTGTGGTCACTGCTCCCTGCACCGAACCCTGCTCCCCGCTGCATTGTATTATTTTTATATCCATCAAATGTCATTAAGTATACTAAAATGTCCTGTCTTATCAACTATCGATATTTCCCGTTTGTTATTAACCAGCACTATTGCACCTTGATATTAAGTTGCGCTTTGTGGAATAAAGTAGTTGCGCTTTTTTAGTTGCGCTCAAAAATAGTTGCGCTTTTAGGAACACCCCTCTCCTTTGAAAGGAGGAATTGGCCTACTATACCACGATGGCCAAATGGGTTGGTATAGGTGTCTAGAATTACCGTAGGCATACTGGGAATTGGTTGTAGGCACAGTGGAAGCTAATTTATATTCATCCAGTTGTCCTAAAGCAATCAAATGTCTGACATATATTGCTGAGATTCTCAGCGATGACAAATTATAATGTAGTTATATGAAAATTTTACCTTATATCTCCTGGTGATGTTCTTGAATGGACCTATAAGATTAACTCATAATTTTGGCCAAAATAACAAGAGAATCGAATAGATACCAGTCTCCAGTTCAGCGTAGTCCTCCTCGGGCACCAATCAGGAATTCACACACGTGTTTTACAAAGTTCAATAAAATACTATTTTTATCACAATTAACCGGTGCCAGTTATTGATCAAGGAAGTGCCAATCAAACGGGTTCTAAATACAAGATCAAAACGCTCACAAAACGAAATCTATCCAGAGCTAGGTTTTTTCGGTGACCGCGGGAAACGACAATGAATGAGAAGATTGACAGTTCAGTGTGACCATTGTCAGAAATTTTCAATAGACTAAACAAAATGTTACTCAATCGATCTAATCGATTTGACTTATAATAAAACTAATTCTATTTCAAACATTCACCTGCCCCGGACCGGCCTACCGGTCCGCTAATTAGTTGGTAGACGTGACAATGTTGCAACCGCTCTCCTCAGAATCGAACCGTCCACCAAGACCTCAGCAAATCGGGGAACTCCATCAGCCCTAGTTACCAAACGAAGGATGCGCCCCTTGCGCCATCAGAGTGGCGGAAGGTTAGCCTCCTTGATCAAAACGAGGTCACCAATCTTGGGTGGATCGGTCTTGTCAGTCCACTTAACGCGTTGCTGGAGTATGTGCAAATATTCCAAATTCCAGCGTTTCCAAAAGCTCTGAGTAATCTGGCGTACCAATTCAAAACGCGAGAGACGACCAGGTCTCGTATCAATATAGGGGTACTCAGGCAAGGCGACAAGTGGGCGACCAATCAAAAAATGGCCCGGCGTAAGGGCCTCCAAATCATTCGGATCTGAGGAGATCGGGCACAATGGCCGAGAGTTCAAAACGGCCTCAATCTTACAAAACACAGTTGCGAGTTCCTCAAATGTAAGGACAGATTCACCGATTGTCCTGCACAAGTGTGTTTTGGCCGATTTTACAGCGGCCTCAAAAATACCACCCCAGTGTGGACAATTTGGGGGGGAAAACAACCAATTTATCCCACGTCGGGCAAGCCTATTGCCTATATCAGCCTTGTTGGTTTCAAGGAAATTAACAACGTCATTCAAATAATTATAAGTGCCCTTAAAGTTAGTGCCGCAATCAGAGCGGATCAAGGAAGGCAGCCCTCTGCGGAATACAAATCTGTCAAATGTGGCTACAAACGCCTCGGTCGTAAGCGAGGAGACCAGTTCTAAATGTACGGCCTTTGTGGAGAGACAAACAAAAACGCACAAGTAGGCCTTAACAGTCTTGCTGTTACGAAGTGTCGACGTTTTCACCAAAAAGGGACCAGCGAAGTCCGTGCCAACACCGTCAAATGTCCTGCTCTCCGTTACGCGATCTGCCGGTAAGTCTCCCATCAACGGCTGCATGGTAGAAGCCTTGAGCTTATAACAAGGGATGGGATACAGCGAAAGACTACACTCCGAATAATTCTTCGGGCAGACAAGATCCAAAACTCGCGCTGCAAAATGGCCAACAGCGCATTACAACCAGCATGCGAATTTTTAAGGTGACGGTCAGTTACCAACAAACGCACCAAATGACCGTCTTTGGGTAACAAAAGGGGGTGACGAGCTCCGTAAGGGTGGTTGGCGTTCTTGAGACGCCCTCCAACGCGCAAGAGACCCGTATCGTCCAAAAAGGGGTTCAATTTAGATACAGCTCCCGACAATTTCGATCTCCCTGACTTAAGGATAGCAATCTCCTTCTCAAAATGCGCCAATTGCACAGAACGAACCCAAAAGAAGACGGACTCCTGTCGTTCCTGTGGTGAGATAAACGGTGTCAGTCGTTTCTGTTGTGGGTGCCTAAAGTTAAAAAAAAAACGCTTTATCCAAGCAGTAACACCTAACAACTTGTCAAGGGAGCTGTAGCGATTCAGCAAGAAATCGGGGTCGAAGGCGCATTCCACCTTCTCAACAGCGAGTGTTCGTAGACCCGGCAAATTAGAAGTATTCAAAACTAGCGTTCGAGGCCAATCAATTTCTGGTCGACTCAACCATTCCGGACCCCACCACAGCAAATGGCCTATTAAACTAGGCGTCAAGCATCCGCGCGAGGCACAATCAGCGGGGTTGAGCTCACCTGGCACATGTCTCCAAACAAGCTCGACTTCAGATTTCTGTATTTGGGAAACGCGATTAGCGACAATTACCTCCAAGGTGTGGACAGAAGCCTTCAACCAACAAAGAACAATTTGGCTGTCTGTCCAGGCGTAGGTCCCAATAATACAAAAGCTTTTACCCAAAGTGTTAGACACGTGGTTCAATAAGCGTACAAGTAGGGCTGCTCCCGAGAGCTCCAATTTCGGAATGGTCAGAGATGTCCGAAGGGGTGCAACCTTGCTCTTTGCCATGATCAGGGAAACTCTCACCTGAACTGAGGCACTGACTGTGCGCAAGTACACCACGGCCGCGTGACCACGTTCCGAGGCATCACAAAACCCGTGAAGGGTGGCCTTGTACCTCCCGGGAGGAAGGATGGGACGAGGCAAGGAGATCTCGTTGACGGCAGGAAATGAGGATACAAAAGAGGTCCATTCCTCAACAAGAGTGCCGTGTAGAGGTTCGTCCCAGGTCAATCCTGCTGTCCAAAGCTTCTGCAAGAAGCATTTTGCCCAAAATATGATAGGACAAATCCAACCGTTCGGATCAAAGGTTCTGGCGACAGTAGACAACACGAGACGTTTAGTCCAAGAACAAGGCAATTTCAAGTCTACGTTATACATAAAGATGTCTTGGACTGGTCTGTACTGAACGCCGAGAACAGCCATCATGGCGGGGTTGTCAACAATCTCAAACAAATGTGGATCCTGCTGATGATCCTCTGGCAAGCCTTCCAAAAGCGCTGGTGAGTTGGAAATCCATTTGCGCAACTCATAACCAGCGGAGGCCAAAATACCTATCAATTCGTCCCGCAGGAGGATCGCCTCGTCCGCTGTGGAGGTGCCCGAGCAAATGTCATCGACGTAAATATCGTCCTTCAAGATGGCAGAGGCTCGTGGGAAACGTAGGCCTTCTCGGTCTGCGAGCTCCCAAAGAGAACGTATTGCCAAATAGGGGCTCGACCTTAACCCGTACGTATTGGTATTGAGCTCGTAGACGACCATGGGATCACGAGGAGACTCTCTTCAAAGGATCAGCTGGAAGCGACGGTCATCAGGGTGGATAATCGTCTGCCTGAACATCATTTTTATATCGGCTACAAAGACAACCTGATGTCGTCGGAAGCTGGTGATGACGTCACAAAGGTCCTTGACCAACTTGGGACCAGAATGCAAGCACTGGTTCAAGGATACGCCCGTAGAAGTCTGCACAGAACCATCAAATACTGTGCGCAGCTTGCCAGTCGATGGCTTCAATACCGCATGATGCGGGAGAAAGTAATGCTCCACCGAACGCCAATCCAAATTTGACACAGACATGTGTTCCAAATGTTCATATTCTCTCATGAACTCAATGTACTTCTGTCTGAGCTCCGGATCACGACCCATGCGACGCTCCATAGCCAACAATCTCTTTTCGGCTAAAGGTCGTGACTCACCGAGCGGAGGCTGAACAGACAGAAAAGGTAGCTTCGTAATGAGCCGACCAGAACGGAGTCGACCAGTGTTGTTCTGGAAGAACAGCTCGCACTCCTCATGTTCTGGATTCAAACCGGCAGCTTGAGGAGGCTCCACTACCTCCCAAAACCTCTGGACCGCATCAGAGAGAGTGGAGCCTACAGCCAACAAATTATCAAGTTCGGGTGGAGGGGGGTCCCTAGGTACAAGTCCCATCAAAGCAAATCCAAATATTGTCGGGATGGAAGTCAAACCATTTGGCACCAAGACCCGTTTCCCACCAATCAAAATTCCACCGAGGACATCAGAGCCAATCAACAAGCCGATTTGTCCGGTGTGTCAAATTTGGGGTCTGCCAGTTCCAATCCCGATGTAAAATTCACCACAGCAGCAGGTAGCTGTTTCTGTGGATGTATACCCAAAATATTCTTCAACACAATAGCCGAGGTTTTAATCCTCGGGTGTGAAGATTCAACAGGGCCAAACAAAACCTTAACTTGCTCTTCAACATTAGAGGCTACGTCCCCTATGCCCCGTATACAATTTGGAAAAGATATTTAATTTAACCTGCCCTACCAAATAAGTGGAAACAATGCAACCTTGTGAACCTGTGTCCAATATAGCACGGACAACAACAGAGGTCCCCAGACCCTAACAGCAACCGTTGGTAGCATAACGGTCGCAATGGGGGAGGTTGGCGTTATAGGGCAGGGTTCAATAACCTATTGTTGCCTGGGCGGCGACCATTGGCCAGGACCAGGCAAGTCAAAATGGGGGTGCGGCTTGAAGTCCTCAAAGGCGCGATGACTAGATCCGTGCGCCATCTGTGGGGGTCATAATTACGCACCCGCCCAAAACGATGTGGGCGCGAGTCAAGGCGGGGACGCTCCGCCAAAGGAGGGGAATACCTGCGGCAGCAGTCATGGTGCTGGTGACGCTGAACAGCACATTCAGGTGCGCGAGAGAGAGGAGGCGTGCGCGCGCTACGGTTCTCCAAGCGGGGTGAGTGGCGATCAATTGAGCGAGGCGACTCTCGGCTACGCGCCGGTGAGTCTCGGCTGCCACCTTCAAAACACCCGCCCGTGCGCGGCGTCGGCTGGTTGGACAAGCGGCCAACCTCTCTGGCATTCATGCAGAGAATGTCCAAATGCTGTCCTCCACAGTGAGGACAGGGGCGAGAATTTGGGCAGTCTCGCTGGTAGTGGGACCCCAAACAAGAGAAGCAAAGGCGGCGGGCATTCGCGATGCGCCTACGGGAGGCGACATGTAGGTCCAAGAATGCCCTACAACTGGCCGTTCTGTGCCCCGTGACCTTGCAGTAGGAGCACTCCGCTGGGCTCTGCGTGACCGCGAAGCGAGGAGGGCGCCGGTCAACATTGGCTCGGGTGTGAACGCGAGCCTGCTCCTTGACCTTGGGCGGCTGCGTCTTAGCCGGCGTGTCACCACCGGAGTTGTCCAAGACCCGGCACTCATCCTCCAGGAACCTCTCCAGGTCAGCAAAGGGGGGCAGATGGGTCGCGCTATCCCCACCAAAGCGCTGTTCAAAACGCGACCTCAGGTCGGCAGGCAGTTTTTTCAGCACAATGTGCACCAATAGATAGGACCATTGGTCCACGGGCAGGTCAAGGCACTTAAGTGCGTTGATGGCCACCAAAAGCGGGTTCAAAAGTTGGGTGCGCAACCCAGAGACCCGGGTGAGCGTCGGCAAACACAAAATCTGCTCGATGTGCGTGTCAGCGAGGCCACGCTTATTATGGTACCTACGGGTAATTAGGTCCCGAGCCGTCTGGTACGCCTCGTCAGACACGGGCAGATGCTGGATGAGGCCCTTAGCCTCCCCATCCAGAACCGACATTAAATATGCCAATTTTTGTGCTGGCCGAAGGTCAGCCCTGTCATTGACCAGGCTGTCGAACAAATTAACGAAGCCCAGGTAGCTTCCTAGGCAGCCATCAAAATGGGGGAGGTCCAAAGTAGGAAGCCTACTCACCAGCCCTGGTGCTGACCTAGGAAGCTCCTGCTTCAGGCCGGGTTGCCCTTCCCTATCGGCAACTAGTTGTCTCGCACTATTGGAGACAGCATCATACAGGTCTAAGACCTGGGCATAGTCTTCGCTGACCTTATTTCGCCGGTCAGCGGTGAATTCATTTACTGACACTTCAAGACAGCAAGTGCTGAAAGTGCGGAATTGCTGTTCCACACTTGCCAGGCGATCGTCAATCCGCTCGTACCTTTGTAGTAAGGCTTGCTGGCGATCAGGCCGGTTCACTAAGGCACTGGCCGAGGCAAACCAGCGCAAATCTGATGCAATAGCACCAGCAGCCGCATGCAAGTCCTTGATAGCTGACATAATCAAAATTTCAAAAGAGCCCGGACAAGCGTTAAGTAATGTTAACAATCAAAACTTAATTTTTCTTAATTCTTTGAAACCAACAAAGTATTAGCCTGTTTACTGCTGGTACAAGCAAGTGGCAGGTATTTACTGCCCAACAAAATTAATAGTTTCAATATATATTGACACAAAACAAAGTCAAAGCTATCAAAAGTTGAAACCTCAAATAAGTTAATTAAAGTTAAATATTCAAATAAATTAACTAATTACTTACAACAGACAGACTGGCTGTGTTATGAGATATACAATAGTAAGTAAGCAGAGAATATGTGTTACCTAACAATAATTATTATCTATATATTATAACAAGACTTAACAATGTAAGGTTCAAACTTAATATATCAATATATGCAATAAACTAAATCAATTGATACATATAACTGATATGTATCCAATCAAAGTGACTCATTAATAGTAACAGCAACAAATTTATGCTAGATTTCAACAATTTAAATCAAACAATTACTGATTGAGGTTATGTGTGACAATGTGTTTCAAATTATCTAGGTCAACTTATACAATTAAATATTTTGTATTTGAGACAATACTGACCTGAGAACACTACAATCCTGTCTACAAGGTGAAGTCTACAAGCTTCTACCAATCTGAGTTTATACTCAGTAATGCAACAGCGGCTAAATTTCAACTACAGCTCTGCACCAAAAGTTATGTCTAGAATTACCGTAGGCATACTGGGAATTGGTTGTAGTCACAGTGGAAGCTAATTTATATTCATCCAGCTGTCCGAAAGCAATCAAATGTCTGACATATATTGCTGAGATTCTCAGCAATGACAAATTATAATGTAGTTATATGAAAATTTTACCTTATATCTCCTGGTGATGTTCTTGAATGGACCTATAAGATTAACTCATAGTTTTGGCCAAAATAACAAGAGAATCGAATAGATACCAGTCTCCAGGTCAGCGTAGTCCTCCTCGGGCACCAATCAGGAATTCACACATGTGTTTTACAAAGTTCAATAAAATACTATTTTTATCACAATTAACCGGTGCCAGTTATTGACCAAGGAAGTGCCAATCAAACGGGTTCTAAATACAAGATCAAAACGCTCACAAAACGAAATTTATCCAGAGCTAGGTTTTTTCCAGGGTTGACAATCTCAATAGAAGCAAACGAGTAATTGTTCTGATACTAAGCAACAAAATAAAGTTGGAGACCAAAGATGTTGCCATTCTATACATTATAACTTACATTTTCATTTGGTGTCATTATATCAAGATGAATTTACTAAATCACTTCACAGATGGCAGTTTCCTCAATTTTGTGACGTTGTATGCCCACGTAATTCACTACAACACGCTAGATGGCGTGACGATTGCTAAGTTTATTTTGCTTCATATTTGGCTTTCTTTTATTAGTTAAATAAGTTGGTTAATATCAAAAATAAATAATGATGTGTAGATTATTCTTATAAAAGAAGAAAATAAATAATTGTAAATAAATATCATAGAGCAACGCGACCAGGAGTGTGTTGCTCTATCATAAATATACAACACAGTGTTAAATTTTCTGTCATAAATGCCAAAAATTTCAAATAAACAAACCAAACGGCGTCCGGTTTGAATGCAATTCGGTGTGTCGTTTATTTTGATCCGTTTTTTTTCTATAGTTTTATGATGCAAAGTGCTTTTTTCTACATCAGCATCTGTTCCTCCGGCCGTGTCGATTTGTGCTTGTCTTGATAAAAATCGAGGTATTTGAGATAGGACTCTGAATACCTGTTTGGTCTGTGATAACATCATTATTTCATCATGTCTAAGAAAGTGAGAAAGTGTTGTGTCCTAGGATGCTTAAAGAGCTTCATAATTATTGTAAAGAGATTAAAAATAAGAGAGAGTGTGATGACCATACGGATGTTTTAAATGGATGTTTTAAAAGAAAGAAATAAATAATTAAATTGATAAATTACATTGTTTTATTTTTGTGAGCTTATTATAATATAGCATCAAAATTATATAACTATACCCCCCGGCGTAAAAAGCTAGCGATGCCTAGTTATAGTTATGTATATATAGGTATTAGTTCTTAAACCCGTGTTCAGGTGGCGACACTTTACGTTTCCCAGTGTAGACGCTGAGATAGACCTCTATTCCAGTTGTATAAAAAGTACTCTGTGGTTTTTTCGCTGACCGCGGGAAACGACAACGAATGAGAAGATTGACAGTTCAGTGTGACCATTGTCAGAAATTTTCAATAGACTAAACAAAATGTTACTCAATCGATCTAATCGATTTGACTTATAATAAAACTAATTATATTTCAAACAATA
The DNA here is from genome assembly GCA_944739405.2 of Euclidia mi. Lineage (NCBI taxonomy): Eukaryota > Metazoa > Arthropoda > Insecta > Lepidoptera > Erebidae > Euclidia > Euclidia mi. The sequence continues at coordinate 8,237,952 of OX123188.2, read as the reverse complement.
GGGTTTGTATCAAGTTTTCCTTCTCTTACAGTGTCGTTGTCGGCTCGGCTGTCGGCTCTTACGACACCCATGGGATGATATGGGGTGGTGACATTTCGTATTCTTAATTCGTCACCATACAGACATCGCTTTTTATTTCTATGTTTTTCTATTGGTAACAGACTAGCTATGAACCAAATCGATTGATGGTTTTTAATCACCGAGGGTCACATCAAGTCCTTTACTCAATAAAATACCATGCAATTCCCCCTAAACTGCTGTATAGAAGTGCGAAAGATAGGCAGGGAAGGACTTGGATGGGACTGTGGACGATTAAATGATGGAGTCCCCGGTCGCCGGCAGAATTCTCAATCTAGCGTTATTTTTTTTCATAACATACTAACTGACCCGGTGAACTTCGTACCGCCATACATGTACCTATTATACATATAAACCTTTCTCTTGAATCATCCTATCTATTAAAAAAACCGCATTAAAATCCGTTGCGTAGTTTTAAAGATTTTAGCATACATAGGGACAGACAGACAGATGACAAAATTTGTTTTATACTATGTGTAGTGATATTGATTATAGGATACCCGCAACTACTTTTCCCGATCCCGCTTTGGAGTTTCAGGAAATCCCTTCTTAGTGCACTCCTAAAATCTCCAATAAGATACATGCCAAAGTTCAGCTGCCTGTGTCAAGTAGTTTTGGCTGTGGCTTGTCTGTCATTGAGTCAGTAATTTTATATATGGAGGTTGATGGCGTATAATTTTAAGCCCACGTGTTCACTAAATAATGAACCAATATCCGTACGATGACAAACGGAAGGTCAACAAATTGATGACCACCTTTTTGTTAAGTAGGTTAAACAAATAAAATAAAAGAAAAGTACTTGCAATGCATCATCAGCAATAAGGTGTTCTGGTCATCATCGTCGATTTAGGCAAGTGGCTAGATACATGTCACGGCGTTCTAACCATCCGGCTAACCAGATGTTAACCAGCAACCGTTGTTTAGGCCAGTTCCTACATAGGAATGACTGAGAGAATACGTCCAGTTGTCATCACTGCGGTGCCTGCTGCGTCGTTGTCGAAACACTGCGCTGCACACTATTGCGAAGTGCCCACTTGGTCACAGCAGCGATGCAGATGCATGCTTGGTCATAGCGGTCGGTTTGGGTGCTCTTTTAGTTCAGACATAGGTACGAACAGACGTTCGAAACAGGAGAGCCTGAAAGCCATATATTCGATGTATTATTTGTAAACAGACGGTGGAGTAGTAGACGGAGGGTATACTTCTTTCCTACCTAAGATAGGCCTACCTCACACCCATCGATACAATAGTTCAGAAGCATTTCCGTGATGTTTTGTTATACAAAGGACACCTAAGATCTCTGTGAGCGGCAGTCGTCACTTACCATCAATAAAGACTTGGCTTTTTAGTTACCAATAGAAAAAACCTCAAAGAAAAAACATAGAAATAAAACACAATGATATTTCATAAGCAATTTAATTAACCAATTGAAAAAGAAGAGGTTTCCGTAAGTATTGTCTTTTGTTGTTTACCTCGGAACTCCGTCATTAACAACCAATATGTTTCTTGCAAAGAGTTACTTTCCGTTAGGTCCGATTCAATTCTGAGGAGTTTTGTACTTAGTATTATATTTTGTTAAAATTGGGAACGACATTTTCCATCAGGCCCCCTAATGTTTCCTATGGCACATTCCTCACTCACAGGTGTTGCACGTTCAAGTGGCTGACATGTTCCATCGTCCGCTCTTTCGTACCCTGGGGGACATTCATCACCTTTGAGCCAGCCTTGATCTCCTCCAAAAGCCACCATAATAAAAGCACAGAGTATACACAGCACCGCTGCAAACTTCATTTTCTTTTTCTAAAATGACTGTTGTTTATGAAATTTTGAGTAGAATGTAGCGATATTTCACTTGCCTTTTGTTTTATAGGTATGCGCGCCAATTATAATTATGTTTTATTTTGTGGTACCATAGTCAACTTCTAAAACGGATTGCAAATAAATTTTAAAATTAAATTACGATAGTCACGGTATTATGCGACCACGAAATTGTCTAATCTTAAATATTACATGGTTATTTTTTTCTATAATAAAATATCAAGTGAGGTTGCTTGCCGAAAGCCGCGGTCCATAAGGATAGCGCTGAGCTCACTCTAGTCTCAAAACCGTTCATTATATTCCTAGCGTTAAATTGCAATTGCAATCTAGGGCCTGCTTACTAGTATAGCTGAATTTCACTAAATATTATCTTTTCCACAGAGTGAATGCCTACCTGACCTCTGCAACCTAAAGAGATAGGGATATTTCATGGTTTACACTAGTGTCAGTTTATTTAGGGTACTAAGTATAAAAAATTACAAAAATCTTCATGACGCCGGCATATCGTGCTCTCTTACGTACCAGGCATGCGATAAATAAAAATTTACGCACATACGAGTTGCTCCGAAAAGTCAGCAATTGACTTGTATAGTTTATTTGCTACCTAAACGCAGCTGCTAGTTTTAAGTTTTTATAACACCCTTAGTTTTGAATCTTATTTAAAGTAATAGTCCCGAAAATATTTTATCGCTAGCAACTTATTTTATCAGTTGCAAACATTTAGTCATCTTTTAAGTTATTAATCACTTGGTAAATAATAAGCTGATATTTAATGCAAATAATAGCTAAACGGCCTTGCAACCATAAAATGATTGGCAGACAAGAACAGTTTATATTAAACCTCCTGTTTATACTAAACTTATATTTTAAACCTGAAATCAGACAAATCGGTTCGGGTTAGGCGACACCTCGCCCGATCGAAATATCGCCCTCGGGCGCATTGTACCGTTTGATCAGATGTTGGGGCCGCACTCGCCCGAATGTATTTTTTATGACTGGGGCAGTTATACCCAGAAAAGTAACTAAGTGTAAAAGTAATCAAGTGGCCCAGTGATGTGCATTCTTATATAGATCTGATCATCATCAGCCCCTTACAGTCCGCTGCTGGACTAGTCTCTCCTTTGAAAGGAGAAATTGGCCTACTATACCACGCTGGCCAAACGTTGGTATAGGGTTTGTTTCAAGTTTTCCTTCTCTTACAGTGCTGTGCTCTGCATGGTATGGTCCCTCTGTTGGCTCTTATGACACCCATGGGATGATATGGGGTGGTAACATTCCGTTCTCTTAATCCGTCACCACACGGACTCGAATAGATCTGATAGATGCGTAATTTCTCGTCGTTCCAAATCGTCAGGAGTACAAAAAACTATTTTTTTCTCACAAATTCCAACAAAGTTGTTTATAGATTACGACTTTCTATACTATTCGCCCACTATGTAATACATGTTTATTTATTTATTTATAGTCTCACGTCTGTATCCTCATGTGTAATACATGTATATACCTAAATTTTATTTTCTATGTGGGACGTCAGAATATGTAGGTTTATAAATGATACATATATAATTATACTCTTATCATTAATAATATTCTAAAATATTTAATAATACTCTACCACATACACACATCACCATGTAGTCCCAAACTAAGCAAAGCTTGTGCTATGGATAATAGTAATGGATAAACAACTCTTTTTTTGTAAATACGTTCATGTTATACATAAAAACACCCATCTCTTATCATTTGCTCTGACTGAGGTGATATTTGTCTTTTTCTTGAATGTGTAAGTTATCTCAAAGTACCCGAACATTTCTCAACTATTGGTATTACTATTTTATGCAGAATGAGCTCACAGTCCGTGTGATGACGGATTAGGAATACGGATTGTCACGACCCCATATCATCCCATGGGTGTCGTAAGAGCCGACAGAGGGAGCATATTATACAGAGAACACCGCTGTAAGAGAAGGAAAACTTGATACAAACCCTATACCAACCCGTTTGGCCAGCGTGGTATAGCAGGCCAATTCCTCCTTTTAAAGGAGAGGACTAGCCCAGTAGTGGACTGTTAAAGGCTGATGATGATGAGGTCACAGTCAGTCAGCTCAGTCTGCCGTGACCATGAATCCCGTAAAGAATTCCAAAAGTTGGCTTGTAATAAATAAAAAAATGTAGTTTCAAGATCATTCGATTTAAATGTAATAACTAAGTGAAACCAATATCACGGTGTTTTTGTATCAAAAGAAAGGTATTGGTGATCACATCACAAATATGTACATAAATTATACTGCTTGAGTCAAAATATAAGTTTAAAACGTGGTTGTACTTACCTTGACCGCGGCTCTAGCTTGAGCAAACTTAGACTTTTCTGGGATTTTTTTGTCTTTTTTAAACTTATGTTTCATTCAAAGAAAGAAAGAAACAATCGATTTTAAACTTTCGCGATTTGTATACATCATGCAATATTATTTAGCGGGTCTCTTTATAAATCTTTATTTGTTCCTCCGCGACCACGACCGTTTCAAGCCGGTAGAAACGTAGGAGAATAACAGAGGTATTTATGCCTTTAAGTAAGTCAATTATCGCGACTAAGACCCGCTAAATAATATTGAATGAAAGAAAGAAACGTTTTTCGCCGTATTTTTGACCGCCTTACAATGGTCGTGGTTACGGAGGGACTGGCGATAGCTCAGCGTCGTCCTTATACAGCGATATTCACCAATTAACTCGTTTTAGGTATATCATAAGAGAAACAATATTGACCGTTTAATACTTTAATAATACACAATTTCTTGGTCACATACTGCCGTAACTAACGATCGTTTATACAATTTCTTTGTAACCAATCCGTTTTCGGACTCGACTGTGTCACATAATCAAACATATAATTGGCGCGCATATATAACCAAGAGGATGTTTAAATATCACAACGTTCTACTCAAGCCTTCAGCGAGGACAGTATTTTAGAAAAAGAAAATGAAGTTTGTAGTGGTGCTGTGTTTACTCTATGCTTTTATTATGTTGACTTCTGGGGCTACAGAGCAAGCTGTAATTAAAGACTTGAGATGCCCCAGAGGAAAAGTTAGGCTCTCGGACGGTAGATGTCACTATTGGCTACCGTGAGCGAGGAATATGCCGTAGAAAACATTAGGGGGCCTGATGGAAAATGTCGTTCCAAATTTTAACAAAATATAACACCAATTACAAAATTCCTCAGACTTGGATCCTAGGGCCAAACGGCAAGTACCTCATTCTAAGAAAAAAATTGATCATGAATGAATGAGGTAGCCAATTCAAGAAAATACAACTGAATTGGGAACTTCTTTTTTTGGATAATTAAATTGCTTATAACATGTAATGGTGTTTTTATTTCTGTTTTCTTTTGGTAACAGGAGAGCCCAGTGTATTGATAATAAGTGATGACTGCGGCTCACAGAGAACGTAGGTGTTCTTTCCATAACAAAACATCATGGAATTACTTCTGAACTGTTGTATTGATGGGGGTAAGATGGGTAGGAAGGATTTGAGTTGGGTTGTGGGTGTTAAAATCGTATTCCCATTTACTTAAATTCTTCCACGTTTATATCATCCACTTTAAGCAAATAATAAACATGAAAATTTGTGATGAAATTAGCTCTCACATCTAGTCACCGCACTGGGCTACAAAGAAGATGGACGAGAAACGATTGCATGTGGCAGAGATGAGAATGTTACGATGGATGTGTGGAGTGACAAGAATGGACAGAATTAGGAATGATTACATTAGAGGTAGTATGAAAGTGGCGCCCATTGATGAAAAGATAAAAGGGAGTCGATTGGCCTGGTATGGACATGTTATGCGGAGAGATGAGATGTATGTAGGTAAAAAAGTGATGAATATGCACGTAGAAGGACGAAAAGGGAGAGGACGGCCAAGGAAAAGATGGATGGACTGTGTAAGGATAGATATGAAAGAGAAAAGGGTAAATGATCGGATGACTGGTGACAGAGAAGTATGGAAGAGAAGGACTTACTGCGCCGACCCCAAATAATTTGGGACCAGGGCAAGACAATGATGATCTAGTCACCGCACTATTCAACAGCGAAATAAACGATGGAGCTCGCGACGTTGCTGTACTTTGTCGTGCGTTCTCGGTACTGACACCGCACTGTTGCTGCACCGCGCGCTTTGCATGAAAACTAATGACCGTCCGTGCATCATACGACAAACGCACCGCTTCGGCACTGCAGCGGTCCGACACGAAACGTCTAAATTGAAAGAGTCCTTAATGTTGATGATTGTCCCCCAGGATACGACAGAGCTGACGATAGAACATGCCAGCCTCTTGAACGTGCAGCTTATGTGGCAGAGAATTGTCAACCCATACATAAAATGAGGATGAGATGTTGACGGAGAATGTCATCTTCATCTTTATACAAAAATACTGTCTTAGAAAAACATTTCTTAAACTTGGATTGCACGAAAGGGAAAAATATCCATCCAAATAAAAAAAAATCGAAGACGGCTGGTACCTAAATTAAATAAAAACGAAAAACAATATTACATCATAACTGAGGACGTTCTATTTTTTTAAGTTCGTTTATTACATTGCTTATTCTATATATTAATCAATAAAATAAAATAAATTGTTTTTTATTTCTATGTTTTCTATTGGTAACAGAAGAGCTATGAGCCAAGTCGATTGATGGTTTGTGATCACTGTGGTTCACACCTAGTTCTTTACTCAATAAAATACTACGGAATTACCCCCGGTACTTGTACAGCAGTACAGAAGGGCGAAGATAGGCAGGGAAGGAGTTGAATGCCGTGGGCGGTGTGAATGATTGAGGCCCCGTTTGCAAGCAGAATTCTCAAACTAGCGACCTTTTCTTTAATTATATTATACTAGAGGACGCCAGCAGCTACGCCTGATTTTTTTTTAATTTACCCGTTTTGGCCGATCCCGTGGGAATTTCGGGAAATTCCTTATTGCACCTCTACGGTCCCCAAGGAACATACATGCCAAATTTCAGCTGCCTGCACCCAATAGTTTTGGCTGTAGCGTGTCTGTCGGTCAGTAAGTAACGCAAGGATTTTATATATACAGATCAAAGGATGCCCGCAGATTCGCCCGCACATTTTATTTTAGTTTTGCCGTTTCTGTCCTATCCCATTGGAATTGCAGAAAATACCTTCCTATAGTGCATCCCTACGGTTCCCAAGGAACATACATGCCAAAGTTCAGCTGCCCGCACCGAGTAGTTTTGGTTGTTGCTTGTCTGTCATTGTGTCAGTCATTTTATATATTACATGTTGATATTAAATAATGAACCAATATCCGTACGTTGACAAACAGAAGATCAAACAAATTGATGACATCCTTTTTGTTAAGTAGGTTAGAATAAATTAAAATAAAAGTTCTTGCAATGCATCATCAGCAATAAGATATTCTGGTCATCATAATAACACCTATATCAGACTGCCTTGAACACGCAACATAAGTGGCAGCAAGACCAGATTTAGGCAAGTGGCTAGATACGGCGTTCTAACCATCCGGCTAACCAGATGTTAACCAGCAACCGTGTTTAGGCCAGTTCCTACATAGGAATGACTGAGAGATACGTCCAGTTGTCATCAATGTGGCGCCGGTTACGACGTTGTCGAAACACTGCGCTGCACACTATGGCAAAGTGCCCACTTGGGCACAGCAGCGATGCAGATACATGCATGGTCATAACGGTCGGTTTGGGTGCTCTTTCAGTTCAGACATAGGTACGAGCAGACGGTCGGATCAGGAGAGCCTGAAAGCCATCTATTCGATGTATTATTTGTAAACAGACGGTGGAGTAGTAGACGGAGGGTATACTTCTTTCCTACCTAAGATAGGCCTATCTCACACCCATCGATACAATAGTTCAGAAGCATTTCCATGATGTTTTGTTATACAAAGGACACCTATGATCTCTGTGAGCGGCAGTCGTCACTAACCATCAATAAAGACTTGGCTTTCCTGTTACCAATAGAAAAACCCTCAAAGAAAAACAGAAATCAAACACAATGTTATTTCATAAGCAATTTAATTAACCAATTGAAAAAGAAGAGGTTTCCGTAATTATTGTCTTTTGTTGTTTACCTCGGAACTCCGTCATTTACAACCAATATGTTTCTTGCAAAGAGATACTTTCCGTTAGGTCCGATTCAATTCTGAGGAGGTTTGTAATTAGTATTATATTTTGTTAAAATTGGGAACGAAATTTTCCATCTGGCCCCCTAATGTGTCCTATGGCACATTCCTCACTCACAGGTGCTGCACGTTCAAGTGGCTGACATGTTCCATCTTCCGCTCTTTCGTACCCTGGGAGACATTCATCACCTTTGGGCCAGCCTTGATGTCCTCCAAAAGCCACCATAATACAAGCACAGAGTATACACAGCACCACGATAAACTTCATTTTCTTTGTCTAAAATTACTGTTGTCTATGAAATCTAGAGTGGAATGTAGCGATATTTCATTTCCCTTTTGTTTTATATGCGCGCCAATTATATGTTTAATTTTGTGGTACCACACCGACTCCGACTCCTACACGGATTACAAATAAATTTAAAAATAAAATTACGATTATCACGGTGCTATGCAACCAAGAAATTGTCTAATCTTAAATATAACATGGTTATTTTTTTCTACATATAATATTAAATTACAAGTGAGGTTGCTTGCCGAAAGCCGCTTTCCATAAGGATAGCGCTGAGCTCTCACCAGTCTCTAAACCGTTCATCATCATCATCATCATCATCCTAGCGCTGTCCCGGTTGCGCTCCAAAACCCACGCCTTGGAGCCCGGGGTCCACTTTCCGGCTATGTCTCCTCCACTTCGCACGGTCTTCAGCATCCCTGGTGGTTAGTTGGTTGGCACGCATATCATCCCTTACGACGTCAAGCCAGAATTTTTTTGGCCTTCCCCGTTTACCGGGGCCCGGTGGAGGTAGCATGGCAAGACATTTGTTACCCACGTAAGATGCCGGTTGACGTAAGACGTGTCCATACCAGCGTAGACGACACTCTTGCAGTTTGTCAGCAATGTCACGGACATGAAGGCTACCCCGGATGCGGGAGTTCCTAATGCGGTCCTTCCGCGTGACACCACACATCCAGCGCAGCATGTTCATCTCCGTGACACGCAGACTCTGCTTGTATCGCTCATGCACAGGCCACGTCTCACTGCCATATAACAGGACAGGTCTAATGATGGATTTATAGACCTGTCCTTTGAGCTTAACCGGCATTTTGGGGTCACAAATGACACCGCTCACCTCACGCCATTTGGCCCAGGCTGCCGAAATGCGTGCCTTGACGTCGCAATCGATGTCACCAGACGCGTGCAGTACTGATCCCAGGTACTTGACCAGGTCCTTTCGCTGGGCAATGTCTCCGCCTATACGAATTGACGCGGGATCAGTACTGTTGCAGGCCAAGTACTCGGTCTTCGCCACGTTTATTTTCAGACCGCCGTTCTCAAGCGACTCCTTCCACGCATTCACACGCCGCACCAAGCGTCCCCTGTCCGCATCCGCCAGCGCAATATCATCAGCATACATGAGCAGCCACGGGGGCTGCTCATGTGAGTCTCTGATGCTGTCCGACAGTACGTCTAATATGACACTGAATAGGTACCAGTCTGTAAACCGTTCATTTAGCGTTAAATTGCATTGCAATCTAGGGTCTGCTTACTAGTCTAACTGGATTTCACTAAATCCGATGTGATCCACAGAGTGAACGCCTGCCTGACCTCTGCAACCTAAAGAGGTAGCGATATCTCATGGTTTACACGAGCGTCAGTTTATTCAGAGGTACTACGTATAAAAAAAATACAAAATTTTCATGACGCCGGCATATCGTGCTCTCTTAGGTACCAGGCATGCGATAAATAACAAGTTACGCACATACGAGTTGCTCCGAAAAGTCAGCTGTGTGAGCCGTGGATTCGAGCCTGATACCCTCAGCATTGCGGTCTGTTGGTATCACCACTAGGCTATCGCTGCCTCGTGAAAGAAGATATAACCTATATGTGATTAATAAAGGCTTGTCTCTTTCTTTAAATTTTTACTGATATAACAGCACACACGTACACGTGCACTGCAGCTTTGACTAAATAGTGACGTGATTGTGAACCATTGGTATGTGTATGTGTCTTTATTAGATATTTAAGGCATGTATTTAATGCGGCAACTAAGTAAAGCGAACACAAGTTTCAAAACTAATTAGAGTGGGTACCATATATAACGGGTGGGCAGCTAATAAGGAGTATCGTAATAAGTAAAATGTAGCATATTAATATGTCAGTAATAAGCTTCGTTTTAATTTAAACTAGCAGTATATTTTTTTAGGGAACTGAATTAGAATCTAAGTGGAAACTTTATGATGAATAAAAAATAGAAAATGAACATTCATAAATAATTTAATAATACAAATTTCAATATTCGGCAAAAGATTTTCAGTCTTTTAAGCCAAGTTGACGGAGCCCTGCTTCGCAGGGCTCCTATTTTTGGGCCCAGGGTCGCAAGAAAACCTAACATAACCTACCTACTAACATTATTAGTCGCCAAGTAGTCATTATTTATAGCTCCTCGGCTATTATTTCAATTGACTTGTATAGTTTATTTGCTACCTAAACGCAGCTGCTAGTTTTAAGTTTTTATAACACCCTTAGTTTTGAATCTTGTTTAATGTAATAGTCCCGAAAATATTTTATCGCTAGCAACTTATTTTATTCGTTGCAAACATTTTGTCATCTTTTAAGTTATTAGTCACTTGGAAAATAATAAGCTGATATTGAATGAAACTAAAAGCTAAACGGCCTTGCAACCATAAAATGATTGGCAGACAAGAACAGTTTATGTTAAACCTCCTGTTTATACTAAACTTATATTTTAAACCTGAAATCAGACAAATCGGTTCGGGTTAGGCGACACCTCGCCCGGTCGAAATATCGCCCTCGGGCGCATTGTACCGTTTGATCAGATGTTGGGGCCGCACTCGCCCGAATGTATTTTTTATGACTGGGGCAGTTATACCCAGAAAAGTAACTAAGTGTAAAAGTAATCAAGTGGCCCAGTGATGTGCATTCTTATATAGATCTGATCATCATCAGCCCCTTACAGTCCGCTGCTGGACTAGTCTCTCCTTTGAAAGGAGAAATTGGCCTACTATACCACGCTGGCCAAACGTTGGTATAGGGTTTGTTTCAAGTTTTCCTTCTCTTACAGTGCTGTGCTCTGCATGGTATGGTCCCTCTGTCGGCTCTTACGACACCCATGGGATGATATGGGGTGGTAACATTCCGTACTCTTAATCCGTCACCACACGGACTCGAATAGATCTGATAGATGCGTAATTTCTCGTCCTTCCAAATCGTCAGGAGTACAAAAAACTATTTTTTTCTCACAAATTCCAACAAAGTTGTTTATAGATTACGACTTTCTATACTATTCGCCCACTATGTAATACATGTTTATTTATTTATTTATAGTCTCACGTCTGTATCCTCATGTGTAATACATGTATATGTTACGGTAAGAGTGAATAATTGAAGATTATTAATAATTATCTATTATTATTACATTTGTGGGTTTTTATTAATAATTTAACCCTAGTAGTGATAAATGTAATAAGTGGCCAATTTTAATAAGCTGAGTTGACGGAGCCCTGCGAAGCAGGGCTTCTATTTTGGGTGCAGGGTCACAGGAGAACCTAACATAACCTATTAAGTTTTCTGAGTGGATAAGTTTCCTTAGCGGACGAGACTTTTAAATGATATTTTGTAGAACGATCGGCATATTATTATTTTGTGTGCAATTAGTATTTTAGTGAACGAATAAAGTATTTTGCGTAACGCACTTCAGTGTGTCCCTAAATAAATACTTGCTGGTCAAAAAACATTGGGTTTTTATTTATGTTATAACTTTTACCAATATGTGTCGTGAATTATTAATAATTACTATTAAAAGTAATAAATTTCGATCGTTTATTCACATTTACCAAAACATGTGGTTATTATTAATAATTTTGTAAAAATATTAATAATTTTCAATTAATCAGATTTACCGTAACATATATACCTAAATTTTATTTTCTATGTGGGACGTCAGAATAAGAAGGTTTATAAATGATACGTATATAATTATACTCTTATCATTAATAATATTCTAAAATATTTAATAATACTCTACCACATACACACATCACCATGTAGTCCCAAACTAAGCAAAGCTTGTGGTATGGATACCAGTAATGGATAAACAACACTTTTTTTGTAAATACGTACATGTTATACATAAAAACAACCATCTCTTATCAATTGCTCCGACTGAGGTGATATTTGTCTTTTTCTTGAATGTGTAAGTTATCTCAAAGTACCCGAACATTTCTCAACTATTGGTGTTACTATTTATGCAGAATGAGCTCACAGTCCGTGTGATGACGGATTAAGAATACGGATTGTCACCACCCCATATCATCCGTCGTAAGAGCCGACAGAGGGAGCATATTATACAGAGAACACCGCTGTAAGAGAAGGAAAACTTGATACAAACCCTATACCAACCCGTTTGGCCAGCGTGGTATAGTAGGCCAATTCCTCCTTTTAAAGGAGAGGACTAGCCCAGCAGTGGACTGTTAAAGGCTGATTGATGATGATGAGGTCACAGTCAGTCAGCTCAGTCTGCCGTGACCATGAATCCCGTAAAGAATTCCAAAAGTTGGCTAGTAATAAATAAAAAAATGTTGTTTCAAGATCATTCGATTTAAATGAAATAACTAAGTGAAACCAATATCACGGTGTTTTTGTATCAAAAGAAAGGTATTGGTGATCACATTACAAATATGTACATAAATTATACTGCTTGAGTCAAAATATAAGTTTAAAACGTGGTTGTACTTACCTTGACCACGGCTCTAGCTTGAGCAAACTTAGACTTTTCTGGGATTTTTTGTCTTTTTAAACTTATTTTTCATTCAAAGAAAGAAAGAAACAATCGATTTTAAAATTTCGCGATTTGTATACTTACATCATGCAATATTATTTAGCGGGTCACTTTATATATCTTTATTTGTTCCTCCGCGACCACGACCGTTTCAAGCCGGTAGAAACGTAGGAGAATACCAGAGGTATTTGTGCCTTTAAGTAAGTCAATTATCGCGACTATTCGCGACTAAGACCCGCTAAATAATATTGAATGAAAGAAAGAAAAGTTTTTCGCCGTATTTTTGACCGCCTTACAATGTTCGTGGTTGCAGAGGGACTGGCGATAGCTCAGCGTCGTCCTTATAAAGCGATATTCGCCAATTAACTCGTTTTAGGTATATCATAACAGAAACAATATTGACCGTTTAATACTTTAATATTTCACAATTTCTTGGTCACATACTGCCGTAACTAATGATCGTTTATGCAATTTCTTTGTAATCAATCCGTTTTTGGACTCGACTGTGTAACATAATCCAACCTATAATTGGCGCGCATATATAACCAAGAGGATGTTTAAATATAACTACATTCTACTCCAGCCTACAGTGAGGACAGTATTTTAGAAAAAGAAAATGAAGTTTGTAGTGGTGCTGTGTTTACTCTATGCTTTTATTATGTTGACTTCTGGGGCTACAGCGCAAGCTGTAATGAAAGACCGGAGATGCCCCAGAGGAACAATTATGCTCCCGGACGGTAGATGTTACATTTGGCTACCGTGAGCGAGGAATGTGCCATAGAAAACATTAGGGGGCCTGATGGAAAATGTCGTTCCAAATTTTAACAAAATATAATACCAATTACAAAATTCCTCAGACTTGGATCCTAGGGCCAAATGGCAAGTAACTCATTCTAAGAAAAATATTGATCATGAATGAATGAGGTAGCCAATTCAAGAAAATACAACTGAATTGGGAAATTCTTTTTTTGGATAATTAAATTGCTTATAACATGTAATGGTGTTTTTATTTCTGTTTTCTTTTGGTAACAGGAGAGCCCAGTGTATTGATAATAAGTGATGACTGCGGCTTACAGAGAACATAGGTGTTCTTTCCATAACAGAACATCATGGAATTGCTTCTGAACCATTGTATCGATGGAGGTACGATGGGTAGGGAAGGATTTGAGTTGGGTTGTGGGTGTTAAAATTGTATTCCCATTTACTTAAAAAAAACGCAACAAAGCACCTATTGCTTTTTATTTGGACATTCATCGAGAGGTTCTTTCATGGTTGATTCCTCACTATTGTCGACATGATGTTATGATGTAGTCTGTCTATTATTTTATAAGGAACTGATCGCGATGTGAAACCAGTTTAAACCTTACATACTTTTGCCGTAGGTCCAAATTCCTTCCTCACATCCACGTTTCAGTTCTGCCTCATCTTCGGCAACTATAAATTACTGACCTGAGTAGACTACGACGACGACAGCTCCTTATCATTACGAGCCGTGTGCTTGTATAAATGGAGAATCGGACAAAGTTGTTACGTTACCAAACGGATACTCAATCATAACGGTATATAAAGGTATAGTCCGCTCTCCAAGGTAGCTCATATTCTACGCGCTCCTTTAATTTAACACGCTTTTATGCCTCAGTTGTATGTATTTATCTATGGAATCAATGAATTTGACCGACTTTGAAATGTCACATTAATTTGAAACTTTGGATCAGAGAGGTTGGATTAGGTTTAGACTAATAAGGTTATATTTCTTTGCTTTGGATGTTTGTCAAGGACCGAGGATAATGCAATAATATGAAATTTAAGGCGCTGACAACCGAGCGCTGCTGTCACTGTCGGATTGTATACATAAGAAAGAGAAGCACGACGACTACGGACGTTCAGATCTTTTTACAAACCATAAAATAAATTTATTACTTAAAAATTAGTTGAGTAGTGAAAAATAAAAAAACAACCAAGTTCTGTATTTAAATATGGTACATTATTGTTATAAATATTACCAACGTTCGTTGATAAGTGATACAGATATTTTTGTTGGAAGATAATTTTAAGTGGTTAGATTAATTTTTTTTGTATCGAGAAAACTTTTCCAAAACGTGTTTTGAATACAACATGGTTCTCAAAAATATGTTCAAGATTAACATATATTTTTCCGCCGTCCCAAACTTTATAGATTTAGCCAAAAAATTGTTTGAGACAAGCCTTTTTTGCTATTTGGCTGTTGTTAGTGTCTTAAAAGAAAATCGAACAAACAAATGAGATAACAAACACTTGAGATATATTTGTCCAAACTCGATATGTACAGCTGAAATACTGAAGGCGCGTGGTGACTATGCTTCATTTAAAGTATGTGTTCCAGCTAAAAGCTTAGATAAGTATCTGTGTTGTGACAATTGGCCTGAAGATATATGTGTTAAATTGTGGCGCAATGGATTTCGTAAACAAGGTACACAAAATGTTCAAGCCTAAATGCTATTCAATGTTTTATCAGAACGTTCGAGGTTTACGATCGAAATTGAACATGTTTAGATTATCGGTTTTGAATGAATCTGCTCATATTTACGCTTTGACCGAGACTTTTTTAGTGAGTAGTGTATGTGATGGGGAAGTGTTTCCTGACGGGTACACTGTGTTGCGTCATGACCGCGCTAATGATGCTGGTTGGGGAGGAGTATTATTGGCGGTGCAGACGCAGTTCCCCGTCGAACGTATACAGAACATTAGCGATTACGCTACCGACACAGAAACTGTCATAGCTATTGTTACGTTGAAACACAAACGTATTCTGTTCTGTGTTGTATATATTCCTCCTAATTCTAAGGATGAGAAATATCTTAATACTTTCGCATTATTAGAAACCGCCATTGAGCGATTTTCAAAATTAGATGTCATTATATTGGGTGATTTCAATCTAAATTCGTGCAGTCAAAATGTAAATTTACACTATGCCTATTTTATATCATTTTGTAAGCTGAGACAACATAATGACATAAAAAATTCCTATGGTAATATGTTAGATTTAGTATTAAGTAACTTGAGCGATGAGTGTGTGTGTGTTGTTGGAGATGTGGAGCCGTTAGTGCCACCGGACGCGCATCACCCGCCGCTCGGGTCCGCCTGAGTGTGCGGCACCCGGCGGCTGAGCGGGCTCAGCTTCCGCCGGCGCCGTCCCACACAGATCCACAACATGACTCACCTCAATATAATTTTAAACGAGCGAACTTTTATGTGTTATACGACTGCCTGACAATGTTATCATGGTCCGAGATATTAATGTGTAACAATGTTGACGACGCCTTAGGTATTTTCTATGCACATCTTATATCATGTTTTAATGCTCATGTCCCAACCAAAAGGAAGCCTAATTATTACAATAAACATACGTACCCAACTTGGTACACATCAAATATCATAAGGAATATTAAAAGTAAACATTTTCATCTGAAGAAATATAAACAACTTCAGTTAGAATTTAATAAAGAAATGTTTAGGTATTATAGGCAACGCACAAAGGAACTCATAAAGCAAGCCTATGTTAACTTTATTGAGCGCGCGGAGACGGATATAAAGAAGGATCCAAAGACTTTTTGGACGTTTGTTAGAGCCCAGCGTTCGTCTCGAAGCACTTGTTCAGAATTTGAGTATAGCGGAAAAGTAGTGACTCATACCGATGCGGCAAACGCTTTTGCAAGTCATTTTAAATCTGTCTTCTTAACTGATACAATATCTTCGCCGATAAATGGAACGGAGAATGTGACCAACAGCCATTTTTGTTCCTCGCGGGTAAGTCTTGATCACATCAATGAATCTGACCTATTGCAAGCGGTGAAACGGTTGAAGGCTAATTCATCCATAGGTCCCGATGGTTTACCGACCTACATTATTAAAGACTGCATCGGCATTTTTAAAGAACCATTGTTGCACATTCTTAACTTAGCCGTAAAAAGTGGTACATATTCAAGCTTGTGGAAGGTGTCTCGAGTTACACCGATACCCAAGGATGGCTCCAGGAGTCAAGTAGTTAATTATAGACCTATAGCTGTGCTTTCAGCACTCGGCAAGGTATTTGAGTATATCATAAATAATCATATCACCAGACAGATCGAACAACAACTGAGCGAGTGCCAGCACGGGTTTAGAGTGGGCAAATCGACTTCCACTAATTTAATCAATTTTGTTGACTATTGTGTTGCGGAAATGGAACATAAAAGGCAAGTTGACGCAACATATTTTGATTTTCAAAAAGCTTTTGATCGGGTCCAGAATGATCTCTTGTTGCAGAAGTTATCCGCTTTTGGTTTCGCTCCTAAACTCCTCGACTTATTCACTAGCTATTTTTCTAATCGTACTCAATATGTGCAATTAGGCAAGTACCGGTCTAACTCGTATGACACTCGTTCTGGTGTCAGTCAGGGCAGTGTCTTGGGACCTACTCTGTTCCTGATCATGGTGAATGACTTGCCGAGCGTTGTCAGATCTGCTCAGTGTTTAATGTTTGCTGATGACCTGAAGCTATTCTTGGGAATCGGTAGCACAGCAGACTGTGACGCGCTCCAGCGCGATATCGATAGGGTAGTGGCTTGGGCTGAACAAAACCGCTTGGAGTTTAATGTTAGTAAGTGTAAGACAGTAACATTTACTCGTTCTCGCTCGCCACTCACATACGACTATAATATTTCTGGTGACCGGTTGGAGCGAGTCAGCCAAATACGAGACTTAGGTGTAACTTTGGATACATGTTTAACATTTAATTCGCACATTTCTACGATTTGTAAGCAAAGTTTAAAAGCATTGGGATTTGTGATGAGGCAGTCAATTCCTTTTCAGAGCAGGTGTGCTATCGTTTTGCTGTACTTCGCTTTTGTCCGCAGTATACGGGAATATAATTCCGTAATCTGGGATCCACATGAAGAGAAGTATATTACGATGATTGAACGCGTACAACGTAAATTTGCACGGTTTTTGTACAAAAAGTTGTATGGCTTTTACCCTCATTTATATCCGTCTCTTTTCGTGTCTGGTATGGTAGGCCTCGACACACTAAGACTGCGTCGTAAATGTAAATTAGTTTTACATTATTTTTTACTGCTACATAATGAAATAGATGACCCTAATACGTTGTCTCGCTGTTCGATCTCAGCACCGAACCAATATACGCGATTGCGCTCGCGGCGGCTACTCGCCGCGCCACAGGTACGAACCTGCACCGCGCAGTACGCGCCTACTACTCAGGCACTCACACTGCTCAATAATATAATTGTTAAATATCCGGATGTGGACATATTTGTCATCAAACTGTATATGTTTTTAATTGTATGTAAAATGTATTTTTCGTGTCAAATGACTTCATAGTCATTTCAACTATTAGAAATTAAGTTACCTTATATTATGTACCTATCTAAATGTAATGGCTCACTACACGTTTTGGGCAACTGTAAGTGAAGTGAGCAGTTGTACTACATAAATAAATAAATAAATAAATAAATAATTATTAATAGTTTCAAAGAAACCAAAAAACGCTTTTATAAAAGGCGAAATAAACAATAAAAATAAATTTAAATTATATTGCAATGTAGAAAAGCGTAGGATGCAATGTGTCAATAGATCCCCTGAAAAGCACCCAAACTTTTTTTTGCATTTCAATATAATTTAGATTTATTTTGATTTTTTTTGTACAAGTAAGTACCATTTAAATTATAGATAACTCTAACGCCTAATGCTTCGAACGTCTGCTCGTGCCTTTGTTTAAACTGAAAGAGCACCTAAATCGACCGCTATGACCCAGTTGCTGCTGTACCCAGGTGGAGAACTTCGCCATAGTGTGCAGCGCAGTGTTTTTGACAACGTCGTAGCAGGCGCCGCAGTGATGACAACTGAGCGTATCCACTCGGTAATTCCTACAACATAGGGTTGTAGGAACTGGCCAAAACAACCGTGGCTGGTTACCATCTGTGTAAGCCGGAAGGTTAGAACGCAGTGACCTGTATCTAGCCTCTTGCCTACATCGGGTTTCATCGCCACTAATGTTGCATGTCCAAGGTTCAAGTCTGACATACACACGTATGTCAGACTTGAACCTTGGACATGCAACTGACCAGTTATTCTGACCTGAATGCCTAATTGCTGCTGATGACAAGCGCTTTCCTTTTATTTGAATTAGTTTTATGTGATGTAAAGTCGCTTTATTTGGATTAAAATATAAGGAATGAAATGGATTATGTCTTTATAATTGAATGCAACTGATTTCTAAACTACCTTACAAGGATGAAATGATTAGCGGACAGGAACAGATTATACGGGAAAATAATTCAAATTCGTTTATTACTCAGAAAACAAGTTCCATCAATTTAATTTTTGTTAGTAACATAGGCTTATAGATAAAGTTAATGAAAATAAAATAATGAAAATATATAATAATTAGGTATGTTGCTTTAACTATTTTCGTCGAAATTTTCCACATTTTCTCACCATTTAAACTTTCTGTCGACTTATATTTTAAAAATGATATCCGACAAATCGGTTCAACCGCTGTTGAAAATAAGTGACACTAAAGAACAGTAGTTCATTTGTATTTTTATAGATAAATGCATTTGTTTTTTAAGAAAGTAAGAAACTTTTTTCGTCGCAGTTTTGACCGGTCTACATTGGTCGTGGATGCGCAGCGACTCAGCTCAGCGTCGTCCTTATTAAGCGCGGCTTTCGGCAACTTACTTGTTTTGTTTAATATCAGAAACAAATTCAAACATATACTTGGCGCTCATATAAAACCCGAGCACAGTCATTCGGGCTTCAGCGAGGACAGTCTTTTTAGAAAAAGGAAATGAAGTTTGTAGTGGTGCTTTGTATATACTGTGCTTTTATTATGGTGGCTTCTAGAGATAAAGATGAAGAAGTACTTAGTGGTGATATATGCCCCGAAGGAATAGTTAGGTGCCCTGATGGGATGTATCCCAGTTGATCGTTCAGCTCCCGTGAGCGAGGAATGTGCCATAGGAAACATTAGGGGCCTGATCAAAAATGTCGTGCCCAATTTTAACAAAATATAATACAATTTCAAAATTAATTCTTCTGACTTGGATCGGACCAAACTTAAAGAACCTATATCCTTCCAAGAAACATAATGGTTACAAATGACTTAGTTCTGAAGTAACCAACAAAAGAAAATACAACTAAATTGGGAACCTCTTCTTTTTTTTAGTGCGATAAAAAATGTTTTTATTTGTATGTTTTTTCTTGGTTATTATCATCATCATCTTAGCGCTATCCCTGTCGTGCACTTCTCCCGGTCTTCGGCATCTCTGGTAAAAAGTCGATTGGCACGCATATCAGATCTTACGACGTCAGGCCGGGATTTCTTAGGTCTGCCACGTTTACTGGGGCCTGGCGAGGGTGGCATGAACAGACATTTATTCCCTACGTAATGTGGCGGCTGTCGAAAGACGTGGCCATACCAGCGTAGGCGACACTCTTGCAGTTTATCCGCAATGTCACGGACACGAAGACTGCCACGGATGAGGGAGTTCTTAATGCAGTCCTTCCACGTAACTCTACACATCCAGCGCAACATATTCATCTCCGTGGCACGCAGACTCTGCTTGTGTCGCTCAAGCATAGGCCACGTCTCACTGCCATATAACAAGACAGGTCTAACGATGGATTTATAAACCTGTCCCTTCAAGTTAACATTTACCTCTCGCCATTTGGCCCAGGCTGCCGAAATGCGTGCCTTGACGTCGACATCAATGTCACCAGACGCGTGGAGTACAGATCCCAGGTACTTAACCCGGTCCTTTCGCTCCGCAATGTCTCCGCTTATGCGAATTGACGCGGGATCTGTAGTATTGCAGGCCAAATACTCGGTCTCCGCCACATTTATTTTCAGACCACCGTTCTCAAGCGACCTTTTCCACGCATTCACGCGCCGCACCAAGCGCCCCTTGTCCATATCCGCCAGCGCAATATCTTCAGCATACATGAGCAGACACGGGGGTTGCTCTTTTATGCTGTCCGACAGTGCGTCTAATGCCACGCTGAGCAGATACGGACTGAGGACGGAACCCTGGTGAACTCCGACAGTAATGGGGAAAAGTTTTGTATCGCCAACAGCGGCGGTCCGAACTACGGAATCGGAATTTGTGTACATGTCTCGGATAATGTCAATATACACCTCTGTTACCCCTCGAGCTCTTCTAGAGAGACGAGACTAGATCACCAGTCGGCACATAGTCGAAGGCCTTCTGGAAATTTGTGGATACTTATACTTTTTATGAAGATTAGCAAAAACAAACAGAGAAACACCAAGGGCGTCGCCAGCCAAGTGCCTAGTGGGGGGCAAGGTCGCTAGCCGATGGCCTAGGGGGGGCAAGTTGATATTGAAAATGAGAAAAGTATAAATTGTAATGACCAGCATCTGTGCGTTATATGATTATACATACATATCGTCACGCCTTTTATCCCTGAAGGGGTAGGCAGAGGTGTATTTCTATACCCACTTTTCGCCAGATATACTTTAGTCCCACGTAATAAGGGGCGAGCCTATTGCTGTATCGGGCACATTTCCAGACTCCATGCTGCTACTGAGAATTTCGTGACAGAAAAACCCAATAACACTGCCCGACCCAGGAATCGAACCCGGGACCTCCCGATCCCACGCGCACATTTATGCCGCGAGACCAACGATTATATGATTATATTAGTTATTAATTTTTTTATTCTGTGTATGTTAGTCTGTAAGGTACATATATATCTATGGGTTTTTGTTACCTGAATTAAAAGATTATTATTATTTATTATTATATCCAGGAACAGTAAATGCAGAGGTGTATTCTTCGACTTGTAGGTACCGGTCCATGGCTATCGGGAGGACGAGAACTGGGTCCATGGTACCGTGACCAGGGTGAAACCCATATTGACACTCCAAGACAGTGGTCTCCTGTCGGATCCGTGAGTCAATTGTGCGCTCTAAGAGCTTTAGAGTGTGGGACATCATCTTAACACCGCGATAGCTGCTGCATTCCTGCACCGAACCCTTGCCTTGGAAGACTGGAGTGATTATATTCAGCCTCCATTGGATCGGGATTTTTTTCGGATAGGAGTACGCAGTTATAAGGTTCGGCAAGGGTTTCACACCCTGCGGGCCCATCGCCTACGAGGCCTCAATAGGGGCTCCATCGGTCCCAACAGCTTTCCGATTTTTCATGTGGCACTAGTCTCTGGTTCGGCGGAAGCTTCGGTGACTGCACCTATTTGTGCTGCTTATTAAGCAGCTCGTAGAAATACCAGCGTCATATCTCCTTAACCGCGCAGGACTCGCATAACAGGTTGCCCTCAGGGTCTTTAATACAGCGGCATTTTGTAATGTCTTTTGCCGCTTTGACCCTGGAATGTGCCAACTTTTATATGAGCTTCTGCCCCTGAGACGATGCCAGCTTAGAGTAAAGCGGTTCTAAGTGGTTTAGTTTGGCTCTGGTTACGGCTCTATTAGTGGCACGTTTGGCAGCTCTGTATGCATCGCGGTCTTCAGGAGATTTGGACGCTTACCACGTTTTGAAGAGGGCTTTCTACACCCTGTTCTCCCTCTGGACTGTGTCGTTCCATCACCAGGTGTCCTTTTCACACTTGCGTCTGCCCTTGGACATGCCCAGCACAGTCTTGGCCACCCAAATGATGGCTGCCTGAATCCTGCCCTAATGGCTCTGGGCTGGTTCGCCGTCAGCGACAGCGCATTTGTCGCCAATAACTCTCGGTCAAACTCCCGGGACTTGGCATCCTTAAGCAGTCACCACCGACTTTAGCGTCGACAGCGTTCGACATGTTGGTCCTTGGATTTGATGCAGAGGTCCATGACAAGGAGGCGGTGTTGAGCAGTGAGACTCTCACCGGGTATGACCTTGCAGTTGGCTACTTTGCTGATATGGCGAGTGTTCACCTGGTGAGTAGGAGATCAATCTGAGTCGCGTGCCTCGCACTCTTGTAGGTGATTAGTTGTTCGGTTTTCTTTTTGAAGTACGTGTTAACGATCCGCCGCCACACACGTTTGGAGGATATGCTCTCCTTCGTCATTGCGGCTGCCATGGCCAAAGGGCCAAAGTCCTCACACAGATGACCACACATGACCGTTCAGAGCACCAACCAGAATGATTCCCTTCGAAGGCGGGAAGGACAAATTTTACAAAGGTCTTCACCGAGTTGATCCCATAATTCCGTGTTTTTGGTGTCACTGCAACCAGGCTGTGGTGCATAGGCGCTTATCAGATGGGTCATAGTCCCCCATGAGCAGGTCGCTATATCGTTTCACCTCCAAGAGATTGTCTTGAAACTCCTCGGCGAGCACAACTGCTACCCCACTCTCCCCATCAGTTCCACCCGTGTAGATTAGCTGTAGATAATGTCTGTTCCATGCCTGAGACACGACGCCGCATTATGCCTCTTCTGTATAATTCACGCCTAAGGAAACCAACAAGCGGCCTCCTGCGCGCGGCTCGAGTCTCGACCGCTAGCGACGCCGAGCAGGCGCTGAAGCGGCGTGCCACTAGCACGTTGCTTCAGTATAATTTATGAATTTCTTATCATACACACACACTGTACATTTTGTATATAAACGTTTTCAAGCAGCATGCGACACTGCAGTGGCAAAAAAGCGACGTCTCGTTTGTGCCACGTCTTTCCTGTATAATTCTCGCCTCATGAAGTGCGTCTTTGGCAACTAACTTGTTATTTATTATTACAGAAACAAAATTAACCATTTAATCCTTAATATTTCACAATTTCTTGGTCACGTACGACCGTAACTATCGACTGTTTATTTAATTTATTTGTAATCAATCCGTTTTTAGACTCGACTTGAATCAGAAGGTCAAACATTACAGTATAATTGGCGCGCATATAAAACCAAGAGGAGGTTTCAATATCGCTACATTCTACACAAGACTTCAGCGAGGACAGTCTTTTAGCAAAAGAAAATGAAGTTTTTGGAGGTTCTGTGTGTACTCTGTGCTTCTATTATGGCTGCTTCTGGAGATGAGCAAGCCGTAATTAGTGGCCTGATGGAACAAGTATCACAGATGATAATTCAGAATCTGTGCGCGAGAAGGAATGTTCAACAGGCCTCATTAAATGATTGATGGACAATGACATCGAACATTTTAACGAAAATAATACCTACTCCAAATTTCGTTTTTCAAACTAGGGTAGGAACAAACATGAAGTATATCTATCCAAATAAAAAAACTCCTAATAAATTGCGGCATTCTGAGTAAAAATCAATTTAAAAAATGAATCGAGAACCTCTTTCCTTTTTAAGTTGGTGCATTAAATTGCTTACAAAATATAATTGAGTTTTGGTTTCTATGTTTTTTCTATTGGTGTCAAGAGGGCCAAGTCCAAGATCTGCGATAACAAACACGAAATCTACGTGCACATGACCGGTAGAAACAAACAAGTACATGTATAGGTTGTGTAGCATGGCAACCACAGACAGCTTGCAGCATTAACACGCAGACAACCAGAACACAATATGACAGACGACTCGACCATTTCACTCCGACTAAAAGAGCTTACGACCTTACAGCGGGGAACACCAAAGGCAGGACACGTGCAACTACATGCACCTGACGATCTGCCGAGAAGGGAGAGCACAATAATATGGGCAGTTGAAGAATATCCGAACGGTTCACAACGGCAGCATTCTGCAAGATTCTGTACGTCGAGGTAAAAGGCGTGAGGCGAATGACTTGTGAGTGTAGACAGAATTCTGCACCAAGACGACTGCGTCTTGGTGCAGAATTCTGTCTATATCGGTGAGTCGTTCACCGTCCTCTGAGAATACTGATTCTCAGAGGACGGTGAACGACTCACCGAACCAACTTAGGTGCACAAGGTCCTATAACTAGGCAAACTGCTTCGTATAATAACTGCTGGCGAAGATTAAGCCTCGACATCTATAATGACAATCCCAGACATTTCAAGCATAAACATATATACATACATAGTCTCACGCCTATAACCCCGAAGAGGTAGGCAGAGGTGTATTTCTACACCCACTTTTCGCCAGATATACTTTTGTCCCACGTAATAGGGGGCGAGCCTATTGCCGTACTGGGCACATTACCAGACTCCGTGCTGCTACTGAGAATTTCTTAACGGAAAAACCCAATAACACTTTGCCCGACCCGGGAATCGAACCCGAAACCTCCCAATCCCACGCGCACATTTATGGCGCGAGACCAACGAGGCAGTCGTATAAGGTTTGATGTTGAGTTTTCCGTCTCTACGCAAAGATGGTATTTGCATCGTGTTATCCCTTAGTCGCCTCTTACGACACCCACGGGTAGATAGGGGGTGGTGACACTTGTAATCTATGCCGTCAACCACACGGCTAATTAGCGCTCCGGTAACTTATCTATGCTTAATATAATTTCTTGGTCACATTCTACCGTGAATATTGTAATTTTATTTAAATTTCCGATTGTTTCGGTAGTAAGTATGTACAATCCGTTTCAGGAGTCCACTGTGGGTGGCATCATCAAAAAATCGAAAATTTTATTGACGCGCATATAAAACCAAGGGGATGTTTAAATATCGCTACATTCTACTCAAGACTTCCTCGACGATAGTCATTTTAGAAAAAGAAAATGAAGTTTGCAGTGGTGCTGTGTATACTCTGTGCTTGTATTATGGTGGCTTTTGGAGGAGATCAAGGCTGGCTCAAAGGTGATGAATATCCCCCAGGGTACGAAAGAGCGGACGATGGAACATGTCAGCCACTTGAACGTGGACTTTCTTTTCTATTCTCGTGTGCCGGAGGATGCATTGACAGTGATGAAGATAAAAAATATTAATAAACAAAATATAAAGCGACTTTCAAAATTCATTCCTCAAGCTTGAATGGGACCAAATATGGAGTACAATACGATACTAAATGTCGCAGTTCTGAGGTAAACAACATAAAATATAACTGAATTTACAATCTCTCTTATTCAAGTTCGGACATTAAATTGCTTATAAATATCATTGTGTTTTGATTTTTGTTCTATTTTTTTTATAGACTCACGCCTGTATTCCCGAAGGGGTAGGCAGTGGTGTAATATTACACCCACAATTAGCCATGCATGTTTATGTCCCACATAATAAGGGGCGAGCCTGTTGCCGTACCGGGTACATTACCAGACTCCGTGCCGCTACTGAGAATTTCCTAACGGGAAAACCCAATAACACTTTGCCCGACTCGGGAATCGAACCCGAGACCTCCCAATCCCACGCGCACATTTATGCCGCGAGACTAATGAGGCAGAATTTTTTTGTTCTATTGGTGACAGAACAGCCATATCAATTGATGAAGAAAAATAGAAGATATAAGATAATTGTGCCTGGTAAGAAACGTAGCACTGGTTCAATGAACGTAACCTAAACTGAAACACTATTTATAGGTAATGATTTAATTTGGAACTTTATCACATTTAACGTTATAGAACACAAAACATACCTAGTTTTTGCTGTTTATAAATTTTCTATAAACATCAAGTTATTGCTTGTGTTCCCCCTGTAGATGTGTATTATTCGCATACATTTCTTATGTTTAAGAAAAACGAAGATTAGTGTCCGTGTTTGCTTATTTTACATTCTTTTTCTATTAAAATTGAGATGCTGGCTTTTTTGCTCGAATTCGAGGTGAATAGATATGGGAAGGGGGTTAATAGATACGCCGTTAGGGTCAATAGATACGCCATTGGAGGTGAATAGATACGGGTGGGAGGTTAATAGATACGAGCGGGGGGTCAATAGAAATATGTTTTTTAGGGTTGTCAATCGAGGTTAGTTCATCATACGCACCTTTTTGTCAGATAACCATTGAAAATATTTTTTATATTTAGGCAGGTGCCTACCTGTATGATTAAAAAGGTAAATGTTGATATCTGGTTTATTAAAAAAATACATAGTCGTCTGATTAATAACAATGTTGATATCTATAATATAAAATGTGTTGGTAAGCGCATAACTCAACAACGCTTGGACCAATTTGGCCAATTCTTTTTTTTAAATGTTCGTTGAAGTTCAAAGATGGTTTTTACGGCGAGAAAAATTCTAATAATTGCCAGAAAACCCCTAAAAACAGCCCTTTTATTTTTCCCATACAAACGTTTTCTAACTAAAAATTAGAGTCAATTTGTAATTTATTACCGCTGCATAAAGTTCAAATTCGCGTGCGTTGATATACTTCTTTGTTTGATGGCAGTTTTGACAGGTTTCCGGACCTGAAGTCTCAGTGCTGCCGCCCAGCGGGCTTCATGTCAGAAGAAACGCATTGATAATCCCTACTTAATATTATAAATTCGAAATTATGTATACCAATTTTGTTGAATTGTAATAAAGAGATACATATATTGGACCATGGAGACGGATATAGGCTACCATAAGTTGTAAAAATTAAACTGGGAGGGATTGTAGGGAGGGTCGAAGTTTGTACGGCACAAATTTACCTCTTGGGAGTAAGAACGCATGCAATTGATTGCTGCGCATGTGCTATCGCATATCTGTCAGTACTGTCACGTCATACCTACATTATGTCATATTGTGCACGTTGAATAAATTGTTCGCATATCTATACTTAATATAATAAAGCGGAGGAGTTTGTTTGTTTGTTTGTTTGAACGCGCTAATCTCAGAACTACCGGTCGTATCTAAAAAAATCTTTTTGTATACTATAGCCCAGTTATTCCGGAAGGCTATAGGCTATATAACATAACGCTTCGACCCTTTGGGCTGGGCAAAAGGCTAAAAGATAATGTCGGCTAATCTAACAGTCGGATTTTAAAAATTGTTATTGCATATGATAGTCCAATTATTCCGAAAGGCTTTAGGCTATATAAAATTACGCCACAAATTTTAGGGGCTAGACAAATATAATAAAATGGTCAAACGAGAAGGGAGGAGGTTGGGTCAAAGGCAAAAAAAAAGGCTAAACGAATAGGATACAATCTATATGGGTATCGTTTTCGAGATTTTCGAGACGCTGATTAATAATATGAAATTTATTTAGTGATCCAAGATGGCGGACGGAAAATTAAAGATGGCGGATGAGAAAGTTTTAAAAATCAATATGGGTATCATCTTCGATATTTTAAGGGGTGGGGAATCGAAATACAACATCTATTTCGTGATCAAAGGTGGCAGATGGGAAATCAAAGATGGCGGATGGGACAATTAAAAAAAAAGTCGCCTGCGACGTTAAAAGGGATGGGGAATCCAAATACAACATCTGTTTCGTGATTCAAGATGGTGGATGGGAAATCAAAGATGGCGGATGGGAAAAATTATAAAAATCAATACGAGTATCATCTCTGATGATTTAAGGGATGGAGAATCCAAATACAACATCTATTTCGTGATCAAAGATGGCGGATAGGAAATCAAAGATGGCGGACGGGATTTTTTTTAAGTCGATATGGGTATCGTCTCCGATATTTTAAGGGATGGGGAATTCAAAAACATCATCTATTTCGTGATCAAAGATGGCGGATGGGATTTATTTTTTAAATCAATATGGGTATCGTCTCCGATGTTTAAAGGGAAGGGGAATCCAAATACAACATCTATTTCGTGATGCAAGATGGTGGATGGGAATTCAAAGATGGCGGATGGGAAAACTTAAAAAATCAATATGGGTATCGTCTCTGATGATTTATGGGATGGTGAATCCAAATACAACATCTATTTCGTGATCAAAGATGGCGGATGGGAAATCAAAGATGGCGGATGGGAAAGTTTTAAAAAATCAATATGGTTATCGTCTCCGATGTTTTAAGGGATGGTGAATCCAAATATGACATCTATTTCGTGATCAAAGATATATTAAAAGAAAGAAATATATAAGGAAAAAATATACAAAGATATATAAGGGAAATCAAAGATGGCGGATGAAAAAAATTGTAAGTCAATATGGGTACCCTCTCCGATGTTTTAAGCTATGAGGAATGCAAATACAACATCTATTTCGTAATCAAAGTTGGCAAATGGGAAATCGAAGATGGCGGATGGAAAATCAAAGGTGGCGGATGGGAAAATTCTATTAAATCATTATGCGTATCGGCTCCGCCGTTATAACGGATATGGCATTCGTATATAACATCTGTTTGAAATGAAATGAAAATGTTTCGTGATCAAATATGGCAGATGGAAAATCAATATATTATTTTATTGATATTATTATTTTTAGGTATTTGATGTTCGATGCAGATAATGGCTATGTTCAGTGGATTCGTCTACTACGGAGCCCTTCATGGGCGAGTCAGACAGAGAAAAATACTTTAAAAAAGCGACACGGAGTTCGCCGGGACAGCTAGTATTATATAAAATCTATGTTTGTTTGTTCATCATTTATAGACTCTGAAATGATAAAAGATTAAGAGCTAAGTCAATAGTAACTTTGGAAAAGGGGCTTGGTAAAAAGGTAATTAAATAGAAACTCTTAAAAAGGCGATACGGAGTTCGCCGTGTCAGCTAGTATTGAAGTATAGGTATAAGTTGATTTTGACAGCCCTAGCGTTTTTTCTCTATTCACCTCTTTCCCATATCTTTTGACCCCTGTTTCGAGGTAAATAGAAAACGCTTACTTTTTCGTCATTTACTAATTACTGTCCTGTTTTTACTAATTTATAGCATAAATATTGAGTAAACTACAACGTAACTCATGATTTCAAAATGCTTCAATAATGACTCTCATTCAAAATATCTAATAAAATCGATGTTGCAGTTGAAATCTGTGTCTATTCACCCCATTTTACGGTACACAATAATAACTCGATTGCAGCTTCTAACAAACTACTTATAATATGCTCTTCGTAAGCGGCTTGTAGAGAGAGTTAATAGCACGATGAAGCAAAAAGCCGGTTAGCTTCACTATGCTGCATGAGCCTTAAGGAATAAGTCATCAGTCTTGAAAATACCCCTCGCTGAATATCCAAATAAAGGAACATAAGTATTTTCTTGCGTTTGCTTTAGTACATGGGAATACCGGGGACTCAATAATTTTAACACCCTCTACCCAATTTTTCTCCTTCCCTACCTATCTTACACCCATCAATACAAAAGTTCAGAAGTAGGTAATTCCATGATATTTTGTTGTTCAAAGAAAACTTACGGTCTCTTTGGACCACAATCATCACTAACCATCAATAGACTTGGCTCTCTTGTTACCATTATAAAAAACGTAGAAATAAAACACAATGACATGCCATAAGCAATTTAATTAAACAAATTAAAAAAGAAATTTGCCGTGTGGTTGACGGCATAGAATACAAGTGTCATCACCCCCTATCTTCCCGTGGGTGTCGTAAGAGGCGACTAAGGGATAACACGATGCAAATACCATCTTTGCGTAGAGATGGAAAACTTGACATCAAACCCTTTACGACTGCCTCGTTGTTCTCGCGGCATAAATGTGCGCGTAGGATCGGGTGGTCCCGGGTTCGATTCCTGGGTCGGGCAGTGTTATTGGGTTTTTCTGTCACGACATTCTCAGTAACAGCACGGAGTCTGGAAATGTGCCCGGTACGGCAATAGGCTCGCCCCTTATTACGTGGGACTAAAGTATATCTGGCGAAATGTGGTTGTAGAAATACACCTCTGCCTACCTCTTCGGGGTTATACGCGTGACACTATGTATGTATGTATTAAAAAAGAGGAGGTTATTATTTTTCTTAAAATGTTGGATGACATTGCCCATTTGGCCCCTTAAGGAATCCTGTGGCACATTCCTCGCGTATTGACCCTGAACGACTAACTGGGATACATGTCCCATCATGCCATTTAACTTTTCCTTTAGGGCATTCATCGCCGATAATTACAGCTGGCTCTGTATCTCCAGAAGCCACCATAATAAAAGCATAGAGTAAACACAGTACCACTACAAACTGCATTTCCTTTTTATTAATATGCCTGTCCTCCCCGAAGGCTTGAGTAGAATGTAGTAATATTAAAGATCCTCGTGGTTTTATATGCGCGCCAATTATATGTTTGATTTTGTGACACCACAGTCGAGTCTAAAAACGGATTGATTACAAATAAATTTAATGAACAATCGATAGTCACGGTAGTGTGTGACCAAGAAATTGTGAAATATTAAGTTTTAAACGGTTAATTTTGTTTCTGTAATAATAATACGAGTTAGTTACCGAAAGGCGCCCTTTATAAGGACGACGCTGAGCTTTCACCAGTCCCTTAGCAACCACAACCGTTGTAAGCCAGCAAAAAAAATCGGTGAAACCCCATTCTTAAGTTCGTTCATGAAATCTTTAAACATAACATAACATAACTTCACGCCTATTATCCCTGAAGGTGTATTACACCCGCAGAGGTGTATTACACCCTCTTTTCGCCAGTTATGTTTCGGTCCCAATGTAATAGGGGGCAAGCCAAAATCTTTAAAATAAAAACACATGCATTTATCTACAAAAATAAAAATGAATTGCTGTTTGTTGCTGTTGTGTAAATATAAGTTCACGGAAGGTTTCAAGGGTGAGAAAATTATTGTTCATAATTGTTTTTTCGAAGTTAAGTGCGTATTAAATTGCTAAATATCACTTGCCCCTTGACTGTGATCACGATAAACCGTCGGCCCCGGCTGTCATGAAGATTTTTGACAATCGTACTTGTCAAAGAAATATAACCTTAAGTCATAGAAGTAACACTAAATAACAACAGCGGTTGCTATGTTTGATATCTTCTTTCTAATGGCACATGCAGTATGATAGAAAGAGCTGTCGATAGGTTTAGCAGCACGCTCTTATAGCAGCGTCGTGGTAGCCAAACAGTAGACAAAACATAGAGTTAGGAAACCGAGTGTTGTTCGTAACAGTGATGATTTATCGATAAATATTTTTGGTCAAATGTCCAACTTTAGTATGTGTCGATATATTTAAGCCGTAGAAGTAAACAACTAAAATATTGAAAGTTTTTGCTGTCGACTACGGGTACGATTGAGTTTTACATTCATGTTCGGTAGTTTGTTTCCGTATTTATCCCTCATTTAAAAAACATCGATATCTCCTTTCACTGTCAAATCCCATCACTCCTTAATGGTGGGATTTACAGCACGGCTATTTAGAGAATGCAGTCAAAGATATGAGTCTGTAAGGAGTCTATGCCTCTTTAAATAAGACGCGTAATTTGACGTTAAGATTAACCAACTAAGACCAACTGACATTACGTGTTGCACGTTCGGTATAAGGAAATATGGCGAGCATGTTCTCTCTAGTCTAAACGTCCAACCTCTCTGGCACGTTTTACAATAATAGACGAGAGAAAAAACCTACGTCATTTAAAAAGAATATTTCGAATATTTCTACCATGCAGTTTTGCTATTAGAGTTTGGCGTCCACACTTTCATCATCCTCTCCTGGACGCAGACGCTTTAAACCCATTAGTGTGGTGAAGTTACCATGCTTCGGGCGGTGCAGTCCTTTTGTCAAAATATCAGCAACCATGTCTGCTGTGCATCTATATTTCACCGTAACTTGTTTGGCTGCAATCTTCTCTCGCACGAAGTGGTAGCGTATGTCTATATGCTTACTGCGTGCGTGGTAGACAGCATTTTCTGAAAGACTAATTGCACTCTGATTATCGCAATAAAGAGTTATAGGTATACTTTTAAGTTCAGGTTGAAACTCGTCTGCCAGCTGTTTAAACCAAAGCGCCTCCTGAATGACCGACGCTAAAGACATATATTCGGCTTCAGTTGTTGAAAGGGCAATTGTCAGCTGTTTTTTAGAATTCCAGCTTACTGCGGCACCCTGAAAAAGAAATACCTACATATGTAGGCCGTGCAGGACCTTCTTTCTTCATTGTCATTTCCCCAGTCTGAATCGCAATAGCCTGAAATATTTACATCATCATTCATCTTATAAACCATCCTCATATACATTGTAGCTTTCAGATATCTCAGGACTAGTTTCAATGCCATCCAATGTTCATTACTTCGTTGATTATTGAATCTACTTAGGGAATTCACTATGTAGGTAATATCTGGTCGAGTCCCCTGTGATAGGTACAACAGGCAGCCAATTATTTCTTGATATGGTATGTTATTCAAAACTTCTTGTTGACTGTTCGCTTTCTTTAGTTTAACATTACCATCAGTAGGAGTCCACATCGGTTTACAATTGATCATTCCAAATCTTGTAAGTATCTTTTTTATGTAAATGGATTGATCAATAGAAACTTCATTTGAGTTTTCATCTTGTAATATTGTGAATTCTATACAATGTTTTGCTGTTCCTAAATCCTTCATGTAAAATTTTTCTTTTAATTGATGTTTGAAATAGAATTAGTTTTTATTATAAGTCAAATCGATTAGATCGATTGAGTAACATTTTGTTTAGTCTATTGAAAATTTCTGACAATGGTCACACTGAACTGTCAAGCTTTTCGTTCATTGTCGTTTCCCGCGGTCAGCAAAAAAACCTAGCTCTGGATAGATTTCGTGTTGTGAGCGTTTTGATCTTGTATTTAGAACCCGTTTGATTGCCACTTCCTTGATCAATAACTGGCACCGGTTAATTGTGATAAAAATAGTATTTTAACGAACATTGTAAAACTTGAGTGAATCCGATGCACGTGGTTGGTGCCGGAAGAATTTGCTGATTGAAGACGCTGCGTGGAGTCTGGTAAAGTAAAGATAATTCACTTGCTAATATTGGCCAATTTTAGTCTCGTGTGTGTCTAACTTGCCTCCAGGACTCCACTCAAGAACATCACCAGGAGATATTTGGTAAGTAAGTTGTTTAATTCTTAGCGCCAAGAAACTTGGCCCATGTGTTAGATCCTTTGTCTTGGGCTAAGACTGGATGAATTAATCGCTTCCACTGATCACTGTTAAAAAATACCCATTCTTAGCCCGAATTCTACACATAATTTTTGGTAGCAGAGCGTAGTTGAAATTTAGCCGCTGTTGCATTACTGAGTATAAACTCAGATTGGTATGAGCTTGTATCTTATCACCTTGTAGACAGTATTGTAGTGTTTGTCAGGTCAGTTATTGTCTAAAATACATAATATTTAATTGTATAAGTTGACCTAGATAATTTGAAACACATTGTCACTTAACCTCAATCAGTAATTGTTGATTTGTAATACAAATACATATACAAATTTTGTATTGTTGAAATATCTAACTTAAATTTGTTGTTGCATTAATAAGTCAGTTTGTTTGGATACATAACAGCTGTATGTATCAATAAATTTAGTAAATTTAGTTCATTGCATATATTCATAAACATTATAACCAACTTGACCTTGCCACTTGGGCGGGTCACATTGGTAAGCTTTGTTTTGTTATAATATAGATAATATTGCTAGGTAACACTTATTCTGTGCTTACTTACTATTGTATATCTCAAATAACACAGCCAGTCTGTCTGTTGCAAATAACTAATTAATTAATTTGAAGTTTCAACTTTTAATTTGTTATAAGTTATAACTTTGATAACTTTTGTGTTTGATTCTTCAATATATTGAAACTATTAATTTTGTTGGACAGTAGATACCTGTCACTTGCCTGCACTTGCAGTAAACAGGCTAATACTTTGTTGGTTTCAAAGAATTGAGAAAAATTAAGTTTTGATTGTTAATATTGTTTAACGCTTGTCCGGGCTCTTTTGAAATTTTGATTATGTCAGCTATCAAGGACTTGCGTGCGGCTGCTGGAGCTATTGCGTCAGATTTGCGCTGGTTTGCCTCAGCCAGTGCTTTAGTGAACCGGCCTGATCGCCAGCAGGCCCTACTTCAAAGGTATGAGCGGATTGACGATCGCCTGGCAAGTGTGGAACAGCAATTCCGCACTTTCAGCACTTGCTGTCTTGAAGTGTCAATCAATGATTTCACCGCTGACCAGCGAAATAAGGTCAGCGAAGACTATGCCCAGGTCTTAGACCTGTATGATGCTGTCTCCAATACTGCGAGACAACTAGTTGCCGATAGGGAAGGGCAACCCGGCCTGAAGCAGGAGCTTCCTAGGTCAGCACCGGGGCTGGTGAGTAGGCTCCCTACATTGGACCTCCCCCATTTTGATGGCTGCCTAGGAAGCTACCTGGGCTTCGTTAATTTGTTCGACAGCCTAGTCCATGATAGGGCTGACCTTCGGCCGGCACAAAAGTTGGCCTATCTAATGTCGGTACTGGATGGGGAGGCAAAGGGCCTCATCCAGCATCTGCCCGTGTCTGACGAGGCGTACCAGACGGCTCGGGACCTAATTACCCGTAGGTACCATAATAAGCGTGGCCTCGCCGACACGCACATTGAGCAGATTTTGGGTTTGCCGACGCTCACCCGGGTCTCTGGGTTGCGCACCCAACTGTTGAACCCGCTTTTGGTGGCCATCAACGCACTTAAGTGCCTTGACCTGCCCGTGGACCAATGGTCCTATCTATTGGTGCACATTGTGCTGAAGAAGCTGCCTGCCGACCTGAGGTCGCGTTTTGAACAGCGCTTTGGTGGGGATAGCGCGACCCATCTGCCCCCCTTTGCTGACCTGGAGAAGTTCCTGGAGGATGAGTGCCGGGTCTTGGACAACTCCGGTGGTGACACGCCGGCTAAGTCGCAGCCGCCCAAGGTCAAGGAGCAGGCTCGCGTTCACACCCGAGCCAGTGTTGACCGGCGCCCTCCTCGCTTTGCAGTCACGCAGAGCCCAGTGGAGTGCTCCTACTGCAAGGTCACGGGGCACAGAACGGCCAGTTGTAGGGCATTCTTGGACCTACATGTCGCCTCTCGTAGGCGCATCGCGAATGCCCGCCGCCTTTGCTTCTCTTGTTTGGGGTCCCACTACCAGCGAGACTGCCCAAATTCTCGCCCCTGTCTTCACTGTGGAGGACAGCATTTGGACATTCTCTGCATGAATGCCAGAGAGGTAGGCCGCTTGTCCAACCAGCCGACGCCGCGCACGGGCGGGTGTTTTGAAGGTGGCAGCCGAGGCTCACCGGCGCGTAGCCGAGAGTCGCCTCGCTTAATTGATCGCCGCTCACCCCGCTTGGAGAACCGTAGCGTGCGCACGCCTCCTCTCTCTCGCGCACCTGAATGTGCTGTTCAGCGTCACCAGCACCATGACTGCTGCCCCAGGTATTCCCCTCCTTTGGCGGAGCGTCCCCGCCTTGACTCGCGCCCACCTCGTTTTGGGCGGGTGCGTCATTATGACCCCCCACAGATGGCGCGCGGATCGAGTCATCGCGCTTTTGAGGACTTCAAGCCGCACCCTCATTTTGACTTGCCAGGTCCTGGCCAACGGTCGCCGCCCAGGCAACAATAGGTCATTGACCCCTGCCCTATAACGCCAACCTCCCCCATTGAGACCGTTATCCTACCAACGGTTGCTGTTAGGGTCTGGGGACCCACGGGGATCTCTGTTGTTGTCCGTGCTATATTGGACACAGGTTCACAAGGTTGCATTGTTTCCACTTATTTGGTAGGGCAGGTTAAATTAAATATGGGCTCTTTTCCAGATTGTATACGGGGCATAGGTGACGTAGCCTCTAATGTTGAAGGGCAAGTTAAAGTTATGTTTGGCCCTGTTGAATCTTCATACCCGAGGATTAAAACCTCGGCTATTGTGTTGAAGAATATTTTGGGTATGCACCCACAGAAACAGCTACCCGCTGCTGTGGTGAATTTGACATCGGGATTGGAACTGGCAGACCCCAAATTTGACACACCGGGACAAATCGACTTGTTGATTGGCTCTGATGTCCTCGGTGGAATTTTGATTGGTGGGAAACGGGTCTTGGTGCCAAATGGTTTGACTGCCATCCCGACCATATTTGGATTTGCTTTGATGGGACCTGTACCTAGGGACCCCCCTCCACCTGAACTTGACAATTTGTTGGCTGTAGGCTCTGCTCTCTCTGATGCGGTTCAGAGGTTTTGGGAAGTAGAGGAGCCCCCTCAAGTTGCCCGTTTGAATCCAGAACATGAGGAGTGCGAGCTGTTCTTCCAGAACAACACTGGTCGACTCCGTTCTGGTCGGATTATCACGAAGCTGCCCTTTCTGTCTGTTCGGCCTCCGCTTGGTGAGTCACGACCTTTAGCCGAAAAGAGATTGTTGGCTATGGAGCGTCGCATGGGTCGTGATCCGGAGCTCAGACAGAAGTACATTGAGTTCATGAGGGAATATGAACAGTTGGGACACATGTCTGTGTCAAATTTGGATTGGCGTTCGGTGGAGCATTACTTTCTCCCGCATCATGCGGTATTGAAGCCATCGACTGGCAAGCTGCGCACAGTGTTTGATGGTTCTGCGCAGACTTCAACAGGCGTATCCTTGAACCAGTGCTTGCATTCTGGTCCTAAGTTGGTCAAGGACCTTTGTGACGTCATCACCAGCTTCCGACGACATCAGGTTGTCTTTGTGGCCGACATAAAAATGATGTTCAGGCAGACTATTATCCACCCTGATGACCGTCGTTTCCAGCTGATCCTTTGGAGAGAGTCTCCTCGCGATCCCATGGTCGTCTACGAGCTCAATACTAATACGTACGGTTTAAGGTCAAGCCCCTACTTGGCAATACGTTCTCTTTGGGAGCTCGCAGACCGCGAAGGCCTACGTTTCCCAAGAGCCTCCGCCATCTTGAAGGACGATATTTACGTCGATGACATTTGCTCGGGCGCCCCCACAGTGGACGAGGCGATCCTCCTGCGGGACGAATTGATAGGTATTTTGGCCTCCGCTGGTTATGAGTTGCGCAAATGGATTTCCAACTCACCAGCGCTTTTGGAAGGCTTGCCAGGGGATCATCAGCAAGACCCACATTTGTTTGAGATTGTTGACAACCCCGCCATGATGGCTGTTCTCGGCGTTCAGTACAGACCAGTCCAAGACATCTTTACATATAACGTAGACTTGAAATTGCCGTGTTCTTGGACTAAACGTCTCGTATTGTCTACTGTCGCCAGAACCTTTGATCCGAACGGTTGGATCTGTCCAATTATATTTTGGGCAAAATGCTTCTTGCAGAAGCTTTGGACAGCAGGATTGACCTGGGACGAACCTCTGCACGGCACTCTTGTTGAGGAATGGACCTCCTTTGTATCCTCACTTCCTGCCGTCAACGAGATCTCTTTGCCTCGTCCCATTCTTCCTCCCGGGAAGTACAAGGCCACCCTTCACGGGTTTTGTGATGCCTCGGAACGTGGTCACGCGGCTGTGGTGTACTTGCGCACAGTCAGTGCCTCAGGTCAGGTGAGAGTTTCCCTGATCATGGCGAAGAGCAAGGTCGCACCCCTTCGGACATCTCTGACCATCCCAAAATTGGAGCTCTCGGGAGCAGCCCTACTTGTACGCTTGTTGAACCACGTGTCCAGTACTTTGGGTAAAAGCATTTGCATTAATGGGACCTACGCCTGGACAGACAGCCAAATTGTTCTTTGTTGGTTGAAGGCTTCTGTCCACACTTTGGAGGTATTTGTCGCTAATCGCGTTTCCCAAATCCAGAAATCCGAAGTCAAACTTGTTTGGAGACACGTGCCAGGTGAGCTCAACTCCGCTGATTGTGCCTCGCGCGGATGCTTGACGCCTAGTTTGATAGGTCATTCGCTGTGGTGGGGTCCGGAATGGTTGAGTCGACCAGAAATTGATTGGCCTCGAACGCCAGTTTTGAATACTTCTAATTTGCCGGGTCTACGAACACTCGCTCTTGAGAAGGTGGAATGCGCCTTCGACCCCGATTTCCTGTTGAATCGTTACAGCTCCCTCGACAAGTTGTTAGGTGTCACTGCTTGGATAAAGCGTTTTGTTTTTAATTTTAGGCACCCACAACAGAAACGACTGACACCGTTTCTCTCACCACAGGAACGACAGGAATCCCTCACCTTTTGGGTTCGTTCTGTGCAATTGGCGCACTTTGAGAAGGAGATTGCTATCCTTAAATCAGGGAGATCGAAATTGTCGGGAGCTGTATCTAAATTGAACCCCTTTTTGGACGATACGGGTCTCTTGCGCGTTGGAGGGCGTCTCAAGAACGCCAACCTCCCTTACACAACACGTCACCCCCTTTTGTTACCTAAGGACGGTCATTTGGTACGCTTGTTGGTAACTGACCGTCACCTTAAAAATTCGCATGCTGGTTGTAATGCGCTCTTGGCCATTTTGCAACGCGAATTTTGGATTTTGTCTGCCCGAAGAATTATTCGGAGTGTAGTCTTTCGCTGCATCCCTTGCTACAAGCTCAAGGCTTCTACCATGCAGCCCTTGATGGGAGACTTACCGGCAGATCGCGTAACTGAGAGCAGGACGTTTGACGGTGTTGGCACGGACTTCGCAGGTCCCTTTTTGGTGAAAACGTCGACACTTCGAAACAGCAAGACTGTTAAGGCCTACTTGTGTGTTTTTGTTTGTCTCTCCACAAAGGCCGTACACTGAGAACTGGTCTCCTCGCTTACGACCGAGGCGTTTGTAGCCACATTTGACAGATTTGTATCCCGCAGAGGGATGCCTTCCTTGATCCGTTCTGACTGCGGCACTAACTTCAAGGGCACCTATAATTATTTGAATGATGTTGTTAATTTCCTTGAAACCAACAAAGCTGATATAGGTGATAGGCTTGCCCGACGTGGGATAAATTGGTTGTTTTCCCCACCAAATTGTCCACACTGGGGTGGTATATTTGAGGCCGCCGTAAAATCGGCCAAAACACACTTGCGCAGGACAATCGGTGAGTCTGTTCTTACATTTGAGGAACTCGCAACTGTGTTTTGTAAGATTGAGGCCGTTTTGAACTCTCGGCCATTGTGCCCGATCTCCTCAGATCCGAATGATTTGGAGGCCCTTACGCCGGGCCATTTTTTGATTGGTCGCCCACTTGTCGCCTTGCCTGAGTACCCCTATATTGATACGAGACCTGGTCGTCTCTCGCGTTTTGAATTGGTACGCCAGATTACTCAGAGCTTTTGGAAACGCTGGAATTTGGAATATTTGCACATACTCCAGCAACGCGTTAAGTGGACCGACAAGACCGATCCACCCAAGATTGGAGACCTCGTTTTGATCAAGGAGGCTAACCTTCCGCCACTCAGATGGCGCAGGGGGCGCATCCTTCATTTGGTAACTGGGGCTGATGGAGTTCCCCGATTTGCTGAGGTCTTGGTGGACGGTTCGATTCTGAGGAGAGCGGTTGCAACATTGTCACGTCTACCAACCGATTAGCGGACCGGTCGGCCGGTCCGGGGCGGGTGGATGTTTGAAATAGAATTAGTTTTTATTATAAGTCAAATCGATTAGATCGATTGAGTAACATTTTGTTTAGTCTATTGAAAATTTCCGACAATGGTCACACTGAACTGTCAAGCTTTTCGTTCATTGTCGTTTCCCGCGGTCAGCAAAAAAACCTAGCTCTGGATAGATTTCGTGTTGTGAGCGTTTTGATCTTGTATTTAGAACCCGTTTGATTGCCACTTCCTTGATCAATAACTGGCACCGGTTAATTGTGATAAAAATAGTATTTTAACGAACATTGTAAAACTTGAGTGAATCCGATGCACGTGGTTGGTGCCGGAAGAATTTGCTGATTGAAGACGCTGCGTGGAGTCTGGTAAAGTAAAGATAATTCACTTGCTAATATTGGCCAATTTTAGTCTCGTGTGTGTCTAACTTGCCTCCAGGACTCCACTCAAGAACATCACCAGGAGATATTTGGTAAGTAAGTTGTTTAATTCTTAGCGCCAAGAAACTTGGCCCATGTGTTAGATCCTTTGTCTTGGGCTAAGACTGGATGAATTAATCGCTTCCACTGATCACTGTTAAAAAATACCCATTCTTAGCCCGAATTCTACACAATTTCCCTTTAATCATTTGGGCAGTTTCTTCATTATTAAAAAAATATCATAAGTCATCGACATATACTGCTATAAAAAGCATATCATGTTTATTTAAAATATGTTAGTAAACACATGGATCTATGTTTGAACGAGTCATTCCAATTTCTAACAGAGCAGTATTTAATTTCCTGTTCCATTGTCTGCTGGCTTGTTTGAGCCCAGATATTGATTTGTTTAGTTTACATTCTTTATTTTCTTCTTCATAGCCAGGTGGCAAAGACATAAATTTCCTCATCGATTTCGCCTTGCAAAAATGCAGTAATCGCATCCATTTGGTGTATTTTAAGTCTATATTTAGCAGCAAGACCAATCAAATATCGAATAGATGTATACCGAACCACTGGGGCGTACACTTCATTGTAATCAATGCCCTTTACTTGTTTATACCCTTTGATTACTAGCCTAGCTTCATAGCGTGTGATATATCCATGACTATCCGTTTTAGTTTTATAAACCCATCTGCTAGGAATTACTGATTTTCCTCTGGTAAGGTAACTTGTGTCCACGTATTATTTATTATCAATGACTGATATTCTTCCTCCATGGCTCTCTTCCATTCATCAGCCTTTTCACTGCTTAGAGCTTCTTGTAGACTCTGTGGATCACAATTTAGTAAGTTAATTGTTGCCTCTACATTCTGACATATAAGCGATGAAGGGCTCTGATGAACATCATTATAGTTATTGTTGATTCTATGCCGGTCTCAAAGTTCTGTTGAAAACTGGTGGTGATTCAATTGTTATATCAGGTAAGCATGTCTCATAATTTATATCTACAAATAGATCTGAATCATTTTCATCAGTGGAACAAGTACTTTGAGATATAGCTTGTATTTCATCTGTTTCATGTGACTCATCATTAATCAGATACTTCGGGTTCGACACACACAGGTAAGTATACAGTTTTCTTTTCTTTTACTTCATTATAACTGTCCTTTGTAATTTCATTTTTAATTTTCTCTATCTGTAAATTATGTTTACTAATGTCATTTTCTTTTTCAGATACATTATCTACTTTGTTTCTTTTAATTGAAGCTTCAAGGAATACAACGTCTCTACTTATTACTCCTTTATTTGTTTCAGGATCTATGAATCGGTAGCCTTTTGTACTCTTGTTATTTACAAGTATTTAGAGCCTGTGCAGAAAGCGCGATTTACGCGCGTGTCCACTCGCGCGTAGGCACTCGCGCGTTTTCGAGATACAAGAGCTACATACATTCCGTCCAGATGCTCTTGCGCGTTACCTCACACGCGCGTAAAACGCTTGCAATGAGCGGGACTTTCGACTCGCTCGTTTTACGCGCGAGCGCCGCGCGAGTCGAGATACTCCGGCTCCATTGCTGCGCCCAGTACTACGCGCGTGTCCGTGGCGATCGGACGTATTCAATTCAAAATTTTGCGTGATAACTTTGACACAGAACTTTTTATTGACGAAATTGGACAGAGAGATTATTTTGGAAAAATAGGATACACCGCAACAGACCCTTCAACATCTTCGTTTCCACCTGCAACCTTTTCGACTTACAATCGAGGTTATTGCACTGCGTCACGACCACCAACAACGTCTAGCTACAAAAACCCATCACCGGCATCTACAAAAGATTCTAATGAATCTGAATTAATGGAACTATACGATAAGTAAATTAAATGTTAAGTACCTATATTATATTATGAATGATTCCTAATTTTTGTTAATTTCGTTCAAATTATTTAATTTTGTTAATTGGGTCTTCTGTGGGGGTGCATAGGGTTCCCACCAAGAACTTAGGGTCCCAAGCCAACCTAACCTGCAAGTGGTGCACCTGCCGATCAACGGACGAGGCTCTGGCAAACAAAATACCCCAATAAGCGGCAATAGGCTCGCCACCTATTACGTGGGATCAAAATACTGGCGAAAAGTGGGCGTTCAATATGCCTCTGCCTACCCCTTCGGGGAAACAGGTGTGAGTCTATGTATGTATGTATGGGTCTTCTGTTTATTACTAAAGTGATAAAAAATATTACCTCAAAGTAATCACGAGTTATTCTTCTGCAGAAACAGTGTCCCGTACCACATAATTTTGACATGGAGTCAAATCTTCTTTGATAATTTCTAGTAAATCATCAAACGATGCTACTGAGATCCGAAAGTAGTTGAAAAACTTTTCAATATATTCTCTGAGTTTTGGGTAAAAGTTATAAACATACTATGCGTCATTCTGTCACGTAGAATAGGATGCATGTTGAATCTTCAACTTTCTTTTCGTTTACGAAGTCTCCATCGACGTTATGCAAGCCACAACACAACCACTGTATCCAAGTCCATGTTTATAACTGACTACATACGTCTCATTACATGCGCGCGTAAGAACGCGCGTGAAACGCCGCATCTGGACGCAATTCAAATCAAAACGCGCGAGTGGATGCGCGCGTAAATCGCGCTTTCTGGACAGGCTCTTAACAAATATGTTTCATTGATCAAATCTGCTTTTGCCACTGATTTGTTACTCGGATTGTAAATTTGACAGCCATTCTCATTAAATGCTACTCGACATCCACTCTTGATTATTTTGCTGACAGACAACAAATTAGTTTTCAATTCAGGCACAAATAAAACGTTTCTCACCTGTATTGCATCGGTGCTGCCATCTTTTGCATATATTTTGATACATACATTACCACAGCATTCAACTTTTAATACTTTGTTATTTGCAATGCGTATGCTCGGTACAGGTGCAGGTTTAATTTCAGTAAGCCAGTCCCGGTGCATGGTCATGTGCATGGATGCCCCTGAGTCAACATGCCAAAAATTGAAGTCATTTGCTGTTGATGCTGAAAAAGCTGCAACATACCCTGTTTTTCTGTTTTATTTTTTTGTATTATTGCCTGTCTTTGAAACCAACAATTTTTGGCCAAGTGCCCATTTTTATTGCAATTAAAATATCTGGGGCATTTCTTATATTTAGTTTGGTTATTTTTGGGTTGATTAGTTCTGGAGTTAGTATAAAGTGCGGTAGTGTCCGAAGCCTTTACTTCTTGTAGTAGTTTATTTTTCTCTAAATCGGCACTAATCTTTATAGCGGAACTCTCTAATCCCATAATCATGGGCTTGTAGATGTCTGGCAGCCCTGCCAACATTAATGTACCTAACCACTCATCGTCAACATTGAATTTTATATTTCTTAACTTGTGCGCGGCTGTCATAATTTTATTCACATAATCTTCCACTGACAAACTACTTTCTAGGTTGGTGTTAATAAGTTCTTTTAATAAACCAACTTTTCGAGTCAGTCCTCTATCTTCAAATGCCTTTGACAAGTTGTCCCATACCTCTTTGGCATTTAGTGCTTCTTGAATATGTACGTAGAGAATTGGGTCGACTAACAATAGTAACTTTGACTTCGTTTTAGTATCTTGTTTAACTGAGTTGGAATCTTCGGCATCTGGTACTTTTAGTATGCAATTGTACAACTCTTCATGTTGCAAGTACGCCTTGACAGCAAAGCTCCAACTAGCCCAATTTTCACGACCAGTTAGCTTCTCAATAGACATCATTGAATTATTTCCAGCCATATTTAGGTACATGTATTTAATATTCTATCAGTAAATACTAAATAGCTGAAAACAAAACACTCCCGGCACGCCGTAAAATTTTTACTTTTACTATTTTCTTTAGTAATACTGATTACAGCACAAACACCATTCTACACGAGATAGCGACGGCTTGGGACGGCCCATTACAATGATAGACAAGAGAAAAAACCTACGTCATTTAAAAAGAATATTTCGAATATTTCTACCATGCAATTTTGCTATTAGAGTTTGGCGTCCACAATTTCATCAAATACACAACAATGCAAGCTTATCTAATGCGCAAATATTGTAGTTTCTCAAGAGCAAGCTTAAGGGCGAAGCTGAGCG
Source organism: Euclidia mi (assembly GCA_944739405.2). NCBI lineage: Eukaryota > Metazoa > Arthropoda > Insecta > Lepidoptera > Erebidae > Euclidia > Euclidia mi. Next base: position 8,193,342 of record OX123188.2, on the reverse strand, counting down.
CTTAGTACAACAGCTACAAATCAGCTCTGAAAATTATTTGATATGTTGGGAAATATATACCACATGAAAAATAGTTTAAAACATATTTTTACAACTCACATGAATACTTTGATGACCTGCCTGTAAGTCAACTAGCAAACGTGAATCACCTGAACCGTGAACCACGCCTGCTAGATGTTGCCACAGAATGCTTAAATGCAATAAAAAAATTGGGTGTCAATATCAAAACTGTGATCTGCTTTTGGTTTATCTTTTGGAACAGAAAATTGACACTGCAACTCATAGGGACTATTCGGTTCGAAAACCCACAATGTCGTGCGGTGCTTTGATACTGTTGTACGACACACTTGCTGTCTTTTGATAAAATATAAAAACCCTCAAAGTTGTTAATTTACGGACACGGGTTTACCTTTCTAATGAGTTCTTGTAAGTAATTGAATAAAACAATGGTGCATTTTGCATTAACAATAAAATGCTGATGCGCTAATTAGACGTAATTTTAATTAGGTAAAAAAGTCACATGTTTAGTTCAATATTATTAAGTTCCAAATTACTTTACTCACAACAAAGGGATGCATGTATATGATGGGATACATTGACCAAAGACAAAATAAAAATATTTGTGTCTGTTTAGTTTGCGTTCTCTGAACCAGCGCTTCGGTAACTTGGGATACACCTTTAAAATAAGTAAGACTTGATTTGAGCGCCCCCCTCCCCCCCCCCCGCGTGGGATCTCCACCTTGTCGTTGTGGCGGGGCTTAGTAACCGTGGATTGGTCACCCGCGGTGAAGCTAAGAGGGATCCAGGAGGGGACGCTCCGCGTGGGCTTGACGGAGGCCTGCGCATAATGCATCCAAAGGGGCGGGTGCGAGGCACAGTTCTTCTGTCCCTCGCAGTCGGGTGCGCTCGCGGGAGGAGAGGCGTGTCGGTGTTGCGTTGCCGCGCGCCCTATCTCCCGCGACCAAATGGAGGCGCACCATCGTTGCGTCGCGGTGGGGCCGCAGAGGAAGAGGAGATGCGGTGTACCGTCCTCCCTATCCTCTGCGGCCGCTGAGTGTTTTGGTGGCGGCGCCCAACACCTTCATCCGCCGCCAAGAGGGTTTTGTTCGGGGCCCGCCTGACCATCTGGCGGACCAATACCCGTCGGGGGGTAGCGAGGAATGCTTCAGCGATACCCGACCCTCCGACATATGGGTACGTGAGGAATACGGGTTGGTTTTTAGTCAGTAAGAGTCTGACAGTCCCCTTCGCCCTTCTCCCAGGGCGGAGGGACTCCATGAGGATTTTCCAAACCGACACCAAAAAAAAAAAACTGATTTGAGTGCTAACGACGTTCCTACCAGACTTGTCTTATATCTAGCATCCTTCTTCATCAATAGACTTGGCTTTTGTCACCAATAGATAAAACAAAATGAAAACACAATGATATTTCATAACCAAATTATTTTTGCCACTTGAATGAAAGAGATATTGTAAATCAGTTATATTTTTTATATTTTTGCCTTAAACTGCGACATTTAGTATCGTATATATTGGTCCCATTCAAGCATGAGGAATTAATTTTGATTGCGTCTTTAATTTTTTTTTAATGATTTTTTTTACATTCTTCATTGTCTGTGGTTCCTCCGGCACACTATAGAAAAGAAAATCCACGTTCAAGTGGCTGACATGATCCATCGTCCGCTCTATCGTACCCTTTGGGACATTCATCACCTTTAAGCCAGGCTTGATCATCTCCAAAAACCACCATAGTACAAGCACAGAGTATACACAGCACCACTGCAAACTTAATTTTCCTTTTCCAAACTGTCTGTCGTCGAGGAAGTCTTGAGTAGAATGTAGCTATATTTAAACAATTTCTTGGTTTTATATGCGCCAATAAAATGTTTGATTTTGTGATGACACCACAGTTGAATCTTAAAACGGATTATACCAATACACATATAGTGCCGTGAAAATCGTAAATAAAAACAAAATTACAACAGTCACGGTTGTTGCAACCCTACGGTATTTTTGTTTTGAACCCTAAAAATTGATTGGAACCGAGTCAGTACGGATGAGCATTAGTGACCCGAATGTGTCTTGATTTTTTTGCCATCAAGATCAATTGGTCATGCTCTTTAGACAAAAGTATATAATTTTTACTGTATTTACTTTTACGTCCATAATTATTGGCGAATAAACAGCGTATGCCAAGTACACCATAGGTCAAAACGATATTTTTGTCTTATAGTGATCAACTAGACTAGAGGCCATTTGTACAGTTCATGTAGGTGACACTGAAGTCAAAGAACTCAGATTTACATTGAATCGCAGGCCTTAAGGAATTCGTGAGTCGTGAGCCAAGTCCAAGTGGGGTCTGCCTGTCTAATTCGTAGTTGGCGGCGCTGGCGTCGTTTCTCCGTCTCTCTTGCTCTACTAGTTAAGATACACTGGAGGAACGTCCATCTCTTTTGCTCTTACACTGGGGAAACGACTGCCACGCCGCCCAGAGGCAATTTGGTCCGCAGAAAGTTTGTCTTCAGAGCGCCCACAGGAAGTGTGCTTCTATGTATACATCTGAGTTCTTTGCTTCAGTGTCTATCCACAAATGACGTCACATGATTGTCAGGTTTTTTATCCTTTCACCGTACTGCGTCTCATTTATGTGAGCTATTTATATAGGGTGTATCTCTATTAAATCGTACTTATAACGTTCAATACTCATTATATTTTTGGAATTTGAGTTATTTTATATATTTGTATTATATTTGGAATATCGATTTTGAAAAGTTTGACTATGCTTTATCTAAATGGATATAGTAGTTTTAATAGGACATGCATACAGGTCAAACATCAGTCTGACCTCCTTCCTCGAAGTCGATTGAAATGTTTCTTGTCACTTTGTTGGTATTAAAAATATAACGGAACTCAGTGTTTACGACTTTACCTTGACTGAAATGTTCCATTGTTTGTTATACAAATAGCAATTTATGTAACGTGTTTTAATAAATAAATATTTCACAGTTTTAGTGTGAAATTTGCATATGTAGGTACTCCATTTAAATTATAACAAGTATTTTATAATTTACTAGCCGTTGCCCGTATCATTTGATTTAAAAAATCATCCAATATTTCTCTTAAATTCATCCCTAGTGAGTCAAAATCTCATCCGTTGTGATCATAAAAGAAATCCAGCGTTTATATTTTGTTTCTAGCTCCGGTTGTTAAGGTTCTGTGATAATATTTGAAATGAATGATGATACATTAACATAAATCTAATTAGGGCTTATGTATTTGAGCCATTTGGAGTGGAAACGTTGGGGTCATGGGTTCCAAGTGCTAGATCTCTATATAGAGAGCTTGTGAAGCAAATGGTAGACGCCGCAATAGGTGACCAGACCGCAATGGGTGGCTGGTATGTATAGCGCAAAAAATCAGCATCGCTATATAGCGTGGCTATGTTGCCAGGCTTCTGGGCACGCTCCCAATAGATGGCGACGTAGACGACTTTCATGACAACTACTTTTAGACTACCACGATTTGTACACATGCTAATGATTATATTGTAACGGGTCTGAATCGTGTTAACTAAACGAAAAGAAAGATGAAATACCTTTCTATTTGCCCCTACGTTTCGGCATGGCTTACACGAGCCGTGGTCACGGGATGACTGATGTCCGTCAGCGCTGTCTCCGAGAAGTGCAGGTTTCGGAACCTACCCTCACTTGGTCTTCACAATTATTGCCATTTATAAGTTCGGAACTGTCGGTACTTCGACACACAACACTAATGGTATCTTCACACTGGCGCATAATATCACCTTGTCGGTGTCTACATTTGCTGATGACAGGATTCCAAGATGTAGATAAACAGTAACCATCCTCCCGGTTGAAATTTGCGTGCTTTTTAACCGACTTCAAAAAAAGGAGGTTCTCAGTTTGACCTGTATGTATGTATGTATGTATGTATGTATGTATGTATGTATGTATGTTTGTCCGCGATTATCTCGCGTTTGGCTAAACCGATTTTGATGCGCTTTTCAGAAAAGTATTTGTTACACTTAGGAGAAGGTTTTAAGCCCTTAACCGACTTCAAAAAAAGAAGGTTCTGAGTTTGACCCGTATATATGTTAGTTTGCCCACGATTAACTCGAGTTTGGCTCAACCGATTTTTATGCGATTTTCAGAAAAAAAGTATTTGTTACACTTAGGAGAAAGTTTTAGTGTTTTAACCGACTTCAAAAAAAAGAAGGTTCTCAGTTTGACCCGTATACATATATTGATTCTTAGTATGTTTGCATGTATTATGTGTGTGTGTTTGTGTACGAGTGTGTGTGTGTACGTGTCTATGTCTGCGATTAACAAAAAACAAAGAAAGTCGGTCAAAGAATCTAATGCGAGAGCATATTACTCATTCTTGTCATTTCGGACAAGGCTCTGTTGTCGTGGGGATAGTTGAGTAATTTGTTCGAGTCAATATCACTTAAAGCCATGCCTTTTAGGGATTTGGCCTGCCTCAAGACAACATAGCATTGGCCTATAGCAAAGATTTTAGGCCCTAGGTCCGCGGAACTAAGTGTACATTCTTGCAACTTGTGTAGACACCGTCACAGCCCAACTCAATATGACTGGCAACATCCGCCTTTCGATATCACCATAACCGCGATTGCCTTGATAGGTCGCTGGCGCTGGAGCTATGGAAATGTATCCATCATCATCTTTAAGGCGTAATGCTATTGATGGATCATCAAATAATATCAAAATGGCATCAGGCAGTTCACCTGGCTCAAGTTGGTCTCTTCTTAGTGCCGGCCATTTAAATGCTTTAGGAAAACACACTGCCCCGTTCGCTAAGCCATCTGTTAGTGGCATATTTCTCCGGAGCATAATACGAGAGCTTACAGCCAATTGAATAGTATGTACAAGTCCACTGCATTTGTTTGGATCGTACTTCGATATGTGGCTGATTCCCTAGACGCATCTCTCTCTTTCAGCATGAAGCCTCAGCCCATAGGCACACAGAATAAAAGTAGGTACCTATGTCAAAGTCATGTTAACAAACTGATACTAGCAGAAATCTTATCACTTAAATAATTAAATCTAACTATAAACAAACTATTAATTAGCTCAAAACTTAAAGTAAATGGAGTACCTATCACTAAAAAGAATGAAATAAATAAAAGAGTAATTAACACAAAACCTGAAGTAAACGAACGAAGAACCTAACACTAAAAAGTATGAAATAAAAATAATAAAAAAAAAACAAAACGAAAATGTAAACTTAAAAATCGCACCAAAAATGTTTACTAGGTATTTAGTTTCTTTTTAAAAAAAAGAGAACCGCCTTCAAAAAATCGACCCACTGAAAAGTACGAAATAATTTTTACATACGCTAATACATAGTATATATCTTATACAAAATACTTAGTTTTTGAAGTCGGTGCCAAACCATCAAAAACAAAAAAGAATACTGGCAAACAGAGAAAATAATACGACGAATATATCAAATCAATAAAGCCTCAAAAATAGCTGAATAAATCAAATTTAAAATAATCTACCTATATACTCTAAAAAGCAACATATATATAAAATGTATAAAAAGTATGAAAAAAAATGCTTAATTATAAAATAATTATACTTCTTAGCTTTTGGGCTATAAATACTATGTAGATTGAATGCGCTGGTTTGGAATGGATGACGCCAAACAATAGAGGGATTTGGTTTGGCACCGACTTCAAAAACTAAGTATTTTGTATAAGATATATACTATGTATTAGCGTATGTAAAAATTATTTCGTACTTTTCAGTGGGTCGATTTTTTGAAGGTGGTTCTCTTTTTTTTAAAAAGAAACTAAATACCTAGTAAACATTTTTGGTGCGATTTTTAAGTTTACATTTTCGTTTTGTTTTTTTTTTATTTCAACCGCTTCCCGTGCTATTCTTAAGAAACAGTGACGGTCTGTGGAGAGAACCTGGGGCCGATGTAGCTCAATCCAGTGATTGGATCCTGACTCCAACAAATGCCCAGCTATGGCCGACTTGGTGGTTTGTCGGTTTTTGACGGCCGTGATGTGTTTCTTAAATCGTTCGGCGATGGTCCTTTTTGTTTGCCCGATGTAGGAACTACCACAACTGCAATCCACCTTGTACACGCCTTTCATGACACGACTTTCATGACGTCCTTTATATGTTGTTTTTAATTTTAAATTTTATGGTAGCTTTAAGATTTTTTTATTATGGTGCTTTTGATGATAATTATGAGCATAGATGTCACAAGAGAAGACGGAGAAGGAGAGTGGAATAGATCTCTGGCTACCTAGTCTTGTCAGTCTTGTTACTACCTCACCCTCTCGCAGTCATAAATATACATTATATTATACGTTTTTGAAAGTGTCCTGTTTAAGTTTTCAGTCTCGCGCGTGTGCGTACGCCGTGCGGTTGCGTTGTCGTCGTCCTACGTCAGGAAAATGACGTCAAAAATATTGAAGTGTAAAAACTGTAATATTGTGATTTGTGAAGTGTTAGCGTTCGTCCAAAATAAAATGGACGTAATGGACGAGGAAAGTTTGGTGAGGTTGTGTACCACAGCTTTCTCCATTGAGGATATTGAATCAGCTAAAAGCTTGCTATTTGATTCAATTAGCACTACCAGGCGCAAAATCTTGCGCAAACGAGACGGCAAATCAAAGAGAGATCTTTATGATGTGATATCGTTGCTTAAGGAAACTGACCCGAATGAAGCTCCCATATTCGTTGCTCGCGAACTGCAAAAATTACCGCCGGTCACCTTTGACCACATTGATGTAACTAGACTTTTAAAAGATCTCATAGTTCTGCGAAATGAACTTGGCGTCATAAAAGACAGCTATGTGACGAATCAGCAACTCGATGAGCTCAAAAACGAATTGGCGTCATGTAATTTTAAATCTGTAGACAGTTTGCAAAATGTTAATTTGATAAGAGGGGGTGACCGGCAAAAATCATCTTGTGCGGCGGACGAAATAGAACCCGACCTACCTCACCGATTAGAACAATCGCCACCTGTGCCGTCGGTATCAAACGTGACATCAGGGAACCTGCCGTCTTTGTCGCCCGCGTGTGATAAAAGCGTGTCTGTCTCGCTTACACGCGCACCGACAATGCGCGAGAATTCCCCCAACTCGGATTCATCGCATGCGCAATACATTGACTGTAAATCGCCGGGTTGGCCTAGACCACAAGCGTCAAGCGGAATAAAAAATATTCAATATAGTCATACTGATAAGGTACGAGAGGAGAATGAATGGCAAGTAGATGGCGGAAAAAAAAAGAAAAACCGCTTTTTTGGCAGTAAAGGAAAAGCCGCATTGGATAATAATGATAAGTTTCGAGCCGCTGATACAAAAGTTCCACTTTTCATCACAAATGTTGATAAGCAGACAACAGAAAGTGATATCATTGGGTATATACTGTCAAAAACACAGATAGATGTATCGCTTAAGAAAATTGAAATGAGGAAAGAGCGGAACTATAATGCCTATAAAATTCTTGTACCACAACACAAACTCGCAATGTTTTTAAATGACTGTTTATGGCCAGAGGGCCTAGCCAAATGGCATTCGCTTAGTTTTCTTCTTTCGCTAACGCTTGGTTGCCATGACAACATGAGGAATTTCTTCTTTGGTGACCACGTGACATATTGCAAACCTATGTCAGTTTCATACATTTTTGCACTTAGCGATTAGCGATATCGTTAATCGAATGCCATTTGGCTAAGGGGGCAGAAGGGGTATCTTTTCGGCGTTTCATATATTTTAACAGAGAAAAACGACCAGACATAAGAATGAATAGCGTGAATGGTGGAAGAATAGATCAAAATAGCGGTTAATGGATGTACAAATACAAAAAAAGATTAAGTCAACTTTGATAAGTTTCAATTGCAAATCTTTCAAGAGATCGCTCGACTGTATTCGAAACTTATGTATGATATCGGATATTGTTGCATTGCAAGAGACGTAGCTCCTCCCACATGACATATCTTTCCTTGGCACTATTAACCAGGATTTTGGGTACACCGGTACATCAGCGGTCGACACCTCTGAAGGTATACTTAGAGGACGGCCATACGGAGGTGTAGCACTACTGTGGCGAAAAGAAGTGTTCACGGAGGTGTCTGTGATTGAGTGTAATAACCCGCGTATCAGTGCAATAAAGGTGGCAATAGACGGTCGTGATATTCTTGTGTTTAGTGTTTATATGCCGACTGACGCGTTCGAAAATCTACCGGATTTTTCAGCATGTTTTAGCGAGGTATGTGCAATTGCTGAAAACTATTCAGTAGAAGCCATTTTTGTGTTAGGTGACTACAACGCTCACCCGGGTGAACTATTCGGCCAAGAACTATACAGTTTGTGTGCGGATAGACAATGGATATGTGCTGACATTGATATATTAGGTAGTGAGTCTGATAACTACACGTTTATAAGTGATGTACATGGATGCACACGTTGGCTCGACCATTGCGTGGTCAGTCACTCTGCAAGGCAGGCAATAACAAATATATCTGTAAAATATGATACATTTTGGTCAGACCATATGCCGCTTGTAATTGAATGCGAGTTAAATGTAATTGTATGCAAAACTAATTCGAATTTAATGGGTAGTCATAAGAGAAACCAGGCAATTTGGGGTCAAAGAACAAATGAACAGATTAACAAATATACTGAATTATGCAACAAAAAACTTAAATTGATAGATTTTCCTGTAGATTTTACGAAGTGTAGCTCTAATGCTTGCAATTGTTTGGAACATAAATATAAGATTGATATACTTTACAGTGATATCATAAAGGTATTAACAGAATCGGCCATACTTAGTGGTCAATGTGTAAATAACTCATCCGGTAAAAGAAAACGTCATGTCATTGGTTGGAATAGTTATGTACGGGAGGCCCATAGGGAGGCCAGGCAAAAATTTATAAACTGGGTGTCTCACAATAGGCCGCGCTCGGGTGCAATATATACTGATATGTGTGAGAGCCGAAAAATATTTAAAATAAAACTTAAATGGTGTCAGAATAACAAAGAACAAGCTAAAATGGACATTATCGCAAAGCATCAAGCCTCCAAAAACTTTGGGGACTTTTGGAAGGCGACAAATAAATTAAATCCAAAGCCTGGCCTCCCTGTGACTGTGGAGGGTCTAAGTGACAGCAGGTGTATAGCAGAGCTATTTAGAGACCATTTCACTGTAAGATCGCCGTTAGGCCCCTCAAAGATATGTAAGAGTGCTGGTACCATCGTGACAAGTGACATATTTACTGTGTCAGCCGACCAAATTCATCGCATTGTATGTGGCATGTCAAGAGGCAAGTCACCTGGTCACGATGGGCTCAGCATTGAGCATTTGAAGTATGCCGGCGTTCACCTACCGCGTGTACTCGCTATGTTTTTCACATTGTGCTTTAGTCATTCTTACCTACCCGCAGATCTTATGCGAACTATTATTGTGCCAATTGTGAAAAATAAAACAGGTGATTTATCACAAAAAAGTAATTACCGGCCTATATCTTTGGCTACTGTGGTGGCTAAAGTTTTGGACAGTGTGCTTGCCTCAGAACTTGAAAAGCACTTAGATATACACGATGCGCAGTTCGGTTTCCGAGCCGGACTTTCTACTGAAAGCGCCATACTGAGCCTCAAGCACACTGTGCAATACTATACAGCGAGAAGTACGCCTGTGTATGCGTGCTTTCTCGATCTGTCAAAAGCTTTCGACCTGGTTTCGTATGACGTATTATGGCAAAAGCTAAAGAAAACGGGTGTGCATGCACAGGTGCAAAATTTGTTTCATTTCTGGTATGCTAATCAGACAAATAGCGTAAGGTGGGCCAATGCCATCTCTGACACGTTCAGGCTGGAGTGCGGCGTGAGACAAGGTGGTTTGAGTTCTCCCAAGCTATTCAACCTGTACGTGAACGAGCTTGTGGTTGAACTCAGCAGCACCAACATCGGATGTTCTATTGATAATGTCAGCATGAATAATTTCAGTTACGCGGACGATATGGTGTTGCTGGGCCCAACTATCAATTGTTTAAGGCGACTATTGGCCATTTGTGAAACGTATGGCCATAATCACGGCCTAATATATAACAATGTCAAAAGTGTATATTTGGTTTTCAAGGCCGCAGGTAAATGTCCATCAAGGGTGCCCCCAATAAAATTAAACGGTGTTGAGCTGAACAGGGTTCACCAGTTCAAGTATCTTGGGCATTATGTTACCAACGGTCTTGATGACCATGATGATATTGAAAGGGAGCGGAGGGCATTGGCGATCAGGAGTAACATGTTGGCTCGCAGATTCGCTCGCTGTAGTAAGGAAGTCAAAATTACGCTTTTCAAAGCATACTGTCAAACCTTCTACACGAGTGCTCTGTGGGTCAACTATACTCAGAGGTCTCTCAATGCCTTCCGCGTCCAATATAATAATGGATTTAGGATGCTGTTGGGGCTGCCCCGCTTCTGTAGCGCCTCGCAAATGTTTGCAGAAGCGAGAGTCGATGGCTTCCACGCTATCGTTCGCAAACGGGTAGCCTCGTTACTAACCAGAGTGAGGAGTAGCTCTAATAGCATCCTAAAGGTAATTTCTGAGAAGTATGACTCGGACATATTGAGGAGGTTCATTCGAGTCTTGGTCACTTGACCGGGACTCTGGTGAACCTCTTCAATATATTATAAGCTACTTAGCTAAATATTATTACTAACATAGGTTATTATCACATTTTACATACTTAAGTATTACAATAAAAAATAAATTAAATATTATTATTATTATTATAACATTATATTCTAAGTCGATGTTGGATACTGAATAAACATACAAATACAATCGGTATCACTTTTTAAAAATAAAAAATATCACCTTACTTCTTACCTTACATCTGCTAAAAAAATCTGTTCTCAAAAATGGATAAATCGATAGAGTATGTTCTTTGATTTTCCTTCTTTTGTGAATAGGTAAAAAATATATTCGTTGAAATGAGAACCTTGGTTCATTTATGATGAGACAACAAGCTGCATGTGTGTAAATACTTGTTCTTCGTCATGTTCATTGCTAAAGGTCGTGTATGTTCTGGTAAGACCTAGTAGAGAGGGTGACGAGATGCTTCCACGCCACTAGTGTGCCGCCAGCTTTAGAGCTGCAGTAATAGGCAATTCTGTTGTCTCTTTTACGGTGTCAGACATGGTGATCAACAGGTTTTCTATCTACCTTACCAAATACAACCAGTTTGATTTATTTGTAGTCACACGCCTCTATCCCCGAAGGGAGGCAGAGGAGTAATATTGCACCTACATTTTTCGAATTCTCAGTAGCAGCAAGCCTGTTGCCGTGCTGCTACTGAGAATTCGGAAAAACCCAGAAAAACACTTTTGCCTGACCCGGGAATTGAACGCGAGATCTCCTGATCAGCAGATGTATACTCTGTCCACTGGACCACGGAGACAACCAGTTTGATGTTATTTATTTAACCTTTTTAAATAATGCGTAGGTACATGATTCAGTCATCTCTGTCGCCCTGGATCCAAATTCAAAGCAGGTGGGTAGTCTACTTATTTCCAATCGATAGCATTGAATGAAAATAAACTTCACCTACACAATATAAAATCTCCACCAAGAAGTTTACTTAGTCCTCACAATAACAATTTTAGAAAAAAATACAACAGCCAACATTAAAGAAAAACAACAATTATTGTATCGTCTGGTAAGTTTTTTATAATTATAGACAGTGTTGCTAACTTAAAATAAGGGCTGTCAAGGCTTTTGAACATACACGTGGACTTTTTATTATTTAAAGAAGACTTAAATCAGTCCACGTGTATGTTAAAAAATCCTATTGATATTTTCAGCTTTATTATTATCATCAGCCTTGTATTTAAACTGACTGACAGTAGATAGCGTGTGTCAGTTGATCAGGAGGTCCAAAGATCGATTTTTGGGTCGGACAAAAGTCTCGCTGGGTTTTTCCGAGCGAAGTGCCCGGTAACTGCAATAGGCTCGCCCCCTATAACGTGGGACCTACAAATTCAAAAACATGAATGAACGTCGAAATGTGAGTGTGATACTACACCTCTGCCTACCGATTCGGGGGTACAGGTGTGAATTATATATATATTTTTGTTTTTGTTGAGCACAGGCCTCTTCTCGTTTTCAGTCCACTACGCTGGGCAAACATCTATACGCCACACCGAGCTTCGACATAAATCAATTCGTAGTTGACCACGGCTATGGCTAAAACTTTCAACGCCTGTTTTCCCTCTTTAGGGGTGGAAAATTGAAAACTACTTCCATAATGAGTAAAGTGAAATATCCCGATAAGTAGTAATCACATTCACGACGCTTAAAGGTACGTATATCAATATATTTCCAATTTCCGATAGAAGTTCTACATATGAGTGAATTGCATTAAGCTGTTCTACATCGAGACTACGGCTAGTAGACGTAGCTATGTACATAAACAAACGGATTAGTCGCAAACATGTGTGAAATCAATATTTGTTGAGAGTTCCGCCTCGCTGCTAAGCTGGTTGTCGGACGTTTTGGTAACGTTGTCGCTGTCGGTAAGTCACTACTCAGATATAGGAAATTCGACTACCTATATCAGTGGTTAAACTTCTAACAAATAGGGTATTAAATGAAACTCTTAGAAATGTGTTCACACATCTTTTGTATTATAATATATAAGTTTGCCACACTATAAACAAAGTGCCTCTTTTTAATTTTATAATGCTACGCCATGTTTTTTTGTGTTCTAATCACTAAGTTCTATATTATATTCCTGACACAGTATTGTCAATTGTTCAATCAAGTAAAATAGCTATACAGTGCGACAGCTAGTATGTAATCTAAAGCTTATGTTTTTATATTTTTTACTGCTGACGTTTTCCCATTATCATGTTTCTGATTGAAGACTCTTGCATTGGACACTATGGTCTACTTTGTGACATATTCCAATACTGGTCGATGGCAAATAATTTCTAATAAAATTTAATTAGGACAGCAACAGCCTAATGGAAAAACTAACAGACTGCCATGACAAAACAAAACAAACAAAACAACGGCGCGCACCTCTGACTTTTCAAAGCTATGTGCGTATTAAGCTTAATAATTATTGCTTGCCCTGTGCCTCGGAGAGCACATCTAGCTATCGGTCCCATCTGTCATGAAGATCTTTACTATATTTCTATGGGGAGTGCCTTCGAATATACTGACGCTAGTGTAGCCATGGCATATATTTATTTATTTATTTGCGACAAACAAACAGTAACACATTATATCTGCGCACATAATGTAAACAAAGATATTATTATAAATGTGAAACCCACACCGTTAGCCACAGCATATACAATTCATATGACTATATTATACTATACTATACTATACTATAGTACTATACTATACCATACTATACTAATGAACAATCTATGCGAGTAAGACTACAAGAATGTTCAAATAACTATACATCGGAATCCTTAAGTTTATTTAACAAAGCAGAATGAAAGCTATTTGCTGACACTGAGAATAAATCTAATTCTGCAGTTTCTGAACAAAAGTCGTTATAGTTTTTGCACAAGCGACGTAGAGGCGCCCGCAGACCAGCATTGGTGCGGCAATGGGACACAGCAAAAAGAGGACGTGCGCACATCTCTCGTCTAATAACAGTTCTTGGGACACAGTAGGAGCATCCATGTTGTTGTTCTATTAGAAATCTCAGAACAGTTATACCTGTTATAGCATAAGTCGAAAAGAAACATAATTTCTAGATATAAACGTCTAGACTTCAGGCTCATTAGATTGTAATTATCAAGAAGATTTTTATAGGTTGGGAAATTGGTTGGGAAATTGTGGCAGCACCTATAGTGCATCGATCTAAGGAATTTGCATTGCACTCTTTCTAGCATCTCAACGTATTTATTATAAAAAGGGTTCCACACCACCACCGCATATTCGAGTTGAGATCTAACTAGTGCTTTATAGAGATGACAATAAGTGCTTGCGTGTTTAAATTCAGTAGCTGATCTCATAACGAACCCGTACATACGATAAGCCTTTTTGATGATGTTGTCAATATGTTGAACAAGGTGAAGTTTGTTATCTAGCAGTACCCCTAGGTCTCGCACGGATAGAGCTTTCAATAGAGGTACATTGTTTAGATTATAATTATGATTTAAAACGTTTTTGTTCTTTGTAAATGATATAGTTAAACATTTAGAAATACTAAGGTAAAGTTTGTTTTGAATACAGTATTCAGAGAGTCGATTTAAGTATTCTTGTAACTGAAAACAATCTGCGGGTTTTCTTATAGCTTTAAAGATTTTTAGATCGTCAGCATAGAGCAAAAATTTTGAGTGTCTGAAACAATTTCCAATATCATTTATGAACAAAATGAATAAAAGAGGCCCTAAAATTGAGCCCTGGGGTACGCCAGATGTTACGATAGAAGTCGCCGAGTGGGATCCCTTGATAACAACCCTTTGTGATCTATTACTAACATATGATGCAAACCAGCGAAGCAAATCTCCTCGTATGCCGTTAAATGTGATTTTGGTAAGAAGCAAATTGTGGTCTACCTTGTCGAACGCTTTTTGAAAGTCTGTGTACACTACGTCAACTTGTACTTGTTGATCCATATTATTAAAGAGAAAGTCGGTAAATAATAATAGATTAGTAGTTGTAGATTTACTTTTAACAAATCCATGTTGTTGTTCTATTATAATTCTGTAAATTATCTTATGTATTTCCTGATAAACGAGCTTTTCAAAAAGCTTCGACAAAGCAGTCAGAATAGATATGGGGCGATAATTTTCGACTTCTTGTTTGGACCCTGATTTATATACAGGAGTTATATTAGAAACACACACACAAAAACCTTTTAAATTGTTCAGGGAAGGTGCCGTCTGATACGAGGGTCAAACTGAAAGTTCTTAGAACTGGCCACTTATAAACAATATAATAAAAAAAATATTCTAAAATTTGAAAATAGAACTCTTTGCCAATATTACTGAGTATATATTTCATTCATTTGTCATTTGTTTTACGATTTGGCGGCAAATTGAAAATTGTCTGTGTCACGTCAACATGAATTTAACACGAGAAAATTTTCGTGCAATGATTTTTTATGACTTTCGATGTCATTTAAGTCAACAAGAAAGTTATGATAGACTACGATTGGCCTTTCACGATGAAGCCCCATCTCGTGCGACTGTTTACAACTGGTTTAATGAGTTTAAACGTGGTCGCACTAATCTCACTGATGATGTACGTGAGGGACGGCCTTCTACGGCGACGACTGAAAATAACATCTGTGTTGTGCGGCGTATGATAGAGACTGACAAAAGAGTGACCTATCAGCAGATTCGGACAAGCTTAGGCATCGGTATGAGTCAAGTGCACAAAATCCTCCACGAACATTTAGCGGTCAGGAAGCTTTGCGCCCGGTGGATACCTCATAATTTGACTAAGGCTCAAAAACTCCATCGTGTGGATTGGTGCCGTAAAATGATTGAAAGATTTAACGGAGGTGACTCAAATGCTGTGTTCGACATACTAACAGGTGACGAAAGCTGGATTTACTGTTATGATCCTGAAACCAAAAGACAATCTGCTCAGTGGGTGTTTCCTTTCGAGGAGTTGCCAACTAAAGTGAAGAGAGATCGAAGTGCGGGAAAAAAAAATGGTGGCCTCGTTCTTTGGAAGGATAGGTCATTTCGCAACAATTGTGTTAGAGGATCAAAAAACAGTTTCTGCAGAATGATACACTACCAATTGTTTGCCACTTGTCTTGGAAAAAGTTCGAGAGAAACGACCTCGCAGTAGGATCCTCCTTCACCACGACAACGCCTCGTCGCACACCGCCAAGCGAACGATCGACTATTTGGCGACATCAAACGTTGAATTACTGGGTCACCCGCCGTATAGCCCCGACCTCGCGCCTTGTGATTTTTATTTATTTCCAAAAATTAAAGAAAAACTTAAAGGAAAGCGGTTTATGAATGCTGAAGAAGCGGTGGCTGCGTATCGCGATGCCATTGAAGAGACCCCTAAGGACGAGTGGGCAAAGTGCTTTTCCCAGTGGTTCCATCGCATGCAGCGGTGTATTGACGTCAATGGACAATATTTTGAAAAGATATAATAAAACTAATAACTGGCTAATGTAATCAGTTTTTGATTTTCTAAGAACTTTCAGTTTGACCCTCGTATAAACATATTAAATATAATTTGCAGGGGTCTGTATATACTCTTAGCAGTCCTTTTAAGGAAATAAGGGGGTAGTTGATCCGGTCCAGGACCTTTAGTGGAATCTAAAGCTTGTAATGACTTCAAGACCTGATGCTCGCTAAACGTAATGCTAGTAATATGAGTGCAGTTGTCACTACTCTCTTCAGGGGGTAGCCATTCGTTCAAATTTAGGTTTGAGGGAACATAAACCGATTGAAAGTAGTCCATGAACATATTGCAAATCTCATCCGGATCACTGGATGTCCGATTTTTAAAAAACATAGTGGAAGGAATGCCGACATTACCCCTACGATTATTGACATAGCTCCATAGGTATTTTACGTTCTTTTGAACATTGTCCTCAACAGAATTCAGGTAGTCAGCGTAATTTGACTTGCATAAGACCTGAAATCTATGCCGTAGATGCGAAAACTGTTCATAATCCGAAATATTATTATATGTTTTCCATTTCACCCAGACTCTGTTCTTATTTTTGAAAATGCGAATCAGTGATTTAGAGAACCACACAGGGAATTTTGATGAACGCGAGTTAGAAAAGGGTGTATAAGTTCTTATAACATTGAAAATAACATCGTAAACAGTATTCAGACAATCCTCCGATGACAACCCCTGCAAACGATTAGACCAATCTATATCAGCCAATTTTTTGTTTATGAGTTCGTAATTAGCTTTATAATAGTTATACTTTACAATTTTTACAGGATTAATAATAATAATAATAATAATAATCTTTATTGTACACCAAATTTAAATTTGACATAGGAATTACAACATATAAGTATATATTGCACAAACGGCGGCTTTATCGCTAAAAAGCAATGTCTTACAGGCAACCCATAAGGAAAAGAGAAGTAAGGAGCCAGACATAGGGCAGTTTTGGCGTAGTAATGAAATTATACCAAACAAAATACGAATACACACTATAGTATACAAATACACTAATATATATACTATAATATATATACATACATACATACAAACAATAATATAATAAATTAAGTAATGGGAGTAGACAATAGTAAAAAAAGGAGAGAAAGAAAGTGTGAGTTTGACAATATTATTGAAAGTTAAAGAGTTAAGTAGTGGTTTTTCACTAAGTTTTTGAAAGATGTGATATTTTGAGCCAGTTTGATGGATACAGGCAATGCATTCCACAACCGTGCCGCTTGTACAGTAAAGGATTTATCGTAAAAAGTAGTGGAATGCATTGGAATTTCCAATCTCAAATTTACCGATGACCTAAGACCCGATCTTGAATGAGAGTCACTAAGGAACTTGAAGCGTTCTTTCAAATAAGATGGAGTAGAAGGATTGAAAAGAATATTATAGAGTAAGGAAAGAATGTGAGTATTCCGCCGAAGGCGAATTGGCAGCCACTTGAGCTTATTGCGGAAATTAGAAACGTGATCATATTTACGTAATCCAAATATGAACCTAATACAGAAGTTTTGAAGACGCTCAAGCTTATCAAGTTGCTCCTCAGTGAGATCTAGATAGCTGACATCGGCATAGTCAAGGATAGGTAATAGAAGAGAGTTTGCAAGTGCAATCTTAGTGGCAATCGGCATAAAGTTCCGCAGTTTTCGCAAAGTCCCCGCCGCAGCAAACAACTTGCGACTAACTTCAGTGATTTGTGGTCCCCAAGATAGAGTTTTGTCAATATAAACACCTAAGTCCTTCACACAGTCACTTATAGGTATTGGGATACCACCAAAAGTAATTTGGGGTAGCAGATTCCAGTCGATGCGAGAGATCATCCTGGGACTACCAACAACGATAATCTGTGTTTTCACAGGGTTGATCTGCAAACCAAATCTCAGGCTCCAAGCAGTTATCCGTTCTAAATCAGAGTTCATGATGCGAAATGCTTCAAACAGCTCATGCGCCGGTGCCTGTGTGTATATTTGAAGATCATCTGCATAAAGGTGGTAGGATGACTGAAGTTGATAGGAGATGGAATTTATGAAAATTGAGAAGAGTAATGGAGAGAGAACGCCACCCTGTGGAACGCCGGCTGTCGTATTACACCACGAAGACAAAGAGTCTTCGACCCGTATACGCTGCCGACGACCAAACAGGTAACTATGAAACCAATCAATCACTGGTGGAGATATGTTAATAGAGCGTAATATACCGAGTAGAGTGTGGAAATTAACGGTATTAAAGGCGTTACTAAAGTCCAGTAAACAAAGTACCGTTAAATTGCCTTTCTCCATACCGAACCTAATGTCGTCGGTAATGTTGGTCAGTGCCGTAACGGTGCTGTGACCAGGACGGAATCCGGATTGTAGAGGATTGAATAGGAGGTTTTTGTTAAGGAAAGTAGTGAGTTGGACATGGACTAGGCGCTCGAGCACTTTAGAAAGGAAAGGTAACACGGAAATAGGACGATAATCAGAATAGGAAGTAGGTTTCGATTTTTTGTGGCAAAGGAATAATTTGGGCATCTTTCCAAGCAGTTGGAAATACGCCCCAGGATAAGGAATAATTAAGTATATGACAAAGGATGGGAAGGATTTCGTCTAAGATAGGAAGAATCATCTTACGATTGACGCAATCATTACCGACAGCATTGGAAGAAATCGATAATACGCACCTTTTAACATCACACTCAGAAACTTGATTAAAGACGAAATGTGGATAATTTGGAGTTGGAAGCGTGGAAAGATCTGTAAAGTCTTAGCTTTAGTAGTCGCATCAAATTGCGACGAAGAAGTGAAATGCTGATTTAGTAAATCGATGTCAATATTATTGGAATTGTGGTCATGTGTTGACTTTCCAACTCCCAGTGATCTTAGAAATTTTCAGACTTTAGCTGGGTCTTCGTTCTCAACAGATTTATGGATGTGTTGGCGTTGTGCTTTCCTACACACCTTGCTGCAGTGATTTCTAATCGCAATGTAGCTTTCCCAATTGCGAGAAGTCGGTCGACATTTATATTTGGTTTTAGCCATTGCTTCCTTTGATAGCATATGTTTTATTTCTTCAGTTAGCCACGGCGCTTATAGTCACGTCGACCATGTCGGAAAGTTTCTGTAAAACTCGACATCAGAGATGGTCACACACTTATTACACAAGAAAGAGAAAATAACTTTGTTGTTATGTGGTTCTACTAATGTAATTATTAGTAAAGAACAGTATAACTGCCCTTTTCAAGTTGAAGCTCTGATATAGATCCATTGTATGGTGCTACGGCGCCGAAATATATCTAGTGTACATAAAACAAGCTCTGCTTAGTTTAGGACTAGATGGTGTTGTGTAGAATATTATTCCTGTCCAAGCGTAGTAGGGTATTAAACGAATTTGATGAAAAGTAGAACAAAATCGTAGCATAGAGCTACACCTACGACACCTATCTGTACCACAGACTGAGAAAGGCAAACGTCTTTGTAGATTAGGAGGACAAACTCTAGAATTGTTTGTTGAAATTAAATGATATGTCACTTACACGTTGTTGAACGTTTCCAGGTAGGGACAGCCTATTTGTAGAGCGATCGCTGAGTATCTAGTGTACAGCTTTTCACTTAAATGGAAATTGTGAGAACCTGGAACAAATTGGACGTTTATGATAATGATCATGCACATCTCTATATATAAAATCCTTGCGTTACTGACTGACTGATAGACAAGAAACAGCCAAAACTATTAGGCGCAGGAAGCTTAAAATTTGCATGTACATAATATGTTCCTTGGGGGCCGTAGCGATGTAACAAGAAGGGGTTTCCTGAAATTTCCAAGTTAAATTTCAAGAAATGTGCGGGTGTAGCTGACGGCATCCAGTAGTTAAATACTTTACAACTTTTGTGATAATCACTTCAAAATACTGTGATGTACGGACGGAAATTCGTGGTCTCAGTCGTGGTCACTCGTGGTCTGTCATCACATGATCTCGACTGGTGTAACTCATGCCAAAATGTCGGACACATGAATGTTGCTTTGCTTTTTTTTCAAACGATTAAGCCCCTTTCTCTCTACAGGTTTTTGCAGTTCACGCTTGGCTTAAGGCTCTTTGATTTTGCTTCACAGTGCCACTGTGAGTCAATTCGAGGACTTTTGCCCAAAATATCACGCTGACCATACAGGTTAATACAGGGTTTGATGTCAGTTTTGCCCAAAATACAAGATCCACGAGTTTACAAATTTATATATATATATATATATATATATATATATATATATATATATAAATTTGTAAACTCGTGGATCTTGTTATCTTCCGGTAACATATAAATTTCATTCCGTAGGTGCAATAAGAAGCGACTAACCAAAATATACAAAGCAAGCAAGACGGCAAACTGACATCAAACCCTGTATTAACCTGTATGGTCAGCGTGATATTTTGGGCAAAAATCCTCGAATTGACTCACAGTGGCATTGTGAAGCAAAATCAAAGAGCCTTAAGCCAAGCGTGAACTGCAAAAACCTGTAGAGAGAAAGGGGCTTAATCGTTTGAAAAAAAGCAAAGCAACATTCATGTGTCCGACATTTTGGCATGAGTTACACCAGTCGAGATCATGTGATGACAGACCACGAGTGACCACGACTGAGACCACGAATTTCCGTCCGTACATCACAGTATTTTGAAGTGATTATCACAAAAGTTGTAAAGTATTTAACTACTGGATGCCGTCAGCTACACCCGCACATTTCTTGAAATTTAACTTGGAAATTTCAGGAAACCCCTTCTTGTTACATCGCTACGGCCCCCAAGGAACATATTATGTACATGCAAATTTTAAGCTTCCTGCGCCTAATAGTTTTGGCTGTTTCTTGTCTATCAGTCAGTCAGTAACGCAAGGATTTTATATATAGAGATGTGCATGATCATTATCATAAACGTCCAATTTGTTCCAGGTTCTCACAATTTCCATTTAAGTGAAAAGCTGTACACTAGATACTCAGCGATCGCTCTACAAATAGGCTGTCCCTACCTGGAAACGTTCAACAACGTGTAAGTGACATATCATTTAATTTCAACAAACAATTCTAGAGTTTGTCCTCCTAATCTACAAAGACGATTGCCTTTCTCAGTCTGTGGTACAGATAGGTGTCGTAGGTGTAGCTCTATGCTACGATTTTGTTCTACTTTTCATCAAATTCGTTTAATACCCTACTACGCTTGGACAGGAATAATATTCTACACAACACCATCTAGTCCTAAACTAAGCAGAGCTTGTTTTATGTACACTATATATATTTCGGCGCCGTAGCACCATACAATGGATCTATATCAGAGCTTCAACTTGAAAAGGGCAGTTATACTGTTCTTTACTAATAATTACATTAGTAGAACCACATAACAACAAAATTATTTTCTCTTTCTTGTGTAATAAGTGTGTGACCATCTCTGATGTCGAGTTTTACAGAAACTTTCCGACATGGTCGACGTGACTATAAGCACAGTAGCACTGTTATGTACCAAACGTGGATAAACAACAGTTAAGTACTTAATTTTTGCTGTATGTTTATCTGGTAATCCTTACGGGGGCAATAGGTAATCATGTAAATAAACAGCACCATAATTTATAAAATGTTAAAGGATGCTTCTCAAAAACTCTAATCAAATCAGCTCTGGATAAATACCTCTGTCAGTGCATCAACAACCCGCATCTGCAACCTCTGGTAGAGCTCAAAGCAGAACAGCCTTCGCGCCTCGGCACACCTCGGTAACCGGCGTAGTCCCTCTCGCTCGTACGATAACTCCGACACACCGTGCGGTCTCCGAACGGGGTTGACAAGCGCCAAACACGGCTTCCAAGTGCTTGTTGCATCAGTCTTCAGTTCATCATTGGTATTGGCGGCCAAGCCAAGAGATCCATTACTTTCGCACCAAATGTATTTCTCTTAGGGGGCGCTGATCCCACCGCTGCTTTCGGCGCCGTAGCACCATCGTCAGGACACCCCCAGAGGATCCATAAATAAAACTATTTGAATTCACTGATAAAAATTGCAATATATTCTCGAAATGAACCTCACGATACAAAAGTCCGATGAAAAGTGTCATGGCCGCCCGCCGTGGCATCAACTAAACTTACTCAGTATCAAAACATTATATTTAACAATACATAATATTTAAATTATCGTATGTATGAGCTTTCAATTAATCTTTATAATTAAGAAACAATATAGAATTACAGTAGGTAACTTTAGCTAAAGCGTCGAAATACGTCTTGATAAATTTAATTAGTTATAAAATTACCAATATGTGTTGGCGGGCGACAAAACTAGCCAAACTATTAAAGACAATATCAACCAATACTGCGTTAAGAAATATATGTAAATACAGAAATGTAACACAATTTATATAATATTAATTACAAGCAAATGCAATTAATATTTTACTGGTTATTTAGTTAAAATTACATTAAAATAATATTATGGGTGCATAGGGTTCCCACCAAGAACTTAGGGTCCCAAGCCAAACTCACCTGCAAGTGATGCACCTACCGATCAACGGACGAGGCTCTGGCAAACAAAATGTCCCAATAAGCGGCAATAGGCTCGCCACCTATTACGTGGGATCAAAACACTAGCGAAAAGTGGGCGTTTAATATGCCTCTGCCTACCCCTTCGGGGAAACAGGCGTGAGTCTATGTATGTATGTATGTAAAATAATATTAACTTCCGGTTTAGTTATCATTTTGTCATCTAGATGGCTCTGCTCTACGTTTATGCTTAGATCTACAATATAACAAACCATCTCCAGTGCGCCCATATAAACATACCTACATAGAAACACCCAAGCAAAGACAAACAGCCATTTTCACACACAAGTGGTCTACTTGAGCGGGAATCGAGCCCGCAATCTTCCGAGCGGCAGTCGTTTACTCTCCCGCCTCGCCACGGGGTCGTCTAAACCTGAAGGAACTATGGACATTAAATTTCATGCAATCACATATTTTATTCGAACCGCTTAGTTGTAAACAGCCAAAATAGCCAGTAATGAAGTCGTAAGTCGAGGAAGAAAGATGTTTGAGTATTAAAACTCGATATAATCTATTCACCATTATAAAAGACGTATAATCATCAGTTTTTTGGTTGCTAATTTGGGACCAGATCTCTGCCCTGTGTGAATTATTCTTACATACATATAAAAGTTTAACCGCGCTTTCTCAAATTACCTAAAAATAGCTAGTTTGCCAGTAAAATTACACCTTTATATTTTAACAAAGTCATGACGCTGTTTGAAGCAGGTATTTTAGAAAAGATGACAACAGATGAGTACAAGAATCTTCCAGAACAGGCCAGGAGGTCGGAGCCTGTCACTGAGAGCGACAGGCAGAGCAGCGATATTGTAGATGCCTCTGTTCAGTCACAGGTAAACTAAATAAATATAAAAATATGATAAAATTACCAACAAAGCCTCTCCAAAAAGATGACAATTAAATATCAAATTCACAAGTATCACACCACGAGATAGCACTGTAGTAAATTTTAGCTATTCTACACAATCTTTACAAAAGGGAAAGTTTTTGTCCCAAGCAAATCAAAATGTTCTATTGCGCCCAGAAATACTTTGGATGTAAGATATTGTAGATCTTATAATTATCTATTCTATTAAATACCTAATTAAAGTCCTATTTACAGACCCAACCCGAGTCCACAAAAGGTTTAGAGCCAGTGTCGTTACGAATGCTACGAGGTGCATTCTGCTTGCTCGGTATCGGACATCTTTTGGCAGGTAAAACCAAGTAAAAGTTATAAATATACCAACATGTATTTCGTGGATGACATATATCAGATTGCATTGTTAGAACTGGTAAAAGTATCAAGTCATGTTCTTGTTGGCTGCATGTAAGAGATTTAAAGAAGCTCTAGAAACCATTATCTTGCCATTACATATTGCTATACTGGAGGTAGTAATATAATGTTTAACCTTGTATTACTGGCGAGATAACAGCTTCTAGAGCTTTTAGAATTCTGTCATGTGGGAGACCATTTAGAAATTGTCTAAGAAGCAAAATTAAGTCTCTAACCTCTGTTAAAATCCCTGAACTGCCGAAGAATTGGGTGTCTAGGGTTATTTTTAAAGTGGTCCTGGGTCTTCATAGAACAATGATGTGAAGTTTCTTAGGTGTCCCGCCTATAATTTTGAATCGGAAACAAAAATTCTAGGTACTAGATCATACTTGGATGGACCCGTTTTCTATATACATACATACATAGACTCACGCCTGTTTCCCGGAGGGGTAGGCAGAGACTACGGAACGCCATTTGCAACGATCCTGACATACCTCTCTTGCTTCATTCACTCCCATCAAGTTTCTCATGCATGCTCTTCTGTTTAGGGTACTTCTGACCTGTCCTTTTTTAGGAGGTCTCCAATCTGGTCAGAGAACGTCCGCCTAGGTCTTCCCCTTCGTCCTGTCCCATTCAGGCCTCTTGTACACGGAACGTTTTGTTAACCGTACGGCGTGCTAGCCGTACGGTTAACAAAACGTGCAAGCATGTACACGGCACGGCAAAGCTACCGGTCAAGACAACGGCCAGGTGCCGCTCAGTTGAGATTTTAGCAGAAATAGCAGATTCAACCAGATGACTGCGACATATTGTTATATAAATACGTTTAAAGGAAGGCTTTTAGTTATTTAACGTACTGTATCTTACCAAAACTGTTTTTTCTTGACCACTTAAATCTTCAAATATGGGATTTAAATGTATAAAGATTTCTGTCCAGGAATCATACTTAAGTCGCTTATTTTTATAATCTTCGTTAGTCTTATCCCATATTACATGAACTAATACAATTAACAATTCTTGATTTATGTTAATTTTAGCTGTAAAACAAAATTATCGTATGAAATCTGTCACGAAAACGTAAAAGCGTCCGGCGCCGTCGACACGTTCGCATAGACTCCGATACAACACTGATGAAAATCACGCCGTGCGTAGACGCGGCGCGCCGAGGGGCTCGCACGGCGAACACGGCGGCGGCGCCGTGACTTCGCGCCGCCGTGTATGTCAACAAGCTCTCACAGTGGTCCGTACAACACTGACAACCGTGCCTACACACGGCAAATTAACCGTAGATATTTACTCTGAAAAAACGTGTGTGAACAAGCGGCCTCACACTTGCCTTATATATCTTCTTTGTCAGTCTTTCGTCATCCATCCTCTCCATGTGCCCTAACCATCTTAACATGCCTTTCTCGATGCTTGTCACTACATCTTCTTTTACCCCACACCACTCTCGTATCACACAATTCTTTACTCTGTCGGTCAAAGACACACCACACATACTTCTCAGTGCTCTCATTTCTACAGCATTTATTCTACTTTCAAGTCTCTTCTGCCATACCCAACTTTCACTACCATACACAAGGGTAGGCACTAAAACCCCTCTATGCACAGCCAAACGTGCCTTTTTGGTCACGTTTTGACTGTTCATAAACGTCTTCAGAGCTCCATTCACACTATTACCTGCATTAACTCTTCTTTCAATAACTTCTCCATTCTTACCATCTCTTGTAAACAACGTTCCCAAGTAAACAAACTCATTCACTTGTTCCACTCGCTGTCCACGCCTATGTGGCCAAAGTAAATTACGAAATAACACCAAACTATTGTCTTCCAGCTATTGCCCTTGCAGTCGAGATCCAAATCCACAGACGCAAAAAGCAGAAACATCAAAAAGAACCCGCCGAGCACCGTCACGAGTTTACAAATTTATAGATATACACACACACACACACACACACACACACACACATATATATATATATATATATATATATATATATATATATATATATATAAACAGATTAGAAGAGAAAAACAGAAGAGCATGCATGACGAATCTGATGGGAGTGAATGAAGCAAGAGAGATATGTCTGGATCGTTGCAAATGGCGTTCCGTAGTCTCTGCCAACCCTTCCGGGAAACAGGCGTGAGTCTATGTATGTATGTATATATATATATATAACGGGCAGTAAGGCCCAGATCCACCTAGCTCTTCCCCTTTTCTCCTTAAAATAACTATTAACCTCTTGTATGCCGGAATACCAGACACAATTGAAAAGCTATTGTGTCTCGCGTAGATCTGCGTTCCGGCATACAAGGGGTTAATGGTCTAAAATTTTCCGTGGGTCACTCAGGTATGTACATTATCTTAAAATAGCAATAAATAGAAGTCTACGCTATAATTTAAAGAAGATTCTATAACTTTAACTTATTTAGTTGTTAATTTTAGTTGTATATTTCGATTTGCAAGTTATTTTTATCAATGTAGCATGGAATCTTACATTTTTCGAGTAATTAAAGTGTTCATTTTAATAAATCGCTGAAAATTGTACATTATGATTAAAAAAATCGGTCTCGAAGTTGTTTCATTTCTTTGCATTTTCTGAGAACGTTATCCTTAGTGATGTATATTTACATTACTTTTTTATTAATTTAGCATGGAATCTTAAATTTTTCGAGTAATTAAAGTGTTAATTTTAATAAATCGCTCATAATTGTACATTATGATTAAAAAATCGGTCTCGAGGTTGTTTCATTTCTTTGAATTTTCTGAGAACGTTTACCTAAGTAATATATATTTTATTCACACCATCAGAAAGTAGAGATTTCAACGAACAAAACGCCGAACAATAAAAAAAAACTGATATATTGACGTGAGAATTTTCAATTGAAAATTAGGGTTTTATTTCGATATTAAGTCAAAATAAGGCGTAAAAATAAATATTTTAAATAAAAACATTAAAAGTGTGTTTAGAACTTAAAAAGGCAAGTTTTCACCAAATTTCGTGTAAAAGAAAAAAACTATTGTAAAAGTTAAAAATAAAAAACCAAAAACTTGGTTATTTGAATTTTTCACATAAATTATGACGTTGTGTGAATAAAGTTTAGTGTAAATACAAAAGTTGTAGATCTTTTTATTACCTACAACTTTGCCATTGACGTTTTCCCCGTAGGACTTGTAGTTTTGCTGGCAATCGATATAAACCCTTTTTTACCCTTAAAATCGCAACCCCATCCACTTCCCGATCTCGGATCGCCCGTAATTTATTTTTCCTATAATGATCGCTATATTCTCTTCCTTCTCCAATGGGTTTCATCCTACTGTAATTTTATTTTACTTTTTACCGTTTTCTACGTATCTGCACTGGTCTAGCACGGATAAGTTAAATTATAAAGTTGTTTGTATTCATTCAACAACAAAAATCTAGTGTTGGTAAATGTAATATAAGGAACCACTATTTCTTTGAATCTTAAACTACTAGCGTCCTTAAAAGACATTAATTTTAATTCGTTACCAGTTTCGTTGAAAGACGAAAAGATTGTAAATAACATCTATATTTATCTTTTGCTCCAAGCATTCATCAAAACCCTCCAGCTATTACGATATTATTACTTTATCATCTTATTTGTGGCGTTTTCCGTAACTTAGTACACGGGCAGGCAACAAAACGATGTTAATATTATTGCGGCCGTTTGATGTCTCTTTCTGGAGACGGCTGTTCGGATGATATTGTTAAATACGTTACCTTCGCTATAGTAGATCATAATTAGGCTACTTTTGTGTAGTATTCTGGCAATGCCTATTTAAAGAACTATTGTGCTGACAGTATATTTTTTCCTTTCGAGCACTCGTAAAAACTTTCTTGGTTGTGGGCTTAAGATCGGTTTATCTGGAGAGCCCTGGAGCATGTCTATGAACAGCTGTAGGTCTCTAGGCTAAGATAAATTCGTAAAGATAGGGAATATAAGGAAATATTCGGCTACGAGTTACAAAATCGGTAATATTTACTATTCTATAAAGCTGAGACCAGGTAGTATAGACACAGAATTAGAAGAAGCGTTTCAAGCGGATCGGACCTTTAAAAATGCAATATACAAAGTATAAAAAAAAAATCTAGAACAGTTTCATAGGATTTGTCATACCTAAAAAGATCGTAGTACAAATTTGCGGTTCTGCCCAGTCCCAATACGCGCATTGTGAAGAACATGAGCCCGTTGTTACTCTGCGGGCCCCAAGACCACGTACTTTTTAAAGCGGTTATTGGTTTCTGTGTGAATTGTGGACAACATGGACATAAGTCTCATCTTGGCAGCTTGTATGGTACTGAATCTAGTGCTCTTCTGATGTAAGGGGTCTAAATCGAATGCTCTTATTATAGAAAGGGTTGTCTTCTAAACGGCAAAAACTTCACCTTAATTTATGTGGGAGCTTGGGCAATACTGCTGAAACCTGAAAACATAGCACGTCTTTTTCTAACCTTTACACATCTTTAAGCGTTAGAAAGTTACGTACCGAATCTCTCAGTATCGTAGTACAAAGTTTCCCTCCCTCCGAGCACAGCGACTCTTCGATGTGACAGCACCAGGCGTACTCCAATTTCTACGTTGCGCACACGTTGTATACGTTGACGACGCATTAAACGTGCCAGGCGACCGTATACACCGGTACCGTTCTGAAACAAGAAAATCTCATTAAATCCTTGTTTTGGGGAAGGTATATTGATGGATAAGTCAGGCCGAAGAGCTAATATACCTTTGCGTCTATTTTAAACAACTAGAATAAACAAAAAGTCGAATGCAACTTTTGAGTACTAGCGATGGGTAGTACTAACCCTTTTAGGCATACATAGCTCAAACTGGACTCTCATCATTACCTCGGTAAGAAGAGAATATTTTGCCACATACACACAACACGTACTAGTCAAAAACTAAGCGGAACTTGTACTATGGATACTATACATTTAATTATTTTTCAGTTTTTTTATTACAAAAATTATATGCATAGAAATACCCAGGTCAAGACAAACATCCATGTTCACGCACACAAATGTTTGTATGGTGGGTATCAAACCCGTGACCTCCAGCGTGGTAGTCGGTAACATTCCCGCTACGCAACCGGATCCTCAAAAATATTAGTTAGTTGGGGTGCAAATTGCTTCTTGACGACTGAAGCAGACAGATATGTGACGGAGGTCTACCTTTTCACGCATACCCATTAATAGTGGACTCGTGCATAATTTAAGAGAGAAGGAAGAAGAATTAGTAACGTAGTCTTAGAAAGGGAATCACTTACTTCCAATATAGCCAGTGAAGAACTATGACTTTCCACCACCAGCTCGTATCCATAGTCCCTCATCGCTTCTGCTGCTGGATGGCTCTTTGCTTGAAGCTGTAGAGTGATAAAGCTATATATCATAAGATTATGAACTACCTGTATCTACATTTTGTTGGTAGAAAAAGCTATTCTCAAAGAGTGTGAGAACAATTTAAAAAAATAAGTGTGATGCTTAAATATTTAAGCATCACACTATTTTTTTTAATTCTTTCATATTAATTAATATTATGATCAAAGTTAAGGTCAAAAATCATTTATTCATTAAGGCCGGCGGCCGGCTAAAGTCGCGTGGATCGGTTAAAAGAAACCTTCCTGCTTCAAATTCGCATTTATACATGCGAAAATATTTGGGGATGCATGGATGGAAGTTTGTAACTCTTTAACGCAATAGATACTAACAAAACAAACGCCGGCAGCCACGTGGGCGGAATAAAGTATATTTTATTTAAGTTTGAAACAAATTGTCTTATCCTTTCTTCATTGGGAAAATACTAAGTCGTCTTTTATATTTAGATGTTAATTTAAGAAGAGAAGCCGCAAACCGTATAAGTGCATGAGCAATGTGCGCTCTGTGAGATGTTAATTTAAAAATAAATATCATATCTGAATTAAGATTTCCACATAGTTCATTAATACTTGTTGATATATCTCTGAAACTAAATCAACCGTGACACAGAAATAGTTCTTAGTGAACTCGGCAACTAGAAATAGTTTATGTGTCGTGGTGGACTTTACAAACTTTGAAATACTTTAAGGACACTAAGGCTTGGACACAAAAATAGGTCATTTTAGAAGGTATAGGTAACAAACTCTTCGTAAGAATAATAAAAGATTTACACAAATGTCAGATATTGAACCGAAACCGTGATTACAAAAGACTTCGTGACCACGGTTTCTGTAGAGTAGCCAAATATGGATCATAATAATTTATACTAAAGATTATGTAACGGGTCTGAATCGTGTTAACTGAACGAAAAGAAAGATGAAATACCCTTCTATTTGCCCCGACGTTTCGGCACCAACCACGGCTGGTGTAACCCATGCCGAAACGTCGGGGGCGTTTTTATTTAGTATGTGTACAAATCGTAGTAGTTTAAAAACATAATAATTTATATGGTTTGTAGATCTTTCAGTTCAAATGTGATTCTCAGTAAAACCAATTTGAGTTAAAAACTTGATGATGCAAGAAATCTGAATAACAATCAATACCGTACTTACTTAACAACATATCAGAATGTGTTTTAAGGTTGAAACATTCATACATTTTTTATTGGAATAAAATTTTATGCTTTCAACCGACAGCCAGTTCAAAAATTCTTCACCAAAGTCGGTCATTCCAAGTTTTTTTCAATATTTATCGGATTTTGCAGTGTAATTTAGTTGCAAGAGCAGGAATATTCTGTTGAGAATTTCATATAAGATCAAAGAAGTCTGCCATATTAGACTTTCAACTGGCAGTGTGAAGCAAATTAGGAGAGGTTTATATAAACCTGTAGATACGAAAGGATGTAAAGGTGGCAGATCGACCACCAGCCCTCCCTATGATGAATATTGTCCCTGGTTCATCTTTAGATCTTCTGGTTCATTAAAATACACACACACACACACACACACAATGAATAGAATCAAAGCAACTGTATATTGTCAGGAAGAAAGGAGAACAAAGAGGAATATAGAAGATCTTAACATATCCATTAACAATCATCTTCATACAGACTTTGGCAGTCCACTACTGGAAAAAGGTTTCGCCTAATTTGCGTCGCAATAGTGAGTCAATAGGTGGATTCAGTCTACTATACCACGGTAAAGGTGTTGGTAAGTAGGGTTGGATGTAGAATGTTCATCTATTCTCAAAAATAATACTGGTTTCGTATAATTTCTTAAATCCTCTGAATGAAAAATGAGGTGAGGTCTAAAATAGAATAGAAACGTTTATTTCTATGTCCTGTCCACGAAGATGCGATAGATTACATAATGATGATTTTTCTTACACTGTCTCAAGAAGAGTGAGGTGGTAAACCAACAGCAGGTGGTGAAGAGTTCTAGCTGGTCGCACTGGCGTTTCTGCCACAGAGAGGCCGCTGCGATCACGATCCACAGCACCGGACCTGTCACCAGTAGCGTTGCGCATACTAGTGGCCACACCTGCCGATCAAAACAAATACATTAACAGGTTAAAAATGTATAATCTTCTTAATATATAAAATCGTTGCGTTACTGACTGACTGACAGACATGCTACAGCCAAAACTATCGGGCGCAGGAAGCTGAAATTTGGCATGTATTTTCCTTAAGTAGTCCCCTTTCCGAAGGGGTGCACTAAAAAGGGATTTCCCGAAATTCCCACGGGATCGGCCAAACCGGGTAAATTTAAAAGAAATGCAGTCGTAGCTGCTGGCGTCCTCTAGTATCACAAATAAATCTGGAGCTGTTTTCTTTTTAAGTTTTGATTGTATTAGTCTTAAAGTGTGTGTTTTAGCTAAAAACGCGTAAAAAATTGTTCACAGTCATCATCTTACCGTTGTCACTATTGCAATACAAAAAGCCTTGTGTGCGTTCCTGCTATAACATTTTCGCTTTGCACGATCTTCGGTACTAATTTCAATATTCGATCTATCCATGTATTTTGAGATTCGAGATTCGTGTTTGACATATTTTGTATGGAGCTTAAGTCAAAAACGGATCTAAAATATAAAAAAAAATATGATAGATCGAATATTGAATTCCGCGGTTAGAGTATTCACCATTTGATATAACCAAGTCTACTTACTTCCCATTGGAATGGTCTGATGACAGCCAGAGTTTCACTCAGCTTCGCACGAGCATGTGTGAGAAAAGCCCCAGAGTCAGCCAAAGTCAGAAACGAAAATTCCACGGCTTGAAGGCGCTCCCAAGTCATCGTTACATCACCCAGGA
Organism: Euclidia mi; assembly: GCA_944739405.2. Classification (NCBI taxonomy): domain Eukaryota; kingdom Metazoa; phylum Arthropoda; class Insecta; order Lepidoptera; family Erebidae; genus Euclidia; species Euclidia mi. Next base: position 8,161,096 of record OX123188.2, on the reverse strand, counting down.
AGAAATCAGCTTTCTGTTACAAGATAAAGTATAATAAATTATTTTTAAAATTCATGATTTTTAACATTCGTCATTGTACTAGCGTTATCCCAGTTGTATTTAAGATTTTAACCTTTTTGTGCTGAGATATTTGAGCATTCACCTGTAATGAGCTCTCTTGCGAATGCTACAAAACAGAAAAACAAACGGTTGTGTTTTAGTGAGCATTCTTACGAACGTTCTGGCGAGCATTCTAGCGAATGGATAGTATATTCGCTTTGACGTTTTTTGCTGATAAGAGCGTTCGCTTGAAGATCGTAAAAATGCACAGTGTATTTTTTGACCTTATTTTGTGACAGCTTATTTTTTTTTGCTGATCACATGGAGAAGCATGTCACAAATACTGGACAAAAACTCCCACAAGGCTCGCTACTATAGTTTTTCTTGCGACTAATGTCTACCGTATTAGCAATTTCTTTTTGCCTTTGCCTTTTTGCCACACTTATGGACTACTACCACAAAAAAATCAATTGCAAACATGGTCGACTTTTGGAGATATAAATTTTTAAAAGTTTCCGGATATTCCGGAATTTTACAATTAATATAGTGCATTTTTTTATCGTGGCACTAACATTATTACGTGTACATCAGCACAATTTTAAGTAACTCTTTCTTAGTTATCGCATTATCTCATCATGTTTCCGGTATTTGTACTAGAATTACTTAACGGTCTACAGATTTTTTTTATTATTTAGGAATAGGCTTACTCTTGATCGCAGTCTTGGCCGAGAGCAAAGACGTGGTCGTAGATGAAGCGAGCTCACCCAAAAGAAGCCTGTTCACTCGTGTCTTAAAAACGCCGGGTTATGAGCACTCGGAAAAACAGACACAGGCAGGGAATTCCACTCTTTGGCCTTGCGTATTATAAAGGATGACTTAAAGCGCTTAGTGCGAATTAATGGAATATCCACCAAGTAAGGATGATACCCTGCAGTGCGTCTGGATGACTGATGGAAGAAGGGGGAGGAGGGAATGAGCTTGTGTAGCTTTTGAGCACACTCCTCGAACAACTACAATCTGTAGAAGACCAACAAACAGGCGACACTTCGACGATGAGCCAAAGTATGAATATTATCCTCCACGAGTTTGAGATTTAATATTTTTTTGCATATTTTTTTAAGTAGGATGTTTTTTCTAATCATTTTTTTTAACTAGGATGTATTCTACAAATTTGCATCTTAGCACATACGAGGTTTTGATTTAGCAACGACGAAGTTCCGGAATTTCCGGAAATTTAAAAAAAATTATATCTCCAAAAAAATTATATTAAGTCCACCATATTTGCAATTGATTTTTTTTTGTGGTAGTAGTCCAGTAAGTGTGGCTTTGTTTTGAAGCAAAAGGAAATTGCTAATACGGTAGATATTCGTCGCAAAAAAAATAATACGATTTTCAAATATTCACGATTATCTTGGAATTCAATAGCTCGAGCCTGCCCACTATTAGTTCTTAATTTAGCATTAGGTTAAAGCTCTTAGAACGCAGTACAATATCAACAATTATGGTCGTAGTTTTTTTTTTTAAATCAGTTTAAGCTTATCTTAAGTTTCCGGACCTAAAACTTTAAATTTAATTTTTTCATAAATATAGTAGCGAGCCTTGCGGGAGTTTTTGTCCAGTATTTGTGATATGCTTCTCCATGTGATCAGCAAAAAAAAAATAAGCTGTCACAAAATGAGGTAAAAAAATACACTGTGAAATGTTAGTAGCAATATTCGGCTCTGTTCGTTGTTAGGTTCGACAAAACAAAAAGCGGCGAATGCTCGCTGTTCTGTTACAAGTGAATGCGCAGGTATATCAGATCCCGGGCTCCACTTACTGGTCTAACCAGATTTGATAGAATTCAAAAGAAAGAGGCAGGCGGTAATAATTATAATTATAACTTCAAAAAGTCGATGGTGCGCGCCATGCGTTTGATTCGCTTGCAGAGGGTTCTACATGACAGTTTTTTGGTATCTCCAATAGACCACCGCTGTTTTAAAAACTTACCTTTTATAGGAAGAAAATGAGTAAATCTAAAAGATTACATGTCCGTATTTATGCAAAAAGGAACCCCACGACAAATTAAGATTTTTGCTTTTTTTGAAGAATACTAATAATTTTAAAGTGGTTTATTTTCTTATTAAAAAAAGATCCACATGATTTTTCCCTTGGAAACAAGTTATACAAAAAGCAGAAAGGAACCAATAGCAAAAATACACATTATATATATTGCAAAACCGAACCACAGCACCATGGGACTCGATTCTTCAAACAAATAAATCATATTAATTCCATGTCATTTTACACAAAACAGATCCAAAGATACTTGGTACCATTAAACATAAAAAATATTTCTATTATTAACAATTATTATAATACACCAAATGGAACCAAATTTCTGTGGCACCGTTATCCGTAAAATAAATTCATAATTTAATGACTAATATTTTTTTTGCAAAATGGAGCCACAAGCATTCGTTTCTACCACGAATAAATAAATATTGTAAACACCAGAACCACAAGTATGTGATTACATTGTACTCTGGAAGGCATAAACTTCAAGTTCGAAATTCTCGCTGAAATTGAGAGTTTCTACAAAGACCTGTACGCATCACGGAAGTCTAAACTCTTGAAACCAGGCAATGATGACTATAGAGCCCGCGTTAATACCCAGAGGACATCCCTGATGTTAACCAAGGCGAGGTAAGAGAAGGTCTCGAGCAACTTAAGAACAACAAGTCTCCATAGGACGACGGAATCACCACAGTGGTCTTAAAAGTAGGAGGGACTGTAGTCTTGAATGAGCTGGCAAGCATCCTTAATTCCATTATTCATCAGGGCCTTACAGCTCAGCCATGGAGCGGCAGTGCGGTTGTTCTGTTCTTCTAAAAGGGTGACAAAACCTCGCTAAAAATATAAACCCATTTCATTCTTTAGCCACCTCTACAAGTTGTTCTCGAGAGTGCTAATAAACAGACTCGCCAGAAAACTCGACGATTTCCAGCCACAGGGACTAGACCACATCTATACTGTTCGGCAGATTATACAGAAGACCACATATAGTACAATAAGCCGCTGTGTATGGCTTTCGTGAACTACGAGAAAGCCTTCGACTCCATCGAAACCTGGGTGGTTCTGGTTGCTCTGCAGAGGTCTTGTATCGATTGGCGCTACATCGAGGCGTTGATATGTTTGTATGATATCGCCACTAAGACCATCCAACTCCAGCCCCGTCGACGCGATTGCGACGAAGTGTGAGGCAGGGAGACGTAATATTTTAATCAGCTCTTCATCAACGCATTCAAAGACATCTTTAAGATGCTGGACTGGCTTGGACTGGGCATAAACATTAACGGCGAGTACATCTCACGCCTTCGGATTGCTGACGATATCGCCATCGTTGCGGAGTCCTTGGAAGAGTTGAGCGGGATGCTCCACAGCCTAAACGAAGCCTCTCGACGTGAACTTGTCTCGGCATGATCTTGAACAAAACCAAGATTTTGTTAGTTACATCACGACGGGATCAGTTTATATCCACGGATGGATGCTTGAAGCAACAGCTTGTTGTCCAGCTTGGTAGCAATAACTTCGAGAAAGAAATCGACCGTAGTGTCCAGTTGTGTTGGGCAACGTTTGGCAAACTATGTCAAGTTTTTTCTTCGCCCCTAACACAATGCCTGAAGACCAAAGTCTACAATCAATGCGTCCTACCTGTTATGACGTACGGTGCCGAGACATGGACACTCATAGTGGGACTAGTCCACAAACTTAAAGTCACGCAGCGAGTTATGGAACGGGCTATGCTTGGCGTCTCTTTGAAGGATAAAATCCGCAACGAAGTTATCCGACAAAGAACCAGAATTACCGACACAGCTCACAGAATAAGTAAGCTTATGAGGCAGTGGCCTGGTCATATGTGCAGAAGTACTGATGGCCTATAGACCAAGCTTGTCCTAGAGTGGAGACCACGACTCGGTAAGCGTAAGGTAGGGCGGCCCCCGGTTAGGTGGACTGACGATCTGAAATCGAGGCTGCGACGGAATGAACGCGAAAGGCTAAGAATCATATACTGTGGCGCGTGTTGGGAGAGGCCTATGTCCAGCAGTGGATTGCTTTAGGCTGCATATCAAAGGTTTATTACGATAATACTTAGTTTCATGTACATATATCGGTAAATCCATGGCTTTACCGATATACAAGAAACGAAGTATAAGTACTAAGTAAAAAAACCACAACCCATGGGTTGTGGTTCTTTTTTGCATATGAGGAAAACTATAAGTTAGTTAATATTAAAAGGAACCACATTCACATTTTCTTAATTATCTAGAAAGTTTAAAAGTATCCAGAGCAAATTTATATACACATACTTAGATGAGTAGTGTTTCAATACATTTATATAAAATAAATCTAATATTTTATTTAATCTAACAGAGCTGCACTGTTTTTGTAAATCCATTGATTGATTTGAACGCAGTTTTGAGTTAAACTGCGTTTTTGCTGGGTGGTTCCTTTTTGCATAATTTCGGACACATGATATTCATTCGCTTTCATTTATTTTAAAAATGTTAATTATCGCTCGCTTAATAATGTGCCCGGTAGATGGCAATAGGATCGCCCCCTATTACATTAGAACCGAAACGTAGCTGGCGAAAAGTGGGTGTGTAATACACCTCTGCTACCCCTACGGGAAGAAAAAGCGTGAGGTTATGTTATGTATGTTTATGACATTTATTTATTTTATTTTTATTTTATTTAAACTTTCCTGCAAACAATTTGCATAAGGCGGACTTAATGCCTGAGGCATTTTCTGCCAGTCAACCTTCAGGTGGTTCAGACATGATGTAGCAGGTGTAAAATTGAGAGTAAAACTTACACAGATGTTGATTAATACTTATCTATCTATAATATATACAGAATACATAATATATGAATAAATAAGGACAGAATACGTAGATACAATATAAAAATACATAAATATAATATATACATATATATTTATATATAAAATTACCTACTGACTAGTGAGAGCTCCAGACAATGATTCGAGAAACAAACTGCGGACTCTAGATTTAAAGATAGCACGGCTCGGGCTCGCCCTGACCTCCAGTGGGAGCGCGTTCCAAAGATGTATGGACTTGAGAGTGAAAGATGAATGTAGGAGACTAGATCGATGGGAAGGACAAAGAAGAAGAAGATTATTAGAAGACCTTAACTGCTTAGTGTGAGTAGAGCATAGATATTTAAAGTTAGGCATCAAGTAAGAAGGTGCGTTAGGAGAGTGGAGAAGAGAAAAAAGGGTAGTCAATGCTCTCAAAAATTTATTTGATGTTTTTTTTTTTTTTTAATTAGCCTGTATTGTCCCACTGCTGAGCAAAGGCCTCTTCCTTGGATTTCCACAAATCTCTGTGCTTTGCAATCTCTGGCCTGTCGTCCTCAAAAGCGTCCAGGTCATCCCGCCATCTCCGTTTAGGACGTCCTCGTCGCCGCCGACCACCTGGAACCCAATTGGTAGCTACATGGGCCCCACCTTTCTGTGTGCATGCGACAGACGTGTCCGGCCCAGTCCCACTTTAGTCGGGCTGATTTTGCTCCTACGTCCATTAAGCCCGTTTTTGAGCGCAGCGTAGAGTTACGGACGTAATCGGTCCTCTTCAGCCCCAGAATGCTACGCTCCATGGCTCTTTGGCAAATCTTCAACTTGGACTTCTGAATCTCGGTCAGGGACCATGTTTGAGCACCGTAGGTTAGGATGGGCAGTATACACATGTCAACGAGTTTCCGCTTCAGTGATAACGGAAGGTTTCCCTTCAACATCTGCTTCATGGACCAGAAGCTCTTCCAGGCATTTTGGATTCTTACTGTAATTTCCTTGTCTTGCCTGTTATCGAAGGATACTATCTGGCCCAAGTAAGTATACTCGTCAACATAGTGTTACGCCATCTATCGGTGAATGGGGGTACTAGAAGAGATTGAATGTATCGGTGATGTAAAGGTAATTCAGCTAGTCTGTACTAGATGGCGTTGCTGTATCGAGTACCTAATCGACTGTTCGAGATAATTTCGACAGTTTTGTAGAAGCATCTAGAATGCGCTAGTGATGTTATCCGGCCAGTATAAATAGAGCACGAGCGAACGGAACGGACTCAGTTACAATTGAATATCGAAGCGATCAACAAGAAGCGAAGGAAATAAGTCGGAAGTGTTTAGTGTTGTTCTAGTGGTGTGAATAGTGTGTTTTATTAGTGTTATTGTGTTAGTGAATAAAGTGCAGTTTTTCTGGCATAGTGTATATAATTTATCACGAACCCCAGCTCGTAACAAATTGGTGTCAGAAGAAAGGGATAAGTTATGCCGGTTATGCCGAAGGAAGAAACTGAAGGTGTGCGTACCAGGAACCAGCGCCAGCAAGACCTGGACCAGAGACGCTTCGGAGACGTTCCTTCTCCATCGCCTGGTGGACCAGGCGACTCCGTGGCTGCAGTGGAGCCTGCAAGTGCCACACACTCCGTGACGGTGCCCGACATCGCGGCTCTGATGGCGTTCATGCAGGAGCAGGCCCGCCGTCAGGAGGAGCAGGCCCGCCGTCAGGAGGAGCAGGCTCGCCGTCAGGAGGAGCAAGCTCGCCGTCAAGAGGAGCACACGCGCCGCCTGGAGGAACAGCTACAGCGCGACAAGGAGGAGCAGGCTCACCGTCAACAGGAGCAGGCTCGCCGTCAAGAGGAACACGCGCGCCGCCTGGAGGAACAGCTTCAGCGCGACAAGGAGGAGCAGGCTCGCCATCAAGAGGAGCACGCGCGCCGCCTAGGAGAACAGCTCCAGCGCGACAAGGAGGAGCACGCGCGCCGCCTAGAGGAGCAGGTGGTGCTTATGAAAGACCTCAGCGCTGCTGTAGGGAAAGACTTGAAGGCGGTCAAGGAGGAACTTCAGCAGCACGAGGCCCGTATCAGCGACGTAGAGATGCTCGTACACGACAAGCTTGAGACTCGCGTCGCCTTTATAGAGAAGCGTGTACACGACAACCACGAGACCTGTGTTGCTGAAGTGGAGAAGAAGTTGCGTGGGCTCGAAGTGATACCAGCGGCTGTAGCGGCCTCACCTCGTGGATTTAAGGTTCCACCATTTGATGGCTCGCCTCGCATTTGATGGTCGGCATACAAGATCCAGTTCGAGGCTGTGATGCGATCAAATGGGTGGAATAAAGAACAGGCCTTAACCGCCCTAACCTTGGGCCTTCGCGACCGGGCCTTGACAGTGTTGGAGGCACTTGGACAAGACGTCACCTACGAGAAGCTTCTGGAGGCGCTGGAGGCGTGGTACGTAGACGCGCATCTCAAACATGTGTATCGTGCTCAGCTGAAGGACAAGACGCAACGCACCGGAGAAACTCTGCAGCAGTGGGCTCTAGAGGTGGAAAAGCTGGTCAGGAAGGCATACCAGTCGTCTCCTGCGCTTATTGACGGGAACCTCGTACAGGCGTTTACGGATGGGATCCGGGACCTGGAGGTAAGAGCAGCAGTGAGGCTTGGGCACTTCAAGGACCTGTGACGCGACGACCGAGGTCACCGCATCAGGGAAGTTTTGTCGTCACCTCGGTGCTACAACTGCGGAGAAAGAGGCCATATCCGCTTGAGCTGCCCAAAGCGTAGGCAGCCTGGTGACACCCTGTCTCCACCAAAGGGGTCGCCTGATGTGCCTGCCAGGCAGCGAGAGCAGGGAAACGAGTAGAAGCCAGGACTGCGGGGCGGGTGCTGGCTGGTAATGGAAGAGCCCCAAGTATCTCGATCTCGCAATCATGCGACGGGAACAGCCTGATCATCGAAGGCGAAATTAACAGAACACCATGCAAGCTGACATTGGACACGGGTGCTTCTCGGACAGTCATCGGTTTCCATCTGGCAAGACGGGTTCTTCGGGGCTGCTTCAGGAACAACGAATGTGTGAATCTGAGAACAGCTACCGGTCAGCACATAACCGTCCGAGGTGAAATGGAGGTGGATCTGAAGCTAGGCAACAAAATTTACCGTCACAAAGTCATCGTGGCCGATATAGTGGACGACTGCATCTTGGGCCTAGACTTCATGCAGAAGTATCGCTGCGAGATCGATGTTAACCAGGGAGTGTTGAAATTTGGCTCGGAAGAAGTCTTCATGGAAGGCGCAACTTCAGGAAAAGTGTACTGCCTGAAGAATGACACGCTTCAACCGCGGTCGGAAACGGTTGTACCGGTTTGTTTACCCGGGAGTTCTGGTCGAGGGAACCGCTGCGTACTAATCGAAGGCCTAGAGAAAGAGGCATCGTGGAAGATTGCACGAACCTTGGTAAGGGGTACCAAAGTTTCATCAGTACGCGCACTAAATGCAAGTGACAAGGAAGTGTTGCTCAAGAAAGGGACGGAATTGGGCACCTATGAAGGAGCGGCTTGGATGCGTAGATGTCAGGAGCAACCTACCAGCGCCAAGGTTCAGGCTGCACGATTCGACGTGTCTTCACTTTTGGAGGACTGCCAAAGTACCCTGTCAGAAGAAGAGAAGACCAAGGCTAAGAAGATGTTAAACCGGTTCGCCGATATTTTCTCGACCAGTGATGCCGACATAGGGAAGACAGCACTAGTCCAGCACAAAATAAACACTGGAAGTGAAGCACCAATTCGCCAGCGACCAAGACGTGTGCCAGTGGCACGGGAACGTGAAGTGGAAGCTATGATCGACGGTATGGTGAAGGAAGGCGTAATCGAGCCTTCGTCCAGCCCGTGGTGTTCTCCGGTGGTGCTAGTTAAGAAGAAAGATGGCAGCATGCGCTTCTGTGTAGACTACCGCCGATTAAACAACATCACAAAGAAGGACAGCTACCCGCTGCCAAGGATCGATGACACACTGGATACGCTGACGGGGATGAAGTGGTTTTCTACCTTAGACCTAAAAAGTGGCTACTGGCAGGTGGAAATAGATCCTCGAGACAAGGAGAAGACGGCATTCTCCACAGGGAAAGGATTATCGCAATTTAACGTCATGCCCTTTGGATTGTGCAACGCTCCGGCTACTTTTGAGAGATTGATGGAGCGAGTGCTCATGGGACTGATTGGAGACGCCTGCCTGGTCTACTTGGATGACATCATCATCGTGGGGCGCACCTTCCAGGATCACCTTCGAAACTTGGAGCAAGTGCTGTCAAAGATACGAGGAGCTAATTTGAAGCTGAGTCCGAAGAAATGCGCGTTATTCAGACGGCAAGTGAACTTTCTAGGACATGTGGTCTCGGAGAACGGTATTCAAGCCGACCCAGATAAGATCATTGCCGTGAAGGAATGGCCAGTTCCAGAGAAAACAACGCAGGTCAGAGCATTCCTCGGATTACGCTCCTACTATCGACGGTTTGTGAAGAACTTTGCTGACATTGCTCGACCTCTTCATAAGCTCACCGAAGACAGAGTACAGTTCTGTTGGAATGAGAGCTGTGACGTTGCATTCCAGAAGCTCAAGGAACATCTGTGTACTGCACCTATTCTAGGCTACCCTGACAATGAGCATGAATTCATAGTTGACACAGATGCCAGTAACACCGGAATTGGCGGCGTGCTGTCACAGAGAAAGGGTGACCAAGAAGTTGTTATAGCAAACTTCAGCAAGGCCTTATCCAAACCCGAAAGAAACTACTGCGTCACCCGGCGGGAACTCTTGGCTGTAGTAAAGACATTGCAGCATTTCAACAAATATTTGTTGGGGCGTAAATTCCACCTGCGAACCGACCACGCTGCGCTAAAATGGCTACTTCAATTTAAGGACCCAGAAGGACAAGTAGCCAGATGGATTGAACTACTCCAAGAGTTTGATTTTGTAATACAACATCGCAGCGGCAAGTCCCATGGTCACGCAGATGCCCTATCGCATAGGCCGTGTCCCGACCAGTGCAAGCACTGTAGCCGACAGGAAGCAAAGCAGGCAGCGCTAGTGAGGATGTTAAAGACGGATCTAAGCGACCAATGGAGAGAAGCTTTGCAGAGTGCTCAGCAAGGTGACAAGGATGTACAGCCGATTCTTGAATGGAAGAAATCAGGCGCTCCTAGGCCCAAATGGAGTGATATCGCAGCAATGAGCCCTATCACCAAGAGTTATTGGGCACAGTGGGAAAGCTTGGTCGTCCAGGATGGAGTTCTGTGCCGCAAATGGGAAAACGCTCGCGGTAACCAGTGCCATTTGCAAATGGTAGTGCCCAAAACTAAGGTGCCGGAAGTCTTGCTGCTCTATCACAATGGTGCTTCGGGAGGTCACATGCCAGTTAAGAAGACCCTTACTAAGATCCGGGAGCGGTTTTATTGGCTCCACTGTCGGGATGACGTCGAGGATTGGTGCCGCAAATGCACAAGTTGTGCGGCTGTCAAGGGGCCACATACTCGAAGCAGAGGTGCATTAAAGGTGTACAATGTGGGAGCCCCATAGGAGCGTATAGCTTTGGATGTCGCTGGGCCGTTTCCCGAGAACCAGGATGGAAACAAATACTTCTTGGTTGTGATGGATTACTTCACGAAGTGGCCTGAAGTGTTTGCAATCCCAAATCAAGAAGCTACCACAGTGGCCGACAAGCTGGTGCATGAAGTCTTTTGTCGATTCGGGGTACCCTTGGAAATCCACAGCGATCAAAGCCGGAACTTCGAATCCGAAGTGTTCAAGGAGACTTGTCACGTGATGGGTGCACATAAAACCAGGACCACGGCTTATCACCCGCAATCAGATGGCATGGTTGAACGATTTAACCAATCACTGGAAAGGTACCTGGCGAAGGTCGTGGAGAGCAAACAAAGAGATTGGGACAAGCACATCCAACCATTCCTTCTGTCATATCGCAGTGCGGTCCACGAAACCACAGGAGTAACACCAGCTTTTGCCAATTTCGGCAGAGAATTACGTTTACCAGCAGACTTAATCACCGGTATTCCGCCAGAATCTCCAGGCAATATAACGGATTACGCGACCGAGCTACGCAACAAGATGAACGACGTATACGAGCACATCAGGGAGTCAGGACAACAGATGTCTGAAAAGATGAAGACTCGCTACGACCGGAAGGCAAACAACAAAGGCTTCGATGAGGGACCATTGGTGTGGCTTCATAACCCAGTACGAAGCAAAGGCAAATCGCCTAAGTTACAAGCCAGATGGGACGGGCCATATCGCATAATTACCAGGATGAACGACGTCACCTATCGAATCCAGAAGGGGTCGCGAGGTGCACCGAAGATAGTTCATGTGGACCGGTTGGCTCGTTACCATGGGTCCAACGATGTTCGAGACGAACACGTTTAAGAGAAGGGCAGTGTTACGCCATCTATCGGTGAATACTAGAAGAGATTGAATGTATCGGTGATGTAAAGGTAATTCAGCTAGTCTGTACTAGATGGCGTTGCTGTATCGAGTAATCGACTGTTCGAGATTATTTCGACAGTTTTGTAGAAGCATCTAGAATGCGCTAGTGATGTTATCCGGCCAGTATAAATAGAGCACGAGCGAACGGAACGGACTCAGTTACAATTGAATATCGAAGCGATCAACAAGAAGCGAAGGAAATAAGTCGGAAGTGTTTAGTGTTGTTCTAGTGGTGTGAAGAGTGTGTTTTATTAGTGTTATTGTGTTAGTGAATAAAGTGCAGTTTTTCTGGCATAGTGTATATAATTTATCACGAACCCCAGCTCGTAACTATAGTGTATTATCTGCTTATCTACCATGACCCTACGTTTTGTGTTGTTGGTCATCAGCTGAGTTTTTGATCGATTCATTTGAAGTCCAACTTGAAGACTTGCAGAGCTGAGATCTTTGAGCATTAGCTCGAGCTCCAGTGCCGAAGATGAGAAGAGGACGATGTCGTCGGCGAATCGAAAATTTGTCAATCTTTTGCCACCGACATCAATACCCCTTCATGTCCATTGATCCGACAGACTGTTAAAAACTTGTTGTAGGACACTTGTTAATAATTTGGGAGATAGTGGATCACCCTGCTTAACACCTCTTTCAATTCGGAACGACTGGCCCAAGGATTGCAGTTTTACGTCTGCTGTGCTATTGTCATATATTGCTTTAAGGAGATTTATATAGGTATGGTTAATGTTCTGGTTCTGTAGGGCAGTTTCTATTGCGTGATGGGTAATACTATCAAAAGCTTTGGCGTAGTCAACAAATGCTATGTATAGGGGTATATTATATTCGTTACATTTTTCGATTACTTGGTTAAGGGTTTGGAGGTGATCGACAGTAGAAAAATATGGTCTAAATGCCGCTTGTTCTGTAGATAGATGTTGGTTCAACTGCCCGGCAATGCGGTTTTCAATAACCTTAATAAAAGCTTCATAGAGGTGGGCAATCAAGCTAATGGGTCTGTAGTTACTAATGTCCTGTTTTTCGCCTTTTTTGTGAAGAAGAATAATATTAGAATGGCAAAATTTTACGGGAATCTGGCCTATCGGTAAGATAGTATTAAATAAGTTTGTAATGTAAGGTATAAGAGTACGTTTTCCAAATATTAATGCTTCTGTATATATGCCATCGTTGCCAGGTCTTTTGCCCAGTTTCATGGTGCTCAGTGCTTTACTTATTTCATCCTCTGTTATTGGCGGTACGTCGTCGCCCCGAACGTGATTGTTATTGCTATTATATTAGCATTTGTCCGAATACAAAGACTTAAAATATCTGGTACAAATGTCTAGAATCTCGTTTCGATTGTTGTGTATTGTGCCATTTTCATCCTTAAGTTTTGTAATCCAAGATTGCCCTTTACTCATTCCCTGTCTGGCCACTCTTAAAGATTTATTTTTGGTCAATGCTATTGTAACTAGTTTTGTGTTGTAAGATCTTATGTCCTGTCTTATTGTACGCTTTACCTTTTTGTCGATTTTACGATATTCTAATGTGCCTTGTTTTAAAGTGCTTCTGGACTGAATTAATGTTTTTGTTGTCGGTGACAGTTTGCTTAGATTTTTTCTTCTTTCTGACTATTGTTTACTGGCAGTTGTTATGCTATCTATTATACTTTTATATTGGAGCTCAACATCATCAACATCGGTATTTAAAATGGCAAAATTATTTTGTAGTTCTAAATTGAACTGTTCATAATTATTTGTGAGTGCAATAATATCTAATTTTCTGATACGTCTTGAAAATAAGGTTTTCCGGTGAATTTTGAAAATAAAGCCTAATTTTATTCTTACTGGTCTATGATCCAAACTGAATTTAATCCTACTAATGACACCTACATTCTCTTTATTCTTTATTGTACACACAAAAAAAACAAATACATGAAAAGACTTAAAAATAAACTTATAAATTACTAGAGGTCGCCAGCAGCTACGCCTGCAATTTTTTTAAATTTACCCATTTTGGCCGATCCCGTGGGAATTTCGGGAAATCCCTTCTTAGTGCACCCCTACAGTCCCCAGGGAACATACATGCCGAATTTCAGCTTCCTGCGCCCAATAGTTTCGGCTGTAGCGTGTCTGTCAGTCAGTCAGTAACGCAAGGATTTTATATATTAAGATATGGTCAAAGGCGAGCTTAACTCAACACTGAGTTTTCTACCAGCAAACCTTTGCGGCTGGAGATTTGATATGAGAGGTAAGGGTAATTATCGTGTACAAAATAATATTTAAATAAAAAAAGAAAATAGAATACCAATAATATATATAAATAAACAAACTACGTACAATAATGTTATATATATATATATATATATATATATATATTATATAGACTACATAAATATATAGTATACATAAAATACTACCTACTAATACATATGAGAAACAGTGTTATTATTTTTAAGTGTTATTAGATAATAGATAGATAGTGCCTCTTAACATTCATCTTGAATACTGCTGAGGACGGGCTAGCGCGTATGTGATGTGGCAAAGCATTCCACAGGCGGACAGCATAGACCGAGAAGGAATAGTCGTACGCAGTAGAGGTATGAGGAGGCGTGCGTAAGAGAAGAGAGGTGGCTAAACGACAGGGCTTATCACGCGGAATAAGAAATTCAAACCGGTCACGAAGGTATGAAGGTGAAGTAGTAGGATTGTGAAGAATAGAGTAAAGAAGTGAAAGAATGTGAGAATCCCGGCGCCGGCGAACAGGCAACCACTTCAACTTGTTTCGAAATTCCGATACATGATCGTACTTCCGAAGACCAAATATGAAGCGGATACACAGATTCTGCAGGCGCTCGAGTTTGTTTAAAAGTTCCTCCTTTGCATCGAGAAAGGCGACATCTGCATAGTCAAGTGTTGGAAGAAGAAGAGATTGCGCAAGTGTTACCTTAGTATTAAAAGGCAGGAATTTTTGAAGACGTTTGAGAGAATGAAATGTGCAAAACACTTTTCTGCTTATTTCAGCAATATGTGCTTCCCAAGACAGGTTTTAGTCTAGAAGTACACCAAGATTTTTAGCACATTTTGAGTAAACAATCGGTGTAGAATCATATAGAACCACTGGGAGCATTTGTGTTTCAACTTTATATCAAATATAAATATAATTTTTATATTTTCTTTTTTATTTATTTATGGTCTCACGCCTGTATCTCCGAAGGAGTAGGCAGAGTCGTCAACAAAATATCGTAATTTATACATATTATAAATGAAGTCCTCTTTCGCCTTGTGTGTCTGTCAAAAAATACGGAACGAATTTCTGTACGGTTTTCATCTATAGATAGTGTCATTCCTGAGGTGCCTTTGAGTGTGTAATTCACACGGACGGATCCGCAGGTGAAGTCTGCTCTTGAATAAAATAACACAGACTGACAGAAACCCGACTAAATTATTTCAATACATTTCTGAAAAATGCTGATAAGCTTTTTCATTTAAGAAATAACACCGCACATTTCAATAATATTATTATTTTACTACGAATTTTTCTGACCTCCAGACACCAATTAACATATTTGCGTTCTTATAGATAAGACGCTTCTATAGATATCTAATTTGTCAAATTGTTATGATCACCGTTTATAGATCACTGCCTACGTGGTCCAGTGGATAGCGTATGCGTTTGTTGGTCGGTCCAGGCAAAGCCTTTTCAGAATTCTCAGTAGCAGCACGGAGTCTGGCAATGTGCCCAGATCACGTTTCCAGATCAATCCAAGCGTCCCCTTAAAAAAGCCTTTGCTAGATATACTGGAGCCCTGGCTTCTGTCTGGTGGATCGTAGTATCTGTATCTAAAGGCAGATGAATTTTAATTGGTCGAGGATGTCAACAAGTAGATTTGTATAGTACTCATAATTATGATGGCAACAGA
Organism: Euclidia mi; assembly: GCA_944739405.2. NCBI lineage: Eukaryota > Metazoa > Arthropoda > Insecta > Lepidoptera > Erebidae > Euclidia > Euclidia mi. Next base: position 8,145,805 of record OX123188.2, on the reverse strand, counting down.
CTTGCAGACGATATATTGATATGTTTCTAACTTACATACATATTCTCAGTTCATAATAATATTATGTTCTTTGTCAAATGGCAACAGGTAATTCAATTAATTTATTCCAATTTATTTATTCATAAAGGTTACAAAGCAATACTTATGAACGGATTTTTAGAGATGGTAAGGTGGATAAGAAAGATAATTATATTTAAATTGAGATTTGCACTCGGTAGTGATTTAATTGCCATATTGACTTAAACTCGCAGTTGGTAAACTACATAAATTAACTAAAAGATTCAAAACATATCTTACTTAAAGTTGAGCTTCTTAGAGATGAGCGAAAGAAGCTTGTCATCTCTGCCTGTTACCGTGATCGTTGAGTCGTTGTTGTATCTCACGAAGTGCCATGGAGGTGCCTAGTAATGGTAATATAGCTTGAGTCATGAAAGTATGTTGTATTTAACGAAGTACCATGGAAGTGTTAAGGCCTCCCTCAGATTGGGAATGCGCGTTCCTAGTACTCTCCACTTTGTACTGCAGAGTGAACAATGATTGCACGCCGGGCCCACACCGGGTGCCCGCTTGAGGAACGCACACGACCAATGTGATGGAGGCTTTCATCGTCATCATCAGCCTGCCGTAGTCCACTGCTGGATATAGGCCTCTCCAATGGCACGCCACTGAGCCCAATTTCAGCTCTTCGTGTCAAGCCGCTGCTAGTCGCCTTAGTAAAGGAAAAGTAATATGAGTTTTAATGAGACTAACTCCACCCTCATTCTCACTAATCTATCACTTGTGTAGCCAGGTTGGGCAGTAGTGATCATAAAAGACCCGGGAAATCCCGGGTAAAGCTAAACTAATATGAGATTTTGATAAATTTGGAGCACGATTCAGAACTATTAGGTACCTTAGTTGAAAGAAACAGAACTTACATGAAGCACGGGCACATCGAAGATCCTTCCATTAAAGTCATGGAACACTTTATCCGCCGGCGGCAGCACCGGCGACTTGTACAAGCGGCCCGACCACCAGTTAACCAGCGTCAAGTGGTTCAAACGATTTGGTGTTGCTTGGTTGTAGTAGATGCGGAACCTTGGGTATATGGAACCAAATGAAACCAGTCCTGGATTTTAAACATTGTAGTAACACTTTTGCCGTATTTCGTAATTTAATATAACTTACCTATACTTTTTTAATGCACTTGCTTATCTATCATTTTCAAGATTAATTATTTTAAGGATTTATTGCATCGGCGTCTGTTTAAGATATGTGTAATTGAGTGTGTCTGCACAATGGAATCAGTAAATCGTTGCCAATTTTCAGTCTACGTACTGTTTTAATTTGCAATACTCATAAAAGCTCTCAATAAAGTCAGTTTCAGCACAATACAAGCAAGATTAGTTATTACACGTAAAGGTCGAATGTGTGACGAAAACAGAAACATTTCTAACCCTAGGACTGACACAGATCAATTTATTTGAGCCCTAAATAAACTCAGAAAAACACCAACATAATCTTATATCGCCACACAATGCCTGAAATATTCATCCAACGTCGTGAATAAAGAATAAACAGAAAAAGCAGCTAGTTACAATAACAAAATACAATGAAGAATGACAGTCGTTTTTGTACTAAGCTAATAAACTCGAAAAATATTTTCTTTGGAGCTATATAAAATATGGTGGGCCAAGTCTCAATCGGCGAACGGCCCAATCGAATTATAAAGTACGTAATTGTCCAAGACTTTGTATTCGTCGTGCAACTATTGAACTTCAGTGAAGGCGAAATGTAATTTTTAGAAATACCCTTAGGTGAGCGCGGGTGAGCAATCAGCCGCTGTTGCGCTGTACTGGCGAGCAGAAAAGTCTTCTCTATTTTTTTTCTTTTTTAAGCAATGCAGTTATTCCGTCGCGTTCATAGCTTTATGGACAAGCCTACTGAAAACGGCTGTCACTTTGGTTATAAATCGTCTTTCTACAGGCACTTTTATTATCGCTTGGAAATTGCCAATTACAAAATCTTTTTCTACTTTAACTGTTTTCATTTCGTTTTGTTTTTATATTATTTTTTTTAACATCATCTGTTCTCATCATAAATTTTATCATGTTATAGTCTGACGAATATGTTTCTGCAATTTTAATTTTAATTGAGTATGATGTTCTGTCCGCTGAGTTTTAATTTATACATTGTACCTGTTTTATGATTTGTTGTGTCGCAAGAGGTAGCCGATTAGCAAGGTGAATAAGAGTTTATTGGGATTTCACGCCTATCTATATATTTATATATATTTACTATCTACTTCAAATGTTTATTCTTCAGTCCAGTAGTGCAAATCCACGGGGTAAATGCAAAGCATGAGCACTGCAGAATAAATATGAAACTCTCTTATAAACAAGCATCAAGTTAATTGTAGAAATGACGAGAATATTAATATTGTTCACGATACCAGTTTTCTTGTTTCGTATTCTATTTGAAAATAGACGTCAGTCTGGCTCCTGCAAGAATGAACTAATTAAAATGATAATTGGTTAGAAAAGTTTATATACTCAAGTACGAGATTGTTGAACTACAAGAATTAATGTGGATGACGTTGAATTCTATGTCATTCTAAACTGAAATAAGCAAACAACTTGTGAATAAGTTGCAAATAAGTGAGAAAGCAGTGCTTATCAATTAAATTGAACATATTAATTCTAATGCTCTTATTGTAGTAAAAATTCTGTCATTGGTTTATGAATATTATTTATGTTTCAACAATGATGTTAAGGCATAAGGATAGTCGAGTAGGGCGACGAAAAGATAACAGACTGTACGCAGAGAATCTCGAGCGTCGCAACCCACGGTGCATACTTCTGACTTTTCCAAGATAAGTACGTATTCAATCGTTAATTATCGCTCTTTTTTCTGAGTTTTTATCTTGTTAGTAGTTGTTGCTGATGAAACTGGCGTTTATAGCTCGCAGTAAATTCTTATCATTGTATATTTACTTGTTTGTCTGTCATGTCTTCTACACATACTAATTTTCTAAAAATGATGTAACGAGTATTAATCGTGTAATTACTACTCATACTAAAATTTATGTACCGAGACTTAATTATTTAAACCGACACTAAAATACTTTCTACTTGCCCCGACTGTAAGCCATGGATTACACCTGTCAGTGGGGCGTTGTGTTAGCCGAATTTCATCGTTATTTTCATATGAATTCGAGACTGACCCATTACACACATTTTAGCACACTTTATTTTCGTCTATCGATATTGTAGGATCAAAAACCTTCCATACTTTTCTCACTGTGTGTACATATGGCACTTTAAAGGAGCCAATATCTCATAGCAGACGGTGTAAGTTTCCTTTTAGACAAGTCAACGTACTGTGCGAAGTGTTAACTTGTGATTGTATTCCTTTATATTGTGGACGCTAGCGCTCAGGAAAATAGCGGTTTAGCACTATAAAGACCGTATAAATGTGATATTGACGGTAAAGACGGTTGTTTCATTTTATGAAGTTAAGGATTTTGTGGTCTTCTCACAAATAGGTTAGTTAGTAGTTTATGTATTGTATAGGATCAAGCTTGCGCTATGAGGTAAGTAGTGACCCTTTTAGCGTATAGTAATCCAATTATATTTTAGTTTACACTAAACACTGTGTTTTTTTATGCTGTGCGATGAAGCACAAACATATCTTTATAAATGTATATTTATAGCTTTTAAACGTCCTTTTATATTATAACTGGTTACTATACTGTCTCAAGTTTGACGCCTTAAACAAATGTTTTAAAAGTACCTTTGACAACATCTTCATTATTTTTTTTTTCATTTCATTACACATTTAATTTTTTTCTATGAGGCAGCGAAATTGAAGCTACCATACTTGGCGTTGCTTCTTGGTCAGGCACCCCATATACCTACTGTGTTAACGTAGTCAAAATCACAATCTACAATGTTATTTTTAGTATATAACCAAAATTTGCTTGGCCAACGTTTGTGGCTAACATTGGCTCTACAACACAATTATGTTGGAGGACATCTCAATTATCTGATTACTCATTAATTACATCATCAGCATGTCCATTATGTCCTGGTATTAGTATTCATTTGTAACGAACGGATTTAGTTGGAAAAATGTTTTGTTGATTTATTTCGCCTAGTTTCAAATTCAAATTCAAAATCCTTTATTCATTTGGGTCACAATGTGACGCTTATAAACGTCAAAATAATAAATTTATAAAACAATTACTTATAGACTCTACATTTACATTTACTGCCACGTTCGCAAAGCAATAGGTAGAACCATGAGAAAGAACGGGCAATAAAACTCACGGTTACTCTTTTTCATCGCCAGGTTTTGCATAATACACAATTTACATTTTGTAAGGTGCTGCAACTGTTACACCTTCTATATCACTTGTATAAATTTACTGTACATAATAATACTCAAGCATAATACTTTTGGTTAGTCTCCTCAGAATAGACATGGTGAAACAGGAGCATCCACTTACATTATATATACCTAATAATGCAGGCAATCCGCGAAAGTGATCAGAACCATGATGGAAATGATGCAGTTAAATATTAAAATCTAATATTCAGTTTTTAATTTCATACAGGAGAACATAATCTTGAGTCAAAGTAAAGGATTTTCGAGTTATATAGTCTTCTCGGCTAATAAAACTATGCACTTCGTCTATGAAAATGGGAATAAACCGGCGCTATCAACTTATCCCTTAATATTACGGAGACATTGACGATAGCAAGCCGATCAAAACATTTGTAAGACAATATACATCTCATGAAAATTCTGCATTTACGTACATAAATACCCTTAAATAGAAATGTTTTCATAATTTTATTGTACAGTGTAAAATTCAAATTCTAAATTAAAAATTTTAGATGTTACATATTTATACATGATATAGATTCTCTATGTCTTGCCGTTTATGGCGTACAAATTCTTAATTATAAAAACAAAATATATATAGTCAGATTTTAATTAATTAAGTAGATATAAGCTCAAAAAATATGTCAATAAATGAAAAATAATATTTTTTTTAGGATTCAAATACAATATTAATTCTCGTTTGCTACAATTAGACAATTCTAAGACTAAATACTATTTATTAAAACAAATTTTCATCCGCCAGATATTCACTCACAGAGTAGTAGGTACACTTGGCTGGTTAAAAACTGATAGCAACACTTTGTAAAACTATGGAGATCATTTTGAGTTGCATTTTATTTTGGAATCTTATTATATATTCTTGGTGCCATTCCCAGAAAAAATTTAGAATATAATGCGGTTGCGTGAGCATTGGCACGTATTTCATTATTACGACGTTTAGATATTGTGTTTCGACTAAGTGCATATTAGTTTTTATGAAGACTGCTGTGTCAAAGATGTAAATGCATGGCAAAGACAAAAGATTAAAGTTTCTGAAAAATGGTTTACAACTTCTCAAGCTTTTAATGTGAACATAGCACGCAAGCATTTTTTTTTAGGGCCTCAAAAGCAGTTTGAACTTCTGTAGAGTTTCCCCAGTAAATAATTCCAAAGCGCAAGGTAGAAGCTACATACGCATTGTAAGCAACCAAAACAGTGGATGCGTAAGGTTATGTAGAGCAAAGGAATATTGGCTTAGTTTTTTGTAGATAATGTCTATGTGGCACTTCCATGCTAAGTGACTGTCCATGTGAAATCCTAAAAATCTAATGTTAGTTGCTTCAGCATTTTTTCATTTGCGTAAGTTATGTTGAAATTCAGTCTGTTTGTTCTCTCATAAAAACTCATTACCTTAGTTTTCTCACAGCTTATTTTTAATTTGTAGAGTATCAACCAATTATTTACGCATGCAATTTCATAAGTGATCTCATTTTCGAATGTCTGTATATTTTGAGATGGTATAATTATTGTCATATCATCAGCAAATAAAACCATCTGGCATTTTGTAGATTTTGGGATATCATATTTTATATAAATTAATAAAAACAGCGGTCCAAGTACGCTTCCCTGAGAAACACCGTATACGGTTTTTCTAACCGATGGCCTAAAGATAACTTCAGCCTTTGATTTGGGACATTATCTTTGACTTTAAATTGCCGCTTATTGTCTAAGTATGACCTAATTAACTCTTAGACATTTGTTCAAAAAGATCTGGTGATCAACGTAGTCAAACGCTTTTGACATGTCCAAAATTACTGCTACAATAGGTATTCTACTATCTACGTTACTGATCATTTCCTTAAACAGACCGAAGATTGCTTTATTAATCGATTTATTTTTTCGAAACTCAAATTGTCTTTGGCAAATTACATTAGACTCAAAGAAGTTATACAGTAATTTAGAAATGACCCTTTCAAAAATGTTTGCTATTACTATGGGTCGATAATTTGATGTAACAGGTTTATTATCCTTTTGGTGCAACGGTTTAATTATTGTCATTTTTAATTTATACGAAAAGTGTCCTTGCTCGATGCATATTGTGACGGCCGGTGTCATGTCAAACCGTCGTTACGAAACACAATAATTAGCAAAGAGGTTTGAAGACTATTTTATTATTTTGAAATGAGATTTTAGTTCGATGACGTATACACTCTGTCAAGTGTTCGCCAAATTCACCAGTCATAGACAACAAGGCGATGGCCGTGCGGATAACACATTCCGTTCACGTTCTGAAGGCGTGCGTTCAAATCCCAGTCATAACTGTTATGTGGATTATGGTTTTTATGAAATTTGGAAAATGTTTATGAATATTTGCCAAATATTTAAAAGATTATTTAAATATTTCGAGTAAAAATTAGAAAATTCTAGAAACTTCAGGAAGGAATGGAAAGGTTAAAAAGAGACAGGAGATGGAAACACAAATTTAAATATTTCGAATAAAGATTAGAAAATTCTAGAAACTTCAAGAAGGAATGGAAAGGTTAAAAAGAGATAAGAGATTGAAAAACAATTGAATAACGAAAAGACAATCGAAATTAGTAGATCTAGAACATTCTTAGGGGTATATAAGGTGGTGTAGACGCGCTAAGCGCCAGTTAAAGTTGAAAAGTGGTAAAGTGAAGAAGAAAGGGAAGAAAGAAGAAGTAGTAAAATAAAGTGAAAGTGAAAGTATAGTGCAGTAAAGTGCAGTGAAGAAGTGCAGTGAAGTGCAGTGAAAAGTGCAGTGCAAAAGACGCTTGTGTTGGTGCTGTCCGCGTCGAAATTAAACGGCGCGTCGTGTGTGAAGTCGAATAAAGTGTCTTCAGTGCTACTCGGTGTTTCCTTCCAATCCCGTTACCCCGTCCGTAACAATATATTTATGATATAGCTCAGTACCGGTGCAATTGTGTACGAAGACAGCTTAATAATCTATGTATTTATTTCATCATAGCCACAGATATTAGTGTTTTTAAGCGAACTTATTATTTTTAAATATATCTAGTGCATTCGTTGGAGCCATGAATAGAGATCCAGCACAGGTGCTTACGTTTGATAAGTGACGACTGTTATCATTACTGTGTGTTATCGGTTTAATCGAGTCTATAAAATACTTATTGAATTTGTTAGCTATCTGTTTTGGTTCATGTATTTCCTTAATACCAGCAGTTATTGCTAATGGTACTTACACGCTTTTCCCGGGGTTGGTGATTACTGCTACCTTCATCACCTCCGCATGGTCGCCAGAATGGTGTCACTCACTTCACCATACGGCCAGAAAAACAGATACAATATTGTGCGATGGATCAGGTTGTTTTCTGTCAACTTAGGAAAATCTGACAACTGACACTTGTCCGTGTGGTGACGGATTAAGAATACGAATTGTCACCACCCCATATCATCCCGTCGGTGTCGTAAGAACCGACAGAGGGAGCATATTATGCAGAGAACAGCACTGTAAGAGAAGGAAAACTTGATACAAACCCTATACCAACCCGTTTGGCCAGCGTGGTATAGTAGGCCAATTCCTCCTTTCAAAGGAGAGGCCTAGTCCAGCAGTGGACTGTTAAAGGCTGATGATGATGAAGGAAAATCACTTTACTTTGAAATCAAACTACAGTTTAAGGATTTTATCGCGTTGTATTGGTTTCACTAAGTTATTACATTTGAAACTAAAGATCTAGAAACTATATTTTTCATTTATTACTAGCCGACGTTTCGAATTCTTTACAGAATTCATGTTCACGGCAGACTGAGGTGATATTTGTCTTTTTCTTGAATGTATAAGTTATCTCAAAGTACCCGAACATTTTTCAACTACTGGTGTTACTATTTACGCAGAATGAGCTCACAGTGTCCTTAGGTCTTCTGGTGACTTTGTCCTTCTTGGGTTTCATTAGCCTTATGACAGGGTCCCAAGCTGGAGGAACATTCCAACCATCTACCCTATTGAAATTAGGGTGTTTTTTAATTTCAATAGCCTCTCGTATCATCCTTGGAAGAAATCGATGTTCTTTTGCGAGTATCTGTGGTTCATCAAATTGCAGGTAGTGGTTGGGTCCTTGTTCCACATGTTCACACACAGCAGACTTTATTGGGCGTTTATGTTTTATGTCAGCTATATGTTCTTTGAGTCGAATGCCTATGCTTCTCTTGGTTTGTCCAATGTATGAGAGCCCACATTCACAGTCAATTTTGTAGACACCGGCCTCTTGCAAGGGTAACTGACACTTGACAGATGGTAATAATTGACTGATCTTCGTTGGTGGCTTGTAAGTTTTGATAGAAGCTCGCTTCAAGATGTAGCCAATTTTGTCGGTTTTACTATTAAGATTGAGTTATTTTTTCTAATTTATGACTTTATCGCCTATTTGTAAATTACTTTCGTAAAAGTTAGTAGTTTATTGAGTAGGATCAGAATAAACTAGAGTATGATGGTGATATAAGATACGAGATGACTTTTTGATATGAGTAACAAGATTTTGAAAGATGAAGCAGCTTGAATTAAATACGGTAACATACGTAACCGTCAAAGGTAAAGTTTAAACCTTTTATTGTTAACTCCGACATTTCTTCATGGGTTGTACTACCCTTGGTGACTAGAAGTTTTGTTAGACTGTTGTAAAAACAGATATTAAGTCCTTGCCTATCAACTTTGGAAATAAATATTCAATACAAATATTATAATATTTGTTATAAATTTCATAGGTAACTTAGGGAGCCAAAGAGGGGGTGCGGATCAAAGTGTGGCTGCTATTCCTTCTTTCGGATGAAAGAGCAGTCACCGGGCCGGTGCAGCCCGGGCAACACTGGCAGCGATTCCTTACGGAAGGTGTTAGGGTTGAGTGTAGGCCGAGTGTTAGATAGGTTGGGGTAGATAGACAAGCCCTTCCGAGGGGAATCGTTGCTTGTGGCTAATCTCTGAAAAAGAGGGCGGGCGGCTAGTCGTACCCTGACTACCGTTCGGCCAGCGCGTTAGCAAGGGTGGTGAGCGTCATCCTTGCCCACGGGTCTTCAGATCGTGAGGGAGAAAACCTCAATAAAAAGTTACAGCAAACCCAGAGGCGCTCTTTGGAGGACTGCACCGTCCGTCCAGCAGTGGCAGTCGTGGGCTCTGCTTTCGTCCCTCCTGGTACCTTTCTGCTGATCAGAGAGGACTCAGGACGGAACTTTGACGGGCTTGGTGTTTACTTACTCTACCACCAAGTAGTCAACGGGGGTCCTTATTGTCTTCTTTTCGTCTTAGGACACCTTGTTTTAACAGCATTTTATAATTTACTAGCCATTGCCCGCATCAAAAAAGAAAACATCCAATATTACTCTTAAATTCATCCTTAGCGAGTTCAAATCCCATTCGTCGATATTGGTACCGTAGGTATTGTGATCATAAAGTAAATCTGGGGTTCATATTTTATGTTTCTGGCATCAGTAGTTAAGGCTCTGTGATGATATTTGACATATATGATGATGATACAAACATAACATAATGCTAGTTGGGGATTATGCATTTGAGCCGTTTGGAGTCGAAGCGTTGGGGTCATGGGGTCCAAGTGCAAGATCTCTATATAGAGAGCTTATGAAGAAAATGGTAGACGCCGCAATGGGTGACCAGACCGCAATGGGTGGCTGGTATGTATAGCGCAAAAAATCAGCATTGCTATACAGCGTGGCAATGTTGCCAGGCTTCTGGGCACGCTCCTAATAGACGGCGACGTGGACGACTTTAATTTTATTTATAGTCTTACGCCTGTATCCCCGAAGGGGTAGGCAGAGGTGTAAATATTACACTCATATTTCGCCATGAATTTTTAGGCCCCACGTAATAGGGGGCGAGCCTATTGCCGTTACCGGGCACATCACCAGACTCCGGGCTGCTACTGAGTATTCGGACAAACCCAGCAACACTTTTGCCCGACCCGGGAATCGAACCCAGGACCTTCGGTCAGCAGTTGCATACGGTTGCCACTGGACCACGGAGGCAGTTACGACTTTCATGACGTCCTTTATATATTGTTTTTAATTTTAAATGATATAGTAGTTTTAAGTTTTTTTATTATGGTGCTTTTGATGATAATTATGAGCATAGATGTCACAAGAGAAGATGGAGAAGGAGGGATGAATAGATCTCTGGCTACCTAGTCTTGTCACCTTCTCGCAGTCATAAATATACATTATGTTATAACATAATATTCTATGCCGATGATGATGGATACTGAATAAACACACAAATACAAGCTGTATCACTTCTTAAAAATAAAAAAATATCAACTTACTTCTTGCTTACATCTGCAAAAAAAATCTGTTCACATAACAAGGAAAAATCGAGGGCGAATGTTTACCTTCTTTTGTGAATAGATTAAAAATATATTCGTTGGAATGAGAACATTTGTCCATTTAAGATGACAACAAGCAGCATGTGTGTAAATACTTGTTCTTCATCATGTTGTCCATTGCTGAAAGTCGTGCATGTTCTAGTAATACCTGGTGGAGTTGGCGACAAGTTGCTTCCACGCCATACGTGTGCTGCGTGCTTTAGAGCAGCATTAATAGGCAGTTCTGTTGTCTCTTTTACGGTGTCAGATATGGTGATCAGCAGGTCTTCAATCTACCTTGCCAAATACAACCAGTTTGATTTATTTATAGTCACACGCCTCTACCCCCGAAGGGGGTCAGAGGAGTAATATCACACCTACATTTTTCCAAATTCTCAGTAGCAGCAAGCCTGTTGCCGTGCTGCTACCGAGAATTCGGAAAATCCCAGAAAAACACTTTTGCCTGACCCGGGAATTGAACGCGAGATCTCCTGATCAGCAGATGCATACTCTGTCCACTGGACCACGGAGACAACCAGTTTGATGGTATTTATTTAATATTTTTAAATAATGCGTACATAATTCAGTCATCTCTGTCGCCCTGGATCCAAATTCAAAGCAGGTGGGTAGTCTCCTTATTTCCAATCGATAGCATTCAATGATAAAATTATTTTTAAATAAAAAAGAACCGACTTCAAAAACACTAAAGAACTAAAAAGCAAAAGAAAATTGGTTATGGAGCAAAACTTTTTGGAGTCGGCGCCAAGCCAAGTATTTCTGATCTGACTATAAAACCTCTACACTTTTTTATATAACTTTCATTGTTGATAGAATAGGTAGTTTGTAATTTAGTAACATTTTGCGTAAGGGCTTGGCACCGACTCCAAAAAGTTTTGCTCCATAGCCAATTATTTTTTGCTTTTTAGTTCTTTAGTGTTTTTGAAGTCGGTTCTTTTTTATTTAAAAATAATTTTATTTTTTGCTTTTCAGTGGTATACTAATAAAAAAATAGTAATAGGTGGAAAGTAGGTACATAGGATAGTGTAGGTGGTACATAATGGGGAGGCCTTCTTTACTTGCCTCAATTCTGAAATGTAGACCTGTAACTTTCTGGCAATTTCAAGTTTTTTTTTTCAACTAGCCTAAACACGTTCGTTTCAGTTCCATTCTCAGATCCCTAAAATCATTCAGTACCAAAGTGTTTGCCAAGACAAAACAAACGAGCCTAAACTCGATGAGATTGCGTTATTGTATTACAAAGATCCCATGGCCACCTTCCTGCTCTATCATCAGACTTTGGAAAACATTCAGCACTAAAGTCCGTGTAAAGACAAATCCAACGAGTCCACACTCAATGGGATTGTGTAGTTGTATTACAAATATCCGATGGCTACCATCCTGCTCCATCATCAGAGTTTGGTAAACGTTCAGCACTAAAGTCCATGTAAAGACGAATCAAACGAGCCCAAGCTCGATGGGATTGCGTCTTTGTATTACAAAGATCCCATGTACCCGGTTGATGGCAATAGGCTCACCCCCTATAATATTAGGACTTAAACATAACTGGCGAAATGTGGGTGTGTATATACCTCCGCCTAGCCCTTCGGGGATAAAAGGCGTGAAGTAATGTTATGTTTAAGATCCCATGGCCACCTTTCTGCTCCATCATCAGACCCTGGAAAACATCCAGTACCAAAGTCCATGTAAAGACGAATCAAACGACCCTAAACTCAATAATATTGGGTTGTTGTATCACAAATATCTCATGGTTACCTTCCAGCTCCATCATCAGACCATGGAAATCATTCAGCATCAAAGTCTATGTAAAGACGACTCAAACGAGCCCAAACTCGACGGTATTGGGTTGTTATCGCCAAATCGCTGCAAGTGTGCTTATAAAATTTGAAGAGTTCCTTCGATTTTTTCAGGATTCCATGATCAGATCCAGACCTGGTAATCATGGGACCAACTATAAGGTATACTCTTTCAATCTAAACAAGAATTTTTGGAATCGGTCCAGGCGTCTAAGAGAAATCGGGGAACATACATAAAAAAAAGATTCCGACGAATTGAGAACCTCCTCCTTTTTTTAAAGTCGGTTAAAAATAAACTTCACCTAGACACAGTATAAAATCGCCGCCAAGAAGTTTACTTAGTTCTTACAATAACAATTTTAGAAAAAAATACAACAGCCAATATTAAAGAAAAGCAACAATTATTGTATCGTCTGGGAAGTTTTTGATAATTATAGACAGTGTTGCTAACTTAAAATAAAGGCTGTCAAGGCTTTTTTAACATACACGTGGACTTTTTTATTATTTAAGGAAGACTTAAATCAGTCCACGTGTATGTTAAAAAATCCTATAGATATTTTCAGCTTTATTATTATCATCAGCCTTGTATTTAAACTGACTGACAATAGATAACGTGTGTCAGTTGATCAGGAGGTCCCAGGATCGATTTTTGGGTCGGGCAAAAGTCTCGCTGGGATTGTCCGAGCGAAGTGCCCGCTAACTGCAATAGGCTCGCCCCCTGTTACTTGGGACCTACAAATTGAAAACATGGCAAAATGTGAGTTATATATGTGAAAGCGTCGGAGCAGTCTTCGTGGGTTTTCTCCATCGTGGGCGCAATGGCGGCAAGAGATTCAAAATAAAAGCACCACTTTACTTGTACACGCTGTATTGCTCGAATTTATAACAATTTGGCACGAAATACAATAAAATATGGAGGATGAAACACGATTATGAATTTGTGAGCCAATAGTTTAGCACGTGCCCGCCCGGTGCAACAGCTGTCAGAGTAATGGACGACTGTCACCGCGTTTTGCGCCACTTACTACTCTATTCGGGGTTGCCCGCTCTTAATTTTATTTTACTACTAAGCGAGTAATCGATTACAACCATTGGTAAATTAAGTAACAATTTATAAAGACAACTTTTATGGTTAAATTAAACCTAAAAATCATTCTTAAATAGTCAGCGCGCCGTCATATATATATTTTTATTGTTGAGCACAGGCCTCTTCTCGTTTTCAGTCCACTACGCTGGCCAAACATCTATACGCCACACCGAATTTCGATATAAATCAATTTTTAGTTGACCACGGCTATGTTTTAAACTTTTAACGCCTGTTTCCCCCTTTAGGGATGGAAAATTGAAAACTCCTTCCATAATGAGTAAAGTGAAATACCCAATGAGTAGCAATCTCATTCACGACGCATTCATTAAAGGTAGGTATATCAATATTTTTCCATTTCCCGATAGTAGTTCTACAAATGTATGAATTGCATTAAGCTGTTCTACATCGAGACTCCGGCTAGTAGACGTAGCTATGTACATAAAAACAGATTAGTCGCAAATATGTTTGAAATCAATATTTGTTGAGAGTTCAACCTCGTTGCTAAGCTGGTTGTCGGACGTTTTGATAACGTTAGCTGTCGGTAAGTCACTACTCAGATATAGGAACTTCGAATACCTATATCAGTGGTTAAACTTCTAACAAATAGGGTATTAAAGGAAACTCTTAGAAATGTGTTCACACATCTATTGTATTATAATATATAAGTTTGCCACACTATAAACAAAGTGCCTCTTTTTAATTTTAACTATGATGCTACGCCATGTTTTTTTGCGTTCTAATCACTAAGTTCTATATTATATTCCTGACACAGTATTATCAATTGTTCAATCAAATAAAATAGCTACGAGTATACAGTGCGACAACTAGTATGTAATCTAAAGCTTATGTTTTAATATATTTTTTACTGCTGACCTTTTTTCTCATTCATGTTTCTGATTGAAGACTCTTGCATTGGAGACTATGGTCTACTTTCGGACATATTCCAATACTGGTCGATGGCGAATAATCTTAATATATAAAATCCTTGCGTTACTGACTGACTGACAGACACGCTACAGCCGAAACTATTGGGCACAGGAAGCTTAAATTTGGCATGTATGTTCCTTGGGGACCGTAGGGGTGCACTAAGAAGGGATTTCCCGAAATTCCCACGGGATCGGCCAAAACGGGTAAATTAAAAAAATGCAGGCGTAGCTGCTGGCGTCCTCTAGTTTCTAATACAATTAAATTAGGACAGCAACAGCCTAATGGAAACACTAACAGACTGCCATGACAGAGGGTATCGGCGTCAAACCAACGGCGCGCACCTCTGACTTTGTGCGTGTTAAATTGTTAATTATTGCTTGCCCTGTGCCTCGGAGAGCAGATTTGTCATGAAGATCTTTACCATATTTCTATGAGGAGTGCCCTCGAATATACTGACGCTAGTGTAGTCATGGCATATTGTCAGACCTTTGGGTTAGGGAGGTCAGACGGCAGTTATTCTGTTGAAAAGCTAATATTGAGTCTTAGTTGGTCAGATTAGGGAGCTAACCTCGGGCTCCAAAGCGAATGTCCTCGATGTAACCAGGATAAGCATAACAATGACTAGAGTATCAATATAATTCGAAAGAAATCAAAAACGCAAGTTACATTGCGCGCTAACTATGCTATGCTTAAACCGCAGGGCCTAGAGCCCTGTCAATACCAGTGTACACATTAGCAACCACTCGTCTGTATCCTCTCTTCATCAGTATCACTGATTTGCCAAGCACCAGTAGTTTCTGTGGGTGTCTGTGCTCGGCCGGTTCTTTCTGATGTTTCTGCTTTTTTCGTCTGTGGATTTGGATCTCGACTGCTAAGGCTATAGCTGGAAGACAGTAGTTTTATGTTAATTCATCATTTATGTTGGGCAATTCAGAGGTTTTTATTTAGCTAGAGACTTAGTTTTGCCTCTAAGACATTTTCTTACTGGTCTCCCACGTGACAGAATTCTAAAAGCTCTAGAAGCTGTTATCTCGCCGGTAATACAAGGATAAACATTATATTACTACCTCCAGTATAGCAATATATAATGGCAAGATGATGGTTTCTAGAGCTTCTTTAAGTCTCTTATATGCAGCCAGCAAGAAAATGACTTGACTGTATTGTTGACGAGATACTTTTTCCAGTTCTAACAACCTAACTGTTCTAACATCCACGAAATACATGTTGGTATATTTATAACTTTTACTTGGTTTTACCTGCCAAAAGATGTCCGATACCGAGCAAGCAGAATGCACCTCGTAGCATTCGTAACGACACTGGCTCTAAACCTTTTGTGGACTCTGGTTGGGTCTGTAAATACGACATTAATTAGGTGTTTAATAGAATAGTGTGACTGAGTGTGTAGTATTGCATTTGAAGATGAACATGTTGAACAAGTTGATGAATTTGTATATTTGGGTAGCATGTTTACAAGAGATGGAAGATGTGATGGAGATATTGAAAGGAGAGTGACTGCGGGAAACTGTGTGAATGAAGCGCTGCATGCCTTTATGAACGGCCAGACTGTGCTGAAAGAGGTGCGACTGGCGGTTCATAATGGTGTACTTGTGCCCACGCTGATGTATGGTAGTGAGTGTTGGCTATGGCAGAAAAATTATGAAAGCAGAATTAACGCAGTTGAAATGCGATCACTGCGTAGTATGTTTGGGGTGAGACTGACTGATAGAACACCGAATGCAGTAATGCGCGAGCGCTGTGGCTTGAAATAAGATGTTGTGACGAGAATTGAGAAAGGAATGCTGAGATGGTTTGGACACGTGGAGCGAATGAGTGAAGAAATAATGACGCACCGAATATATAAGGCAAACGTGTATGTGCAAGCCGGTCGCGGCCGACCTCGTAGGACATTCGTCGACCAAATTGGTGAGGTTCTGAAAAAAGTAAAGGTCCGAAGCACCCGGAACAAGCGAGCATGTATGAAAAGAGTAATGAATGTAGAGGAAGCGCGTGAGGTTTGTAAGGATAGAAGCAAGTGGCGTTCCGTTGTCTCTGCCTACCCCGACGGGAAAAAGGAGTGAGTATATGTATGTATGAAATAGAATAGATAATTAGAAGATCTGCAATATCTTACATCCAAAGTATGTCTGGGCGCAATATAAAAAGATATGACTTGGGATCAAAAACTTTCTCTTTTGTAAAGATTGTGTAGAATACCTAAAATTTACTACAGTGCTATCTCGTGGTGTGAACCTTGTGAATTTGATATTTAATTGGCATCTTTTTAGAGAGGCTTTCTTGGTAATTTTATCATATTTTTCAATTTATTCAGTTTACCTGTGACTGAGCAGTGGCATCTACAATATCGCTGCTCTGCCTATCGCTCTCAGTGACAGGCTCCGACCTTCTGGCCTGTTCTGGAAGATTCTTGTACTCATCTGTTGTCATCTTTCCTAAGATACCTGCCTCGAACAGCGTCATGACTCTGTTAAAATATAACATAACATAACTTCACGCCTTTTATCCGCAAAGGGGAAGGCAGAGGTGTATTACACACCCACACTTCGCCAGTTATGTTTCGGACCCAATGTAATAGGGGGCGAGCCTATTGCCATCTATCGGGCACACAAATAAAGGTGTAATTTTATTGGCAAACTAGCTTTTTTTAGGTAATTTGACAAAGCGCGGTTAAACTGTTATATGTATGTAGGGACAATACACATAAAGCATAGATCTGGTCCTAATTATACAGAGCTTTTACCATAACCAAAAAAACTGATGAATATACGTCTTTTATGTCTCTCTCAACTCAAATATCTTTCTTCCTCGACTTACGAATTCATTGCTGGCTATTTCGGCTGTTTTAAATTATGCGATTCGAATAAAATATGGGATTGCATGAAATTAAATGTTCATAGTTCCTTCAGGTTTAAACGACCCCGTGGCATAGCGGGAGTGTAAATGACTGCCGCGCGGAAGATTGCGGCCTCGATTCCCGCTCAAGTGGACCACTTTTGTGTGAAAATGGCTGTTTGTCTTTGCTGGGGTATTTCTATGTATGTATATCTAGTGTACATAAAACAAGCTCTGCTTAGTTTAGGACTAGATGGTGTTGTTTAGAATATTATTCCTGTCCAAGCGTAGTAGGGTACTTATTAAACGAATTTGATGAAAAGTAGAACAAAATCGTAGCTCTATGCGATACCTATCTGTACCACAGACTGAGAAAGGCAATTGCCTTTGCAGATTAGAAGGACAAACTTTAGAATTGTTTGGTGAAATTAAATGATATGTCACTTACACGTTGTTGAACGTTTCCAGGTAGGGACAGCCTATTTGTAGAGCGATCGCCGAGTATCTAGTGTACAGCTTTTCACTTAAGTGGAAATTGTGAGAGCCTGAAACAAATTGGATGTTTGTGATAATGATCATGCACATCTCTAAGTATATATAAAATCCTTGCGTTACTGACTGACTCATAGACAAGCAACAGCCAAAACTATTAGGCGCAGGAAGCTGAAAATTGGCATGTACATATTACGTTCGTTCCGGAAATCCCTTCTTGTTAAATCGCTACGGTCACCTGTAGCGATGTAACAAGAAGGGATTCCTGAAATTCCCACGGGAATGCGCGAAAAGCATAGGCGTAGCTGAGGGCATCCAGTATTAAATACTTTACAACTTTTGTGATAATCACTTGGAAACACTGCGATGTACGAAAATACGTGGTCTTAGTCGTGGTCACTCGTGGTCTGTTATCTCGTGATCTCGACTGGTGTAACTCACGCCAAAATGTCGGACATATAAATAGTGCTTTGTTTTTTTTTCAAACGATTGAGCCCCTTTCTCTTTGCAGGTTTTTGCATTTCACGCCTGACTTAGGGCTCTTTGATTTTGCTTCACAGTGGCACTGTGAGTCAATTCGAGGATTTTTTCCCACAATACCACGCTGACCATACAGGTTAATACAGGGTTTGCTGTCAGTTTGCCGTCTTTCCTCAAATAAATATATTATTTGCTTCGTATATTTTGGTAAGTCGCTTCTTATGGCACCTGCGGAATGAAATGTATATGTTACCGGAAGATAACAAGATCCACGAGTTTATAAATTTCCTAGGAAATTTATAAACTTACGGATAGGTTAGGTTAAGTAAGTTGATAATTTTTTTTGGAAAATTTTAAATTTGCGGTTCTTGTTATTTACCGGTGACTTATACACTTAATATTCATTATTCGTCACCGCACGGATAAGTTAAATTATAAAGTTGTTTGTATTCATTCAACAACAAAAATCTAGTGTAGGTAAATGTAATATAAGGAACTACAATTTTTTGATATCTTAAACCACTAGCGTCCTTGAAAATACAAATTTTAATTCGTTATCAGTTTCGTTGAAAGACGAAAAGATTGTAAATAACATCTATATTTATCTTTTGCTCAAAGCTTTCATCAAAACCCTCCAGCTATTACGATATTATTGCTTTATCATCTTATTTGTGGCGTTTTCCGTAACTTAGTACACGGGCAGGCAACAAAGCGATGTTAAGAGCGTTAACGCCGATTTTGGTCACTTGACACAAAATGCGTACTTTTCAAAGCATGCCATCTCAGTGGCAATATATCTTACGAAACTGTGAATTACATATTATTATAGGAAATATCTTCTTCTATAGGTATGAGATAGGATTTTGTATATTATTAAAGTATTTGTGACTTACGGCCATATAATCAAACAGTGTTTTCACTTTTTCCGTGATTGAGCTATCTTTAAACCTTAATATACTCCAAATAACTAGCAAATTTAATAGACAAACTCGTTTAAATGACTGTACATATCATTAACTAAAGAAACTAGAGAGGATTATTTTTTTGTTAAGACCCAAACGTAAATAATCAGAGTATAATCAAAGTGAAATTTACGACAAAAAGCTGCTGCTAAAATCGTAATTTTTACAATAATTCTTGCTCGTTTTTTCAAAATAAAGATTTTATACACAGAAGAATATATTCTGTAACAAAAATCATCACATAATTTTTCTTTTTTGGTTTAATTTTATTCAAGACATGCATTTTAAAATTACTCTAAAACTACTATAAAACTACGCGCGTAAAACGTTTCAAATCAGTACGCCGCGAGGCTCTTCAAGGTGTGGACGTATTGCCCGAGCTCCGCGTGTGACCTCTGTTGAACTCTGGCGTTGAGTGCGTTTATAGTGCGACCGTGACATCTTGGTGTGATATTGGTAAGTAAAATATTTATATTTTAATCATAATAATATTATGAATGAAAATATTTTTCGAAAGAACATTTTTCTATTTTCAGATTTTTGTTGCGATGGGGAATAAACATAAAAAGACTAAGCTTACCACATCAAAACTTAGAAAAAGGGTGAATGAGGAGATTTTAGCTAAAGCTAGAGCTAAAAGGTTGGTACAGTAAAGTATTAACGATACTTTTTGCAAGAGCTGTCGCCATTCACTAATCACTATATAAGTATACAGGGTGTAAAAAGACCCTTAACAAAAACTGAAATCCCATATTGTATCAATCATTTGAGACATTTTTTTACTTGGGCAGCATACCTGGGAAATTACTGGTTCATGAGATATTGAGGCTCATAGTCAATCATAATTTTTTTCTGATTAGGTACAAAATCGATGCAATTACCCCGCCAATTTGCTCAATAAATGTCTTATGCACCCATGTATATATGATATGATAAGTAGGTATATCCAATATTGCACGCGCGCACTTTTATTTGCAGCTTAAAAAGTGATAATTTAAAAAAAATACAATTGTTTCCCCGGCGTCATTTTAAGTAGAGTAGACTTTGGCTTGGTGATTGGTCTTGTGATATCCTGTACACTTTAAATGCTACTAAAATATGCGACAAAATACCTTTACTGTCTGACTACGATGCTGATTTTTATTTTATTGTTTAATAAAATTTCTTTGTATAGATGACTGAATTCGGTATTGGTTAGTGGCTAATAATGGATTTTAAGCTTTCGCGATTTGTATACATCATACAATATTATTTAGCGGGTTTTAGTCGCGATAATTTACTTATTTCAAAGTATAAATACCTTTGTTATTCTCCTAAATTTCTACTGGCTTGCCACGGTTGTGATCGCGGAGGGACTGTCCCTCCGCGACCACGACCGTTGCAAGCCGGTGGAAATAAGTAAATTATCGCGACTAAGACCCGCATAATAATATTGTATGATGGTTAGCGGCTGCTACGCCCAAAGGCTTCGCCAAAGTCAGTTATTTGTGTGCATGAACATGCCTGTTTGACTGATTCTGAGTATTTCTATATGTAATGGGTATGTACCTATTTACAGAAAAATATAAGTATGTTTATTAGTTGTGTTGTGCAGTACGTTGTGTGAAGGTGCGTGCATATTATTATATATTATTTTTGTATGAATTTATCCATGCATTGTATGTTAGTTACTTATCATATCATAATTTTCTAAAATATATATATTTTTTTTGGCATTGATGCCACACGAAAAATATTTTTTCTATACACAATATGCAAATCCATATACTTTTTCTATAATTGTGTGTATCTTGTTAAAATAGCTGTTTTTAACTATTTGCTACGCTTTCAAATAACAAGATTTGTGTGCTTACTGGTGTATGGTTATCTTCAGGTACTGTAAAGAAAATCTTACAGTTAAGAGCATGGAAAATGATGATGAAATCCAAATTGAAGAAATGGTAATGTAAAACTATTTATCCTTAACAATTTCACTGTCCGATATGTTGTTATATCGAACTTGCTTATTGTTTCAGAATTTAACTAAATCTTATGACATTAGCCTCAGCTCAGAAGTAGCTACGTCATCTCAAGCTACAAAAGCGTCTGATTTGGTAACGTGTATTTGAAAACCTAGCTTATAATCATGTGATCCTCGTATTAGTAAAAATAAGATATTTTAGCTTTATACGCTTAAAATGCAAATATGTACAAAATGTGTCATAAGTGAGCAGTACAATTCATAAAATTTTCATTTTTAGGTTATTGAAGCGGGGGTGCCGTTTGAATCCAATGTTATTATTGAAGGTGGAAGATCTAAATCTTATGACATTAGCCTCAGCTCAGAAGTAGCTACGTCATCTCAAACCACAAAAGCGTCTGATTTGGTAACGTGTATGAGTAAAACCTAGCTTATAATCATGTGTGCCTCGTATTAGTAAAAATAAGATCTTTTAGCTTTATACGCTTAAAATGCAAATATGTACAAAATGTGTCATAAGTGAGCAGTACAATTCATAAAATTTTCATTTTTAGGTTATTGAAGCGGGGGTGCCGTTGGAATCCAATGTTATTATTGAAGGTGGAAGATCTAAATCTTATGACATTAGCCTCAGCTCAGAAGTAGCTACGTCATCTCAAACCACAAAAGCGTCTGATTTGGTAACGTGTATGAGTAAAACCTAGCTTATAATCATGTGTGCCTCGTATTAGTAAAAATAAGATCTTTTAGCTTTATACGCTTAAAATGCAAATATGTACAAAATGTGTCATAAGTGAGCAGTACAATTCATAAAATTTTCATTTTTAGGTTATTGAAGCGGGGGTGCCGTTGGAATCCAATGTTATTATTGAAGGTGGAAGATCTAAATCTTATGACATTAGCCTCAGCTCAGAAGTAGCTACGTCATCTCAAACCACAAAAGCGTCTGATTTGGTAACGTGTATGAGTAAAACCTAGCTTATAATCATGTGTGCCTCGTATTAGTAAAAATAAGATCTTTTAGCTTTATACGCTTAAAATGCAAATATGTACAAAATTTGTCATAAGTGAGCAGTACAATTCATAAAATTTTAATTTTTAGGTTATTGAAGCGGGGGTGCCGTTTGAATCCAATGTTATTATTGAAGGTCGAAGAATTATAGATTTCCAATATTTTATAGAACAAATTAAAACAATCAATAACCACAATACGGCAGCAGGTTGTACTATGAACAATATAAATGTAGTTAAAGAGCGGAAGGACAGTTTGAAATCTACATTTACCATGAAATGCAATATGTGCAATATGCAGTTTCAGTTGTTTTCCTCTAAAACATGTACTACCGACATCGATGTCAATCAAGGTGCTGTGACTGGGGCTTTGATGATTGGAATTGGCAGGTCTAATTTAAATGAAGTGTTAGCTTCTGTAGATCTGCCACTAGTCAGTCAACTGACATATGAAAAATGTCACAACAAAATAGCTACATGGTGGCAATCAGCTGCAGAAGACAGCATGCGAGCGGCTGCGCAAGAAGAAGCTTCCGAAGCTATTGCATGTGGTGACGTAAAAGATGGCATTCCTGTTTTGACTGTCATAGCTGATTGTTGTTGGTCTAAAAGATCATACAAGAATAACTATTCCGCTGCATCTGGTGTCGCTGCTATTATAGGGTACAAAACCGGAAAAGTTTTATACATAGGTGTCAAAAATAAACATTGTGTGATCTGTGCTCGAGCAGCAATAAACAGTGTGCCGTCTAAAAACCACATTTGTTTCAAAAACCATTCAGGTTCTTCGACAAGTATGGAACAAAGTGCTATTGTCGAAGGCTTTAAAACATCATTGGCAAGGCAAAATGTAATATACGGTACATTGATAGCTGACGGTGACGCAAGCACCTATAAAAAAATTTTAGAAAGCAGACCGTACCCAAACTACCAAGTCCAAAAAATTGAATGTAGTAACCATCTGTTACGAAATTATACCGGAAAAATTATTAACGCAAGTAAAGACACATCTATACCTTTACAAGAAAGACGTTTTCTTACTGGTGACCGGCAAAAAAGGTTTCGGACGGCTGTGAAACAAGCAGTACGTTTTCGTAAGGCGCAAAATGTAAGCCATATTGAACAAATTATAAATTTAAAAAAAGATATTCTCAATAGCCCTTCGCATATCTTTGGTGACCATTCCGCTTGCGATAGATATTACTGCTCAGAAGAAAGAAATATGGAAGAAAATTTGAAGCCACAAATAAAAGTATTGTTTCAAAAAATTATGGAGTATGCAACTCAACTAGCTTTCCACTCTAAAAGTCTCATACATAACGTA
The DNA here is from genome assembly GCA_944739405.2 of Euclidia mi. Taxonomy (NCBI): domain Eukaryota; kingdom Metazoa; phylum Arthropoda; class Insecta; order Lepidoptera; family Erebidae; genus Euclidia; species Euclidia mi. The sequence goes on along the minus strand of OX123188.2, from coordinate 8,122,186 downwards.
ACAAATAACAGAGCAGAACAATTCAATAGTATTGTGGCTAAGTTAGTGGGAGGCAAGCGTGTGAATTTTTCACTAAAAGACTCATATGCCGTACGATGTCATGCCGCTGTAGTGTCCTTTAATACTGCGCAGCCTCAGTACACCATTCATAAATCAAATTTTCAAAGGAGTCCAGGTATTTTTTTTAAATTCTGTTTTTATTTTAATTCAAAGTTGAATGAATTCGTAATAACATGAAACATTTTTTTTCTTAAGTCAATTAAACTTGAACTTGAATATCCTGATTAAATTAATTATAGATTAAATCTTTTTGTTTTTAATTAGGTATGTCTTTAAAACGGTTAGAAATGGCACGACTCAAAAGAAAAGAAAACACATCAAAGAATTATCGACCAAAGAGGCGATTAATTTTGGTGGACAAAGAAGATTATGGAGAAGAATGTCAAAAACCAGATATGACCGTAGATGAATATGAGGCTGCAAAAAATGTATTTATACAAAATCTTCAAGAACAGGTAACGGCTGCCAAGATACATACATTTTGTTACGTTTTATAGCGCGAAACGATTATCCTTTCTTTATTATGCTCCTAGGTCAACAACAGAGAAGAAGTGGAAAGGAATACAGTTCTTCAAGCAGAGAGCGCACTTTGGCTGGAGTTGCGCAGGTGTCTTTTAACAGCCTCACTGTTTGGCAAAGTTTGCAAACGAAGAAAAAATATAAGTTCCGCACCACTTGTAAAAAACCACCTGTATTCATATTCTCTTGATCATGTTAGCAGTATAAGACATGGGAAAACAAATGAGGCTACTGCAATCGCACAACTCAAAAGACAAGAGAATATTAAAATAAATAAGTGCGGTTTGTTTATTGACAAAGATTACATTTTCCTGGGGGCTTCACCTGACGGCGTGTTTGAGGGAGGTATAGTAGAGATCAAATGTCCTATCACAGCGTATGGAATAGACGCCGATGACGCTATTCATAATAAAAAAATTACATTTTGGAACTTTGATGGTACCATCAACCGGAAACACGACTGGTTTTATCAGGTGCAAGGACAACTGCACATTGCAGATAAGCATCTGTGTCTATTGGCGGTCTGGACAGGGAAGGAATTGCCCATGAAAGTTGAGAGAGTTACGCGGGACGATCAATTTTGGGCAAATGAAATGGTCCCCAGACTAGTAAATTATTACTATAAGTGCCTGTTGCCAGAAATCGTTGACCCACGTAAGTGTAGGTCGATGCCACTCAGAAGCACGACCTTCTAATCTAACCGTATTAAAAATTATTGTACGTGAAATTTAATAAAAAAGGTACTTATTTTTTATATTTATCTGTTTTATTTTCTTAACTTACTGGACTAACAGTGAATAACTTGTTTTATTCTTATTTGCGCATATTTTTTGTTTTAGTATTGTCTGTTCTGATTTTCAACCGATAAGTGCACCAAATAGCTACTTTATTTTATATACAACTTTATAATTACTACAAATTGGTAAGGAAAGCTTCTAAAAACGAAGAGAATGCAGGTAAAAATATTTTTCGAAAATAACAGCTTTTGTCTGTACTCATGCAAATAATATTAACACTTTCACGGACAGTAAACGAGACACAATTGAAGTTTTATTGTTATCACGCCTATAGGCGTTTACTGTCCGTGAAAGTGATAATGTAAAGAAATATAATAATTTAAAATAAAATAATCCAACATAAAATACATCCCACAGATGCCTACCCTACCTAACGTCGCTTATGAGTTCAACGGATCAAAATGGTTTAGCTTGACTATACTGCCAAGCACCACGCTGACTCTACGCACACAGTTTCGCGTGCGTCAGTGTTAGTGAGAAAGCACTGCATTTACCTAAACTAGGCGCCGCGGATTTGGCGTTAACGCTCTTAATATTATTACGGCCGTTTGATGTCTCTTTCTGGAGACGGCTGTTCGGATGGTATTGTTAAATACGTTACCTTCACTATAGTAAATCATAATTAGGCTACTTTTGTGTAGTATTCTGGCAATGCCTATTTAAAGAACTGTTGTGCTCACAGTATATTTTTTTGTTTCGAGCACTCGTAAAAACTTTCTTGTTTGCGGGCTTAGGATGGGTCTATGTGGAGAGCCCTGGGGCATGTCTACGTACAGCTGAAGGTCTCTAGGCTACGATAAATGCGTAAAGATAGGGAATCTACGGAAATATTCGGCTACGAGTAATAAAATGGTATTAAAAGGTAATATTCACTATTCTATAAAGCTTAGACCTGCTAGTATAGACACAGCTGGTTACGGAATTAGAAGAAGCGTTTCAAGCGGATCGGACCTTTAAAAATGCAAAATACGAAGAAGTAGGAGAAAAATCTAGAATAGTTTCATGGAAAGCTATGAAACTATTCTAGATATTTCTTCTACTCAAAAGTCTACTACGTCATAAATAAAAAGATCGTAGTACAAAATTTGCGGTTTTGCCCGGTCGCAATACGCGCACTGCGAAGTACATGAGCCCTTTGTTACTTTGCGGGTCACAAGACCACGTACTTATTAAAGTGGTTATTGGTTTTTTTGTGAATTGTGGACAACATGGACATAAGTTTCATCTTGGCAGCATGTATGGTACTGAATCTAGTGCTCTTCAGATGTAAGGGTCTGAATCTCATGCTCTTATTATAGAAAGGGTTGTCTTCTAAACGGCAAAAACTTCACCTTCATTTATGTGGGAGCTTGGGCAATACTGCTGAAACCTGAAAACATAGTACGTCTTTTTCTAACCTTTACACATCTTTTAGCGTTAGAAAGTTACATACCGAATCTCTCAGTATCGTAGTACAAAGTTTCCCTCCCTCCGAGCACTGCGACTCTTCGATGTGACAGCACGAGGCGCACTCCAACTTCCACGTTGCGCACACGTGGTATGCGCTGACGACGCATTAAACGCGCCAGGCGACCGTAAACACCGGTACCGTTCTGAAACAAGAAAATCTCATTAAATCCTTGTTCTGGGGAAGGTGAATTGATGGATAAGTCAGGCGGAGGAGATAATGTACCTTTACGTCTATTTTAAACAACTAAAATAAATAAAAAGTTCAATGCAACTTCTGAGTACTAAGCATGGGTAGTAGCTCTTTAGGCATACATAGCTCAAACTGGACTCTCATCATTATCTCGGTAAGAAGATAATATTTTGCCACATATCTACACACAACACGTTCTAGTCAAACACTAAGCGGAACTTTTATTATGGATACTATACAGTTTTTTGTATTGCATAAATTATATGCATAGAAATACCCAGGCCAAGACAAACATCTATGTTCACGCACACAAATGTTTGTATTATATATAAAACCCGCGACCTCCCGCGTGGTAGTCGGTAACATTCCTGCTACCCAACCGGATCCTCAAAAATACTAGTTAGTTGGGATGTAAATAGCTTCTTGACGACTGTAGCAGACATTTATGTGACGTATGCCTACCTTTTCACGCATACCCATTTATACTGGACTCATGCATAATTGAAGAGAAAAGGAAGATGAATTAGTAATGTAGTCTTAGAAAGTGAATCACTTACTTCCAATATAGCTAGTGACGAACTATGACTTTCCACCACCAGCTCGTATCCATGGTCCCTCATCGCTTCTTCAAGTGCCGGCAGGGTTCCAATAGGTCGTTCTCTAGCTGGCTTGGCCAGTAAGCTGGTGAGGTTGGCGGAGTACATGTCTCCTATCACGTAGGTCGCTCCGAGAGAGATCAAGACGGAGACTAGGCGGGCCTTGTGAGTGCTGGATGGCTCTTTGCTTGAAGCTGTAGAGTGACAAAGTTATATATCATAAGATCATGAACGACCTGTATCTACCATTTTGTTGTAAGAAAAGTTTCTTCGTGTGCGAGAGGAATTTCTTTTTAAAATGAGTGTAATGCTAGAATATTACGATGAATTATAAAAAACCTCCTGCTATTATAAACACGAAAATTTGTTGGGATGTATTGATGTTTAATATATTTTCACAAAAAACTATTCACCTTATTTTTGTAAAAAAAAAAAGACGGTAACATAGTTTATAGGTACATCAGAATAACTTATGGTGTATTTTTTGTCGCGACAGCCTTCACCCAGGTCGGTGGAAACTTTAAAATGAAGTTACTAAACTTAATTTTTATTATGTTTGAAGCCAATTAACTGTCACTTTTCTATCCCAGATTAACTGTAAATTGCCTATATTCTTAGATGGCTATTTAAAAATAGGAGCTCAATATGTGAGCCGTATTTTTTCATATTTATAACAATAAATATATACTGAAAGAAAAAAGGGAAATATAATTATACTGGTAGTCATTTACAAAATAAAATACAAATTTATTGTTTTTTATAGTAACCGACCATATAAATTAATATTTCCACATAGTTCATTAATACTTGTAGATATATCTCTGAAACTAGATCAACCGTGACACAGAAATAGTTCTTAGTGAACTCGGCAACTAGAAATAGTTTATGTGTCGTGGTGGACTTTACAAACTTTGAAATACTTTAAGGACACTAAGACTTGGACACATAATTGGGTCATTTTAGAAGGTAGGTAGGAAACCTAATACACTCAGCGTATGAATAATATCACTTAGTATTTTTAGGTTTACGCGAATGTCAGATATTAAACCAAAATCAATCAAATATCGTGTTCATACAAGACTTCGTGAACGCGGTTTCTGTAGAGTAATCGAAAAGTTGGATCATAATAAATAATGTAGTTTTTAAATCAAATGTCATCTCTATAAAACTAATATGTCGCGATATAATCCGTAAATTGGAAGTTTAATTTCAATGTCACTTAGCTTCATGATATGCTACAACAGAACTTATTTGATAAGAGAAACTTGATGATAAAAAATCTGCATAACAATCAATAATTAGATTGAATACTACATGAAGACAGCTAACTACATATCAGAATATTTATTAAAGTCGCAAGTTCGTACATTTTTGATTGGAATAAAATATTATGCTATCAACCGGCAGCCACTTAAAAAATTCTTCACCAAAGTCCGTCTTTGGAATATGATTAAAGTTAATTTTCAATATTTATCCATTTCTTCAATTTTAAATAATTGCAAAGCAGGAATATTCTGTTGAGAGCCAAAATCTATAATTCTGGTGTATTGGAAGTTTCGTGGAGGATCAAAGATATCTGCAATATTAGACTTTCAATTGGCAGTGTAAAACAAATTATGAGAGGACTATATAAATCAAGCAGTGGACTGCGAAAGGCTGTTAAAGGTCGCCCATTGGCCCTTTCTATGATAAACATTGTCCCTGGATCATCATTAGATTTCCTAGTTCACCAAGGCACACACAGAAAGGAAAGTATAGTTTGGCTAATGAAAATGCAATGGATAGAATCAAAGCCGCTGTCTATTGCCTTGAAAGTAAGAAGAACGGAGAGCAAAGAGGAATGTAGAGGATCTAAATACATACTATTATATCCCTTAACAATCATCTTCATACAGCTTTTGGCAGTTCACTGCTCGACGAAGGTTTCTCCTAATTTTCATCACAATAGCATAGTGAATCAATATGAGGATCTGGTCTACTGTACCTAGCACGGTGGCCTAAATAGGGTCGGATGTCGATATTTCCGTTCCCAAAAATAGTACCGGTTTCGTATTTTTTCGTAAATCCTCCGAATATAAAGTGAAGTGAGCTCTATGTCTTGTCCAACGGAGATGTGAGATATTATATGATGATGATTATGATGATGACTTACACTGCCTCAAGAAGAGCGAGGTGGTAAACCAACAGCAGGTGGTGAAGAGTTCCAGCTGGTCGCACTGGCGTTTCTGCCACAGAGAGGGCGCTGCGATCACAATCCACAGCGCCGGGCCTGTCACCAGTAGCGTTGCGCATACTAGTGGCCACACCTGCCGATCAAAACAATTACATTAAAAGGTTAAAAATTTATAATATCACAAATAAGTCTGGAGCTGTTCTTCTTTTTAAGTTTTATTTGTATTAGTCTTAACGTGTGAGTTTTAGCTAGAAACGCGTAATAAGTTGTTCACAGTCATCATCTTACCGTTGTCACCATTGCAATACAAAAAGCCTTGTCTGCGTTCCTGCTATAACATTGCCGCTTCGCACGATCTTCGGTACTAATTTCAGTATCCAATATCCATGGATTTTGAGATTCGAGATTCCTGTTTGACATAATTTGTATGGAGCTTATGTCAAAAACGAATCTAAGATCTCAAAAAAATTTATAGAACGAATATTTAATTCCGCGGTTAGTGTATTCACCATTTGATATAACCAAGTCTACTTACTTCCCATTGGAAAGGTCTGATGACAGCAAGAGTTTCACTCAGCTTTGCCGGAGCGTGTGTGAGAAACGCCCCAGAGTCAGCCAAAGTCAGAAAGGAAAATTCCACAGCTTGAAGACGCTCCCAAGTCATCGTTACATCACCCAGGAAGAAATCAGCTTTCTGTTACAAGATAAAGTTCAATAAATTATTTTTTAAATTTATGATTTTTTACATTCGTCATTGTACTAGCGTTATCCCAGTTACATTTAAGATTTTCACCTTATATTGCTGATATATTTGAGCATTTACCTGTAATGAGCTCTCTTGCGAATGTTACGAAACAGGAAAACAAATGGTTGTGTTTTAGTGAGCATTCTTACGAACGTTCTGGCGAGCATTCTAGCGAATGGATAGTATATTCGCTTTGACGTTTTTTTCCTGATAAGAGCGTTCGCTTGAAGATCATAAAAATGTTTGTAGCAATATTCGGCTCTGTTTTTTGTTCAGTTCATCAGAACAAAAAGCGACGAATGCTCGCTGTTCTGTTACAAATTAATGCACAGGTATATCAGTACCATTAGATCCCGAGATCCGCTTACTAGTCAAACCAGATTTGATAGAATTCAAAAGCAACCTGCATCCCAAAAGATTAGCGCTATTACATTGCCAGTGCTGCCACTATATTCAAGGAATCTCACTGGACCAACAGCTTAACGTGCTTTCCAAGCAAAAGGCAAGCGGGAATTATTATTATGAGCAAATTTAATACACAAAATTGTAACTTCGAAATGTCGAGGGTGCGCGCCATGCGTTTGATTCGCTTGCAGAGGTTTCTGCATGTTAGTTTATTGGTATTTCCACTAGAGCACCGCTGTCTTAAAGACTTACCTTTTATAAAAAGAAAATGAGTAAATCTACGAGATTTTATGATATTTCATGATATTCCGAAAATATAAGAGGGAGCGATGCGAAGATAACTGGCTTCTTTTTAAATCTGCAAGAAATCGGTGTAACCTGATGGTTCGCAACGCTAAACGCAAACATATTCTCTAAAATATTTCCTCGTCATTCCCCACCGATATCTGGAAGTTCCTTGGAACTTTAGGTATCGGCAAACAGTGACGTGCTGACATCTGTGGGACGCTCGGTTTGGATGATATTAATAGACATTTCACCACTTCCTCTATATTGGATCACCAAACCTCGCGTCTCACGGATAGCTACTTAGCTGCTTTACCTTGTCCCGATATTGAATCCTTCCACTTTTCTCCAGTAGCACCGGATGAGATCAAAAAGATTATCCTCTCCATCAAGTCCAATGCCGTAGGATGCGACAACATCAGCCGTCGCATGATTACCACTATCCTGGACCATCTCCTCCTTGCTATCTCCCACATCATGTCACCTTCCCGTCCCTTTGGCGCAAGGCCTACGTTATTCTTTTGCCAAAAATCCAAAATGCTTCTCTTCCCAATCATTTTCGTCCCATCTCTATTTTGCCTTTTCTGTCCAAAGTCCTCGAGTCCTGTGTCCAAAAACAACTGTCCCGATTCGTTTCCCTAAATAACCTGTTAAATCCTTTCCGGTTTGGCTTCCATCCTGCTCACAGTACTAATAATAATAATAAATCTTTATTTGCTCGAATATGGTGACAATAGTTTTTTATAAAGCATAGATAAAAATATGTTCATGCATATTCTACCACATAGTGGCGTGCAAATACATTGAAGTCAATATTTCTATTAATTATACAATTTTATTCTTGTTATTATAATTATTGTGTAGTGACATTTAATTAATATATTATTTAGATTATGTAAGTTCATATTATAATCAAGGAGACTTCCATTAAATAACTGATAACTTTTATTTTCATTTGTATTCCATTTAATTACATTTCATTTTATTTATATTTAATTTCATTACATTTAATTTAATTTGAATACAACTTCATTACATTTAATTACATTAATTGGTTGCATTTCACATTATATTGTATGGCTTTATCGTTTAAGAAATCATTAATATTATAATACAATTTATCATCTAACATGTCAATTAGTGATCTTTTAAATGAACATAAAGGTAAATTTATAATTTTGTCAGGCAATTTATTGTATAGTTTTATACACATATAGTACACATTTTTCTTTAATAGTTCTAATCTGATTTTGGGCAGACATAACTTGTCCTTGCGTCGGGTTCTACTATTTGGATAGTCGCCAAACCTTTGAAACAATTCTGGATGTTTTTTAAAAAATGTACATATGTCTAAAATATATAAGCATGGCAGTGGTAAAATTTTTAGCCTTTTAAAAAGTGGTTTACAACTGCCAAAGGGCTCCGCCCCACATATCGCACGCACACACCTTTTTTGAGTTTTAAATACTCTGTCAAATTCTACGGAATTTCCCCAGATTATAAGACCGTACCTAAGAATTGATGATACATAAGAATTATATGCCATCATTGCTGCCTTAAGATTTACTGTTAGTTTTATTTTTCTTAACACGAATACAAAACGGTCAAGTTTTTTTATTACCTTGTCAATTTGTGATTTCCAGTTACAGAATCTGTCAACAGTTATACCTAAAAATACACATTCGTTTACACCTGTTACCTGAGATTCCTGAAATCTTACGTTATGTTGTTGTGGTTAGAATTATATGTCTGAAATTGCACAATGTTCGTTTTCGCTATATTTAATTTTAAATTATTATGGTCTAGCCACTTATTTGTGTTGTCAAGAGTCAAATTTATTGCATTTTCTAAGTTGTTCGCATTGTTACTTTTAATAATAAGTGTTGTATCATCGGCAAATAATTTACATTCGGTTCTAATAGCGTCTGGCAGATCATTTATGTATATTAAAAACAATAAAGGAGCTAGAATGCTCCTCTGAGGGGTACCGTGATTGTTTATTTTATAATTTGAAGTAAATGACATTAGTTGACTTTTGCATAGCTTTGTTAGTTCAACCCTTTGACGTCGATTTGTGAGATAGCTCTTTATCCAGTCATTGGCATAGCCACGTATTCCATAACAGGACAGTTTGGACAATAGAGTTTCGTGACAGACAAAATCAAACGCCTTTGTCATATCAAGAAAGGCACATGCGATAAGGGATCTATTATTTAAACTTTCTGTTATCTGTTTAATCAGTGAAACCAAGCCAATGTGGTGGAACTGTTTTTCCAGAATCCAAATTGTTCTTTCTTAAATATGTCACAAGAAGTCAGAAAATTATCAATGTTTGTGTACATCACTTTCTCGAGTATCTTTGATAGGTAGCACTGGGATTAAAGTTATTGGACGGTAATTATTCATGTCTTTTTGGGTACCTTTTTTAAACAATGGTTTAATAATGGAAATTTTAAGGCGTTCTGGGAAGATTCCTTCGGATAGTGATAGATTTATGACATGGGTGAGTGGCTTTGTTAAACTTAACGCGCATGTTTTTAGTATTTTGTCTTAATTTCATCATATCCAGTTGAATTAGTATTTTTTAATTTTTTTATTATATTCCAAACTTCAGTTGGTTCTACCGGTGTGAGAAAGATGCTTTTAGGATTTTGAGGTATGTTGTATTTGTGTTTGAGTATAGGTCTATATGTTGTTTTAGTTTGAGTCATGTTAGTTAAAGTTATATAATATTCATTAAATAAATTGCAAATTTGTTTTGGGTCATCATATCTATTATCTTTGTATACTATACCGTTACTTTGTATACTAGACCATCAAATTCTGCTTCACAAATGTGAACTTTATGGAATTCGAGGAAAAGCAATAGCATGGATTGAAAGCTATCTCAAAAATCGAAAGCAATGCGTAGAAGTTACACGTGTCGACTCTAAATTTATGTCTACATCATATAGATCCGAGTTTAAGTATAATAATTTCGGAGTGCCCCAGGGTAGTATATTGGGGCCCTTGTTGTTTTTAATATATGTAAATGATTTACCTCAGGTCACATGTTATAGATGCACGTTATTTGCAGATGATATTTCCGTATTAGTCCCCCAAATTAACACAAATAATAACTTTGAAGACAATTTAATTCAAACCATAGCGACGGTATCAAAATGGCTAAGTGAAAAAAACTTAACCAAAAGCAAATTTAGAAAAAACAAAAATTATGCATTTTAAAAATTACAATAGTCAGGCAAATAATCTCAAAATAATTCACCAAAATCAGGAAATAGCAACGGTCGACGAAACTACGTTTTTGGGTATAATACTTGACAAGCATTGTAACTGAAAAGCTCAAATAAAACACATTTGTACCCGGGTTAACAGGTTTGTGTACGCTTTAAAGAAAATTAGGAGGGTAACTTGTGAAAATGCAACTTTAATGGCGTACCATGGATACGTTGGCTCGGTATTAAGATACGGAATTTTGTTATGGGGCAACTCGACGGACGTAAACAAGGCCTTCTTATCACAAAAGAAATGTGTCAGGGCAATATGTAGAGCTGGCCCATTGGATTCTTGCCGGCCACTATTTAGAAAATTAAAATTATTAACTCTGGCTTCAATTTATATTTATGAAATTGGCATCTTTGTGAAAAAGCACCCTCAATTATTTGAAAAGGTCAGTAACAATAAAAATTCTCCATAACAGACCCGACAAAATTAAAGGTCTTAATGACGTCAACCGCGTTACATAAAAAGAATAGCAGCTGTATGAGTATCCAAATATATAATAAAATACCGAAAACCATCCGAGAATTGCCTCTTACTACTTTTATGTACAATTTAAAGAAATGGCTCATAGAAAAATGTTTTTACACGGTTTCGGAATTTATATCTTATAAAAATGTTAAATAGATTTTATCTTCACATCTTTTGATTCCTTTTGTTAAGTATCTATTTTTAACATTTTTGCTGGTTGTTTTTACTTTAATTATGGGAAAGCATAAGTTGTAGAACAGGGTGATTTTATCATGTAAATAATTGAATGCTTTGTTTGTGGTTTCACAACGATATACTTCTGAAAACGATAAGCTTTCCATACTAGTTTTAAATTTGTCCAGATTGTCATCACTAAGGTCTCTTATGTTCTTAAACCAGAAGGTTGGTTTGTGGTTGCTTTTATCAGTCGCCTCTAGGCAGCACGTTAACGACTGTGCTAATTCATGCTGTGCTAAGTAATGCTGTTCTGCTGTGGCATCTTGTATATTACTCACTACCAAATCTAAGTATGAGTTTTGGCGTGTCGGTAGCAATATATAGTTTTTAAGATTATTGTTTTTTAATATAGATTTAAGATCGTTGGATATTTTATTTGGTTTAAGGATATCTATATTCCAGTCCCCAAATATTATGTACTATACTACCACCGCCCTTCTCAAAGTGACTGACGATATTAGGGAGGGTATGGAGAACACCAAAGTCACGGTGTTGACTTTGATCGATTTCTCTAATGCCTTTAATACCGTCAGTCACGATGTCCTTTTATCCCTTCTTTCCCATCTCAAGATCTCATCCGCTGCTCTGGATTGGTTCTCAAGTTATCTTCGAGGTCGTCAGCAGTCGGTCCGCCTCGCTGATTCATCATCGGAGTGGTGTGACAATAGCTCTGGCGTTCCTCAAGGCGGTATTCTTTCTCCTCTTTTATTTTCTATGTTTATCAACCTCTTAACACCTAATCTTCAATGCCCTTATAATCTTTACCGATGACTTGCAGATATACTCTCAGGCTACAATCGATGACGTTTCGGTAGCAATAGACATGGTTAACAGAGACCTAGCCGCCTTACAAACCTGGTCCGAAAAATTTGGCCTATCTTTAACCCAAGCAAGTGTCAAGCAATTATATTAGCTAGTCAATGGTCTATCAGAAAACTTGACATTACATCTCTCCCGAAACTTACCTATAGTAACGCTACTATTGAAATGTGTCCAGTTGTCAAGAACTTGGGATTATATATGGATAGCACTCTAAGGTAGACTGGCGGAAAATGCCTAAGGCATTAAGTCCACCTTGTATACGCATTGTGTATATAAGTTTATAAATAAAAATAATAAAATAAATAAATAAATAAGATATTCATTCGTTTTTATTTTGTTTTAAAAATGTTAATTATCGCTCGCTTAATAATGTGTCCGGTAGATGGCAATAGGCTCGCCCCCTATTACATTAGGACTGAAACATAACTGGCGAAAAGTGGATGTGTAATACAACTCTGCCTACCCCTTCGGGGATGAAAGGCGTGAGGTTATGTTATGTATGCTTATGACATTTATTTGATATATTACAAACTAATATTTATAACTAGTGGACCCGGCGAAGTGTGTACTGCTATATTATACTTTTTAAATATTTTATCTCCTGACGGTAACGAACACAAACTAAAGATTTATCCAATTTGATGCATTCGTTTGGAAGTTATGCGCGTACAACCATTTCGGTGGTTCATATTTATGTATATAGAAACTTTTCTATCCTATAACATCGTGTACCACTCCCTTTATTTTCGAACTATCTTTTATAACTATTCTTGAAGCACGAGCGAGGTGTTTTAAAACGAACTTATCCACGAAGCAACTCAGATGTCGTTTAATGCAGTTAGTGACTCGTCTACACGATAGACTGCGAAACGAAGGGGATTATCCTCCAAATTTACTGCTAAGTCGAGAAAATTCGAGAAAATTTTAAGCCTGACTCGATCTTGTTAGTGATGTCTGGTACTAGTTGTTGTTTTGGATTCGACCGCGAATGCAAAATAACATTATGTCAAGTATCAGTCTTCCCGTGCCTACAGCTGGTGTAAACTATGCCAAAACGTTGCGGCAAATATAAATAATTACATGAAATAGACCCGTTAAATAAAAGTATGTGTACAAGCGAAAGTTTAAAGTACTTATTCATTATAAAACAGTATTTGTACCACTAACTTAAGACCTATAAATTTCCTCGCACACATTTGCGCGACTTTATACTGTTTTTAGCCTGTCGTAATTGTGACTATGGAAAAATGAATATTAACGCGATTTAGATTTTTTTTATAGACTCATTTCTGTATCCCCGAAGTCGGAGGCAGAGGTGTAATACTACACTCATATTTCGCCATGAATTTTTATGTCCCACGTAATAGGGTGCGAGCCTATTGCCGTTACTGGGCACATCACCAGACTCCGTGCTGCTACGGAGAATTCGGAAAAACCCAGTAACACTTTTGTCTGCGATTTAGATCGTCAACAAATATCGTAATTTATACATATTATAAATGAAGTCCTCTTTCGCCTTGTGTGTCTATCAAAAACTACGGAACGAATTTCTGTAAGGTTTTCATCTATAGATAGTGTCATGCCTGAGGTGGCTTTAAGTGTGTAGTTCACACGGACGGATCCGCAGGTGAAGTCTGCTCTTGAATAAAATAACACAGACTGACAGAAACCCGACTATAGCAATATTTCAATATACATTTCTGAAAAATGCTGATAAGCTTTTTCATTTAAGAAATAACACCGCACATTTCGATAACATTTTTATTTTACTACGAATTTTTCTGACCTCCAGACACCAATTAACATATTTGCGTTCTTATAGATAATACACTTCTATAGATATCTAATTTGTCAAATTATTATGATGACCGTTTGTAACCTGACCTTTGTGGTCCAGTAGATAGCGCAAGCGTCTGTTGGTCGGTGCAGGCAAAGGTGTTACTGAGCCTTATCCGAATTCTCAGAAGCAGCACGGAGTCTGTCAATGTGCCCAGTGACGAAAATAGGATCGTGCCCTATTACCTGGGACCTAAAGTGCATAATATAGTAAAATGTGGATGTAATATCACACCTCTGGCTACCCCTTTGGAGCTACTGATGTCAGTCGACAAAACAATTGGGAACGCGGCCACATGACAAGATTCTTTGCTTATTACTTAGCATACAAATGTGAATTACTTACACGTTTCCAAATCAATCCAAGAGTCCCTTTAAAAGTGCCGTTGCTAGATATACTGGAGCCCTGACTTCTGTCTGGTGGATCGTAGTATCTGTATCTAAAGGCAGATGAATTTTAATTGGTTGAAGATGTCAACAAGTAGATTTGTATAGTACTCATAACTATGATGACAACAGACTTGCAAACTATAGATTGATATGTTTCTAACTTACATACATATTCTCAGTTCATAATAATATTATGTTCTTTGTTAAATGGCAACAGGTAATTCAATTTAATTCTATTTCAATTTATTTATTCATAAAGGTTACAAAGCAACACTTATGAACGTATTTTTTAGAGATGGTATTGTGAATAAGAAAGATAAAGATATTTAAATTGAATTAAACTCGCAGTTGATAAACTACATAAACTTAGTAAAAGATTCAAAACATATCTTACTTAAACTTGAGTTTCTTAGAGATGAGCGAAAGAAGCTTGTCATCTCTGCCGCCTGTTACCGTGATCGTTGAGTCGTTGTTGTATCTCACAAAGTGCCATGGAGGTGCCTAGTAATGGTAATATAGCTTGAGTTATGAAAGTATGTTGTATTTAACGAAGTACCATGGAAGTGTAAAGGCCTCCCCCAGATTGGGCATGCGTGTTTCTTCGATCTAGCACTTTCCACTTTGCACTGCAGGGTAAACAATGATTGCACGCCGGGCAAACACCGGGCGCCCGCTTGAGGAACGCACACGACCAATGTGACGGCGGCTTTCATCATAATCATCAGCCTGCCGTAGTCCACTGCTGGATATAGGCCTCTCCAATGGCACGCTACTGAGCCCAATTTCGGCTCTTTGTGTCCAGCCGCTGCTAGGTACTTCGCCTTAGTAAAGGAAAAGTAATATGAGTTTTAATGATACTAATTCCACCCTTATTCCCACTACTGTATCACTTGTGTAGCCAGGTTGGGCAGTAGTGACCATAGAATACATCGAGCTTAGACACTCATGAAATCCCGGGAGAAGCTACACTAATATGAGATTTTGATAAATTTGGAGCATGATTCAGAACTATTAGGTACCTTAGTTGAAAGAAACAGAACTTACATGAAGCACGGGCACATCGAAGACCCTTCCATTAAAGTCATGGTACACCTTATCCGCCGGCGGCAGCAACGGCGATTTGTACAAGCGGCCCGACCACCAGTTAACCAGCGTCAAGTGGTTCAGACGATTCGGTGTCGCTTGGTTGTAGTAGATGCGGAACCTTGGACATATGGAACCAAATGAAACCAGTCCTGGATTATAAACATTGTAGTAACACTTTTGCTGTATTTTGTAATTTAATAGAACTGAAACAATTTAAATGATAGAAAATGGCGTGGCATGCAGCGGCCACCTCCCCGTTTAACAATATGTTGAGTGTTATGGGTTCGATTCCCTCACGGGACAAAGCCTTGCGTGATCCACAAATTGTGTTATGTTCTTTGTTCTTTAACATTATGACACTTAAATCCTCCTTGATTTATTATTATGTCACAGACAGTGGAAGACCCGCAGGGTATTCACAGTGATAGGTCAATTAAAACTAGGTGTCACGATTTACTCCATTCTATATGCGCCCTACCGAGTCCTCACAATACAAAGTCAGCTAGAACTGAGCGCAGTAACTGGACCTCTTTTATCTATCACGCTCGCATACCGAGATCACTGCCCTATGTAATTGACTGTACCTATCTGTACAATGGGATCAGTCAATCGTTGCCAATTTTCAGTCTACTGTTTTAATTTGTAATATCCATAAAACTCAATGAAGTAAAGTCACCTCAATAAAGTCAGCTTCAGCACAATACGAGATAGCGGTTAGTACACGTAAAGGTCGAATGTGTGACGAAAACAGAAACATATCAAACCCTACGACTGACACACATCAATTTATTTGAGTCCTAAATAAACTCAGAAAAACACCAACATAATCTTATATTGCCACACAATGCCTGAAATATTCATCCAACGTCGTGAATAAAGAATAAACAGAAAAAGCAGCTAGTTACAACAACAAAATACAATGAAGAATGACAGTCGTTATTGTACTAAGCTAATAAACTCGAAAAATATTTTCTTTGGAGCTATATAAAATATGGTGGGCCAAGTCTCAATCGGCGAACGGCCCAATCGAATTACAAAGTACGTGATTGTCCAAGACTTTGTATTCGTCGTGCAACTATTGAACTTCAGTGAAGGCGAAATGTAATTTTTAGAAATACCCGTAGGCGAGCGCGGGTGAGCAATCAGCCGCTGTTGCGCTGTACAGGCGAGCAGAAAAGCCTTCTTCACTTTTTTATTCTTTTTTTAAACAATGCAGTTATTCCGTCGCGTTCATAGCTTTATGGACAAGCTTGTTGAAAACGGATGTCGCTTTGGTTATAAATCGTCTGTCTACAGGCATTTTTATTATCACTTGGCAATTGCCAATTAGTAAATCTTTTTGTGCTTTATCTGTTTTCATTTCATTTTGTTTTTATATTATTTTTAAAATCATCTATTTTCATCATACATTTTATCTTGTTATAGTCTGAAAAATATTTTTCAGCAATTTAAATTTTAATTGAGTATGATGTTCTGTCCGCTGAGTTTTAATTTATACATTGTACCTGTTTTATGATTTTTTGTGTCGCAAGAGGTAGCCGATTTGAATAAGAGTTCGTTTATTGGGATTTCAAGCCTGAATTTACTCATTTGATCGTTACAAAAGGCATATTTTGTCATGGGCATAAAAAGGAAATAGGTCAAATTGCATGCTGTTTTCAATACGTAACACATTGAAAAGCTAATGTAACTTCTGATAGTGCGATTCAGAATCTTCAACCGTCATTTACGGTTCATCAGTGTTCGCTAGATGTTGCCAATGTTTATGACCCCGCCGTCTGTTTTTCCATCTCTCTGTGTATCCGATATATTTAATGTTCCGTGGTATCACCATTACGAAATATAAAAAATCGGGCAAGTGCGAGTCTGACCCGCGCACCGAGGGTTTCGTACGCATTTTACCTTATTTGAGGTTGGTGCTAATTACGCTAGTCCTTTAAATCTGTATGAGCGCCCATACAACTTAGAGGACTATCTTAAATGGAATCTACTATGTATGTATGGGGACACCCTTAAATTTTCCACTTTTTTATTTTTTGTAATTTTTCCTTTATTTGTGCTGTAAGACCCTGCTTTTGGCCAAATTTCGTGATTCTAGTTCAACGGGAACTACCATATAGGTTTTCGACCCAAAACCTATAGGGTACTTACGGTTGACCTAGAATTGTCAATTTTGGTCAAAACCAAGGTCTAACAGCACAAGTAAAGGAAAAATTTAGAAACTTAAAAAAGTTGAAAATTAAGGTTAATTTTGGTGCTTACAAGTTTTCGCAAAAATCTAATTTTGACCATATCTTTTTATCGGGTTGGCCCAGGACCCTGATTTTTATACACCTAATAGGAACTATAGACCTCAGTTTTTGGTATAAATTTCAATCTGTTAGGTCCACCCGTTCCTGAGAAAATCGGTGGTGACACACGGACAGACAGCCAGACAGACAGACAGACGGACAAGAAAGTGATCTTATAAGGGTTCCTTTTTTTAACTTGTGTGGTACGGAAGCCTAAAAAAAATTCAAATGCTTATTCTTCAGTCCAGTTGTGCAAATCCACGGGGTAAATGCGAAGCATGAGCACTGCAATGTAAACATGAAACTCTTCTACACAAACATCAACTTAATTGTAGAAATGACGAGAATATTAATATTGTTCACGACCACCAGTTTTCTTGTTTTGTATTCTATTTGAAAATAGATGTCAGTCTGGCTCCTGCAAGACTGAACAAATTTAAATGATAATTGGATAGAAAAGTTTATATACTCAAGTGCGAGATTGTTGGACTGCAAGAATTAATGTGGATGACGTTGAATTTAATCTTACTCTAAACTTAAATAAGCAAACAACTTGTGAATACGTGGCAGATAAGTGAGAAAGCAGTGCTTATGAATTAAATTGAACATATTAATTCTAATGCTCATAAAGAAATAAAAAAAACAGTCACTGGTTTATACATATTATTTATGTTTCAACAATCATGTTAAGGCATATGGATAGTCGAGTGAGGCGACGAAAAGACAACAGACTGCTACGCACGCAGAGAATCTCGAGCGTAGCAAGCCACGGCGCGCACTTCTGACTTTTTCAAGTTAAGTACGTTTTCTATTGTTAATGATCGCTCTTTTTTCTGAGTTTTTATCTTGTTAGTAGTTGTTGCTGATAAAACTGACGTTTATAGCTCCCGGTAAATTCTTACCATTGTATATTTACTTGCTACTCATGTCTTCTGAACATACTAATCTTATAAAAATGATGTAACGAGTATTAATCATGTAATTACTACTCATACTAAAATTGATGTACCGAGTCTTAATTATTGAAAACGACACTGAAATACCTTCTACTTGCACTGACTTTTGGCCATGGATTACACCCTGTCATGGGCAGGAATACGGCGTTGCGTTAGCCGAATTTCATCTTTATTTTCACATGATTACGAGACTGACCCCTTACACTCATTTGAGCACACTCTATGTTTGTTTATCGATGTTGTAGTATCAAAAACATTGCATACTTTTGTCACCGTGTGTACATATGGCACTTTAAAGAAGCCAATATCTCATAGCGGACGGCGTAAGTTTTCTTTCAGACAAGTCGACGTATTGTGCGGAGTGTTAACTTGTGGTTGTATTCCTTTATACTGTGGACGCTAGCTTTCAGGAAAATAGCGGTTCAGCACTATAAAGACCGTATAAATGTGATATTGACGGTAAAGACGGTTGTTTCGGTTTATGAAGTCAAGGATTTTGTGGTCTTCTCACAGATAAGGTTGGTTAGTAATATAAGTATAAGACCAAGCTTGCGCTATGGGTTAGGTAGTGATCCTTTAGCGTATAGTAATCCAGTTATATTTTAGTTTATACGAGACAACGAGTTATTTTGTTGCTGTGCACTGAAACAAACACATATCTTTATAAATGTATATCTATAGCTTTTAAACGTCCTCTTATATTATATTTGGTTACAACTATCACAAGTTCGACGCCTTATGGCGCTGATACACCTGAGCATTCACTTGTAACAGAACAGCGAGCATTCGCCGTTATCTGTTTTGTCGAACCGAACATTTTCACGATCATTCTAGCGAACACTCTAAATTCAAAATAGTCCGTAGAATATAGAAAAAATGAAGAAATCGCACTACAACAGCAGTTTTACCCAATATGTTAAACTTCAGTTTCACTTATGAATTATTTCTAGAGTAAGAGTAAGATACATAAACAAATGACGTTTCTAAATAATAAAATGCATGTTAAAGATTTAAATCATATCTTACTTAAAATTTTTTATTTGAGGTTGGTGCTAATTACGCTAGTCCTCTAAATCTGTATGAGCGCCCATACAACTTAGAGGACTATCTTAAATGGAGTCTACTATGTATGTATGTGGACACCCTAAAATTTTCCACTTTTTTATTTTTTGTAATTTTTCCTTTATTTGTGCTGTAAGACCCTGCTTTTGGCCAAATTTCGTGATTCTAGTTCAACGGGAACTACCATACCTATAGGCCTATACGATTGACCTAGAATTGTCAATTTTGGTTAAAACCAAGGTTTTACAGCACAAGTAAAGGAAAAATTCCGAAAATTAAAAGAGTTGAAAATTAAGGTTAATTTTGGTACTTACAAGTTTTCGCAAAAATCTAATTTCGACCATATCTTTTTATTGGGTTGACCCAGGACCCTGATTTTTATACACCTAATAGGAACCATAGACCTCAGTATCTGGTATAAATTCAATTTGCTAGGTTTACCCGTTCCTGAGAAAATCGGTGGTGACACACGGACAGACAGACAGACGGACAAGAAAGTGATCTTATAAGGGCTCCTTTTTTACCTTGTGAGGTACGGAACCCTAAAAATAATTCAAATGCTTATTCTTCAATCCAGTAGTGCAAATTCCTGGGGTAAATGCGAAGCATGATAACTGCAGTATAAACATGAAACTCTTCTACACAAACATCAACTTAATTGTAGAAATGACGAGAATATTAATATTGTTCACGACCACCAGTTTTCTTGTTTCGTATTCTATTTGAAAATAGACGTCAGTCTGGCTCCTGCAAGAATGAACTAATTTAAATGATAATTGGTTAGAAAAGTTTATATAATCAAGTGCGAGATTGTTGGAATGCAAGAGTTAATGTGACTCACGTTGAATTTTATGTTATTCTAAACTTTAATGAGCAAACGACTAGTGCATACGAGGCAAATAGGTGATAAAACAGAGTTCAGCAATTAGCCTAAATAGAACACATTAATTCTAATGTCGATAAAATAATTTTAAATTAGTTATTGTTACATGAATAATGATAATAAGGAATTGATAGTCGACTGGAGAGCCCCCCGTAGGATCTCCACCTTGGCGTGGTGGGGAGGCTCAGTAACCGTGGCTTGTACACCCGCGGTGAAGCTAAGGGAGATCCCGGGAGTGAATTCTCCGCGTGGGCTTGGAGGGGCCAGCGCAGGACGCGTCCAAAGGTGCGGGTGCGGAGGACAGTTCTTTCTGTCCCTCGCAGTCGGGCGCAGTCTCGGGAGTAGAGGCATGTCGGTGTTGCGTTGCCGCACGCCCTATCTCCCGCAACCAAATGGGGGCGCACCATTGTTACGTCGCGGTGGGGCCACAGAGGAAGAGGAAATGCTGTGTTGTCAGGTTTCCGTCCTCTCTATCCTCTGCGGCCGCTGGGTGTTTTGTCGGCGGAGTCCAACACCTTCATCCGCCGCCAAGTGGGTTTTGTTCGGGGCCCGTCTGACCATCTGGCGGGCCAATACCCGTCGAGGGGTAGCGACGAATGCTTTGGCGATACCCGACCCTCCGACACACGGGTACATGAGGAACACGGGTTGGTTTTTAGTCAGTAAGAGTCTGACAGACCCCTTAGCCCTTCCCCCAGGGCGGAGGGATTAGATTAGAGGATTTTCCAACCCAACACCAAAAAAAAAGTCGACTGGAGAGACGCGGTAGTAATGTTAACAATTGTTAATCATTATGGTCATTTTTTCTGAGTTTATATCGCGTTAGTGGTTCTTGCTGGTAAAACTGGTGTTTACAGCTCCCGGTAAATTCTTATCATCAGATGGATTGTGTATTTACTTTCTAATTTTAATGTCTTCTACACATATGTACTTAAAAAAATATATTTAACGGTTATTAATCGTGCAATTTAAACCTATACTAAAGTTGATGTACCTACAGAGTCCTAATTATTTAAATTATGAAATACCTTCCATTTGCCCTGACTTTTTACCATAGATTAGTGATTTGAAGACTGTGACTCCGTGGAATGCATGCTAAATTTCACCTTTATTTTCAAATGATTACGGAATTTACCCATTACGTACATTTTAGCAGTCAGTATGCTTGTTTATCAATACTGTACATACATACATATACTCATCCCTTTTTCCCGTCGGGGTAGGCAGAGACAACGGAACGCCACTTGCTTCTATCCTTACAGACCTCAGGCGCTTCCTCTACACCCATTACTCTTTTCATACATGCTCGCCGGTTTCGGGTACTTCGGACCTTGCCGTTTTATTTAGGACGTCCCCAGTTTGGTCGAGGAAGGTCCGACGAGGTCTGCCTCGATCGACTTGTCCACACACATTTGCCTTATAGATCCGATTCGTAATTCTTTCTTCACTCATTCGCTCCACGTGTCCAAACCACTTCAGCATTCCTTTAGTCACGACATCTTCTTTCAGACCACTGCTGTTCTCTAGTATAGTTACATTCGGAATTCTATACTGTAGTATCAAAAAATCTTCCGTACTTTTGTCACCGTGTGTACATATGGCACTTTAAAGGAGTCAATATCTCATAGCGGACGGCGTAAGTTTTCTTTTAGACAAGTCGACGTATTGTGCGGAGTGTTAACTTGCGGTTGTATTCCTTTATATTGTGGATGCTAGCGCTCAGGAAAATAGCGGTTTAGCACTATGAAGACCGTATAAATGGTATGACGGTAAAGACGGTGGTTGCGGTTTATGAAGTTAAGGATTTTGTGGTCTTTTCACAGATAAGGCTAGGTTAGTTAGTAATTTATTTATAGGACCAAGCTTGCGCTATGGGTTAGGTAGTGATCCTTTAGCGTATAGTAATCCAGTTATATTTTAGTTTATACGAGACAACGATTTATTTTGTTGCTGTGCACTGAAACAAACACATATCTTTATAAATGTATATCTATAGCTTTTAAACGTCCTCTTATATTATATTTGGTTACAACTGTCACAAGTTCGACGCCTTATGGCGCTGATACACCTGAGCATTCACTTGTAACAGAACAGCGAGCATTCGCCGTTATCTGTTTTGTCGAACCGAACATTTTCACGATCATTCTAGCGAACACTCTAAATTCAAAATAGTCCGTAGAATATAGAAAAAATAAAGAAATCGCACTACAACAGCAGTTTTACCCAATATGTTAAACTTCAGTTCCACTTATGAATTATTTCTAGAGTAAGAGTAAGATACATAAACAAATGACGTTTCTAAATAATAAAATGCAGATTTTAATTTGAACAGGTTTAATAAATCACACAAGTGTCTGTTCCTGCGTTCAAATTTATTTATCGATATCGAGAGTTTATCAACATTCTATTGAAATTAATTCTGAGAAAACCAAATCTAAGGATCTATTGCAAACATTATCGATATTTTATCGATATTTATTCTGAGTAAGCCCATCACTAGTCAAGTTAAAATTAGTGACAAACTACGAAGGTTCTTCCCAAGATTAAAATCATAAGTCAAAGTGAAGTAAATATATTGGGTTTAACCAGATTGTTCGTGAGACAGGTAGCTAAAACACACTCATTTGTTTTGTAACATTCGCGAGAATGCTCATTACAGGTGAATGCTCAAGTGATACACTTAAAGAAATGTTATAAAAGTACCTTGGACAACACTTTCATTATTTTTTATTTCATTACACATTTGATTATTTTTCTATGAGGCAGCGAAATCAAAGCTGCCATACTTGGTTTTTTATTAATTTATCAAGTATAATTTTGTCAAATGTTATTTGTCAAATGAAAATTTTTCATTTGTTTTTTGTCAAATGATCGGACACCACCTGTTCCAAATGTCCAAACCAACGCAACATTCCTTTTTGAATCTTTGTCAATACATCTTCTTTCAGGGCTTTACGTAGATCTTTACTTTATAAGAGATAAAAAATAATAATAAACTAATAGCTGCGATATAGACTCTCAAATGAAAACTTTATCAAAAAGTTTTGCCTGCGTATTCACCCTTTATAACACTGCCTTAGTGCTTATAGCTGTAGCGTAAAACAGCGGACAGGAAAACGGATGTAGCGACATAGCAAAAATGCACAAGTCTCTAAATCAAATATCGCCTTACTAGATGATGCCCGCAACTACGACCGCATATTTTAACCGCACTTCTGTCCAATCACGTAGAAATTTCGCGAAATCCCTTCTTAGTGCACCCCTACGGTGGCCAAGGATCATACATGCCAAAATTCTGCTTCTTTTTTATAGTAGGTAGGCGGCAAACGAGCAGACGGATCGCCTGATGGTAAGCAATTACCGCCGCCCATGGACACAAGCAACACCACAGGAGTCAGAAGTGCGTTGCCACCCCTTGGGGTTGGGAAAAGGGATAAGGAGGATAAGGAGTGGGATGAGGGAGAAGGAATAGGGGATAGGGCCTCCTTCACTCTCACTCACCGAATGAAACGCAACAGTTTAGGTACTGTTACTTTACGTCGATTTTCTGTGAGAGGGTAGTAATTCCCCGGTCGAGCCAGCCCATTTATGCTGAAATCAGCAAGGCTCTACTACCCGTGAAAACTTCTTCTTCTTGCGACAAATAGTCTTGGTTGTGAGGTGTCTGTCAGTCCATCATTAATGCAAGAAGTTGATTGACACAGATTTTACTTACACACTTTTCCTTGGATTGGTGATGACTGCGACCCTCATAGCCTCTCTTATGGTCGCCAGGAAGGTGTCACTCACTTCACCATACGGCCAGAAAAACATGTACAAGATGGTGCGATGGATCAGGTTGTTTTCTGTCAACTAAACAAGTAAACACAGGAACACGTGAAGTTACATACTTTGGGCTTTGTACCCATCTTATTGTGCAGAAAATAAGTTTTAGTATCATACAGTAACTAATTAGCTTGACCTGTCGTTGTGTTTACATTTTAAACTTCAACCAGTAAGCTGCTTACGGTCTCAATCGCAATACTATTAAATAGTACTGACTGCCTCTGTGGTCCTGCGGTAGTATAAGCGACTGCGGATCATGAGGTCTCGGGTTCGATTCCCAGGTCGAACAAAAAGTGATATTGGGTTTTTCTGTTAGGAATTATCCAATAGAAGTTCGGCGTCAGAGAGTTGGCGGTATCACATCCCTGTGCCTCGGAAAGCACGTTAAGCCGTTGGTCCTGCGTCCAATCTGTCTCCGGTCGTGACGCTTGTGGCGTCCCATCGGACTATGAGAGTGAGGGAATATAGAGTGCACTTGTGTATGCCCACACACTTGTGCACTATAATATGTCCCGCGCAGATGGCAAGTATCATAATTATATAGACAAGCCGCCGTGGCCGAAACTCGGTCAGGAAGATTCTATTCTAATAGTAAATGTATGGATGACACTACTGAACATCAGTCACATCTCATTAAATAGCTGGTGTTCCAAGCCCCCACGCGGAACATCGGGACTTAGTCAAATCAGTATGTAATTAACTAATTGTGAAAAATTTACATTATTTCCTTATACAATGTGTCACAAGCTTACTTATCACTTCGCTTTTTCCCTAAAATTTGTCATGACGTCTCGTCATAGCTTACAACGTAGGGAATGGGAAGTCATCGTGACTTTGTTACACAAATATTATTACTCTTTGAAGCCCAGAAAGCAGCCACGCTAACTGGGTTGTCGGAAGCAATCTTAAGGTCTTCCTGCTTGCAAGTTTTTGGTCACGCAGAGCATGATATAAGATGCGACATCGTTTGTCTTGCACCGCATCCGGGGTAGCCTTCATGTCCGTGACATTGCTGACAAACTGTAAGAATGTCGGCTACGCTTGTGTGGCCACGTCTTACGTCAACCGGCATCTTACGTGGGTGACAAATGTCTTGCCGTGCTACCTCCACTGGGCCCCGGTAAACGGGGAAGGCCAAAGAAATGCTGGCTAGACGTTGTAAGGGATGATATGCGTGCCAATCAACTTACCACCAGGGATGCTGAAGACCGTGCGAAGTGGAGGAGACATAGCCGGAAAGCGGACTCCGGGCTCCAAGGCGTAGGTTTTGGAACGCAACCGGGACAGCGCTAGGATGATGATGATGATCGTTTGTCTTGCACCGCAAGTGCGAGTCAAATGGGTACGTACAGTCGTGAGTCCCCATCTGAACATGTTCTCCTTACAGAGTCCTGAGTCTATTCAACGATTTCCCAACCGCACAATGCGAGCCAGGTGGAGGACTCTCGGCAGGTGACACGAAAAAAGATGGTAGAAACATAATTACTTATCTAAGACCATTTTATCATCATCATTGATGATGATAAATGTCAACTTCAATGGTTCGTCGCTGCTCGGCCAATCCGAGCGATCCTTTTCATAAATCCCCTCCCGAAACGCCTCGCTATTGGCCGCCCTGATCAACGGTGACAGAAGATTCGAGACGCTGAGAACGTGTCCACCATACCGTACCGCACTGAACCGCACCGCCATATATAATTACCTACCTAACCAAAGAAAACCTAACAAACCCGCTCGCGAGTGAAAGTGAAACCAATAGTGTAGTGTAGTGAATCAAGCAGCTTCATCTCGAAAACACCAGGAGACTGCCCTTCTGAGAAGAAGAAGATTGCCGTGCAAGGTAACATACTTTCTCTCCCTCTCCAATCCTAGGCGACCAGAACTCATCATCATCAGCCTTTAACAGGCATTGCTAGACTAGGCCTCTCCTATGAAAGGAGGAATTGGCCTACTATACCACGCTGGCCAAACGGGTTGGTATAGGGTTTGTATCAAGTTTTCATTGTCTTAGAGTGCTGTTCTCCGCATAATATACTCCCTCTGTCGGCTTTTACGACACCCATGGTATGATATCGGGTGGTGACAATCCGTATTCTTAATCCGTCACCACACGGAGGCACCATTTAAATCTTGGTACTTGCGCATCAACTTGATATAGAAATATTAAATATAAATGAACACTTACTTCAAACAAAATAAGTTCACACTCATACGGCTCACACAATATGAGGCTGGTCCTTTCTTCTGATATGTCCAAGGCCTTTTTAACAAACTTGTAGTACTGAAACAATACAAAATTACCTTATTTATACTGACCTTGTGTTTTCGACAGACATTTAACCAGTAGGGCAAAATGAGTATCGAAGTTTGCGTTATTATTGAAGGTCTTGAGACTTTTATTTTCTAACTCGCTTTTGCCCGCCGCTTCGCGCGCGTTAAATTCGGAGTAACACAAATCTACTTTCAGTCTCAAGTTGTGTGAAGGCATTCCTGATTATTCCAAAGATTTCAGAAACTCTATAGGGTACAAAGTAACTCGGTCAGTATACATGACATTATCTACCGAAAGGTACATAATAACATCACCTTCAAATGTCAAAGCCATGTTCTAATACATGTCCATATATTATATGTATAAACATTTACGCATTTATCATATTAGTAGGGCAAATCGTTTCATCCGTTTAAGCGCAATATAAGTATAATTTATTAGTTTATTTAAACGGACAATTTAATTACCGTGCACAATATGACATTATGTATGATGTGACAGTACTGACAGATATGCGATAGCACATGTGCAGCACTCAATTATTAGCGCATGCGTTCTTACTTCCCAGAGGTAAATTTGTGCCGTACAAACTTCTACCCTCCGTACAATACCTGCCAGTTTAATTTTTGCAACTTATAGTAGCCTATGTCCGTCTCCATGGTCCAATATATCTCTATATTAAATTTCAACAAAATCGGTTCAGCCGTTTTAGCGTGAAAACGGAACATACAGACATACATACACACTTTCGAATTTATAATATTAGTAGGGAAGTAGGGATAATAGGGATATCATTAGAGACTTTCTTTATAGGTAGTAGAGCCTTGCTGATTTCAGCATGAATGGGCCGGCTCGACCGGGGAAGTACTACCCTCTCACAGAAAATCGACGTAAAGTAACGGTACCTAAACTGTTGCGTTTCGTTCGGTGAGTGAGAGTGCCGGAGGCCCTATCCCCTATTCCTCATCCCTCATCCCAATCCCCATCCTATCCCCATTCCCAACCCCAAGGGGCAGCAACGCACTTGTGACTCCTGTGGTGTTGCTTGTGTCCATGGGCGGCGGTAATTGCTTACTATTAGGCAATCCGTCTGCTCGTTTGCCGCCTATTAATATAAAAAAAACACAACATTATCTAACTGTTTTACCACCTTCATATAGAACATGTAAATTATTTTTACCGCTTACTCGTGAACATGCCACATATAACTATCTGACCATGAGAAAAACAACATGTTCGGGGGACGATTCCAGCTGTTTCAAGTCTGTCCCTGCGATTTATTTAGAAAATACACACAGGGCTACGAATATCCAGCCCTGCCGAAAGTAAGATAGCCCCGTTGAGTTACTCAAGAGGTATCTGAATTCAGGCCTCAGTCTCCCACCCACGGATTCCCACGTACGTGAGGTGTGGGAATTTGGGAATAATGAGACACTATACAGGTGTCTCATTATTCCTAAATTCAGAAGAGAACACGAATCAACGAAAGAAGTCAAAGAAACACATCCACATTCATTATTCAAAAGAAACAACTAAGACACCAATCCGACGAAAACGAAAGACAATTAACCAAGAACCTACTCAATCCAAGGAGAATCTTAACATCGCCATTCAGAAAACGCCATCTATGTTTACATATACAAACCGACCGAGATAGAAAATAATATGGACTAATCGACAATTTATTGAAAAAAGGATCTATAGTCATTGTTTTTATCATTTAAAATAAAATGAAATGATTATATAACTATTATATAAACATAATAATTTGAAATAAATGAGATTGACCGTTTAAATTAAATGGACATTGTAATAAATATTGACACAGAGACTTTTTGTTTATGAAAATGCCGAATATTATTTTCTATTATTTTTTAATAACAGAAAGATTCCCAACACATCATTATTGTCTTATTTGCAAGAAACATTTATTTTGTTAGAAAATTATTTGAAAATAGTGACATCTATCGGTCGGAAGGATAACTATAAATATGCTCAGTTCCAGTAATGTATTTATCGAAAATACGTAAAAATATGCTGATGAAATTAAAAATCGCCTCCTTTTTTAAAGTCGGGTAAATAGTCATAAAACACTTTAAAGGTACCTATTTAGACTAACTTTACTTTTACTAACAAACTTATAATGATCATAGATGGCACCACATATATAACCAGTTTAATCACCACATATAATCCCTGTTTTGTTTGGGACTACGTACAAAGGAGAGGTCAAGCTCTACACCGAAAACCACTCAACCGATTGTGATGTAACATATACAATTTTTTAGGTTTGTGTATCCTTTTTACATGAATGTAAGTTTTATTGAAATCAATTTCGCCATTTTAAAGATCTTTAGCAACATAGGGAAAGACGTCGGACAGACAGACAGACAGACATAAATTCTAAAAATTATCAAGTATTGCTTTTTAGCATTTTCCTAGATTTTTTAGCTAATTTTCGTCAAGATATCTTTAATGTACAGAGTTTTTCACCTCTACAATTTTATTATATTATAGATATAGCCTAATAGCAACTTAAGTTACAAATTACTACTATTTTTACGAAATCCTCTATCTCAAGTTCGTTGAGTAGTATTTTGATTCGATATCGCATCCGCGAGTGTATTTATTTAAACAAATACCATTGAGCCAATAGTTGAAATATCTAGGTGGAGTGCATGGACACATCGGTTTAATTAGTGAAAAAACAATGGCATGTCGTTATTTTTAGCCATTTGTATATCAGTTAGTACTGCATAGTTGATCAGCTAGACTTTAGAAAATAATACTATTTTACATGTGCAAAAACTCTGCATAATAACGTCTAATATGTCACTGACTTACTACGGATTTCAATATTCGAATTATAGATAGATCTGTAGATTTTAGATTCGTTTTTGAAACGTCAAACACGAATCTAAAATCTACAGATCTATCTATAGTTCGAATATTGAAAATGGCCGTGAGTCACATCTACATAGTGTCTTTGCATAGCTAACAACTACAACTTATCATCTGCACGCAGCTCGCAAGTTTGTCTAAAGTTCTATAGTCAATAGTTCCATGCTATAGCTGTACTACCGCCATCTTGGGTTAACGTAGCCTTAGCGTGCCTCCAACGTATCAAGCACGTAGGAACACGCAACGCCACTTAGTGACGAGAAATTATTCTTGTCGTGTGCTTAGTCTTGTCTTGATGGGGTACGATGATGCGAGATGATGGAACTGTATGTTGAAATTTGTCACTCTAACGTCGATAATATTTATTACGTTATATTCAGGATCTATTCACAACATCTTCACTGGACAAATGAACACAGCTCAGTGGGAATTTCTGTTAAAATATGAAAATATCATGGTGGGGCAACATCGGTGGACATTTCGGGAATTTATCATATTATTTAGTATGCTTTAGGACGGAAGCTATAATTATTATACTCTTCCAAGATATATCGAACCTAGGGTTGCAGCACTGACTTTTGAAGTGTTTCGTGAAGAAAGGCATAGTAAGTCAAGTATTTAGTAAGTTGAGATTATGAGAATAATGTCCTCGTAAGTCACGTGAAGTCTGCCTGCACTTGGCCGGCGTTAGTTAAGGTTAAACCGGTCGTTAGCAGTCATTGAATTTCCAGTGAATTAGCAGAAGCCACACATTTTCATGACAGTCACTCTTCATAACTAATAGGGCCTTTATAATCAAGAAAACTCTTTAGGACTAAACTTTACAAACATTAAACCTACGTACACAAGGACCCAAACCTCGAATCAACAATTTGTGTAAGTGAAGATCAAATCCAAAATACTCAAGAAAAGCTAGGTAATAAGCAACAAGGTGGCAATTTAAATTAATCTTAAACTACTTAAAACATTCGTGGTTTCAATAAACTGCACACTAATATATTATAAAAGCGTTGCTGCAATTTTAATAAAACCTGCATACCTTTTCTTTATTGTCTCTGGTCGTGATGTTATAAATTATGATATAACGCTATAAATTAAGTAAATCTATCATACACAAAACTTGTTATAAAGACATGAAAAATATTGTAGTAAATGCAATTGAAAATGAAAAAAGAGCCTACTTCGAGACATATGTAAACAGACATATCAGAAACCCAAAGAAGCTATGGTACAATCTGAAATCTACAATTACAATCGGCAAACCAAGAGTACAGGATTTGCCATTTACATTTAATGATCCAGAGGTTCTCAACAGACATTTTTTAAACATTCCTGGTAATGATGCTGTTCTATTATCTGATCTGATTTACTTTGAGACAAATAGGTTCCACTCACACTCCTTCAGTCTTGAGCCTGTTAGTGAAGAACTAGTTCATTTGTACATTAAAAGTCTTAAATCCAATGCCCTTGGTATTGATAACATCTCACTGGACATGCTGATGATGACTCTTCCACATAGTCTACCATACATCACAGAAATCATGAACAAATCAATCACTTCTTCTACCTTTCCTGAAGTATGGAAAACGGCTATTGTTAAACCTATACCCAAAATTTCGAATCCAATCACTGCCAAGGACCTAAGACCCATCAATTTGCTTCCTTGTTTGTCAAAGGTACTGGAAAAGGTGGTAAGCAATCAGTTGAGGAAGTATCTTGAGAAGTATGATATAATACCTAAGAAGCAGTCTGGATTTCGCCCGGGACACAGCACAACCACTATTCTCCTTGATGTGGTTGATGATATACTAGAGGCTAGGGACCAGGGCATGGGTACTTTGCTCACACTGCTAGATTTTTCGCGCGCCTTCGAAACAATCAATATTTCTCTTCTTCTGGCAAAACTTTCATATTATGGGTGTGACTCAGCAACAGTGAAATGGTTTCACAGTTATCTGACTGACAGATCTCAATTTGTCCAACTGGATAACAACAGGGATGGTACTACGGCTTACTCCTCTTGTTGTCAGGTGACTCGGGGTGTTCCTCAGGGATCAGTACTCGGCCCTCTCCTCTTCATTGTATACTGCGCCGATGTTACCAACCATATACATGACACCAAATTCCACATGTATGCTGATGATCTCCAAATATACACCTCTTTTCGTCCAGATGATTGCAATGAGGCTGTAATTAAAATAAATACTGATTTAGGGAGGATAGCTGACTGGGCAAAAAACAACTCACTAGTGCTTAATCCTAACAAATCCAAGTACATTATATTTGGCTCTAAAAAATGCATTAATAAAATACAGGCCCACAATCCAGTAGTAATGGTGGATGGTAGTTCCATACAGCAAGTTAGCGAAGCGCGTAATTTGGGTTTGATCATGGATGGACAATTGCATTTTGAGACGCATGTTCTTGAATCTGTAAAAAACTGTTTTTATCGTCTCAAATTGCTATACCGCATTCGGGATCACCTCAGCACAGATGTGCGCATACAACTCTGTGAGTCATTGGTATTGTCCAAACT
Source organism: Euclidia mi (assembly GCA_944739405.2). Classification (NCBI taxonomy): domain Eukaryota; kingdom Metazoa; phylum Arthropoda; class Insecta; order Lepidoptera; family Erebidae; genus Euclidia; species Euclidia mi. The sequence goes on along the minus strand of OX123188.2, from coordinate 8,090,120 downwards.
AAATTATGCAGACACTGTATTTGGGGCATGCATATTGAAACGAACTCAAAAATTAATACAGAGAGTACAAAATGCATGTGCTAGGTTTTGTTACAAAATCCCACCTCGCACACATGTCACTTCATTTTTGAACGATGGGAACCTCATGAAGATGACTGCACGTAGGCACCTTCATTTGGCAACATTGCTTTTTGGCATAGTTTTGTATAAAAAACCAGCTTACCTCTATGAGAAGTTGACATGGTCGCGAGAGGTTAATATATATAATACAAGGGCCTCATCAGATCTCATGGTCACCTCGAAGCACCGTACCTCTTCATTCAGAGGTGGATTCCGTTTTGCTTCAACGAAATGTTGGAACGATCTTCCTCCTCCCCTGCGTAGCCTGAAAACAGTACACACATTCCAAACTAAATTTAAGCAATTATTACTACAAATACAAAAAATATCATAAGTTTAGTATTGTACAGTGAAGCGGTAACTTACATTCGGTATTTAAACATTTTGTGTAGTAACTGACATTATCATCATCTGTACTCTGTAGTAGGTACAATATGTATGCAGAATGTTGGATACATTCTATAGAGTAGTTTTTAGTATTGACACATTAACATTCCTATTGCTGTTTTTTTTAATATTCGCACAATCACAACAATCACTCTTACGCAGTGTTTGTATATTATTGTTTGACAATCACAATGGCCGACCGAACATACCATCTGTCAAATACAACAAAACGTGATTGTAAGCGTTCGGAAACGCATAAAAAAACCTATTTATAGTTGTAATATCTGAGGATTATTTTTAAGACATTTGTATTCTGTATATGTTTTTTTTATTTGGATTATTTAATCAGTGTATGTATATTTAAATATTAATTCATAGTTTAAGTACTATTTATAATTATTTATGACTAGTTATAAGAGATTGTATGTAAGTATGTAATTAGGTCCTGCGGGAATATCAGTGTTGCAGTCTCACCTGGATTCTGCAACTTATACTGACGCAGGTACCTTATTTGCCATCCAAAAATTGTTTTTCTGTTTAATTGTCCCACTACATTGTTACTGCTGCTTTGGATTTGCAAATAAAACAATTTTCATTTCATTTCATTTCATTTCATTTCATTTCATGATGTTTAAATTAATTATCTGTATGTTGTGTTCGTTCAGCAAGCACAATAGTTGGAACAAATCCCGCGTTCTGAAACAATACAAAATGGCTTTTGAACAGACGCTTGTAACTGAATAGCATATTCAATATTTTAAATTGAACTGTCATGAGTAAACAATAAAAATATTTTTAACGTAAATTGTTTAAGTTTATTTTTGGGGTTAGATTTGTTGTTCGAATTTGTTTTAATATTTCATATTCATTGACTTGCAAGAGGGGAAAGTCCTTATACCTTATTAACTCTTGCAAGTAACAAATTGGGTCAACCAAAAAAGTATTGTACCTTATTTTACTTATGATTTCGAAGGATTATTCAAAGGTGTTAATTACATCTGTTTTTGGTTATTATTTTGAATTATTTTCTGGCAATTAATTAATACTCTTCAATAAAATTGTGTACTTTGAACTGTTTGCCAGTACTTATGAACTAGCCTTTTTCCACACAGCTGCATAATATTCTTAGGACCGAATGATAATTGCAGCCATTCAGTTCAGCCCAATATGTAAAAATTGCCAATGTTTAAATATTTTTATTATTATTTATATAAAAATGTACTAAAAAGAAACACTTAAACTGCATATCAGAAAAAAGCTAACCTCATAGTCCCAAGTCCCCTACTCTTGAATTTCAAAAGCTGAATTTGTAGGATCAATAAAATTGTAGTCAAAATAAGTCATACCTGATATTAGACGAATTCCCCAAAACAATGGTAATGCTCTTAGTAGGCAAGCCTTCAGCTATGTCTTTGACAGCCACGGAGAAGTCGGGCGGCAGTCTAGTGATCACGTCCGTTGTCACTTCTTGGACGTCGAAGAAACATTGCACGGTTTTTATGTATAAGAACATTAGTAGGAGCTTCATGATGGTAACTTCGTAACTTCTTGATGGCTACGTAAGTTCTTTTACGGTTTTTTTTATGATAAATTTCGACTCATAAGAACATTTGGTCTTTGGCGGCGGTGGAAAGTCCCAAACAAATATTATGCTTTAAACTATAATATTATTTTTAACATAATAAGAAACAGATTAGCATTTTGGTCTAGCACCTATAGACCCCGATCGCTAAGATTGAGTTCAACACTTAGTGTGGCGACCACGAACATTTGTTCTGTAGCTGGGAGTAATATATTTTTAGAGCAGGCCTGTGCCCTGTTCTATGCTCGATGCTTGTGCCCAGCAGAAAAACAGATTATAAACATGGTTGATGAAGTAGAAGTATGTTACCAGTTATCTGGTTGCAATAGCACAGGCTCTACCAAGTTAAGTGTGGCTATATTATTTAAAACATTATTTACCTCGTAATATTCGCTATCTGTCGCATATATTCCTTCAAACTTCACAATGCTTTCAACCTAACAAAGAGCCAATAACGTCCTCAATAATCGAACCCGGTACTTTACAACTGACATTTCAATAAAATAACAATATTATAAAGAAAAACATCATCAAATTCATTACATTTACACTCTTTAATGTAGTAACACACAATAATATATGAATGAGTGAGTAAAGTTACGAGCAGTGAACGAGTACGAACGTAATGCGTGTCATTTATGGCCAGTTACACTGGTTTCACTTTTGCGCGCGAGTTACGCGTAGGTAATTATTTTACGTGGATGAAATTAACTCTATAGAGACATTATGTGGTATGAGAAAATATTTTTACGTAAAATGCAGCGCGATGCATGCTTATTTTGGTAGTGTGCTTACATATATTGCAATATTTTTAGAGCGACATCGACATGGGAAATACCTTTATTTACGCTACGCTAAATCTAGTCCTTTTATCGGCTTTTCCAAGCAATGGGCATCTTTATAAAAAAAAAACACGTTACAATTTATCCAATAAGCTATTTAAATTTAAACGAACGTTAAACACAATAACTTTAGCACTCCATTTAAGATAATTTGATGATCAATTAATTAATTATTTTATGAACGTTTGATGTCACTCAATCGAAATGTTCAATCAACTGGATTTCTTGCTCCGTGTGCCGTGATATTCGTTCGACTGTATGAAGACAAATTTTCCGTTTAATGTATAACAATATTTCTTACGTATTTCTACCTATATTTCAGCTGTTTGATAGATGAAAGTGATCAATTTTGAAGACACGACGTTCCTCTGATGTCTTTTTGTTTTATGGGATTTCTGCCTACGCTCTCCTGGGACTTTAAATATTGAATTGAGCAACTTAATAAACTTGAGCGAAAACTTCTGTATTAGACTTATACTGTTTTACACAAATATTAAAAAAATAATATATATATCTTGTTTCAGTTTTTTTAAACAGACTTATGTCGCAATGTGTTTGTATTAGCAGGAATACGAAATATCACTTACCATATCTGTATTGTTCCATTATGACACCCACATCATCATCATCATCATCATCCTAGCGCTGTCCCGGTTGCACTCCAAAACCCATGCCTTGGAGCCCGGGGTCCGCTTTCCGGCTGTGTCTCCTCCACATCGCACGGTCTTCAGCATCCCTGGTGGTTAGTTGGTTGGCACGCATATCATCCCTTACGACGTCAAGCCAGCATTTCTTTGGCCTTCCCCGTTTACCAGAGTTCGGCAGACGTAGCATGGCAAGACATTTGTTACCCACGTAAGATGCCGATTGACGTAAGACGTGGCCACACCAGCGTAGACGACACTCTTGCAGTTTGTCAGCAATGTCACGGACATGAAGGCTACCCCGGATGCGGTCCTTCCGCGTGACTCCACACATCCAGCGCAGCATGTTCATCTCCGTGACACGCACACTCTGCTTGTGTCGCTCAAACACAGGCCACGTCTCACTGCCATATAACAGGACAGGTCTGATGATGGATTTATAGACCTGTCCTTTGAGCTTAACCGGCATTTTGGGGTCACAAATGACACCGCTCACCTCATGCCATTTGGCGCAGGCTGCCAAAATGCGTGCCTTGACATCGCAATCGATGTCACCAGACGCGTGCAGTACGGATCCCAGGTACTTGACCATGTCCTTTCTGTCAGACAGCATCAGAGACTCACATGAGCAGCCACGGGGGCTGCTCATGTGAGTCTCTGATGCTGTCTGACAGTACGTCTAAAATCACATTGAATAGGTACGGACTGAGGACGGAACCCTGGTGGACCCCGACGGTGATGGGAAAGGATATTGTGTTATTTATTATTAGGTAATAAGGATATCTTAATATATAAAATCCTTGCGTTACTGACTGACTGACAGACACGCTACAGCCGAAACTATTGGGCGCAGGAAGCTGAAATTTGGCATGTATGTTCCTTGGGGATCGTAGAGGTGCACTAAGAAGGAATTTCCCGAAATTCCCACGGAATCGGCCAAAACGGGTAAATTTAATAAAAATGCAGGCGTAGCTGCTGGTGACCTCTAGTATTCAGATAAGAAGCTGGCCGCAGTTGTAATATACACATTTTGGCCGCTACGATTTTGCTGCGACATTACATGAGCAAGCTATTTTTCTGTACCAAATTGTGTATATATAAAAACAAATTTTCATGATAGTTAAATCGCTGGGTTGAACATAATATGTAGATGCATAAGGCTCATGGCAGATGAAGGCAGGTGTAGTGGTGCCATATTACTATCCAGGACCAGGACAAAGGATTCAGGTATGAGATTATACCATGAAGGTGATATAATTTTACTAACTTCAAAAATATTAAACTTGTCTGCTAATTATGTTCACTATAAAAGAAAGAGCAACAATAGTTTAAAAACATAAGCTTTATTTTTTCTTATTTACATATCACGGATCGGCCAGTGTGTTTGTTGATACAAGCTTTTTATAAAAAGGTTGACCTTTAGAGCGCCTATTTTTTAATTAACATCATAAAATATAGGCGGTTTCAGTGGGCATAATTGTACAACATGGGATGTAAAATAAACGGGGACGGATTTTGTTCCAAGTTGTTAGAAATGTAACGACGTACATTTTTTTGCACACAATACCATCTAGACCCAAACTAAACAGAGTTTGTACTAGGAGTAATAAACAGTCGTCAATTACCATTTGAATAGGGTAGTTTCCAGGGTCAAAATAATTACATTTTATTTAGTCCGTATTTTAGATTATAAAATAATACATACATATCGTCACGCCTTTTATCCCCGAAGGGAAAGGCAGAGGTGTATTTCTAAACCCACTTTTCGCCAGATATACTTTAGTCCCACGTAATAAGGGGCGAGCCTGTTGCCGTACCAGGCACATTTCCAGACTCCGTGCTGTTACTGAGAATTTCGTGACAGAAAAACCCAATAACACTGCCCGACCCAGGAATCGAACCCGGGACCTCCCGATCCCACGCGCACATTTATGCCGCGAGACCAACGAGGCAGTCGTATAAGGTTTGATGTCGAGTTTTCCGTCTCTACGCAAAAATGGTATTTGCATCGTGTTATCACTTAGTCGCCTCTTACGACACCCACGGGAAGATAGGGAGTGGTGACACTTGTATTCTTTGCCGTCAACCACACGGCAAATTATAAAATAATATTGGACACGTATTTTTTCTTTTTTCAATTAAATAAAAAATAACAAAGATATAGCCCATTAAATTTACGTATGACGTCATCTAGTGCGAAAAAATGCAGCACGGCGTGACGTTATACGTAACTTTAATGAGCTATATCTTGGTCATTTTTGGTTTGATTTACAAATAAAAAAATACGTATCGCTTATTTTTTAATAATCTAAAGGACGGACTTATAATTTTTTTTTGTCAACTAGCCTATTGTAATGGGTAATTCTTCAGAGGCAACATTTTCGATGTCTATGGGAATATTTTTGTAACCAACTAACAAAACAATCTGTATTTTTTTTGTTGTACAGTTTAGCTTTCCCTTTCTTGGCCAAATGATATATTTGAATTAATTGTAGTCTAAATACAAAATAAAAATATTTGAACCTCGTTCTTCTAATTCATATGACGTGTCCGTCTGCCATTTTTCGGCATAAAATAGTCGGTGTTGCATTTTCCCTTTGATGAATCAATATAAATTAATATAATCTCGAGAGGAAATGCATAGCCCTCTTATAAAAAAACTATGTATTAGTTATAAATACCTTAATTTGTTTATAAATAAGAAAATAAGAAGTGTCCGGCGTGTAATACTGATTAATATGGCGTAAGCAGTTCTTGACCATACTTGGTCGGGTAATGATTATGAGAGTCTGGTTTCCCGTGCAGGGGAAGCCAGTCGTGCTACGGACGAGCTAGAAGGTGTAAGGCTGGATGGCTTAGATCCTGGTATTACGAAGGTAAATAGCTGATTCATCTGTGCTTGGTTCAGGTGGCATGCTGATTACAATGCCGACTTTGTAAACACTATATTATTATTTTGCAACTTCAGTTTGCGTTTCGAGAGACGCTTTTAACCCGGCGAGAATGTGGCAGGGTATTTTACACCCAGCAGTTTACTTTAACTCACATTCATTTTTTATTTCGCGCTTAGCAACAATATGACGCTCAGTAGCTGGAGGTAAGGGAGTGTCGGGGGAGGTAGTAGCTTGATCCCGTCGGGGGGTAGCGACGAATGCCTCGGCGATACCCGCCCCTCCGACACACGGGTACATGAGGAACACGGGTTGGTACCTAAAAGAATTGATTGTATTACAAATATTAGCAAAAGTTATTTTTTTTTGTTATATTACAATATTCTCGCTTGCCCATAAAATACAACTTTTTAGAGTTTCAAAAGTGCCTTTCTACGCGATATGATCACTGATAACTATTTTTATAAAGCAAACAACTCCTTAACAAGCAATTCCTTGCTTAAAAAGTGATCTCCAATAATATGTATCACAATGCCAATTGTAATTGAAATAAACGTTTTTTTCAAAAGTTATTTTTTTTGTTATATTACAATATTCTCGCTTGCCCATAAAATACAACTTTTTAGAGTTTCAAAGTGCCTTTCTACGCGATATGATCTCTGATAGCTATTTTTATAAAGCAAATACTCCTTAACAAGCAATTCCTTGCTTAAAAGGTGATCTCCAATAATATGTATCACAATGCCAATTGTAATTGAAATAAACGTTTTTTTATAAAAAAGATTAATTGATTAGATAGAATTAGATTGATGTAATTGTTTTATTATAAAGTTTCTCATTTTAATTTCTGTTTCTGATTCATCTGGGCAAAAAATATTTGAACGTCGATATCTTGAAAACTACTTTATAAAAACGAGTCGCTCATTCAAATATATGTTCTTTGGTATACCTATTTTCATAATTATGAACATACATTACAGAGCTGAAAGTGACATTAAATTTTGGCCAGATGAATCAGTCGAAGAATGATATTTCGAAGAACTAAAATGATAACCATAACTTCGACATGAAAGCCGTTTAGATATGAATATGTTGTATTACAATACCTACGGTCGTCAATCGTTTTGAACAAAGCAATCCTTATAAACTTAGGGGCTAGACAAGTCGTATTCGCTCCTCATTTCTATTATCGTTTGTATGCTACAGTTTAACATAAGGTATTCGTTTAACCACGACCACGTGACATATGGCATGCGTATGTCAGATTCATACATTTTTGCACTTAGCAAATAGTGATTATTATTATCGCTAACAGACTGATACTGGGTCTTTGAGTGTTACTTCTGATCCTTAAGGCCAAGGCCTATCTAGTAGAAAAAATGCATAAAAAATCCTTCTATTCGCAACATTTGTGCCAAAATTATTATGTACATATAGGTTGTTTCGAGTGTTTTTGTTTTGTGTTCCTTCCTTCCTTAGTATAGCGGTTGCTTAAAATAAATACTTCATACTTTTATAGCTTATTACATTACTAAAGCGGTCTTGATAAATAAATGGTCTGAATGTAGGTACAATACTGTTACCTATCTAGACATTTACATAGACTATGCCCCTGTGCAACGAAGTATATCGGTCCCCCCGCGGGTGGATTGGCGTTTGACGGACTAAGTGGCTACTTTTCATCGGAAGGACTCACATGACCGATGGTTTGAAAGCTTTACCGTGTTGCCTCGCACATTGAACACCTTCGGGTTAGGACCGCGTTATGCGACAATCATCTATTACTTTTATGATCCACTTGTTTCACTGAGTAACTTTGTTTGTAGGCAGATAAGTGTGTTATGAATTACGCTTTGATAGGTAAGGAGTACCTAGTTTTTTTAAGCTAGTAGTTTAGTACAGTATGTCTATATAGTCTCACATTATTATTTTTATCTAAAGCGTTACATTCTGTTCGGCAATTATACACCGTGTTTTTAAGTCAGTATTTTCCCGAAAAGTAGGTATGTACTCAGTTTATGATATAAAAGCTACTTATTATAATATTTATTTTACAAAATACAGAAAAAAAAATCTACTAAAATTTTCTCTAAAATCGGCATTTCATAGGACTAAAATATGTCGTGAACGAAGGGTAAGCAAATTTTTAGATTATAAATAAAGTGCATTGACCTTACGCTACCGCCACCTTTTTATGCAATTAAAAATTAATTTAGGCAAAAAAATACGGATTTTTTATTTTTTTTATTAATTAAAATAAATATTATAGGTAGCTTCTATATCATGGGCTGAGTACATACTTTTCGGGAAAACACTGACTTGATTTAAAAAACTCGGTGTATATACAGCAGTATGATAGGTTCCCAATCATAGCCTGGATTATTTCCTGGCATCTTGTCTCTCTTGCCATGCTCTTTTGCTCATTTCAATGTCAATGTTCCATAACACGAGAACTTTATGGAGGACAAAAGGCTCTGGAGTTTATTATGTAAACTATTAGGTACATCTGAAGTTACAAAGAGGGGGAACAATAATTGGTCTACCACAAAAGATAGATCATTATCTGTAGACATATGTTACGCTCTAAGCCCAAAATCAAATCTTTGGCACACGACAGCCACGAAACGAATTTAGCTATGTGGTCATTTTATGATTGCCACAACACGAATTTCGCAATGTGGAAGTATTACAGTGCGAATAACGCATTGTTGTTGTTTCAGCAAGCGATTTCGGTCTTTGAGCTTAACAAAATTTGGTGTATAATAGGTTTTAAGGATTATTAGTACTAATACTAGTAATACTGTCTCCGTGGTCCAGTGGATAGCGTATGCGACTACCGATCAGAGGTCCCGGGTTCGATTCCAAGGTCGGGCAAATGTGTTACTGGGTTTTTCCGAATTCTCAGTAGTAGCTCGGAGTCTGGTGATGTGCCCGGTAACGGCAATAGGCTCGCCCCCTATTACGTGGGACTTAAAAATTAATGGCGAAATATGGGTGTAATATGACACCTCTGCCTACCCCTTCGGGGATACAGGCGTAAGTCTATTAAAAAAAAACTAGTATTTCTCGTGCAAATTTTCTGTCAAATCTAGTAAGTCCAGTAATCTAGCGGCTTCCAGGCTTTTGATGAAAGTCTTCGATTCGAAATAATGCTACGACGAGGATTATGACTAGTCTGTCTTAGTGTTTAGCGTCTGTATCAGCCTAAGGCGACTATGTTATTAATAATAATTGAACGGGTTTAAAGCTAAGCTGTTAGTTTTTGTTGTTGTATCGACTATAAACTATAAATTTTATGCAAGAAATATCAAATAGTGTTGTTTCTTCCGTAATGTTGAGACTAAACACAACAAACTTTGTTTTTGGCTGAATATTGAAGGTTTTACGGCAAATTTATTCTATTTACGACACGTTTCAAGAGGTCGGTATAAAGAGTTCAAGCAACCGTGAGACGGAGGATCTGAGGTAGGATGTCGGGGTTCGAGAGAAACACTGCTAGGCTGAACAGGTTTATTAATATGTCTCACTACCGCTTAAATACAGTATGACCGAACTAGGTAAGCACTGGCCTGAGGGCTGGAATGTAGATTCCTGCTGCTCTCCGACGCTCGCAGGGTCACCGTGGGCCGACGTGCACGTTGTGTAGGCAGCTCGGTGGTCGAGGTGCAGGCTGAGTGGACGCTCAGGTGGTGCAGCCGATGTGCTCAGGCGCCAGTGGCCTGGCTGTGGCAGCTCGTAGGCAGCAGCGGATGCTTGGGCGGCGGCTAGTAGCGGCACGGCGCCAGCAGCTCGTAGCTTGTAGCACGTAGGGAGAATGTCAGCCCGTAGGGAGAAGACAGGTGCAGAGAGCCCGTAGGGAGAACCCCAGCGGGACAGTAGATAGAGAAGTAGAATAGTATTTGGTTGTTACTACAACCATCAGCAAGGCGGTGTGTAGGGCAAGTGACCGATTTAGATCGCTCATCCATCTTATATAGGCATAGACCTATGAGTCACAGACTACCTGTGGCCCGTTTATGACTATATAAGGTAATAATTGCTAGCCAAGCGCTGCTCGGCTCCACCCACTGCGTTAAGCGCCTGCGAGATATTATAACGCAATACGTAGAGTATTACGTTACAACCGGTATAGGATAGCTCCATCTTTTAGACGTACTGATGTTTTGTGTTTCTGTATGTCTCGTCAGTATGACTGCCTCTATGGTCCAGTGGATAGCGTATGCGACTGTTGAACGAAAGTCCTGGATTCAATTCCCGGGCCGGGCAAAACTGTTATTAGTTTTTTCGAATTCTCAGTAGCAGCACAGAGTCCCTAGGAGTCGCCCCCTATTACGTGGGACCTAAAAATTCATGGCAAAATGTGGGTGTAATATTACACCTCTGCCTACCCCTTCCGGGATACATGCGTGAGACTATAAAAAAAAGGTCGGTTCGAGCAGGGTAATGGAACCCTGTCATTGAGCTGTGTTTCGCTCATGTGTGTGAGAGGGAGACAGAAAACGCAACGTAAGTAGATGTATAGGCCGTTCTCTATCTTCTCTTATTTTAGTTTTATAGTGCTTCTTAAAATCCACGGATTTCAATCAGACTTTCAAACTGTAGTGACAAGCATCGAGAAAGGTATTATGTGGTGGTTTGGGCACGTAGAGAGGATGGATGACGAATGACTGACCAAGTAGATATATGAGGCTAGTGTGAATGGGACAGGACAAAGGGGAAGACCTAGGTGAACGTTCTCCGAACAGATTGCAGACATCCTAAAAACAGGACAGGTTAGAAGTACCCTAAACAGAAGAGCATGCACGAGGAATTTGATGGGAGTGAATGTAGCAAGAGAGATATGTCACGTTGCAAATGGCGTTCCGTAGTCTCTACCTACCCCTCCGGGAAGCAGGCGTGAGTCTATGTATGTATGTTTCAAACTGTATTTTACCCCCTTAGGGATGAAATATTAAGGCTAGAACAATATTCTATTGTTATTAGTTTTAGTAGTTCAAGTTTTACGAGAGGATATGTCAGCCAGGACAACTTGTGCGAGTGATTTATGATGTTGTATCAAAGTTGTTATCCCGTGTTCTTCGTTATGTTGATAATTTGGCGATTTCCGGCCGGTGCCATTATTGGATCTGTCCATGAATTTCGCTACAATATTTGACATAAGCTACACACATAGGTACTTATTTTAAGGACACAAATATCTCATTATACCCCGAAGTTTTGTCAGATTCTCATCAAACTGACTTCGATAAACATAGTCTTGACCACAGTTGATGTTTGAAGAAATTTTATTGAGTCGACTATAAACTATGTTTTTTCACTTTTATAACTGTAATTTTACTCTTTCGCATTGATAGTACAAAGTTATAAATGGTATAAATTATAATAAGTTGATTAAATGAATCGCTCCGATACTCTGATGCATGATAATATTTATTGTTTCGACTTAGTAAATAACATACGAAGCTATTGAATATCAACGGATAAATTAAACGCGGAATAAAATTAACAAAACCACTACCATAAAACAAAATGTACCTGTAGAAGTATTAGTCGCTAGCGATTCTAGTAACGAATATGCAAAACTGAAGCTCCTCTCTTTTTATTCAATCAGTTTCGTTGAATAATAGTCACGTGGTTCAGGTGGAAGGCACCCTACTACGGAATACAGTGGCGTAAACAACCTGTGAAACATTCAATAGATTTAGAATTTAACCAGTCTATTTTATGCATATATTCTAAAAATATGTATTGCTTTCGAATGGTTTAACACTCGTATGATACTCCTGAATATTAAAAAAATGCTTCACGTAGTAGTTCAACAGATTTGCAAGCCTATGTCTATAATACATGTACATGCCTATGTCTATACATGTATACATCTATATATTATGATTTAGTTTAAAGTTTTAGTTTCACCGAAACAGAAACATGACATCACAATACCAGAGCTCATCCATCGCATCGCCTTTACTCACACAATGAGCTTAAAATGAAGCTGAGCGTATAACATAAATGTTCGACTAGCTACACACATTTCCTAAGCTCGCTACTATGAAGTAGGAGCAATGTTTAAATATACATTTAATATATTATCGCTAACAAACCTTTTTACCTACAGCATTAATTTATAAATGGATATTTCACATGATTAAAATTTCCAAGCGTAAATAAATACGTGGAATGTTAAATATATAGACAGATATTGATTCACACCATGTTTGAAGTTAATGATTGAATTTTTAAACTGACTGTCAAGTTGATTTAGTCTTGTTGATTTGAGGAGGAGTTGAATCACTGTTGTAATGTATTCTTTTATTGCATGCGTTTGGATATATACTTGTGGCCTTCATATTGAGCCATTATTTATGTACCTCACGACTTGGATTGCCGTCAACTACTTATAATGTATTTGAAGAACTAGCAGCTAGGAAAATAGAGAAAGTGATGCATTTCTCGACATTTTCCTCAGAATCCCATTCTTAATCTCTTCCTCGGTTTCTTACTCCTCCAAAACAAAGTAACAGGTTATCCATCGGTCTCTCACCTAAGAAAACGTGTCACTTAGGATAAAGCTACGTCGCGTCATTTTGATTTACGTTAAGCTTCAGCAAGAAGGTAGCACTACCATGGTTGAGCCTGTACTGCAATGTCCAAATTTAATATATAAGCCAAATTTAATCACACGCAGCGGTTCTTTCAGCCTCCAAGTAAGTTTTTACCTACATTATGTTTCAATAATCAGATAGTTAAAATAGAATCATACTTCCCTTAGAGGCATAATACCAGCTGAAAGAAAAAGGTACACTTATATACAGGATGAAAAAGTAACAAACTATAAACAAACTAATTTTGACAAACTTCACTATAAATGTCAACTTCTCATTGTTTAATAAATATAAGATTAAAAAGGAATTTAAGGGCCTTTTTTCTGTCGTGCGTATTTTCGTTCGCGTGCGGATCTGGTCCGCATGCGGGTGAATAGAATAGAATAGAATAGAATAGAATAGAATAGAATAGAATAGAATAGAATAGGTCTTTATTTGCTTTAGAATGTAGGTACATAAAATAGGATGGTAAATTACATAATAAGATCCAAGTACATTCTGCCTTATTGGCATGCAAATATAAAACAAAGTTGATAAATGACAAATAGGTTACAAGAATTTATCATCTAGGAAATCTTGCACGGAGTAGTAACACTTATCTACAAGTAATTCTGTAAAACATTTCTTGAACTTTAACAATGGTAAGTTTTTAATTTGATTAGGAATTTTATTAAAGATTACAGGAGCCATACAGATTACACTCTTTTTTAGTAAGCTAGTTTTAAATACGCCTGTGCATAGTAAGTTTTGATACTGTGATCTTAATGCTGTACTTCGTTTTCTTGTTTCTGTTAATGTTGCAAATAGATTTCGGTTTGTTATTACAAATATAGCTAATTCGAGGATATAGAGGCAAGGAAAAGTTAAAAGTTTTTGAGACTTAAATATAGGTACACAGCTATCAGTTACTTTGAGACCAAATATGGCTCTCAAACAGCGCTTTTGAGCTTTAAAAATGCTTTCTCGATCACTACAATAACCCCAAAATATTACACCAAATCTTAAGATTGAAATTACAAGAGCATGATAGGCTAATAATGTTGTTGGTAAATTAACTTTTTTGGACAGGTTATGTAGCATAAAGGCAGCTGTACTAAGACGTTTACATATATCTTCTGCTTGCGGTTTCCAAGTTAATTGGCTATCAATTATGATTCCTAAAAATTTTGTATGATTCACTTTGTCTTTAGAGTGACCGTTGTAGTTAATATTCATATCTCCTGGAGGTATTCGTTGATAAAAATGCATAGTTTTGGTTTTTTGTAAATTGATGACTAAGTTATTATTGTCAAGCCACTTTATTAAACTACTGATGGAATTGTTGATGTCATTTATGTATGAGTCTTTATTGATACAGGAAACTATTGAAGTACTATCGTCTGCGAATAAAACCATAGGATTATATATATAACGTGGCAGGTCATTTATATATAACAGGAATAGTAAAGGCCCGAGGACACTGCCCTGCGGGACTCCATATTTTATTTCTCTGAAAGACGATAAAGATTTTAGTTCCTTTCTAGATTTTGCACACAGGCTTGATATTTCAGTACATTGTCTACGGCCTTTAAGGTACGTTTTTATTAAATTAAGGACATTTCCACGAATACCGTATGCGTCAAGTTTGGTTAGAAGGGTGTCGTGGTCCACACAGTCGAAAGCTTTCGACATATCGGCATAAATAGCACATACTGGTATTTTAGAGTCGACTTTAGGCATTATTTCATGAAGAAAATCATAAATAGCCATGTTTATATTTTTGTTTTTCCTAAAACCTTTTTGTTCGTCACATAGTATGTGGTATTTAGTTAGGAAGTTATAAAGATATTCATAGATAATTTTTTCTATGATCTTTGAGAATATGGAGATACGGGCAATTGGCCTATAGTTTAACATTTCATCTTTGTCGTTCTTTTTATATACTGGTATAACTATTACGGTTTTGAGACTTTCTGGAAATACACCAGATTGTATGCTTGCGTTAATAATATGAGCAAGGGGTGCAGCTATACAGTCAGAAACAAATTTTATAACTGAAGTTGATATGCCATCAAAGCCAAAGCTCTTTTTGTTATTTAAGTTCTTTATTATACGCATAACATCTTTAGGGATAACTGGGGCCATAAATATTGAATGTGGGTTGATATTTATCTTATTTGTGTCGCTTAACTTATATTTAGGTATACTGCAAGTCTGGTCAATGAAAAAGCTGTTAAAGGATTCAGCTATTAAATTAGGGTTTGATATTATTTCATCACCTTTTTTTATTTGGGAAATGGGTTCTCTTACAATTTTATTATTATTAATAATTTGCCAGGCCGTTTTGGATTTGTTTTTTGAATTATTTATTAAGTGGTTATTCTGAGCCTTTTGGGTGAGTTTAATTATTTTCTTGAATCTCTTTGTGTAATTGATGAATTTAACTTTATTTTCAGAAGTCGGTTTTAGTCTCTGTTGCCATAGTAACTGTCGTTGTGTTTTGCTACATATTCGTATCCCTCGAGAGACCCATTTTAATTTGTTTTCTGATTTTACAGTAACTAATTTGTGCGGAAAACAGAGATCGTGTAGCAGTTGGAATATATGAAAAAAGTTATCGTAGGCTTTGTTAGAATCTTCTGTATCATATACATCAGAAAATGTAAGGCTTTCGAGATGAGATCGAAATTTAATTAGGTTTTCTTGAGTTATATCTCGTTTTAATGTTCTCCATGTTTTAATTTGGCTGATTTTATTAACTTTTATCTTTATCATTTGAGCTGTGTGGTCAGATAATCCGAAGTCGGTTACTTCATGGTGACAATTTTGTTTAAAATTATGTGCAAAATTGTCTAAACAGGTATTACTGATAAATCTAGTTGGCTGATTAATTTGTAGTTTAAGGTTAAAGCTCCTGAGAAAACATTCAAATTCTAATGTAATTCTGTTCCTATTTAGGATATCTATATTAAAGTCTCCACATAAAATTACTTTTTGAGAGGGTTTAATGCATACCTTTTTTAAAATAAGATCTAAATTTTCATAAAACTTACTTAGATTACACAGTTTAGGAGGTCTATAAACACATATAGTTACAATTTTTTGTAATGGAAATTCTATGGCACAACATTCGATAATTCCTGTTATCGAGTATTTCATAATGTCAGTTCGTTCTTTATACTCATGCCCAACTCTTACCAGGATACAGGCACCGCCACGTTTTTTATTCTGTCTAGCAAAGCATGCCGCTAGCTTGTAATTAGGCATATATAATATATTTTCTTGGCCTGACATTATAAAATGCTCAGTTATACATATTAGGTCAATAACTTTCTGCTGACTGGACAGTTCTTGAATGTAGATATTTAGTAAATCTGATTTATTTATAAGACCGGCAATGTTTTGGTGTAGGACATATACAGAATCAGAGAAAAAACTCACGACTTGGAGACACGATGACACTGTTTATATTTTCATGAATTAGAGCTTCACATTCTGTTGAGCTTTCAGATATAGTTAGACGCAAGTTATGAAATATATTGCGCATTCCACGGTCATTTATCTTTCTATTGACTTTTGAGAACATGGTAAAATCATATAATAGATCCAAATTAGAGTCAAATGCAGTTGCGTAGCCGTATGTTTGTAAATCAAGATGTAATAAGTTATTAAAAGTCTCTATTCGCCAATTAAACATAGTTGAGTAGTTACTTAATCTAAAGGTAGGAACACATAAAATAACATTTGTATGCTGAATTTTAAGCAATGACTGTCTCAATTCTATAATTATATTAACATAGTTTTGTGTTTGTTGAAAATCTTTTTCACCAATCAAGATGACACAATAATCAGACATTGAAAAGTCTGCTATTTTTTTATCTATTTTATCAGTAAGTTGTAATATACCACAGTTAGGGAAAATATAGTGACATACTTGTAAGTTTTCAAATGTTTCTTCAGCTATAGATGTAATATTATTAATTTTATTGGCACTTACAATACATAATTTATTCTTTACAGGCTTGTTTACGATTTCCGATATTTGGTTTACTTGGTTTCTGGATACGGGAGTCTTGCCAGTTTCTAGGTTTTCATTGGAGGGGAGTTTGTTACAATGCTTTTTCTTGTTTCTCTTTTGAGAGTTGTTACGTGGAGTTGATGAGGTAGGTGCGCTTTTAACAGGAGTTCCGGCTTCGCTGGTTGACGTTTTAGTAGCATTTATTAGGATATCATATTTCGATGTTAGTTCGTGGACGGTCTTTTTAAGTGAATTATTTTCCAGGTTTAGGTTCTGAATCTTCTCGTGTGCCGAATTTAGTTGAAGATTGAGTAGTTGTATTTGTCTTTGAAGTTGCTGAACTTGTACATCATTTTCATCGTTGGATATATTTGGTAAGCTACAGGTGCTGCCATCTGTCTTAGAGCTATTAGGACTAGTTGCTAAGGAACTATTCTCTGTCATGGAAAGTGTCTTGGCTCTTCTGAACGTAATATTATCGAAGAAATTCATTTTTGAATTTTATAATTGTCTTCAAACATTCACAAAAAGGCAATCGGGTTGCGGGAACCGAAGCCAGGATCACATACAACGCAAGTAGAAGTGGTGGAGGTGGTGGTGTCTCCCAGTCCGCTCATCCTGTCTTCGAGTGTGGTTTGCTCAGAATGCTAGTGTAAGTATATAATAGGTGACGAAATTTATAATTTTATTTCACGTTGATTGTTGGAATCAGCCGCGGCGCAGGTGCAGGTGCGTACGTGTGTGCAATATAATCGTGCAAAATATTCGTCCAATATAATCATGCAAAATATTCGTCCAATATAAACGTGCAAAATATCCGTGCAAAACAATCGTGCAAAATAATGGTCCAATATAATTGTGCAATACTATCGTGCAAAACAATCGTGCAATATTATCGTGCAATAGATGCGCATGTGTGCGTGAGCGCTCTGATTGGTCAGATATGCAAGAGACACTTAGATTTCACAATTTTTTCAGTTCGTTGACTAATTGTTTTTGTTAAATGAGTTCACTGATCGTATGAAAATCACAAATAAAAGTTTAGTAATCACTTGTACACAGTATTATCCGTTTGTAGTAGCTTTTTTAGACCGTTCTGTTCACTTTTTGCCACTGAAATAGAATTTAAACTGTAGCGGGTCGGTGAGCGTGTCCCTACTGGTGATAACACGTTCCTGGCCACACGCAGGACAAAGATTTCGTTTGCCGCTGCAGTGTCGTGCGTGTCGCCAGTGACTCTCTCCGTATCAATTTTAATTTCTTCAGTTGCGATTATATGCGTACTATGACCATGCGTGCGAACCGCGTCACAGTAAAAACAACACTAAAAACAAAAGAAAGCCGTCCGCATCCGGATAGCACGCACGCAGGCTGCGCGTCCGCAACCAATCTGCGTACCGCTCGCGTGATGCCCGCATGATAGGAAAAACATGTATGAAATGATACGATGCGTGCAGCCTGCATGCGGGTGAAATCCACGCGCGGACGATAATACGCATGACAGGAAAAGGGCCCTGATAGGCAGTATGTAATTGCGGCTACTTACAATGATCCTTTTTCCTGTTAGTAGCCTACCCGCATGCGGATATGGCCCCCATGCAGGAAGTTATAGGTGCTGGTACTTTCTTACCACACGTTTACGGGTCACTAGGTGGGCGTGTAGGCGTTATAAGTCACGATGTAGAGACGCATCATACGGGCGCAAACCCGATTGACAATAATAATTTATTTAACATAATTTGGATGGCTGTATGAGTGTATAAACTCTTTCTTGGCTTTATATGTAATAGAATATCATAGTCTATTGAAGACTGTGTTGAGTTCATATTAATTATTAATAAAAACGAAATATCAAATTATGACCTATATTATCGAATGAAAACTTATTGATTGAAAGTAGTCAGCTTGTATTCAGTTGTAAGTATAGAAATTTGTTATTTCTTAATTTCATTAACGTAATTTTCAGTTATTTTAACTCCGTTTAGTAGGTATATATATGGATTCGCTATATTATATTTTCCTTTCTTTCCAGATTCCTTTACACTTTGTCGAAATTAACTGCTGGCTTAATTCGCGTATTTAAGGTATATTACGTATTTAATATAGATATGCTAATTGCCTGCCTGCCTGACTGCCTTCGTGGTCCAGTGGATAGCGCTTGATAAGGCTCATCATAAGGTGGAATGAGCGGTTTTCTCACTGTGTCATTGCGCACATATATAATACATGCGAACACGTAGCGAGATATTTGTCGACGAATGTGTTTGTCTGTAAACAATGCGATGTGTTTGTCAGGGTGAGCGAGTTCACTGTATCCATCAGCTGACGAACGAATACTGCGTCTTCTATGTACGGCTTTGTAGGCACGAAATAATTATATGGTACTCGTTACGGTGATCCGTATGTCAATAAAGCTTGGCTGACATTTGTATCTTCATGCAGGGCTGTACGGAGGCCTAGCAGCACAGTAGATAGTTCTTCACTCCATCTATTGCCGGCTGCTCTAGCCATCAATGCAGCTTTCAGGGTTCAGTGCCATCGTTTTATTTGCCCGTTTGCTTGCGGGTGGAATGCAGTTGTACGTATGCGAGTGACGCCGAGTTTCTCCATAAGCGCGTTGAACAGCGAAGACTCGAACTGCCTACCTTGATCCGTAGTCAGTCGTAGAGGGCACCCAAATCTTGATATCCATCCATCGTACACTGCCTTCGCTACTGTTTCTGCAGTGATATCACGTGTAGGTACTACTTCAGGCCATTTGGTACATCTGTCAATCATCGTCACTATGTAGGTATACTCGTTAGACGGTACGAGTGGTCCAACTATGTCGACGGTTAGATGTTCAAAACGTGATGATTGCTGAAACTGGCCGAGCGGGCTGATAACGTGCCTTTGAATTTTCGCGCGCTGACAGCCGATGCACGCTCGCGCCCAATCAGCGACGTCCTTGTTTATCGCCGGCCAAAATAATTTGCTTGACATATTTTGCCTCGTTGTTCGTACTCCGGGATGACATAAGTCGTGTTGAGCTTTGTATGCTAAGACACGATACGTCTCTGGTAGGTATAGTCGTATGTTATCAGTCGATGCTTCGCACCAAATCAGTCGTTGAATTCCGGGTAGGTTAATTTGAGTAAACTTGAAGTTGGGTTGCTTCATACAGGATTGTAGCTCAGTGTCGCTCGCGTGTTCTTCTGCTAATTTATTGTAATCTATCGTTGAATGTAATTCGTCGATCTCCACTATACGTGATAAGGCGTCCGCGGCTTCGTTCTTATCACCGTATATGTACTTGATGTTATTGCAGAATTGACTCATGTCTTAGTGAAGCTGGCGTTCTCTCCTCGGTGTATCACTGCTACTTGGTGTTCTAGTCAGCGCGTATGTAAGCGGCTTGTGATCTGTACATATGGTGAGTTCATTGCCCTCTATGAGTCGGCGCAGGCTTTTAACAGCTGTGTACATTGCTAATAGTTCGCGATCGTACACACTGTGTCTTCGTTGCGTCTCACTCATTGCTTTTGAATAGAAGGCAAGAGGTTTCCACTTGTCTTCAATCTTTTGTTGCAGCACTCCGCCGAGACTTGTATCAAATGCATTGGTGAGTAGACATAAGGGAGCGGACGGAATCGGGTGAGACAGAATAGTAACGTCGAGTATGCTTTGGCGGCAATGTTCGAAAGCTTTCTCTGAGTCGGGTGTCCATTCTATGGGCGACATGTCGTGTTTCTTGCTGTTGTGTAGATACCTGTTGAGTAGGTATTGATGATCGGCTTGATGAGGTAGGCAGCTGCGGTAGAAGTTGATCATACCTAAGAATCTTCTACGTTCTTGTACTGTGGTCTGTGGTAGGTTTCGGGTAATTGAGTATGGCTTGAATGCGTTCTGCCCTGGGTTTGATTCCTTCGGGTGTTACTTTGTAGCCAAGAAATTATATCTTGTCCTTGCCGAACTCGCATTTGTCGATGTTTAGCGTTACTCCGTAGTTGTTGAGCCGCTCGAGTACTTGATGTAGATGGCGCTCGTGTTCCAATGGCGTTGCTGAATGGATAAGTAGATCGTCGACGAAACAGAATACGATGTCATCTAGCCCGTGTAGAACTTCATGCATAAAGCGTTGAAACGTTTGGCCTGAGTTGCGTAAGCCGAGCGTCATGCAGTTGAATTCGAAG
Source organism: Euclidia mi (assembly GCA_944739405.2). NCBI lineage: Eukaryota > Metazoa > Arthropoda > Insecta > Lepidoptera > Erebidae > Euclidia > Euclidia mi. The sequence goes on along the minus strand of OX123188.2, from coordinate 8,068,880 downwards.
GGACCGAATGGCGTTATTATAGCTGTCTTCGGTGCGTCTTCCATTTGTATAGGTATACTGAAGTAGGTCATCTTCATGTCTAACTTTGAAAATATTTTCTTCCCGTGTAGTTGGTATGTAAAATCTTGAATTATATTTCTTAGTCACAGCGTTAAGTCTGCGGTAGTCGCCACACACACGTCGGGTACCATCCTTTTTCTTGACGACATGTAGTGGGCTTACCCAGGGAGGTTGTTTGAAGGCTTGCAGATACCCATTTCCATCATTTTCTCGAACTCCAACTTTGCCCCTTTGTACTTGTCGGGCGGCAGTGAGCGTGGCCTCGAGTAGATTGGTTGGCCGGTCGTTTCAATGCGATGCGTTACGTCGTGTTTGGCGGGAACTTTGAGTGACATGGGTCGTAGTACATCTGGGTATTTCTTGAGTATGTTATGATAAGCGTGATTGTGGTTTATCATGGGTCACCAATTTCTTGAATGGTAGGATAGAAAGGTAGGTAGGTACTGGGTTACTGGGTACTGGCAGTGTGACGAGGTACTTGTTCAGACTGACAACGTGACGAGTGTAACAAAACTTTTCTTGAAGATCGGTAACCGGTTATCAGCTATTACACTTAATTATCTCTTGATTACGCTGCGTAGGGTTGTGCGTACTCTGCAAGTCGGTAGGTGCACGTAGTACGCCACAATATCATCAGCAAATAAAACTATCTGGCATTTTGTAGATTTTGGAATATCAATTATATATAGTAAGAAAAATAGCGGTCCAAGTACGCTTTCCTGCGGAACACCGTATACGGTTTTTCTAACCGATGACCTAAAGATAACTTCAACCTTTGATATAGGACACATTCTGTCTATGACTGTAAATTGGCGCCTATTGTCTAAGTATGACCTAATTAACTCTAAGACATTTCTTCTAAGACCAACATTTCCTCTAAGACCAACATTTCCTCTAAGACCATATTTTTCCAATTTGTTCAACAAGATCTGGTGATCAACTAAGTCAAACGCTTTTGACATGTCCATAAATACTGCTGCAATTGGTAATCTACTGTATACGTTACTGATTATTTCCTTAAACAGACTGAAGATTGCTTAATAATCGATTTATTTTTTCGAAACCCAATTTTTCTTTGGCAAACATTTCATTAGACTCAAAGAAGTAATACAGTGATTTATAAATGACCCTTGCCAACATTTTTGCTAGTACTGGTATTAATACTTATGGGTCGATAATTTGATGTAACAGATTTATTATCCTTTTTGTGCAAAGGCTTAATTATTGTCATTTTTAATCTATACGGAAAGTGTCCTTGCTCGATGCATATATTTATGACATAGCTCAGTACCGGTACAATTAAGTGCGAAGTCAGCTTACTAATCTTTGTATTTATTTCGTCATAGCCACAGCTATTAGTGTTTTTAAGCGAATTTATTATTTTAAATACATCTAGTGCATTCGTTGGAGCTATGAATAGTGATCCAGTACAGGTACATACGTTTGATAAGTGATGATTGTTATCATTACTGCGTGTTATCGGTTTAATCGAGTCTATAAAATACTTATTGAATTCGTTAGCTATCTGTTTTATTTCATGTATTTCCTTAATACCAGCAGTTATTAGACGAAAAGTACCAATTATGGAATATGTTCCTAATATAGAATACGTTTTGTTTCCAAAATTTGTTTTTGTAGAGTAAAGGTACAAATTGTGGACTACATCCGAAATAAACGTTATTTTACCAAATTTCAATATTTTGGCATATTTTGGACATTTAGAACTGAAAATATAATGGCATTCCATATGGGGGACGTATTTCATAATTGGTACTTTTCCCTCTACTAATGGTACCTACTTACACGCTTTTCCCGGTGTTTGGTGATTACTGCGACCCTTATCGCCTTTCGCATGGTCGCCAGAAAGGTGTCACTCACTTAACCATACGGCCAGAAAAAAATATACAAGATTGTGCGATGGATCAGGTTGTTTTCTGTCAACTAAGGAAACTCATTTTACTTTTAAGATTTTTAATTTTTTCTAATTTATGAATTTGTATTTATTATTTATATATTTGCCTATTTGTAAATTACTTTCGTAAAAGTTAGTAGTTTAGTGACTAGGATCAGAATCAACTAGAGTATGATGGTGATATACCTAATATACGAGATGACTTTTTGATATGATTAACAAGATTTTATGAAATGAAGCAGCTTGAATTAAATACGGTTACATACGTAACCGTCAAAGGTAAAGTTTAAACCTATTATGGGTTGTTGTCGCTACCCTTGGTAACGAGAAGCCTTTTTGGTCAATTGTAAAAACACATAAGTCCTTGCCTATCAACTTTGGAAATAAATATTCAAAACAAATTTTATACTATTGTTATAAGTTTCATAGGTAACTTAGGGAGCCAAAGAAGGAGTGCGAATCAGAACCGCGTGTCTGTGTGGCTGCTATTCCTTCTTTCGGATGGAAGACCAGTCACTAGGCCGGTGCACCCCGGGCAATACAGGCAGCGATTCCTTAAGGAAGGTGTTAGTGTTGTGGGTTGAATGTAGGCCGGGTTGATAGGATGGAGTAGATAGGCACGCCCTTCTGAGGGGAATCGTTGCTTGTGGCTAATCTCTAAGAAAGAGGACGGGCGTCTAGTCGTACCCCGACTACCGTCCGGCCAACGCGTTAACAAGGGCGGTGAGCGCCGTCCTTGCCCGCGGGTCTTCGGATCGCGAGGGAGAAAACCTCAATAAAAAGTTACAGCGGACACAGAGGCGCTCTTTGGAGAGCTGCACCGTCCGTCCAGCAGTGTCCCTCGTGGGCTCTGCTTTCGTCCCTCCTGGTACCCCTCTGTTGATCAGAGAGGACTCAGGACGGGACTTTGACGGGCTTGGTGTTTACTTACTCTACCACCAAGTAGTCAACGGGGGTCCTTATTTTCTTCTTTTCGTCTTCGGACGCTTTGTTTTAAAAGCATTTTATAATTTCCTAGCCATTGCCCGCATCAAAAAAGAAAACATCCAATATTTCTCTTAAATTCATCCTTAGCGAGTTCAAATCCCATCCGTCGATATTGGTACCGTAGGTATTGTGATCATAACGTAAATCTGGGGTTCATATTTTATGTTTCTGGCATCAGTAGTTAAAGGCTCTGTGATGATATTTGAAATATATGATGATGATACAAACATAACATAATGCTAGTTGGGGATTATGTATTTGAGCCGTTTGGAGTCGAAGCGTTGGGGTCATGGGGTCCAAATGCTCGATCTCTATATAGAGAGCTTATGAAGAAAATGGTAGACGCCGCAATGGGTGACCAGACCGCAATGGGTGACTGGTATGTATAGCGCAAAAAAATCAGCATTGCTATACAGCGTGGCAATGTTGCCAGGCTTCTGGGCACGCTCCCAATAGATGGTGACGTGGACGACTTTCATTTTATTTATAGTCTCACGCCTGTATCGCCGAAGGGGTAGGCAGAGGTGTAAATATTACACCCACATTTCGCCATGAATATTTAGGTCCCACGTAATAGGGGGCGAGTCTATTGCCGTTACCGGGCACATCACCAGACTCCGGGCTGCTACTGAGTATTCGGGAAAACCCAGTTACACTTTTGTCCGACCCAGGAATCGAACCCAGGACCTCTGATAAGCAGTCGCATACGGTTTCCACTGGACCACGTAGGCAGTTACAACTTTCATGACGTCCTTTATATATTGTTTTTAATTTTAAATGATATGGTAGTTTTAAGTTTTTTTATTATGGTGCTTTTGATCATAATTATGAGCATAGATGTCACAAGAGAAGATGGAGAAGGAGGGATGAATAGATCTCTGGCTACCTAGTCTTGTCACCACCTCACCCTCTCGCAGTCATAAATATACATTATGTTATAACATAATATTCTACTATGATGATGGATACTGAATAAACACACAAATACAAGCTGTATCACTTCATAAAAATAAAAAATTGCAACTTACTTCTTACCTTACATCTGCTAAAAAATCTGTTCACATAACAAGGTAAAAACGAGAGGGAATGTTTATCGATTTTACCTTCTTTTGTGAATAAATTAAAAATATATTCGTTGGAATGAGAACATTTGTCCATTTAAGATGACAATGAGCAGCATGTGTGTTAATACTTGTTCTTCGTCATGTTCATTGCTGAAGGTCATGCATGTTCTGGTAAGACCTAGTAGAGAAGGTGACGAGAGGCTTCCACGCCACTCGTGTGGCGCCTGCTTAAGAGCTGCAGTAATAGGCAATTCTGTTGTCTCTTTTACGGTGTCAGACATGGTGATCAGCAGATCTTCGATCTACCTTGCCAAATACAACCAGTTTGATTTATTTATAGTCACACGCCTCTATCCCCGAAGGGGGGGCAGAGGAGTAATATTACACCTACATTTTTTCCGAATTCTCAGTAGCAGCAAGCCTGTTGCCTTGCTGCTACTGAGAATTCAGAGAAACCCAGAAAAACACTTTTGCCTGACCCGGTAATTGAACGCGAGATCTCCTGATCAGCAGATGCATACTCTGTCCACAGGACCACGGAGAGAACTAGTTTGATGGTATTTATTTAATCTTTTTGAATAATGCGTACATAATTCAGTCATTTCTGTCACCCCAAATTAAAAGCAGGTAGGTCGTCTACTTATTTCCAATCGATAGCATTAAATGAAAATAAACTTCACCTAGACACAATATAAAATCTCCACCAAGAAGTTTACTTAGTTCTTACAATAACAATTTTAGAAAAAAAATACAACAGCCAATATTAAAGAAAAGCATCAATTATTGTATCGTCTGGGAAGTTTTAGATAATTACAGTGTTGCTAACTTAAAGTAAGATCAAGTCTGTCTTGCTTAAATCAGTCCACGTCTATGTTAAAAAATGCTATTGATCCTTTATTATTATCATCAATCAGCCTTGTATTTAAACTGACTGCCATCGTTGTCTAGTAGATAGCGTATGTGTCAGTTGATCAGGAGGTCCCAGGATCGATTTTTGGGTCGGGCAAAAGTCTCGCTGGATTTTTCCGAGCGAAGTGCCTGGTAACTGCAATAGGCTCGCCCCCTATAACGTGGGACCTACAAATTCAAAACATGGCGAAATGTGGGTGTGAGACTACACCTCTGCCTACCACCTCGGAGGTACAGGCGTGAGTTATATATATATTTTCATTGTTTAGCACAGGCCTCTTCTCGTTTTCAGTACACTACGCTGGGCAAACATCTATTGGCGATGCTAAGATTCTAACTAGCGACTTTAGCGGCGAATTTCGAAGTTACGTTAGCTTTCTATACAACTTTGCTTCGAGGTTATAGTGGTAATTGTATTGAGCTGTCAAAAGTGTCGTACCCGGACATCTTCCAAATTCGCCGCTAGAGGCGCGCGGATAATCTTTGCATCGCCAATACGACACACCGAGTTTCGATATAAATCAATTAGTAGTTGACCACTGCTATGACTTAAACTTTAGGGGCGGCAAATTGAAAAATCCTTCCATAATGAATAAAGTCAATTATCCCGATAAGTAGTAATCACATTCACGACGCTTAAAGGTATGTATATCAATATATTTCCATTTCCCGATAGCAGTTCTACATATGTATGAATAGTATTAAACTGTTCTACATCGAGACTACGGCTAGTAGACGTAGCTATGTACATAAACAAACGGATTGTGTGAAATCAATATTTGTTGAGAGTTCCGCCTCGCTGCTAAGCTAGTTGTCGGACGTTTTGATAACGTTAGCTGTCGGTAAGTCACTACTCAGATATAGGAACTTCGAATACCTATAACAGTGGTTAAACTTCTAACAGATAGGGTATTAAATGAAACTCTTAGAAATGTGTTCACACATCTATTGTATTATAATATATAAGATTGCCACACAATAAACAAAGTGCCCCTTTTTAATTTTAACTGCCGCTACGCCATGCCTTTTGTGTTCTAATCACTAATCTCTATTTTATTTTCTGACACAGAATTGTCAATTGTTCGATCAAATAAAATAGCTATACAGTGCGACTAGCTAGTATGTAATCTAAAGCTTATGTTTTAATATTTTTTACTGCTGACGTTTTCCCATTATAATGTTTCTGATTGAAGACTCTTGCATTGGCGCCTATGGTCTACTTTCTGACATATTCCAATACTGGTCGATGGCGAATCATTTCTAATACAATTAAATTAGGACAGCAACTGCCTAATGGAAAAACTAACAGACTGCCATGACAGAGGGTATCGGGTACAAACCAACGGCGTGCACCTCTGACTTTTCAAAGCTATGTGCGTATTAAGTTTAATAATTATTGCTTGCCCTGTGCCTCGGAGAGAACATACAGCCATCGGTCCCAACTGTCATGAAGATCTTTACCATATTTCTATGGCGAGTGCCCTCGAATATACTGACGCTAGTGTAGCCATGGCATATAGCTCCTTTTGGGTTGAGGAGGTCGGACAGCAGTTGCTCAGTGGAAGAGCTAATATTCTTTCTTAATTAATTAGATTAGGGAGCAGAACCTGGGCTTCAAAGCGAAATTCTTGGATCTAACCGGGATGAAACTAGAACGCTGATAACGATGACAATTACTAGAGTATCTATATCATTCGACAGAAATCAACAACGCAAAACTATGCTATGCTTAAACGGCAGGGCCTAGAGCCCTGTCAATACCAGTGTACACATTAGCAACCACTCGTCTGTATCCTCTCTTCAGCAATATCACTGATTTACCAAGCACGAGTAGCTTCTGTGGGTGTCTGTGCTCGGTCGGTTCTTTCTGATGCTTCTGTTTTTTTCGTCTGTTGATTTGGATCTCGACTGCAAGGGCAATAGCTGGAAGACAATAGTTTGGTGTTATTTCGTAATTTACTTTGGCCACATAGGCGTATATAGAAAACGGGTCCATCCCAGTATGATCTAGTATCCCCCCACCTAGAATTTTTGTTTCCGATTCGAAATTATAGGCGGGGCACCTAAGAAACTTCACATCATTGATTTATGAAGACCCAGGACCACTTTGAAAAATAATCCTAGACACCCAATTCTTCGGCAGTTCAGGGATTTTAACTGAGGTAGAGACTTAGTGTTGCTTCTCAGACAATTTCTAACTGGTCTCCCACGTGACAGAATCCTAAAAGCTCTAGAAGCTGTTTTCTTGCCAGTAATACAAGGATAAACATTATATTATTACTACCTCCAGTATAGCAATATATAATGACAAGATAATGGTTTCTAAGGCTTCTTTAAGTCTCATATGCAGCCAACAAGAAAATGACTTGACTGTATATTTACGAGATACTTTTACCAGTTCTAACAATGCAATCTGATATATGCCATCCACGAAATACATGTTGGTATATTTATAACTTTTACATTGTTTTACCTGCCAAAAGATGTCCGATACCGAGCAAGCAGAATGCACCTCGTAGCATTCGTAACGACACTGGCTCTAAACCTTTTGTGGACTCTGGTTGGGTCTGTAAATACGACATTAATTAGGTATTTAATAGAATAGATAATTAGAAGATCTGCAATATCTTACATCCAAAGTATTTCTGGGCGCAATAGAAAATTTTGATTTGACTTGGGATCAAAAACTTTCTCTTTTGTAAAGATAGTGTAGAATAGCTAAAATTTACTACAGTGCTATCTCGTGGTGTGAACCTTGTGAAATTGATATTCAATTGGCATCTTTTTGGAGAGGGGTTTGTTGGTAATTTTATCACATTTTTATATTTATTTAGTTTACCTGTGACTGAGCAGTGGCATCTACGATATCGTTGCTCTGCCTGTCACTCTCAGTGACAGGCTCCGACCTCCTGGCCTGTTCTGGAAGATTCTTGTACTCATCTGTTGTCATCTTTCCTAAGATACCTGCCTCGAACAGCGTCATGACTCTGTTAAAATATAAAGGTGTAATTTTATTGGCAAACTATAAATTTTTAGGTAATTTGACAAAGTGCGGTTAAACTGTTACTACTATAGGGACAATTCACACAAAGCAGAGATCTGGTCCCAAATTATAGAGAGCTTTTACTATGGCAACCAAAAACATATATTATATCGAGTTTTAATACTCAAACATCTTTCTTCCTCGACTTACTACTTTATTACTGGCTATTTTGGCTTTTTTTAGGGTTCCGTACCTCACAAGGTAAAAAAGGAACCCTTATAAGATCACTTTCTTGTCCGTCTGTCTGTCTGTCTGTCTGTCTGTCTGTCTGTCTGTCTGTCTGTCTGTCCGTGTGTCACCAACGATTTTCTCAGGAATAGGTGGACCTAGCAAATTGAAATTTATACCAGGTACTGAGGTCTGTGGTTCCTATTAGGTGTGTAAAAATCAGGGTCCTGGGTCGACCCTATAAAAAGATATGGTCAAAATTAGGTTTTTGCGAAAACTTGTAAGCACCAAAATTAACCTTAATTTTCAACTTTTTTTAATTTTCGGAATTTTTCCTTTACTTGTGCGGTAAGACCTTGGTTTTGACAAAAATTGACAATTCTAGGTCAACCGTAAGTACCCTATAGGTTTTGGGTCGAAAACCTATATGGTAGTTCCCGTTGAACTAGAATCACGAAATTTGGCCAAAAGCAGGGTCCTGCAGCACAAATAAAGGAAAAATTCTGAAAATTTAAAAAAGTTGAAAATTAAGGTTAATTTTCGTACTTGTTAAAGCGCCCCTAATGGGGAGAAGCGATCGATAGAGACCGCTAGGGGGCGCATTTAGAAAATGTATGGAAATTGTTCCTGTCGTCTAGGCTATCGTCCACCGTGACGATTGAGTGCAAACTGGTACTAGATTTAGAAGACCAGCGTAATTAGCACCAACCTCAAATAAGGTAAAATGCGTACGGAACCCTCGGTGCGCGAGTCAGACTCGCACTTGCCCGATTTTTTTTACTGCTGCTAGTGGCAGATCTGATGGTAAACGGTAACCGCTGCTCATGGACTTCGCTAATGTCAGGGTATACACAGCAAAGCCGCTGCTTACCGTGAAAGTAATGCTCTCTTTAAACCTCGTTTGAAGAAGGACAAGTCATAGTGCTCGGGAAACACCACAGCAGGTAGTTCATTCCAGAGCCTACACGTACGTGGTAGAAAAGATCGCTGGAAGCGCACCGTACTAGATGAGAACGCTTCCAGGTAGTACGGATGAACTCTACTGCGTCGGCGAGTGGTACGTTGGTAGAAGGGTGACCCTGGTACCAAATTAAACAATTCTTCGCAGCACTCCCCGTGAAAGAGTCGGTAAAATACGCAAAGAGAACCAAAGTCTCTCCACTGCTCCAGCGACTCTAGTCTTGCCGTGAGATCGTGATCATCGACGATTCGAACAGCTCGTCCCTGTAGGGAGTCAAGTGGATCAAGCTGATATTTTGGCGCTCCGGCCCAGAGATGTGAGCAGTACTCCACATGTGGCCGGACTTGCGCTTTATAAAGCATAAGCCGTTGGCTTGGTGTGAAGTACCGCTTAGCCCGATTCAGCATTCCCAGCTTCTTGCTTGCCAATTTGGCTTTATCCTCCAAATGACTCCCAAATTGGACTTTGTTCGATATTTCGACGCCGAGGATCCCAATATTCTCGGCAATATGCAGGGGTACTCCTTGAACCCGAGGCGTTACAACGAAAGGGTCCTTCTTCGCAGTGAACGCGCATACTTGGGTCTTAGTGGGGTTAAATTGAAAAAGGTTCTTTTCACCCCATTTGGAGGTGCGCCCTAGAGAGTACTCGACTCCAGACACAAGTTGCAATCGTCTTTCCTGAACCTGGCTCCGAGGGACATTCTGGTGGCTGGTGTACTGCGCATCACCCGTACTGTCATCTGCATAGCAATGCATGTTCTCAATTGACAATAAGTCATTGATATGCAAAATGAACAGCGTTGGGGAGAGCACCGAGCCTTGTAGGATGCCAGCGTTGATTGACTTCATTTCGGAGCAACTGCCGTCTGCGACGACTTTAATGCTCCGATCAGCCAGAAAGCTGGCAATCCATTTGCAGAGTCCCTCAGGGATTCCATAAGATGGTAACTTCGCTGTTTACAATTAGGCGGTTCGAATAAAATATGTGATTACATGAAATTAAATGTTCATAGTTCCTTCAGGTTTAGACGACCCCGTCGCGTAGCGGCAGTTGTAAACGACTGCCGCGCGGAAGATTGCAGGCTCGATTGCCGCTTAAGTAGACAGACCACTTGTGTGTGAAAATGGCTGTTTGTCTTTGCTTGGGTATTTCTAAATATGTATATCTAGTGTACATAAAACAAGCTCTGGTTAGTTTAGGACTAGATGGTTGTTGTGTAGAATGTTATTCCTGTCCAAGCGTAGTAGGGTATTAAACGCATTTGATGAAAAGTAGAACAAAATCGTAGCTCTATGCGATACCTATCTGAGTACACACAAGAACACAGACTGAGAAAGTCAATTGCCTTTGCAGATTAGGAGGACAAACTTTAGAATTGTTTGGTGAAATTAAATGATATGTCACTTACACGTTGTTGAACGTTTCCAGGTAGGGACAGCCTATTTGTAGAGCAATCGCCGAGTATCTAGTGTACAGCTTTTCACTTAAGTGGAAGTTGTGGGAACCTGAAACAAATTGGACGTTTGTGATAATGATCATGCACATCTCTATATATAAAATCCTTGCGTTACTGACTAAGTGACTGATAGACAAGCAACAGCCAAAACTATTAGGCGCAGGAAGCTGAAAATTGTCATGTACATATTTTCCTTGGGGACCGTAGCGATGAAACAAGAAGGGATTTCCTGAAATTCCCACGGGATCACGCGAAAACAGTTAAATTTAAAAAAAATGTGCGGGCGTAGCTGTCGGCATCCAGTAATAGGCTTGTCCACTAAGAATTAATCGGTTTGATTGTAGTATCTATAGATTCATTATTATTTGTAGATGTCAATAAAGTTTTTTTATTTATTATAAAAAGGTAAGATTTAAGTTAATTTTAGGATTCTAAAACTAAAAAAATAAATTTATTCTTGTGACAGTGAACACCAATCAGAGAGCATTACGTCACACAGTGCGCGTTGTACCTGTCAAATCGAATATAACAAAATAAAAGTGGGTACTCTAGACCAGGTTTGTATTATTTTGTACTTCGTGACATCACTCAACCGCCATGATGGTTTACAGCGATTCCGCGTCAAATTGAAAAAGGTTTTTAAAAAGCCGTAATTATTAATGTTGCTGCTGGATTTTTGAAGAAAACTTCAGTTATTTCGGTTTGACATCTTATAAAGGAACGAATCAATCACTAGTTGTATTTTAGGACACAAGCCTATTAAATTCTTTACAACTTTTGTGATAGTCACTTGAAAATACTGTGATGTACGGACAGAAATACGTGGTCTTAGTCGTCTTCTGTCATCTCGTGATCTCGACTGGTGTAACTTATGCCGCAATATCGGACACATAAATGGTGCCTTGCTTTTTTTTCAAACGGTTGAGCCCCTTTCTATTTACAGGTTTTCGCAGTTCACGCCTGACTTAAGGCTCTTTGATTTAGTTTCACAGTAGCACTGAGAGTTAATGCGAGGATTTTTGCCCACAATACCACGCTGACCATACAGGTTAAGACAGGGTTTGATGTCAGTTTGCCGTCTTTCCTCAAATATATTACTTGCTTCGTATATTTTGGTAAGTCGCTTCTTCTGGCACCTAAGGAATGAAATGTATATGTTACCGGAAGATAACAAGATCTACAAGTTTATAACTTACGGATAGGTTAGGTTAAGTTGGTTTATAAATTTCCTAGGAAATTTGCAATTCTCGTTATTTTACGGTGACATATACGCTTAGTATTCATTATTCGTCACCGCAGGGATAAGTTAAATTATGAAAAAAAAAAATGAAAATTAAAAAATGAAAATTTATTGTTCTTAAAAAAGCAGTACAAATTGTTTTTCCACTTTACAGAGGTATTGACATTTAAACCAGGATCAAACCAACGCGTTCAGCTTGCGTCCGCGGTGGCGTGCGCGGTGGCGATCAGATGTTGTGTACGAACTTAAAGCGCGGTGTTCACATCTACGCGTCCTCGGATTGCACGCGGCATCCAGTGCAGCGTCTGCACGCGGCGGTGCCGATCAGATCGCGCTTGTTGCGTTAGGACGCTGCACGCAGCTATTATTTGTTAAGGAAACTGTGTTTTTGTAGATTTTAAGTATGGTGGAAACGGAAGAAATTATAAATTAATTCCACAAATACCCATTGTTCTATGATACGTCTCATTCTGATAAGGCGTTATCGAATGATGGTAGGTATTTACTTCACTGGCACTGTATATCATACCCACCTCAAGTTCACTTCTTGTTCCTCTTCGTCTTCAATAATAGCAGACAGAAGTAAAACTTCTTCAATTTCACTATCTGTATTAGACAGCATTTTCGACGCGACTACAGCCTGGTGAACGCCTGAACGAACGCGACAGTGTGCACAACTTTTCCACGCGCAATAATCGCCACCGCGCACGCCACCGTGGACGCGAGCTGAACGCGTTGGTTTGATCCTGGCTTTACAGTAAAACTAGGTAAGTGGAAAAGATCACCTGTTACCTGTACTAGTTGAAGAACTGTTTCACAGGCAATTATAAAGTTGTTTGTATTAATTTAACAACAAAAATCTAGTGTAGGTAAATGTAATATCAGGAACTACAAGCTCTTTGAATCTTAAACTACTAGCGTCCTTGAAAAATATAAATTTTAATTCGTTACCAGTTTCGTTGAAAGACGAAAAGATTGTAAATAACATCTATATTTATCTTTTGCTCAAAGCTTTCATCAAAACCCTACAGCTACTACGATATTATTGCTTTATTCATCTTATTTGTGGCATTTTCCGTAACTTAATACACGGGCAGGCAACAAAGCGATGTTAATATTATTACGACCGTTTGATGTCTCTTTCTGGAGACGGCTGTTCAGATGATATTGTTAAATACGTTACCTACGCTATAGTAAATCATAATTAGGCTATTTTTGTGTAGTATTCTGGCTATGCCTATTTAAAGAACTATTGTGCTGACAGCATATTTTTTTCTTTGGAGCACTCGTAAAAACGTTCTTGGGTGCGGTAATAATAGATAATAGTCACGTAGTTCAGGTGGAAGGCACCCTACTACGGAATACAGGGGCGTAAACAAACTGTGAAACGTTCAATAGATTTAAAATTTAACCAGTCTATTTTAGGCATATATTCTAAAATATGTAATGCCTTCGAATGGTTTAACACTCGTATGATACTCCTGAATATAAAAAAATGCTTCACGTAGTAGTTCAACACATTTGCAAGCCTATGTCTATAATACATGTATACGTCCATATATGATTTAGTTTAAAGTTTTAGTTTCACCGAAACAGAAACATGACATCACAATACCAGAGCTCATCCATCGCATCGCCTTTACTCACAATGAGCTTAAAATGAAGCTGAGCGTATCACATATGTTCGACTAGCTACACACATTTCCTAAGCTCATAGTAGGAGCAATATTTAAATATACATTTCACATATTACCTATCGCTAACAAACCTTTTTACCTACAGCATTAATATATAAATGGATATTTCACATGATTAAAATTTTCAAGCGTAAATTAATAAGTGGAATGTTAAATATATAGACAGGCATATTGATTCACACCATGTTTGAAGTTAATGAGTAATGTAATATCAGTAATTTAGATGAGTAAAATATGATTGAATTTTTGAACTGACTGTCAAGTTGATTTAGTCGTTTTGAGTCGAAGAAGAGGCGACTCACTGTTTTAATTTATAATTTTATCGCATGCTTTTGGATATGTACTTGAAGCCTTCATATTGAGCCATTATATGTACCTCACGACTTAGATTGCCGGCCACTACTTATAATGTATTTGAAGAACGAAATAGTATAAGCGGCTAACCGTGGCCTTCAGATGCTAATAGAGTGAAGCTAGGAAAATAGAGAAAGCGATGCTTTTTTCAACATTTTCCTCAGAAGCCCATTCTTAACCTTATCCGGTTTCTTACTCCTCCAAAACAAAGTAACAGGTTATCCATCGGTCTCTCACCTAAGAAAACGCGTCACTTAGGATACTGCTACGTCGCGTCATTTTGATTAACATTAAGCTTCAGCAAGAAGGTAGCACTACCATGGTCGAGCCTGTACTGCAACGTCCAAATATATAAGCCAAGTTTAATCACACGCAAAAAAGATCACTCAGACGGTAAAAGCTCCAAAAGACATGAGCTGGTTAGTTGATTAATATGCCAGATGTGTGCAGAGAGCTTTGAATGTCTATTTCGTTGCTTGTACTTGCTTGTGTTGCTTAAAACATGTAAAATTTGGTCCTTTCAGCCTCCATATAAGTTTAACACAATGCACAGTCTTCAATACCTACATTATGTTCCAACAATCAGATAGTTAAAATAGAATCTGAATCCAGAACGGTAGAACTTGGCGTTCCACAAGGAGGTATCTTATCCGTTCCTCTCTTTCTGGTTTATATAAACAACATGCCTTCGGTAATAAATCACGACATGACATTAATCGCTGACGATAGCACTGTACTATTCACTAATGATAATACAATTAACTTAGAATCTGACATTAACGAATCTTTAGTTTTAGTAAATGACTGGCTTAATTCAAATAAATTAATGATTAATATTGACAAGACCAAAATAATGAATTTTAAAATAAGAACACGACGTACGGGTACTTTAAACATCAAGTATCAAGATAAACACATTGAAGAAACAGAAACAACAAAATTTCTAGGGTTACACGTTGATGACAAAATAAATTGGAAAAAACAAGTCGACTATGTCTGCAAAAAATTAAGCAACTTCTCATATGCACTTCACAGATTAAGCAAAATTGCAAACCTACCAACACTAATAACGGCATACCATGGTTACGTCAGCTCTAACCTTAGGTACGGTTTGATATTTTGGGGCAATAGTGTTGATAAGGAACGCGCGTTCATTGCACAGAAACGGTGTGTCAGGGCAATTTTCAACCTACAGAAAACCGAATCGTGTGAACCATTTTTCAAACAAATGAACGTATTAACATTACCGTGTCTGTATATTTTTGAGGTCGCAGTTTTTGTCAAAAATAATACTGCTCTATTTAAATATCGAACCCTTATACGGCATCAGGACAAGCTAGACATAGTTCCTAGTAAGACTCATTTCTTACACAAAAGTATTTTCGGCGCGGTTCCGCGTATATACAATAATATTCCGAGATCTATAAGAGCAATTACTGAAGTAAAATCATTTAAAAAGAAACTCCATGAACTGTTAGTGAGCAAATGCTATTACTCTATGAAAGACTTCTTTCCCGACATCTATAATCTGCCTGGGTCATGATGCGTTTTGTATACATACGTGATGAGCAACATGTTTTTTCGAGTTGATGAAGTAGAAAGTCCTTTTTGTTACAAAACTGTTTACTGAAATTTATTAAAATTAATATTTAATTAACTTATTATTTGCGATGTGTTATTATAATTATTATTGTTGACATGCATGTTTTTTTATATATTATAATAATATGATGTAAACTCAGTATAGATGACTTACCTACATTATAATTATTGTACGCCTTAAGGGTAGGACATAGCTGCTCGCAGAATATTTAATTAAGACCATCTGTATTATGTACAATTACCTATGATCCACAATAAAGATGATTTGATTTGATTTGAGAATCATACTTCCCTTAGAGACATAATACCAGCTTAAAGAAAGAGGTACACTTATATACAGGATGAAAAAGTAACAAACTATAAACAAACTAATTTTGACAAACTGCACAATAAATGTCAACTTCTCATAGTTTAACAATTGTTTCATAAATATAAGATTAAAAAGGAATTTGAGGGCCTTTTTCTGTCATGCTGAACAGCGGGATAGCAGCCTAGGGCTACTGACCCTGCTGTACAGAAATGCCTAAATGCTAAGGGCCTAATCTAATTTATTAACCTACACTATCCTAGAGTCGTAGCCTATCACCTATACCTAATATCCTATCCTAGTTATCCTAATCCTTATACCTATATATATCCTAAACCTATCCTAACTTGCTCCTAGCGTAAAATGCGTATAGGCTTGGTGCTCTGTGGTATTCTGTGATACAGACCAGCACTTATACGCACCTACTACTAAGCGCCTAACACGTATGGCACGTACTATCGTGGTACTACTGTGGTATGCTGTAATACAGACCTACGATTTGTACGCGCCTAAGAACCTAATCCTATTTGTCCCTACAATCCCTATTAGATCCTAGCCCTACTATACGTATTTATATATACTTATATAGATAGGTGCGGGATATCTGCCACCGGAGACCTATGATGACAGACGGACTGTACGTAGGACTTAGGTATGGTGGAGATGGTTTTCTGACGGCCAACTCGACGGACTCACCGAGCTGATCAGTACTGATGGCTAAAGGTGTCTTGGCCACCGTCTGAGGTGTGGGAAGGGTATCGAGTCAAAGTCGGATTAAACTTGTGACTGCTTTATTTCTTATTCTAGATGATCTTATATACTAAACTTATCCTATGTACACACACGCAACTTTACGGTTGTGTGCTGTGTGTGTAAGGTGCCATCTCAGCGGTATGTACCTTAGGTGAGTACATGATTTTCTCTTAATTGAATGAAAATTACGAACAATTATTGTTGCAGTAAAAACTCACGTAGGATTATATCGCTGAAATGGCATGTTCATGTGTGAACATTCTGGCCTCTCCGAGGAACAGGCCACTCCAGTTGGTATAATTCTATGGAGTCATCCTTGGCTGCGTCCTGGTTCATTGGCTGCTTCCTGGGAGGCTTCGGTAGATGGTTCGGCTGGCTGTAGACGGTGTTCCATGCAGTGTGCGTGGATGGTTGTTTGCTGTCTTGATGTGGTGCACGTTGCGGGAGTGGTGGATCCGATCTTGCTGATTTGGGATGTTTTCTTCGCTGATGTATTCTTGTTTTTGTACATGTGATTATCCTTGGACCATAACAAACGAATATAATTATAATTATCATCAATATTGTTGATGACACACAGCTCACTATGTATGTGTGAGACTGGATGTTTTTCCATATGTTGTCGTTAAGCTCTATGTCTAGATTCGATTATTTATTTATTGAGTGCTGGTATAAATCACTGAAACTTTCTATTACATCTTCCTTAGATACATTCAGTTTCTTATTTCTATTTGATACATATGTGTCTGTACTAAAATTTAATTGTTTTGAAAAAGACTCCGCTACCTGAATTGATAATGCTCTCTTAGCAGCAAGTCTGTTGTTAATGGATTTTATTATGCAGTTGTCGGCGATTTTTATTACTCCTACATCTCGAATAGTTATCTCCTCTCGCTTATTGTCACAAACTTTGGATATAGTGATACTGGATTTTGTGATAAACAACCATGAGTTTTGCATGCATAGTTGTTTCCAAATTATGTTACTTGACATTTCAAAGATATTCGTAGGACATTTAGTGGTGCTTTGATTTTTAAATAATTGGTCAACGATACAATTTTCATTTAATTGCATGTTCTTCACCACTCCAGGGAAGCAAAGAAACTGTTGGTACCTTTGTATACAGTCTTTAAATTCATCATGGTCTAGTTCAAAGTACAATTCATTATTGTAATCAACTGCTAAATATGGTTTTGACACTTCTATGCTCTCGAACGTATTGTTCATATTCTTCTTTAATTGGAAAATAGGCGTGTACTTGTATATGAGTCATATTCTCGACTATCCTTGTATCTAATAACAATTCTTGTACTATTCTAAGGTTGGACGGCATTTTCCTATTTGCGGATGATATTAAATCACTAACATTCTTGGGTGATAAAATGCTATACACGCTTGCCTTTGTTAAATATATCTCTAACAATCCATTGTAGTAGTTTAAGATTTCATCAATGTAATTATTGGCTAACTGGAATGTTTGCATAATCTGAATCTTTATACTATTGTGATTAGTAGTAACGTACCAATGATCATAGCTATTTATAGTGTCTATTACTTGAGACAGTTTCGTTTGAAACCCTGCTAGCTTGTTTCTTATTCTCTCTTCAGTACCATGACGACCGGTTGGCGCAGCGGGAGTGTAAGCGACTGCCACGCCGAAGGTCGCGGGTTCGATTCCCGCTCAAGTCAAACATTTGTGTGCTTGAACATGGATGTTTGTCTTGGTCTGGGTGTTTCTATGTATAATATGTATGTATTTACAAAAAAAAAAAAAAAAAAAGTATATATGTATGTTTATCCATTGTCTAGTACCCATAGTACAAGCTCTGCTTAGTTTGGGACTAGATGGTGTTGTGTGAATGTGGTAGAATATTATATTATTATTATATTATTATTATTTACTTGGGAAATAGCCGATATCATGATCTTAGTTTGGTGACTAGCTGCTTCCATAAATTTTTGTTGGTTTAAGTTTAATGAGTCTATATCTTTGTATACTTCATCATTTATACCAAACACCGAAGTTAAAAAATTTACCAGTAAACCCCTCTTCTTTCGTGTTTCATGAAAATCTGTGAAATATTCTTTGGTACGTTCATATTTTGTCTTTTGTTCGAGTAAATGATGATAAAATTGATCACAATGTGTATCTGTCGTTACAACATCTGCCCTCTTACAAAGTTGCTTAAACTTGGACAATGCACTTTCTATACTAGCATAATCCTGATTCAGTCGCTCTCTTTCATATGAAGTTTCTATACGAAACATGCCTCGATCTATGTTTGCTGTTCCTATGTGTTCAACATAAAATCCTGGTGACAGATTCTTCACGGTATATGTTTGTGTAGCAGTCATGGTACCGAACAATTGTAGTATTATTAGTAAACATAATAACCATTTCGACGTGCCTCCAAAGGACCTCGAACTTTTATTATTTTCGCATGTAGTTATATTCGCATGGATCTTGGTTTGTGCCTGATGACTTGCATTCGCATTTATAGGCAACGGAATAAGCGTGTGTATAGAACTTTTCTGAATGACGCCTGAGGATTTTTTAAGAGTAACTACTCTAACTAACCCGTCATTGCCTGTATGTATTTCCTTGACTTTTGCAAGTGGCCAACTACTCGGATTAATATTGTCTTCTTTCATAAGTACTAACGTTCCAACTGATATATTTTCTTCTGTTGTTTTCCATTTGTACCTTTGTTGTAATTGGTGTAAGTAATCACGAGTCCAACTTTTCCAGAAGTCTCTTTTCATTTTTTGAATCCTTTTCCATCTATTTAGAAGGTCTGTATTAATGTTAGACAGTGGATCAGGTATTCCTACTGCTTCTCGTCCAATTAAGAAGTGACTTGGTGTTAACACCACGTTATCATTTATGTCTTCACTTTGAGCACACAACGGCCTTGAATTTAAACATGCTTCTGTTTGATATAAAAAGGTAGATAATTCTTCATAAGTTAATGTTTGGTCTCCTATTACCCTGCGTAAGTGGTGTTTCATTGATTTTACTCCTGCTTCCCAAATACCGCCGAAATGTGGTGACGAGGGCGGAATAAAATGCCATAGCGTTCCCATGGCTGTCATACTGTTTTGAAATATGTCTGATTGGGTTGTTTCTAACAGTTCTTTATGTAAGAAATTAGCAGCTCCCACAAAGTTTGTAGCGTTATCGCTGTATATATGTGATACTGGGCCTCTTCTTGACATAAATCTCCGTAATGCTGCTATGAAACTTTCTGTCAACAAGTCTCCTACTAATTCTAGGTGTATAGCTTTTGTCGCTAGGCACACAAAAATTGCAATGTATCCTTTGTATGATTTATACCCTCTGCCTTTCATTGTCCTCACTTTTATTATTTATTGCTTCCCTGGAGTGGTGAAGAACATGCAATTGAATAAAATTGCATCGTTGACCAATTATTGAAAAATCAAACTAACACTAAATGTCCTACAAATATCACTACACTAAAAGTCAAGTAATATACTTTGGAAAAATCTATGCACTGGTTGTTTATAATAAACACCAATCACCGAGTTTGGGTGGATATTATCCGGCTCGAAGGACCACAATGAACAGCGGGATAGCAGCCTAGGGCTACTGACCCTGCTGTACAGAAATGCCTAAATGCTAAGAGCCTAATCTAATTTATTAACCTACACTATCCTAGAGTCGTAGCCTATCACCTATACCTAATATCCTATCCTAGTTATCCTAATCCTTATACCTATATGTATCCTAAACCTATCCTAACTTGCTCCTAGCGTAAAATGCGTATAGGCTTGGTGCTCTGTGGTATTCTGTGATACAGACCAGCACTTATACGCACCTACTACTAAGCGCCTAACACGTATGGCACGTACTATCGTGGTACTACTGTGGTATGCTGTGATACAGACCTACGATTCGTACGCGCCTAAGAACCTAATCCTATTTGTCCCTACAATCCCTATTAGATCCTAGCCCTACTATACGTATTTATATATACTTATATAGATAGGTGCGGCATATCTGCCACCGGAGACCTATGATGACAGACGGACTGTGGGTAGGACTCAGGTATGGTGGAGATGGTTTTCTGACGGCCAACTCGACAGACCCACCGAGCTGATCAGTACTGATGGCTAAAGGTGTCTTGGCCACCGTCAGAGGTATGGGAAGGGTATCGAGTCAAAGTCGGATTAAACTTGTGACTGCTTTATTTCTTATTCTAGATGATCTTATATAGTAAACTTATCCTATGTACACACACGCAACTTTACGGTTGTGTGCTGTGTGTGTAAGGTGCCATCTCAGCGGTATGTATCTTAGGTGAGTACGCGATTTTCTCTTAATTGAATGAAAATCACGAACAATTATTGTTGCTGTAAAAGCTCACGTAGGATTATATCGCTGAAATGGCATGTTCATGTGTGAACACATGCGTATTTTCGTTCGCGTGCGGATCAGGTCCGCATTCGGATGATAACACGTTCCTGGCCACACGCAGGACATAGATTTCGTTTACCACTACAATATCATACATGTCGCCAGTGACTCTCTCCGTATCAATTTTCATTTCTTCAGTTGCGATTATATGCGTACTATGACCATGCGTGCGAACTGCGTCACAGTAAAAACAACACTGAAGGCAGAAGAACGCCGTC
Organism: Euclidia mi; assembly: GCA_944739405.2. Classification (NCBI taxonomy): domain Eukaryota; kingdom Metazoa; phylum Arthropoda; class Insecta; order Lepidoptera; family Erebidae; genus Euclidia; species Euclidia mi. The sequence continues at coordinate 8,047,711 of OX123188.2, read as the reverse complement.
CGCATGCGGATAGCACGCACGCAGGCTGCACGTCCGCAACCAATCCGCGTTCCGCGCGCGTGATGCCCGCATGATAGAAAAACATGTATGAAATGATAGCATGCGTGCAGCCTGCATGCGGGCGAGATCCGCGCGCGGACGATAATACGCTTGACAGGAAAAGGGCCCTGATAGGCAGTATGTAATTGCGGCTACTTACAATGCTCCCTTTTTCCTGTCAGTAGCCTACCCGCATGCGGATATGGCCCGCATGCAGGAAGTTATAGGTGCTGGTACTTCCTTACTACACGTTTACGGGTCACTAGGTGGGCGTGTAGGCGTTGTAAGTCATGGCGATGCAGAGACGCATACGGGCGCAAACCCGATTGACAATAACGATTTACTTAACATAATATGGATGGCTGTATGAGTGTATAAACTCTTTCTTGGTTTCATATGTAATATAATATCATAGTGTCTAGAATTACCGTAGCCAGGCAGGAAGGTGTATCAGAAGTGCGCAGTGGAAGATGTAATACATCTACCTGACCACGATAGACAATGATCCAGACACAATGCACTGCGTTGCACAGTGATGAATTGAAATCAATCAATATCAATATTATATTTCACTTACCCGATATCTTTGCTGATGTCAGGCTTGAGCTAAATTAGACACATTCATACAAGTATATTGGCCAAAATAAATGAATGAAGTATCTTATACTTAGCTATTAAGCTGCAAACGCGACGTTTTCAGGACACGTTGGCACGTGGACGTCGATACCGGATTCACAATTTTCACAAATGTCAATCAAAAGTTCACAATGTCTTTTATCACAATTTACCGTTGCCAGCACTAGATCAGGCGGCATTCAAGACGGTTTACTCAATTTAATTCAATTCGCGTTAATTCAAAAGGCGATATTTTACGTACGAGACGACCAAGACCGGCGTGATAATTTTTTCAAGGCAAGGACGGAAGTGACAGTTCAGTGTGACCATTGTCAGAAATTTTCAATAGACTAAACAAAACGTTACTCAATCGATCCAATCGATTTGACTTATAATAAAAACTAATTCTATTTCAAACATCCACCCGCCCCGGACCGGCCTACCGGTCCGCTAATCGGTTGGTAGACGTGACAATGTTGCAACCGCTCTCCTCAGAATCGAACCGTCCACCAAGACCTCAGCAAATCGGGGAACTCTATCAGCCCCAGTTACCAAACGAAGGATGCGCCCCCTGCGCCATCTGAGTGGCGGAAGGTTAGCCTCCTTGATCAAAACGAGGTCACCAATCTTGGGTGGATCGGTCTTGTCGGTCCACTTAACGCGTTGCTGGAGTATGTGCAAATATTCCAAATTCCAGCAATTCCAAAAGCTCTCAGTAATCTGGCGTACCAATTCAAAACGCGAGAGACGACCAGGTCTCGTATCAATATAGGGGTACTCAGGCAAGGCGACAAGTGGGCGACCAATCAAAAAATGGCCCGGCGTAAGGGCCTCCAAATCATTCGGATCTGAGGAGATCGGGCACAATGGCCGAGAGTTCAAAACGGCCTCAATCTTACAAAACACAGTTGCGAGTTCCTGAAACGTAAGGACAGATTCACCGATTGTCCTGCGCAAGTGTGTTTTGGCCGATTTTACATCAACCAATTTTACAACATCATTCAAATAATTATACGTGCCCTTGACGTTAGTGCCGCAGTCAGAACGGATCAAGGAAGGCAGCCCTCTGCGGGATACAAATCTGTCAAATGTGGCTACAAACGCCTCGTTCGTAAGCGAGGAGACCAGTTCCAAATGAACGGCCTTTGTGGAAAGACAAACAAAAACGCACAAGTAGGCTTTGACAGTCTTGCTGTTTCGAAGTGTCGACGTTTTTACCAAAAAGGGACCAGCGAAGTCCGTGCCAACACCGTCAAACGTCCTGCTTTCAGTTACGCGATCTGCCGGTAAGTCCCCCATCAAGGGCTGCGTGGTAGAAGCCTTGAGCTTATAGCAAGGGATGCAGCGAAAGACTACACTCCGAATAATTCTTCGGGCAGACAAGATCCAAAATTCGCGTTGCAAAATGGCCAAGAGCGCATTACAACCAGCATGCGAATTTTTAAGGTGACGGTCAGTTACCAACAAGCGTACCAAATGACCGTCCTTAGGTAACAAAAGGGGGTGACGTGCTCCGTAAGGGAGGTTGGCGTTCTTGAGACGCCCTCCAACGCGCAAGAGAACCGTATCGTCCAAAAAGAGGTTCAATTTAGATATTGTTCCCGACAATTTCGATTTCCCTGACTTAAGGATAGCAATCTCCTTCTCAAAGTGCGCCAATTGCACAGAACGAACCCAAAAGGTGAGGGACTCCTGTCGTTCCTGTGGTGAAAGAAACGGTATCAGACGTTTTTGTTGTGGGTGCCTAAAATTAAAAACAAAACGCTTTATCCAAGCAGTGACACCTAACAACTTGTCGAGGGAGCTGTAACGATTTAACAAAAAATCGGGGTCGAAGGCGCATTCCACCTTCTCAAGAGCGAGTGTTCGTAGACCCGGCAAATTAGAAGTATTCAAAACTGGCGTTCGAGGCCAATCAATTTCTGGTCGACTCAACCATTCCGGACTCCACCACAGCGAATGACCTATCAAACTAGGCGTCAAGCATCCGCGCGAGGCACAATCAGCGGGGTTGAGCTCACCTGGCACGTGTCTCCAAACAAGTTTGACTTCGGATTTCTGGATTTGGGAAACGCGAATAGCGACAAATACCTCCAAGGTGTGGACAGAAGCCTTCAACCAACAAAGAACAATTTGGCTGTCTGTCCAGGCGTAAGTCCCATTAATACAAATGCTTTTACCCAAAGTGTTAAACACGTGGTTCAATAAACGTATAAGTAGGGCTGCTCCCGAGAGCTCCAATTTCGGGATGGTCAAAGATGTACGAAGGGGTACCTTGCTCTTCACCATGATCAGGGAAACCCTCACCTGACCTGAGGCACTAACTGTGCGCAAGTACACCACGGCCGCGTGCCCACGCTCCGAGGCATCACAAAACCCGTGAAGGGTGGCCTTGTACTTCCCGGGAGGTAGGATGGGACTAGACAAGGAGATCTCGTTGACGGCAGGAAGTGAGGATACAAAAGAGGTCCATTCCTCAACAAGAGTGCCGTGCAGAGGTTCGTCCCAGGTCAATCCTGCTGTCCAAAGCTTCTGCAAGAAGCATTTTGCCCAAAATATAATTGGACAGATCCAACCGTTCGGATCAAAGGTTCTGGCGACAGTAGACAATACGAGACGTTTAGTCCAAGAACACGGCAATTTCAAGTCTACGTTATATGTAAAGATGTCTTGGACTGGTCTGTACTGAACGCCGAGAACAGCCATCATGGCGGGGTTGTCAACAATCTCAAACAAATGTGGATCCTGCTGATGATCCTCTGGCAAGCCTTCCAAAAGCGCTGGTGAGTTGGAAATCCATTTGCGCAACTCATAACCAGCGGAGGCCAAAATACCTATCAATTCGTCCCGCAGGAGGATCGCCTCGTCCGCTGTGGAGGCGCCCGAGCAAATGTCATCGACGTAAATATCGTCCTTCAAGATGGCAGAGGCTCGTGGGAAACGTAGGCCTTCGCGGTCTGCGAGCTCCCAAAGAGAACGTATTGCCAAGTAGGGGCTTGACCTTAACCCATACGCATTAGTATTGAGCTCGTAGACGACCATGGGATCACGAGGAGACTCTCCAAAGGATCAGCTGGAAGCGACGGTCATCAGGGTGGATAATAGTCTGCCTGAACATCATTTTTATGTCGGCTACAAAGACAACCTGATGTCGTCGGAAGCTGGTGATGACATCACAAAGGTCCTTGACCAACTTGGGACCAGAATACAAGCACTGGTTCAAGGATACGCCTGTTGAAGTCTGCGCAGAACCATCAAACACTGTGCGCAGCTTGCCAGTTGATGGCTTCAATACCGCGTGATGCGGGAGAAAATAGTGCTCCACCGAACGCCAATCTAAATTTGACACAGACATGTGTCCCAATTGTTCATATTCTCTCATGAACTCAATGTACTTCTGTCTGAGCTCCGGATCACGACCCATGCGACGCTCCATAGCCAACAATCTCTTTTCGGCTAAAGGTCGTGACTCACCAAGTGGAGGCCGAACAGACAGAAAGGGCAGCTTCGTGATGATCCGACCAGAACGGAGTCGACCAGTGTTGTTCTGGAAGAACAGCTCGCACTCCTCATGTTCTGGATTCAAACGGGCAACTTGAGGGGGCTCCTCTACTTCCCAAAAACTCTGAACCGCATCAGAGAGAGCGGAGCCTACAGCCAACAAATTGTCAAGTTCAGGTGGAGGGGGGTCCCTAGGTACAGGTCCCATCAAAGCAAATCCAAATATGGTCGGGATGGCAGTCAAACCATTTGGCACCAAGACCCTTTTCCCACCAATCAAAATTCCACCGAGGACATCAGAGCCAATCAACAAGTCGATTTGTCCCGGTGCGGTGTGTCAAATTTGGGGTCTGCCAGCTCCAATCCCGATGTCAAATTCACCACAGCAGCAGGTAGCTGCTTCTGTGGGTGCATACCCAAAATATTCTTCAACACAATAGCCGAGGTTTTAATCCTCGGGTGTGAAGATCCAACAGGACCAAACAAAACCTTAACTTGCCCTTCAACATTAGAGGCTACGTCCCCTATGCCCCGTATACAATTTGGAAAAGAGCCTATATTTAATTTAACCTGCCCTACCAAATAAGTGGAAACAATGCAACCTTGAGAACCTGTGTCCAATATAGCACGGACAACAACAGAGGTCCCCGTGGGTCCCCAGACCCTAACAGCAACCGTTGGTAGGATAACGGTCTCAATGGGGGTGGTTGGCGTTATAGGGCAGGTGTTAATTACCTATTGTTGCCTGGACGGCGACCGTTGGCCAGGACCAGGCAAATCAAAATGGGGGTGCGGCTTGAAGTCCTCAAAGGCGCGATGACTCGATCCGCGCGCCATCTGTGGGGGGTCATAATGACGCACCCGCACAAAACGAGGTGGGCGCGAGTCAAGGCGGGGACGCTCCGCCAAAGGAGGGGAATACCTGGGGCAGCAGTCATAGTGCTGGTGACGCTGAGCGGTCGCACATTCTGGTGCGCGAGAGAGAGGAGGCGTGCGCACGCTACGGTTCTCCAAGCGGGGTGAGTGACGATCAATTGAGCGAGGCGACTCTCGGCTACGCGCCGGTGAGCCTCGGCTGCCACCTTCAAAACATCCGCCCGTGCGCGGCGTCGGCTGGTTGGACAAGCGGCCTACCTCTCTGGCATTCATGCAAGGAATGTCCAAATGCTGTCCTCCACAGTGAGGACAGGGGCGAGAGTTTGGGCAGTCTCGCTGGTAGTGGGACCCCAAGCAAGAGAAGCAAAGGCGGCGGGCATTCGCGATGCGCCTGCGAGAGGCGACATGCAGGTCCAAGAATGCCCTACAATTGGCCGCTCTGTGCCCCGTGACCTTGCAGTAGGAGCACTCCGCTGGGCTCTGCGTGACCGCAAAGCGAGGAGGGCGCCGGTCAACATTGGCTCGGGTGTGACCGCGAGCCTGCTCCTTGACCTTGGGCGGCTGCGTCTTAGCCGGCGTGTCACCACCGGAGTTGTCCAAGACCCGGCACTCATCCTCCAGGAACCTCTCCAGGTCAGCAAAGGGGGGCAGATGGGTCGCGCTATCCCCACCAAAGCGCTGTTCAAAACGCGACCTCAGGTCGGCAGGCAGCTTCTTCAGCACAATGTGCACCAATAGATAGGACCATTGGTCCACGGGCAGGTCAAGGCACTTAAGTGCGTTGATGGCCACCAAAAGCGGGTTCAAAAGTTGGGTGCGCAACCCAGAGACCCGGGGTGAGCGTCGGCAAACCCAAAATCTGCTCGATGTGCGTGTCGGCGAGGCCACGCTTATTATGGTACCTACGGGTAATTAGGTCCCGAGCCGTCTGGTATGCCTCGTCAGACACGGGCAGATGCTGGATGAGGCCCTTAGCCTCCCCATCCAGAACCGACATTAAATATGCCAATTTTTGTGCTGGCCGAAGGTCAGCCCTGTCATTGACCAGGCTGTCGAACAAATTAACGAAGCCCAGGTAGCTTCCTAGGCAGCCATCAAAATGGGGGAGGTCCAAAGTAGGGAGCCTACTCACCAGCCCCGGTGCTGACCTAGGAAGCTCCTGCTTCAGGCCGGGTTGCCCTTCCCTATCGGCAACTAGTTGTCTCGCACTATTGGAGACAGCATCATACAGGTCTAAGACCTGGGCATAGTCTTCGCTGACCTTATTTCGCTGGTCAGCGGTGAATTCATTTACTGACACTTCAAGACAGCAAGCGCTGAAAGTGCGGAACTGCTGTTCCACACCTGCCAGGCGATCATCGATCCGCTCGTACCTTTGAAGTAAGGCCTGCTGGCGATCAGGCCGGTTCACCAAGGCACTGGCCGAGGCAAACCAGCGCAAATCTGATGCAATAGCACCAGCAGCCGCACGCAAGTCCTTGATAGCTGACATAATCAAAATTCAAAAGAGCCCGGACAAGCGTTAAATAAAATTAACAATCAAAACTTAATATTTGTTAATTCTTTGAAACCAACAAAGTATCAGCCTGTTTACTGCCAGTGCGGCAAGTGACAGGTATCTACTGTCCAACAAAATTAATAGTTTCAATATATTGAAACAAACACAAAAGTTATCAAAAGTTGTAACTTATAACAAATTAAAAGTTGAACTTCAAATTAATTAATGAATTAATTGCAACAGACAGACTGGCTGTGTTATTTGAGATATACAATAGTAAGTAAGCACAGAATATGTGTTACCTAGCAATATTATCTATATTATAACAAAACAAAGTTTATTAATGTGACCCGCCCAAGTGGCAAGGTCAAGTTGGTTGTTATAATGTTTATGAATATATGCAATAAACTAAATTTACTAAATTTATTGATACATACAGCTGTTATGTATCCAAACAAACTGACTTATTAATGCAACAACAAATTTAAGTTACATTTTTCAACAATACAAATCAACAATTACTGATTGAGGTTATGTGCGACAATGTGTTTCAAATTATCTAGGTCAACTTATGCAATTAAATATTATGTATTTTAGACAATAACTGACCTGACAAACACTACAATACTGTCAACCTGTTAAGAAATGAGATGCTTAGCTCAGATACAAGTTTACAATATAGGCACAGTTAACCACGCTCTTGCTATCAAAAATTGTGTCTAGAATTACCGTAGCCAGGCAGGAAGGTGTATCAGAAGTGCGCAGTGGAGATGTAATACATCTACCTGACCACGATAGACAATGATCCAGACACAATGCACTGCGTTGCACAGTGATGAATTGAAATCAATCAATATCAATATTATATTTCACTTACCCGATATCTTTGCTGATGTCAGGCTTGAGCTAAATTAGACACATTCATACAAGTATATTGGCCAAAATAAATGAATGAAGTATCTTATACTTAGCTATTAAGCTGCAAACGCGACGTTTTCAGGACACGTTGGCACGTGGACGTCGATACCGGATTCACAATTTACACAAATGTCAATCAAAAGTTCACAATGTCTTTTATCACAATTTACCGTTGCCAGCACTAGATCTGGCGGCATCCAAGACGGTTTACTCAATTTAATTCAATTCGCGTAAATTCAAAAGGCGATATTTTACGTACGAGACGACCAAGACCGGCGTGATAATTTTTTCAAGGCAAGGACGGAAGTGACAATTCAGTGTGACCATTGTCAGAAATTTTCAATAGACTAAACAAAACGTTACTCAATCGATCCAATCGATTTGACTTATAATAAAAACTAATTCTATTTCAAACACATAGTCTTTTCAAGACTGTGTTGAGTTCATATTAATTATTTATAAATACGAAATATCAAATGACGACCTCTATTATCGAAAGAGAACATACCTATCGATTGAAAGTATGACGGTCAAGTCAGCTTTCTTTTAGGTTTGCTGACGTTGTATTGTTTGTTCTCTCTTAATTTCTTTGAGGTATATTTTGAAGTTATTTTCAACTTCGTATAGTATATGGATGGAGTCGCTATATCTCTAGGGACAAAAGAGGTGAGATTGTTTGTTCATCATCATCATCATCGTCCCTATATATAAACTGTCCCACTGCTGCATGGGCCTCTTCTCACATGTCTTTCGAGAACATTATGGAGAACTTAAGAAAAACTTAAGAAAAACATCCCGAGGAAACCTGCATGGTCGAGACCATGCAGGTTTCCTCGGGATGTTTTTCTTCACCGTTAAGCAAGCGATAATTAACAATTGAATACGCACATAACTCCGAAAAGTCATTGGTGCGTGCCGTGGATTCGAATCCGGACCCTTTGCGTAGCAGTCTGTCGGTCTCTCCACTAGGCTATCGCTGCTTTTTGTTTGTCCATAATGTATTATAATTTATTATTTCTTACTGTATACCCGTAGCTCATAACGTGATTTTATGAACTTTTGAAACAAAAGTAATAGTTTATGAGAAAAGCACGTTCAACCAAACGAACAAACTCTTCAGCTTTTTAATATTACTATAAATGATTTTGGTTCAGCTTAACGTACGTGGCTGGTCAGGTAGTATAAACTTGGAATCTCTTAAGACTGGTTGCCTTAAGCCTCATGAATATGCATGGGAACTTCCGAATGCTGAAATATATCATACTAGTTACGTTAGGCAGTGTGTGTTTCGCAAAGTAAAACTGTATATAACATAACACACATAACATAACTTCACGCCTTTATCCCTGAAGAGGTAGGCAGAGGTGTATAACTCAACCACACTTTGCTAGTTATGTTTCGTTCTCAATGTAATAGCGGGCTAGCCCATTGCCACCTACCGGGCACATTATTAAGCAAGCGGTAATAAAATTAACGTTAAATTTTTAAAGCACACATAACTTCGAAAAGTCAGAAGTGTCTGCGCGGGGTACCTGGAGATGGAACCCGAGACCATCGCCTCGGCTGTCCGTTAAGCCGTATACAGACTTTGCGAGGCATGCGCTGCGCACGGCGCACAGCGCATGCCTCGCAAGGTGTGTACCTTTATATTCGTGGCGAGGTATGTGCTATGCACGTGCGAGGGCGAGCCAACGAGTGTCGGCAAATGCTACAAGATCAAAGTGCCTCAGTGCGAGCATTATATTAGTTGTGGACGTAGCCGCGCATGCACGTTCGAGGTGTGCACCGCGTACAATATCCACGTACGCCTCGACTGCGAAAATGAAACTGCGTTTGTTCGGGCCATACAGCGCGCAGCGCATGCTCGGGCCGATCCAACCCACACAGCAGCAGTCAAGATGGCCTTTGCATCGCGTGCGCTTATCCGCTGCCGCTTTTATAATTATTAATTCAATTATTAAAAAAAAGGAAAGAAAAAGTCGTCGTCGTTGGTGGGTTAAAAAGTTCTTCCGCCTGCGTTATGAATGCGGAAATAAGCTGTAATAAAATTTCTTTGTCGTCCATAATGCGTGCGAACATCACAGCGACGCGGACACAACCGTCCAAACTCAACGCACTGCTCGCAATGAGCCGGGCAGCCGGCTGCCGCACTACGCACACGCGCGGCTCGCACGCGCGCGTCTGTGCGTAGCACATGCCTCGCAACAAACATGAAGACAGACAAACGAGGCGTTTGCTTCGTACGCGATGGCTCGACCCGAGCATATGTTGGTATAGTTTTTCAACACGCACGCCTCAAACAGAGGCATTCGTTGTGCGCCGTTCGTAGCGCATGCCTCCCAAAATCTGTATCCACCTTTACGTACACCACTGGGCTATCGCGCTTTTTTCTAATCTGTATATATGTTTATAATTCTTGCGTTACTGACTGACTGACAGACAATGCACTGCCAAAACTATCGACCATTTAAAGCTAAAATTTGGGATGTATCTTTCTTGGGGACCGTAGTTGTGTACGAAGAAGGGATTTACCGAAATTCCCACGGCATCGAAAAGAAATATTAAAAATAAATTAGACGGGTGAAGCTGCAGATATCCTCTAGTAAACTCTGTTAATGAATTTATTTTAACGTAGAGTAATGAATACTGATTGTGAGATAAAGCGAAAATTGATTGCAATAAGAGCTTTTAGCACGCTGTAAAATTTAATAAAATTGAGAATGGGATAATGATTTAGACCTGCAAACAAATCCCATTAGTATTTTTAAATTTTTACATTATATAATTCAATCATTAGAAAATTCCAGATATGTCATAATAGAGCCTTCTGAAGCTAGAAACATGACATACGACCGCTCAAGATAGAGCGAAATGGAGAAGACAGATAAGGAGAGATGTATATATAGACTGCCTCCGTGGTCCAGTGGATTTTGGGTTCATCCGATAGTCACCCAACAGCTTTTTCTTTTCCAAATTGTCCTCACAATTACTGGAAATTACGACAATCTCCTCCCAATTACGTTTTTTAATATTTTATTTTTATAATCAAGACTTTCCATGTCCCTTATAGCTGAACGTTTTTGAATTTCGTCGATAGATAAGTCTGTATCGAAGGGCACGATCTCCATTTTGACTCTACAAGAAAACGCGCGATCAAATGTACTTCAAAATGGCGGTGCATGTATCTACAAGCGTGCAGCTGACGCCCGCGCTTGATCAGAAGCGCGCGCTTGCGTGTGTACATTTTCGACTACCCTCTTTGTTCGCGCGTTACCATAGCGCGTGCTTCAAAACGCCTAATGTGTACTCGCTCAAGGTTGAGCATCTTCTGGTAAGACCTGGAGGTGGCAACCAGCTACTTCTACGCCACTCGTCTGCCGCGTGCTTTATAGCAGCAGTAATGGGCAATTCTGTTGTATGTTGACGGTGTCAAACGATGTGGTGATTGGCCCCTAGGTCTTCTATGTACTTTGCCACATACAATCAGTTGGAATTATTCATAGACACACGCCTTTATCACCGAAGGTGTAGGCAGACGTGTAAAATTACACCCACATTTCTCGATGTATTGAATTCAGGTCCCATATAATATGGGGTAGTCTATTGCTGTGCTGCCACTGAGAATTCGGAAAACCCCAGAAACACTTTTGTCCGACCCGGGACCATACCGTATCCACTGGACCAAGGAGGCAACCAGTTTGAAGGTATTTATTCAATCTTTTTAAATAGTGCGTACATAATTCAGTCATCTATGTCACCCTGGATCGAAATTAAGAGCAGGTGGGTCGTCTACTTATTTCCAATCGAAAGCATTAAATGAAAGTAAACTTCACCTAGACACAATGTAAAATCTCCACCAAGAAGTTTACTTAGTTCTTACAATAACAATTTTAGAAAAAAATATAACGGCCAATATTAAAGAAAACAACATGTATCGTCTGGGAAGTTTTTGATAATTATAGACAATGTTGGTGACTTAAAATAAGATCAAGGCTGTCTTCCTTAAACCAGTCCACGTATATGTTTAAAAATCCTATTGATATTTCAAACTTTATTATTATCATAAGATTTCTATTTAAAAATCATGGTTCAGTAGATAGCGTATGTGTCAGTTGATCAGGAGGTCCCAGGATCGATTCTCGGGTCGCAAAAGTCTGGCTTTATCGTAGCGAAGTGCCCGGTAACTGCGATAGTCTCGCTGCCTATTACTTGGGACCTACAAATTCATAATATGGCGAAATATGGGTGTAACATTATACCTCTGCCTACCCCTCCGGGGGACAGGCGTGAGTTTGTAAAATATATTTTTGTTTATTTTAACTCTCCTATTGCAGAGCACGAGCCTCTTCTCGTTTTGAGTTCACTGCGATGGCCAAACATCTACACGACACACCGAGTTTCCTTATAACTCAATTAGTTGCCCACAGCTATGCCCGTTTTATATTTTCAACACGTGTTTTATTGTTGTTAGGGGCGGAATATTGAAAATTCCTTCCATAATGAGTAAAGTGAAATATCCCCGATAATCACATTCACGACGCTTAAAGGTACGTATACAATTCCCGATAGTAGTTCTACATATGTATGAATTGCATTAAGCTGTTCTATATCGAGACTACGGCTAGTAGACGTACCTATGTACATAAACAAACGGATTAGTCGCAAACATGTGTGGAATCAATATTTGTTGAGAGTTCCGCCTCGCTGCTAAGCTGGTTGTCGGACGTTTTCATAGCGTTAGCTGTCGGTAAGCCACTACTCAGATATAGGAACTTCGACTACCTATATCAGTGGTTAAACTTCTAACAAGTAGGGTATTAAATGAAACTCTTAGAAATGTGTTCACACATCTATTGTATTATAATATATAAGTTTGCCACACTATAAACAAGGTGCCCTTATTTTAATTTTTACTATGATGCTACGTCAAGCCTTTTGTGTCCTAATCACTAAGTTCTATATTATGTTCCTGACACAGTTGTTGTGAATTGTTCAATCAAATAAGATAGCTATACAGTGCGACAGCTACTATGTAATCTAAAGCTTATGATTTAATATACTTTTTACTGCTTTACTGCTGACGCTTTCCCATTATCATGTTTCTGATTGAAGACTCTTGCATTGGAGCCTATGGTTTACTTTCTGACATATTGCAATACTGATCGATGGCGAATAATTTCTAATACAAACCACTGAAGGCATCAATAGCCTAATGGAAATACTAACATACGGCCATGGCAGAGGGTTTCGGGGTCAAAACAACGGCGCGCACCTCTGCCTTTTCAAAGCTATGTGCGTATTAAGTGGTTAATGATTGCTTGCCCTGTGCCTCGGAGAGCACATCTAGCCATCGGTCCCGACTGTCATGAAGATCTTTACCATATTTCTATGGGCAGTAACCTAAAATATACTGACACTGTCATGACGTATAGCTATCCCTATGGGTTGAGGAGGTCAGACGGCAGTTGCTCAGTGGAAAAACGAATATTCTCTCTAAATTGATATGATTAGGGAGCGGAGTAAAACTAAAACACTGCTAATGATGACAACTACTTGATTTTCCGAAATTCGAAAGAAATCAACAACGCAAGTTACATTGCGCGCTAACTATGAGGTGCTTAAACCGCAGGGCCTAAAGCCCTGTCAATACCACTGTACATATTAGCAACCACTCGTCTATATCTTCGCTTCAGCAGTATCACTGATTTGCCAAGCACGAGTAGGTTCTGTGGGTGCCGGTGCTCAGCTGGTTCTTTCTGATGTTTCTGCTTTTTGCGTCTGTAGATTTGGATCTCGACTGCTAAGGCTATAGCTGGAAGACAGTAGTTTTATGTTAATTCATTATTTATCTTGGGCAATTCAGAGGTTTTTATTTAGCTAGAGACTTAGTTTTGCCTCTAAGACATTTTCTTACTGGTCTCCCACGTGGCAGAATTCTAAAAGCTCTAGAAGCTGTTATCACACTTGTAATACAATGATAAACATTATATTACTACCTCCAGTATAGCATTATGTAATGGCAAGATAAGGGTTTCTAGAGCTTCTTTAAATCCAACAAGAATGACTTAACTGTATAGTTGACGACATACTTTTACCAGTCCTAACAATGCAATCAGATATAATATGTCATCCACGGAATACATGTTAGTATATTTATAACTTTTACATTGTTTTATCTGCCAAAAGATGTCCGATTCCGAGCAAGCAGAATGCACCTCGTAGCATTCGTAACGACACTGTCTCTAAACCTTTTGTGGACTCTGGTTGGGTCTGTAAATAGGACTTTAATTAGGTATTTATAGGCATGGCAGGCTAGAGGCATTAGCCTTCTCAGCATTGTTGGCAAATTGTATGCAAAGGTACTTATTGAAAGAGTTATGAAAGTAACAGACAAGAAAATATGGGATGTACAAGCGGGATTCCGAAAGGGTATGGGATGCACGGATCAAGTTTTTTCCTTGCGAAGCATAGCCGAAAAGTTTTTGGCCAAAGGTCAAAAGGTCTATTGCGCATTCGTGGATTTGGAAAAGGCTTACGATAAAGTGGTGAGGAATGAAATGTGGTCGGTGCTGTCAATGAATGGGGTGAACAGCAGCCTCATTCGAGCTCTGAAATCCCTTTTTGAGGATTCTAGAGCTTGTGTGAGGATAAACGGGGCATACACTGACTGGTTTACCATCGAGGAAGGTGTTAGACAGGGATGTGTAGCGTCGCCGTGGCTGTTTAACCTCTTCATGGACAGTTGTATGCAAGATTTAAAACATAGTGACTGCGGATTAAGGATGAATGGGTTACTCGTCAAATGCCTCATTTATGCTGAAGATCAGGTAATACTTGCATCTTCAGCGGAGGAGTTGCAGGAGATGGTAGCAATCATGCATGGTGCGTTAGAGGGGAAAGGAATGAAAGTGAATGTAAGAAAAACGAAAGTTATGGTTTTTGAAAAGGAGGAATGCGTTACGGCTTGTAATGTTTTGATCGATGGACAGCGAGTGGAACAAGTGAATGAGTTTGTTTACTTAGGTACGTTGTTTCCAAGAGATGGTAAGAATGAAGAAGATATTGAAAGGAGAGTTAATGCAGGTAATAGTGTGAATGGAGCTCTGAAAGCGTTTATGAACAGTCAAAACGTGTCCAAAAAGGCACGTTTGGCTGTACATAGAGGTGTGTTAGTGCCTACCCTTATGTATGGTAGTGAAAGTTGGGTATGGCAGAAGAGATTTGAAAGTAAAATAAATTCTGTAGAAATAAGAGCAGTGAGAAGTATGTGTGGTGTGTCTTTGACCGACAGAGTAAAGAATTGTGTGATACGAGAGTGGTGTGGGGTAAAAGAAGATGTAGTGACAAGCATTGAGAAAGGCATGTTAAGATGGTTTGGGCACATGGAGAGGATGGATGACGATAGACTGACAAAGAACATATATAAGGCAAGTATGAATGGAACAGGACAAAGGGGAAGACCTAGGCGGACGTTCTCTGACCAGATTGGAGACATCCTGAAAAAAGGACAAGTCAGAAGTACCCTTAACAGAAGCATGCATGAGAAACTTGATGGGAGTGAGTGAAGCAAGTGAGGTATGTCAGGATCGTTGCAAACGGCGTTCCGTAGTCTCTGCCTACCCCTCCGGGAAACAGGCGTGAGTCTATGTATGTATTTATGTAATTAGGTATTTAATAGAATAGATAATTATAAGATCTACAATATCTTACATTCAAAGTATTTCTGGGCGCAATAGAACATTTTGATTTGCTTGGGATCAAAAACTTTCCTATTTGTAAAGATTGTGTAGAATATCTAAAATTTACTACATTGCTATCTCGTGGTGTGATAGTTGTGAAGTTGATGTTGAATTGGCATCTTTTTGGAGAGGCTTTGTTGGTAATTTTATCATATTTTTATATTTATTTAGTTTACCTGTGACTGAGCAGTGGCATCTACAATATCGCTGCTCTGCCTGTCACTCTCAGTGACAGGCTCCGACCTCCTGGCCTGTTCTGGAAGATTCTTGTACTCATCTGTTGTCATCTTTCCTAAGATACCTGCCTCGAACAGCGTCATGACTCTGTTAAAATATAACATAACATAACTTCACGTCTTTTATCCCCGAAGGGGTAGGCAGAAGTGTATTACACACCCACACTTCGCCAGTTATGTTTCGGTGCCAATGTAATAGGGGGCGAACCTATTGCCATCTACCGGGCACACAAATAAAGGCGTAATTTTATTGGCAAACTAGCTATTTTTAGGTAATTTGACAAAGTGCGGTTAAACAATGCACACAAAATAGAGATCTGGTTCCAAATTATAGAGAGCTTTTACTATGGCAACAAAAAAACTGATGAATATACGTCTTTTATGTAGTGGTAAATAGATTATATCGCGTTTTAATACGCAAACATCTTTCTTCCTCGACTTACAACTTCATTGCTAGCTATTTTGGCGGTTTACAACTAGGCGGTTCGAATAAAATATGTGATTGCATGAAATTTAATGTTCATAGTTCCTTCAGGTTTAGACGACCCCGTGGCGTAGTGGCACTGTAAACAACAGCCGCGCGGAAGATTGCGAGTTCGATTCCCGCTCAAGTAGACCACTTGTGTGTGAAAATGGCTGTTTGTCTTTGCTTGGGTGTTTCTATGTATGTATATCTAGTGTACATAAAACAAGCTCTGCTTAGTTTAGGACTAGATGGTTATTGTGTAGAATATTATTCCTGTCCAAGCGTAGTAGGGTATTAAACAAATTTGATGAAGAGTAGATCAAAATCGTAGCTCTATGCGATACCTATCTGTACCACAGACTGAGAAAGGCAATTGCCTTTGCAGATTACAAGGACAAACTTTAGAATTGTTTGTTGAAATTAAATTATATGTCACTTACACGTTGTTGAACGTTTCAAGGTAGGGACAGCCTATTTGTAGAGCGATCGCCGAGTATCTAGTGTACAGCTTTTCACTTAAGTGGAAATTGTGAGAGCCTGAAACAAATTGGACGTTTGCTTATAATGATTGTGCACATTTGTATATATTATAATCATTGCGTTACTGACTGACTAGTATACGAGTTACAGTTAAATATATTAATACATAAGTTCGTTGAGGACTTTGGTTTCCTGAAATTAATATGGGATCAGGCAGAAACAGTTCAATAAAAAAGAATGTGCGGCCGTGGCTGCAGCCATCTCTAGTAATTAAATTAACACTTTAAAACTTTTTTTCTAATCACTTGAAAAAAGATGAGCTTAGATGAACGGAAATGCGTAGTTTAAATCGTGGTAACTTGTAGTCTGTCATCTCTTGGTTTTGAATGGTGTAACTCATGTCGAAATTTCGAACACATAAATGGTAATTTGCTTTTTTCACACGATTAGGTAGGACCCGTTGTCTCTTCAAGCTTCCGCAGTACACTCCCAGACATAAGCCAGTCAAATCGAGGATTTTGCCCACAATACCATGCTGACCATACAATTAGTATAATGTTTGATGTCAGTTTGCCATCTTTTCGCAAATATATTACTTGCTTCGTGTACTTTGATTAGTCGCCTCTGGCACCTAAGGAATGAAATGGATGATGACACTTGGTATTCTTATTCCGTCAGCGAAAAGATAACATACATTATAAAGTCGTTTGTTTTTATTTAACACAAGAGTTTACTGTAAATGTAAGAGACGAAACTACAATAACATTGATTCTCAAACTCCCAGCGGCCTTGAAAATATTAATTTTAATTCGTAACATTTTATTTGGAAAACGAAAAGATTGTAAATACCATCTGTATTTATCTTTTGCTCAAAGCTTTCATCAAAACCCTACAGCTATTACGATACTATTGCTTTATTCATCTTATTTGTGGCGTTTTCCGTAACTTAATATACGGTTAGGCAACAAAGCGATGTTAATATTATTACGGCCGTTTGATGTCTTTTTCTGGAGACGGCTGTTCGGATGATATTGTTAAATACGTTAACTTCGCTATAGTAGATCATAATTAGGCTACTTTTGTGTAGTATTCTGGCAATGCCTATTTAAAGAACTATTGTGCTGATAGCATATTTTTTTCTATCGCGCACTCGTAAAATCATTCTTGGTTGCGGGCTTAGGATCGGTCTATCCGGAGAGCCCTGGAGCATGTCTACGTACAGCTGTAGGTCTCTAGGCTAAGATAAATTCGTAAAGATAGGGAATATAAGGAAATATTCGGCTACGAGTAACAAAATCGGTAATATTCACTATTCTATAAAGCTGAGACCTGCTAGTATAGAAACAGCTGGTCACGGAATTAGAAGAAGCGTGTCAAGCCGATCGGATCTTTAAAAATGCAAAATACGAAGAAGTAGAAGAAAAATCTAGAATAGTTTCATAGGATTCGTCATATCTCAAAAGATCGTAGTACTAAATTTGCGGTTCTGCCCGGTCCTAATACGCGCTGTGAAGTACATGAGCCCTTTGTTACTCTGCGGGCCCCAAGACCACGTACTTATTAAAGCGGTAATTGGTTTCTGTGTGAATTGTTGACAACATGGACATAAGTCTCATCTCGGCAACTTGTATGGTACTGAATGTAGTGCTCTTCTGATGTAAGGGGTCTGAATCTAATGCTCTTATTATAGAAAGGGTTGTCTTCTAAACGGCAAAAACTTCACCTTCATTTATGTGAGCTTGGGCAATACTGCTGAAACCTGAAAACATAGCACGTCTTTTTCTAACCTTTACACATCTTTAAGCTGTTATACGGGTCTCTATTATTAGGTTTAAAAAAAAAACTATTTCACTGGCTAGAAATAAAATGTATATTGGAACTTGAATAAATGCGTACTTTAACAAAGGAAAAGTAAAATAATAGAAAGAAATAGTACGTCCGACCAGTAAGGAGATTGAACACCGAGTGAGTTCTCTCGTGCCTCCGTCTAGGGCTAGTACTAAAACGCTGAAGGGGCAAGATAAGTTTTTGCGGCGATCAGCCAAAAGTATTACAAGGCCAGGGTATAACAACTCCCCGCATAAGACCGAAATTCGGGGAGGGTGTCCGAATTTCGGAGGACTTAGAATTCTGTTTCCCTTAACCGCGGTGCTTGGATCTGTGAATCTTCAATATCTTTACTGTCTATATCAATCTCATTATTGGTCGACGTTATATTAAATTTTGGAATTATATGATATATTTTCACAATTATGAGAACTATGATTATCATAATTACTAAAGTTATAAAAGTATTAATTGCAAAGAAATGTGTTCCATATTTCACTAGTGCTGGTTCTTTATGAATAATGTTATCTAAGTTTGTTACTAACTTCTCACTTTCTCTACTTAAAGTTAAATCCTTAAGATCTATGTTTTGTAGTGCATTAGGGGACACGATTATAGACACATGGTCTGAATTAGACTCTAGTTAACAGCATGAGTCGTTGGTTATACTAAAATCTAGCCTAGGAACGGAGATGCTTATGTTAATGGCATTGTCCGACGGTATGAGTTTCGTACTTTTGGTATACACTATGCTCTTTTTTGGGGTATGTAATAACCCTATTCCCGACACTAACACTTCACGTATTTCCGAAACACTGCAATCAACGTATACTTTACTTGGGCGAGTTTGTATGTAAAGCCACCGATTGTTACACAGTGGTTGCCAAATGTCTAACTCACCTGAAATCGTTTTTGTTTTGCACTGTGTAGGGATAGCACTTGTCGATTTTGATAACAGTTCACTTTCACACGAAGGGTTTTCACTAATTAGTAATACCGTAGGTACTTGACACAGGAAGAACTCAGAGTTTACCGTCTTACACATATCTAAACTATCTAAAGTAAAATAACTAATATTATCATTAGAAACAGCTGTATAAATGCTAGAAGATTGAATCATGCTAAATGTATTGGGGTTGCTTAAACCGTGAGGGGTTGGCAAAGCCAAGTTATGATACAAGTAAAAATCATCATTTGTTACCAAAGGAACTTGTAATACAAACACAAGCTTATTCTTAAAATAATAGCAACTTACACTAGATACACTTAAAATTAAATGAATGTTTTCTAAACTAATCAAGATTGGGATTCTAAAACCTCTAGGTAGATGCCTGTCGTTTTGAACGAGCTCGTCATAGAGCTGAGCTTGGGGAAGTATGTTTGGATGTAGAGTGTTTTGTTTAGTCAATAGTATAGCATTAATGAAATCTTCGAGTTGGAAGGAGAGCATCATCAACGAACTTTCAAGGATATTAAGTATAGATAGGGCTTTTGTTTCTATAATCAAAGTATTTGAAACATTCGTAATGTTATTTGTTATGCGAATAAAATTATTTAATGCAGTATGCAAGTTTTGTTCGTTAATACTAAGTTTATTTATAGTTTTCTTAAACGACTCTAACGTGGAATTAGTGACTAAGATAGTATCTTTCATGAGTTGAGCCAGATTCTTTTGGTTGTTTTCCATTGAGTCTATGGCTGCGTCGTATTTCAAAGCATCATCTTCATCGAGAGTACCAAAGATATGTTTGAATGCTGTGCCTACTCCACCAAACCACGCGGCTCGTCGGCTACGTTGTGAGAGTAAGTGAGACATGGATTCATAATCGCGGATTATATCTTTATATCTGACTGTCAAGGGAGACAGAGCATCTAGACATTGATTAAAATTAGATTGCTGGCAGATAAATCTTACAGAACCAATAATTTCATTTAAATTAACAAGATGTGGGTTAATGTAGGATATATCGATATGGCTTATTACGCTTAATTGACCGTTAATTATTTTCAGTTTTCCAAGTCTGTCAAAGTAGATGCCGGTACTGGAGTTGAACGGTTGTACAATGCCTGGTTGTGCAGCAATCGAGACGCTGAAATAAGGTAAGGTAAGAAATAGTTAATTAAACAATCACTTAGAAATTAAGCGCTTTACAGGTTACGAAGGGTGTGTCGTCTCTGCAGGTTTCAGCTGATCAAAGTGGTGAGTTACATGACGTCTATAAATAAGAAGGGTAGCTGTGTGATTATTGTGAAGTTTTATTATTTTATATGGCCCTTTCCATAAGGGCGACAGAGCTTTTCTCAATCTCAGGTGGTTTTTAAGGTAAACGTAGTCTCCTACTTTGTAAGGTGGCGGGCGTTTAGCCCGTGTGTCGTAATAAGATTAAGAAGATTGTTTAGATTTTAATATATTCTCTAAGGCTTTTGCTCTAGTGTACTTAAATTTATGTTGTAGTTTCCTAATATAATCGGAGTATGTTGTACCTTAGTTATTATCATACACAGAGTTGGGTATGTATGGTTTATGGCCGAATATTAATTCGTAGGGAGAGAATTGTGTAGTAGTGTGTACGGTTGTGTTGTAGGTTAACATGGCTGTGTAGACGTAAGTAGGCCAATTGTCTTAATTTTCGTTGATGAAGGATTTTAAATATTCTTTCAGGGTCGAGTGGCTGCGCTCTAAGGCTCCCTGAGTTTGCGGGTGATAAGGTGAGGACCAGAGTTGCTTTATCTTTAGGAATTGGCAAGTAGTTTTGAGAAGATCCGAAGTGAAGTTAGTGCCTTGGTCGCTCAAGATCGTTTTAGGAATACCGAATAGGGAGATAAAGTGGATGAGGCAATCGCTAGTTTCCTCAGCCGTTGTACTACGTATAGGGTAAGTTAATGAGTATTTGGTAAGATCGTCTTGCAACGTGAGTACGTATTTAAGTTTTGCGGGTCCGGACTCGGGTAGAGGTCCGATTATATCTGAGGCCACGCGTTGAAACGGTGCTGTGGATGTGGTTGTAATCTCCATGGGAGCTCTATTTAATTTCCTTAATGCTTTGTTTTCTTGACAAAGCTTGCATTTTCTCACGTAGTCATCGATATCGCTTTTCATACCTTTCCAGTAAAATTGTTCTTGTATACGCTTATACATACGTGTTGATCCTAAATGGCCAGAAATTGGGAGGTCGTGATTTTCACGCAAGATTTTCGGTCTTTCGCTCAAGGTAGGGTAAATGATTTTATTTAGGTATATGTTGACACACATCTTTGTGTTATGGAATATATAGGTGAGTATATTGTAAATTTTTGTGTAGGAATGTTGATCAAAAGGGTTTCTAAAATCGGAAATGGCAATATTCTCAAGGTTTTCGTAATTTAATAATTCATTTCTTATTTGTTTCAGGGTCGTGTATATGGATGGGTAAGAAGATTCGTCGAAGTGGTGTACCTTGGTGAAAATTAAATAGATAGTTTTAGAGTTGTGTGTTATTTTCATGAAGGAGTGCAATTCCTTTTCAGCGTTAAGTATTTCGTCTTTGTTGTCAGAACTTAGTAGGATTTCTTGGATATAAGGGTTAGATTCGTCGAGATCTATGGATGTAGGAATTATTAAAACAGTATGAGGTGATTTAAGCAGGTTCTCGTTATGCTCTTTTAGAATAGTGTCCCATGTTAGTTCTTTGTTAGAAATTTGTTTTAAGAACTTAGTGCAGTCATCGTTGTTTAATCGTGGGGTTTGTTCTACGCCATTTTTGACAGGAGAAGGAATTTGTAATGATTCAAAAACAAGGTTGAGATCGGCGCTTCTATAGGTCTTAACTCGGGAATTGTGGGTTCTTGACTTTGTGCAGGAATAGGATTTTGTGTGGTATTGGGGTTAGCGTTTTCAGTGGAATTGGGAACGTCAGCTGTATCAAGGGAACATGGAATGTGAGATGGTAATTCTAGTAGAGGGTCATTCAGTGGGTTGAGACCTTTGTCATTGTCGTTCAGAAGTTCGGATTCAGAGGCTGCTGGTGAGTAACCTTGTATAGGGTTAACTGGGAATCAAGATAATGCATCGGCGTTAGTGTTAATTTTGCCCTTTTAATGAACTATATTATAGTCGAGCTCTTCTAGTTTGAGACGCCAACGGACTGGTCTCGATCCGGGGTCTTTACAGTTAAATAGCTATTGTATAGGTTTGTGGTCTGTAACTATTGTGAATTGGTGCCCATAGAGATAAGGGCGAAAGGCTTTTGTGCCGAAGACTATAGCAAGGCACTCTTTTTCGGTAACGCTGTAGTTGCACTCGGCCTTGTTAAGAGTGCAGGACGCGAAAGCAATAGGTCGGTCTTTCCCTATATGGCCCTGAGATAGGATAGCAGACACCGCGAAGTTTGAAGCATCACACGTAAGTATAAATGGTTTTGTGAAGTCGGGGTAGGCTAGAACAGGTGACGTAGTAAGCTTAGTTTGTAGCGTTTCGAATGCGAGTTGTTGTTAATTTTTCCAGTAAAGAAGAGATGTTAATGGTTTAGCTACTTTGGAGAAGTCCGGAATGAACCGACTATAATATGAAACGAGGCCAAGAAAACTCTTTATATCTTTAGGAGATTTTGGTACTGGGAATTCGGTAACTGCTTTGATTTTCTCAGGGTTCGGTTTTACGCCGTTATTGCTTATCAGATGACCCAGATACGCAACTTCCTTACACATGAACTCGCATTTATCTGGTTGGAGTTTTAGGTTAAAGTTCCTAAGTCTTTCGAAAATAGAAGTTAAGTTTTGTACGTGACTATTCAAATCTGGTGCATAGCAAACAATATCATCGAGATACACGAAGCACCTGGAACCCTGAAGACCGGTTAAGCAGGTGTTCATCAATTTTTGGAATGTGGAAGGTGCATTTTTGAGGCCAAATGGCATTCTTGTGAATTGAAAATGCCCCTGGGGTACAGAAAAAGCAGTTTTAGGTGCGTCTTCTGGAGACATGCGTATCTGGTGAAATTCAAAAGCCAGGTCTAATGTTGTGAAATACTGGCTCTTCCCTAACTGGTCTAAAATTTCCGTGATTTGCGGAATTGGATATGTTTCGCCTATAGTCATGTCGTATAATTTCCGGTAATCGATCACGACTCTCCATTTGCGTTGTCCAGAGGAGTCTAGTTTCTTGGGCACCACCCAGATGGGTGATGAGCAGGGTGAGTTAGAAGGTGTGATTATGTTTTGTTTAAGCATTTTGTCTATTTGGGTTTCTACTTCCTTTTTATGGCATTCTGGGAATCTATAGGATTTTGTTTGTATCGGCACGTCTGTATTAGTTACGATTTTGTGTTCAATAGCTGTGGTATAAGAAAATGTCTAAATAGTTAGAACAAATTTGAAGTAAAGCGTCCTTCTCTTCGCTGTTAAGATGGGATGTCCTAAGTGATTCGAGGACCTTTCGTGTTCTTGTCGATGTTTTTTGAGTTAGATTTGTGTCAGAATGTGTATGTGATTGAAGTTCTAATGGTTCTAGGTCAAGGTTGAGGTTAGAGTGAACTGTGATAGGATTTTCAGACGTTTTGACCACTGTGATGTTTATACGCCCGTTTTCATTAACCTTAACTATCCGCTTGCTTGCCCGTGTTATATGGCATATAACAAAATTCAAACACTAATTGCCCGTGTTATATGGCATATAACATCGCATCTCAGTCTACTTTGCCCGTGTCATACTGTATATGACATGGCTCCCGCGGTCGAAAGAGTGAAATATACTCGTCTCTGTCGCTCTAGGGCTTAGTTTGTATTATGTATCTCGTTTCTACGTTAAATTTCCCGTCATACTAAACCCAGTCGAGTTTCGACTCCATAGAGAAATTAAAAAAAAAAAACGTTCGTTGTCAATGTTGTCACTGAGTGTTGAGTCGGTGCGGAATGTGCGGAATGTGTGAGTGTATTTGTGCTGTTTTTTCTGTTAAAATTAGTTTTATTCTTTAAGATCTATTGTGTTTATCAAGGTATGTAAATAACTAACACGTATATATAATAATTCCAGCATGAAATATAAGATTTGACTTTTTTCGAGACCTAAAGTAGATTTTGGCGCGCAACAGTGATTTTACTGAGAGCATGGGAACTGTTTCAGAAATATTCATATTACTCAGAAGTGGTGAATGCTATCCGTATGATTTCTTTATGTTTTAAAAGAATATGAGACTACTTATTTAGTGTTTATTTATTAATATGTTTAAAACTGTTATTTTTGCATTATATGGCCTCATCAAATTTACCATAAATTACGCCGCGCGGCGCCAGATAATGGTTTGGAATCAGAGGCCTGTAATTCAGAATTATGTATAAACAAGTGTACTTTTTTATTTTTATCTTATTATCTAATATATAAGTAACGTAATTAAATATTAAAAACGATATGTCACCGCTTTAAGTTTTGAGGTATGAACTTATAAATACAAAGCGAACTCTAAAACGCGCTATCTCAATTTCAAACGAGCATCACTCGACACCAAAATCGTAATCTAAATAAACAAAGATAACATTGTATAGTTAGTTTCATAACAAACATAAATAATATAACACTTGACAACCTTTCAAAACAAATTAAGTCACAAGAACCGATTGTGTGGAACCCGACCCGCGCGCTGAGGCGATAAAAACACGCGGGCATTTGATCGTTATCGCTTTCAAGTGGCCGGGCAGAGGTGCCGGCGTGGGTTGCGGCGCGGAGCAAGCAAGCGGTTATGGAATTAGCAATCAATAATGATTCAGAGATATGTTGATCAATAACGACCCCTTCTTTAATATCTGGGTTTTTAACACTGCTTTCTATGACAGTTTCTGTTCTAGGAATGATAGTATATAGAGGTACAGAGAAAATTAAGTCAATAACGTCGTCGCCAATGTGTAATACGCTTTGGCTATAATCGATTTGGCACCCGAGACCCTTAAAGAGGTCATTACCTATGATACCATCATGACTCAAGCTAATGTCTTCGACAACATGAAATTCATGAACATAGGGTTTGTTGAATTTTTTAAATATTTGCATATGGAAACTGCCAAGTGTGGGCGTAACGTCATCACCAGCGTCAATGCCTTTCAATGTGATTATGTTATCGCTTAAGGTTGGTACTTTGGACATGGAACTTAATTTCAGCAGGCAAATACAGGAGCCAGTGTCTACTAGGAAGGATAGAGGACGAGAAGCGACTGAGGTTTGGATTTTGACATATGGTAAGTATCGTTTTTCTGTATTATTATTGAGTTTATATATTTTAACACTGTGCTTTTCTGTTTTCAGGTTTGGTGAGTGAAGACACTTGTTTGTAGCTGATTTAAGACAGTCTGGGCTGTCGACGGTATTGCAAGATACAGTGTTTTGATTAAAGGTTTGTGTATATGATTTAGAATAGGATGTAGCAGATTTAGCATTTATGTTTAGTGAACCCTGTGTTCGAGAAACTGAGTTGCGGTTAGGGTGTGCGTTACGATTGGATTTAGAATAAGAATCAGTGGATTTAGGATATGATACAGAGGATTTCGTGTGTTGATAAAATGAAAGCACGCTATGAGGTTGGGGCTGGTTACCCTGGTTGTTAGCGTTTGATACAGAGATATTTGGTTTAGTATCGGCTTCTGGTTTAGTAAGGTAATTTCCCGGGCGATACCAGCCGGGAAATTTTACTCGTTTAAATCGTCTTCGTTGGACACGCGATCATCTGCTGCATTGGTACTGAAAACGGCGCGAGATGTACAGGGTGTTGGGTTTGTTTGTGTATTATTTGGCCGCCCTTGATTGGTTTGGTCGTTGAGTCGGCTCCTATTGTTGTTGTATTGTCGTTTACGACAATATTCTATAGTATGGCCTATGTTTTTACAATAGCGACACACTAGGTCACTGGTGATGACCTTCCTGGTCTGATCTGGACGGGAGTTTTGTGATGGTAAAAATCGATTTGGTTGATATTCGCGGCGAGGTTGAAATTTTTGTTAGTCCGCGTTGTTAAAATAGGGCGGTTGAGACTTTTTTGTAATGCTGGATAGAATTTTCTCTTCAGCAACTGCGAAGTTGACCGCAGCGTTGAGCGAGTCGGGGTCGCGACATCTTATGAACTGGGAAAGACGCGGTTGTAGTCCCACTACAAAGCTATAGACGGCAAGGTCCTTCATGGCTTCTACGCGGCCTGATAATTCTGATTTCTTTTTAGTGGGTATAGAAATGTTTATTTCAGTCAACAATTTAGAAAGGCATGTTTCGACTCTTAGCGCGAATTGGTTAACGGATTCGGAGGGACCTTGTTTACAATCTTGTAATTCGGTTAAAAGATGTGTGTAATGTTTCTTTTCTCCGAACTGTTGCTTAAGAAATTCAGTAAATTGTTCAAATGTATCGAATTCTTTGATATTACAGGTTGATTCGGCTCTGCCTTCTAACTGACTAAGTAAATATTTAAAGAGAATTGGCTTTTGAGACTTTGTTGCTAGGTTGTAGGCATTTTTACAATTTGATATAAAAGAATTTAGTTTTTCCCTTGACCCGTCAAAGGGTTTAATGAATTTTAAGAAAACATTAAGCTCTATCTTTTCTTCAGGTTCTACACGAGCCAGAACATTCTTAGAGGCACTAGACGTTTCTTCCTTAAGATCCTGTTTTCATTTTGAATCAGCTATATAAATCAACGCGGTACAATACAACACAATATAATACAAATAATGCTGAAAGAAATATTCACGACACACAGATAGAAAGTAGTACAAAGGTTGCAGTCAGCTTTGTGTTTAGACTGCGAGCTTATCAGTACCGCGAAACAGCGCGGATGTAAAATATAAACTTCGTATCAGATGGATATGGCAAACAATAAGGCATTGAATGGCGTTACATTTGTATCGTCGTATGACTTAATATAGAATTGGTAGCACAAGTTTAATTATAGAGATTGAAACAGGTTGAAATGGTAGTATTATAAACATTCACTATAATAGACGAATGATAAAATATGCGGCATGGACTCTGAGTTCGATTCCGGTAAGTATAATGTTTTATAGGAATTTGGTATTTGTGACTCACGATAGCACCACCGCAACTGCTGCAAGGGTTGTCGGAATCATCACGACAACGGCACCACCAGGTCAGCAGCTGCCTCCGCCAGAAAACCGTCAGCACGGCCTCCTTCGCTTTCCAGGACTAGGCGCCGGCTCGACGAATGTGTTTGTTTGTCGACAACCGATATTGCGCGATTTTAACTTGCCCGTCACATATTAGCGGGTTATGAAGTTCCAGAGACGTATTCGGGTAAGTAAGGGATTTTAGGATCCCACCGCTGCCACCAAATGTTATACGGGTCTCTATTATTAGGTTTTAAAAAAAAAACTATTCTGCTAGAAATAAAATGTACATATATTGGCACTTGAATAAATGCGTACTTTAACAAAGGAATAGTAAAATAATAGAAAGAAATAGTACGTCCGACCAGTAAGGAGATTGAACACCGAGTGAGTTCTCTCGTGCCTCCGTCTAGGGCTAATACTAAAACGCTGACGGGGCAAGATAAGTATTTGCGGCGATCAGCCAAAAATGTTACAAGGCCAGGATATAACAAAGCGTTATAAAGTTACATACCGAATCTCTCAGTATCGTAGTACAAAGTTTCCCTCCCTCCAAGCACGGCGACTCTTCGATGTGACAGCACGAGACGCACTCCAACTTCCACGTTGCGCACACGTTGTATGCGCTGACGACGCATTAAACGCGCCAGGCGACCGTATACACCGGTACCGTTCTGAAAAAAATCTCATTAAGTCCTTGTTTTGGGGAAGGTGTATTGATGGATAAGTCAGGCCGAGGAGCTAATGTACCTTTCTCATCATCAGCCTTTAATAGTCCACTGCTGGACTAGGCCTCTCCTTTGAAAGGAGGTTGGTATAGGGTTTGTATCAAGTTTTCCTTCTCTTACAGTGCTGTTCTCTGCATAATATGCTCCCTCTGTCGGCTCTTACGACATCCATGGGATGATATGGGGTGGTGACAATTCGTATTCTTAATCCGTCACCACACGGA
Organism: Euclidia mi; assembly: GCA_944739405.2. Taxonomy (NCBI): domain Eukaryota; kingdom Metazoa; phylum Arthropoda; class Insecta; order Lepidoptera; family Erebidae; genus Euclidia; species Euclidia mi. The sequence goes on along the minus strand of OX123188.2, from coordinate 8,019,486 downwards.
CAAATGTACCTTTACGTCTATTTTAAACAACTAAAATAAACAAGAAGCTGAATGCAACTTTTGAGTACTACCAATGGGAAGTGCTAACCCTTTTAGGCATAAAAAGCTCAAACTGAACTCTCATCATTTTCTCGGTAAGAAGATAATATTTTGCCACATACACACAACACTTTCTTGTTAAAAACTAAGCGGAACTTGTACTATGAATACTATACAGTTATTATATCACATAAATTATATGCATAGAAATAGCCAAACCAAGACAAACATCCATGTTCACGCACACAAATATTTGTATAGTGGGCATCAAATCCGCGACTACTACGCAATTCCTGCTACGCAACCGGATCCTCAAAAATATTAGTTAGTTGGGATGCAAATTGCTTCTTGACGACTGAAGCAGACAGATATGTGACGGAGGCCTACCTTTTCAGGCATACCCATTTATACTGGACTCGTGCATAATTGAAGAGAGAAGGAAGAATAATTAGTAACGTAGTTTTAGAAAGTGAATCACTTACTTCCAATATAGCCAATGACGAACTATGACTTTCCACCACCAGCTCGTATCCATGGTCCCTCATCGCTTCTTCAAGTGCCGGCAAGGTCCCAATAGGTCGTTCTCTAGCTGGCTTGGCCAGTAGACTGGTGAGGTTAGCGGAGTACATGTCTCCTATCACGTAGGTCGCTCCGAGAGAAATCAAGACGGAGACTAGGCGGGCCTTGTGAGTGCTGGATGGCTCTTTGCTTGAAGCTGTAGAGTGACAAAGCTTTATTATATCATAAGATCATGAACTACCTGTATCTACATTTTGTTGGTAGAAAGAGCTCTTCTAAAAGTGTGTGAGAAGAATAAAAAAAATAAGTGTAATGCTTGAATATTAAGATCAAATTCAAGGTCAAAAATTATTCATTAAGGGCACAGAGTGGCGTGTATCGGATAAAAGAAACCTTCCTGCTACAAATTTTCGCATTTATAAATGCGATTTTTTTGAGGATGCATGGATGGATGTTTGTATCTCTTTAATGCAATAGATACTAACAAAAAAAAAATTGCCGGCACCCACGTGGGCGGAATATAGTATATTTTATTTTAATTTGAAGCAAATTGTCTTACCCTTTCTTCATCGGAAAATTACTAAGATCGTCTCTTATATTTAGATGTTAATTTAAGAAGAGAAGCCGCAAGCCGTATAAGTGCATGATCCATGTGCGCTCTGTGAGATGTAAATTTAAAAATAAAACATATCTGAATTAAGATTTCCACATAGTTCATTAATACTTGTAGATATATCTCTGAAACTAGATCAACCGTGACACAGAAATAGTTCTTTGTGAACTCTGGAACTAGAAATAGTTTATGTGTCGTGGCGGACTTAACAAACTTTGAAATACTTTAAAGACACTAAGGCTTGGACACAGAAATAGGTCATTTAAGAAGGTAGATAAGAAACTCTATGTAAGAATAATATTATAGATTTACGCAAATGTCACATATTCAACCGAAACCGTGGTTACAAAAGACTTCGTGACCACGGTTTCTGTAGAATAGCCAAATCGGTGGATCATAATAATTTATGTGGTTTCTAGATCTTTTAGTTCTAATGTGATCTCAGTAAAACCAATAAATACATAGCGATAAATTCCATAATTTGTAGTTTAATTTCAATGTCACTTACTCGTATTTTCATGATATGGTACAACAGAACTCGCACACCCAGTTCAACAAAGGCGTAAGTCTAGATACGTCAATTTTTTTTATTGCAGTTTTGAATAGTACAAGTCAAAATATATATGAAACATTTTTTCCGTTTAATTTTGAAAAATAATACAAATTTAGAACGTCAAAAATTTACTTTTTGGTGTAAAATTCTAATTTAAGAATTTTACACCAAAAAGAAAATTTTTGACGTTCTAAATTTGTATTATTTTTTCAATTAAAGAAGTCATTTAACCAGCATACGCACGTAAAATTGTATAAAAATATACTTAATCGTACTTACACTTTTGTTTCATTTAATAATTTAAACATTTAATAGATATATTGCCTAATATGCTATTTCTTGCTTAATAAAAAAACAAATTTCATAAAATAATACTGATTACAGCCCATCATATTTAAAAATAATCAAACATAAAATGCCGTATTCCTTGTTTACGTGTACACCTGTAACATATTTTTTTAAATAATCATGCTTACGCCTTTTTTCCATTCATAAAATTGTTTAGTTCGCGGGCGTAATCACGAACACGTCGCACAAACAAGTCGTAACGTGCAGGTACTCATCCTTACAGCGCATGCGCGCGCGCGGATTGTTTATTTTCCTTTCATAACTCACGCGCCGCTCAGTGACAACAGCACGTAATTGTTTGTATTTCCGCATTATAAACTAAATGTATACAAATAAAGAAGCCCTGATTACTTAAAATTAAGTGTGAGTGTAATTTATAGAAAATATTATGAAGTCAAAGTGTTAATTATACCAGTGCTCCGACGATGTTTAAGCGACAAAAAAATAGTCGAGCAAGGAAGATCCTGGATTTTGTATGTAAGTGTAACTGACTGTAGATTGTTTATTGCAAATTATCCTAGTAGTATCTACCTAGTCGACTGTTGAAATGTAACTACCTACCTATAGTTTATTTATTATTGTTTGTTATACTTTATAATATATACTTTATTATACTTACCTACTAATATGTACCTATTCTAAATCTGGTGGGAAAACGTCTTGATATTAACTGACAATCAGCTGTGCTCTCAAATTTCCCTGAAAGATTATAAAGTATCTATCTAGCATTTATCTGCTACTCAGTACCCAATGTCAGTGAATTTGCAAAATTGGATAGGGAAGTAGGTTGATAGTAGTAGGTGCAGACAGCTAGAAGAGCTCTTCATGCTCGAAGCGGGTTAGGCTTCTCTGTATCTGACTGTACCTATTTGATATTGACCTATCTGATATTCTGATAGGTGAATTAAATATTTTTAGGTAGGTACTACCTTGCGCCGTTCCATCTATCCATCGCGTCTGAAATAAAATTAAGTAGGTACATAGATTTTGTCAATAAAAGACTGTCATTACAACATAATAATTACTTAAAATTAAGTTTTTTTTCAAGTGGGGAAACTTCACTTCTTAACATATCTGACGAAAGTGAAACACGTCCTTCGAGAACTTGCACAACTGCACCCAAATGCCGAGAAAGCGCATCATCGAACGAAAATGAAGAACCCTTCTCCCAGGCAGTATCCGAGTATGCACCTAGTTTGAACCCTTGTACGTCTTCTAGTCCAGTTCGAAGTTTAAATATGACAATGTCTTCTTCATTGGTGCAAGATGTAACGTTGGCGCTAATGGATGGTTTTGCTACGCCCCCAGCAAGAAAATCTTTTTCAATTTAGCACACCGTCTAAATGTCACCATCATGTTGATTATATTGCTTCACCTAGTGTTATTTATAAATCTAATAATGATATTTCAGCCAACAATAATACATCAGAACTCTGCGGATACTTTGATGGTGTTTACCCAATATTAACGGGAGATAATTGTACTAGCCTAACAGATCTTTCTTCTGATAACTTAAATTTACAATTATTACCTAATGCACAAAGTAGTTTACCATCAAATCCAATTTGTTTACGCGATAAAGCCGTTTCTATGTCAGATCAAACAATAACATCAATAGAACCAGTTCCAATTAACAATGATCTAGTAGAATTTAATAATATTTGTCATAATGATGAGCATAGGGTATATTTAGATCTAACTCCAGCTAACCGAATTGACAACGTAGAATATAATAATATTACCTCACAAAATATGTTGCTACCTAGTACTAGTTCTGCTTCCGAAAATACCTGTTCTCATAATGATAATTCTAATACTAATGTTATTATAACAACGGACTGCCATACAAATGAAGATCAAAGGGATGTAACGGATATTGCTGGTTCTTCTCGTGCTTTGCTAGCGTCTGAAAGTAATATTAAATGCAGAAAGAGGACTAAAAATACAGAGGAGTGATCTAAATATAAACAAAAAAAAAATGGAATTGAATATCATAGCAATAATACAAAGAAATTACGGCAATGTAAGGAACTAGGTAGTCCTTGCGGATGCAAGATGAAATATTATGATACATTTACTCAAGCAATTCGTTCTGAGCTATTTCAATATTATTGGGCTATAGGAGATCATGAAAAACAATGGCTTTATATTCTGAACAATATAGAAGTTGAAGAGCCTAAAGTTATTAAAGTTCAAAGAAAGCGGGATAGGTGTCGTACACTAATTTATTATCTACCATTTAATAAAGATGCTAATTTTACAAGAGTTAGAGTATGTAAAGTAATGTTTTTAAATACTTTCAGTATTAAAGAAAAAACTGTTTACTCAGTTATGAATAAATACACAAATAACCTGCAAATAACGGATTTACGCGGAAAGCATGCCAACCGTCCCCATAAAACAAGTGATGAAACTGAACAAAGTGTAATACAGCACATAAAATCATTCCCATGTATCGAATCACACTATTTAAGAAAACAAACAAGCCGTCAATATCTCGCTTCTGATTTAAATCTTGCCAAAATGCATCGATTATATGCACTTTGGATGTCCGAAAGTTTGAACACAGCAAAAGTGGCAAGTTTATACCAATACAGTAATATTTTTAATTCGCAATTTAACTTATCATTTTTTAAGCCAAAGAAAGATATGTGTCAGATAGTATTTATGAAAATGCTGACGCTGACCGTAAGATTGAACTAAAGGACAATTACGAAAGTCATTTAAAAAATAAATCTCTTGTACGCAAAATTAAAGATAACGAAAAATCTTCATCAAATCCTGAGACTAAAACTGTTGCTGTGTTTGACTTGGAAAAGGTGCTAAATTTGCCACAATCTAACGTGGGTATTTTTCATTATAAAAGGAAATATCCAGTATATAACTTTACAGTATACAATTTACTATCTTTACAAGGTAACTGTTTTTTATGGCATGCACAGATAGCCAAAAGAGGTGCTTATGAAATCTCAAGCTGTCTCTTTGACTTTTTCAAAAAAGAAGCTCAGAATGGTATCAAATCAGTGTCATTATATTCTGATAATTGTTCGGGCCAGAATAGAAATCGCTTTATATTTGCGATGTACATGCACGCTTCTTGTACACTAAATTTGGATATAGTACATAGATTTTTACAAACAGGTCATACCCAAAACAAAGGGGACTGTATGCATGCTTGCGTAGAAAAGAATTTAAAAAATAAAGTCGTTTATACACCTGACCAATTATACGAAATAATCATTAACGCTAAGGTCAATAAGAGATTTGTTGTGACTGAAATGTCCCAGAATTTATTTTATGATTTTAAATCACTAGTATCTTCGAATAAAAATTGGTTTAGAGATACTAGAGGTGAGAAAGTTTATTTTTCGAAGTTAAAAGAGGTCAAAGTTACTCCTGACGCTCCTGGTAGATTATTTTACAAATATGATTTCGAGCAAAGTGATTATTTTGAGTTAGATACAAAAAAATTTTGTTCGTCTAGAACACGTAAAACCCAAGCAACTCAATTGGATCCTGAGCTCAAAACTGCTTATAATTAATTATTACCAGTGTCAACTGCGTTGTACAATGATTTAAAAAGTCTATGTGACTCAAATGCTATTCCGGTACATTATCAAGGATTTTATAGAAGTCTGACGTCTGAAAACGATACCCGTAATCTATTGCCAAGTGATAATTCAGATGAAGACTAAAACATGTTTTAATATTTACACAAATACATGTTTTAGTCTTCATTTGTAATGTTGATGATTCTGTGTATTGTCGACAATGACAAATTATTGTTTTATATAATGAAACACTAATTTCTTTATTATTTAAATTTTTATTTACTTAGTTTAACCGAGTATTGTGTTTTGGTTCTATTTTTTCGATTTTGTGTTTCAATTGTTAAGAGAGGCCTGTATTTCTTGCCAACTCTTTTTGAGCCTCACCCTTGTTACACTGGCCTTTAAGAAATAAACTGCTGATACTTTTTTTTTACTTTGTATATATGATGATATTGTTATAGATGATAATGTTATTAATCTTTTATTTTGGAACTGAATTTGAAATTCAAAAACAAAAATAGTCATTTTAATAACTTTAGCACCTTATGTAGGTATATACATTTAATTATGATTAATATAAGTGCGAATCCTAATTTACGTTTCAAAACAAATTATTAATTTGTATTGAAACATAAAATTATGTATTTTTTGTATGATTATTAATTGAGATAATAAATAATTTTAGTTTTGTTATTGCTGGATTTGTGAGGTTTTTCGAGAAATTTAAGATGTTATCTTTTTAAGTTGCATTCGTTATCAGAATGATTATAATTCAATGTTGTTAGTTTTCTATTATAACAGGCTCCTCTCTGTCTAATATTATAAATAAAGTGCAATTTTCTAAATCCTTGTTTTATTACACTACTGAAATGTATTTTATGAAGAGGCTTAACATTGCTTACAGTTATGGATTAACAGAAAAAATCGATTAAAAAAGTCTATATTCGGACTTAACATAATATTTTATTTTTATTTTTTAACAAACAAAGCTGTAAATACGTCTTACACTTTGATAATTTAAACCGTAATTAAGCAAAAAAGGCCGTAAGTAGTACTTACCCTCTGTATTTCATCATAGTATGAAACTTCGTAAAAGGTGTAACCATGAATAGTTACAGTACAATAATTATTTAGAAAACGATGAGTGGAGTAAGAATCTTTACGTTTGTGGATTAGTCGTAAATAAATAAGAAAAACGTCCGTAAAACTTTAAACATTAATTTATTTATTAACTATATCATTCTTCTTCTTCTTCTTGTGCCTCTTCAATCGTGAAGGTTGGCCGTCAGTTTCTTATATTCGTCTCTATCTGCAGCCAGCCGGAACAGCTGTTCGACGGAGGCAATGCCGGTCCACTCCCGGATGTTCCGCAGCCATGATTTTTTCCTTCGCCCAGCGCGTCTCTTTCCCTCCACTTTGCCCATCATTATCAGCTGCAGCAGCGTGTATCTATCATTTCTGAGCACGTGTCCGAGATACTGTATCTTGCGCCTTTTGATAGATGGCATCATTTTCCGAGACATATGAACGCGCTGAAGCACGGTTTCATTTTTGACCTTCTGTGTCCAACTTATGCGCAACATGCGACGGTAGCACCACATCTCAAATGCCTGTAGACGTCTTGTAGTGTCCTCTTTCAAGGTCCACGTTTCGCAACCATACATGACGATAGGCCAAATGTAACAGAGGAGTAGCCTGACTCGGAGCTTTATGTTAAGTTGACGACAGCACAGAACTTTCCTCATATTGTTAAATGAGGCTCGTGCAATTTCTATCCGGGTCTTGATTTCTTGATCAGAGTCCCATGCTTCATTTACCCAAGCCCCCAGATACTTGTACTGTCGTACCCGCTCTAGCTGTTTCCCAGCTACTGCTATGCTAGGACTCAAATCCGGGTTTCTTGAGACCAACATGACCTTCGTCTTGCTTATGTTGATTGATAAACCGGCTTTCTCACTGTTATCGTTAACTTTATTTACAATTGTTTGCAAATCTGTCTCCGATGCGGCAATAAGAACAGTGTCGTCTGCATAACGCAGGTTGTTAACGACCTTGCCGTTGATCTTTATTCCAACTTCCACGTTTTCAAGAGCTTTCGACATAACCGCCTCCGAGTAGACATTAAAAAGCAGCGGAGACAAGATACAGCCTTGCCGGACTCCACGACAGATCTCAACTTGGTCGGTTTCTTCATTTTCAACCCTTATTGTAGCCACCTGCTTTTCATACAAGTTGCGCATGATCCTGACGTCCTTACCATCGAGACCAATATCATTTAAAAGGCTAAAAAGTTGTTGATGTTTAACTCGGTCAAATGTTTTTTCGTAGTCAATAAAGCACAAAAAGACGTCAGTTTGCATATCTCTGCATTTCTGTACGAGGACATTGAGAGCGAAAAGAGCTTCTCGGGTGCCAACACCAGATCGAAATCCAAACTGGCTATCTCCCAATTGCTCGTCACATTTTGGCCGTATTCTGTTCTGTATGATGTTCAGAAATATTTTAAGGACATGGCTCATCAGACTAATCAGACGATACTCATCAATTTTTTTTGCGTTCTGCTTCTTGGGTATCGTGATAAATGTGGATTTTAGCCAGTCATTAGGGAGATTGCCAGTTTCGTAAATGTTATTGAAGAACTGTGTGAGAACGTCCAGTTGGTCTTCTTCCAGCAACTTTAGAATTTCGATCGGTATATTGTCAGGACCCGGTGATTTACCTGTTTTAGCCGCTTTCAGGGCCTGCAAAACCTCAGATTTCAGTATAGCTGGACCAGAGTCATCGGTGATTGTTGAGATGTTCCTGGATGAATCTGCAAACATCTCTGCAACGTAATCACGCCACACTTTTTTCTTGCTATCTTTGTCCAGGATGAGGTTCCCACCTGCGTCGGTCAAGGTATTCATCGATTTCCGCTTATGACCCACCATTTCCTTAATATGTTTGTGCGCGTTAAAGCTGTCGTGTTTTAGAAGGAGTGCCTCCAAGTGCGCACATTTATTGCTGTAGTAATCATGCTTGGCCTTCGCAATCTGTTTCCGTATGTTGTCATCAACTTGCTTATATCGGTCTGGGTTTGTACCTTTGTACTGTCTCCGGTCTTCCATCAGTTGCAAAATTGAATCCGTCATCCAGTCTTGTTTTTTGACTAGTTGTGATGGCTGAAGATATTGATGGCTTATAGCATTCACACTACGCTTTAGACTATTCCAAGTGTTGAGGTCGGAGGTATTGGTTTCAATGCGACGGTCTTTGGCCCATTGATTAATGGCGGTGTGGGCTTTTGATCGTGTGTCGGGCTCAGTAAGTTTCCGTAGGTCTGGCCTTCTATCCATTCTTTTTGGCTGTAACTTCTTCAGTTTGCATGCTACGACAGCCACCACTGGGTTATGGTCTGATCCGATATCTGTACCGGGGTAGGTTTGGGCACTCTTGACCTAGTTTCGATACCTTCTGTTGATCATGACATAGTCGATCTGGTTTCTGACTAAGTGATCCCCTGTGTGCATTGGTGATGTCCATGTGTATAGCTGACGTGGTGGTAGCTTAAAGAAGGTGTTCGTAATTATAAGGTCATTATCCTGGCAAAATTCAATAAGCATATCACCTCTATCGTTTCTGGCTCCTAGACCATAAGCACCAGTCACTCCAGGAGTGATGGTCGAACCAACCTTCGCATTCATGTCACCCATAATGATAACCAATTGGGGATTCTTCGTTGTTTTTAGTAAGGTGTCAATGTCCCTATATAAGTCCTCCATATGGTCAATCGGTTTGTCTCCTGTGGGCGCATAAATTTGCACTATATTAATATCAAATGGTTTGGCCTCCAATTTGATCAGCATGACTCGGTTTGAGAGGGGAACGAAATTTGTGACTGATTTAGATACTTCTCTTGTGAGAAGAATTCCTACACCATATCGTTCTGATCGTTGGTCTCCTCCTGAATAGTAAAGGACATAGTCCTTTCCATCTTGTTTTAAACTTCTCACGTTCCAAGTTCCTATTCTAAGTGTTTTCCGCCCGGGGATTCTTAGCACCCCTGTTCCATTTAAGGAACGCCGGGCACTCGGGGCCGTGGCTATATGTGACTTTTCCATGAAACTAACTACTAGGGAATTTAGTTTAACTATATCATTGAGATATTTTAAATATAAACAAAAAAAAAGCTTGATTTTTTTCCTATTTTTTGGTATATAACAAATGAACATAGCATGAAAACTATAGTAGGTATCTCTGGTGTAACAGTTTTTTTGCTCTCCTGTAAAGTTTGTATTTTCGTTTTACGCCTTTGTTTCCCTGGGGGTGCGAACTGATTGGAGTTGAGGAACTTGATGATAAAATAAATCTGCATAACAATAAATAAATAATTATACTGAATACTACATGAAGACAGCGAACTACATATCAGAATATTTATTAAAGTTTCAACTTGTTCGTACGTTTTGATTGGAATAAAATATTCTACTTTCGACCCACAGTTACTTCAAAAATTCTTCACGAAAGTCCGTATTTGTATTAAAGTGAATTTTCTATATTTATCGATTTCTTCAATTTTAAATGGTTGCAAAGCAGGAATATTCTGTTGAGAGCAAAAATCTATAATTCAATTGGAAGTTTCGTGGAGAATCAAAGAGGTCTGCAATATTAAACCTTCAAGTGGCAGTGTAAATCAAATTATTAGAGGATTATTTAAGTCAAGCAGTGGGCTGCGAAAGGCTGTTAACCCTTTTCTTGGCAATGTATCTTTAGAGATAAGTTTGAAAAATTCTAAACCGAACATTTCTTTGTTAAAACAGAATAAATTTATGTAAACGTTTACTTTAGTTCTTTGTTTTCGAACACGCGTTTATTTTTTTGAAATTGTCAGCACTGGTGAGCTGTCAAATTTTTTTCATTATCGATCGATGCCATGCTCCCGCGCATACAGGTAAGTGATATGCATAAAATAAAGTTTTTTGTATCTATTTCATGCATTTATTCCTAAAATTATAAATTATAATTGTTTTTCTACTAAAATAATCGATTTGGAGTACAAAAAATTGTCTGGTGGAGGGCCTTATTGGATTTTTAACTGCATGTATCTCGCGGTGCACACCGCCAAGTACGCAACAGTTTTATGTTTGCTAGGGATGTATCCCATGGTGCACACTGCCAACTTCTCTAACAATAAATACAAAATCTTCTTGTATCTATAAGTGCACACTGCCAAGCCTATTACACTTCCAAAAGTTTACCGTTTTTCTGTTATTTATAGGTAAAATGCTCCATGTGCTTTCGAGAGCTAGACAAATTGTTGCTTTGGTGCCAGAACCCAATCAATCATCAAATGGTGAAGAAAGTTCGGAGTCTGATTGTGAATTTGTTGATATTACTTTTCAAAAGCATTTTAATAACGCATCTTCACCGAATCCCTCGTTTCCCTCTTCACTTGAAAATCTTCAGGTGCTTACTGATAATGAGTGTAACCTTGTCGCGCAAACAAGAACAGGTTCCTGTCCTTCGGAATCAGCTAACTACTGAAACCTATTGCAAGGGCTCTTTTGCTCAAGATTCTCTACTTTCATCTATGCCACCGTCGCACATCGCCTACTTCAATTTGTATCATAGCAAGAGACCTAACATACTCCCTACCTATATTCCGTATCCTTGAATTTTAATTGATAAGATGTTATTAATTTAAAAAAAAAATATTTAAAGAAAACCTTAACCATAATTTGTAACCATAATTTAAAAAATTGAGCTGCCCTTTCTCAATTGCTCGCCACCTAATGTCAGCCATGTAGAAAATATCACTATAATTTTTTGATGTAAATACTTAGTTTAACAAGTTCATGTACTTAAGACGTACTACGATTCCACGTTTGAATTTGCCCGATTTCTTACGAGTTTCATATGAATTCAACGATAAAAAAAATCATCAAATTGGCAGGACCAATGTTTTAATCACCCAACTTTACTATGGCACTTCCAATTGTATTGAACATTGAGTATAAACACGTACATATGTAGTACTAATCCTTAGGGTGTGAATTGCCTGGCCCTGTGAAGCGGTTTCAGATCGTCCTGCCACTTTGACAGTCAAAGTGGCAGGTCCAGGGACATCTTGATGTATTTTAATCAAAGTCAAAGGTATAAATATCTCGTTTCGGGAACAAATAGTACATATAAGTAGTACAAACCCGGTGCTGAGCTAAATTTTAAATCGGAGACTTGACTCTCGAATAATTGCAAGCAACTGAGCCTGAAAAGGTTCCGTTACCATAATTATATGGTAACGGAACAAGGACCGCTCTATTCTGGGAGCACCAATGAATAAATCAAATTCCATACAAAGAAAACGATACCTTGTACTGCCAGGCCGACTACAGATGTTAGACTTGATGGATATAATTATTTCACTTCATTTGGCTCCAAAGGTCGATGCAAGCTTTGCGTACTAGTTCAGACCACAGTCACGTGTATGAAATGCAAGATAGAAATTCTTTTTACAATATTATAACACACATACCTAAGAAGATTTTGTTATTTTTGTTACGAAAAAAGTTCTATTCATGTTAGTCAACTTATATTTTAATAAAATATACTGTTTATATATGAAAATGCATATTTTATTCCTTTTTGTAATAAAAAAATATTCTACAGCAAAAAATATCAAACTTGGCAGTGTATCTTTAGAGATATATTGAAATCATTATATATTTTTAAGGCCTCTTGGCAATATATCTCACATGATACATGTGGTTTTTTTTAACTACCTGCATAAGATTTTTTTTCGATTTTTCTAGGCATCTCTGGGTTATAAATATTATGTTGTATAAAAATTATTTTGATACTCAATCTTTTTTTCTCTGCCAAGATAAGGGTTAAAGGTCGACCATTGGCCCTCTCTATGATAAACATTGAGCCTGGTTCATCATTAGATTTCCTGGATCATCAAGAGACACACAGAAAGGAAAGTACAGTTTGGCTAATGAAAATGCAATAGATAGAATCAAAGCCGCTATCTATTTTTAGGAAGGGAAGAAGCAAGGAGAGCATAGAGGAATGTAGAAGATATGCCTTCACTATTTGTACATTATGATACATTCGTCTCTCTCTGTTCAGTAGTGAACTGCAATGGCTGTACAGCCTTTGCAGTTAACTTCATGGCAGATACACGTAAATAGGAGGCTTGGGTTCACCATACTTCGCTGGCCATGGGGATTGGTATAGGGTCTGATGTGATATGGTATAGGGTGTGATGATAGTGATAGAATTCAGTATGTAGATGTTGATGGGAGTAGGTCTCTAGGTTTGCCAGTAGGAATGGGCGTTCCACAGGGCTCTATTCTCGGTCCATTTCTTTTTTTAATATATATTAATGATTTGCCGTTCTTTGTACAAAATTTTTGTGATATTGTTTTGTTTGCCGACGATACGTCACTAATTTTTAAAGTTGATCGTAATTTAAGTTACTTTGATACCGTCAATAACACTCTTGCACAAGTATTGGATTGGTTTTCGACAAATAATTTGGTACTCAACTCAAGCAAAACCAAATGTGTTAAATTCTCTTTGCCTAATGTCAAAAGTGTTCCTACTAATATAATTTTAAATAAGGAAACAATTCAACTAGTCGAATCAACCGTATTCTTAGGTGTAACTTTAGATTGTAAGCTTCAGTGGGGCGCCCAAATATCCTGTCTCGCAGTAAAACTTAGTTCTGCAGCGTTTGCAATTAGAAAAGTTAGGGAATTCACAGATATAGATACTGCTAGACTAGTTTACTTTAGTTATTTTCACAGCGTAATGTCTTACGGAATAATGTTATGGGGTACAGCTGCTGATATACAGACTATTTTTGTCATTCAAAAAAGGGCCATACGTGCAATTTATAAGTTAGGTGCTAGAGATTCTTTACGTGATAAATTTAAAGAAGTAGATATATTGACAGTTGCATCGCAATATATATATGCTAACTTAATGTACATTAAGAAAAACTTAATTCTATACCGCAAAAATATTGATTTGCACAAAGTGAACACAAGGAATAAGCATAAATTGGTGGGAACTAACTACCGTCTACATAAAGTTCAGAACTCATTTGCGGGGATTGGTATACAATTTTTCAACAAATTGCCTCTTGAAATAATGAATTTACCCATGCACAAATACAAACGGACAATTAGGAATTTTCTTTTACAAAGGGGTTATTACACTATTAAGGAATTTTTAAATGATAAGACACCGTGGGAATAGGCTTAGGCTTGTTTAACTCACGATTATTTTATTTACATGTTAAGTGGAGGTGCCTCGTGAGCACATGATTTTTGCAGGATTTGGATATTTTTATGTTTTGTTGAATGTAGTTTAACATTATTTATCCCTGATCATATCATTGTTCACTTGTCACCTTCACAAAATTCTTTCTACATTTGCATTCCTTCACGCGTTCCACTAACTTATGTTAATAATAACGATCTGGAAAATGGAGGTAATTGGCGGTCATGGTCAGTATACCAATAGATTGTTTCTAACTGCTGGTTCGTATACCGTTGTCGTCATGCTCACTAAAATGTCATTTCTTGTGGTGGCGTCGTGTGTCGGGTCATTCCTGTCCCTCTAATATGGCGAGAGGGATAATGGCTGGCACATGCGTCATACTCGTAAACGGGTGCTACTTGCGATGACTGGTCGATGACGGTCTTGCGGGCTGGTATTAGATTTTAATATTTAACTGCATCATTTCCATCATGGTTCTGATCACTTTCGCGGATTGCCTGCATTATTAGGTATATATAATGTAAGTGGATGCTCCTGTTTCACCATGTCTATTCTGAGGAGGCTAACCAAAAGTATTATGCTTGAGTATTATTATGTACAGTAAATATATACAAGAGATATAGAAGGTGTAACAGTTGCAGCACCTTACAAAATGTAAATTGTGTATTATGCAAAACCTGGCGATGAAAAAGAGTGACCGTGAGTTTTATTGCCCGTTCTTTCTCATGGTTCTACCTATTGCTTTGCGAACGTGGCAGTAAATGTAAATGTAGAAGCATACAGTAATAATGTTTTAAATTTGAGTATAAGTAATTATTTTATAAATTTATTATTTTGACGTTCATAAGCGTCACATTGTGACCCAAATGAATAAAGGATTTTGAATTTGAATTTGATGCCGATTTTCTGTCTCTTCCCAAAAAATATAATTGTATTTTTGTTAATCGCCACTTTCGACACATTCTTAGGGCTTGTTTCACCACTGTCCTGGTTAAACTACTTGGCAAATAAATTCATACAAATGTTGTTCTTATTTTGAATTTACTTGGAAGGTAAACCTTACTTAGAGGTGGTGAAATAGGGCCTTAATCCGGCACCCCATGGAGCACCCCTGATAATAAAATATTATTTTTTGTTTTAGTATTATTTTTAAGCCCTGACTGATTGAGAATTATCTCAATCAGTCAGGGCTTAAAAAAACATATTTTGTAATAAACGAATTATCGTTTATTTCAGTCTGTTTGTTTGTTTTGTCACGATCACAGTCATGCCAGCCTTAATCTATTCCTTTGTCACAGAAAAGTTCACTAGCAAAGAATGCGTTTGATAAGTTCAAGTTTATATTTTATTTTTATGTTTTATTCATTTATTTAACTTCTTGCACTACAAAAATTTAGCACATAGGCGGACTTAATTCCTTAGGAATTTACTACTTGTCAATCTAGGGTGGTGCAGAGACGTGTATTATATCCAAGACACTTTAAATATTTTTTTAAACTTATCAAATCCATGGATATTTTCAAAAGTTTATGGTGCCAAATTAGAAATATAAAGTCTCAATATCCGTAGCCGGCATAAGAAGCAATTAACTAAAATACACAAAACAAATAGCATCTCCGAGCAGAGGAAAACTTGAAATCAAAGTATATCAAAGTTACTCGTATATAAGACAAAATCCTCCGATTGGTAAATTATCAAAGGCCTATGCCCAGCAAAGGAAAGGTCGTATGATGATGATTTCACTTACACTGCCTCAAGAAGAGTGAGGTGGTAAACCAGCAGCAGGTGGTGAAGAGTTCAAGCTGGTCGCACTGACGTTTCTGCCACAGAGAAGGCGCTGCGATCACGATCCACAGCGCCGGACCTGTCACTAGCAGCGTTGCGCATACTAGCGGCCACACCTGTCAATCAAAATATTTACATTAATAGGTTAAGAATGTATAATGGGCGCTGTACTTCCTTATTTTATGGTGTCACCACTTTTATTCTTAACGTGTATTCACGGTAGTAGAGCCTTGATGATTTCAGCATGAATGGGCCGGCTCGACCGGGGAAGTTCAACCATCTCACAGAAAATCGATGTAAAGTAACAGTACCTAAACTGTTGCGTTTCGTTCGGTGAGTGAGAGTGCCGGATGCCCTATACCCTATTCCTTCTCCCTCATCCCACTCCTTATCCTATCCCTTTTCCCAACCTCAAGGTGCGGCAACGCATTTGTGACTTCTCTGGTGTTGTTATGTCCATCGGCGGCGGTAATTGCTTACCATCAGGCGATCCGTTTGCTCGTTTGCCGCCTATTACTATAAAAAATAGTGTGAGTATTAGCTAGAAACGCATAAAAAGTTGTTCACAGTGATCTTACCGTTGTCACCATTGCAATACAAAAGCCTTGTCTGCGTTCCTGCTAGAACATTTCCGCTTCGCACGATCTCCGGTACTAATTTTAATACCCAATATCCATGTATTTTGAGATTCGAGATTCCTGTTTGACACATTTTGTATGGAGCTTATGTCAAAAACGAATCTAAAATATCAAACAAATTGATAGATCGAATATAGAATTCCGCGGTTAGTGTATTCACCATTTGAGATAACCAAGTCTACTTACTTCCCATTGGAATGGTCTGATGACAGCAAGAGTTTCACTCAGCTTTGCCGGAGCGTGTGTAAGAAACGCCCCAGAGTCAGCCAGAGTCAGAAACGAAAATTCCACGGCTTGAAGACGCTCCCAAGTCATCGTTACATCACCCAGGAAGAAATCAGCTTTCTGTTACAAGATAATGTATAATAAATTATTTTAAAAATTCATGATTTTTAACATTCGTCATTGTATTTATAACATTCGTCGTTATCCCAGTTGTATTTAAGATTTTCGCCTTATAGTGCTGAGATATTTGAGCATTCACCTCTAATGAGCTCTCTTGCGAATGTTACAAAACAGGAAAACAAACGGTTGTGTTTTAGTGAGCATTCTTACGAACATTCTGGCGAGCATTCTAGCGAATGGATAGTATATTCATTTTGACGGTTTTTGCTGATTAGAGCGTTCGCTTGAAGATCATAAAAATGTTCGTAGCAATGTTCGGCTGTGTTCGTTGTTCAGTTCGTCAAAACAAAAAGCGGCGAATGCTCGCTGTTCTGTTACAAGTGAATGCGCAGGTATATCAGTACCATTAGATCCCGAGATCCGCTTACTAGTCTAACCAGATTTGATAGAATTCAAAAGCAACCTGCAACCCAAAAGATTAGCGATATTACATTGCCAGTGCTGACACTATATTCAAGGGTTCTCACTGGACCAACAGCTTAGAGCAAATTTAATACAGATGATTATAACTTCAAAAAGTCGATGGTGCGCGCCATGCGTTTGATTGGCTTGCAAAGGGTTCTACATGTCAGTTTGTTGGTATCTCCACTAGACCACCGCTGTTTTAAAAACTTACCTTTTATAGAAGAAAATGAGTAAATCTAAAAGATTACATGATATTCATTTGTTTTCGTTTATTTTAAAAATGTTAATCATCGCTCGCTTAATAATATGCCCGGTAGATATATATGTAACAATAGGCTCGCCCCCTATTACATTGGGACCCAAACATAACTCGCGAAAAGTGGGTGTGTAATACACCTTTGCCTACCTCTTCGGGAATAAAAGGCGTGAGGTTATGTTATGTATGTTTATAACATTTATTTGATATGATACAAACTAATATTTATAACTGACCCGGCGAAGTTCGTATTGCTATAATATACTTTTTAAATATTTTGTCTCCTGACGGGAACGAACACAAACGAAAGATTTATACAATTTGATGCATTCGTTTGGAAGTTATGCGCATACAAACATTTTGCTGGTTAATTTTTATTTATATCCCCTTGAGTGTCCTACGGGCACGGTGTGCCCGTAAGAGAAATAGGCCGGTAGTGTCTTACGGGCACGGTGTGCCCACAAGGATTCGTGTGAACTGCACTCCGGTTTTGTGTGATTGGTTACTATAATAAAAACGTACATCGACTAGTTACAGGTTAACCAACATAATACCATCAATTTTTACCATATTTCCAAGCTTGCAACCGAGAAAACTAATAAAATTGCTTATTTTGGTGCTCAGTTTTCTCCATGCCGCCATATTGCGCTGTGGCGATCAACTAAATTGAATTTGTGATTATTTTTAAATGTGTTCTCACCGCAAACGTTAAGTGATTGTATTAGTATTATATATTAAATAATTGACTATTTAGTGAAGTATATATTTTTTTAGCCAGTTATAAAAATATTTACAAAAAAAGTGTTAGTAACTTTTGTGATGCAATTTTCGGGCGTTGGCCGCTAGCCGTCCTCCCTATTTTAAATGATTATATGTAAGTATTTATTAATTACTTTACTAAAATATACATAAGTTTTCACAAAATTGTCTTAGAATCCATTGTTAATAAGACATTTTATATTGTTTTTACTATAAATAGGTATAAACATGTTTTGTAAGTGAGAAATGTTTGCCGTCGGATCGTTAAAATGGCGCAAATATTTTCGCTGCTATGAATAAATGGTTATTGTGAAGTAATATCGATGAACTGTGCTAAATTAATGTATATAACCGTGTTAATATTAGTGCAGTGAGAAAGGGAATTTTGTGAATAATTTATGTGTATTTTGGAAAAATGTTTCACATGGTGTAAGAAAAAACAAAGTGACAAGCATATATAATTTTTCATCGATATGAAAAGGTTAAAGGTAAGTTAATTTAATATAATTCTCATATAGAGTAACTTTTGAACTGTATACGGTTTAAAATTTACGTCATATAATTATACCAAACGCGAGAAAATTAAAGTTTTGTAACCTAGGATCTTATAAACGTTACATCCTCAGAGTGGCTGGACACTACCGGAGAAAATGCATTTTGGAGCGGGGCATGCAAGGGGATATAGATATTACCAATGTAGCACGTCTTATTTACAACTTTTCTATCCTATAACATCGTGTACCACTCCCTGTAGTTTCGAACTATCTTTTATAACTATTCTTGAAGCACGAGCGAGGTGTTTTAAAACGAACTTATCCACGAAGCAACTTAGATGTCGATTAATGCAGTTAGTGACTCGTCTATACGATAGACTGCGAAACGTAGGGGATTATCCTCCAAATTTACTGCTAACTCGAGAAAATTCGAGAAAATTTTAAGCCTGACTTGATCTTGTTAGTGATGTCTCGTACTAGTTGTTGTTTCGCATCCGAAAGCAAATGAAAAATGACATTATGGCGAATAACCGAATAGGTATATCATATAAAAACCACGTAATTTTATGACATCTGTCTTATCGTGGCCATATCTAGTGTAATCCATGCCGAAACGTCGGAGCAAACATAAAGTGTTTCAACTTTATATAAAATATGAATATAATTTTTATATTTTCTTTTTTATTTATATATAGTCTCACGACTTTATTTATATATAGTATCCCCGAAGGGGTAGGCAGAGGCGTAAATATTACACCCACATATCGCCATGAATTTTTAGGTCCCACGTAATAGGGGGCGAGCCTATTGCCGTTACCGGGCACATCACCAGACTCCGGGCTGCTACTGAGTATTTGTAAAAACCCAGTAACACTTTTGCCCGACCTGGGAATCGAACCCGGGACCTCCGATAAGCAGTCGCATACGCTATCCACTGGACCACGGAGGCAGGCTTAATATAATTTTAATTATGTGAAATAGACCCGACACATGACATGTAAATAAAAGTATGTGTACAAGTCGCGAAAGTTAAAAAGTAGGTACTTATTCAATACCAGACCGTATTTGTATGCCTAACTTACGACTTATTAATTTTCTCGCTGTCATATACGCAACTTTATACTGTTTTTGCCCTGTCGAGATTATGAATAAGGCAAAATGAATATTAACGTGATTTAGATCATCAACAAATATCGTAATTTATATATAAGTAGCTGACCCAGCGAACTTTGTACTGCCATACTTTCTTAATACTTGCATTTTTGTGAATCTAAACCATTCTCAAGTCCCCTTGAACACACCCAAAAAAATCATCACAATCGGTCCAGTCGTTCAGGAGGAGTTCTGTGACATACACACGCACACAAGATATAATACAGAAGATGAAGTCCTCTTTCGCCTTGTGTGTCTGTCAAAAACTACGGAACGGATTTCTGTACGGTTTTCATCCATAGATAGTATCATTCCTGAGGTGCCTTTAAATGTGTAATTCACACGGACGGAACCGCAGGTGAAGTCTACTCTTGAATAAAATAACACATACTGACAGAAATCCGACTAAAGCAATATTTCAATATACATTTCTGAAATATGCTGATAAGCTTTTTCATTTAAGAAATAACACCGCACATTTCAATAATATTATTATTTTACTACGAATTTTTCTGACCTCCAGACACCAATTAACATATTTGCGTTTTTATAGATAAGACGCTTCTATAGATATTTCATTTGTCAAATTATTATGATCACCGTTTATAGATCACTGCCTACGTGGTCCAGGGGATAGCGTAAGCGTCTGTTGGTCGGTCCAGGCAAAGGTGTTACTGAGCCTTTTCCGAATTCTCAGTAGCAGCACGGAGTCTGTCAATGTGCCCAGTGACAAAAATAGGATCGTGCCCTATTACGTGGGAACTAAAGTGCATAATATAGCGAAATGTGGATGTAATATCACACCTCTAGCTACCCCTTTGGAGCTGCAGATGACAGTCGATAAAAAAATTGAGAACGCGGCCACATGGCAAGATTCTTTGCTTATTAAGTACTTAGCATACAAATGTGAATTACTTACACGTTTCCAAATCAATCCAAGCGTCCCTTTGAAGGTGCCGTTGCTAGATATACTGGAGCCCTGGCTTCTGTCTGGCGGATCGTAGTATCTGTATCTAAAGGCAAATGTATTTTAATTGTTCGAGGATGTCAACAAGAAGATTTGTATAGTACTCATAATTATGATGGCAACAGACTTGCAGACTATAGATTGATATGTTTCTAACTTACATACATATTCTCAGTTCATAATAATATTATGTTCTTTGTCAAATGGCAACAGGTAATTCAATTTAATTCTATTACAATTTATTTATTCATAAAGGTTACAAAGCAACACTTATGAACGTAATTTTTAGAAATGGTATGGTGGATAAGAAAGATAAAGATATTTAAATTGAGATTTGCACTCGGTAATGATTTAATTGCCTTATTGACTTAAACTCGCAGTTGGTAAACTACATAAACTAAGTAAAAGATTCAAAACATATCTTACTTAAACTTGAGTTTCTTAGAGATGAGCGAAAGAAGCTTGTCATCTCTGCCGCCTGTTACTGTGATCGTTGAGTCGTTGTTGTATCTCACGAAGTGCCATGGAGGTGCCTAGTAATGGTAATATAGTTTGAGTTATGAAAGTATGTTGTATTTAACGAAGTACCTTGGAAGTGTTAAGGCCTCCCTCAGATTGGGCATGCGCGTTCCTAGTACTTTCCACTTTGTACTGCAGAGTGAACGATGATTGCACGCCGGGCGCCCGCTTGAGGAACGCACACGACCAATGTGACGGCGGCTTTATCATCATCATCAGCTTGTCGTAGTCCACTGCTGGATATAGGTCTCTCCAATGGCACACCACTGAGCCCTATTTCAGCACTTCGTCTCCAGCCGCTGCAATGCACTTCGCCTTAGTAAAGGAAAAGTAATATGAGTTTTAATGAGACTAATTCCACCCTTGTGTAGCCAGGTTGGGCAGTAGTGACCATAGACGATCCGGGAAATCTCGGGAGAAGCTAAAATAATATAAGATTTTGATTTTGGAGCACGATTCAGAACTATTAGGTACCTTAGTTGAAAGAAACAGAACTTACATGAAGCACGGGCACATCGAAGACCCTTCCATTAAAGTCATGGTACACCTTATCCGCCGGCGGCAGTACCGGCGACTTGTACAAACGGCCCGACCACCAGTTAACCAGCGTCAAGTGGTTCAAGCGATTTGGTGTTGCTTGGTTGTAGTAGATGCGGAACCTTGGCCATGAAACCAGTCGAGGATTACGAACATAGCAAAACACCAATTTCACCGCACATTATACATTAACGTAATATAACTTTACAGGACTATAAGTATGAATGGCGTAGTCGTTTAATATGTCGTGTGTTGTGGGTTCGATTCCCAAACGGGACACCGGTTTCTGTGATTCACAAACAACTACGTTACCGTTTACTACTTTGTTCTTCCCAATTATGAGGCTTAAAACCTCATGATTTTATTTTTAATAAGACAGATGGTGGTAGATCTGGGTGTGCATTGGTGGTAGGTAAATTAAAAATTAGATGTCACGAGTCACTTAGTGCTATAATGGTTCCGCTAATTAATACAACAAATTATAATAACTGATGCTCTTTTATCCATCACGCTCTCATACCAAAATAATTCATTTGTCCCAGCAATTTTGATTGATTGATTTGATTTGCATCTGTAACTTACGCGGCATGCATGTTTTAAGAATGAATTACATCAAATTCTGTTTAACGTCATAAACACGGTGTGCGTAAATAAAAGTCAATCGTTGCCAATTTTCAGTCTACGTACTGTTTTAATTTGCAATACTCATAAAAGCTCTCAATAAAGTCAGCTTCAGCACAATACAAACAAGATAGCCGTTTGTACACGTAAAGGTCGAATGTGTGACGGAAACAGAAACATATCAAACCCTACGACTGACACACATAAATTTATTTTAGTCCTAAACAAACTCAGAAAAATACCAACATAATCTTATATTGCCACACAATGCCTGAAATATTCATCCAACGACGTGAATAAAGAATAAACAGAAAAAGCAGCTAGTTACAACAACAAAATATAATGAAGAATGACAGTCGTTATTGTACTAAGCTAATAAACTCGAAAAATATTTTCTTTGGAGCTATATAAAATATGGCGGGCCAAGTCTCAATCGGCGAACGGCCCAATCGAATTACAAAGTACGTGATTGTCCAAGACTTTGTATTCGTCGTGCAACGATTGAACTTCAGTGAAGGCGAAATGTAATTTTTAGAAATACCCGTAGGCGAGCGCGGGTGAGCAATCAGCCGCTGTTGCGCTGTACAGGCGAGCAGAAAAGCCTTCTTCACTTTTTTATTCTTTTTTTAAACAATGCAGTTATTCCGTCGCGTTCATAGCTTTATGGACAAGCTTGTTGAAAACGGATGTCGCTTTGGTTATAAATCGTCTGTCTACAGGCATTTTTATTATCACTTGGCAATTGCCAATTAGTAAATCTTTTTGTGCTTTATCTGTTTTCGTTTCATTTTGTTTTTATATTTTTAAAATCATCTATTTTCATCATAAATTTTATCTTGTTATAGTCTGACAAATATTTTTCAGCAATTTAAATTTTAATTGAGTATGATGTTCTGTCCGCTGAGTTTTAATTTATACATTGTACCTGTTTTATGATTTGTTTTGTCGCAAGGGGTAGCCGATTTGAATAAGAGTTTGTTTATTGGGATTTCACGCCTGAATTTACTCATTTATTCGTTACGAAAGGCGTATTTTGTCATGGGCATAAAAAGGAAATAGGTCAAATAGCATGCTGTTTTCAATACGTAACATATTGAAAAGCTGTTGTAACTTCTGATAGTGCGATTTAGAATCTTCAACCGTCATTTGCGGTTCATCAGTGTTCGCTAGAAGTTGCTAATATTTATGACCCTGCTGTTTGTTTTTCAATCTCTCTGTGTGTCCGATATAATTAATGTTCCGTGGTATCATCATTACGAAATCTAAAAAAATCGGGCAAGTGCGAGTCTGACCCGCGCACCGAGGGTTCCGGACGCATTTTACCTTATTTGAGGTTGGTGCTAATTACGCTAGTCCTCTAAATCTGAATGAGCGCCCATACAACTTAGAGGACTATCTTAAATGGAGTCTACTATGTATGTATGGGGACACCCTTAAATTTTCCACTTTTTTATTTTTTGTAATTTTTCCTTTATTTGTGCTGTAAGACCCTGCTTTTGGCCAAATTTCGTGATTCTAATTCAACGGGAACTACCATATAGGTTTTCGACCCAAAACCTATAGGGTACTTACGGTTGACCTAGAATTATCAATTTTGGTTAAAACCAAGGTCTTACAGCACAAGTAAAAAAAATCAGAAAATTAAAAAAGTTGAAAATTAAGGTTAATTTTGGTGCTTACAAGTTTTCGCAAAAATCTAATTTTGACCATATCTTTTTATCGGGTTGACCCAGGACCCTGATTTTTATACACCTAATGAGAACCATAGACCTCAGTTTTTGGTATAAATTTTTTTTCAATTTGCTAGGTCCAGCCGTTCCTGAGAAAATCGGTGGTGACACACGGACAGATAGACAGACGGACAAGAAAGTGATCTTATAAGGGTTCCTTTTTTACCTTGTGTGGTACAGAACCCTAAAAAAATTCAAATGCTTATTCTTCAGTCCAGTAGTGCAAATCCACGGGGTAAATGCGAAGCATGAACACTGTCATATAAACATGAAACTCTTCTACACAAACATCAACTTAATTGTAGAAATGACGAGAATATTAATATTGTTCACGACCACCAGTTTTCTTGTTTTGTATTCTATTTGAAAATAGACGTCAGTCTGGCTCCTGCAAGACTGAACAAATTTAAATGATAATTGGATAGAAAAGTTTATATACTCAAGTGCGAGATTGTTGGACTGCAAGAATTAATGTGGATGACGTTGAATTTAATCTTACTCTAAACTTAAATAAGCAAACAACTTGTGAATACGTGGCAGATAAGTGAGAAAACAGTGCTTATGAATTAAATTGAACATATTAATTCTAATGCTCATAAAGAAGTAAAACAGTCACTGGTTTATGAATATTATTTTTGTTTCAACAATGATGTTAAGGCATAAGGATAGTCGAGTGGGGCGACGAAAAGATAACAGACTGCTACGCAGAAAATCTCGAGCGGCGCAAACCACGGCACAGAATAAAGAATAGTACTAACGTACAGAAAATTCACTTGTCAAACCAATTTATTGAATTTGCGACTCTTGGTACTAAGCAACAAAGTGCAATTCAACTCGCATAAGCACTCAGTGCCTAATGCGATATTAACCTAACCGTGCCCTTTCTTTTCTAACACATAACGCTGTCACTGTCTGGCGCGCCACTCCGCGCGCTAGGGTTGTTGACTTGCCGCTGCAACTATAATATTTATTCATCGTCTATCTACCTACTTGATCACGTACCTAATAATAAATAATTATCATATAAGTATCCTATCCCACTATTTGAGCTCGTAGAACAAATACCACAAAAATTCTGGTTGTTTACATTTTTACTATACTGATTCTTAGTTATTTCCTAAACGCGTGGACCGATTTACATGATTCAAACAGATAAAATGGTTTTTGAACTATATCTTTAATTTGACACCATAATCGTTAAGATATCTCAACAAACAAAAAATCCAATTTTCAAGTTGCTCTCGTTATATAAATAAAATAAAATCAAATTTTCAAGCCGCTTTCGACACACAGTTAATTGAGCAATACTTTGCATTAGACTTGTGATGATACATTTTTGTTGTTAAAGGCGTTTAGGTATATAATTTGAACAGTGTATGAACACGGCGCGTGAGAATACGGAGCGGTCGCACTCGTTGCGTTGCGTGACGATTAATGTGAGCGGCGCGCGGCAACCCACTAAATCCAACCACGTCGACGTGGTCGGCCGAGGTACTTGTAAGTTTTGTACCTAAAATGCGAAGTGCGCCAGGCCTGACCACGGCGCGCACTTCTGACTTTTCCAAGTACGTATTCAATTGTTAATTATCGCTCTTTTTTCAGAGCTTTTATCTTGCAAGTAGTTGTTGCTGATAAAACTGGCGGTTATAGCTCCCGGTAAATTCTTATCATTGTATATTTACTTGTTTGTCTGTCATGTCTTCTACACATACTAATTTTCTAAAAATGATGTAAGTAACGAGTATTAATCGTGTAATTACTACTCAAACTAAAATTGATGTGTCGAGTCTTAATTGTTTAAAATAACGTTGAAATACCTTCTACTTGCCCCGACATTTCGTCATGGATTGCACCTGTCCGAGTGATGGGAAGACTGCGATCACGTGGAACGCATGCCGAATTATACATTTATTTTTAAATGATTATTTCAAAATACGACCCTTTAGGTACATACATTTTAGTGGACAGTCATCATCAGCCCTTATACTGTCCCACTGCTAGGCGCGGGCCTCTACCCATTATGAGAAGGGTAAGGCCATAGTCCACCACGCTTGCCAAGTGCGGGTTGGCAGACTTCACATGTCTTTCGAGAACGATGTTTTCCTTCATCGTTTAGCAAGCGATAATTAACAATTTAATACGCACATTACTCCGAAAAGTCATCGGTGCGTGCCGTGGATTCGAATTCGATTTAGTCGACAGTATGTTTGTTTAACAATATTGTAGTATCAAAAATCTTTGCCATACTTTTGTCACCGTGTGTACATATGGCACTTTAAAGGAGCCAATATCTCATAGCGGACAGCGTAAGTTCTCTTTTAGACAAGTTGACGTATTGTGCGAAGTGTTAACTTGTGGTTGTATTCCTTTATATTGTGGACGTTAGCGCTCAGGAAAATAGCGGTTCAGCACTATGAAGACCGTATAAATGTGATATTGACGGTAAAGACGGTTGTTTCGGTTTATGAAGTTAAGGATTTTGTGGTCTTCTCACAGATAAGGCTAGGTTAGTTAATAATTTATGTTAGGAACAAGCTTGCGCTATGGGTTAGGTAGTGATCCTTTAGTTTTTAATCCAATTATATTTTAGTTTACACGAAACACTGTGTTTTTTATTGCTGTGCGATGAAGGACAAACATAAAGTTTTATATTAAAACTGGATACCATAGTCAAAAGTTCGACGCCTTAAAGAAATTTTATTAAAGTGCCCTGGATCACATTTTTCATAACTTTTTTAATTTCATTTCACAATTCATTTTCGTTCTATAAGGCAGTGAAATCAAAGCTACTATACTTGTCCCATGTACCTACTGTGTTAACGCAATCAAAATCACAATCTACAGAACTATCTGTAGTATATAACCCAAATTTGCTTTGCCAACGCTTGTGGCCAACATTGGCTCTACAACACAATTATGTTGGAGGACTCCTCAATTATCTGATTATTCATTAATTACATCTTAAGCGTGTCCATTATTTCCTGTTATTAATGTTCATTTGTAGCGTCCAGCTTAATTTAATAAGAGTTTGGGTTCATTAAATTCGCCTAGATTACAGGTTGCTCTTAAGTATTTACATACACTATATTGAGTCAAAATAGAAGCTTTTAAAACTTTTTCAAAACTCTTATTGTACAAATTTGTCCACGTATTCACAATTTACAACCCCGTCCTCTAGTGCTTATTAAACCGCAGTCGGACAGACGGCCTGTAAGAGGGCAATTGCCAAAAATCCTCTCTTAGTGCTCCCCTACGCACCCCAAGGAACATACATGCCACATTTCAGCTTCCTGCGCCCAATATTTTTTACTCTGCGTTGTCTGTCAGTCAGTCAGTGACGCAAGAGTTTATATATACAGATGTTACTTACACACTTTTTCTTGGGTTGGTGATGACTGCGACCCTCATCGCCTCTCGCATGGTCGCCAAGAAGGTGTCGCTCACTTCACCAAACGGCCAGTAGAACAGGTACAAGATGGTGCGGTGGATCAGGTTGTTTTCTGTCAACTAAGTTACATCATTACTAATTTTACCATTTTTTCTAATATAATAAGATTTAGTTATTGCCTATTTGTAAATATATAATATTGTAATATAGTAAATGTTACTAGTGTAGTAAAAAGTTTTAAAATCTATAAGTAATTTTAACTTCAAATAACATGGATCTAAGATTTGGAGCCGCAGCAAATTAAAATCGGCTACGTACGTAACCGTCAAACGTTAAAGTTAAACTTTTTAATTGTTTACCCAGACATTTCGGCATGAGTAATATAGTAGCCGACATGACTTCTTGATCCGTTATAAATATACAATTCCTTGCTTATAAACTTTGAGTATACATTTTAAATACAAAAGTTATATTTGTTATAAGTTTAACGTAGCGTTAGTAACTTCAGAGCCAGAAGCAGCATCAATATACCTACCTCAAACAAAATAAGTTCACACTCATACGGCTCACACAATATGAGGCTGGTCCTTTCTTCTGATATGTCCAAGGCCTTTTTAACAAACTTGTAGTACTGAAACAATACAAAATTACCTTATTTATACTGACCTTGTGTTTTCGACAGGTATTTAACGTGTAGGGCAAAATGAATATCGAAGTTTGCGTTATTATTGAAGGTTTTGAGACTCTTATTTTCTAATATTGCCTAATAGCAACTTAAGTTACAAATTACTACTATTTTTTACGAAGTTCTCTAACTTAAGTTCGTTGGGTAGTATTTTGATTCGATATCGCAACCGCGAGTTTTTATTAAAACAAAAACCATTGAGACAATAGTTGAAATATCTAGGTGGAATGCATGGACACATCGGATTAATTAGTGAAAAAACAATGGCATGTCGTTATTTTTAGCCATTTGTATATCAGTTTATCCGTGTAGTGACGGATTAAGAATACGGAATGTCACCACCCCATATCATCCCATGGGTGTCGCAAGAGCCGACAGAGGGACCATACTATGCAGAGAACAGCACTGTAAGACAAGGAAAACTTGATAAACACCCTATACCAACCCGTTTGGCCAGCGTGGTACAGTAGGCCAAATTCCTCCTTTCAAAGGAGAGGCCTAGTCCAGCAGTGGACCGTTAAAGGCTTATGATGTATATCAGTTAGTACTGCATAGTTAATCAGCTAGACTTTAGATAATAATACTATTTTACATGTGCAAAATCTCTGCATAATAACGTCTAATATGTCACTGACTTAGTCACATCTACAATACATAGTGTCTTTGCATAGCTAACAACTGCAACTTATAATCTGCACGCAGCTCGCAAGTTTGTCTAAAGTTCTATAGTCAATACTTCCATGCTATAGCTGTACTACCGCCATCTTAGGTTAACGTAGCCTTAGCGTGCCTCCAACGGATCAAGCACGTAGGAACACGCAACGCCACTTAGTGACGAGAAATTATTCTTGTCGTGTGCTTAGTCTTGTCTTGATGGCGTTCGATGGTGGACACGATGGAACTGTATGTTGAACTTTGTCATTCTAACCTCGATAATATTTATTACGTTATATTTGGGATCTGTTCTTAAAAACCTTCACTGGACAAATGAACACAGCTCAGTGGGAATTTCTGTTAAAAATATGAAAATATCATGGTGTGGCAACGCCGGTAGACATTTCGGGAATTTATCATAATATTACTAGAGGACGCCAGCAGATCCGCCTGCATTTTTTTCAAATTTACCCGTTTTGGCCGATCCCGTGGGAATTTCGGGCAATCCCTTCTTAGTGCACCCCTACGGTCCCCAAGGAACATACATGCCAAATGTCAGCTTCCTGCGCCCAATAGTTTCGGCTGTAGCGTGTCTGTCAGTCAGTCAGTAACGCAAGGATTTTATATATTAAGATTTAGTATGCTTTGGGATGGAAGCTATAATTATTATAGTCTTCCAAGATATATCGAACCTATGGTTGCAGCACTGACTTTTGAAGAGTTTCGTGAAGAAAAGCATCGTAATTCATGTATTTAGTAAGAAGAGAATTTTCAATAATGTCCTCGTAAGTCACGTGAAGTCTGCCTGCACTTGGCCGGCGTGCTTAGTTAAGATTAAACCGATCGTTTGTAGTCATTGCATTTCCAGTGAATGCCACACATTTTCATGGCAGTCACTCTTCATGACTAATAGGTCCTTTATATGATTAAACTTCACAAACATTAAACCTACGTACATATGGGCGCAAATTAACATATATTGATTATATTGTCACGAAAATGTTAATAATATTTAAGATTGATATTTAAATAACTATTTGTGAACACAGAACTGAGAACTTCACTACTTTACAATATTAGACACTGTATTGGCTGCTTAACTGTTTTATAAAGAATGGGTATTTAATTTATCGCTTAGTTATTAAGATAACTCCAGAAACTTTCAAAGTAAAATCAATTAGTATTATAAAACATTATTCTGACACTTATTTTTATGTTTACGGTAATAAATAACATGCGATTATATTTACATCCTGTTAATAGCGCCATCTGTTGACAATGTTGTAAAGCAGCGTTTGGTTAATAAAATAAATTTGTTATTCGTGTAAAATAAATAATTTGGTGTTGTGCAAAATTCATTACAATATTAATGTCGATTTTTGTTTAGTTTATTATTAATTGTACAGTAATTTCAATTATATGTTGAAAAGGAAGTGGCAGTTGTTAAACATTAAGTGTAATGACGGTTAGTTTATAAAAAGGACTGTAGCTCACATTTTAATTCAATTCTGTGCTAGAAATCGTCTGAAAATAAACCAAGTAATATTACGTGAGTGTTTTTATTATAATGGAGTCTGGACACGATAACCTTGGCGTATCGCCGACATACACAAAGAGCCAAACCTCGAATCAACAATTTGTGTGTGAAGATCAAACCCACAATACTCAAGAAAAGTTAGGTAATAAGCAGCAAGGCGGAAATTTAAATCAATGTTTCAATTACTTACATAGTCACACACCTATAACCCCGAAGAGGTAGGCAGAGGTGTATTTCGCCAGATATACTTTAGTCCCACGTAATAAGGGGTGAGCCTATTGCTGTACTGGGCACATTTCCAGACTCCGTGCTGCTACTGAGAATTTCGTGACAGAAAAACCAAATAACACTGCCCGACCTAGGAATCGAACCCAGGACCTCCCGATCCCACGCGCACATTTATGCCGCGAGACCAACGAGGCAGTCCCATAGGGTTTGATGTCGAGTTTTCCGTCTGTACGCAAAGATGGTATTTGCATCGTGTTATCCCTTAGTCGCCTCTTACGACACCCACGGGAAGATAGGGGTTGGTGACACTTGTATTCTATGCCGTCAATAACACAAATAAATCAATCTTAAACTACTTAAACATTCCTGGTTTCAATAAACTGTAAACTTATATATTATAAAAGCATGGCTACAATTTTAACAAACCCTGCATACCTTTTCTTTATTGTCTCTGGTCGTGATGTTTAAATTAATTATCTGTATGTTGTGTTCGTTCAGCAAGCACAATAGTTGGAACAAATCCCGCGTTCTGAAACAATACAAAATGGCTTTTGAACAGAAGC
Source organism: Euclidia mi (assembly GCA_944739405.2). Classification (NCBI taxonomy): domain Eukaryota; kingdom Metazoa; phylum Arthropoda; class Insecta; order Lepidoptera; family Erebidae; genus Euclidia; species Euclidia mi. The sequence goes on along the minus strand of OX123188.2, from coordinate 7,988,275 downwards.
TTGTAACTGAATAACATATTCAATATTTTTAAATTGAACTACCATGAGTAAACAATAAAAATATTTTTAACGTAAATTTTTTAGGTTTATTTTAGGGTTAGATTTGTTGTTCGAATTTGTTTTAATATTTCATCTTCATTGACTTGCAAGAGACGACAGTCCTTATACCTTATTAACTCTTGCAAGTAACAAATTGGGTCAACCAAAAAATTATTGTATCTTATTTTACTTGTGATTTTGAAGGATTATTCAAAGGTGTTATTTACATATTTTTTGGTGATTATTTTGAATTATTTTCTGGCAATTAATACTCTTCAGTAAAATTGTGTACTTTGAACTGTTTACCAGTACGTATGAACAAGCCATTTTCTACACAGCTGCATAATATTCTTAGGACCGAATGATAATTGCAGCCCTTCGGTTCAGCCCAATATGTAAAAATTGCCAATGTTGCTAATGTTTTATTATTATTTATATAAAAATGTACTAAAAAGAAACGCTTAAACTGCATATCAAAAAATAGCTAACCTCATAGTCCCAAATCCCCTACTCTTGGATTTCAAAAGCTGAATTTGTAGGATCAATAAAATTATAGTCAAAATAAGTCATACCTGATATTAGACGAATTCCCCAAAACAATGGTAATGCTCTTAGTAGGCAAGCCTTCAGCTATGTCTTTGACAGCCACGGAGAAGTCGGAGGGCAGTCTAGTGATCACGTCCGTTGTCACTTCTTGGACGTCGAAGAAACATTGCACGGTTTTCATGTATAAGAACATTAGTAGGAGCTTCATGATGGTAACTTCGTAACTTCTTGATGGCTATATGTAAGTTCTTTGGCTTTTACGGTTTTGTTTTATGATAAATTTCGACTCGTAAGAACATTTGGCCTTTGGCGGCGGTGAAAAGTCCCAAATAAATATTATGCTTTAAACTATAATATTATTTTTAACATAATAAGAAACAGATCAGCATTTTGGACTAGCACCTATAGACCCCGGTCGCTAAGCTTGAGTTCAATACTTAGTGTGGCAACCACGAATATTTGTTCTATGGCTGGGAGTAATATCTTTTAGAGCAGGCCTATTCCATAATCTAGTAATATTCGCTATCTGTCGCATATATTCCTTCAAACTTCACAATGCATCAACCTAACAAAGATCCAATAACGTACTCAATAATCGAACCTGGTACTTAACAACTGACGTTTCAATAAAATAACAATATTATAAAATTTTAAAAATAAACTCATCATGAAAATTAATTCATTGGACATTTAAACTCTATAATGTAGTAACACACAATAATATATGAATGAGTGAGTAAAATTACGAGCAGCGAACGAGTACGAACGTAATGCGTGTCATTTATGGCCAGTTACCCTGGTTTCATTTTGCGCGCGAGTTAAGCGTAATTATTTTATGTGGATGAAATTAACTCTATACAGAAATTATGAGGTAAGAGAAAATATTTTTACGTAAAATGCAGTGGAATGCATGCTTATTTTGGTAGTGTGCGTAAATATAAAACAATATTTAGAGCGACATGGGAAATACCTTTATTTACGCTACGCTTAATCTAGTCCTTTTATCGGCTTTACAAAACCATAGGCATCTTTAAAAAAAAACACGTCACAATTTATACAAAAAGCTATTTAAATTTAAACGAGCGTTTAACGTAATTACTTAAAATCTCCATTTAAAATAATTTGATGATCAATAAATTAATTATTTTATTAACGTTTGATGTTACTCAATCGAAATGTTCAATCAATTGGATTTCTTGCTCCGTGTGCCGTGATATTCGTTCGACTGTATGAAGACAAATTTTCCGTTTAATGTATAACAATATTTCTTACGTATTTCTACCTATATTTCAGCTGTGTTATTGATGAAAGTGATTAATGTTGAAGATAGGACATGCCTCTAATATCTTTTTGTTTTGTGGGTTTTCTGCCTACGCTCTGCTGCATCTCTAATTGCTCGATTGAGCAACTTAATCAACAAGACCAAAAGCTTCTGTATTAGACTTTAGTAACAGACTGACTGTATTAGACATAGTTAACGCAAATATTATCTTGAATGAGATTTGTTTATACAGACTGACCTCGCGTCGAGTTTATTGTAGCTAGAACATGAAATGTTACCTACCATAATTATAATGTATTGTTTAATTATTACACGCATTTATATATCAAAGAACGTTTTAGGTCCCGGCCATCCCATCCACCTGTAACTACTCCCGTAAAAGATGGCCTGAGAGACATTGATCTTTGTAATTAGGCTTCTCAATGTTTAATTTTGTTTTCATTATGTTGACTGTACCTACGTTGGATGAAAATTATACTTCTTAAAATGCTAATACTTAATACATTTTCCATTTGTTTTTAAGAGTTTTATTTTTTATGTATTTTTATTTGTCTATACAATTAATAAATATTTAGTTATAGTAAAGTATTAATCTCTGTAAGTATCTCTGTAGAATCTGTAATAAAGATTTATTTATTATTATTATAGTAACAACTGTATTAATAACATTTATAGTAACAACTTACAATTTTACTTTTTGAACATCGTGTCGATTAAGATAAACAGCTGCATGTCTTTCACTGTTTTGAAAGATATTCATAACTTTAATAAGAAGGTGAAGTTGGCCACAGCTGTAAAATACATGTTTCGCAAGTTACGACTTTGCTGCGATATTACATGAGCATGAATTTGGTACATAAAAACTACTTTTTTATGTACCAAATTCTATACATATATGTATATAAAACCAAACTCAAATAAATTTTAATGTCAATTTAATCGCTGGGGTCAACAGAATATATGCATGAGGCTCATGGCAGATGAAGTGCTGCCTCCATCTGCCATGAGCCGTATTACTTTGCAGGACCAGGAGACAGGGTCCAGGTATGAGATTATACCATGAACGTTATATAAATTTTACTAAGTTGGCGTAGGTAACTGCAAAAAATATTAAGCTTGTTTATTACTTATATTTATTTAACAGAAACAGCAGTAATAGTTAAAAAACACAAGCTTTATTTTTTTAATTTAGATATCGTGGAACGGCCAGTGTGTATGTTCATACACGTTTTTTATAAAAGGGTTGATCTTTAGAGAGCCTATTTTTTAATTAACATCACAAAATATTGGCGGCTTCGGTGTACATAATTGTACAACAGGGGATGTAAAATAAAAGTGGTTGGATTTTGTTTCAAGCTGTTAGAAATGTTACTACGTATTTTTATTTGAATTGTAATTATTGTTTGAGTTTTCTTGAAACAAACCATACATGTTGTTGTAAGATTGAATAAAGTGCAATTATCGTCATGAAAGCTTTTTAGATATTGATCGTATGGTGTATTACACTTACATAGTAAGTCCACCATCAATTGTTTTAAACTAAGCAATCCTTATAAACTAAGGGCCTATATATGTGGCATTCGCTTCTCATTTCTATTATCGTTTAGTTGCCATTGTAACATAAGCACATAAGCTATTAGCAAAGAACTCAGATTCACATGTAGAACCGCGGACCTTGGATTTCGAGTTTGCCGATTTCGAGTGTGGCCTGCCTCCAGTTTAGTTCGTAGTTCGTAAAGTTCCTTAATTCATTTCACCGTGGGAGAGCCATGCTTCGGCACGAATGGGTCAGGCTCGACCGGAGTGATACCACGGCCTCACAGAAAACCGGCGGGAAACAACGCTTGCGTTGTTTTTCGCCGAGTGAGGATACCGGAGGCCCAATCCCCCAACCCCCCTATGATGGTGCAGTTGAAAAACTTTTTGCTACACCAGGAGGGTACCAACTGCGCTAGCGTTGGAAAATCCCTCTCTGGGCGTCCGCGTTCAGGACACAACGCATCTAAGCGTGGACGCCTAGGCCGCCCCCCGTACTCTGGGGGGGGCAAAACTACGCTCGAAAATTCCCTTAAAAGGAGCAAAAATATCCTGGCACCCCCTGCCACACTGGCCGTGGATTTCTGCAATATCAGGGGATTACACACCAACCTTAATGCTGTCCACCACCACCTCGAGACAACAAAGCCGGCCTTGCTCTTCTTGACTGAGACGCAGATATCGCCTCCAGCAGACACTTCCTACCTTACTTACCCTGGGTATGGACTTGAACACGCCTTTCTGTCCAAGGCCGGAGTGTGCGTGTATGTTAGAGACGATATCAGTTCTCGTCGCCTTAGGAATTTTGAAGGTCCACCTCTCCACCTTATGGCTACGTATAGATAGCGACGACCATCCCCGCATCTATGCTGGCCTTTATAGCCTATGCCTCTATAGGTCCCATAGCGGTGATACCGAAACTGACCGACTCATTGAGCACATCCAAATGGCTTCAGACTTTGTGCAGCAGCAGATCCCGCCAGCAGAGATCATCTTGCTTGGCGATTTTAACGCCCATCACGCGGACTGGCTCAGTTCCAGTAAAACTGATCATGCTGGGAGATCTGTTCACAACTTCGGCCTGGCTTATGGCCTGACACAACTGGTTGCCACGCCCACGCGAATCCCAGACGTTGAAAGCCAGAATCCTTCACTGCTGGACCTTCTGCTGACTTCTCATCCAGACGGCTGCAAGGTATCCGTAGGCGCCCACTTGGCTCCTCAGACCATTGCCTTGTACGGAGTGTGGTGCCTCTCACGTGCTCGCTGCGATCGCGGGCTGCACGCCGTCGCCGTGTGTAGCACTACAAGTCAGCAGATTGGGATGGGATGCGGAACTTCTTTGCGTTCTATCCTTGGGGACAGGTATGCTTCTCGCCGGATGATCCCAACGCCGCTGCTGATTCTGTTGCTGATGTGGTGCTACAGGGTATGGAACTTTTCATTCCATCCTCTGTGGTCCCCATTGGTGGCAAATTTCGGCCTTGGTTTGGTTCATCTTCCAAAAAGGCTTCTCCCAGGAAGCAGGAAGCTTACCAAGCCTGGGCTGATGCGGTGGCGGCAGGGGATGAAAATACCAGCGCATTAAAAAAGGAGTATAACTATGTCTCCAGGTCCTTCAAAAGAGACATTGCTAGTGCGAAGTCGAAGCACATCGGTAGAATTGGCAAGAGGCTTGAGCGCCTTCCTTCGGGAACTCGTGCATTTTGGTCTCTTGCCAAAACTATCAAAGGGAACTTCTGTAAGCCATCCTTTCCACCGCTACACATGGGAAATGACTCCTTGGCCCACAACGCAAAGCAGAAAGCCGATCTTCTGGGCAAACTTTTTGCGTCCACCTCGACCTTGGATGACGGGGGACAGGAAACGCCTACTATACCGCTGTTCAAAGGCTGTATGCCGGATATTCGGTTCCACCAACGCGCAGTCCGTATGGCACTTCAGTCCCTCGATATCCATAAGTCGAGTGGGCCTGATAGAATTCCCCCTATTCTGTTGAAGATCTGCGTTCCAGAGTTGGCACCAGTTTTGACACGCCTTTTCCGTCTCTCTTACTCTTTTGGCGTAGTCCCAACATCGTGGAAGACAGTTTTGGTCCACCCGATCTCTAAAAAAGGCGATCGCTCTAACCCGTCCAACTACAGACCGATAGCCATAACCTCCCTCTTCTCGAAGATAATGGCGTTCATTATTAACTGCCAGCTCCTTCGTTTTCTAGAGGATAATCAGTTGTTTAGTGACCAGCAATACGGCTTTCGTAAGGGTCGGTCGGCTGGTGATCTTCTAGTATAGGTACCTGACACATCCTCCCTTCCTATGGGCTGCCCGAGAAATTATGCGAATGGGTCACCAGCTTTCTTATAGATAGAAGCATAAAGGTCGTAGTTGACGGTGAATGCTCTGACGCCTTGCCTGTAAATGCTGGTGTCCCTCAAGGCTGCATGCTATCGCCTAATCTGTTCCTCCTGCATATCAATGATATGTTGCTAGACAGCGGCATTCATTGTTATGCAGATTACAGCACAGGCGATGCTTTATATACCGGCCGCGCTAACATTTCTCGGGAAAAGTCGTCGAGAGCCGAAATAAACTTGTGTCTGAAATTGAGACCTCCTTGGAGATGGTCTCAGATTGAGGAAGACTTAATTTGGTCCAATTTAACGCCACAAAGACACAAGTCTGCGTGTTCACCGCAAAAAACCTGCCGTTGGTCGTATGTCCTCATTTTGAGAGCACCCCCTTAACTGCCACCTCCAGTATTGGAATACTTGGTGTCGACATATCGAGTGAAGTCCAGTTCCGCGGTCACTTAGAGGGTAAGGCTAAGTTAGCCTCGAAGAAAATTGGAGTGCTCAATAGATCGAGACGGTATTTCACTCCGGCCCACCGCTTGCTCCTTTATAAGGCGCAGGTCCAGCTGCATATGGAATACTGTTCTCATCTTTGGGCAGGGGCACCCCAGTACCAGCTTCTCCCTCTGGACCGCATCCAGAGCCGCTCTGTGATCCGTCTGCTCGTTTGCCCCCTTCCATAAAAAAAACCTTTCTAAGTTGTTTTGAGTATGTTTGTTTTGTATATCCTTACATTTTCAGTATAGTGGTTTGCTTAAAACAAATACTTTATGTTATTATAGGTAAATACTACCAAGACAGATTCAATAAATAAGTAAGTATGAACGTAGGTATATTGGAGTTCTAAATGTTAGTAAAATACTGCAACCTATCTACACATTTTCATACTCTATGCCCCTGTGCAACGAAGTATATCGGTCCCCCCGCGGGTGGATTGGCGTTTGACGGACTAAGTGGCTACTTTTCATCGGAAGGGCTCACATGACCGATGGTTTGAAAGCTTTGCCGTGTTGCCTCGCACATTGAACACCTTCGGGTTAGGACCGCGTTATGCGACAATCATCTATTACTTTTATGATCCACTTGTTTCACTGAGTAACTTTGTTTGTAGACAGATAAGTGTGTTATGAATTGCGCTCTTTGATAGGTAAGGAGTAGCTAGTTTTTTTAAGCTAGTAGTTAAGTACAGTATGTCTATATAGTCTCACATTATTATTTTCATCTAAAGCGTTACATTCTGTTCGGCAATAATACACCGTGTTTTTTAATTCAGTATTTTCCCGAAAATAGGTATGTACTGTCTATGATATAGAAGCTACTTATTAAAATATTTATTTTACAAAATACAGAAAAAATAATCTACTAAAATTTTCTCTAAAATCGGCATTTCATAGGACTAAAATATGTCGTGAACGAAGGATAAGCTAATTTTTAGGTTATAAATAAAGTGCATTGACCTTACGCATCGACCGCCACATTTTTATGCTATGAAAAATTCGTGAAATGAAAAATTTCTTATGGCGAAAATAAAATCGGCTTATATATGGGCTGAGTACATACTTTTCGGGAAAGCACAGACTTAAAAAACATGCTGTATATACAGCAGTATTAAAGGTTCCCTGGATTATTTCCTGGCATCTTGTCTCTCTTGCCATGCTCTTTTGTTCATTTGAATGTCAATGTTATATAACACGAGAACTTTATGGAGGACAAAAGGCTCTGGTGTTTATTATGTAAACTATTAAGTATATCTGAAGTTACAGAGAGGGGACCCCTCTCTGTAACTTACGGAACAATAATTGGTCTACCACAAAAGATAGATCATTATCTGTAGACATTATGTAACGCTCTAAGCCCAAAAACAAATTTTTGGCACACGACAGCCACGAAACAAATTTAGCTATGTGGTCTTTTTATGATTGCCACAACACGAATTTCGTAATGTGGAAGTATTACTGTGCGAATAACGCATAGGTTATTGTTTCAGCAAGCGATTTCGGTCTTTGAGCTTAACAAAATTTGGTGTTTAATATGTTTTAAGGATTATTAGTACTAATACTAGTAATACTGCCTCCGTGGTCCAGTGGATAGCGTATGCGACTACTGATCGGAGGTCCCGGGTTTGATTCCCGGGTCGGGCAAAAGTGTTACTGGATTTTTCCAAATTCTCAGTAGCAGCTCGGAGTCTGGGGATGTGCCCGGTAACGGCAATAGGCTCGCCCCCTATTACGTTGGACTTAAAAATTAATGGCGAAATGTGGGTGTAATATAACACCTTTACCTACCCCTTCGGGGATACAGGCGTAAGTCTATTAAAAAAAACTAGTATTGCTCGTGCTAATTTTCTGTCAAATCTAGCTAGTCCAGTAATCTAGCGGCTCCCAGGCGTTTGATGAAAGTCTTCGATTCGGAATAACGCTACGACGAGGATTAGGACTAGTCTTTCTTAGTGTTTAGCATTTGTATCAGCCTAAGGCGATTATGTTATTAATAATAATTGAACGGGTTTAAAGCTAATCTGTTAGTTTTTGTTGTTGTATCGACTATAAACTATACATTTTATGCAAGAAATATCAAATAGTGTTGTTTCTTCCGAAATGTTGAGACTAAACACAGCAAACTTTGTTATTGGCTGAATATTGAAGGCTTTACGGCAAATTTGTTCTATTTACGACACGTTTCAAGAAGTCGGCATAAAGAGTTTAAGCAACCGGTATAGGGTAGCTCTACCTTTTAGACGTAGGTACTGATGTTTTTTGTTTCTGTAGGTCAGTTTGACTGCCTCTGTGGTCCAGTGGATAGTATATGCGACTGCTAAACGGAGGTCCCGGGTTCGATTCCCGGGCCGGGCAAAAGTGTTATTGGGTTTATTCGAATTCTCAGTCGCAGCACAGAGGCCCTAGTTTTCCCCCCTTATTACGTGGGACCTAAAAATTACTGGCGAAATGTGGGTGTAATATTACACCTCTGCCTGCTCCTTCCGGGATACAGGCATGAGACTATAAAAAAAGGTCGTTCGAGCAGGGTAGTGCAATCCTGTCATTGACTACTGTTCTACTGCTGTGTTTCGCTCATGTGTGTGAGAGGGAGACAGAAAAAGCAACGTAAGTAGATGTATAGACCCTTCTCTATCTTCTCTTATTTTAGTTTCATAGTGCTTCTTAAAATCCACGGATTTCAATCAGACTTTCAAACTGTAGTGACAAGCATCGAGAAAGGTATGCTGTGGTGTTTTGGGCACGTAGAGAGGATGGATGACGAAAGACTGACCAAGGAGTTATATGAGGCAAGTGTGAATGGGACAGGACAAAAGGGAAGACCTAAGCGGACGTTCTCCGACCAGATTGGAGACATCCTAAAAGCAGGACAGGTTAGAAGTACCCTAAACAGAAGAGCATGCACGAGGAATTTCATGGGAGTGAATGAAGCAAGAGAGACATGTCACGTTGCAAATGGCGTTCCGTAGTCTCTACCTACCCCTCCGGGAAGCAGGCGTGAGTCTATGTATGTATGTTTCAAACTGTATTTTACCCCTTAGAGATGAAATATTAAAGCTAGAACAAAATTCTATTGTTTTTAGTTTTAGTGGTTCAGGTTTTACGAGATGATATGTCAGCCAGGACAACTAGTGCGAGTGATTTATGATGTTGTATCAAAGTTGTTATCCCGTGTTCTTCGTTATGTTGACAATTTGGCGATTTACGGCCGGTGCCATTATTGGATCAGTCCATGAATTTTGCTACTATGTTTGACATCAGCTCCATACACACATAGGTTCTTATATTAAGGACACAAATATCTCATTGTAACCCGAAGGTATGACAAGTTAACATCGAATTGACTTTGATAAACAAACGACCGCGGTTGATGTTTGGAAAAAAATATTGTGTCGACTATTAACTATATAACCTAATGGAAGGAAAGAGGAACCCACCACGCACCCTCGGATTGACTACCCCAACTATTGCAATAGAAAAAGGTTGACAATACCGAACTCCTCTACTACATTCTAGGTTACAATGGAGTTCCGCCAAGTAACGCCTGATTCAATCAACTATATTAACTATATATTTTTTACCTTTAACTTTAATTTTACTCTTTCGCATTGATATTACAAAGTTATAAATGGTATAAATTATAATAAGTTGCTTAAATGAATCAGTCCGATACTTTGATGCGTGGTAATATTTATTGTTTCGACTTTAGTAAATAACATCATACGAAGCTATTGAATATCAACGGATAAATTAAACGCGGAATAAAATTAACAAAACCACTACCATAAAACAAAATGTACCTGTAGAAGTATTAGTCGCTAGCGACTGTAGTAACGTATACGCATAACTGAAGCGCCTCTCGTTTTATTCAATCAGTTTCGTTGAATAATAGCCACGTGGTTCAGGTGGAGGGCACCCTACTACGGAATACAGTGGCGTAAACAAACTGAAACGTTCAATAGATTTAAAATGTAACCAGTCTATTTTATGCATATATTCTAAAATATGTAATGCCTTCGAATTGTTTAACACTCGTATGATACTCCTGAATGTAAAAAAAATTGCTTTACGTACGTAGTAGTTCAACACATTTGCAAGCCTACGTCTATACATGTATACATACATACATAATTTAGTTGAAAGTTTTAGTTTCACTGAAACAGAAACTTGACATCACAATACCAGAGCTCATCCATCGAGTCGCCTTTACTCACAATGAGCTTAAAATGAAGCTGAGCGTTTAACATATGTTCGAATAGCTGCAGACATTTCCTAAGCTCATAGTAGGAGCAATATTTAAATATACATTTCATATGTATATTATCGCTAACAAACCTTTTTACCTACAGCATTAATTTATAAATGAATATTTCACATGATTAAAATTTCCAAGCGTAAATAAATACGTGGAATGTTAAATATATAGACAGATATATTGATTCACACCATGTTTGAAGTTAATGAGTAATGTAATATCAGTAATTTAGATGGGTAAAATTTTATTGAATTTTTAAACTGAGTGTCCAGTTGATTTAGTCTTGTTGATTTGAAGAGGACTTAAATGACTGTTGTAATGTATTAGTTTATCGCATGCGTTAAAGACTTAAAGTATGGACTTGTGGCCTTCATATTGAGCTATTATATGTATCAGAACTGGATTGCCGTCAACTAGTTATAATTTATTTGAAGAACGAAATAGTCACAAGCGTCTAGGGAAATAGTGAAAGCGATGCTTTTCTCGCCATTTTCCTCTGAATCCCATTGCTCATTATCAGTATTTTGTATCATTCAGTCTCTTTCTCCTCAAAAACAAAGTAACAGGTTTTCCATCGACCTCTCTCACCTAAGAAAACGCGTCATTTATTTTGATTTACGTTAAGCTTCAGCAAGAGGGCAGCACTACTCTAGTCGAGCCTGTAGCGAAATCTTTGTCCTGCGTGTGGCCAGGAGCGTGGTACCACCCGCATGCGGACCAGATCCGCATGCAGACGAAAATACGCACGACAGGAAAAGAGCCCTTCTAGTCATGATTCGGATGATGCACGCAGGCGGGCGCAAGCCCGTTTGACAAAAACAATTTCTTAAACATAATTTGGATGGCTGTATAAGTAGGTATATGCATAAACTCTTTCTTGGTTTCATATGTAATAGGGTATCATAGTCTATTGAAGACTGTGTTGAGTTCATATTAATTATTTATAAATACGAAATATCAAAAGATGACCTCTATTGTCGAATGAGAATGTATTGATTGAAAGTATAACAATGAAGTCAGCTTGTTTTCAGTTTTGCTGACGCTTGAGTTTGGTCTCTCTTAATTTCTTTCAGATATATTTTCGAGTTGTTTTTAACTTCGTTTAGTATATAGATGGAGTCGCTATTTCTTTAGGGACAAAAGAGGTGAGATTGTTTGTCCATAATGTATTATAATTGATTATTTCTTACTTTATACCCGTAGCTCATAACGTGATTTTATGGACTTTTGAAACACAAAAATAATGGTTTATGAGAATAGCACGTTCAACCAAACGAACAAACTCTTCAGCTTTATAATATTAGTATAAGTTATTTTGGTTCAGCTTAATGTACGTGGCTGGTCAGGTAGTATAAAATTGGAATCACTTAAGACTGGTTGTCTTAAGCCTCATGAATATGCATGGGAACTTCCGAATGCTGAAATATATCATAATAGTTACGTTAGGCGGAGTGTGTTTCGTAAAGTAAAACTGTATTTAATATTACACACATAACTTCACGACTTTGTCCTCGAAGAGGTAGGCAGAGGTGTATAACTCAACCACACTTTGCCAGTTATGTTTCGTTCTCAATGTAATAGGGGCCGAGCCTATTGCCATCTACAGGGGACATTATTAAGCAAGCGATAATAAAATTAACATTTTTAAAGTACACATAACTTCGAAAAGTCATAAGTGTGAACGCGGGGTACCTGGAGATCGAACCTGAGACCATCGTCTCGACTATCCGTTACGTACACTACTGGGTTATCGCGCTTTTTTCTAATCTGTACTTATATCCTAATATATAAAATTCTTGCGTTACTGACTGACTGACAGACAATGCACAGTCAAAACTATCGACCATTTAAAGCTAAAATTTGGCATGATTATTCCTTGGGGACCGTAGTTGTGCACTAAGAAGGGATTTACCGAAATTCCCACGGCATCGAGAAGAAATACTAAAAATAAATTAGGCGGGCATAGCTGCAGATATCCTCTAGTAAACTTTGTTAATGAATTTATTTTAACATAGAGTAATGAATACTGATTGTGAGATAAAGCGAAAATTAATTGCAATAAGAGCTTTTATCACCCTGTAAAATTTAATAGACTTGAGAATGAGATAATGATTTAGACCTGCAAACAAATCCCATTAGTATTTTTAAATTTTTACATTATATAATTCAATCATCAGAAAATTCAAGATATGTCATAATAGAGCCTTCTGAAGCTAGAAACATGACATACGACCGCTCAAGATAGAGCGAAATGGAGAAGACAGATAAGGAGAGATGTATATATAGACTGCCTCCGTGGTCCAGTGGATTTTGGGTTCATCCGATAGTCACCCAACAGCTTTTTCTTTTCCAAATTGTCCTCACAATTACTGGAAATTACGACAATCTCCTCCCAATTACGTTTTTTAATATTTTATTTTTATAATCAGAACTTTCCATGTCCCTTATAGCTAAACGTTTTTGAATTTCGTCGATAGATAAGTCTGTATCGAAGGGCACGATCTCCATTTTGACTCTACAAGAAAACACGCGATCAGTGTACTTCAAAATGGCGGTGCATGTATCTACAAGCGCGCTACTGACGCCCGCGCTTGATCAGAAGCACGCGCTTGCGTGTGTACATTTTCGACTACCCTCTTTGTTCGCGCGTTACCATAGCGCGTGCTTCAAAACGCCTAATGTGTACTCGCTCAAGGTTGAGCATCTTCTGGTAAGACCTGGAGGTGGCAACCAGCTGCTTCTACGCCACTCGTCTGCCGCGTGCTTTATAGCAGCAGTAATGGGCAATTCTGTTGTATGTTGACGGTGTCAAACGATGTGGTGATTGGCCTCTAGGTCTTTTATGTACTTTGCCAAATACAATCAGTTGGAATTATTTATAGACACACGCCTTTATCACCGAAGGGGTAGGCAGACGTGTAAAATTACATCCACATTTCTCGATGTATTGAATTCAGGTCCCATATAATATGGGGTAGTCTATTGCTGTGCTGCTACTGAGAATTCGGAAAACCCCAGAAACACTTTTGTCCGACCCGGGACCATACCGTATCCACTGGACCAAGGAGGCAACTAGTTTGAAGGTATTTATTCAATCTTTTCAAATAGTGCGTACATAATTCAGTCATCTATGTCACCCTGGATCGAAATTAAGAGCAGGTGGGTCGTCTACTTATTTCCAATCGAAAGCATTAAATGAAAGTAAGCTTCACCTAGACACAATGTAAAATCTCCACCAAGAAGTTTACTTAGTTCTTACAATAACAATTTTAGAAAAAAATATAATGGCCAATATTAAAGAAAACAGCATGTGTCGTCTGGGAAGTTTTTGATAATTATAGACAATGTTGCTGACTTAAAATAAGATCAAGGCTGTCTTCCTTAAATCAGTCCACGTGTATGTTTAAAAATCCTATTGATATTTCAAACTTTATTATTATCATAAGACTTCTATTTCAAAATCGTGGTTCAGTAGATAGCGTATGTGTCAGTTGATCAGGAGGTCCCAGGATCGATTCTCGGGTCGCAAAAGTCTGGCTTTATCGTAGCGAAGGGCCCGGTAACTGCGATAGTCTCGCTGCCTATTACTTGGGACCTACAAATTCATAATATGGCGAAATATGGGTGTAACATTATACCTCTGCCTACCCCTCCGGGGGACAGGCGTGAGTTTGTAAAATATATTTTTGTTTATTTTAACTCTCCTATTGCAGAGCACGAGCCTCTTCTCGTTTTGAGTTCACTACGATGGCCAAACATCTACACGACACACCGAGTTTCCTTATAACTCAATTAGTTGCCCACAGCTATGCCCGTTTCATATTTTCAACACGTGTTTTATTGTTGTTAGGGGCGGAATATTGAAAATTCCTTCCATAATGAGTAAAGTGAAATATCCCCGATAATCACATTCACGACGCTTAAAGGTACGTATACAATTCCCGATAGTAGTTCTACATATGTATGAATTGCATTAAGCTGTTCTATATCGAGACTACGGCTAGTAGACGTACCTATGTACATAAACAAACGGATTAGTCGCAAACATGTGTGAAATCAATATTTGTTGAGAGTTCCGCCTCGCTGCTAAGCTGGTTGTCGGACGTTTTGATAACGTTAGCTGTCGGTAAGCCACTACTCAGATATAGGAACTTCGACTACCTACAGGGTGTTTGGAAGTTAGATGCAAAGTCGTAAATCGGAGCTAGTATAGACTATGTAGAACCATTTGAACTATACTTGTGTTAAACGAAGTGTGACCATTTATTTTTTGGGCTCATTTTAATGAATTTGATGACGAAACACAAAATTTTGCAGTTAGTTGGTGTAATGGTGTTACTGGCTACACCAAATTAAATAATAATATATAGTCCTTTGGTCGCATACTTGTTTCCACATGTGTTTGTCTTATCGCTACGATGGCGCCAACGTTATGCAATTAGTAAACTCATAAATCCCAAGAGTTTGACAAATTTATAAGAGTTATGTGACAGGCATATAAGTAAAGAAATAGCCATGAAATGTGAGAAAATATTGGCACTGTAGTGTTCACATGCTGTATAGTTGAGGATCATAAAAAAAGGGATCAACGATAAGAAAAGGACCTTGTCAGGTAGTAAGGATTCGAGAGGCGTTGCGTTGGTTGTGTTTGACTGGACAATCGGGCCTTAGAAGGCGGGGCTAGTCGGGTCCCACGACAGCGTGACGTGGTAGTGGTGGTGTTTGACGAGAGAGTCAATGTTGGGACGCGGAACCGGGCGGATCTCAGACAGTCAGTCTTAGGACGCGGAAGAGGGCAGTTCACGGGAACGCTCTAGCGTGGTGTTTCAGACAGTTGGTCTTTTGGCGCGAGAGAGATCGGACCTGGCCTAGCGCGTAAGAGGTTCGGTGTTGGTCGATAATTAGTGCTTAGTGATATCGAAGAACAAGGCGAGCGGCTTCAAGAGAAGGTGATCAGCACAGGGCAAGGGGTAAGTTTGGCAGTGACGCAGCTAATAGTCCGGTGAGTGTCTGTTATTCACTTTACTGTAATTTATTGCATGAACTGTATAACATTAATAACTCTGTTGTGTATCTATGTCTATATCACACCATATATATATATACCAGGCTGACTAAAATATAAAGTTCTCTATGAGATATTGTACATAGTTATATCATCAATAACCGCGTGTACCATTAGTAGTGGTTCGTACCTTGTTGATGATGGATGTAAAGACGAGCGATGTATGATGGGAGTCTCCGTATTTGCGATCAGGTGGTAGAATGCAGGACTTTCACAATCGCTGTCTAAACCTGCGTACAGGCCAGTACATAGCAGCTGACAAGGTTTTAAAGAGCGAAAGAAGAGCCACCTGTCGGTCACGCGGTAGCAGTAAGATCTAATGCGGCTAACCTAGCGGCGATTGTAACGAGAGCTTCCCCGCAAACTATGCGCGATGGCTTAATACGTTTTAATTGACTATGTTTGTATGGGCTTCAATGTTGTGACTTGCGGCAAGGAGGCGTTTTGTGACATCAGTTCTGAGACTGTTACTGTACGTTCAATACTATACACTGGATATCGCTGAAATACTCGGCGCCGATAATACTATATGACTAATATACCTGGATCATGTTCTCCGTCTCCCTGGAGCTGCCGTCTCTGAGATACGCTGCCTTGTACTCAAGTACCAATATGTGAAGCATGAATATATGGAGAGTGATTTTGTGATGACAAACCAATACTAATGTATCGCTGTCTTTAGTATTTTGATGACCACTTTCATTCAATTATAAGCGTTTACGTTTGGTAAATGCTGTCAGTAGAGGAATATAGAGGAAGGGACGAATTCCATAGTTCCTGCGCGGGCGTAGGGGCGCGGGAACCCTGGCCACAAATTACTTGGCGGGGCCAGGCTGAAATTGATATTTTAGACCCAGTTAGTAAGAAAACTAAAATTTTAATCAGCCTGGGGTCCATAGGATTCCGTTACATTGGATATAATGGTCAATTTGAAAGACCAAAAGAACATATTTTCTATTATTTTATTGAAGTAATGTGTAAACAATCTAATGAATCATGATTAAGGCATCTGAGTCATGACACAATTTTTTTACAAACATTTATAATGAATATTTATTTTTTAAATTTAAGAAAGCCGTTTTTTGAAGGGTTAGAAAAAAAACACGGAGGGTGTTTTCTTTGTTCAAACATTTTTAAAAACATGCCTGGTTATTGTTCTCTCTTTTAAGGTATCAACTACTCGGATAGCTCAAAAATTGTTAAAATTAGGACTTACAAACCAAATTAAGGTAGAAATTTAAAAACTCTACCGAACGAGTTTCGTGCCTTAAAAATACTTTTAATGTTAGAAATGATAAGTAAATTCAATTCTAAATTATTTTGCAAAGTTCCAAACATTTAGGGGCCTCTTCTAAGAAAGGCTGTAATAAACTTGACCCTTTCAGGTAGCACGCATAGTAATAAAAAATAGCAATACGTAAATAACAGAAAAAAAACAGACTTATCGTTAAAACAATAGCATCGTGTTTGTTTTGTCGGAGCCAATAACTACCTGTTTTTATTAAGGGACGCTGGTATACTTTTGTTATTACTTTACTAAGTTGAGAGACAACTACGCTTGTGACTAGACGTTATTCGTGATAATTTGCGCTCACGCATTTATTGTCTTAGTTACGATTGTTTTATCATGTCCAGTTGTAGCCTTCCTAGCTTTGCGCTCCTGTACCTGTTTATTTTGAACTTTTGTATTTATTTATTTATTTATTTCATGCACAAAACAAGTTACAATTTTTACGTAAACATATAAAGCTTATTACTAACTTAGTTCTAAATTGTAACTCAGCAATATGTGCATACACAAAAACATAATAGTTTCACGTGACTAAGTATACATTTCGGCATGAGTTACTGTGTACATACAAGATTAACAAAAATAGGGAGAAAACAATATAAGTAAATTATGTGTATTTTACAATATTAAGTGTCGGTCATACAACATTTGAGTATTATAACTCTTGAGAAGGTTGTGGTTTTGAATGGAGGATATCTTTGACAATTTTTATATATGATAGGAATCTGGGATTAAAAATATCTAAATGTAAATAACTTGTCGCCAGCTCGTTATATTGACGTGCCATCCTTACTAGGGGGTTGAAACAGGAAATATTGTTTTTGTAAATTTGTAATGCAAAGAGATTAACATTATTTGATCTACGTTCACTATATCTGGTATTTATCGAAATATCAGAAAGCAGTACAGAGGAGTCAATAATAGAATGTATTATTTTATACAAGTAAACGAAGTCAAAGTACTTGCGGCGTATTTCCAGTGACTGGACTTTAAATTTAAACAATCTCTGGTCGTAGTCAGGGCATGTGCGAACCATTTGTTGCCGATAACACAAAACTCTTAGGCACTTCCTTTGAACCCGTTCTATATTGCCGATATGAACTTTATAGTATGGAGACCAAATTGGGGAACCGTATTCCAAAATACTGCGTACTAGAGCAAAGTAAGGATAAAGTGTGCTACGAGGATTTTTAAAACCTTTAGTGGATCTTAGAACAAAACCAAGCAGTTTGTTAGCCTTTGTAATAATATATTCATAATGAGGTCTAAAAGAGAGCCTGTCGTCGAACAAAATACCCAAGTCCTTGGCGACTGTGGATCTTTTCAGGACCTGTCCATTGATTGTATAATTGTTTACTATTTTGTTGCGTTTATTTGAATATGATATGATGAAACACTTACTAACATTCAAGTACATTTTATTTGCATTGCACCAATCCGAAACAGTATGCAAGTCTTTCTGCAATTGTAAACAATCATTAAGCGTCATTATCCTAGTAAATATTTTTAAGTCGTCGGCGTACAAGAGGCATTGACAAGACAGACGCTCGACCAGATCATTCACAAATAAAACAAAAAACAAGGGACCCAAATGAGACCCTTGCGGGACGCCCGAAGATACTACCACTGGTAAAGAAAGATATCCTTTTAAAGCTACTAGTTGACTTCGGTTACTAAGGTAAGAAGATATCCAACGAAGTAGGTTACCCTGAATGCCATAGCATCCAAGTTTCTTACAAAGCAGAATATGGCTCACTTTGTCAAAGGCTTTAGAAAAGTCGGTGTAAATAGCATCTATTTGCCCACCCACTGCAAATCCCTTGCAAAGATAGTTTTTGTATTCCAAGAGATTGGTGACTGTGGATCTGTCTTTGACAAAACCATGCTGTTTTTCTGAAATAAAGGGCTTAACGTGATTATACAGATAATTATACACTAGTGACTCAAATAATTTGGCAAAACAAGATAGTTTGCTTATTGGTCTATAATTTTCACATCGTGATTTGTCACCGTTCTTGAATATAGGAGTGATATAGGCTACTTTCCAATGTTGTGGAAAAATACCGTTACAAAGTGATTTATTAAATATTATACAAAGAGGACTCGATAACTGTTTAGCACATGACTTAATAAAAGAAGGAGGAAGGCGATCGGGGCCTGCACCCTTGCTTATGTCTAATTGTTGTATTTTTTGTAAAACTTCTTTATTAGTAAATGAGATGGAGGACAATACAGTACCTACATTACAGTTTGCGACATTAAAATCAAAATCATTTTCCGATGACGAGGATGGATTATCACAGTTGGATGTGTCAAAAACAGATCCAAAATAAGCAGAAAATAGTTCGCAAATACCCTGGCCCCCTGATGCGAAAGAAGAATCACCCATTGACATTACTCGTGGCATGGAAGTTTGGTTGCCCTTTCTATTATTAACAAATCTCCAAAACGATTTAATATTCTTATTTATAGAGTCTTCCATGGAAGATAAATATTGTTTGTAACACTCATCAGCTAGTCTATGACATTTAGAGCGAAGTAAAGAGAAGGTATCGTAGTCACGAGGGTTATTATACTTTTTAAATAGCTTGTGGTATTTTTTCTTTTCTTGGTTACATTTGATTAAACTTTTACTGTACCAACATGGATTTTGAGTTTAAGTTGGACATTCAGTGCTCATGTAGTTTAGTTTTAGTGTTTAGTGGTGCATACGCCGTATTTGTGACTGAGAAGTGACTATGGCTACTTTCTCGAACGAGGAATATGCCAATATCGTTTTTATGTATGGCAGAGCAGACGGCAATGGATCTTTAGCACGAAGGATGTACCAAGAATGCTATCCTAATCGAAGAGTACCGAATGTGAGAGTGTTTTACAACACGTTTCGTCGGCTTGCTGAAGATGGGATACACCGTGTTGAACCTGGAGTCAATCCTGGTAGGTATGGTACCGACATTGAGGAAGATATCTTGGCGGCATTTCAAGCTGATCCACATACCAGCACCAGAAAAGTAGCTCGAAATTTACCTATACATTTCCCATTGGAAAGTATGGAATACTATGCAGCAAAACAGTAAGTACCCGTTTCATGGCACGGGTGTTCAAGGCCTTGAAGAGAGAGATCCTCAGAGAAGAATTCAGTTTTGTCGTTTTCTTCTCAACTCAGACATTGAAGATGCGTGGTTCCTAAAGTCGATTTTGTGGACAGATAAAAGTAAAGTTTCTAGGGAAGGAATACCTAATTTCCATAACGTTCATAAATGGGCTGAAAAACAGCATAATCCACTTTTAAATAATTGCTTCCCTACTACCTTGGCCCGCCCGATCACCAAACCTGACTCCGCTTGACTTTTTCGTGTGGGGTCGGGCCAAAGAATTCTACACAAATGTGGAAATCAACACAAGAGAAGAATTGATTAACATAATTAATTCAGCATTTGAAACAATGAAACTAGAGATGAAGGTAAAAATAACAACTACTGAAGTGAGAAGACGGGCCCGTGCTTGTGTTAAGAACCGCGGCGAACATTTTAAAAATGAATAGTAATAATTTTAATTAAATCTTCGTTTTATTTATTCCGCTTATAAATTTAAAATTTCTCCCTCAATTTGGTTTGTAAGTCCTAATTTCAACAATTTTTGAGTTATCCGTGTAGTTGATACCTTAAAAGAGAGAACAATAACGAGGCATGTTTCTAAAAATGTTTGAACAAAGAAAACACCCTCCGTGTTTTTTTTCTAACCCTTCAAAAAACAGCTTTCTTAAATTTTAAAAATAAATATTCATTATAAATGTTTGTAAAAAAATTGTGTCATGACTCAGATGCCTTAATCATGATTCATTAGATTGTTTACACATTACTTCAATAAAATAATAGAGAAAAAAATATTTTTGTCTTTCAAATTGACCATTATATCCAACTAACTGCAAAATTTTGTGTTTCGTTTTCAAATTCATTAAAATGAGCCCAAAAATAAATGGTCACACTTCGCTTAAGACAAGTATGGTTCAAATGGTTCTACATAGTCTATACTAGCTCCGATTTACGGCTTTGCATCGAACTTCCAAACACCCTGTATATCAGTGGTTAAACTTCTAATAAGTAGGGTATTAAATGAAACTCTTAGAAATGTGTTCACACATCTATTGTATTATAATATATAAGTTTGCCACACTATAAACAAGGTGCCCTTATTTTTAATTTTTACTATGATGCTACGTCAAGCCTTTTGTGTCCTAATCACTAAGTTCTATATTATGTTCCTGACACAGTTGTTGTGAATTGTTCAATCAAATAAGATAGCTATACAGTGCGACAGCTACTATGTAATCTAAAGCTTATGATTTAATATACTTTTTACTGCTTTACTGCTGACGCTTTCCCATTATCATGTTTCTGATTGAAGACTCTTGCATTGGAGCCTATGGTTTACTTTCTGACATATTGCAATACTGATCGATGGCGAATAATTTCTAATACAAACCACTGAAGGCATCAATAGCCTAATGGAAATACTAACATACGGCCATGGCAGAGGGTTTCGGGGTCAAAACAACGGCGCGCACCTCTGCCTTTTCAAAGCTATGTGCGTATTAAGGGGTTAATGATTACTTGCCCTGTGCCTCGGAGAGCACATCTAGCCATCGGTCCCGACTGTCATGAAGATCTTTACCATATTTCTATGGGCAGTAACCTAAAATATACTGACACTGTCATGACGTATAGCTATCCCTATGGGTTGAGGAGGTCAGACGGCAGTTGCTCAGTGGAAAAACGAATATTCTCTCTAAATTGATATGATTAGGGAGCGGAGTAAAACTAAAACGCTGCTAATGAAGACAACTACTTGATTTTCAGAAATTCGAAAGAAATCAACAACGCAAGTTACATTGCGCGCTAACTATGAGGTGCTTAAACCGCAGGGCCTAGAGCCCTGTCAATACCACTGTACACATTAGCAATCACTCGTCTGTATCCTCTCTTCAGCAGTATCACTGATTTGCCAAGCACCAGTAGTTTCTGTGGGTGTCTGTGCTCGGCCGGTTCTTTCTGATGTTTCTGCTTTTTGCGTCTGTAGATTTGGATCTCGACTGCTAAGGCTATAGCTGGAAGACAGTAGTTTTATGTTAATTCATCATTTATGTTGGGCAATTTAGAGGTTTTTATTTAGTTAGAGACTTAGTTTTGCCTCTAAGACATTTTATTACTGGTCTCTCACGTGACAGAATTCTAAAAGCTCTAGAAGCTGTTATCTCGCTAGTAATGCAAGGATAAACATTATATTACTACCTCCAGTAAAACAATATATGATGGCAAGATAATGGTTTTTAGAGCTTCTTTAAGTCTCTTATATGCAGCCAACAGGAAAATGACTTGACGGTATAGTTGACGAGATACTTTTACCAGTTCTAACAACGCAATCTGATATATGTCATCCACGAAGTACACGTTGGTATATTTATAACTTTTACATTGTTTTACCTGCCAAAAGATGTCCGATACCGAGCAAGCAGAATGCACCTCGTAGCATTCGTAACGACACTGGCTCTAAACCTTTTGTGGACTCGGGTTGGGTCTGTAAATACGACTTCAATTAGGTATTTAATAGAATAAAATAATTAGAAGATATGTAATAGCCTAGGATCTTACATCCAAAGTATTTCTGGGCGCAATAGAAAAATATATGACTTGGGTTCAAAAACTTTGTCTTTTGTAAAGATTGTGTAGAATAGCTAAAATTGACTACAGTGCTATCTCGTGGTGTGATACTTGTGAATTTGATATTTAATTGGCATCTTTTTCGAGAGGGTTTTGTTGGTAATTTTATCATATTTTTTTATTTATTTTGTTTACCTGTGACTGAGCAGTGGCATCTAAAATATCGCTGCTCTGCCTATCGCTCTCAGTGACAGGCTCCGACCTCCTGGCCTGTTCTGGAAGGTTCTTGTACTCATCTGTTGTCATCTTTCCTAAGATACCTGCCTCGAACAGCGTCATGACTCTGTTAAAATATAAAGGTGTAATTTATTGGCAACAAAGACAAACTAGCTATTTTTAGGCAATTTGACAAAGTGCGGTTAAACTGTTACTACTGTAGGGACAATTCACACAAAGCAGAGATCTAGTCCCAAATTATAGAGAGCTTTTACTATGGCAACCAAAAAACTGATGAATATACATCTTTTATGGTGGTTAATAGATTATATCGAGGTTTAAGACTCAAATATCTTTCTTCCTCGACTTACGACTTCATTACTGGCTATGTTGGCTGTTTACAATTAGGCAATTCGAATAAAATAAGTAATTGCACGAAATTTAATGTTCATAGTTCCTTCAGGTTTAGACGACCCGTGGCGTAGCGGGAGTGTAAACGACTGCCGCGCGGAAGATTGCGGGCTCGATTCCCGCTCAAGTAGACCGAGTGTGTGAAAATGGCTGTTTGTCTTTGCTTGGGTGTTTCTGTGTAGGTATGTATATCTAGTGTACATAAAACAAGCTCTGCTTTAATTTAGGACTAGATGGTGTTGTGTAGAATATTATTCCTTTCCAAGCGTAGTAGGGTATTAAACGAATTTGATGAAAACTAGAAGAAAATCGTAGCTCTATGCGATACCTATCTGTACCACAGACTGAGAAAGGCAATTGCCTTTGCAGATTAGGAGGACAAACTTTAGAATTGTTTGTTGAAATTAAATGATATGTCACTTACACGTTGTTGAACGTTTCAAGGTAGGGACAGCCTATTTGTAGAGCGATCGCCGAGTATCTAGTGTACAGCTTTTCACTTAAGTGGAAATTGTGAGAGCCTGAAACAAATTGGACGTTTGCTTTATAATGATTGTGCACATTTGTATATATTATAATCATTGCGTTACTGACTGACTAGTATACGAGTTTCAGTTAAATATATTAATACATAAGTTCGTTGAGGACCTTGGTTTCCTGATGGGATCAGACAGAAACAGTTCAATAAAAAAGAATGTGCGGCCGTGGCTGCAGTCATCTCTAGTAATTAAATAAACACTTTAATTTTTTTTTTCTAATCACTTGAAAAAAGATGAGCTTAGACGAACGGAAATGCGTAGTTTAAATCGTGGTAACTTGTAGTCTGTCATCTCGTGGTTTTGAATGGTGTAACTCATGTCGAAATGTCGAACACATAAATGGCAATTTGCTTTTTTCACACGATTAGGTAGGACCCGTTGTCTCTTCAAGCTTCCGCAGTACACTCCCTGACATAAGGCAGTCAAATCGAGGATTTTGCCCACAATACCATGCTGACCATACAATTAGTATAATGTTTGATGTCAGTTTGCCATCTTTTCGCAAATATATTACTTGCTTCGTGTACTTTGATTAGTCGCCTCTGGCACCTAAGGAATGAAATGGATGATGACACTTGGTATTCTTATTCCGTCAGCGAAAAGATAACATACATTATAAAGTCGTTTGTTTTTATTTAACACAAGAGTTTACTGTAAATGTAAGAGACGAAACTACAATAACATTGATTCTCAAACTCCCAGCGGCCTTGAAAATATTAATTTTAATTCGTAACATTTTATTTGAAAAACGAAAAGATTGTAAAAACCATCTGTATTTATCTTTTGCTCAAAGCTTTCATCAAAACCCTACAGCTATTACGATACTATTGCTTTATTCATCTTATTTGTGGCGTTTTCCGTAACTTAATATACGGTTAGGCAACAAAGCGATGTTAATATTATTACGGCCGTTTGATGTCTCTTTCTGGAGACGGCTGTTCGGATGATATTGTTAAATACGTTAACTTCGCGATAGTAGATCATTAGGCTACTTTTGTGTAGTATTCTGGCAATGCCTATTTAAAGAACTATTGTGCTGATAGCATATTTTTGTCTATCGCGCACTCGTAAAATCATTCTTGGTTGCGGGCTTAGGATCGGTCTATCTGGAGAGCCGTGGAGCATGTCTACGTACAGCTGTAGGTCTCTAGGCTAAGATAAATTCGTAAAGATAGGGAATATAAGGAAATATTCGGCTACGAGTAACAAAATCGGTAATATTCACTATTCTATAAAGCTGAGACCTGCTAGTATAGAAACAGCTGGTCACGGAATTAGAAGAAGCGTGTCAAGCCGATCGGATCTTTAAAAATGCAAAATACGAAGAAGTAGAAGAAAAATCTAGAATAGTTTCATAGGATTCGTCATATCTCAAAAGATCGTAGTACAAAATTTGCGGTTCTGCCCGGTCCTAATACGCGCTGTGAAGTACATGAGCCCTTTGTTACTCTGCGGGCCCCAAGACCACGTACTTATTAAAGCGGTAATTGGTTTCTGTGTGAATTGTTGACAACATGGACATAAGTCTCATCTTGGCAACTTGTATGGTACTGAATGTAGTGCTCTTCTGATGTAAGGGGTCTGAATCTAATGCTCTTATTATAGAAAGGGTTGTCTTCTAAACGGCAAAAACTTCACCTCCATTTATGTGAGCTTGGGCAATACTGCTGAAACCTGAAAACATAGCACGTCTTTTTCTAACCTTTACACATCTTTAAGCTGTTATACGGGTCTCTATTATTAGGTTTTTAAAAAAAAAACTATTTCACTGGCTAGAAATAAAATGTATATTGGAACTTGAATAAATGCGTACTTTAACAAAGGAATAGTAAAATAATAGAAAGAAATAGTACGTCCGACCAGTAAGGAGATTGAACACCGAGTGAGTTCTCTCGTGCCTCCGTCTAGGGCTAGTATTAAAACGCTGAAGGGGCAAGATAAGTATTTGCGGCGATCAGCCAAAAGGGTTACAAGGCCAAGGTATAACAACTCCCCGCATAAGACCGAAATTCGGGGAGGGTGTCCGAATTTCGGAGGACTTATAATTCTGTTTCCCTTAACCGCGGTGCTTGGATCTGTGAATCTTCAATATCTTTACTGTCTATATCAATCTCATTATTGGTCGACGTTATATTAAATTTTGGAATTATATGATATATTTTCACAATTATGAGAACTATGATTATCATAATTACTAAAGTTATAAAAGTATTAATTGCAAAGAAATGTGTTCCATATTTCACTAGTGCTGGTTCTTTATGAATAATGTTATCTAAGTTTGTTACTAACTTCTCACTTTCTCTACTTAAAGTTAAATCCTTAAGATCTATGTTTTGTAGTGAATTAGGGGACACGATTTTAGACACATGGTCTGAATTAGACTCTAGTTTACAGCATGAGTCGTTGGTTATACTAAAATCTACCCTAGGAACGGAGATGCTTATGTTAATGGCATTGTCCGACGGTATGAGTTTCGTACTTTTGGTATACACTATGCTCTTTTTTGGGGTATGTAATAACCCTATTCCCGACACTAACACTTGACGTATTTCCGAAACACTGCAATCAACGTATACTTTACTTGGGCGAGTTTGTATGTAAAGCCACCGATTGTTACACAGTGGTTGCCAAATGTCTAACTCACCTGAAATCGTTTTTGTTTTGCACTGTGTAGGGATAGCACTTGTCGATTTTGATAACAGTTTACTTTCACACGAAGGGTTTTCACTAATTAGTAATACCGTAGGTACTTGACACAGGAATAACTCAGAGTTTACCGTCTTACACATATCTAAACTATCTAAAGTAAAATACCTAATCTTATCATTAGAAACAGCTGTATAAATGCTAGAAGGTTGAATCATGCTAAATGTATTGGGGTTGCTTAAACCGTGAGGGGTTGGCAACGCCAAGTTATGATACAAGTAAAAATCATCATTTTTTACCAAAGGAACTTGTAATACAAACACAAGCTTATTCTTAAAATAATAGCAACTTACACTAGATACGCTTAAAATTAAATGAATGTTTTCTAAACTAATCAAGATTGGGATTCTAGAGCCTCTAGGTAGATGCCTGTCGTTTTGAACGAGCTCGTCATAGAGCTGAGCTGGGGGAAGTATGTTTGGATGTAGAGTGTTTTGTTTAGTCAATAGTATAGCATTAATAAAATCTTCGAGTTGGAAGGAGAGCATCATCAACGAACTTTCAAGGATATTAAGTATAGATAGGGCTTTTGTTTCTATAATCAAAGTATTTGAAACATTCGTAATGTTATTTGTTATGCGAATAAAATTATTTAATGCAGTATGCAAGTTTTGTTCGTTAATACTAAGTTGATTTATAGTTTTTTTAAACGACTCTAACGTGGAATTAGTGACTAAGATAGTATCTTTCATGAGTTGAGCCAGATTCTTTTGGTTGTTTTCCATTGAGTCTATGGCTGCGTCGTATTTCAAAGCATCATCTTCATCGAGAGTACCAAAGATATGTTTGAATGCTGTGCCTACTCCACCAAACCACGCGGCTCGTCGGCTACGTTGTGAGAGTAAGTGAGACATGGATTCATAATCGCGGATTATATCTTTATATCTGACTGTCAAGGTAGACAGAGCATCTAGACATTGATTAAAATTCGATTGTTGGCAGATAAATCTTACAGAACCAATAATTTCATTTAAATTAACAAGATGTGGGTTAATGTAGGATATATCGATATGGCTTATTACGCTTAATTGACCGTTAATTATTTTCAGTTTTCCAAGTCTGTCAAAGTAGATGCCGGTACTGGAGTTGAACGGTTGTACAATGCCTGGTTGTGCAGCAATCGAGACGCTGAAATAAGGTAAGGTAAGAAATAGTTAATTAAACAATAATTTAGAAATTAAGCTCTTTACAGGTTACGAAGGGTGTGTCGTCTCTGCAGGTTTCAGCTGATCAAAGTGGTGAGTTACATGACGTCTATAAATAAGAAGGGTAGCTGTGTGATTATTGTGAAGTTTTATTATTTTATATGGCCCTTTCCATAAGGGTGACAGAGCTTTTCTCAATCTCAGGTGGTTTTTAAGGTAAACGTAGTCTCCTACTTTGTAAGGTGGCGGGCGTTTAGCCCGTGTGTCGTAATAAGATTTAGAAGATTGTTTACATTTTAATATATTCTCTAAGGCTTTTGCTCTAGTGTACTTAAATTTATGTTGTAGTTTCTTAATATAATCGGAGTATGTTGTACCTAAGTTATTATCATACACAGAGTTGGGTATGTATGGTTTATGGCCGAATATTAATTCGTAGGGAGAGAATTGTGTAGTAGTGTGTACGGTTGTGTTGTAGGTTAACATGGCTGTGTAGACGTAATTAGGCCAATTGTCTTGATTTTCGTTGATGCAGGATTTTAAATATTCTTTCAGGGTCGAGTGGCTGCGCTCTAAGGCTCCCTGAGTTTGCAGGTGATAAGGTGAGGACCAGAGTTGCTTTATCTTTAGGAATTGGCAAGTAGTTTTGAAAAGATCCGAAGTGAAGTTAGTGCCTTGGTCGCTCAAGATCGTTTTAGGAATACCGAATAGGGAGATAAAGTGGATGAGGCAATCGCTAGTTTCCTCAGCCGTTGTACTACGTATAGGGTAAGCTAATGAGTATTTGGTAAGATCGTCTTGCAACGGGAGTACGTATTTAAGTTTTGCGGGTCCGGACTCGGGTAGAGGTCCGATTATATCTAAGGCCACGCGTTGAAACGGTGCTGTGGATATGGTTGTAATCTCCATGGGAGCTCTATTTAATTTCCTTAATGCTTTGTTTTCTTGACAAAGCTTGCATTTTCTGACGTAGTCTTCGATATCGCTTTTCATACCTTTCCAGTAAAATTGTTCTTGTATACGCTTATACATACGTGTTGATCCTAAATGGCCAGAAATTGGGAGGTCGTGATTTTCACGCAAGATTTTCGGTCTTTCGCTCAAGGTAGGGTAAATGATTTTATTTAGGTATATGTTGACACACATCTTTGTGTTATGGAATATATAGGTGAGTATATTGTAAATTTTTGTGTAGGAATGTTGATCAAAAGGGTTTCTAAAATCGGAAATGGCAATATTCTCAAGGTTTTCGTAATTTAATAATTCATTTCTTATTTGTTTCAGGGTCGTGTATATGGATGGGTAAGAAGATTCGTCGAAGTGGTGTACCTTGGTGAAAATTAAATAGATAGTTTTAGAGTTGTGTGTTATTTTTATGAAGGAGTGCAATTCCTTTTCAGCGTTAAGTATTTCGTCTTTGTTGTCAGAACTTCGTAGGATTTCTTGGATATAAGGGTTAGATTCGTCGAGATCTATGGATGTAGGAATTATTAAAACGGTATGAGGTGATTTAAGGAGGTTCTCGTTATGCTCTTTTAGAATAGTGTCCCATGTTAGTTCTTTGTTAGAAATTTGTTTTAAGAACTTAGTGTAGTCATCGTTGTTTAATCGTGGGGTTTGTTCTACGCCATTTTCGGCAGGAGAAGGAATTTGTAATGATTCAAAATCAAGGTTGATATCGGCGCTTCTGGGACTTGTATCGAAGGCTCCCCAGTCTATAGGGCTTAACTCGGGAATTGTGGGTTCTTGACTTTGTGCAGGAATAGGATTTTGTGTGGTATTGGGGTTAGCGTTTTCAGTGGAATTGGGAACGTCAGCTGTATCAAGGGAACATGGAATGTGAGATGGTAATTCTAGTAGAGGGTCATTCAGTGGGTTGAGACCTTTGTCATTGTCGTTCAGAAGTTCGGATTCAGAGGCTGCTGGTGAGTAACCTTGTATCGGGTTAACTGGGAATCGAGATAATGCATCGGCGTTAGTGTTAATTTTGCCCTTTTTATGAACTATATTATAGTCGAACTCTTCTAGTTTGAGATGCCAACGGACTGGTCTCGATCCGGGGTCTTTACAGTTAAATAGCCATTGTAAAAGTTTGTGGTCTGTAACTATTGTGAATTGATGCCCATAGAGATAAGGGCGAAAGGCTTTTGTGCCGAAGACTATAGCAAGGCACTCTTTTTCGGTAGCGCTGTAGTTGCACTCGGCCTTGTTAAGAGTGCAGGACGCGAAAGCAATAGGTCGGTCTTTCCCTATATGGCCCTGAGATAGGATAGCAGACACCGCAAAGTTTGAAGCATCACACGTAAGTATAAATGGTTTTGTGAAGTCGGGGTAGGCTAGAACAGGTGACGTAGTAAGCTTAGTTTGTAGCGTTTCGAATGCGAGTTGTTGTTCATTTTTCCAGTAAAAAGGTACATCCTTTTTGAGAAGAGATGTGAATGGTTTAGCTACTTTGGAGAAGTCCGGAATGAACCGTCTATAATATGAAACGAGGCCAAGAAAACTCTTTATATCTTTAGGAGATTTTGGTACTGGGAATTCGGTAACTGCTTTGATTTTCTCAGGGTTCGGTTTTACGCCGTTATTGCTTATCAGATGACCCAGATACGCAACTTCCTTACACATGAACTCGCATTTATCTGGTTGGAGTTTTAGGTTAAAGTTCCTAAGTCTTTCGAAAATAGAAGTTAAGTTTTGTACGTGACTATTCAAATCTGGTGCATAGCAAACAATATCACCGAGATACACGAAGCACCTGGAACCCTGAAGACCGGTTAAGCAGGTGTTCATAAATTTTTGGAATGTGGAAGGTGCATTTTTGAGGCCAAATGGCCTTCTTGTGAATTGAAAATGCCCCTGGGGTACAGAAAAAGCAGTTTTAGGTGCGTCTTCTGGAGACATGCGTATCTGGTGAAATTCAAAAGCCAGGTCTAATGTTATGAAATACTGACTCATCCCTAACTGGTCTAAAATTTCCGTGATTTGCGGAATTGGATATGTTTCGCCTATAGTGATGTCGTTTAATTTCCGGTAATCGATCACGACTCTCCATTTGCGTTGTCCAGAGGAGTCTAGTTTCTTGGGTACCACCCAGATGGGTGATGACCAGGGTGAGTTAGAAGGTGTGATTATGTTTTGTTTAAGCATTTTGTCTATTTGGGTTTCTACTTCCTTTTTATGGCATTCTGGGAATCTATAGGATTTTGTTTGTATCGGCACGTCTGTATTAGTTACGAGTTTGTGTTCAATAGCTGTGGTATAAGAAAATGTCTAAATAGTTAGAACAAATTTGGAGTAAAGCGTCCTTCTCTTCGCTGTTAAGATGGGATGTCCTAAGTGATTCGAGGACGTTTCGTGTTCTTGTCGATGTTTTTTGAGTTAGATTTGTGTCAGAATATGTATGTGATTGAAATTCTAATGGTTCTAGGTCAAGGTTGAGGTTAGAGTGAACTGTGATAGGATTTTCAGACGTTTTGACCACTGTGATGTTTATACGCCCGTTTTCTTTTACCTTAACTATGGAATTAGCAATCAATAATGATTCAGAGATATGTTGATCAATAACGACCCCTTCTTTAATATCTGGGTTTTTAACACTGCATTCTATGACAGTTTCTGTTCTAGGAAGGATAGTATATAGAGGTACAGAGAAAATTAAGTCAATAACGTCGTCGCCAATGTGTAATACGCTTTGGCTATAATCGATTTGGCACCCGAGACCCTTAAAGAGGTCATTACCTATGATACCATCATGACTCAAGCTAATGCCTTCGACAAAATGAAATTCATGAACATAGGGTTTGTTGAATTTTTTAAATATTTGCATATGGAAACTGCCAAGTGTGGGCGTAACGTCATCACCGGCGTCGATGCCTTTCAATGTGATTAAGTTATCGCTTAAGGTTGGTACTTTGGACATGGAACTTAATTTCAGCAGGCAAATACAGGAGCCAGTGTCTACTAGGAAGGATAGAGGACGAGAAGCGACTGAGGTTTGGATTTTGACATATGGTAAGTATCGTTTTTCTGTATTATTATTGAGTTTATATATTTTAACACTGTGCTTTTCTGTTTTCAGGTTTGGTGAGTGAAGACACTTGTTTGTAGCTGATTTAAGACAGTCTGGGCTGTCGACGGTATTGCAAGATACAGTGTTTTGATTTAAGGTTTGTGTATATGATTAAGAATAGGATGTAGCAGATTTAGCATTTATGTTTAGTGAACCCTGTGTTCGAGAAACTGAGTTGCGGTTAGGGTGTGCGTTACGATTGGATTTAGAATAAGAATCAGTGGATTTAGGATATGATACAGAGGATTTCGTGTGTTGATAAAGTGAAAGCACGCTATGAGGTTGGGGTTGGTTACCCTGGTTGTTAGCGTTTGATACAGAGATATTTGGTTTAGTATCGGCTTCTGGTTTAGTAAGGTAATTTCCCGGGCAATACCAGCCGGGAAATTTTACTCGTTTAAATCGTCTTCGTCGGACACGCGATCATCTGTTGCATTGGTACTGAAAACGGCGCGAGATGTACCGGGTGTTGGGTTTGTTTGTGTATTATTTGGCCGCCCTTGATTGGTTTGGTCGTTGAGTCGGCTCCTATTGTTGTTGTATTGTCGTTTACGACAATATTCTATAGTATGGCCTATGTTTTTACAATAGCGACACACTAGGTCACTGGTGATGACCTTCCTGGTCTGATCTGGACGGGAGTTTTGTGATGGTAAAAATCGATTTGGTTGATATTCGCGGCGAGGTTGAAATTTTTGTTAGTCCGCGTTGTTAAATTGGGTGGTTGAGACTTTTTTGTAATGCTGGATAGAATTTTCTCTTCAGCAACTGCGAAGTTGACCGTAGCGTTGAGCGAGTCGGGGTTGCGACATCTTATGAACTGGGAAAGACGCGATTGTAGTCCCACTACAAAGCTATGGACGGCAAGGTCCTTCATGGCTTCTACGCGGCCTGATAATTCTGATTTCTTTTTAGTGGGAATAGAAATGTTTATTTCAGTCAACAATTTAGAAAGGCATGTTTCGACGTGTGCATGTTAACGGATTCGGAGGGACCTTGTATACAATCTTGTAATTCGGTTAAAAGATGTGTGTAATGTTTCTTTTCTCCGAACTGTTGCTTAAGAAATTCAGTAAATTGTTCAAATGTATCGAATTCTTTGATATTACAGGTTGATTCGGCTCTGCCTTCTAACTGACTAAGTATATATTTAAAGAGAATTGGCTTTTGAGACTTTGTTGCTAGGTTGTAGGCATTTTTACAATTTGATATGAAAGAATTTAGTTTTTCCCTTGACCCGTCAAAGGGTTTAATGAATTTTAAGAAAACATTAAGCTCTATCTTTTCTTCAGGTTCTACACGAGCCAGAACATTCTTAGAGGCACTAGACGTTTCTTCCTTAAGATCCTGTTTTCATTTTGAATCAGCTATATAAATCAACGCGGTACAATACAACACAATATAATACAAATAATGCTGAAAGAAATATTCACGACACACAGTTAGAAAGTAGTACAAAGGTTGCAGTCAGCTTTGTGTTTAGACTGCGAGCTTATCAGTACCGCGAAACAGCGCGGATGTAAAATATAAACTTCGTCTCAGATGGATATGGCAAACAATAAGGCATTGAATGGCGTTACATTTGTATCGTCGTATAACTTAATATAGAATTGGTAGCACAAGTTTAATTGTAGAGATTGAAACAGGTTGAAATGGTAGTATTATAAACATTCACTATAATAGACGAATGATAAAATATGCGGCATGGACTCTGAGTTCGATTCCGGTAAGTATAATGTTTTATAGGAATTTGGTATTTGTCACTCACGATAGCACCACTGCAACTGCTGCAAGGGTTGTCGGAATCATCACGACAACGGCACCACCAGGTCAGCAGCTGCCTCCGCCAGAAAACCGTCAGCACGGCCTCCTTCCCTTTCCAGGACTAGGCGCCGGCTCGACGAATGTGTTTGTTTGTCGACAACCGATATTGCGCGATTTTAACTTGCCCGTCACATTTTCGCGGGTTATGAAGTTCCAGAGACGTATTCGGGTAAGTAAGGGATTTTCGGATCCCACCGCTGCCACCAAATGTTATATGGGTCTCTATTATTAGGTTTTAAAAAAAAAAACTATTCTGCTAGAAATAAAATGTATATTGGCACTTGAATAAATGCGTACTTTAACAAAGGAATAGTAAAATAATAGAAAGAAATAGTACGTCCGACCAGTAAGGAGATTGAACACCGAGTGAGTTCTCTCGTGCCTCCGTCTAGGGCTAATACTAAAACGCTGACGGGGCAAGATAAGTATTTGCGGCGATCAGCCAAAAGGGTTACAAGGCCAGGGTATAACAAAGCGTTATAAAGTTACATACCGAATCTCTCAGTATCGTAGTACAAAGTTTCCCTCCCTCCAAGCACGGCGACTCTTCGATGTGACAGCACGAGACGCACTCCAACTTCCACGTTGCGCACACGTTGTATGCGCTGACGACGCATTAAACGCGCCAGGCGACCGTATACACCGGTACCGTTCTGAAAAAAATCTCATTAAATCCTTGTTTTGGGGAAGGTGTATTGATGGATAAGTCAGGCCAAGGAGCTAATGTACCTTTCTCATCATCAGCCTTTAATAGTCCACTACTGGAGTAGGCCTCTCCTTTGAAAGGAGGAATTGGCCTACTATACCACGCTGGCCAAGCGGGTTGGTATAGGGTTTGTATCAAGTTTTCCTTCTCTTACAGTGATGTTCTCTGCATAATATGCTCCCTCTGTCGGCTCTTACGACATCCATGGGATGATATGGGGTGGTGACAATTCGTATTCTTAATCCGTCACCACACGGACAAATGTACCTTTACGTCTATTTTAAACAACCTAAACAAACGAGAAGCTGAATGCAACTTTTGAGTACTACCAATGGGAAGTGCTAACCCTTTTAGGCATACAAAGCTCAAACTGAACTCTCATCATTTTCTCGGTAAGAAGATAATATTTTGCCACATACACACAACACTTTCTTGTTAAAAACTAAGCGGAACTTGTACTATGAATACTATACAGTTATTATATCACATAAATTATATGCATAGAAATAGCCAGGCCAAGACAAACATCCATGTTCACGCACACAAATATTTGTATAGTGGGCATCAAATCCGCGACTACTACGCAATTCCTGCTACGCAACCGGATCCTCAAAAATATTAGTTAGTTGGGATGCAAATTGCTTCTTGACGACTGAAGCAGACAGATATGTGACGGAAGCCTACCTTTTCACGCATACCCATTTATACTGGACTCGTGCATAATTGAAGAGAGAAGGAAGAATAATTAGTAACGTAGTCTTAGAAAGTGAATCACTTACTTCCAATATAGCCAATGACGAACTATGACTTTCCACCACCAGCTCGTATCCATGGTCCCTCATCGCTTCTTCAAGAGCCGGCAAGGTCCCAATAGGTCGTTCTCTAGCTGGCTTGGCCAGTAGACTGGTGAGGTTAGCGGAGTACATGTCTCCTATCACGTAGGTCGCTCCGAGCGAGATCAAGACGGAGACTAGGCGGGCCTTGTGAGTACTGGATGGCTCTTTGCTTGAAGCTGTAGAGTGACAAAGCTATATATCATAAGATCATGAACTACCTGTACCTACATTTTGTTGGTAGAAAGAGCTCTTCTAAAAGTGTGTGAGAAGAATTAAAAAAAATAAGTGTAATGCTAGAATATTAAGATCAAATTCAAGGTCAAAAATTATTCATTAAGGACACAGAGTGGCGTGTATCGGATAAAAAAACCTTCCTGCTACAAATTTTCGCATTTATAAATGCGAATTTTTTTGAGGATGCATGGATTGATGTTTGTATCTTTTTAACGCAATAGATACTAACAAAAAAATACCCACCCACGTGGGCGGAATATAGTATGTTTTATTTTAATTTGAAGCAAATTGTCTTACCCTTTCTTCATCGGAAAATTACTAAGATCGTCTTTTATATTTAGATGTTAATTTAAGAAGAGAAGCCGCAAGCCGTATAAGTGCATGAGCAATGTGCGCTCTGTGAGATGTAAATTAAAAAATAAAACATATCTGAATTAAGATTTCCACATAGTTCATTAATACTTGTAGATATATCTCTGAAACTAGATCAACCGTGACACAGAAATAGTTCTCAGTGAATTCTGGAACTAGAAATAGTTTATGTGTCGTGGCGTACTTTACAAACTTTGAAATACTTTAAGGACACTAAGACTTGGACACAGAAATAGGTCATTTTAGAAGGTAGGTAACAAACTCCTCGTAAGAATAATATTAAAGATTTACACAAATGTCAGATATTGAATCGAAACCGTGGTTACAAAAGACTTCGTGACCACGGTTTCTGTAGAGTAGCCGAAACGTTGGATCATAATAATTTATATGGTTTCTTTCAGTTCTAATGTGATTTCTGTAAAACCAATGAATGCATTGCAATAAAATCTGTAATTTGTAGTTTAATTTCAATGTCACTTAGCCTCATGATATATACATTTGCTTTGAGTTAAAAAACTTGATTATGCTTTCATAATCTGAATAACAATCAATACCGTACTGAATACTAGATGAAGAGAGAGAACAACATATCAGAATGTGCATTAAGGTTGAAACATTCATACTTTTTGATTGGAATAAAATATTATGCTTTCAACCGACAACCAGTTCAAAAATTCTTCACCGACGTCCGTCTATGTAATTTAATTCCAAGTATTTTTTCAATATTTATCGAATTTTGCAATTATATTACATGAGCAGGAATATTCTGTTGAGAATTTCATAGAAGATCAAAGAGGTTGCAAATTTAGGAGAGGTTTATATAAACCTATAGATTGCGAAGGCTGTAAAGGTGGCAGATCGACCATCAGCCCTCCCTATGATGAATATTGTCCCTGGTTCATCTTAAGATCTTCTGGTTCATCAAAACATACACACACACACAATGAATAGAATCAAAGCCACTGTCTATTGCTAGGAAGGGAAGAAGTAAAGGATATCAGAGAGGAATATAGAAGATCTTAAGATTTTCCCGTCGGGGTAGGTAAAGACAATGGAACGCCAATTGTATTCCATCTTTGCAAACCTCACGCGCTTCCTCTACATTCATTACTCTTTTCATACATGCTCGCCGGTTACGGGTGCTTCGGACTTTTCCGTTTTTCAAGACATCCCAATTTGGTTGACAAACGTCCTATGAGGTCTGCCGCAACTGGCTTGCCCACACACCTCTGCCATATATATATTTGATTTGTCAATCTTTCTTCACTCATTCGCTTCACGTGTCCAAACCATTTCAGCAAAACTTTCTCAATCCTTATCTCGACATCTTCTTTCAGGCCACATCGCTCTCGTATTACTGCATTCGGAATTCTATCAACCAGTCTCACCTCACACATACTACGCAGTGATCGCATCTCAACTGCGTTAATTCTGCTTTTTCTGCCTTAAATCTTAATATATACATTGACAATCTTCTTCACAGAGACTTTGGCAAACCACTGCTGGAAAAATGTTTATCCTAATTTGTGTTACAATAGCCTTGTGAGTAAATAGAATTGGGTCTACTATACCACGGTAGTAAAACGGGTTGATAAATATAGTTAGATGTATATTTTTGTATCTGTTCGCAAAAATAGTACTGGTTTCGTGTATTTTCCTAAATCCTCCGAATAAAAAATGAAGTGAGGTTTATTTCTGTCTAGCGGAGCTGCGAGAGATTATGTATATGATAATGATTTCTCTTACACTGTCTCAAGAAGAGTGAGGTGGTGAACCAACAGCAGGTGGTGAAGAGTTCAATCTGATCGCACTTGCGTTTCTGCCACAGAGAGGGTGCTGCGATCACGATCCACAGCGCCGGACCTGTCACCAGTAGCGTTGCGCATACTAGCGGCCACACCTGACGATCATCGATGTATAATATCAAGAATAACTCAGGAGCTGTTCTTTCTTTTTATGTTTTCACCAATATTAGTCTTCACGTGTGAGTTTTATCTAGGAATGCGTTAAGAGTTGCTTATCATCAACTGATGATGAGCAACTTTTAACGTATTACAACAGATGACAACTTGCCGCTGTCACTATTCTAATCCAAAAAAAACCGGGTTTGCGTTCTTGTTATGACATTTCCACTTTGCACGATTTTCGGCGATAATATCATAGTTGGGCGTTAAGGTACTTTACCGTTTTTACTCTCTATCGAGATAAAAAATGTACTTACTTCCCATTGGAATGGTCTGATGACAGCAAGAGTTTCACTGAGCTTCGCAGGAGCATGTGTAAGAAACGCCCCAGAGTCAGCCAGAGTTAGGAACGAGAATTCCACGGCTTGAAGACGCTCCCAAGTCATTGTCACATCACCCAGGAAGAAATCAGCTTTCTGTTATTTTAAGACAAAGTTCAGTAATTATTTTAAAACAACCCTACTTTATATAATAGTCATAGTCCTAGGGGTTATCCAGGTTGCATATAAGACTTTCGCTTTAGTTCCCTAGGTCTGCTTGCTAGTCTAATCGGAAGTCTTGACAGAATATTATATAGACTATCGTGCCCTCCGAAACCCAAAAGATTAGCATATCGCAAATTTTTTTCGTTTCCAATGCCAGTCAGTATATTCAATGGTTTTGACTGGATCAACGGTTTAACGTTATATTTTCCATGATTAGCAATTTAATATGCATAAAATTTCGAAACGTAGGTGATGCGCAACAAATGTGTTTGAACCGATACCCTTTGCATGGCAGTCTGTTTGTATGTGCACTAGACTATCGATGTCTTAAATATTAACCTTCTATCAGAAAGAAATTAGTAATTCTAAACGATTCTAATATATTTATCCCTTGTCATATATTTGACTTTTTTATATATTTTTTATGGATTCACGGCTGTGCCCCTAAGAGGTAGGCAGAGGTGTAATATTACACCCACAATTCACCACGTTATGTATTTGTAGGTTATTACATGGGGCAATTGTAGCCAAGCCTATTGCCGTTAGCGGGCAATTTTACCACCAGACTCCTGCTGTACTGAGAATTTGGATAACCCAGGATCCGGGAATCGAACCCAGGTCCTCCTGATCAGTAGACGCATTCGTTATCAACTGGAACACGGAGGCAGCAGCACTTTACAATACCTATATTAAAATACTAGATGAGCCCGCGTTTACACCCACGTTATTTAAGGCTAATGCTCCGCTCCCGTCGTCCACAGCGTGATGTTATAATTATAGCCTATAGCCTTTCTCGATAAATGGGCTATCTAACACTGAAATAATTTTTGAAATCGGTCCAGTAGTTCCTGAGATTAGCGCGTTCAACCAAACAAACAAACAAACTCTTCAGCTTTATCTTCTTAACCCATGAGGTGCGATCAAACTAAAGGCAAAATGCCACAAGTGCGAAAGGTCACGTTGCTGCAAATTTTCATTGGCATAGGTTACCGGAAAAAAAATAATTATGAGACCTTAATATAATTATATCACATAAATTGCATATCATTGTGTTGGGTATTAAATCAGCTATCATAATAATAACATTAATTACAACTAAATACTCACCTTTCCGGCAAAACAGGCTTACAAACTTAGAAGTTTGTTTTTTTTCACTCGTTCGCACAAACATTTCATCACATATTAATGAATTTCATTACTTGTTTGGTTCATAAACACAAAAACATTATCACATGTACCTTTAGGTTTTCACACAATACATTATTTATTTGTAACAAATGAATCTAACGCCACTAAAAAAATTATAATCCGAACGCGTAATAAAAAGTTCGCCGTGCCAGGCCGCCATGTTACTGTAACGAACACTGTGGCTGTGAATTATTTACCATTTGAAACACGATAACAGTGAAAATGTACAACAATACTAGTATTTAATTGCTAAAATATGTTTTCAGATAAATAATCTGGGTACTTTTATGTCTTTCATAACTATTAAAAGAGTATTTATCATAAAACTATTACGAAAATAGCAAGTTTCACGAGTAGAAATAGCCCTTCTAAAAAGTTTTTGCCTTTTATCACTGTATTTCGTGTCTTTGTCACGAATAATGTCACTTCACAATTAATATTTATTTATTTCTGAGTAAATCTATATAAGTATCTTTATAAAATATTCACCAGTTTCTTCCACAAGACAACTTTTAATATAAAGATCGCGGAACAAAACACAACAATGGCGGACGCTTTCGCAACTGAGACACAGATAATTATATTTCAATATTTTTGGCGCGTTTCGTTTCCCTCACCCTTCTAAAACGTTTTAGTTGCATAGAATATGAACTATTCTAATAGATACTACTTTCGTTTCTTGGTTTAAGTAAAACAAAACGTAAAAAATCCGCGACCAATAGGACGACTTTTTTAGAGCACGCTGCAAACACATGGGGCCATTTGAATTAGAGCACGACCGTGCGTGCTGTAATCACGTGGGGGGTTAATATATAAAATCCTTGCGTTACTGACTGACTGACAGACACGCTACAGCCGAAACTACGCAGCGCAAAAAGCTGAAATTTAGCATGTATGTTCCTTGGGGACGGTAGGGGTGCACTAAGACGGGATTTCCCGAAATTCCCACGGGATCGGGCAAAACGGGAAATTCGAAAATATGTGCGTGCGAAGCCGCTGGCGTCGACTAGTATTAGTATAAGATAAGATTACCAAAGTAGCATGTTTTATTTACAATTTTCTATGCTATATCATTGTGTATTTTCAAAGTTTATTTTAAAACTATTCTTAAAGCACGAGCGAGGTGTTTTAAAACGAACTTATCCACGAAGCAACTTAGATGTCGTTTAATGTAGTTAGTGACTCGTCTATACGATAGACTGCGCAACGAAGGGGATTATCCTCCAAATTCACTGCTAAGTCGAGAAAATTCGAGAAAATTTTAAGCCTGACTTGATCTTGTTAGTGATGTCTGGTACTAGTTGTCGTTTTGGATTCGAACGCGAATCCAAAATAACATTATGTCAAGTACCAGTCTTCCCGTACCTACAGCTGGTGTAAACTATGCACGAAATAGACCCGTTAAATATAAGTATGTGTACAAGTCGCGAAAGTTTAAAGTACTTATTCTTTGCAAAACAGTACCTATTTGTACCACTTACTTAAGACTTATTAATTTCCTCGCACACATTTGCGCGACTTTATACTGTTTTTGCCCTGTCGTGATTGTGACTATGGCAAAATGAATATCAACGCGATTTCGATTTTTTTTCATAGACTCATTTCTGTATCCCCGAATGGGTAGGCAGAGGTAATATTACACCCACATTTTGCCATGAATTGTTAGATCCCACGTAATAGGGGGCGGGCCTATTGCCGTTACTGGGCAAAACACCAGACTCTGTGCTGCTACTGAGAATTCGGAAATACCCAGTAACACTTTTGTTTGCGATTTAGATCTTCAACAAATATCGTAATTTATACATATTATAAATGAATTCCTCTTTCGTCCTGTGTGTCTGTCAAAACTAAAGAACGAATTTCTGTACGGTTTTCATCTATAGATAGTGCCATTCCTGAGGTGCCTTTAAATGTGTAATTCACACGGTCGGAACCGCAGGTGAATTCTGCTTTTGAATAAAATAACACAGACTGACAGAAACCCAACTAAAGCAATATTTCAATATACATTTCTGAAAAATACTGATAAGCTTTTTCATTAAAGAAATACCACCGCACATTTCAATAATATTATTATTTTACTACGAATTTTTCTGACCTCCAGACACCAATTAACATATTTGCGTTCTTATAGATAAGACGCTTCTATAGATATCTAATTTGTCAAATTATGATGATTACCATTTATAGATCACTACCTACGTGCTCCAGTGGATAGCGTATCCGTCTTTTGGTCGGTCCAGGCAAAGGTGTTACTGAGCCTTTTCCGAATTCTCAGTAGCAGCACGGAGTCTGGTAATGTGCCCAGTGACGACAATAGGATCGTGCCCTATTACGTCGGACCTAAAGTGCATAATATAGCGAAATGTGGATGTAATATCACACCTCTAGCTACCCCTTTGGAGCTGCAGATGACAGTCGATAAAAAAATTGAGAACGCGGCCACATGGCAAGATTCTTTGCTTATTAAGTACTTAGCATACAAATGTGAATTACTTACACGTTTCCAAATCAATCCAAGCGTCCCTTTGAAGGTGCCGTTGCTAGATATACTGGAGCCCTGGCTTCTGTCTGGCGGATCGTAGTATCTGTATCTAAAGGCAAATGTATTTTAATTGGTCGAGGATGTCAACAAGAAGATTTGTATAGTACTCATAATTATGATGGCAACAGACTTGCAGACTATAGATTGATATGTTTCTAACTTACATACATATTCTCAGTTCATAATAATATTATGTTCTTTGTCAAATGGCAACAGGTAATTCAATTTAATTCTATTACAATTTATTTATTCATAAAGGTTACAAAGCAACACTTATGAACGTAATTTTTAGAAATGGTATGGTGGATAAGAAAGATAAAGATATTTAAATTGAGATTTGCACTCGGTAATGATTTAATTGCCTTATTGACTTAAACTCGCAGTTGGTAAACTACATAAACTAAGTAAAAGATTCAAAACATATCTTACTTAAACTTGAGTTTCTTAGAGATGAGCGAAAGAAGCTTGTCATCTCTGCCGCCTGTTACTGTGATCGTTGAGTCGTTGTTGTATCTCACGAAGTGCCATGGAGGTGCCTAGTAATGGTAATATAGTTTGAGTTATGAAAGTATGTTGTATTTAACGAAGTACCTTGGAAGTGTTAAGGCCTCCCTCAGATTGGGCATGCGCGTTCCTAGTACTTTCCACTTTGTACTGCAGAGTGAACGATGATTGCACGCCGGGCGCCCGCTTGAGGAACGCACACGACCAATGTGACGGCGGCTTTATCATCATCATCAGCTTGTCGTAGTCCACTGCTGGATATAGGCCTCTCCAATGGCACACCACTGAGCCCTATTTCAGCACTTCGTCTCCAGCCGCTGCAATGCACTTCGCCTTAGTAAAGGAAAAGTAATATGAGTTTTAATGAGACTAATTCCACCCTTGTGTAGCCAGGTTGGGCAGTAGTGACCATAGACGATCCGGGAAATCTCGGGAGAAGCTAAACTAATATAAGATTTTGATTTTGGAGCACGATTCAGAACTATTAGGTACCTTAGTTGAAAGAAACAGAACTTACATGAAGCACGGGCACATCGAAGACCCTTCCATTAAAGTCATGGTACACCTTATCCGCCGGCGGCAGTACCGGCGACTTGTACAAACGGCCCGACCACCAGTTAACCAGCGTCAAGTGGTTCAAGCGATTTGGTGTTGCTTGGTTGTAGTAGATGCGGAACCTTGGCCATGAAACCAGTCGAGGATTACGAACATAGCAAAACACCAATTTCACCGCACATTATACATTAACGTAATATAACTTTACAGGACTATAAGTATGAATGGCGTAGTCGTTTAATATGTCGTGTGTTGTGGGTTCGATTCCCAAACGGGACAACGGTTTCTGTGATTCACAAACAACTACGTTACCGTTTACTACTTTGTTCTTCCCAATTATGAGGCTTAAAACCTCATGATTTTATTTTTAATAAGACAGATGGTGGTAGATCTGGGGGTGCATGGTGGTAGGTAAATTAAAAATTAGATGTCACGAGTCACTTAGTGCTATAATGGTTCCGCTAATTAATACAACAAATTATAATAACTGATGCTCTTTTATCCATCACGCTCTCATACCAAAATAATTCATTTGTCCCAGCAATTTTGATTGATTGATTTGATTTGCATCTGTAACTTACGCGGCATGCATGTTTTAAGAATGAATTACATCAAATTCTGTTTAACGTCATAAACACGGTGTGCGTAAATAAAAGTCAATCGTTGCCAATTTTCAGTCTACGTACTGTTTTAATTTGCAATACTCATAAAAGCTCTCAATAAAGTCAGCTTCAGCACAATACAAACAAGATAGCCGTTAGTACACGTAAAGGTCGAATGTGTGACGAAAACAGAAACATATCAAACCCTACGACCGACACACATCAATTTATTTTAGTCATAAACAAACTCAGAAAAATACCAACATAATCTTATATTGCCACACAATGCCTGAAATATTCATCCAACGTCGTGAATAAAGAATATACAGAAAAAGCAGCTAGTTACAACAACAAAATACAATGAAGAATGACAGTCGTTATTGTACTAAGCTAATAAATTCGAAAAATATTTTCTTGGGAGCTATATAAAATATGGTGGGCCAAGTCTCTATCGGCGAACGGCCCAATCGAATTACAAAGTACGTGATTGTCCAAGACTTTGTATTCGTCGTGCAACTATTGAACTTCAGTGAAGGCGAAATGTAATTTTTTGAAATACCCGTAGGCGAGCGCGGGTGAGCAATCAGCCGCTGTTGCGCTGTACTGGCGAGCAGAAAAGCCTTCTCCACTCTTTTTCTTTTTTTAAACAATGCAGTTATTCCGTCGCGTTTATAGCTTTATGGACAAGCTTGTTGAAAACGAATGTCGCTTTGGTTATAAATCGTCTTTCTACAGGCATTTTTATTATCACTTGGAAATTGCCAATTAGTAAATATTTTTGTGCTTTAACAGTTTTCATTTGATTTTGTTTTTATATTATTTTTAACATCATCTGTTCTCATCATAAATTTTATTATGTTATAGTCTGACGAATATTTTTCAGCAATTTAAATTTTAATTGAGTATGATGTTCTGTCCGCTGAGTTTTAATTTATACATTGTACCTGTTTTATGATTTGTTGTGTCGCAAGGGGTAGCCGATTTGCAAGGTCAATAAGAGTTTATTTATTGGGATTTCACGCCTGAATTTACTCATTTGATCGTTACGAAAGGCGTATTTTGTCATGGGCATAAAAAGGAAATAGGTCGAATTGCATGCTGTTTTCAATACGTAACACATTGAAAAGCTGTTGAAACTTCTGATTGTGCGATTCAGAATCTTCAACCGTCATTTACGGTTCATCAGTGTTCGCTAGATGTTGCCAATGTTAGTGACCCCGCCGTCTGTTTTTACATCTCTCTGTGTGTCCGATATAATTAATGTTCCGTGGTATCATCAGTATCATCATTACCAAATATAAAAAAATCGGGCAAG
Source organism: Euclidia mi (assembly GCA_944739405.2). Taxonomy (NCBI): domain Eukaryota; kingdom Metazoa; phylum Arthropoda; class Insecta; order Lepidoptera; family Erebidae; genus Euclidia; species Euclidia mi. The sequence continues at coordinate 7,943,537 of OX123188.2, read as the reverse complement.
TGCGAGTCTGACCCACGCACCGAGGGTTCCATACGCATTTTACCTTATTTGAGGTTGGTGCTTATTACGCTAAACCTCTAAATCTGTATGAGCGCCCATACAATGCTGGCTCCCTCAATCAAGGTTGAGCCGTACGATTGCTGTTGAATGCGGGCCATCAGTGGGCCGAGTCAGTCAAAAGCGTCAGATGATTTCCTGCATTGTACTTGCATACTAAACCCTTTTTTTTGTCTGGACTTTAAAAGATGAAGAAAATACTAAACAAAATGAAGTGACAAAAAAAATGACTCTGAGTTTGTTTCGGCCTTTCTTCTCAAGAAGTCATTTAGCTAGGAAAAGCCGGCATCATCTAGAATAGGGTTTTGACATGTATAAGTGTTGTAAACAACCAAAATGCAGAAATAAATATGTCTTTATGTCTTTACAACTAAGAGTGTACTATCTTAAATGGAGTCTACTATTCTAATATCTAATTTTTCCTTTATTTGTGCTGTAAGACTCTGCTTTTAGCCAAATTTCGTGATTCTAGTTCAACTGGAACTACCATATAGGTTTTCAACCCAAAACCTATAGGGTACTTACGGTTGACCTAGAATTGTAAATTTTGGTTAAAACCAAGGTGTTACAGGACAAGTAAAGGAAAAATTCAGAAAATTAAGAAAGTTGAAAATTAAGGTTAATTTTGGTGCTTACAAGTTTTCGCAAAAATCAAATTTTGACCATATCTTTTTATCGGGTTGATTGAGTTGATTTTTATACACCTAATAGGAACCATAGACCTTAGTTTTTGGTATAAATTTCAATTTGCTAGGTCCACCCGTTCCTAAGAAAATCGGTGGTGACCCACAGACAGACAGACAGACAGACAGACGAACAAGAAAGTGATCTTATAAGGGTTCCTTTTTTACCTTGTGTGGTACGGAACCCAAAAAAAATTGAAATGCATATTCTTCAGTCCAGTAGTGCAAATCCACGGGGTAAATGCGAAGCTTGATCACTGCAATGTAAACATGAAACTCTTCTACACAAGCATCAACTTAATTGTAGAAATGACGAGAATATTAATATTGTTCACGATACCAGTTTTCTTGTTTTGTATTCTATTTGAAAATAGACGTCAGTCTGGCTCCTGCAAGACTGAACTAATTTAAATGATAATTGGTTAGAAAAGTTTATATACTCAAGTGCGAGATTGTTGGACTGTAAGAATTAATGTAAATGACGTTGAATTTTATGTTATTCTAAACTTAAATAAGCAAACAACTTGTGAATACGTGGCAGATAAGTGAGAAAGCAGTGCTTATGAATTAAATTGAACATATCAATTCTAATGCTCATAAAGAAGTTAAAAAAGCAGTCACTGGTTTATGCATATTATTCATGTTTCAACAATGATGTTAAGGCATAAGGATAGTCGAGTGGGGCGACGAATAGATAACAGATTGCTACGCAGAGAATCTCGAGCGTCGCCACCCACGGCGCGCACTTCCGACTTTTCCAAGTTAAGTACGTATTCAATTGTTAATTATCGCTCTTTTTTCAGAGTTTTCATCTTGTTAGTAGTTGTTGCTGATAAAACTGGCAGTTATAGCTCACGGTAAATGCTTATCATTGTATATTTACTTGTTTGTCTGTCATGTCTTCTACACATACTAATTTTCTAAAAATGATGTAACGAGTATTAATCGTGTAATTACTACTCATACTCATATCGATGTACCGAGTCTTACTTATTTAAAACAACACTGAAATACCTTCTACTTGCCTCGTCTTTTGGCCATGGATTACACCTGTCAGTGGCGAGAGAGAGAGAGAGTTAGCCGAATTTCATCTTTATTTCAAATAATAATAATTGTTTGCAATAGAAATATTGTTTATGATAAGTTGAATCGATAATATTAGTTAGTATCATTATTTTGTCTATTGTAATATTTTGACTTTTTGCTTGCCTTGAAAAATTAACACGTTTGTCCTCTCGTAAAATATCGCCTTTTGAAAAGCACATGGTTGAAGATTCGATAATTGTATTGTGAAATAAGATTTATATACAATTCGTGTATTGTAAAATCTTATAAATTGTCGCTTTTGATATTGCCGGCAAAGGTTGTAATAAAATTGTGACCTATTGAACATTTGCAAAAATTGTGTACCACGTTCCTCGTGTTGAAGACGTCGCGTTTGCAGCCTGATATCTAAGTATTTAGACATAACATTAACTATATTGGCCAATTTAGTCGTGTGCTAGTCTAATTTAGTTGCAGGTTCGACACCAAAAGATCTCAGGTAATTGGTTTGTTTAATTTCATCGCTGTGAATCACAGTAATATATGTTTAGAGTTCTTGGCTTGACCTAGAAGTGGATGTAATCCAAGCTTCCACTGCCGTCTTCAAACTTTTCCCACTATCTAGGCCAAGTTCTGAACATATTTTTTGGTTGCAGAGCGTGGTTGAGTGTGCCTATATTGTAAACTTGTATCTGAGCTAGGCATTGCTACATCACATTTGTTAACAGTGTTTAGTGTTCGTTAGGTCAGTTTTGCTTAAATACATAATATTTTAGATGTATTGGTTGACCTACGTAATTTGAAATATATTTCTAGGTACCTCATGTATGCATAACCTCAAACAGTAAAGACATAAAGACATAAAGACATATTTATTTCTGCATTTTGGTTGTTTACAACACTTATACATGTCAAAACCCTATTCTAGATGATGGCGGCTTTTCCTAGCTAAATGACTTCTTGAGAAGAAAGGCCGAAACAAACTCAGAGTCATTTTTTTTTGTCACCTCATTTTGTTTAGTATTTTCTTCATCTTTTAAAGTCCAGACAAAAAAAAAGGGTTTAGTATGCAAGTACAATGCAGGAAATCATCTGACGCTTTTGACTGACTCGGCCCACTGATGGCCCGCATTCAACAGCAATTGTACGGCTCAACCTTGATTGAGGGAGCCAGCACGATCTGTATCACTATGCCTCCACGCCATCAGAAGGTGTATGCATAAGCATGTCAGCCTAAGCCATCAGACAGGTTGCCACAACTATTTGTTTATATGTTTAATAATGCCCACATCATACTCACAACTTTACAAGCTAATACATAGTAAAATACATGTTGCAAACAATATGTAAAAATAATAAAATTTTAACAATAAAATGTCATATTATATTTAAAATGTCAAAAAATATAATTGAATGTCAATTCAGGAATAATAATATATTACTTAAGTAATTTTAAAAATAGTAAAAATTTAAACAATAAAATGTCATATATTTAAAATGTCAGAAAATATTATTGAATGTCAGTTTAAAAATAATAATATATTACTTAAGTAATTTTAAATGTCAAAAGAAAATAAATAAAATAACAATGTCAAAATAATTGTTAACTTGAATTGTTGAAATCTAACTTGAATTTATTGTTGTAGCGTTAATCAGTCAGTTTTGGTTGGAAACATACCGTTTATATATATTATTTGACTTAGTTAATAATGTAAACATTGAGTTTGAAACATTATAATAACCACATTTGACCTTGCATAGATGGGCGGGTCACATTGATAAATCAACTTAATAAACCTTGTTTTTTGTTATAATATATTGATAATATTGTTAGGTAACACATATCTGTGTTTACCTACAGTTGTATATCACACATAACACAGTTGGTCTGTCTGTTGCAAATAATTAATTTGAAGTTTCAACTTTTAATTTGTTATAAGTTACAACTTTTGTGTTTGTTTCAATATATTGAAACTTTTAATTTTGTTGGGCAGTAAATACCTGTTGTTGCCTGTAGCTATAGTATACAGTATATATATATTGTTGGTATCAAGGAATTAACAAATTTTAAGTTTTGTTAACTTTTAATTTATAGGCGGCGATAGCCCAGTGGTGTACGTAACGGACTGCCGAGACGATGGTCTCGGGTTCGATCCCCAGTTACCCCGGGCACACACCTATGACTTTTCGAAGTTATGTGTGTATTAAAATAAAAATATTAATTATCGCTCGCTTAAAAATGTACCCGGTAGATGGCAATAGGCTCGCCCCCTATTACATTGGGACCGAAACATATCTGGCGAAGTGTGGGTGTGTAATGCACCTCTGCCTACCCCTTCGGGGATAAAAGGCGTGGAGATATGTTATGTTATGTGTTAATTTAACGCTTGTCCGAGCTCTTCTGAGAATTTATTTTTTTATTTTATTTATTGAGGGAAAAATAACAGTTTCACATTACAGTATGGTAAATAAATATGTAACAATGGATAGTTATACAAATGTGCAACCAACGTGATTTTCCACCGATGATTTTGAGACATAATGGTACAAACGGTACTTAAAGTGAATCACAAAAGGAATATGAATTCGATACATGCAAATTTGACACTAATTTTGATGTTAACACAATATGATGTTAAAACTAAATACATAACAGAATTAATAGTTATGGGTAATTACGCACTGGTTGTTAATTGTATTAATATTTTTTTTCCTTTTATAAGATGTAGCAAAAATATCTATATCAGTGAAATACTTATTCTAGTTACTTGTCAGGCGACGTATAGGTGCCCGCAGGCCTGTACGTCGGCTATCAAGGACTTGCGTTCGGCTGCGGGTGCTATTTCATCACATTTGCCCTGGTTTGCCTCAGCCAGTGCTCTGGTAAACCGGCATGATCGCCAACAGGCCTTATTACAAAGATTTGAGCAGATTAATGATCGCCTGGCAAGCGTGGAACAGCAATTTTGTGCTTTCAGCGCTTGCTGTCTCGAAGTGTCAGTTGTTGACTTCACGGTGGACCCGCGAAATAAAGTTAGTGAGGACTACGCCCAGATACTGGACCTATATGATGCTGTCTCCGACTGTGCAAGGTAGTTGATGGCCGAGAGGGACGGGCAACCCGTTTTGAAGCAGGAGCTTCCTAGGACAGCACCGGGACTGTTGAGTCGGCTTCCCACGCTAGACCACACACATTTTCATGGCTGCCTAGGAAGCTACCTGGAGTTTATCAACATGTTTAACAGCCTGGTCGGGGCCAGGGCTGACCTTCGGCCGGCACAAAAGTTGGCCTATATGATGTCGGTTTTGATGGGGAGGCCAAAGGCCTCATCCAGCATCTGCCTGTGTCTGACGAGGCCTATCAGACGGCTCGGGATTTAATCACCCCCAGGTACCACAACAAGCGTGGCCTCGCAGTCACCCATATTGAGCAGATCTTTAGTTTGCCGACGCTCACCCGGGTCTTTGGGTTGCGCACCGAACTTTTGAACCCGCTGTTGGTGGCAAGAAATGCCCTCAAGTGCTTGGATCTGCCCGTGGACCAGGACCATTGGTCCTGCCACCTGCTGGTACATATAGTGCTCAAGAAGCTGCCTGCCAACCTAAGGTCGTGGTTTGAGCAGCGCTTTGGTGGGGATAGTGCGACACATCTGCCCCCGTTTGCAGACCTAGAGAAGTTTTTGGAGGACGAGTGCCGGGTCTTGGACAACTCCGGTGGTGATACGCCAGCTAAGTCGCAGCCGCCCAAGGTCAAGGAGCAGGCTCATGTTCACACCCGAGGAAATGTTGATCGGCGCCCTCCTCGATTTGCAGTCACGCAAAGCTCAGCGGAGTGCTCTTACTGCAAGGACACGGGGCACAGAACGGCCAGTTGTGGGGCATTCTTGGACCTTCATGTCGCCTCTCGTAGGCGCATCGCGAATGCCCGACGCTTTTGCTTCTCTTGTTTGGGATCCCACTACCAGCGAGACTGCCCGAATTTTCACCCCTGTCCTCACTGTGGAGGACAGCATTTGGAATTCTCTGCATGAATGCCAGAGAGGTAGGCCGCTTGTCCAACCAGCCGACGCCGCGCACGGGTGGGTGTTTTGAAGATGGCAACTGAGGCTCACCTGCGCGCAGCCGAGATTCGCCTCTCTCACTTGATCCATAGCGTGCGCACGCCCACTCTCTCTCGCGCACCAGAATGTGCGACTGTTCAGCGTCACCAGCACCATGACTGCTGTCCCAGTATTCCCCTCCTTTGGCGGAGCGTCCCCGCCTTGAGTCGCGCCCACCTCATTTTGGGCAGGTGGGTCATTATGACCCCCACAGATGGCGCGCGGCACGAATCACCGCGCCTTTGAGGTCTTTAGACCGCACCCTCGTTTTGATTTGCCTGGTCCTGGCCAACGGTCGCCGCCCAGGCAAAAATAGTCGAATTGATTGGTATCTTGGCCTCCGCTGGTTATGAGTTGCGCAAATAGATTTGCAACTTAGCAGCGCTTTTGGAAGGCTTACCCGAGGATCATCAGCAAGATCCACATTTATTTGAGATTGTTGACAACCCCGCAATGATGGCTGTTCTAGGCGTTCAGTACAGACCAGTCCAAGTCATCTTTCCGTATAACGTAGACTTGAATTTGCCTTGTTCTTGGACTAAACGTCTCGTATTGTCTACTGTCGCCAGAACCTTTTATCCAAATGGTTGGAATTGTCCTGTCATGTTTTGGGCAAAATGCCTTTTGCAGAAGCTTTGGACAGCAGAATTGACTTGGGACGAACCTCTTCGCGGTACTCTTGTTGAGGAATGGACCTCCTTTGTACCCTCACTTCCTGCCGTCAGTGAGATCTCCTTGCCTCGTCCTATCCTTCCTCCCGGGAAGTACAAGCCAACCCTTCACGGGTTTTATGATGCTTCGGAACGTGGTCACGCGGCAGTGGTGTACTTCAACACGTTCCTCGTGTTGAAGACGTCGCGTTTGCAGCCTGATAGCTAAGTATTTAGACATAATATGCACTATATTGGCCAATTTAGTCGTGTGCTAGTCTAATTTATTTGCAGGACCGACACCAGAAGATCTCAGGTAATTGATTTGTTTAATTTCATCAGCTGTGAATAACAGTAATATACGTTTAGAGTTCTTGGCTTGACCTAGAAGTGGATGTAATCCAAGCTTCCACTGCCATCTGCAAACTTTTCCTACTATCTAGGCCAAGTTCTGAACAATAATATTCTACCACATTCACACAACACCATCTAGTCCCAAACTAAGCAGAGCTTGTACGGGTACTAGATAATGGATAAACATAAATATATATTTTCTTTTTGTAAATACATACATATTATACATATAAACACCCAGATCAAATGATAACTAGATTGCTCCATAACACACATTTTAGCACACTTTATGTTTGTTTATCAATACTGTAGTATCAACAAACCTTTCCATACTTTTGTCACCGTGTGTACATATGGCACTTTAAAGGAGCCAATATCTCATAGCGGACGGCGTAATTTTTCTTTTAGACAAGTCGACGTATTGTGCGGAGTGTTAACTTGTGGTTGTATTCCTTTATATTGTGGACGCTAGCGCTCAGGAAAATGCGGTTCAGTACTATAAAGACCGTATAAATGTAATATTGCCAGTAAAGACGGTTGTCTTGGTTTATGAAGTTAAGGATTTTGTGGTCTTTTCATAGATAAGGCTAGGTTAGTTAGTAGTGTATGTATAGGATCAAGCTTGCGCTATGGGGTAAGTAGTGACCCTTTTAGCCTATAGTGATCCAATTCTAATTTAGTTTACACGAAACACATCGTTATAAATGTTTATCTATAGCTTTTAAACGTCCTCTTATATTATAATTGGTTACTACTGTCACAAGTTCGACGCCTTAAAGAAATGTTATAAAAGTATCTTTGACAACATTTTCATTATTTTTAGGGTTCCGTAACTCAAAAGGAAAAAACGGAACCCTTATAGGATCACTTTGTTGTCCGTCCGTCTGTCAAGACCCTTTTCCTCAGGAATGCGTGGAGGTATCAAACTGAAATTTATACTAGATACTTAAATCTACGGTTCCATAGAGCTGTAAAAAATCAAACTTCTAATCCAACGCAATCAAAAGATACAGCCGATTATGCTGCAAATTGCAACATATTTTCAAACTCGCATTGGAATCAAAACCTATAGGATACTTCTCGTGAACTCAGAATCTTGAAATTTGGTACGAAGCAACGTCTTATAGCACATGTAATGGAAAAATTGCGAAAACCGTTAATTTTTTGTTACATCATATAATAAAAGTATTTTTAATAAATTTAAAGTTACTACCCCTTTCTCTCGAACGCGGGGAGGTATTAAATTGAAATTCACATCAAATACTCAAATATATAACACCGTTAGGCTGCAACAAAATCAAACTTCTATGTCAACGCAATCAAAAGAAAGAGCAATATAAGCATATTTTCAAACTCGCGACTACTCGCAAGTGAATCAAAACCTACACGGTACTACCCGTCAACTCCAAATCTTGAAATTTGGTACAAAGCAACGTCTTATATCACACATAAAGGAAAAATTGCGAAAACCGTAAACTTTTAGTAACAGCATATAAAAAATATTTTTAATAAATTTAAAGTTACTACCCCTTTCTCTTGAACGCGTGGCGGTATTAAATTGAAATTCATATCAAATACTCAAATATATAATACCGTTAGGCTGCAACAAAATCAAATTTCTATGTCAATGCAATCAAAAGAAAAAGTAATATAAGCATATTTTCAAACTCGCGACTATTTGCAAGTGAATCAAAACCTATAGGGTACTTCCCGTGAACTCAGAATCTTGAAATTTGCTACGAAGCAACGTCTTATAGCATATATAATGGAAAAATTGCGAAAACCGTAAATTTTTTGCTACATTATATAATAAAAGTATTTTTAATAAATTTAAAGTTACTACCCCTTTCTCTTGAACGCGTGGAGGTATTAAATTGAAATTCATATCAAATACTCAAGTATATAACACCGTTAAGCTGTAACAAAATCAAACTTCTATGTCAACGCAATCAAAAGAAAGAGCAATATAATCATATTTTCAAACTCGCGACTACTCGCAAGTGAATCAAAACCTACAGGGTACTGCCCGTGAACTCAAAATCTTGAAATTTGGTACGATCTTATAGCACACGTCATCAACGTATTATAGCACAGATAAATAATAGATTTGGAGTCCTTGGATCCATCGTCCTCAGACATATTAAAAAAAAATACTGGATCATTATAAAAATCGGCCACATGCTCAAACGTTTGATTCAATGAGTTTAGCTTATTTTGCTGCGTATTATACTTTTTCAACTAAAAATCTCGTGTACACATGAAGGTGAAAACACTGACCATGAATGTATAGGAAATTGGATTGCGCTGTTAAATAATGATGGATACGTGAGAAAAAGAAGAAAAGCCAGGGTCATACGTTTCCGGGGATATAATAGGGCTCAAGATCCTGACAATTTCTACAGGGAACAGCTAATGTTATACACAAACTGGAGGGATGAAATTACTGAATTGGTCAACGAAATTATAAACCTCGAACAGAAATTTATTGACCTTAGTGATGAAATCCGTTCAGAAAGTCTTCAATTCAATCAGTTGGGGGGACCAGATGAGTTCGAGGCACTATTGGATGCAATTCGTAATGTAGATATAGATGAAGAGGATGAGGATAGTATAGTGAAAGCAAAAGCTCGTCCATTAGACGATTATGAATTAGAAACCCAAGAAGGTGATCCAGATCATTGTCTATATTTACATGGAAATCAATCGGATTTAGTAGGAGGAGAGATTGCCCAACCAGCAATATTGTGTGAAAATGATATATTGAGTTTAGTTAGAATATTTAATTTTGATCAGACATTTTGTATTACATGTAGGACATATTTTCACTCAAGAATCACCACCACCATTTTATTATTTTGTTAGTAGTGGAGCTGGTGTGGGGAAGAGTTCCGGGTATAAATCCTGCCGATGCTAGAATCTTACGTTGTGCATACACGGGAATAGCTGCTTTTGGAATCGTTGGTCAAACTGTACACAGTACGTTTGGACTTCCAATATCCCAGTGTGGCCAAACAATGCCTGAATTATCAGCAAGTACCGCAAAACCTAAGCATGTAAACTTGCAAAAGTAAAATTAATTATTGTGGATGAAATATCTATGCTAAGAAGTAGAACTCTTAACCAAATGAGGGCGCCGGTCAACATTGGCTCAGGTGTGAACGCGAGCCTGCTCCTTGACCTTGGGTGGCTGCGACTTAGCCGGCGTGTCACCACCGGAGTTGTCCAAGACCCGGCACTCATCCTCGAGGAACCTCTCCAGGTCAGCAAAGGGGGGCAGATGGGTCGCGCTATCCCCACCAAAGCGCTGTTCAAAACGCGACCTCAGGTCGGCAGGCAGCTTCTTTAGTACAATGTGCACCAATAGATAGGACCATTGGTCCACGGGCAGGTCCAAGCACTTAAGTGCGTTGATTGCCACCAAAAGCGGGTTCAAAAGTTGGGTGCGCAACCCAAAGACCCGGGTGAGCGTGGGCAAACTCAAAATCTGTTCAATATGCGTGTCGGCAAGGCCACTCCAATCCTCTTAAATTGAAAAAGAGTTTAGTTGATTCAATTCGCCTAGTTTTATACAGGAAAAATGTGTTTGTATTACTCTTCAGTCGGTACAAATACAGCCTTGAGTCAAAGTAGAGGGTTTCCGGGTTACTTAACATCTTTCATGGATACTAAAACCACGCCCTTATGAAATCTATCTATCTATATCGTCACGCCTGTCTCCCATTGGGGTAGGCAGAGACTATGGAACGCAACATGTTTCGGTTCAAACATACCTCTTTGGCTTCCTCGACTTTCATTAAGCTCATCAGGCATGCGCATCGGTTATGGGTAATTTTAATTTGGCCTTTTTCAGTACGTCACCTATCGTATATCGGCGTACATCCGCCTAGGGCGTCCCCTACCGACATTTCCATTCTTTCTCGCACGACACACTCCTTTCGTATTTCTTCTTTTATCCACCTGTTCCGGTTTACTATTGTTTAACAAAAAACGTATGACAAACGATCATTTTACAAACAACGTTTGAAAAACTAATAATTTGACAAACTTTCATTTCGCAAACATATTACTTTAATCATTTGACATAATACAGGTTTCCCAAATGCTTTACTTAGAAAATAATTAAAATGTAAAATAATTATTTTAACAATAATCATTTGACTAAATAATTCGTTGGCCAAATTGGTGATTGTACAAAAAGTTAGAAGATAAATTATTAGTTTTTAAAAATAACTAATTTCTAACCAATACTTACGCGAAATTTTGAAATATTTAATTGCATGGTTGCAATTTTCATCTTGGACAGATTATTTATAGGCAAGTAATAATTTTGTATAAATACTAAGTCCATAGAAACTTAAGTCTTTTAAAAAAATGCACACTGCGTGAATTAAGCGAAATAAGTAGAATTCGGTTCTGGCCTGGTTGTGGTCGCAGTTCTAAACAGTCATTGTTTCAGTTGACCCTACACAAAGATTGTTTTATAAACGTAGATTTTGGTTACTAAAATATTTACCAAGCAAATCATTTTGTCAAATGTTATTTATGCTTTACGTTGTTTTGCCAAATAACATGTTTAAAAAAATAATAAATTTGTAAATTAATGTTTTAGCATAATATTTTTTATAGTAATTATATTGTCTAATGAGTAGTTTATTAAACAATAGTTTGTAAAATAATAAATTTATCAAGTATAATTTTGCCAAATGTTATTTGTCAAATGAAATTTTTTCATTTGTTTTTTGTCAAATGATCGGACACCACCTGTTCCAAATGTCCAAACCAACGCAACATTCCTTTTTCAATCTTTGTCACTACATCTTCTTTCAGGGCTTTAAGTAGATCTTTACTTTATAAGAGATAAAAAATAATAATAAACTAATAGCTGCGATATAGACCCTCAAATTAAAACTTTTTCAAAAGTTTTGCCTGCGTATTCACCCTTTATAACACTGCCTTAGTGCTTATAGTTGTAGCGTAAAACAGCGGACAGATAAACGGATGGAGCGACATAGCAAAAATGCACAAGTATGTAGGTCTCTAAATCAAATATCGCCTTACTAGATGATGCCCACAACTACGACCGTACATTCTAATTTAATTTAGCCCCTTCTATCCAATCACGGATATTTCGGAATATCCCTTCTTAGTGCGGTACGGTGGCCAAGGATCATACATGCCAAAGTTCAGCTTCTTGCGACAAATAGTCTTGGCTGTGCGTTGTCTGTCCAGTCATTTTAGGTCAAATTAGGTGCATATTTCGGAAAATCGACACACCCAGTATATTACCACATAAAACCTTGTATTTTGGCGTCCTAAAACGGTTCTCAAAAGTCACATATAATTGGCGCAAGTTTTAAATTCAGGTGTCAAAGGTCACAAAAATCGGTGCTCTTTACATTTTTTGCAAATATTTCGTTTTCTATGGGTTTTACGCTATTTGTATTTATTATCAATATTGTAGAGAATTAAATTTTCTACAACCTTTTTATTTAAAAATTTTTATACCTTGAACTGTTTTCGAGATAGAGGACGTAGAACGCGCGATCAGAGAATTATCTGAGGTCAACTGGTAGTCTCGATCAAAAACTCGTAATATTATTTATTGCTAATATACTGGGTATGTCGATTTTCCGAGGTCAACCCCCTATAATGACTGGACTGACCAGTCCAGTCATTAAAGGGCGTCCATCAGTAGCGCAAGAAGTTGATTGACACAGATGCTACTTACACACTTTTCCTTGGATTGGTGATGACTGCGACCCTCATAGCCTCTCTCATGGTCGCCAGGAAGGCGTCACTCACTTCACCATACGGCCAGAAAAACATGTACAAGATGGTGCGATGGATCAGGTTGTTTTCTGTCAACTAAACAAGTAAACACAGGAACACGTGAAGTTACATACTTTGGGCTTTGTACCCATCTTATTGTGTAGAAAATAAGTTTAAGTATCATACAGTAACTAATTAGCTTGACCTGTCGTTGTGTTTACATTTATTTTAAACTTCAACCAGTAAGCTACTTACGGTCTCAATCGCATTACTATTAAATAGTTCTGACTGCCTCTGTGGTCCTGCGGTAGTATAAGCGACTGCGGATCATGAGGTCTCGGGTTCGATTCCCAGGTCGAACAAAAAGTGATATTGGGTTTTTCTGTTAGGAATTATCCAATAGAAGTTCGGAGTCAGGGAGTTGGTGGTATCACACCCCGTGCCTCGGAAAGCAAGTTAAGCCGTTGGTCCTGCGCCCAATCTCTCTCCGGTTGTGACGCTTGTGGTGTCCCATCGGACTATGAGAGTGAGGGAATAGAGAGTGCACTTGTGTATGCGCACACACTTGTGCACTATAATATGTCCCGCGCAGATGGCAAGTCCCATATATAGACGAGCCGCCGTGGCCGAAATCGGTCAGGAAGATTCTATTCTAATAGTAAATGTATGGATGATACCACTGAACATCAGTCACATCTCATTAAATAGCTGGTGTACCAAGCCCCGACGCGGAACATCGGGACTTAGTCAAATCAGTATGTGGACTAGTTGTCAAAAATTTACATCATTTCCTTATACAATGGGTGACAAACTTACTTATCACTTCGCTTTTTCCCTAAAATTTTTCACGACGTCTCGTCGTAGTTTACAACGTAGGGAATGAGAAGCCATCGTGACCTTGTTACACAAATATTATTACTTTTTGAAGCCCAGAATGCAGCTACGCTGACTGGGTTGTCAGAGGCAATCTTAAGGTCTTCCTGCTTGCAAGTTTTTGGACACGCAGGGCACGATATAAGATGCGACATCGTTTGTCTTGCACCGCATCTGGGGTAGCCTTCATGTCCGTGACATTGCTGACAAACTACAAGAGTATCGGCTACGCTGGTGTAGCCACGTCTTACGTCAGCCGGCATCTTACGTGGGTAACAAATGTCTTGCCATGCTACCTCCACCGGGCTTGACGTTGTAAGGGATGACATACGTGCCAATCAACTAACTACCAGGGATGCTGAAGACCATGCGAAGTGGAGGAGACATAGCCGGAAAGCGGACCCCGGGCTCCAAGGCGTAGGTTTTGGAACGCAACTGGGACAGTGCTAGGATGATTATGAGTTTGTTTTGCACCACAAGTGCGCGTCGGGGTACAGTCCGTGAGTATCTGAACATGTTCTCCTTACAGAGTCTGTCTGTCTGAGTCCAGAGTCTATTCAACAATTTCCCGACCGCACAAGGCAAGCCAGGTGGAGGACTCTCGGCAGGATACACAAAAAAAGAGGACAGAAACATAATTACTTTTCTAAGACCATTTAAATCTTAGTATTTGCGCATCAACTTTATATAGAAATATTAAAATAAATGACGCTTACTTCAAACAAAATAAGTTCACACTCGTACGGCTCACACAATATGAGGCTTGTCCTTTCTTCTGATATGTCCAAGGCCTTTTTAACAAACTTGTAGTACTGAAACAATACAAAATTACCTTATTTATACTGACCTTGTGTTTTCGACAGGCATTTAACTTGTAGGGCAAAATGAGTATCGAAGTTTGCGTTATTATTGAAGGGTCTTGAGACTCTTATTTTCTTATATAGCCTAATAGCAACTTAAGTTACAAATTACTAATTTTTTTACGAAATTCTCTATCTTAAGTTCGCTGGGTAGAATTTTGATTCGATATCGCAACCGACGGTGTATTTATTAATACAAAACTATTGAGCTAATAATTGAAATATCTGGGTGGAGTGCATGGACACATCTGTTTAATTAGTGAAAAAACAATGGCGTTATTTTTAGCCATTTGTATATCAGTAGTACTGCAGAGTTGATCAGCTAGACTTTAGATAATAATACTTTACTATTTTACATGAGAAAAATCTCTGCATCGTCATCAGCCCTGTATATAAACTGTCCCACTGCTGGGCACGGGCCTCTTCTCACTATAAGAAGGGTAAGGCCATAGTCCACCACGCTGGCCTAGTGCGGGTTGGCAGACTTCACATGTCTTTCGAGAACATTATGGAGAACTCTCAGACATGCAGGTTTTCTCACGATGTTTTCCCTCACCGTTTAGCAAGCGATAATTAACAATTTAATACGCACATATATAAACTAATACACAAATATAAATATAACTCCGATAAGTCATTGGTGCGCGCCGTGGATTCGAACTCGGACCCTCTGCTTAGCAGTCTGTCGGTCTCTGCACTAGGCTATCGCTGCCATCAAATGTCTGCATAATAACGTCTAATATGTCACTGACTTAGTCACATCTACATAGTGTCTTTGCATAGCTAACAACTACAACTTAAAATCTTCACGCAGCTCGCAAGTTTGTCTAAAGTTCTATAGTCAATATTTCCATGCTATAGCTGTACTACCGCCGTCTTAGGTTAACTTAGCCTTAGTGTGTCTCCAAAGTATCAAGCACGTAGGAACACGCAACGCCACTTAGTGACGAGAAATTATTCTTGTCGTGTGCTTAGTCATGTCTTGATGGGGTACGATGGTGCGAGATGATGGAACTGTATGTTGAACTTTGTCACTCTAACGTCGACAATATTTATTACGTTATATTTAGGATCTATACCCAAAATCTTCACTGGACAAATGGACACAGCTCAGTGGGAATTTCTGTTAAATAATTAAAAGTATAATAGTGGGGCAACGTCGGTGGACATTTCGGAAATTGATCATATTATTTAGTATGCTTTGCGACTGAAGCTATAATAATTAAACTCATCCAAAATATATCGAACCTATGGTTGTAGCACTGACTTTTGATGTGTTTCGTGAAGAAAAGCATCGTAAGTCGAGAATTTTCAATAATGTCCTCGTAAGTCATGTGAAGTCTGCCTGCACTTGGCCGGCGTGCTTAGTTAAGGTTAAACCGATCGTTCGTAGTCATTGAATTTCCAGTGAATGCCACACATTTTCACGGCAGTCACTCTTCATAACTAATAGGGCCTTAAGGGTCGGAACATATCTGACGGAAGATCCGTCGCGTTTTATCGGTCGCGTAACGCCAATACATACAAATGTATAGAAAAACGTTCAACCTTTCACACCTGACCGAAGATCCGTTAGTACGTCGAGCGTACAGCGTCTGTTCCGTTTCCGTCAACGCATTGTCCTTCGACGTCGCGCGCACCATGCACCACGTGATTTTTGACCTTTGAGTAAGGAATATACATGGAAAGGGCAAATAGTACATATAGAAAAATTATATTATACATATATATACGAAATCGATATATATATATATATATATATATATATACGAAAGCGCAAAGACTACGATGGCTAGGCCACCTAGAAAGAATGGGAGAGGACGTCGCCCGGTTGGTCGACCCAGATATCGCTAGAGTGACATAGTTAAGTAGGACCTTCGGCAGCTTCAAGCCATTATCTGGCAAGAAACTGCGAAGGATCGAGTGAAGTGGCGAGCTCTTATATCGGAGGCCAAGACACACTTTGGGCCGCTGAGCCATCGGAGTAAGTAAGTAAGTATACGAAATCGACATTAAGCCACCAAACATAGTGTTGTCTCGTTTTGTCTTAGGGATATCTCTGTCAGAAAAAAGAGATAGCCATAGTTTACTGAATAAATTAATCATGACGATATTTTATTAGAAATGTCATTCGTGCCACTGTCGCCATATTTTTAGCCAAGGTTTATGGTACATCTGCTGTGAAATCGTTGTATATCGCACATAATAATTTTGTTTTTGTGCATAAAAATGTCTAAAAACCAGATGAATCAGTGCTTCAGGCTGTGTGTTTCATTACCGTATGTATGGTGCCATTCATGTCCGGTACTTTTTCAGCGACACAGTATCGATATTGGCTCTCAGAGAATATTTTGTTACATGTTTGATACAAGGGTCGTCTTTCGCTTTGCCATGTTTGCTCACATTTACATTATGGAATAAACTAATCTGGAAAAAGCTTTAAACTAACTAAAGTACCTTACTACAATAATGTATAATTTTCCTCTAACCGGCTCCATATCGATATAGATTACATTCTGGAGTACAACCCAAATGGCAGCCATTTTATTTGCCCAACGTTTCGTAGGTATGCACGCTAATAATTTCGTAGGTATTGGACATACCATATCCATGTCATTCCCAGATCGGTGATTTTTAAGATCGTAAGATTCCAGGGCCGCCAGACCTTACTTATTTTTTCAGAAACGAAATGTGTAGAATAATGTAGTGTTAGTATGTGCTATGAGTGTACGCATACTTGCTAGCTTAGATCGAGGGCCAATTTTTAGGTTTGAGGTGCTAAAGGTCCACGGGAACAATTTCCATACATACCTATATAGAAAACATTTTGTGTCATGCTCTGCAACTGTAACCCCTTCTATATCATTTGTATAAATTTTGTTACAAACCGTAACCAAATCGTATCATCGTCTTTTATTTTTGGACCTCCATACCTATTTAGGAAATATATTCAAATAACGTTGGCTACTATAAAAAATCTCCGAAGTCCTAAATATTTTTAATAGTCAAACTCGAATTGCAATATAAATAACTACAGGACTTTAGTGACTACATAACAATAAGGAACACGAAAAATGATTAAAAAAGATTAAAAAAATTGGTAAAAGAATATGACAGTTAAATATTGAGCTGCCATGAGTACGGCCCTGCACGAACAAACTGATATGTGTGCATAATAGCCACTCTTTCAGCGAATAGGTGCCGATACGCTCGACGCATTTTCCGTCAGATGTGTACCGATTCATTTGACGGAATAGACGCGACCGAAGAAACGATCGACGCATCTTCCGTCAGATATGTTCCGACCCTTATAATCAAGAAAACTATCTCTAGGACTAAACTTTACAAACATTAAACCTACATACACAAGGAGCCAAACCTCGAAGCAACAATTTGTGTAAGTGAAGATCAAACCACAAAAACACAATACTCAAAAAACTAGGTAATAAGCAACAAGGCGGATATTTAAATCAATCTTAAACTACTTAAACATTTCTGGTTTCAATAAACTGCACACTATAGTATTTTCGCTGTATGATGATATGCGTGACAGTTCTCATTTTACATGTTACGCATACTACATTCAACTTATGAAAATAAATTGGCAAAAAAAACAATTATTAAAAAAAATATCTATTAAAATTACAAAGCAAATTGATACTAGTATGTCATTCACACACTCTATTTTACAATTATTATTAACTGTAAATAAATTATTTAAATATAATCCTCAAAATGCCAGATGCATGAAACGGAACCTCTGTCAGTAGAGATTGACACCATTGAATCGACATGAACTCGATGAATAGGAGCGGCCATCTTGTGATCGAAAACGTCAGTACGAGTGCATCTGCCTTGTATGCGGTTTATGTTTCTTTCTGTTTGGCGTGTTATTTTAATTTTTTTGTTGTGTTATATTTGGTATGCACAATGCCGAAAACAACAAAAAAGATACTTTTAAACTCTCAAAGCCGTAAGTTAGTGCTTCGTTTGAGGACCTTCTTTGAACGAGAGTGTGAAAACGGGGACCAAAATGTAACCGCAGAAAATTGTAGGAATGTCGTAGAAAAACACAATCGACAATATTTACCGACTGGGATAAATATGTCCACCTCGACCGAATTCCACATCAGCAATTAATTATCTCAGTCGGAGAAGATTCCGATTCAGATATGAGTTTTATTTCGAGTGACAGTGAGGAATAATTCAAAAAGAATTTTAAAATTGTGTACTGCGTTTTATTTCTGAATGTATTTGCCAAAACACTTTTAATATGAATTTATTTCGAAGATCTAAAATCAGTAACTACGATTCCATGTCCTTTGGCAATTAATTCGATATTTATAAATAATCGCTTAAATTTCCTTAGGTTACATCATTATAATTGTCAGTCATGAACTGTCATGCATATCATCATACAGCGAAAATACTATAATATATTATAAAAGCATTGCTACATTTTTAATAAGCCCTGCATACCTTTTCTTTATTGTCTCTGGTCGTGATGTTTAAATTAATTATCTGTATGTTGTGTTCGTTCAGCAAGCACAATAGTTGGAACAAATCCCGCGTTCTGAAACAATACAAAATGGCTTTTGAACAGACCCTTGTAACTGAATAACATATTCAATATTTTTAAATTAAACTGTCATGAGTAAACAATAAAAATATTTTTTAAGGTAATTTGTTTAGGTTTATTTGTTCTTTTTGGGGTTAGATTTGTTCGAATATTTGTTTTAATATTTCATATTCTTCATTAACTTGCAAGAGGCGAAAGTCCTTATACCTTATTAACTGTTGCAAGTAACAAATTGGGTCAACCAAAAAAAGTATTGCACCTATCTTATTTTACTACTGATTTCGAAGGATTATTCAAAGGTGTTACTTACATATATTTTTTTGGTGATTATTTTGAATTATTTTCTGGCAAATAATACTCTTCAATAAAATTATGTACTTTGAACTGTTTACCAGTACATATGGACTAGCCTTTTTCTACACAGCTGCATAATATTCTTAGGACTGAATGATAATTGCAGCCATTCATTCGGTTCAGCCCAATATGTAAAAATTGCCAAAGTTTAAATATTTTTATTATTATTTATATAAAAATTTACTAAAAAGAAATGCTTCAACTGCATATCAGAAAAAAGCTAAACTCATAGTCCCAAGTCCCTTACTCTTGGATTTCAAAAGCTGAATTTGTAGAATCAATAAAATTATAGTCAAAATAAGTTATGTGGGGTGCATAGGGTTCCCACCAAGAACTTAGGGTCCCAAGCCAACCTCACCTGCAAGTGGTGCACCTGCCGATCAACGGACGAGGCTCTGGCAAACTAAATGTCCCAATAAGCGGCAATAGGCTCGCCACCTATTACGTGGGATCAAAACACTGGCGAAAAGTGGGCGTTTAATATGCCTCTGCTTACCCCTTCGGGGAAACAGGCGTGAGTCTATGTATGTATGTATGTATGTAAAATAAGTTATACCTGATATTAGACGAATTCCCCAAAACAATGGTAATGCTCTTAGTAGGCAAACCTTCAGCTATATCCTTGACCGCCACGGAGAAGTCGGGAGGCAGTCTAGTGATCATGTCCGTTGTCACTTCTTGGACGTCGAAGAAACATTGCACGGTTTTTATGTATAAGAACATTAGTAGGAGCTTCATGATGGTAACTTCGTAACTTCTTGATGGCTATATATAAGTTCTTTGGCTTTTACAATTTTGTTTTATGATAAATTTCGACTCATAAGAACATTTGTTCTTGGACGGTGGAAAGTCCCAATCAAATATTATGCTTTAAACTATAATATTATTTTTAACATAATAAATAACAGATCAGCTTTTTGGTCTAGCAGCTAGCGACCCGATCGCTAAGCTTGAGTTCGATCGAGTATCGAGTTGATATAGTATTCTATATACACCAAAAAAAAAAATCTATAGCTCGGTGTAATATATTTTTAGAGCAGGCCAGTGCTCTATTCTATGCTTTATGCTTGTGCCCAGCAGAAGAACAGATTATAAACATAGCTGATGATGAAGAAGTATGTTACCAGTTATCCGGTTGCAATAGCACAGGCTCTACCAAGGAAAGTGTGGCTATATTATTTAAAACATTATTTACCTGCTGTAATATTTGCTATCTGTCGCATATATTCCTTCAAACCTCACGATGCTTTCAGCCTAACAAAGATAATAAGAACCCGGTACTTTACAACTGACGTTTCAATAAAATAACAATATTATAAATAAACTCATCATCAAATTTAATTCATTGGACATTTAAACTCTCTTTAATGTAGTAACACACAATAATATATGAACGAGTGAGTAAAATTACGAGCAGCGAACGAGTACGAACGTAATGCGTGTCATTTATGGCCAGTTACACTGGTTTCACTTTTGCGCGCAAGTTACGCGTAGATAATTATTTTACGTGAATGAAATTAACTCAAATTATGTGGCAAGCGAAAATATTTTTACGTAAAATGCAGTGCGATGCATGCTTATTTTGGTAGTGTGCGTACATATAATACAACATTTTAAGAGCGACATGGGAAATGCCTTTATTTACGATACGCTAATTCTAGTCCTTTTATTGGCTTTTCAAAACCATAGCCATCTTTAAAAAAAAACACGTCACAATTTATCCAATAAGATATTTAAATTTAAGCGAACGTTAAACGCAATTACTTAAGCACTCCATTTAAAATAATTTGATGATCAATTAATTAATTATTTTATTAACGTTTGATGTCACTCAATCGTAATGTTCAATCAATTGGATTTCTTGCTCCGTGTGCCGTGATATTCGTTCGACTGTATGAAGACTTATTTTCCGTTTAATGTATAACAATATTTCTTACGTATTTCTACCTATATTTCAGCTGTGTTATTGATGAAAGTGATTAATGTTGAAGATCGGACATTCCTCTAATGTCTTTTTGTTTTGTGGGTTTTCTGCCTACGCTCTGCTGGATCTCTAAATGCTCGATTGAGCAACTTAATCAACAAGACCAAAATCTTCTGTATTAGACTTTAGTAACAAACTGACTGACTTATAACTATGTCTAATAAGACATAGTTATAAGTCATTAACGCAAATATTATCTTGTACTAGTCGATGCCAGCTGCTTCGCACGCACATATTTTCGAATTTCCCGTTTTGCCCGATCTCGTGGGAATTTCGGGAAATACACCCCTACGGTCCCCAAGGAACATACTTGCTAAATTTCAGCTTCTTGCGCCGAGTAGTTTTGGCTGTAGCTTGTCTGCCAGTCAGTCAGTAACGTAAGGATTTTATATATACAGATGAGATTCGTTTATACAGACTGATCTCGCACCGAGTTGATTGTTGCTAGGATTCGAAATATTACCTACCATAATTATAATGTATTGTTTAAATATTACACGTACATATGTATCAAAGAACGTTTTAGGTTCCGGTCATCCCATCCACCTGTAACTACTCCCGTAAAAGATGGCCTGGCAGACATTGATCTTTGTAATTAGGCTTCTCAATGTTTTATATTTGTTTTCATTATGTTGACTGAAAATTATACTTCTTAAAATGCTAATCTTAAATTATATAAAATCCTTGCGTTACTGACTGACTGACAGACACGCTACAGCCGAAACTATTGGGCGCAGTAGGCTGAAATTTGGCATGTATGTTCCTTGGGGACCGTAGGGGTGCACTAAGAAGGGATTTTTCGAAATTCCCACGGGATCGGCCAAAACGGGTAAATTAAAAAAAATGTAGGCGTAGCTGCTGGCGTCGTCTAGTACTTAATATATTTGCCATTTGTTTTTAAGTGTTTTATTTTTTATGTATTTTTGATTGGTCTATACCATTAATGAATATTTAGTTATTGTAAAGTATTAATCTCTGTACTTATCTCTGTAGTGTCTGTAATACTGATTATTATTATTATTATTATAGTAACAACTATAGTAATAACATTTATAGTAACAACTTACAATTTTACTTTCTAAACATCGTGACGTTTGAGATAAACAGCTGCATGTCTTTCACTGTTTTGAAAGATATTCATAATTTTAATAAGAAGATATTCAGACAAGAAGTTGGCCATAGCTGTAATATACATGTTTTGCAAGTTACGACTTTGCTGCGACATTACATGAGTATGAATTTGGTACATAAAAATAACTTTTTTATGTACCAAATTCTATACATATATGTATATAAAACAAAACTCAAAATAAATTTTAATGTCAATTTAATCGCTGGGGTCAACAGATATGCATGAGGCTCATGGCAAATGAAGTGCTGCCTCCATCTGCCATGAGCCGTATTACTTTGCAGGACCAGGAGACAGGGTCCAGGTATGAGATTATACCATGAACGCTATATGTAGGTAACTGCAAAAAATATTAAGCTTGTTTATTACTTACATTTATTTGACAGAAACAGCAGTAATAGTTAAAAAACACAAGCTTTATTTTTTTTTATTCAAATATCGTGGAACGGCCAGTGTGTATGTTGATACACGTGTTTTTATAAAAGGGTTGATCTTTAGAGAGCCTATTTTTTTATTAACATCACAAAATATAGGCGGCTTCGTTGGACATAATTGTACAACAGGGGATGTAAAATAAAAGTGGTTGGATTTTGTTTCAAGCTGTTAGAAATGTTACTACGTATTTTTATTTGAATTGTAATTATTGTTCGAGTTTTCTTGAAACAAACCAAACATGTTGTTGTAAGATTAAATAAAGTGCAATTATCGTCATGAAAGCCGTTTAGATATTGATCGTATGGTGTATTACACTTACTATAACCATCAATTGTTTTAAACTAAGCAATCCTTATAAACTAAGGGCCTATATATGTGGCATTCGCTTCTCATTTCTATTATCGTTTGGTTGCCATTGTAACATAAGCACATAAGCTATTAGCAAAGAACTCAGATTTACATGTAGAACCGCGGACCCTGGATTTCGAGTTTGTCGATTTCGAGTGTGGCCTGCCTCCAGTTTAGTTCGTAGTTCGTAAATTTCCTTAATTCATTTCAACGTGGGAGAGCCATGCTTCGGCACGAATGGGTCAGGCTCGACCGGAGTGATACCACGGCCTCACAGGAAACCGGCGGGAAACAACGCTTGCGTCGTGTTTCGCCTAGTGAGTGAGGATACCGGAAGGCCCAATCCCCCAACCCCCCCTATGATGGTGCAGTTGAAAAACTTTTTGCTACACCAGGAGGGTACCAACTGCGCTAGCGTTGGAGAATCCCTCTCTGGACGTACGCGTTCAGGACACAACGCATCTAAGCGTGGACGCCCAGGCCGCCCCTCGTACTCTGGGGGGGGCAAAACTGCGCTCGAAAATTCCCTTAAAAGGAGCAAAAATATCCTGGTACCCCCTGCCACACTGGCCATGGACTTTTGCAATATCAGGGGATTACACACCAACCTTAATGCTGTCCTCGAGACAACAAAGCCGGCCTTGCTCTTCTTGACTGAGACGCAGATATCGCCTCCAGCAGACACTTCCTACCTTACTTACCCTGGGTATGGACTTGAACACTCCTTTCTGTCCAAGGCCGGAGTGTGCGTGTATGTTAGAGACGATATCAGTTCTCGTCGCCTTAGGAATTTTGAAGGTCCACCTCTCCACCTTATGGCTACGTATAGATAGCGACGACCATCCCCGCATCTATGCTTGCCTTTATAGGTCCCATAGCGGTGATACCGAAACTGACCAACTCATTGAGCACATCCAAATGGCTTCAGACTTTGTGCAGCAGCAGATCCCGCCAGCAGAAATCATCTTGCTTGGCGATTTTAACGCCCATCACGCCGCTCAGTTCCAGTAACACTGATCATGCGGGGAGATCTGTTCACGACTTCGGCCTGGCTTATGGCCTGACACAACTGGTTGCCACGCCCACGGGAATCCCAGACGTTGAAAGCCAGAATCCTTCACTGCTGGACCTTCTGCTGACTTCTCATCCGGACGGCTACAAGGTATCCGTAGGCACCCCACTTGGCTCCTCAGACCATTGCCTTGTACGGAGTGTGGTGCCTCTCACGTGCTCGCTGCGATCGCGGGCTGCACGTCGTCGCCGTGTATAGCACTACAAGTCAGCAGATTGGGATGGGATGCGGAACTTCTTTGCGTTCTATCCTTGGGGACAGGTATGCTTCTCGCCGGATGATCCCAACGCCGCTGCTGATTCTGTTGCTGATGTGGTGCTACAGGGTATGGAACTTTTCATTCCATCCTCTGTGGTCCCCATTGGTGGCAAATTTCGGCCTTGGTTTGGTTCATCTTCCAAAAAGGCTTCTCGCAGGAAGCAGGAAGCTTACCAAGCCTGGGCTGATGCGGTGGCGGCAGGGGATGAAAATACCAGCGCATTAAAAAAGGAGTATAACTATGCCTCCAGGTCCTTCAAAAGAGACATTGCTAGTGCGAAGTCGAAGCACATCGGTAGAATTGGCGAGAGGCTTGAGTACCTTCTTTCGGGAACTCGTGCATTTTGGTCTCTTGCCAAAGCTATCAAAGGGAACTTCTGTAAGCCATCCTTTCCACCGCTACACATGGGAAATGACTCCTTGGCCCACAATGCAAAGCAGAAAGCCGATCTTCTGGGCAAACTCTTTGCGTCCAACTCGACCTTGGATGACGGGGGACAGGAACCGCCTACTATACCGCTGTTCAAAGGCTGTATGCCGGATATTCGGTTCCACCAACGCGCAGTCCGTATGGCACTTCAGTCCGTCAATATCCATAAGTCGAGTGGGCCTGATAGAATTCCCCCTATTCTGTTGAAGATCTGCGTTCCAGAGTTGGCACCAGTTTTGACACGCCTTTTCCGTCTCTCTTACTCTTTTGGCGTAGTCCCAACATCGTGGAAGACAGTATTGGTCCACCCGATCCCTAAAAAAGGCGATCGCTTTAACCCGTCCAACTACAGACCGATAGCCATAACCTCCCTCTTCTCGAAGATAATGGAGTTCATTATTAACTGCCAGCTCCTTCTGTTTCTAGAGGATAATCAGCTGCTTAGTGACCAGCAATACGGCTTTCGTAAGGGTCGGTGGGCTGGTGATCTTCTAGTATAGGTACCTGACACATCGTTGGGCACAGGTGATTGAGACAAGGGGGGAGGCTTTGGCGGTCAGTTTGGACATAGCGAAGGCCTTCGATCGGGTCTAGCACAAAGCGCTTCTTTCGAAGCTCCCTTCCTATGGGCTGCCCGAGAAATTATGCGAATGGGTCACCACCTTTCTTACAGACAGAAGCATAAAGGTCGTAGTTGACGGTGAATGCTCTGACGCCTTGCCTGTAAATGCTGGTGTCCCTCAAGGCTGCGTGCTATCGCCTAATCTGTACCTCCTGCATATCAATGATATGTTGCTAGACAGCGGCATTCATTGTTATGCAGATGACAGCACAGGCGATGCTTTATATACCGGCCGCGCCAACATTTTTCGGGAAAAGTCATCGAGAGCCGAAATAAACTTGTGTCTGAAATTGAGACCTCCTTGGAGATGGTCTCAGATTGAAGAAGACTTAATTTGGTCCAATTTAACGCCACAAAGACACAAGTCTGCGTGTTCACCGCAAAAAAACTGCCGTTGGTCATATGTACTCATTTTGAGAGCACCCCCTTAACTGCCACCTCCAGTATTGGAATACTTGGTGTCGACATATCGAGCGAAGTCCAGTTCCGCGGTCACTTAGAGGGAAAGGCTAAGTTAGCCTCGAAGAAGCTTGGCGTGCTCAATAGATCGAGACGGTATTTCACTCCGGCCCACCGATTGCTCCTTTATAAGGCGCAGGTCCGGCTGCATATGGAATACTGTTCTCATCTTTGGGCAGGGGCACCCCAGTACCAGCTTCTCCCTCTGGACCGCATCCAACGGAGAGCCGCTCTGCGATCCGTCTGCTCGTTTGCCCCCTTCCATAAAAAAAACCTTCCTAAGTTGTTTTGAGTATCTTTGTTTTGTGTATCCTTACAGTTTCAGTATAGTGGTTTGCTTAAAACAAATACTTTATGTTATTATAGCTAAATACTACCAAGACAGATTCAATAAATAAGTAAGTATGAACGTAGGTATATTGTAGTTCTAAATGTTAGTAAATTACTGCAACCAATCTACACATTTTCATACTCTATGCCCTTGTGCAACGAAGTATATCGGTCCCCCCGCGGGTGGATTGGCGTTTGACGGACTAAGTGGCTACTTTTCATCGGAAGGGCTCACATGACCGATGGTTTGAAAGCTTTACCGTGTTGCCTCGCACATTGAACACCTTCGGGTTAGGACCGCGTTATGCGACAATCATCTATTACTTTTATGATCCACTTGTTTCACTGAGTAACTTTGTTTGTAGGCAGATAAGTGTGTTATGAATTGCGCTTTGATAGGTAAGGAGTAGCTAGTTTTTTTAAGCTAGTAGTTTAGTATGTCTATATAGTCTCACATTATTATTTTCATCTAAAGCGTTACATTCTGTTCGGCAATGATACACCGTGTTTTTTAAGTCAGTATTTTCCCGAAAAGTAGGTATGTACTCAGTCTATGATATAGAAGCAACTTATTAAAATATTTATTTTACAAAATACAGAAAAAAAATCTACTAAAATTTTCTCTAAAATCGGCATTTCATAGGTCTAAAATATGTCGTGAACGAAGGGTAAGCTAATTTTTAGGTTATAATTAAAGTGCATTGACCTTACGCATCGACCGCCACATTTTTATGCTATGAAAAATTCGTGAAATGAAAAATTTATTATGGCGAAAAAAAAATCGGCTTATATATACTTTTCGGGAAAGCACATACTTTTCGGGAAAGTACATACTTTTCGGGAAAGCACAGACTTAAAAAACATGCTGTATATACAGCAGTATTAAAGGTTCCCTGGATTATTTCCTGACATCTTGTCTCTCTTGCCATGCTCTTTTGTTCAGTTGAATGTCAATGTTATATAACACGAGAACTTTATGGAGGACAAAAGGCTCTGGTGTTTATTATGTAAACTATTACCTAAGTATATCTGAAGTTACAGAGACCCCTCTCTGTAACTTACGGAACAATAATTGGTCTACCACAAAAGATAGATCATTATCTGTAGACATATGTTACGCTCTAAGCCCAAAAACAAATTTTTGGCACACGACAGCCACGAAACGAATTTAGCTATGTGGTCTTTTTATGATTGCCACAACACGAATTTCGTAATGTGGAAGTATTACAGTGCGAATAACGCATAGGTTATTGTTTCAGCAAGCGATTTCGGTCTTTGAGCTTAACAAAATTTGGTGTTTAATATGTTTTAAGGATTATTAGTACTAATACTAGTAATACTGCCTCCGTGGTCCAGTGGATAGCGTATGCGACTACTGATCGGAGGACTCGGGTTCGATTCCCAGGTCGTGCAAAAGTGTTACTGGGTTTTTCCGAATCCTCAGTAGCAGCTCGGAGTCTGGTGATGTGCCCGGTAAAGGCAATAGGCTCGCCTCGTATTACGTGGGACTTAAAAATTAATGGCGAAATGTGGGTGTAATATGACACCTCTGCCTACCCCTTCGGGGATGCAGGCGTGAGTCTATAAAAAAAAACAAGTTGCTAATATTCTGTCAAATCTAGTTAGACCAGCTAGCGGCTCCCAGGCTTTTGATGAAAAGTCTTCAATTCGGAATAGCGTTAGGACGATGATTAGTAGTCTTTCTTAGTGTTTGCCGACTGTACCAGCCTAAGGCGACTATGTTATTAATAATTATTGAACCGGTTTAAAGCTAAGCTATTAGTTTTTGTTATTGTATCGACTATAAACTATTAATTTTATGCGGGAAATATCAAATAGTGTTGTTTCTCCCGAAATGTTAAGACTAAACACAACAAAATTTGTTATTGGCTTAATATTGAAGGCTTTACGGCAAATTTGTTCTATTTACGACACGTTTCAAGAGGTCGGCATAAAGAGTTTAGGCAACCGGTATAGGGAAGCTCTACCTTTTAGACGTACTGATGTTTTTTGTTTCTGTAGGTCAGTTTGACTGCCTCTGTGATCCAGTGGATAGTGTATGCGACTGCTGAACGGAGGTCCCGGGTTCGATTCCCGGGCTGGGCAAAAGTGTTACCTATTGGGTTTTTTCGAATTCTCAGTAGCAGCACAGAGTCCCTAGTAGACGTCCCCTATTACGTGGGACCTAAAAATTCATGGCAAAATGTGGGTGTAATATTACACCTCTGCCTACTCCTTCCGGGATACAGGCGTGAGACTATAAAAAAGGTCGGTTCGAGCAGGGTAGCAATCCAGTCATTGACTACTGCTGTGTTTCGCTCATGTGTGTGAGAGGGAGAGAGAAAACGCAACGTAAGTAGATGTATAGGCCGTTCTCTATCTTCTCTTATTTTAGTTTCATAGTGCTTCTCTATATCCACGGATTTCAATCAGACTTTCAAACTGTAGTGACAAGCATCGAGAAAGGTATGATGTGGTGGTTTGGGCACGTAGAGAGGATGAATGACGAAATACTGACCAAGTTGATATATTAGACAAGTGTGAATGGGACAGAACAAAGGGTAAGACCTAGGCGGACGTTCTGCTACCAGATTGGAGACATGCTAACAACAGGACAGGTTAGAAGTACCCTAAACAGAAAAGCATGCATGAGGAATTTGATGGGAGTGAATGAAGCAAGAGAGATACATATGTCAGGATCGTTGCAAATATCGTTCCGTAGTCCCTACCTACCCCTCCGTGAAGCAGGCGTGACTCTATGTATGTACCTATGTTTCAAACTGTATTTTACCACCAATATTGCTTTTAGTTTTAGTAGTTCAAGTTTTACGAGAGGATATGTCAGCCATGACAACTAGTGCGAGTGATTTATGATGTTGTATCAAAGTTGTTATCCCGTGTTCTTCGTTATGTTGACAATTTGGCGATTTACGGCCGGTGCCATTATTGGATCTGTCCATGAATTTCGCTACAATATTTGACATAAGCTCCATACACACATAGGTACTTATTTTAAGGACACAAATATCTCATTGTAACCCGAAGGTATGACAGGTTAACATCGAATTGACTTTGATAAACAAACGACCCCGGTTGATGTTTGGAAAAATTTATTGTGTGAACTATTAACTATATCTTTTTTACCTTTATAAATTTAATTTTACTCTATCCCATTAATAGTTCAAAGCTAAATGGTATAAATTATAATAAGTTGATTAAATGAATCGGTCCGATACTTTGATGCATGATAATATTTATTGTTTCGACTTTAGTAAATAACATACGAAGCTATTGAATATCAACGGATAAATTAAACGCGGAATAAAATTAACAAAACCACTACCTTAATACAAAATGGTACAGGTAGAAGTATTAGTCGCTAGCGACTGTAGTAACGTATACGCATTACTGAAGCGCCTCTCGTTTTATTCAATCAGTTTCGTTGAATAATAGCCAGGTGGAAGGAACCCTACTACGGAATACCGTGGCGTAGACAAACTGTAAAACTTTTAATATATCAAGTATTTAACCAGTCTATTTATTGCATATTTTCTAAAAATATGTGGTTTATTTTATTAAAAAAGCCTGTCAAATTGACTTCACGCTGCCTGATGGTAAGCTGACAGTGAAGTCCTATTGGGAAGGCCACCATCCCCAATTGCTGGTTAAGCAATGTGACATGACGGCCCTTACTTTGACGGCTTTGAGAGATGCTTTTTCACGCCCCGCTTAAAGGACCCAGGATCAAGGGAGGAAGGAAACACGTGAGCTGGCAGTGAGTTCCCTTGGAGTGTTGCCTTCGGATGGTTTAATACTCGCATGATACTTCTGAATATAAAAAAAAATGCTTCACATAGCAGTTCAACTCATTTGCAAGCTTATATCTATACATGTATACATTTTTTTATTTAAAGTTTTGGCTTCACCAGACCAGAAACATGACATCACAATACCAGACTCATCCATCGCATCGCCTTTACTCACAATGAGCTTAAAATGAAGCTGAGCGTATAACATACATAATATATGTTCGACTAGCTACACACATTTCTTAAGCTCATAGTAGGAGCAATATTTAAATATACATTTCATATATTATCGCTAACAAACGTTTTTACCTACAGCATTAATTTATAAATGGATATTTCACATGATTAAAATTTTCAAGCGTAAATTTTATTAATACGTAGAACGCTAAATATATATACAGGTATAATGCTTCACAACATGTTTGAAGTTAATGAGTAATGTAATATCAGTTATATAGATGGGTAAAATATGATTGAATTTTTAAACTGACTGTCAAGGCCATTTTCAATATTCGAACCAAACATGAATTTTGAGATTCGAGATTCGTGTTTGACATATTTTGTATGGAGCTTATGTCAAAAACGAATCTAAAATCTGCAGATCTATCTATAGATCGAATATTGAATTCCGTAGTAAGTCTTGCTTATTTGAAGAGGAGTTGAATCACTGTTGTAATGTTTTATCGCATGCGTTTGGATATGGACTTGTGGCCTTCATATTGAGCCGTTATATGTACCTCACGACTTGGATTGCCGTCAACTACTTATAACGTATTTGAAGAACGAAATAGTCATAAGAGTCTAACCGGGGCCTTCAGATGCTAATAGAATGAAAAAGAGAAAGCGATACTGTTCTCGCCATTTTCCTCTGAATCCCATTCCTTATCTCATTCAATCTCTTACTCCTAAAAAGAAAAGTAACAGAGATTTTCCAGCGTCCTCACTCATCGAACAAAACGCGTCAGTTGGAATACTTTGTCTCGTCATAGTAATTTACGTTAAACTTCAGCAAGAGGGTGGGACTACCCTGGTGGAGCCAGTACTACAAAGATCTAGTAGAATCACACAAAAAAATGCTCATGTGGTAAAAGCTCTATCCAAAGGACATGAAGTTGGTTAGTTGATTGATGTGCCTTTGGGAACGTTAAAGCTATCTTAATCTTCACTTCTAGCTCTGGAATTAATCAGGTGTTTCCTTTGTTGCTTGTTTTCGTTCTTGTGTTGCTTTAAAACCTGTAAAATGGTGTCTTTTGAATATAACAAGCACTGTCTTCAGTGCCAATATTGATAAAATACAAGAAGACTGCGTAGAGAGTTGAAAACATATTTTTCTTCAACAATTAGACAGTTATAGCCGTCATTCCATAAGAAATATAATACCAACTTAACAAAGTATAAACAAACTAATTTTGAAGAGATTTTTGTCTATAATAACTTAATAACTCATGTTGAAACTTCATAATAAATATCAGACTCTCGTTGTTAATAAATACTTACAACGGTCCTTGTCCCTCTCAGTACCCTACCAGCATGTGGATATGGATACAAGCAGTTACAGGTGCTCGAAGCTTGCTTGCCATTCGATTGTGGCTCACAAGGTAGGTGTGCCGGCGTTTTAAGTCACGATGCAGGTAAGACGCATACGGGCGCAAACATGATTGACAATAATAATTTATTTAACATAATTTGGATGGCTGTATGAGTGTATAAACTCTTTCTTGGTTTCATATGTAATATAATATCATAATCTATTGAAGACCGTGTTGAGTTCATATTAATTATTTATAATTACGAAATATCAAAAGATGACCTCTATTATCGAATGAGAACGTATCGATTGAAGGTATAACGGTCAAGTCAGCTTGCTTTCAGGTTTGCTGACGTTGTACATATAGTTCGTTCTCTCTTAATTTCTTGGAGGTATATTTTCGAGTTATTTTAACTTCGTTTAGTATATGGATGGAGTCGCTATATCTTTAGGGACAAAATAGGTGAGATTAATTGTCCATAATGTATTATAATTTATTATTTCTATATCGTGATTTTATGGACTTTTAAAAGGAAAAAATAATAGTTTATGAGAATTGCTATTCTCATAAACTATTCGTTTCGTTCAACCAAACGAACAAACTCTTCAGCTTTATAATATTAGTATAAATTATTTTGGTTCAGCTTAATGTACGTGGCTGGTCAGGTAGTATAAACTTGGAATCTCTTAAGACTGGTTGTCTTAAGCCTCATGAATATGCATGGGAACTTCCGAATGCTGAAATATATCATAATAGTTACGTTAGGCAGTGTGTGTTTCACAAAGTAAAACAGTATATTAACATAGTATAACATAACTTCACGCCTTTATCCCCGAAGAGGTAAGCAGAGGTGTATTACACAACCACACTTCGCCAGTAATGTTTTGTTGTCAATGTAATAGGGGCCGAGCCTATTGCCATCTACTGGGCACATTATTAAGCAAGCGATAATAAAATTATCATTTTTAAAGCACACATAACTTCGAAAAGTCAGAAGTGTGTGCGCGGGGTACCTGGAGATGGAACGCGCTTTTTTCTAATCTGTATATTATGTATAAAATTCTTGCGTTACTGACTGACTGACAGATAATGCACAGCCAAAACCATCGACCATTTAAAGCTAAAGTTTGGGATGTATCTTTCTTGGGGACCATAGTTGTGTACTAAGAAGGGATTTACCAAAATTCCCACGAAATACTGAAAATAAATTAGACGGGCGTAGCTGCCGGCATCCTCTAGTAAAGTATAAAATACTAAAAACTCTAAGTAAACTCTGTTCATGCATTTATTTTAACGTAGAGTAAAGAATACTGATTGGGCGATATATCGAACATTGATTACAATAAGAGCTTTTAGCACTCTGTAAATTTCAACAAACTTGAAAATGGGATAATGATTTAGATCTGCAAACAATTCCCATTAGTATTTTAAAATTTTTACATTATATAATTCAATCATCAGAAAATTCAAGATATGTCATAATAGACCCATCTGATGCTAAAACATGACATACGACCGCTAAAGATAGAGAGAAATGGAGAAGACAGATAAGGAGAGATGTATATACAGACTGCGTCCGTGGTCCAGTGGATAGCGTATGCGACTGCTGATCGGAGGCCCCGGGTTGGATTCCCGGGTCGGGCAAAAGTGTTACTGGGTCCGAATTCTTTCTCAGTAGGAGCACGGAGTCTGGTGATGTGCCCGGTAACGGCAATAGGATCGCCCCCTATTACGTGGGACCTAAAAATTCATGGCGAAATGTGGATGTAATATTAAACCTCTGCCTAACTCTTCGGGGATACAAGCGTGAGTCTATAAAAAAGATAAAGAGAGCCAACCCCAGATAATGGGATAAGGCGAAGGAAAAGAGAAGAATAAGAATTATTAAATCTTCAGATAATTCAAGATAGTCATAGTAAAGCCTAAGCAACTGAAGGTAGAATCATTTTTTTTTAAAGGCAACTCCCGCATTAGGTCTAAATCCTGTGTCGCGGGAGACATTACGTTTGTTGACTTTATGTTTATACAACTAACAGAACACAATGAACACCCAGACTCGAAACAACAATTTGTGAATTACACAAAGTGTTGCCTCGTGTGGGGATCGAACCCACAACACGTGGCGCAGTGTCACTCGGCGAGGCGGCCGCTAAAACCACTACGCCAACCGTGCAGTCATCAACATTTATACAGTGGGTTTCTGGTATGTATAAAGTAGGTACTCAATAAAGATGAACTTTTGGATATTTCACCCCTAACAGATTAAATAGGGGCTTAAAGTTTGAGACGTGAATTATTATTTATTATTATATTCACGGGTGACTGCTATTTTTAATTACATGAAGGAATGAGAATAATTATTTTAATTGTTCTTCGTGAAGGAAAATATCGTGAGGAAACCTACATGTATGAGAGTTCTCCATAATGTTCTCGAAAGACATGTGAAGTCTACTAACCCGCACTTTCCCAGCTCAGTGGAGTATGTTACCTTTCTCATAGGGAGATGAGGCCCGTGCCCAGCAGTGGCTACCGTGTCCAGCACAGTATATCATGTATATATGTTGAAGAATTCTTTGTTAGTCTTAAAACTAAGCTGATAATTTTGACGATTCAACGTTTGCCCTTGTTCTACCGACCATTCATTCATCATCAGCCCTTAACAGTCCACTGCTGGACTAGGCCTCTCCTTTGAAAGGAGGAATTGGCCTACTATACCACGCTGGCCAAACGGGTTGGCATAGGGTTTGTATCAAGTTTTCCTCCTTTTACAGTGCTGTTCTCTGCATAATATGCTCCCTCTGTCGGCTCTTACAACACCCATGGGATGATATGGGGTGGTGACAATCCGTATTATTAATGCGTCACCACACGGACACACACAGACTTACTACCGACCATATGACATACATATACATATGTATTGCTTGGTATTACATAGCAGATTGAATTTCTACAAACGGAGTGGTGTTCCATTAATTTTGCGTGTACGTAGCCTACATAGTTGACTAGACTATGAGAGCACGCCTCTTACATAATACCTTAAGACACATATGTGTATATATAGTAGGTATGTACGTGTGTGCATTATCGTTGTCTCACTGCGGCGCATCCCGTTAGGAGCTAGCAGGAAACTCAACCGCTCCTGTTGCCAGCGACGAATACCACCTTACGAAGTATGGTTTAAGATGTAAGTCGGTGGCGATTGTCGAGGAAATACATTATCAAGAGAAATAATATTTCATACAAAATAAATTAACTTATTTAAGGTATAAATACCTATTTGGTTCCAACGTTTCGCTCGTCTTGCACCAAGCGTGGTCGCGGAGAGACTGATGACAGCTCACCGCCGTCTTGTAGAAGTGCGGGTTTCGGCACCTACCCTCACTTGGTCTTTATTTAAGTTCACAATGTCGGTACTCCGACATACTACACTAATGACGTCTACACACTGTTGAGATTTGTCACCGTGGCGGTGTCTACACTTGCTGATAACTGGATTCCAAGTAGCCGATAATCTATATCCATCCTCCCGGTTGAAATTGTTATGTTTCTTGATTTCTACCGCTTCACGTACTATCCTGGAGTAATAGTGACGATCGGTGGATAAGACTTGCGGTTAATGCAGTTCTATCCAGTGGTTTGGTCCAGACTCCAACAAATGCTCAGCTATCGCCGACTTATTAATATGTCGGTTTTTTTACAGCTGCGATATGTTCCTTTACTCTTTCAGCGATTGTACGCTTAGTCTGCCCGATATATGAACTACCACAGCTGCAATCGACTTACGACTTACGCGATTAAGACCCGCAAATTTATTTTGTATGATGTATACAAATCGCGAAAGTTTAAAATCAATTAGAACTAATATTATTTGGAGAATGTTATCTAACAACAAAAACAAAAGCTATTATGGAACTAAATAGTACCTACCGTCTCCTTGATACGTTTCTATATTTCATGGAAGGATGCATGTCATGTTCTTTTTATTACAAAAATACGTGTTTGTTTTATGCAGTGGCTTATGAAATTAAGGTAATTATGTTTATTGATCAATTGCATACAACGAAAAAGTAACTAAGTCTTAAAATACTATACAAAGAAATATATACAGAACATACAAATAAATATATACAAAACGAAAAGAAAATAATTTAGAGGGCGTCATGAAATTCATCCACATCGCCGTAAACTGGAAGCGTGCCCAGAACGCTGGCAGCATTGCCACGTTCTATGGCGATACTGAACTTCTGGGACAAATACAACCCAGCCTTCTGGTCACGCGAGGCGTCGACCAGTGTCTGTGAGGTCTCTAAAATGAGATCTCGCACTTGGACCCCATGGCCCCAACGTTTCGACCCCAAAGGGGTCAAATACGTAATCCCCTACTAGGTTTGCGTGTTTGTTTGAGGGTCTCCGCTGTAGCAGCAGCAGCGCCCGCACAACCCGCTGTGCTAGGAAAATATGATGGCGCGAGGGTATCAACGCAAGTTGCGTCCCATACCATTTATAAAATTATAATTATGAAAAATAGTGCATAGGGTTCCCACCAAGAACTTAGGGTCCCAAGCCAACCTCACCTGCAAGTGGTGCACCTGCCGATCAACGGACCAGGCTCTGGCAAACAAAATATCCCGATAAGCGGCAATAGGCTCGCCACCTATTACGTGGGATCAAAACACTGGCGAAAAGTGGGCGTTAAATATGCCTTTGCCTACCCCTTCGGGGAAACAGGCGTGAGTCTATGTATGTATGTAATTATGAAAAAAAATAATGGTCTTTGGTTAGTAAATATAGTAACAAACTAACATTCTAAATAACTTGTATACCTTTATCTTAATAATATTCAACTCATTGACCTGAATATTTGTTGCCAAATCCACAATATCTTAAAACTTACACCATAAATTTCGAACTACAGACACATTTCTACCTTATTGTCTGTACCATAAGGTAACTTTCACGTATTCAACGTCAAGTATTTCACTCGATATTAATATTACAAGGTGGGAGCATGTGGGAAGTGTATAGTGATAATGTTTTTCGAGTATATTGTTAGGTTAAACACTTATGTTACGGTTTTTCTACATTATTTATATCATATTTTTACACTTTGTTGTGATAGCTATTACATTAATGTATTTTTGTTAGGTTTTTGAGTAAAGTAAGAATATTGGTAAGGCCTATGTAGGATTATATTCAAGTTTTTAGGTAACCTACTTTATGGAGATTACCTAATTGGCGCCCTTGAGTTGGAGTTGAAGTTTGCCTCTTGTTTTTCTAAGAAAATGTGGGAAATAGGTAAGTATAGGATTTGACCAAAATTGCTCAGGCATACTTGGCCAAAAAAATAGTCGCTGTGTTGCTAGCAGTAGGCTGACTAATGCTTCTTAGCGCGCTAACATAATTTTATGTGCTTAGATAATTAGACTGCCTCCGTGGTCAAGTGGATAGCGTATGCGACTGCTGATCGGAGGTCCCTGGTTCGATTCCCGGGTCGAGCAAAAGTGTTACTGGGTTTTTCCGAATTCTCAGTAGCAGCACGGAGTCTGGTGATGTGCCCGGTAACGGCAATAGGCTCGCGTGTTGTATTACGTGGGACCTAAAAATTCATGGCAAAATGTGGGCGTATTACGCCTCTACCCACCCCTTCAGGGATACAAGCGTACAAAAAATAAAATGGCGTATATGAAAATGGCCAGTTTTAAAAATAAATTGCGGCTCTATTGACACACAACCATGATTCATCACAGCACGCTAAAATAGCGCTCAAACCAAACAACATTAGGTACAAATTAAGCGCATTAAACACGGTCAAAATATTATGATTATTGAATAAAACTGACGCGAAAAAGGCCAAATAGGTTTAGCATTTATTACGATAGAAAGTAATGATCAAATTGAGTTAGGATTGCGAGCCGCTTCGAATACGAAATACATATAAATAAATAAAGGTTGTCTCTGAAATATTTATGATTAATTTAGAGATTTGGAGTGTCTTATTCCCTATCATAATATTAAGCCTTGATTTATACGTGCCACAGGCACATCACATCGTCGTCGCTATAAAATGCGGTCAAGTCTTAGTTACATGTGGAATAGTGTCGATACGGTTACTTGTGGTTGTGTTGTGGTAGCTACAAAATATGGATGTGGTAGCGTTATTACTGGTGGTTTAGATGTGGTTGCGTTAGGTGATAGATAGAGCGCATGCATCCACGGAGTCGTCTCATCAACGCAACAACGCAATGTTGTGTGGCTGCGATGTGCTTGGTATCACTCACGCGGTCTATAAAGACCACAAAATGTGGTTTGTGCGCATTAAAATAAAAATATTCACACTAATTAACGCGTGGTGTGGTTGTGGTTGAGTTGTGGTACAAGCGAATTGCTTGTAAGTTTTTAAGACCGGTACCTTACCTTACTGCCTGACTCAGTATTTTAACTAGGTCAAATAATAGCGGTTATGCGAAGTATTATTATTCATCATTGGCCCCGAACATAAACTGGCCCGCTGAAGGCAGCGATAGCCTAGTGAATATACCAACAGACTGCCATGCAGAGGGTATCAGGTTCGAATCCACGGCGTGCACCAATGACTTTGCGGAGTTATGTGCGTATTCAATTGTTAATTATCGCTTGCCCCGTGCCTCGGAGAGCACGTTAAGCCGTCGGTCCCGGCTGTCATGAAGATCTTTGACAGTCGTTATAGGGCGTCAGTACCTTCTAAATAAACTGACACTAGTCTAAACCATGGAGTATCACCATCCCTTTGGGTTGCGGAGGTCAGACAGGCAGTCGCTCTGTGGAAAAGCTAATATTCAGCCAAATCCGATAAGACCAGTAAGCGGACCCCAGGTTGAAACTCCGATAACGCTAGGAGGATGATGATGATGATAAACTGGCCCGCTGCTGGGTACGGACCTCCTCTCTAAGAAGGGTAAGGCCATAATCATCCACGCTAGCTAAGTGTGCTTGGCAGACTTTACATATCTATCGAGAACACTTTGTGGAGCTCTTAAACAAGCAGGTTTCCTCACATGCAATCATTCACCGTCTAGCAAGTATGATATAACTAAGACAATAAATTGATTTTTTATTATTATTAGGTATGTTTTTAGGTAAACTTGTACCAAAATAAATTCAATACTTGGTAAAGTATTTCTTCACCGGTTAAGCCTGTCCATATTAATACCAAAACCACCAAGTAGGTAATTACAAAGTTTACATCACGGGATCCTCATTTCGTGTGCGGGTTGTGATAAGTCCACGGTGCGGCTAACAGTCAACGTTGCGGCGCCTGAGGCCATCTAGCGACCCTTCCCTCTTCATACCTACCTACACATTTTTAATATCCTCTATCTATATTTGTTTACCCGCATTGTAAACCCAAAGTAATTAAAAAATATATTGAAATAATGTAACGGCAAAGATATTTCGGCAATTAATCAGAAATAAAGAACGCAAAGAATTTGTGTATGCGTAATACCTTTGCATTTTTTTTTATCTTGACTACTTCAGGCCTTATTACAAAACAGGGTCTAAATAAAATACCAGCTTATACCCTTGATGGAGAATTTATAGAAGTATTTTTGACGAAGATAGTTAAAAGCTCTATTTGTTTTACGTGACTTGCATCGGCCAAGATCACAGGAGAACGGGGTATCTACGCGATAAAGACTCATCAACAAATAAATAGGTACCTATAATGTATACAAGTGGTTACGCCACTCGTATACATATGTAAAAATTATTTAAAACAACAGTATGTGAAAATATTTAAAAGTCAGAACGGTACTCATGGTCACAACTTGCCGCTAAAATAAATAAAAGGTACAGGTTATAGACATTTTCTCATATCATTACCTTTTGTAGTTATTTTGTAATTATGTGATCTTCTTATAATACATTAGATATTCCGTAGAAAAAAAGACCAGAATTTTTAAAGCAAAAAATATAAATAATCTGTTCGTATCATCAATGCATCATCATCATAACAGCATTATCCCCGTTGCATGCAGGTCTATCGGCTTATAGCTTCCATTCTAACAAAATTAGACAGAACATTTTAATACTGCTTTTTCACAGACTACCGAAATAAGAAAACTAAAGTGGGTACATAAAATGCTCGGAGGCGAGTGTAATAGTTTATTTGCATATACGAGCCGCTCGTAAAACCGCAGCGTTCAAGCAGATTGGCTGTACCACGACCGCCCGTGCCTAAACCGCACACTTTTAAAACAATTAACTCCACTTCCAAGATGTATTGTTCCAAACTTAAATAGAATAATGTATTTTTTTAATGGGTTCATGAACTGAAAGTTTTTTATTCATAATTTATTGTTCTGCCTGCCTTATTTCTCATTCGCAATATTCGCATTATCCCCTTAAGCAAGCAAAAATTATATTTAGATGATATATGGCACAGTTAATTCACCTACTTATTAAAACTGTCGTGGCTTTCTGGTTGTTTTTTTTTTTTAATTGGAAATTTCGGCATTGTGGCAAGCTCTATGTCCTACAAAATGACAGCACTAGAAATTGCGATAGTTTTGGCTTGTATTGCTTTCTCTTGTCAAGCGAAACGCAAAAGATAATAAGTATACTGTAAGGTGTGGTAAATTCTTATAAATGGTTGTTTGATATTCTAGAAACTAGTCACGAAATTAATCAACAACTTATCATAGCGGTCTTATCATTGTTACGGACACACTAAAGCTTGAAACCTAATTAAGCCAGAGAATTTCAAAAGATTAAACAAAATCAATTAATAAGTAAGTACTGTTTAACATGTGTTAACAGTAAACATTCGCCACAAGAAGTTAGCTATTAAACTAGCTGGCGAAAGATTTCACAACTATTCACTGATACTTGTTCTTGGACCGCTACTACGGGTTTTGATGACGTTACTACTTACTGTAGTAAACATTATTTTCAGATACACCTCATTCAGATTTGCTTGCAACTTTACAACGGTGTGGTGTGTCGATATAAAATATGCTATTTATAAAATAAGATGAAAATGGTTGCGTCAAATTTCTAAGTATTATTAGCTAGCCCTTTTTTCAGGACAGCACGGGATGATTTTGTTTCTTTAGTTTAAGCATGACTAACAAAGTAACGTACTTATTTAGAAATCCGTATAGTGTGAATAATTTGAAATAATAATATTTAAACCACCAGGAATGACACTCGCCCACCGACGATCAAATGCCGATACTCAAAAAGGGGCCGGTTATATCCACAGAAATGACGACGTACTATATACCTTGCAACTA
Source organism: Euclidia mi (assembly GCA_944739405.2). NCBI lineage: Eukaryota > Metazoa > Arthropoda > Insecta > Lepidoptera > Erebidae > Euclidia > Euclidia mi. The sequence goes on along the minus strand of OX123188.2, from coordinate 7,902,534 downwards.
ATGGCGTGAACATGGTACCGCTTGATATAGGTCATAGGTGACACTCACGCACTCGTACTAAGCTTTTACGCAGTCATGGTCTGTCTTCCTAAAATTTATTGCTTCATACGAACTCATTCCCGCAATTTTCGGGTGACAAAATGTCTTGACTTATCAATATATAGATACTATGGAAACCCATAGTAGTAGCCCAGTTTTCTATTACATCACTTTTGATGCACAGTAAACTGCTGCGCGTGCTACACTAATTAAATACTACCCATTCTCGTGGTTTTATATGTACTCGAGTTTTACAAGGGAATTTTTAAATTCTCACTACATTTTCTTAGTTGGTTTCAAAGAAGTTGTTGCTTTATACATCGTGTTGAAGTACATTTGGAGTTAGCGGGAATACTACGATCTTAAGAAAGTGACAATATAGTCCTTGTTAAGAATAAAAAGTTTTATCAACCTATTTCATTCCATGGTCACGTGGGCACGTCAGAGGCGACTTAGGAAAATCTTAGGAAAATGAAAGATAATATTTTTTAACAAAGCAGAGCATCTTATGAAGATATAATATAATTATGTGCCTTGTGAAAGCTATAAATACTTTAAGGAATAAACATTAAAGTGTAGTGTAATTGCAGAATGTGTTTGTTCAGTCTTCGATTTTGTTTCCAGTTTTTCTTAAGCAAAAGGAGTGAGACGTTGTTAAATAAAAAATCGTTATTTCTGTTACAAACGAAAATTTATATATTTCCATAAAAGAATCTATACAGCCTTTAGCAAAGGAATTCAATGGAAAATAGTGATTCTAAACAATTTGACTAGTTACAAAGATAGAACCAGGGTCGCGTGATTCGGCGTAGATCTTTGGGAATGCGTCTCCGGCGTTGCTCAGGGAAGAAGAGAAGAACTTAGCTTGGTCGCCGCACAGCCGGTGAAAGGGCCGGTCACTCCGCGCCACGGTATTTATAGTCCGTTGGAGGGCGCGGGAGGTGGAGATGGGCGGCCAAGAGATGCGACGACGATTGACGTCACAGGAGACAGGAACTGTGCCAATGTGTGGTGGACGAAGCACACGTTGGTGGGAGACGAGTAAATAGCTGTTTTCGAGTGTTAGTTTGTCTTTAATAAGGAATATACTCCCCGGGTGTAAGATGATGATTTGAAACTTTTGTTTTCTTGTTTTGTTTTTTTTATACATACATACATACATAACGTCACGCCTTTTATCTCCGAAGGGGTAGGCAGGGGTGTATTTCTACACCCACTTTTCGCCAGATATACTTTAATCCTACGTAATAAGGGGTGAGCCTATTGCCGTACCGGGCACATTTCCAGACTCCGCTTTGCTACTGAGAATTTCGTGACAGAAAAATCCAATAACACTGCCCGACCCAGGAATCGAACCTGGGACCTCCCGATCCCACGCGCACATTTATGCCGCGAGACCAACGAGGCAGTCGTATAGGGTTTGATGTCGAGTTTTCCGTCTCTAGGCAAATATGGTATCTGCATCGTGTTATCCCTTAGTCGCCTCTTACGACACCCACGGGAAGATAGGGGGTGGTGACACTTGTATTCTATGCCGTCAACCACACATGACAGCTTTTTTTATTATGCTTTTTATTTGTGTGCACGTGTTGAGAATATAATTATGTTTTCTTTTTCTTTCACTGGTAGCTGCACTGTTTGGCAGGCATTGACTGTAGTGAACAAACGAGGTCTATCACTTTACTTTTTTACAAAACAACAACTTTATTACAAAATAAGCTTATATTGGTGATTTTAAATAATATATAACTTTAAGAATTACGGAGCTATGATTTTTTTTACGTTTCTTAGTTTCCAGTGCCGCCAGAGCACAAAAAAGCTATGATATTCTTTGCACTACGTATTTGACCAAAGTCATACGTCGCAAAATCTCAGCCATCTATTACATCACCCATACTAAAATTTATTGTAAAATCACATAAACCACAATTTTCAACAGTAAAATTAAAATTTACCGTGTCTATTAAAATTGATATTCTGCGGTATCGGTCGAATTGCACCGAACGTTGATACGGATTGATTTTACATTACTGTACAAGTGTACATATAATTGGTTTTATGTGTATTTGATCTAGTTTTATGCTTCAATATACTATACTATATAGAGTAAGCCATTTATCTACATTTTAGGTACGTATATATTTCAGCAGCTGTAATTTTAGTCTAACTGAATAAAAGCTACTCTCTAGCTTTCTACAGATTTATTAAAATCATAGACAGACATCAGCCTGGAAACGTCCACTGCTGGACATAGGCCTCCCCCAAGGTTCTCCACACAGAACGATCTTGAGCCGCCCGCATCCAATCGCTTCCCCTGATGTTAACCAGATCGTGGTGGGTGTCTACCTTGCGGGAGGCTTACCCCTGCTGCGTCGTCCGGTAAGCGGTCGCCAGTCCAAAATTGTATTTATATAAATTCTGTGTACATATGTACAGATAAATATAATAATGTTCTCTAGACTGAGTTTCGGCCACGGCGGCCAGTCTAATATGAGACTATACAACTGCGCGGGATATATTGTAGTGCACAAGTGTGTGCGCAAACACAAGCGCACTCTATTCCCTCACTCTCGTAGTCCGATGGGACGCCACAAGCGACACGACCGGAGAGAGATTGGGCGCAGGTCCAACGGCTTAACGTGCTTCTGAGGCATGTAATCCGCCAACTTTCTGACTCAGAACTCCTATTGGATAATTCTTAACAGAAAAGCTCAATATTTTGTCCGACCCGGGAATCGAACCCGAGAGCTCATTATCCGCAGTCGCTTACGATTCCGCAGGACAAAAAAGACAGTCATGCATGTACAGATAATGTCGGAAAACTCTCCGTTCCTTTCTTGCCTAAGTTGAAATACTTAGGCAAGAAAGGAACGGACTTTTTATCTTGTTCTATAAAAACTGCAGCGTAAATAAGAACTATTGAAATAAATTGATGGAAAATGCCCTTATGACTTTATTAATTAGCGGATATCCTGCCTAGTTATTTCTTGCTGTGAAGGCTTTCCAAGTTGTTCCAGAAAAAGACTTAAGTCCGTACACGTGTTGATAACGATTGTAGCCAATAAATTTTCCATGCCAGCAGAATTCACACACAGAACCCACGTTCATATTGTCACCTGTATATAAACTGCCCACTGCTGGGCACGAGACTCTTTCACTACGAGAAGGCTTTCACTAGTTCACCACGCTTGCCAAGTGCAGGTTGACAGACTTCAAATGTCTTTAGAGATCATTATGTAGCATTTTCAGACATACAACGATATTTCCGTCAAGCGCAATCAATAATAAACAACCTAATACGCTTTATGCGTATTAGTACTTTGAAAAGTCAGTGGTGCATTCTATGCTTGGAATTCTACTATAATGTCCGATGCGTGGCCGCCGCTCCAGAACCTTTCAGTACAGTTATATGTACCTATAAAATCTGATAATCGTCCGTGACTAGCTCTTAGGTTTCGGTTGAAAACAGCGCTGCGGTCATCAGTGGCACAGGCTGCAAGCTGGGACCTTTTAGATACACTGCACTATTTCTTTTGTATTTTGTTTTTGTTTTTACTGTTAAACTTTCTTGTGTTTTTATTATTATGTCAATTAAATATTTCTTTGTTCTATACAATTATTATTATATTAAGCCGTAAATGAGTTAAAATGAAAACACAAGTACAAATAATTCTACCTAATACTAAGCCATCAATCGGTGTACACGGCGGTAATGAATTAGTCGTTAAGCGAACAGCTCGTAAGACAATTATAACGTGTGTAATAACCGCAAATTACCGGCGCGTTAACTCAATGATCACGTCGTTTATCGCGCCAATGGCCTTTTGTTATAATCAGCTGTGAATACTACGGGGTTCTGGGTGTGTGGGGTCTTTTTCGGGGTTTTTGTTAGAGTTGCTTTGTTTTATGTGAAGGACAATTCTTTCTTATTAACTGACTTTAGAAAAGGAGAAGGTTATTATTATTATTATTTTGGTTTTATATTTTTTTATTGGTTGGCTTCAGAACACTGTTGTTTGGAAGCGGATTTCTTTCTCAAATTAGGATGATAATCAGGAAGTTACAGCCTTTGCTCTCGAAATGCACCTGTGATATTTTTCTTAATTAAATTGTAGTCTTTGGTGTGGGAAGCAATGGAGTATTTAATTAAAATTACTTTTATCATTTAACAAACGAATTCTAATAAAATTTAACTAAATTGATTTTTTTTATAAACTCACGCCGGTATCCCCGAAGGGGTAGGCAGAGGTGTAATATTACACCCACATTTCGCCATGAATTTTTAGGTCCCACGTAATAGGGGACGATCCTATTGCCGTACCGGGCACATTACCAGACTCCGGGCTGCTACTGAGAATTTCCTAACGGAAAAACCCAATAACACTTTGCCCAACCCGGGAATCGAACCCGAGACCTCCCAATCCCACGCGCATATTTATGCCGCGAGACCAACGAGGCAGTCTAAATTTATAGTGCAGTAATTTACACTTATCTGTTTAACAAGTGTCATAACACTTGGTTCGATCCCTTTAAGGGCATCACATTGTGGACTCACAAAGTTTTGATTCGAAGCTAGAATTATTTTTGTGTCCGTTGATTGAGTGCTTGTTTTCCCAGCTGATATATTTCTAGCTGCCTTTGGCTGTTTTTAAATAGAATCAGAAATATATAAATCCTGATCTCTTTATGCAATACAGTCCAATTTGCATTCGTGTGAACACATGAGTCGAGTTGATCAAGTTCTACTTAGTTAAGCGATGATATGGCTGATGATTCGATTAGCAGCTATTTATATTGTAGACGGGTATCTGTAACTTGATCTAACCAGGTCAAATTCAACAGCATAGTTAATGATGCTGTTTGATGATTGATCAAGTAATACCTTTGGTAAATTTATACTCGTAGAAGAATAATTCGATTCCTTAGGCTTCCAGGCCATCGGGTTTTCTTTATTTCGAAACGTTTTATCGCCTTCGTTCTTTAAGTAAGACGCGAAAAGGTGCTGAATTATATTAGCAATGCCAATAGTCTTAATGAGGGTGTGAGTCTAAGAAGAATAAGAATTATAGTAATTTCCTAATAGTGTGCGTCTGTCTCTAGCCAGCCGTTTTAAGTACTTAGTTAAAAATGTTGCCATCTTTGAATGACTCGAATGCGATCAACTGACAATGCAGCTCAGCCAAGCTCAGCGTATAAGGCTACTACTAGTCTAGAGTCCCTTACACGTTTTCAGCTACCTACTATCAGATGCTTTTTTATATTTTTTATCATTTATTATTTAGCTAGTTTTACTACTAAAAATGTTTACAATATCTAGTAATAGGCATATATGTCTGACCCGGTTATAGAACCACGGTTTTAATAACCATCTATCGCCAACGAAATAAAGACTATCAGAAAACGGCAGTATGCTTTAAAAGTTACCAGAACAAATCTATTGAGAGACCTCCAAACATCATTAACAAACCAGTTTATTCTTTTGGACACAACTTGCTCCTTAAAAGTCAAACTTCATACAAAAGGCTGCACCAAAAAAGGTATATATTATCTAACGCTTTTATTGAGGGTGGATCGATCGCAAACCACAGAGCTTTTCAATGGTAAGAGTGAATTGAATTCTACCCATTCTACCACCCATTTTACTCACCCGAACAACGGTACAACAGAAAAAAATGTCTGAAAACAAACCGCATTTAAAAGTATAGTTCAACTGGCCGGTTTTTTTAATCCAATTTATTTTGTTGTAATGGACTTGAGGATTCAGAAAGTTTATCTGAAGTTATACGGTAAAGTTGCATTTTATACTTTTAAGTATAAGTTGTTGTTTGTGAAGCTGTATATAATAATAATAAATTTATTTATCAACAAGTAATGATATAGCTTGTACAAAACAAGATTATAGTTGGTACACAGAATATCCATCACTTATAAGTGAAATTGAGAGCCAAGTTAAGTTCAAGAATATGCGTGTTTTTCGACATGACTAACAAAAGGCTTGAGTTTTAAATGAGTTTCAATTTCTGTAGATACCTACATTGCTTTTAAAACAACAAGACTCTGCTCACGGCATCGCCCGCGTATAACCTGTATCGTAACATTTAGTGCTTTAAAGAGCCCCAAATCAACCACCTCACTATCTACACACAACTCATACCATGACATCGTTTCGCTGCGACGTGAAAGAACAACAAACGAACAAACAAAAACACTTTCGTATTTAATTATTTTATTATTATGGTAAGTATGGATTTTCTATTATTATACAAGTTATAGTTCGTACTTAATTCGCGTGTATGCCTCTCATGTGGTATTCTACAGCAGAACCTATGATTCAACATTGCCGAGCCTAAGTAAGCATACGGAATACAACTCATACATAGTTGGCAGTTCATCTAGCTTTTCAAGGAAACAGGATTAGATTCAGTTTCCAGGAAAAGCTAACTGCAGGTAAGTTTGTGCGTTGCATGCGGTTTTCAAAGCTTTTGTGGGAATCTCGGCTGGTGTCAATGTATGTTGGCTGTTAGACATTCCTTTGAATATAAATAAATCCTCCTATGTGCTATTGGTTGGAATCGTACCGACTTTTAAGCTTCTGTATTAATCTACAAGGAACACTTGCAGTTTGGCCATGCCCGTCTCCTGAAGAGCTGAAGTTTGGTAAAGACTGGCCTCTAAACATCTCTGAAATCATAACAAACTCTTTAACAAATATAATTTTGAAAAGTTAGACTAACAATAGTTCTCGTAGACAGAAATGCGAATGGATGAGCTATATACATATTGTGATTGGGTACTTTTAAGCGCAACCAAAATTGTGCGTCCCCAAATAAATAAATATTAATGTTTATTTTTACAAGAGGAGGGTAGTGATTTAAATGTCAGAATATTCTGTAGGCATACACCAAGGGCGCATAAGGTACCGAAACTTGGCCCCAAACTAGACTTAAGCCTGTATTTTGAGAAGTCGAAGTCCCTTGAGATAAAAGAAGAGATACTAAAATATTTTTAAACTGGGTGGTATATTTGGCTGTTCTAAACAACATCACCATACAAAACCACATTTATCCAAACTAAAGAATCAGTGGTAAAGTGGTAAATTCACTCAATAACAATTCGTATCGTCAAAAGCTTTTAGCAGATGAGACCGGAGGTCTTGCGTTGACCATCGCATTGTTTATTTATTCTGTTCTATTGAGTTACGGAGGTAAGGTACAGGGGACAGTTACAGTTGACATATCACTAGGGGCTGGGAATGAGCTCGGGGTTGGCTTTGTGCACTTTTTTGTTTATCACATAGTTACCTACTAGGGATGGACATTTCTAGAGAGTTTTTCAAAGCATTGAAATCTTTTTTATATGTAAAGATTTGTCAAGTTCGTAATTACACACAGTAATATTAAATAGTTTTACTCGATAACGAGTGAAAATCAACGTGTGAACTGCAAAACTCACTTCTGATGTACCATACAGCTAAACTGCATGTGAGCATGGAGCTTATATTATACTCTTCAATAGTGCACTTTGATTATTTATCATCGTTATAAGCGGTATCACCAGTGCCTCTTACTGTGTCTTATTATGAATTTAAACTAGCCAGAAACGTGGTGCTATTTTTCGAAATCCGCAGTGTATTTTAAAAATAAACACACGTACACAGTAACAGTAAACATCAATAAAAAAATATTGTAGCTTCAATTTAAGGTTTTGTGTATATCCACGGTACCACGTCTACCTACTTATTCGTAAATTAGAAAAATACATACATACATTTCCCCGAAGGGGAAGGCAGAGGCATATTAAACGCCCACTTTTCGCCAGTGTTTTGATCCCACGTAATAGGTGGCGAGGCTATTGCCGCTTATTGGGACATTTTGTTTGCCAGAGCCTCGTCCGTTGATCGGCAGGTGCACCACTTGCAGGTGAGGTTGGCTTGGGACCCTAAGTTCTTGGTGGGAACCATATGCACCCCATTATAATGTAGAAAAATATGAAAATGAATTAAAATTTTGTTCCGTGCAGGAGTCGATGGGTAGAACTACGAGAAAGAACGAGCAATAAAACTCGTGACCACTCTATTTAATCGCCAATATTATGGTAGGTACATATTTTGTTTTTGTTGTAAATAGTTAAAATCAACAGATATAATACTTGAACAATTAATGCAGTTACTAAATTAAGTGCTTTCGTAGCCTTCCAATGTGAATAGGTATTGTGTAACAGTTCCATCCACTTACGTCTTATAATGTAGGCAACTCGTGATCATGTTCAGAACTTTACTGTACTAACATTCTAAGCATTTAGTTTGAGATATTCAACTAATTCTCTCAAGGAAACAAAGAGTGCAAATGGCTGCATCGTACAATGACGCAAGTAGGCATCCAGGGCACACTGGGTTTATTGATGTGTTTGTCCCGGCCACTGTGTGTACGCCGTATTTTCTATACGCGCGGTAACCGCATAAATCCAGGGGAAATACTCAAGCCTTTGCACTGTAAATTGGTAAGTAAATTGCTGAACGTTTGGTTTGTTATGGTCACCTATCTGACTTTTGACAGATCAAACAGCCACACACATATTTTAACTGTGTAAAGATCGAAGCAAGCGGTTTAGTGGAAAGGTGCTTAATTATTACGCATTAGTAACAATCAGCGAAAATCTTGCAACAAAAACAATAAATAGCCCAAAACAGTTTTAATACTATTCACACGTACCACAACCGAACCATGTCTATTAAACGTGGGCGGGCACTAATTTGTGTAAATCATTTTTTTTCTGTTTACACGGCCTAAATTTAACAGTCATTAACTCATTATACATCACTTGTGTGATAACGACCACATTGCAGCTACAACGCAACCACCAGCGACACTGAAAGAGATCACATGTTCGCGATCAATGGGTTATTTCAATTGAGACATCGTTCCTCTAGAAAAGGCGGTGTCGAAATGTAAATACGTTACGCAACCATATAGCAACTATTAGCGACCACCACTTCCAAATATCACAAGGTCTAAAACGAAACCTAAAGAAGTCGTAGCGACACTATTCACACGTAGCCACAGCTAGACCACCTTTTGTCGCAACCGTGTGATATGGTTAAGGTACGTGTGAAAGAAGCTTTTGTTCTCAGATAAATATTACATTGATCGCCATAATGACATCACGTTAAATTGAATACAAAATACACACATTTTAGCCTTTTAAATTCGATTCGTTAGCATTTCAAGTGTCAATATATTACATCAAAACGTAAATATATTTAAATAGAAAAATGTAAAGCAAATTTTTGGATGAAAGAAAGAAAATATCGTAAACATTAAAAATTTAAAATACTATTCATTTATGCATTTAGAAATGAAAGAAATGAATTTTAAGAATTTCAATTATTGTGATCTTTTACAGTTTGTTGAGAAAGACAAGAATATAAAATGTATTAAAATTTACGCAAATGTATATTTGATTTCGTACGAAATAAATGAAAATATTTTGCGCAATTGAGATTAGTGAAAAAATTGGAGAATACTTTATTCGTATTTTGTTTGAAATCATTTTTATATTTTTGCGAAGTATTGTAATACTTGAATGTGTATTGATATTGTAAATATTTTGTATGGTAGCTGCCGTGTAAAATAAAATAACAGTTAAAGAAGAATCCCTACGGGGATTGATAGAGCAATACGATATGGGTTGCTTTGATAATATGATATAGAATTCGTAAAAAAAAATTGCTCTGTGCCTATATAAACTATACGACTGCCCGGGACGGGGCACTTCTTACAATGGGAAATGTAAATTTTCCAAGAACATTATAGAGAACTCTTAGACATGCAGATTTGCTCGCATGATGGTTCACTTCACTTCAATCAGCCTATTGCAGTCCACTACTGGACATAGGCCTCTCTCAATATGCGCCTCAATAACTGGTCCTCTGCCTTCCACATCCAGCCCACCCCAGCCACCTTTTTTAGGTCGTCGGACCACCTAGTCGCGTCCCAATCTTCGTTTGCCGAAACCTGGTCTCCACTCTAAAACTCGTCTACTCCATCGGTCGTCGGTCCTTCGGCAGACGTGGCCAGCCCATTGCCACATCAGCCTGATTATACGGCAAGCTATGTCGGTAACTTCAGTTGTCTTCCGGATGACATGGTTGCCTTCACCGTTCAGCAAGTGATCATTTATATTTAAATACATAAGTACGTACTACTTCGAAAACAGAGTTTTGCGCGCTGACGGTTTAAAACCAAGATTAGGCTACCATAGCAAAGTCTAACCTACCTAGGTTCAATTTCCACCCATTTTATGAGTTATTTGATTGCCATACTACAAGCTCTGCTTAGTTAGTGTCCTAGAATACTTTAATATTTACTTTTTTTTAGTAAAACCTAGTGGTACACCCATGCATACAATGCAAGCAAATGAACTCCAAAGTCCAATTCAGTACGGCCACAAAGAGGATAAAGCCCTTGTTCAATCAAATTAATTACTATGAGTGGCTTTATTAGTTCATGAGGCTCCTGTGCAGTGGTGGAAAATTAGGGGTTAATTTGCTATCTATTCGGTACAAGACATAAGTCTATTGGGCCATTTGTGTTGTTTTATTTGTGTAGTTAGAATATAGATTTATAGTTTTATTAAATGGACGAAATGTTTTATTTTTTATTTCAACTGATGTTCAATTTTATTAAATTATAACATAACATAACTTCACGCACGTAATACACACCACACACTTCGCCAGTTATGTTTCAGTCCCAATCTAATAGGAGGCGAGCCTATTGCCATCCACGGGGCACATTATTAAGCGAGCGATAATTAACATTTTTAATACACACATAATCTTCGAAATTTCACAGGTGTGTGCCCGAGGTAACTGCGGATCGATGCCGAGACTATCGTCTTGGCAGTCCGTTACGAACACCACTAGGCTATCGCCGCTTTTTTATAGTTATAGTTAAACCTTATAAAATTATAGTTAAGCTGAACAAGACCATGTCGGGATTCTTAACCTACTTTCCTCTCACCATTTGAACTTTGTGTCGGCTGCTTTGATTGAATGTTTGTGAAACGGTTTGGTCCTAATATGGAAGTTGTATTTAAAAGAAAAAAAAAGTTTAATGGATCAAGACACAACTTGATTTCAATCAACAATTATAGGGACTGAATATTGTTCCAGGGTTGTATTCGCAACGTAGCAAAAACTCCACTTTTACCACTACATCTTCAGAGCAGTCAAATATCCACGCAATGATAAAAACGAATGTATATACACTCACACTAATACAGTTACCCACCGACACTCCGGCATGCCTCTTAACGCCCACGTAATACAGGTGAGCCTATTGCCATCTAATACGGGTAGTTTCTTGCTCTATCACTGACCATTTCTAAATGAGAACAAGGTTTTACTTAAAAGCTATAATAAGACGCTCAAATTCCTAAACCTGACCCCTAGTTCAATGAACGAGTAAGGTTACTAAATAAGTAACAAATCATCTTCACCCTATTGGCATCCATGGCGCCTTGGAGCCCGGGGTCTGTTTACTGGTCTAACTAGATATGACAGAATATCAGTTTTTTTCCACATAACAATTGCCGTTAGACTGCCGCAACTCGAAGGAATTGCGATATTCCATGGCTTAGAAGCGGGTCAGTTTATTCGAGGGTACTGACCCCCTATAACGACTGTCAAAGATTCATGACTACCGGGACTGACGGTATAACATGCTCACCGACGCACGGGGCGAGCGACAATTAACAAATTAGTTCACACATAACTTTGGAAAGTCAGTGGTGCGCGCCGAGGATTCGAACCCTCTGCATGGCAGTCTGTTGGTAAATCCACTAGGCTATCGCTGCCTCAACCTACAAACTAAACAATAAATATAGCAATACAAAGGCCATGACCACGGATGTACTGAACTAGCGCTAAGGACAGCCTTTTAAAAGCGTATACTAAATATACCTTATCTAAGACCCGAAAAATAAATACGAACAACCGTTAAAGTTTCCTCTAGTTTCGCTAGCTAAAGGATCGGTATGGGCAAGTCCCATCCGGGGGCAGGTGTTAAAACAGTGAGATAAGCCGACCAAAACCGGATGCCACCGCACTGAACGACGCGACGCGAGGAGCGCTCGAATTCTAAAGCGCTCTGAAATCGGGCATGTTTTAGTTGGTGAGGAGGGCTTACTTTTTCGGCTGTTATGTTGATGAACCACCTTAGGTGATAAGAACATTTTAAAAAGCCTCGTTGCTCATGTTATGAATGGTCGCCTCGATCGTGGACATATAGATCATAGGGTTAGATTACTGAGCTTTTAATGTCTGTCAGCTTTTTACGTAAGATTCGCTTCCTCAAGAAAAGTTCTCGTTAGAATTCTGAACTATTTTGAGTTCGGGTATGTTTTGGTTTGTGAGTTTTGGTCTGAAGCATTTTGCTCTCGGAGTCGCATCAGTACCTACACAAATAGGACAGAATTAAGGACCTTATCTTTTTATAATTGATAATTTCAGTACCGGGCTTATAGTCTGTTTATTCGCGACTACTCTACGTTTTCTATTTATCACCTTGCAGGATTTGTAATTTGTGATTTGATTTTCAGTAATTTCAGTTTGATTATTTAGAACACCATAGACGTAATCCATTTGCTTGTTGCTAAAATTGTGCCAAAACGTACTCTAACGCAACGTACCTGTAGAATTCTGAAGTGCTCTGAATTTGGGTATACGCTGGCCTACCAAATTATACCTATGGATATTTCTTGTAGTGAAAGTTTTAAATACGAATTTAAAGCTTTTTAAGTTGCTGTTAGTTATAAATATGGGCAGGATACAAGTGTAAACTGGTGCATATTAGGTGAACCCGGTGTTCCCAAAAATATTGCAAAAAGAAAATTTTATGTGACTCTTAAACAAACTTCAATTCCTGCAATCAGATGGTTTTGCATACATCGATAAAGCAACACCAAAACATACTGCTCCTCAGAGCACACAAACACGTAAGCGATGAGCATTTCACAACAACGCGTCCAGTAGTGTAGATAGAACTGTTTCTGAGAAGCTCACTTCACAGGCTGCGGGGAAAGACTCAAACTTGCTTACACTGCCACGAAAACAAACCTATACAAATATATTACAAGCAGTTTATCGCCACTCTTAGGAATCTTTGCCTTTTCAAAGTTAAAAACTGTAAATAGAACAAACTGTAAATGTAGGTAAACTATATCTTTCTTCTTTTCGTGTGAGTGTGTGGCCAACTCTGGTGTCGGAGTTATTCAACTCGTCTTAAGGCCTTCGACATGGCCTAATGATCCCTATCCTGAGACAAGAACCGGGACCAGCAGCTTTACGTGTCCTCCGAAGCACGATAGCGCTCTGATGTAAATGCCACACGCGGTCACCCATCCAAATGGCGACCAGTGCATGCGTTACTTAACTTTGCCGATCTACTACGAACGGCCAAGTCTCGCTATGAGCGCTACAAAATAGGTGAATTGAGGCATATAGATTCAAAAGCAGCTAAGTGACTTCATAGCGAAATAGCAGGAAATGAAAAAACGTTTTAGTAGGTATTTTTACATTTGTAATGACTTTGGATGTAGGGCTTGTGATGACGTATAATAATAATAGGTTTTGGTTGTCTTTTTCTATGGTTGCTATCTAATAAGCTTAAAAATATCAAAAAATCGTATCACTTAGCTGTTTTTTAATATGATAAAGGGCACTTAGCTGTATTTGATCCTAAATTCAATTTTTGAATGTAATTTTAAGGGCCTTAGCCGGGTTTGTTTCTTGTTATAAATTTATGAAGAGATGATACTAAAAGAACACTAGATGGCTCCATACTTAGTTCATTTTTTGAAAATGTGGCACTTAGCTGCTTTTGATTCTATATGCCTCAATTATATGATGCGTATATTATAGTTCTATTCACCTACATTATTATCGTCCTATATTGGTTCGCTCCAACTAGAACTCAAACATGGTAAGTGTTTGAGTTCCAGTGTTATCATGAATAATATTAGGCTTCTGTTGTAACTGTAAAAATTGCAATAATATTATTTTAACTAATTGTTTATCAAACGTAAAGTACATTAAAAAAAATATCATTTTCGAAACTGGCTAATAAATTACGGAGGTAGGTACTGAGGTAACAAACATAACAAAAACAACCCAACTAATATCCTCCTTTTTTGATGTCGGATAAAATCCTTTTAGTTTCGCTTTGGCGCTGTGTGGCAGTCCACGATTTTGGGTCTACAGGTATTTGAGATCTAAAGTTGGACATGGCTATACTATACACTTTGTCAACACTGTATTGGCAGTAGACACAATTTGAAAACTCTTTACCCGTTTGTGCCTATACACATAATGCGAACGTATTAATTTTATACGTAACGGACTGCCGAGACGATGGTCTCGGGTTCAAGTCACAGGTACCCCGCACACACACCACCGACTTATATCACGTATGACACGAAGTTATGTGTGAAACATAACTGATGAAGTGTGGGTGTGTAATACACCTCTGCCTTCCCCTTCGGGGTTCAAAAGGCGTGAAGCTATCTTTATTACATTCTGTCATTTCGGCATGACTATTCGATGAGCCATGTCGGCAACTTTGATTCTTCTGAGGAGTACAAATAGCAGCAACAGACCGGCAGGAAAGTTCTAAAATGGCGACCACGCACCGTACGATGCAGCAGTTATATGCCCGTTAGATAGGAATCTAATTGGTATAGCGAGAAGTGGTTAGATGCGGGTAGTTCAAGAGTCAGAGTAGAGAGCCTTGGTAAGGTCTATATTTAGCAGTGGACGTCCCATAGTGACGATGAGATGATGATGATTAGATTTTGTCAGATAATATATAAGACGTCAAAAACATAATGGGAGATGATCTTAGCTATTCCTAACTTAAAGGGAAGTAATCCTGGTCCATTGTCGAGAGAATCAATTGTTATCTCTTGTCCGTGTGCCGGATGTGAGGTCATCAGCCATAGAAGTATCCTGCAACAAGGTGGGATTCTTAGGACTTCGCTTGAGGCGAGATTTAGCTACAGGACCGCGTTTCTTTTTCGTATAAATGTGGATTGGAAGATCTGCAAGTACAGTGTCCTGTTTGTAACGGGGGGCTAACTTCTGTCGGGACGCCATAGGGTTGCGCACAAACACTTGTTGGTCTGGGGTATAATCTTTCTCAGGTTCTCTATCCTTATTACGGTTCTCAGTCAATTGTGTTCGGTCATGTAAAGATGTCTGGTTAATCAAGTCGCATACCCGAGTCATTCGTTTCCTATGATCCTGCGAGTACTGTTGGAGTAAGTGTTCGGTTAAATCAATATCCACCGGGTCTCTAGGGTCAAAATGTCCAGTTATCAGGTATAAGGGTCTGCTTCTAGTGAAACTATGGATAGAACTATTATATGCTAAGATGGCATAGGGCATGAGATTAATGACTGGTTCATTTCGCTTCTCCAGCTTTATTATCCTGAGATGTTCTAGGATTGTTGAATGGAATCTTTCTACAATACCATTGTCATTACGGGAATGCGCTAATATTTTATGGTGAATTATCTTATGAACGCGGCAAAATTCTAAGAAAATTTGATTAGTGAACCCCGGGCCTCCGTCAGTGACGATGGTTAATGGGACCCCATGATGGGTACAAAATACGAGTAAACCTTGTACTACACTTAAAGCGGTGCTATCTCTGAGATGGTAAGCTTGCGCGTATTTGGAAAAACCGTCTACAATGGTTAAGAATTTCTCAGTTTGAGCTGTAAATAAATCTAGGTGGACAATTTCAAAGGGTTTACTAGGAGGTGGTACAATGTTAAATCTTTGCTTAATAGGGTGACGGTCGTATTTAGCCTGGCCACAAATAACACATTCATTTATGTACTTAGAGATGTGTTCTTTCATCTTGGGCCAATAGTATTTAGATGAAAAGGCCAAATAACATTCAGTAATACCGCGGTGGTTGGTTTTACCCTCGTGATATTTTTTGATAATATCCTGTTGACGCAAATAATCCTTAACATTCTCTAATTCTACTTTGGTTAAGACTATGTTCATTGATGAATTTTTGAAATTATCCTGAATTATGGGAATAATCTTATACATAGCGAGCTGGGGATGAATAATTAAACCGGTTTTGACTTTAGGGTTCACATATTCTTTAACTGCGTTAATGACGTCATTAGTTAAGTTAGATTCAGAGAGCTGTATGGTCGTTCGGGTATGTGTTTCAAAAGGCTTAGTTACTGTCGGTCGTTTCTTAATGTCACCAACAAGAACAAAACAGATTTGTCTACTGAACTTATTTAGGGGCTCGTCTGTTACTGGGACCTTTGGGTTTTTGTTACTAGTATGGACAGTCGCTGTATCGGAGTTGTCGGGTATATCGTGGTGTTTAGTAGGGGCTGTCAGAGTTTCAGAATCTACTATTGAGTGTGGATTTTCAGATGCATTAGCTACAATTGACATTGTGTCCTCATTATTTATCTCAATGCGGGACAATGCGTCGGCATTGGTGTTCTGTTTGCCTTGCTTGTACACTGTAGTAAAATTGTACTCACTCAACTTAAGTCTCCAGCGAGTGAGTCTGGAGCCGGGCTCTTTAAGACTCATTACACATTGTAACGGTTTATGGTCTGTTATTATCTTAAACTTTCTCCCAAACAGGTATGGACGAAAGTATTTGGTGGCCCAAACCATAGCTTATAACTCCTTCTCAATTACACTATAGTTAATTTCACTAGAGTTCAGGGTCCTAGAGGCGTAGGCTATGGGCTTATCATGTCCTATGGGTCCTTGGGAGAGAACAGCACCTATTGCGAAGTTGGATGCGTCAGTTGTAAGGACAAAGTCCTTAGAGAAGTCTGAGTATTGCAAGATAGGGTCGTTAGTTAACAGTGATTTGCATTTCTCGAAACAGTCAACGTACCTTGGATCGGTAAAGGTGATCTTAGAGCCTTTCTTGAGACATTGCGTCATAGGTTTTGAAATGCGCGCAAAGTCCTGAATAAACTTCCTATAATATCCCAACAATCCGAGGA
This sequence comes from Euclidia mi, assembly GCA_944739405.2. Lineage (NCBI taxonomy): Eukaryota > Metazoa > Arthropoda > Insecta > Lepidoptera > Erebidae > Euclidia > Euclidia mi. The sequence goes on along the minus strand of OX123188.2, from coordinate 7,885,440 downwards.
AACGTTTTATCTCAGTGGCTGTCTTGGGAATAGGGAATCTCTGGATGGCAATGATCTTGTCGGGGTTAGGTTTGATACCGTCTTTACTTATTACGTGACCTAAGTATGAGGTTTCTAGCTTTAAGAACTCCGACTTATCCATTTGAATCTTGAAGTTCGATTCCCTTAGTCTTTTAAATACTTTTTCTAAATTTACCATGTGTTCCTGCAGGGAAACACTAAATACTATTATGTCATCAAGATAGACGAGACATTTAACGTTTTGGAGGTTCCTAAGGACATTATCCATCACACGTTGGAACGTGGACGGAGAATCCTTAAGACCCATGGGCATGCGTAAAAATTCAAAGTGCCCATGTTCTACATTAAAAGCCGTTTTGTGAATATCGGCTGGGTCCATTTCAACTTGGTAAAAACCGCTCGCGAGGTCTAAAGTCGTAAAATAATGGCAGTTACCAAGCTTATCTAGAATGTCATTAATGTTGGGGATTGGGTACTTATCATCGATCGTCTTTTCATTGACTTTACGAAAGTCAATTACAATGCGCCATTTGATCTTTCCAGACGCGTCGGCTTTTTTGGGGACAACCCAGATGGGGGAGCTCCAGGCTGATTGTGAAGGGCGGATTATCCCTTGATCTAACATTTTATTGATCTGATCCCGAACCTCCTGTCTGTGAATAAAAGGGTATCTATAGGTCTTGGTATAGACAGGTAATTCGTCTGTAGTACGTTTACTATGCTTTATCTGATTGTTGAAAGTTAGAGGTTCGCCATCAATGTAGAAAACATCAGCATATTGGGCACAAAGTGATTCTAAGTTGGCTCGTTCTTCAGGATTCAGATGGTCCGTGCGTAGTCGTGATAGTACCTCGGACACGCGATTACTAGGCTGATGGATGGTAGCGTACTGTTCATTGAAAAGTTCCGCACTAACTGGTCTATTCATTGAGAACACGACATCATGTTTTGTGGGGTTAGTGATCTCTATAATACCGCGATTATCTTTAACGGAGGTAACACAGTCGCGAATAGAGCAATGGGATATAGTCTGTTCTGGAATTATTACGTCACCGTCATGAAAATTAATGGGGACTCTAACTAATTTGGATGAATTAGCGGGAATTATGTCCTCATAAAGATTACGATTTCGTGAATCGTACATGCACAAAGGATTAGATGAGTTTCGGGTAATAAGGACTTTATTTTTTAAATCTATCTTTGATTCTAATCTCTCTAGCAAATCTAAGCCAATCAATCCATCAAAATAATTGTGAAATTTATAAATGAAAAGGGTAATACTACAAGTTTCGTTAAATTCTGTGAAACAAGGTAAAGTAATGGAATAGTTGTTACGAGTGGTAGCATGAATATTGGTAACCTCGAAGGGCTCGTAATTACACTGAATATGAGAATAAAATCTTTCTACAATGTCCGGGCTAATAAAGGATTGATTCGCGCCGGTATCTATTAATAACTTAAGCGGGGGATTAGAAATCTGTATATATGGAAGTTGTCTCTGAGTTTGTAGATTAATTTCTATTTTGGCTTTTCTGATTTCGGGATTATATGAAAATCCTGATTTTCGGCAGAGGTTCCTTCGGGAACTCTTTCGGGAATGCTTTTGGGTTCTTCTACGTACGCGGGAATATAATCACTATAAGCTGAAGGCTCATACACAGGTTCGTAAGTGTAAGGTTCGGGGTAGGACTGACAGCCATAGCTATCATAGGCAAAGTCGGGGTATTCATGATAGTCATAGAAATCTACTTCATTCATATTCATCTCGTGAGTTTTGAAGTAGTTAGACGGGGGTGGATTTCCTTGTTTTGTCCAGTCATGTCCCGTCGGAGGTCTAGGCGTAATTTTTGGGAACTAAGTGGCTCACGCCACTCATAGGCTTAGGGTCGTTATTAGGCATATAACCGTGCCCTTGTTGAGGTACTCGGAACACGTTACTCTGGGGTCTATAGTTAGGCGGGGGCGCACTGAACATTTGTTGGGTTCGCGAAGGACCGCGGTTTAAAGGCACTTGGGGTATCCAAGCTTGCATTTGCCTTGGCGGTTGCGGCTGATAAAAAGGCTTCGAGGGGCCGGGCTGATCAAAATGGGGTGAAAAGGTAAATGGTCGCGGAACAGGCAATCTAAATGGCTTACCGTTAGTATAATCAAATGAAGACGTGGACTGCATAGCTCTGCGTTCCGGTAGGTGGTCGTTACGCTGCTGTAGATATAAGGTGTTAACTTCCTCATGCACAAACTCGAGAGCTTTTTCAATTGTCTCGGGTCGCATACACCTAATACGTGAGCCTAATGGTTCTTTAAGACCGCGAACGTAAGCTTGTAAGGTTAACTTCTTATATAAAGCACGTTTCGCTTCTATAGTGGTAGGTATGGATTCGTGAAAAGTTACATAGGTCATAAGTGTGCTAAATAAACTTTGACACTTCTCATAGAACTCTTGTGGCGTTAAGTTTTTCTGAGTTAACAAAGCTAGATCGTTGTATAAAGCGGTCTCATCTCGTTGGTCGGAGAAATTATTAATTAAAGTATTCCTAATGCCTTGCCAGTTTTCAGGGATGCCGTTTGAATTAATTGTGCGTGCGGCATGTCCGGTGACTTTATTAAGGATACCGTTTAATAAGGCTAAGTTACTTAGCTCAAAACCTGGCTCTGCTCTAACAAATTGCGCAACAAGTTGGTCGCATAAATGTACAAACCGCGTGAGCACGTTCGGGTTGCCGTCAAATTCGGGTAACAGGCGTAAGGCCTTGTAAACTTGATCAACTAAATCAACACTCATATTTGAAGTTAAATTACTATTAGATAATAATCTACTAGATTCTACACTAACACTATTTTCTAAAATACAATCTAAGTTCCTATTCGCATCGATTTGCGAGATTCTATTAGAATTTGATGACCCAGAAGTCCGCGATTTTCGTGGGTGAAAAATTTTGGAAATTTAATAGAACCACTTGAGGAAATTAACACTAGGAAAATACACTAAGGAATTTTACACAAAGGAAAAATTAAAATATAGGAAGACGAGCAACTCTAGTAAGATCTAGGTACTTACCAAATCTGCATTTCTCTGCGTATCGATTTCTGGATACTCCTGCTAGCCGCACTCCTGTAGGTTCGTGATAGCCGTCGCCTGTGATCGATTCACTGACTCTACTCGACTATCCTACCGACTGCGCCAATTACGATGGGTGCAGCCAGAGGACTCAAAAAATGCAAATTTAATTTATAAAAACTAATTTATTAATTATCAATTACAATTAATTATAACTAAATTAAAGTAGTTGATCGATGTAAGATCTAAATAATTCTGGTGGCGAAATGCTCCGCCGAAGGCAGGAAACGTCGGTTGACGTCAATTTGTGGCTCGGGTTCTGCTGCGCTTGCACCTCGTGTAAGTTGGGGCCGTGTGCAATTCCGTTCTGCTGCGCTTGCGCCTCGTGTATGTTGGGCTGTTGTGCAATGAATATGGTTCGATGCTGATGCGGCGTGTTACTAAGGTTGGCCATGTGTAACAAACGCGCTTGAATATTTTTGTTTATTACATTCTATTACCTTTATAATATTTACATAACACCTTATTTTATTTAGTAATCGCACCCTCTATAAATGAGACAGACAATTATTTATACCTGGATATCTGAGATACTGGGTAATGAGTGGAATACCTCGATCAGTGAAACAATATTGCAGGTCCGTTGATGTCTCATTTAACCAGGTTTCACTGTATATAATTATGATAACTTGGAAAAGTCGGTGTTTCGAGCCGCGGCGCGGGTTTGAATACCTATACCTTCTGTATAGTAGACTGTTGATAGGTATCTTAGGTAGGATCACTTGGATATCGTTTCTCTCTATATGTACCTACATAGTAATAATACTTAAATGATCAGCGTATAGGCCGCAACCCTCACGTCTTGCCCTTAGGCTGTTAGACCCAAACTTGTATTTTTCTTAATAATCCCAACTGACCTTTAGAAAATGCTTTTACGAGTATTTGCTTCTTAAAATATTTCTTCATTTGTAATTTAAAGCGTTTGACAAACAAACGCTTTAAATTACTGTTTGCGTAGGACGAGATTTAGCTATCAAACTATAAGTGTACTCAAAGGAATCCGGTGCGTACTGTGAAATGGAATGGTGGTGGTACAATTAATTAGATTTGCTTTGTTTGAATTGAACTGTAGAGTTTCAACTGATATTTTAATAGTATTTGAGAGGCTGTCAAACGCGGCATCGATAGCGAGGTCTGGCGAATTTGGGTTAATATTTTACTCGTCATTCTTACTGTAAATTTTGGATTGTTAAATAGATCTGTCATCGTAATTGTCATGTCTACCGTCTTATTAAAAAACATGCTCAATCACCTGCCTACGATGAAATTTTCTAAAGTAGGAAACTTTCTAATGATGATGACACACAATCTGACAATTCAATCTTACTAAATAGTTGGCAAGCGTTTATAATCACGTTGTTGCTATTTACAAAACTCATGAGCACGATAAATAATAAATTAAATTAATGAGTTTTACTTGTTTTAAATGTCGGCTTTGTTTGATTTAAGCCTTTAATCGTAGGTATTACTAAAGCCTGACAACGAGTTATACCGCTGGCGTAGGAATCAGTTATTGTATTGTTTGAATAATTATGACAAATTACACACCACATACATGGGATGGCGGTAAGTATCTTCTTATATTATAACTGTTACTATACTGGAAGCGTTATTAGTGCGATTGCCACACGAGGCAGGAAATAGTTTTTTTTTTTTAGAAAAAGACATCTCGCATTAGGACTAAATTCTGTGTCGCGGGGGACTTTACAAACATACAACTAACGGATACAATGAACACCCAAATATACCAATAACGAACACAAGTCATAACAAAATGTTAAACCTGGGTCTTTGATTTTATTTCATATCTACGAATGCGACACAGTATTATAGATAGGTACATCGTTCTAAATAGCCAAATCATTAATTTGTCTAAAATCCAAAATCACTCGCCAATCAAAACCGAGCTGGCCATCTGACCGAATTCTCTCAAGCATCTTACTGATTCGGCGAAAAGGCTCATCCACGGCAAATGAAGGTTTTCGACATCCGACAGCCGACAAACATCAACAGATTGATCAATGTTGCCACTATATTGCGTAGCCCGGGGCTGTGTCGCTCACACTTTGAATGCCAAGTGGCTGGATTTATTTTACTATACCTACAGCTATCCCGCAGACAGCGAGCACGCTTTTATCGTCTTTGTGGTGAAGGCGGCCATATCTTAACGTTAGGCCACGAGAGCGGCGGTGACAGAAACGCTTAGAATGCACAAATGCAGTGTGGCGCGGCGTGGCGCTCGCTGACAGTTGTAGTAGTTATACAGTGTGAAACAATTTGCAAGGTACGAATGGTGTCCAGGTAAAGTTGTATTGTGAAATACTAGAATGATCATTCGTAACTTGTCGTCTTCGTGTTTTCATTTATCCGGAGTTCTGAGTCTCAACTAGATCTGCAAGCCGACAGTTTTCTAAAGGTGCAGAGATCTCCAAAGATGAAAAATTTTTTTCAACATGCATGGCTAACATCGTCTGAAATGGCCAAATCCCCGATCTTTATACCAGATCGTAAAAAAGATTTCATTTTCATGTTGCACAAGATTTAAGCATTTAGCGACTTTACACCCAAAGAAACTCAATTAATCAACTCAGAATTCTAATTTCATCTCAAATCTTGATTTACACCCGCAGACGGCGCGCGTGTTTTTAATTACATATGTTAACCTGCTACAGTATAAAGACCTTTCATTATCGCCTCTCTAATCGATCCTAAGCGGGTACTAATCATTATTTATTCTGTCCTTTTTACCCGTCGTACCCTTTGCGGGTAGCCGCATCACCATCTTGCTTTGACAAGGGCGCATTGCATTAAATCTTACTGAACGCAATATAAAGCATGATGAATGCTTTTGATATTGTGTAAGGTCAACTACTCATTGCTAAAACGTTCTCATAATGAAGAAGCAAGTAAGTAATGACAATTGAAGTTAATAAGACTGATCTTTAGATGCAGCGACTAAAATGTGACTTGGTTTGCTGTTCGTTATAGATTGGCCAAATTTAGCAACGTTTGCAGAGGTCATCATTTAGATGGGTGACCCCTTATTGTGGCTTTAACTTCAAAGCACTGCCTGTCTTTGGAGAATATGTAAATCTGTCGCGAGTCCCTGCTTAGGTCTTATAACAAGAATCTTCTGGCTATAGCAAATAAAGAAAGAAGGATCGTTTTTATGTGTTTGAAATTGTCTTAGGGGAAATTATGTATCTACCAAGTACTTTTTTCAAATCTCCCATATTTGGGGTGTACTGCATCCGTGATCAAGGTGCTTGCAACAGTGCCGAAATATCGTATGACTCGAGATAAAGTTACGTGGTTAAAAAGTAATGTCAATGACTCCGAAAATTTTAATTTATTTCTTGTTTTTGCCTTTATTGCTTTTTTGCTATCATATCAGCCTAAAGACGTCCACTGCTGGACATAGGCCTAACACAAGGCTCTCCACACAGACCGATCCTGAGCCACCCAGATCCATCCGCTTCCCGCTACCCCAACAAGATCGTCAGTCCACCTTGCGGGAAGCCTACCTCTGCTACGACGTCCTGTGCGTGGCCGCAACTCCAAAACCTTTCTGCTCCAACGGCCATCGGTTCTTCTGGCTATGTGCCCTGCCCACTGCCACTTCAGCCTGACTATTCGGAGAGCTATGTCGGTGACTTTGGTTCACCTGCTGATCTCCTCATTTCTGATTCGATCTCGCAGGGAAACTCCAAGCATAGCTCTCTCCATCGCCCTCTGAGTGACCCTGAGCTTCCGGTTAAGGCCCATAGTTAGTGACCACGTCTCGGCTCCGTAGATCATCACTGGCAACACACACTGGTCAAAGACTTTGGTCTTGAGACACTGCGGGATATCGGACGTGAAGATATGCCGTAACTTCCCGAACGCCGCCCAACCGAGTTGGATTCAACGAATGACCTCTTTCTCGAAGTTGGACCTGCCCAATTGGATCATTTGACCCAGGTTAACGTACTTGTTGACAACTTCGAGTGTAGAGTTCCCAACCTGAATAGGAGCAGGTACAACATGGACGTTAGACATGATCTTCGTCTTGACAAAACCGCTTTTCATACTCCACTAGACCCTCAGCCAGAACTCTTTCCCAAACTAAACACCGTACAATGGCTTTCCGTGGCTCTTTTAGATACTTAGGTACAAAATGCTGGAACAATTTGCCTCCTCCGATAAGGTATCTGAAAACAAAAGCATCATTTAAAAATAACCTCAAGAGCTATTTTTTCTCTCAAAATAAATTACAGCTACAAGATACTGCTTACCTGTGAGGATATAGCCCTAGTAACATTAGACTGGATTGCTTACAGCATATTAGTATCTCTGCTTCAAGGTCTGGTTGGGTACTTGCAGGAACGCCTGAAACATTAAACATTAAACGAAAATAATGTCATATTATCCTCTATGAGTAACGAGTAGAACACGCCACTAAAGTCGTCCACATCTACGCACTCGCCCAGGCATTCGAAGCGATTGTGTAGTTCAAGCTGAAAGCTCTCGAGGTTTTGGAAATGAACTGGTGCTGGTCGGAGCGTGGACTTCATCAATTTCGACCGTCCCAGGCTTGTATTAATATTCAATGTGCCTGTTACCATTCGGTGATCGCTGCCCGCATGAAGCGAATTGATCACAAAGATATCATTCAATATTTACCTCTTGGTCGACATTATGAAGTCGATCTCATTTTTGGTGGCACCGTCTGGACTTATCCAGGTCCACTTGTGGCATTCTCGCTTTTTGAAGAAGGAATTAATCATAGAGAGTCCTTCCTTCTCCATAAAGCCAGCCAGCAAGTGGTCCCGCGAGTTCCAATGTCCATAACCAAATTGCCCCACCCTCAGCTCATCACCGCTTCGTTTGCCCAGTTTTGCGTTTGCCCATTACACCGTTGTCATGGGGGGTTTTAAACCCCCCATGACAACGGTGTAATGGGTTTTGAAGCTATGCATAGCCCGACATATGTCCTCGTACATAGCTTCTACCTCCTCATCGGGGTGTGTCGAGGTCGGAGCGTAGACCTATAGGAACTTCAACGAATATCGTTTGGATATTCTGAGTATAAGGTACGCTACCCTGCTCGACACACTCGCGATATTTACCACGCTGTTCACAAGAGATTTGTGGACGATGAACCCGACACCACCTTGGGACTGTTGGTCGCCCTCCCGGTAGAAGAGCAAGTTACCGGAATGGAGGAATATCGAATCCTCACCCTTCTTCGGACTTCAAATAGGCCTATAATATCCCGTCGTAACTTGCTCGATTCTACTTTTTGCTAAAAATAATGAAATTTATAACAGGATATCTGTTTTTCGGAATCATTTATTCAAAGTCAAAATTCTTTATTCATTTGGGTTACAATGTGACGCTTATTAACGTCAAAATAATAAATTATAAAATAATTACTTAAAGACTCTTCATTTACATTTTCTGCCAGGTTCGCAAAGCAAGGGCATAGAACCATTAGAAAGAACGGGGAATAAAACTCACGGTCACTCTTTTTCATCGCCAGGTTTTGCATAATACACATAATTTACATTTTGTAAGGTGCTGCAACAAACAAATCTGCTAACGCTAAAACCACAATGAAATTTTATTGAAATTTATTTAAATTCTAACAAACACATAATAGTTGCGGATATCATTTGAATTTCAAACAAAACAGTCACAAAGAATGACGTATTTATATCGGTATCGATATTTGTAAAAAAAAATCTTTAGCGAGACCAATATTTATCTGTATTTCAAATAGAAAACATGAACACTTTTCCATAAAGTAGAACAAAACCATTTATTTAAAATCGTTTACCACATGATTCTTTGTAATCGAAATATATTTCATTCCCGCATGTACTTATTTGAAGCCGTGCTAAAATAATTCATTTTGTCGAGCGCTTTTCAAAATCGCTAATCGCTTACGCGTGTGTGCACGCGTTTTGAGTGGCCCACCGTTAGATCTGTTGCATCAAACATTTCCGGGTAGCGTTTACGGCTTTGCAAATGTTCTGTAGTACATTTGTTTACGGTGCAAAGCTGTTTTTTCCACGTAACTCTTCAAGCGTACGTCCCTTGTAGTCGTTCAGAGGGCTTATTAAGCGCTTCTCATAATTTTGACGAGATTTTACCAGTATTAAGAACTTGATTGTAAGTTTGACTTGATAAAAAACAATTTAATACTAAGATTTTATCAGAAATTTTAATACGGTGGTTAAGTATTCTTAAATTTTCTTATTTTTCGCGTATCTTTCTTGATTTTTTCTTTCATAAGAACCTTCTCCAGACAATAACAAAGACAACAAAAATTAATTAGTGGAATTGGTCTAGCCATTTACGCGTGATGCCGTGGCCAAGAGAAAAGTGATTAATTTTTTTATATATAGAAGATTAAGATTATCTACAATACAAGGCGAGTTCCAAACTTGCATACTTTTTTAAGAAGTTGCTGTTGGGGTCTTGTTCCCTTTCGTGAACCCGGTTTTTTTTAAACGAAGTTATCCCAACTGCAACCTGCGATCGGCTTAATGGTTTGACCGGATTTGACTGAATACCAGCTTTTCTACAGAGCGACTGCCTCCGCAACTCAAGCCGCAATCTATGTTCCATACTTTAGATTATTGTTTATTCAGGTACTTACTGACTCAGGTACGACTGTCAAAGACTTTAATGACTGATATATAAGTATATAATCTGTCTAATATATTAAATCTGACGACCGGTTGGCGCAGCGGGAGTGTAAGCGACTGCTACGCCGAAGGTCGTGGGTTCGATTCTCGCTCAAGTCAAACATTTGTGTGCATGAACATGGATGTTTGTCTTGGTCTGGGTGTTTCTATGTATAATATGTATGCATACATACATACATAAATAGTCTCACGCCTATAACCCCGAAGAGGTATGCAGAGGTGTATTTCTACACCCACTTTTCGCCAGATATACTTTAGTCCCACGTAATAAAGGGCGAGCCTATTGCCGTACCGGGCACATTTCCAGACTCCGTGCTGCTACTGAGAATTTCGTGACAGAAAACCCCAATAACACTGCCCGACCCAGGAATCGAACCCGGGACCTCCCGATCCCACGCGCACATTTATGCCGCGAGACCAACGAGGCAGTCGTATAGGGTTTGATGTCGAGTTTTCCGTCTCCACGCAAAGATGGTATTTGCATCGTGTTATCCCTTAGTCGCCTCTTACGACACCCACGGGAAGATAGGGGGTGACACTTGTATTCTATGCCCTATTCCTTCTCCCTCATCCCACTCCTCATCCTATCCCTTTTCCCAAACCCAAGGGGCGGCAACGCACTTGTGACTCCTGTGGTGTTGCTTGTGTCCATGGGCGGCGGTAATTGCTTACCATCAGGCGATCCGTCTGCTCGTTTGCCGCCTGATAACATAAAAAAAAATGCCGTCAACCACACGGCATAATATGTATGTTACAAAAAAAAGTATATAAGTATGTTTATCCGTTATCTAGTACCCATGGTACAAGCTCTGCTTAGTCTGGGAATAGATGGTGATGTGTGTATGTGGTAGAATATTATATTATTATATTTGTGCTTTACTGATTGAATAACTGTCAGACAACGCACAGCCAAGAATATTGGGTGCAAGATGTTGAAATTTGCCTTGAGGACCGTAGAAGTGCACTAAGAAGGGATTACCGAAATTCCCTCGGAATCGGAAAGAAATTAATAAATAAGAGGCGAGAATTGCGCGAGTGTAGCTCCTTCCTTCCTCTAGTTACAAAACTATTTTTTAGAACTTGTTAGAAGCGTAAATTAATTGAAATTTAAACCCAAGTACAAATAATTCCGCCTACTATAGAGCCATCAATCGGTGTACACGGTGGTAATGAATTAGTCGTAAAGCGAACAGCTCGTAAGACAATTATAACGTGTCTAATAACCGCAAATTACCGGCGCGTTAACTCAATGATCACGTCGTTTATCGCGCCAATGGCCTTTTGTTATAATCAGCTGCGAATACTACGGGGTTTTGGGTGTATGTGGGATCTTTTTAGGGTCTTTGTTTGAGTTACTTTGTTTTTGTGAGAATTCTTGCTTTTCAAACGACACAAAAATAACGAGGTTCTTACTTTTCGTATACGTTCTTTGTATATTTTTGGTGTTTGTTGCAGCAGAATACAATTGTCAGGGGGTGCTTCTGTCTATTGGCCTGTCTGACCATTAGACAGGGCTTCGGGTATGCGCTCCTGGCTGTCCGAGCAACTGTAGTCACTACCCTATATCCATCCAGTGATTACAGTACCCCCCACCTACAACCCCCTTTTTCCTTGTCATACATCCTATCCCTTTACCCCGTATCTCCTATCACCCTCCTCTATAATGATAACATGAGCTAGTTAGCTAGTGATTTGAAAAGAAGACGAATAAATGTGGCATGTTTGCAGGAAACAAGATAGCCTAGTGGAGATACCAACAAACTGCCATGCAGAGGGTATCAGGTTCGAATCCACGGCGTGCACCAATGACTTTTCGGAGTTATGTGCGTATTGCCTCGGAGAGCACGTTAAGCCGTCGGTCCCGGTTGTCATAAAGATCTTTGACAGTCGTTATAGGGCGTCAGTACCTTCTAAATAAACTGACACTAGTCTAATTCATGGAATATCGCTATCCCTTCGGCTTCCGGAGGGCAGACAGGCAGTCGCTCCGTGGAAAAGCTAATATTCAGCCAAATCCGGTTAGACTAGTAAGCGGATCCCAGATTTAAACTGGGATAACGCTAAGAGGATGATGATGTTTGCAGGAAACAAGATGGAAAGGTACGAAAGCTAGGGAGATTGGTGAAGGATACAAGTTTTATTATTGTGGAAGTGATGGGAAAAAACATGGTGTGGGAATTGTGTTAGACGAAAATCTGAAAGATAGTGTGACAAGTGTAAATAGAGTTAATGATAGATTAATTGCTGTGAAAGTGATGTGGCAAGGTATTATTCTGAATGTGATAAGTGTGTATGCCCCTCAGGTGTGTGATGATTGTGAGAAAGAGAAGTTTTGGATGGATTTCGATAGCATGATGACGAATATACCGGAGAATTAAGATATTATTGTGGGAGGAGATTTTAAAGGACATGTGGAACGAACAAGTGGAGAGTATGAAAGAGTACATGGAGGTTGGGGACTCGGCCGCCAAAATTGTGAGGGAGAAGCAATTCTTCAAGTTGCTGCCGCTTTTGATCTAGCAGTTGCAAATACTTGGTTCCAGAAAAAGAGCAACATCTGATCACATATAACAGCGGCCACCACATGACCCAGATCAATTATTTCTTAAGATGTAATCGACTCACCTGGGTCAAAGCCTGTAAAGTGGTACCAGGAGAAGATTTAGTTTCGCAGCACAGGCTCCTGATGGTCGAACTTATGATTCGAATAAACTTTCAAAGAACCAAGCAGCAACTGACTCCAAAAATAAGATGGCATATTTTAGAGAAGAATGAATGTGTAGAAAAATTCAGAGAAAGAGTGGTAGATAAAATGTTAGAAATGGGCGATATGAATGATACTATTGTCAATGAGTGTTGAGAAGAGATGAGTAAATAATAATATTCTACCACATTCACACAACACCACCTTGTAAATGTATTAAGTGTGTAGCAAAGGATGTTTTAGGAGAGTCGAAAGGTAGGCGTATGAAAGATAAGGACACGTGGTGGTGGACAAATGAGGTACAGAATGCACTTAAGGAAAAGAAAGCAAGGTTTAAGGAATGGCAGCTGATGAAAGGAGGAAATAAATCTTTAAAAGAAAGTAAGAAGAAGGAATATGACGAATGTAAAAAAAGAGCCAAAAAGGCCGTAGCCATTGCTAGATCCAAAGCCCTAGATCACTTGTACGGGTTACTGGAAAAACCCGAGGGTCATAAATATTTATACAGCATGGCTAAAGCTAGAGAGAGAAAGGCGAAGGATGTATCCCATATTAAGTGCATGAAAGACAAAATAGGAGCGATTCTCATGGACGACGATAGAATAAAAGAAAGATGGAGGACATACTTCGAAAAGTTAATGAATGAGGAGAACGATTGGAGCGGAAAACTTGAGAATGAGATGATGAATATTGTTTTAGTGATGGAAATAAATAAGAACGAGGTAAAAATGGCTGTTAGTGGAATGAAGAATGGAAAAGCGTTAGGACCAGATTGAATACCAGTAGAAGCATGGAAAGCATTAGGAGATGATGGATGGGCGTGTCTAACTTTATTCTTCAATAAGCTGTTACACGAGGAGACCATACCCGAGAAATGGTGCAGCAGTTACCTGGTGCCCATTTTTGAAAATAAAGTCGATATCCAAGAGTGCAACAATTATCGGGGAATAAAGTTAATGTCTCATAGTATGAAAGTATGGGAGAGAGTAATTGAGCGACGCCTGCGTGACGAGAGTGAGATTTCGCGAAACCAATTCAGTTTTATGCCTGGTCGAGGTACGGTGGATGCCATTTTTTCGCTTCGCCAAATGTGCGAAAAATACAGGGAGGCGCATAAAAACTTGCACATGGTGTTCGACAACCTTAAAAAGGCATATGACCGAGTGCCTCGTGAAGTCTTGTGGTGGGCCCTGAAGAAAAAAGGAGTGCATGGGAAATACCTGACGTTGATTCAAGCCATGTATGCTGAATGCCGAACGCAAGTCCGATCCGCAGCTGGTTTCACAGCCAGACTCGATGTGGCCGTAGGCTTGTACCAAGGGCCTTAGCCCCTACCTCTTCCTGTTAATTATGGATGCTATATCATTGGACATACAGGAAGAGGCACACTGGTGCATGCTGTTCGCCGATGACATCGTTCTGGTAGCAGAGAGTGGACAGAAGTTGCAAAGCAAGCTGGAGGAGTGGGAGCAAAGATTGGAGAATGTAGGCCTGAGAATAAGCAAAACCAAAACGGAATATATGTTCTATGACTTTGGCGGTCTCTCCAGTCCTATACCGGTTACACTCGGCGGTACACCTCTACCAGTATGCTCCGATTTCCGCTACCTGGGTTCACTCCTGCAAGATGACGGCGAAATTGATCGGGATGTTAGTCAAAGAATCAACGCAGGATGGATGAAATGGCGACAGGTCTCAGGCACAATATGCGACTACAAAATGCCTGTGAAATTAAAGGGCCGCATGTATAAGTCGGTTATAAGGCCTGTCGTACTGTATGGAGCTGAGTGTTGGGCTACAAAGAAGATGAATGAGAAACGATTACATGTGGCAGAGATGAGAATGTTACGATGGATGTGTGGAGTGACAAGAATGGACAGAATTAGGAATGATCACGTTAGAGGTAGTATGAAAGTGGTGCCTATAGATGAAAAGGTAAAAGGGAGTCGATTGGCCTGATATGGACATGTTATGCGGAGAGATGAGATGTATGTAGGTAAAAAAGTGATGAATATGCATGTAGAAAGACGAAAATGGAGAGGATGGCCAAGGAAAAGATGGATATGAAAGAGAAAGGGGTAAGCGATCGGAGGACTGGTGATAGAGAAGTATGGAAGCGAAGGACATACTGCGCCGACCCCAAATAAATTAGGACCAGGGCAAGATAATGATGTTGCAGCAGAATACATTCATTTAAATATTAGTTTTCTTTCTATATGAATTTTCTGCCCGTTTCGTCTATGTTAAATTGGTATATATTGGTTTTCGGTAAAAAAAAATTGGTTATTATTAATTCACTACTTTATAATTTTATATATATTTTTTAATTTAGTTGTAGGATTATACGTGAGGAAGGATATCTTCATTTTGGCCGGTATCAACGCTTTACGGTTCTAGGTGGGCACAGCTGGGTCTCTTTGCAATGAATATACACAGTACAATACACTGTTTATTCGAGGTCACAAAATACAGTAACTTCACAATCTTAATATGCACACGTGGCTCGGATGGATAACTTTTGGAAACGCGGCGAAGTTGGACATAGGTAGGCCACACGTTGGTTGTTTCCTCCGCTGTGTCTGTCGCCAAAGTGTCCGTTGACAGCTTCACGTTTGCTTATAAAACATCGAATGACATCGACAGCTGTCAACTGCCGACCTCAGTGTTGCCAACCATCGTATCCGAATACGCCCAAATCTATTTAGATTTGACGTTCCGTTTTCCAATCTCCGACATACCTACGTATAATTTTAGTTGTAAATAATAGTTTAAATGCAAATAAGTATACAGTTCTAAAATAATTCAATTGAAATATAATTTATCTTTGTACAAATCAAATATAAAAATACTACCTACTGTTACTTTTTAAGTTAATCCGCTTCCCAGAATATAAATTCACTATTGGAGCAGTTAGGCAATCGATACTATGGATAAATGTATGGCATATGTATCAGACAATGACGAAACCAGTCTTTAGACTCTAAATTCGTCCGAGTAAAAAATATTGAAATATTATTTTCTACATCAACTATTGAATAAATGGAATTCAAATGGATTTTCCATTTCATTATACAGCCTCTGCAGTCTACTGCTGACATAGACCTCTCATAATGTGTGTCATAAGAGCATTATTATACCTAGAAGGATTTGGCATTCTATGTAGACTACGTTGGCCAGACGGGTTGGTAAGTCGGTATAGGCTTTGATGTTTCTTCTGCCTCTTAACAAACTAATGATTGATTCATATAATTGACTGCATGGATGGAGTAGTGATTTAAACGATGCCGCGTTACAAGTATTATGGGAATGAAGCCTCAAAACTCACATAGTTTTCTTAGAATCTGGGTATTGTTTGTATGCTTGCGATCCCAGCTGATTTTTCTAGACGGTTGGATGCCTGTTATAAATAGAAAACAAAACAGATATAGTTTTATAGTCATTGTAAATCCTGCCAACATTTCTTTAACGTAATACAGACCAATTTAAATTCGTGTGAACACTTTTGTAGATAAGTTGAGCTGATCAAGTTCTACTTAGTTAAGCCATGATATAGCTGATGAATTGATTAGCAACTACTAATAATTGTAGACGGGTTTCTGTTACTTCATCTAACCAGGTCAAATTTGACAGCATAGTTAATGATGCTGTTTGATGATTGATGAAGTAATAATTTTGGTGAATTTATACTCGTAGAAGAACGATTCCTTAGGCTTCCAGGCCATCGGATTTTCTTTATTTCGAAACGTTTTATCGGCTTGGTTCTTTAAGTAAGACGTGAAAAGGTGCTGAATTATATTAGCAATGCCAATAGTCTTAATCGAGGGGTGAGTCTAAGAAGAATAAAATGTAGTAATTTTCTAATAGTGTGTGTCCGTCTCCAACGTCTTATTTACTGTATAACCTGACGCTATTAGTAGGTAAAAATGTTGCCATCGTCGAATGACTCGAATGCAAACAATTGATGCAACTCAGCCAAGCTCAGCGTGTTAGGCTACTAGTCTAGAGTCCCTTACACGTTTTTTTAGCTACGTACTATCAGACACTTTTTTATACTTTTTATCATTTAATATATAGCTACTAAAAATGTTTAAAATTTCAAGGCTTATTTGCTTGACCCGGTTACAGAACCAAGGTTCTAATAACCATCTACCGTAAACGAAACAATGACTTTACCAGAAAAAGGCAGGATGTTTTAAAAGTTACCAAACCAAATCACTCACAAATCTGTCGCAATTTCTATTGAGAGACCCCCAAACATCATTAACAACTCACTTAATTCTTACCGACACAACTGAAACTTCCTAAAATTTAAACTTCATACAAAAGCCTGTACCAAAAAAGTCATATTATCTAACGCTTTTATTGAGGGTGAATCGATCGCAAACCCCGGAGTTTTTCAATGGTAAGAGTGAATTGAATTCTACCCATTCTACCACCCATTTTACCCACCCGAACAACGGTACAATAGAAAAAAAAAATTAAACGAACCGCTTTTAAAAGTATAGTTCAACTGGCTGGTTATTTTAATCCAATTTATTTTGTTGTAATGGACTTGAGGTATCAGAAAGTTTATCTGAAGTTATACGGTAAAGTTGCATTTTATACTTTTAAGTATTATTTGTTGTTTGTGAATCTTTATATCCATCACTTGCAAGTGAAATTGAGAGCTAAGTTCAAGAATATGCGTGGTTTTGATTTGACCAATAAATCTACACACAAATCACATGATATCCTTCCGTTGCGACGTGAAAGAACAACAAACAAACAACAAAAAACCCTTTCGTATTTAGGTATAGTATTACTATAGTTAATATGGATTTCTACAGCAGAACTCTCATATGGTATTCTACAGCAGAACCTACAATTCAACACACTGCCGAGCCTAAATAAGTATACTGAATACAGCTCAAAATGGAAACAGGATTAGAGCAGTTTCAGTTTCCAGGAAAAGCTAGCCTGAGGTATGTTTGTGCGTTGAATGCGGTTCAAAGCTTTTGAGGGAATCTCAGCTAGTGTCAAAGTATGTTGTCTGGAAGACATTCCTTTGAATAAACATAAATAAATCTACCTATGTGCTATTGGTTGCAATCGTACAGACTTAAGTTCTGTATTAATCTTCCATGAACACTTGCAGTTTTGCCATGCCCGTCTCCTGAAGATCTGTAGTTTGGTAAACACTTGCCTCTAAAAATCACTGAAATCATAACAAACTCTTAAACAAATATAACTTTGCAAAAGTTAGATTAACAGTAGTTCCCGTAGAAAGAAATGCGAATTGATGAGCTATATATGTACATATTGTGATTGGGTATTTTTAAGCGCAACCAATATGTTGCGTCACCCAATAAAAAAATAATAATGTTTATTTTTACAAGACGAGGGTAGTGATTTATATGCCAGAATATTCTGTAGGCATACACCAAGGGCACATAAGGTACCGAAACTTGTTCCCAAACTAGACTTAGGTCTGTAGTTTGTGAAGTCAAAGTCCCTGCGATAAAAGAAGAGATACTAAAATATTTTTAAACTGGGTGGTATTTTGAATATTTGGCTGTTCTAAACAACATCACCATACAAAACCCCATTTATCCGCGTGGGATTGGGAGGCCTTGGGTTCGATTTCCGGGTTGGGCAAAGTATTATTGGGTTTTTCCGTTAGTAAATTCTCAGTAGCAGCACGGAGTCTGGTAATGTGCCCGGTACGGCAATAGGCTCGCCCTCTATTACGTGGGACCTAAAAATTCATGGCGAAATGTGGGTGTAAAATTACACCCCTGCCTACCCCTTCGGGGATACAGGCGTGAAATAAAAAAAAAATAAGAATCAGTGGTAAAGTGGCAAAGTCACTCGATAACAATTCGTATCGTCAAAAGCTTTTAGCAGATGAGACCAACCGGAGGTCTTGCGTCCTGCGTTGACCATCGCATTGTTTATTTATGCTGTTCTATTGAGTTACGGAGGTAAGGAGACAGTTACAGTTGACATATCACTAGGGGCTGGGACTGATCTCGGGGTTGGGTTTGTGCAGTTTTTTGTTTTTCATATTTTGCCTTGAAATATGTTTTATATGTAAAGATTTTTGTATGTATTCTATTTCGTGCAAAAATCTTGAAAATCATTTTCAAAAGTTATTAGGTATTCCGCGTGGATTTATCATCCTATTTTCTACACTTAATTCGACAACAGAGGGACAAAATGAGAATCTAAATTCAAGCCATCGGGACCATTCAAAAACTATTTTTATCAAGATTAATCCAGCCGCTGAAGGATTCAGCAACGTGCTAAATGTTTAATAAAGAAGAGTAGCGGATACGCCATACGGTTTTCTCTTTAGATCTCGAGCTCACAATCACCTGCACCTGATTCTAGAAACACAAAGGGTTGCTTCAATTGAGAATCGAACCTACGACGCATGTACAGAAGACGAGGCTATTTAAGCCGTAAACTGGAGATATCTTATACTAATATATAAAGCTGAAAAGTTTGTTTGTTTGTTTGTTTGGTTGAACGCGCTAATCTCACGAACTGCTGGCCCGATTTGAAAAATTCTTTCACTGTTAGATAGCCCATTTATTGAAGAAGGCTATAGGCTATATAACATCACGCTATGAGTGACGGGAGCAGAGCACTAGTTTTAAATAACGCGGGTGTAACCGCGGGCATTCTCTAGTTTCAACTAATTCTCTTAAGTAAAAAAAGAGTGCAAATGGCTGCATGGTACAATGACGCATGTAGGCATCCGGGGCACATGGGGTTTATTGATGTGTTTGTCCCGGCCACTGTGTGTACGCAGTATTTTCTATACGCGCGGTAACCGCATAAATCCTGGTAAATAATCAAGCCTTTGAACTGTGAATCGGTAAGTAAATTGCTGAACGTTTGGTTTATTATGGTCACCTTGAACCTGATAAAACATATTCGCGCGTCCTCGAAGATACGCGGAAATCCCCGCGCAAAGTCGAGTCGGCGCCCGCGTCGTACGCGTATTTTCAGGGTTTAACGAACTTTCGCGACAAAATATTTACTGTAGAGTGGTAACCCAGAACGTTTTACTCACGCAGGTTTGCGAGGTCGCGTGCAATCTTGAGCATACGCAATCCGTAAAGAAAATGCCCGAGACCGCGCGGGGATTATTCCTCTCTGTCTGCGTTGACCCTTCGACGACTTAGGACGATGACGCCTTCGTGCAACGTCGCTTCGCCTCGAAGGTACCTAAGACTCGTCGTTGTAGGTTTTTGCGCCCAAGTTAATGCGTAACATGTTTAACAGAACAAAACTTTTGAAACTTCCTAATTACCTTTTCAATAAAGTTACATAATAATAAAATGGATCGGTCCCGCAAGCACGAAAAAATCTGATTAGGTATGCACAGTAAATGCACTACGTGTGACAAGGACAGACATAGTCGAGCCAAATAGAGTTGCCCCATTATGAACAAAATATTGTCAATAGTATCGATAAAAAATACGTACCGTAAAAGTTTGTTGTTTATTGTATCGACATTGTTTGTATTTAACGTTAATGTAATCGTCTTATCAATGATAGTATCGATAAAAAATACCTACGCACCGTAAAATTTTGTTGTTTATTGTATCGACATTGTTTGTACTTAACTTTAATGTAATCGTCTTATCAATGATAGTATCGATAAAAAATCCTACGCACCGTAAAAGTTTGTTGTTTATTGTATCGACATTGCGTGTATTTAACGTTAATGTAATCGTCTTATCAATGATAGTATCGATAAGAAATCCTACGCACCGTAAAAGTTTGTTGTTTATTGTATCGACATTGTTTGTATTTAACGTTAATGTAATCGTCTTATCAATGACTTTACGTTCGAAAATTTCATAGTGTGGTACAAATAAAGACGACATTTTTTAATAGGTAAACAATGACAAACATGTAAAGATATACAATTATTTAATCATTTGAAATAAGTTTATAATTATTGACTATTTTAGCTCTTTCCGTATGGTATTTTTTAAATGTTCTAATGGGTTCAACAATCTACTTAAGAATTATAATAACTATGTACTAAAACTACTGAACTAATTGAAGTATGTGAATAGTATTTCATAAACTTGTTTAACTGTGTCGTATTAGCAACACAATTAAGCAATAGCATTATTTTTAATACAAGTAAGAATGCATAGTTCGATGTATAAAAACATTTTGTGTTATTTTGTTGTTAACGTATTAACGTGTCAAAAATATCGACATTCATAGTACCTATTGCGCATCTCTATTTCCTATCCTAGACATGTCGGCGCCAGCGGTGCATCGGTGATCGGTGACTCATCAAAGGTTTGTTTAGTGCCGCAAAAACTATTGGATTAATAAGTCGATCAGATCGCGCGCGCTTATCTTAACTTTATGCGACAGTTGTTTTTGGTATTGAATTGTGTGATTGTATTTAGTTGTGTTATTTAATTGTGTTGTTGTTTAGTGAACTTTATCATTCGTTATTTTTGCAGATTCGTCAGACGACGTCAGATTTGCTCGCATGATGGTTCACTTCACTTTAATCAGCCTATTGCAGTCCTCTGCTGGACATAGGCCTCTGTCAATATGCGCCTCAATAACTAGTCCTCTGCCTTCCGCATCCAGCCCGCCCCAGCCACCTTTTTTAGGTCGTCGGACCACCTAGTCGCGTCCCAATCTTCGTTTGGCGAAACCTGGTCTCCACTCTAAAACTCGTCTACTCCATCGGTCGTCGGTCCTTCGGCAGACGTGGCCAGCCCATTGCCACATCAGCCTGATTATACGGTAAGCTATGTCGGTAACTTCAGTTGTCTTCCGGATGACATGGTTGCCTTCACCGTTTAGCAAGTGATCATTTATATTTAAATACATAAATACGTACTACTTCGAAAACAGAGTTTTGCGCGCTGACGGTTTAAAACCAAGATTAGGCTACCATAGCAAAGTCTAACCTACCTAGGTTCAATTTCCACCCATTTTATGAGTTATTTGATTGCCATACTACAAGCTCTGCTTAGTTAGTGTCCTAGAATACTTTAATATTTACTTTTTTTTCAGTAAAACCTAGTGGTATACCCATGCATACAATGCAAGCAAATGAACTCCAACGTCCAATTCAGTATGGCCACAAGGAGGATAAACCCTTGTTCAATCAAATTAATTACTATGAGTGGCTTTATTAGTTCACGAAGCCCCTGTGCAGTGGTGGAAAATTAGGGGTTAATTTGCTATCTATTCGGTACAGGGCATAAGTCTATTGGGCCATTTGTGTGGTTTTATTTGTGTAGTTAGAATAGAGATTTAGTGTTTTGAGTATATGAATAAAATATTTTATTTATTAATTAAAGTGATGGTAAATTTTGTTAAATTATAACATAACATAACTTCACGCCTTTATCTCCGAAGGGTTAGGCAGAGGTGTAATATACACCCACACTTCGCCAGTTATATTTCGATCCCAATGTAGAAGAGGGCAAGTCTATTGCCATCTATCTACGGGGCACATTATTAAGCGAGCGATAATTAACATTTTTGATACACACATAACTTAATAAACACACATAACTTCGAAATTTCACAGGTGTGTGCCTGGGGTAACTGCGGACCGAAGCCGAGACTTTCGTCTCGGTTCCGAACACCACTAGGCTATCGCCGCTTTTTATAGTTATAGTTAAGCCCTATAAAATTATAGCTAAGCCGAAAAAGACCATGTCGGGATACTTAACATACTTTCCTTTCAACATTTGAACTTTGTGTCGGCTGCTTTGATTGAGTTTTTGTAAAAGGTTTAGTCCTAATGTGGGAGTTGTATTTAAATTATAAAAATGTAATGGATCAAGACACGACTTCATTTCAATCAACAATTTTAGGGACTGAATATTGTTCTGGGGTTTAATTCACAACATAGGAAAGACTCCACTTTTACCACTACATATTCAGAGCAGTCAAATATCTACGCTATGATAAAAACGAATGTATAAACACCCACACTAACGCAGGTACCCACCGACACTGCGGCACATCTCTTAACGCCCACGTAATACGGGTGAGACTATTATCATCTAATACGGGTAGTTTCTTACTCTATTACTGAAAATTTCTAAATGAGAACTAGGTTTTATTTAAAAGCTATAATAAGACACTAGAATTCCTTAACCCGGCCCCTAGTTCAATGAACGAGTAAGGTTACTAAATAAATAGATAATAAATCATCTTCACCCTATTGGCATCCATGGCGCCTTGGAGCCCAGGGTCTGTTTACTGGTCTAACCAGATATGACAGAATATATTTTATATCCACATAGAAATTGCCGTGAGACCTCAGCAACTCGAAGCGATTGCGATATTCCATGGCTTAGAACGGGTTCAGTTTATTCGAGAGTACTGACTCCCTATAACGACTGTCAAAGATTCATGACAACCGGGACTGACGGTATAACATGCTCACCGACGCACGGGGCAAGTGAACCCATCCAAAACACAAATTATTCTGATTGGCAGTTCCAGAATGATATCCAAGGTCAACTGGTCACAGTTGCCTGAGATTCAGTTCGACGGCAAAATATTAACTATCTCAGATAACGTAAAAAACCTGGGGATTTATCTAGATAAAACTTTATCTTGGGGATGTCAAATATAGGAGACAAGTCGAAGGCTGTTTGCCTCAGCTGGGTCGTTGCGTAGGCTGCGGAACTTTCTTCCCACAACCACCAAGATTGCGCTTGCACAATCCTTGCTTCTCCCAATACTCGATTATGCCGATGTCAGCTATCTTGATCTTAATGAGGACCAACTTGACAAACTGGAGCGTCTCCAAAACTTCTGTATTAGATTCATTTTTGGTTTACGCAAATATGATCATGTATCTGAATTTCAATCCAGACTCAAGTGGCGCCCAATTCGTCTTCGCCGGAATACTCATATTCTTACGCAACTGTATAATGCGCTGTTCAATCCTAATAGCCCCATGTATCTCAAAGAACGTTTTAAGTTCCTTCATGACACACATTCAAGGACCTTGAGGTCGTCAGTGGATCTGAGACTGCGGATGCCAACACATTCCACAAACTTCTACGATAAATCCTTTGCCGTTCAGGCTGTACGTTTGTGGAATGCACTGCCAATTGAGATTAAGCAAGCAAAATCACTCAACATATTTAAAGACGCACTAAAGAAGCACTACCTGTCATTTTAATCGAAATTCTCTCGATGTATTTATTTATTTATTGGTTCTGTACTTTGCATTGATATCATTATAATATGGATATGTATGTATGTATAGCTATGTATTATATGTATAGTCTGTATGTATAATTTTATATGTTTTATAAGTATAGGTTGTATGTATATTAAGTATTAAGTATTTGTATGTATAGGCGATATATACTTACACATGTATGTATATTCTATTTAATAACTATTAGTGTCCTTATATATCTGGTCACTACACCATCAAATTTGTCTTTTTCAGTTTGTCCATCCTAAGGTTGCCTGGAAGAGATCGCACTTTGCGATAAGGCCGCCTTTGTGCATTTACTATTTGTATACCAATTACCTAAATTTTAAGCTATTGTACCAACTGTATTTGCACAATAAAGATTTATCTATCTATCTATCTATCACGGGGCGAACGATAATTAACAAATTAGTTCACATATAACTTCGGAAAGTCAGTGGTGCGCGCCGAGGATTCGAACCCTCTGCATGGCAGTCTGTTGGTATCTCCACTAGGCTATCGCTACCTCAACCTACAACCTAAACAATAAATATAGCAATACAAAGGCCATGACCACGGATGTACTGAACTAGCGCTAAGCACAGCCTTTTAAAAGCTTATACTAAATATACCTTATCTTAGACACGAAAAATAAATACGAACAACCGTTAAAGTTTCCTCTAGTTTCGCTAGCTAAAGGATCGGTATGGGCAAGTCCCATCCGAGCGGCAGGTGTAAAAACAGTGAGATAAACCGACCGAAACCGGATGCCACCGCACTGAAAGACGCGACGCGAGGAGCGCTCGAATTCTAAAGCGCTCTGAGATCGGGCATGTTTTAGTTGGTGAGGAGGGCTTACTTTTTCGGCTGTTATGTTGATGAATCACCTTAGTTGATAGAAACATTTTAAAAAGCCTCGTTGCTTATATTATGAATGGTCGCCTCGATCGTGGACATATAAATCATAGAGTTAGATTACTGAGCTTTTAATGTCTGTCAGCTTTTTACGTAAGATTCGCTTCCTCAAGAACAGTTCTCATTAGAATTCTGAACTACTTTGAGTTCGGGTATGTTTTGGTTTGTGAGTTTTGGTCTGAAGCATTTTGCTCTCGGAGTCGCTTCAGTACCTACACAAATAGGATAGAATCAAGGACCTTATCTTTTTATAATTGATAATATCAGTACCGGGCTTACAGTCTGTTTATTCGCGACTGCTCTACGTTTTCTATTTATCTCCTTGCAGGATTTGTAATTTGTGATTTGATTTTCAGTAATTTCAGTTTGATGATTTAGAACGCCATAGACGTAATCCATTTGCTTTTTGCTAAAATTGTGCCAAAGCGTACTCTAACGCAACGTTCCTCTAGAACTCTGAAGTGCTCTGAACTTGGGTATAAGCTGGCCTACCAAATTATACCTATGGATATTTCTTGTAGTGAGAGTTTTAAATACGAATTTAAAGCTTTTTAAATTGCTGTTAGCAATAACTATATATGGGCAGGATACAAGTGTAAACTGGTGCATAGTAGGTGAACGCGGTATTCCCAAAAATCATCATCCTCTTAGCGTTATCCCAGTTTCAATCTGGGGTCCGCTTACTAGTCTAACCGGATTTGGCTGAATATTAGCTTTTCCACAGAGCGACTGCCTGTCTGACCTCCGCAACCCGAAGGAATAGCGATATTCCATGGTTTAGACTAGTGTCAGTTTACTTAGAAGGTACTGACGCCCTGTAACGACTGTCAAAGATCTTCATGACAACCGAGACCGACGGCTTAACTTAAAATTCAATGCGCACATAACTCCGAAAAGTCATTGGTGCGCGCGGTATTCCCAAAAATATTGATCAAAAATCAAATATGACTCTTAAACAAACTTAAATTACTGCAATCAGATGGTTTTGCATACATCGATAAAGCAACACCAAAACATACCGCACCTCAGAGCACTTTAAACACGAAAGCTGTGAGTATTTCACAACAACGCGTCCAGTAGTGTAGATAGAACTGTTTCTAAGAAGCTCACTTTACAGGCTGCGGGGAAAGACTCAAACTTGCTTACACTGCCACGAAAACAAACCTATACAAATATATTACAAGCAGTTTATCGCCACTCTTAGGAATCTTTGCCTTTTCGAACTTAAAAACTGTGAATAGAAGAAACTGTAAATGTAGGTACCTAAACCATATCTTTCTTCTTTTCGTGTGAGTGTGTGGCCAACTCTGGTGTCGGAGTTATTCAGCTCGTCTTAGGATCGGCGCATACGGGCCACCGACCACAGCCACTGGTGGCCAGCGACAGCCACTTAACACATTTTTTCATATATTTTACTTCTGAAGCGAGTAGCCGCCACCGGCAACACGTGTGCGGCGCGCCTATACAAAATATATGAAAAAAATGTGTTAAGTGGCTGTGGTCGGTGGCCCGTTTGCGCCAACCCTTAGGGCCTCCGATATGGCCTAGCGATCCTTGTCCTGAGACAAACACCGGGACCGTCAGCTTTACGTGCTCTCCGAAGCAAGTTAGGGCTCTGATGTAAATGCCACACGCGGTCACCCATCCAAATGGCGACCAGTGCATGCGTTACTTAACATTGCCGATCTACTACGAACGGCCAAGTCTCGCTATGAGCGCTACAAAATTGGTGAATTATATGATGCGTATATTATAGTTCTATTCACCTACATTATTATCGTCCTATATTTGTTCGCTCCAACTAGAACTCAAACATAGTAAGTGTTTGAGTTCCAGTGTTAACCTGAATAATATTAGGGTTCTGTTTTAACTGTTCTAAGCTGCAATAATATAATTTTAACTAATTGTTTACCAAACGGAAAGTATATTTAAAGAAAAACATAATTTTCCAAACTGGCTAATAAATTACGGAGGTCCGAGGTAACAAACATAAGAAATACAACCCAACTAATATCCTGCTACTTTTTTTTTGATGTCGGTTAAAAATCTTTTTAGTTTCGCTTTGCTGCTGTGTGGCAGTCCGCGATTTTAGGTCTACAGGTATTTGATAACTCAATTTGCACATGGATATACACTTTGTCAAAACTGTATTGGCAATAGACACAATTTGAAAACTATTTACTGCTAGTTAGTGTATGAGCATACACATAATGCGAAAGTATTGATTGGATACGTAACGGACTGCCGAGACGATGGTCTCGGGATCAAGCCACAGGTACATTGCATTAAGTAATTTAATTTTAAAATTGCCATTCATAAGCGTCACCTTGTGACCTAGATGAATAAATGATTTTTGACTTTGTACCCCGGGCACACACCACCGACTTATATCACGTATTACACGAAGTTATGTGTAAAACATAACTGGCGAAGTGTGGGTGTGTAATACACTTCTGCCTTACCCTTCGGGTATCAAAAGGAGTAAAGTTTTCTTTTTTACATTCTGCCATTTCGGCATGACTATTCGATGAGCCATGTTGGCAACTTTGATACTTCTGCGGAATAAAAATAGCAGCAACAGACCGGCAGGAAGGTTCTGGAATGGCGACCACGCACCGTAAGATAGGAATCTAATTGGTATCATGGGAAGTGGTGAGATGCGGGTGGTTCAAGATTAGTCAGAGTGGAGAGTCTTGGTAAGGTTTAAATTTAGCAGTGGACGTCCCTAAGTGACGATGATATATATATAAGACGTCATAAACATCATGACCAAACCATTTTTCCATTCTAGTCACGTCATCCTAGACTTCTTACACTATAGCAATAAAGCTAGAATTTAGGCTTTTTCCAACAGCCATTCAACTAGAAGAAACTACAAAACAATCTTCCACTAATGATCTTACAACGAAATATTCCACCGTACATTTTTATTCACGCTGCCTTTCCTTCCACTTAGGAATAACGAGCTTGCTTATGAAGTCATAATATTTAAACAGTTCCTATGAGAGAGGGGAGCTTATGGCTATTATCAAGGGATGCATTATTTCTGTCCATAAACACCATGATAGTCGATTTGTTTACCTTGGAACAATTTACTTGAGAAGGTGTTTTATGTTTTGATAAGGTGCGAATATTTATATATTTGAATGATCTGATGGCTTTAGTAGTAATCTCAGTTATTATTTAGATTTAGGCTTTGCCGATTTAGAAAGAGGAATTAATTTAAAGAAAACTTAGCACTTGGACGATTCCGTAGCGAGACACTTTATATAATTATATGTCAACAGCAAACACCAAGTACATCGCGATAGACAAGAATTTGACACAAAGTGTATTCCCGCGTGGGTAACGACACGTATCACACTGGCAATGGAGAAGTAACAATTAATCATTGAAATAATTGGTCGCAAGTTGTATACCAATTTTTACGATGGATCTGAAAAGTTCACTGTGGTGTCAAATAAGTAAAGAATGACGATCGAATTTGAATTCTATTCTTAGCAATTTCAAAGTGATTATTTCTTATAAATTACAATTGTAGGTAAATGTAATGTATTTCAGCTCATATGACACAATTATTAATTCCAATAGGTATGATGCTATTTTTTTAACTAAACTAGTTTCATGAGAAAAATTTCGACCATTTGATAACACCTTTCGTAACCTTGTACAAACCGTATTCCGTATAGCCATAGTTCTCGGGTATACCTAGTATTATTTGATAATATCAACCTTGTTTATATACCTGTCCCACTACTGGGTATAAAATGTTGGCCATAATCCACCACACTCTCCAAGAGTCTTATCAGTCTATACATATTTTTCGAGAACATTATAGGGAACTCCGAGACATGCAAATATCCTCACGATGATTCCCTTTACCGTTTAACAAGCGATAATAATTAACAATAGGCTTCTGTCCTAAAATGTAATTAGCGATTGATTCGTTCCATTATTAGATGTTAAACTGAAATACCAGAATTTTTCTTCAAAAATCGATCAGCAACATTACTAATTACAGCTTTTTAAAAACCTTTTTGAATTTGACACGAAAACGCTGTAAACCATAATGGCGGTTGAGTGATATCACAAAGTCCAAAACAAAACAAACCGTGAATGAAGTCTGGTCTGGTGTACCCACTTTTATTTTGTTATATTTGATTTGACAGGTAGAAAGTTTGACGTTTTAGTTGTATTTACTACTAAAACGTCAACAACATGAATGGCGGACGTACTATTTGATGTAATGCTCTCTGATTGGTGTTCACTGTCACAAGAATAAATACATTATTTTTAGTTTTAGAATTCTAAAAATTACATTAATCTTACCTTTTTATAATAAATACCTAATAAACTTTATTGCCATCTTAAAATCATAATGAATCTATACATACTACAATCAAACGGATTTATTCTTAGTGGACACAAGCCTATTGAATACGCACATTACTTCGAAAAGTCAGTGGTGCGTGCCGCGGGTTTGAACCCGACGCTTTGTGGCAACCTGTTGGTCCTCCCATTCAGCTATCGCTACCATAATATAATGTTTATATAGTCACCATCATAGTTATAGCGTTACCACAGTTGCATCTACGACATTTGTCTTGGAGTCCCGGGTCTTCTGGTAAAATTAGATCCGACAGAGTATTAGCTTTTCCTCAGAGCGATTATCGTTTGATATCCACAACTCACATGGATAGCAATATTCCATGACTTAGACCAGTATCAGCAGGTAGGTATATTTAACGGTAACACCCCATGACAACTATTTAAGATCTTCCTGACGCCGAGACTGACTGCTTAAGTAGCGCTCTTGGATGCACGGACCAAGCGATAATTATAACATATATATGATGACTTGGAAAAGTCGGTGTTTCGCGCCAAGGCTTGAATACTGATACCTTCTGTATAGTAGACTGTTGATATCTCCACTAGGATATCGATTCTCTCTATATGTACCTATATAGTAATAATACTTAAATGATCAGCGTATAGGCCGTATCCCCCACGTCTTGCCCTTAGGCTGTTAGACCCAAACTTGTATTTTTCTTAATAATCCCAACTGACCTTTAGAAAATGCTTTTACGAGCATTTGCTTCTTAAAATATTTCTTCATTTGTAATTTAAAGCGTTTGTTTGTCTGTTTGCGTAGGACGAGACTTAGCTATCAAACTAGAAGTGTACTCAAAGGAATACGGTGCGTACTGTAGAATGGAATGGTCGAGGTACAATAATTAGATTTGCTTCGTTTGAATTGAACTGTAGAGTTGTTTTAGAACCTGTTTACTGTTTTATTTAAGTCTGGCAACTGATATTTTAATAGTATTTGAGAGGCTGTCAAACGCAGCCTCGATAGCGAGGTCTGGCGAATTTGGGTTAATATTTTACTCGTCATTCTTACTGTGAATTGTTGGATTGTTAAGTATATCTGTCATCGTAATTGTAATGTCTACCGTCTTATTATAAACATATTCAATCACCTGCCTGCGATGAAAAAAAGCGGCAAGGAAGAAGCATTCTGATGATGATGACACACAATGTGACAAGACAATGTTACTAAATAATTGGCAAGCGTATATAATCATGTTGTTGCTATTTACAAAACTTATGAGCACTGAGTAATACCCTGGCGAAGCAGGAATCAGTTGTTGTATTGTTTGAATTAATATGAAAAATTACACACCACATACATGAGTTAGCGGTAAGTATCTTCTAATATAACCGTTACTGCACTGGAAGCGTTATTATAGAAGGAGAGCTGGCATCAAGTTTGGGTAGGTATTTGAGGCAAGCTGAAAACTTGTCTCATACTTCTCCTGTTATAGTATTACACGGAACTGCGCTACTGACTAAATCTTCGGGCTTATGTTTTTTTTTCTTCTTTAAACATTAAACTACACCATGTAAACATTGCACGTTGCCTCAAATACGTACATTTTTGGAAAAAAAATTGCTATAGCTCCGCTACTCGCCAGCCATTTCTGCAGTCTGTTAATAGGTTTGGTCTGTTAGTCCTGTAATAGGAGAGGTATGAGGCAAGTTTTCAGCTTGCCTAATATACCTACTCAAAATTGATGCTAGCTCTCGGACCATTAGTGTAATTGCCACACGAGACAAGAAATAGTATAATTCAAGAAAATGTTAAACCTGGATATTCTTTGATTTTATTTCATGTCTGAATGCGACGCAGTATAATGAAAACATGACCCTAAATGGGCATTATATTTGGCACCAAAATCATTAACTTGTCTGATATAAAAAATCACTCGCCAATCAAAGCCGAGCTGACCATCTGACCGATTTCTCTCAAACATCTTACTGATTCAGCAAAAATGCTCATCCACCGCAAATGAAGGTTTCCGACATCCGACAGCCGACAAACATCAACAGATTGATCAATGTTGCCACTATATTGCGTAGCCTGGGGCTGTGTCACTCACACTTTGAATACCAAGTGGCTGGATTTATTTTACTATACCTACAGCTATCCCGCAGTCAGCGTGCACGCTTTTATCGTCTTTGTGGTGAAGCGGCCATATCTTAACGTTAGGCCACGAGAGCGGCGGTGACAGAAACGCTTTGAATGCACAGTGCAGTACGGCGTTGCGCTCGCTGACAGCTGTAGGAGTTGCACAGTGTGAAAAGATTTGTGATTCACGAATCGTTCCAAGTTTAAGTTGTATTGTGAAATACTAGAATGATCATTCGTAACTTGTTGTTTTCATTTACCCGGAGTTATGACTCTCTACCAGATCTGTAAGCCGACAGTTATTAGTTATTCTAGAGATCGCCAATGATGAAAAAAAAATTCAACCTGGATGGCTAACATCGTCTCAATGTCAGCATCAATTTATTAAATGGCCAAACTCTCGTTCTTTACACAAGATCGTAAAAAAGATTTCATTTTCACTTTCATGCAGCACAAGATTTATGCATTTAGCGATTTTACACCCAAAGAAACTCAATTAATCAACTCAGAATTCTAATTTCATCTCAAATCTTGATTCACACCCACAGATGGCGCCGTGTTTTTAATTACGTATGTCAACCTGCTACAGTATAAAGACCTTTCATTATCGCCTCTCTAATCGATCCTAAGCGGGTACTAATCATTATTTTTTCTGTCCTTTTTACCCGTCGTACCCTCTGCGGGTAGCCGCATCACCATCTTGCTTTGACAAGGGTGCATTGCATTAAATCTTACTGAACGCAATATAAAGCATGATGAATGCTTTTGATATTGTGTAAGGTCAACCACTCATTGCTACAACGTTTTCATTATGAAGAAGTAAGTAATGAAAATTGAAGTTAATAAGACTGATCGTTAGATGCAGCTACTAAAGTGTGACTTGGTTTGCTGTTCGTTATAGATTGGCAAAGTTAAGCAACGTTTTTAGAGGTCATCATTTAGATGGGTGACCTTTGATTGTGGCATTAACTTCAAAGTACTGCCTTTCTTTGGAGAATAAGTAAATCTGTCGCGAGTTCATGCTTAAGTCTTATAACAAGAATCTTTTGGTTATAGCACGTAAAGAAAGAAGGATCGTTTTTGTTTGTTTGAAATTGTCTTAGGGGAAATTATGTACCAAGTACTTTTTTTCAAATCTCCCATATTTGGGGTGTACTGCATTCGTGATCAAGGTGCTTGCAACAGTGCCGAAATATCGTATACTCGAGGGAAAGTTACGTGGTTAAAAGTAATGTCAATGACTCCGAAAGTTTAAATTAATTTCTTGCTTTTGCCTTTATTGCTTTTTTGTTAAAAATAATGAAATTTATTACAGGATATCTGTTTTTTCGGAATCATTTATTTAAACTGCTAATACTAAAACCACAATGAAATTTTATTGAAATTTATTTAGATTCTAATAAACACATAATACTTGCGGATATCATTTGAATATCAAATAAAACATTCACAAAGAATGACGCATTTGTATTGGTATCGACATTTGTAAAAAAAAATTTATGGTGAGACCAATATTTATCTGTAATTGAAATAGAAAACATGAACACTTTTTCACAAAGTAGAACAAAACCATTTATTTGAAATCGTTTACCACATGATTCTTTGTAAACGAAAACTATTTCATTCCCGCATGTATTAATTTGAAGCCGTGCTAAAATAATTCATTTTGTCGAGCGCTTTACAAAATCGCTAATCGCTTACGCGTGTGTGCACGCGTTTTGAGTGGCCCACCATTAGATCTGTTGCATCAAACATTTCCGAGTAGCGTTTACGGCTTTGCAAATGTTCTGTAGTACATTTTTTTACGGCGAAAAGCTGTTTTTTCCACGTAACTCTTCAAGCGTGCGTCCCTTGTAGTCGTTCAGAGGGTTTATCAAGCGGTTCTCATAATTTTGACGAGATTTTGCCAGTATTAAAAACTTGATTGTAAGTTTGACTTGATAATTAACAATTTAATACTAAGGTTTCATCAGGAATTTTAATACGGTGGTTAAGTATTCTTAAATTTTCTTATTTTTCGCGTATCTTTCTTGATTTTTTTCTTTCATAAGAACCTTCTCCAGACAATAACAAAGACAACAAAAAAGAATTAGCGAAATTGGTCTAGCCATTTACGCGTGATGCCGTGGCCAAGAGAAAAGGGATTCATATTTATATATAGAAGATTAAGATTATTTACAATACAAGGCGAGTTCTAAACTTGCATACTTTTTTAAGAACTTGCTGTTGGGGTCTTGTTCTCTTTCGTGAACCCGGTTTTTTTTAAACGAAGTTATCCCAACTGCAACCCGCGATCGGCTTACTGGTCTGACCGGATTTGACTGAATATCAGCTTTTCTACAGAGCGACTGCCTCCGCAACTAAAGCCGCAATCTATGTACCATTCTTTAGATTAGTGTTTATTCAGGTACTTACTGACTCTTTATACCGACTGTCAAAGACTTTAATGACAGCTGGGACCGAGGCATTTACCTATACAAGTATATAATCTGTCTAATATTGTATTATATTTGTGCGTTGCTGACTGACTGACTGTCAGACAACGCACAGCCAAGAATATTGAGTGAAAATTGCTGAAATTTGCCTTGAGGACCGTAGAAGTGCACTAAGAAGGGATTACCGAAATTCCCACGGAATCGGAAAGCAATTCATAAATTTTAAGAGAATGCGCGAGTGTAGCTCCTTCCTTCCTCTAGTTACAAAACTATTTTTTAGAACTTGTTAGAAGCGTAAATTAATTGAAATTTAAACCCAAGTACAAATAATTCCACCTACTATAAAGCCATCAATCGGTGTACACGGTGGTAATGAATTAGTCGTTAAGCGAACAGCTCGTAAGACAATTATAACGTGTGTAATAACCGCAAATTACCGGCGCGTTAACTCAATGATCACGTCGTTTATCGCGCCAATAGCCTTTTGTTATAATCAGCTGCGAATACTACGGTGTTCTGGCTGTGTGGAATCTTTTCAGAGGTTTTGTTAGAGTTGGTTTGTTTTTATGTGAAGAGCAATTCCTTCTTATTAACTGACTTCAAAAAAGGAGGAGATTATTATTTTGGTTTTATATTTTTTGTGATGGTTACTTCAGAACACTATTGTTTGTAAGTGGATTTCTTTCTCGCATTAGGATGATAATCAGGAAGATACAGCCTTTGCTCTCGAAATGCACCTGTGATATTATACTTAATTAAATTGAATCGGTCATTTCAAAAACCTCTTAAGTCACAAAATTATAATTTTTCAGAAATCAATAAAAACTGTTTCATAAACAAACAAATGAATTTTAAAGGATTTTTTAATGTTTAATTTAGTATTTGAGTGGTAAAAAATTATAATAGCGTGTAACCTTTTGCAGTTTATTAATAGAAATAATGAAAAAAACCTGAGAAACAGTTCTTGACTTATGTTGTTTTAGCGAGAAATAGGGTAAGTGGTATATAATTTAACCAAAACAATCGTAGTAATCATATTTTTTATTGCTTATAATTAAGAATTACACTTAAAAATAATCTTATTAACATTTTACATGTATTAATTTGTCATGTTTTAATATCTTTATGGTACATAGCCATATTCTCCATCATTCTCATCTGGATTATCTTCAACATTTGTAGTTGGCCAGCTAAAAATGTTGTTGTAAAATGGCCTATGGCCCTCTTCCAGAATGCTATCTTGAACTTGTTTTAAATCGTCTATGTTTTTTTATTGGTGGCCACTTTCAAATCATAGGCTTTGGTTGATGGAAGTGAAACAGAAGTTGTTATTTTTTTTATTAATGAGAATGAATGTTTAATCAATCCATCAATATATTTCTCGGCTATGATAGTTCTTTTTCGAACTGAATCATGCTGAAAACTCATGTATGTTGAAGGTGCAAATGACTTTTTCTGGTCCTTTGGGACTTTTTCCAAGAGATTCAGTTGACAAACATATTTTTTGTACAAATTTGGCCACCATTTCTTAAATTATAAAACATCTTCAGTTTTAAGCTCTATGACTGTAAATGTTGAGCTGGAGTTCGAAACCAAATCATTGTATTCTCCTGGGACGTAGATACGACCATGCTTTCGAACATTTTTTTTTATGACTCCAAAATCACGATACATGCAAAAAACTCTTAAGTCACTGACTAATGTTGTTTATGCAATGAATGTCATTCACGCGGTATTATTAAAAGAGGAAGGAATCTATTGACTTAAGTTGTTTTCACCCAGAATACGCATCTACCTTTAAGGAACCATTTTCAGCAAAAAAAAGCATTTTGGAAAAAATGTGACTTAAGTGGTTTTTGAAATGACCGATTCAATTGTAGTCTTTGGTGTGGGAAGCAATGGAATATTTAATTAAAATTACTTTTATCATTTAACAAACGAATTCTAATAAAATTTAACTAAATTGATTTTTTTATAGACTCACGCCGGTATCCCCGACAGGGTAGGCAGAGGTGGAATATTAAACCCACGTTTTGCCATGAATTTTTAGGGGGCGAGCCTATTGTCGTACCGGGCACATTACCAGACTCCGGGCTGCTACTGAGAATTTCCTAACGGCAAAACCCAATAACACTTTGCCCGACCCGGGAATCGAACCCGAGACCTCCCAATCCCACGCGCATATTTATGCCGCAAGACCAACGAGGCAGTCTAAATTGACAGTGCAGTAATTTACACATGTTTAACAAGTGTCATAACACTTGGTTCGATCCCTTTAAGGGTAACACATTGTGGGACTCACAAAGTTTTGATTCGAAGCTAGAATT
Organism: Euclidia mi; assembly: GCA_944739405.2. NCBI lineage: Eukaryota > Metazoa > Arthropoda > Insecta > Lepidoptera > Erebidae > Euclidia > Euclidia mi. The sequence goes on along the minus strand of OX123188.2, from coordinate 7,849,559 downwards.
ATTTTTGTGTCCGTTGATTGAGTGCTTGTTTTCCCAGCTGATATATTTTTAGTTGCCTTTGGCTGTCTTTAAATAGAAACAAAAATTAAATCGTTATCGTTTTATACAATACAGTCCAATTTACATTTGTGTGAACACATGAGTCGAGTTGATCAAGTTCTACTTAGTTAAGCCATGATATGGCTGCTGCTTCAATTAGCAGCTACTTATAATCATATTGACGGGCATCTGTAACTTGATCTAACCGGTTCAAATTCGATAGAATAGTTAATGATGCTGTTTGATGATTGATCAAGGAATAATTTTGGTGCATTTATACTCGTTGGAATAAACAACGCCGAACATGAAAGCATTTGATTCTTTAGGCTTCCAGGCCATCGGATTTTCTTTATTTCGAAGCGTTTCATCCCTTGGATCTTTAAGTAAGACGTGAAAAGGTGCTGAATTATATTAGCAATGCCAATAGTCTTAATCGAGGGGTGAGTCTAAGAAGAATAAAATGTAGTAATTTTCTATAAGTGTGTGTCCGTCTTCACTGTTACCATCGTCAAAAAATGTTGCCATCGTCAAATGACTCGAATGCGAACAATTGATGCAGCTCACACAAGCTCAGCGTGTGAGGCTACTAGTCTAGAGTCCCTTGCACGTTTACAGCTGTTTTCTGACGCTTTTTAATATTAAAATTTATTGTCATTTAAGGTTTAACTAGTTTTACTCCTACAAACTGTTAAAATTTCAAGGCTTATTTGCTTGACCCGGTTACAGAACCAAAGTTCTAATAACCATCTACCGTAAACGAAACAAAGACTTTACCAGAAAAGGCAGCATGTTTTAGAAGTTACCAAACCAAATCTTCACAATTCTGTCGCAATTTCTATTGAGAGACCTCCAAACATCATTAACAACTCACTTAATTCTTAACGTCACAACTGAAACTTCCTAAAAATTGAAAATTCATACAAAATGCTGTACCACAAAAAGGTATATTATATAACGTTTTTATTGAGGGTGAATCGATCGCAAACTGCGGAGTTTTTCAATGGTAAGATTGAATTGGATTCTACCCATTCTACCACCCATTTTACCCACCCGAACAACGGTACAACAGAAAAAAAAATGGCTGAAAACGAACCGCTTTTAAAAGTATAGTTCAACTGGCCGGTTATTTTAATCCAATTTATTTTGTTGTAAAGGACTTGAGGATTCAGGAAGTTTATCTGAAGTTGTACGGTAAAGTTGCATTTTATACTTTTAAGTATTATTTGTTGTTTGTGATATCCATCACTTACAAGTGAAATTGAGAGGCGTGGTTTTTGATTTGACCAATAAATCTACACACAAATCACATGATATCCTTCCGTTGCGACGTGAAAGAACAACAAACAAACAACCAAAAACCCTTTCGTATTTAAGTATAGTATTGCTATTAACTATAGCAATGTATGGATTTTCTATGATTATACAAGTTCTAGTTTATGCTTAATTCCCGTGTATTCCTCTCATGTGGTATTCTACAGCAGAAACTACAATTCAACATACTGCCTAGCCTAAATAAGTATACTGAATACAGCTTATAATGGAAACAGGATTGGAGCAGTTTCAGTTTCCAGGAAAAGCTAGCCTAGCTAGCATGCCGGAGGTAAATTTGTGCGTTGAATGCGGTTTTCAAAGTTTTTGAGGGAATTTCGGCTAGTGTCAATGTATGTTGGCTGGTAGACATTCCTCTGAATATAAATAAATCTACCTATGTGCTATTGGTTAGAATCGTACAGAGTTTTAAGGTTCTGTATTAATCTACAAGGAACACTTACAGTTTTGCCGTGCCCGTCTCCTGAACAGCTGTAGTTTGGTAAAGACTTGCCACTAAAAATCACTGAAACCATAACAAACTCTTTAACAAATATAATTTTGAAAAGTTAGATTGATTGTAGTTCTCGTAGACAGAAATGCGAATCGATGAGCTATCTACATATTGTGATTGGGTACTTTTAAGCGCAACATTGTGCGTCACGAAATAAAAAAAAATGTTTATTTTTACAAGACGATGGTAGTGATTTATATGTCAGAATATTTTGTAGGCATACTCCAAGGGCGCATAAAGTACCGAAACTTGGTCCCAAACTAGAGTTAGGCCTGTATTTTTTTTATGTTGATAGGTGGCAAACGAGCAGACGGATTGCCTGATCGTAAGCCATTACCGCCGCCTATGGACACAAGCAACACCACAGGAGTCACAAGTGCGTTGCCGCCCGTTGGGGTTGGGAATGGGGATAGGATGAGGAGTGGGATGAGGGAGAAGGAATAGGGGATAGGGCCTCCGACACTCTCACTCACAGAACGAAACGCAACAGTTTAGGTACCGGTACTTTACGTCGATTTTTTGTGAGAGGGTAGTACTTCCCCGGTTGAGCCGGCCATTAATGCTGAAATCAGCACGGCTCTACTACCTTTTTTTTTGTTTTACGAGGTGGAAAATCCTTTCGGATCTCCAACTCTTGGGGGAAATAAGAGCCGGAGTATGTGGTGTTTCCACTAAAAACCACCTCGACTTTCTCCATGTACCCGTGTGTCGGAGGGTAGGGCATCGCCGAAGCATTCGTCGCCACGTCGTGGAGGACGGCAACGCAACACCGCATCTCCTCTTCCTCTGCGGCCCGACCCGACGCATCGAATGGTGCGCCCCCACGCGGAGCGTCCCCTCCTGGATCCCTCTTAGCTTCACCGCGGATGATCAATCCACGGTTACTGACTGGTGGGGGGCCCACCACGACAAGGTGGAGATCCCACGGGGGGAAGGCTCTACTACCTATAAAATTCTGTATTTTGTGAAGTCGAAGTCCCTGTGATAAAAGAAGAGATACTAAAATATTTTTAAACTGGGTGGTATTTTGATTATTTGGCTGTTCTAAACAACATCACCATACAAAACCACATTTATCCAAACGAAAGAATCAGTGGTAAAGTGGCAAAGTAACTCGATAACAATTCGTATCGTCAAAAGCTTTTAGCAGATGAGACGTTGCGTCCTGCGTTGACCATCGCATTGTTTATTTATTCTGTTCTATTGAGTTACGGAGGTAAGGTACTGGGGACAGTTACAGTTAACATATCACTAGCGGCTGGGAATGATCTCGGGGTTGGGTTTGTGCAATTTTTCATTTTTCGTTCATCACTTTTTTACCTACTAGGGATGGACATTTCTAAAGAGTTTTACAAAGCATTGAAATCTTTTTTATATGTAAAGAATTCTCAATTTAAATATAAATAGGTTATGCTCCGTAATTACACACGGTTATATTAAATAGTTTTACTCGATAACGGAAAAGTATCAAGATTGTATTTAATTAATTTTAAGCTTAAAACTGAGTTTTTATTCTTGTATTAGTTGACAAAATACAGTACTTACATAGACAGTATTGTTTATGTAATAAACATCCAATAAGTTACACCACCTGCCAGCACTTCACATACACACTTCCATTCTCAAAACCATATTGAAGAATCCTTGTAAAGCTACAATGGCACAGCTAGATGATATAAAAATGGCTCAGAACAGTCTTGAGGAATCATTTTCAAGGAGGATGGCGGAGCTGGAGGCACAACTTCAGGTTGCTGGTCCGGCAAAGGAAACGGTTGCGAAGGTAGCCGAGGAGTTTCGCACCTTTAGAGAGCTGATGTTCTCAATGCTCAGCCTCCTGCGCAAGCAAGTTAACGAATGTTGCCATAGCATTGATGCTATAGAGACCAGGCACAGGCGCAAGGCTCTTGTATTTCTCGGGGTGCCAGAGGATGAGAAAGAGGAGTGCAGGGCTTCGGTTCTAAAAATTGTTCACAGTCTGGCACTTTCCACTGTGGCGGCACAGGACATCAATGTCTGCCATAGAATTGGATCGCTCAAGAAGGATCACCGTCGACCAATATTAGCCTGGTTTACAAATGTGGATGTCAGAACAGCTGTTTGGAAGGGCAAGACCAAACTCAAGGGAACATCTATATCAGTCAAGGAGTTCCTGACAAAACCACGGCAGGCAATCTTCGCAAAGGGCCGTCAATACTTCGGGATGCGGGCGTGTTGGACACAAGACGGCGTCATCGTGGCCAAAGCATCCGATGGTAGCTGCCTTAAGATAACCACCATGGAGCAGCTAAACTCCGTGGTGATGAAGCTCTCCGGGGATGCAAACGGTTCTTCATGGGCGAGCTTTTCCCTCCAACAATCTTACATTTACTTTGGTTTGTTTACGTAGTAGCCGCCGTTACCCACAATTATACTTTGTAAATTGTTATGATTTGATAATTAATTTTGTGTTTATACCGCTGTATTGACAAGAGTGACATAACATATCTGACAACAGCTGTCAATAGTGTCAATTCGACGTGAGTGAAAGGTAATGGATGCATTCTGCGTTCGGAAATATTATTGTTACTTTTGTTCAAGGAACTTTTGTTTATTGCGTTTAGTTTATGTGAGCTGGCGGGTGGTGCAGAGATGTGTAGTTCACTTGTTAATTAGCATTGTTTTTTTTTTTATATTCGTGATATATATTATGAAGTATATTAGTATATATTATTAAGTATATTAGTATAATAATTTTATATATTTTATGTTATTTATTCAATGGATTATTATTCGGATGACGATGCATATCTATCCACCAATGAATCAGCTGACTTAGGCAATAATGACAGTTTTTGTTCCATTGAAGGCACTTTGGGTGACTGCTTGCGACAATCCTTTGCTGCCCAGCAATCCCAGCCATTGCTAAATGTTTGCCATATAAATGCGCAAAGCATACCTAGTCATCACAATGACTTACTGGAGACATTTACCGGTACTAATGTACACTCCGTCCTGATTTCGGAGAGTTGGCTAAAGCCTGAACTACTCACTACATCTTACTCTCTACCCGGCTTCGTTTTAATACGGAATGACCGTACTGACCGGAGAGGGGGTGGTGTGGCTATTTATCTCTGCAGTGCCATTCCATTTAAAATTATTGCGTCTTCACCGGCTTTTTCACCTGCAGAATTCCTATTCCTGGAAATCAACGTTAAAGGGGCTAAAGCCATTCTTGGCGTTGTCTATTGTCTACCGGCTCTTGATTATTTCTCCAGTATCGAACCGATACTGGAATCTTTAGGGTCAGAGTATGAACATCACATCATCATGGGCGACTTCAACACTAATCTCCATTTGCTCCAATCCAGCCGTTCCCGAAAACTCCTTGATATCACTGAGTCGGCCAACCTCCACATTCTGCCACTACAACCCACTCACCACAACACTGATGGGGAGGATACGTGGCTCGACTTGATAATCACGTCTACTCCTGCCCTAGTTTCCCTCCATGGACAATTTCCAGCTCCTGGTTTTTCCCGTCACGACCTTGTTTTCCTTTCATACTGCCTAAAACCCCCCAAATCCTTGCCTAAAGTTTTGCACAGGCATTGTTTTGGTCGTATTGATTTAGTCAAACTCTGTGAGGACGCGGCTAATCTTAACTGGGAAATTATGGATGGCTCCTCTACGATAGACGAAAAAGTGCGCATTTTTAATGATACTGTTTGTCAACTTTATGATGTCCATGCCCCTATACGGAAAGTTAAATTAAAACGCCCACCGGCACCCTGGATTACAAGGGGTGTGCGCATGGCAATGAGGCGTAGGAACCGGGCCTTCCGTATCTATAAAAAGGACCGCTGCGATGATAACTGGAACCTGTTCAAGTCTGCAAGGAATCGGTGTAATCAGATGGTACGCAACGCTAAACGCCAACACATTCTGAATAATATTTCTTCCTCTTCCCCTGCCGATATCTGGAAGTTCCTTGGAACTTTAGGTATCGGCAAATAGCGACGTGTTAGCTGTCCTGGGACACTCAGTCTGGATGACATCAATACACATTTCACAACCACCACCACATTGGATCACCAGACTGAGTGTCTCACAGTGAGCTACTTAGTTTCTTTAACCCGAACCAACATAGAATCATTTCATTTTTCTCCACTAGCCCAGGATGAGATCAAGAAGATAATCCTTTCTATAAAGTCTAATGCGGTGGGATGCGACGGCATCAGCCGGCGCATGATCACTGCTATCCTAGACCAACTCCTTCCCGCCATCTCCCACATCATAAACTTTCCCCTTACTTCTGGCACCTATCCAGCCCTGTGGCGTAAAACTTTTATCATTCCTCTGCCTAAAGTCCAAAACCCTTCTAACTCGAATCACTTTCGTCCTATCTCCATTCTTCCTTTTTTGTCCAAAGTCCTAGAGTCCTGTGTCCAAAGGCAATTATATAGATTTGTCTACAACAATAACTTATTAAGCCCCTACCAATCTGGGTTCAGGCCTAAACACAGTGCTACAACGGCCCTTCTCAAAGTGACTGGCGATATTAAGGAGGGCATGGAGAACATCAAGGTCACTGTGTTGGCCTTGTTTGATTTCTCGAGTGCCTTTAATACCGTCAGTCACGATGTCCTGCTGTCCCTCCTTACCCATCTTAAGATCTCATCCGAAGCTCTGGATTGGTTCTCAAGTTATCTTCGAGGACGCCAGCAGTCTGCCCGCCTCGACGAATTATCGTCGGAGTGGCGTGACAATAACTCTGGTGTTCCTCAAGGCGGTGTTCTCTCTCCTTTATTATTTTCTATCTTTATTAATCTTCTAACTCAAGATCTTCATCAATGCGCTTATCACCTGTATGCCGATGACTTGCAGATATACTCTCAGTCATCCGTTGAAGACGTCTCCTCCACAATTCTTGAAGTTAACCGAGATCTAAGCGCAATTCAGAGCTGGTCAAACAAGTTTGGTTTGTATGTAAACCCTAGCAAATGCCAAGCAATTGTCATTGGTAGCCAATGGGTAATTAAAAGATTAGACGTCTCAACTTTGCCACCACTAGTTTATGATGGTAACGTCATAGACATGTGCCCAGTTGTAAAAACCTTGGCCTACATATGGACTCCACTTCGACTCCACGTTAAGCCGGTCGTCGCACGTCACTCAAACCAGCAAAAAGATTACCGGTACTCTACGTGCTATCAATCGCCTAAGGCACTTCCTACCACCTAAAACTAAGACAATGCTTGTGCAAACTTTGGTATTGCCCTTGATCGACTATGGTGATGTATGCTACTATGACCTGAATGCAGATCTTCATAACAAACTTGACCGTCTTCTCAATAACTGCATTCGATTTATTTTCAATCTTCGCAAGTATGACCACGTGTCTACTTATCGTTCCCAGTTGAAGTGGCTTCCTATTCGTCAAAGACGCAGTCTGCGTGCTCTCACTAATCTCTATTCCATCCTTATGTCTCCCAATACTCCCAACTATTTAAGTTCTTACTTTCAGTACTTATGCACCAACCACGATCGTAACCTTCGTTCATCTAATAACCTTCTACTTTTCTGTCCTTCACATAGATCTTCTTTCATCCATTCTTCTTTTCCTACTCAAGCTATTCTTCTTTGGAATGACCTTCCTCTCGAAATCAGGACATCCACTACTAGGTATCGCTTTAAGACAAAGGTAAAGCAGCTTTTATTGGCTAAGTTAGCAGAAGTATCATAACATCTAAATATATTTTAGGTACATATTTATTTACTTTGTATGTATTTTATTTTGTATACATATAATACATATTATGTATGTGTATGTAAGTATATGTATGTGTATGTAGGTATATGTATGTATGGGTATATAAGTATATGTACTTATGCATTTCTATATTCTATCTATGTATGTATGTATTATTATTATGATTTAATTTTGTTTAATGTATGCGCGTCCATCATATCTATTAAATATATGTTTAAGTCAAACTCCGCTTTTTAAAACACACCTACCATCAATCTCTGCACCACTCTAAGGTAGACTGGCAGAAAATACTTAAGGCATTAAGTCCACCTTTATACGCTATGTGTGTATATAAAGTTAATAAATAAATAAATAACGAGTGAAAATAATCGTGTGAACTGCAAAACTCACTACCATGCAGCTAAACTGCATGTAAGCATGGAGCTTTAAGTTATACTCTTCAATAGTTAACTTGTTTGTTTGTTTTGTTTTTTTTTTTGTTTTTCGTGTGAGTGTGTGGCCAACTCTGGTGTCGGAGTTTTCAGACCGCCCGAAGGCCTCCGACATGGTCTAACGATCCTTATCCTGAGACAAGAACCGAGACCGACAGCTTTACGTGCCCTCCGAAGCACGGTAGCGCTCAGATGTAAATGCCACACACGGTCACCCATCCAAATGGCGACCTGTGCAAGCGTTGCTTAACTTTGCCGATCTGTTACGAACCGCAAGCCAAGTCTCGCTATGAGCTATAGTCCACTTTGATTATCATTATTAAAAGCGGCATCACCAGTGCCTCCTACTGTGTCTTATTATGAATGTAAACTAGCCAGAAACGTGGTCCTGTTTTTCGAAATCCGCAGTGTATTTTGAAAATAAACACACGTACACAGTAACAGTAAACATCAATAAAAAATATTGTGGCTTCAATTGAAGGTTTTGTGTATCTCCACGGTACCACGTCTATCTAATTGTAAATGAGAAAAATATAAAACTGAATTAAAATTTTATTCCGTGTGGGTCGAACCTTCGACGCAGGACGCATGAACAGAGAGTGGATGGATCTTTTTGGTTATACGCGAATGTTATCCATTGAAATCAATTCTTATCGCGATCTATTGTTAAATAACTAAAACCGATATATCGCGATAGAATCCGTACACCGTGGTTTGATTTCAAAGGGAGTGGCTATTTAAGTCAAAGTCAAAATCATTTATTCATCTAGGTCACAAAGTGACGCTTATGAACGTCAAAGTTTTAAGTAAATTGCTTCTACATTCACATTTACTGCCTCGTTTGCAAAGCAATGGGTAGAACCACGAGAAAGAACGGGCAATACAACTCGTGGCCACTCTATTTAATCGCCAATATTATGGTAGGTACATATTTTGTTTTTGTTGTAAATAGTAAATATCAACAGATATAATACTTAAACAATTAATGCAGTTACTAAATTAAGTGCTTTAGTAGCCTTCCAATGTGAATATTGTGTAACAGTTCCATCCACTTACGTCGTATAATGTAGGCAACTCGTGATCATGTTCAGAACTTTACTGTACTAACATTCTAAGCATTTAGTTTGAGATATTCAACTAATTCTCTCAAGGAAACAAAGAGTGCAAATGGCTGCATCGTACAATGACGCAAATAGGCATCCAGGGCACACTGGGTTTATTGATGTGTTTGTCCCGGCCACTGTGTGTACGCTGTATTTCCTATATGCGCGGTAACAGCATAAATCCTAGGGAAATACTCAAGCCTTTGAACTGTGAATTGGTAAGTAAATTACTGAACGCTTGGTTTGTTATGGTCACCTATCTGACTATTGACAGATCAAAAAGCCACACACATATTTTACCTGTATAAAGATCGAAGCAGGCGGCATGCGCTGTCATACGGACGCGTGAGACTAGCTATGGCCGCGAAGTTGTTAAAATGTTCGAGTTGCAATATAGTTATTAACGAGGTCCTAGCCTTTATATGTAACAAAATCGATGTGATGAACGAGGAGAGCATTAGTCAAATATGTGTAAGTGCATTTTCTGACGAGGATATTCACAATGCTAAAAATCTACTTAGTGAATCATTACCCACGGAGAAGCGTAAGAAGGCGAGGAAGAGAGACGGGAAGAAGCTCCGTGAAATAGACGATATCATCTGCATGCTGAAGGAGTCCGATCCTGAGGTATTACCGGTTTTTGTGCCCCGTGACCTACAAAAACTACCGCCGGTACTTTTTGATCACGTCGACGTCACTCGGATTTTGAAGGATTTGATGTGAATGCAGCAGGAGATGAATCAGATCAAAGAACTGTATGCCACTAAAGAAAACCTAAATGATGTGAAGTCTGATCTTGAAAGCCTAAAAAAGGCATCTATAGTGAATAATTTTAGAAGCACCGCCAGTAATGTCAAAGTCAAAAGAGGTGGCTTTTTGCTGGATAGTCACTATGTATACTGCAGTGCAGCGGTCCAAAGGGGCTGGAGTATTTCAACACTCAATATGTCACACCATGCAAAAATACTAGCGACAAACGCGTAGATACGAGTTATCGGGATATTATTCAATCATGTTCAGAAAATGAGGGTACTCAACAAAATTGTGATCGCGCTTACGACAACAGTATTTGTGTTACTCCGGCCGGCGACGAGCCCGAGATGACTCACCTGCAATCAGCTGCGACCGACGTGCCAAGCGAGGCGGGACACACGGCCGCTCCGAACATAAAGCAAGACGTACTCGGCAGTAGGAAATCTTTGGCTGATATTGTACGCAATGGTGACTGGAAAATACCAAAGGAAGACCAAGAATGGATCCTAGTACAGAAAAAACGTTTAAGGAATCGGTTTATCGCTAGTAGGGGAAAGGCAGTTTCGAGCGCGGACACGAATTTCAAAGCTGCAGATGTTAAAATTCCCATCTATATTTATAATGTTGCGAAGGACGTGCCCGTGTGTGACATACTGAGTTACATAGCGAGTAAAACTGATGTTACTGTACACTTGGAAAAAATGAATATGAAAGTACCTAAATTATATGATGCGTACAAAGTACTGGTACCAAAACATAAACTAGATACTTTCCTGAATGATGATTTCTGGCCAGAAGGCGTTGCATACCGTCGCTTTGTTAACTTCAGGGCAAGAAGTAATTCCGGTACTAGGATTGCGAAATAATAGAACTGTTGGCACCTAGCGTATGAATAATCACACTAAGTTTGTGACATTTAACTGCAAAAATATTATATGATCTGCCGAATGTGTAAGGCATATATGTGAAACAGCTGACATTGTGACACTACAGGAGACGTGGCTGTTACCGCACGATATTCCATTCCTGGACAGCATCAGTGACAAGTTTGCGTTCACTGGCAAGTCTGCCGTGGATACTTCGGCAGGTATGCTCCGTGGTTGACCATACGGAGGTGTGGCATTGCTCTGGAGGAAGTCAGTGTTTCCCTCAGTGTCAGTGTTAAAGTGTAACAGTGATCGCATAGCAGCTATTAAGGTTGAGGTACAAGATCGTTTTTTGCTAATCATATCGGTGTATATGCCTACGGACACTAAAGACAATTTGATCGAGTTTACGGAATGTCTAGGTGAAATAAATTCTATAATTGCAGTTAGTGATGTTGAATCTGTGTTTGTGTTGGAAGACTTCAACGCGCACCCGGGTGAGTCATTTGCAATGCAACTCTTAGACTTTTGCGTAGAACAATCATGGACATGTGTTGATCTCGAATTGTTACCTAACGACTCGCACACTTTTGTTAGCGACGCACACGGATGTCGGCGGTGGCTCGATCACTGCGTAGTCACGAGCGCCGCGCGCGCAACCATCGATACTGTGACCATATTGTATGATACCTACTGGTCGGATCACTATCCAATGCAATTAACATGTAATTTGAATTTAATAAAACCTAAAATTGCAATAACAAACGAATTTAAAAATAATGTAATATGGAGTGAAAAGCAACCTAGTCAGATTTAAATGTACCGTAACTATTGTCACGCAAATCTGCGGTTTATTAATTTTCCATCGGAATTTGCTACTTGTGCTGATAAAAAGTGCAACTCTGATAAGCATAAATCCTTAATTAGCAATATGTATAGAAATATAGTATGCATATTGACAGAAGGTGCGAAATCTTCCTCTAGTGCGAATTCAAATCGCAGTAGGGGCAAGCATATTATAGGTTGGAATAAACATGTGAGGGAGGCTCACGGTAAGGCTCGGCAGTGTTATCATAACTGGCTATGGTATGGGAGACCTAACTCTGGTCAGCTATACAATTAAATGACTGAGTCTAGACGTCTGTTCAAGGAAAAAATGAAATGGTGTCAAAATAACCAACAACAAATTAAGATGGATATAATTGCACGACACCATTCCAATAATAATTTTTCAAAATTTTGGAAATCAACTAATAAATTGAATATAAAGCCTAGCCGGCCCGTAAGCGTCGAGAGTGAACACGAGCCAGATGCCATTGCAGAATTATTTAGGCAACATTTCAGAGTTGAGCCGGTTGGCAATCTTGCACAACCTGAGATGAGGTCGGTGCCTGATGCTGGGGCTATACCTGGAGATATCAATGTAAGGTTTAGTGCAAAGAATGTTGATGTAGTTATCAAATCTATGAAAAGAGGAAAATCTCCAGGTCATGATGACCTCAGCATTGAGCACCTGCGGTTTGCTGGGGTACACTTGCCTAGAGTTTTGGCCCTATTGTTTAATCTCTGTAGTAACCATTCCTACCTGCCTGATGAATTCATGTATACCATTGTTGTCCCTATTGTCAAAAATAAGACTGGAAATGTCTCGGACAGGTCTAACTACAGGCCTATCTCCCTAGCCACGGTTATAGCGAAGGTATTGGACAGTTTGCTTGACGGCCATTTAACAAAACGTATAAAACTGCATGATGGCCAGTTCGGTTTTCGAAATGGTCTATCTACTGAAAGTGCGATTTTGTGCCTTAAACAGACTGTGCAATACTACACCGCTCGTAAAACCCCAGTATACGCATGTTTCTTGGACCTATCCAGGGCATTTGACTTAGTGTCGTACGACCTGTTGTGGACTAAAATGTAACCAGACACTAGTTTGCCCCCTGAAATTGTATCTATATTTGAGTACTGGTACAAAAATCAGAAAAATGCAATAAGGTGGGTGGCTAGTAAGTCGGACGATTACGTGTTGGAGTGTGGAGTGAGGCAGGGGGGGCTGACCTCACCGAAATTATTTAATTTATATATGGACCGCCTGATTGGAGAGCTGAGCAGCACCGGCATCGGATGTCACATAGAAGGAATTTGCGTTAATAATATAAACTATGCGGATGACATGGTCCTGCTCAGCCCTTCAATCGGTGCGCTGCGCAAGCTACTCCGTATATGTGAAGATTATGCGGCTGCCCAGGGGCTCAAATACAATGTGAAAAAGAGTGAGCTTATGGTATTTAAAGCACCTAAAAAAGAGGTCACATTTGTACCTCCCGTTTCACTCTATGGTACACCATTAAACCAAGTCATTAATTTCAAGTATCTGGGCCACTGGGTCACCGAGGACCTTAAAAACGATATGGATATGGAGAGGGAACGCAGGGCGTTGTCTGTTCGCTGTAACATGTTGGCTCGCAGATTCGTACGGTGTACTGAACAAGTGAAGGTCACACTATTTAGAGCTTTCTGCCAGACCTTCTACACCTGCAGTTTGTGGGCCAAATACACGCGGAGGACATACGACGCCCTGCGTGTGCAATGTAATAACGCGTTCAGGGTGATGATGGGGCTGCCGCGGTACTGCAGCGCGAGTGGTATGTTCGCGGAGGCGCGCGTGGACGGCTTTCACGCCGTCATACGCAAGCGAAGTGCGACTTTAATGGCGCGGGTGCGCGGCGGCCCCAGCGCCATCCTGACCGCGTGTGCCAGCCGATGGGACTCAGTACTGATGAGGCATTGGATAGGCCTACACGCAAAAGCAAGCGCCTGACACGTTGTCGTTGTTATAATTCATAAATGTTTTTACTAACACTAGGTTAAGAAAACTGTAACTAACAAAATATGGAAGCAATTCTGAATTAAAATTTTATTATTATTATTATTAGTGGAAAGGTTCTTAATTATTACGCATTAGTAAAAATCAGCAAAAATCTTACAACAAAAACAATAAATAGCCCAAAAAAGTTTTAATACTATTCACACGTACCCCAAGCGCACCATGTCTATTCAACGTGAGCGGATACTAATTTGTATAAAAAAGATTTTTCAGTTTACACGTCCAATATTTAACACTCAGTCTTTATATATCACTTGTGTGATATCGACCATATTGCAGCCACAACGCAACCACCAGCGACACTGAAAGAGATCACATGTTCGCGATCAATTTGTTCTTTGAATCGAGACATCGTTCCTCTACAAAAGGCGGAGTCGAAATGTAAATACGTAACGCAACCATATGGCAACTATTAGCGACCACCACTTCCAAATATCACAAGGTCTACAACGAAACCTAAAGAAGTCGTAGTGACACTATTCAAACGTAACCACAACTAGACCATCTTTTGTCGCAACCGTGTGATATGGTAAAGGTACGTGTGAAAGAAGCTTTTGTTCTCAGATAAATATTACATTGATCGCCATAATGACATTACGTTAAATTGAATACAAAATACTTTTATCACATTTTAGCATTTAAATTCGATTCGTTAGCATTTCAAGTGTCAATATATTACATCAAAACGTAAATATATTTATATAGAAAAATGTAAAGCAGATTTTTGGATGAAAGAAAGAAAATATCATAAACACAAAAAATTTAAAATTCTATTCATTTATGCATTTAGAAATGAATTTGAAAAATTTCAATTATTGTGATCTTTTACAGTTTGTTGAGAAAGACAAGAATATAAAATGTATTAAAATTTACGCAAATATATATTTGATTTAGCCTTCGTACGAAATAAATGAAAATATTTTGCGCAAGTGAGATTAGTGAGAAATATGAGAATACTTTATTCGTATTTTGTTTGAAACCATTTTTTATTTTTGCGAAGTATTGTAATATTTGAATGTGTATTGATATTGTATATATTTAGTATGGTAGCTGCCATGTAAAATAAAATAACAGTTAAAGAAGAATCCCTACGGGGATTGATAGAGCAATACGATATGGTTTGCTTTGATAATTTGATATAGAATTCGTAAAAAAAAATAGCTCTGTACCTATATAAACTATCCGACTGCCCGGGACGGGGCACTTCTTACAATGGGAAATGTAAATCTTACAAGAACATTATAGAGAACTCTTAGACATGCAGATTTGCTCGCATGATGGTTCACTTCACTTCAATCAGCCTCTTGCAGTCCACTGCTGGACATAGGCCTCTCTCAATATGCGCCTCAATAACTGGTCCTCTGCCTTCCGCATCCAGCCCGCCCCAGCCACCTTTTTTAGGTCGTCGGACCACCTAGTCGCGTCCCAATCTTCGTTTGCCGAAACCTGGTCTCCACTCTAAAACTCGTCTACTCCATCGGTCGTCGGTCCTTCGGCAGACGTGGCCAGCCCATTGCCACATCAGCCTGATTATACGGCAAGCTATGTCGGTAACTTCAGTTGTCTTCCGGATGACATGGTTGCCTTCACCGTTCAGCAAGTGATCATTTATATTTAAATACATAAGTACGTACTACTTCGAAAACAGAGTTTTGCGCGCTGACGGTTTAAAACCAAGATTAGGCTACCATAGCAAAGTCTAACCTACCTAGGTTCAATTTCCACCCATTTTATGAGTTATTTGATTGCCATACTACAAGCTCTGCTTAGTTAGTGTCCTAGAATACTTTAATATTTTCTTTTTTTTCAGTAAAACCTAGTGGTACACCCATGCATACAATGCAAGCAAATGAACTCCAAAGTCCAATTCAGTACGGCCACAAAGAGGATAAAGCCCTTGTTCAATCAAATTAATTACTATGAGTGGCTTTATTAGTTCACGAGGCCCCTGTGCAGTGGTGGAAAATTAGGGGTTAATTTGCTATCTATTCGGTACAGGACATAAGTCTATTGGGCCATTTGTGTTGTTTTATTTGTGTAGTTAGAATATAGATTTATAGTTTTATTAAATGGACGAAATGTTTAATTTTTTATTTCAACTGATGGTCATTTTATTAAATTATAACATAACATAACTTCACGCACGTAATACACACCCCACACTTCGCCAGTTATGTTTCTGTCCCAATCTCATAGGGGGCAAGCCTATTGCCATCTACGGGGCAAATTATTAAGCGAGCGATAATTAACATTTTTAATACACACATAATCTTCGAAATTTCACAGGTGTGTACCCGAGGTAACTGCGGATCGATGCCGAGACTATCGTTTCGGCAGTCCGTTACAAACACCACTGGGCTATCGCCGCTTTTTTATAGTTATAGTTAAGCCTTATAAAATTATAGCTAAGCCGAACAAGACCATGTCGGGATACTTAACCTACTTTCCTCTCATCATTTGAAATTTGTGTCGGCTGCTTTGATTGAATGTTTGTGAAGCGGTTTGGTCCTAATATGGAAGTTGTATTTAAAAGAAAAAAAAGTGTAATGGATCAAGAGACGACTTGATTTCCATCAACAATTTTAGGGACTGAATATTGTTCTGGGGTTTAAAAAACGAATGTATAAACACCCACACTAACACAGGTACCCACCGACACTGCGGCACATCTCTTAACGCCGACGTAATACGGGTGAGCCTATTGTCATCTAATACGGGTAGTTTCTTGCTCTATCACTGAAAATTCCTAAATGAGAACAAGGTTTTACTTCAAAGCTATAATTAGACGCTAGAATTCCTTAACCTGACCCCTAGTTAAATGAACGAGTAAGGTTACTAAATAAGTAATACATCGTCTTCAGCATATTGACATCCATGGCGCCTTGGAGCCCGGAGTCCGTTTACTGATCTACCCAGATGTGACAGAATATCATTTTTTTTCCACATAGCAATTGCCGATAGACCGCCGCAACTCCAAGGGATTGCGATATTCCATGGCTTAGAACAGGGTCAGTTTATTCGAGGGTACTGACTCCCTATAACGACTGTCAAAGATTCATGACAACCGGGACTGACGGTATAACATGCTCACGGACGCACGGGGCGGAAAGTCAGTGATGCGCGCCGAGGATTCAAACCCTCTGCATGGCAGTTTGTTGGTATCTCCACTAGGCTATCGCTGCCTCAACCTACAACCTAAACAATAAATATAGAAATACAAAGGCCATGACCACGGATGTACTGAACTAGCACTAAGCACAGCCTTTTAAAAGCTTATACTAAATATACATTATCTTAGACACGAAAAATAAATACGAACAACCGTTAAAGTTTCCTCTAGTTTCGCTAGCTAAAGGATCGGTATGGGCAAGACCCATCCGGGCGGCAGGTGTTAAAACAGTGAGATAAACCGACCAAAACCGGATGCCACCGCACTGAACGACGCGACGCGAGGAGCGCTCGAATTCTAAAGCGCTCTGAGATCGGGTATGTTTTAGTTGGTGAGGAGGGCTTACTTTTCGGCTGTTATGTTGATGAACCACCTTAGTTGATAGAAACATTTTAAAAATCCTCGTTGCTTATATTATGAATGGTCGCCTCGATCGTGGACATATAGATCATAGAATTAGATTACTGAGTTTTTAATGTGTGTCAGCTTTTTACGTAAGAATCGCTTCCTCAAGAACAGTTTCACCACGAATTAACATACGTGCGTTGTTGAGAACAGTCGTGTCAATCACATATTGCGATAAATAAATAATCACTCCGTAAATTGTGACCTCGATTTCCAGCAGCGTAATCTGGGTCGTATGTTTAACAAAACACGTGCCTACAAAAGTGCAGTTATTATGATTAAAATAAGTGTGTAACAGAAGAGCAAACGAAACATGGAGAGCCCCTTCAGCCGGAGTAGCAAGACTCCTCGCTCTCCTACCGCTTCGCCCTCACGTGAATCAACACCCACGCCCAATCCCAGACCAGTCATATCCCAGGATGAGGAGAACGTAAGGATATTATCTACACCAGAAATACAAAACTGGATGTCATCCGTGGAGCAATGTTTGAAGGAAGTGTGCACCATCACAACTGAGGGCAAACTAAATTCAGAGCAAAAGTTACGTGTGAGCACTTTATGCCGTACAGTAAGCCATGGCATATCTAAGGTGATGGTCCAATACCAAGCGCTAAAATGCAAAACATTGCAAGCTCACTATGAAAACAGAGCACTCCAAGACCAGGCTGACCTAGCAAGCAAGCTAAAGGAGATCAAGCAAAGTATTGAGGACTCATCAAAACCTGCCCAAGTAACTTCCTTTGCCGATATGGTCAAAAAAGGTACAAACAATTTTGTTCAGACGTCAAATTTCAGCACAGTGGCCATTTATCCCAAAGATAAACTGAAATCGAGCGACGAAACAAAATCCTTGGTCCAGAAAATTATCCGCCCTGAGGAGCTAAAACTACATGTCAGAGGGATGCGAAAGACCCGAAATGGCGGTGTCATCATAAGCACTGACAGCAAAAATGACATTGAAAAGCTAAGGCAATCCGCACAATTGAAACACTCAGACCTTACTATCGACGAGCCTCGTAAACGAAAACCCCGAGTCGTAATTATGGGAGTACCAACAAGCATGCAAGAGAAAGACGTCTTTAACTGCCTTTACCACCAAAACTTAGCAGACAAAGTCCTCGACGTCAATCTAGAGACCTTTTTAGCAAATATTAAACTTAGCCATAAATCAGGGAAAAGGGACGCTGAGACCTGTAATTACATAATTGAAGTTTCCACAGCCATACGAAAAGCTCTGATAACGAAAGACAGAGTATTTATAAACTGGTCTTCTTGCCCGGTGAAAGACTTCACCCTGGTCACACGTTGCTATAAGTGTCAACAATATGGCCACGCAGCGAAATTCTGTCGGGAACCTGTCGACACATGCGGGCACTGCGGCGATCTTGGACACACCTTAAAGGACTGCATGAAGAAAGCCGAGGAACCCAAATGTGCTACCTGTCTACGCTACAAAAAACCCAGCAGTCATAACACAGGTGCTGCTGACTGTCCTGCAAAACTGATGGCAGAAAAGAGGTTCATGAATTCTATCGACTATGGAGGCGCCTAAGAGCGCCGACATCTGTGGTATCTCAGACCTTTTTTATTTCTATCTCTCTTTTCTTTAATTTATTTACTTTTAGTGTTGTTATACATTATGATAAACAACTTAATGAATGACTTAGATAATTTATCTGTATCGGAGTCGATGATATGCGAAGTTGAGAGTTGTAAACAATATCTTCCATCCCATTCTAACTCCTTGACCGTACTAACACAAAACATACGCAGCGTTTATAAGAATATTGATAATTTTGTCACTTTTCAACAAAGATTAAAAGTAACTTGTGACGTTATAATACTAACCGAATGTTGGCTCTCTAAGAAATACGACGTACCGACCATGCCAGGATACAATATGTACAATAGTAAAGTAAATTATAATCAAAATGATGGAGTAATAGTCTACGTAAAAAATCACCTTACTGTCACTGTAGAGGAGCCTAACATGCAAGATTGTAACCGACTGCTAATTAAAATCGGCTTAGAATTTGCCATACTAGCCATGTACAGACCACCATCTTTCAAAAATGTTAACAATTTCTTTGACTCTCTCAATTGGACCTTACAATCTTTATCTTCTTTTAAAAATATAATGTTACTCGGAGACATCAACATCAATATTGTTCCATCTAGCTGTGACACAAATGCCCAAGACTACCTCAACCTTTGCTCCTTTCATGGCTTACTTCCAGCACACACGTTTCCTACACACGAAAGCGGGTCTTGTTTGGATCATATCATACTAAAATCAAGGTTTCCATCACTTACATTAGTCATGAACTCTACAATAACTGATCACAATGCTGTCCTACTTACCTTAAATTGTAAATTACCCAAACAAGACCACGTTCGCACTATTTCTAAATTAAATATAAGTAAACTTGAAGATGACATAAGCAACATTGACTTTGGTCCAGTTTATAATTCTAGTGATCCGCAGTTTGGTATGTTATATGTTATAAACCATCTGCAACTTGCAATTCAGAATAACACAACAAAAATATGTTTAAAAAACAAAAATTATAACACTAAGCCGTGGATCACTACAGGCCTTTTACGATGTATGAGACATAGAGATAAACTGCATATGAAGGCTAAATTAAATCCAGACAATTCAACTATACAATTATCCTATAAACGATATCGCAATTTTTGTAATGATTTGCTTAAAAAAGTAAAGGCAAGCTATGACAAAAGTCTATTAGAAAAAGCCGGTAAAAATAGCAAAAAGATTTGGCAATGTATTAAAAAGACGACATACACTAATAAACAACATGAGTCATCGTCAAGTTTATTACGCGCGCACTCATCACACCTAGAATCTGCTAATATTGCAAATAATTTTTTTGTCAATGTTGGCAAATGCCTCGCAGAAAAGGTTCCGGGTCAATCACAATACCTTAGCACTCCTCATAGCACATCTTTAACATCGTTTGTATTACTTGACACTGACGAAACTGAAGTTAACAATATAATTATGTCTCTAAAAGACAGCTGTGCCGCTGGATGGGATAATATACCAAACAAAATCATAAAGCAATTCAAGCACGTCTTAGTTCCCCCGCTGACCAACATTTTCCAAAAATGTTTGTTTAGAGGTATATTTCCCAAGTGCCTTAAAAAATCTGTGGTAGTGCCGGTGTATAAATCCGGTAATAAAGAGCAAGTAAATAACTATAGACCGATTTCTCTACTGCCCTGTATGTCAAAAATACTTGAAAAAATTATTAATAATAGACTGATAAAGTACCTAGAGGACAAATCGATATTATCTAAGACACAGTTCGGATTTCAACCTAAACTATCGACAGCTGACGCCGTACATCACCTGACTGACTTTTTGGTGCAAGAACTTGATAAGGGTAACCACACAATAGGAATATTTCTGGATCTTTCTAAGGCTTTTGACACCGTCTGTGTCCCTATTTTGTTGCGTAAACTCGAGAACATTGGTATAAGAGGTAAACAGTTAGAATTAATTAAAAGTTACTTAGAGGACCGCACGCAATGCGTAAAAATCGGTAACACAGTTAGCACTGATGAAAATAACACATCTTTCGGAGTCCCCCAGGGAAGTATCTTAGCCTCTACGTTATTCCTCATTTACATAAATGACCTTTGTAATCTACACATAAATCACGGTTCTATCGTATCATACGCTGACGACACTGCTCTACTTTTTTCCGCTGAGTCAGAAAAAGATGTTTTCGAGTATGCACAACATGGTTTTAACTGTGTTAATAAATGGCTTCAGCACAATTTACTAACACTAAATGCAGAGAAAACCAACTATGTTAAGTTTACCATACGCAAATTAACAGCACAACAAACTAACACACCACTGTATGCCCATCACTGTGGCGCCTTTCCTGGAATTCCCTGTGCTTGTCCTTGTATTCATGGCACAAATAAAATAAAATATCTAGGTATCATATTAGATGAAACACTTTCCTTCAAAGAGCATATCGAGTGTTTAAACGGTAGAATACGTAAGTTAATATATGTCTTCAAGAAAATGCGACATATTGCTGACCCAACATTAATAAGGCAAGTGTACTTTGCTCTATGCCAGTCATTATTAACATATTGTATTACGACATGGGAGGGCGCAGGAAAAACTTTGTTACTGTCTGTTGAAAGAGCTCAGCGAGCAATTCTTAAAGTATCAACCTCCAAACCGTTCCTATATCCAACTAACTCCCTATACCAAGCTTGTAAAGTATTAACAGTTCGACAATTATTTATCAAGAGTATCGTATTAAAGCAACACACAGCCCTTCCCTACAGCACTATATCTATCAACAAAAGGCGACATAATATAATATTTCCGACTAAAATGCAAACAAGACACGCATTCACATCCAAATTTTGTATATTCCTGGGGCCGCTACTTTACAAAAGACTAAACGCATTAACTAACCTAATTCCTAGCACCTACTTCAAATGCAACAAAATTGTCACCAATATCCTTCTGAATATGTCCTACGAAGATACAGAAAAAATATTAATTGTGTTAAAATAATTATCTCAACAAAAAACACCTTTACCTCAATTTATTAGTTGTAATTATTCATAAGATATTATAGATCTAGTATAAGTGTACTAAAACATGACGTACGTAATATTGTAGTAAGTAAGTGATTATATATTTTATAGTATCTAATTAGCTCTAATCGCCTGAAACACAGGTTTATCCTAGTTCAGGCATATAATCTTATATCAGGATCCTAAACTAAGCTTTTGTACTCTAAATAAGTAAATTGTACCTTTTTATTTAACAATAAATTGAATTTGAATTGAATTGAATTGAGTTCTCGTTAGAATTCTGCACTACTTTGAGTTCGGTTATGATTTGTTTTGTGAGTTTTGGTCTGAAGAATTTTGCTCTCGGAGTCGCTTCAGGACCTACACAAATAGGACAGAATCAAGGACCTTATCTTTTTATAATTGATAATTTCAGTACCGGGCTTATAGTCCGTTTATTCGCGACTGCTCACTCTACGTTTTCTATTATCACCTTGCAGGATTTGTAATTTGTGATTTGATTTTCAGTAATTTCAGTTTGATGATTTAGAATGCCATCGACGTAATTCATTTGCTTGTTGCTAAAATTGAGCCAAAGTGTACTCTAACGCAACGTACCTCTAGAATTCTCAAGTGCTCTGAACTTGGGTATACGCTGGCTTACCAAATTATACCTATGGATATTTCTTGTAGTGAGAGTTTTAAATACGACTTTAAAGCTTTTTAAATTGCTGTTAGCTATAAATATGGGCAGGATACAAGTGTAAATTGATGCATAGTAGGTAAAACCGGTATTCCCAAAAATATTGCAAAAATCAAAAATTAAATATGACTCTTAAACAAACTTCAATTACTGAAATCAGATGGTTTCATGGGTCATCGATAAAGCAACACCAAAACATACCGCACCTCAGAGCACTTTAAACACGAAAGCTGTGAGTATTTCACAACAACGCGTCCAGTAGTGTAGATAGAACTGTTTCTAAGAAGCTCACTTCACAGGCTGCGGGGAAAGACTCAAACTTGCTTACACTGCCACGAAAACAAACCTATACAAATATATTACAAGACAAGCAGTTTATCGCCACTCTAAGGAATCTTTGCCTTTTCAAAGTTAAAAACTGTGAATAGTATAAACTGTAAAAGTAGTTAAACTATATATTTCTTCTTTTCATGTGAGTGTGTGTCCAACTCTGGTGTCGGCGTTATTCAGCTCACCCTAAGGCCTTCGACATGGCCTAATGATCCTTATCCTGAGACAAGAACCGGGACCAACAGCTTTATGTGCCCTCCGAAGCACGGTAGCGCTCTGATGTAAATGCCACACGCGGTCACCCATCCAAATGGCGACTTGTGCATGCGTTACTTAACATTTCCGATCTACTACGAACGGCCAAGTCTCGCTATGAGCGCTACAAAATAGGTGAATTATATGATGCGTATATTATAGTTCTATTCACCTACATTATTATCGTCCTATATTTGTTCGCTCCAACTAGAACTCAAACATAGTAAGTGTTTGAGTTCCAGTGTTAACATGAATAATATTAGGCTTCTGTTCTAACTGTTATAAATTACAATAATATAATTTTAACTAATTGTTTATCAAATGTAAAGTACCTTTAAAAAAATATCATTTTCGAAACTAGCTAATAAATTACGGAGGTAGGTTCTGAGGTAACAAACATAACAAAAATAACCCAACTAATATCCTCCTTTTTTGATGTCGGTTACAATCCTTTTAGTTTCGCTTTGGCGCTGCGTGGCAGTCCACGATTTTGGGGTCTACAGGTATTTTAAATCTAAAGTTGGACATGGCTATACTATACACTTTGTCAACACTGTATTGGCTGTAGACACAATTTGAAAACTCTTTACCCATTTGTGCTTAAACACATAATGCGAAAGTATTTATTTTATACGTAACGGACTGCCGAGACGATGGTCTCGGGTTCAAGTCACAGGTACACCGCGACACAGTACCGACTTATATCACGTATGACACGAAGTTACGTGTGAAACATAACTGACGAAGTGTGGGTGTGTACTACACCTCTGCCTTCCCCTTCGGGGATAAAAAGGCATGAAGTTATCTTTATTACATTCTGCCATTTCGGCATGACTATTCGATGAGCCATGTCGTCAACTCTGGTTTTTCTGCGGAGTACAAATATCAGCAACAGACCGCCGGGAAGGTTCTGGAATGGCGACCACGAACCGTACGATGCAGCAGTTATAGGCCCGTCAGATAGGGATCTAATTAGTATCACGAGAAGTGGTGAGATGCGGGTGGTTCAAGATTCAGAGTAAAGAGCCTTGGTAAGGTCTATATTTAGTAGTGGATGTCCTTTAGTGACGATGAGATGATGATGATTAGATTTTATCAGATAATATATAAGACGTCAAAAACATAACGACCAAACACTTTTTCCATCCCAGTCACGTCATCCTAGACTTCTTACACGATAGCAATAAAGCTAGAATTTAGGTTTTTTCCAACAGCCATTCAACTAGAAGAAACTACAAAACAATCTTCCACTAATGGTCTTACTAGGAAATATTCCACCGTACATTTTTATTCACGCTGCCTTTCCTTCCACTTAGGAATAACGAGCTTGCTTATGAAGTCACAATATTCAAACTGTTCCTATGAGAGAGGGGAACTTATGGCTATTATCAAGGGATGCATTATTTCTGTCCAAAAATACCATGAGAATCGATTTGTTTACCTTGGTACAATTTACTTGGAACGGCTCTTTTATGTTTTGATAAGGTCCGATTGTTTATGGGTGAATTGGAATGATCTGCTTGGTGTTTAATGGTTGTGTCAGTGTTTAATTTTGACTGACAGTGTTTGATTTTGAGAGTCCATGTTGACACTGACACGATGTCACTACCGTTTCGAGCGTACATACTGAAAAATGCCCGTTTACGCGAGCCCGGTTTTTTTTAAGCGCGTATGCTGAAATGACCGTATACGCGCAGAAAAATACGCTAATCTGAAACCGCCCTAAGACACCGGTAGTTAAGAAGTAGCACCAAGCAGTATGATTGAAACAAATGGTCACTAGTTATATCACAATTATTATGATGGATCCCAAAAGTTCACTGTGATATCAAATATGTAAAGAATGACGGTCGAATTTAAATTCTATTCTTCAATGCGATTTTTTTCTTATAATTATAATTGTAAATGTAATGTATTTCTGTTCATATGATACAATTATAAATCCCAATAGGTATGATGCCATTTTTTAAATTAAACTATTTCCATGAGAAAAAATTTTGACAATTTGATAACACCTTTGGTAACGTTGTACAAAACGTATTCCGTATAGCCATAGTTCTCGGATTTAACTAGTATTATTTGATAATATCAACCTTGTTTATATACCCGTCCCACTACTTGGTATGGGTATCTTCTTACTATGAAAAATGTTGACCATAATCCACCACGCTTTCCAAGAGTCTTGTCAGATTTTACATATTTTCCGAGAAATGTTCTCGGAAAATATAACCCTCAGATATGCAAATTTCCTCACGATTATTCCCTTTACAGTTTAACAAGCGATAATAATTAACAATTGAATACGCTTATTACTTCGGAAAGTCAGTGGTGCGTGCCGCGGGTTCGAACCCAAAGCTTTATGGCAACCTGTTGGTCCTCCCATTCAGCTATCGCTACCATAATATACATAGGTACTCGTATATAGTCACCATCACCGTTCTAGCGTTACCTCAGTTGTGTCTACGAAATTTGTCTTGGAGAGCCGGGTGTGTTTCCTGGTAAAATTTGATCCGACAGAGTATTCGTTTGGCGGTAGGTGTAGAAAAGTTATCACATGTAAATTTTTTTTCGAAAATCTTTAATTATTGAAATAGTCGATTTTTAATATAAATATCCACTTTATTGAGTGCAATAGTGCATAACTAGAACGTACTTACGTTTGTGGCACAATACATCTGCTAATGTAAATACTACATTCAATCACATACACCACCTGCCAGCGCATCACACATTTTTAATATCACTGAAGATTTGTACTGGATAAATTATGTCTCAATTAGCCGATATAAAAACTGCACAAATAAATTTGGTGGAATGCTTTTCCAAGAGGATGGCGGAACTTGAAGCTCAGTTGCACACCGGGGGCCCTGCTAAGGATACAGTAGCCAAAGTCGCAGAAGAGTTCCGGACCTTTAGGGAACTGGTTTTTTCTATGCTCAGTCTGCTCAGGAAGCAGATTAATGAGGTAGCTGCCTTGGTTGATGATATGGAGACTAGGCACCGTCGAAAAGCCCTCATATTCCTGGGTGTTGCAGAGGTTGACGGAGAGGACTGTACAGCCGCTATTATTAATGTTATCCATAGAATGGACCTCAAAGATATCTCGGCATTGAATATCCATACTTCTCACCGGATCGGAGTACGCAACAAAGACCATCACAGGCCACTTCTTGTGAGATTCACTTCCGTGGAATCCAGATCTGCAGTTTGGAAGAATAAAGCCAAGCTGAAGGGCTCAGCCGTCGCAGTTAAGGAGTTCCTTACAAAGACTCGACAATCCCTCTTCTCCAAAGCCCACCAACATTTTGGTATGAGAGGATGCTGGACCCAAGATGGCGTAATTATAGTAAAAGCCGCAGATGGAAGCAGTCACAAGCTGACTACCATGGAGCAGCTCAACGTTCTCATGGAGAAATACCCCAGTGCTTCAACATCGAGCAAGAATGACGTCGGACCTTCAGCAGCAATTTCTCGCCAACGTAAATAGTATTTGACTATTCTAGTATTATCGCTGTAGTTCGCAATAACGTTTCGCCATACACTTTTCTAAACATCAACTTGATAACTTCATTAGGCAACAGTTTTAGTTAATTTACCCACCACTTCATCACTTTTTTGTTTATTTCACTTTGATTGATATTTATTAAAATGTATTGTCACTTAAATGTTTACATTTGGGGTAGATATGAAGATCGCAGGGATTTTTATTTGTAAATCTAAAACATTATAAACAATTAAGTAGCTTAATGTCAAAACAGTTTATGAGAAATTGTCACTTTGACGTAATGTTGATTTGAAGTTGCGTTCGGAAATTGCATTGATATAATTATTACGTTTCATTATTACTTGTATCTAATTGTGCGTTTTGTTTGTTGTCTTATTTTTGGTCATCTATATTGTGTGTCAGCTGGCGGGTGGTGCAGGGATAAAATATTTGCACCAAATAAGTACGTACATATTTTCTTTCTTTATTATTAATTTATTATTGTTTTAATTTTTGTTCATATATTATTTGTTTATTTATATATATATTATTTATATACTAGTCGACGCCAGCGGCTTCGCACGCACATATTTTCGAATTTCCCGTTTTGCCCGATCCCGTGGGAATTTCGGGAAATCCCGTCTTAGTGCACCCCTACGGTGCCCAAGGAACATACATGCCTAATTTCATCTTCTTACGACCAGTAGTTTCGGCTGTAGCGTGTCTGTCAGTCAGTCAGTAACGCAAGGATTTTATATATTAAGATTATATTTATAATACTTTATGAATTCTGATGATGATTCTTTCTTTTCTGCCGATAGTTCTGATAACGTAACGCTAGATGGGAGTTTTCATTCTCTTACTGATACATTAGGTGACATTGTGAGGAAAACTTTCAATCAAACTACTTGCAGCAATTTTAATGCATGTCATATCAATGCACAAAGCATACCTAGCCATTACAGCGACTTGCTAGAGGCTTTCACTAATGCTAATGTTCATGCTATCCTGGTTTCGGAGAGTTGGCTTAAACCGCATCTTCTTTCTACCACTTACCCTCTCCCCGGTTTTATCTTGATCCGTAATGATCGAGTCGACCGGAGGGGGGGAGGTGTCGCTATTTATCTCCGCAGTAATTTGCCCTATAAAATTCTGTCTTCATCTTCTCCCAACTCAACTGCCACTGCGGAGTATATTTTTATCAAAGTTTGCGTTAAAGGGTTCAAATTGGTCCTTGGTGTCGTCTACTGTCCTCCTTCTGTAAATTATTTCTCCAGTCTCGAAATGAGTCTGGAATCTTTAGGGTCGGAGTATTCACATCATATCATCATGGGCGATTTTAACACCGATCTCCTGTCCCCTTGTACCCAAAGATCTTCCAAACTCCTGGACATTGTTAAGTCAGCCAGTCTGCACATCTTACCTCTGCAACCTACCCATCACAACATGGTAGGTGACGACACCTGGCTGGACTTGATCCTAACCTCAGATCCCACCCTAGCCTCTTCCTACGGTCAACACATAGCTCCTGCTTTCTCTCATCACGACCTCATTTTTCTCTCCTACATCCTAAAACCACCCAAATCCCCACCTAAGGTTGTGCAGAGGCGTTGTTTTGGTCGTATGGACGTAGAAAAGCTGTATCAGGACGCTGCCTTACTTAACTGGGACAATGTGTTCCAGGCTACCACAGTAAACGACAAAGTCAAAGCCTTCAATGACAATCTCATTGGCCTATATGACGTACATGCTCCAATAAGGAAAATAAAGTTAAAACGTCCTCCAGCACCTTGGCTAACGAAAGGTGTCCGGATGGCGATGAGGCGCAGGGATCGGGCTTTTCGCAAGTACAGGAGAGACCGTTGTGAAGACACCTGGACGGCTTATAAGGCTGCAAGGAATTGGTGTAACCAGATGATACGCAACGCTAAACGCCGACATATTCAAGAAAATATCTCCTGTTCATCCCCTGCTGAGGTTTGGAAGTTCCTTGGAACTCTAGGCATTGGCGGGAAGCGTCGTTTTGATTTCCAGGGGACACTTGGTTTGAATGATATAAATCAACATTTCACCACAACCACTCTCCTTGATCATCAAACCAAGTGTCTCACTATCGATTACCTCAGTAATTTGACCCAACCAAACATCCAATGTTTCAGTTTTTCTCCTATAGCTCCGGACGAGATCAAAAGGATTATCCGCTCCATAAAGTCAATTGCGGTGGGCTGTGATCAGATCAGTCGCCGCATGATCATGACTATCCTTGAACACCTTATCCCTGTGCTCACGCACATCATCAATTTTTCCCTTGACTCCAGTGTTTTCCCTGACTTATGGCGCAAAGCCTTTGTCTTACCTCTGCCCAAGATCCAGAATCCTTCCTTACCCAATCACTTCCGTTCAATTTCGGTTCTTCCTTTTCTGTCCAAAGTACTTGAGGCCAGTGTCCATAAGCAGTTATCTCGCCATGTTCATATTAATAATCTTTTAAGTCCCATGCAGTCTGGCTTTAGGCCTGGCCACAGTACTGTTTCCACTCTCCTTAAAGTGACTGGTGACATTAGGTCAGGCATGGAGGACACCAAAGTAACGGTGTTGGCTTTTGTTGATTTCTCTAACGCCTTTAATGTCGTCAGTCACGACATCCTGCTAGCTATCCTTTCCCACCTTATGGTCTCTTCCGAGGCTCTGGAATGGTTCTCGTCATATCTTTGTGGACGTCAGCAGTCGGTTCGCGTCGAGGAATCCTCGTCAAACTGGCGTGAGATCGGCTCTGGCGTTTCACAAGGCGGTATTCTTTCCCCACTTCTATTTTAAATTTTTATCAATCTCCTAACCCAAAATCTTCAATGCGCCTATCATCTGTATGGCGATGACTTGCAGCTTTACGCTCAAGCAAGTATTGAGAACATATCTTCTGCTGTAGCTCGTGTGAACAGTGATCTTGAATATCTGCATAGTTGGTCAAAATCTTTCTTTCGTAAATCCCAGTAAGTGTCAAGCGATAGTTGTGGGCAGTCAAAGAATTTTGAGTAGACTTGATATGACCGCACTACCATCGATCATTTTCAATGGATCAGTTATCGAAAATTGTCCAGTAGTTAGGGACCTGGGCCTACATGTAGACTCTACTCTAAATTGGCGTGCTCAGGTGACTCACGTCAGTCAAAAAGTCACCGGTACCCTGCGTGCTCTTTATTGTCTGAAAAATTTTCTACCGACCAGGACCAAGACAATGCTTGTGCATACCCTAATTTTCCCCATAATCGACTATGGTGATGTGTGTTATTTCGACCTGAATGCAGACCTTCTCAATAAACTTGACCGTCTTCTCAATAACTGCATTCGATTCGTCTTTAATCTTCGCAAGTATGACCATGTGTCTACTTATCGCTCCCGTTTGAAATGGTTACCTATCCGTCAACGCCGTAGTATGCGTGCCCTCACAACATTTTACTCTATCCTCATGTGTCCTAATCCACCTACCTATTTAATCCCTTATTTTAAGTATCTATATTCCAACCACGACAGAACGTTACGTTCTTCTAACAATCTACTTCTTCTCTGTCCGACACATAACTCTGATTTCCTTCATTCTTCTTTTCCTGTGCAATCTATTCTTCTGTGGAATGCCCTCCCTCTGGAAATCAGGATGGCTACTAGCCGACATACATTCAAATTGAAAGTGCGGCAACTAGACGTACGTAGACTGGTAGAGAATGCCTTAGGCATTAAGTCCGCCTATACATATTCATTATAGTGTATGTATGAAGTTTAATAAATAAAAAAAATAAATAAAATAAGTATTAGTTTGTCTTCAGAGTGATTACCGTTTGATATCCACAGCCCACACATATTCCATGACTTAGACCAGTGTCAGCAGTAGGTAAATTCAACGGTACAAACACCCTATGACAACTATTTAAGATCTTCGTGACAGCCGAGCCTGAGTACTGAGACTACCTCGTTGGTCTCGCGGCATAAATGTGCGCGTGGGTTTGGGAGGTCTCAGGTTCGTTTCCCGGGTCGGGCAAAGTGTTATTGAGCTTTTCCTTTAGGAAATTCTTAGTAGCAGCACGGAATCTGGTATGGTGCCCAGTACGGCAATAGGATCACCCCCTATTATGTGGGACCTAAAAATTCATGGCGGAATGTGGGTGTAATATTACACCTCTGCCTACCCCTTCGGGGATACAGGCGTGAGTCTATAAATAAATAAATAAAAAACTTGGAAAAGTCGGTGTTTCGCGCCGAGGTGCGGGTTTGAATACCGATACCACGGTACTAATATCTAACAGTATTGTAACTCCATACAAACGCACGAAACTCGAGTTATACCTACGCGCCTCGAGCAAAGTACCCATTAGACTGTGCCTAAAGGGGCTTCTAAACGGGCCATATTTTTCGGCCATTCATGGCTGCATTATTAGCAAATAATTGCTCAGCCATCACAAAAATATTTTTTTGCATTCAATGGCTGAGCAAGTAATGGCTGGGCAATTTGCTGAAATATGTCTGATACAGTATGGCCAGCTATGTAGACTTCTAAACGGGATACACAATCGAGCAACAATGGCCGACGAAGTTACAAAATACTACAACATCAACGTCAACATGACGTGTGATGACAACATAACCAAATGAATATAGCCATAATCACGACGTCATTCGAAGCAAACTTCATGTCGCGTAGAAAAGGATATACTATGTCATAACTATAGAGTGCGACTGAAACAACAATAGAAACTAGCCGGGCAATATTGCAGAATATCGACAGCTCAGCGATCGTCCGGCAACCCCTCAAAACAATGCCGGCCACATGTGGCTACACCAAAAATGTTTGGCTATATGGCCAGGATATTACAGCAATATTGCATAGTCTGGCCAGGATAGCTAGCAATGTTGCCAGCCACTGTGTTGCAGCCACATATTGCGGAAAAATGTTGCCCGTTTAGAAGCACCTTAAAGTACGCGCAGCCGCGATCGTGCCGCAGCTCGCAGTGACGAACAGACGGTGACGATTTTTGTACCAGTGTTTTGTTATTCAAAAAATTATTATGGCGAAGATGTATAGATTATATTGTGCAGTTTTTGGTTGTTTAAATTCTTCGATAACTCACCAGACTATTTTTTTTTTAAATTACCTGTAAGCTCCGTAAGATAAGACTATTTATACAATGTTTTTTTGTTACAAAATACGAAAGTTCCTGCTAGTTCTAGTATTATACCATTACCTACCTTATTTTAAATGATAACTACGCTTTTCACACCTACCTTCTGACACGGTTATTAACTTTAGCGTGATAAAGTCGTAATTTGATAAGCTTAATCTATTATTATGTTTATTATTTTTTAAACATATTGCTGTTATAATTTATACTAGCAGGACACTTTTACCTTCGTTATGGACAATATATTATTTCATTGTTGTCTATAATTAGTACTACCTATAGGGTAATTTTCAAAATGGAAGCCAATGGAAATCTGCTTATTACATAACCAATAGGTAATTTATTAGGGTACTTACTTAACTAAGTACATAATTTTTCGCTTAATTTTAAAGCACCCCGAGTTATAGGTTTTTGGAAATACATATTGAATTAAACGTAATATCGTAATGAAATTATAATGATAAGGTAGATGGTATGTAGTTTTATCGAACAAGTTGGCAATGAATAGATATTACTGTACGTATCGCATACGCAATTAGATGGTTGACGTTAAGTAACGTTCAAAGCGGTTGGACATCGGATGGGTGACCAAATAACTGTTATTTCAAGTTGCTCTGTGCTGATAGTAATAGGGAATTTAATTTACAAAATGAAAAAGTTATAATTATACTCGTCAGTTATTAAGGACATAGGTACTTGCATTTTGGCTCAGAAGGTAGGTGTTGAAGTAAAATTTAAGTTTTGTAACCTTCGGCGACTGCAGTTTACTATTTCATTCATTCGATTTTCATTTGTTTGAATAAAAATATAAGTAATATGAACAATCACAAAACCAGAAAAAAACTTCAAGTAGGTAGATGTAATTAAAATACTTGAGGCGGGCAGCCCTACCGCTGGTTTGCGTACGGTGCGTCTTTAGGTAGGTATATAACTCACGAAGACGGCCGAGTTACAATACTGTCAAATTATATTACCGTGCCGATACCTTCTGTATAGTAGACTGTTGATATCGCCACTAGGATATCGTTGTCTCTCTATATGTACCTACATAGTAATAATACTTAAATGATCAGCGTATAGGCCGCAACCCTCACGTCTTGCCCTTAGGCTGTTAGATCGACTTGTATTTTTCTTAATAATCCCAACTGACCTTTAGAAAATACTTTTACGAGCATTTGCTTCTTAAAATATTTCTTCATTTGTAATTTAAAGCGTTTGTTTGTCTGTTTGCGTAGGACGAGACTTAGCTATCAAACTAGAAGTGTACTCAAAGGAATCCGGTGCGTACTGCGAAATGGAATGGTGGCGGTACAATAATTAGATTTGCTTCGTTTGAATTGAACTGTAGAGTTGTTTAAGAACCTGTTTACAGTTACATTTAAGTCCGGCAACTGATATTTTAAAAGTATTTGAGAGGCTGTCAAACGCGGCCTCGATAGCGAGGTCTGGCGAATTTGGGTTAATATTTTACTCGTCATTCTTACTGTAAATTTTGAATTGTTAAATAGATCTGTCATCGTAATTGTAATGTCTACCGTCTTATTTAAAAACATTTTTAATAAGATACCAAAAGTATGAAACTTTCTAATGATGATGACACACAATTTT
Source organism: Euclidia mi (assembly GCA_944739405.2). NCBI lineage: Eukaryota > Metazoa > Arthropoda > Insecta > Lepidoptera > Erebidae > Euclidia > Euclidia mi. Next base: position 7,816,215 of record OX123188.2, on the reverse strand, counting down.
ACAAGCCAGTCTTACTAAATAATTCGGAAACAAATATAATCAGGTTGTTGCTATTTACAAGACTTATGAGCACGATAAATAATAAATTAAATTAATGAGTTTTATTTGTTTTAAATGTTGGATTTGTTGGTTTAAGTCTTTAATAGTAGGTATTACTAAAGCCTAACAACGAGTAATACCGCTGCCGTAGGAACCAGTTATTGTATTGTTTGAATTATTATGACAAATTACACACCACATACATGAGATAGCGATAAGTATCTGCTTATATATAACTGTTAATACACTGGAAGCGTTATTAGTGGGTTTGCCACACGAGACAGGAAATAGTATAATTCATAACAAAATGTTAAACCTGGGTCTTCTTTTATTTTATTTCATGTCTCTATGAATGCGGCGCAGTATTATAGAAACGTGGTCCTAAACCATTATATTTGGCACCAAAATCATTAACTTGTCTGATACAAAAATTCACTCGCCAATCTAAACCCAGCTGACCATCTGACCGATTTCTCTCAAGAATCTTACTGATTTGGCGAAAAGGCTCATCGACCGCAAATGAAGGTTTCCGACATCCGACAGCCGACAAACATCAACAGATTGATCAATGTTGCCACTATATTGCGTAGCCGAGGGCTGTGTCGCTCACACTTTGAATACCAAGTGGCTGGATTTATTTTACTATACCTACAGCTATCCCGCAGTCAGCGTGCACGCTTTTATCGTCTTTGTGGTGAAGGCGGCCATATCTTAACGTTAGGCCACGAGAGCGGCGGTGACAGAAACGCTTTGAATGCACAGTGCAGTGCGGCGTTGTGATCGATTACGGTTGTAGTAGTTACTCAGAGTGAAACAATTTGCAGGCTACGAATGGTGTAGAGGTTAAATTGTGTTGTGAAATACTAGAATGATCATTTGTAACTTATCGTCTTCGAGTTTTCATTTACCCGGAGTTATGAGTCTCAACTAGATCTGCAAGCCGACAGTTTTCTAAAGGTGCAGAAATCTCCAAAGATGAAATTTTTTTTCAACATGAATGGCTAACATCGTCTGAAATGGCCAAATAGCAGATCGTAAAAAAGTTTTCATTTTCACTTTCATGTTGCACAAGATTTAAGCATTTAGCGACTTTACACCCAAAGAAACTCAATTAATCAACTCAGAATTCCAAATTCATCTCAAATCTTGATTCACACCCGCAGACGGCGCCGTGTTTTTAATTACGTATGTCAACCTGCTACAGTATAAAGACCTTTCATTATCGCCTCTCTAATCGATCCTAAGCGGGTACTAATCATTATTTATTCTGTCCTTTTTACCCGTCGTACCCTCTGCGGGTAGCCGCATCGCCATCTTGCTTTGACAAGGGTGCATTGCATTAAATCTTACTGAACGCAATATAAAGCATGATGAATGCTTTAGATATTGTGTAAGGCCAACCAATCATTGCTAAAACGTTCTCATTATGAAGAAGCAAGTAAGTAAAGAAAATTGAAGTTAATGAGACTGATCGTTAGATGCAGCTACTAAAGTATGACTTGGTTTGCTGTTCGTTATTTATTGGCAAAGTTTAGCAACGTTTGCAGAGGTCATCATTTAGATGGGTGACCTCTGATTGTGGCTTTAACTTCAAAGTACTGCCTTTCTTTGGAGAATAAGTAAATCTGTCGCGAGTTCCTGCTTAAGTCTTATGACAAGAATCTTTTGGCTATAGCACGTAAAGAAAGAAGGATCGTTTTTGTTTGTTTGAAATTGTCTTAGGGCAAGTATGTACCAAGTACTTATTTTTCAAATCTCCCATATTTGGAGTGTACTGCATCCGTGATCTAGGTGCTTGCAACAGTGTCGAAATATCGTATATTCGAGAGAAAGTTACGTGGTTAAAAAGTAATGTCAATGACTCCGAAAGTTTAAATTAATTTCTTGTTTTTGCCTTTATTGCCTTTTTGTTAAAAATAATGAAATTTATAACAGGATATCTGTTTTTTCGGAATCATTTATTCAAACTGAAAACACTAAAATCACAATGGAATTTTATTGAAATGTATTTAGATTCTAACAAGACGTTGCGGATATCATTTGAATGTCAAATAAAACATTCACAAAGAATGACGCATTTGTATTGGTATCGACATTTATACACATTTTTTGTTTAGCCGAACCAATATTTATCTGTATTGTAAATAAAACATGAACGTTTCCACAAAGTAGAAAAACCATTAATTTGAAATCGTATACCACATGATTCTTTATAAACGAAAATATACCATTCTCGTATGTATTTATTTGAAGCGGTGAAAAATAATTTATTTTGTGGAGCGCTTGTCAAAGTCGCTAATCGCTTCCGCGGGTGTGCACGCGTTTTAGTGGCCCACCGTTAGATCTGTTGCATCAAACATTTCCGGGTAGCGTTTACGGCTTTGCAAATGTTCTGTAGTACATTTGTTTACGGCGCAAAGCTGTTTTTTCCACGTAACTCTTCAAGTGTACCTCCCTTGTAGTCATTCAGAGGGCTTATCAAGTGGTTCTCATAATTCTGACGAGATTTTGGCAGTGTTAAAATCTCGGTTGTAAGTTTCTATTGTTTTAATCGTAAAAATACTTTTCATTTCGTTTTAGTTTTGGATTGTTTAAAAAGTTCCGTTGGTCTTTTGCAGAAGAACACCATTCTTATGTCTGATACTAATGTCACGAAAACGGATAGGATTTTCTAATCTGTACTCCGATAGGTTTTTTTTTTACTTTCAACGAGGAATCGTCAAAAGTGTGCCATAATATATGAATAAATCTGCCATAGCTGAGCATTTGCTGGAATCTGGACCAAACCACTGGATAGAATTACATCAACCACGAGTCTTATCCACCGATCGCCACTATTACTCCAGGATAGTACGTGAAGCGGTTGAAATCAAAAAACATAGAAATTTCAACCGGGAGGACGGATACAGACTATCGACCACTTGGAACCCAGTTATCAACAAATGCAAACAACGCCGCAGTAACACAACCGAAGGGGTAGCCAGAGGTGTAATATTACACCCACATTTTTAGGTCTCACGTACCTAATAGGGGACGAGCCTATTGCCTTACCGGGCACATCACCAGACTCCGTGCTGCTACTGAGAATTCGGAAAAACCCAGTAACACTTTTGCCCGACCCAGAATTGAACCCGAGATCTCCCAATCTCACGCGCTCATTTATGCCGCGAGACCAATGAGGCAGTCAGGACCAATTTGTATGCAGTTTTATACTAATATTGAGCTTCTGTCGTTATCTATTTTTCAAAACCCTAGTCAAGCGTGGTCCAACTCAATTTTGTTTTTTATTTCGTGGTAATTCTTTTTTATTTTTTATGATGTGGCATTAACAATTACATTGTAAGTATTTTCACCCCTAATTTTCCCTTTTTCCCATCAACCCCCATTATGAATAGCCATTTATTAGTAATTTAATTAAAACATTAGCGCCAGGCGCATACTGGTGTCAAAAAAGATCATGTCTCAACGTTAGTTACAATACTCCTCCGAAAGGGCTTGGCCAATTTTTATTTTGACGATATATATGAAGTTTTATGTGTATATTCGGTACTTACTACATACTTACTTTGCAAACCCCTAAGTCATAAGAGTTGTCCAACCCAAACATTGTTATTATTTTGTGAACAATTTATTTTTTATTCTGTGGCATAAAAGATCATATCCATAACTTTCAGTCTTTTTTCACTAAAATCTTTTTTCAGGGTTCCGTAGCCAAATATGGCAAAAACGGGACCCCTATATATTCGCCATGTCTGTCCGTCTGTCTACCCATATGTCATTTTATGCCGAAACTATTGAGACTACTATTCGCCATGTCTGTCCGTCTGTCTACCCATATGTCATTTTATGCCGAAACTATTGAGACTATATAGTTGAAAATTCTTAGGTATACTTCACGATGTGTATACAAAAACGAAAAAGAAGTAGAAAATCAGAGGGGGCTCTCCATACATGGAATAACGTGAAACAATTATTTTTCATCGTTCATATACTTGCGGGGTGTTTATAGATCTTTGAAAATTAAATAGAGGTTTCTAAAACCATCGTTTCTCAAAGTCAGTTGTTTGAAAGGTAGACGCCTCCAAAGTATGTGTGCCGCCTCCTCTAACTTTTAAAGTACGAAACTGACAAACCTGGTGAAAATATGTATACAAACACTATGAAAAACAAAGTTATTTTTGGTGGTGAAAAGTGGTAGTGGTATTTGATGTTCGATACAGATAATGGCAATATTCAGTGGATACCTCTACTACAAAATTTAAATTAGTAATTTTATCATACCAATTATCGGCCCCTATCAATCACATACCACGTCCGCATCTTCTTACAATAAGTTTTTCTACACTAGAAATAACTTATACGGCAAAACAACTTTGCCTGGCAATTAAGAGATTATACACTGATGTTCTTGGTAACTTTGTTCTGAATTCTTTGGAAAAGAGTTAAAAATGAAAATGAAAAAGAAAAATACTTTAAAAAGGCGATACGGAGTTCGCCGGGTCAGCTTGTATTTATATAAAATTGTATAGACTTTTATAAGTACATGTATAAAGTGAGATTGTATATAGTTTTATAGACTATAAAATGTACTTAACTTGAGATCCTTTTATAAGGCAAGTTGGGTCACGCAGCCACCATTTTGTTTACCTACGGAATTCAATATTCGATCCATAGATAGAGCTGTAGATTTTAGATTCATTTTTGACATAAGCTCCATACAAAATATGTCAAACACGAATCTCGAATCTCAAAATCCATTTGTATGGATCGAATATTGAAAATGGCCGTAAGGCGCTAGCCTGTGGCCGACACCAAGATTCTGAGTTTATTTCTATTTTATGTAAAGGTCTTTCTGTATTTGTTGGTTATGTGCTTAGTTTATTACTAGTTTTTGCCCGCTGCTTTGCCTCCAGAGCAATAATTACATTATATCTTAACTTTCATTCAAAATTACGAGAGCCATAAGACCATTATAATCCAGACCATAAAAAATCCGTTCTTAGCGGACGCCTACGATATATAAACTACATCTCTGACTAACACAATGAACACAGACTCGAAACAACAATGTATGGATCACACAAAGTGTTCTCTCGTGTGGGAATCGAACCCACAATGCTCGGCGCAGTGTCAAGCGGCGAGGCGACCGCTTAAACCACTACGCCAACCGTGCTTCGCGGTCACGTCCAGCGGTGTTTAGATTCCGTGATGACCTTTTGCTTCTACTTAGAAAAATCAATCCTATATAGAGGGTGGTTGTCCAAAAACGATTTGTGAGTCATAAAACGTACCCCTTGTACTGTGTAAGAAATCCTCACCCGGTGAAAACTATTACACCGAGACGTTTAGGGCCACCACGTCATCCGAGCAGCTAAGGTAGTATTTAGAATATAAGTAAGCAGAGAGAATCGATATTTATGTTTTTTATAGAAATACGGAATGAAGAATGACGCACCAAATATATGAGGCAAACATGTATGGGAAAACCGGTCGCGGCCGACCTCGTAGGACATTCGTCGACCAAATTGGTGACGTTCTGAAAAACGGCAAGGTCCGAAGCACCCGGAACCGGCGAGCATGTATGAAAAGAGTAATTAATGTAGAGGAAGCGCGTGAGGTCTGTAAGGATAGAAGCAAGTGGCGTTCTGTTGTCTCTGTCTACTCCGACGGGAAAAAGGCGTGAGTATATGTATGTATAGAAATACGGATGCCCGCAGATACGCTCGCACATTATATTTTATTTTTCTGCCCGATTCCATGAGAAAATCGGTCCACCTGGTCCCAAAAAACAAATAGGCCAAAGTGCAGCTTGCGCCCAGTAGTTTCACCTCTGCGTTGTCTGACTGTCAGTCAGTCAGTCAGTAACGCAAGAATCTTATACTAATATATAAAGCTGAAGAGTTTGTTTGTGTGGTTGAAGGCGCTAATCTCAGAAACTACTGGACTGATTTGAAAAATTCTTTTAGTGTTAGATAGCCCATTTATCAAGGAAGGCTATTGGCTATATAACATGACGCTATGAGTCACAGGAGCGGAGCAGTAGCCTTAAGTAACGCGGGTGTAACCGCGGGCATCCTCTAGTGTTATATATACAGATTCATATTTGAAGATTATGCAGGCACAAAAATACGTACACAGAGTATTTCATTCTATATGACGTAAGGACTCTGCGCGCTCCCAAACATTCAAATCAATTAAATATATAAAGATGTTACGGTGAAATAAATAAAATAATTTTATGCAAATAATTACTTAAAGTACACGCACGCGTACTGACTTCATATTTATTTTTAATTTAGGATAATATTATTATTATTACGTAGGTCTAACACATATATATTCGACTAAACCTAACCTGTGGCTCTGCCCGTTTGAGAATGTTTTACTCCATTAGGAGAAATCTCTCTTACTCTATCTAAGTAATATACACGCTAAATTTCAGTTTCTTGTACGCAGTAGCTTTTGCTGAATCAGTCAGTCAGTCAGATACGCAAAGTTTTATATATCGAAGCTAATAAAACAATCTGGCTAAAAACGGATCCCTTGAATTTCTTTCTTTCTAACTTTTTGTATTCTTTCTTTGTAATGTTTCACTTTGACTTCGTATCTCGTTGATTTTAATTTATTAAGCACTGTTACAAAAGTTGTTCAAGGCTTAGAATTGGAGCATTACTCTAATATTCAGTAACAAAACTTTGCTAAGCTTTTGTAATTAAATAAAGAAACGAATCCTATACTAATTATTGCCAGGACCCACAGCTTTGCTGGCATGGAACTCGATTTATTTCACCAAGAGAATAATGATAAAAGTCGACTGACATGGTTGTCCTTTTATGGGATTCAAACCTAAATAACTACAAAACAGATAGTCACTCACGTGTTTATAAATCTGTGCCATTGTTCTTTTAGTATTATCTCGGTTGCATTCAAGACTTTCAAACCTTGGAGCCCAGGGTCATTTTCATTCCAACTAGATATGTCAAAATATTAGATTTCCCACAGCGCGATTGCAGTCTGACTTACGCCATCAAATATGGATGCAGATTTTCCACGGATTACTGAACTGTGAATAGATTTAAGTGTTCAGTTTAGTTTTGGATCACCAGTTGTCCCATGACCATCATTGTTATCAGCCTGCCGCAGTCCACTGCTGGATGAAGGCCTTTTCGATGGCACACCACTGAGCTCGATTTTCGGATATTCATGTTCAGCCGCTGCCAGCCTCCTCTTTCTCCTAGCATTATCCCAGTTTCAACCCGAGGTCCGCGTACTAGTCTAACCGGATTTGACTGAATATTAGCTTTTCCACGGAGCGACTGCCTATCTGACCTCCGCAACCCAAAAGGATAGCGATATTCCGTGGTTTAGACTAGTGTTAGTTAATTCAGAGATAGGTACTGACTCCCTATAACGACTGTCAAAGATCTTCATGACAACCGGGACCGACGGTTTAAGGTGCTCTCCGAGGCACGGGGCAAGCGATAATTAATAATTCAATACGCACATAACTCGAAAAGTAAGTGGTGCGCGCCTAGGATTCGAACCCGATACCCTCTGCATGGCAGTCTGTTGGTATTTCCACTAGGCTATCGCTGCTTCAGCCGCTGCCAGCCACTTCGTGAATATTGTAATTTTAGCGGTTATCAATTCTGTGTCCCAGGACATTATATTTAATTATCCCTCCAAACCACAGTCTTACAACTGTGTAAAAACATACGCAGACGATGCAGTGTACATTGTAGCATAGGATGCATGCACATTACTCACACATGTAAATTACGTACCATGCTTAATGTACAGGAAACAATGGGAAGATCGTTGTATTATACAGAGTACAACACATATAAATTTTGAATGTTTAAACGTCAAATGTATTGCAGAAATATGGGCAAACAAGGCATTGTTTCCTACATACTATTAGTCATATAGAACATGCATGTTTATGTAATATTTTGATGACGTAGATCAGAAATTTAATAAGCTTTCGTACAATTATAAATCATCGAGTTACCAAACAACTTCAGTGAATCAACTTTAAACTAATTTATTAACACCGAAGACGTTATTATGAACGCCATTGAGTGGCTCAACAAACAGTTACTGGGGAAGGAACACAGCCTGTAACGTCATTATTTAGTCCAATTTGCAGAATTAGCTTGATAAATGTGTTTGAATTAGCGTTTTCGTAGACCGATGCGCGCGCCGTAGCCCGTAGCCACATCTACGAGTGCTACGGGCTCAGTGTAACCGCGCCGGTCGAGATTACCGCTCCTTTGCTACGTGCGCCGCGATTTGCTACGGTTTACGTATTGAAGATTCGTATGATAAGTGCAGATATTTGTGATTTGTGATAGTGAAGTGTGATTGTGTCTGTGAGTATAAGCGAGGTAAGTTGAGACACAATTTTTTGGTCACAAAATTGAATAAACATTTTTATTTGATATTTTTATCTTAACCGCCTAATCTTATAAGCTAGTAATTTATAAATGAAATTATATATAATAAATGTTTTTAAACAAGGTGTTTTTCAAAGAAACTATGCGAAATATATGTTATAAATTATGAAACGCGTCGGATAATTCTTTTTCCTGTCATTGATGGATGATTCGTGAAGATGAATCGGTTGAAATCGCCAACTTTTTCAAGCAAATAAATCTTATGCTTGAACATAATATTTTCGGTAAGTTACTTTTCCAACAAAAATATTTTTAATTTATTATAAAAATTTAATAAAGGCGGAAAGAGATTCTGCGTATTACATTATTAGGTTTGAAGTGATTTCATCACTTGCCTACTAAAATGTTCTAAGAAGGAAGTTACATGTCTCTCTATTGAATCCCCAGCATCCCTTTGGGGATTACCGGGCATCCCAACAGTGGGGTTAGAATAATAAAAATATGATGATGGTAATGGAAATACTAGCGAAAATTGATTTACTTTGTCACATCAATCCAACACTTCGTATATAAAAATGTAAGTGAAAAGAAAAAACACTACATTTTGATGTTAAAATCAAAAAACGCGGTATAACCTAATATTTAATGAATAACATTATACTTATTGGTTTAATTCCTAAATAGCTTAAAATCATGTTACAATTCAGGATTCATTATTAGATGACTCACACAATAACTTAATAATATAACAGTACTTTCACGTAGTTTAGCATTAATAATTAAATCTTGTTTACGCGTATCGATAATAATTAATTATAACAAAGTGTATTAAAGAAAGTTTGATTGGTTTATAGATTGATAAATAAAACTGTTATGAAAATATAAAAGCTAACCGTTTGCGAACTTCGTCCGACGTTCAGGGATTATTCCCTAGAGCACAATTAGAATAAAGACGGATTATAATTGTATTAAGGCTTTGAGTTACAACCTCGCCTTTTTGTTTTTAACAAGATAGGTAAATATATATTTCATATATATTTATACGTTTTTGAACCATTTATCATGGAAATTTATTAAGGGAATCTTATGGGTCTATACCATGGAATATTGTAATCCCTATGAGTTGCGGTCCGTGTGGTGACGGATTAAGAATACCTACGGATTGTCACCACCCTAAATCATCCCACGGGTGTCATAAGAGCCGACAGAGGGAGCATATTATGCAGAGAACAGCACTGTAAGAGAAGGAAAACTTGATACAAACCCTATACCAACCCGTTTGGCCAGCGTGTTATAGTAGGCCAATTTCTCCTTTCAAAGGAGAGGCCTAGTCCAGCAGTGGACTGTTAAAGGCTGATGATGATGATGAGTTGCGGAGGTCGGCAGGCAATCGCTCTGTGAAAAAGCTAATATTTGGTCATTTAGTTATACTAGTATGTGGACCTCGGGTTCTAAAGCGAAAAGTCTCGGATGCAACCAGGATGTCGCTAGGACGGAGATGAGGATTTCGGCAATCTTAAATAATAGTTTAAATATTTTTAAGAAAAAAGGCGGCTTTTGGGCATAGTACGAGGCCATCTTTGCGTGAAGATATTATTGGTAGGAAAATAGTTATTATTACCTTCAATTTCTAGATAAACATCTAGATAGACTGCCTCGTTGGTCTCGCGGCATAAATGTGCGAGTGGGATTGGGAGGTCTCGGGTTCGATTCCCGGGTCGAGCAAAGTGTTATTGGGTTTTTCCGTTAGAAAATTCTCAGTAACAGCACGGAGTCTGGTAATGTGCCCGATACGGCAATAGGCTCGCCCCTCTATTACGTGGGACCTAAAAATTTATGGCGAAATGTGGGTGTAGTATTACACCTCTGCCTACCCCTTCGGGGATAGAGGCGTGAGTGTATAAAAAAAATCTAGATATTGTACGGTATTTTAGCAACATAAAGTAATTATTTATGCTTGTGTCCCGAATTCAATTAATTTTAACATATGTATTTTGTAAAAGAATATCAGTAGACGAGTTACTGAAATTCTAAAAGATTGACATTTTAACTAGGCAAGCCAACGAAATTTTCTATTTAAGAGTCCTTAGTATTATGAGGTTGATATTTTTCTCAGAAGTACAGGAATTACGTTTTCATTAAAGCATTAATTATAACATCGTTAGTATTAAAACTAAATTAAAATTCGTATTTCGAAGAAAACATGAATCCAGTTCATATTTTCTGAAATTCTGAACAAGGCAATACGTGTGAAATATTGAAACCAGCGGTTTTATATAAATAGAATATATATATGATCCCAAATACAGAGAAATTTATTCATTTTCTTTGAAAAATAATAGTAATGAATTTTAGATTCAAATATTTGAAGTATTATGTTCAATAATTCGAATGTGGCAATCACGTACCGGACGACGCAGCAGGGGTAGGCCTCCCGCAAGATGGGCCGACGATCTGGTTAAGTAAAGCGGTCGGATGCTGGCTACTCAGAATCGGTCTGTGTGGGGGAGGTTTATGTCCAGCAGTGGACGTCTCTAGGCTGACATGATGAATTTGAATGTAATTACGGATTGGTTTAATGTACGTTCAATATTAATTGCTAATTTGGTGATGATCACATGTAGAGATAAAAAATATTTGAACAAATTGAATTGATGATATATTAATGGTTCATAGTGCAAATACGTAAATAGTTGTAGCATAACTTCATAACTTCACGCCTTTATCCCAGAAGGGGTAGACAGAGGTGTATTATACACCCACACTTCGTCAGTTATGTTTCGGTCCCAATGTAATAGGGGGCGAGCCTATTGCCATCTACCGGTCACATTTTTAAGCGAGCGATAATTAACATTTTTAATACACATATAACTTCGAAAAGTCAGAAGTGCGTGCCCGCGGTACCTGGGGATCGAGGCCAAGACCATCGTCTCGGCAGTCCGTTACGTACTCCACTGGACTATAGCCGCTTAATAAATTGTTGTAATGAAAAAAAAAACGGAAAATAAAATATATACACATTAATACGATGGTGTTTATATTATTTGACGAGGTGAAAGCTATTGCAATAACTTATTAAAAGACTTTCTAATATTGTAGCAATTATAGTGTTGTCAATTTTGATTAATAATTGTAAAGTTTTGCGATCATTAGAACTAGTCATAATCCGATGAAGAAACTAGGTATTAAAAATATTTTGTCTTTATATTCTACCTATTCCATTACGAGTACTTTTGACTTTGAATGTTGGTTGACATCATAAAAATGCGTTATAAAAATATATATAATTAGTTAATACTAACTGTTACCCTCGACTTCACTTGCCTATTATACGACCTTTTTATTAATTGAAAATGTTACTGTGCGTGATTGACATTTGCCATGAAATTATTAAAAGAAACTTGGTTTTTATACAAAATTCCTATTTAAGTCCCGTTAAGGTCAAATTTTCATATCTTTGATAAAATGACTCTGAGTTTGTTTCGGCCTTTCTTCTCAAGAAGTCATTTAGCTAGGAAAAGCCGGCATCATCTAGAATAGGGTTTTGACATGTATAAGTGTTGTAAACAACCAAAATGCAGAAATAAATATGTCTTTTATATCTTTTATGTCTTTGACATCGAATATATGAATAATTCTACGTAAACAAATGTAATCGGTTCAACAGTTATGTAGTAAAGTCATTACAGACGACCTAACATACTTTCACAATTATCATATTAGTATCGATAAGAATACGGCATGTCACCACCCCATATCATCCCATGGGTGTTGTAAGAGCCAACAGAGGGACCATACTACGCAGAGAACAGCACTGTAAGAGAAGAAAACTTGATACAAACCCTATACCAACCCGTTTGGCCAGCGTGGTATAGTAGGCCAATTCCTCCTTTCAAAGGTGAGGCCTAGTCCAGCAGTGGACTTTTAAAGGCTGATGATGATGTTTGATCATTTTATCAAGTATCTGATAGACAGCAAGAGACTTTATAGAACTAATTTATTCCATAAAAAGTTTTAAACAATGAAATATGGATAAAATAATATACATCTCTGCTTACACCATCTAGTATATGAGCATGCATATCTGTTTGAGAATGTACGAAAGTCAAATGGAGTACAAGCAGCAACAGAACTGTAATCAATCATAAATGTTCGCAACTAACATTAATTTCAGAATCTTCATAAGTTTGATAACACTGATGCTTTTCGAAAATTCTAGCAACCAACTTTAATAAAAAATGTATAAATTAAGAATTTTAATCTAATATGACATAACTGTCTTATAAAATTGTGATTGTATCCAGCCAGCCAGGAAGACATTGGATTCCCGTGTTCTATTATCAAGACGGAAATTTTTTAGTCGTCCTGTTAAGAAATTCTCAGCAAGCAATGTCAAAATGTGGATTGAAAGTATTCTTGATCCTTTATCTTTATTAATATTATGAAGCTGGAGAGTTTGTTTGGTTGAACGCGCTAGTCTCAGGAACTACTGATTCGACTGGAATAATTATTAATTTTGTGTGGGATAGCTCATTTGTCGAGGCAGGCTATAGGCTATATAATATCACGCCATAAGCCACGGGTAAGGTACTGTAACCCTAAATAAATGTATCCTCGGGCACAGCTACTTGGTCTATAAACTGTCTATTATAAGCTATCTCTTTAAAATGATGTCTTATATAGACTATATCGTAAGCAGTTAGTTACTTATTTAATTTTATTAATATCATTCTTTTGACGTGACAACGTCTTATAAATTGGTTTGCCGGGTGACACTTCAAGAAACTGCGTTACGCTCCGCTCACGTTATGCGCTCACAATGAGAGCGAGTGAGAGGCACGCGTCCCGCCTAAGAGCGAGAGAGATAAAAAGTGAAAGGCACGCGTCTTTCATCCTTCTTCCTACTATACGAATGAATATTCACATTAAAATTATTTTACCACTCAAAGTTCGTTGTCACGTAAAACTTTCGCCCGTATACCGACTTTACAGGCAACCAATTTTTTTATATCCGTGTTGTTTCGTGTAGTGGTCGGAACTAAAATAGGCTGCCCGTTAATTTAAAACTCACAAGTTTTATCCACTTTAATGGTTATTTACATGTACACATTGCACACGATGTCGAGACGATGGTCTCGAGTTGGATCCCGGGCGCACACCTCTGACTTTTCGAAGTTATGTGTGCATTATAAATTAATTATCGCTCGCTTAATGATGTGGTCGGTAGATGGCAATAGGCTCGCCCCCTATTACATTGGGACGGAAACATAACTGGCGAAGTGTGGCTGTATAATGCACCCTTGCCTACCCCTTCGGGGATAAGAGGCGTGAAGTTATGTTATGTTATTGCACACGTTTAACTGTCAGTTTTTGCGGTGTACGTAGGTATAAGTGTCAGATTACTGTACGTGTGCAGGTATTTCAGTCGCAACTGAAATCAGTTGTACTGGCACAATTTAATTATTTATCTATATGTACAATACAATTCGTTTCTGTAACCACATCGTATACTATCGATTAAGTACACATTTCTTGATTTTTTTGTAAAATATAAACAGTAAACCGAGAGAATAAGTTAGAATTCTACTTTTAAAACTGACAGTTAAAACTTTTCTTGTATGACGTCTCTTACACATATAGTATGTGTTACTCATTTAAGAGGTCGTAATCACGTAATTACTTAAATATTAAAAGTGAAATACCTGCTACTTATTTCGACGTTTCGTCTAATTATGTGTTATTTGAAATAATTATGCGATCGATATAATAATGAATATCATATCCACTTCTACTAGTAATCTAAACTATTATTATAATAAAGCTGAAGAGTCTGTTTAGTTGTTTGGTTGAACACGCTCATCTCATTAATTACTGGTCCAATTAGGAACATTATTTTTGTGTCGGGTAGCCTATTTGACGAGGAAGGCTATATAATATCACGTTATGAACCACGTGTGGTGACGGATTAAGAATACGGAATGTCACCACCCCATATCATCCCATGGGTGTCGTAAGAGCCGACAGAGGGAGCATACTATGCAGAGAACAAGACTGTAAGAGAATAAAACTTGATACAAACCCTATACCAACCCGCTTGGCTAGCGTGGTATAGTAGACCAATTCCTCCTTTCAAAGGAGAGACCTAGTCCAGCAGTGGACTGTTAAAGGCTGATGATGTGTATGAACCAGTGCAGAGCAGTAGCTCTAAATAAAGCGGGTGTAACCGCGGCCTCATCTAGTTTAAAATAAACGGTCAGCTTCATATATTTGTATCAAATAATTTCATATGAAACTTGTGAAGCATAAACTAAAATGATAGCGTTTCAGAGATCCACTCTTCTATAAGCTCTTGACAAATAAAATTACTGGTGCGGACGACTGAATGCATTTTGTATGGACAAATCAACTTAGCGTAGCATCGTGATGTTTTGTGTTAGGGTGACTTATATGGACACGTATTGTATTGATTTATTTATTATTATCAAAGATACCATTTCTATACTGTGAATAGAATTTGTGAAGGACTTTGGAATGTGTAAGGATGAGCGGTGATAGCCCAATGGTGTACGTAACGGACTGCCGAGACGATGGTCTCTAGTTTAATGGGTACCCCGGGCACACACCTATGATTTTTCGAAGTTATGTGTGTATTAAATATGTTAATTATCGCTCGCTTAATCATTTGTTCGGTATATGGCAATAGGCTCTCCCCCTTTTACATTTGGACTGAAACATAACTGGCGAAAAATGGGTGTGTAATACACTTCTGCCTACCGCTTCGGGGATAAAAGACGTGAAGTTATGTTATGTTTCAAAAACCCTTTAAAGAAGTCTATTGTTTCATAAGGAACAACCTTAGACCAAAGATTTCTGGATCGCATTAAGATTTTACGTGTGGTAATTCCAAACAACTTTCAGCGCAGTTCTCAACGTTAAGGAGATATTTAAACACTTTATAAGTACCGCAATATAATAATTAAGTAATGTCCTCTAGACCGTATTTATATATTTTTATAGTGCTCTGGCTATGTTCCTCACTCTCATAGTCCGATGGGACAGCACACGCGACACGATCGGGAAGAAACTGGGCGCAGGACCAACGGCTGCCATCTCCCTAACACCGCCATCTCCCTGACTCCGAACTTCTATTGGATAATTCTGAACTGAAAAATTCAATATTACTTTTTGTTCGACCCGGGTATCGAAACTCATGATCCGCAGTCAATATCAATAGCTTGTAAATGGAAACCCATCTGCTTATTCCTCCGCCCATTGGTTGTGCGACAGATAAGGCCACCCTTAAATAACGTATCTCCTTTAATTAAATTGAATATACATAAGCAAACACCTTTGCTTACCCCTTCAGGGCTAAAGGCGTGACGACATAAAAAAACTAAAAAAAAAGCATATAATAGACCTCTGTCCGTACGAGTAGAGCCGATATCAAACTTATAAGTGCTCCAACAAGCCAGTAACTGCCCGAACACTCAAACACAATCGCTTCACACCTCCAATATAATCTCACACTCGCCAACCGCAATCCCAACAACCTTTGACAACAACTACACAACGCAAACATCACTCGATGATTGATGCGAGTTATTTTCAGGTAATCCTTAGTAAATGTGGCGGCTAATTAATCACAGTCACGTCTGTGCTTGTGTAAACCTGGGATGGTGATGAACTGATTGTTAAACTTAAAGGTACCTAATGAGAAAAGGTGGAACAGTTAGAAGAATAATTTGCACATGGCGTCATGATTATGTTGACAATGTTCGAGTGGGAAATTTTGGGTCTCACTGAGTTTCCACACATATTATGTTTTAAGTCTATTTTGGTAGTGTAACCCTCTTGTAGAATAGACAAAAATATTAGTACGTGTAAATTACTGAGTTTTATCTTCTGCTTCTCTTTTTCTTTCCCTAATTACAAGGTATATAGTATATTTTATAAAAAAAAAATATAGACTTACGCCTGTATCCCCGAAGGAGTAGGCAGAGGTGTAATATTACACCCACATTTCACCATGAATTTTTAGGTCCCACGTAATAGCGGGTGAGCCTGTTACTGAGAATTTGGAAAAACCCAGGAACACACTTGCCTGACACGGGAATCGAACCCGGGACCTCCGATGAGCAGTCGCATACGCGATCCACTGGAACACGCAGGCAGTCATTTTATACTATAGGGCATCAATCGAACAAACCTTAATTATAGAATTTCTGAAGGGTTTAGCAGTGTATCGTATGTCGTGGGTTCGATTCCGACAGGCAACAACACTTTGAGTACTGCAATATTTTTGTAGATTACATTTTGTTACATATACAAACTGTTGTTGGAACTCAGAGTGATATTTTTGTCGATTCATTGAGTGTTTGTAGACTTCAACATGACACAGAGTTTATTTAACGAAAATATAGTGTAGCTTATTTACTTTTTCAAAAATACGATATTTCAAACTATTTATACTAGCTAGTGTACAAGCGTCAAAGGCGCAGTGTCCTTATTGTTTAAACATCATTGATAAAACAGCGTCGCTTTCAAAATATATATAAAGCCTTCTAACCGCAAGAACACAACGCAAGGTTAATTGCGAACGATCTTCTATATGTGTACGCAAATGAGAAATTATTTAAATAAATTCACTTTAAATTTCAAAGCATAGCACTCGTGAATAAATAATGTAAGGTAAAAATAAAGTAAGTAATGGACTGATTACCAAGGTTGGTGCGAAAACGCGAATTAAATTGTGAAAGTATTTGAATCAATTCATTTAAAAATTACGAAGCGCACACTAGCTCTGGAAAAATCTTGATTAAGTGCGGCGCATTATATAAAACTATGTACTTTTCACCGCTATTCTGGGGCGAATAAGAAAAATAAATTTGTGGTTACGCAGCTGTATTTTTTTTTACAGTCAGCCTGTATCCCCGAAGGGGTAGGCAGAGGTGTAATATTACACCCATATTTCGCCATGAATTTTTAGGTCCCACGTAAAAGGAGGCGAGCCTGCCGGCGGTGCTGCTACTGAGAATTCGGCAAAAGCCAATAACACTTTTGCCCGACCTGGGAATCGAACCCGAGACCTCCGATCAGCAGTCGTATATGCTTTCCACTGGACCACGGAGGCAGTCTATGTATAGTTAAGCAGCTGTCTATGTATAGTTTTATGTACATTTTTTAATATTTCTTCTAGGAATTTTTGTTATATTTCGTAGGAAGTATACGACTGTATTGTGTCGTATGCCTTTTAAGTCCCTTTGCTGAGCTTTGTGCTGCCAGTTTCAGATTATAATGGAAATCTCACAGTTGACAGCCTTAGGTACTTTTTATATTATTATATTTCTATCGGCCGGTTTCAATATTCGATCTATTCATAAATTTAGAGATTCGTGATACATGTTTGACATATTTTGTATGAAGTTTATGTCGCAAATTAACCTATAATGTCAAAAAAATTGATCGAATTTTGAATTCAGCGGTTAATAAATTTAGATATATATTAGATATATGATTGAAACTATTTGATCATTTGATTAGTAGTGATGTGACTGAAAAATAAAAAAAAAAAAAACAACCCTAGAGATCTGCCTAATAACATCTAAATTGTTTTTATAAGTATTAAAAAACAAGCATTTAAAGCTATGAGATTTTGAGTATTCATCATCCTCTTAGCGTTATCCTAGTTTCAATCTGATCACTGAAAAGGGTAGACTACTACAGCAAAATATAGTTTAGAGGTAAAAAAATATTAAATGCTATTCCCTTAAACCTTTCATCTTCTTTTGACAAATGAGTTGTTGTTCAATGCATCTTTGTCAAGAGTCGCATTTATATTATGAAAAATAATGCATTTTCACCTTACAGTATATAGTGACTGATATTATCATATGTCGACATTTTATTTGATTAATGATATTATTCATGATGACATTCGTGTTTTAAACAGAAATTTTAGTATACTATTTTACACAGGGTTTTAGCTATATTCATATTTCATTTCATCATTATGGTTTCAGTGGTTTCAAATAAAACACATACGTACTTGATTATTAAACTAAGGTTTGTCTTTTGGGAAAGCGATGTGTCTGTTTTCATCCTAGAATGACTGTGCATTTTAGATCATATAAAAATATTTAGAGGAATTGCTTGCATACTGACGCATACCCAAATATTTTATACAAATTAATTCAAGTAGCATTATTAATCACACTTGACAATCTTAAAAGAAATACGTGTAACAAATTAGAAAAACATTTTAGCGTCTTTTGTAGGTCCACGTAAAAATCAAATCCAAATGGATTGCTATTATTAAATATCCTAGTCAAATCACTTGAAATTCTCCGAGAAATGCCTCAAAAAACAAGTGACACAGCAATGATACCGATCGACAAAACTGTGGAACCTTGGTAACATTGACATACGAAAATAATACGTCATGCACAGTACCTAGTAAAGCCTGATTTGCGTTTCAAATTACGCTTAGACTAAATGATGTTGATGATAAACCTATTCACTAGTTCGAAAAACTCCGTAGTATTTCGTGAAATCGTGAGCTATTGTATCGAAATATATTTGATGGTTTAAATATCAAAGTATGCGTTATCATCATAATTGAATATATCGATAGTCACAAATGAATTGACTGATGAATTATAGCAGCCAAAAATAATGAAAATTGAAACATGACATTTGGGCTATGGATTGCCTAAATGCTCGAAAATTTATAACAAGATTTATCTGAAGAGTCTATCAACTCACTGTCAGGCGTCAAGTGAGACTTCAAACTCAGGGCATGGCTAAACAACTACTATTTACACCCTTAGGGGTGAAATATTTAATAAATTCCTCCTTAGTACATATAAACTCAGGAGGAATTTATTAAATATTTAACCCCTAGAATGAGTAATGGTTTAAGCGACCTCTCCGTTGTGAATTCGATCCTGGACGGGGCTATAGTTTATGTTTCAATTTAAATATTTTCTTTATTTAGATCTCAGTATAACACTTATAAAATATAAAACTCGTTTTACATGCATAATTGCATATGTGATCTGCAGATCTATGTTTTAAGTTTGTGGGCGTTAATTGAACGTTTCTATATTTTTCGTGATAACCGATTTAAACCTCTTGCTGGCGATTTCTTAAAAAAGCAATCTCAGTGCTTTGAATATTGTATTACAAAAAAAGCTTTCATTCTCATTATTTTAATACTCGTGATAAAACTACAGCCCTCAATTTAAACCTGCAAGGAACATCTGATGCCCCTAGATAACCGCGGACAAAGTTATTCTCCATCAAAGAGATACCATCCATACTTCCCTAAGAAACGGCCGAAATCTTTTCTCGACGCAACTCGTCATAACTTCGTCCACAAAGTTCCGAACAAACTTTTTCACGGTGTAACAAAAATTATAAATGACAATGTTCTGCACCAAATTAGATTATTATTTTATTTAAAGGTGTTTTTTTTTTGTCAAAGTTCAAGGGTGAAAATTGATACCCTAAGGTAAGAGTGTAATATTTTTATTTTCTGGATTGAGAATATTTTGCTTGATATTTTCTGGGGTTTATTTAAATCCATCAAAGGCAAATCGGATTGGGAAAGAGTAGCTCTTAGAACTTTTATTTCTAGCCACAATTTTGCTTATAGAATCGATGATATTTGAAAACTTATATTTTCTTGTTAATCCGTTAATCTACTGCTACTTTGATCACATTTTCAGTTACTTTAAATATAATAATAAATACCTCACCTGTAGGACCAAAATGTAAATATTGTACCGCTACGGCATGACAAATTATAATATTCTTTATTGTTCGTCAAATTGAATACAGCTATCCGTACCCTATCCCGACTAGCAAAACTCTACTAATTTATATTGATGTCACTTAAATATATATTGTAAGTTTATTTAAATATACTATGCACCTTGTTGTGTTGTAACATGATTATTTGCTAACTGAAATGTTCCGATTGCTGGGTTTGCTTCGCCCCAAAGGGATTGATGAAATGTCAACAGTGTAGATCCGATGTAGCTTCCTATAGCAGTAACACAGTAGCTATATAATATGTACAGTGGTGGTGGCAGAAATACAGATACAGCCATTTTAAAAAGGACGCATGTCGCTTACCACGCTGCAAATTGTGAAGTAGGGGACAAAATAAAAGCTTAAGTATATTTTTGTTTCAAATCGGATTGCAACAAAATAGCTAATAAATTTATATTAAATTCCTATGATACAAAAGTAACAGGAGTGACAGAAATGCAGGTACGGTCATTTTATAGAGGCGCATGACGATTACCAAAATAATCAAAATAGCAAAAAAATATTAAATGGTCAAGACTATTTTTGTTTCAAATTTGATAGCAAAAAAGTTGCTAAATTCCTGTGGATCAAAAGTAATACGAATCTTTGTTATTTTTTAATATATTTACTTGCTTTTAATTCTAACACTTCAACTTCTTGAAATGAAGTGTCAATATCAGCGAGCATATGTTTTTAATAGATTTACTTCATTTCAAGAAGTTGAAGTGTTAGAATTAAAAGCTAGTAAATATATAAAAAAATGAAAAAGATTCGTATTACTTTTTTTTTAAATTATATAATTATCGTGTGTGTTCCTTTTTTAATATTACACTCATAAGAGGCAACATAGAGTCAACATTTTTTCTACAGTTGGGTAATTTTGAAGCTATCATTTTCAAAACTCAGGCAACCATTATTTAAATAAGCTTCATACTAAATGCATATTAAATTCTGAGATAAGTACGTTATAAACAAACTCAATATTAAAGGTGCTTTCGTAGATCACAGCCAAAGTCATCCAATTACGCGTAATTATTGACATTATTTTAAGACTTAAAGATGAACCCTCAGCAAACCGGGTCAAGTGCAAAGGTTTGATGACGATATTAATTAACGTTTTATAATCATTATTAATATTCTGCGGTTTCATTTGAATAGAATTTATTCTTGTGTATAAACTGTTACACTGCTTGACATGGGTGAGATCTCTCTTTGAGATGGGATAGACCACAGTCCACCACATTGACCAAGGACGTATTGACAGACTTCACATGTCTTAGCGAACCTTATGGAGAACTTTCAGACATTCAGGTTTCTTCACAATGTTTTCTTTCACCGTTTATACGCGAATAACTTCGAAAAGATAGGGGTGCACCCTGACCAGTTTCATATCTTGTCTGATAAGTGCCTGATTAATTAATTTGTCAAATAACTTACACAAATTTTGTGGTAATTTAGAAGACTGCCTCCGTGGTCCAGTGGATAGCTTGCGTCTGCTGATCGGGAGGTCCATTTTCGATTCCCGGGTCAGGCAAAAATGTTACTGAGTTTTGCCGAATTCTAAGTGGCAGCACGAATTCTGGCAATGTGCCCGGTAACGGCAATAGACTCGACTCCCATTACGTGGGACCTAATATTCAATATGGCGAAACGTGGGCTGGTGGAATATTATACCTCTGCCTACTTCGTCGGGGATACAGGCGTGAGCCTATTAAAAAATTGAATTTACCGGGCAGGTAAAGCCTATGCAGAATTAGCAAAACTGGGCCTGAATTTCTCAAAGTAAACTTTTAGTTAGTGCGATTAACATGTTCAAACAAAAACAAACAACATTACAATAATAAAACCGAAGGCTTTGTTTGTTTAGTATGGATTATATTAATCTCCGCAGTAGGCAAAGGGATTTAAGTATCGGGTTCTATAGCAAAAAGATTTATGAGAAACACAAATAATTGTTCCGATTCTTTTCTACAAGTATTCGTAATAAACGTATCGTAATATACAAATTTGACATAGAGCTGTATATATCTAGGTAGAGCTCTTACAGCTTACTAGAGGAACCAGAGGCCCAATTGCCGTAATTATATTAGTTCAAAATGCAGTTACGGTCTAATGTCAGTGTCATACTTATGTCACGCACTCCTAAATTAACTGATATTTGAACATTATTGGAATGTTATCGTGACTAGAATTTATGATAAATTGAACACTGTGTCAACGTCGAAGTATAATGTGTGATGTTATGTTATGTTTTAATACCGATTCTGTCTCAATTCAAAATCAAAGTTTCAATGTCACGAGAATTGGCCTTCTGAGTACTGATATAAAGACATATACATAATTATGTAAGTATATCAACTTGAAAATACTTCAGATAAATTTCACCCAGCGGGAAAAAAACATTAAGGCTTATCATGGTTCAGAATAGAACTTACAACCTCAAACTTAGCGGGAGCCTCAATTATCACTAGCCCAACAGCTTAGAACCATAATTTAGCTAACTAATTACATCGAAATCTCCGGATAATTTGCTTTCCGAACTACCTTCTGATAAGGGTGTATTTCCGTATCTAATAGCAAATAAATAAATCAGACAACATCTGATGATAAGATCACCCACTCCCCTTCATTGGGGAGGAATACGAAACCTACACACACATGAGTAATGTTTGTATCTGTACATGTGTGTATGTGTGGATGGCCGGATCAAACGGTTTCGGATAACACAATATGATTAGTCTCTGTTCTGACTGGTCGTTGATAAAGTGATTGGAGAACACTGCTAAATCGGTGTTCGTATATATATATATATATAAATAAGTATGTTTATCACTTAAATGTTTGTCACAGTACAAGCCATGCTAAGTTTGAGATCAGAAGCATGGACCCCGTAGAGCACAGCTTAATAGGTATCTTAACAGATGAAAACTTAGTATACCTATTTTAGTTTAATTTTACTTAGTTTACTGCTTAGTTTGGGACTAGATGGTGTTGTGTGAATGTGGTAGAATATTATTATTATTCCCTTTATTTAACCTTTTTGTCATAGCCACATTTTATATGGTAAATATTATGGTACAAAATCAATTTTAATATATAAAATGGGACCACAGAGACCCACCGGTACCGGGCACAGGGACCAAGCTACCGGATCCAGCCGCCTAACGAGAGCCTCTTGGGATGGTGGTCGAGGCTCTTGGCAATGAGACCATTAACTGACACGACTATCGGTACAATGATCGCCGAGTCCACATCCCACATTACGACAATCTCGTGAGCCAGGTCCAAGTACTTGATTTTCTTGTCTTATTTATTATTACTAATAAAATCCTTGCGTTACTGACTGACTGACAGATACACTACAGCCAAAACTACTAGGCGAAGGAAGCTGAAATTTGGCATGTACCTATGTTTCTTAGGGACCGTAGGAGTACACTAAGAAATCATTTCCAGAAATTCTCACGGGATCCAGTTTAATAAATATATGCGGCCGTAGCTGCGAGCATCCTCTAGTCTAAAATAAAGTGTCTATTATCAAACTTCCTCGGAATGGCTTAACCAATTTTCATGTTGTTTTAGTGAATGTTTGATAGGAAAACACAGTCTATAACCCAAATAGACTATACGCCAAAACAACGTTTTCGGGATAGGTAGTATTTTTTATCTAAATTAT
This sequence comes from Euclidia mi, assembly GCA_944739405.2. Taxonomy (NCBI): domain Eukaryota; kingdom Metazoa; phylum Arthropoda; class Insecta; order Lepidoptera; family Erebidae; genus Euclidia; species Euclidia mi. The sequence goes on along the minus strand of OX123188.2, from coordinate 7,792,296 downwards.
TCATGCTGTTTCATATTACTCTGTAAATTCTAGACTAATAAAACGCAAATTATACTGTACCTACATTTTCTAAACAAAGAAAGATATTCTTTGTTTCGGATATGTTGACGGCAACTTTAATTTTTAATGTTCAAGTTTATGATGAATTTCCCACAGCAGTAAGTAGTGTGAAAGCTGCAGAACGACAATTGGTGACATAGAGAAAATAACACGTCGAAGTCAAGATATTTTATTTAACTAGGTTGGGTAGGGTTATACTTTTATGTGGTGCCAATGAACCTCCAATTATTTAATGAAACGTCAAATTAATACAGATTAATTACTTAATGATTATAATTGCAGAGCTTTGGCCTTGGCCATTGCCGGACAGAGGCCTCGCCTGATTTGCGTCCTAACATCATTGCGTCAACAGGAGGCGTGAGACATCTAATAGGCTAGTATCGGTATAAGACTTAATGTCAAGGTTTCCGTTTCTTGGCAAAGATATTATTTGTTGAGTGTTCCATCGCTTATATATTTTTTTTTATAGACTCACGCCTGTATCATCGAAGTGGTAGGCAGAGGTGTAATATTACATCTACATTTCGCTATGATTTTTTAGGTCCCACGTAATAGGGGGCGAGCCTATGGCCGTTACCGGGCCCATCACCAGACTCCGTGCTGCTACTGAGAATTCGGAAAAACTCAGTAACACTTTTGCCCGACCCGGGAATCGAACCCGGGACCTCCGATCAGCAATCGCATACGCTATCCACTGGACCACAGAGTCCGTCTCTTCTACATGACACTAATTGCTTCGTGTATTTTCTTTAGTCACTTTGCTTAATGCACGTAAAATCGCGAATAAAATCAATTTGTTTTAACACATCCATGTTGTACCGACGTGCACTCTATAACTAATATTAAAGATGTCAGATAAGAGAATTGTGTCCTATCAACCATCTTTGGCCCATTGTTTCCGCAAGACATCTCTCCTTTGTGCCCCTGATTCAAGAGATGTAAGGACGTACGGAGCAATATAAGTACTTTTGAACCGTGTGTTGTGTGATTACTTCACTCTTAAAATACGACAAAGTATTTTATCTGCTGATATGTTGAGAGTTCTGGGGTTGCAGTTTAATGTGATTATTTTGGCTGCTTTTATTATATTGACTGCGGACACGTATTGAGGAAAGGACATTATTGGTAGCTACTGCATGCCTAAATAGGCAATGTTTTTTAGCCTTTTTATCAACAATTTAATCAGTGACCTAACAGATTCACTAACTACTGTTCTATTATTTTCTTTTTATTATTTTAAATAAGTAATGCGGAATGTTTTGGCAGTGTTACTCGTCATCTTATACTAATATATAAAGCTGAAGAGTTTGTTCGTTTGTTTGGTTGGTTGAACGCCTTAATCTCAGGAACATCAGGACCGATTTCAAAAATTATTTCAGTATTAGATAGCCCTTTATCGAGGAAGGCTATAGGCTATATAACATCACGCTATGTGCCACTCATCTAGTTCTACATAAAGATGAAGCGAGTTTACCAGGTTCTTTACATAGTCCTACTATGTACCCCAAGTTGAATGTAAATTACGTTTTGAAATATAAGCCTCTTGAGTGTATTCTGTGACTTATACTTATGATATAAATGACATTGAGCATCGAATGATGATTGCGTATAGTTAATTGCTTTGAGATCAATATTCTAATTGCGTCATAACTGGACAGAGTCATAAACAAGAAAATTGCATGCCACAAAGATTAACAATGACTTGAGAAATAAAATGTTCTAATTTATTTGAGGCAAAAATAAGAACCCACGTTAATGTACTTTTACATTGTTTTGTTGTTTTTAATGTTGCCTAATTATCGCTTTACCTTTCTCTTCTTACTTCAAAGAAAATCTTACAACACAGTAAAGGAACAATGATGTGCCAGATGGCAGTACAAGCGTGAAAAGTAAACAGTTTTAGACAGAATTCAATATCATTTAATAGCGCCATTCGATTGTGAATTTTCTATGTGCACTTTTTTTTTCGTTTTTGAAAAGTTATTGACAGCAAATCTACCAGTTACTGTACTTATTATATTGTAGTTTTGTATAATAACCTCCTCCTTTGAATCCTAGTGGTATGAATCTACAAAACTCTTTTCGAATGAAAGCTGGTCGTTGACAAATAACACTTATTGAAGTACAAAATGGGCCTGATTATGAGGTTTAGGTTAATATTCTCTATTCATTTTTTTAAATTTATAAGCGGCGTGTTATTCCTTTCTCATCTTCAAGTTTAGTCGAACACCATGTACCACCCCTTTTCTCTGAGAAGATTCTGTTAGAATAGTTACGGTTAAAAGAAGAACACCCCAGCCAATCAAAATATTAAAATTCAATAACCCCAAGTACACCTTACACTAACCCACATCAAAAACCGATGCATCCCCAGCTAAGATAGGGTGTCGTCGTGCCGTGCTAAAGGGCGGACGTTACAGCATGTTACGGCTCGTTTGCATGCATTTTTAACACGAGAGCCATTCAGCCGCGTCGCGCACTCGTTACCGGGCGAACTGAGTCAAGGGGTGTGTTCCCTGTTCAAAATAATTAGGACTCGTCTCTAGAATACCGCTGTTTTGGACATACGACCGGTTGTGGTTTGTTTTTGTTTATGACTGTTTTGTGGAGGTATGTTTCATAAGTGTTATGGTAATTTATTAGTTAAATTTTGTTAAATGTGTCCTATATTATGTGTGTTTAGCATTATCTTACTTATACTTAAATTTACATGCTTATGTTACATTACTTTATATTTATTGCGGTCTTACCGAATAGTCAGAAAATATTTTTTTAATCAGCTGGAATTATGACATAAATCAGTTTTTAGCCAAACTAAATCAATTTCTTAAAAATTAAGAGTATGTATACTTATATATAACGGAATGGTCATCAGTACGGACGTCAATTGACTACGAAACGGAAGTGCATAGATGGCGCGCTTCGACAGAGTCTAGTGACGTTCGCTCCAGTCGAAGAGGGGGGTGACGGTTGACGTTCAACGGAGCGACACAACAAGGATCACTTCTCTTGGAGACTCCGGGCGGGCAACAAGTACCTAGAAACTGTCACCCGTTTCGTGTTCAGTAATACAAAATAGTTATAGTCAGTTTTGTTAGATTTGATTTGGTGTGATCTTATAACGAACTGTGATGTGAAGTGTTGATACCGGCCAAGAATAAAGCAATCCGCCGTCATATATTTGTAATTGTTAATTATTTTAAAAGTTATTTCGTTGTATTTTCTTTTTTTATAAACATATTTTACTATAATTATTATTTCCTTTCATAACTTTCTATATAATGATTTAATTGTTCAAGTAATGTATATGGGCGCAAATTAATATATAATGATTATATTGTTACGAAAATGTTAATAATATTTAAGATTGATATTTAAATAACTATTTGTGAACACAGAACTGAGAACTTCACTACTTTACAATATTAGACACTGTATTGACTGCTTAACTGTTATAAAGATTGGGTATTTAATTTATCGCTTAGTTATTAAGATAACTCCGGAAACTTTCAAAGTAAAATCAATTAGTATTATATAACATTATTCTGACACTTATTTTTACGGTAACAAATAACATGCGTTTATATTTGCATCCTGTTGATAGCGCCATCTGTTGACAATGTTGTAAAGAAGCGTTTAGTTAATAAAATAAATTTGTTATTCGTGTAAAATAAATAATTTGGTGTTGTGCAAAATTCATTACAATATTAATGTCGATTTTTGATTAGTTTATATTATTATATAATCGTACAGTAATTTCAATTATATGTTGAAAAGGAGTTGTTAAACGTTACATTAAGTGTAATGACGGTTAGTTTATAAAAAGGACTGTAGTTCGCATTTTAATTCAATTCTGTGCTAGAAATCAACTGATAATAAACCAAAAAATATTACGTGAGTGTTTTTATTATGGAGTCTGGACACCATAACCCTGGCGTATCGCCGACATGTACCTAACGCTTTTTAGTGGCACTTATTGATTATTTGTCTTTTGTGAATTTGCAGACGATGTAGTGGGCTGCAATATTAACTATTCCTTGTGCAGTACTGTAATGTGTAAACATATGTTGTAGCTGTTTATTGTCCCTAAATAAATAAATAAATTTCTGTAGATATGCGATAACCTCAAAAGCTACAGGTACAACTATAGTACAGATTTCCTAATAGATACTGTGATTATATTACAGAAACTCACAGCAAGATTCTATACAACTATATAATACATATACAGTTCTAGTGTATCACATACAGCAAAACAGTGTAGCGTAGAGCCTCGTAGCAGCTACCGCTGTGACAGCCTTTATGCATCTCTCTAAGAGAAAGCTGGCAATCTCCTCTCGTCGTCCTTTCTGCTGACGAAAATTTCGTTTAATTTACGTATAACGTCCTATTATCTTCACTTAATACAATCAAATGTTAATTCTTCTACTCGTAGCCATACTTATAAAACCTGTCAGGAAAATGGCAGAATAACAAATAAACCAAATTTACATACAGTCGCACACAACTTATTCCCCAGCTGACAGTAAGACAAGTTAAACCCATTTTTACCAAAGGAATTCCAACCTTATTCACACTACAACAAAATTCACTTAACATTTGTCATTACATGCATAAGCGTACTGCGTAGAACGTTGATAAAGCTCCCTCAAAGCGTCGCAAAGGTGCCGACAGTCTTTGTGCATTCAATAGGCGACGAATGACGGCGGGTGTGTATGCGTTTTGTTTGGGCAATCGTACACTTTGTGTAGCATGGTTGTTTGCGTTTTAGTGTAGGTTAAGTGTTAGAGAATAGTTGCAGTGGATTGATGTATAAATGCGGTTTTAAGGGTTATTTTCCTGTAATCCTAATGAGAGTATTATTTTTGGAGCGTATATTGTAGTATAGAGCATCGCAGACTATGTAAAACCCGCGTGCGTATGGCATGCATGATAAGAAAAGTTGAGTGTAGGTATGAAAAAGTAATTTGATGTCATATATCCCAGTTAAGATTCATATAATTTTTATATGATGCTAGTAGTTACCCGAGGGTTCGCTTTTAGGAGTCAAAGAAAAATATTACAAAATCCTGGGTTACCTACGTCATAAATGGAACTCGCTGTCCAAATTTCATGTTTCTAGCTTTAGTAGTTTGGCCTCTGCAATAAAATGTCATTGTCTATGTGGTTGCGGATTAACCCCTATCCTGCGCAGGGCCCGGTTTGCCCAACGCAAGAAATGACAACGCCATTTCAAATAATTTTCAATTTTTACGTAGACTGGCAGAAAAACGAAAAATTCGTCTATAAAAATATAATAATAGGGCATAAATTATACCTTCCTTTGTTACGAGTTTATCTAACTGGTTATATCTTTCAATAAGTAAATAAAACTGACCTGTTCTAGCACCGATGTAATATATTTTGATTTTGAGAAATTTCACTGATATAACTTGTAAACTTTATCACAATTTATCGAATATCCACACATAATCACCAAATGAACACTTTATTACGTTAAAACAGTATACAATGTGCAAAGATAACACAACACATTTTACTTTAGAATCATAATTTCACCTGAAACGTTTTTGTTTACGCGACGAAAAATAACGGTCGCTATTCTTTGGGAACGTAATAAATGCATTACAAAAGATTCGTTACTTTTTCACTGCAATATTTATCACTTTTCGCTAAACTATAACTCAATATGAAATCTACACTTATTTTCCAGTAGTTCTGTTTATATTTCTGTTTCAATAGCATACGTATTTTGTTTAATTAATTTTCGTTAAGTCTTGCTCGTTTCCAGTTTAAAAAAGTATTAAAGTTGGTCAAGAGGCAATTGATAAATCTGTTAAATATCAATGACCAATGATAGCCGTCCCGTTATGCACGTATGAGGTGCATAAAGCAATTGGAGCGTTTTATCTTATGCACCTAAGAGGTGCATATTGGAATTGAGGGGTTAAGAATACTTAATGTCACCACCACATATCATCCCTTGGTTGTCGTAAGAGCCGACAGAGGGAGCATATTATGCAGAGAACGACACTGTAAGACAAGGAAAACTTGACACAAACCCTATACCAACCCGTTTTCCCAGCGTGGTATAGTAGGCCAATTCCTCCTTACAAAGGAGAGGCCTAGTCCAGCAGTGGACTGTTAAAGGCTGATGATGAATGATATGTCAGTCAGGCCAAGTTATTTATATATAAGATTTGCCAACGGGCTTAAATCGCAAAGCGTAAGCATTCTTTTCATAATTTATAAACACCATCTCGTAATTAGTTTCAACGTAATATTTTTCTTTGAGGATTTTTTTACCGTCATGTTTTTTTTTTCAACCAGGTATGAGAAGGCTGTACAAAGCCGGTATCTTCCTTTGTACTGCAACTCGTTCAAGCTGTCAGTGATTAAACCACCGCCAAATAAAACAAGGAAACAATAATTAAGTTCCTTTATAAAGAATATTTTTACTGAACAGCCTTTTAAAACGTACAACAACAGAATTACTAGTCGTAGTAAAATGCCCTGGAACATCTGGTTCAAAACTGTTTTTTGTTCTGATTGCTGAATAGTTCTTCAAGCTGTGCGTAATTCTAAACTATTGTTATCAGATAAATATGGAAATCAAGCAAATCCATTCAGCTTTCTTTATTCTCTTTTGAGTGTGTGGCCAACTCTCGTGTCGGAGTTTTCAGACCGCCCGAAGGCCTCCGACATGGCGTAATGATTCTTTTCAACAAGAACTGGGACCGACGGGTTTACGTGCCCTCTGAAGCACGGTAGCGCTTTGGTATAAATGCGACATGCGGTCACCCATCCAAGTGTCGACCTGTGCTAGCGTTTCTTAACTTTACGACCCATCCATTCAGCTGTTTTTGCATATCTGTGAGTAACAAACATCCAAAAGCTAAACTAACTTTGACATTTGTTATATTAGACATTCCTATTTATTTATGTTTCCTCTTTTGGTACGAGTGGCCAACTCTGATGACAGATTTTAAAGACCACCAAAAGAGCTCCGACATAACCTACCGGCAATGAATACAGATTTACATAGAAGCGCAGTTCTTAAGGATTTCATGTGCCCGATTCCAAGTGGGGACTGTCTCCAGTTTAGTTCGTAGTTGGCGCCGTTGGCGGTCGTTCTCCGTCTCTCTTGCTCTCGTAGTTAAGATACACAGGAGGAACCTTCGTCTCTCTTGTTCTCGTAGAGACAGCTGCTGTCACAGCGTGACTGCCACGCCGTCAAGTGGCGATTTGGGTCACAGAAAATTTGTCTTCAGAGCGCCCATAGAAAATGCGCCTCTTTGTAAATATCAGAGCTCTTTGATCTGAGTAAGCGTTGTTTAATTTTGCCGACTTATTACGAACGGCAATTCAAATTACGCTGTGTGCACTTCCTCATGGCTATGGCATACCCGTTATTAAAAAAAATTAACGTCGGATACTACCTAATTACACTTCCTTTTTTTTAAATTCATAATTCAAAGCACTTCGGTATAATTATGAATAAACTGAATTTATACAATCAAAAACGGAAAAGGAAAAACGACGCTACAATTTACAAGACATGCTTTATACGAAGTAAAAAAGAAATATTAGATTTTCATAACACAAAATTTACGTAATCCGGAACGAGGAAATCCGTGATAGAACTTAAGTAGACATGGCTTTAGGAGTCACAAAAATTATTGTAACAATGGACAAGTTAAATTTTCTTACTAAAGAATTTAGCGGGGAATAACTGTTGGTTTTTGGTTATACTGAGGATTTTGCACTCACACTAGATTGCTGCTAGCATAGGTGGTTTATAGTATCGAGGCGATCACTTAAACGAATTGATTGTATAAGCCAAACTGCCATGTGACTAACGTCCATCTACCGATTCCTACATACATACATACATAAATATACTCACACCTTTTTCCCGTCGGAGTAGGCAGAGACAACAAAAAGCAAGTGGTTGCTTATATCCTTAAATCTCACGCGCTTCCTCTACACTCATTACTCTTTTCATACATCCTCGCCGGTTTCGGGTACTTCGGACCTTGCCGTTTTTTAGGACTTCCCCAACGTCTATCGATTCATAGTGCAATTTAAATTATCAATTTATGAAGAAAAAGAGATAGTGATAAATCTCTTTGTCTATTCTATTATGCTTCTTTTTAAGAGGCAGCGCCTCAATTTGTTTTTTAAACAATGTTTAGATATGATAAGATAATTCAACCAGATGCTTTCGGACACCGTTATCAATTTCAGTTGCGAAGGTCAGATGGCGGTAGTTAATAGCCAGCGGCTATTATTAAAATATAGTCTAGAAAGGTGACCTCGAGCTTCAAAGTGAAATTCTCTCTTGTCACCGTTGGATCAAAGCTAGGGTGATGATGACATTACTACCTATCATAAGGTGGCTAGCTCTTTTGCTACGAGTAGCAATTTTTTAAGAGCTTTTGACGTCCCACTGCAGGGCAATGGCTTCCCCAATCTTTTTCTATAAATCTCCATCTGTTGCCTCCTGGAACCATTCCTTTTTTAAGGAGTCCAGCTGAATTAAAAATACTTCTGAATATTTATAACCTTAGGCGACGAGCGCGGGATCTTATTTATACCTATGCAGTTAGCAAACGAAAATGTTTGTTATGTGGCCTAAAAGCTGTTCAGAATAAGGTTAGTACTTAACAAAAAGATAAGTGAAATAAACGCTTCAACACAAAATAATCACGCTTATCAAGACCCATTGTTTTATTGTGTTTCAAGAGAATAAAACGCCCGTAAAAACTACCAATGACTATAAAGCAACGATTGAAAATGGAGAACCGGTGCCGTATCAAGATATCTGTTCCGATCAAATTCACTAAAATAAAGTGCGTCTTCCACGGCGTGGCTCGGGACGAGAATAAATTAGATCAAGTAATATACATAGTATATAGGGTGCATAGGGTTCCCACCAAGAACTAAGGGTCCCAAGCCAACCTCACCTGCAAGTGGTGCACCTGCCGATCAACGGACGAGGCTCTGGCAAAAACAAAATATCCCGATAAGCGACAATAGGCTCGCCACCTATTACGTGGGATCAAAACACTGGCAAAAAGTGGGCGTTTAATATGCCTCTGCCTACCCCTTCGGGGAAACAGGCGTGAGTCTATGTATGTATGTAATATACACGAATATACGTTACGAAAATGTTGCTTAAATAAAAATAAAATGGTACAGTAATTTTGGAGGAATTTTACCTTTTAAATATTAACTGGACTCTTATAAAAAAAAATGTTTTATTTTCTATTTACATCAACGTTTGAGCATCCGTTGCTCCAGATATGGTCACACCCCAGGTAATGTCATTTTTATTTTTAAATAATTACGCGATTGAGACCAGTGAGTAGATTAGTTTACTTACGCTACGAATTTTGGAAATAATAATAAATTAAAAAAACTATTTTTGATGAAGAAATGGAAATTTGGATGACGAAAATAAATACAGAATATAAGATGTGATGTCATAAAGCTTACTGGGTACACCTGATTCACTAAAGGTGTAAAGTACCCCGACATATTTTTAGTCTTAGGTATGTATCACTCGTATTAAATTTTGTGGTCAATGAATTCACGTGGCATTTTGTACACATTATCTAAATAATAATAAATAAAAAGCCTTTATTTGACCTTTGCCACAATTTTTCTTAAATACAAAATTATTAACTTCCTACTTAAACAACAAAATTTCTTCTACTGTAATAATATAATACAATATTTTCTTTTTTTAATATTTTGAATTTTAGTGTTTTAGTGTAAGACAAGGTCCCCAGAATGGGTAAAGGCCTCCTCCAAGGATGCCCACTTTCCTCTGTCTTGTGCTACTTGACACCAGTTTGAGCTAGCGACATTTTTGATGTAGTCTTCCTATCATATTGGGAGTCTTCTTCTAGCTCTTTTACCTTGAGGTCCGCTCCATACGGTGGTAATGTAAGTCCATCTCTTGTGTCTAAGCCTCGCTATATGACCTGCCCATCTCCATCTCAGCCTTTGTGCATATCTTAAAGCATTATTGACTTTTGTTATTGCTGTAAATCTAAATAATATTACTGTACAAAATACCTATGATTATATAGAACAGTTAATAGGAATATAAGTCTTTCATGATAAGTTTTAACCGTGACTTAAGTATGACTTGATAAAAGGTTAAATTAAGCCTTACATCGCCTGTAGTCTTGTCAAGACTTAAGTCTGGTTTCAACAATAATAAGCCGCTAAAGTCAAATTTCAATTACGACAGACTCCACCGTTGATTACATAATACTAGTTGAGAAAGGATTTTCAGATATTCAATTCATAAAGATCTAAATATTTGTATTTACTCTAGTATATAATATATATAGCATACAACAGGAAATTTTACTTGGAATAGGTTGTTATTTAGTAATACCTACTATAAGACGGGTGATTATTAAAATGTATCAATGTAGCTGTTTACCCAAAATGAATATTCTATAGTTTATGGATTTCTGTACATATTTGTCGAGCTATTTGTAGCATTCATAAACAACGTTAGTATAAATGTATGTATCACAATATTGGCACGGTCTCTAGATCACATTCAAATGCTGTCAATGATTTTAACCAACCAATGCCAGACCATGCTCAAAATACGGTATATATTTTGGTATATACTCAAAATTTTCATTTAAAAACTCTCAGAATTCTTTCAAAACAATTTCGAAGCTAATGAACATTACTAGTATAAAACTTTACTCGATAATGAGCTTTACTGCATACCCCATACGCTCAACTCAGACATCTGAGATAAACCAAAATTACCATTGCAATTACGTCCTATGGAGCAACAAGCTTCCAACCCAATATCTAGTCCACAATGGTTTCCATTAATCCGGATACTGTTTAAAATTTTCATTCGCAAGGAAAAGTTCTGGCGACAATTTATAAAGTGAGTACAAAGCGATGTCGCGAAAGGTTTTGTTGCGAACTTCGTCTATTGTACCCCCTGACCCATTGTTATTAAATAGAATAAGCTAGTGTCACTTTTGACGTAGTCTGTACTGCACAATGGCGATTGACAATCCCGTCTGTTGAAGTAATGTGGCGGGGGCCTGTATAATTGTATTATTTTCTTTTCTACCACCCATACACAACACTATCTAGTCTCAAACTAAGCTGAGCTTGTAATATGGGTACTAGACAATGGATACAGATTCATACGTACTTTTTTTTGTAAATACATTATACAAAGAAACACCCAGACCACGACAAACATCCATATTCACGCACACAAATGTTTTACTTGAGCGAGAATCAAAGCCTCGACCTTCGGCTTGGCAGCCGTATACCGCCACCGAATAGATGACCATCTATTGAACTAATATGGGCATAGCCTGTATAAAATTTGAGTAGGTATAGAACCTTTTTTTAATTTCGTTTTAGGCTGAATACGTTTGATAGTTGATTGTCAAAGTCCAATAAGTAAATTGATCCGATTTCGCAGTGCGATCTTGCGTAACTTCGGGCCGTTTGTCAAACGATTTACCTGATTGGGTTTTTTGTACAGTGCAAAGATAGGTATTATCTGCTAACTTAAAGGATGGATAAAATTATCTTTATCGGCGTTACAGCTTGGAAATTTGACCTCTAGAAGCATTTAAAACATATTATATAGACTAGAAATGAAGAAATGAAAATGAAGTAATAATAACCGTATTCAAACTTACGTTCCCCAGGTACCGCGGGCACACACCTCTGACTTTTTGAAGTTATGTGTGTATTAAACATGTAAATTATCGCTCGCTTAATAATGTGCCCGGTAGATGGCAAAAGGCTCGCCCCAAGACACATCACAACGCAAGATTACTCATAGTAGGAGAGCTGGCATCAATTTCGGGTAGATATTTGAGGCTAGCTGAAAACTTGTCTTATTCCTCTCCTATTACTGCTTTTTTTATTCTTTTAACATTAAACTACAACATTTAAAAATTGCATGTTGCCTCAAATACATTTTCGGAAAAAAAAGGGGGCTAATTTAGCCACGCTACTCACCAGCCAGGTCTGCAGTTTCTTGTTGTGGTATAATCGGACAGGTATGAGACATGTTTTCAGCTTGCCTCAAATTCCTACTCAAAATTGATGCCAGCTCTCGGACTATCAGTCTTTTCTTAAAGCGAGGCCAGTAGATATTTTTTTTACAATAACGAATATGCTATATATATATATATATATATATATTGTAAATATCGTCTGCTATTTTCTTCGTTCGTTTCTACTTACTTACGTTATTCAATGTCAATCTGAATTGTATTTACTGCTAAAGATAATTTGCTTCGTAGTAAATCGATTTGTTTACTGTCTATAAAATTTTATTTATTGCCCTTATTATATGATTATGACTGTTATAATGTTGTGTCTGTCTGATTATATGCCTCTTTTATTATACATTGTTAGAATGGCTGAGATAAATGCTATGAGTATTAGGCTTTAGGTGAATTTATTAACTGAAATAAGTCACTGTTATACTATAGAAACGACAGTTGAGAAGCAATATACTACTACGCAGGGATTTCGATGCTTAGTGCGTATCAAATTGTTCATTATTGCTAGCTAAACTTTGAACGAAAACACTGTGGGGAAAACGCACAAGTTTTTTGTGTTTTGATCATTATGTTGGCGAAAGACATGTATAGTTTGCCGTGTGGTTGACGGCATAGAATACAAGTGTCACCACCCCCTATCTTCCCGTGGGTGTCGTAAGAGGCGACTAAGGGATAACATGATGCAAATACCATCTTTGCGTAGAGACGGAAAACTCGACATCAAACCCTATACGACTGCCTCGTTGGTCTCGCGGCATAAATGTGCGCGTGGGATCGGGAGGTCCCGGGTTCGATTCCTGGGTCGGGCAGTGTTATTGGGTTTTTCTGTCACGAAATTCTCAGTAGCAGCACGGAGTCTGGAAATGTGCCAGGTATGGCAATAGGCTCGCCCCTTATTACGTGGGACTAAAGTATATCTGGCGAAAAGTGGGTGTAGAAATACACCTCTGCATACCTCTTCGGGGTTATAGGCGTGAGACTATGTATGTATGTATGTAAATCTAAATAATATTACTGTACAAAATACCTATGATTATATAGAACAGTTAATAGGAATATAAGTCTTGCATGATAAGTTTTAACCGTGACTTAAGTATGACTTGATAAAAGCCTTACATCGCCTGTAGCCTTGTCAAGACTTAAGTCTGGTTTCTTAACAATAATAAGCCGCTAAAGTCAAATTTCAATTATGACAGACTACACCGTTGATTACATAATACAAGTTGAGAAAGGATTTTTAGATATTCAATTCAAGATCTAAATATTTGAATTTTCTTGATTATGTATATCGTATACAATAGGAAAGGTTTCGTGAAATAGATTATTATTTATTAATACTATAAGGCAGGTGATTATTAAAATGTTTCAATATAGCTGTTTACCGAAAATGAACATTCAATAGCTATATGAATTTCTGTACATATTTGATTTCTCGAGATATTTACAGCATAGCATATTATCTGTATGACAGACAACCTACAGACAAAACTAATGACCGTAGGCAGTTGAAATTTGGCATGAATGTTCCTTGGGGACCGTAGGGGTGCACTAAAAAGGATTGCCCGAAATCCTCACGGGATTGGTCAGAAACAGTCAAATTAAAAAAAACATGTCTAGCTGCGGGCATCCTCTAGTATTAGTACAAATTTATTGCATGTATTGCAAAATTGTCAGATTTTATGCATCAAATTCAAATGCTGTTAATGATTTTAACCAACCAATTGCCAGACCATGCTCAAAATACGTTTACAATTTTCATTCAACAGCTCCCAGAATTCTTCCAAAACAATTCGAAGCTAATGAACATTACTAGTACAAAACTTTACTCGATAATGATCTCGACTGCATACCCCATACGCTTAACTCAGACATATGAGATTAACAAAATTACCATTGCAATTACGTCCTATGAAGCAACAAGCTTCCAACCCAATATCTAGTCCACAATGGTTTCCATTAATCCGGATACTGGTTAAAATTTTCATTCGCAAGGAAAAGTTCTGGCGACAATTCATAAAGTGAGTACAAAGCGATGTCGCGAAAGGTTTTGTTGCGAACTTCGTCTTTTGTACCCCCTGACCCATTGTTATTAAATAGAATAAGGTAGTGTCACTTTTGACGTAGACTGTACTGCACAATGGCGATTGACAATCCCGTCTGTTGAACTAGCATGGGTGGGACCTGTATAATATTATTATTTTCTTTTCTACCACCCATACACAACACTATCTAGTCTCAAACTAAGCTGAGCTTGTAATATGGGTACTAGACAATGGATAAAGATTCATACGTACTTTTTTTTGTAAATACATTATACAAAGAAACACCCAGACCAAGAAAAACATCCATATTCACGCACACAAATGTACTTGAGCGAGAATCAAAGCCTAGACCTTCGGCTTGGCAGCCGTATACCGCCACGCCACCGGGTCATCTATTGAACTAATATGGGCGTAGCCTCTATAAAATTTGAGTAGGTATAGAACCTTTTTTTTTTCATTTCGTTTTAGGCTGAATACGTTTGATAGTTGATTGTCAAAGTCCAATAAGTAAATTGATCCGATTTCGCAGTGCGATCTTGCGTAACTTCGGGCCGTTAGTCAAACGATTTACCTGATTGGGTTTTTTGTACAGTGCAAAAATAGGTATTATCTGCTAACTTAAATGATAGATAAAATTATCTTTATCAGTATTACAGCTTGGTACTTTAACCTCTAGACGCATTTAAAAATGTATTATATGTTATACAACACAATTTATAATTTATTTCATTTCGTAGGTATCCTAGAAAATGAAGTAAGAATATACTTATTCAAACTTACGTTCCCCAGGTCCCGCGGGCACACACCTCTGACATTTCGAAGTTAAGTGTGTATTAAACATCGTGTGTGTTAATTATCGCTCGCTTAATAATGTGCCTGGTAGATGGCAATAGGTTCGCCCCCTATTAGGCTGGTTTCAGAGTGACGCGCGCGGCACGCGCCGTCGGCCAGCGCGTCTCAACAGCGCGTTAGGCGCGCGGACCACTGTGAAACGAGTTCGCGTTTCTCATTGCAATGTATGCGCGCTTCGGCAGCGCCGCCGGCGCGCGCGTCTCACACGCGGCGCGTTTGAACTGCGTGACTATGAAACGCTGCTAATAATCTAGTGTAATTGTAAGCGCGCGCGTGTGGCCGGCGCCGGTCAAACGCGTGACTCTGAAACCAGCCTTACATTGTGACTGAAACATAACTGGCGAAAAGTGGGTGTGTAATACACCTACTGAAAATAAGTACGTTTTTAATGAAATATTTAGGAAACATTGCGTCCCAACTTGAATACTGAGAAGCATAAATTATTGTTTGTTGATTCTGTTTTTATTTAGCCGACGGTTGAGAGTCTAAATTAATAAAGTTTTCTGCTCCTATTGGAATTGTATTATTTTACGCTATCTGATTACTGAGATAGATATATGTATAAATAACTATATTTATGCTAGAACAGAGAACAGAAATATATAATATAGAACTACATATTATTTTGTGACTGCCTCTTTGGTCTCACGGCAATGTGCGCGTGGGATTGGGAGGTCTCGGCAATAGGCTCGCCCCCTATTAGGTACGTGGGACCTTAAAAATCATGGCGAAATGTGGGTGTAATATTACGCCTCTGCCTACCCGTTTTGCGTTATCTATTATATCTCGGGGATACAGCCGTGAGTCTATGAATAAAAAAAAATAAAAAAAATCTTTCTTTTAACTAGCTGAGCCATTGACAAAAAAGAGACATAATTTTATAAATAAGTTTAGTATAGATTGTGTAGCAGTTACATCTGAGTGTTCAAACTAAATGAAGGATCCTCTGTGCAGGATAGATTAGATAGATTAGAACTTCTATCACAAGATTTTCTCTGAATAGAAATTGAGGCCACTGAACAAGCTGCCGCTGGCTCGTAGATCGCTTTCAGGATGTTCCCCTCTGTGAATACTGCCGGTGGGGTCAGGTCTCCCAGACAGAGAGAACAAGACAAGACAAGGCAAGACAGATATGTCAGGAGCGTTGCAAATGCGTACGTAATACGTTCCGTAGTCTCTGCCTACCCCTTCGGGAAACAAGTGTGAGTCTATGTATATATGTACAAGACACTTGGACACGACGCTAGTGATAACAATCACACCCCGTGATCCGTTTGCAGCAGCAGTCGGCGACCCCGAACCCACTGAGACACACACCACTGAGACCACAGTAAACAAACTGTATCAGTTTTTCCCCGGTTCCTGTAGGGAATTTTGAGGTGACTCGGAAGCGAGCAAAAGCTTCTGCTAAGTAGTCGGGTTCACTGACAATAGTCCAACTGATCAGTCAATGTCAGTGTTCTTTAAATTTGGCTTTATCAGCGGGTTTCTACAAATATTGGCCAAATTAACACTTTTTCTTCACAACGCAAGATTACTCATAGTAGAAGAGCTGGCATCAATTTTGGGTTGATATTTGAGGCAAGCTGAAAACTTGTTTTATTTCTCTCCTATTACTGCTTACCTTTTTTACTGTAAACATTAAACTACAACATTTAAAAATTGCATGTTGCCTCAAATATATTTTCGAAAAAAAAAAATGGGGTCGATTTAGCCCCGCTACTCACCAGCCAGGTCTGCAGTTTCGTGTTGGGGTATAATAGGAGAGGTATGAGACAAGTTTTCAGCTTGCCTCAAATATCTACTCAAAATTGATGCCGGCTCTCGGACTATCAGTATTTTCTTAAAGCACATACGAGGCTTTATCGAGGCCAGTAGATAATTTTGTTACAATAATGAATATGCTATTTATATATTGCAAATATTGTCTGCTATTTTCTTCGTTCGTTTCTACTTACTTACGTTATTAAATGTCAATGTGAATTGTATTTACTGCTAAAGATAATTTGCTCCGTAGTAAATCGATTTGTTTACTGTCTATCAAATTTTCTTTATTGCCCTTATTATGTGATTATGGCTGTAGTAATGTTGTGATTATATGTCATTATTATTAAACATTGTTTGATTTGCTGAGATAAATGCTATGAGTATTAGGCTTTAAGTGAATGTATTAACTGAAATAAGTCACTATTATACTATAGAAGATATAGCTGAGAAGCCAATAGATTACTACGCAAAGATTTCGATTTCAAACCCATGTTGAGCACCACTGACGTTTCAATGCTAAGTGCGTATCAAATTGTTCATTATTGCTTGCTAAACGGTGAACGAAAACACTGTGGGGAAAACGCACATTTTTTTTGAGTTTTTATCATTATGTTGACGAAAGACATGTATAGTCTGCCAACCGTGCTCTTGGGCAGCGTGGTGGGCTTATATGACATAAGGCCTTATTTTTCGGATAGTGAAAAGAGGCCAGTGATATAGGAACAGTTTATGTACAAGGCGGATAATGATGAATCTAAAAATTGAATTAAGAAACATTGAAATACTTTAAATCTTCTCGTGACCACGGTCGGCGTAATCCTACCGAAACGCCCGCAAAATATAAAGCAATTCACCTTTAGATATTTTCAAATAATGACGCGACTTAGAACTGCTACTTATACTACTATTAGTGTAAGAAAAATTCTCAATATCATATGTATCTTTGCATTAAAACGAAACAGAGTTCCATATAATTTCATCGTAGTATACCGTCATCTGCTAGATTGGATGTACTATCTACATTCTAGAGAATAACATCTCTATTCTCCAACAATGTAAGCATTATTTGAGTTTCACCTATCTCACCCCGGTCTGCATCCTCGAGTTGTGGATTTTGATTTAACACTATTGGACGAAGTTTATCCGTATTAATTTGTTGTGTAGCTTTGTTGGTATTTTCGTTTGTTTTCTATACAATGTTGAGTTTCCTTTGAATTCTGGTAATTGTAGGTTTTATTGAGCCAACTGTGTTTTAGTCTTCTGTAATGAATGGTATACCATTCGCCACGCACTGTACGGATGGCGTAGAGGTTCAGGCATTCGCTATGTCGTAAACGGCAGCACTCGGCTATCACAAAGATGTGAATGATCATGACACAAGACAGCGCTTAGGGTCATCCACAAATTATTATTATCAATATCTTAATATATAAAATCCTTGCGTTACTGACTGACTGACAGACACGGTACAGCCGAAACTATTGGGCGCAGGAAGCTGAAACTTGGCATGTATGTTCCTTAGGGACCGTAGGGGTGCACTAAGAAAGGATTTCCCGAAATTCCCACGGGATCGGCCAAAACGGGTAAATTAAAAAAAATGCAGGCGTAGCTGCTGGCGTCCTCTAGTTATAAATAAAGGCAATTTATCCTATTTAGACCGTATCGAACTGTATGTTGAAATAAAATTGTAAGAAGTATGTCACATTTGTTTTATTTGAAGTTGTAGGAATGTTGCTGTAGCACCCATGCTAAGAGTTCTTTACGGAACTAAAACTTTAAGTTTTGGTGTATAAGTAACGCCAGTCACATGAAAAAAATTGTGATGATGGATAGCTGAAATGGATGTTTGTCTTTTTTCACACAATATCTACTGAACGGATTATGGTGAAACTTTGCAGTAAATATAATTGGCTTACACATCAGAATAAAACAGGAGATATCTTTTTCCCTAGAACCAACACACGAATGCAAAGAATACTTTTTAACTTTCGCAACGTTCACACATAGTATTTATGCTGAACATGAGTCATCTCGTGACCACGTCTGATGAAACCCATGTCGAAACGCCTAGAAATGCATAAGGTATTTTATCCTTTTATTTTATTTTTATTTTTTATTTTGAGGAACAGCAAACAGATACATTATAAAGACTTACAACTAGTTTAACAATTGTATGTTGTGGTCATAATGTAACCCACAACGCTGTCCACAGGTAGACATACAAATTTAAAAAAGACGAGTTGTAAACGCTAGGAACATTGATAGCAGTACGCGTAAAAAATAGTAAGAGTATAGTTATTTTCAAATACCGATATAGACCTGTTACATAAATATTCTACTGCCTCCGTGGTCCAGTGGTTAGCGTATGCGACTGCTGATCGGAGGTCCCGGGTTCGATTCCCGGGTCGGGCAAAAGTGTTAGGTACTGGGTTTTTCCGAATACTTAGTAGCGGTCCGGAGTCTGGCGATGTGCCCGGTAACGGCAATAGGCTCTCCTCCTATCACGTGGGACCTAAAAATTCATGGCGAAATGTGGGTGTAATATTTACACTTCTGCCTACTCCTTCGGGGATACAGGCGTGAGACTATAAATAAAATAAAAAAAACATAAATTTTACCACGCATGTAAAGTCGCGGTCGATAACTAGCTCCTAATAAAATTTGCTTCCCAAAAACGAGTGCACCTAATGTGACTGAATTCATAAAAGTAAGAGTACCTATCATTACACTACCGAGTCCCATTGACTCCGGAAGTGTTTGCCCAGAATTGTCTGTTCCCATACAAGGTGGCTAAACATACATTGTATACATACATTTACATTTATTTCACATCAAAATGGAAATGAAAGGGGGTTTTATTTTATTGTGATTTTGTTGAGGGGCTTCCGACAAAGTTGCTTGCTGCAGAACAAAGGATCTTAGTGTGTTTTGAGCACAGATTTGTTTGGATACAGTATCATTCTACTATGTAATGAGTTGCTGAGTTAAAGTTTTGTGTTCTAGGAAGATTGTAGAGATAATAGACTGTATATCACCCTTGGTTAGAGTTTTTAGGTGCCGAAGATAATTCAGAATGTAGTGGAGTAGCTACCTAAAAATAGGATATAAATAATACATATTATCGAGAAATATGAAAAGGGAGTGAATAATCAGAAAACAAAGAGAAAGACATTCTCCGCCGACTCCTAGTAATTTGAGAACAGGGCAGGCAGAAAAGGATACTATAAAGAAAAGAAAAAACAACAGAGTAACTGATGTCATACCTATTTAACTAGAGATTTTAATGTTTATGCTATGGCCATGGCTTATAAAATTTGTCATTTCGCGAGATAAATCAGTACACACCTATTAGCTATTTGTCTATTCAATGGCGCACTACAATATCATGAAATTGCAATGGACCTGCTTTGATTGAGATAGCTGACCCGGCAAACGTTGTTTTGCAATTTTTTTTTAAGCACTAAAAAATTCATCAAAATCGGTCAAGGCGTTTTGGAGGAGTATGGGAACGAAAACTGTGACACGAGAATTTTATTATATAAAATCTATGTTAGGTATATACGTAAAGTCATACGACTATATATATTTACTAATTCTGTATAAAATAACATGGAATTAATGCAACAAAAGGTTTAATTTCGTTACAGAAACAACCAGATCCGGTTCTAATTAGAATTTCACAATATGACGTGTTTTTGGCGAGTTTTCCGTACTAATGAAATTTCCAGCTATTTACAGCGGATATTCTCAGTTTTACAAATTAAGTTCACACGATATTATAAAGAACTAGAGGATGCACGCAGCTACGCTCGCAATTTTTTTATTTTACCTTTTCTGCCCGATCCCGTGGTAATTTCGGAAAATCCCTTCTTAGTGCACTCCCACAGGCCCCAAGAAACATGCATGTTAAGTTTCAGATTCTTGCGCCTGTTAGTTTTGGCTGTAACTCGTCTAACAAATCAAATCAAATCAATCCTTAGTGCAAACCAAGTGTACAAATAGGTCTTATGGTATATTACATTAGTGTCAACTTAGTTGCCTTTTACAGGCATTGTACTTATCTCTAAATATACAAAAAAATATTAACAAATATTTAAGACATCCTACACTTTCACTAAGACATAAAAATAAAAAATATAAAAAAATAAAAATAAAATAAGATTGCCATTGTATTGTTTCATAATATTAGGCAGGTAGTAAACAATAGAATTATTAGTGTTTTATAATAATTATTATTAATAACATTAATACTATATTATACGTGGATTACTAAAATTTATTTTCAAAAAAATCTATTGTTGAATAAAAGCATTTCTGGACTAAGAATTCTTTTATTTTTTTATTGAATGCTGGTTTTAGGTAAATTAGTAAATATCTTGACTGCCATGTTATAAGGGCTCTGGTTCAGCATATTAATTCTAGATGGTGGTAAATATAACCTATCTCTATGGCGTGTATTTATATTATGGGTATCTTTCACCTGTGGAAAATGTGAGCTATTCGTGAATACAAATAAACTTATGTCATGTATTGATGGTAGTGTCAATAAATTAAATTTAATGAAAAAGAGTCTAAGTCAGTCAGTCAGTAACGCAAGGATTTAACAGACATACAATAGGTATGGAGTATGCAAAAAATAATGCGGGTGTCCATGGGCAGCAGTAATCGCTAACCAAAAGTTGGTCCAAAGCTAGAAAAAGGCACACTATACTATATTAAGCTAAGCAAAGCACAAATTCCACAAAGCCACAACTAAATCGCGTGAAACCCTCGCACATAAACGACTCAACACCACCTGCAACTCCACTGACCACTAAAACAGTTATAATTTCGCATGAATACAAACTTACAGAGGCGAACTAAGTTAAATTCAAGATTACAGACCTAACTTAGGCAAGCAGTGCTTAATTCAATTCTAAGCACGATCTAAGCACGGTTTAAGACTTGGTGAATGCACTTTGGATGACGGTTGGAGATTACATTTTGCAGTTTAACTTTGATTGAGTTTGGATTGATTATTTGTTTTATTGTGGATCTGTGGTCGAAGCTTTGTGAGTCGTTACGTGTGATTCGGTTTGTTTGGGATTTGAAAGATTTTCCTTCCTCTCTCCTCTCTATATAGCCTTTCGTAGCCCACTGCTGGACCTAAGCATCTCCTAATTAGCTTCACTACTGTGCATCAGTAGCAAGCAGCGATAGCTGAGTGGAGAGACTGATAGACTGCTATGCAGAGGGTCTCGGGTTCGAATCCATGGCACGCACCAATGACTTTTCGTAGTTAAGTGCGTATTAAATTGTTAATTATTGCTTGCTAATCGATGAAGGAAAACATCGTGAGGAAACCTGCATGTCTGAGAGTTCTCCATAATGTTCTCGAAAGACATGTGAAGTCTGCCAACCCACACTGTGTCAGCGTGGTGGACTATGGCCTTACCCTTCTCATAGTGACAAGAGGCCCGTGCTCAGCAGTGGGACAGTAAAGGGCTGATGATTACTGTGCATCAGTAGGAGAACTTGGCTTACTATACTACTCTGGCCGTACAGGTTGAAAGAATGTTAGATGTCAAGCTTTCTATATCTTCGCAGAGATCCTGATTACGACTCCCACATAAAGGAATATAAATATTTTATGTTCTTAATTCGTCACCACACGGATACATCTCCTCCTCAGTTTGCGTCAAAATCGAATCCACAAACTTATCAAGGATACCTATTGCAAGCTTTTATGATTAATCTTAATACTATCTCGGTGGCTTTTTAAAACTTCTAAGCCGAGCTTCACTTTAACCAAGAACCAAGTGTACTAAAATTTTTCAAATCCTCGCAACCATGCATTCTTGTCTTGCTTGATCCAATGAGCATATTTTTCGTTATTTAGTATAACCGACCGGACCGAATAAAGGTTGATAAAAGGACAATCATCACAAGACTACGACTTCTGTTAAGGCGTGCTATAAGCAAAATTACGACTTCGAACTTAAAACCACACAACCATAAAACAAACAGAACCACCAACAATGGCCACGCTAAAATGATACGTCACAAAAACAGTAACAATGGTAAACAAACAAACGCTCGGCAGTTTTACCGACAAATAAGTTTATACTTACGACCAAAGTTCACGGAGACAGTATAACTCACCGCCTAATTGCCGTTTTTGCAGAACTCTGGTGCAATCAGTACGGGTAACATTTAGCGGGTAACTTGGGTAAAAAATGGCGTACATTCTTTCTACAAAGTATGTTCCACTTCAAAGTTACATTGTATAAATAGTTGAGGCTGTAGGAGTTGATACTTCACTAAGTTGCAAATAAATTTGTATCACAAACTGATTTATTTTACATTTAGTATTATTATATTTTTACTAGAGGACGCCAGCAGCTACGCCTGCACTTTTTTTTAAATTTACCCGTTTTGGCCGATCCCGTGGGAATTTCGGGAAATCCCTTTGAAGTGCACCCCTACGGTCTCCAAGGAATATATATGCCAAATTTCAGCTTCCTCCGCCCAATAGTTTCGGCTGTAGCGTGTCTGTCAGTCAGTCAGTAACGCAAGGATTTTATATATTAAAATGATCCTAATTTTATTGTAAATAAACTGATGCCCTGTTATCGGAATATTATAAAATGAAATAAAGAGAACTCACTTTTCTCATGATATTTTACTTTATTTTATTTGTATCTTCAAATAATTTGCATAATAAGCATTTTTTTTTAATCAATTTGCAAAATATCATCCAAATCCAAACGCTTGACATACGTCAACATTTCAGAGGCATGCAATGGATTTGATTCCTGTCAATACTTCTTACCCTGTAACCATGATGTTTTCGCTACAAGCATTCACTGTCTTATGTCGTCTTTAGATGCTTAACGGCTAAAACTTATTTACGAAGATTTACACTGAAATTCCTTACTGCCACAAAAATACCTTTCCATTTATTTTAGTAGGTCAAAAAACACTTCCAACCATTAGTCATCTTCAATATGAAGATTTCTTACTCTATTACGTTGTAATTTCATTTGACCGCGTTGACTGAGTGCGGATAGCGTTCCGCAGAGACCTGACCCGTTGATATGGAGTAAACAATTCGTCTCTAGAAACCTTTCCGACGGAATATACCGACGCAGACGTATTTCTTGAACGCTGTGTGTTTTGTATATCCGTCTTTGTTTGCGGTTTCAACCTAATTGGATGTAAGGAATTAAATCATCTGAAAATTATTGTACCTGCGTATATTTTTGTCTCTATTTTTATTTTTATCAAGCAAGGGTCTTGGATAGCAGCAGAAACGAGGCTAGAATGATGATAAGCTATATTAATTTCAAAACTTTCTTAGTCAATAAAAACTATGGAACCATTTGCGGCATCGCCTATACAACAAGCCTGGATCTCGTAGCTGAAGGTATTTGAAAACCTTGATAACTCAACTATACCAGATGATGATGAAGACGTCTTATTAAATTAATGAGCTCATATATGATGGCAATCATGCATGTTGCTTTGGAGGAAAGGAATGAAAGTGAATGTGAGCAAGACGAAAGTTATGGTTTTTGTAAAGGAGGAATGTGTTACGGCTTGTAATGTTATGATCGATAGATTGACAACGTGTAGAGCAAGTGAATGATTTTGTATATTTAGGTACGGTGTTTACTATGAATGGTAAGAATGAAGAAGATATTTAAAGAAGAGTTAATGCAGGTAATAGGGTGAATGGAGCTTTGTAGGCTTTTAACAACAGTCAAAACGTGTCCAAAAAGGCACTTTTGGCTGTGCATAGAGGGGTGTTAGTACCTACACTTATGTATGGTAGTGAAAGTTGGGTATGGCAGAATAGACATGAAAGTAGAATAAATGCCGTAGAAATGAGAGCACTGAGAAGTATGTGTGGAGTATCTTTGAACGACAGAGTAAAGAATTTTGTGATAAGAGAGTGTTGTGGGGTTTTTTGTTTGTTTTGTTTGTTTTTCGTGTGAGTGTTGGCCAACTCTAGTGTCGGAGTTTTCAGACCGCCCGAAGGCCTCCGACATGGCCTAACGATTCCTATCCTGAGACAAGAACCGGGACCGACAGCTTTACGTGCCCTCCGAAGCACGGTAGCGCCTGTAACATGTACGTGTGACATGTAAATGTCACACTTGTTGTCCATCCATCTTGTAATCTGTGCAAGCGTTGCTTAACTTTGTTGTGGGGTTCAAGAAAATGTAGTGACAACCCTTGAGAAAGGTATGCTAAGAAGGTTTAGACACATGGAGAGGATGGATGATGAAAGACTGACCAAGAAGTTATATAAGTCAAGAGTGAATGGGACGGGAGGTAGGGGAAGACCTAGACGGACGTTCCCTGACCAGATTGGAGACATCCTAAAAAAAGGACAGGTTAGAAGTACCCTTAACCGAAGAGCATGCATGAGAAATTTGATGGGAGTGAATAAAGCAAGAGAGATGTTATAATAAGATGAGATGATGATATGTCAGGATCGTTGCAAATGGCGTTCCGTAGTCTCTGCCCACCCCTCCGGGAAACAGGCGTGAGTCTATGTATGTATGTATAAAAAACAAGGCGTAAAATATCTTCATAAAATATTATTTAGCAGATTTTACTCGCGATAATTGACTTATTTAAAGATATAAATACCTCTGTTATTCTCCAACATTTAAGTTTCTTATCGTAAGACATAAACCGGTACCAACAGCTTTACATGCCCTCCAACTTCTGATAACGTTTCTATACTTAACAGATGTGATATAAACAAAAAGTATAAACACGTGTCTGTAAAATCCCCTAAAACATCATCCAAAATTCAAACACCGCCATCTAAACATTCCTACCGCAGTCAAACAAAAAATAACTCGCAACACGCAGTATGATTGTTACTCAAAAACTTCTCAGAAACACAAATACTTTGCAGTCTAATTGGCCTTTTTGCAACCGGGAAATTCCTCAGCAATCAAAAGTCAGACCGCTTAGCGGCAAAAATGCGAGGTTACTCTCAAAAGCGCGGCAACTTGCAACAATGAAATAAAATTAATGTCTTGCTCCGATGGTGGTAATTAGCACCCACTACATTTTAATTGGGCCTCTTACTTTTTACAAAGTACTGGAATTCAGTTTCGTATTTATTGGCGTATGAAGTGGGTGTGGATGGCAGGATTTTATTAAATGTATAAGTTATATTGTTGGCTTTGTGAGTTGTATTTGTTGTTTATTGCCGTGTGGTTGACGGTATAGAATACAAGTGTCACCACCCCCTATCTTCCCGTGGGTGTCGTAAGAGGCGACTAAGGGATAACACGATGCGAATATCATTTTTACGTAGAGACGGAAAACTTGACATCAAACCCTATACGACTGCCTCGTTGGTCTCCCGGCATAAATGTGCGCGTGGGATCGGGAGCTCCCGGGTTCGATTCCTGGGTCGGGCAGTGTTATTGGGTTTTTCTGTCACGAAATTCTCAGTAGCAGCACGGAGTCTGGAAATGTGCCCGGTACGGAAATAGGCTCGCCCCTTATTACGTGGGACTAAAGTATATCTGGCGAAAAGTGGGTGTAGAAATACACCTCTGCCTACCCCTTCGGGGATAAAAGGCGTGACGATATGATGATGATGATTTGTTGTTTATACGGGTACTCATATGAAAAATGTCAAAGTTTGTTTGTATAGATATTTGGATGTTTGTGATTCAATCACTCAAAACGGCTTACCGGATATAAATGTTTTAGTTGCGCGGAAATAGTTTATTTCTTTTTATCTACGTTACGTAATGCTACTCAACTGGATTTATAAGTTATAACATATAACATAACAATAGAAAATCAATTGTTATGAATCACATATGATAAATGGGACAGCGAAACTATTAAGGAGTAATTATGTAAACGAGACCTGACAAGGGCCGCGTTTAAATCTTGCAGTGTTGATATAGAATGCAATATAGAAAATATTAAATCTATAAGTTCAGCAATTGATTTGAAAAATGCTGACAGTTATAACTATATTGTTATATGTACTTACTTTAGTTTTCTGCAGCAGGTTATAAAATATAAAATCAACTTAACCCAACATAAGTAAAAATATACAATATAACACAGACCGATATAGCACGAAAATTTTGTGAATATCTTGTTTAAGGAAAATGATAGGCTTTCTCGGATTATCTTTACGAGTGGTGCCTCAGTAAAATTAATGTATTGGCCTGCAGGGCCTAATTAGTGACCACTAGTACTAATTAGTCTTCTCTTTGTTTTTCCTGCGTCGCGTCTTTAGGGAAGGCTTTGTTACAAAAGGCCGGTTGGGTAAATATAATATAAAGGTTTTTAAGCTGCAAGCATGTCTTATGATAAATTATTCTATATATAACACAGACATTAAAAAATAATTACTGTTTTGATATTGATGGTTCTTAAGAGATATAGAAGACGGGACGGGAAGAAGTCCACTTGACTCAAAAGGAATATACATTTGTCTGCAGCAGACTATATATACAGAAAATAGTCTCATCGGTTACACATCAGCTGATTATCGGCATTGGATATTTTTAATACTATCACCGCACCGAGGGCTCTTGTCCACGGCACAGATTCACCATGATGTTACCACGATATGGTGAGCACTGTAGTAAACTTGCGATTATGTCCACGACACGCTTCGCACACGACACATTTAAATAAAAATCTAGACAAAATTTCGTAAATAAATTTAATATAACATACATTCTGTCAAAAAAGTATCGGGAATGGATTATTTGTTTATGGTTCCAAACTCCCATTTTTGTTTTTTTTTGTTGTTAGATTGGCACAGCTGTTTGCCATTTTGGCGTGGACTTTTATCAAAAACTCGTGCTTATGAGTAGTACAAAGCGTTCAAAAGCGGTCGAGATGTGATGGAAGATTTGCCTCGCTCTGGTAGACCATCAACATCTGTGAAGCGAAGGAAACAGTGACAGAAAATCCTCATTCAACTTTGAGAGTGATAGCCGCCGAACTTTCTGTATCTCACGAGTCGATCCGTACCATTTTAACTAGTCATTTGGGTATGAAACATGTTGCCGATCGGCTAGTCCCAAAAGAATTTTGCACCACGATAATGCGCCTTTGTACAGGGCCATCACTGTGAACGACTTTTTGACCAAACACTCAACAAATACCATCCAGGAACCACCATATTCACCAAATATGGCTCCAGCCGACTTCTTTCTTTTTCTTTTTCAAATTACCACTTCGTGGCACCCGTTTTCAATCGGTAGAAGACATAAAGGAGAATTCGAGGCGAGAACTGAACTCAATTCCAGAAACAGAAAATAAATATACACTATTTAGGAATTTTCTACCACTTTTCTTTATTGTCATCTCTGTCCCATTGCTAGGCAAAGGCCTCCACCACATATTTCTAGACTTGCTCGTCGCACGCAAACTCAATCCAGCTATTTTAAGGTAATTTGTTAAATAAGATATTAATGTTTTTTAAGACAATTGAAGGCAGCTGTAGTTTTAGAAAGAATACTCCGACAATTTTATTGTAGTCTTTC
This sequence comes from Euclidia mi, assembly GCA_944739405.2. NCBI lineage: Eukaryota > Metazoa > Arthropoda > Insecta > Lepidoptera > Erebidae > Euclidia > Euclidia mi. Next base: position 7,763,964 of record OX123188.2, on the reverse strand, counting down.
GGGACTTTACTTATTAAGCCATAATTATAATGACGGACCGTATTTGCGTAAATAATTAGTGTGTGAATAATTATCTCTTTTTGCCCGATATTTCGTCCCGAGGTCAAACTTATTGGAAGAAGGAAAACACGTTTATTCGGCACAAGAAACAGAGTACACACTACAGAAGATAGGACGATAAGATTAATACGAGACGATTTCATTAATTAAAATTCGCTTGAAAAACTAATTTATCACTTCCGAAGTGCAATATATGCCGTGGGTACTTACACGGTTACCAAAGGTTCAACGATTCCAATAACTATCGATCTCAATTACACAATAATATCTCTAAAATGCCTTTAAAATTGAACCATTGAAGTAAATAAAATAATAATTCTCCAGTTCAATGGTACATCTATGCTATATTTCACTGCATTGTTCGGGGCCAGTCCATTTTTCATGTAATTGCACGGCAACCTTATAAACGAGTCAACTTTTGTGAACGTTGACAATTTATTTGATGTCCCTCTTTTAAACGTTCTACTGAAATATTATGTATGAAAAAATGCTTTAAAAGCCATCATCGGAGTGTTACCCTATTTGAGTTTTTATCTTGCATTATAATGGTAATATTTATTTTCACTAGATGTATGTACTCGTACATGATAGTTATATTTTATCATTTTAAGCTCGAGTTCGAAATTACTGCAATGTTTGTACAATTACATTTTGTAATTAATGTAGTTGATTCCGAATTGGTTTATTTAGCTGCTTCGCTGTTAAGCGTTGCCTCGAATGTAGTGGGTTCGATTTCAACACAGAAACGCACTCTGTGTTTCACATACCTATATTACTGTTCAGTCGATATTTTATAAAACCTCTTGTAATAGCGGATTTATAACTGCAGCTAAGAACGCGGCCATTTTTTTTAATTTGGCCGTTCTTCCCAATCCCGTAAGAATTTCGAAAAATACCTGCTTAGTGCACCCCTACGCTGCCCAAGGAACACATCTGCCCAATTTCAGCTTCTTGCGCCCTTTTTCTGATAGTCAGTCAGTAATGCAAGGATTTCGTTTGCACAGACAAGGCAGTAGTCTTTTTAAAATGTAGTACGTTAACACTTGCATTAAATGACAATAAACAAATATTTGCATATATTATTTACGCCTTACGGCTTTTCATACAAACTTTCATGTCCTTATTTTTCGAAATGAATGAACCGATTTTAATGAAACTTCATACACATAACCAGGATACATGGGTCTAAAAAGTTAATTGAAAATATTTTCCAAATAAAAATTATTTTTAAATAAAAACAAACCAACTTCAAAAAACACTAAGGAACTAAAAAACAAAAAATAATTGGTTTTGGAGCAAACATTTTTGAAGTCGGTGCTAAGCAAAGTATTTCTGATCTGACTATACAACCTCTACACATTTTTATATAACTTTCGTTGTTGATAGAATAAGTAGTTTGTAATTTAGTAACTTTTGCGTAAGGGCTTGGCACCGAATTCAAAAATGTTTGCTCCAAAACCAATTATTTTTTGTTTTTTAGTTCCTTAGTGTTTTTTGAAGTTGGTTTGTTTTTATTTAAAAATAATTTTTATTTTTTGCTTTTTAGTGGTATACTAATAAAAAATAGTAATAGGTGGTACATAGGATAGTGTAGGTGGTACATGATGGGGAGTGCCTCAATTCTGAAATGTAGACCTGTACCTTTCTGGCAATATCAAGTATTTTTTGTTTTCAACTAAATAGCCTAAACACGTTCGTTTCAGTTCCATCATCAGATCTCGGAAATCATCCAATAACAAAGACAAAACAAACGAGCCTAAACAGAATGATATTGCGTTATTGTATTACAAAGATCTCATGGCCACCTTCCTGCTCCATCATCAGAGTTTGGTAAACATTCAGCACTATAGTCCATGTAAAGACGAATCCAAAGAGCCCAAACTCAATGGCATTGCGTCTTTGTATTACAAAGATGCCATGGCCACCTTCCTGCTTCATCGTCAGACCCTGGAAAACATCCAGTACCAAAGTCCATGTAAAGACCAACAAACGACCCTAAATTCGATGATATTGGGTTACCTTCCAGCTCTATCATTAGACCATGGAAATCATCCAGCATCAAAGTCTATGTGAAGACGACTCAAACGAGCCCAAACTCGATGGGATTGCGTAATTGTATTACAAATATCCCATGGCTACCTTCCTGCTCCATCATCAGAGTTTGGTGAACATTCAGCACTAAAGTCCATGTAAAGACGAATCAAACGAGCCCAAGCTCAATGGGATTGCGTCTTTGTATTACAAACATCCCATGGCAACCTTCCTGCTCCATCATCAGACCCTGCAAAACATCCAGTACCAAAGTCCAGTGTAAAGACGAATCAAACGACCTTAACCTCGATGAGATTGGGTTATTGTATCACAAAGATCTCTTGGTTACCTTCCAACTCTATCATCAGACCATGGAAATCATCTAGCATCAAAGTCCATGTAAAAGACGACTCAAACGAGCCCAAACTCGACGGCATTGGGTTGTTAGGGTCAAATCGCTTCAAGTGTGCTTATAAAATTTGAAGAGTTCCTTCGATTTCTCAGGATTCCATGATCAGATCCTGACCTGATGATCATGGGACCAACTAGGAGGTATACTTTTTCAATCAAAACAAGAATTTTCGAAATCGGTCCAGGCGTCTTAGAGAAATCGGGGAACATACATAAAAAAAAAGATTCCGACGAATTGTAAACCTCCTCCTTTTTTTGAAGTCGGTTAAAAAGTGTTACAGCTAAATTAGGCCGATATTAAATTTTCCATAGAAACAGATATTTCCAATTAACTTTTTAGACCTATGTATCCTGCTTATGTGTACGAAGTTTCATTAAAATCGGTTCATTCATTTCGAAAAGTAAGGACTTGAAAGTATGTATGAAAACCCGTAAGGCGTAAATGTTCTTAAGCAATCACATTACAAATATTATTTCTGTATATTTATCACAGTTTAATCATTAACTGAAGCAACCAACCAACAATCTCGATAGAATATGATTAATGTGAAACGTACGCAAGACAAATCCACAAAGATATTAACTCTCACATACCCATCCGTAACACGAAGTATGCGCGGTTACCGCTAAATTACCGTATTACCACAGTCAGCTCACGGTAATGAACCTACGCATCTCACCCTAGACAAAAACATAAATACCTCGAAAAATTTTTTTTTGTTTCAGTGCCTTTTTAAATTTGTTATGAATGCCCCGTTTGGAAACGGATTTAGAATGCAAAGTATTAATACCCCATTTCATTCCGTGCGTGATGTAAGGGGCGACTGTAGAAATATCACAAAGCAAATATCATGGAGTATGCTGCGGTTACCGCCACATTACCGTGAGAGTCAACTCACGGTAATGAACCAAATCGTTACTTTGATAAAAACATCAATCATCTGAGTTACAAAAAATATGATTTTTGAGTTAGTGACAACTTTAATCCTTACTCGAATTCACCGTTTGGAGATGGATTAAGAATGCCAAATTTGACTACCCCATTTCATACCGATGGTGATATAAGAGGCGAGTAAGAAAAATACACAGAGCTACTATATAGTATCTTTGGGAAGATATCAACCGGTCCTGCCAGCGTGATGTAGTTGACTAAATTCTTTAATTGAATCACATTTTGACGTCACGTTGAAGTGGCCTGTGTTTGTGTTAATCACTGTTGTAACTTAAAGTACAATTATTTGTTTTTTCCAAACTAACGTAAGTAACGGATGCTTGAACAGTTTTATAAATATTGCTGAACTATATTTCTTATGTCGTTCCTGAATAAAACAAAAGCGTTTCCGACTTTTCTTTAAAAATGATCTTTTGAGTTATTGGAGTTTTCATCTAGGGCACAGTATATTAAACAAACTGCAACTTAACATTCAAACCGTTTTACAGACAACTTACGAAGAGCCGTTTTACAGGTAAGTTGCTAAAAACCGTATAACAGGTACCTTGCAATACGTTTACCGAATTGGAAAGGGATCGACCGTATGTGCGGTTCTAATGTTGTATAGAGAACCAATTTAAGTTTGTTAAGGGCGTTTACGATTAAAATCACTTCACAATTCGCAATTATTGTTATCATCTTAATATTGTAAGTGAACTAAGTCGTTGGGCCCGGGGTATAAGTTTGATTACCTATGTGGATTGTTAAGTTTCTGAAGGGTAAATATAACTTTAATGGGATAAATGAAAATGATGAATTTGAAACTCAGTTGGTTTGAATTATCTGTATATATAAAACTAGAGGATGCCCGCGGTTACACCCACGTTATTTAAGGCTACTGGTCTGCTCCCGTCGCTCATAGCGTGATGTTATATAGCCTATAGCCTTCCTCGATAAATGAGCTATCTAACACTGAAAGAATGTTTAAATCGGACCAGTAGTTCCTGAGATTAGCGCGTTCAACCAAACAAACAAACAAACAAACTCTTCAGCTTTATATATTAGTATTAGATAGCCTTCCTCGATAAATGGGCTATCTAACACTTAAATAATTTTTCAAATCGGACCAGTAGTTCCTGAGATTATCGCGTTCAAGCAAACAAACAAACAAACTCTTCAGCTTTATATATTAGTATATAAGATTCTTGCATTACAGACAGACAACGCACAGATAAAACTTTTCGGTGCAAGAAATCCTTGAGATGAGGCTGAGCCTTTCATTTTATTTTGTTTTTAAAGTTCTGCACATTGAATAGGAATAAAAACATTATATCGGAGATACAATGAACGTAATATTGTTTCATGTGGGAAGCGAGAGCATAACACTCGCCTTTGTGTTATGAAAAGAAGCGGCCGCATACACAAATGCAGAAAAATAGCCTTTTGTAATTATTTTTTCTTTTAAAAGACAACTCCCGCAATAGAACTAAATCCTATGTCACGGGGGACCTTACAAACATACAACTAACGCACACAATGAACACCCAGACTCGAAACAACAATTTATGAATCACATAAAGTGTTGTCTCGTGTGGGGATCGAACCCACGACACTCGACGCAGTGTCAAGCGGCGAGGCGGCCGCTTAAACCACTACGACAACCGTGCAGTCAATTGTAAATTCTATAATAACAAAATCATCAACAACAATACCACCAGCTCCCTCTGCCGGTTACACACATAAATCTGTCGCTCACTACAAATTTCGATACCAATTTTTCAACAATTTTATTATTGAAAAATTGAATCTATTCGAGTTACCGCAGGCTTCAATACGAATGCCAGCGCACTATTTTGCTTCTGTGGCATTAAAACAACAATATATGCGCGCGAAAAGTTTCGATAAACGTAATATAAATACGACCTGAGATTGATTGCTTTCCAGTTATAATAATAACTCATCATATCATATTGGTTTATTTATGCAGACTGAATTAAATATTGAGCTTTATGTGTCATAGAGTGTCAATCGACTTTAGACCTTCAATTTCAAAGCCGTGGTCCGCTTTTGAGTCCAAAGATATTGGGCAATATATTAACGAATATCATATTTAATAATGCAGCCGTGTGGTTGACTGCATAGAATACAAGTGTCACCACCCCCTATATTCCCGTGGGTGTCGTAAGAAGCGACTAAGCGATAACACGATGCAAATACCATCTTTGCGTAGAGACGGAAAACTCGACATCAAACCCTATACGACTGCCTCGTTGCTCTCGCGGCATAGATGTGCGCGTGGGATCGGGAGGTCCCGGGTTCGATTCCTGGGTCGGGCAGTGTTATTGGGTTTTTCTGTCACGAAATTCTCAGTAGCAGCACGGAGTCTGGAAATGTGCCCGTTACGGCAATAGGCTCGCCCCTTATTACGTGGGACTAAAGTATATCTGGCGAAAAGTGGGTGTAGAAATACACCTCTGCCTACCTCTTCGGGGTTATAGGCGTGAGACTATGTATGTATGTATGTCATATTTAATGATCGTAAGTACGCTCGCACTTTTTATTTTAATATAACCGTTTCAACCCGATCATATTTCATCTGATTCGGGAAATCCCTTTTTAATGCACCCCTACGGTCCCAAATAAACATACATGTAAAAAATTCAGTTTCTTGCGCCCAATACTTTTAGCTGTGCATTGTCGGTCAGTCAGTCAGTAATGCAATTTTATATATATGTATATAGATGCCCACTCAATTCCTAAAAGTCAGTTGTGTCAGTCAGCCAGTTTAATCTTGAGTTAAGCAAATCCTCTCTGGTCGCAGTTTTTTGGTATCTCAAGTCAGTTTTCGGTACCTTTCGTAATATAAAATAACATTATTTAAGCAGGCACGTCACTGTTGACACGTAAGCACTGGAGGATTGTCAACTTGACTCTAAGCGTTAAACAGTGACAAAAGTTGTCACTCATCAACATAATTGTGTCAACGTTATACAGTTACTGCACTGTTTCGTAGACTTTAAGTCGGGAATATGCACTACTTAGTTGTATTACTCGTTACTGTGAAGCGAATTATGTAGAATTGGAACATATTGCGCACGGGTTTTATTTGTGTTTCAGTCTTGAGTTTTTTAAGCGGCGTCTGTAAAGTATTTCTCACGATCTAATAGGTGATATATAAGGCGGGGCATCATCATCAGCCCTTTATACTGTCCCACTGCTGGGCACGGGCCTCTTCTCATTATGAGAAGGGTAAGGCCATAGTCCACCACGCTGGCCAAGTGCGGGTTGGCAGACTTCACATATCTTTCGAGAACATTATGGAGAACTCTCAGACATGCAGGTTCACGATTTCCTTCACCGATTAGCAAGCGATAATTAACAATTTAAAACGCACTTAACTCCGAAAAGTCATTGGTGCGTGCCGTGGATTCGAACCCGAGACCCTTGCATAGCAGTCCGTCGGTCTCTCCACTCAGCTATCGCTGCTAAGGCGGGGCAATTCTTATCAACTACTCGATCTTTGTTTGAGACGGACGATATTTTGAAATATTTATTTGGACATAAAATTATAAAAATTGCAGGGACCACCGAAACGCGTAATGAAAGCATAATCTTCTTGAGGCATAGTAAAGTTTGGCTGTTGATCAGATATAATTTTAGGTTATTTTATGCTACTGATATTTAAAATCGAGAAAGACTGTTCTAAAATTTAAATTATCAGTTAATATGTGTTGTCATTAACTAGATCACGTGATTAAAATGAATTAAACGATTTATGAATCACCTTGTATGGATACACGCGTATATTTCTAAAATTTAAGCGTCAGAGGTTTATTCAGTGTAAACCTCAAAATGAAGATCTCTTAAGGTTTTTTTTTGCTGAAGGAATGGCTATAGGTCAGGACTCATATCTTAAGACTCTCTTTAAGACTAAACAGCTACACAAATTGTGTAACAAAATTTTACCTTCTAAAATTCCCTGTGAGTTTTTCTCGACACAATCAATACGGCCAAAACCGAATAGAAGCAGAAGCAACAACATGATCAATAATCAAAACACATCACAAACGAATCTCTTATCAGTCACGACCGATGCTTCGAAACTCAGCGAAAGGTCTTAAATTATTTACACCGAATACTGTATGTACAGAGTATCAATACATAAGCTGAACTTGATGAAATTCAATAAGGTTCGAACCTAAGTTGTGGCGCCTTCGGGCAATGCCCGGGGAACTCGATAACTACGAGAGTACATATTTAGGTACCCCGGATTTGTGTCGATGTGACCGTGGATTAAATGCCAAAATAAAATGTATGATATTGCGTAGTTTGAATAAGCTTTTAGCGGTCGTATCGATGGTTACATAGTCAAAGTAGCTAGTTTCTAGTTAAGGACGATCTCTAACGACAGATCCAGTTGCTACTTCGGTTATAGGAGTTCGTTGCCATGCCACCAACAGTATGATAGAAGAGATGTAGTTGATTTTTGTCGTGTACATCTGTTACAACATATTTATTAAATTACATAATGAGGTAGCCCTGTCTATATTAAAGAAAAAGAGTTTATTTCTCGCACATCTTGCACCTCTTCCTATGCCTTTTCCCATCCCCTTGAAAGGTATTGGCGTGTTTTCGCGCTCAACCATGTGCATGAGCTGTGGCATCAGGTGAGTCATTTGTTCTTGTTCAAGAATATAGAAGGGCAAAGATTGGCACCATAATATAATTATTTTTAAAGCACACATGTCACAGCCGACATCCTCATTCTTCTCAAAATTTTAAGTCTTTATGTTTTGAGGAGACATTAAAATTACAACCATACGTTTTAAATATACACCTAAGTTCATTATTTTGAAAGAAAAACTCACACGCATACACACTTACACACATAAACCCTGAAAGCATTATCTGCAATTATTTTTGCAATCATGTGAAACAGGAATGCCTTCAGCTAAAGTAATTAACGATGATACTGTGTTATTTCGTTAATGAGTAAATGCCTATCACTGTCGTATCCGTGTGATTAAATTGCGTAAGTATTTACCAGTCATATAAATATACACTGTGAACATGAGTGGCGTAAGTTTCAGCTTGTATTTACAGGCGTTTATCAGGTACTAGGTTTGATTGCCATGTAATTTAAAAACTATCTCTGACAGAAAATTGTTGGTAGAGTCTGAGGTCTGACTGCAGCTTGTAGATTCAAACTGTCGAAACCTACTACTATATATTATTACTACAGAATATTATAGACATAACTTTAGATTTTAAAACAAAACTAAACCATGGACATTTTTTCTCGAAGGTCAAAGAATTTACTAAACATTGAATGGGCTTAATAAACGTAAAAAAAATAATTTGTGTTCGAAGAACGTATTTTTTAAAATTTAATCTTTATTTGATACCTAAGTATGTTAAAGCAAAAATCTTTATTTTTCAGTAAATATATGAGCCCGCGGTTACGTCCTAGACTTGCTCGATGAATGGGCTAGCCCGAGATTAGCGCGTTCAAGCAAACAAACAAACTCTTCACCTTTATATATTGCTGTCGATAATATAATACTTGTTGACATATACAAGTATACACCACTATAAGCTATAACGTATCGGTGGGTAAATATTAAATGAAATACGATTGTCGCGTCGACAGCGGGGCATGGGTCAAGTGGGCCTTATTGATAATATCACGCAGATACGGCGATGTGGACTCACTATATGTGTGATGTACGGCCATTTACAAGTTTCCCTCACTGATTTACGTGTTAAAATGTTTTATTTATGCCTTTATTTTGGTAGACAAGTTTTATGTGGATAGTATAGTAAATGTAAGGCAGCGATAGCTCGGTGGAGAGGTTAACAGGCTGCTGCTACTCTAAGGGTCTTGAGTTCAAACTTTTTAAAGCTTAATGCATTTTAATGGCCATCACGGTACGGCATTATGATCACGGCAAAGAAAACATCGAGGGGAAATCAACATGTCAGAAAGTTTTCAATAATATTTTCGAGAAACCTGGGAAGTCTTCCAATCTGCACACGGTCAGCGTGGTAGACTATCCTAACCCTTCCTATAATGAGCAGTGAGACATATTACAAAAAAGTGGTGATGATGTAAGCAAATACTTGGAATTACACATCACAACTCAGTCATCGCATAGATCCATACAGGGGGAATGGAAAAAGTAGGTATATGAAAAAGCTTTTCTTTGGCTTTGAATTCTTCCTGACCCTGTACGACCTCGTGTCACAAAATACAGAAAAAGTTAAAGGAATATATAACAAAAATGAATACTCGGATAAACTTTTACGAAATAATAGGGGAAATCCATCGTTTCGATGGCAACGAGGTCAAGGGGAGCTTAATTGATTATATCATAATGTTACGTCACAGAGTTCAGTATGAGAGCATGAGAAATCAAATTGGTACACAGTTTTATCATGAATGTGAAGAATAGTAGGCCTTCCGAGAAACTGTAGAGTGTTAATTTGTCTTTAAAAAGACACCTTCCAAATTAAGTAGAATGTTGTGTCGCAGGGAATTTACAAATATTCAAACAGCGGACATAAAGTATACTCAGACTGGAAACAGCAATATGTGGATCGCATAGTCAAAGTGTCGTCTTATATGAGACTTTGACATTCTGCGCAGTAAAGTGGTGAAGCGAATGTTTAAACTACTGCGCCATACGTGCAGTATTTTTTTATTTTCTACGTATCTTCCGCATTATATTTGTACTGTTGATGTGCTTGTGGCGAGTATAAATAGTAGTAACCGGAACATGCTCAGCAGTAGGTAGGCTTATTCCACTTTCCCCCCTAAAAATCTCTCTTAAGGGCCATCCCTTAGGGCGCTTTCAATTTAGACGGTTGGTGCCGGACTGCTGCCGCACGGTTGTTACGACCGTGAGCCGTACTGCTGCCGGACGGCAGCAGTACGACGTAAATCTTCTTGTTTGAAGAAATACGCGGCTGCAGTCCGATCGAATTTTAGTGATTTCAATCGAAACCAGACTTCAGTAGTGGTACTGGTTTCAATGAAAATCACTGGTGCCATGGACTCTGACTTAAAAGAAAATTTAGCTGATATTTTTTACTATTTTAGAATGTCTATAGAATGTTTCTATGAATTATATAAAATAAACATAAATAGCCTTTTATTTCACACCTATCAATATAACAGTGAATAGTAAAAATTATTTTTTTTATTTTTAAATCCATAATACATAAGAATTATATAAGATTTATTTTTATAGACTCACGCCTGTATCCCCGAAGGGGTAGGCAGAGGTGTAATATTACACCCACATATCGCCATGAATTTTTGGTCCAAATCATATATGACTTAGTTAAAAATGGAATTCAACGTTCACCGCACTAGCCAACAACATTGTTGCCGTGCCGCCAACGGACGTGCGCCGCACTGCTCTCGCACGACCTTGCGTCGACACATTTTGTGTGAAAAATCATAACCGCCCGTGCGCAGTACGATACCCGGACTGCAGCAGTCCGGCACCAACTGTCTAAACTGAAAGCGCCCTTAAGAGAGATTTTTAAGGGGGGAAAGTGGAATAAGCATAATAAGTTTATACAGCCACGTGTCTTTCTGATTGTTTCGTAGCTTCAATCAGCAGCTCCGAGTCACACCGTGGTATACTAATAGCTTTAAACATGTATTTGGATAGGATTTCACTTCGTGTTGGTTAAATATAATTGAGTCGTGTTTTATGTTATGGAAATTTCTGCGTTATTGATAATTAAAGGGAACAAAAAATTGTTTGCTGTTTTTGTATCTGTAATTGTTTCATTTGTGAAATCAGCAGTAACTATGTACCAACTCGTGCAACGTTCAACCAGTCGCAATAAACAGCTTCTAAGAATTTTCTTACGGAATATGCAACTAAAAGAGGACGTGCAGCAATCATAACCTCTTCGGAAATATTCTTAGGAAATAAAAATGATACGTTCGCCTAGCAACCGGTATTGATCGGTGGAATTGAAATCTGATGATACACAGAAGGAAATACTTTTAATAAACTCGTTAAATGTTTATTCAACTATTTGTTTACCTGCCACTCAATTCCAATATTGTTTTGTTTTGTGGCAACCATTATGGTTTACCTTGAAAAATAAATGGAGTAAAAGTGTTTGGAATATTCTCGAAATAATATTTACACAGAGATATTAGTGTATTTTTACATAATATTCCATTTCATAATATCGTAATCTGAACAAATACCATAAATGCGAAATTGGTACGTGTGATATGTGTTCACTGTTTTATTTATAAATCCTTTTAATAAAAAAGTTGTAAAATTTTAGCACTGTAAATGGACTGAATATCAATTTTATAAAAGGTTGGTGTATCATTTTAAATGAACTAGATTGTGTTGATTTATGATTGACTCCCTTCAGAATAAAAATTGTATCATCAATACTTGTATGGGTTCTGATTAGATATGAATACTGTTACTTGTAAATGCGTTGGTAATGAGCATTAACACTTACTTTTGTCTTTAAGAGTATTATATTTGACGGCAGATAGTTTGCTATATGTAGTAGTTTGCTGTATGTAGAGGATTCAGTAGGTACATTTCCATTATTTTTTATCTTGCAAGTAACACGTATATTTTTAATTATTTCAAAACATGCATTTTAGTAATTGAAAAATTTAGGTGCTTTTATTATTATTATATACTAGAGGACGCCAGCAGCTACGCCTGCATTTTTTTTTAAATTTACCCATTTTGGCCGATCCCGTGGGAATTTCGGGAAATCCCTTCTTAGTGCACCCCTACGGTCCCCAAGCAACGTACATGCCAAATTTCAGCTTCCTGCGCCCAATAGTTTCGACTGTAGCGTGTCTGTCAGTCAGTCAGTAACGCAAGGATTTTATATATTAAGATTACTGGTAATTGTATCTGTATGCCTATCATGCTTTTAAAACAATTAAAGCTCTAAGTACCAGTTCTCTGAATTAGGTAGTAGAAAATAAAGGCTATTTTTATTTTGTTTTATTTTAGATTGCTGTCGTAAAAAAACGGAACGCCCAAGGCATTCTCTGCCAGTCTAACTTTGGGTGGTGCAGAGACAAATCAAGTTAAGTATATAAATTTGTGTCAGTCTGTGATCTTTAACTGTGAGATTTTAGTTTGTTCTCATTCGTCTCCTAAGTAACAGAAAAAATAAATAAGGAACATAAACTGAAATATTCAGATGGCGAAAAATATTTGCCTGTCTCATGTGTGCCCGATATAAAAGGCTTTTGATAGAATATAAGTTAAAATGTAGTTCAGCCAACTTCGTCGAATATTTCGAAGCGCCAATCTATTTAGAAAGAGCTCTGAAATATTCTTTGCATATACCTCAAACATGTATGTGTATGCTAAAATAGTTACCTTTCTTCCTCACTAATACAGTTGCTCTAATATTCTGCCAGCTACACAGCTCATACATAAAAAATCTAATAAAGTAAGAAATCCAATAAGATTTCGCTTACAAAGAAGCATATTTTTATAAAAACAAGTCACATCTTGTTACCTGTTATGAAACTCTGTTTTCCCTATATCAGCTAAAAGCTACAGTTCCGTATTCCATACAAATATCCTCTCCAGAATCAAAAATTCACCGGGTCACGGTACAAGCCCGTTTTTACAGTCCATTACCTTTTTTCATCGGAGCCAAGTTAAGCTGATTACCCTTGAACCGTCGATGCAAATCACACTGCGCTGGATAGTTGCGATGTGATAAAATACGCGTGGCTTAATGGTACTGGGTGATATATGAAGGGAGTACGAATTTTATAGCGTTCAATTGATTCCTCAGTGTGATTGGTTTGAATGTTGGAACAGTTAGTGATTTAGGAGCGTATCTTTACGTCATATAAATAAAATATTGTATACCGAATACCTAATGAAAAGCTTCACTGGTTTCGCCATGAATTGGCTGAGCAGATTGGCTTAGAATCTTCTCTAAATCGGTTCAGAATACAAAAGTGTCAGAAATTGAATTCCTTTTTTTTCTTCTATCATCATCTCAGACGAAAGATATGCTTGTTTGCTAGAAACTCCACACATACCGATTTTTCAGCCAGCCGCATCCAACTGCTTTCCTGCGATAATTAAATCCTCGTTATACTTTGTGAGGGCCACCCTGCTGCTTTGGCTAGTGCGTGGCCGCTGCTCTGAACCTTGCTGCTTCAACGACTATCAGAGTTTTGATTACAGTGTCTTGGCAATTGTCACTTTAGGGTGACTTTTTGGTAACTATATCAGCAACTTTTGGCTGTCAGACTTAAGCTTTATTTCTGATTCGATCTCATTTATTTTCTATATTTGTATTTTCGCCATGCTATTTGCTTTTTCTGATCTTCCGTTCGAGAAACTGGCTGGCTAAAAGAGAGCTAGAATTTCTTCAGTCTCCTTTTTCTTGTAATGTTCTTCAGTAAATTTTCTGGGCTATTTATTAACATTTATTTCAACGAACCCTCTTTGTACCAGTTTATTTTTGACTACAAAGGTCATTAGAATGTCCAATAAAAGACTCATTATTAGAAAGGTAGTAAATATTCCTATTGTTTCTTTATTCAAAAGAAATATTCTTAAGTTTAAATCACACTGAAAGAGTAGCGACGAGTAGCCCAGCGTCAAAGAGATACAATTTTAAACCTTATCTTCATTCCTGAAGAGCACAATATCGCTTGAAATTTGAAAGAGTTGCACGGCCGCTCACAGCCCCGCGAGCAGACGCATGGCGTCCTTACTGAACAGAATCAGGTAAGCAATATATACACTATTGGAATTAAGATAAGGTTTGAAATCGCTTGACAATAAAATTGCTCGCTTTTGCGCTACCGGTGGCTGCTCATTCTATGTAAATAGAGCTTTATAGGTTAGACAACGATGTACTACACTCCTAAACAACAGTGCAAAAGACCCTCGTCAACACAAGTTAAAATGTTCAGTACGAAACAATCAGACAACGTATTGTCTTTGTAACGATATCTAACTGGAAGTACAATTACGCACCTGTTAAATAACTTCGCAGTAAATATACTGAAACTTTGTAATCAGTGCTATGAATCTATATTTATCATACTGTGCCTAGGTTAGTAGTTTGTTTATATATTTATATAAAATTCATTCGTTGCTGATTGACTGGCAGACAAGACACAGCCAAAAGGGTTAGGCGGAATGAAAATGAAAGACATGCCAAATTTCTCTCAATCTCAAATCTTTCTCGGAGAGAGAGAAACTTAGAACGAATTCCACGAAATATCCAAGAGATCGGGCAGAAACAGTTAAAACAAATGTGCCAGTGTAGCTCTGAGCATCCTCTAGTTATATAAGCGTATACTATAAGAAGAAAACCAAAGCATTAGTCAGCCATCGAACCCGTTCAAATCCAATAAAAAGTAAAAGTATCTTGAAACAGGGATTTTGGGTGTTTATATATTTTGTGTTAGGAGTCTCGCAAATATCGAAATTGGATCTTCTATGGTTACAGCGTAGATTTTTTTTTCTTAATTAGTGCTTATAAGTGTAAAAAGTAAACAACTAAATTATCCAGCCAGCTCAGGAACTTCTTTCCAAAATTTGGCACTGATTATAAATGATACCACTGTTTTTATTATGCATAATTCTTAGCTCATTTACATAATTATGACATCGTTATAGAAAAAGAGGAAAATAATAAAAATATCCTTCAATTCAATTTATAATATGAAGTCGTCATCTTTTCAGTAATAATATTATTTGAGTTACGCTGTGCGATTCTGTAATCAGCAATATTCCGCACAGTAACAAAGCATAAAAAGCAATATGCAGTGCAGGTTCTTAGTTTTAAATACAAA
Organism: Euclidia mi; assembly: GCA_944739405.2. Lineage (NCBI taxonomy): Eukaryota > Metazoa > Arthropoda > Insecta > Lepidoptera > Erebidae > Euclidia > Euclidia mi. The sequence goes on along the minus strand of OX123188.2, from coordinate 7,748,686 downwards.
GTTAATATTGGTTCTTTCACTCGCCATCAAATTGGTATAAGGTTTATCTAAACCTGTTTAATAGTTTTCTCTTTATACATACATCTCTCTTTCTTTCTTCGCATTTTATGTATTCATTTTTTCCAACGAAAGGAAGATTTAGTTTCTGATCAGCCCGTTCTGTTTTGCTCTTTGATGTATCTTCATAACCAACGCTATCTATGGTTTATGCTTTATTAACAGCCAGTGCTTTACTTGAGATGGGTCAACTTAGCTCAGATCCGCATAGCCTTGCGTTGATAGGACGATCTAAATCCTAAAATCTCGGACCGGCCTATCGTATTCCGAGAGGTTCAAACACTAAATTGATCCAGTCAAGTGTCACTCATCCTTTATATTGGTGTTGCATGAAATAAGGAAGCAAAACAACCTAGCCCCGATCTTATCACAGATATCGGCCTCTACTAGCAACCCTGAGTATGCTTTTACAATGTCCCAGCACAAAAATAAACCTTAAATCAAAAGGTTAAAGTCCCTTTTGGCTTTGTTAGAACAAGATGGTTCCTTTGCATCGTTTACATCGCAGATAACTTTGGATAGTGGAGTTTTAGGTCAACGGTGTCAAAATAAATGCTATAACAGAAGTTTAACTTTGTACTTTGTATGGAATATGAGTGTGTACTAGTTTCGTGCTTATGCAATGGAATATAATATTTCGCTGTACTTTCTGCACGTTTTGTAATTTGAATTCTGTTATTTCTCTGCGTACACACTGAAGCCCTTTATTACAAAGAGCATGTTAGAGTGTCGCTTGCAGTTTGAAGTTTTTTAATGAGAAGAGAGACCTGCTCTGCAAATTTCGACGAAGCTTTTGATGAAAGTAGTAATTGTTGCATACTATTTTAGTTTGTGAAAGGTGTACAAAGTTTCGCTTGCATTGCTCAAAGGGGGATATGACGTCTACATTTTGCGCTGTTTGTATCACGTTCACTTGACGCTGAAAGTTCAGCCGTGGGTTTTTATTTGTGCTATCAAAGAATACTATACTCAAAACAACAATCTGTTCGCAATATTTTGCGTCCTGTGAACAAACAAAATTCTATAAAATAATAAGTACACCCACATCGCGTTGTCAAAGAAAACTGAACAGGTATTTTGGAGAAGAAAAATGAGGGCGGCGACGTTAGAAATAATTTTCATCTACATGTAATGGAACTCAACAGAATTGAGCAAATACCTACTCCGAGCAAGCAGAGTACATGTTCAAGGAACGAAATGAAGAATGTAAATGAGTAACGTGTAATCGTGCGTAAATTACTCGCGTCTCATTCATTCATCTTATCATTCGTTCAAATATTTTCTTATCATCGCTTCTGACATTTGAAATAAAAGGCTCGGCTAGATTTAAAAGCTCCGTTTTATACACTAGCTCATTTTTACGTAAGAGGATTTGGTTTTATTTTGGATGTTTTCTTTTTGGGATTTTATAGTTTGGGTTGGCAGTTAATAGTATTTAATGTCAATGTTAATGTGAAAGAGAATGTTGGTATGAAAGAGATCTAAGATTAGTAAGAGCATAAGCTACTAAAATTAGACCGTGCTTCATTCTTCATTGATGCCAAAAGACTGACAAAGGTTACATTATTTGTTTAACCTTCTAATGGAAAGTAGATCTACCGAAGATTATGTTAATTTATTGCCAAGCCGATGCGCTTGTGGACAAATTTAATACTACAATATGAATGCGCCTTGCTTTTGAGGGCATGTAAAGTCGATCCGATTTATATCACCTTCAGGCGGTCGGTCTCTGAACGCCAACACCAGAGTCTATAAACATATATGAAGAAAAATTTATCAAGAATTTGGCTAACGCAAACTTCTTAAAACCGGAGGGGAAGAAAGGGGGTTAGGTGTGTCCACTCGGCACTTATTCTAAACCAGGAAAAATAACATCTGCACTTTTTTTTCCTAAGACGAGACCGAGACTATATGTATTTCTGTATTTTACCTCTTCAATAACACCAAACTATGTATTTTCATATCGTGAGCACGCCCCCGTCTAAGAGTCAGTTGTGACAATTGGTTATTGGGGCGATCGGAATCTTAATACGTGGATAAAGGAAATACGATTGTTTCGGTGACAAAGCTGGAGGTCAAGTGAAGTCTTATTGATAATATGTATACAACAAATGTGTATATAAATAGCCTGGGTGGATACGAGGTGACCTCAGTGACCTCTCTGGGGATTTAGGGTAACTAAGGTATTTATTTACAAATATGCTTGTGAATATACACAAGGGAATCCATTGTTCCGCTTGTAGGTAGCATGGTCTCATTTGAGGAGAGTGTAAAGGAAATAGAATATCCCATTTAATTTGGGCAATACCAAGTAACAGGGTAAAATATCTAACAATTGAAAACGATATATTGTCAATTCTAGCATTTATTTTCGAATATAAATATCGTGTTTAAAAACTGAAACACTTGAAAGAGTCCAGTACTTTTTTTTGGTATCGAGTTGGAAAATCCTCATGGAGTCCCTCCGCCCTGGGGGAAGAGCGAAGGGGACTGTCAGACTCTTACTGACTAAAAACCAACCCGTGTTTCTCATTCACCCGTGTGTCGGAGGGTCGGGTATCACCGAAGCGTACCTCGCTACCCCCAATGTCCAGGCGGACCCCGAACAAAACCCTCTTGGCGGCGGATGATGAAGGTGTTGGGCTCTGACGCCAAAACACCCAGTGGCCGCAGGGGATAGGGAGGACGGCAACGCAACACCGCATCTTTTCTTCCTCTGCGGACCCACCGCGATGCAAAAATGTTGCGCCCCCATTTGGTCACGGGAGATAGGGCGCGCGGCAACGCAACACACACACAGGGACAGAAGAACTGTCCCTCGCACCCGCACCATAGGTCGCATCCTGCGCAGGCCTCCGTCAAGCCCACGCGGAGCGTCCACTCCCGGGATCTCGCTTAGCTTCACCGTGGGTGACCTAACCAGGGTTACTAAGCCCCCCACCACGACTAGGTGGACTATATGTGGAGATCCCACGGGGGGAAAGTGTCCAGTACATATTATGTGTTAGCTTGACCATGCTTTACCCATGCCGAAACATTATTTCACTTGTATTCTTCATATAAAATAGGTGTTTGAGAACCGTTACTTAAAAATAGTATGACTGTGATTTTTTTTAATTCGCCTTTCAAAAGAATTTTATATCATTAGAACTATTCAATACATTGACAGCAGTAAAACCACTAGAATTTGAACTAGAATTTCAGCTTCGGCTTTCAACTGAAAATATAAAATTACCTTTAAAATTTGGTCATCGATCATTCGTATGTAATTATGATAATTATACGAACGGTAATGGTTGTAGTGGTTAATGTTCTACTGACATAGTTCGCTTTAATTAGAGTATTATCTATTGACATGTTTTAATTGTTTAGTAAATTATGTTGTCTTAATAGGGGCATTTTGTTGTGATGATTATTTTTTATTATTTATGTGGAATATAAGCATGAATTAGACGCTTTTGAGTCTGGCCAGAGAGGCTGCAACTAGCCAGAGACTAAATGAAAACCCAAGCCCTTGCCCAGCAGTGAGACTAGGTATAGGCTAAATAAAAAAAACGTGCAATATGTCTATTTACACACCCAAAGGTTTTGACAATTCAACATCAAATTATATTATACTTAGGTCACAATGTGCGGCATATGACAATATTTACAAATAACATACATACACATACATACATATACTCACGCCTGTTTCCCCGAAGGGGTAGGCAGAGGCATATTAAACGCCCACTTTTCGCCAGTCTTTTGATCCCACGTAATAGGTGGCGAGCCTATTGCCACTTATCTGGATATTTTGTTTGCCAGAGCCGCGGCCGTTGATCGGCAGGTGCACCACTTGCAGGTGAGGTTGGCTTGGGACCCTAAGCTCTTGGTTGGAACCCTATGCAACAAACAAATAAAGTACTCAATTATTCTTCGATTATATTTCGTGCCATGTTTGCGATACAAAAACTATAATTACTGTCTTATTGATTGATAATTAAAGGGAACAAACAAATTTGTGCTGTTTTTCTATCTGTAATTGTTTCATTTGTGCAATCAGCAATAACTATGTACTCGTGCAGCAATATCTTTTGTGATATAAAAGAAGTAGAATCGTCAACCAGTCGCAATAAACAGCTTCTAAGAATTTTCTTATAGAATATTTAACTAAAAGAGGACGTGCAGCAATCATAACCTCTTCGGAAATACTCGTAGGAAATTAAAATGATACGTTTGCCTAGCAACCGGTATTGATCGGTGGAATTGAAATCTGATGATACACAGAAGGAATAGTTATTTGTGCAACAAGAGAGCAAAGTAGTTTTTTGTTTCGAGTGCTGATTTTGAGTCCCGAGCAAGCGAAGGATTCTATGATTGATTCACGAGCGTAGCGAGTGAATTAAAGTTAGAATCCTGAGCGTAGTGAGGGACTCAATAGCACGAGATACAAAAAACTTTGCTCTCGTGTAGCACACATAATTTTTCACCACAGCAGTGAGAACACATATCACATAGAAATGAACAGGAATAGATTAAATTCTGTGTTAATTGTTGATTTAACTCTTCTGGTGTTAAAGTACAGTCATCATCGCTAGTTTCACTCATCTTTATAGATTATTTTATATATTCATATGCTCTATACTGTATCAGCATCAGTAAAATTTTTATTCCCGCTAATTTTTTAAATCGCGTTTTAATACCGCGTCCCTGATGTTTATTTTTCAATTAGATAATGTATCATTGTTGTAATTCCAAATAAAAATATATTGGTTAAATACCAATTTTATACTATTAACACAGAATTGAATTATACCAGAAGGAGCGATCGCTTGTCAAAGTGAAGCCAAACGACTACGCTCAAAATGAGCGTACCGGGCGTTACGTCATTCAAAACATCACATTACGCTTACATACTTTTAATTTTATTAAGCCACCGTGTAAATTTTATAAATGTAAAATTCTGCCAAATATAACCATATTAAAAAGATTCGATCTCATTTTATGTGTAAATAGAATATTCAATAATTGATTAATAAAATATTTCATAATTATTGTCAAAAATATCATAACATTGCTTCGCCATTTTGTGAATGTTGTCAGTCCGATCTCGAACGATTACCCCATAATGAGTATGGATCATAAAAAAAGTTACCTCTTTTATTTCATATATTATTCTCGTCATTATATTGTGCGATTTGGGTAATTTAATTTAATTGTATTAGTAGTAGCGTAATTTATATCTATCCCAAATACCTTCATATGTACCTAACATATATTATATATAATTTGTTCCTGTTGATTAATTCATTCGGATGTGATATCATTTAAATATTTGAAGCGCGTTCGGTGAACGCACTCTCGACGCGGGCGTTCATGGCACGCGCGCCAGGAGCGCATAATGGATACGCAGCTTTAGATGTAGCTATAATTCATATGGTTGCAGCCGGCATTTTTTGTATAAAAATTACCTTTAGATGTTATTGACTAAGCCTGAACTAAATACTAAATTAATATTATTGTAAAATAGGCAAGTGTCTTAAAATATCACAGATATAACGATCTATTTTTTTTCTGGAGGCATCGATGCCGATATTAATATTTTAATTAATCGATACATCGAAATTTAATATAGATATTTTTGTTCACTTCCGAGTTCCGACATCCCTAATGACTAAGACTCTTAAAACTACCGAGCGTTACGTCATTCAACGTCTATAAAGGTATACAAAGTTACTTAGTGCAAATTACGTTTACAAACATACTTTAAGTAAATATTGAAATCAGATATGATATAATCACCAACCTGTGTGACAAGTATGTATTATACTTGTCAAAATAAATTATTAATTATCTATTCCATTCTGTGATTCAAAAATAAACAATAGCTTAATAGGGTAAGACGCTTTACGTTTCATAATTTTCCCGCAAAGCAGGTGAACTGTTCTTGAGGTGGCAACACTGGCGAGTGTGAGGAAGTGACGTCTGCATACCCAATGACACTTGACCGGCTACACTCCGCGTCGAACAAATATGACAGATCACTCCATCTGGATAATTCAGTAATCTGTGACTATTAATTAGACTTATTTTTATTAAAATCCAATGATAAACTAAACATATAAACAATAACATATAAAAAAAGTAAATATCTTTTTTTATTTGCGTTTCCGAAGGTGTTTTCTTTGAGGTCGAATTCCAAAATCGAATTTCGAATTCGAAGGGGTTTGTTTTTCACTCACTTTTTATATGCATGTGAAAGAGACAGAGCACAGTAAAATTCGAATGTTTTTAAATTTATGGCTGAACAATGTCAATTCGTGACACTGAAGATTAAAAAATTAAAAAGCTACTTTGCCTCACGCTCGAATCAAAATCGCGTTTTGATCACTGTTGTCTCGCAGCAAAAGCGGCATGTTTGAGCTGCTGTGGTGAAAATACTTTTAATAAACTCGTTAAAATGTTTATTCACCTATTTGTTTACCCTCCACTCAATTCCGATACTGTTTTGTTTTGTGGCAACCATTATGGTTTACCTTGAAAAATAAATGGAGTAAAAGTGTTTGGAATATTCTCGAAATAATATTTACACAGAGATATTAGTGTATTTTTACATAATATTCCATTTCATAATATCGTAATCTGAACAAATATCATAAATGCGAAATTGGTACGTGTGATATGTGTTCACTGTTTTATTTATAAATCCTTTTAATAAAAAAGTTGTAAAGGATATTTTAGCACCGTAAATGGACTGAATATCAATTTTATAAAAGGTTGGTGTATCATTTTAAATGAACTAGATTGTGTTGATTTATGATTGTCTCCCTTCAGAATAAAAATTGTATCATCAATATTTGTATGGATTCTGATTAGATAAAAATGCTGTTACTTGTAAATGCGTTGGTAATGAGCATTAACACTTACTTTTGTCTTTAAGAGTATTATATTTGACGGCAGATAGTTTGCCATTTGTTTGCTGTGGTGACGGATGAAGAATACGGATTGTCACCACCCCATATCATCCCATGGGTGTCGTAAGAGCCGACAGAGGGAGCATATTATGCAGAAAACAGCACTGTAAGAGAAGGAAAACTTGATACAAACCCTATACCAACCCGTTTGGCCAGCGTGGTATAGTAGGCCAATTCCTCCTTTCAAAGGAGAGGCCTAGTCCAGCAGTGGACTGATAAAGGCTGATGATGATGATGAGTTTGCTATATGTAGTAGTTTGCTGTATGTAGAGGATTCAGTATGTACATTTCCATTATTTTTTTATCTTGCAAGTAACACGTATATTTTTAATTATTTCAAAACATGCATTTTAGTAATTGAAAAATTTAGGTGCTTATTATTATTATTATATACTAGAGGACGCCAGTAGTTACGCCTGCATTTTTTTTAAATTTATCCGTTTTGGCCGATCCCGTGGGAATTTCGGGAAATTCCTTAGTGCACCCCTACGGTCCCCAAGGAATATACATGCCAAATTTCAGCTTCCTGCGCCCAATAGTTTCGGCTGTAGCGTGTCTGTCAGTCAGTCAGTAACGCAAGGATTTTATATATTAAGATTACTGGTAATTGTATCTGTATGCCTATCATGCTTTTAAAACAATTAAAGCTCTAAGTACCAGTTCTTTGAATTAGGTAGTAGAAAATAAAGGCTATTTTTATTTTGTTTTATTTTAGATTGCTGTCGTAAAAAAACGGAACGCCCAAGGCATTCTCTGCCAGTCTAACTTTGGGTGGTGCAGAGACAAATCAAGTTAAGTATATAAATTTGTGTCAGTCTGTGATCTTTAACTGTGAGATTTTAGTTTGTTCTCATTCGTCTCCTAAGTAACAGAAAAAATAAATAAGGAACATAAACTGAAATATTCAGATGGCGAAAAATATTTGCCCGTCTCATGTGTGCCCGATATAAAAGGCTTTTGATAGAATATAATTTAAAATGTAGTTCAGCCAACTTCGTCGAAAATTTCGAAGCGCCAATCTATTTAGAAAGAGCTCTGAAATATTCTTTGCACATACCTCAAACATGTATGTCTATGCTAAAATAGTTACCTTTTCTTCCTCACTAATATAGTTGCTCTAATATTCTGCCAGCTACACAGCTCATACATAAATAATCTAATAAAGTAAGAAATCCAATAAGGTTTCCTTACAAAGAAGCATATTTTTATAAAAACAAGTCACATCTTATTACCTATTATGAAACTCACTTTTCCCTATATCAGCTAAAAGCTACAGTTCCGTATTCCATACAAATATCCTCTCCGGAATCAAAAATTCACCGGGTCACGGTACAAGCCCGTTTTTACAGTCCATTACCTTTTTTCATCGGAGCCAAGTTAAGCTGATTACCCTTGAATCGTCGATGCAAATCACACTGCGCTGGATAGTTGCGATGTGATAAAATACGCGTGGCTTAATGGTACTAGGTGATATATGAAGGGAGTATGAATTTTATAGCATTCAATTGATTCCTCAGTGTGATTGGTTTGAATGTTGGAACAGTTAGTGATTTAGGAACGTATCTTTACCTCTTATAAATAAAATATTGTATTCCGAATTCCTAATGGAAAAGTTCACTGGTTTCGCTTAGAATTGGCTATGTAGTTTGGCTTAGCACCTTCTGTCAATTGATATCAAATGACAAAATTTACCCTGTTGCGCTTGGTTTGACGTTCAAAAGTGACAGAAATAGGCTTCCCTTCTTCTCTTCTTCTATCACAATCTCAGACGAAAGATTTTTATTGCTAGATTCTCCGCACATACCGATATTCTCCATCCGCATCCAACTGCTTTCCTGCGATCATAAAATCCTCGTTCTACCTTGTGAGGACCTAACCCTGTTACGTTGGCTAGTGCGTGGCCGCTGCTCAGGCGGCCATCAGATTTTTGAGTAAAGTGTCTTGGCCTATTGTCACTTTACGGTGACTATTTGGTAACTATTATTATATATTATATTAAACTATTTGGTAACTAAATCAGCAACTTTTAGTTGTCAGAATTAGGCTTTATTTCTGACTCGATCTCGTTTCTTTTCTATATTTGTAAATTTTTTCATGATATTTGCTTTTTCTGATCTTCCATTCGTGAAGCTGGCTGGCTAAATATAGACGAATTTCTTCAGTCTCCTTTTTCTTGTAATCTTCTTCAGTAAATTTTCTGGGGTATTTATTAACATTTATTTCAACGAACCCTCTTTGTACCAGTTTATTTTTGACTACAAAAGTCATTAGAATGTCTAATAAAAGACTTGTTATTAGAAAGGTAATAAACATTCCTATTGTTTCTTTATTCAAAAGAAATATTTTTAAGTTCAAATCACACTGAAAAGAGTAGCGACGAGTAGCCCAGCGTCGAAGAGATACAATTTTAAACCTTATCTTAATTTCTGAAGAGCGCAATATCGCTTGAAATTTGAAAGTATTGCACGGCCGCTTACGGCCCCGCGAGCAGTCGCATGGCGTCCTTGCTAAACAGTATCACGTAAGCAATATTATACACTATTAGAATTAAGATAAGGTTTGAAATCGCTTGACACTAAAATTGCTCGCTTTTGCGCTACCGGTGGCTGCTCTTTCTATGTACATAAAGCCTTATAGGTTAGACAACGATGTACTACACTCCTAAACAACAGTACAAAAGACCCTCGTCATCACAAGTTAAAATATTCAGTACGAAACAATCAGACAACGTATTGTCTTTGTAACGATATCTAACTGGAAGTACAATTTCGCACCTGTTAAATAACTTCACAGTAAATATACTGAAACTTTGTAATCAGTGCTATGAATCTATATTTAGCTTCACTGTGTGTAAGTTAGTAGTTTGTTTATATATTTATATAAAATTCATCCGTTGCTGATTGACTGGCAGATAACACAAAGCCAAAAGTTTAAGGCGGAATGAAAATGAAAGACATGCCAAATTTCTCTCAATCTCAAATTTTCCTCGGAGAGAGAGACACTTAGAAGGAATACCACGAAATACCCAAGAGATCGGGCAGAAACAGTTAAAACAAATGTGCCAGCGTAACTCTCAGCATCCTCTAATTATATTAGCGTATATTAAAAGAAGAAACCAAAGCATTAGTCAGCCATCGCGCCCGCTCAAATCCGAATGTATCTTGAAACAGGGATTTTGGTTGTTTATATGTATATTTTGTGTTTGGAGTCTCGCAAATATCGAAATTGGATCTTCTATGGTTACAGCGTAGATTTCTTTTTCTTAATTAGTGCTTATAAGTGTAAAAAGTAAACAACTAAATTATGCAGCCGGCTCAGGAACTTCTTTCCAAAATTTTGTTATACTCGCAAATAAAAATTTGGCACTGATCATAAATGATACCACTGTGTTTATTAGGTATATTCTAAGCTCATTTACATAATTATGACATCGTTATAGAAAAAGAGGAAAATAATAAAAATATCCTTTAATTCAATTTATATTATGAAGTCGTCATCTTTTCAGTAATAATCTTATTTGAGTTACGCTGTGCGATTCTGTAATCAGCAATATTCCGCACAGTAACAAAGCATAAAAAGCAATATGCAGTGCAGGCTCTTAGTTTTAAATACAAAGTTAATATTGGTACTTACACTCGCCATCAAATTGGTATAAGGTTTTTCTAAAACCTGTTTAATGGTTTTCTCTTTATACATACATCTCTCTTTCTTTCTTCGCATTTTATGTATTCATTTTTTCCAACGATAGGAAGATTTAGTTTCTGATCAGCCCGTTCTGTTTTGCTCTTTGATGTATCTTCATAACCAACGCTATCTATGGTTTATGCTTTATTAACAGCCAGTGCTTTACTTGAGATGGGTCAACTTAGCTCAGATCCACATAGCCTTGCGTTGATAGGACGATCTAAATCCCAAAATCTCGGACCGGCCTATCGTATTCCGAGAGGTTCAAACACTAAATTGATCCAGTCAAGTGTCACTCATCCTTTATATTGGTGTTGCATGAAATAAGGAAACAAAACAACCTAGCCCCGATCGTATCACAGATATCAGCCTCTACTAGCAACCCTGAGTATACTATTACGATGTCCCAGCACGAAAATAAACCTTAAATCAAAAGGTTAAAGTCCACTTTGGCTTTGTTATAACAAGATGGTTCCTTTGCATCGTTTACATCGCAGATAACTTTGGATAGTGGAGTTTTAGGTCAAAAGTGTCAAAATAAATGCTATAACAGAAGTTTAACTTTGTACTTTGTATGGAATATGAGTGTGTACCAGTTTCGTGCTTATGCAATAGAATCTAATATTTCGCTGCAGGTACTTTCTGCACATTGTGTAATTTGAATTCTGTTATTTCTCTGTGTGCACACTGAAGCCCTTTATTACAAAGAGCATGTTAGAGCGTCACTTGCAGTTTGAAGTTTTTTAATGAGAATAGAGACCTGCTCGGAAAATTTCGACAAAGCTTTTGATGAAAGTAGTAATTGTTACATACTATTTTAGCTTGTGAAAGGTGCACAAAGTTTCGCTTGCATTGCTCAAAGGGGGATGTGACGTCTACATTTTGAGCTGTTTGTATCACGTTCACTTTACGCCGAAAGTTCAGCCGTGGGTTTTTATTTGAGCTATCAAAGAATATAATACTCAGAACAACAATCTGTTCGCAATATTTTGCGTCCTGTGAACAAACAAAATTCTATAAAATAATAAGTACACCCACATCGCATGTCAAAGAAAACTGAACAGGTATTTTGGAGAAGATGAATGAGGGCGGCGATGTTAGAAATAATTTTCATCTTCATGAAATGGAACTCAACAGAATTGAGCAAATACCTACTCCGAGCTAGCAGAGTACATGTTCAAGGAACGAAATGAAGAATGTAAATGAGTAACGTGTAATCGTGCGTAAATTACTCGCGTCTCATTCATTCATCTTAACATTCGTTCAAATATTTTCTTATCGTCGCTTCTGACATTTGAAATAAAAGGCTCGGCATTTACACCTCTAGATATAAAAGCTCCGTTTTATACACTAGCTCGTTTTTACGTTAGAGGATTTGGTTTTATTTTGGATGTTTTCTTTTTGGGATTTTGTAGTTTGGATTGGCAGTTAATAGTATTTAATGTCAATGTTAATGTGAAAGAGAATGTTGGTATGAAAGAGATCTAAGATTAGTAAGAGCATAAGCTACTAAAATTAGACCGTGCTTCATTCTTCATTGATGTCAAAAGACTGACAAAGGTTACATTATTTGCTTAACCTTCTAATGGAAAGTAGATCTACCGAAGTTTATGTTAATTTATTGCCAAGCCGATGCGCTTGTGGACAAATTTAATACTACAATATGAATGCACCTTGCTTTTGAGGGCATGTAAAGTCGATCACGTTTTATATCACCTTCAGGCGGTCTCTGAACACCAGAAACTATAAACATATATGAAGAAAAATTAATCAAGAATTTGGCGAACGCAAACTTCTTAAAACCGGAGGAGAAGAAAGGGGGTTAGTAGTGTCCACTCGGCACTTATTCTGAACCAGGAAAAATAACATTTGCACCTTTTTTCCTAAGACGAGACCGAGACTATATGTATTTCTGTTTTTACCTCTCCAATAACACCAAACTATGTATTTTCGTATCGTGAGCACGCCCCCGTCTAAGAGTCAGTTGTGACAATTGGTTATTGGGGCGATCGGAATCTTAATACGTGGATAAAGGAAATACGATTGTTTCGGTGACAAAGCTGGAGGTCAAGTGAACTCTTATTGATAATATGTATACAAAAAAATGTGTATATAAATAGCCTGGGTGGATACGAGGTGACCTCAGTGACCTCTCTGGGGATTTAGGGTAACTAAGGTATTTATTTACAAATATGCTTGTGAATATACACAAGGGAATCCATTGTTCCGCTTGTAGGTAGCATGGTCTCATTTGAGGAGAGTGTATAGGAAATAGAATATCCCATTTAATTTGGGCAATACCAAGTAACATGGAAAAAATATCTAACAATTGAAAAAATATATTTTGTCAATTCTAGCATTTATTTTCGAATATAAATATCGTGTTTAAAAACTGGAACACTTGAAAGAGTCCAGTACTTTTTTTTTGGTATCGAGTTGGAAAATCCTCATGGAGTCCCTCCGCCCTGGGTGAAGAGCGAATGGGACTGTCAGACTCTTACTGACTAAAAACCAACCCGAGTTCCTCATACACCCGTGTGTCGGAGGGTCAGGTATCACCGAAGCATTCCTCGCTACCCCGTCGGACGTCCAGGCGGACTCCGAACAAAACCCTCTTGGCGGCGGATGATGAACGTGTTGGGCTCCGCCGACAAAACACCCAGCGGCCGCAGGGGATAGGGAGGACGGCAACGCAACACCGCATCTCTTCTTCCTCTGCGAGAGATAGGGCGCGCGGCAACGCAACACACACACAGGGACAGAAGATCTGACCCTCGCACCCGCACCATTGGACGCATCATGCGCAGGCCTCCGTCAAGCCCTCGCGGAGCGTCCACTCCCGGGATCTCGCTTAGCTTCACCGTGGGTGACCTAACCACGGTTATTGAGTCCCCCACCACGACAAGGTGGAATATATGTGGAGGTCCCACGGGGGGGAAAGAGTCCAGTACATATTATGTGTTAGCTTGACCATGCTTGACTTATTACCCATGCCGAAAGATTATTTCACTTGTATTCTTCATATTAAATAGGTGTTTGAGAACCGTTACTTAAAAATAGTATGTGTTTTTTTTTTTTAATTCGCCTTTCAAAAGAATTTTATATCATTAGAACTATTCAATACATTGACAGCAGTAAAACCACTAGAATTTGAAGTTGCAATTTCAGCTTCGGCTTTCAACTGAAAATTTAAAATTACCTTTAAAATTTGGTCATCAATCATTCGTATGCAATTAGGATAATTATACGAACGGTAATGGTTGTAGTGATTAATGTGCTACTGACATAGTTCGCTTTAATTAGAGCATTATTGACATGTTTTAATTATTTAGTAAATTATTTATTTATTTATTTTTATCTTGTTGAAGGAAGGCTTACAGACTAATTACAATTTTAATTATTATTGTTGTTTTAATAGGGCCATGATTTGATTTCATTTTATGATTGTTGTGATGATTATTTTTTATTATTTATGTGGAATATGAGCATAAATTAGACGCTTTTGAGACCGGCCAGAGAGGCTGCAACTAGCCAGAGACTAAAATGAAAACCCAAGCTTTTACCAAGCAGTGGGACACTATAGGCTAAATAAAAAAAACGTGCAATATGTCTATTTACACACCCAAAGGTTTTGATAATTCAACATCAAATTATATTATACTTGGGTCACAATGTGCGGGCTATGAAAATGTTTACAAATAAAGTACTCAATTATTTTTCGATGATATTTCGTGCCATGTTGCGATACAAAAACCATAATTTCTGTCTTATTGATTGATAATTAAAGGGAACAAAAAAATTGTGTGCTGTTTTTGTATCTGTAATTGTTTCATTTGTGCAATCAGCAATAACTATGTACTCGTGCGGCAATATTTTTTGTGATATAAAAGAAGAAGAATCGTCGACCAGTCGCAATAAACAGCTTCTAAGAATTTTCTTACGGGATATGCAACAGAGGACGTGCAGCAATCATAACCTCTTCGGAAATTCTCGTTTGCCACTTACGTTTATGGACATTATTATTTATTTAATAGTTATTGCATTAAACAAATCAAATATGCAAAAGTGAACATTATGATAAAGCATTAGTCTAACTTTGGGTGGCGCAGAGAAAACAAGTTAGGTATATAAAAATGCGTGAAATACTGTGATCTTTTACGTTAACATTTTAGTTTGTTCTCATTCGTCTCCTAACAGAAAAAATAAATAAGTGAATTATTCAGATGGCGAAAAATATTTGCCTGTCTCATGTGTGCCCGATATAAAAGGCTTTTGATAGAATATAAGTTAAAATGTAGTTCAGCCAACTTCGTCGAGAATTTCGAAGCGCCAATCTATTTAGGAAGAGCTCTGAAATATTCTTTGCACATATCTCAAACATGTATGTCTATGCTAAAATAGTTACCTTTTCTTCCTTACTAATACAGTTTCTCTAATATTCTGCCAGCTACACAGCTCATACATAAATAATCTAATAAAGCAAGAAATCCAATAAGGTTTCCCTTACAAAGAAGCATATTTTTATAAAAACAAGTCACATCTTATTACCTATTATGAAACTCGGTTTTCCCTATATCAGCTAAAAGCTATAGTTCCGTATTCCATACAAATATCCTCTCCGGAATCAAAAATTCACCGGGTCACGGTACAAGCCGGTTTTTACAGTCCATTACCTTTTTTCATCGGAGCCAAGTTAAGCTGATTACCCTTGAATCGTCGATGCAAATCACATTGCGCTGGATAGTTGCGATGTGATAAAATACGCGTGGCTTAATGGTACTGGGTGATATATGAAGGGAGTATGAATTTTATAGCATTCAATTGATTCCTCAGTGTGATTGGTTTGAATGTTGGAACAGTTAGTGATTTAGGAGCGTATCTTTACGTCATATAAATACAATATTGTATCCCGAATTCCTAATGGAAAAGTTCACTGGTTTCGCTTTGAATTGGCTATGTAGTTTGGCTTAGCACCTTCTGTCCAAGTGACAGAATCAAATGACAAAATTGGCCATATTGCATTTGATCCGATGTTCAAAAGTGTCAGAAATAGACTTCTATTCTTCTCTTCTTCTATCACAATCTTAGACGAAAGACTTTAATTGCTAGATTATACTCCACACATACCGATGTTCTCCACCCGCATCCAACTGCTATCCTGCGATCATAAAATCCTCGTTCTACTTTGTGAGGACCTACCCCTGCTGCGTTGGCTAGTGCGTGGCCGCTGCTCTAGAAACTTGCTGCTTCAACGGCCATCAGATTTTTGAGTAAAGTGTCTTGGACTATTGTCACTTTACGGTGACTATTTGGTAACTATATCAGCAACTTTTGGCTGTCAGACTTAGGCTTTATTTCTGACTCGATCTCATTTCTTTTCTATATTTGTAAATTTTTTCATGATATTTGCTTTTCCTGATCTTCCATTCGAGAAGCTGGCTGGCTAAATATAGACGAATTTCTTCAGTCTCCTTTTTCTTGTAATCTTCTTCAGTAAATTTTCTGGGGTATTTATTAACATTTATTTCAACGAACCCTCTTTGTACCAGTTTATTTTTTACTACAAAGGTCATTAGAATGTCCAATAAAAGACTCGTTATTAGAAAGGTAATAAACATTCCTATTGTTTCTTTATTCAAAAGAAATATTCTTAAGTTTAAATCACACTGAAAAGAGTAGCGACGAGTAGCCCAGCTTCGAAGAGATACAATTTTAAACCTTATCTTAATTACTGAAGAGCGCAATATCGCTTGAAATTTCAAAGTATCGCACGGCCGCTCACGGCCCCGCGAGCAGTCGCATGGCGTCCTTGCTAATCAGTATCACGTAAGCAATATTATACACTATTAGATTTAAGATAAGGTTTGAAATCGCTTGACACTTAAATTGCTGGCTTTTGCGCTACCAGTGGCTGCTCTTTCTATGTACATAAAGCCTTATAGGTTAGACAACGATGCACTACACTCCTAAACAACAGTACAAAAGACCCTCGTCAACACAAGTTAAAATGTTCAGTACGAAACAATCAGACAACGTATTGTCTTTGTAACGATATCTAACTGGAAGTACAATTACGCACCTGTTAAATAACTTCGCAGTAAATATACTGAAACTTTGTAATCAGTTCTATGAATCTATATTTAGCTTCGCTGTGCATAGGTTAGTCGTTTGTAAAGGTAGGTACATAGTTTGTTTATATATTTATATAAAATTCATCCGATGCTGATTGATTGACAGACAACACACAGCCAAAAGGATGAGGCTGAAGATTTGAGGTTGTAATTTGGCATGTTTCTACATGCCAAATTTCTCTCAATGTCAAATCTTCCTCGGAGAGTGAAGGGATAGTTCACTTAGAAGGAATTCCACGAAATACCCAAGAGATCGGGCAGAAACAGTTAATACATATAACAGTAAAGATATAGATAAACACCGCCAAAGTGATAAATCTCAACAGTGTGTAGACGTCATTAGTGTAGTGTGTCTGAGTACCGACATTGCGAACTTTAATAAAGACCAAGTGAGGGTAGGTACTGAAACCCGCACTTCCACAAGACGGCGCTGAGCTCTCATCAATCTCTCCGCGACCACGCTAGGTGCAAGACGAGCGAAACGTCGGAAACAAATAGGAATTTATACCTTAAATAAGTTAATTGTAGGCGATTAAGACCCGCTAATTAAATTTGTATGAGAAACAGCTAAGTTAAAACAAATGTGCCAGAGTAGCTATGAGCATCCTCTAGCTATAATAGCGTATATTAGAAGAAGAAAACCAAAGCATTAGTCAGCCATCGAACCCGTTCAAATCCAAATGTATCTTGAAACAGGGATTTTGGGTGTTTATATATTTTGTGTTAGGAGTCTCGCAAATATCGAAATTGGATCTTCTATCGTTACAGCGTAGATTTTTTTTTCTTAAGCTTATAAGTGTAAAAAGTAAACAACTAAATTATCCAGCCAGCTCAGGAACTTCTTTCCAAAATTTTGTTATACTCGCAAATAAAAATTTGGCACTGATCATCAATGATACCACTGTGTTTATTAGGTATTATTCTAAGCTCATTTACATAATTATGACACCGTTATAGAAAAAGAGAAAAATAATAAAAATATCCTTCAATTCAATTTATATTATGAAGTCGTCATCTTTTCAGTAATAATCTAATTTAAGTTACGCTGTGCGATTCTGTAATCAGCAATATTCCGCACAGCAGCAAAGCATAAAAAGCAATATGCAGTGCAGGCTCTTAGTTTTAAATACAAAATATTGGTACTTTCACTCGCCATCAAATTGGCAAAAGGTTTTTCTAAAACCCGTTTAATGGTTTTCTCTTTATATATACATCTCTCTTTCTTTGTTCGCATTTCATGTATTCATATTTTCCAACGAAAGGAAGATTTAGTTTCTGATCAGCCCGTTCTGTTTTGCTCTTTGATGTATCTTCATAACCAACGCTATCTATGGTTTATGCTTTATTAACAGCCAGTGCTTTACTTGAGATGGGTCAACTTAGCTCTGATCCGCATAGCCTTGCGTTGATAGGACGATCTAAATCCTAAAATCTCGGACCGGCCTATCGTATTTCGAGAGGTTCAAACACTAAATTGATCCAGTCAAGTGTCACTCATCCTTTATATTGGTGTTGCATGAAATAAGGAAGCAGAACAACCTAGCCCCGATCGTATCACAGATATCGTCCTCTACTAGCAACCCTGAGTATACTATTACGATGTCCCAGCACGAAAATAAACCTTAAATCAAAAGATTAAAGTCCACTTTGGCTTTGTTATAACAAGATGGTTCCTTTGCATCGTTTACATCGCAGATAACTTTGGATAGTGGAGTTTTAGGTCAACGGTGTCAAAATAATGCTATAACAGAAGTTTAACTTTGTACTTTGTATGGAATATGAGTGTGTACCAGTTTCGTGCTTATGCAATGGAATATAATATGCCGCCGTACTTTCTGCACGTTTTGTAATTTGAATTCTGTTATTTCTCTGTGTACACACTGAAGCCCTTTATTGCAAATAGCGTGTTAGAGTGTCGCTTGCAATCTGAAGTTTTTAATGAGAAGAGAGACCTGCTCTGAAAATTTCGACAAAGCTTTTGATGAAAGTAGTAATTGTTACATACTATTTTAGCTTGTGAAAGGTGCACAAAGTTTCGCTTGCATTGCTCAAAGGGGATATGACGTCTACATTTTGCGCTGTTTGTATCACGTTCACTTGACGCTGAAAGTTCAGCCGTGGGTTTTTATTTGTGCTATCAAAGAACATTTATACTCAGAACAACAATCTGTTCGCTATATTTCGCGTCCTGTGAATATACAAAATTCTATAAAATAATAAGTACACCCACATCGCGTTGTCAAAGAAAACTGAACAGGTATTTTGGAGAAGATGAATGAGGGCGGCGATGTTAGAAATAATTTTCATCTACATGTAATGGAACTCAACAGAATTGAGCAAATACCTACTCCGAGCTAGCAGAGTACATGTTCAAGGAACGAAATGAAGAATGTAAATGAGTAACGTGTAATCGTGCGTAAATTACTCGCGTCTCATTCATTCATCTTATCATTCGTTCAAATATTTTCTTATCGTCGCTTCTGACATTTGAAATAAAAGGCTCGGCATTTACCCCTCGAGATTTAAAAGCTCCGTTTTAAACACAAGCTCATTTTTACGTTAGAGGATTTGGTTTTATTTTGGATGTTTTCTTTTTGAGATTTTGTAGTTTGGGTTGGCAGTTAATAGTATTTAATGTCAATGTTAATGTGAAAGAGAATTTTGGTATGAAAGAGATCTAAGATTAGTAAGAGCATAAGCAACTAAAATTAGACAGTGCTTCATGCTTCATTGATGTCAAAAGACTGACAAAGGTTACATTATTTGCTTAACCTTCTAATGGAAAGTAGATCTACCGAAGTTTATGTTAATTTATTGCCAAGCCGATGCGCTTGTGAATTTAATACTACAATATGAATGCACCTTGCTTTTGAGGGGATGTAAAGTTGATCGCGCTTTATATCACCTTCAGGCGGTCTCTGAATGCCAACACCAGAGTCTATATACAATATATACGAAGAAAATTAATCCAGAATTTGGCTGTCATCGCAAACGTCTTAAAACGGGAGGGGAAGAAAGGGGTTTAGTAGTGTCCACCCGGCTCTTATTCTGAACCAGGAAAAATCACATCTGCACTTTTTTCCTAAGACTATATTTCTGTTTTTTACCTCTCAAATAACATCTAACTATGTATTTTCGTATCGTGAGCACGCCATCTAAGAGTCAGTTGTTACAATTGGTTATTGGGGCGATCGGAATCTTAATACGGGTATAAAGGAAATACGATTGTTTCGGTGACAAAGCTGGAGGTCAAGTGAAGTCTTATTGATAATGTGTATACAACAAATGTGCAGATAAATAGCCTGGGTGGATACGAGGTGACCTCAGTGACCTCTTGGGGATTTAGGGTAACTAAGGTATTTATTTACAAATATGCTTGTGAATATACACAAGGGAATCCATTGTTCCGCTTGTAGGTAGCATCGGCTCATTTGAGGGTAGTGTATAGGAAATAGAATATCCGAATTAATTTGGGTAATACCAAGCAGTAAAACCACTAGAATTTGAAGTTGCATACGGTTCCCACCAAGAACTTAGGGTCCCAAGTCAACCTCACCTGCAAGTGGTGCACCTGCCGATCAATGGACGAGGCTCTGGCAAACAAAATATACCGATAAGCGGCAATAGGCTCGCACCTATTACGTGGGATCGAAACACTGGCGAAAAGTGGGCGTTTAATATGCCTCTGCCTACCCCTTCGCGGAAACAGGCGGGAGTCTATGTATGTATGTATGTTGAAGTTGCAATTTTAGCTTTGGCTTTCAACTGAAAATATAAAATTACCTTTAAAATTTGGTCATCAATCATTCGTATGTAATTATGATAATTATACGAACGGTAATGGTTGTAGTGGTGAATGTTCTACTGACATAGTTCGCTTTAATTAGAGTATTATCTATTGACATGTTTTTATTGTTTAGTAAATTATTTATTTATTTTATTATTTATGTGGAATATGAGCATGAATTAAACGCTTTTGAGACTGGCCAGAGAGGCTGCAACTAGCCAGAGCCTAAAATGAAAACCCAAGCTCTTGCCCAGCAGTGGGACACTATAGGCTTAATAAAAAAAAACGTGCAATATGCAATATTTTCTTATGGAATATTCAACTCGAAGAGAACGTGCAGCAATCATATCCTCTTCGACAATACTCGTAGGAAATAAAAATGATACGTTTGCCTAGCAACCGGTATTGATCGGTAGAATTGAAATCTGATGATACACAGAAGGAAATACTTTTAATAAACTCGTTAAAACGTTTATTCACCTGTTTGTTAACCTTCCACTCAATTCCAATATTGTTTTGTTTTGTGGCAACCATTATGGTTTACCTTGAATAACAAATATGGAGTAAAAGTATTTGGAATATTCTCGAAAGAATATTTACACAGAGATATTACTTACTGTATTTTTACATAATATTCCATTTCACAATATCATAATCCGAACAAATATCATAAATGCGAAACTGGTACGTGTGATGTGTTCACTGTTTAATTCGTAAATCCTTTTAAATAAAAGTTGTGTAGGATATTTTAGCACTGTAAATGGACTGAATATCAATTTTATAAAAGGTAGGTTTATCATTGATTGATTTATGATTGACTTCAGAATTAAAAAATTGTATCATCATTATTTGTTTGGATTCTGATTAGATATAAATACTGTTACTAGTAAATGCATGGGTAAAACCGTAAAAAGCATGAACACTTTTGGATGACGTAAAAAAACGAGTTAAAAATGCCGAAGTGGTTCACCATTCCGTAAAGTGTCATCAATTGCCACCTACGTTTATGGACATTATTATTTATTTAATAGTTCTTGCATTAAACAAAACAAATATACAAAAGTGAACATTATGATAAAGCATTAGTCTAACTTTGGGTGGCGCAGAGAAAAAACAAGTTAGGTATATAAAAATGCGTGAAATACTGTGATCTTTTACGTTAACATTTTAGTTTGTTCTCATTCGGCTCTTTAGGAACACAAAAGAGAAATAAGGAAAAAACTACAAAATTTAGATGGCGAAAAACATTTGCCTGCTTCATGTGGGCTAAAATATAAGTAGATATATTTTGATAGAATGTAAGTTAAAATGAAATTCAGCCTAATTAGTCGAGAATTTCGAAGCGCCAATCTATTTAGGAAGAGCTCTGAAATATTCTTTGCACATACCTCAAACATGTATGTCTATGCTAAAATAGTTACCTTTTCTTCCTCACTAATACAGTTGCTCCAATATTCTGCCAGCTACACAGCTCATACATAAATAATCTAATAAAGTAAGAAATCCAATAAACTTTCCCTTACAAAAAAGCATATTTTTATAAAAAACAAGTCACATCTTATTACCTATTATGAAACTCGGTTTTCCCTATATAAACTTAAAGCTACAGTTCCGTATTCCATACAAATATCCTCTCCGGAATCAAAAATTCACCGGGTCACAGTACAAGCCCGTTTTTACAGTCCATTACCTTTTTTCATCGGAGCCAAGTTAAGCTGATTACCTTTGAATCGTCGATGCAAATCACACTGCGCTGGACAGTTGCGATGTGATAAAATACGCGTGGCTTAATGGTACTGGGTGACATATGAGGGGAGTACGAATTTTATAGCGTTCAATTGATTCCTCAGTGTGATTGGTTTGAATGTTGGAACAGTTAGTGATTTAGGAGCGTATCTTTACGTCATATAAATATAATATTGTCTACCGAATACCTAATGAAAAGCTTTACTGGTTTCGCCATGAATTGGCTGAGTAGATTGGCTTAGAATCTTCTCTAAATCGGTTCAGCATACAAAAGTGTCAGAAATCGAATTCCTTTTTTTTCTTCTATCATCATCTCAGACGAAAGACATGCTTGTTTGCTAGAAACCCCACACATACCGATTTTGAGCCAGCCGCATCCAACTGCTTTCCTGCGATAATTAAATCCTCGTTATACTTTGTGAGGGCCACCCTGCTGCTTTGGCTAGTGCGTGGCCGCTGCTCTAGAACCTTGCTGCTTCAACAACCATCAGAGTTTTGATTAAAGTGTCTTGGCAATTGTCACTTTTGGGTGACTTTTTTGGTAACTATATCAGCAACTTTTGGCTGTCAGACTTAGGCTATATTTCTGATTCGATCTCATTTCTTTTCTATATTTGTATTTTTGCCATGCTATTTGCTTTTTCTGATCTTCCGTTCGTGAAGCTGGCTGGCTAAAAGAGAGCTAGAATTTCTTCAATCTCCTTTTTCTTGTAATCTTCTTCAGTAAATTTTCTGGGATATTTATTAACATTTATTTCAAGGAACCCTCACTGTATCAGCTTATTTTTGACTACAAAGGTCATTAGAATGTCCAATAAAAGACTCATTATTAGAAAGGTAATAAACATTCCTATTGTTTCTTTATTCAAAAGAAATATTCTTAAGTTTAAATCACACTGAAAGAGTAGCGACGCCCAGCGTCAAAGAGATACAATTTTAAACCTTATCTTCATTCCTGAAGAGCACAACATCACTTGAAATTTGAAAGAGTTGCACGCGCCGCTCACGGCCTCGTGAGCAGACGCATGACGTCCTTACTGAACAGAATCAGGTAAGCAATATAATACACTATTGAAATTAAGATAAAGTTTGAAATCGCTTGACACTAAAATTGCTCGCTTTTGCGCTACCGGTGGCTGCTCTTTCTATGTAAATAGAGCCTTATAGGTTAGACAACGATGCACTACACTCCTAAACAACAGTACAAGAGACCCTCGTCAACACAAGTTAAAATATTCAGTACGAAACAATCAGACAACATATTGTCTTTGTAACGATATCGAACTGGAAGTACAATTACGCACCTGTTAAATAACTTTGCAGTAAATATACAGAAACTTTGTAATCAGTGCTATGAATCTAAATTTAGCTTAGGTGTGCGTAGGTTAGTAGTTTGTTTATATGTTTATATAAAATTCATATTCAAACGAACCATCGCTGAAAGGGTCAAGGAACATATCGCAGCTGTAAAAAACCGGTAAATTAACAAGTCTGCCATAGTTGAGCATTTGTTGGAGTCTAGACCAAACCACTGGATCGAATTACATCAACCAAAGGTCTTATCTACCGATCGTCACTATTACTCCAGGATAGTACGTGAAGCGGTTGAAATCAAAAAGCATAAGAATTTCAACCGGGAAGATGGATACAGACTGTCTACAACTTGGAATCCAGTAATCAACAAATGTAAACCCCGCCGCAGTAACACAGCTCATCAGTGCGTAGACGTCATAAGTGTTGTGTGTCGACGTACCGACAGTTCGGATATAAATAAAAATAAAAAACAAGTGAGGGTAGCTGCCGAAACCCGCGCTTCACAAGGACGACGCTGAGATGACATCAGTCCTGCCGCGACCAAGGCTTAAACTAATTAAATATCGCGAATAAGACCCGTTTAAATAAAATTGTATGAATAATAATTTAAGTTACGCTCTACGATTCTATACTCAGCAATATTTTTAACAGTAGCAAAGCATAAAAACATTATACAGTGCGGGCTAGTTTTAGTTTTAAACACAAAGTTTAAATTGCTATTTCCACTTTGCATAAAATTAGTCAAAGGTTTTTCGAAAACTCTTTTGGAAGTGTTTTCTTTATACATACATCTCTATTTTTCCTCGCCTTTTGTGTAGGTATATTGATATTTTACAACAAAAGGAACATTTAGTTTCTCATCATCCCTTCCTGCTTTGCTGTTCGATGTATCGTCATAACTCACGCTATCTATGGTTTATGCTTTATTAACAGCCAGTGCTTTACTTGAGATGGGTCAACTTAGCTCAGATCCGCATAGCCTTGCGTTGATAGGACGATCTAAATCCTAAAATCTCGGGCCGGCCTATCGTATTCCGAGAGGTTCAAACACTAAATTGATCCAGTCAAGTGTCACTCATCCTTTATATTGGTGTTGCATGAAATAAGGAATCAAAACAACCTAGCCCCGATCGTATCACAGATATCGGCCTCTACTAGCAACCCTGAGTATACTATTACGATGTCCCAGCACGAAAATAAACCTTAAATCAAAAGGTTAAAGTCCCTTTTGGCTTTGTTATAACAAGATGGTTCCTTTGCATCGTTTACATCGCAGATAACTTTGGATAGTGGAGTTTAGGTCAACTGTGTCAAAATAAATGCTATAACAGAAGTTTAACTTTGTACTTTGTATGGAATATGAGTGTGTACCAGTTCCGTGCTTATGCAATGGAACATAACATTTCGCTGTACTTTCTGCACGTTGTGTAATTTGAATTCTGTTATTTCATTGTGTACACACTGAAGCCTTTTATTGCAAAGAGCATGTTAGAGTGTCGCTTGCAGTCTGAAGTTTTTTAATGAGAAGAGAGACCTGCTCTGAAAATTTCGACAAAGCTTTTGATGAAAGTAGTAATTGTTACATACTATTTTAGTTTGTTAAAGGTGCACAAAGTTTCGCTTGCATTGCTCAAAGGGGGATGTGACGTCTTCATTTTGCGCTGTTTGTATCACGTTCACTTGACGCCATAAGTTCAGCCGTGGGGTTTTATTTGTGCTATCAAAGAACATTTATACTCAGAACAACAATCTAGTCGCAATATTTTGCGTTCTGTGAACATACAAAATTCTATAAAATAATAAGTACACCCACATCGCATTGTTGAAGAAAACAGAAAAGGTATTTTGGAGAAGATGAATGAGGGCGGCGACGTTAGAAATAATTTTCATCTACATGCAATGGAACTCAACAGAATTGAGCAAATACCTACTCCGAGCCAGCAGAGTACATGTTCAAGGAACGAAATGAAGAATGTAAATGAGTAACGAGTAATCGTGCGTAAATTACTCGCGTCTCATTCATTCATCTTATCATTTGTTCAAATATTTTCTTATCGTCGCTTCTGACATTTGAAATAAAAGGCTCGGCATTTACACCTCTAGATTTAATAGCTCCGTTTTATACACTAACTCATTTTTACGTAAGAGGATTTAGTTTTATTTCAGATGTTTTTTTGGGATTTTGTAGTTTGGGTTAGCAGTTAATGGTATTTTATTGTCAGTGATAATGCCGTTGGCGTGAATGAGATTTAGGGTTTGTAAGAGTATAAGATACTTAAATATGAACATGATATAAGTTGATGGTAAAGCTTATATTTGCTAAACTTTCTAATGGAACGCAGAAGTACCTAAAATTATGTACTTTTATGCAAGGTCGATGCGCGTTTGGGACAAAGGAGAATGCCGAAACCTGTACCAAGTGCTTTAAAAAAAATGATATACCGTAAATACTTTGACACATTTCGAATGCCATTACTAATTTTAGGAAACATTATTAAATCCGCGTTTACAAAATATTATAAAAAAGTAGAACTAAGATCAACAACTTCGGAATGCATACATTGCCAGCACAAAAAGGTCGATCCCGAGCGATAAAAAATCGAGTGTAATAATATTCTCAACATTAACGATTGCTTACACGATTAAATGATTTTGTATTCAATAGAAGTTACTATGATAGTGAATTAAAAAAAACTGTGTTCTGTGTGATTTTATTAAATAGAAATACATATTTGGCTACTTAACTTGATTTCAGTCTTTGGTTGAGCAATTTTTTCATTAATCGATTGTTTTTAGGTGATATCGATTTAAGATATAATTGAATCGAGATAGCAACACTTGCAGGGTAACATTTGATAACTTGAGCAACTGTCAAAAGTGTCAAATGTCAACCCTACACAACATCGCCTACACATCTATCGTGTTTGTTTGTGTCATTATTTTGTTTTTATCCGTTGAGTTCAAGTTTGTTCCTCTGGGTCGAAACTACGTTTCTTTTAACTTGTAACATCATTCACTTATTGAAATCGTTATAAACAATTAGAAATCTAGGACAAATTCCTTCTTTTGCAATATTTGTGGCGGATTTTTTTAAATATGGTTATGTGAAAATCTCAGAACTGCGGATTCGAAAACAAAAACGCTTCATGCCTACAGTAATATTAAACAATAAGCTGGCTAAACATGTTCATTTCATGAAAAAGCAAACGGTACAATCTTCCATACAAAAATAGGCATTCTCCTTTAATACTTCAATATGAATGCACCTTGCTTTGGAGGGCATGCAAAGTTGATCGCGCTTTATATCACCTTCAGGCGGTCTCTGAACGCCAACACCAGAGTCTTATACAATATATACGAAGAAAATTAATCCAGAATTTGGCTGTCATCGCAAACGTCTTAAAACCGGAGGGGAAGAAAGAGGGTTAGTAGTGTCCACCCGGCACTTATTCTGGACCAGGAAAAATCACATCTGCACTTTTTTTCCTAAGACAAGACCAAGACTATATTTCCGTTTTTTACCCCTCCAATAACACCTAACTATGTATTTTCGGTTGTGACAATTGATTATTGGGGTGATCGGAATCTTAATACGGGTATAAAGGAAATACGATTGTTTCGGTGACAAAGCTGGAGGTCAAGTGAAGTCTTATTGATAATATGTATACAAAAAATGTGTATATAAATAGCCTAGGTAGATACGAGGTGACCCCAGTGACCTCTCTGGGGATTTATGGTAACTATGGTATTTATTTACAAATATGCTTGTGAATATACACAAGGGAATCTATTGTTCCGCTTGTAGGTAGCATGGGCTCCTTTGAGGATAGTATATAGGTAATGGAAAATCCGAATTAATTTGGGCAATACCAAGTTACAGAGAAAAATAAAGATCTAAAAATTGAAAAAGATATATTGTCAATTCAAGCATTTATTTTCGAATATTAATATCGTGTTTAAAAACTGGAACACTTGAAAGAGTCCAGTACTTTTTTTTTTGGTATCGAGTTGAAAAATCCTCATGGAGTCTCTCCGCCCTGGGGGAAGAGCGAAGGGGACTGTCAGACCCTTACTGACTAAAAACCAACCAGTGTTCCTCATATACCCGTGTGTCGGAGGGTCGGGTATCACCGAAGTATTCCTCGCTACCCCCAATGTCCAGGCAGACCCCGAACAAAACCCTCTTGGCGGCGGATGATGAAGGTGTTGGGCTCCGCCGCCAAAACACCCAGTGGCCGCAGGGGATAGGGAGGACGGCAACGCAACACCGCATCTGTTCTTCCTCTGCGGACCCACCGCGATGCAAAAATGGTGCGCCCCCATTTGGTCACGGGAGATAGGGCGCGCGGCAACGCAACACACACACAGGGACAGAAGAACTGTCCCTCGCACCCGCACCATAGGACGCATCCTGCGCAGGCCTTCGTCAAGCCCCCGCGGAGCGTCCACTCCCGGGATCTCGCTTAGCTTCACCGTGGGTGACCTAACCACGGTTACTGAGCCCCCCCACCACGACAAGGTGGACTATATGTGGAGATCCCACAGGAGGGAAAGAGGTGTTTGAGGACCGTTACTTAAAAATCGTATGTGTAAAATTTGGCCGCTCAAAAGAATTTTATATCATTAGAACTATTCAATACATTGACAGCAGTAAAACCACTAGAATTTGAAGTTGCAATTTCAGCTTCGGCTTTCAACTGAAAATATAAAATTACCTTTAAAATTTGGTCATCAATCATTCGTATGCAATTATGATAATTATACGAACGGTAATGGTTGCAGTGGTTAATGTTCTATTGACATAGTTCGCTTTAATTTGAGTATTATCTATTGACATGTTTTAATTGTTTAGTAAATGATGTTGTTTTAATAGGGGCATTTTGTTGTGATGATTATATTTTTTATTATTTTCTATACTATATAATATAATAAAGAGGAAAGATTTGTAAGTTTGTAACGAATAAACTAAAAAAGTATTATAATGCGACATTATCCTTGAGTGACATAGGCTATATTTATTGCTAGAAAATATGAGGGATCACCCGTGCGAAGCCGGGACATGCCGCTAGCGTGTAATAATATCAGCATGACTTAGGCACTTTTGAGACTGGCCAGAGAGAATGCAAGTAGCCAGAGACTACAATGAATAATCAAGATTTATGAAAATTCTAAGGAGAGGCTTTTGCCCAGCAGTGGGACACTATAGGCTAAAGAAAAAAACGTGCAATATGCCTAAGGTTTTGAAACTTCAACATCAAATTAAATTATACTTTGGTCACAATGTGCGGCCTATGAAAATGTTTACAAATAGAGTACTCAATTATTCTTCGATGATATTTCGTGCCATGTTTGCGATACAAAAACCATAATTTCTGTCTTATTGATTGATATAATTAAAGGGAACAAAAGATTGTGTGCTGTTTTTGTATCTGTAATTGTTTCATTTGTGCAATCAGCAATAACTATGTACTCGTGCGGCAATATTTTTTGTGATATAAAAGAAGTAGAATCGTCAACCAGTCACAATAAACAGCTTCTAAGAATTTTCTTATGGAATATTCAACTAAAAGAGGACATGCAGCAATCATAACCTCTTCGGAAATACTCGTAGGAAATAAAAATGATACGTTTGCTTAGCAACCGGTATTGATCGGTAGAATTGAAATCTGATGATACGCAGAAGGAAATACTTTTAATAAACTCGTTAAAACGTTTATTCACCTGTTTGTTTACCTGCCACTCAATTCCAATATTGTTTTGTTTTGTGGCAACCATTATGGTTTACCTTGAATAACAAATGGAGTAAAAGTATTTGGAATATTCTCGAAAGAATACACAGAGATATTACTGTTTTTTTACATAATATTCCATTTCACGATATCATAATCCGAACAAATATCATAAATGCGAAACTGGCACGTGTGATATGTGTTCACTGTTTTATTTATAAATCCTTTTAATAAAAAAGTTGTAAAGGATATTTTAGCACTGTAAATGGACTGGATATAAATTTTATAAAAGGTAGGTGTATCATTTTAAACGAACTAGATTGTGTTGATTTATGATTGTCTCCCTTCAGAATAAAAAAGTGTATCATCAATATTTGTATGGATTCTGATTAGATATAAATACTGTTACTTGTAAATGCGTTGGTAATGAGCATTAACACTTACTTTTGTCTTTAAGCGTATTCTGTTTGATGGCAGATAGTTAGCTATAATAGGTATGTAGAGGATTCAGTAGGTACATTTCTATTATGTTTTTATCTTGCAAGTAACACGTACCTACCTATGTTTTTAATTATTTCAATACATGCATTGTAGTAATTAAAAAACGTAGGTGCTAATTATTATTATATATAAGTGGTAATTGTATCTGTATGCCTATCATGCTTTTAAAACAATTAAAGCTCAAGCATTAAGTACCAGTTCTTTGAATTAGGTAGTAGAAAATAAAGGGTATTTTTATTTTATTTTATTTTAGTTTGCTGTCGTAAAAAAACCGAATGCCCAAGGCATTCTCTGCCAGTCTAACTTTGGGTGGTGCAGAGACAAATCAAGTTAGGTATATAAATGATTGTCAAAGTCATATCTTTAACTGTGATTTTAGTTTGTTCTCATTCGTCTCCTAAGTAACAAAAAATAAACAAGGAACTTAAATTGAAATATTCAGATGGCGAAAAATATTTGCCTGTCTCATGTTTGCCTAATATAAAAGGCTTTTGATTGAAGCTCCTTCGTCGAAAATTTCGAAGCGCCAATCTATTTAGAAAGAGCTCTGAAATATTCTTTGCACATACCTCAAACATGTACCTATGTCT
This sequence comes from Euclidia mi, assembly GCA_944739405.2. NCBI lineage: Eukaryota > Metazoa > Arthropoda > Insecta > Lepidoptera > Erebidae > Euclidia > Euclidia mi. The sequence continues at coordinate 7,718,191 of OX123188.2, read as the reverse complement.
ATGCTAAAATAGTTACCTTTTCTTCCTCACTAATACAGTTGCTCTCATATTCTGCCAGCTACACAGCTCATACATAAATAATCTAATAAAGTAAGAAATCCAATAAGGTTTCCCTTACAAAGAAGCATATTTTTATAAAAACAAGTCACATCTTATTACCTATTATGAAACTCGGTTTTCCCTATATCAGCTAAAAGCTATAGTTCCGTATTCCATACAAATATCCTCTCCGGAATCAAAAATTCACCGGGTCACGGTACAAGCCCGTTTTTACAGTCCATTACCTTTTTTCATCGGAGCCAAGTTAAGCTGATTACCCTTGAATCGTCGATGCAAATCACACTGCGCTGGATAGTTGCGATGTGATAAAATACGCGTGGCTTAATGGTACTGGGTGATATATGAAGGGAGCATGAATTTTATAGCATTCAATTGATTCCTCAGTGTGATTGGTTTGAATGTTGGAACAGTTAGTGATTTAGGGACGTATTTTTACGTCATATAAAGATAATATTGAAATCCCGAATTCCGAACGGAAAAGTTCACTGGTTTCGCTACGAATTGGCTGTGTAGTTTGGCTTAGCACCTTCTCTCAATTGATATTAAATGACTAAATTGACCCTATTGCACTTGGTTCGTCTTCTTGGTTGTTCAAAGGTGTCAGAAATAGACTTCCATTCTTCTCTTCTTCTATCACAATCTTAGAAGAAAGACTTTTATTGCTAGATTCTCCGCACATACCGATGTTCTCCACCCGCATCCAACTGCTTTCCTGCGATCATAAAATCCTCGTTCTTCTTTGTGAGAGCCATCCTGCTGCGTTGGCCGGTGCGAGGCTGCTGCTCTAGAACCTTGCTGCTTCAACGGCCATCAGATTTTTGAGTAAAGTGTCTTGGCCTATTGTCACTTTAGTAACTATATCAACAACTTTTGGCTGTCAGATCTAGGCTTTATTTCTGATGCGATCTCATTTGTTTTCAATACTTGTCAATTTTTCCATGCTATTTGTTTTTTCTGATCTTTCGTGAAGTTGCCTGGCTAAAAATAGACGTATTTCTTCAGTCTCATTTTTCTTGTAATCTTCTTCAGTAAATTTTCTGGGGTATCTATTTATCAACATTTATTTCAATGAACCCTCTTTGTACTGGTTTATTTTTGACTACAAAGGTCATTTGAATCTTCAATAAAAGACTCGTTATTAGAAAGGTAATAAACATTCCTATTGTTTTTTTATTCAAAAGAAATATTCTTAAGTTCTAATCACACTGAAAGAGTAGCGACGAGTAGCTCAGCGTCGAAGAGATACAATTTTAAACCTTATCTTCATTTCTGAAGAGCGCAATATCGCTTGTTTGACAAAGTTGCACGGCCGCGCACGGTCCCGCGAGCAGTCGCATGGCGTCCTTACTGAACAGTATCATGTAAGCAATATTTACACTATTGGAATTAAGATAAGGTTTAAAATCACTTGACACTAAAATTGCTCGCTTTTGCGCTACCTGTGGCTGCTCTTTCTATGTAAATAGAGCCTTATAGGTTAGACAACGATGTACTACACTCCTAAACAACAGTACAAAAGACCCTCGTCAACACAAGTTAAAATATTCAGTACGAAACAATCAGACATCGTATTGTCTTTGTAACGATATCTAACTGGAAGTACAATTACGCACCTGTTAAATAACTTCGCAGTAAACATACTGAAGCTTTGTAATCAGTGCTATGAATCTATATTAAGCTTCACTGTGCGTAGATTAGTAGTTTGTAAAGGTACATAGTTTGTTTATCTATTTATATAAAATTCATCCGTTGCTGATTGACTGGCAGACAACACGCAGCCAAAGGATTAGGCTGAAGATTTGAGGTTGTAATTTGTCACGTTTCTCTCAATGTCAAATCTTCCTCGGAGAGCGAAGGGGTAGTACACTTAGAAGGAATTCCACGAAATACCCAAGAGTTCGGGCAGAAACAGTTAATACATATAACAGTTAAGATATAGATTATCGCCTACTTGGAATCCAGTCATCAGCAAATGTAAACACCGCCATAGTGACAAATCTCAACAGTGTGTAGACGTCATTAGTGTAGTGTGTCTGAGTACTGACATTGCGAACTTAAATAAAAACCAAGTGAGGGTAGGTGCCGAAACCCGCACTTCCACAAGACGGCGCTGAGCTCACGAGCGAAACGTCGGAAACAAATAGGAATTTATACCTTAAATAAGTTAATTGTAGGCGATTAAGACCCGCTTATTAATTTTGTATGAGAAACAGTTAAGTTAAAACAAATGTGCCAGAGTAGCTCTGAGCATCCTCTAGCTATATTAGCGTATATTAGAAGAAGAAAACCAAAGCATTAGTCAGCCATCGAACCCGTTCAAATCCAAATGTATCTTGAAACAGGGATTTTGGGTGTTTATATATTTTGTGTTAGGAGTCTCGCAAATATCGAAATTGGATCTTCTATGGTTACAGCGTAGATTTTTTTTCTTAAGCTTATAAGTGTAAAAAGTAAACAACTAAATTATCCAGCCAGCTCAGGAACTTCTTTCCAAAATTTTATTATACTCGCAAATAAAAATTTGCCACTGATCATAAATGATACCACTGCGTTTAATAGGTATAATTCTAAGCTCATTTACATAATTATGACATCGTTATAGAAAAAGAGGAAAATAATATAAATATCCTTCAATTCAATTTATGTTATGAATTCGTCACATCTTTTCAGTAATAATCTAATTAAAGTTACGCTGAGCGATTCTGTAATCAGCAATATTCCGCACTGTAGCAAAGCATAAAAAGCAATATGCAGTGCAGGCTCTTAGTTTTAAATATAAAGTTAATATTGGTTCTTTCACTCGCCATCAAATTGGTAAAATGATTTCTAAAACCCGTTTAACAGTTTTCTCTTTATACATACATCTCTCTTTCTTTCTTCGCATTTTATGTATTCATATTTACCAACGAAAGGAAGATTTAGTTTCTGATCAGCCCGTGCTGTTTTGCTCTTTGATGTATCTTCATAACCAACGCTATCTATGGTTTATGCTTTATTAACAGCCAGTGCTTTACTTGAGATGGGTCAACTTAGCTCAGATCCGCATAGCCTTGCGTTGATAGGACGATCTAAATTCTAAAATCTCGGGCCGGCCTATCGTATTCCGAGAGGTTCAAACACTAAATTGATCCAGTCAAGTGTCACTCATCCTTTATATTGGTGTTGCATGAAATAAGGAATCAAAACAACCTAGCCCCGATCGTATCACAGATATCAGCCTCTACTAGCAACCCTGAGTATACTATTACGATGTCCCAGCACGAAAATAAACCGTAAATCAAAAGGTTAAAGTCCACTTTGGCTTTGTTATAACAAGATGGTTCCTTTGCATCGTTTACATCGCAGATAACTTTGGATAGTGGAGTTTAGGTCAACTGTGTCAAAATAAATGCTATAACAGAAGTTTAACTTTGTACTTTGTATGGAATATGAGTGTGTACCAGTGTCATGCTTATGCAAAGGAATATAATATTCCGCCGTACTTTCTGCACGTTTTGTAATTTGAATTATGTTATTTCTCTGTGTATACACTGAAGCCCTTTATTGCAAAGAGCATGTTAGAGTGTCACTTGCAGTCTAAAGTTTTTTAATGAGAAGAGAGACCTGCTCTGAAAATTTCGACAAAGCTTTTGATGAAAGTAGTAATTGTTACATACTATTTTAGTTTGTGAAAGGTGCACAAAGTTTCGCTTGCATTGCTCAAAGGGGGATATGACGTCTACATTTTGCGCTGTTTGTATCACGTTCACTTGACGCTGAAAGTTCAGCCGTGGGTTTTTAATTGTGCTATCAAAGAACATTTATACTCAGAACAACAATCTGTTCACAAAATTTTGCGTCCTGTGTACATACAAAATTCTATAAAATAATAAGTACACCCACATCGCGTTGTCGAAGAAAACTGAACAGGTATTTTAGAGAAGATGAATGAGGGCGGCGACGTTAGAAATAATTTTCATCTACATGCAATGGAACTCAACAGAATTGAGCAAATACCTACTCCGAGCCAGCAGACTACATATTCAAGGAACGAAATGAAGAATGTAAATGAGTAACGTGTAATCGTGCGTAAATTACTCGCGTCTCATTCATTCATCTTATCGTCCGTTCAAATATTTTCTTATCGTCGCTTCTGACATTTGAAATAAAAGGCTCGGCATTTACCCCTCTAGATTTAAAAGCTCCGTTTTATACACTAGCTCATTTTTACGTAAGAGGATTTGGTTTTATTTTGGGTGTTTTCTTTTTGGGATTTTGTAGTTTGAGTTGGCAGTTAATAGTATTTAGTGTCAATATTAATGCCGTTGGTATGAATGAGACCGAGGATTAGTAAGAGCATAAGCAACTAAAATTAGACAGTGCTTCATTCTTCATTGACAAAGGTTACATTATTTGCTTAATCTTCTAATGGAAAGTACCGCAGTTTATGTTAAGTTATTGCCAAGCCTATGCGCTTGTGGACAAATCTAATACTACAATATGGATGCACCTTGCTTTAGAGGGCATGTAAAGTCGATCGCGCTTTATATCACCTTCAGGCGGTCTTGGAACGCCAACACCAAAGTCCATATACTACATAGAAAAAAATAAAAATTTGGCTGTCATCGATAGCTTCTTAAAGCCGGAGGGGAAGAAAATGGGGTTAGTAGTGTCCACCCGGCACTTATTCTGAACCAGGAAAAATCACATCTGCACTTTTTTTCCTAAGACGAGTCCAAGACTATATTTCTGTTTTTTACCTCTCCAATAACACCAAACTATGTATTTTCGTATCGTGAGCACGCCTCCGTGTCAGTTGTGACAATTGGTTATTGGGGCGATCGGAATCTTAATACGGGTATAAAGGAAATACGATTGTTTCGGTGACAAAGCTGGAGGTCAAGTGAAGTCTTATTGATAATATGTAAACAACAAATGTGTATATAAATAGCCTGGGTGGATACAATGAGGTGACCCATGTGACCTCTTGGGGATTTAGGGTAACTAAGGTATTTATTTACAAATATGCTTGTGAATATACACAAGGGAATCCATTGTTCCGCTTGTAGGTAGCACGGGCTCATTTTTAGATAGTGGATAGGAAATGGAATATCCGAATTAATTTGGGCAATACCAAGTTACAGAGAAAAATAAAGATCTAACAATTTAAAAAGATATATTGTCAATTCTAGCATTTATTTTCTAATATAAATAACGTGTTCAAAAACTGGAATACTTGAAAGAGTCCAGTAATTTTTTTTTTGTATCGAGTTAGAAAATCCTCATGGAGTCCCTCCGCCCTAGGGGAAGAGCGAAGGGGACTGTTAGACTCTTACTGACTTAAAACCAACCCGTGCTCCTCATGTACACATGTGTCGGAGGGTAGGGTTTCACCGAAGCATTCCTCGCTACCCCACAACGGGTATTGGCCCACCGGATGGTCAGGCGGGCCCCGAACGAAACCCCCTTGGCGGCGGATGAAGGTCCGCCGCCAAAACACCCAGGGCCGCAGAGGATAGGGAGGACGGCAACGCAACACCGTATCTCCTCTTCCTCTGCGGCCCCACCGCGACGCAACGATGGTGCGCCCCCATTTGGTCGCGGGAGACAGGGCACGCGGCAACGCAACACCGACACGCCTCTCCTCCCGCGACCGCGCCCGACTGCGAGGGACAGAAGAACTGTCACTCGCACCCGCACCATTGGACGCATCCTGCGTAGGCCTCCGTCAAGCCCTCGCAGGGTGACCTAACCACGGTTATTGAGCCCCCCCACCACGACAAGGTGGAATATATGTGGAGGTCCCACGGGGGGGAGAGAGTCCAGTACATATTATGTGTTAGCTTGACCATGCTTGACTTATTACCCATGCCGAAACATTATTTCACTTGTATTCTTCATATAAAGAATACAAGTGAAATAATGTTTCTTCATATAAATTGCCGTGTGGTTGACGGCATAGAATACAAGTGTCACCACCCCCTACTTTCCCGTGGGTGTCGTAAGAGGCGACTAAGCGATAACACGATGCAAATACCATCTTTGCGTAGAGACGGAAAACTCGACATCAAACCCTATACGACTGCCTCGTTGGTCTCGCGGCATAAATTTGGGCGTGGGATCGGGAGGTCCCGGGTTCGATTCCTGGGTCGGGCAGTGTTATTGGGTTTTTCTGTCACGAAATTCTCAGTAACAGCACGGAGTCTGGAAATGTGCCCGGTACGGCAATAGGCTCGCCCCTTATTACGTGGGACTAAAGTATATCTGGCGAAAAGTGGGTGTAGAAATACACCTCTGCCTACCCCTTCGGGGATAAAAGGCGTGACGATATATATATATATGTCTTCATATAAAATAGGAGTTTGCGAAACCGTTACTTAAAAATAGTTTGTTTTCTTTCTTAATTTCGCCCTTACAAAGAATTTTATATCATTAGAACTATTCAATACATTGACAGCAGTAAAACCAATAGAATTTGTATTTGCAATTTCAGCTACAGCTTTCTGCTGAAAATATAAAATTACCTTTAAAATTTGGTCATCAATCGTTCGTATGTAATTATGATAATTATACGAACGGTAATGGTTGTAGTGGTTAATGTTCTACTGACATAGTTCGCTTTAATTAGAGTATTATCTATTGACTATTGACATGTTTTAAATGTTTAATAAATTATGTTGTTTTAATAGGGGCATTTTGTTGTGATGATTATTTTTATTATTTTAGTGTATATGAGCATGAATTAAAGGATTTTGAGACTGGCCAGAGAGACTGCAAGTAGCCAGAGACTACAATGAATAATCAAGATTTATGAAAATTCAAAGAAGAGGCTTTTGCCCAGCAGTGGGACACTATAGGCTAAAGAAAAAAAAACGTGCAATATGCCTATTTACACACCCAAAGGTTTTGAAAATTCAACATCAAATTAAATTACACTTAGGTCACAATGAAAATGCCTATGAAAATGTTTTAAAATAAAGTACTAAATTATGCTTCGATGATATTTAGTGCCTTTTTTGCGATACATGAACCTAAAGTAAAACGGGCATTTAAACCATCCTATTTCATTCATATGAAAATAAACACATTTAATATTGAGTTTCAGAAGACGGACAATTTAGAAAACTGTACGACAAAACTAATCTCTTAAATGAAAACAGTTGCACTAGAAACTTCTCGAACTAAATAAATCTGAGAGATCGAAGAGATGTAAGGTAGGTGAATTGTCGTCGACCGCCGCGATAAATAAGGCGAAGCGCCATACTGGCGCGTAATTGTCGCCGTCGCTACCTAATTAGAAATTATGGCGATTGCAACTAACAAACAACGCTTTTACCTAATTTATTAGCGAATTTCGACAATTGCTATTTGGTACTTAGCGACTATTTAATTTATTGCCTTACGGTTTTCGCTCCGATAAACTTTCAATGTTATATTTTGTTACCCTGTTATGATTTGTTTGTGTTTTTGCTGAAATGGACTCGTGATTTAATTAGTTGGTAGAAAATTACTTGACGTGTTTTATTTCGAAATTGTTTTGTACTTTTTGGATAATGGATAGACTTCGTCCCTCGTCTCGGCTTCGCATTGACATATTCGGGATCCCTACCTTCGTTCTGTTACCTTTAACCTAAATAATATGAAATAAAAAACATATTTTATGCGTAAAATCCTTGATGTTACTTTTATCTGCGCATTTATAGGATTCTTATTTTGAAGCATGATTACGAACATCAGTTCTGATTATAATCATTCCCACTGCAGGGTATAGCCTTCTTCTCTGACCAATCAACGCAAGGCTGTCTCGACGACGATCGCATCGTTGCGTACAGCGGTGAATATGCGTTCAAGGAAATAGAGTGATATATATCTACCATTGACATACATCTTTTGATTGCAATCGATGTTGTAGGTATGCAATATGAAGTCAATCAAACCAATACGAGTCGATAGAAGATTCAATTTATCAGAACAAAAGGGTTGATTAGATAAAAGAAAATTGTATGAAAAAAAGATAAGTTAAAAAACTATTACCCGACTACGTCAAAAATGGGGTCTAAAAAGAACGAAACAAGAAAATAGCTCATTCAGATGTAAATCCAGAAAAGTATAAGTACGGAAATGCTCAAGCTAGAGCCGTGGTCACACCTATTTTGTACACTAGTGTACATGTAGTAACCTGCCATGTTTGTTTAATGCAGGTAAGTGTTCCTTGCACCCACATTAGGTATACGCGTACTTCAAGGAATATTATAAAAAAGAATAAGCGCTCTCGAGATTTGCGCTTAGCAACACATTCAGCGTTTCATTTTTATATTATAGATATTCGTCAATATCATCATCATTATCATCATATCAGCCAAACGACGTCCACTGCTGGACATAGGCCTCCCCCAAGGTTCTCCACACATACCGGTCTTGAGCCGCCCGCATCCAACCGCCTCCCGCGATCTTGACGAGATCGTCGGTCCACCTTGCGGGGGGCCTACCTCTGCTGCGTCGTCCGGTACGTGGCCGCTACTCCAGAACCTTTCTGCCCCAACGGCCATCGATTCTTCTAACTATGTGCCCTGCCCACTGCCACTTCAGCTTGGCTATCCGGAGAGCTATGTCGGCGACTTTGGTTCTACTGCGGATCTCCTCATTTCTGATTCGATCTCGCAGGGAAACTCCAAGCATAGCTCTCTCCATCGCCCTCTGAGTGACCTTGAGCCTTCTGATAAGGCCCATAGTGAACGACCACGTCTCTGATGCGTAAGTCATAGCTGGCAACGCACACTGGTCAAAGACTTTCGTCTTGAGACACTGCGGGATATCGGACGAGAAGATATGTCGTAGCTTCCCGAACGCTGCCCAACCGAGTTGCTGGGATTTAAATTGCTTTACAAGTCTACAGATTTTCAATCGTAGTTGAGCTAAACTCAACGTAATTAATGGCTGCCAAAATAAATGTCTTTGCAAATCGTAGGGCCTTCAAAATCATCATCATCCTCTTACCGTTACCCCGGTGTCATCCAAGACTCACCCCTCGGAGCCTCGGGTCCGCTTACTAGTCCAACCAGATATGACGAAATATCATCTTTTCCACAGAGCGACTGCCGTCCGACCTCCGTAACCCAAAGGGATAGCGATATTCCATGACTTAGACCAGTATAAGTTTATTTGAGGGTACTGACTCCGCGTAACTAATAATTTACAATTTAATACGCACATAACTCCGAAAAGTCATTGGTGCGCGCCGTGGATTCGAACCCTGCCCTCTGCATGGCAGTCCGTTGGTTGGTCCACTAGGCTATCGCTGCCCAGGTAAGCAAATAATGCAGTTACTAAATTAAGTGCTTTAGGTAGCCTGCCAATGTGAATATTGTGTAACAGGAGCATTTACTTACATCTTACAATGTAGGCAACTCGTGACCATGTTCAGATTCAGTTCAGTTCAGTGCCTGTGGTAACCGGAGTTTGAACCCGAGACCATCGTCTCATTAGTCAGTTACGTACACCACTAGGCTACCGCCGCTTTTATAAATATAACTATGGTCACCAAAACGTAACATACTTTTTATTGACCACAATTTTAACCGTAAGCCGACGTGCTAATGTGTCCAATATTAAAATATACACTCATTAAAGGTTATTGCGTTCATTCGACATTATTATAGTTATTTATGCAGTCGATTAAGTTTGATTAAGTGTCGATTCACACATCAGTGGGTTGCGGTACTCTGGTGTCAATACCAGACCGTTAAATGTTCCATTTTACATACGGAGAACGTTTCGTTTTGTATTGATTATCTTTCAGAACATGAAAACTTTTGGTAGTTTTGTTTACAGTGTAGGATTGTTTATGAAAAATGTTTTTCCTGTGAATTATATCTGGGACTCTAGAACATCGTATAAAAAAATTGTCTGTTGTTCTGTATAAGCAAACCGAATAAAATTAGAACCTTCCCCAGCAGTAGTGTTTTTACTCATAAACCACTAAATGTTGTTTATAAATCAAATCGCAATCGCTCTTTATCGTCAGTTATTCGCATTTCGTATTGCGGTGCAGTTGTCAGTACCACCCCTCTGTCTACATTAGTCAAAGGTAAGTTCGAAATGGGTGAGCGAAATACACGTTTCCATTGCCTATTTGTGGAAAATGGAACGGCTTTATTATAAAACATGGACGAAATATAGTTGAAAATTTAGCTCTTGCCTTTACCCTCTGTCAATCATTAAACTTTTGTCTTCTTCCTTGTCGGTATCACTCTTGACAGAGTGGTCGTGGTCATCATTTCAGGTGTTGCGGTGGCTAGCTTCACAAAACGCCGCCACTCCTCCCTGATGGCCACCTTCCTCATGCATTCGTTCAGTGATGATGAGCCATTTACTGCCGCTTTAATCTGGTCAGTCCACCTCATAGGCGATCTTCTTCGTGGCCTGGTACCCTCAACCCTTCCCTGGACCACGAGTCGTTCAATAGCCACTTCCCCTCGGCGGCATACGTTACCAAAAAAAGGTGAGAATACGAGACTGTACCACAGATGATAAACGCTGCTTGATGCCGAGTTCTCGAAGTATAGACTCGTTGGTACGGAATTCAGTCCACGATACTCCGAGCATTCGTCTCCAGCACCACATCTCTAGGGCATCTTCTTCTCTATTTCTCTTAAGGTCCACGTTTCTGCGTCGTACAAGAATATAGGAAGTACAAGTGTCCGAACTAGCCGGATTTTTGTGGCTTTATATATGTTGCGATTCCTCCATGTTGCGTGAACTTTTGTCTATTACAAATTTAGTAAATATCAACTAATGCTACATTGAGCTAGACAAGAGATGGACTTACATTACCACCGTATGGAGCGGACCTCAAGGTAAAAGAGCTAGAGGAAGACCCCCAATACGATGGGTAGACGACATCAAAAAAGTCGCTGGCTCAATCTGGTGTCAAGTAGCACAAGACAGAGAAAAGTGGAGGAGGCCTTTACACATTCTGGGGACCTTGTCTAATACTAAAACACAAAAATTCAAAACATTATAAAAAAAAGAAAATTTATGTTATATTCATACAGTACCTAGAATAATTTATGTTATCTTAGTAGTTAGTTAATAATTTAGTAGGTATTTAAGAAAAATACTGGTAAAGGTATAATAAAGGCTTTTTTATTTATTTATTAATGCTACATTTCTGTCTCTTAAAGTAATACCGAGTTGAAAAAATAACAACGAACATTTAATCTAAATCTAAAAGTAAGTCTGGGGCCATTTAAATCTTATCTTAATATATAAAATCCTTGCGTTACTGACTGACTGACAGACACGCTACAACCGAAACTATTGGGCGCTGGAAGCTGAAATTTGCCATGTATGTTCCTTGGGGACCGTAGGAGTGCACTAAGAAGGGATTTCCCGAAATTCCCACGGGATCGGCCAAAACGGGTAAATTTAAGAAAATTGCAGGCGTAGCTGCTGGCCTCTTCTAGTTTTATTATAAAGCCTAAGACTTCTCCGACAATACTTAAAACTTAAACAATAAATAAAAATGACACACAGCAATACTTTTCCATTATTCACAAAAATCTTCCTTCTTCTATGACATCATCACAACTATATTAACAATATGTCCTCAGAAGAGTCTAACCATTTTAATACTCGATAACGACAAAGTATGAGCATTGAAGAACCAACTTACTTGAAGGAAAATAGTGTAACTTGAAGAATGGTTCCGGAGCAAAATTAGTGATTTATAGCCCTCATACCCATGTTTTTCCCATTGTTACACAGTTTAATGGCTGGAACTTAATGCAAGGTTTTATTATAAAGTTTGTGATGTTATCGACGCTTGCCGAATGTTTTTGGAGTTGGTCCTTCAGTTGTTGTGTTTTGAGGCGCTTTTGGTGTCTAATTTATCTTCTTTGCTAGGGTGCAATTAATATTGAACACTACTTATGGTTTTAGATATCTAAGTAAGCTGCATGCAATAAAGTTTTCTTTCTTTCTTCTTTCTTTCTTTCTTCATATCTGTCTGTCTGTATCATGTAAGACTTTACTAAAATACAACCAGGGTGATGTGATAGCATGGTGGCCGCCATGCTACCTGTCACTGCGCTGAGTGTTGTGGATTCAATCGGATGACACTCCCGCGGCGCCAACCGGTGTTGGCGCCGCGGGAGTGTCAGCGACTGCTATGCCGAAAGTCGCGGGTTCGATTCCCGCTCAAGTCAAACATTTATGTGCGTGAACATGGATGTTTGTCTTGGTCTGGGTGTTTCTATGTATAATAATATGTATGTATTTACAAAAAAAAAGTATATATTATGTATGTTTATCCATTATCTAGTACGTATGTATCCAATTTAGTAATTAACTGGCGTAGCTACCTGCATATTTTGTGCTGAATGACTTTTAACTAGTACCTATACAAAAAAAGAACGAGCAAATTCAGAGCTTAGGTCATACAATTTTAAGTTTTTGTAAAATTGTATGATGTATACAAATCGCGAAAGTTTAAAATCGTTCAGAGCTTAGGCTCTGAATTTGCGCCAGGAGACGCCTTCCGGAGACGCTCGTGTCTAGTAGTGGACTGTGAAATCTGTTCTGATTCTACGAGAAAATTCAAACTTAATTGACGACCAAGTGGCATAGCTTCGGCGTAGCAGTCCGTACACTCCGTACGGACTGCTACGCCGAAGGTCTTGGGTAAGATTTCCGCTCAAGTTAAACATTTGTGAGTATGAACTTGGATAATTATGTCGAATATTATATTATAATATCCGTACACTGTGGTTTCATTTAAATTAAAAACAGCTCGCACTAATTTAGCCAAATATGCGCCACTTGCTAGAGCTATAAAGCTTATTAATAAAATTAGCTTTAAAACTGATATTTTTAATTGTACACTGGCCGAATTTGTAAATGTAGCTATTGAGATACTTAGAAATTTGGATTAGACAAATTTTATATTTCATTATCTTGTTGTTTATTTAGTGTTCTAATTTTGCTTTGTACCTGTACTTATATGTTTGTAACAATGTCAATCGCATTGGATGAAACCTGTTATCATTGTGTTGTCTTGAATAAATAAATAAATAATTTCAATATGTATTCATTTCATGGACGTAAACCCAATAAAAAAAATCTTTTTAAAATTTTATTACACAGCTTGTTTGCCTAATTTCAGCCTTCCAGTGCTTATAGCTTTTGCGTAAAACCACAGACGGATAGACGAAAGGCGGCATGGCGAAACTAAGGGTTCCTTGTAGTTAACTACGGAACCCCAAAAGGCATGTTTTTGGAAAAAATAATGCAAATACAGTAAGGAAAGGCTAAATTACTATGTCACGTCGGTTATTCAATTGCTAAAAGTACAATTCCTTAGGCTTCTTGGGTAAAAACTCAAGGTTGAAGAAAATAATTTACCTCAAAATTATAACTCTCAGAAATAAACTATTGGTATAATAAGTGTGCGGTGGACGGGTAATTAATATTATAATATTTATTGTCATTGAGTTTCGCTATACAATCTTGTTCACAATTACAAGATTGAAAATGTCTTGTTTCATATAAATGCCTAGTTTTCATTTCCGTCTTAAGCTAGCTTTTACTAGTGACTTTGACTGTTGAACTAATCAGATTATATGTGTTTTTATTTATCCGTTTCTGGCCGATCTCGTGGAAATTACGGATAATCCTTATTTAGAGCACACCTGCGGTCCTCAAGGAAAATACATTCCAAATGTCAGCTTCCTTCTTAATAGCATAGAGCATAGATATTTAAATAGAGGCACATTTCTTATGGGCGCTCTGTAGACAAACTTTCTGTGACCCAAATTGCCGCTTGGCGGCGTGGTTGTGACAGCTGACTCTACGAGTGCAAGAGAGACGAAAGTTTCTCCTGTGTATCTTAACTACGAGAGCAAGAGAGAAGGAGAACGACGCCAGCGCCGCCAACGGCGCCAACTACGTACTACACTGACAACCGTCAACACGCCAGTTGGAATCGGCACACGAAATCCTTAAGAAATGCGCTTCTATTATGTAAATCTCTGTATTCATTGTTAATAGCTGCTGCAGCTTGTCTGTCAGTCAGGCACTAACGCAAGAATTCAATATATTCAGATAATATAAAATTGATTATTTGACTTGTTTGTCTGCCATATGAATTATTTTTGTACAGGCTCTGATAATAATATTTTTGAAGAATTTTATACTAAGCATAGTGCTTATTTTCTTTTATACAGAAAAAGTATTTTCCACAACTATCACAAACTATCACTAGAATGCTAAACATCCCGAAGAAACAGCTCACGTTCACAGTAATAAAATATTATAATACGTCACAGTAGCAATGTAGGCTAAGGGACAATAATCCCAATGAATTGTTCAGGGTTATCCTCCATTAACATAGCCCTTTATATGTGAATAACATTAATGGTCCCTATGTCATCATAAACTTGACTGATCTCCTCATTACGATTCCTTGAGGGAATGAGTATGAAATAATTTAACCAGATCATTTGTAAACAGCATCACGACTCTGTATTATTTGAAGGGTTAAGCTGACGTTCATCAAATTCATATTTGCTTAGTTTATTGTTTTAAAATTAAGTATACACTGTGGTGTTTGGTTTGGTGACATTGAAGGACAAGTAAGAAATCCATGACTTCCATGGTATTTCGTTTTTCGTTTGAATCGGTTAATCTAGATTAGATCCCTGCGGTGTACAGCTTGTAGTCAATGAACTGAAAATAAGTTTAATAGCCCATGAAATGTATTCTGATGATGATGAGGGCAGATAAAAGGCAAGGCAGATGATAATGACGAAGTATTATAGCAAATAAAACTACCGGGCATATATACATACCTATAGTTTATTAAACACACGATCCTTCAGCTATTAAAAAAGATTAAATCGAGTCAGACAGCCTTCAGCCAATGAACAGTCTTCACCTATAGACAATTTAAGCATTAAGAACACATTAGAGACACTTAGCAATTCACGACTAAATTGAAAAGCTCTATGATTTTGTTCTACCCTAAGAAAATAATAACCATTCTAATTCGACTAGTTAAGATGTTTAGTTTTAGTTGGGGCGCCCCAATTGACTTTAAGTGGCCAACTTGGAGTCTGTTTGAACAGCGAAATGAAATTGTCGATGTAACCAATAAAAGTTATGTGTACAGTTTGATGTCGGCTGCGGCTGTGAAGACTATTGTTGGATGTGAAATATGATGTTGATATTATTGTATTTTTATGTTATTTTTATTTTAGTGACAAGGTTTTTGTCCAGTTGACCTTTTGCTTCGTTTTTGGAAGATTGAGAGGTAGAGTTTATGAAAAGTATAAATTTCGTTACACAATGCGACAATAAGATAAGATAAAATACTAAATCTTATGTCTCTTTTCTGTCCAGTTTCGTCTAAAAAGTGGTAAAACTGTGTCCACGCTCAAAAAACTAAATCAATCAGAATACTCTTCACCGACTACATAAGTATTATATGAGAGCAAAAATAGTACCTAGATAAAGTTAAATTTTTGTTCTCATTCACATTTGCGGATAAAAGTCTCATTCGTTTGCAGATAAAACAGTCTAAATTAGAGAGAAGTATGGGAGGAGAATCGATATATTTGTTTACACAATATTAAGTCTTATTGTTTCGCCCACATATTATTTACTTACTCTGTAATGACATTTCGGATTTGGATTTTGGTTTCTCGGTCATGTTTACTAAGCTTTCAAAAAACAATACGGATCGGATACTATTTTTCCATATCATTATTTGCTTTTTGTATTCTCTAATAACACACAAATAACTCATTTCAAGTTCTGTGTCATGCCAAAGGACGTAGCAGTCAAAGGCTGAACATGATACATTGTCTAGTCCCAAATTAGCTATTATCTTTAGACACATACATTGAGATTTATCCCAATAAAAGAACACTGGGTCTATAAATCTAACAACACAATGACACACTGTACATAATTCGAACATCGCAATAAATAACAACTACCCACCTATTCTATAAGATAGGCATTTGATACAAATAATATGTCACTTCACAGACTAATATTGTACTAGCGTATGTCACTTGTACATGATAACAGTGTACCTGCTCCGATTTGTAGATTCCATCTGAAATTGCCACGGAGATTTATAGGACATTGTTTCTACAATGTTTTGATTTGTTTCACAGTCGTAAATTCATGAATGGGTAAAATTGGTCTGACATTCGCGTAAAGATAAGTTCGTAAGAATACGACAAGAAGACATAGATCGTTGAGGTTATGTGTATTATCTTGTTTATTGGGCCTGTTATTTTACTGTTGGCTTATTGTGTTGGTTATGACTAAATACTAGGTACGTGGTTCTGTTATGTATGTGTGTGTGTCGATGTTGTTGTAGTGTGGGTGAATAAATATGTTGTTTGAGCGAATAAGATGTGAGAAAGTCAATATTACAATTGGTAGATATTTGACCTGTCTGTTTACAATACTCGTTTCTGAAACACGAGTCGGGCTTCTCAAGATATCGATACCGTATAATAATTACTCTATAGTTAATTGCTGTAATAACTTTAAACCTACTTGAGTTTGCCAATGTCTATTTTAGTAACTTGATATATCGATCTATAAATAACTGTATAATAATCACCAAAATATCCTAACTAAATAATTTACTATAATACGAAACTATAATACCTTTATAGAACTTCCTGAAATAGAAATTCCCTGTATTAAATACTAGCTGACCCAGCGAACTCCGTATCGCCCTTTTAAGAGTTTTTATTTAATTCCCTTTTTTCCAAGCCCCTTTTCCAAAGTATCCATTGACTTAGCGCTTAATCTCTTATCATTCCAGGATCTATAAATGATGCAAAAACAAACATAGATTTTTATATAATATTGGATTCCCCATTCCTTAAAATATCGGAGACGATACCCATATCGACTTAAAAAAAAACCCGTCCACCATCTTTGATTTCCTATCCGCCATCTTTGATCACGAAATAGATGTTGTATTTGGATTCACCATCCCTTAAATCATCAGAGACGATACCCATATTGATTTTTTAAATTTTTCCTATCCGCCATCTTTGATTTCCCATCCGCCATCTTGAATCACGAAGTAGATGTTGTATTTGGATTCCCCATCCCTTCAAACATCGGAGACGATACCCATATTGATTTTTAAAATAATATCCCATCCGCCATCTTTGATCACGAAATAGATGGTGTTTTTGAATTCCCCGTTCCTTAAAATATCGGAGACGATACCCATATCGACTTTAAAAAAATCCCGTCCGCCATCTTTGATTTCATATCCGCCATCTTTGATCACGAAATAGATGTTGTATTTAGATTCGCCATCCCTTAAAACATCGGAGACGATAACCATATTGATTTTTTAAAACTTTCTCATCCGCCATCTTTGATTTCTCATCCGCCATCTTTAATCACGAAATAGATGTCGGATTTGGATTCCCCATCCCTTTAAATATCGGCGACGATACCCATACCGACTTTAAAAAAAAATCCCATCCGCCATCTTTGATCTCCTATCAGCCATCTTTGATCACGAAATAGATGTCGGATTTGGATTCCCTATCCCTTTAAATATCGGCGACGATACCCATATCGACTTTAAAAAAAATCCCATCCGCCATCTTTGATTTCCTATCCGCCATCTTTGATCACGAAATAGATGTTGTATTTGGATTCACCATCCCTTAAATCATCAGAGACGATACCCATATTGATTTTAAAATTTTTCCCATCCGCCATTTTTTATTTCCCATCCGCCATCTTGAATCACGAAATAGATGTTGTATTTGGATTCCCCATCCCTTTAAACATCGGAGACGATACCAATACTGATTTTTTTAAATTTTCCCATCCGCCATCTTTGATTGCCCATCCGCCATCTTTGATCACGAAATAGATGTTGTATTTCGATTCTGCACCCTTTAAAATATCGAAGGCGATACCCATATTGATATTTAAAATTTTCTCATCCGCCATCTTTGATTTCCCGTCCGCCATCTTGGATCACTAAATAAATTTCATATTATTAATCTGCGTCCCGACAATCTCGAAAACGATACCCATATAGATTGTATCCTATTCGTTTAGCCTTTTTTTGCCTTTGACCCAACCCTCCCCCTTCTCGTTTGACCATTTTATTATTTTTGTCCGGCCCCTAAAAGTTGTGGCGTAATTTTATATAGCCTATAGCCTTTCGGAGTAATTGGGCTATCATAGGCAATAACAATTTTTAAAATCCGACTGCTAGTTTCTGAGATAAGCCGACATTATGTTTTAGCCTTTTTAGCCTTTTGCCCGGCCCCTAAGAGTCGAAGCGTTATGTTATATAGCCTATAACCTTTCGGAATAACTGGGCTATCGTATACAAAAAGAATTTTTCAGATCCGACCGGTAGTTCCTGAGATTAGCGCGTTCAAACAAACAAACAAACTCTTCTGCTTTATTATATTAGTATAGATTTAAGTGCGAACAGAGTTTGTCAGTTTAAAAGGAAACGTGAGCGTTTCAATTTGTGATTTAGAAAGCTGTTAGTCACATTACTAAAACATTTGCGTTATCTTTACTAATAGATTAAAGCTGATGAGTCTGTCTGTTTGTTTAATTAGTTAAACGCGCAATTTGAATAATTCTTCTTCTTTTGTTGGATAGCTCACTTATCGAGGAATGCTATAACATCACGCTATGACCCACGGGTGCGGCAGAGTAGTCCTAAATAAGAGGATGTTACCGCGGGGTCGGCTAATCAAATATAATCGCCTAGCGTTTTTATAGTCTGTTTATTAAAATTTCTTAAGTATTGAATTAACAGTTGAAACTGATAGAGAAGATAATTATTTTATTGCAAGTTTTAACAGAGAAAACTAATAAATCAACTGTTAATTTTTTTAAGCCAAAATACTGCCGAAAAGTACTGTAGTGCTACAGCAATAATGAATTAAGCGCATATATCCACAACTTGCGAACGCAGCGGCTTAAACACACTAACCTATTTGGCAGCCTAGGTGTGTACCCGAAGCAAAAGATCAGCTCAGCACTCATACATTATAAAAATAGAACGCCGAACATGTACACTTACGGCCATATTAACGCCACACAAAACAAAAATATATACACAAGCATCAAGAACAATTCGTGCTGGTGCATTTAAAGCGAACACAGGTAGATGATAGTGTCAGTGGCAATCGCGTCGCTTCGAGCGTTCAGCTAGCAGGTGCACACCGAATTATACACATAGAAAGCGGAAAACAGCGAATTGAGGCGAGAATTTTGTGCGAATTTCGCCGCGATAACGCCCCGTCCGATTGTCCGCGCTGACGTCTGGGAACATTTTCCGCTGTGTTTTATTTTTGTACTCGTCATTGTTCTTTTGTAATGAAGTGTAGTGTGCAATCGCGTTTTACTTAAGCAATATTGTTGCGTCATTTTGTCGAGTTTAAATTCTTTCTAGATTATCGAAACGTCTCAGATAAGAAGTTGTTTGGGAGTCGGCCCTTTTGGGAGCTGCGATTACTAGTAAACTACCAAAAGTGCTTTTGTTCGACGTTATTTATTCCTTAGTCTTTTATTTCTAGGATAGGCGGGTGAAATTGCGTTATTGTTCTTATGTTATCATTCGGAGGTCTGTCACGTTCGCTTTCACATATAAGAAATATAAGAAACACCAAATACTATTACCGATGCGCGTAGTTTTATGTAACAAAATAAGAAAATAAGAGATACGTATGTAATCAGTTCACCTTACAATTTTTATCAGATAGCTGAGGAGCTTGCGGACTCTATAAGCCGTCGCACATGAAAATACAGAATCCAAACGCTAATTCTTCTACTCTTTGTGTAACAATACATAGCTTTTTCATTTTGAGTTCTTTAACGATCTGACCGTGAAGCATTTTTTACCTGGACTCGTCCTCTTTACCACTAACGTGTCACCCGTGTAGCAAGGTCCAGCAGCAGTGACCGTTACTGACAACGATTTTTGACACTCTTCATACTCGTGTTCCGGGTAAAGTTAAACTGTCTTGGAACCCGCAACGAACTTAAGCATTATCGGCGACGTCATTGTGAAAGGCGGCAAACATACAACAACATAACATAACTTCACGCCTTTTATCCCCGAAGGGGTAGGCAGAGGTGTATAACACACCCACACTTCTCCAGTTATGTTTCGGTCTCAATGTAATAGGGGGCGAGCCTATTGCCATCTACCGGGCACATTGTAAAGCGAGCGATAATTAACGTTTATAATACACACATAACTTCGAAAAGTCAGAGGTGTGTGCCCGTGGTACCTGGGGATCGAACCCGAGACCATCGTCTCGGCAGTCCGTTACGTACACCACTGCGCTATCGGCGCTATTACTCTTCTTAAAAAATAATATCAAATACGTGGCACAGAGTGATTAAATGTCTGGTATACTAAAATAAAAAATAAATCAATAGGTAACAGTAAATTTGTGGCAAGATATTAACCGATAATAATGAATACTTTGAAGTCTTCCAGTGCTAAAATGCTCGAGTGGCCGTACAATCCACATTTGATGTGTATAGTTCGTAAAAATAAATCCACTACGAGTCTACAATGTGGCGGGAGCCACGTTACCGTATAGAGACACACATTACATTGTTTATTACGACATCAAAAGAATTTTACTACTGAATAAAATTCGTATAACAAGTTTTTATTAAAAATATAGTAACTTTACTTCCAACTTTTGCTGGATATAGCGCATTAAATAAATAATGTGGTACATCCGATCGCTTCCTGATTTAATTTTCTAAAATGACTTATGACTTAAAATATGATTATTCATAACCTCGAATAAATATTAAAGCCTGCGTTACATCGACTGAAAGGCAATTTTTTACCTCCTACCGAAAATTATAAAAAAATATATTTTTATTTCAGTGACAAGGTTTTTGTCCAGTTGACCTTTCGCTTTGTTTTTGGTAAGATTGAGAGGTAGAGTTTATGAAAAGTATAAATGTCGTTACACAATGCGACAATAAGATAAGGTAAAATACTAAATCTTATGTCTCTGTTATGTTCAGTTTCGTCTAAAAGGTAGTACAGTTATGTCCACGCTCATAAACTAAGGAAAACAGAATACTCATCACCGAGTATAAGAGTATTATATGAGACTGAAAATAGTAGATAAAGTTAAACTTTTGTTCTTAATCACATCTGCGGATAAAAGTCTCATTCGTTTGTGTATAATAATACAGTACAAATTGGAGGGAAGTGTGGGAGGAGAATCGAAATATTCGTTCACACAGTATTAAGTCTTATTGTATCGCCCACATATTATTTACTTACTCTGTAATGACATTTCTGATTTGGATTTTGGTTTCTCGTACATTTTTACTAAGCTTTCATAAAAACAATACGGATCGGATACCATTTTTCCATATTATTATTTTATTTTTGTATTCTCTTTCAATAACACACAAATAACTCATTTCAAGTTCTGTGACATGCCGAAGGACGTAACAGTCAAAGGCTGAACATGATACATTGTCTAGTCCCAAATTAGCTATTATCTTTAGACACATACATTGAGATTTATCCCAATAAAAGAACACTGGGTCTATAAATCTAACAACACAATGACGTACTGTACATAATTCGAACATCGCAATAAATAACAACTACCCACCTATTCTATAAGATGGGCATTTGATACAAATAACATGTCACTTGTACATGATAACAGTGTACCTGCTCCGATTTGAAGATCCCATCTGAAATTGTCACGGAGATTTATAGGACATTCTTTCTAAAATGTTTTGATTTGTTTCACAGTCGTAAATTCATGAATGGGTAAAATTGGTCTGACTTTCGCGTAAAGATAAGTTCGTAAGAATACGACAAGAAGACATAGATCGTTGAGGTTATGTGTATTGTCTTGTTTATTGGGCCTGTTATTTTACTGTTGGCTTATTGTGGTGGGTATGACTAAATACTATGTACGTGGTTCTGTTATGTGTGTGTGTGTGTCGATGTTGTTGTAGTGTGGGTGAATAAGTATGTTGTTTGAGCGAATGAGATGTGAGCGGGTCAATATTACAATTGGTAGATATTTGATCTGTCTGTTTACAATACTCGTTTCTGAAACACGAGTCAGGCTTCTCAAGATATCCATACCGTATAATAATTACTCTATAATTAATTGCTTTATTAAATTTAAACCTACTTGAGTTTGCCAATGTATATTTCAGTAACTTGATATATCGATCTATAAATAACTGTATAATGATCATCAAAATATCCTAACTAAATAATTTACTATAATACCTTTATAGAACTTCCTGAAATAGAAATTCCCTGTATTAAATATTTAAGTGCGAACAGAGTTTGTGAGTTTAAAAGGAAACGTGGGCGTTTCAATTTGTGATTTAGAAAGCTGTTAGTCACATTACTAAAACATTTGCGTTATCTTTACTAATAGATTAAAGCTGAAGAGTCTATCTGTTTGTTTAATTAGTTAAACGCGCGATTTGAATAATTCTTCTTCTTTTGTTGGATAGCTCACTTATCGAGGAATGCTATAACATCACGCTATGACCCACGGGTGCGGCAGAGTAGTCCTAAATAACAGGCTGTTAACGCAGGGTCAGCTAATCAAATATAATCGCCTTGCGTTTTTATAGTCTGTTTATTGAAAGTTCTTAAGTAATGAATTAACAATTCAAACTGATAGAGAAGATAATTATTTTATTGCAAATTTTAATAGAGAAAACTAATAAATCAACTGTAAATGTTTTTAAGCCAAAATACTGCCGAAAAGTACAGTAGTGCTACAGCAATAATGAATTAAGCGCATATACGCACAACTTGCGAACGCAGCGTCTTAAACATACTAACCTATTTGGCACACTAGGTGTATACCGGAAGCAAAAGATCAGCACACATCCATTATAAAAATAGAATGCCGAACATGTACACTTACGGCCGTATTAACGCCACACAAAACAAAAATATATACTCGAGCATCAAGAACAATTCGGGCTGGTGCATTTAAAGCGAACACAGGTAGATGATAGTGTCAGTGACAATCGCGTCGCTTCGAGCGTTCAGCTAGCAGGTGCACACCGAATTATACACATAGAACGCGGAAAACAGCGAATTGAGGCGAGAATTTTGTGCGAATTTCGCCGCGATAACGCCCCGTCCGATTGTCCGCGCTGACGTCTGGGAACAATTTCCGCTGTGTTTTATTTTTGTGTCGTACATTGTTCTTTTGTAATGAAGTGTAGTGTGCAATCGCGTTTTACTAAAGCAATATTGTTGCGTCATTTTGTCGAATTCATTCTAGATTATCGAAATGTCTCAGATAAGAAGTTGTTTGGGAGTCGGCCCTTTTGGGAGCTGCGATTAAACTATCAAAAGTGCTTTTGTTCGACGTTATTTATTCCTTAGTCTTTTATTTCTAGGATAGGCGGGTGAAATTTCAATTGTTTTTATGTTATCATTCGGAGGTCTGTCACGTCCGCTTTCACATATAAGAAATATAAGAAACACCAAATACTATTACCGATGCGCGTAGTTTTATGTAACGCAGGGAACCTTTGGCCTTGCCCGCGGAGATGCCAAATTATATAAAGAGAACATTCTGTAGAAAAAGCGAAAAAAGTGTCGAATAGGAAGTAAAATGTTTGTGTGTTTTACTTAGAAGTTCTTATTGGCTGCGGTCGGTCAATACTGTTTGCCAGATAAGATATGATGCTCGTGTTTTCAGAGTTTTTGGGTAGATATCTCAAAGTTGAAATAAGAGATACATGATTAGTTCACCTTACAATTTTTATTAAATAGCTGAGGAGCTTGCAGACTCTATAAGCCATCGCACATGAAAATAAAGAAAGCAAACGCAAATTCTTCTACTCTTTGTGTAACAATACCTACATAGCTTTTTCACTTCGAGTTCTTCAACGATCTGACCGTGAAGCATTTTTATCTGGACGAGTCTCCCTCTTAACCACTAACGTGTCACCCGTGTACCCAGGTCCAGCAGCAGTGACCGTTACTGACAACGAGTTTAGACACTCTTGATACTCGTGTCTAGGGTAAAGTTAAACTGTCTTGGAACCCGCAACGAACTTAAGCATTGTCTACGACATCATTATGAAGGGCGTCAAATACTCTTCTTAAAAAATAATATCAAATATGTGGCACAGAGTGATTAAATGTCTGGTATACTAAAATAAAAAATAAATCAATAGGTAACAAGAAATTTGTGGCAAGATATAAACCGATAATATTGAATACTTTAAAGTCTTCCAGTACTAAAATGCTCGAGTGGCCGTACAATCCACATTTGATGTGTATAGTTCGTAAAAATAAATCCACTACGAGTCTACAATGTGGTGGGACCTACGTTACCGTATAGAGACACACATTACATTGTTTATTACGACATCAAAAGAATTTAACTACTGAATAAAATTCGTATTACAAGTTTTTATTAAAAATATAGTAACTTTACTTCCAACTTTTGCTGGATATAGTGCATTAAATAAATAATGTGGTACATCGCTTCCTGATTTATTTTCTAAAATGAATAATGACTTATAATATGATTATTCATAACCTCGAATAAATATGTAAGCCTGCGTTACATCGACTGAAAGGCAATTTTTTACCTCCTACCGAAAATTATAAAAAAAAAAATATTTCAGTGACAAGGTTTTTGTCCAGTTGATCTTTCGCTTTGTTTTTGGTAAGATTGAGAGGTAGAGTTTATGAAAAGTATAAGTTTCGTTACACAATGCGACAATAAGATTAGATAAAATACTAAATCTTATGTCTCTGTTATGTTCAGTTTCGTCTAAAAGGTAGCACAGTTATGTCCACGCTCATAAACTAAGGAAAACAGAATACTCATCACCGAGTATAAGAGTATTATATGAGACTGAAAATAGTAGATAAAGTTAAAATTTTGTTCTTAATCACATCTGCGGATAAAAGTCTCATTCGTTTGCGGATAATACAGTCTAAATTGGAGAGAAGTGTGGGAGGAGAATCGAAATATTTGTTCACACAGTATTAAGTCTTATTGTTTCGCCTACATATTATTTACTTACTCAGTAATGACATTTTTGATTTGGATTTTGGTTTCTCGGACATTTTTACTAAGCTTTCATAAAAACAATACGGATCGGATACCATTTTTCCATATTATTATTTGCTTTTTGTTTTCTCTAATAACACACAAATAACTCATTTCAAGTTCTGTGACATGCCGAAGGACGTAGCAGTCAAAGGCTGAATATGATACATTATCTAGTCCCAAATTAGCTATTATCTTTAGACACATACATTGAGATTTATCCCAATAAAAGAACACTGGGTCTATAAATCTAAGAATACACACGACACTGTACATAATTCGAACATCGCAATAAATAACAACTACCCACCTATTCTATAAGATGGGCATTTGATACAAATAACATGTCACTTGTACATGATAACAGTGTAGATAGATAGATAGAAAATTCTTTATTGTACACCAGATACGATACAAATGCTACAAAACATGATACAATTCAATATAGGTATGTACAATAGGCGGCCTTATCGCTGAAAGCAATTTCTTCCAGGCAACATTGGGATGGACTGGAAAAGATCAGAGAAAGAAAAACAGTGGTGTAGTCATAAAATTAAGTAAGGATAGATGTATAGATACAAAAGTACATAAATACATCAATACATAAATACATCAATACATAAATACAGTGTACCTGCTCCGATTTGAAGATCCCATCTGAAATTGCCACGGAGATTTATAGGACATTGTTTCTACAATGTTTTGATTTGTTTCACAGTCGTAAATTCATGAATGGGTAAAATTGGTCTGACATTCGCGCAAAGATAAGTTCGTAAGAATACGACAAGAAGACATAGATCGTTGAGGTTATGTGTATTGTCTTGTTTATTGGGCCTGTTATTTTACTGTTGGCTTATTGTGTTGGGTATGACTTAATACTATGTACGTGGTTCTGTTATGTATGTTTGTGTGTCGATGTTGTTGTAGTGTGGGTGAATAAATATGTTGTTTGAGCGAATGAGATGTGAGAAGGTCAATATTACAATTGGTAGATATTGGATCTGTCTGTTTACAATACTCGTTTCTGAAACACGAGTCGGGCTTCTCAAGATATCGATACCGTTTAATAATTACTCTATAATTAATTGCTTTATTAAATTTAAACCTCCAGGCAACATTGGGATGGACTGGAAAAGATCAGAGAAAGAAAAACAGTGGTGTAGTCATAAAATTAAGTAAGGATAGATGTATAGATACAAAAGTACATAAATACATCAATACATAAATACATCAATACATAAATACAGTGTACCTGCTCCGATTTGAAGATCCCATCTGAAATTGCCACGGAGATTTATAGGACATTGTTTCTACAATGTTTTGATTTGTTTCACAGTCGTAAATTCATGAATGGGTAAAATTGGTCTGACATTCGCGCAAAGATAAGTTCGTAAGAATACGACAAGAAGACATAGATCGTTGAGGTTATGTGTATTGTCTTGTTTATTGGGCCTGTTATTTTACTGTTGGCTTATTGTGTTGGGTATGACTTAATACTATGTACGTGGTTCTGTTATGTATGTTTGTGTGTCGATGTTGTTGTAGTGTGGGTGAATAAATATGTTGTTTGAGCGAATGAGATGTGAGAAGGTCAATATTACAATTGGTAGATATTGGATCTGTCTGTTTACAATACTCGTTTCTGAAACACGAGTCGGGCTTCTCAAGATATCGATACCGTTTAATAATTACTCTATAATTAATTGCTTTATTAAATTTAAACCTGCTTGAGTTTGCCAATGTCTATTTTAGTAACTTGATATATCGATCTATAAATAACTGTATAATAAACACCAAAATATCCTAACTAAATAATTTACTATAATACGAAACTATAATACCTTTAAAGAACTTCCTGAAATATAAATTCCCTGTATTAAATATTTAAGTGCGAACAGAGTTTGTGAGTTTAATAGGAAACGTGGGCGTTTGAATTTGTGATTTAGAAAGCTGTTAGTCACATTACTAAAACATTTGCGTTAGGTATCTTTACTAATAGATTAAAGCTAAAAAGTCTGTCTGTTGTTTAATTAGTTAAACGCGCGATTTGAATAATTCTTCTTCTTTTGTTGGATAGCTCACTTTTCGAGGAATGCTATAACATCACGCTATAACCCACGGGTGCGGCAGAGTAGTCCTAAATAAGAGGATATTACCGCGGGGTAGGCTAATCAAATATAATCGCCTTGCGTTTTTATAGTCTGTTTATTGAAACTTCTTAAGTACTGAACTAACAATTCAAACTGATAGAGAAGATAATTATTTTATTAAAGGTTTTAACAGAGAAAACTAATAAATCAACTGTAAATGTTTTTAAGCCAAAATACTGCCGAAAAGTACAGTAGTGCTACAGCAATAATGAATTAAGCGCATATATCCACAACTTGCGAACGCAGCGTCTTAAACACACTAACCTATTTGGCAGCCTAGGTGTGTACCCGAAGCAAAAGATCAGCACTCATACATTATAAAAATAGAACGCCGAAAATGTACACTTACGGCCATATTAACGCCACACAAAACAAAAATATGTACACAAGCATCAAGAACAATTTGGGCTGGTGCATTTAAAGCGAACACAGGTAGATGATAGTGTCAGTGACAATCGCGTCGCTTCGAGCGTTCAGCTAGCAGGTGCACACCGAATTACACACATAGAAAGCGGAAAACAGCGAATTGAGGCGAGAATTTTGTGCGAATTTCGCCGCGATAACGCCCCGTCCGATTGTCCGCGCTGACGTCTGGGAACAATTTCCGCTGTGTTTTATTTTTGTACTCGTACATTGTTCTTTTGTAATGAAGTGTAGTGTGCAATCGCGTTTTACTAAAGCAATATTGTTGCGTCATTTTGTCGAATTCATTCTAGATTATCGAAATGTCTCAGATAAGAAGTTGTTTGGGAGTCGGCCCTTTTGGGAGCTGCGATTAAACTACCAAAAGTGCTTTTATTCGACGTTATTTATTCCTTAGTCTTTTATTTCTAGGATAGGCGGGCGAAATTGCGTTATTGTTCTTATGTTATCATTCGGAGGTCTGTCACGTCCGCTTTCACATATAAGAAATATAAGAAACACCAAATACTATTACCGATGCGCGTAGTTTTATGTAACGCAGGGAACCTTTGGCCTTGCCCGCGGAGATGCCAAATTATATAAAGAGAACATTCTGTAGAAAAAGCGAAAAAAGTGTCGAATAGGAAGTAAACTGTTTGTGTTTTACGTAGAAGTTCTTATTGAATGCGGTCGGTCAATACTTACTGTTTGCCAGATAGGATAATATGATGGTCGTGTTTTCAGAGATTTTTGGTAGATATTTCAAAGTTGAAATAAGAGATAAGTAATCAGTTCACCTTACGATTTTTATCAAATAGCTGAGGAGCTTGTGGACTCTATAAGCCATCGTATATGAAAATACAGAATCCAACCGCAAATTCTTCTACTCTTTGTGAGTTCTTTAATGATCTGACCGTGAAGCATTTTTTATCTTGACTAGTCACCCCTCTTTACCACTAACGTGTCACCCGTGTAGCCAGGTTCAACAGCAGTGACCGTTACTGACAACGAGTTTTGATACTCTTGATACTCGTGTCCAGGGTAAAGTTAAACGGTCTTGGAACCCGCAACGAACTTAAGCATTGTCGACGACATCATTATGAAGGACGTCAAATACTCTTCTTAAAAAATAATATCAAATATGTGGCACAGAGTGATTAAATGTCTGGTATACTAAAATAAAAAAATAAACCA
Source organism: Euclidia mi (assembly GCA_944739405.2). Taxonomy (NCBI): domain Eukaryota; kingdom Metazoa; phylum Arthropoda; class Insecta; order Lepidoptera; family Erebidae; genus Euclidia; species Euclidia mi. The sequence goes on along the minus strand of OX123188.2, from coordinate 7,689,276 downwards.
ATAGGTAACAGTAAATTTGTGGCAAGATATAAACCGATAATATTGAATACTTTAAATTCTTCCAGGGCTAAAACGCTGGAGTGGGCGTACAATCCACATTTGATGTGTATAGTTCGTAAAAATAAATCCACTACGAGTCTACAATGTGGCGGGACCCACGTTACCGTATAGAGACACACATTACATTGTTTATTACGACATCAAAAGAATTTTACTACTGAATAAAATTCGTATTACAAGTTTTTATTAAAAATATAGTAACTTTACTTCCAAGTTTTGCTTGATAAAGTGCATAAAATATACCTATAATGTGGCACATCTTGAATAAATATTAAAGCTTGCGTTACAACGCGTCGTCGCGCCGTAGACTGAAATACTATATTTTACATTTTACCGAAAATTATAAAATAAGAGAGAAAAGGAGATTTCTGAAAGGAAAAAGATTTAGATTTTACTTCGCTCGCCAAAATGATGGTCATAATTAGTTTGCCACTCTCGTACTAATGTTTCGAATCCCACTCTTATTCGAATACTGACCAAAATTTTTTATTAGTACATAGTACTATAAACGAAGTTCGAAGCTGTCTGTTCGACTTTGAAAACACATTAATGATCATTATACAGTACATAATTTTAATTTAACAGTATCTGCCCGAACCCGTGGGAATTCCGTGAAATTCTTACGTACACCGCTACGGTCCTTTCAAAGCAATGATATTACAAGAAAATGGTAGATACGTTACCTACGTAGTAATCAATCCGTAGAAACGGTGCACTTACGTACACATCGATAACTCTATATTTTATTTTATATTCGGTTGAAAAACGTGTTAGTTTCACTTTGACGCCGGCTCGCGACGTCACACACACATTTGTCAGACTTGCCAACTGGCTTCTGTTTAGCGTCCTGCTTTTGGTACGCCTATAACGTATCTACTTCTTTTTACTTTTGTAACATCATTGTTTTAAGGATCATACATGCGTATTTTCATATTCTTGCGACTAATAGTTTTGTCTTTCAGTCAGTCAGTAACGCTAAAATCTTATCTTATACTAATATATAAAGCTGAAGAGTTTGTTTGTTTGTTTGTTTGTTTGGTTGAACGCGCTAATCTCAGGAACTACTGGTCCGATTTCAAAAATTATTTCAGTTTTAGATAGCCCATTTATCGAGGAAGGCTATATGCTATATAAAATCACGCTATGAGCGACGGGAGCAAAGCAGTAGCCTTTAATAACGCGGGTGTAACCGCGGGCATCATCTAGTTTTATATATAAAGAAGATTAGGTCCAAAACTTATATACATTCAACCTACGTATAATTACAGTACGTATGACATAATTCAAATGGTTCGTAGTACAACTATAATACTTATAAAATGAAAGCCAACCGAGGGCGTCCGCCGGATCTGCTTAGTCGGGGCTTAGTTCCGATACGGCAGTAGTTAAAAATGTCACGTTTTATTTAGTTGTAGACTCCAGAGCTTACTAGGTCAATAGATTTTATTTTATTTAAATGGACCGTAGGCAAGGCGATTGTTTAAACAATTATACTTTTACTGAAATTCAAAAACTCTATCACTAATTTTGAGTACAAGTATTTTGATTTAAATTGCTATTTGAAGTTGTATTCAAAGTCAAAGTAACTATGAATTTCAATTTTATAATTAAATTACTTAATGATTCTACATTTACATTTAGTTCCGCGTTCGCAATGCAAAGGGTGTAGAACCACGAGAAAGACCGGGCAGTAAACTCATGGCCACTATTTTGAGACGCCAATTAACAAAAATGTAGTAGAATTAGAATAAAGTTTGTGGAGATCCACATATTCGGATTCATACTCACGACACGCACAGCTGACTTTTTCAAGTAATTTGAGTGTTAAATAATGCTCCTTTGCTACACAATAATGGAAATCGCTGAGGTCATCCAAACAAGCCCTTGTTCTTCAGTCTATCACTTCTAGAATATTTTTTATTTTTATTTATAGTCTCACGCCAGTATCCCCGAATGGCAGAGGAGTAATATTACACCCACATTTCGCCATGAAATTTTAGGTCCCACGTAATAGGGGGCGAGCCTATTGCCGTACCGGGCACTTTACCAGACTCCGTGCTGCTACTGAGAATTTCCTAACGGAAAAACCCAATAACACTTTGCCCGATACGGGAATCGAACCCGAGACCACCCAATCCCACGCGCACATTTATGCTGTGAGACCAACGAGGCAGTCGGAAAGTAAAAGTAGGAAACATAATTTTAATATTAATCGTGAAAGGCTTAATCATTTGTATATCGAGATGATTAAGTATTTCGCTATTTGTATTCATCAAACAACGTTATTTAACGGATTATCATGATGCTAGTTAAAGCGATTAGTACTCATTAATTTTCATAGTATGACTAATAATATCATTATTTTATGTAACATTATTTAAACAGGTTAGCTTTCCTCATATACAGGGCATCACAAGACTCATCACCAAGCCGTAGTCTATTCGTTTTGAACATAATGCCATACTAAACAAAAATAAAACTTGGGAAATGACTTTTTTTCAAATAGGCCCTTTTATAAGCCGCAATTAAAAGGGCGCGCGTGCAATTGTCGAAATACCTACTTATCTATGGGTGCATAGGAAATCCATAGAACAGATTGGCGGAGTAATTGCATCGATTTTGTACCTTATTACACTAATTGTATGGTAACATTGAGCCTCAATATCTCCTGAACCAGTAATTCCCCAGGTATGGTGCTGAAGTAAAAACTGTACGTAATTATTGGTACAATATGGGGTTTAGTTTTCGTTAAGGGTCCTTTTACACAGTGTAAATCTTATACTAATATATCAAGCTGAAGAGTTTGTTTGTTTAGTTGAACGTCTAATAATCTCAGGAACTACTGGTCCGATTTGAAAAATTATTTCAGTGTTAAATAGCCCATTTATCGGGGAAGGCTATAGGCATATAGCCTTCCTCGATAAATCACGCTATGCGTGACGGGAGCAGAGCAGTAGCCTTAAATAACGCGGGTGTAACCGCGGGCATCGTCTAGTTTTTAATAAAGAACATTAGTGGCAGTATATCCTTACTAATACTATAAATGCTCTAGTCACTAGTGTATTTGTTTGTTTGTCCTTCTTTTACATAGCGACGTAGCGATATTAAGGTATCGAACACCATGCAGTGTTAGCAGACTCCGGGCTCCAAGGCAAAAATATTTGATTGCAACTGGGACAACCACAACTAGTCCGTGTGGTGACGGATTAAGAATACGGACTGTCACCACCCCATATCGTCCCTTGGATGTCGTAAGAGCCGACACAGGGAGCATATTATGCAGAGAACAGCACTGTAAGAGAAGGAAAACTCGATACAAACCCTATACCAACCCGTTTGGCCAGCGTGGTATAGTAGGCCAATTCCTCCTTTCAAAGGAGAGGCTAGTCCAGCAGTGGACTGTTAAAGGCTGATGATAGTAGTAGTAGTAACTGGGACAGCGCTAGGATGATGGTTGACACACATAAACATGCCATTTCAGCGACATAATCCTACGTGAGTGTTTATCGCAACACAGATTGTTGATGATACAGCATGCAGTAATCACCTCTATAAATACTGAAGTTTTTAAAGCGAGTTCATTATTGCATGTTTTGTTTCAAGATGCGAATAATTAAATTTATACAAACGAGAGTTACAAGCCATTAAAAAACCTTTACTCGACCTGTTAACCCAGAAAATGTGAAAAGAAAATCATCATTAAAATCCACGTATTCTTTTCAATAATATATTTCTATTTAATAAAAGTGAAAAATTAATTTATAAGAGTCAAAGAGGACGTCGCATAAGGAGGCTTTAGAAAGAGTTGGTCAATAGCTTGGTCGACATTCATGTCTTCTACTATAAAAAAAACCATAGAGCTAAAACATAGAGCTGTCTGGACCAATTTTCTCTAGTTAAAGAACCTCTTAATGAAGTCCCATCAAAGCTTTGAAGCCATCTTGCTTTAAAAATGCGCCGATTTTTGAAACTTTTAAAATTGGAAGGATAGTGGGCTTGTGACGTCACTTGGTTAGTGCATGAGTGACGTCAAAAAACGGATTTTCGTGAATAATTATTATTGTGTGAGTGCTACTTGTATGTGTGTGTGCATTGTCAAGTAAAGGTTTTGTGGTAATGATATCTATATGTGCGTATGTGAAAATATTTTTTGAGAAAATTCTAATTATGTTTTAAAAATAGCAATCACGGTATGGGAATTTTCTGTCGGAATTACAAAAGCAAATCCGTTTTTATACCTTTGTATGAGTTTCTATTTTTGTGAATCTTTTGTATATATATATATATATATATATATATATATATATATATATATATATATATATATATATATATATATATAATTATATCTTAATATATATAAATCTCCTGTCACGATGTTTGTTCGCGATGGATTCTTAAACTACTTAACCGATTTTAAATGAAATTGGCACACCGTGAGCAGTCTGGTCCAACTTGAGAGATAGGATAGCTTAGATCTTTAATTATATTCGCAGTTTTATTTTATTGCAAATTATTAATTTAATTTGTAAGTAGTTGTGGATTTTGGAATGTTTCACATTGGAACCGACGGACTGCGCTGCTATCGCAGTGTCAAATCTTATACCTAATAATTATTTCGTCAAGGAGTACATCGAAACCTTACCTGAATAATAAAACATTAAAAAATAAAGATATCGAATCGACAACATATATCCGCAAAATTTGGATTGTCAAGTATTTTGTTAAATTGTAATGGTTCTGACAGACAAATCACAGTCACCATATTGGCCGATCTAGCGAATCGTCACAGATACCGGATAACACAGGCTTTACTAAGTAGTTTGTACTAGAGTTTGTATGTGTAAATACTTTTTGCAGTTATATTTCTTAAACAGTTAAAACGACAACTATGGAAGTATCCGCCCAATAAAGGAGATTTGTATTAACTATAAAAAAATTAAAATATCTTTATCTTTACTAATATAATAAAGCGGAAGAATTTGTTTGTTTGTTTTTTTGTTTGTTTGTTTGAACGCGCTAATCTCAGAAACTACCGGTTGGATCTGAAAAATTCTTTTTGTATACGATAGCCCAGTTATTCCGAAAGGCTATAGGCTGTATAACATAACTCTTCGACCCATTGGGGCCGGGCAAAAGGCTAAAAGAGAATGTCGGCTATTCTCAGGAACTAGCAGTCGGATTTTAAAAATTGTTATTGCCTATGATAGCCCAATTATTCCGAAAGGCTATAGGCTATTATAAAATTAAGCCACAACTTTTAGGGGCCAGACAAAAATAATAAAATGGTCAAACGAGAAGGGGGAGGGTTGGGTAAAAGGCAAAAAAGGCTAAACGAATAGGATACAATCTATATGGGTATCGTTTTCGAGATTTTCGGGACGCTGGTTAATAATATGAAATTTATTTAGTGATCCAAGATGGCGGACGGGAAATCAAAGATGGCGGATGAGAAAATTTTAAAAATTAATATGGGTATCGCCTTCGATATTTTAAGGGGTGGGGAATCGAAATACAACATCTATTTCGTGATCAAAGATGGCGGATGGAAATAAAATATGGCGGATAGGAAAATTTTTAAAAGTCAATAGTATCGTCTGCGATGTTAAAAGGGATGGGGAATCCAAATACAACATCTGTTTCGTGATTCAAGATGGTGGATGGAAAATCAAAGATGGCGGATGGGAAAATATAAAAAATCAATATGGGTATCGTCTCTGATGATTTAAGGGATGGAGAATCCAAATACAACATCTATTTCGTGATCAAAGATGACGGATAGGAAATCAAAGATGGCGGACGGGATTTTTTTAAGTTGATATGGGTAGCGTCTCCGATATTTTAAGGAACGGGGAATTCAGAAACACCATCTATTTCGTGATCAAAGATGGCGGATGGAAAATTAAAAAAAAACAATATGGGTATCGTTTCCGATTTTTAAAGGGATGACGAATCCAAATACAACATCTATTTCGTGATTTAAGATGGTGGGTGGGAAATCAAAGATGGTGGATGGAAAATTTAAAAAATTAATATGGGTATCGTCTCTGATGATTTAAGGGATGGTGAATCCAAATACAACATCTATTTCGTGATCAAAGATGTGCGGACGGGTTTTTTTTTAAGTCGATATGGGTATCGTTTCCGATATTTTAAGGAATGGGGAATTCAATCTTCTTAATATATTTAAATCTCCTGTCACGATGTTTGTTCGCGATGGATTCTTAAACTACTTAACCGATTTTAAATTAAATTGGCACACCGTGAGCATTCTGGTCCAACTTGAGAGATAGGATAGCTTAAATCTTTAATTATATTCGCAATTTTATTTTATTGCAAATTATTAATTTAATTTGTAAGTAGTTGTGGATTTTGGAATGTTTCACATTGGAACCGACGGACTGCGCTGCTATCGCAGAGTCAAATCTTATACCTAATAATTATTTCGTCAAGGAGTACATCGAAACCTTACCTGAATAATAAAACATTAAAAAATAAAGATATCGAATCGACAACATATATCCGCAAAATTTGGATTGTCAAGTATTTTTTTAAATTGTAATGGTTCTGACAGACAAATCACAGTCACCATATTGGCCGATCTAGCGAATCGTCACAGATACCGGATAACACAGGCTTTACTAAGTAGTTTGTACTAGAGTTTGTATGTGTAAATACTTTTTGCAGTTATATTTCTTAAACAGTTAAAACGACAACTATGGAAGTATCCGCCCAATAAAGGAGATTTGTATCAACTATAAAAAAAATTTAAATATCTTTATCTTTACTAATATAATAAAGCGGAAGAATTTGTTTGTTTGTTTTTTTGTTTGTTTGTTTGAACGCGCTAATCTCAGAAACTACCGGTTGGATCTGAAAAATTATTTTTGTATACGATAGCCCAGTTATTCCGAAAGGCTATAGGCTGTATAACATAACTCTTCGACCCATTGGGGCCGGGCAAAAGGCTAAAAGAGAATGTCGGCTATTCTCAGGAACTAGCAGTCGGATTTTAAAAATTGTTATTGCCTATGATAGCCCAATTATTCCGAAAGGCTATAGGCTATTATAAAATTAAGCCACAACTTTTAGGGGCCAGACAAAAATAATAAAATGGTCAAACGAGAAGGGGGAGGGTTGGGTAAAAGGCAAAAAAGGCTAAACGAAAAGGATACAATCTATATGGGTATCGTTTTCGAGATTTTCGGGACGCTGATTAATAATATGAAATTTATTTAGTGATCTAAGATGGCGGACGGGAAATCAAAGATGGCGGATGAGAAAATTTTAAAAATCAATATGGGTATCGCCTTCGATATTTTAAGGGGTGGGGAATCGAAATACAACATCTATTTCGTGATCAAAGATGGCGGATGGAAATCAAAGATGGCGGATAGGAAATTTTTTAAAAGTCAATGGTATCGTCTGCGATGTTAAAAGGGATGGGGAATCCAAATACAACATCTGTTTCGTGATTCAAGATGGTGGATGGGAAATCAAAGATGGCGGATGGGAAAATATAAAAAATCAATATGGGTATCGTCTCTGATGATTTAAGGGATGGAGAATCCAAATACAACATCTATTTCGTAATCAAAGATGGCGGATAGGAAATCAAAGATGGCGGACGGGATTTTTTGAAGTCGATATGGGTATCGTCTCCGATATTTTAAGGAACGGGGAATTCAAAAACACCATCTATTTCGTGATCAAAGATGGTGGATGGAAAATTAAAAAAAAAAACAATATGGGTATCGTTTCCGATTTTTAAAGGGATGAGGAATCCAAATACAACATCTATTTCGTGATTCAAGATGGTGGTTGGGAAATCAAAGATGGTGGATGGAAAAATTTAAAAAATCAATATTGGTATCGTCTCTGATGATTTAAGGGATGGTGAATCCAAATACAACATCTATTTCGTGATCAAAGATGTGCGGACGGGTTTTTTTTAAGTCGATATGGGTATCGTTTCCGATATTTTAAGGAATGTGGAATTCAATATTATATAAAAATCTATGTTTGTTTGTTCAGCATTTATAGACTCTGAAATGATAAGAGATTAAGCGCTAAGTCAATGGTAATTTTGGAAAAGGGGCTTGAAAAAAAGGGAATTAAATAAAAACTCTTAAAAAGGCGAAACGGAGTTCGCTGGGTCAGCTATATATATATATATATATATATATATATATATATATATATATATATATATATATATATATATATATATATATATATATATATATATATATATATATATATATATATATATATATATAGCTACTTCTGTTTTCAGTTGTACCTATTATTGTACTAGGATTTTATATTTTGACATCCAGATATAATTCAGGCATGCAAAACGTAGTAAACTTCGTAATAGAATAAATTAATTAAGATAGAAAGATCGGCATCACATCCATATATCGACAGTTAAATAATTGTGAAAGCTAAAAAAATTACACATACTTGGGGATAACATAATTGCTACTTCAATTGATATTAAAAGTAGGTATGTATTAAGTATTATACTTTTTTACTACATATTTATTAATTTAATTCATAATTATTATCATAAAAATATTGAGGCTGCCAACGCATGCTGAGATTAGGCAGGGTTTTCGTTTTATCAAATCAATTGCATATGAACTAACTTATAAATCCTATTGCTATGTTAACACAAATAAATATAAACTTATAAAAAAATTCGCAATGTAATGCTCGCTAAACCGTCTGGTGACCGATTAAGAATACGGATTGTCACCACCCCATATCATCCCATGGGTGTCGTAAGAGCCGAAAGAGGGAGCATATTATGCATAGAACAACACTGTAAGAGAAGGAAAACTTGATACAAACCCTTTAACCAACCCGTGTGGCCAGCGTGATATAGTAGGCCAATTCCTCCTTTCAAAGGAGAGGCCTAGTCCAGCAGTGGACTGTTACAGGCTGATGATGAGATGAATGCTCGCCAAATAGTTTTTGAAATTCGATAACAGCGCCAGCATCTTATTCAATAGATCCAACAACTAAAAGAACTTGTTTTAAACACGTGTTTAATATGTTTTAGTAACGATAATGCATAAACAGTATATCTTCGTTATCACAGTAGACAACTAATAGTTTATGCCTTAGAAACTAATATAATCACATTCTCACTCTCCAGTTATCTCGAAAGTTCCATATCGTAGCATCGCGATCATATCTGAACGGTGAAACTTAATACTCTTATTAAAACTTGAACGATGTTCGGGTTCGGCCAAGCGAAAGGCGAGTCTGCTTCGAACCTTTTAATCTACCCAATAAAATTAAAGATCTCGGATAAAAAATATTATTCCAGTCCTACTTCGAGCGAAATCGGCTGACGTGGACGGCGCGGCGGGCTAATAATGGAGGCTGCGGATTGATTTTAATTTGTTCATTTATTTTGTTGAGTGCTCTCCCCCTGAAGATCCATTTTGTTATGATTTTTGTGTTCTTTCGGCATTGTTTTGAGTGCCCCTTGATCAAAAACTGACTGGCGAATGGCGGAGGATGAAAAAATCTTTGATAGGCATCGTCATCTAAAGTCGAGAAGCGTAATTGTGACCAGCAAGGATGTTCTTTGAAATTTGATTTCCATGTTATTACTTTTAAATGAATCTCACAGAGTGACACTTATGAACATAAAATGTTTTCTGGCCGCTCAGTCTTATGTTGAAGTAAAAAATAACGATGACCTTTTCCAATTGCTTTTTAATTAGGTTGTCAATAGATGAATCTTATCTCAAGACATGATGACGGCTTAATATTATCCGGTGGTTTATGTTTTAATGATTATGCTTACAATACTAACCCTATTGTAAATGTTTACAAAAGTGAGAGTGCTGGAGGCCCATCCCCTATTGCTTCTCCTTCATCCCATTCCTCCTCCTGTCAAGGGATAAGTGCGTTGGCGCCCCTTGGGGTTGGGAAAAGGTTCCCAACCCCAAGGAGCGGCAACGCACTTATGACTCCTGTGGTGTTGCTTGTGTCCATGGGCGGCGGCAATTGCTTACCATCAGGCGATCCGTATGCTCGTTGCCGCCAAATTTTATTAAAAAAACACTGGTTTTGTGTACGCACTACATAGTGGGTACATACATACCTTAAATATCACGATGATAAAACAATTATAAAGCGTATTTCTGTTAATTTATTTATGATAAAATGTGAAATACTACAAAACATTATGTTTGAAATTTGCAATGATTAAGCTCAGGTTCTGAAATGGCGTCATACAAATATCTGAATTCGTACTTCGCTTGCCAGTACTTGCCATTCCAATAATTTAAACATAGCTGAAGGGTCACAACGATACAACACAACTGAAGTTTACCTTTATAAAATAAGTAGATACATTATACGAACCTAATTGAAATATGTCTCAAGTATACCTATTCTTCGTTCTACATTGTAAAGACGCCCACATCGCTACTGTAAGATTTTATCCGCCCTTATCCCAAAAAAGGAACCATGCACTGGAGCTCTCAAATAACCCAACCCAATTAATGAAACCGTGTGTCCCTCGTATACGGCCGATTCACATTCAACCATCACTCAGCGAGCGATTGAAAAATGTCGTGGCAGCTAACCGTCCTATTTAATTAACTTTCCCGAGCATTATGACCGGTTTATACCCGGTTTTTATGCCGACCCGGGCATTGTGTGACTCAATATCGGTTGGTTTATTGTCGACGGCAAATCGCCCCATGTTAGATTCTTTGTCGAGTGGCGGAGGCATGTTCCCAGATACATTATAGTGGAACGGATCCCTATTAATGGAATGTATATTCGGGTGGGTCATAAAGACCCGGCTGTCCTTTATTAGCCGTTAAGCGATCGATTATGTGAGGTAAACAATAGATTTTATGTTTAGTATTGAGACGTTATGTTCGCTCGAAGAATGTGTTACACTAGTTATTATCTTTATTGAGGAATGTTATTGATGTTCTTTGTGTGTGTCACTTTGTTGGTGTGAGTTATTGAGGACGGCGCGCGGCGGAGACGATGAATAGTGATGTGTTGTTGGGAACTTGTTAAGACATACTATGTGTAAACACTTGAGTAGGAAACTATTTTGAGCTTTTCTGACTTGTAGATTATACGATATTTATTGAAGAGTATTCATCGCGTTGATGCTTGATTTAGTGAATAAATTATCTATAAAATACATACATACCTTTTTGTCCCGACGTTTTGCCTTGCCTAATACGGTCGTAGTCACAAGAAGATTGGTGAGACCTAGGCAGCAACTTCGAGAGGTGCGGATCTCGGAAACTATTTCATAATATTTTTTATCATTTTTTATTTAACGTTTTTACTTATAATGATTTTAAACTTACCCAAATAAAAATATGACGATTTAATATGTTATGTTTTATTTTGCCATAATTAAGTTAATTAAACTTAATACCTGGAATTTTACGTACAAGCTGCGCGTGTCAGTAAATGCGTTTTATTGTACCATAAAACCCCGCTTTCCACTTAGACCGGAATAGCTTGAAGTTCCTTCTTGCAGAAAATGAAAAGCAAACGACGTTATATTGGGTTGAAGCAAAGAGTAATCGTACTGCATTCCTGGAAGCTGTTAAACTGTTAACTGGATGATGGTGTTGTTCTATTTTAGTTATTGGTGCGTTATATATTTATTGGGATGGTATTCTAAGACATAATAACTAAAATTATCCGTGTGGTGACGGATGAAGAATGGAAAATGTCACCACCCTATTTCATGCCGTGGATGTTGTAAGAGACGACCAAGGAAAATATATTTCGCAAATATATGAGTAGAAATCTTGACACCAAACTCTATATCAACCCGTTTGGTCAGCATGATATGGTAAGCCATATCCTCCTATAGACTCATAAATAACTGTAAGGTTTATAGTATACGGATTAAGAATACGGAATGTCACCACCCCATATCATCCCATGGGTGTCGTAAGAGCCGACAGAGGGAGCATATTATACAGAGAAGAGCACTGTAAGAGAAGGAAAACTTGATACAAACCCTATACCAACCCGTTTAGCCAGCATGGTATAGTAGGCCAATTCCTCCTTTCAAAGGAGAGGCCTAGTCCAGTAGTGGACTGTTATAGGCTGATGATGATGATTAAATTAGGAGCGGCTTGAGTCTAGCAGTGAACTGTAATAGGCTAAAGATGTAGTATTCCAAACTGATTTAAACTGAAAAGCCATGTACCGGCATCTATGTATGTAGCACCTGCTTTGTAAATTCTTATTTTTTGCGATGGAGTCTCGTTACTTGATTTGATGTATTACGTGATGTAAGTGGTCGACAGTGTTATTGCTAATGCATGCAAGTTGTGGATTTACTCCCACTTAAGACTGTATAGTTTGACAAACAAAATATTGTTCCGAATCTTTAAACGTATATTTTCTTTTACCCTTGAAACTTAATGGTTTTGTGTAACCGTATTTTAGGTGTCACCTTTCAAGGTACAGATACATTTTTTACCACTCGTGCCACCGCGAGGGTGATCAATCACATATTATTCGCCGGCTTTAGACGCCTTATGAGCTACCACTACGTATGTCTCGAGATACGTCATTGAGTTTAAGATAACACCATAGATTTATAATTTTAACATACTTAGACATTGTACGAAGGTCACATAAAATGTGGACTGTGGTTTCTTTGTTTCTTTGTTCGGCGTTCACTCAGTAGTACCAAGGGATCCCCGGGTGCTCGGCGAACTGACGCCAGATACACGCCGAGCGCACGCTCGAGAAACACGCATGCCAACTGTGAGATAGGCCTATATAAAAGGGTTATAAATTATCAAAGTCGTATTTGAAAATCGGTTTATTTTAAAGCTAACATTAAAACCATGAACAAAAGCTAGACCTTCAAAATTAACTGATTTATCATAGCAAAATTTCATGTACCTAAAAAGACACACCGTTGACATTTCATACAAAGACAAAGAAAATTATCCAAATATTGTCTCCATTTTTCTATTCGCTTCTTAAACACGCCTACGCGCCACATGTATAGCAACCGGTCTATTTATTCGGCATACCACACTGTCCTCATTACATTATGTAATATTATCTGTATTCAAGTTGTCTGGGGAAAACGCCGCGGGCTCTAAGTTCGTGGATTAGATCGTTACTTCTACTTACTATTTTTGTGTATATTTTTAGTATTACTACATATCTACCGAAAATGTATACGCAAATAAGGTGGATAGATTGTCAAAAAAAGATCTTACTCTTTGCCGCAATTTTTGTGTTGCTAATACCTATATACCGAAAAGGTAGATTAGCAAATAAATAGGATAAAAAGACTGAAAAAATAACTTACTCTTTTACTTTAATAGTGTAAAAAATATTCTAAAATGTAACAAAAAATCTACATGTTAAAATCGTATTGGAATTTAACTAATTATTTCATCGTGTTCGGCGTTACCAGATTATGTTGGTTTTAATGTAATTACTATCGAAATTCAACTACTACGAGTATTTTACGATTTTATCGTGTTTGAGTTTATTTTGGTTAACAGTGATTTTATAAAACCACAAGTCCAAAAATAGACAAATAATAACCTTAGTTTTATTTCATTGTGTGGTTAGGATAGTACGATGTAAAAGTTAAAGATGTAGCTATAAAAGCTAAACAGGCAGACATTCCGACGTTTAAAAAATGTCGTTCGAGGTTTTATACCCAAGTATACCAAAAAATATACTTTACTCTTGAAGATGTTTAAGGTATTATACACATATTTATACCTTAAATAATTTAATTTTATGCGATTAAGAGCCGCTAAATTGTTTTGTATGATGTATACAAATCGGGAAAGTCTAAAATCGATCTCATATTCTTTGTATTTAACTCCCTGCTACAACGCGCATTAATCGGACCCATTACGTAAGCGCCTCGCATAGGGACAAGCTAGCTAACCGCGATGCAATGCGTGGTCAACTTGCACTTCTCACGATTACGTCTCATCTTTGATGCTTGTCTTTTGCTTTTGCACCCGAATTTAACAATAAGTTGCTAAATAGGCTAACCAGCGATCAGCGAGCCGTTAACGCCCTGTCACCTAACCATAGCTACGTGGACGTATCGTGGCTGATCTTGTGGGAAATATTCAACTTGTAACGGATGCCAGGAATCGAACCTTTGCTAGTCCGCTACAGTGCGCTGGTAGTGTGCTGCTGACGTGTGCCTACGACGATGCGTGTTCTTCTATATGTGTGGACTGTATGGCTTCGATGTGTTGGGCTTCAGAAATAAAACATCTTCATACGTTGAGAGCGATGCTGTTCAGGTGTTCGGTGCTTGATGGTTACATAGGTCACAAGATGGTGGTTGGGACGCCAACAAACTGGCCGAATACATGGTCGCTTAAGTAACTTACCTTAACGACGACCATCGCACCGAACACGTGCACAGAGAATCTTTCGTTTATTTTAATTTTAAATACAGTACAAATGCTTCGTTATATTCGTTTCTATTATACATACGTACATGTTCTATACATCGTTAGATAGGTCTCATTAAGTTCTATCTATCAGTATACAATACCTAAACCTAACTACTAGCGTTACTAAGTTATTCCATAAAAACTCCCAAAAAATGCTGTCACACAAGGGCCCGCCCACAATATTTTCTATTGAAAAACTATTATATACTAAATTTATATATGTAATTTTGGTAGACCGTTGTGTGCAACTATATGGGGCATCTATTAAAACAAACAGCATGAAAATATCTTTATTCAATTCGAATTCATTACATGAAAACCTATGATGCATAAGAAAAATTACAGAATTTCTTAAGTAAACACTATCGTACATAAACAAAGTTTATGATAAACATGCAAATGTTTATTATTATGCTTATTTTAACTATATAAGGTAATAACTAGCAATAAGAAAGTATCTAGACATGATTTCAAACCTATATGAAGCCAAAAAACACTTATAAAACTATAAAACGAATACGTAAATAAAACAGCTGTTTTATCAAGTACTAGAGGACGCCAGCAGCTACGCCTGCATTTTTTTAAATTTACCCGTTTTGGCCGATCCCGTGGGAATTTCGGGAAATCCCTTCTTAGTGCACCCCTACGGTCCCCAAGGAACATACATGCCATATTTCAGCTTCCTGCGCCCAATAGTTTCGGCTGTAGCGTGTCTGTCAGTCAGTAACGCAAGGATTTTATATATTAAGATTAGTTCTTATCTGTTACAATTGATAACACTATTTATGATCGATATCTAGGTCCCTACAGTTAGCACAAGGTTTAGACTAATGTTCATGTACTATATAGTACTTTATACATACATACATACATATCGTCACGCCTTTTATCCCCGAAGGGGTAGGCAGAGGTGTATTTCTACACCCACTTTTCGCCAGATATACTTTAGTCCCACGTAATAAGGGGCGAGCCTATTGCTGTACCGGGCACATTTCCTGACTCTTTGCTGCTACTGAGAATTTCGTGACAGACAAACCCAATAACACTGCCCGACCCAGGAATCGAACCCGGGACCGATCCCGACCCAATCCCACGCACACATTTATGCCGCGAGACCAACGAGGCAGTCGTATAGGGTTTGATGTCGAGTTTTCCGTCTCTACGCAAAGATGGTATTTGCATCGTGTTATCCCTTAGTCGCCTCTTACGACACCCACGAGAAGATGGGGGTGGTGACACTTGTATTCTATACCGTCAACCACACGGCAAAAGTACTTTATATTAAAGATTTAACTATTTACACTATTCTAGCTGTATTTTAACACTTTGACGCGTCCGGGAACCGAACCCGGTGTACCGCACGATTAGCTAACACTGATTTTTTACGATTTTCACTCGCGGTTTCGAATACACTATTCACTGTCATAGTTTTTAATGTCTGTCGCGAACACAACTGATGGACACAATGAACACATAGCTTTGGTTTCGTTCCTATGTTAGGTTTACGCCGGTTGGAGCACGAAGCGAAATGCGACACACGTTGACATTTCACCCTTCCCAAGTGGACATTACAGGTCAGCAAAGCAAAGATTTTTTTTACATTTAGGGCCTGTTTGACCACTGTCTAGTAAGTTTCGATTAAATTACTTGGCATGTAAATTCATACAAATTCCGTTCTAATTTTGAATTTACCTGGAAGGTAACGCTTACTTACCTAGCGGTGGTGTAACAGGGCGTTAATAACTATATACCAGCAACTCATAATAAAATCTAAATCATCCGTACCTACTACAGCTGTACGGTTTGTGATATACCTCCAGAAATATTAGCGCTTCCACCGCACTTAACAAATTTTACACTAACGTAATATAACATTAAAACGAATCCCTTCCTGGTTAAAATAAACACATAGCACCCCTTTTATAACTAATAAACTATTTCATACAAACATTTTACGGCCTTAAAACATTTATCCGAAGTGCTTCCGGCCGTTCCGAAGATATTTCATATAATTTACGGACATACCTTGTAATTAATTTTACTCTCATAGATTGCCTATGCCTACATAACCGTTTACTGGAACCTTGAGGTTTGAGAAAAAAAATAGCGGCTGTAAGGCGTTCCTGCAGTTACATTATTGGAAAAGTTGTTAATAAAATTAATTTGGCATAGGCTAAACGGCACGTGTTGACAATATACAGATTTCAAATTGTAACAGTGGCGTATCGGTAAAGAGCGTTCGACAGAAGCTGAAAGAATTAAAAAAGAGCTGCCTTTAATAAGGGGTAAAAGGTCCCATGCGACGTCTAGTTTTCTTCTATAACTAAATCTATAATAGCTAAACCTCAAAATTTGCCATTTCACCGAAATTTGCCAAATTTTGCCAAATTTCTATGAAGATTTCTCTCTCACCCAATGATCGACTAGCTGTCTTTAATCCAAATGTTGTTCTGCGATCATTGATACTTCTAGCAGATTTTAATAAATGTTCTTCTTTGTTCCAGGTAGTGCTAGAACATTCTAGAACGTGTAAGATGGAGTTGTGTCAACGTTGAGGCGAGTGCGCTCGTACAGTATTGAGCAGTGTTCTGTGCGATGTTTGGTCAGTGCGAGAAACTTTAGCTCAACATGGGGACGTTGGTCAGCCTAGCACTGGTTCTCGTCTGTTGGATCACTGGTAAGCTTTTATTTAAGTTTTTATAATCCTTAAAAACATCTATGAGCAATATTGTGTTTAGAAACTTAAATTGGCTAATTACTGGGTGGTGGGTGATCAGAAGAGCAATTGATTATTGATCTCAATATTACATGCATAGATGTTTAATATTTGACTGACTTTTTGATACTCTCATAAGTAAGCCATGATTTTTGTGGTGTATAAGAAGAAGCAAAATTTTGATGATAGGTCCTACCGAATGATAAATGATTATTATTATATGTTTATGTCTAACACATTTATTTCCTTAAAGGTGTTTCTTGTTTTGGATCCATATTTAGATTATATACGCTTTTGTAGTGTTTAAGGATCAATGAAACGAACTCGCCTTCTCTACAGCATCAAGTACAGATCAAACATTTATTTATTTATTTATTTATAAGTCACAAATATAGGTACATGGGATCTTATTGGTACATAGATGTGTTAGAATCACTATATTTAACCTTGCGGCATGTGACATACTTACATATAAAATAATTGAGTACTAAACTAGAACAGAATATATTATTGTATTATAATGTATCGGATAAATAATCGTTCACTGAGTAATAGGCCTTTAGCAATAAAAAAAATTAAATTACTTTTTAATAATTTAATGTTTTGTTCTTCTAGAAAAGGCTTTGATAAATGGTTAAATATCCTAGAAGCCATGCAAAATATACTTCTATTAAAATATGCAGTAGTATTTTAGTTTAATATATATAGATTTACTTTACTTAAAGTAAAATTTACTAACTTTACATAAAAAATAGAACAAAAACTTTTATTGTAATAAACTAAGCGGAAGTCTTAACTTAGCTTATTTCTAACAATGTCAAACGACAAAGACTTTACAAGATCAATTTGTCCGTTCGTTGTTTTATGATAAATTAATTGTTCTAATTGTATACTTACCGGTCGACTGAATGAACAAAACGGTGGATACCAATAAAGCACAAGCAAAGAAAATTGAGTCAGTTCACTTCAGATATTTGAAAGGACAGCGGCTTGGTAGCCTTGACATTTATCATTTAATAATAATAATATTCTACTACATACGCACATCACCATCTAGTCCCAAGCTAAGCAGAGCATGTGTTATGGGTACTAGATAATGGATAAACATACATATATATATTTTTTTGTAAAATACATATATATTATAGATAGACACACCCAGACCAAGACAAACATCGATGTTCATGCACACTAATGTTTGACTTGAGCGGGAATCGAACCCGTGACCTTCGGCGTAGCAGTCGCTTACACTCCCACTGCGCTAACCGGTCGTCGAGTCAATTTCCACGTATAGCGTTTACCATTTACCAGTTAGGTCATTGGCTTTGTAGCCTTATAAACTCTGCAATGCTATTGACTTCTACTCAAAACAATATAATTTAATTTCGCCTTGAAGTAGCTTGGTAGCGCTTATATTGTGACTTGACTTGTCATTCGTAATAGATCTGCAAAGTTAGTCAATGTTCACAGAAGTCATATCTTGGATGGGTAATCGCTTGTGTGGCATTTATATATTTTTTATTTTTTATAGTAAAAGGTGGCAAACGAGCAGACGGTTCGCCTGATGGTAAGCAATTACCGCCGTCCATGGACACAAGCAACACCACAGGAGTCACAAGTGCGTTAACGCCCCTAGGGGTTGGGAAAAGGAATAGGATGAGGGAGAAGGAATAGGGGATAGGGCCTCCGGCACTCTTACACACCGAACGAAACGCAACAGTTTAAGTACTGTTACTTTATGTCGATTTTCTGTGAGAGGGTATTACTTCCTAGGTTGAGCCAGCTCATTCATGCTGAAATCAGCAAGGCTCTATTACCTTTAAATATCAGAGATCGCTACTACCTATGCTTTGGAGCTCACGCAAAGCCGTCGGATCCACTTTTTGCCTCAGGATAAGATTCGATAGGCACACGAAAAACAATTAAAAACTGACCATGAATTGACCTTGAAAAACATTTTTGAGCTCACCTCTGATTAAACAGAAAATGACGTGGCATGTCACGTACATATTTTTTTTAAAGACAACTCCCGCGTTAGGAGTAAATCCTGTTTCGCGGGGGACTTTACAAACATACAACCAACGGACACAATGAACACCCAGACTCGAAACAACAATTTATGGATCACATAAAGTCTCTCGTGTGGGAACCGAACCCACGACACTCAGCGCAGTGTCACGCGGCGAAGCGGCCAAACGTGCAGTCAAATCTCCCGTGCAGTCTCTATTAATTTTAGGGGTTTATCTTTTTTTAGCTTTATTTGCTATACCTATAGTGTGTGCTGTGCTTACCATTTTTATAGACCTATACATACTCACTAAAATTAATAATGAAGTTCATTTTCTACCAAACTATTAGGAGTATTTTTCTTCTTTCAGTTTTCAGAAGCCAAATATTTCGGCTCTATGATAATTTATACCCCGCAAAACTTAATTAGTATATCTGTAATATTCATTTTGCGAATTTCGAGAACGAATACCTACTAGTAATAGGGAAGTTTCCTGCAAGTGAAATAAATTATACAAGTATTTTTATCTAGTGAAACATGTCAAAATAATAGTAGTTTCATACATAAATTAATGTTAAAACTTTATTTAACATTTTTTGTCGTCAATTTATTCATAATAAGTATTCTACTTGACAACAAAACACTATGACGTCACTACGCCATATTTCATTGTACAAAACCCTCGGCAAAGGTCGTTTTTGACATTTCATTAAAAGTGCTCGATTTGACTAGTAGGAAACAACTCTATTTGACCTGCTTGGATACATGTCTAGTTGGGACGAATATTATCATGAGATACAGTTTGAGAGAATAGTAAGCAGTATAGGTAGTTTAAATGCTGATCGTAAAACTTGATCTATCCATGGCTCTAGCTCTTACGGCCCGGTCACGGCCCACAGCGGCGGGCGGCAGCGGCGAGCGTTTTCGATGAACATGGCGCGTTTACTGTGACGCGGCGCGCAGCCGTCTCAGAGTAAACGCGCCATGTACATCGCCCCTGCCGCGCTACTCGCCGCTTAGACAGATCTCGTGACCAGGCCCTTAGAGACACAAATTTGGCATGAACTCCATACAAAATATGCCAAATACGTATCTATAATTCATGTATAGATTAAATATTGTGACTAGCCGTTAGTGATCACATCGCCTTTCAACGCGTCTTGTGAGCCGAGTGCTATGAATTAAATTCGCATACGAGACAACACTTCGTGTGATCCACAAATAATGTTGTTTTATCTGTATGTTATTATTTTTCATAGACTCACGCCTGTATCCCCGAAGGGGTAGGCAGAGGTGTAACATTACACCCACATTTCGCCGTGACTTTTTAGGTCCCACGTAATCCATCAAAAAAATAATCTAATAAATCCCACATCACCAGACTCCGGGCTGCTACTGAGAATTCGGAAAAACCCAGTAATACTTTTGCCCGACCCGGGAATCGAACCCGGGACATCCGATCAGCAGTCGCATACGCTATCCACTGGACCACGGAGGCAGTCTTTATGTATGTATGTCCGTTATTCGAAGAACTGCAGAGGAGGTATACCTACTAAAAAATAGACCAGATAATGCTATGTAAATAAGTAATTGTACCTACCACATGAATGGATTTTTAAGTAGTGTAGTTATTTTTGACGTACATACAACGAAGGCAAAAAACAACTATCAGAAAGCCTGCCGCCATTTTGGAATATGTGTATCCTTGTATCAAAATGAAAGCACGTACGCTTTGCGATACAAATAATGTAAAGATTGAAATCTTCGTTGATATTCAGATAAAAAAATAATACCTCAGCTTGATATTCTGCTCTAAAATGTGTAAAGAAATGCATTGCTATATACTGCCAAGATAAATTAAATTGTAAAATGAGACATTTTACTAGTCGTATTAAATAATTTAAAAGCTCCAAGGTTTCTTAATTTAGAAATAGAATAGTGGATCTTATATTAAGATTACAAGAAGATAACTTATAAATGTTAAATTGACCTATTATTTTAATTCGTTTGTAGTAGTTTTATCAAAGTTATGATTAATGTTTGATGTTGCCATTTTGAGTTGTAGTAAATGTGTCTGATGACCTTATTTTCTGTCGCTTTGTCTAAGTTTTGAACACTACATTACTGAATAAGCCGTAGGCTAAAATAAACTAGTCGTTTTATTAATGAGTGCTTGTCCTTTAACATCAAAACGGGTGGAATAATTTTATTCTGTGCCTTGAAAATGTTGATGCTTACTGTGACCCGCATTTGAAAATGTATTATTATGGTTGAAAATAAGTTTCCAACCTATGTTCTATTCCTAAAAGTTTCCAACCTATGTTCTATTCCTAAAAAAGTTAAATTCCATGTTATTTATTTGATAATAAAATTACAATACTACTGGCATTATTCTAAAATAATATCACAATGGAGTCGTCATGTGCAATTTGGCATAGAAGTACCTAGGCTAATAACGTGTTCCTGAATTCAATTCCTTGTCTTAAATCGGTTTTAAGAACACAATAATAAAATTCAAAACAGCAACATCGTTAAAAAGAAACTTAAAACATTCCTATCAAAACGAAAAATCCGCCAGGCATACACAAAACGAAAAGAAAATAATTAATTCATTCACCAAAAACCGTATTACAATATTTTACACGGCAACATTGCCCCAATAAACTACCACAAAATGATTTTCACTCTACAATAATTCCGTTAGAAAGGTAAATTGAATACAACCCGAAAATATCCAATTAAAACCTGACTACGTTAATTAAGGTAACAAAAAACTTATAAATTAACTCGTTTCTTAATCCGGGAAGTAAAAAAGGCTTTTAGTTGATTAACTTTTCAGCATTACTGGAGCTTCTCCAAGCACCATAAATCAAGCATAATACAATTACAGCTAATGTTTGATTAAATACGGGAGGTCTGTGCTTCGGCTATAGAGCCTGCGAGTATCTTACAAGCGGTGATGGAAACTTGGTACTTGGTAGCACGGGCTGTTTTCGCAACTCCACGTCGTGGCGTATATTTTGCGTCCGTGTGGGAATGGTGTTGTCACTAACTGGCGGTGATGGGAAGCATTTGTTTACTTCAAATGTAAACAAATGGAAGAAACAATATTCTTACACAATTAAAGTGGCAGCAAGCCAATGTTTTTGTCATGTAAACTAGGTAGGATCTGCACTTTGATTTTATAGGATTAATGTGCCATGAGATAGTATTTTGTTCAAACTACTAGAATAACTTACACACAGGGCTATATTGTACACAGATTCTGAGTGAACCCATATTTTATGATCTTGCTATAGTTGAGTGAATCAGGCGTTACTTGGCGTATAAGAGATATAGGAACGGTATGGTCCCCAGGAAGAATAGTCGGTGCATACAGCGGGATACTGCAAGTATCTTCCTGGAATCCATACCAGTCCTATATCGCTTATCCTTTTACGGCCATTTTCTATATTCGAACCATACATGACTTTTGAGATTCGAGATTAGTGTTTGACATATTTTGTATGGAGCTTATGTCAAAAACGAATCTAAAATCTACAGATCTATCTATTGATCGAATATTGAATTCCGTAGTTAGAGGAGTTCGGTATTGTCAACCTTTTTCTATTGCAATAGTTGGGGTGGTCAATTCGTGGGTGCGTGGTGGGTTCCTCTTTCCTTCCATTAGGCTATGATCTAGTTTATGTAAAGCCTATGGCGTGATTTGGCTTGCGTTCGTAATAGGTCAGAGAAGTTAAGCAGCGCTTACAACGCTTTATAGCAGAGCGCTACCGTGCTTTGGAGGGTTCTTGAAGGTGTCGTTCTCGGTTCCTGTATCAGAACAAGAATCGTTAGGCAATGTGGGAGGCCTTTGAGCGGTCTGAACACCAGAGTTGACAACAAACTCACAGTATAAAAAGTTTAGTACACTTTAGACTGTGCCTTGGCAGTCAGTCAAAACGCAAGAATTTGATATATACAGATTGTTTCGCTGCTTTCATGGCCCCAACGTAGTGTTGTTCTACTTTGCTCTCATAACGTGATTTCGACTTTCTGAAAATTTATTGCCGTCAAACGTTTGAACTTAATTGTGAGTTGTGACTTATGTTCAGGTATACGTTATTGTTTTAAATGTGTAACGGATTCTTGTCAAATTGTTTGCTACCTCTGATGAATTCTTTGTACAGTGTGATTTTCAACGAGTGATTTTGCATGAAGTAGGTAGGTTGCATATATGCAGTGGATTTAATTGATACTGAACATTGGATGAAATAAGTCGATTTTTTACACACTTACTAACATTTATCAAGCAACGGGTCTATTTTCATTATTTTATTAATAAAGGTTATAACTGTATTACTACCTCTAACGTTATAGTGTGGGTATAAAAAAAGCATACCTGATATTATTAATAATAATATTAATATTCTACCATATTCAGCATTAATTGCGCTTACCTTTCAATATTTTTTTATTTTTGATGTTATAAATTGTAAACATAGTTTCATATCAATTCAAAGTAATTCTCCTAGATAAATGATTGGTCTCGCTCTGCTCTCGAAGCAATACCAATCATTTATATGTGTCGGGTCATCCCTTTCCCTCTAATATGGCGAGAGGGATGATGGCTGGCACATGCGTCATACTCGTGAACGGGTGCTACTTGCGATGACTGGTCGATGACGGTCTTGCGGGCTGGTATTAGATTTTAATAATTAACTGCATCATTTCCATCATGGTTCTGATCACTTTCGCGGATTGCCTGCATTATTAGGTATATATAATGTAAGTGGATGCTCCTGTTTCACCATGTCT
The DNA here is from genome assembly GCA_944739405.2 of Euclidia mi. NCBI lineage: Eukaryota > Metazoa > Arthropoda > Insecta > Lepidoptera > Erebidae > Euclidia > Euclidia mi. The sequence continues at coordinate 7,665,227 of OX123188.2, read as the reverse complement.
ATTCTGAGAAGGCTAACCAAAAGTATTATGCTTGAGTATTATGATGTACAGTAAATATATACAAGTGATATAGAAGGTGTAACAGTTGCAGCACCTTACAAAATGTAAATTGTGTATTATGCAAAACCTGGCGATGAAAAAGAGTGACCGTGAGTTTTATTGCCCGTTCTTTCTCATGGTTCTACCTATTGCTTTGTGAACGTGGCAGTAAATGTAAATGTAGAAGCATACAGTAATAATGTTTTAAATTTGAGTATAAGTAATTATTTTATAAATTTATTATTTTGACGTTCATAAGCGTCACATTGTGACCCAAATGAATAAAGGATTTTGAATTTGAATTTGAATTTGAATATATAATTTGTATTTCAATAAACTTCGTTGAAATGAATATACCAATCAATATATACATAATAGTTTGACATTAATGTATTCCAAGTCATGTAATAGGTACGCTAGAATTACTGAGAACTCAGTCAGTTTCAGTTCAGCGCTTACTAATTACGTAGAAAGACGGGCAAGATGCGCTTTTATCTTCTTCTTTCTATATTGAGTTAGAAATAAGGCTGCGTCACCATCAAAGATGAGTGAAGATGAGCGGTATGACGCGTTCACGAATAGTTTAAATTACGTTGAATAAGGCTGGCGGCTTTTTATTGCTTTCGACAGTGGTAGTTCAGTCAATGCCTGTAAATTAAGTAATTCCTAGATTGTATTGGTCCAATTTCTCAAAGTTTAAGACGACTGGTTGGCGCAGCGGGAGTGTAAGCGACTGCTACGCCGAAGGTCACGGGTTCGATTCCCGTTCAAGTCAAACATTTGTGTGCGTGAACATGGATGTTTGTCTTGAAGTTTCTATGTATAGTATGTATGTATTTACAAAAAAATGATATTATGTATGTTTATCTATTATCTGGTACCCATAGTACAAGCTCTGCTTTGTTTGGGACTAGATGGTGTTGTGTGAATGTGGTAGAATATTATTATTATAATTGCACTAATACAGCAAGCCTCGAGAAGAAAACTCAGCTTAGTTATCATCATACTGCCTTTCGAAGTCTACTGCTGGTCTATTCTTCTTCTACTTTACGTCACAATAGAATTGTGTTGTGTGTTTTACTGTGCTGATCACACCGGTACCGGTACCGGTGACGGTACTCCTGTTGACTAACTTACCAGATCTCCTCAGCAATAGTCACATCCTGGACTGAAACAAGAACAAGGCAGCGATAGCCTAGTGAAGATACCAACAGACTGCCATGCAGAGGGTATCGGGTTCGAATCCACGGCGCGCACCAATGACTTTTCGGAGTTATGTGCATATTAAATTGTTAATTATCGCTTCTCCCGTGCCTTGGAGAGCATGTTAAGCCGTCGGTCCCGATTGTCATGAAGATCTTTGACAATCGTTACAGGGCCTCAGAACTGACACTAGTCTAAACTATGGAATATCGCTATCCCTTCGGGTTGAGGAGGTCAGACAGGCAGTCGCTCCGTGGAAAAGCTAATATTCAGTCAAATCCGGTTAGACTAGTAAGCGGACCCAAGATTGAAACTGGGATAACGCTAAGAGGATGATGATGAGTCACATCCTGGACTGATGATAGGGTAAAATAAATAACTTCTGTAAACACTTGACAAAGTAAACACGAAGTGAGGAGTCATTTCATTTCATCTTTAGTGAAGACACAGGTTTATGAACATAATACCGTTGTTAATGAGTAGTCAGAGCCTTCGATATAGCTACACATGTTTGTCTTAATCGTCAGATAGTTTATGTCAGCTTGCCATTTCATCGAAACATACTGTTCAATAGGAATACTATGTTTTGATGAAATGAGGTATACAATAGCTGTTGATTGATAGGGATTGTTCTAAGTACACGTGTAGCGATACTGATACTCGCATTTTACAGGCGTGGTGGACTATGGCCAAACCTTTATATAAGGGCAAGGGACCTGTGCTTTATACTTGGACAGATAATAAAAGATTTGGATTATTCGTTTCGTTTAATCCAAATCGTTAACTGCCTCCGCGGTCCAGTGGATAGCGTATGCGACTAATGATCGGAGGTCCCAAGTATTGCTGGGTTTTCCGAATTCTCAGTAGCAGCTCGGAGTCTGGCGATTACGTCGGACTTAAAAATTCATGGCGAAATATGGGTATAATATTACACCTCTGCCTACTCCATCGGAGGTACAGGCGTGAGTCTATATAATAGATAATAAACGAGTGTGATGATGAACTGCTGATAGATTTGTATACGCATTCGGGTGCTACCCGCAATAGCGCAGTAGTAGTGCATAAGGCTTCTTTTGGCAAGGTTAAGTTGTAGTTCATGTTAGGTAGAGTATATAAATAAAATAATAATAATTCTAGCACAACTCACACATTATCATCCAAATTCGGCGGAGCCTGTATTATGGTTACCAGACAACTGAAAAACATAATTGTAGTTTTATATTCTGATAGCGCTTTCTAGGCTTTGTGAAACAGTCTTGGAATATCTCATGGGTGGGCAGAGCGACAGTTAGCATTTAGACAATTTGAAAAAACAAATTACTTCAGTTACAAAATTAGAAAAAAGCTTGTCATGTCTACCGATCCATTCGGATTTTTTTACCGAAAAGCTAAATCTCCAAACAAAATTAAACAACTTTATCATAACAAATCTCACTACAGAATAGTTTCCTATGTCCTTCAATATAAAAAGAACCATTGAACCAAAAAACTCGTTGAAACGACAAAACGGCAGAATCCGAATCAATGAAGGCACCATAATGTTTTCTCAAAACATATCATTCAATTCGGGACAAAAATCAAATCATGGCGGGACCAAAGTTTTGGGGCCGAAAAAACACATTCTTATGTCCAATGTGATTATTCGTCTTCAGAGAAACCAATAATTCGTTATTCAGAACTTTCTCGAAGTTCCCACTTGGAAATGATTTTCTTTGGACCGGCTTGTGACTTTTTATATTAATATTATTCTTCGATGGGATGGTGTCTCTAACCGTCGATTGTATTAACTGTGCTTTCAAAACGAATATTAAAGTCAAATTCTTGAGTTTTCTTTTTGTTTTTGTTCTAAAGTACTTAGCAATTTACATATCTTTGTTTCATTTGATGTTGTTATACGTTATTCTAAGAAAGCTTCGGTTTTCATAATGTTCGTTAAACATTCGTATTTTTATATTTGATATTAATATCGACATGCTGCTAAAGCGTGCTGAAACTTTATTTACGGAAATATATTTCGTAAACAGCATTGATTGCACGGTTGGCGTCATGGAATACAGTGCGTTTGGGGTAGTGGTTTACGTGACCGCCTCGCCTCTTGACACTACGCCAAGTGTTGTGGGTTCGATCCCCACACGAGACAACACTTTGTGTGATTCAAAAATAGTTATTTCAAGCCTGGGTCTCATTGTGTCCGTTACTTGTATATTTGTAAAGTCCTCCGCAATACAGGATTTAGTCCTAGTGCGGGAGCTGTCTTTTTAAAATAAGAATTGCTTTATTTTTTAATAATGTCTCTCGACGACCAGTTGATGTAGCGGTAGTGTAGTCAACTGCCACGCCGAAGGTCGCGGGTTCGATTCCCGCTTAAGTCAAACATTTGTGTGCGTGAACATGGATGTTTGTCTTGGTCTGGTTTCTATGTACTTATAATATGTATGTATTTACTAAAAAGAAAAAAAAGCATATACATATGTATGTTTATCCATTATCTAGTACCCATAGTACAAGCTCTGCTTAGTTTGGGACTAGATGGTGTTGTGTGAATGTGGTAGAATATTATTATTATTATCATCCTAGCGCTATCCCGGTTGCGTCCAAGACTTCCACATTGGTATTTTTAGTCCAACGATTTAACAAAATATTCTAGCTTAACCCTAACAAAACGTATTGAATACAAACTACACAATAAATATCAAAATAAACCGTCCGTTGGCACCACAGTGATCAATGTAGCGAACGTACCGGTGGAATAATAAATGAATCGAATTTAAATGCTAATACAAGTGCACTTGAATGAGTGATCACTATGAACTAATTACTTTATTGTGACCCAATACCATGTACTATGTGAATGTTTAGTGAAACGGGTAAATGTAAGTGTAACGTATCTGGCTGGATTGATATCGAAAGTACGCCTCTGTGGTCCAGTGAATACTGTATGTGTGGATACCGTCCCGGGTTCGATTCCTGGATCGGGCAAAAGTGTTACTGAGCTTTCCGAATTTTCAGTAGCAGCACGGAGTCTGGCAACGTGCCCGGTAACGGTAACAGACTCGACCCCATTACGCGGTAGGTACCTAATTTTCATAAAGGCGAAATGTTGATGTATATTACCTACACCTCTGCCTACCCCTTAATAGTAATTGTAGCCCATTTTTGATAGTGTTAGCTTGATAACCAGCACATTAAAAAAAAAACTGGGCGCCTAGTTCTTTTCGTTTTCGTGTGAGTGTGTGGCCAACACTCGTGTTGGAGTTTTCAGACTGCCCAAAGACCTCCGACATGTCCTAACGGTTTTGTCCTGAGATAAGAACTGGCACCGATAGCGCGCCCTCCGAAGCACGGTAGCACTCTAATATTAATGCCACACGCGGCCACCCATCCAAGTTGTGACCTGTGCAAGTGTTGCTTAACCTTGCCGATCTGTTACGAACGGTAAGCCAAGTCATACTATGATAAGATTAACGTCCTAAGGAATGTAATTTTAAAAGCAGTAGTGTAGCATACACACACATCTCTGCCTACCCTAGGAAGCGCAGAATGAGCCCGTGACTTTAGTTTTCACCGTGAAGAAAATGAAATAAGCAATTAAATTAGGATTGCCATTTCACATTCCTATGAAAGATATTTATGATAAGACTCACCGTTTAATTCCAGAACCTTATTACATACATACCTACATAGGCTCACGCTTGTTTCCCGAAGGAGTAGGCAGAGACAACGGAACGCCATCTGCAACAATCCTGACATATTTCTCTTGCTTCATTCACTATCATCAAATTCTCATGCCTGCTCTGCCCTGTTTAGTTTACTTCTAACATAAAACTTTCTAAAAGGCATAGTTGAAACTACCTCGTATTAACAATCAATTGATCTCTAAGTTGTTTCAAAGTTACATAGCATACGTGTATGCAAAACTCAAACAGATGCCAAGTGCTGTTATATAATTCACATTGAACCAATTCCAATGGAGCTTTATACGGATTACGAGTTAGTGCCTAGAACTCAGAACTAATGCCGATCGCCAATCTACGTATTAATAGCAGGCTATTTATAAATCACAATACATGTATAATATATTGTTTATAGGGACCTAGCCTGCAGCAAATGAATAAGTATTTTCTTTTTTTTTCTTAGAAACTTTTTGGAAGTTAGTTACTGTTAGCTGTGGACAGCATTTTTCAGACCCGTTGTCTAAGTCAAAATTAAAACACCTAACAATATTTATTCTAGTCTTCTTTATACAGGAATAGTAGAAAGAAAACTTAATAATTCTAGCCTACTCTTAAAACATTACACATGTAAACCCAAAACATTCAAAACACAATAACATAATTCACATCGCACTAAAATTAAAGCTTGACAGCTTCGATCGCACAAACACTGTCCCTCAAGACTGGTGCAATAAATCTGGTACGAATTGCTCTCCGTCCACTGTTGAAATACTGCCAGATTATAGTGCAGTGTTGTGCCTCAACTTAACTGAAATATATAGACTATATAGCTCAAGATATGTACAACACGACGCTTGCTTTTGGCACTTGTATAGGAGTATTAGGAGTAAGAGCAACGGCTCAATTTTCACAAGTTTTGTTTAGAAAATCATATTATTTCAGAGACTGGTTTTGCATAAACTTGTATTGCAACCGCTGGGAATTAGTATTAGAATCCTTGTGGATAACTGGATATTCAGATAGAAAATTTTAGAGTCTGGAAATACAATAAACATATAGATGAAACTACTGGCAAAGAGCTCAGATATTTACTGAGAGGCGCATTTTCTATGGGCGCTCTTAAGACAAACTTTCTGTGACAAGAATTGCCGCTTGGCGGCGTGGCAGTCTCGCTGTGATAGCTCTCTCTACGAGAGCAAGAGAAACGTACGTTGCTCGATGCTTAACTGCGAGAACAAGAGAGACGGAGAACGACGCCAGCGCCGCCAACGGCACAAACTACGAACTAAACTGGAGACAGACTTGGAATCAGCACACGAAATCCTTAAGAACTGCGCTTCTATGCAAATCTGTATTCATTGCTACTGGGCACAAGAAACTGTTTGTCATGTATGTTCCTTGGTGTGTATAGGGCAGCACCAAGAGAACTTTTGAAAATATATCTTCTAAGGCGATAAAATCTCCCTCGGTAGAGCACCAGGCGAAGTCTATTGTAATAATATTCTAAGACATCAATAGGTAATGCCATGATCAAAGCCTTATTTACAAACAGCCTTAGGATACCTTACAAAGGTTAAATATATACTTACTATAATATTATGAATCTTTGATCTCAAACTAGGCAAAGCTTGTACCATGGTAACCAAATTATCGATAAACGTGTTTATAATTCTTAAATACTTACATACATACATAGTCTCACGCCTATATCCCCGAAGAGGTATGTTGCTACACCCACTTTTCGCCAGATTTATTTTAGTCCCACGTAATAGGGGGCGAGCCTATTGCCGTACCGGGCACATTACCAGACTCCGTGCTGCAACTGAGAATTGCCTAACGGAAAAACCCAAAAACACTTTGCCCGACCCGGGAATTGAACCCGAGACCTCCCAATCCCACGCGCAAATTATTGCCGCGAGACCAACGAGGCAGTTACTTATTGATTTATAAACATTATAAAATGAAGTCCCCGTCGCGTCCTGTCTGTAGGTCTGTATGATCGTGATAAACTAAGACAGTAACGTAACAGTAAAAAAAGACAACATAAGAGAAAGATTTATCCAATTTGGTGCAGTCGTTTGGAAGTTATGCGCATACAAATTTTTCGGTGATTCATTATATTTACATAGACTGCCTCTGTGGTCCAGTGGATAGCGTATGCGACTGGTGATCTGAGGTCCCGGGTTCGATTTCCGGGTCGGGCAAAAGTGTTACTGGGTTTTTCCGAATTCTCAGTAGCAGCACGGAGTCGGATGATGTGCCCGGTAACGGTAATGGGCTCGCCCCCTATTACGTGGGACCTAAAAATTCATGGCGAAATGTGGGTGTAAGATATCACCTCTGCCTACCCCTTCAGGGATACAGGCGTGAGTCTATGATGAATGAATGAGATTACGTTGCAATACCTTAAAATTGGAAAGGCTTATATACAGCAGTGTACTTTCTCTCCTAATAGATCTAGTGTTTCAGAGTAGTTTACACTTAAGTTGGTGCCACGAGAAGATAGACTTTTTGTAAACACACATTCAGGGCTTCACAACTTTTTTTCAAACAGTTGTGTTTTAGATTTTATACTTTTTGAACAGTCTTTTTTCCCAATGCTTAATTAAAATTTAATGCTTAATTCAATTTAAAATTTAACAATATAAATTTAAAAACATAGTATCAACTATGTTTTTGAATTTATATCGTTAAATTTTACTGAAATAAAAATATTTGATTTTGTGTTTGAATGGTCGAATGTTCATAAATTTGCCGATTTATTTGTCGTTTTACACGTAATTTATTCTGTAAATTAAGGAAAAATAGAGTATCATGTATGTTAATGATAGAGTACATACATGTTACTCTATAATGGACATTATTTTTTTTAATCATAGACAATAAATCATTTGCCTACCTATCCTAAAATATTAAATTATTGACTAACAATGAATAATATTACAGATAACTAACTAGTACATTGTATAAAAAATTCTAGGTATGGAGATTTTACGTTATCTGTGAATGAACTCGTCAGAATGAACTTAAACAAAATCCATTAAAAGTAACGGTAGTCTGAAAACGCAATTTCTTTTTTAGGTACAAATAATTTTCTGCGCAACTAATAGTCTGCCACCTGCTATTCTGCACCCTCTTTTTCGAGATGCCATACGCGGGAAAAGCGCTGAGATCCTATAAACTTGTATTTAACTTTACATTTACCCCTTCTTGACAACTAAAAAAATTAATTCTGTCCTCTGATAAATGCATGTTAAGCCCAAGAATGTAACATTTCAATGAACTAACGCCAAATGTTGACATTCTGGGCGTCAGTACCTCAAAACATTAAAAGATCCTGTTGACAGCGCATAATATCGATAAAAACCCGATCCATAGACATATTAGTTTCCAATGACACGTATCTAGGTATGTACAGTTGCGCTCATTGGATTTGACATTATTTGTTTTTGACAGAACTATCGCTACGTCACTTAATAGAAATTCTTTGTTTACAAAAAGTCTATGTTCTCGTGGCACGGACTATAGACGTGGTCACGAGAGCCGTCAAGTGCTCGGCCACAGTGAAAGGCGGGCGCGGGTGCGGGCGCGATGCGGGAAACTCAAACATATGAAATTGAGGCCAACTTTTGTATGTAAGATTTTGTGTTGCAGCCACTGCATATAACATTTTTTTTTATTCCGAATTTGAGTTTGCGTCCGATAAGGAGTGTAGATGTCTGTATTTTTTATATATGTTATACATAAAAATGATATTAATTTACATTAAATAAAAAAAGAAATATATTGAACATATTTGTTACCCATGAAAAATAAATAATATTATAATTAACGCTAATATTACGGCTTACGTGGGGTTATAAATGACTCTCAAAAGGTTTTCCCAAAAGCATAACAACACAAACTATAAATTAATGCTCCATGCTCATGCCTCAGAAAAGGCAGAATCGTATTATACTGCTACCTACATTTTATCGACTACATTATTAAGTCTTGCATAAGAATGTGCGAAGCCATAGCTGTGCTGTAGTCACGGCAACAATAGCTGCTAACATGCATTTTTACGTCCTGCGATAAAATAATTGACGTCAATATCTTAATACACACATCAACAAAGTCTAGGGATATTTTATATTTCATCAAATATCTAAAAATCTATGAAGAATTTTCTGATACAGTAAATAGAAGAATCATAGATTATTTTAAGGTCTTTAATAAAAATAAAAAACATTTCGTGTTTTTTTTTGTTTTAAATAAAAAAAAATAATTTTTTTAATCATCATGGAAAATTAGTATGATAACAACAAACATTTCTTCTTAAAAAACTATTAATTTTAATAAAAATGGAAAAAATCTTGTAAAATCTAATCATTAATAATTAGTGTTGCCACCTCTTACATTGATTACACATCGACATCGATTGTTAATACTTAAAATTAAATTGTCAATGTCTTGCTGCGGTATGAGGTCCCATGTCCTTTGCAAGTGTTCGTAAAGTTGTTGTTCAGTCGTCAAATTTGGTGGAAAATCTCTCAAAGCTTTTCGTTGTAACATGTCCCAGGCATGCTCGATAGGATTTAAGTCGGGCGACTGTGCAGGCCAATCCAAAACTTGAATATCGTGCTCTCGGAGAGCGGTCGATACCAGCCGCGCCGTATGGCAAGGAGCATTATCGTGCATGAGTAGAAATTCATGGCCTATTTGAGTTCTGTGTGGGACAATAACGGGCTCTACTACCTCCTCGTGGTATTTTTGTGCAGTCATGCTGCCTTGGATCCAAACGAGTTGGGTTCGTCCGCCAAGACGAATTCCTGCCCACACCATGATTGTCCCGCCTTGGTATGGTGGACCTCCTGAGGGTGCCGTAGACGGCTAACTCTCGCTGGAGCTCTCCAAACGCGTGTTCTTCGTGAATCCGGGTGAAACCCAAACCGGGACTCATCGGTGAACAGCACCAAAGACCATTGTTCGTCACTCCATGGTAAATGCTCCCGAGCCCACGAAAGCCGCCGACCGCGATTGCCACGTCGCAATGCTGGAACACGCAATGGTCTTCGAGCATGAAGATCAACTTCATGTAACCTTCTTCGCACGGTTTGGTCGCTTACCAGCAGCTGGTGGTCCTCCTGGAGCCTTTGCACTAGTTGCAGCGCTGTGATATTGGGTTGTCTTCTGGCGGTCATTTGGAGAAATCGATCCTGTCTCTGCGTAGTAACACGATATCTACCTGTGTGCTGTTCGGCCACATCTCCAGTACTGCGATAACGTGACCACAACCTTGATATCACATTTTGACTGGTATGTAGGGCCTCAGCAACGACGCGTTGAATTGCACCATTTTCTAACATGCCCACGGCTCGTAACATTTCATATCGACTCAAATGACGACGTGACATGACTTTTAAAGTTCGTACGTCACGTTAAATTAAAAAAGAAAAACAATTAAAAACCCTTTTCATTAATAATTATAATAAAACAGTTTTAACTTTCTTTAATGTAACGAATTACTAGCAAATTTGCCGCCATATTTTGTTTATTATTTTGTTTTTTTTCTTTCCATGTTCAAATTTTGAAAATAGAATAAAAGAGGTTTTAATCTGTATATAAACTTTTTGTGGAAACTAACAAGGTTCTAAACTATAAACTCGTAAATAATTTAGGATTAAGATATCCCTAGACTTTGTTGATGTGTGTATATAAAATCCTTGCGTTACTGACTGAAAGACACGCTACAGCCGAAACTATTGGGCGCAGGAAGCTGAAATTTGGCATGTATGTTCCTTGGGGACCGTAGGGGTGCATTAAGAAGGGATTTCCCGAAATTCCCACGGGATCGGCCAAAACGGGTATATTTAAAAAAATTGCAGGCGTAGCTGCTGGCGTCCTCTAGTATTTTTATAAAAAGATAGAAGGCAACGATAGCCTAGTGGCGATAGCAACAGACTGGCATGCAGAGGGTATCGGGTTCGAATCCACGACGTGCACCACTGACTTTTCGAAGTTATGTGAGTGTTAGTAAATAGCTATTATCACTTGCCCCGTTCCTCGGCGAACACGTTAAGCCGCCAGTCCTGGTTGTCATGAAGATCTTTGACAGTCTTTATAGGGCGTCAGTAAGTTCTAAATAAACTAACACTAGTCTTAACTATGGCATATCGCTATCCCTTCGGATTGCGGAGGTCAGATGCCTATCTGACCTCCGCAATCAATCGCAGTCAGCAGAAAAGCTAATATTCAGCTAAATCCGGTTAGACTAGTAAGCAGACCCCAGGTTGAAACTGGATAATGTTAAGAGGATGATGATATTTTTATAAAACCCTTTAACATAGAGCAGCTTATTACATATTATGATTCGTATTTATGAAGTAGTCGAATATTAAATAAATAATAAGGAAAACAACACCATATCTATGCAAGCTGGAATACTGAGTCTAGGATTTCTATATTACACTTTTTCATGAAACTATTCGGGTCATCATTAAATTGGAATAAAATAAATAAAAGCAACTAAAATGTCTCTTGACAAGTAAGTTCAGCTGACTTCGCATGAGGATAAAGGGCTTCATCGGCAATCATTACATTAGTTTCGCAGCTGACTAGTAAAAAAATGATACATGCAAATAGCCAAAATAGCCCATAATATACCTACTATATACGGGTATACATGAAACTACAATACAACCAATGTGAGCTGATCTATCTTTAGACGACAAAGCTTTAAAAGGGTAGGTCATATAATTTTGGGTTCTTAGTTTGGCGTGTTGAAGTGTGTTTATATTCTTTGAAAGAATTTTGTCACTCACGCTAGCGTACATTCTGTTTTCTACAAGAATCACAAACAACATTGAGTCGTAATTTATTTACTAATATCATGTTATCAATGTTTATTTTTATATAAAAATTGTGCTGATCTGACTTGGCTTGCCAACGAAATAACAATAGCACATTCGCACACAGAAGATCATACAAAATTCGTTCTGTCTACGGTGCGAAATTTCCAAATATTATGTATTGTACCGTAGCAGATGGTTATGAGATCAACCTATATTCTGTGTTTCAGGTTTCTGGACTCCATTATTTTAGCGAAATACAGACATTTCTTCAAACTGAGATATTTTCAGAAGCGTCTTTTGCAGAATATCCACACTAAGTGAGTCGGCGGTTACACCCGCGTTATTTATGACGATTTTTCCTCACCCTATAGACACATATATAACACTATTATATTTTTTACTCGAGTCAATTAGTTCCTGAGATTGCCGCTTCCAAGCAAACAAACAAACTCTGTGGCTTTATAATATTAAATAATATTAAATAAGGTAATATAGATAGTAGCGCATTATTTCCAGCGCTAATCTATAAAATGTATTAATCAGTACCAATCACACCCTTCAGCGCATATAAACAACATTTTGTACATCCACATGTGTGAGTGAATGAGTTAGGAGTGAAGAGTGTTTTCCCAGCGCTGCGTCCGGCCGCTGTGACCCATATACCGTGCCCAACCATAAATTTTGATACCAATTGTTTTCTATAGCTGTTCTATTGTCTACCATTGCATTTATTTAAGCGGCAATTTTGTTAAAATTATTCGAGTTTTCTGTTTTATAGGTGAAATAAAGGTGATTTTTATAGACTTTATATTCATTGGGCAAGGTTAATTAGCGAGACGAGAAGTTCTAAGAAGGTTTTGTTATGTCTAAGTCTATTGTGTCTCTATTTGCTTGCCATAAATAGTAACTTTTACTCTGTGAATATTTTTATGATGTTAATTTAAAATACAATGACTTAGCCATGCACAATGTCGGATACTATATTTGCCGTTACAGGGACTCAGGCTCACATAACTCGAGTAAATCACATATAACGACTGGTTGGCGTAGTGGTTTAAGCGGCCGCCTCGCCACTTGACACTGCGCCGAGTGTTGTGGGTTCCATCCCCAGACGAGACAACACTCTCTGTGATTCATAAATTGTTGTTTCGAATCTGGGTGTTCACTGTGTCCGTTAGTTGTATGTTTGCAAAATCCCCCGTGACACAGGGTTTTAGTCCTAGTGCGGGAGTTGTCTTCTGTGCTAAGTGCCACAGAAAGTTTGACCCATCCAACTGTTTGTAAACATTTACAAGCCACTTCTGCCTTCTTGTTGACTACAATGCTGTCTACTATGCTAGTTAGACGGCTAAATAATAGATCATTTAAAAATACGATTTTATTTTTGGGTAGTAATTGTAAGTAACTGGTAAACAGATCAAAAAATTGGTACTGAAAGTAAGCATGAACAAGCTTCTTATTTTTAAAGCTTGTATATCTTATCTTATACTTATACATAAAGCTGAAGAGTTAGTTTGTTTGTTTGGTCGAACGCGCTAATCTCAGAAACAACTGGTCCGATTTGAAAAATTCTTTTAGTGTTAGATAGCCTATTCGCCAATGAAGGCTATAGCTTATATAACATCACGCTATGAGCCAAGGTGGCGGAGCAGTAGCCTTTAATAGTAGAGCAGTAGCCTCATCTAGTGATAAATATTTGTAGTATCCTGCACAAAATGGGCTTGACAAGAACAGACGTTCGCATGGGTATAGATTTACGAAAATAAAATGCCTCAATATACTGCACTGTCTGTCTTTTGTGAGAGAGACATCGATTTTCCTATTAGAAATTCTTGGAAACAGAACAATGCTTTATTGTGAGTAAATTTTTTGCTTAAACATTTAATTCCTATATTCGAAGCTAGAAATTGATACAGCAAGCAAACATTTTATGTAACTTAGTATAAATATTTTAAACAAAATTTTTGTATTAAACATTTTTTCACAAGTTTAAATACATATTAATGAAAAGATATAATTATTTTCAGGCATATTTTTAAACAAATCTTGTCGAAATCGTTGCTTTATTCATAAACAAATTATGCTTATTTGTACATATTATCTTACATCCCAATAACATCTGAGAGTACAATCTTAACATAAAATAATACATCGAAATCACAAGCTTGTTCAAAATAAAACAACACACAGCAACTCCATAATTCGTTTTCTTACGTCTTGTCGTATAAGAAAATAAAACCACGGATCGTATACACATTTCGCAAAGTTATTTATGTATGTAAATCCCAATTTTGCGAGCTATTTGTCTGCCTTCACTATATATCCGCGGCCCGACGGATCGTCCGACGTTGTTTCCGCTTGCTGGCCAAACACGAATTTAATTTTCTGCTGGAAGGAAAAATATATTGGTGATTCATTAACGGAGCTGGTTGGCTACGTGAATTATAAGCAGAGGGATTAAATCATACTGCTGGTATAAACGGTAAGGTTCATGTTTGTTATTCGGTACCTTTTTGTTTATGAATCTTCGCAGTAATCATATTAAATATTATCAGAATGTTTGCTACACCATTTGAGACGATAATAGATACCCACTCTGGTGAACCTGCAAGTTAAGGTGTTTACTGTTGAAGTTTTACCAAAAGGGATTTTACAACCATAGATATGGTTTAAATTGTGCCTAGCATTGGAAAATATTGTTCAAGCATCATATTAGGGCGTTACAAAATTTTGTATATAATAGTCCTATTATATTGGAACCGAAACATAACTGGCGAAAAGTGGGTGTGTACACCTCTGCCTACCCCTTCTGGGATAAAAGGATAAAAGGCGTGAAGTTATGATAAAATTATGTTAAATTTTGGAAAGTTGAAAAAAATATTTATGTTTAAAATTAATTATTTCCATACTATTAATTATAATTAGTGTATAATATTAATAACTTTACGATATCAATAACACTAATTTGGGATACTAAGCGGTAGTACCTGTTGTTTTTTGTTATTTCACAGAGTGTTTGCTCCTTTAGCCGATATCATGATTGTAATAATAATGTTACCTGCATCTATAACAATGTATTATGAGACTGTTTGTCTGAATAAATTTCGTGTGCCCGTAATATGCCTAAGGGCGCGTCGCGGTTGGTATAGCACTGAATAGTTTTCATCGAAAGCGTTCTTAGTTCTTAGTGTATGGTAACCAATGACAATTAACACTGAAGACGAATAAAAGGCGATGAAAGAAGTCAAACGGAGACGGCTAATGACGATATTGTAGGGGTCATACTATGTACGTGTAACAATTCGCAGAATTGCAATAATGTGATGGCGCGACGCGAGCGGCAGTTAGCCTCTCGCCTGGAGCCAATTAGGACGTTGTACGTAACTTTGGATAAATATATCGATATCAACATCTATCATTTATCTCCACCACCTGTAGACATAGAGGGGCTAACTCACACTGGTGACCCCAACGTGATCTGAACACGCAATCTTCTGATCTGGAGCGTTTTCGAGTATGGGTTTTTAAACTAAACCCCCAGGGCTCCACAGACCGTCTACATCTGTTGACATCTATCGCTGTCTTTTTTATACAACTTGGATCCAGAAGCTTTTCATTTTCAATAAATACTAAACGAGTAACACTTGTTCAGCATTTGATTGCAACTAGCTATTACCCTCATTTTCAAAGCCTTGGTTTCAATAACAACATTCATACCGTGCATATGATTTTAACTTTGGTGGTTCTGCAATAATATGTCAATCAGGACATGTTTTTTTATAAGCATAGATAACTAAATAACAAAAAGTCGGAGCTAGCAACAAAATGTTCAGTGGTGATAAACCCAAATAAAAACTTTTTGAGACTCCATACTGACATAAAACATGTAGTGTATTGTTATTATCCTGAACAATCCCAGTCGTATTTTCCACTCTGAAACTTACGACATATCCTTCAATCAGATCACGAATCACTACACAAGACAAATCACCACATATCATATAATCTTACAACAAACCCACCACAGTCTTCCATAAAAACCAGATTATCCTCATATTTCTCGCCACGAAAATATCTACAAACATTAGTTTTCACATAACAATGTGATATTATTCACACCAGCTATTTATTTGCCGCTTCTAGCAGTCCGTTACTCTGTATTACCCTGTTGACATGTTGTGACCAAAGTAGTGATGCATGGATGTTGTCCACGATTGTTTTCATCCTAACAAGCTCTTTATATACTACTGTATATATATATTTTTACATGTATTTGTTACAGCGAGATAATGGAGAGATATTTGTGATAACTCAAGGTTAAATATGAGTTTGACCTTGGATTTTATTGATTTATATTGTCCCTGTGTATGGGATTTGTCATTCTGTTTGTATGAGATTCTCTTTTTTCTACTTTGAGATCTTTAGCTTGGACTTGGCTATGTGTGTGTGTGTGCGTGTGTTGTTTGTGTGTGATCATGCATATGTTTACGTCTGATAGGGATGCTCTTTGATCGTGATCGTTATTTATTGTCCGTTATTGTGATGTTTGCAATATTACGACCTATTTACGTTGTTCTACTTACTTTGCTGCGTCAGCGACTAGAAAAGGATCTTCATCAAATTGCATTTATTTATAATGTACAACTTAAGTAACTTCAAAAATGGTTGTACTTTTGCTTCTTACTCGTCAATTCTGTTAAAGCGAACCAGTTATGATTGAACTGACTTTGTTGGTTAAGGAATATCTGTGCTTATCTTAAATTTATAATAAAATTATTGTTGCCCCGTGCCTCGTGCACATGCAGTTCTTAAAATCTAAGAGTAACATAATTATATTTATTTATCCATTAAGGTATAAATTTTCTTGATTCGATGACGAAGTTATAGCCTCCCCCAAGATTCTCCTCGCAGACCTATCTTGAGGCGGCCGCGATAAGTTTTTATTTACATAAACCGCTGGGCATATACCAAATGTTTATGTCCAAGTCATCGTCCTCTAGCGGCCATTTTCAATATTCGAACTATAGATAGATCAGTAGATTTTTGATTCGTGTTTGACATATTTTGTATGGAGCTTATGTCAAAACAGAATCTAAAGTCTACAGATCTATCTATAATTCGAACATTGAATTCCGTAGAAAGCCTATATCAATCAAATGTTTTGTAGGTTTTGATTGAGTCCTTTAATCCACAATTAGACTGCGAATTCACAAACGATGTAGGTGGCGCTGTTGGCGAATTATAGAAAATAACGTGTAATGACCGCTAGGTTTATAAATAAAAATCCATTAATGTACTCTGTATCCAACATCTTAAGGAAAAAACACCCCGGCTTATATTTCAAAATTACTTTTTCGCCATTCACATCAGCTACAAAGATATTTCTTTGAAGGCATGTATTTCTTTGATGGACAACTGAAGAAAGGAATATTCTTACACTTCCTTATACCTGTATTTCGGAGTGAATTTTTGACCTTTGAAAAGGAAGATGGGTATTAGATTAGATGTAGTCATCGAGCAGGAAGGCAATATTTCTGATAATAAATTGCATATGTATGTATGTATGTCGATAACTTATTCGTGTAAAGTCAAAAATTGGCGTAAGGTTAAGCCCTAGTCGTAGTAGATGTGCATTGAAACTTTCGTGGTCAGCGCGGTTTCGCGTTTTTATTAGTTTCACTTTTGCAATACACAAATTGATAAGGCAAGGTTTTTGTTTGCAATGAAGACCTATCAGAGAAAGTGTGATAAGCGCAGTCTATAAAGGCAAAAAATACGTGGTTGAAAATGCGGTATACTGATAAACATTGTTTTCTCATGAAAATTGATTCAGTACTTGCCATGCTAATAACCAGTTATTTACCATTCAAAATAAATAAAATGGTT
Source organism: Euclidia mi (assembly GCA_944739405.2). Taxonomy (NCBI): domain Eukaryota; kingdom Metazoa; phylum Arthropoda; class Insecta; order Lepidoptera; family Erebidae; genus Euclidia; species Euclidia mi. The sequence continues at coordinate 7,647,592 of OX123188.2, read as the reverse complement.
TTAGTTGCGTTAACCACTTAGGATTAAAGTCTGCTTGACAAACTAAAATACATTAGCAGTTATTGTTCTCCGCTAATCGCGTTTAACTATGCCAATAAATGTAGCTGAACGTCTTAAAGTGATTTAAATATTTATAGCCAGAGGCACGAAGTTAATAATTATTCTTGACCTCTCTTAATTCATTTGGTTACATTAAATATTTAGTGTATGGTGATAAGGATTACTTAAAAGCTTTTTGTGATTTCCAAATATAAATTGAGATAACCTCTCGTATTGTGATAATCATAAATTACCTAAAAATGTCTCGCGATTTGTGAAAAAAGTGTCACTCAAACGAATCGTGCTAATTTCAATCTCAAAAACATAATGAGGCATAAAATTCTCTACATAAGCACACCAATTCTTAGACTTGATTTAGAATATTGAATCCAGCTATTTATTCATAAAATATTAATTATATTTTAAGAATAGTAATAAAAAATTAACTGATATTATTCTTAGAAATTTCTTACTATCCATATTTTGTTCAATACACCACGAACTATGTAGGCTGAATGAACTAATAATGTTAGATACAAATTATTTGTCATACAAAATATATGTCCAGAACCTCTCTCCCAACATGATAATGCCAGAGCACCTCCCACGGTAATCTCAAAATACAGAAACCTTGCCACCGATTTTGTTGTCTGAAGTAGTTAAAGCCCTATCTAGTATGAAGACAGATAAAACACCTGGTGAAGACGGAATTACTGTCGAACTACTCAGAAAAGGAGGGGAACCAGTTCAAAAGTTTCTGGTAAAACTTTTTAATAAGGTTATGTATGATACCCGTAGCCCAGAACTTTGGAAAACTGCCATAGTCACCATCATACAGAAAAAAGGCGACGCTTCCAAATTAAACTACCTACTAACTACCGTCCTATTAGCTTACTATCGCAAATTTACAAGCTTTTCTCTAAGATCCTCACAAATCGGCTTACGCGGGAGCTTGATGAAGCCCAACCCGTAGAACAGGCGGGCTTCCGGAGCGGATACTCAACCATCGACCACATACACACGGTGAAGCAGCTAATGGAGAAGTACATACATACATACATAGACTCACGCCTGTTTACCCGAAGGGGTAGGCAGAGGCATATTAAACGCCCACTTTTCGCCAGTGTTTTGATCCCACGTAATAGGTGGCGAGCCTATTGCCGCTTATTGGGATATTTTGTTTCCCAGAGCCTCGTCCGTTGATCGGCAGGTGCACCACTTGCAGGTGAGGTTGGCTTGGGAACCTAAGTTCTTGGTGGGAACCCTATGCACCAATATAATGGAGAAGTGCCACGAATTTAATCAACCCTTATGCATGGCCTTCGTAGACTATGTAAAGGCGTTTGATAGCGTTGAGCACTGCCGTATTCCATGCCCTTCATCGTTGTCACACCGATTCTCGTTACGTGGGTCTGCTCCGGGAGCTTTACACCTTAGCCACACTGCAGGTCCGTGTACATGATTTGACCAAACCAGTTCTGCTAAAGCGAGGTGTGAGGCAGGGAGACACCATCTCACCGAAGATTTTCACTGCTGTCCTGGAAAACACTATGAAAAGCTTAGAATGGGACCACTGCGGGATTAACACCAATGGTGCGTTTCTGTCCCACTTAAGGTTTGCAGACGACCTGATAGTATTTGCGAATAATCTCAAAACTCTCCAGAATATGCTCCAAGATCTTAACGAAGTCTCATTAAAAGTAGGTCTTAAAATGAATATGACCAAGACGAAGGTTATGGCAAATGATCTATGCTGCAAAAATTCACCAGTTTCTATTGACGGTGAAAAATTAGAACTAGTTAGCTGATATATTTACCTTGGCCATAATCTATCCTTTGATAAATATCATCAGAAAACTGAGATATCAAGGAGGATTCAGCTCGGATGGGCCGCATTTTCAAAACTAGATGACATCTTAAAGTCGGTAAAAGTTCCTCAATGTTTGAAGACCCGCCTCTATAACAGTGTGTTTTGCCCACAATGACCTACGGTGCCGAGACATGGACGCTCACACAAGAGGCAATATACCGAGTGAGAGTCGCACAAAGAGCCATGGAGCGCTCCATGCTTGGTATCCGTCAGATTGACCGAGTTCCCAACATTAAAATTCGGCAACGCACAAAGGGGCAGGACACCTGGCTAGACGGGGTGATAACAGGTGGAGTAAAGCCGTAACAGAATGACAACCACGGATGAGGAATAGAAGTGTCGGCCGTCCCTTAGCAAGATGGGCCGACGATATCGTTGCAATCGTGAGCCGAACCTGGACGAGATTACCACACGATCGAGGGAAATGGCAAGAACAAAGAGAGGCCTATGTTCAACAGTGGACTCAATCGGGCTGTGGATGATGATGATGACAAATTATTTCATCTCTATGTATGTATATTATTATGAAAATTTGAATGACGTCTAGCTCAAGGTATTTATTAAGGTTTATTGCTTGCTAAAAACAATTGGACCCATTAGGTGGCGCTGCATTCGATGTGTAAACTAATTTAATTTTCGGGGCAGGCATCATGATATCTGTAGATCCGCTAAACTGCTGGGAACTTAATTTTAGAATACGGAAAAAGAAAAGCATTTAACTCTATGCGGATTTTCATCAATATTATAAGAAATAATTTAAATTTAATAAGATTTAGACAACAGTATTAAATCGTTAATAACTGTTAAGCTGAAACTTTAGTCGTAATGAATGACTGGATTTAAAGCTAGACCCAAAACTAATAAGAATGTGTGCAATTTAACTTTGTGATGGACAGCCTTACACAATAAGTGTTACGCACGTCTAGTCTCAACAGCAAAGTCATACGTCTACTCACACAATTTGTATGAAAAGAGAGATAGGCGTTAGTCCCGACCAGCGAGACAGCCAGCCAGCCTGATCAATTTTGAGAAGAGTTATCTCGAACCACAAAGACGTTGTAAGCTGATACACCCATAGCTACATTTGTTATTTCCATTGTTGTTGGGCCTATTGTTTTTTTGCATTTTTCAGTCAGTAAAGCGGTGTGTTTTGGCAGTATCACTGCCATGCTACCTACTTCTAATTTAGTAAATAAGAACATTTCATTGAATAAAAAGAAAATCCATGAGTTTCTGCCAGGTTCTTCTAATAGCCCTACTATCCAATAAAATTTCTTTCGATATTCAGAAGTGCCACATAAAACTAGAAGTAGAAATAAATTTATAAATAGTGATGATGTGAACCTGTTTTAGTGACGCATATAAAAGTTTTGACAGACTCAGAAAAACATCAATAACTGACTCGAATTGCAAAAAATACGCTTCAGTTACCAACCATCCTATTATACCACCTGTCGCTGAAATATTCTAACTTTATACCATTTAATAACTATACGAAAAACACAACAGTTTGTTTACAATTCTCTATTTTATTTTGACAAACGGTAGCACTATTTGGAACGTTTGGAGTTGCGTTTCCGCGGTCAACTTTACGCGTTCAAATTGTGTCCACTTATATTGAATGCGAAACTTTTGTATGATACGCTAGTTGGCAATATTGTTCACGGAAAAGCTTAGGTTTTATTTTGACGGGTATATTTTTATTTTCTAGTTTCATTTTAGTATACAGTTTTTATAGTAAAACTAGCAGTTTCCCGCATTTTATCTAGCTTCAATTTAAAGCTAGAAAGGGATTTAATGCAGATTACTGTTTGAAAATCCGTTGATTTTTACGGATTTTCACACTAGCTTCTGACATTTATTTAATCCCTTTGGGCACGCAATATTAAACATAGTTTTCAAAATTAATGCCTATAATATTCAAGGAATTCTCGATCCAAATGTCATGATTCTAGCTCCAGCAATTTCTTCTCTGCGATGATATGTCATTGCAGTAAAGCATTATGAATATTTTTTCTAATATAAAATGTACACATTAATCTGCATTTGCAAAATATTTAAGTAATACAATATAGACATACTGTCTACTTATTCACCTAAAATTATTTCAAGCAGTGTGCGATGATATAAAACCCTATTTTCATTCAATGTTACTTAAATAGTAAATCAGAATAAACTGTTAAATCGTGCAAAATAAGACTGTATCGCGGAGTCACTATAGGCACGTGTGCTTGTGTGTGTTAGGCACCTGCAATGGCGATCAGCTGAGCGGCGGCGGCGGTCAATACGCTGAGTTAATTTTCAAAGTGCATGATGTCGAATTTTTTTTTAAACTTTTAGTGACTTATTTTTTTATTTATTTGTATTCAGCTATAGTAGTGTATTAACCCCTTAAAATATTTTGCAAATGCAAATCAACACCCTGTTAAACTGCGATTTAATAATTTTTGTGTATCCTTTTAATATTTGTAGAACAGCTAAACAATATTCTTGTATAAAAACCACATTCATAACATAGCTTAAACAGTCCATAATCCTTTGCCAGCAATTGGGGCTATATATCGCTTGAACAGGTTCAAACGAAATGTTGTCACAATAGCCTCTAGGAAATCATTAACTTTAGCAAGGATATTTTCCATAGTCATGTTTACTTATGCCAAATTTCCCATATTTCAAAACATCTGCTTTGAAAACATGTCTACATTCATAAGCATAATACGATAAAGAATGTGAGTGACGTCGGAGAAAAAATATTATACTCAGAAAAATATTTTGTCACCTTCACTTGTTTTCGTGTTTGATGGAAATTTAGGTGAAGGCTTTCGTTGAAAACAAGATGTAGTCAAGATTTGGGGCTCCTGGGCATATAACAATAGCGAAAAATAAAAAATTGGAAAATAAAGTGCATGATTTAAACAGTGTTATGCTGTAATCTATTTGATGTGCAAATTGACACAAATCAAATAGTTATTAATTTATTTACATATTCCATTTAATATTCTATTATTGACGCATTTGAAGCCTCCGATAGGCTGTCGTGTGATAGGTCCATGAGCATGTGACGATATACCAATTTAGATTGGATTCAATGAGGCTTTGTCGAAAGGGACATGTAAACAGAAACAAACATGGCGCGGCCAGTGACGATGGTTACCAAATGAAAACTTTAACTGAGTTATTAATTTCAGGTGCAAATAACTAAGTTGTCACGTTCTAACTGGTTGATCCAACAGCCACCAAAGTATAGACAGAGCGATATTTAAAACATATCTTGCACCGTTTAAATGAAATAGAGTCCATAGATGGACAATTTCTTCTAATGGCTACATATTATTTTCTACTTACTTGCTAAGCCCACGGGCTTATAGAGCGATGTTATATAGCTTGTAGCGTTCTTAGATAAGGGAGCAATATAACATAAAAATAATTTTTCAAATCGGACTAGCAGTCCTTAAGCTTATCGTATTCGAATAATCAATCAAACAAACTCTTCAGCTTTATATTCATACATACATACATAACCTCACGCCTGTTTCCCCAAAGGGGTAGGCAGAGGCATATTAAACGCCCACTTTTCGCCAGTATTTTGATCCCACGTAATAGGTGGCGAGCCTATTGCCGCTTATCGGGATATTTTGTTTGCCAGAGCCTCGTCTGTTGATCGGCAGGTGCACCACTTGCAGGTGAGGTTGACTTGGGACCCTAAGTTCTTGATTGAAACATATATTTATATTAAATTATTAACTATATAAAATACTAGATTAGCTTGCGGTTACACCCGCGTTATTTAAGGCTACTGCTCCGCTCCTGTGGCTCATAGCGTGATGTTATATAGCCTATATCCTTCTTCGGCAAATGGGCTATCTAACACTGAAAGAATTTTTCAAATCGGACCAGATTAGCGCGTTCAACCAACCAAACAAACAAATAAACTCTTCAGCCTTATATATTAGTATAAAATAAGTACAGACTGATGTGGTACTGAATAACACTTTAGTCACATAGGGGTCTCCATTCTGCCCATGCTTAGATGTCAAGTCATCATCCGATTAAAAATAAAGATATTTCATTAGGAAACACATTTCTCGTTAAGTATTTCACAATTCTCTTGACCTGGTACCAATTTATTTGAGGTCGACGCAGTATGTTCTTCGTTTCCATCCAATCAGTTACGCCTATTTGTTTCAGATCAATTCTACTGTGCAAGAATTCCATCCATCTTTTCCTTGGCCTCCCTCTCCCTTTCTTTCTCATTTATCGATTGATATTCGACATACAATCTAAATGCGATAGTGAAGTAAGATACAGATTATAACAATTACCAATATGCGGATGCGGATTTATTTGTCCAATAACTGTTGATGCTTAATTTACCATAAACTATTGATTTATTTTGTTAAAGGTACCCAGGTATCATACGGCCTGTATTTGCTGTTTCGTATTTTGCTATTGAATACAATATTTTGTGTTTTATACATTTTCTGATTTATTCAACTTAACTCCTTCAGTGGTTCATCCTAAAACTCGTATACTACAGAACTATGGATAGATTAAGCCCACCTCTGCCAAAATCCAGAGAGATCAAAGCGTGATGGCTCCATTACAGCTTTTAATAAAATACCGCTGAGTCAGCATTCCGTTACACTAAGAAGCAAAATCTAACGAAAATCTCGAAATTACAAAATGTTATTTCACCGGTGGCACTCTCGTCCATAAAGGCTTTCGGGCCATTGAGCAGGCCGCAGTGATAAATCACCTATACATTACACCTGTACGGTGACGTAAGCGAGAAAAAGACACACCTACGGGAAAGAAAGGGACGGCGATGTAAAATTCTATTTGTTAATTGGGTTCGATAGAAAATTGGTTAAAAGCATTGTCGAAGCGCTCCAGATATGCCTTTGATTGCATGTCGCAGAGGAAATATGTAGGAAGGGCCTATTAAATTCTTAATGGCTCTCGATTATCGTAAACGGTTCTCGTCGGTATGCTGTTTGCATATTAGATTCCGTTTTAAGTTGTACAGGATGGTGTGGTCAACTTATTGTTCAACATTTCACTGTTGTTACTCACGATAAAAATAATTTGTAGACTTGTTAACCTAAGTCTAAAAATTATTCCGTTTCTTTACAAACGTGAGGAAAATGAACGCACAGAATACTTATCCAGATTCAAAATAAACATTTATGTAAGCACTCTAGACTCGGTAAATATATTGTGGAGGCCAACAAAGAGTTGAAAATAAATTTACGCCATTTAAAAATCACATGTAACCGCGAGCTCGTCAAGTAAAAGTAAAGCTTTTCTCTTAGGTTTTTTTTTATTCAAACCAGCAGGTACAATATGCTTGATAGGTACTTAAAGTTTGTTGATAAACTTTGTCTAAAAGCAAGGTGGTTTTATTACATTAACTTTTGAAGACTACAATCTGTATAAAAGTTTTTAAACTTCCTTGATAATTCCTAGAATAATTAAAATGTTTATTAGAATATATACCACGCATCGTTATTTTAGACATGCTGATATGTTAGTATTTACAATTTGTAAAGTCAAAAGTACCTACCGAAACCATCTGTTAAAATGATCATTTCTCTCTTCAATAAAATGTCGCAGCACTTACGGTTGCCTAAATAGTAATTCTTCTGAGACTCCGGACTCGATTCATCATCAGCCCTTTACACTGTCCAACTGCTGGGCACGAGCCTCTTCTTACTATGAGAAGGGGTAAGGCCATAGTCAGGTTGGCAGACTTCACATGTCTTTCGAGAACATTATGGAGAACTCTCAGACATGCAGGTTTCCTCACGATGTTTTCCTACAGCGTTTAGCAAGCGATAATTAACCATTTAATACGCACATAACTCCGAAAAGTCATTGGTGCGTGCCGTGGATTCGAACCCGAGACCTTTTGCGTAGCAGTCTGTTAGTTTCTCCACTCAGCTATCGCTGCCTGCCAGACTCGATTAAAGACTTCAATATCGGCAATAAAATGCCAATAAAATCTTCCACATGACGGATAGGAACTTACAAAACGAAGCAACAACACAACTCCGCACGAGCCTACAATATTGCATTTACACGGTCCCTCTACATCTATCTCGTATCAACGCGGTACAGTCGAGCACAGTAGGTGTATAATCTCAGGGGGAAATGTTGCTTCGCAATCTCGCACAGTTTAACATCACAATGGCACCCTCCACTGTGTACAGCCGAGCACAGTCACCGACAAAAGGCATATTGTCTACAGCATCGACGATCGCTACTTCAGTTAGCTTCGATTGTATTCGATTGTTTTATAGTGGACTGTGAATTTTACTTTTAAATGAGAATTTATTGGTATTGTTAAGTGCACAGATGAGCAAAGGCTGTTGATGTTATAGCAGTATAAAAGCCTTTTAGGATAAACGTCATCGGAGCATCATCTGTCAAACTGATTCTTTGTAACTTTTATAGTAGTATTCGGTCACGGTAAATATATATTTTTATAGACTCTGCCTGTATGCTCGAAGGGTATGGATAGGCTTCGATATTACACCCTCATTTCGCAATGTTATGAATATTACGTCCCACGTTGCAGGGGGCGAGCTTATTGCCGTTACCAGGTACATTGCCAGAATCCCTGCTGCTACTGCGAATTCGGATAAACTCAATCACAGTTTTGTTCTACCCGGCTACCGAACCCGGGACCTCCCGATCAACACACGCATACACTATTCACTGGACCACGGAGGCGCTCACAGTTAATATCGCCCCTTTATTGGTAAAACCGATTATCTACCGAAAACTAAACTTGTGGCAATAATGATTTAAAAGTTTGACAGAATAATTATGTAACTAAATTACATATATCTTACCTGCAATCATGTAATTATAATGGAACAATTAATAAAGTATGTTTGTAAATCATAAAAATAGAAGTACTTTATTGATAATGCTTAAAAAATGCCAAACACTATCTTCAGGGAGGTCATTTAGTTGTTTTTTCCTGAATAACGACATAAGCATATATATCATTAATTAAATCACTTGGAGCTTATCTTAAAGCTTCACTGTAACCTTTCGAAGAAAGTAATAAGATACCAAAAATAACTGTAAAAATAACACTCTGAAACATTCTACAAATTGAAATTTTCAAAATGATAATTGGTTTTGCTTGAGTAAAATTAAGAATTGTGGTAGACTATCTGCAAAATGCTCATACAACGAACTACAGCAAGCCTGGTCTATTTTTATAATTACAAAAATACCAAATAATCATTACTTATCTACATGACAGTAAAAACTGAATAAAGGAGGAAAATTATAAGAATGATATATTCTTAATAACTAGCCGATATTTTCTAGGACTAGGACGATATTTTCTTTGTATTTTCGAAATATTCTGTTGAATTAATAAACAAGTACGTGACCCGATTACATCGACCCATCCTTTTCAACAAAAGTCGATAGTTCAATCTATTTCCATCGCAAAGTAATTCACAACTATTGCTGAATAACCACAAAAGCGGTCCATCCACACTTTTAAATCGAAACTATTTTCATTATAAACCAACGTATTAACAATGAACTTGAAGTGCGAACGAACAATGCTGACGAATCAAAGTTTGATTGTGACAACCCTACTTGTGTCCCTATTCAACTAGTAATTAATCAGGACGAATGACAGGGTCACCCCTACAGCTTTTAAATTAATATTGAATTGATCTCATCAATATTATAGTCTGAATATCTGTGAATTATATTTAATCTCAATAATATTAAAAGATCTGCAGGTCTATTTAGATTAGTTATGATGCTTACTCAGGGTGAATAAATATTTGCGTTGTTGGCAAATCGCCGTTATGTATTTTACGCAGATTTTTGCTATCTAAACTTTTTTTAACACTCATGTTTTTAAGGTATAGGTACATAAGAATAATTAGATAGCTTCCTAAACATGAAAAAAGTTGTTACACAAAAACTTATTACGCCTTACATTTGTATCACAAGTGACACTGTGTCTTGCATCATTCAAACCATCTATTGTCACGGGATCGTTAATGTGGTCATACTAGGATGGCGGCATCTAGAGATGAGATATCTTCTTCAAAAAGGAATTTCTTCTATTAAAAAAAGAAGCTCTGCACTAGGATCTTTTCGCCTTCAGGCTCTACTCACATCATCAGCCTTTAACAGTCCACTTCTGGACTAGGCCTCTCCTTTGAAAGGAGGAATTGGCCTACTATACCACGCTGGCCAAACGGGTTGGTATAGGGTTTGTATCAAGTTTTCCTTCTCTTACAGTGGTGTTCTCTGCATAATATGCTCCATCTGTCGGCTCTTACGACACCCATGGGATGATATGGGGTGGTGACAAGGCTCTACTACCCACACTAAACTGAAGAGTTTGTTTGTTTGATTGAACTGATACTGTTTACAGATGAAAAGCATTTCAAATGCATCAAAGCATAGGTAGTAATAGTCAAACCATACAAACGAATCGAAAGTTCCACATAGATGGAGTATTCTGAAATTCGCACGTGTAAATTTTAACTGTGAAGGGGTATAGTTCAATATATCGTCGATATTAGCAATTTACATGCAGTATCGGTTAAAATGGATGATGTACGATCACTATTTACAATTTTACACGTAGAATTCACAGGCCCGTTATTGTTTCAGGGAAATTTTTGGGCTAGTGGAATGAAACTTTTTACGCTTGGTGTTCGTAAAGGGTACTTTATTCTCTGTGTTGCGATTGCTGCTGTAAAATAATGATTCTGTGTTGAATGGGTTGCTTTTTAGAGGGAAGATCGATTTTAAGAGGAAACACCACGGCCGTTTTTCCATAGAAACGTAGTCTCCTGTTTTCTCCCTGGATAATGCTAGTAGAGCAATTATTTTTTTCCAAAAGATGTATGGCCCCGATTGCCATGTCCCTATGTTTTCCTTTTTCTCATAAATTAAATATTGAAAAAGATATGAACCTTCAAATATCTCAAAAATTGGCCAGATTTTTCGCTGTGTTCAAACATCCAAAAAACAAATTTGGCTAGATTATTTAAAAAAATGAAAACATAGGAACACGGCCAAAGCCTTTCTTTAATTTAATATGAAAAACTAGGTAAATCGATGAAGTTTTGGAGAAGGAATCAGGGGAATACGAAACGTTGATTTTGTGTACATTTAATAGGTATTTTTGGTCTAGCAGTAGCGTTGTCTCTATTGCGCTCTGCGGGGGGAGGCTTGAGGCTGCGCGACAGCAATAGATTTTACAAATACCTATTTTTCAATTCTCTCGCCCGTAGTGTTTCCTCTTAAATACCATATTTATTTTAATTGGTACGCATATTTAAGTATTCAAGCATAGAAAAAATATATTAGCAAATATATACAGCAAAATTTTATTAGTAACTCTATTCTTTACAAAAATTTAGAAACTTGGTCATAAATTGTGAGCAAAGAATAGGCTTAGAATTTTATTGTTCACAATGTTCAAACTTTGCTTTCACAGTGCTCGTCAAGTGAATCTTCTTTAAAAAGATTTCAACTACACAGGACGTATAGAAGTATTTTTAAATCAGCATATTAGATTAATATCCAACTAATAAAACGGTTAACAATAGAACTAAACTACAATATATTTTATAGTAAAAAGACTTAAGACATTCAATGTTCTGAATTCTCCAACACGTCCATCTAGCTGTCTTTATAAATCTATTAGACGAATCTGTAGACCCTTCCCTCTTTGAACTGTGCCCTATAAATCGGGCGCCCTTTATCAGATCGGGACATAATACTGTCAACAGCAAATTGTAAGTACCATTGTACTCTGAGATTCCCTTCGAGGGATTAAACTTATAAAAATAAATATTTTCTACTACACTATGTTGTGCCTTTGGGTACTATTAAATACAGCTATCTTGTGAACCTATAAAATGTTTGAATAAAATATACGTGTCTTTCTATATTCTTACTATACCTTCGTACTCCAGTGGATAGTCCGGCTGCTGATCAGGAGGTCCTGGGTTCGATTCCCAGGTCGGGCATAAGTGTTATTGAGTTTTCCCGACTAATTCTCAGTAGCAGCACGAAGTCTGGCAAAGTGCCCGGTAACGGCAATAAGCTTGCCCCCTATAACGTGGGACCTACAAATTCATAACAAGGCGAAATGTGGGTGTGATATTTACACCTCTGCCTACACCTTTAGGTTAAAGGCGTGAAGCGCGAGGCTATAAAAAGTAAAGACTTTATTCTATATTTTTAAAAGAAAGGTTTTTTTTGACCGTGTGGTTGACGGCATAGAATACAAGTGTCACCACCCCCTATCTTCCCGTGGGTGTCGTAAGAGGCGACTAAGGGATAACACGATGAAAATACCATCTTTGCGTAGAGACGGAAAACTCGACATCAAACTCAATACGACTGCCTCGTTGCTCTCGCGGCATAAATGTGCGCGTGGGGAGGTCCCGGGTTCGATTCCTGGGTCGGGCAGTGTTATTGGGTTTTTCTGTCACGAAATTTTCAGTAGCCGCACGGAGTCTGGAAATGTGCCCGGTACGGCAATAGGCTCGCCCCTTATTACGTGGGACTAAAGTATATCTGGCGAAAAGTGGGTGTAGAAATACACCTCTGCCTACCCCTTCGGGGATAAAAGGCGTGACGTTATATATGTATGTATGTATGTTTTGTTCTCTGTAGTTTCAAAAGATCATTGTACGATAATTGAATAAACAATGAGGGATTAAATTGTTAAAATTGGAGCTAAGGGTCGCCTCTTGCGTCAGTTGGAGTTAGCTACTTCAAGTTTGATATCTACTAGAAAGTTCGCTTTGAAGATACCTACCTACTTGTGAGTGTCGCAAGTATCATAAATGTGATTTTAAATCAATAGCATTGTCCACTTAATATAAATATTATATTAAGTATTTGATGAATTGAATTATATGAAATGTATACAGATATATGAATGACTATAGAGTCATTCATATATCTGTATACATTTCATCGTATTTCATAAAACTCCCTTGCTTCCAAAATACTTATACAGTCAACGAGCATTCAACAAAATACGCTACACAGGAGGGTATTTTGTATTGAATACAGCATAATACCACAATAATACTAAGGAACGCATGGCGTTTGTCATCAATTCCGTGGCAGTTGCCTTTGTGAATTACAGAGAATGGTATAGATGTCTTAGTATATCTCTAGTGATTGATTTATTGGCTGAGTTGTGTTGATATCCACTGTTGTCTTCTGTTGCTAGCCACTAAGGCTGTGTCCGATGCTTGTAAAGAGTTTATCTTAAAATGTTCAAGTTTAGGAATATGTAAGGGCATCGATTGTCTAGTCGGGACTGACAGACTGCTACGCACAGGTCTCATTTCCTGCACGGCGCGCACCAGGGACTTTTCGAAGTCAAGTGCATATAGAATTGTTAATTATCACTTGCTCAACGGTGAAGGAAACTATCGTGAAGAAACTAGAATGTCTGAGAGTTCTTCATAATATTCTCGACAGAAATGAAAAGTCTGCCAACCCGCACTTGGCCAGCGTAGTGGACTTGGCTTTACCTTTCTCATAGCGAGAATAAGACGAACCCAGGAACGGGACAATGTACTATTAAATATACCAACCCTGTATAATTATGTTTACCTACAGGCTGATGATGATGAAATACTTATTTATCAGTTGTCTTATTAACATATGCTAGCATAGCCAAAGCTACTGGCTAACGGACGTTTAAACGATCGAAGTGATAATATATTATTATTATGTTCTTGAACTTATATAACACTAGCTTTTGCCCGCGGCTTCGCACGCGTTAAATTCGGGGTAACACAAATCTACTTTCAGTCTCAATTTGCGTGAAGACACTCCTGATTACTCTAAAGACTTCAGAAACAATATAGGATACAAAATAACTCGTTCAGAATCCATGACATTATCTACCGAAAGGTACATAATAACATCACTTTGCATACAGACAAATGTCAAAGCCATGTTCCAATACATGTCCAATATTTGTATATCTATGAAAACTTTCGCATTTATAATATAAGTTGAGAAAATCGTTTCAGCCGTTTAAGCGTAGTATATCATTATTAGTTTCTAATAATATATGCGAACAATGTAAGCACCGTGCACAATATGACATTATGTATGATGTGACAGTACTGACAGTGATATACGATAGCACATGCGCACTCAATTGTTACAGCGCATGCGTTCTTACTTCCAAGATGTAAATGTGTGCCGTACTAATTTCTACCCTCCCTGCAATCCCTCCCAGTAATTTTTTTGCAACTTATAATAGCCTATATCCGTCTTCATTGTCCAATCTATCTTATATAACATTTCAACAAAATCGGTTCAGCCGTTTTAGCGTGAAAACGGAACATACATACATACGAGTACATACACACTTTCGAATTTATAATATTAGTAGTGATAAAGGCCTTCATATTATAGAGAGAGCCTGTAAAAAACACGAAGCTACACTTGCAGTACGTATAGGTAGCGCGAAAGCAATTTTGCTGGTTTCGTTTTAACGACAGGGCCAAGATGGTGCCTTCGTCCAATTCCAAAATTTCATTTTAGTACCGGCCGGTTCAAATTTCATACCTTTATTAGAATTTCGGTTTCATTGTAAATGAGAATGAGCATATTGCTTCGATGAAATGAAACAGAAATAATGTGTTACTTGTATGTATACATATTCCGAACTGAATATTTTTTATTATTTATAGACTCACGCCTGTATCCCCGAGGGGGTAGGCAAAGGTGTAATATTACACCTCTGCTTACCCCCTACAATAAAACAGAGATAACGCGAGACGTCCAATTTCGCGGTCATTGGAAGATAAGGCTAAACTAGCCTCCAAAAACTAGGTGTCCTCAATAAAGCAAGAATATGCTTCACACCTGTGCAGCGCCTTTTGTTTCACAAAGCTCAAGTTGGCCCGGCCCAAAGATGGCAGCAGTACTCCATGTGGGGCCTACATGGAGTACTGCTGCCATCTTTGGGCCGGGGCACCACAATACCAACTGCTTCGATTTGACCGCGTCCAACGTCGAGCGGCTCGAGTCATCGACGACGCGGTCCTTACAAACCGGCTCGACCATCTTGACCTGCGTAGAAATGTTACGTCTCTCGGCGTTCTCTATCTATATGTTTGGTCTGATACCCGCTGCAGAGTTTCACCACCGTACAACTCGTCACAAACTAAAATTTCACCCTCACTACCTTGATGAGTGGCGTTCTTTTACCGTACCATTCACACGCCATTTCCTGCCTCGTACGACCAAACTGTGGAACCAGCTATCTGCAGCGGTATTTCCAAACCAGTTCGACATTGGAATCTTCAAGAAGCGAGCATATTCCTTTTTAAAAGTTAGGCACTGTGATCCTTCGAGCATTGCAGGTGTCTATGGGCAGCAGTGGTTACTTACCATCAGATGACACGCTTGTTCGTTTATCTTCCTATGCTATAAAAAACAACTACAAAAATATAACTATTACAAATTGGTTCAACAACAGGCATCTTCTCTAATACCACATTCTTTAAAGATTAATTTTACTAGGTTTGGTCCTCACTCTGATTGTTGAAAATAAAATTAATCCAAAGGTGATTATTTCATAGATTTTATATAAAGAAATAAAACTTCTGGAAATACCATATATAGCTTTTAAATTCGGCAAACGTTTGATCCGGGTGCTCGACCCCTTAAGGGTTTTACTTTCATATAAACTATTTTTTTCCTAATCCACATTAATCTCCATTTAAGCTGCCTACAATTGTAGTTTAAACCAGTTTCCAACTTTATTTCATTCGGTAACTTATTCCGCCATCAATTTCCGACAACAACAAAAACGCAAGTTCGTTTCTCAATAAAGCAGCCGCAACGGTCCGATAAATATCTTGCGCGTACAAAGTCTTTGTCTAGGCCTTCAAAAGGGTCATTCCCATGTGAGCTATCACAGTTTTTCTCCCCGTGCATTCCGTGGAAGCAATTTATATGGTAAACCTTTGTAAATGTACACCGTTGGAGATAAGACGCTGCGTAACCGCTGGGTCCTGTTGAGGGTAGAAATTCGGCAAGTTTAAATGTCAGGCCCTAGAGGGCCCTTCCTAAGTGTTGCCAGATATTGCGCAGTCTTATCGAGCTATGAATAATCGGACCAAATTTTTTCTGTATATGAATTCTGCCGCAACTAATTTTGGAAGGGTTGAGTGAAATGGTAATGAGTTTCCAGTTTGCGTCGCTGGATTTTGACGATATTTTCTGTGATGGAATTATGTGGATCGTCAAACTTTTAATTTGTTATTGTTGTTTTCTGCATTAATTAAGTTTCTGAACCAGTAAAAGTTCAAGTACACGTTCACATGGGCAGAACCTTTAGTTTTTATCACATATTTTGACTACGCTTGCTTGTTTTGTTACAAATAAAAATAATAGGCATATCAAAGGCATAGTTTTTTTTAAATATGTAACTATACAAGATATTGCTACAGTCATAAGCAGTAACTAAAACAAATAAAAGACTCTTCTACTACATACGCACTCAATATATGCCTACTATACATTATAGTTATTACAAACGTATTCTAACATTGTCAAACATTAAAACTTTTCCCTTTTCATTAGTTTTTCATATTGTATTTACATTATATTTATCTCTTATTCAGATAAGACAGTAATAATTATAAGAACCCTCAGTGTCAATAACACCGAGTAGTCAAACGCTTTATAACTTCGACGAACCGACATTTAATAAAGAATATTTTATCAGGGACCACTTGGGTGATTTCTTTATAATTTGAGCTCGAAAATGTCCGTCAAAACCTTTGGTGGCAACCTTCAAAAGCCACTTTATTCCGGTCTCTCCTGTCACGAAAATAATAAGACCTTCAGAATTAGAAATAGGTAATTGTTATACTCACTGGCAGGGTGCTCTTGAAAAGCGGGTTTGAAGATACCTGGTTTTTAATGAGAGGTTCGATTGGCTTTTAAGGTGGCCATTATACGCTATCGCTGGGTTATTTAGAGTTTCGTAATAAACTCCTGCAATATCATTATGGAATTCTTAAAAGAGATCACCATCACCGCCATTCACTGGATCACAGACTGCCTCCGTGGTTCAGTGGATAGCGTATGCGACTGCTGATCGGAGGTCCCGGGTTCGATTCCCGGGTCGGGCAAAATTGTAACTGGGTTTTCCAAATTCTCAGTAGCAGCACGAAGTCTGGTGATGTGCCCGGTAACGTCAATAGACTCGCCCCTATTACGTGGGACCTAAAGATTCGTGGCGAAATGTGAGTGCAGTATTACACCTCTGCCTACCCCTTCGGGGATGGAGGCGTGAGTCTATAAATAAAATAAAAGAGATCACTGTTGTTTTCAAATCTT
The DNA here is from genome assembly GCA_944739405.2 of Euclidia mi. Classification (NCBI taxonomy): domain Eukaryota; kingdom Metazoa; phylum Arthropoda; class Insecta; order Lepidoptera; family Erebidae; genus Euclidia; species Euclidia mi. Next base: position 7,630,290 of record OX123188.2, on the reverse strand, counting down.
TTTGAATAGATCAGTGATGTTTGCATAGGGTGTATAGGGTTCCCACCAAGAACTTAAGGTCCCAAGCCAACCTCACCTGCAAGTGGTGCACCTGCCGATCAACGGATGAGGCTCTGGCAAACAAAATATCCCGATAAGCGGCAATAGGCTCGCCACCTATTACGTGGGATCAAAACACTGGCGAAGGGTGGGCGTTTAATATGCCTCTGCCTACCCCTTCGGGGAAGCAGGCGTGAGTCTATGTATGTATGTCAGTGATGTTCTGACGAAAAGCGAGTCATAGGTATTCAAGATAGCCAGTATAAAACGCGTATTAAAATTATATGATTGGTAATACTAGTACACGTATTCATTCCCTATTTAGTGCGGTTTATCTACAGATGTTTGGTTGTTTAGAATCAATATTAGCGATAAAATCGTTATTACAACAAGGATTTGTTGAATAACTTATCCGACAACTAACAGAAATACCTAATAATATTGTAACATTCTTGAAGACCAACAAGGCTAATCTCTCTTTACACCTTATCCAAAGCAATCCAAACAGAATCGTCGAAATAAATAAAACATTTCCATAAAACATTCCGTGCAAATTAAATTAACTATGAAGGTGGAACGTAAAGAAAATAGCGCGTACCTTTGTCGAGTTCCCGTTTATTTAATGTAAGCTCCCACTTTAATGATACTATCTCCGTAAAATATGCACCAAGCATCTGTTTTGCAGTTTGAACAAGACTATTTCTTCAATTAATTAAGGTATGCAGGCTAAATTCAAAGTCTTTGAATACTTTTCCTTGCTTGCTGTTTGTGGCTTTTAGTGAGTTTGTTTTAAATGACAGCCTTTGAATTTATTATATGTAGAATACTGGAGAGCTCTTAGACTACAGAGATTATGAGATGTTCCCTATATGTTAAGTGCCTGCTATTGCTGGTTATTTTTTGAATGAATGGAATTTGGATTCCTCATCCATATGTGGTATTTGGGTTAGATCCTCACATGGAGTAAATAAACTATAACCACAAATAGCTTTTTCTTTTTTGACGAGAACGCCATTAACATATTATATACGTTTTAAGAAAACAATAATACCGACATTCCCCTTGCAAACTTTATTTTAATTATTTTCTCTAGTTTGGTATAGGTATAAAGTAGCCAAAATAAGTATTGAACAGTTATTATCTACTACGTATGATCCTCGAGATAATTTATACCAAAGATAAAACTTCGACTCAATCCATACAACTTTTAACTACGATTTCAACACATTTAAATATGTAAGCAAATAATCCCAGTCTATAATCTGGATGCGGTATTTAGATAGTGTAACAAACACAATCAAAGTACCACATCCAGATTAGTCCATACCGTATCCTCGGGACGTCTCTTTGTATTCGACCATTGAACAACAAAAGCTTATATCTCCCAAGTGTTGTCGAATATAACTCTGTATTTTGCACTCGATACTCGTACTATAATCAGGGGATCAATATCCATGGTTTTGGGTCGTTCTGATGAAGCTGATAACGTTATGGGTAGATTTCATAGAGAACGTAGTAAATATAGATAATTTATTATTAAGATAAAATGTTTGTAATTTAAATTCTAGTTAAAGATTTTAATTAAAGATATGACAGAATGTCAACTTATTTAAGTACTAGCTACTTATTTAAGTAGCTAGACTTTTGTAGAACGTTACACAATATTCTCACTGCCTATCATGCGCTATTTATAGAAAATGATTGCACCGTTGGCACACGTAACAATATTATGTAACTCTTGGTGGCTGATAAATCATTTTCCATTGTGATATCAAGTTTCAGGTAATACAAAATTGAATCAAAACGAAGATAAAAGACTGATACCATAGAGTGAGATTCGTTTTAATATCCAACAAATATAACAATGGATTAAGCTCTACGCATACATGAATAGATATACCACGGGCGATCACAACCAAAAAGCTTTATGGTGAATAGTGTTTCCGATTTCTTAGCACTTTTTTTGCGCTGAGAACTCAGCAATCTTTTTAATTACTCTTTGTGGAAAGGTACTAGGTTTCCAAAGATCAACATAACCGATTTGCAAAAATAAGTATTTGTAAAGTAAGGAAGTGCTGGTGCCCTAATCACACTATTCTTTTCTTTTGTTTCGTCGTTTCTGTATTTGTTACCTAAGCATTGCTTTTTCAATGTATTAGGCACAAAGGCTCGCAAGTTTTCTCATATCACCAACTGAGTCAAAATCTGCATGGCTTTTAGTAGAAACGAAATACTTATTTACCCCTGGCTGTATAAAAAACAGTAGGTATGTAAGCAGAGACTCCGAAAGTGATTCTATGGCTGCATTACAGGAAATAACACTGAATAACGTAGAACATTGTGATCTCGGCCCTTTTATTCTCTCCCAAATTGTCCTTTTTTTACTTTAGTTCCTGCTCCGTGCGTAGGGTGACGGAGTAAGTATCGCCTTTGATTCAGTTTTTCCAATTCAATATGCGATACCAGTGTAAAAGACTGGGCGTTATATAAAATGCCCCCCGGATTTCTGTAATATGGTAATGAGGTGAGTAAAATTTTAAATGTTTTAGTACCTTTGTTCGTATTGTAATATTGTAGCGTTTTTTTGGGTGCCTGCATCGGGTTAAGATTATTGAGGTTTTTGTAAAAAAAAAATGTTACATAAGAGTACTTTAAGGATGGAAAGATGGTCAATACTATTTTTTAAAACCAGAGGAGTTCGCTAGGTAGACCTCGCTGACTTATACCTTACCGTGTGTGTGCTGACGAAATGGCTACTACGATACCTACTACGAGGTCTACTCGAACTGCGGCAAAAAACAACAGTCCACCAAAATAAAATACAAAATTAGGCAAAATATTATAAATTAAGCTGCAGACATAATCTATTTATTTTTAATGAGCTTTCCAATTAACTAATAGCCTCTTAATAAGAATCAAACCTAATAAAATCTACACAAACACGGAAACGTAAAACCTATCAAAATAATGTTAAAAAATATGAAACTCGATCACGTGATTGACGTGATTGCGCCATTCAAAGCGATATACGAAGTTAAAACGAGGTGAAACATGTAGAAAAACGAAGCATCGCTTCCACTCGGCCGGTACATTTAAATGGACATTTGCTCTGTGACTTTTATGTTAATTTGTTGCGGTATGCGGTAACGCGGCGTTTACCTAGCGTTCACCGATACCCGCGGTCTGATTGGCTGGCTCCTGTTAATACATTTATAAGCGTTTTTCATTTATTGAAACTTGGGTTATTTTTTGTAATTAAAGTTTGTTGTTTTCGCTGCAATATTTGTTTCAGTTTCTTTGTTTTTCGTGTGTGTGTGACAAACTGCGACAACACACAATGTGTGTCTTACTCCGATGTCGGTGTTTTCAGACCGCCTCAAGGTATTATGGCCTGCACAGACCAAGAAAACCAACAACAGGGGGCCAATTCTGCTTTTTTTATATGACATTGATATTATATTTTGAATGGATTCAAAAGCGGTATTCTGATAATCTAATGTCATTATCGTATAATTTAAAATAAACAGTTCGTAGTTGACACATACGATCTCGTTACAATTTCATTCAAATATTAGATAATTTAGAAGAATATTTTTGCGACGCTTTTTGCGACGTAAGTATGACACTGACATGATATCGAGACTATATTTATTTAGCAGAATTGGGCCCCAGGTTATTCTTCTAACATTACCGTCAGAAAAATATCCGGCCCTTTAGGAGACTTACACAGGGCTTACACGTAGGTCCAACGTCCAGAGGCCCATAGAGAGTTTCAATCAGAAATACGATGAGACACATGGAGCGGAGCCTCCACAACTGCCCTTTTTAGTACAGCAATAGAAACCTGCCTCATAGATACTTTTCCTCTAGGTACTTGTGCTTTTACAAAATATTCTCAAAGAAGCACACAAGCTCTTATCAGGGAAAACCCGGTCAAATGCGTGTCATACCACGCACAACATTACAAAGCCTCAAACATAATAAAAAAATATCGTCCGGAATAACAAGCTTAAGTCATTACGTTATTACCCTCTAATTAATAAAGCTTAATTCGCTGCAATAATTTTTCTTTTTATCTTTATTATACATGACATGTTTGCCATTATGTCGAATAGTTTACACACGCACACACATATTTGTGAGTATTCCGTTAGGTTGTAAAGCTCCCCTCACATTGGTCATGAGCGTTTCTCGAGCGTACGCTCGGCGTCCGTTCGGCGTGCGCACGGCGGGCGTTCAGTTTGTACTACAGAGTGAACGCCGAGCGCACGCTGGGCGTACGCTTGAGGAACGCTGACGCCCAATGTGAGGGCGGCCATAAGGGTGTAGAGACGTTATTTATCTATTAGCTTTATACGCATATCGTATACAGGTGGACTTAATGCCTTAGGCATTTTCTCCCAGTCTACCTTAGAGTGGTGCTTAGATTAATGGTAGGTGTATTCTAAAAGGATCAGTTTGTAGGGATGTTATGATTAATGATTGCAGCTAAATATGCCGTATATAGACCCCCGAATCAGTCTTTGATAACTTATAATTTTTTCGAAAGATTTCTCTAGTTATATCTTACAGTGTGATTGACGAATAAAAAAATCACTTTCATATTTACTTGTATGTTAACCACCTCTAAAATGAAGTCCGACATTAACAGTGTAACTGTATGTTTTTTTATTAAAATACTGGAATGTTGTTGAACAGCTGCCGGCCTCATGAAGTACGGCAGAATTTTGTCACTAACTATGTAATTTGATAGCACTGTCAAAGTTTTTACATTTATAAATCTACACCTACCTATACTCTGGCTTATATTTGCTAGACTCAACAAACTTTACATATTATATTTCTATCTTTTATGTCAATTTCCTTTTCCTTTACGAGAAATTCTCTTATTTCCGTTTCTACTTTCCCTCATCAAATAAAACGAAGAATCATATAATTCAAGAAAACGGTAAGAGGAAATACGAAACTGTAATTATATCGTGTTGTATAACGTCTTCATTTGTAGTCAACATTTAGAGTGTAACGTTAATTTATTTGCATTTAATTCAAAGCTGAGATGTCAACATTATATCATTAAGGGTTGTATACACGGTAACAAAACCCAGAATACCGCTACCCGACATTAACATAGAAACAGTTATTTTATAAAGCGTGTGTTGTCTCAGAATGCTGGAACTGCTAGGGCTGTCGCGAACGCTTTCTGGGTTATAAACTTTTAATATATTTTTTTTATTTATAGTCTCACGCCTGTATCTCCGAAAGGGTAGGCAGAGGTGTAAATATTGCACCCACATTATGCCATGAATTTTTAGTCCCCACGTAATAGGGGGCGAGCCTATTGCCGTTACCGGGCACATCACCAGATTCCGTGCTGCTACTAAGAATTCGGAAAAACCCAGTTACATTTTTGCCCGACCCGGGAATTGAACTCGGGACCTCCGAACAGCAGTCGCATACGCTATCCACTGGACCACGGAGGCAGAAACTTTTAATGAAATGATTTTTATTTTTGTGTACGCAACCTTACATCACTACATTTATAGTGTAGTGGTTTAAGCGGCCATCTCGACATTTAACGTACCTCTGAGCGTTGTGGGTTCAATTTCTACACGGGACAACACTGTGAGCTACATATTATTGTTACGGGTCTGGATGATCTTTGTGTTCTTTGCTTGAATATTTGTAAGTTCCTGAAAGTGCCTCATAAACCATTCTGCATGAAAATCTGTTCAGTTCTTTTTAACTTTATCGCAAACAGACTGGCCTATTTACTTGTTTGTAAAATTTACCAGTACAGTACATCCGACATTATTGCACTTACAGCAGTGGAAAAATATCGGTTACTCAAAAGGTACGTGATACTCGTACCTATTTCGAAAGTTAATTCGAAATTAATTAAAACTTTACAACTTTTGCGATTTGTTCACAAAATTTAACGTGCCCATTACATGTTATTAAACTCAATGGAGTAATTACTTGAAAATAATGTTAAAATGCGACTTATCTACCCCGACGTTTCGTCTCAGGTTCCACCATTGGTGGTCACGAGATGGCCTACTGACTTATTAATTAATCTGTTGTGTGCCTGATAATTACTATTAACAAGTAATTAAGTACAATGTGTAACAGTTCCAGCTCCTTACAAAAATAAAAATATGTACCATAATATTGGCGATTTAAAAGAGTGGCCACGAGTTTTATTGCCCGTTCTTTCTCGTGGTTCTACCTATTGCTTTGCGAACGAGGCAGTTAATGTAGAAGCATTAAGTAATTTAATTTTAAAATTGACTTTCATAAGCGTCACTTTGTGATCTAGATGAATAAATGATTTTGACTTTGACTTAGTAGTTCATTAATTTTGTTCCAGGAAGATTAAAAACATCACATTAATAATATAATGTGTCTGCCAAGATCTATTTACTGTCGGAAGTGAATGCGTAATACATAACCATTTTAAGTAATCGGGCTTAATTAAGCTTGTAACTTTTCTAGGTAACGTTTAGGTACACAGAGACTAAAAGTTACAGACGATAGTCAAGTGCAAAGGGAAACCGAAATCTTTCTTGAAAAGTCTACGTAAGACTTGTTATCGATCTGGAGTCAAAAGCCGTGGCAACAGATACACAATTTATGCTTGTGTGTTCGTTTGCACGCCCCGCACCAAGGATAGAGGTGCCATGCAATTTCCCATGGGACATATTGTCTTAGAACCATATTCCTACTCTGCGTATTATCTAGACTTTCGGAGCACTCTGTACAAACTACATCAGTTTCAGAATGGTGCTGTAGCTCTTTACATTCAATATCAATTTAAAAACAGTGCTGTTACAAAGAAACACTTTTAAAATCAGAACCCTTTGATAATATCACAAAATTCACCGTTTATGAAATTCGTGCCAACCCTATGCCGGTGATGTCTATGTGTGCGTAACCATCTATTTTTACGCGTTTCCTCGCGTAATATTACGTAAGCGTAGCTTTATGGAAAACTAGCTGCGTGACCCTTTTCCTTGCTCAAATGGAGCTCATACTACTCTGAATATGAACAGATTTAATATTCGTTTTCCCTTCAATCTTTGACAAACGAATAAGGTAGTAATGATAGATTGACTGTATTGTTGATTTTTGTGTCCTAGGTAGAAAGGAAATATGTATAAAGTCTGTTTATTTATGATAATGTCGCAGGCATTTCTTGGGTGGGGAAATATATTATGTCAAAGAAAATAAAATGGTTTCCTAGAATTTCAATTTGTATATTTGATTTGGAAATGGTTTGTGACGGGTGGTGCAATGTTGACATAACATGTGGATAGGTACGAAAAGGTTTGCGACAGATAGGCTAACCATGATTCACGTGAGGTCGCCGCTACGAGTCGTCGACGTACACCGCGGTAGTTTAAGCGGGTAGGCGTCGAACGAAGTGAGGAAGATGAATTCCTGCTTGCAACAAGAGGTGGAGGTTGAGTAATTTGGGTTTCCACTGTAAACAGAAATAAAAATCAATAGGTACAATAGACACAAAACAGTCGTTGTAAAGCTATTGCAGATTTAATAAATACAATGTCAATTAAAGCGTTTGGTGTTTGTACGTAATGTAACCAATCCAAAATTGCTAGCGACAACGTTTTCATGTTTACTATTTGTTATTCGTAACTTGTTCGTAAATAGTAAAACTACTGAGGATTTCCCATATTTTTAATTGTCAATCTAATCCTGGTATCGATAACGCCTTAAAAGTAATTAACGCTTTAAGCCACTGTGTAGTTTTGATAGTGGCATCTTAAGAGCATCAGTAGTGGTAATTTAAAATTCACTTAAAATCATAAGAACATAAATATTACATAAATTGATTAAAAATATTGATTTTTGACACGGTGCATGACGTGAGCGAAGCTGCTCATCATCTAGCCCCAAAATAAGCAGAGCTTGTTTAGTACAAGCTCTGCTTATATATGGGTACTAGAAAGTGTACGGATTTTTAAATGGAATATCAAAACACACAGTGCTCAAGGCTACATACCTAATTATACAATTTATACCATGAAACAGGCCTAATACCAATGTATATGACACCTTAAATCACACAAAATAATAAAAAAAATCAGCACCTTGATGAGTGGCGTTCTTTTACCGTACGATTCACACGCCATTTCCTGCCACGTACGACCAAACTATGGAACCAGCTACCTGCAGCGGTATTTTCAAACCAGTTCGACATTGAAATCTTCAAGAAGCGAGCATATTCCTTTTTAAAAGGTAGGCACTTGTGATCCTTCGGACATTGCTGTTGTCTATGGGCAGCAGTGATTATTTACCATCAGGTGACACGCTTGTTCGTTTGTCTTCCTATGCTATAAAAAAAAACTACAAAAATATAACTATTACAAATTGGTTGGACAACAGGCGTCTTCTCTAATACCACATACATTAAAGACAAATTCTATTAGGTTTGGTCGTCACTCGTATGATCCATTAATTATTGTTTTCTTGGTGATCATTAGTTGTATGATGTGGCCTCGCGGAATCTAACAGACATATCGATATCTAGTTCGAGTTTTGTTCTTTTAAAACGAAAACAGGTATAGCCTGTCTTCTCAGGTATTTGCTTAAAGGAACTCTTTTGTGAATGAGCCTTGAGAATGTCAAAATATATAGCTAAGCTCACGGTAAGGTTTAAACCTTACCCTTTGGCATGGGAACAGAATCCAACTGCTTCAGGGCACGCCATATAAGCTTGGCGCACAGCCATCACAAGGCGAGGTATAGGATCTTAAAGTCAATCTTATGCGTAATGCAACGTCTTAAGGTATGTCAAAGCGTGCCGTCACGGTATTGTAGTACGTAATAGGTACAACCTCTTTTCACTATAGCTTTAATCTAAAATATAAAAATGCATCGCTGGATGTGTTGTTAAGCGCAAATCTCGAGAGCTGCTGAACCGATTTCGCTAATACTTTTTTTATAATATTCCGAAGTACGAAGATGGTTCTTATCGAGAGAAAAAAAAGAATTCGCTGGGTCAGCTAGTTATTCAATATTTTTATTTATTGTGTTTTATTACTTTACAAATCATACGGCACAAGACATAGGTATGTATTTCAACATAATTTTAAGCCAAAATTACATTGTGTTGGTGACTTCCTAGACACATCGTTTCACTAAAAACAAGTGGAAAAACTGTCATAACAGCCGTACAAGAAAACTTAAAAATATTTGAATAGGTTATATCACCAATGCTGACAAAGTATTCCCGAGAATACGATGGCATTCTGTAAAATAATCAACAAAACAATGCAGCTGCTGTCATGCCATTTAATCATGTGTAATATTTGTCAGTGAATTTCCCATTTAACTGTATTTAATAAAATGATAAATTCTGAAAGTTGCAAAGTGTTAGCCATAAAGACAAAATCAAAACATAATAAGCAGCCGCACGATATACCGTATATACGTCTTCTACATGGGAACATCTGATGGAACAGAACCTACTTAAATTTTGGCGGCTCGTCACAGTGTAGGTACAACATTCTACTTTTGATGTGGCTGATTCACCGGGAAATGTTGTGTCTGGTTGCAATGGAATCGAACTGAGGTGTTGTATGAAAATGATGGTGTTACAACATTTCGTGAACTTAATTTAGATTACTGGAATTATTATACACCTTTGGTTGTCATTTACATTCTCTGTAATAGCGATTGTTGAAAATTAATCAAAGGGTGATTATTTCATAGATTTTATATCCAAAAATAAAGCTTCTGGAAATACCATATAGCATATGGTTACTTTTTTTTTTACACATAAATGGTGGACGTCAAAGAACGCTTTTAAATTCGGGAAACGTTTGATCCGTGTGCTCGACGCTTTACTATAAACCGTTTAAGGGTACCCGTACTTTCATATAAACAATTTTTTCCTAATCCACATTAATCTCCTTTTAAGCTGCCTACAATTGTAGCTTAAACCAGTTTCCAAATTTATTTCATTCGATAACTTACTCCGCCATCAATTTCCGACAACAACAAAAACGCAAGTTCGTTTCTCAATAAAGCAGCCGCAACGGTCAGATAAATATCTTGCGCGTACAAAGTCTTTGTCTAGGCCTTCAAAAGGGTCATTCCCATGTGAGCTATCACAGATTTTCTCCCCGTGCATTCCGTGGAAGCAATTTATATGGTAAACCTTTGTAAATGTACACCGTTGGAGATAAGACGCTGCGTAACCGCCGGGTCCTGTTGAGGGTAGAAATTCGGCAAGTTTAAATGTCAGGCCCTAGAGGGCCCTTCCTAAGTGTTGCCAGATATTGCGCAGTCTTATCGAGCTATGAATAATCGGACCAAATTTTTTCTGTATATGAATTCTGCCGCAACTAATTTTGGAAGGGTTGAGTGAAATGGTAATGAGTTTCCAGTTTGCGTCACCGGATTTCGACGAGGTTTTCTGTGATGGAATTATCTGGATTGTCAAACTTTTTATTTGTTATTGTTGTTTTCTGTATTTATTAAGTTTCTCTACCAGGAAAAGTTCAAGTACCTACACGTCTACATGGACAGGTCCCTTAGCTTTTATCAGATATTTTGACTATGCTTGCTTGTTTTTTAACTATACAAGATACTGCTACAGTCATAAGCAGTAGTTAAAACAAATAAAATACTCTTCTACTACTTACGTACTCATGTACCTACTATACATTACAGTTATTACAAACGTATTCTAACATTGTCAGACTTAAAAACTTTATCCCTTTTCATTAGATTTTCTCAAATATTGTATTAACGTTATATTTATCTCCTATTCAGATAAGACAGTAATAATTATAAGAACCCTCAGTGTCAATAACACCGAGTAGGCAAACGCTTAAAATTTCGACAGACCGACATTTAATAAAGAATATTTTATCAGGGACCACTTCGCTGATTTCTTTATAATTTGAGCTTGAAAATGTCCGTCAAAACCTTTGGTGGCAACCTTCAAAAGCCACTTTATTCCGGTCTCTCTTGCCTCGAAGATAATAAGACCTTCAGAATTAGAAATAGGTAATTGTTATACTCACTGGCAGGGTTCTCTTGCGAAGTCGGTTTGAAGATACCTGGTTTTTAATGAGAGGTTCGATTGGCTTTTAAGGTGGCCATTATACGCCATCGCTGGGTTACTTAGAGTTCCATAATAAACTCTTGCAATATCATTATGGAATTCTTAAAAGGGATCACTGTTTTATCAAATCTTTTTTAATAGATCAGTGATGCTCTGACGAAAAGCGAGTCAAAGGCATTCAAGATAGCCAGTATAAAACGCGTATTAAAATTATATGATTGGTAATACTATGTGTGAGATCACTGCTGTTTTCAAATCTTTTTGAATAGATCAGTGATGTTCAAACGAAAAGCGAGTCATAATAATATTAAAATTATACTAGAGGACGCCAGCAGCTACGCCTGCATCTTTTTTTAATTTACCCGTTTTGGCCGATCCCGTGGGTATTTCGGGAAATCCGTTCTTAGTGCATGCCTACGGTCTTTAAGGAACAAACATGCCAAATTTCAGCTTCCTGCGCCCAATAGTTTCGGCTGTAGCGTGTCTGTCAGTCAGTCAGTAACGCAAGGATTTTATATATTAAGATGATTGGTAATACTATGCGTCGGGAAATAGTTACAAAGGCACGTAGTCATTCCCTATTTAGTGCGGTTTATTTACAGATGTTTGGTTGTTTAGAATCAATTTAGCGGTCTTACTACAAGGATCTGTTGTATAAGTTCCTGACAACTAACAGAAATACCTAATTATATTCAATTATTCTTGAAGACCAATAAGGCTAATCTCTCTTTATACCTTATCCGAAGCAACCTAAACAGAATCGTCGAAATAAATAAAACATTTCTATAAAACATTCCGTGCAAATTAAATTAACTATGAAGGTGGAACGCAAAGAAAATAGCGCGTACCTTTTGTCGAGTTCCCGTTTATTCAATGTAAGCTCCCACTTTAATGATACTATCTCCGTAAAATATGCACCAAGCATCTGTTTTGCAGTTTGAACAAGACTATTTCTTCAATTAATTAGGGTATGCAGGCTAAATTCAAAGTCTTGTAATACTTTTCCTTGCTTGCTGTTTGTGGCTTTTGGTGAGTTTGTTTTAAATTACAGCCTTTGAATTTATTATATGTAGAATACTGGAGAGCTCTTAGACTACAGAGATTATGAGATGTTCCCTATATGTTAAGTGCCTGCTATTGCTGGTTATTTTTTGAATGAATGGAATTTGGCTTCCTCATCCATATGTGGTATTTGGGTTAGATCCTCACATGGAGTAAATAAACTATAACCACAAATAGCTTTTTCTTTTTTGACGAGAACGCCATTAACATATTATATACGTTTTAAGAAAACAATAATACCGACATCCCCCTTGCAAACTTTAACTTCATTATTTTCTTGAGTTTGGTATATAAAGTAGCCAAAATAAGTATTGAATACATAATATTATCGACTACGTATAATCCTCGAGATAATTTATACCAAAAATAAAACTTCGACTCAATCCATTCAACTTTTAACTACGATTTCACCACATTTATATATGTAAGCAAATAATCCCAGTCTATAATCTGGATGCGGTATTTAGATAGTGTAACAAACACAATCAAATTACCACATCCAGATTAGTCCATACCGTATCCTCGGGACGTCTCTTTGTATTCGACCATTGAACAATAAAAGCTTATATCTCCCAAGTGTTGTCGAATATAACTCTGTATTTTGCACTCGATAGTATTGTAATCAGGGGATCAGTATCCATGGTTTTGGGTCGTTCTGGTGAAGCTGATAACGTTATGGGTAGATTTCATAGAGAACTTCGTAATTTTTTTTTATTAATAAACTCACGCCTGTATCCCCGAAGGGGTAGGCAGAGGTGTAATATTACACCCACATTTCGCCATGAATTTTTAGGTCCCACGTAATAGGGGGCGAGCCTATTGCCGTACAGCACTAAGAATTTCTTACGGAAAAACCCAATAACACTTTGCTCGACCCGGGAATCGAACCCGAGACCTCCCAATCCCACGCGCACATTTATGCCGCGAGACAAACGAGGCAGTAAATATAGGTAATTTATTATTAAGATAAAATGTTTGTAATTTAAATTATAGTTAAAGATTTTAATTAAAGATATGACAGAATATCAACTTATTTAAGTAGCTAGGCTTTTGTAGAACGTCACACAATATTCTCACTACCTATCATGCGCTATTTATAGAAACTGATTGCACCGTTGGCACACGTAACAATATTATGTAACTCTTGGTAGCTGATTAGTTATTTTCCGTTGTGATATCAAGTTTCAGGTAATACAAAATTGAATCAAAACGAAGACAAAAAACTGATACCATAGAGTGAGATTCGTTTTAATATCCAACAAATATAACAATGGTTTAAGCTCTACGCATACATGAATAGATATCCACCACGGGCGATCACAACCAAAAAGCTTTATGGTGTATTATATTCAAGTGAATAGTGTTTCCGATTTCTTAGCACTTTTTTGCGCTGAGAACTCAGCAATCTTTTTAATTACTCTTTGTGGAAAGGTACTACTAGGTTTGCAAAGATCAACAAAACCGATTTGCAAAACTAAGTATTTATAAAGTAAGGAAGTGATGGTGATTTAATCACACTACTCTTTTAGAAAATAGTCGCACAAGACATAAGAACAGACTACATTTACCCGCAATCAAATTAGAAATGTATAAGAAAAACGTGTATTGTATGTGCATTAAAATATTTAATCACTTACCAAATAATTTTCAAAATTTACCCATTATGACATTTAAAAAGACATTGTATAAACTTTTATTGAATAAAAATTATTATAATTTAAATGACTACCTGGATGACAAAGATATTACAATTTAATGCATAATATTATATAATTCTATTCCAATTCCATAATAATTTAATGTAATTTAATTTAATCTTCTTACTTATAATTGACATAATATTTGCACGCCATACTTGGCAAAACATGTGTAAACAACAACATTTGTAACAACCATTTCACCATGTTTTAGCAAATAAACCATTATTATTATTATTATTATTATTATTATTATTGACGTGACAACGTCTTATAAATTGGTTTGCCGGGTGACACTTCAAGAAACTGCGTTACGCTCCGCTCACGTTATGCGCTCACAATGAGAGCGAGTGAGAGGCACGCGTCCCGCCTAAGAGCGAGAGAGACAGACATAAAAAGTGAAAGGCACGCGTCTTTCATCCTTCTTCCTACTATACGAATGAATATTCACATTAAAATTATTTTACCACTCAAAGTCGTTGTCACGTAAAACTTTCGCCCGTATACCGACTTTACAGGCAACCAATTTTTTTTTCTTTTTTTCGTCGTTTGTGTATTTGTTACCTAAGCATTGCTTTTTCAATGCATTAGGCACAAAGGCTCGCAAAATTTCTCATATCACCAACTGAGCCAAAATCTGCATGGCTTTTAGGAGCAACGATATATTTATTTACCCCTGGCTGTATAAAAAAACAGTAGATATGTAAGCAGAGACTCCTAAAGTGATTCTATGGCTGCATTACAGGAAATAAAACTGAATAACGTAGAACATTGTGATCTCGGCCCTTTTATTCTCTCCCAAATTGTCCTTTTTTACTTAACTTCCTGCTCCGTGCGTAGGGTGACGGAGTATCGCATTTGATTCAGCTTTTCCATTACAATATGCGAAACCAGTGTAAAAGAATGGGTGTTATATTAAACGCCCCTCGGAATTCTGTAATATGGTAATGAGGTGAGTTAAATTTTAAATGCTTTAGTACCTTTGTTCGTACTGTAATATTGTAGCGTTTTTTCGGGTGCCTGCATCGGGTTACGATTATTGAGGTTTTTTTAAAGAAATTTTGTTACATAAGAGTACTTTAAGAATGGAAAGAAGGTATAAAGCCAGATAAGTCCGCTAGGTAGACCTTGCTGATTTTTTTCGTACTGTTTGTATGCTGACGAAATGGCTACTACTATACCTACTACGAGGTCTACTCGAACTGCGGCAACAAACAACTGTACACCAAAGTCAAACAGAAACGTGCCGCTTTGCGAGACATTTGCCTCTACATAAGAATCCTTTGAACCAAGTGTCTTTTGGCATGGCCAAACTTTCTGTTAACCAGATTGCTAAAAAACCTTGATTAAACGAGTCACAAAACCCATGTAGGTAACGATCATAGTCATGTCGTATCTCAAAATATTAAAAATTAAGCTGCAGACATAATCTATTTATCCTTATTGAGCTTTCAAATTAACTAATAGACTCTTAATAAGAATCAGACCTAATAAAATCTACACAAACACGGAAACGTAAAACCTATCAAAATAATAGTATCTTCTTGGGTTTACGCGAATGTTACACACCTCACCTCAGTCTGCCGTGAACATGAATTCTGTAAAGAATTCGAAACGTCGACTAGTAATAAATTAAAAATATAGTTTCTAGATCATTAGTTTCAAATGTAATAACTTAGTGAAACCAATACATCGCGATAAAATCCGTAAACTCTATCAAAATACTGTTAAAAAATATGAAACTCGATCACGTGATTGCGCCATTCAAAACGATATACGAAGTTAAAATGAGGTGAAACATGTAGAAAAACCTTGCATTGCTTGCACTCTGCCGGTACATTTAAATGGACATTTGCTCTTTGATTTTTATGTTAATTTGCTGCGGTATACGGTAGTGCGGCGTTCACCTAGCGTTCACCGACGACTGCGATCTGATTGGCTGGCTCCTGTTAATACATTTATAAGCGTTTTTCATTTATTGAAACTTCGGCTATTTTTTGTAATTAATGTTTATTGTTTCGGCTGCGATCTTTATTTCAGTTTCTTTGTTTTTCGTGTGTGTGTGACAAACTGCGACAACACACAATGTGTGTCTAACTCCAGTGTCGGCATTTTCAGACCGCCCCAAGGTCTCCGATATGGTCTAGACAGACCAAGAAAACCAACAACAGGTTATTCTCCTAACATTAACGTCAGTAGAAAAACCGGCCCTTTAGGAGACTTACGAGGGGCTTACACATAGGTTCAACGTCCAGGGGCCCGTAGAGAGTTTCAATCAGAAATACGATGAGACACATGGAGCGGAGCCTCCACAACTGCCCTTTTTAGTACAGCAATAGAAACCTGCCTCATAGATACTTTTCCTCTAGGTACTTGTGCTTTTACAAAATATTCTCAAAGAAGCACTCAAGCTCTTATCAGGGAAAACCTGGTCAAATGCGTGTCATACCTCGCACACATTACAAGGACTCAAACATAATAAAAAAATATCGTCCGGAATAACAAGCTCAAGTCATTACGTTATTACCCTCTAATTAATAAACCTTAATTAGCTGCAATAATATTTCTTTTTATCTTTATTATACATGCCATGTGAGCCATTATTTCGAATAGCTTACACACGCACACACATATTTGTGTGTATTCCGTTTGGTTGTAATGCCTCCCTCACATTGGTCATGAGCGTTTCTCGAGCGTACGCTCGGCGTCTGTTCGGCGTGCGCACGGCGTTCAGTTTGTACTACAGAGTGAACGCCGAGCGCATGCTGGGCGTACGCTTGAGGAACGCTGACGCCCAATGTGAGGGCGGCCTTAAGGGTGTAGAGACGTTATTTATTAATTTATTAGCTTTATACGCAAAGCGTATACAGGTGGACTTAATGCCTTAGGCATTTTATCCCAGTCTACCTTAGAGTGGTGCTGAGATTAATGGTAGGTGTATTCTAAAAGGATCAGTTTGTAGAGAGGTTATGATTAATGATTACAGCTAAATATGCCGTATATAGACCCCCGAATAAGTCTTTTAGATACATTGTAATTCTTTCGAAAGATTTCTCTAGTCATATCTTACAGTGTGATTGACGAATAAAAAAAAATACTTTCATAATAACTTGTATGGGAACCACCTGTAAAATGAAGCAATTGTATTTTTTTATTAAAATGCTGGACTGTTGTTGAACAGCTGCCAGCCTCATAAACTATGTAATTTGATAGTACTGTAAAAGTTTTTACATCTATAAATCTATACCCTACTATACTCTGGTTTATATTTGCTTAGAGTCTACAAACTTTACATATTATATTTCTATCTTTTATGTCAATTTCCTTTTCCTTTACAAGAAATTCTCTTATTTCCCTTCCTTCTAACCCTCATCAAATAAAACGAAGAATCATATGATTCAAGAAAACGGTAAGAGGAAATACGAAACTGTAATTATATCGTGTTGTATAACGTCTTCATTTGTAGTCAACATTTAGAGTGTAACGTTAATTTATTTGCATTTAATTCAAAGCTGAGATGTCAACATTATATCATTAAGGGTTGTATACACGGTAACAAAACCCAGAATACCGCTACCCGACATTAACATAGAAACAGTTATTTTATAAAGCGTGTGTTGTCTCAGAATGTGGGAACTGCTAGGGCTGTCGCGAACGATTTCTGGGTAATAAACTTTTAAAATAATATTTTTTTTTATTTATAGTCTCACGCCTGGACCTCCAAAAGAGTAGGCAGAGGTGTAAATTTTGCACCCACATTTCGCCATAAATTTTTAGGTCCCACGTAATAGGGGCCGAGCCTATTGCCGTTACCGGGCACATCACCAGACTCCGTGCTGCTACTAAGAATTCGGAAAACCCAGTAACACTTTTGCCCGACCCGGGAATCGAACTCGGGACCTCCGCAGTCGCATACACTATCCACTGGACCACGGAGGCAGAAACTTTTAATAAAGTGATTTTTATTTTTGTGTACGCAACCTTACATAGCTGCATTTATAGTGTAGTGGTTTAAGTGGCCATCTCGACATTTAACGTAACTCTGAGCGTTGTGGGTTCGATTTCTACACGTACTACTAACACTGTGAGCTACTGTTTCGGTTCTGGGTGATATTTGTGTCCTTTGCTTGAATATTTGTAAATCAGATCAGTTTTTTTTTACTTTATCGCAAACAGACATGCCTATTTACTTGTTTGTAACATTTACCAGTACAGTACATCCGACATTATGGCACTTACAGCAGTGGAAAAATATCGGTAACTCAAAAGGTACGTGATACATGTACCTATGTCGAAAGTTAATTCGAAATTAATTAAAACTTTACAACTTTTGCGATTTGTTCACATAATTTAACGTGCCTATTACATGTTATTAAACTCAATGGAGTAATTACTTGATAATTATGTTAAAATGCGTCTTATCTACCCTGACGTTTCGTCTCAAGTTCCACCATTGGTGGTCACGAGATGGCCTACTGACTTATTAATTAATCTGTTGTGTGCTTGTGTGTCTGTTAATTACTATTAACAAGTAATTAAGTACAATGTGAAACAGTTCAAGCTCCTTACAAAAATAAAAATATGTACCATAATATTGGCGATTTAAAAGAGTGGCCACGAGTTTTATTGCCCGTTCTTTCTCGTGGTTCTATCTATTGTTTTGCGAACGAGGCAGTAAATGTAAATGTAGAAGCATTAAGTAATTTAATTTTAAAATTGATGTTCGTAAGCGTCACCTTGTGACCTAGATGAATAAATGATTTTGACTTTGACTTTGTAGATCATTAATTTTGTTCCAGGAAAATTAAAAACATCAAAATTATAATATAATGTGTCTGCCAAGATCTATTTATTAACGAAAGTGAATGTGTGATACAAAACCATTTTAAGTAATCGGGCTTAATCAAGCTTGTAAAAATTTTCTCGGTAATGTTTAGGTACATAGAAATTAAAACTTACAAACCATAGTCAAGTGCAAAGGGAAACCAAAATCTTTCTTGAAAAGTCTTCATAAGACTTGTTATCGATCTGGAGTCGAAAGCCGTGGCAACAGATACATAATTTATGCGTGTGTGTTCTCTTGCACGCCCCGCACTAAGGATAGAGGTGCCATGCAATTTGCCGTGGGACATATCGTCTTAGAACCATATTCCTACTCTGCGTATTATCTAGACTTTCGGAGCACTCGGTGCAAACTACATCAGTGTCAGAATGGTGGTCTTTATATTCAATATCAATTTAAAAAAGTCACAAAGCAACACTTTTAAAATCAGTACCACATTTACTACATCAGAAAATTTAACTGCTATCCAATTCGTGCCAACCCTGAGCCGGTGTAGGTGACGATGATGTCTATGTGTGCGTAGCCGTCTTTTTTTACGCGTCTCCTCGCGTAATATTACGTAAGCTTCGCTTTATGGAAAACTAGCTGCGTGACCCTTTTCCTTGCTCAAATGGAGCTCATACTACTCTGAATATGAACAGATTTACTATTCGCTTTCCCTTCAATCTTTGACAAACGAATAAGGTAGTAATGATAGATTGACTGTATTGTTGATTTTAGTGTCCTAGGCATAAAGGAAATATGTATAAAGGCTGTTGTGAGAATAAAATGTCACAGGCTGATTCAATGAGGAAACCTATGTTTAAGAAAATAAAATGTTTTCCTAGAATTTCAATTTGTATTTTTGACTTGGACATGGTTTGTGACGGGTGGTGCAATGATGGCATAACATGTGGATAGGTACAAAAAGGTTAGTGATAGATATAGATAGAGAGGCTAACCAAGATTCACGTGAGGTTGCCGCTACGAGTCGTCGACGTACACCGCGGTAGTTTAAGCGGGTCGGTGTCGAACGAAGCAGCAGCGAAAGCCTAGTGGAGAGACCGACGGACTGCTACGCAGAGGGTCTCGGGTTCGAATCCACGGCGCGCACCAATGACTTTTCGAAGTTAGGTGCGTATTTAATTGCTAATTATCGCTTGCTAAACGGTGAAGGAAAACATCGTGAGGAAACTTGTATGTCTGAGAGTTCTCCACAATGTTCTCGAAAGACATGTGAAGTCTGCCAACCCGCACTAGGCCAGCGTGGTGGACTATGGCCTTACCTTTTTCATAGTGAGAAGAGGCCAGTATAAAGAGTTAATGATGATGTCGAACGAAGTGAGGAAGATAAATTCCTGCTTACGCCAAGAGGTGGAGGTTGAGCTCCTAATTTGCGTTTCCACTGTATATAGAAATAAAAATCAATACAATAGACGCAAAACAGTCGTTGTAAAGCTATTACTGATTCAATTAATCCAATATCAATTAAAGCGTTTGGTGTATGTAACCAACCAGAAATCGCTTGCGACTACGTTTTAATGTTTACTATTTGGATTTCGATACTTCTTTAGATTCTGTAAAGCTATTGAGCATTTCCTATATCTTTAATTGTCTTATCCTGGTATCGAGAACGCGATCACAACCATTCATGTCATAATCCACTGTGGGACCACTTTAAGAGCATTAGTCTTAAATTCATCGCGATTGACCCGAAAGACAGTGTAAGGCCGATCTCACATTGGGCGACAGCGTTCCTTGAGCGTACGCCCGGCGTGCGCTCGGCGTTCACTCTGTAGTAAAAAGTGAACGCCGAACGGACGAAACGCTCATGGACAATGTGAGGGAGGCCTAAAATCTCATCAGTCCAAAAAGATCTTAAGGACATGAGGGTAGATGCTACGACCACTCAAGATAGAACAAAATAGAGAAGGCAGACAAGGCGAGTCGACAACAGATAATAGGATAAGGCGAAAGAAAGAAGAAGTTAATTACCACGAAAGTTTAAATCTCAAGAACATCATTATCTTAATATATAAAATCCTTGCGTTACTGACTGACTGACAGACAAGCTACAGCCGAAACTACTCGGCGCAAGAAGCTGAAATTTAGCATGCATGTTCCTTGGGGACCGTAGGCGTGCACTAAGACGGGATTTCCCGAAATTCCCATGGAATCGAGCAAAACGGGAAATTCGAAAATATGTGCGTGCGAAGCCGCTGGCGTTGACTAGTTTAAAGATATTAATGAAATATCGTGGATCTTTTTGCTAAGGTAGATAGCTCAATCCAAGCTGCTTAATGCTACTAGCCTAATAAAAACAAACAATGCTCATGGTTACTTACATAATAATACAATTATATACCATGAAACAGGCCTAATACCAAAATATATGACACCTTAAACCACACAAAATAATTAAAACATTTCACCAAAATTGGTTCAACAGCATTTCATCTATATTTTAATTAGTCCCTTAGAACCCAGGGCCTTATAATTCATTCAGTTGGTTTATTTTCTCACCGCGTTACAAATAAGCCAGTTAGTATAAAGCGACCGATTTATAAAGCGATTCCAACTTTCAGTACTGACATGGGAATGTGTTGCTTACAATTTTGCAGGGTAATCAGGAAAGGTTAGGGATAATACGGGTAAATGCTTGGCAAAGTTTCAATGTTTTTTTTTCTGTTTGTATTTATTTGGTTACCATGTCACGTATTTCTTCATTGGCATCGATGGGAAAGCGATAGATTCTTTAGTATATTATTTGCTCGAATATTTTATTTTCTGTTATTGTTATTTACGAAATTAATATTGAATTTGCTTATGCTTACGGCACGCTTACTACAAGGAAAAAGCGTATGACGGTGTGTGCCTTATTTTTTTATATATTACCCCACTAAGCAAAATGGCAACAATGTGTAAAATGTGTTGCCATTGTACCAACGATGAAAGAACACAATGATTTGGTTCTTGACACTCCTACTATATAACAATGAAATTCTACCCGCCGCTCTGCTCGCGATTTGTCGATTAAAAGAAGAATTCTGATGGTAAAAGTTTTTTTTTTAATCGTTTCAGTAGGTTTTGATTTAAGGTCTGTGTAAAAGCATATATTCAGACAAATGCGGGTAGCAACAGGGATAACGCTAGGAGAATGATGATGATCCAGCAGATTTTGTGTTTATTCGCTACAAACAAATCTTCCTTCTGTATTATATTAGTAAATATATTAATAGGCTCGCCCCCTATTAAGTAGGACTTAACAAAAAATCCAGGCAAAATTTGAGTGTAGTATTACACCTCTGCCTACCCCTTCGGGTATACAGGCGTGAAGCTATAAAAGAAATAGTAAAGAAGAGTTTTCAAGCACATTATTTTAGACAACACCTATCTCACTTAACTTTACCTATCACTGCAAAGGTGTCCGATCATATTTCTTTATTTACAACTGAAATATCTCAAAGTAACTACATAAAGTCTTGGATATTGATCAAAAATATTTTCTACTAGACCACGCCACAACTCTTATTCTTAACCTGAAAGACAGTTGTTTTCGTCTCACTTGGAGTTTGGCCAAAAATTCTGCAATTCATGCAATACAAACAAGTTTTCAAATACGACAATCGTCTATTCAAGAGATCATTATATACGTAGATATAAGGGTGCCTATAACAGAAGTAGGCTGAGAAGTATCACAGAAGGTCATATTTTCAATACAATTATAATATACAGAATACTACTAGAATTGAGATAGTAATACAAGAAGATGCCCGCAGCTATTCTTATTCTTTTAATTCTTTTAAAAGACAACTCCCGCACTAGAACTAAATCCTGTCGCAGGGGACTTTACAAGCATACAACTAACGGACACAATGAACACCCAGACTCGAAACTTATTGTGGTCCCCAAGCAACATACACGCAAAATTTCAGTTTTATACTTAAACCCAAAAATGTTTGCCGTGCTTTGTCTGTCAGTCAGCGAGTAATGCTAGAATTAAATACATACAGATTTATTTCGCAAGGACATAGTGGTAGCGCCATCTACCTTCATATATATAACTAATCGCATCAAGATGAATCGTTCCACGTCTAGTGCGAGCGATACCATATTTCCGTCCCGCTCTATCCCTCTCCCTGGAAGAGGCACTGCCTTCGCCTGATTCGTCGACGCGATCGTGGACGCGAGGGACAGTCTAGAACATTCCTCCCGCTGAGAACGCCGTCTCGATACCGTACCGCGCCGCACCGTTGTATGTGATTATATAAACCGCTCGCAAGTGGGAGTGAATTGAGGTGTAAACAATCAGCTGCATCACGAAACACCAGGAGGAAAGAAAACGAAGAAGGTTGTATAAGGTAAGTGCCTTCCATCCTTGAAATATCCTATACCCACTCAATCACCTCCTCCCGTATCCATCTCCTCTTCCCTTATTCCTTTCTAGGCGACCCAGAACTCGCCCTAATACAGTCCATTCCATTAATCCTTCCCAAGTCGCCTAGAACCCTACGGTTTCGGTGTAAAGCCGAGCCATTTTTTTGGTCCTTCGAGCCGGATTCATTTACGTTTTATACGTTATACCGCTATACCTAGGCAGTTATAGCACCTAGCTATACTCCTAATATATTCACATAACCGTCACATGGTTATTTCCGCCCGCATTAGTAGGTAAACTTTTATGTAGCTACCTACTTATTAAATTATTATTTCTGCAACTATCATAGTTGTCTTATAAATCTCATATTTCAATCAACTTTTATTTCCTCAGCTCTAAAGTGTTGCCTACTTAGGTAAAATAATAGATACATTAGATATTCTTATTTTGTTTCGTTCTCATTAGCTTATACTTACGTAAGCATGTCACAACAAAAGAAGTCACGCGTGTCGGAAGACAAAGAGATGACAATCTTAGAAGCGAAACGCAATATTTTATTTGAGCGCATTCAAAATATCTATGAACGATCAAAAACCGCATCTATGTCTGACAGTAATAGCGAAGCATTTCTCAGTTATTGTACAACAGTAGATAGTATTCGAACAGATTTTCATAAGTTGTTAGACGATTATAACGCAAGATTACTTTCTATCAATCCTGATGAAAAACCGAACTATCAGGCGTATACCTCATTCGAAGATCTTTATTGTATTATTAAGCGTATACAATCGCAATTGGAGGGTAAATGTTCGGCAGAGCCCGTTGCCCGCAAACCGAGATTACCGCCAATCGAGATTATGTCGTTTGACGGAGATATACGAAATTGGCCGTTATTCTATGCAAGTTTTAAGTCTACAGTGCACGATAATGGTTCTCTGACAGATGCTGACAGGTTGTACTATTTAATAGGTAAACTGTCACCGAAGGCCCAGTCCGTATTTGCAGGTGTCACACCCAGTGCTGAGAATTATCAGGTCATATTTCAGTCACTACTTGACAGATATCAGGACACGCGCGTTCTAGCGTCTACGTACTTTGACCAAGCTTTAAATCTCAAACTGTCCAGCAACGCGTCTGTCTCGAATTTCCAGCTGTTTATTGATAACTTCGTAACCGCGGTTAATTCTCTTAGGAATTTAAAATTAGAAGATCTTTCCGACTTTATGTTGCTTCAACTCGCTTTAAAAAAGTTTGACACTGATACAATTCGCGCATTCGAGATGACGGAACGCAATAATAAAATACCTACACTAGATAGTTTTATTTCGTTCATCAAAGATCAGTGTCGAATATTTCATAATACGCAGGCTGGTTCACCTGGCCCGTCTAACACTAACAACAACAAACAAAGGTTTAATAAATCGCGAAATAGTAATAATAACTCAGTCCCTAATCCACAATCTTACGTAACATGTTCGGAATCTAATAGTAATAATTCACAGAAGTGTCTGTGCAGTAATATAGTGCACGACCATTACTATAAGTGTCCCACCTTTAATGATTTAAATCCATTTGCTCGTTTTAAAAGCGTAAAAGATAACAAAGCTTGCATTAATTGCTTAAGCATAAAACATAAAACGAGTAATTGTTCCAGTAGAACGAGATGTCGCACGTGTAAACGAAAACATCATACACTGTTACATTTTGATAAAAATAACCGGTTGTCAAGTCAAGCCGATAACCTTGACACACTCACGCAAGTGCAGAACACGGTAGCTGCGCCTTCCACGCCTCGCAATAATGAGATATCGTTGTGTACGACATCCATTGCGCGGGCGGCACGCACGCGCGGACGGCCTTCGCGCGCTTGTAGTGATCAGAGCAGTGCTAGGCCGCCATGTATGGCGTCTAAGACTGTTCTGTTAGCGACAGCGCAAGTTATCATATATGATGTCAATGGGTCGCCGCACATGGTACGTTGTCTGCTAGATAGCGCATCTCAGACCAATCTAATAACATCGGAATGCTTCAAACGCCTCGGATTATGGAATAACTTTAAAAATACGAACTCAATAATCCGAGGGATAGGCGGATCAGAAAAGCATTGCAAGGGTTCCGTAGATATTAAAATACATTCGCGTTTTGATAGGAATATTAATTTTAACATTTCTTCGCTTATCGTGGAGCGTATCACGGACGCATTGCCGAACGCTAATGTAGACGTAGCATCACTCACTCATCTCGAGTCATTGCCGCTAGCCGACGCGGAGTTTGCGAATCCGGCAGGCATTGATCTTTTGATCGGAGCTTCAATATTTCCGCACTTGCTACTAACTAAAATAGTACGTAGTGAGCGATATGATTTACCGCCCGCTATTGAGACGGTACTTGGGTATGTGATTATGGGTACCGTACCTACGTTACATACTTCTCATTGTATTACGTCTTGCTGTTGTTCTGCTCTTCAAGAGATCAAGGTGGGTGCTAAAACTGTGTGTAAGATAAAGCACTAATTAGCTATGCTATGCTATGCTATGCTATGCTACGCCATGCTATGCTATGCTACGCTATGCTATGCTAAGCTACGCTACGCTACACTATACTATACTACACATCCGCTTTGTATATAGATGACATTGCCTGCAATGTCATACCCGCTCCGCTAGCAATTTCGCTTTGTGAAGAGCTTATTCAGCTTTTCAAGCGAGGCCAGTTTGATCTTGTCAAATGGACAAGCAACTCTAAGGAGGTTCTCGCACGCATACCAGATTCTCATAAAGCTTCTCCAGACATTGAGTTTGAGAAGTCTGTACCGCATAAGGTTCTCGGTTTACGCTGGGACAAATCCTGCGGTAGTTTTCGGTTTGACGTCTCACCACCAGATGATAAGTGCACCAAACGCACTATGCTGTCCACAGTGGCTCGACTATGGGACATAATGGGTTTTGTGGCTCCCACAATTTTGTACGCCAAGCTCTTGATCAAAGAGCTTTGTCTATCAAAGTGTGAGTGGGATGAAACACCCCCTGACCATATTGTCGCCGCTTGGGGCCAGTTTTGTATTGAGCTTACCGCGCTCAATCAAGTTACTATTCCGCGTCATCTTGGGTTGGTAGATGGATGTACCGTCAACTTAATAGGTTTCGCTGACGCCAGCGAGCGTGCTTACGGCGGAGTCGTATATCTGCAAGTCCGCATTGGTTCTAACTACTCGGTGCAGTTAGTTTGTGCCAAGTCTAAGGTCTCGCCTGTTGAAACCATTTCGGTTGCGAGACTGGAATTGTGCGCGGCTCATCTGCTGTCTCAGTTGCTCCGCAAGGTTCAAGACACAGTTTTGCCCCACTACCCCATTAATAAAATACACGCATTTTCCGACTCCAAAGTAGTGCTCGCTTGGATTCATTCTTCTCCTCATCGCTGGCAGACTTTTGTCGCCAACCGCGTTAGTAAATTGATTGAACTTGTTCCCGCTACTTGTTTCAATCACGTCGCGGGTTATCGTACTCGTCTTCAGGAAGAACTTTCCATAGATCACATTGACTGGAAGTTTATTCCACCAGCATCACCACATTTCGGTGGATGTTGGGCAAGCATGGTCAAAGTAATTAAAACGCATCTCTTCAAAGTTATAGGTCAACAGATCCTCTCTTACGAAGAGCCTTTAACTGTCCTTGCACAAGTCGAGGCACTGATCAACTCGCGTCCGCTTCCAACTCAGTGAGATCTAGCCTGAAGTTGGACTTACCTCTTAGTTTAAGTATTTAGTTAGTAGTTTTCGCTATTATTGCGTTTGTAGCTTTCGCTAAAGTTAATTTAGATTAATTTTATTGTCATATCGCTGTCTTAGCCTATTGATGGGTTATGCGGTAGTACACCCAACATAGCTAAGTTCAATTCTATTTTTTTTAAAGGCAACCCTTTAGGGCCGGGGGGATATGGTAGCGCCATCTACCTTCATATATATAACTAATCGCATCAAGATGAATCGTTCCACGTCTAGTGCGAGCGATACCATATTTCCGTCCCGCTCTATCCCTCTCCCTGGAAGAGGCACTGCCTTCGCCTGATTCGTCGACGCGGTCGTGGACGCGAGGGACAGTCTAGAACATTCCTCCCGCTGAGAACGCCGTCTCGATACCGTACCGCGCCGCACCGTTGTATGTGATTATATAAACCGCTCGCAAGTGGGAGTGAATTGAGGTGTAAACAATCAGCTGCATCACGAAACACCAGGAGGAAAGAAAACGAAGAAGGTTGTATAAGGTAAGTGCCTTCCATCCTTGAAATATCCTATACCCACTCAATCACCTCCTCCCGTATCCATCTCCTCTTCCCTTATTCCTTTCTAGGCGACCCAGAACTCGCCCTAATACAGTCCATTCCATTAATCCTTCCCAAGTCGCCTAGAACCCTACGGTTTCGGTGTAAAGCCGAGCCACATAGAATAGTGAAAAAGAATAGGTTAGGTTCGATTATAACATAAGCTTTTTGAGACGCCGCACCCGTTACACCTCGTAAATCGCAATTGATCAGTTGGCCACATCCTTGCAAACACTTGGATATAACAGCTCTCACATCTCACACCACAGCGCTTCATCAAAATCGGGCGAAAAATTTAACTCCCACACCCGTAAAAGCGAGATCATTACACGTCGCTAAAACCAACAAAAGCTTTGTCTGTCAAAAAGAGCAACAGTCGTTAAAAATACTCTCTTGTGTTGTCATAACGATGTATTTCAACAACACTGAGTTTCACAGCTTCCCATAGTATATCCAAACTGTTTATAACCACGCCCTTTCTACCCTCGTTACTCCACTGTGCATTGAAATAGAGTTGTCAAGGATTTTGAACAAAAAAGTCTTTTGAAATGACGCCGTAAATATCAACAGATACCGCACTGTGGTTTAGGGAGAATTCAACGAGACAAAATGACAAAATCCGACGGCCAACAAAAATATTTTGGAATTAAAATGTCTGTGAGCTTTTCCTGCACTTGTTTCATTTTAATGAAGTGGCTTGCAAATACCGCTGGAGATAAGTAAATAGTGTTTTGTATTGCAATAAATGTTTGTGGTGTCGGTTGTGCTATATCCTATCTTCATCTAAAGTAGCGATGATAATAGCCTATTATAAACGCGAAAGTTTAAGACTAATAGATATACCCAGGCTATCTTTTGTCACTATAACCACTATCCACGCAGGTGGCGCCGCAGACAGAATATACTCATTATTAATCTAAAGTGTAGTAAAAAAATTGTCAGTAATATAATTGCTGATAACTTGTCAGGTAACTTATGAACAGAATTATTTCTTGTTAAACGTAGAGGTGCATTATCACGATAGAAAGATACAGAAAATAATTGTGTTTATCCTATAAATAACCTTTGTAGTCAGGGTCACAAACTATTAGGCCAACAGGATAGTCAAGTAAGAAATTTGATTAAGTTAAATATGCAAATATATCTACAAAACGCAATTAGGTACCAGCGTTTTAATCAAAATATTTTTAATATTCAAAATAATCTAGTAACTTTATGAATAACATTTACTCCCCAAATGGAAACTCACATTTCATTAACTAATAATGTGACGAAGTACACGTATTACATTACGACCAAAATTTATCAGCACATACTATATTCTTGGCTAGTCGAAGTTTCAGGAAGTGGTCAGGCAAATAATTGCTAGCCGGATTGGCAGAGTTTCGGCAACTACGCAAGGCTCTCATCCGGCATACTTCAGTGTTTAAAGACAAAGTTTTTAGCCAACGTGTTTTACTGAAGATAACCTTAAGACGTACATTCAAAAAAGTAGATTTGGATAGATTTTAAGCAGGAATAATGATATGTGATTTGGTGATAAAAATGAAAAATATCGTTATAAAGTTTTGCTATTTGAAAAATAGAATCATATTTATGTAACGGTTTTTTTTATGCGTTATATTTAAAAAAGGAATATTTATTTGCCACGACGTTTCGGATTATGTTACCCAGACGTGGTCATCTGATGACTATGTAATCTAGTGTGAAAAAAGCAAAAAAATTTTTCATAAGACTGCCTCGTTGGTCTCGCGGCATAAATGTTTGCGTGGGCTTGGTAGGTCTCGGGTTCGATTCCCGGGTCGGGCAAAGTGTTATTGGGTTTTTCCGTTAGGAAATACTCAGTAGCAGCACGGAGTCTGGTAATGTGCCCGGTACGGCGATAGGCTCGCCCCCTATTACGTGGGACCTAAAAATTCATAGCGAAATGTGGGTGTAATATTACACCTCTGCCTACCCCTTCGGGGATACAGGTGTGAGTCCATAAATAAATAAATATTTTTCATCACGGAGACAAATCTCTCAAAAAGCTATTTATTTAACTGTTTCCTTACTATCAGTTATGCGATTATGACACATTGGAAAATACAAATAAAATAATAATATTATATGCTTCTGATAGTGAGAAACAAAAAACTAAACGATGATGAGTATTTTAGTTTCACTATTGAAAAATACCGTACAACACTGAAGACTGTTGTTGATAGCAAATTGATACAGGCGCAATTATTTTGACAAACATTATGTTATATTATTTCGCAAATCCTGTCAAGGTCAGATATAATGAGAGAACATGTTCTTGGCTCATACAGTACAGCTACATAAAGTATATTATATTCTAATGGTAGCAAAGTTACTTCACTATCATGTATATATACTTCGACGTATATTATATACTTGTAAGACGTCGTATGTAGCAAACGATCCAAACTATGTCACTTCCCCTTCGTCGTAACTAGAACCAAATCTAATTTCACTTCCAACTTGACGACAATCTTATGTGTATTCAAAGCCATCTGAACAAGAATAAACAAAAGATACATAACAGTACATAGTTGTATGGCCATTAAGAATACGTTGTTCTTGCTTCCTGCACCCATTAGGCGTATAAAACTGTCGTTAATCCCGCCCTTGACCGAAACAAAACCAATTATGCTTTCAATAAATCTCCGGACGTGTCTAGTGGTCAACCCACGTACTTAAGATATACTACGCACACAATCCCCGAAAATAACACCTTACAATTTACAATATAAGACCGAAATTCCCTTGCAGTAATAAACATTATTTATTTGCCGATTGCTCTTATATTTTGACTACAAAAATCATGCTGCGTAAACACTGTGCGGAATCTTCCCTTTAATGGATTCTTAGAGTTGTTGTAATACTTCTGCCCACTTTTTATAACTTCGTGAATCATTCAAGAGGAATTCGAAGCGTCCATTAAAATATTTATTTCTTTATAGGAGGGAATTTTTAACAATGAAAAATATTCGTGTTACTTAGGCGAAAATAGAAAGTTGCGAACTGGGGTTGATGACACAGCGATATTTTTGTGGAATCTGATAATGTAAGGGTATTTTATTGATATCGGTAATTATAACTTTGAGTACCTACATTTTAAAAGATTTTTGCTTTTAAATGGGAAGCGATTTAATTCTTCCAACTATATTATTGTTAAAATTATAACAATTGTCTATTCCTTTCATTGAATTTGAATATCGCAAATAAGATACCTTCTATGAATTATTGAAAATACAACAGAAACACATTAATCCTTGTATATTTTCCAACGTACCTGTTTTATTTAAGGCGTACAAATCTTACAATTCTATCAATACTTAAATATTTAGTATGACATAAATTAAGACAAATACGGTAATAAGTAAGATTCATCATCATCAGCTCTGTATATAAACTGTCCCACTGCTGGGCACGGGCCTCTTTTCACTTTGAAAGGGTAAGGCCTAGTGTGGGTTGGCAGACTTCACATGTCTTTCAAGAACATTATGAAGAACTCTCAGACATGCAGGTTTCCTCACTGTCTGTCGGTCATTCCACTAGGCTATCGCTGTCTGCATGCATAAATAAGATTAGTTTCTATAATTACTTTTAAATCTTCTCATGAGCGGTCATAAGATGATTTAAACCAGCGCGGGCTGGTGAAACCCATGCCAAAACCTCTAGACAAACATAGTGTAATTTTACCTTTTATTTTCAAATAATTACGCTATATAGAGACTTTATATAACTATTACTAAAATCGGTTTACATGAGATTGAAAGCAACCGTTAGCGCAATACTCGTCAAAGAAATGGCACATGTATCACCATATTTTCCTGGAACTTTAGCGAACAGAGCTTTGCATCCAGCCTTGTTCCAACAGAATACTGAGGTGGATTTTGTTAGACGGGAAATCGGCTTACCGGTCTGCGAAGTCAGCTAGCGACATCGATATACCAAGCCGAACAAATCCTGGAGTTCCTTTTGTTTTTGTAGGGAATGTACCACTGTGCGCACTTAAGGTTTACTGGGAGGACAGTGAAGCAAACTTTACAATGTGAAATGGAAACCACTAATAATAAATTATTGTCAGTTTCGACGCTCTCTGATTTTAGTAGGCAGATAAAATCTTGAAAATCCTGCCCTATCTTTTAAATATATGGATTGTAGGTGCAAGGTTAGTAAAATTTACCATGACAGTAAGTAGTTATTATTATAATTTGTAATATTTATCATAATCTACAGTTGCTGTAACGCAGCCTGAAACGATGAGACAAATAATTTTCAAATGATTACGCGATATACACCAATTTTATAAATTACTAGATGTGTCTGAGGTTACACCCGCGTTATTTAAGGCCACTGTACCGCTACCGTGGCTCATAGCGTAATGTTAAATAGCCTTCTTCGATAAATGGGTTATTTAACACTAAAGAATTTTTACACGTGAACGCTCACCTAAGGGAAAGAATTAAACAATTATTAAAGTATTTGAAGGAGTTAGAAATACTATAATCCTCTCTACAGTAAATTACCAAAATAAACTCAAAGCGTGTCATTAGATTTCTACAAATCAAGACTTATACCTCCGGCGAACCCAAAGCCATTTCTCGTGATTGTGGCGGCTGTATCTTACAGATTAGGGAAAACATAAAGAGCTCTGGCCCCAGAGGCTAGTAACAGTCAGCTAATGGAAATTGATTGCAATGGTGTTCCATTGAGTTGTAATCTAGCCACGTAATAGATATTCACGTAATATACTGCAGATGACCCGGTGGCTAGATGGCGGTAACTGACTGCCACGCGACTGCAAGGTCGACTTACATACTTAGATTAGACGGCCTGCCATAAGTTGTGCTTAGTTTCCGACTAGATGGTTATATGTAGTGGAATAGTAGTAGTCGCAGAAGAAGCATGAAAGTAGAATTAATGCTGTGGAGATGAGAGCTTTGAGGAGTATGTGCGGAGTAAGAATGAAATAAAGTGAGAAATAGTGTTATTCGAGAAAGGTGTGGTTTGAAAAAAGATGTAGTGTCAAAGATTGAGAAAGATATGTTGCGATGGTTTCGATATTTGGAACGGATGAATGCAAGGAGATTTACGAAAGATGTGTATCGAGTAAGCATGAATGGAGATGTCTGTAGAGGACGCCCAAGACGGACTTACGCCGACCAAATTGGTGACGTACTGCGGAAGGGCCAAATCAAAAGTACCCGTAACCGACGAGCATGCATGACGAGGTTAATGAAAGTCGAAGAAGCGAAAGAGGTATGTTTGAACCGGAGCATTTGGCGTTCCATAGTCTCTGCCTACCCCAATGGGAGACAGGCGTGACGTTTACATAGATAGATAGAGATAGTAGTAGTGGTAAAATCTTCGACTTTTGATATTCACGTTACGACCAAAGTCTAGTGAACTTCTTTGCCATGTGCCTGCAGCAGATGTAGCTAAACATCAAGGCAATATATATCACGGAACCCAAGACAGCATTTTCCGAAACATGTAAATCCAATTCCGATCTGGTCCAAACAAAACGTCAAATCACTCTCGTAAAGTGCTATAGTACTACGAACTTCACACAGTTCATTGGAAACTATTGACACGCCGTACAATGTACATTATGACGGTGGTGTGACGTCAACGGCACTGACAGCATGATATCCAATAAATTGGAGTGCTTCCGATACACCGCTTTGATGTTCGGCCGAATAGACCAGTTGTCGTTTTATATATTTCACTGAACTTTTGTTCTGCAGCGTTTTACATGGTACGCGCATTACCGATGACTTGAAGTTTTGCGCTTTGATATTTTTGAGTTATTTTTTCTATTTTGTTGAGTGTTTTTCGTAGGATGTGTGTATTATGAAGGTTTTTTGATGTGTTACGGGTTGATTGTGTATTGTATTATGAGTGAGGTTATAGCAAATTTAAACATGCCTCTCTCACATTGGGTAGCGCGTCTTTTAGCGTTCACTCTGTAGTACAAAGTGAACGTCGTCGGGCGCACGCCGAACGAACGGCGGGCGACCGCTCGAGGAACGCTCACGCCGATTGTGAGATCGGCCTTAGTGTTTTAACAAGGACACGACTATATAATTCTTCCGCTTTGTATATATAAATATATATTATGAGCAGTATTTTTTTAAAGTCTATACTTAATACCTTCTATAACCCTTGTGTAAACTGCTTAGAATTCTCCATCATATTAACCAAATATCTTTTTAAAATCTATTTAATAAGATTTATGCCGATACTAAATTCCATTCATCTCTGTCAGCATAACTCTCTATTACCTAGACATGATATTGAAACATAAAGAGCATTTTCATTCTTAGTCCGTGTGGTGACGGATTAAGATAACGGAATGTCACCACCCAATATCATCCCATGGGTATCGTAAGAGCTGACAGAGGGAGCATAAAATACAGAGAACAGCACTGTAAGAGAAGGACAACTTAATACAAACCCTATACCAACCCGTTTAGCCAGCGTGGTATAGTAGGCCAATTCCTCCTTTCAAAGGAGAAGCCTAGTCCAGCAGTGGACTGTTAAAGGCTGATGATGATGACATTGAAACATTCGATAGAGCTTTCAGGATTGCCGAGCGAGGCTCCAGCATTGTATCGTTTTCTAACTTGGCTTGCCATTCGTAATAGAATTGCAAAGTTAAGTAACGCTTGAACAGGCTACCACAGGGTGGGTGCTTCGTGCTTCGGAGGGCATTTAAAGCCACTAGTTTCGGTTTTTCTTCAGGTCAAGAACTGTTTGCCACCTTTATACGTCCAGTGGTTTTTGAGATTTCGTAATGAATGGACCTTTCGCTAGATAAGACACTTCGCAAGACTTATAGCTTGAACGCAACATCCACAGACTACACGTCTATGGATGTTGTGTTCAAGCTATAAGTCTTTGGCAAGTACAACGACAAGAATGTATCTAGTCAAAAGAGATCAAAAGTACCAAATCTAGTAAAAAAATTAATGAATGAAGTAAACCTTAAGTCCACGTACTACGATAACACATCCTAATATTGCCAATCAGTCTCAAACAGCCTTCTCTTAGTCCATTCGTTAATGAATCACGAGCCTGAACAACACAGAGGACAGAATTAGCCCAGCACTCTGCAGATCAAACATCAACCCTCCAGTGTACGATATACCGCTTGCTAAATACGCTGATTGGTCACTCAGACCTAACCCTGTTGGTGCAGATTACCTACTGTGCCAAACATATAACAAAGGGGCTAATGCTCCTCCGTAAACCGACCCAAGACTAAGGCCAGGCCGCACTAAGGCCGGTTTCAGACTAAATTGAATTTACGGCGAACGTAATTAAGATTTGGGATTACGGAGTTAAATGTTGGAGATTGTGTACTGCAATGTCAGATAGAAAAGTTTTGGTCCCTTATTTTGTTCGCCTTTAGCTTTAAGATGTGGGTGCGACGGTTGGATGAAAATTTATGTTAAATATTCCGCTTAGGATATTTTGTGGATAAAGATATTAAATATAGTTTCTATCAAAGAATTTTAAATTGTATGCTTGCGAGGCTCATTGGTTTATATGGTTAGACCGCTATTGGCTCGAATCAATATTGTTACATATTTGTTATCCGTATATAGATTTGATTACAGCTTAACTTTATCTAACGAATTCTATAGATTATTATACTTCGAATAATTTTCCTTAATCAATATGAACCTGTAATAAACCTGTTGCAACTTTAATATCCTCGTTGGATAAGAAATAAAAAAATGGCATTCTTGAAAAACCTCCGTGAAGACCTGGAAAGTTAGTTTAACAAGGCCTTTTCATATACATACATACATAAATACATACATAGACGCACGTTTGTTTCCCGAAGGGATAGTTAGAGACTTTGGAACGCCATTTGCAACGATCCTGACATATTGTTTTCCTCTTTGCTTAATTTACTCTCATCAAATTTCTCTTGCATGCTCTTTTGATTAGGGTACTTCTAAACTGTTCTGTTTAAGGACGACTCCAATCTGATCAGAGAACGTCCGCCTAGATCTTCCGCTTCATCCTGTTCCATTCACACTTGCTTTATATATCTTGGTCAGTCTTTCCTTTGCAAATGAACTTGCTTATATCATCAAATATAAAAGATTAGTTATTTTCTCTTTAAAGCTATAACAATTTTATCAAATTCTATTAAATTATTTTACGATGAATATTGTTCAACTCAGCAGTGCAAAAAAATTTGTCCTGCTAAAACCCGGTCAAAAACATTATACACACAACGTCCATCGCATATAAGGCTCAACATGACCTAAAAACAGTACACAAAATTACCATACACCTGCACCTATTAAAGCAGGGACTTTTCGGAGACAAAATAATATCGAACGCTATGTACGGTACAAGAGTGTGCACGACGCAGGTGCTTTTAACTGTGACCCAGCACCGCACATGGGATTTATTGCACTACCCTCCGCTATAACGGGTTCGATGCCACGATTAACTTGGGGCGAATTTATAAAATATTAGTTGGTGCCTGAAAATAATGGATGATATTTTTAGAATATAGATATTCTGTCATATCTGGTTAGACCAGTAAGCGGACTCAGGGCTTCAAGGCGTGTAGTCTTGGATGCAACCGGAATAACGCTAGAGCGATGATGATGATTTTCAGAATAAATATGTGCTTTAATGTTGTAACAGATTTTCGGCGCCTATTTTACCCTTTTAGAGGTTGAATTTTTAAAAATCTGTCTTAGTAAGTGCAAACATCATAAATACTGTCCTACTTATGTTTCTAAGTCAAAGCTTTGCGATGATAAGTTAGACAGAGCAGATCTTTTTTGAAAATAAGAAGAAGGTTAGTTGCGGCTTGGAAGCTTAAAAATTAGAGACGATATTTTAGGATTTAGGTCTTTTACAAGAGCACTAATCTTGATAAGCGATAATGATAATTCGGTGCTGAGTAGCGAAAATTTTAAGATAATTCGTAGAATTATTATGTCTGGGTGGTGTTCGTTGATGTCTTTTTTTTAAAAGTCCCCGTGATAAAGAATTTAAGTCTAAAGTGTGTGATCTCTTTTAAATGAATAGTATTAAACCAGTACCTTCTAAATAAACTGACACTAGTCTAAACCATGGCATATCACTATCTCTTCGGGTTGCGGAGGTCAGTCAGACAGTCGTTCCGTTGGAAAAGTAATATTCAGCCAAATCCGGTTAGACTTGTAAGCGGACCCCAGATTGAAACGCTGGGAGGATGAATAAATTTTAAATCGATTAAGTGGTGGACAGTTGAGTCATGGTTGGTCATAGAGCAGCTTTGCAAAACGAGAAAAAATATATATTTATATCGAAGACAAAATGGCGTGGCGCTGATGAACGTCCCACATACAGTTTTCTGTATAGTCTCACGCCTGTATCCTCGCAGGGGTAGGCAGAGGTGTAAATATTACAGAGATATATAGATACAATATACAGAAATTTATCGCAGGGGTAGGCAGAGGTGTAAATATTACAGAGATATATAGATATATTATACAGAAATTTATAAAGATTTTATTCCTTACGTAGCTATTATTTTATTTACCGAATTCATAAAAAGGGAAAAGGTTCTCGATTAGACTGATTTTTTTAATGGAAAAGACAGAGGACCAACCGGG
This sequence comes from Euclidia mi, assembly GCA_944739405.2. Classification (NCBI taxonomy): domain Eukaryota; kingdom Metazoa; phylum Arthropoda; class Insecta; order Lepidoptera; family Erebidae; genus Euclidia; species Euclidia mi. The sequence continues at coordinate 7,593,236 of OX123188.2, read as the reverse complement.
TAGCCCGTTTGGTTCTTTTCAAATTTGGGAATGAAATTTGAAGTAGGTTTTCTCTTTTACAAGATGAGCCCACGGTTACACCCGCGTTATTTATGGCTACTTCTCCGCTCCCGTGGCTCATAGCGTGATGTTAAACAGCCGTTCCTCGATAAATGGGCTAACTAATACTGAAAGGTTTTTGAAATCGGGCCTGTAGATTCTGAGATTAGCGCGTTCAAGCTAACAAACAAACAAGGTCTTCAGGTTTATATAATCATTAGTATTAGATTATAATTATATTATATTTAGTGCCACGCTATGCTACCCTGATCACCCTATCAACATCGATCATCATACCGAAACAGACAATATTCTTACCTACTTTATAATGAGACGATTAGACAGAAGCTCTACCTGTAATACCGTACATGACAGTTTCTGTACACAATCAATACATTTAATAGCTCATTGTAATCCGAGGATCATACATCACATTAATATGTATGACTGTTGTTTAATTAAACGATTATGTCATAACTATACCAACTGATTAAACACTTCCCGATTCAGATCTCAATATTGCTATTTGTTGAAGAAATACATAGGTATGTACTCATTAAAGGTTTTATAATGGCTTATGTTTAACTTACCACCAGATATAGTAACATATAACAGACAAAAATAGTAAGAAAAGTATTTGAAGGATTTAGAAATACTATAATCTTCTCTACAGTAAATTACCAAAACAAACTCAAAGTGTGTCATTAGATTTCTACAAAATCAAGACTTATACCTCTGGCGAACCCAAAGCCATTTCTCGTGATTGTGGCGGCTGTATCTTACAGATTAGGGAAAACATAAAGAGCTCCGGCCGCAGAGGCTAGTTACAGTCAGCTAATGGAAATTGATTGCAATGGTGTTCCATTGAGTTGTAATCTAGCCACGTAATAGATATTCACGTAATATACTGCAGATGACCCGGTGGCTAGATGGCGGTAACTGACTGCCACGCGACTGCAAGGTCGACTTACATACTTAGATTTGACGGCCTGCCATAAGTTGTGCTTAGTTTCCGACTAGATGGTTATATGTAGTGGAATAGTAGTAGTGGCAGAAGAAACATGAAAGTAGAATTAAAGCTGTGGAGATGAGAGCTTTGAGGAGTATGTGCGGAGTAAGAATGGCAGATAAAGTGAGAAATAGTGTTATTCGAGAAAGGTGTGGTTTGAAAGAAGATGTAGTGTCAAATATAGAAAGGTATGTTGCGATAGTTTGGTCATTTGGAACGGATGGATGCAAGGAGATTTACGAAAGATGTGTATCGAGTAACAATGAATGGAGATGTCGGTAGAGGACGCCCAAGACGGACTTACGCCGACCAAATTGGTGACGTACTGCGGAAGGGCCAAATCAAAAGTACCCGTAACCGACGAGCATGCATGACGAGGTTAATGAATGTCGAAGAAGCGAAAAAGGTATGTTTGAACCGGAGCATTTGGCCTTCCATAGTCTCTGCCTACCCCAATGGGAGACAGGCGTGACGTTTAGATAGATAGAGATAGTAGTAGTGGTAAAATCTTCGACTTTTGATAATCACGTTACGACCAAAGTCTAGTGAACTTCTTTGCCATGCGCCTGCATAAGATGTAGCTAAACATCAAGGCAATATAATATATCACGAGACCTAAGACAGCATTTTCCGAAACATGCAAATCCAATTCCGATCTGGTCCAAACAAAACGTCAAATCACTCTCGTAAAGCGATATAGTATAACTTCACACAGTTCATTGGAAACTATTGACACGCCGTACAATGTACATTATCACGGTGGTGTGACGTCAAAGGCACTGACAGCATGATATCCAATAAATTGGAATGCTTCCGATACACCGCTTTGATGTTCGGCCGAATAGACCAGTTGTCGTTTTATTTATTTCACTGAACTTTTGTTCTGCAGCGTTTTACATGGTACGCGCATTACCGATGACTTGAAGTTTTGCGCTTTGATATTTTTGAGTTATGTTTTCTATTTTGTTGAGTGTTTTAGGTAGGATGTGTGTATTATGAAGGTTTTTTGATGTGTTACGGGTTGATTGTGTATTGTATTATGAGTGAGGTTATAGCAAATTTAAACATGCCTCTCTCACATTGGGTAGCGCGTCTTTTAGCGTTCACTCTGTAGTACAAAGTGAACGTCGTCGGGCGCACGCCGAACGAACGGCGAGCGACCGCTCGAGGAACGCGCACGCCGACTGTGAGATCGGCCTAAGTTTTAAAAAGGACACGACTATATAATTCTTCCGCTTCTTATATATAAATATATATTAATATAAGCAGTTTTTTTTAAGTCTATACTTAATACCTTCTATAACCATTGTGTAAACTGCTTAGGATTCTCCATCATATTAACCAAATATCTTTTTAAAATCTATTTAATAAGATTTATGCCGATACTAAATTCCATTCATCTCTGTCAGCATAACTCTCTATTACCTAGACATGATATTGAAACATTCGATAGAGCTTTCTGGATTGCCGAGCGAGGCTCCAGCATTGTATCGTTTTCTAACTTGGCTTGCCATTCGTAATAGAATTGCAAAGTTAAGTAACGCTTGAACAGGCTACCACTTGGATGGGTGCTTCGTGCTTCAGAGGGCATATAAATCCACTAGTTCCGGGTTTTCTTCAGGACAAGAACTGTTTGACCATGACGGTGGCCTTCGGGCGGTCTTTAAACTCCGACATCAGAGATAGCCTCATACTAAAAAAAACGTAAAAGAAGATATTATGTCCAAATCGAGCCTACCACACAAGCAAAATATCAGCAATAACTCGTTTGGCACCCAGTGTAATAAAACCTTCGTATAATATATTTTTATGTGACAGTGGACTTGAAACCTTTATGTGTCTCAAGGTTTACTGCAGACTGTTCAGGGAATAAAACCGAAGGCACCGAACCCGTGACCAACAGGGGTTCAGGGCCTCACTCGCTAAAGCTACATCGGGTCCACCATTACCCTTAGTGGTGGGCCACGAAGGTCTCCTATATCTATAGTACAAGGTGTTGCCCGCAGCTTCACCCCTGGATAAAAATTACATTATTTCTTAACTTTCATACAAATTGTGAGAGACTTTAGACCCCCTTACTCCAGCCCTTCCGAAACATCCGTTCTTACCGGACGCCTACTAAATATATTCAACTTTCCTGCCAAATTCCACCTTTATGCGTCCAGTGGTTTTCGAGATTTCGTGATGAGTGGACCTTTCGCTAGATAAGACACTTTGCAGTGCAATCTGTAGATGTTGTGTGCAAGCTAAGTAAGTCTTTAGAAAGTACAAGGACAAGAATGTATCTAGCCAAAAGAGATCAAAAGTACCAAATCTAGGAAAAAAACTTAATGGAGTAAAACTTAAGTCCACGTACTAGAAATTACGACGATAACACATCCTTATATTGCCAATCAGTCTCAAACAGACTTCTCTTCCTCCGTTCGTTAACAAATCACAAGCCTGAACAACACAGAGGACAGAATTAGCCCAGCACTCTGCAGATCAAACATCAACCCTCCAGTGTACGATATACCGTTTGCTAAATGCGCTGATTGGTCACTCAGACCTAACCCTGTTGGTGCAGATTACCTACTGTGCCAAACATATAACAAAGGGGCTAATGCTCCTCCGTAAACCGACCCAAGACTGAGGCCAGGCCGCACTAAGGCCGGTTTCAGACTAAATTGAATTTACGGCGAACGTAATTAAGATTTGGGATTACGGAGTTAAATGTTGGAGATTGTGTACTGCAATGTCAGATAGAAAAGTTTTGGTCCCTTATTTTGTTCGCCTTTAGCTTTAAGATGTGGGTGCGTCGGTTGGATGAAAATTTACATTAAAGATTCCGCTTAGGATATTCTGTGGATAAATATATTAAATATAGTTTCTATCAAAGAATTTTAAATTGTATGCTTGCGAGGCTCATTGGTTTATATGGTAAGATCGCTATTGGCTCGAATCAATATTGTTACATCTTTGTTATCCGTATAAATATGGATGTGATTACGTCTTAGCGTTATCTAACGAGTTCCATAGATTAATCGTCGAAGCATTTTTCTTCATCAACATAATCTTATACAGCTACGTGTTGCAATTTTAATTTCCACGTAAGGTAAGAAATAATACATTAGCATTCTTGAAAAACCTTCGTGAAATTTTTTATGCGCTTTTCTGTTTAGGGTACTTCTAACCTGCCCCCTTAGCCAAATGGCATTCGATTAACGATATCGCTAGTCGCTAAGTGCAAAACTGTATGGAAATGACATAAGACTTCGTTATATCACGTGGTCAACGAAGAAGAAATTCCTTATGTTGCCATGGCAACCAAGCGTTGTCGAAAGTAGATATCAGAGCGAATGCCGTTTGGCTAGGGCCTCTGTGCTTTTTTACGGATATCTCCAATCTGATCAGAGAACGTCCGCCTAGATCTGCTTCATCCTGTTCCATTCACACTTGCTTTATATATCTAGGTCAGTCTTTCCTTTGCAAATGAACTTGCTTATATCATCAAATATAAAAGATTTGTTATTTTCTCTTTAAAGCTATTGCAATTTTATCAAATTCTATTAAATTATTTTACGATGAATATTATTCAACTCAGCAGTGCAAAAAAAATTGTCCTACTAAAACCAGGTCAGAATCATAATATACACAACGTCGGCTCAACATGACCTAAAAACAGCACACAAAATTACCATACACCTGCACCTATTAAAGCAGGGACCTTTCGGAGACAAAATAATATCGAACGCTATGTACGGTACAAGAGTGTGCACGACGCAGGTGCTTTTAACTGTGTCCCAGCACCGCACATGGGATTTATCACACTACCCTCCGCTATAACGGGTTCGATGCCACGATTAACTTGGGGCGAATTTATAAAATATTAGTTGGTGCCTGAAAATAATGGAGGATATTTTTAGAATATAGATATTCTGTCATATATGGTGAGACTTGTAAGCGGACCCCGGATTTCAAGGCGTGTAAGTTTTGGATGCAACCGGGATAGCGCTAGGACGATGATGACGATTTTCAGAATATAGATCTCTACATGATGACATTTTTGTCCTGCTTCGTGCTTGAATTTTGTAACAGATTTTCTACTCCTATTTTACCCTTTTAGAGGATGTATTTTAAAAATACTGTCTTACTACGGAATTCAATATTCGAATTATAGATAGATCTGTAGATATTAGATTCGATTTTGACAGTTTTTGACATAAGCTCCATACAAAATATGTCAAACAACACAACACTATTTGTCATTGTAAACTAATTTTGTCACTGTATTTTGTGTTCATATTATTATATGTATGAATATGCATTATATTTATGTATATGTATTATATTTATGTATAATATTATATATATGTTTATATATGTATGTATCATATTATGTATTTATTTATTTAAAATATATTTAGCACCTATCATATCTATTGTATATATGCCTGCGTATATATGTACAAAAAATATAAACAATTTATAGTACCTAATCAGATACTTATTGTGACTACACATCAAAGCTTTTTGTCTTTTCAGTCTGTACATCCTAAGGTTGCCTGGAAGAGATCGCACTTTGCGATAAGGCCGCCCTTGTGCATTTGATATGTATGTAGTGCACTTGTCATTTACACCGAATTTGTATTAACATTTGCACAATAAAGAATTATCTATCTATCTAAAATCTACAGATCTATCTATAGTTCGAATATTGAAAATGGCCGTTAGTGAGTGCAAACATCATAAATACTGTCCTAATTATGTTTCTAAGTCAAATCTTTGCGATAATAAGTTAGTCAAAGCGGATCTTTTTTGAAAATAAGAAGAAGGCTACTTGCGGCTTGGAAGCTTAAAAATTAGAGACGATATTTTAGGATTTTGGTCTTTTACAAGAGCACTAATCTTGATAAGCGATAATGATAATTCGGTGCTGAGTAGCGAAAAGTTTGAAGATAATTCGTAGAATTATTATGTCTGGGTGGTGTTCGTTGATGTATTTTTTTTAAAAGTCCCGTGGATATATTTAAAAAGAATGGTATTAAACCAGTACCTTCTAAATAAACTGACACTAGTGTAAACCATGGCATATCACTATCTCTTCGGGTTGCGGAGTTCAGTCAGGCAGTCGTTCCGTTGGAAAAGTAATATTCAGCCAAATCCGGTTAGACCTGTAAGCGGACCCCAAGTTGAAACGCTTGGAGGATGAATAAAATTTAAATCGATTAAGTGGTGGACAGTTGAGTCATGGTTGGTCATAGAGCAGTTTGCAAAATGGCGTGGCGCTGATGAACGTCCCATATACAGTTTTTTTTTATTTATAGTCTCACGCCTGTTTCCTCGCAGGGGTAGGCAGAGGTGTAAATATTACAGAGATATATAGATACAATATACAGAAATTTATAAAGATTAATCTATTTTATTCCTTACGTAGCTATTATTTTATTTACCGACTTCATAAAAAGGGAAAAGGTTCTCGATTAGGCTGATTTTTTTAATGGAAAAGACATAGGACCAACAGGGTAGCCCGTTTGGTTCTTTTCAAATTTGGGAATGAAATTTGAAATAGGTTTTTCTCTGTTACCAGGTGAGCCCGCGGTTACACCCGCCTTATTTATGGCTACTGCTCCGTTCCTGTGGCTCATAGCGTGATATTATATAGCCTTCCTCGATAAATGGGCTAATTAATACTGAAAGATTTTTTGAAATCGGACCTGTAGATCCTGAGATTAGCGCGTTCAAGCTAACAAACTAACAAGTTCTTCAGGTTTATATAATCATTAGTATTAGATTATAATTATATTATATTTAGTGCCACGCTATGCTACCCTGATCACCCTATCAACATCGATCATCATACCGAAACAGACAATATTCTTACCTACTTTATAATGAGACGATTAGACAGAAGCTCTACCTGTAATACCTTACATGACAGTTTCTGTACACAATCAATACATTTAATAGCTCGTTGTAATCCGAGGATCATACATCACATTAATATGTATGACTGTTGTTTAATTAAACGATTATGTCATAACTATACCAACTGATTAAACGCTTCCCGATTCAGATCTCAATATTGCTATTTGTTGTAGAAATACATAGGTATGTATTCATTAAAGGTTTAAAATGGCTTATGTTTAACTTACCACCAGATATAGTAACATATAACAGACAAAAATAGTAAATGATCACCAAAATGAAACCCGCATTTTAATGTTAAATTATAACCAAAGTCTTTTTGTTAGTTACTATGAAATACCAACACATAAATTGGATTTGGTTAAACCACCTACTTTAATTAACTAAGTTGACGGAGGCCTGCTTCGCAGGGCTCCTATTTTTGAATTAAGGGTCACAAGAGAATCTAACATAACCTATTTATTTGGTGATCATTTACTACATTTGGTGTTCGAATACAATTTGAAGTGCAGTCGTGACTAAAATAGCTAGTACTGTTGTAATTTTATACTAATACTAGTCGACGCCAGAGGCTTCGCACGCACATATTTTCTAATTTCCCGTTTTGCCCGATCCCGTGGGAATTTCGGGAAATCCCGTCTTAGTGCACCCTTACGGTCCCCAAGGAATATACATGCTAAATTTCAGCTTCTTGCGCCGAGTAGTTTCGGCTGTAGCTTGTCTGTCAGTCAGTCAGTAACGCAAGGATTTTATATATACAGATTTCTGATGTTAAGTATATATTTTTGGTTAAAGAACTAAGGGTATCAAAGCATTTTATGGTGGTCATTATATTTAACCCCGGTAAAATTAAATGAAATTTACTAATTCAGTTTAGAAACTAACACTTATGAACGACAATATATATATTTTTTACATCCCATCAGTACCATTTTTTAACTTCCATGAGTATTTTGGTGTCATAACTGCAAGTAAACCAAATAAGTAAATAAATTTTATTGTACTGTTCAATTTATTTTTTGACTTGTGGCGTGATAAATGTATGTATGGCACCTTATGCTAAAATTTTAAATTATGTGAATTTCTGTACTGTGAATATAATACTGATTGGAAGCTATGACTTGGCATAGTGTTGTTACTCAGCATACCTACCTACACAGATTTCCTTGGTAACGCATGTTACCTGCAATTGGTATGTATTGGTATGTACAATATATATGTTTTATAAAGTATATTAATTTATTTTTCTGCCTCCGTGGTCCAGTGGGTAGCGTATGCGCCTGCTGATCGGAGGACCTGGGTTCGATTCCCGGGTCGGGCAAAAGTGTTACTAGGTTTTTCCAAATTCTCAGTAGCAGCACGGAGTCTGGTGATGTGCCTGGTAACGGCAAAAGGCTCGCCCCCTATTACGTTGGACCTAAAAATTCAGGACAAAATGTGGGTGTAATAAGTATTACACCTCTGCCTCGGGGATACAGGCGTGAGTCTATAAATAAAAATAAATTAATTTCTTTTTCACCATTTCATTTTAGATTCCATGACCAAAGTATTTGTTTACTTCTTACCATTCTACTAGTAATCCGCACCAACATTGCTAACTTCTAAGCATCGTTATATTTTCCATTCAACCATATCTCCCCACAATCGTGTTTTAAACAAAACAAAGTTGCTACCACATCTCGCGGGCTAATTAGTATTTGTACTGTAGCGGTTGTCCCAGTTATCTTACAAACTAGATGCTTAGCTTCCACAACAATGTACAAGTTACTACAGAATTGGGTTAGTGTGACAGCTTCTTATAATTGGGCTTAAATTATAGACGGTGGGAAGTTGGTTGCGAAAGATAACTACTGCTGAAATTAATAACTGGTTATACACAAATTTTGTTTATTTTTCCGTATTACATACCTATCTATACATTTTTTTGTTGACTACGGTGGAAACTCTCCTTATGAGCCATCTCAGTTCGACGTCGGCCAGAGTGTGATCGACCAGGCTTGAGGCTGGCGGAGGAGGTGTGTGGAGGCCTTCTCCTAAAGGCATTCGGGCCATACCCACTAAAACCACCACGGTGTCCCTTATTCGTGATAAGTGGATAGCATACTTTTCCACGACCCCGTCCGGGATTGGCCCGCCGATGATGTTGGCGGGCCCTGTCTCGATATACCTATATATACATACTTTAAACTTAAGTCCCCTTTGCTTCCCGTCTACGTGGCTGTCTGACAACGTTTAACTAGAAATACTACTGAAAGATTTTTTACACCAATAGATATGGTAATACCTGAGAAATACTCAGATGTTGTGACGTTGTTAAATAAAAAATCTTTATTACGGTCACAAACGAAAATTTATATATTTTCATAAAATAATCTATACAACCTTTAGCAAAGAATTTTATTGGAAAATAGTGATTCTAAACAATTTGACTAGTTAAAAAGATAGAACCAAGGTCACGTGATTCGGCGTAGATCTTTGGGAATGCGTCTCCGGCGTTGCTCAGGGAAGAAGAGAAGACTTAGCTTGGTCGCCGCACACCCGGTGAAAGGGCCGGTCACTCCGCGCCACGGTATTTATAGTCCGTTGGAGGACGCGGGAGATGGAGACGGCCGGCCAAGAGATGCGACGACGATTGACCTCACAATGTACAACTGACGTGGGAGGAGCTGCGGTCAAAGACTAGTGTAATATGATCCTATTAATAGACCAATATAGACTGCAGATATTTCCTAGTGATTTCATCGGTTTTTTCGCTGGTTGACCCTGCACCGAGTCCTATAAGCTCGAAGTGCGAAAACAATGTTTAGAACTATCAGACATACAGGTTACATTACGATGTATTTCTGCACTATTTAGCAAACGTTAATTAACAGTTCATTACGGACATAACTTTCAAAAGTCAGTGATGTGAGATGCGTGCTATGAACACTCTGCCTAGCTACCTGTTAGTCACCACATTGGCTATCATTGCCTTACCATTAAAATCTCAACAGTAACCCTGGCACAGAAATCAAAGCTAGGCCTCCCCACAAACAATTAGAAACTTACTACAGGTTCACCGAGGCAAAACTTATCAAAACATACATAAAACCAAAATTACGGCAACGTCATAACTAGTTCTCCAACTGGCTTTGTTACCTTGGCAGGCACATTAACAAATACTACCTAACAAGCTTCATTTTGTTACTGCTGCGTATTGAAACTGAGATTTAGAATAAAATGTATATATTTTCGTAGCGTTCATTTTCGTAGTGTCGGATTCATTTTCAGACAGAGCAGAAGAACACGCTCGTAGGAACTCTCTTGTGACCAAGTTTCGTCTTGTTATATTTTAGTAGATAAATGAAGAAACTGGATTGTGCCTCGTTAGGATGGAAATTATTTTAGTTGTTTGTGTTATGTTAAAGTGTTGGTGCGCTTGTGAGTGTCACTCGACGAATGAATGGGGTCCACAGGTGGTTACTGTAAACAGCCATCTATGTGAAGAATATCTGAAGGATTCTGAACGTGTAAAGTAAACTAGGAAAGTAGAATACTACAGATCAGGCTGTTGAAGCTCGATTGTAAAGTAAATATGTACTCCAATAGACCTGACTTTTTGCTATTGCTGGCACCGAATGAAGAAGAAAGAATTATATAATCCCTACTAATATTATAAATTCGAAAGTGTGTATGTATGTATATTTGTATGTATGTATGTTCCGTTTTCACGCGAAAACGGCTGAACCGATTTTGTTGAAATTTAATATAGAGATATATTGGACCATGGAGATGGACATAGGCTACCATAAGTTGCAAAAATTTAACTGGGAGGGATTGTAGGGAGGATAGAAGTTTGTACGATAGAAATTTTCCTCTTGGAAGTAAAAACGCATGCGCGAATAATAAAGTGATGCGTATGTGCTATCTGTCAGTACTGTCACATCATACATATTGTCATAATTTATGCACGGTGATTACATTGCTTGCATATATAAACTATGTCTAAACTAATAATTACATACTACGCTCAAACGGCTGAAACGATTTTCCCTACCTACTAAAATTATAAATGCGAAAGTGTTTTTGTAAATATATATTGGACATGAATTGAAACATGGCTTTGACATTTGTCATGGATACTGACCGAGTTACTTATGCCAATGAATACAGATTTACATAATAGAAGCCCATTTCTTAAGGATTTCGTGTGCCGATTCCAACTGGCGTATTGACGGTTGTCAGTGTAGTACGTAGTTGGCACCGTTGGCGGCGCTTGCGGCGTTCTCCGTCTTTCTTGCTCTCGTAGTTAAGTAACACAGGGGAAAATTTCGTCTCTCTTGCACTCGTAGAGTCAGCTGTCACAGCGTGACTGCCACGCCGCCAAGCGGCAATATGGGTCACACTGGTCACAGAAAGTTTGTCTACAGAGCGCCCATAAGAATTGTGCCTCTATATCTATATCTATGCTCTATGCTTATGCTTGGTACCTGTTTGTACCCTGTAGAGACTCTTCAGAATAATCAAGAGTGTCTTCACACAAGTTGAGACTGAAAGTAGATACGTATTACCCCCAATTAAATGCGCGCGAAGCCGCGGGCAAAAGCTAGTAATTATAATAAAAGTGAAGCAAGATAATATCCTGCTTGTGTTTTGAGTAGCGAACAGGAAATTGATCTGTACACTTAATCTTCTACAACTTTATATCACTGTAAGCACACAAGTACCTTACCCATAATTAAGAACTTAACCAAAAATAAACCTCAAAATGCGCATTTATTACTTTAAGTCCAATGCTTCAAATTCTCGCAAACATATTATAATTAATATTTTTTTCGTCCTAAAGTAGTTTACGAACTTCTAAAGTAATCACCAAAAATACATTTATCAAATATTGAAAATAATATTATACATTTCTAAAAAGCTTAAATTGCCGAATTCATAACCTTTTCTAAGCTCACAACCGAAATAATTAGACAAATTACTCCCATCGCTGATAGCTTATTGACACACATTTCGTCACAATGAAACAAATTAATCGCCTTATCGAACGTGAATGGTGATATAAATTGATCTAAAGGGATTACAGGTAATACGTACATACATAATGATATTAGAGGCTATTGTTACTAAGCGCGCGAGTACGCTGAATTGTTTGAGCGCCGTGTTGAACGCATTGTATAGAAATACTTTGATGGTTTCAGTTGTAGAAGTTTGGGGTCATGGTCATAGGTTTCGGGGAATATAAATGATTATTGTTATAAATAATTTCAAAGTCAGATTTGTACACATATTTATATTTATGTAGCGGGTCTCAAAAGTTTTATTTCATTGAAATGGAAGGAGAAATTCTTTTTTTATCCTACGTTTCGGAATTGGTTAAAGCAGCCATAGTTGTGGGAAATCTAGGCAATGTTGTTTTCAGTACAGCTTACTATGTAAGGAAATATAAGTGTTAGGATTGAGCACAAAAACTGTACTTTATACATACATACATACTTAGACTCACGCCTGTTTCCCGGAGGGGTAGGCAGAGACTACGGAACGCCATTTGCAACGATCCTGACATACCTCTCTTGCTTCACTCACTCCCATCAAGTTTCTCATGCATGTTAAGGGTACTTCTGACTTATCCTTTTTTCAGGATGTCTCCAATCTGGTCAGAGAACGTCCGCCTAGGTCTTCCCCTTTGTCCTGTTCCATTCACACTTGCCTTATATATCTTCTTTGTCAGTCTATCGTCATCCATCCTCTCCATGTGCCCAAACCATCTTAACATCGGGGAGATGGGCCTCGTTAGCCTTGGTTGGCAACCTGTCTAGGAGAAGGAAAACTCCGAAATTAAACCAACTTTCAGGGAGCATACCCGACACAAAACCCCGATCTAAGGTGTAAACCGACCCGTGCCGAGAGATTCGTGGCCAGAGGGTAAGCTGGTCGCAAACGGAGGGTGCCTGTGTTGGTGGTCACAGGGCTCACGTGATATTCCGCCTTACTTAAAGGGCTCTATGGGGATGGACTGTACTTTATGAACGTTTTTAAACTGCGACAAAATGCGATGATTTCTTTTTTGTGATTTCATTGTGTAATTCATGTTAATGAACTGCAATCAGCATAGTTTTCGTAGCTGCACTGCTGCTGCTGTTTATCTGCACCTAAAATTGTAATACTATCAATTTATACTTGTGATTCAAATATTCCATAGCAATACGAAAAGTAAATCGAAAATCGTCACCATTCTCGATATTAAATCTACGATACAGAACTCTGCCAATTATTGGTTGCATAAAATATACTTGTGTCATACTGTGACATCGCAAAGCTAATTAATTATAATAAATACAGATTGTTTATCCGTGTGTGTGTTTTATGCCTCACATCTGCCGCTTACCCACAGTACTGAAGGGCGTACATTGTTTTTATTCCTGCTGTACTTCTCATATTTCCTTCAGTTAATCCATATTTATACGGCGGACCCTGCTTCCAACGGCTGCTTTGTGCCGATAAGCTGCCACCGTTTGTATATTAACGCGGTTAATATATTTTTGTGAGTGAGTTGATCGAGTGGTGTCGATTTTATTGGTATTGGGTTGGTTTTAGTTGAGGGGTTGTGTAGAGAGTGTAAATAGTTGGTGGTTTGGTGGGCGGATTTCGTGGTGAAATGTGTTTGAAGGGTCGGATATTTGAGCAAGTGAGAATATGATATAATTATGTGTGTACTGTGTATGTGTAAGCTCGCGTGATAGAAATATTTATTTATTCTTTTATTTATAGACTCACGCCCACAGCTCACGCCTGTATCCCCCAAAGGGGTAGGCAGAGGTGTAATATTGCTCCCACGTTTCACCATGCATTTTTGGTCCCACGTAATAGGGGACGAGCCTTCTGAGAATTCGGAAAAAGCCAGTAACACTTGCCCGACCCGGGAATCGAACCCAGGACCTCCGATCAGCAGTCGCATTCGCTATACACTGGACCACGGAGGCGGGCAAAAATAATTATAAGTGTGGCAAATATGGAACTGTAATAACAATTATTTTTGCTTGCTCTGTTTCTTTATGTAGCTAACATTTCTTTGATATCATATCATTTGGTTTAAAAGTGGAAGGTGACTCCTACAATTAGGGTATCATCATTGCTAAGCGTTTATTAAAACAATGTTTACGGAAACCAACAAAACTGGCGTGGATACCGTTAGATATTTCGGACAGCAGTTTTGTAATAAAATCCAGGTCACCAAGAACACCTAGAATCTGCACACTAGTAAGGGTATTTCAACACAACAAAACAATTCAAGTTTCTATGAAAATCGATAGGATTTTCACCACCTTTAAACATCAAAATACTCAAATACTACGAAACCACAAAACTGCAAATAATATTAAACAAGTGTTCCCGTTTAAGCCCACGTTATATGAAACTATTGTATTCTTAACTCCACCTTATTGTCGCACTGTTTGATATTTGCTTATATTTTAGAACACAGCGAGCCAAAACAATGGTATATTTTTATAGCGTTTATTTTTAAAACGACGTTTACAGAAAGGAATAAACCTCTCTTAACTGTTCTGTATCTATACAGGGTGTAAGTAAGCTATTTTTAATTTAATAAGCATTATTCTTTATGTTTTGTCTTATAAATTTTTGTCGTATTGTGAGTGATATCTATCGCGGGTTTTGGTTCCCGTTGCAGTATTGACTTACGAATGGAACAAATATATGTTAAATCTAAGATTCTTGTATTTATGTCCGTTTTTTTAATGTTTTAAAACTCTGTGATACAGTTTTAAGTAATGCTAGATTCTAGTTGCCTTCCTGATATAAGCTGAGCACGCGGCTACCAATCGTGTGCCTATCCAACACAAAAATAATTATTCAAATCGGATCAGTAGTTCTTAAGACTAGCGTTTTCAACCAAAGTCTTCAGCTTTATAACATTAGTATAGATATACATGCATACATACATACATAGACTCACGCCTGTTTCCCCGAAGGGGTAGGCAGAGGCATATTAAACGCCCACTTTTCGCCAGTGTTTTGATCCCACGTAATAGGTGGCGAGCCTATTGCCGCTTATTGGGACATTTTGTTTGCCAGAGCCTCGTCCGTTGATCGGCAGGTGCACCACTTGCAGGTGAGGTTGGCTTGGGACCCTAAGTTTTTGGTGGGAACCCTATGCACTCTAGTATAGATATACATCAAAATAATGTGACGCGCCTTAAAAAGAACCCAATTGGCTCACCAAACGATGGTTGACGACGGGTAGCCGTGTGTAAAACGTATCGTCAACATGTTCACACGACTGCACTGCGGTGTGAAGAGCTCGAAGGGACGTAGACATGTATCATGAAAAAGGCCAATCATTTATTATTTCAAAACATTTATTGTCACTATCCAAAATAATTATGAATTTAAGTTGTTTTATGAATCATTCAAAGTCTGGTATTGTCAACTGTTCGATATTGCCGTGGCTATCATAAACAATTACGATAATCAGGTATATAAATTATCCTCCTAGCGCTATCCCAGTCTCAACCTGGGGTCCGCTTTCTAGTCTAACCGGATTTGGCGGAATATTAGCTTTTCCACGGAGCAACTGCCTGTCTGATCTCCGCAACCCTAAGGGATAGCGATAGTCCATGGTTTAGACTATAGTATTTTCGCTGTATAATGATATACATGACAGTTCATGACTGACAATTATAGTGACATAACCTTAGGAAATTCAAGCGATTATTTATAAATATCGATTTAATTGGCAAACGACATGCAATCGTACGTACTTACCGATTTTACATCTTCTAAATAAATTCATATTAAAAGTGTTTTGGCAAATACATTCATAAATAAAACGCAGTAATTTTAAAATATTTTTTTATTATTCGTCACTTTCACTCGAAATAAAACCTCATATCTGAATCGGAATCTTCTCCGACTGAGATAATTAATTGCTGATCTCAAATTCGGTCGAGTTGGACATATTTATTTCAGTCTGTAAATATTATCGATTAACTGAAGCCTTGCCGATGTCTCTCTCTGTCTCAACTCTGTACACAGCACTGTCGATCGGTATTACCGGGCCCCCGTTTGCACGCTCTCGTTCAAATTAGGTCCTCAAACGAAGCACTAACTCACGGCTTTGAGAGGTTAGAACTATCTTTTTTGTTGTTTTTGGCATTGTACCAAATAAAACACAACAAAAAATAACACGCCAAACGGGCAGAATCACAAACCGCATACAAGGCGCTCGTACTGACGAATTCGATCACGAGATGGTCGCTGCTATTCATCGATTTCATGTCGATTCAATGGTGTCAATCTCTACTGACAAAGTGTTCGTTTCATGCATCTGACATTTTGAGGATTATATTTTATTATATTTAAATAATTTATTTTCAGTTAATAATAATTATAAAAATAGAGAGAGACATATTAGTATCAATTTACTTTGTAATTTTGAAAAGATATATTTTTAATAATTGTTTTTTTTTTGCCAATATATTTTCATAAGTTGAAAGTAGTATGCGTGATATGTAAAATGAGAACTGTCATGCATATCATCATACAGCGAAAATACTATAGTGTCAGTTTATTTTTGAGGTAGATACTGACGATCGAGACGACGACGATTTGAGGTAGATAACGACTGTCAACGATCTTCATGACAGCCGAGATAATCAGGTATATAAATACATATACATTATGTCAACGAAAATCAGCCAGATATTTATGAATACACTACTACAAAACATTCACGTCCATTTGCAAAATTAATACAAAAGCTAACATATTTGAACAAGCTTCATCAAATTTGATACACAAATGCATTACAACCGCAACCGTAGCGTTTCTAACAAAGTACTACCAAAACACTATTTCCGAGTAGACGTGCATAACCTAATCCCGGGTGTAGTGGCTCGTGTGCTACAGACTTCAAGTAGAATATTTTATACGGAAGGCTCTGACGTAAAATAAATTGGGGACTGCGAGACTTATTTATACACGTTAGTGAGTTTCAGATGAGGACTGTTTCGGTGGTTGAGCTCCTCGAGAGGAATTTTGTATGTTTTTACTGATTTTATTTAGGTCGGCGAAAGCATGTGTGTTTTATTAAGGAGTTATGTAGGTGACCCGGTGCTGCGTTTTGAAGCCAGTTTTACGGGTGGCGTGGAAGCGTAAACAAAATATTCAATTTATAGAACTTCATAAACATCTATTTGTTTACTTATCGATTAGTTTGTTTTGATGTATGTCCACTGTAGTCTTTACTCGTAATTCTACCTGTGTAAGAGTAAATTTTTATGACATATTAAATTTTATCTTGGTAAAAATAGCCTATGTCCCTTTCCGGCCTCATAATTATGTCCACGCTAAAAAAATCATACGATAAAATTGCTCCATCTAATCATCCAATCATATCATCATTGTGACGTGAAAGAAGGAATATAATTGCTTTGAAATATTCCATTTTTGCTCTGCGGTTAATCGTTTCATCCATATTAATAGTTTGACTGAGTTTAGTATGTCTCTAACTCTGTAGAATAAAGCGTTCGGATAAGGTATCAAGTACCGTAAAAGTGTTCTAACGAGTTATTGATCCCTTAGTAAAAAAATTATACCCATTCTATCTAACTGTACAGATAATTAACACAAATTTATTTGATGATGATGATTTAGCGGACCATAATCGCAATAAATAAGCTATTTGAGTGGTCCAGTAACAGTTCATTACGGATATAACTTTCAGAAGTCAGTGATTCGCGATGCGCGCTATGGATTTGAATACTCTGACTAGATATCGGTGAGTCACCACATTGGATATCACTGGCCTTACTATTAAAATCTCAACAGTAACCTGGGATCTGGAATCAAAAATAGGCGTTCACACAAACAATTACAAACTTACCACACTTACCACAGGTTCACCGAAGCAAACCTTATCAAAACATACGTAAAACCCAAATTACAGCAACATCATAACTAGTTCGCCAACTGGCTTTGTTACCTTCGCAGGCACATTAACAAATACTTACCTAACAAGCTTCATTTTATTACTGACTGTGTATTGCAACTGAGATTTAGAATAAAATTTATATATTTTCGCAGTGTAGCATTCATTTTCGTAGCGTAGCATTCATTTTCGTAGCGTAGCATTCATTTTCGTAGTGTAGGATTCATTTTCAAACAAGAAAACACTCGTAGGAACTCTCTTGTGACTAAGTTTCGCCTTGTTATATTTTAGTAGATAAATGAAGAAACTGGATTGAACCTCATTAAGAATGAAGTTATTTTAGTTGTTTTTATTATGTTTAGTGTCGGTGAGAGTCGCACTCGACGAATGAATGAGGTCCGCAGGTGGTTACTGTAAACAGACATCCGTGTGAAGAATATTTTGAGGTTTTTATTTATGAACGAGGAAGCGAGAACTAGGAAGGTAGGGATTACCCTACCTTCCTAGTTCTTACCTAATGTTCTTCCTAGTTCTTATCTAGTCTTCGGCTATACCTTCGTAGTATTAACTTACAACAGCTGATCATTAGATCAGCTGTTGTAAGGTTAATAGTTGCAGTAAATGCATAATTGCAAAGACCTTTTATTGTGCTCCTGCTAGCCTTGAAAGAAAAATCTTTAAGCAGCGAACAGTAAGAGATCCTTTTTCTAATTTTAACAATGTACTCGTATAGATGGATTCCGAAGAGTTCTACGGACTCCAGATCAATAGCTTCAGTTTAGATTTAATGACAGTTTAACCAAAATAAGCCACGAAAATCGCAAATAAACTTAAGGCAATAATATGTATATACATTTAATTATGTATCTGTAGGCGGGTAGCTAGATTGTTGGCCGATATAATCACTTCAGAGTTCCTACTAAGTGGGCGCAGCTGGGTTTTTGTGCATTGAATATACACTAACTAAAATACACTGACTACTTTAACACGAAAGCCACTATCTTACCAATTATAGTCTAACACTTTTACTTGCAAGTCTATTAACGAACCGAGGACAGATTCATGATGTACTGTCAACCAGGCGACTCGACTGAATGACAAGTCCACACGAAACACTGTCAGCGCTGCCCCCCGCCATTGCACTACGTCACAACCGGTCGGCAGCACTCTCAATTCGTTTAGAGACTATACTAATGACGTGATGACGTTTCATGACATCTGTAATTCCCGTTCTGACGTGAAATATTATAGTGGCGCTGGTAACGCGCCGTCATATCTGTATTTCAACCTATGTTTACAAATATATTATTATTGATAGTTTTCAGTCATAAAGCTAATTAAGCTAATTAGTTTACGTACTCTTAAAAGAAGATTTTTATATCTGAAACTAAAAATAATCAATAAAATTTGTGAATAGCTTAAAATACACACCCTCACTTCATAACCATTTCTAACTCACAACCGAAATAATTAGACAAATTACTCCCATCGTTGAAAGCTTATTGACGCACATTACGTCACAATGAAACAAATTAATCGCCTTATCGAACGTGAATGGTGATATAAATTGATCCGAAGGGATTACAGGTAATACGTACATACATAATGATATTAGAGGCTATTGTTACTAGCGAGCGTGTACGCTGAATTGTTTGAGCGCCGTGTTGAACGCATTGTATAGAAATACTTTGATGGTTTCAGTTGTAGAAGTTTGGGGTCATGGTCACAGGTTTCGGGGAATATGAAATGATTATTGTTATAAATCATTTCAAACTTGATTTGTACACATATTTATATTAATGTAGCGGGTCTCAAACGTTTTACTTAATTAGAAGAAGCACGAGAAATACTTTTTTAGCCTACGTTTCGGCATTGGTTAAAGCAGCAATGGTTGCGGGAAATGTAAGCAATTACTGGTTTATTATCATCTTTAGTATATCTAAAACATTTTATGAAGCGATAATAAAAAAAAATTAAAAAAAATAGTAACGATTTCAAAATGCAACAATACCTCAATTTTTTAACTTTGAAAGTCAATTTCTATGAGTAACTCATTAAAATGTACAAAATTAGAATAGTTCATCTGCATCTAAAAATAATATTACGATCAATTTATACTTGTGATTCAAATATTCCATATCAATACGAAAAGTAAATCAAAAATCGTCACCATTCTCGATATTAATTCTACGATACAGATCTCTTTCACATCTGTGGCATCTCAAAGCTAATTAATTATAATAAATACAGATTGTTTATCCGTGTGTGTGTTTCATGCCTCACAACTGCCGCTTACCCACAGTACTGAAGGGCGTACATTGTTTTTATTCCTGCTGTACTTCTCATATTTCCTTCAGTTAATCCATGTTTATACGGTGGACCCTGCTTCCAACGGCTGCTTTGTGCCGATAAGCTGCCACCGTTTGTATATTAACGCGGTTAATATATTTTTGTAAGTGGTGTCGATTTTATTGGTATTGGGTTGGTTTTAGATGAGGGGTTGTGTGGAGAGTGTAAATAGTTGGTGGTTTGGTGGGCGGATTTCGTGGTGAAATGTGTTTGAAGGGTCGGGTATTTGAGCGAGTGAGAATATGATATGATTATGTGGTGTACTGTTTAGGTATGTTTAAGCTCGCTTGATAAAAATATATATCAAGTTTTTTATTTATAGACTCACGCCTGTATCCCCGAAGGGGTAGGCAGAGGTGTAATATTACACCCACATTTCACCATGCATTTTTAGGTCCCACGTAATAGGAGGTGAGCCTACTGAGAATTCGGAAAAAGCCAGTAACACTTGCCCGACCCAAGAATCGAACCCAGGACCTCAGATCAGCAGTCGCATTCGCTATCCTCTGGACCATGGAGGCAGGCAAAAATAATTTTAAGTGTGGAAAATATGGAATTGTAATAACATTATTTTTGCTTGCTCTGTTTCTATAAGTAGGTAATATTTCTTTGATATCATATCAGTTGGTTTAAAAGTGGAAGGTGACTCCTGCAATTAGGGTATCATCATTGCTAAGCGTTTATTAATACAATGTTTACGGAAACTAACAAAACTGGCGTGGATAAAATCCGGATCACCAAGAACACCTAGAATCTGAACACTAGTAAGGGTATTTCAACTCAACAAAACAATTCAAGTTTCTATGAAAATCGATAGGATTTCCACCATCTTTAAAACATCAAAGCACTGAAATACTACGAAACCACAAAAAACAAGTGTTCCCCTTTTTAAGCCCACGTTATATCAAACTATTGTATTCTTAACTCCACCTTATTGTCGCACTGTTTAATATTTGCTTATATTTTAGAACACAGCGAGCCAAAACAATGGTATATTTTTATGGCGTTTATTTTTAAAACGACGTTTACAGAAAGGAATAATCCTACTCGCGATAAGCTTTGCATATACAGGGTGTAAGTGAGCTATTTTTTAATTTAAGAAGCATTATACTTTATTAATGTGCTGTCTACTGATATTTTTGTCGTTTCATAAGTGATTCCTACTGTGGGTTTGGTTCCCGTTGCAGTGTTGACTTAGGAATGTAACAAATATGTGTTAAATGTAAGATTCTTGTATTTATGTCCGTTATTTTAACGTTTTAGAACTCTGTGTGATACAGTGATGGTTTCCAAGGCAGATTTAAGTAATGCTAGATTTTAGTTGCCTTCTCACCACACTCGCGCTATTGACGGCGACTGCTCCACAGCCGTGTGCCTATCCAACACAAAAATAATTATTCAAATCGGATCAGTAGTTCTTGAGACTAGCGTTTTCAACGAAACTCTTTAGCTTTATAATATTATATATAATATATTCTACCACATTCTTACAACACTATCTAGTCCCAAACTAAGCAGAGCTTGTACTATGGGTACTAGATAATGGATAAACATACATATATCCTTTTTCTTTTGTAAATACATACATATTATACCTGGAAACACCCAGACCAAGACAAACATCCATGTTCATGCACACAAATGTTGGACTTGAGCCGAAAACAAACCCGCGATCTTCGACGTAGCATTCGCTTACACTCCCACTACGCCAACCGGCCGTCAAATAGTAGTAAATAGTATTAGTATAGATATACATAAAAAAAATGTGCCGCGCGTTAAAAAGAACCCAATTGGCTCACCAAACCATGGTTGACGGCGGGTAGCCGTGTGTAACCGTGTGTCGTGTGAACTTGTTAACGTATCGTCAACAAGTTCACACGACTGCACTGCGCTACTAACCTAACTACTAACCGTGGCGCAGCTGTATCATGAAAACGGCCAATTAGTTATTATTTCAAAACATTTATTGTCCCTATCCAAAATAATTATGAATTTAAATTGTTATAAGAAGCATTAAAAGTCTGCTTTTGTCAACTGTTCGATATTGACGTGGCTATCATACACAGTTACGATAATCAGGTATACAAATACACTAGCTGAATATGTATGGCGGCTACTCACAAGCGACGCGTAGGATCCGCGTACGAAACACAAATTGCTTGAGAGTCGCTTCGTGAGAGAAGGGCCTATTAGTTTTATTTGATAGTAGCCGTTTCCCGCGGTTTCACTCGCGTCCAAAGGGAACAGCTTCGCGTACCCGAAAAACCCAAAGATCTTACGGACCCCTTTTTTTCTGAAATAAAATATAGCCTATGTTACTCGCAGATAATGTAGCTTTCTAATAGTGAAAGATTTTTTTAAATCGGTCTAGTAGTTTTTGACTTTATCCATTACGAACAAACAAAAATACAAATTTTTCCTCTTTATAATATTAGTGTAGATGTAGATATACATTATTTCAACGAAAATTAGCCAGATATTTATGTAATACACTATTACAAAACATTCACGTCCATTTGCAAAATTAATACAAAAGCTAACATAATTGAACAAGCTTCATCAAATTTGATACACAAATGCATTACAACTGGCAACCGTAGCGTTTCTAACAAAGTACTACCAAAACACTATTTCCGAGTAGACGTGCATAACCTAATCCCGGGTGTAGTGGCTCGTGTGCTACAGACTTCAAGTAGAATATTTTATACGGAAGGCTCTGACGTAAAATAAATTGGGGACTGCGAGACTTATTTATACACGTTAGTGAGTTTCAGATGAGAACTGTTTCGGTGGTTGAGCACCTTGAGAGGAATATTGTATGTTTTTACTGATTTTATTTAGGTCGGCGAATGCATGTGTGTTTTGTTAAGGAGTTATGTAGGTGACCCGGTGCTGCGTTTTGAAGCCAGTTTTAGGGGTGGCGTGGAAGCGTAAACAAAATATTCAATTTATAGAACTTCATAAACATCTATTTGTTTACTTATCGATTAGTTTGTTTTGACGTATGTCCATTGTCCATTCTAGTCTTTGTTCGCAATTCTACCTGTATTTGAGTAAATTTTTGTGACATTTTTAATCTTGGTAAAAATAGCCTATTTCACTTGCCAGCCTCCTAAGTATCTCCACACATAACACACATACCACAAAATCGATTCGTTGTGACGTTGAAGAAGGTAAAATAAGCACACAAACACATTTCACATTTATAATATCGGTAAGTATTGATTTAATTCTATGAAATATCTTCTTCGCTCTGCGCCTAATTGTTTCATCCATATTAATAGTATGACTAACTTTAAAATGTCTGCAGAATAAAGCTTCCGGGTAAGGTATCAAGTATCATAAAAGTGTTCTAACGAGATAATTAATCGTCAATGCCTCAAGTAACATAATACAATTTTAATTATGCATATCATTTATACAAGTTTATATGATGATAAAGATTTATAGCCATAATCACGATAGCTAAGATATTTGGGATATCCCTCGTCCACGACCATTGCAAGTCGGTCGAAATATCGTGAAAAACAAAGGTAAGTAAATAATAGAATTACCTGCCTAATAATCTTGTATACTTTATGTATAAATCACGAATTTTCTTAATCATTAATGTAGTTAACCAGATCAAAATTATATTCTTTCAAAGTTAAATACTAATTCAGTCTATATTTATATATTAACTAAGCCAATATTCTGTCAAACTGTTTAGACTAAAATACGGTTCATACAAAAGTTGATTACTCCATTTATAAATAGTTTTCAAGTTAGCCCGACATACTGCAAATCTAAACTAGGATTCAATTTGCATTTTAAAAACCAAACTGGAGAGCGATGACAGTATGAGTTGGCGTACGGAATACCAGCATAACTTGAAACGTCAAACAACGATTTCCTGTCCCAAGGAGTCCAGCTTTTTATACAAAGCCGGGGGGGGCGGGGGTGAGGTAGTTCAAGTTATCTTGGTTTTTGTTTAGGCACTTTTTACGGACGTTTATCTAGATACCCAGAATGGAGGTCAGAGAGATGTTTGAATAAAAAAAATGTTTGAAATGGAATCCATACTGAAAGGCAGCGTAGTTTTTGATGTTCTGAATACATCAAACGGACAAACCAAAATGATTTGGGTGTGATATGATATTTTTCTGTGTATTTAAGTTAGTTAGTTAGTTTATAATTTTATGCCCTCATACCTAAAATTTATATTGTTGTAAGTTACTACAATGTAAAATTCAGGTGTGCATATATTTGTAATTCTGCTTCTAAATGGTTTGATAAATAGTAATGACCAGATCACTTGGACGATTTTTATTTATTGTAAGTATGGCAGGAAGCGCTCTTGTTTAAATAGAAGATTAGGATGGTCAGAATTACATTTCACTAAACATTCTAGGTAACTTTTAATTTTTGCCTTAGAGTGGAGAATCCAAAACCAAGAAGTAAAACAAGTATTTTATAATAGTTTTAGTGCATATAATTCTTTTAGCATTTTTCTTGAAGGCTGGCTGTGTGACTACAGTATTTGTAGAAAATAATAATATTATTTTCTTTTAATCTATATATTATTGCGATTCACATTTTATGTAGCATTAAATCTGACCAGAGCTTTTTGCCTCAAAGACCTCCTAGTAAAAATAAATTAACAAAACGACGTAATAAACATCTCATTATCTCCCCAATACTTCCCTGAGACCAATCTGGGTACATTGTTCTCTCTCGTTCACATGATTGACTTAATTAAACTTACTTTCGCCTGATTGCCTGCGGGCTGGCTACCATTAACTCCTTAAGAGCCTGCAGTCAAGCTTTAAAGTAAAACGTAAAATTGGGAAAATAAATAATTAAAAGGATTTTGCCTTATGGGGATTTACGTTTTATGATAGTTTTCGTGCCCAGTTGAACAAGGAATTTGAGGTGTGTTTCGCTAAATCATTCGATCGTATCCTCAATTCGGTTGTAATTTATGTTTTTATTCCAGACAAATATATAGGTAGTTACGATCAGTGTAGTTAGAAAGAGTGAGTGTATCATTGGGGCAAATAAATGGAATGTCAACTTACTTCTAAATAGCTACACAATTTTAGTCCACTTTTTAGAGTTCCGTATCCAAAAATGGTAAAAGTCCGAACCCTTGTAGATACGCCATGTATGTCCGACCGTATGTCACAGCCACTGTAATGTGAAAATATGGCTAATTTTAAAAAGTTTTGATACTAAAAATAGTTTTGATCTCCGCATCCCCTTGTTAGGGAACCCTTTAGTTTTTTGCTGGTGATTAAAATTGTTTAAAGCAAATATTTACAAAGTTTTGGGGCGAACTATTTATACGCTGAGAGTGGACGGTATTATTTGGGTTTATGGTATCAGTTAGTACTGATATCAAAATGTAGTGAAAATATATATATTAATTAATAGGGATTTAAATTATAAAAACTATTTATATTATTTTTAATATTTCAACATTTGGTATTTTCGATCTATATTAAAAAGCTCTATTAAAGTTGTCTGATTAGGCAAATGCATGCCAAACTAGCATACACGTGCCGAATTTGACAACAGTATTTTCTTTAATAGACATTTTGAGATAAACTTGACTACAGTTATCTAAGTTTTTTTTTGTGGTTAACGTATAACAAAGTTTGGTTTGTGGGTGTTTCCCAAAAATTATTACATAAGTCCTATATGCTTCGAGAATTATTTCTAGTACAGGATTTGTCTTTAAACAAAGAAAAGATTTCCAAACCAATTGTCATTATTATATTAGGTAATTTATTCAGGAACCTGCTTCCATGTTGTAATTATTTTCAACATAAAGAATTTTTATCAATGCCAAGCTTTATTTGTCTTTATAACGCCATTCTTCCTGAAAAAGAATAGAAATACTTTCAAAACCTCAAACTGAAACATTACTAAGCATAAAAAATTTGAATAGTACTTAATTCTCTTTATAGCAATAAATTTCCTTGAATCAAAATTTATAGCCACTTGGGTACACAGGTACCCAAAGCAAAACAAACGTTATATTTTTAACCACTCATTTCATCCAATTAAGTGACATGGGCAATTATGGTCCTTACTGTCGCATAAACTTGAACAGAAATGGTAATTAAAGTACCAACCTTGCTTCCAATTTAAGTAATTAACTTAAGACGTCCGCTCCGCTTTAAATTATATTAATTTGTAGCTTGCAGTGGATTGCAGGGTTACTCGCTTTTATTTTAAGAATCTTTACGTTGCATCAGTTTGCTTTAGTCTTATGATTGTATGCTGTAAGGGTTAGTGTGGAAGAAGAAAAACTTACTTGAGTGGTTGAGCTATGGTAAGATCAGTTCTATTATTGTATGTCCAAAACACATTATTGCACAACAATTAACAAAACCGTATATAAAAGTTTAGTAAAGAAGCGATCTTATCGCTAAAAGATAAATGCTGTCAGGCGATGGTTGTCGTGGAGATTTTATTCGTGTATCGCACTAATAAAATGTCATAACATATATTATTTTTTTTTAATTTTTCGTCTTTTACGAATTCCATCTAAGCATGCGTTCAAGCATACCTCGGCGCAGTTCCATAGCAGGTAAAATCTCAGATCATGATGATAATGCAAAGCATGTCAAAGTTTAACGTTAGATTTTTTAATTGAAGTGTTTAGTTAAATTAGAAATATTAACGTAGACTATTCGTTAACCTTCTCTCTACAACTACCATTCTGTTTCATTCACCCCATCTTCCCCATTCGGAAAGTAGGAAAGTAGGAAGGGACTAACCTGCATTTGCTTGGCTAACCTTTGTATCAATAGTCTTAACCGGTTTTATAGAGATTTGCTTTAACATATTAAATCCATTTATTACTCACGCTGTGTCATTTATTCTTAATTTAATTATTGTATACGATTACTACACATATTACATAAATGCAAACCATATTAAGACCCAGAGGAAAATGGCAATATCCAATCAAGCTCCTTATAATTCTTCCCGCTTTCAATTAATTGAGTGGGTAATACAATATCTTGTAATGTGCCTGCTATATGAGAAACGTATTGAATATTAAGGTTATAGCTATAATAGTAACTGAGTAATGTTCTTTTGCAGTTTTATTCATTTGCACTTCATTGAGACAAGTTCAGTGTTTATTAATTTATCTCGCTTAATTTATCTATACTGTGTCTGCTGTTACTGTTACCTTTGAATAATATCTATTTTATTGGGGCTTTAAACAAAAACGGTCCACCGACCACAGCCAGCGAGTTTCAAATCACAGAATTTGTAAATAAATTATCGATTTTTATTTTTATTTGAGAATGGAGGAATATATCAAAAATCATTGTTTTGTTGGTAACTACATCATAAACTGTCCATTTTGTCCAATTCTAGTAGTTTAAGTTCTGTGATAAAATATGAATAAGGCTATTTAGATATTTTTAGTATGACGTATAGGTTATTATAAAAGTAGCAATACTTTTCGCTTTTAAATTCCATAATTATGCCCATCGCTGGCAATTATCAATTAAAAACGGCGGGCTAAACGCGAGTGTGGTCAGAACGCAATGTATCTCGGTTTTCGTTAAAACATTTCGTGCTTTACCACACCGTATTGTGGTCTCACCAATATTTTACGTAATACTCTTAAACTATAAATACATTTAATCCTATTACCGCTTCACATATTCATATTTTATTCGCAAATTGTTGGCGAGTGCTCGAAAATGTAATATCTGTTAATATTTTACACGATAATAGTACATCCAGCCAATGGATTATTAATTAAGATTTTAATTGTAAATTAATAAAAAAAGTATGCACGGATGGCGTTGTGGTCAAAGTAGTTATTTTTATTGAGTGGTGTCAGTTTGAACCTAACATAGGGCAATAGTTTCTTTGATCCGATTTTTGTTACCTTTAAAACAAAACGGTTTGGTATCGACGAAAACATTTAATTTTCGTTTTGTTTTAAGATGAAAAATATGAGTATACATTTTGAATTATTCATTTCGAATTCCTCTTCGTCTACCATAGTTTTAATTCTAGAGTAACGACAACGCGCAGCCTAATAAAATAGAATAATTACCATACTCCAAATCTTAGCTCCTTTGAAATGAAATAATTCAATATACACTTTATTGACGCTTTCGGCAAATTATGGACTAATTTTATTCTAACAAAGAACGCAAAGGCTCAATATCTCTATTATCAATTAACATTTACATCAAAAAGGTCGGCAGTTTGAATCCAGCGAACTAACGGTACTTTGAACATATTCAACTTAGTTGGAGCTAACGAGAAAAGTTTGGTACGCATCACTAATTTAAAAAAAAATTGTATGCAACTTACTTAAAAGCATTTTATACAGAACTCGTGAAGCTCGCACACAACTCCAGTAATAATTTAATTTGGTTAGCATGTTGGAGGAAATGTGTTTAGAATATATTGTGTTTTCTAGAGAAATATTTCGTGCAGTAAAAGTTTAGTAATAGAGGTTTGTAATTAAATAAGAGTAGGTTGGTTTTGATTGCCTGCGATGCGGGTTGGGTTCAGACTCTCAGAAATGATTATGCCTGTTTATGTAAAGGTTCTGCACAGACAAAACATCGTCTACGCTTAATTTTTTTTACCCTATAATTAATGGAACGAGAATTTTGAATATCGATATTTTAATCTAGAATTTTCCTCACCCGCGTTATTTCTTTTTTATTTATTAAACAAGATACTTGGCGGTTTGTAATAATCGATTTTAAACTTTCGCGATTTGTATACATCATACAAAATAAATTAGCGGGTATTTTTGTTTGTTGTTGGAGTCTGGATCAAACCACTGAGTGGATAGAATTGCATCAACCACAAGTCTTATCCACCGATCGACACTATTACTCCAAGATAGCACGTGAAGCGGTAGAAATCAAGAAACACAACAATTTCAACCGGGAGGAAGGATATAGATTATCGGGTACTTCGAATCCAGTCATCAGCAAATGTAAACACCGCCGCAGTGATAAATCTCAACGGTGTGTAGACGTCATTAGTGTAGTGTGTCGGAGTACCGACATTGCGAACTTAAATAAAGACCAAGTGAGGGTAGGTGCCGAAACCCGCACTTCCACCAGACGGCGCTGAGCTCTCATCAGTCTCTCCGCGACCACGCTCGGTGCAAGACGAGCGAAACGTCGGAAACAAATATGTATTTATACCTTGAATAAGTTAATTGTACGCGATTAAGACCCGCTAATTTATTTTGTATGAAGATACTTGGCCTTAATAAGTCCTTAAAATGACTATGTATACTCAACATTCTTAAGCCAAAATTTGGTCTTAATCTACAGCTTTGAAATACTCATGAATGAAACATAATATCGGTATTTCATATTCAACGTACTTACTTTGAACGCACATGTTTTCTCTACGCAGTCTATTTTTAAAACTTTATCAAATCCCAAAAACGGCGATCACAAACGACCTCTCATACTCGATACGTACTTTATTCGAATCACTTTGTAAGGGAAACACATTTGGCCCGAGTTGCCCGACAAATGGCACAATCAAGCATATAAGACTGCCTGTCCACTGACAAGAAATGGACGAGCAATTTGAAGTGGCGTTATGGATTGTGTGTCTTCATTATCTGGGTGGAGTAGGAGCCGAGTATGAACCAAGTAGTAGTCTGATCGAAACCTCACTCAAGGGAAAATATGTAGTGTTCTTCCAACTAAAGGGTGGATTCTTTGGCCCAGGCGGTTGTTTGCGGTTGTTGTCCGTATATACCTAATTATATGAATCGCGAAAGAATCTTCAATCGCGTCTTTTGTGTCTTCGCTGTTGAAGCATAAAAGACACTAGTTGTATGTATCTTCGTTTCATTCGTTAGATTTCTTTTGCCGCTTTTTCTTTCGCTTCTCCGTTCCGCTGTCCTGTTTCGGTTCTTCACTGTGATTCTTCGCTTTGTAAAGCTGCTTAGTACAAAATCAATATGTGTTTTACAAAATATGTGCTTGTGTTACTGTTACATTTGTTAGCAAACCGAAATAAATAATTTTGTTTTCAAACTAAATAATCAATAGTTTTCATTTTATACTTGCATGTCCTTTGCAGCTTAGTGCAGTTACAAAGCAATTCCAGCAAGCCCCATTCCCATCGCTCCAGTGGATAGATAGCCTAAAGCTGTTGAGATCACAAGGCCTTCGTCCATTACCTAAATAGCTAGTCGGTCCGATACGAAACCAATTATGTTTCATATAAATCTTTCTACGAACACGATTGAATTGTTCGATGCTGAACTATGTACGAGCAGTGCGAGATGATGTAATTACTTGATAACGGAAGAAAATATACAAAAGGAGTAAATTGTAGGTTATTATTCTCTATGCGCGGGCTTCTATGAGGACTGATGTGCCCTTTATTATAACTATGGAGATACGTTATTAATAAATTGGCGAGCTGGAAGATAAATTGTGACTAAACGAAACCGAAAAAAAGTTAGGTTTTAAAATTTAGGTACAAATATACACTAAAGGTCTTAAGGCTTATCTCTCATAGATGATTGAATCATCATCTTTATCAAGTGGCTATCTTGATATTTAGCTTTCTTCGAGTGTCGTGGGTGGTTAAGATATCACTTAGTGAATTACTGTCCGTGTGGTGACGGATTAAGAATACGGATTGTCACCACCCCATATCATCTCATGGGTGTCGTAAGAGCCGACAGAGGGAGCATATTATGCAGAAAACAGCACTGAAAGAGAAGGAAAACTTAATACAAACCCTATACCAACCCGTCTGGCCAGCGTGGCATAGTAGGCAAATTCCTCCTTTCAAAGGAGAGACCTAGTCCAGCAGTGGACTGTTAAAGGCTGATGATGAATTAAATCACAAATTGTTGTTACGAGTTTGGGCGAGCGCCCCAGGATGAAGGATATATTCCCTATATGGAAGTCATCTTTTCTAAAAGAAACAATATTTTCTTTCTAAGTACAAAAGTATCTAAAGTATATATTATTCAAGGCCAGTATTTACAGAAAATAAAGATATATTCCTTCTATTTAGAGTGCCAGGGCTGAAGAGCAAGTTGGGAATTTAAACTATGTAGATTCTACCTTGATTTTCTCAGTTCTTGGCAGCCGTCCTAATCTGGTTTTCATTTATCGTGCAAGTTAGGTGCATAGATAATGTAGCACACTTCGACTTGTTTACTTTGAAATCTATTTCTAAGACGGTTGCTTGAATTTTATTTTGGCGTTTCTAAAAAATTTATGATGACGACAAGACTGTATCTAAACTTTAAACTTATGCTAGACGCCATTGGTTTCTTTTTTTAAAATGGCATACGGAGGTATAACAGTTGCCCACAAAAATGCTTCTTGTACTTCAAAGAAAATAAAAAGATTATGATTACAATTCCAAACCCCCACATAGAAACATGGCAGTAATAGTGAATGTACCACCACCACGAATTAAATTATATGTAAGTGTTACTTTGTGATCTATTTGATTTATTCACTCAGCTGACTGCGTGACGCTTATGATTCTTATTTTAAAACCAGAAAGACTTCGACGAAGCCGAAACCATGTGTGAGTGTGGCACTAGCATACAATCAATGCTCCACCTACTATCGTCACAGAATAGATAGTACTAACGTCATCGTGCCCTAACTGCCCAGACACATGTTCCCTTAAAGACGTAATGGACGCCTCCGAAAATGCAGTAAGGGCGGCTGCATATTGGGTGAACAAGATTTAATACATTGAAACTTGAGACTCGTCATTCACACGAAAGAAGAAGAACCAGAAAGACTCCTATAAGATCACGGATATTTACTCACGTTTTACGCCCAACAAGAGCGCTTCGTAAAACAAGACAAGGGGACAGTTTTTGAGGAAATACCGTACGACGGACCAACGCCTACCTAATTTATCACTGAGCGTTCAGTTCCGTTATTGCCTCCCAAAATCAGACATTTGAATTTACACGGTGCTGTTAAAACACAATAAAAAGTAAATGATTTCTTTTTTCCTTGTGCTCAAAGTACTTCGGATCCCTACGTAAATGTTAAAGGAAGATTTTATTTGATATTATAAAACGAACTTTTAGAACGCCCTTAAAATCTTTACGTGTATTGTATGATTTGATTTTAATTAAGCGGTATATTGAGAACAGTTTAGAGGCAATTTCATATTAATTGCACTTCTGGAGCGGCCGGTGTGTAAGCGGGGTGGTTCGCAAACAAAGTTTAATTGTTGCATCGTGACAAATAGATATATTAACAGCTGTACCACCGGCCGCTCCCGACCCGAACAAAACGGACATCTTGCGCGCCCGGCTGACTATCACCATAAGTTCCACTCTTTGCTGGTAGAATCCCTGGACATCACTCGTCTCGCCTACCGAACCGAACCCTGTATCTCAATATCTACATATCTAGTGTATCTCTTCGTTTAATTTGTATTAATTACTAGAGTGCTTATGCAATTTCCAACGTATCGAGTGTTATTTATCGTGTTTTCTTTTCTTATGCGGCGAAATTATGTATAAAATGTGACATATTATTTATAATAGCTTCCACAAATATAGAGAGGTATCCAAATATGTTTTCCAACTACTGCCACGTTTGCCGGGCGCTACGTGCGTCAAAGATTATGCCCCTTCAACTCTAGGTGTTCGCGTGCAATATAAATATGCTTGCGTCTCTACACAAAGGCTCGCTCAGAAAAGAAGGCAATTCCCTTCAACGGTATTGCCTGCACTTTGCAAGGTATATAAAATAATATTTTAATGATAACTTTAATATTTGAATTTTTCGTCTTTTACGAATTAAATCTAAGCATGCGTTCTAGCGGACCACGACGCAGTTCTATAGCAGGTAAAATCTCAAATCATGATGATAATGCAAAGCATGTCAAAGTTTAACGTAAAATTTTTCAATTGAGGTGTTTTAGTTAAATCAGAAATATTAACGAAGACTATTCGTTAACCTTCTCTCCACAATCATCATTCTGTTTCTTTCACCCCATCTTCCTCATTCGGAAAGTAGGATGGGACTAACCTGCGTTTGCTTGGCTAAACTTTGTATCAAAAGTCTTAACCATTTTTATAGCGATTAAATCTATTTACATCTCACGTTGTGTCATTTATTCTTAATTTAATTATTGTATACGATTACTACACATATTACATAAATGCAAACCATATTAAGACCCAGAGGAAAATGGCAATATCCAATCAAGCTCCTTATAATTCTTCCCGCTTTCAATTAATTGAGTGGGTAATACAATATCTTGTAATGTGCCTGCTATATGAGAAACGTATTGAATATTAAGGTTATAGCTATAATAGTAACTGAGTAATGTTCTTTTGCAGTTTTATTCATTTGCACTTCATTGGGACAAGTTCAGTGTTTATTAATTTATCTCGCTTAATTTATCTATACTGTATCTGCTGTTACAATTACCTTTGATTAATATCTATTTAATTGGGGCTTCAAACAAAAATGGGCCATCGACCATATCCAGCGAGTTTCAAATCGTAGAATTTGTAAATAAATTATCGATTTTTATTTTTATTTGAGAATGGAGGAATATTTCAGAAATCATTTTTATGTAGGTAACTATATAATAAACTGTCCATTTTGTCCAATTCTAGTAGTTTAAGTTCTGTGATAAAATATCAATAAGGTCATTTTGATATTTTTAGTACTACGTATAGGTTATTATAAAAGAAGCAGTACTTTTCGTTTTTAAATTCCATATGCTCAACGCTGGCGATTATCAATTAAAAACGGCGGGCTAAACGCGAGTGTGGTCAGAACGCAATGTATCTCGGTTTTCGTTAAAACATTTCGTACTTTACCACACCGTATTGTGGTCTCACCAATATTTTACGTAATACTCTTAAACTATAAATACATTTAATCCTATTACCGCTTCACATATTCATATTTCAATCGCAAATTGTTGGCGAGTGCTCGAAAATGTAATATCTGTTAATATTTTACACGATAATAGTACATCCAGCAACTGGATTATTAATTAAGATTTTGATTGTAAATTCAAAAAAATGCACGGATGGCGTTGTGGTCAAAGTGGTTATTTTCATTGAGTAGTGTGAGTTTGAACCCAACATAGGGCAATACTTTCTTTGATCCGATTTTTGTTGCCTTTTAAACAAAACGGGTTTGGTATCGACCAAAACATTTCATTTTTCGTTGTTTTTTAAGATGA
This sequence comes from Euclidia mi, assembly GCA_944739405.2. Classification (NCBI taxonomy): domain Eukaryota; kingdom Metazoa; phylum Arthropoda; class Insecta; order Lepidoptera; family Erebidae; genus Euclidia; species Euclidia mi. Next base: position 7,558,797 of record OX123188.2, on the reverse strand, counting down.
AAAATATGAGTATCTTCTTCTTTTTTCTCTTAGCGTGATCCCAGTTTCAATCTGGGGTCCGCTTTCTAGTCTAACCGGATTTGGCTGAATATTAGAGTTGCCACGGAGCGACTGCCTGTCTGACCTCCGCAACCCGAAGGGATAGCCATATTCCATGGTTTAGACTAGTGTCAGTTTATTTAGAAGGTACTGACGCCTTGTTACGACTGTCAAAGATCTTCATTAAAACCGGTACCGACGGCTTAAGGTGCTCTCCGAGGCACGGGACAAGCGATAATTAACAATTCAATACACACATAACTCCGAAAAGTCATTGGTGCGCGCCGTGGATTCGAACCCGATACCCTCTGCATGGCAGTCTGTTGGTATATCCACTCGGCTATCGCTGCCTATGAAAAATATGAGTATACATTTTGAATTATTAATTTCGAATTCCTCTTCGTCTACCACAGGTTTAATTCTAATAAAAATATAATAATTGCCTTACTCCAAATTATAGCCCCTTTAAAATGAAATCAATCAATATCCACTTCATTGATTGTCCATTCTAACAAAGAACGCAAAGGCTCAATATCTCTAATTATCAATTTACATTTACATCAAAAAGGTCGGCAGTTTGAATCCAGCGAACTAGTGGTACTTTGAACATGTTCAACTTAGTCGGAGCTAACGAGAAAAGTTTGGTACGCATCACTAATTTTGAAGCTTTTAAAAAAATTGTGTGCAACTTACCTACTTAAAAGCATTTTATACGGAACTCGTAGCGCTAGCACACAACTCCAGTAATAATTTAATTTGGTTAGCATGTTGGAGGATATGTGTTTAGAATATATTGTGTTTTCTAGAGAAATATTTTAAGCAGTAAAAGTTTAGTAATAGAGGTTTGTAATTAAATAAGAGTAGCTTGTTTGTGATTGCGTGCGATGCCGGTTGGGTTTAGACTCTCAGAAATTATTATGCCTATTTATGTAAAGGTTCTGCATTGACAAAAAAAACTGGTCAAGTGCGAGTCGGACCCGCGCACCGAGGGTTCCGTACAAACCTGTAGGTATATAAGTAAAAGTTCACCAGTCATAGTTATGGTATTTTTATCGCCAAATGAAATCCATAACATTACAGTATGGCAAGCTGGAGGAGCATAAATTAAAGAAAAATGGGTCTTTGTCGTTTGTAATCAATCATCCTTTATTTTATATTGGGTTGTATTTAACTGTTACTCAATTTATCTCTGATTATAAATACTAGAAAATACTGACTTGCACACTAAAATACTAATTGCACCACAAAATATACACACAAAATATTTCATAACGAACACCTGTTTATTGACCGTTGCAAATCTCTAATAATAAAAATAAAACTTTCAATTACAGAAGCATATCATTTTTTTTTACTTTTAACAACCAAACAAATTAATAAGCTAAGTTGACGGAGCCCTGCTTCGCAGGGCTCCTATTTTTGGGTTAAGGGTCAAAAAGAACCTAACATAACCTATTAAGTTTTGTGAGTGGATAAGTTTCCCGAGCGGATGAGACTCTTCATATCAAATGATATTTTGTAGAAACATCGTCATATTTGGTGTGCAAATAGTATTTTAGTGTGCAAGTCAGTATTTTAGTGAAATAATTAAGTTTGTTAGCGTAACGCACTTCAGTGTTGTGTTCAGTGGTGTGTTACTTAAGATATTTGATGCACTGTTAAAAATATCCCTTTTATATTAACATATATCGCTTATTTTATAATATAACTTAAATACCTATACCAGCCTTGCAGCAGCCTTGCAAAAGTCTGCTGATGAATGATGGTAAGATTTTTTATCAAAGTTATTGATTTACAAAGTTTTTAGTGACTATTAGAAATCTGTTACAAAAATACTTATAAGGTACAGAATAATTAGCAAAAAGGTTTCAAGACTATGTAATTATTTGAAATCTCAATCTCAATCAGCCTGTCGCAGTCCAATGCTGGACATAGGCCTCTTCCAACACGCACCACAGTACACGGTCCTCAGCCTTCTGCATCCTTTATCTGGGCTATAAGACGTTGCTTCGTACCAAATTTCTAGATTCTGAGTTCACGGGAAGTACCCTGTAGGTTTTGATTCACTTGCGAGTTGTCGCGAGTTTGAAAATATGCTTATATTGCTCTTTCTTTTGATTGCGTTGACATAGAAGTTTGATTTTGTTGCAGCCTAACGGTGTTATATACTTGAGTATTTGATATGAATTTCAATTTAATACGTCCACGCGTTCAAGAGAAAGGGGTAGTAACGTTAAATTTATTAAAAATATTTTTCTTATATGATGTACTAAAAATTTATGGCTTTCGCAATTTTTCCTTTATATGTGCTATAAGGCGTTGCTTCGTACCAAATTTCTAGATTCTGAGTTCACGGGAAGTACCCTGTACGTTTTGATTCACTTGCGAGTAGGCGCGAGTTTGAAAATATGCTTATATTGCTCTTTCTTTTGATTGCGTTGACATAGAAGCTTGATTTTGTTGTAGCCTAACCGTGTTATATACTTGAGTATTTAATATGAATTTCAATTTAATACCTCCACGCGTTCAAGAGAAAGGGGTAGTTACTTTAAATTTATTAAAAATATTTTTTTTATATGCTGTAACTAAAAATTTTCGGTTTTCGCAATTTTTCCTTCATATGTGATATAAGACGTTACTTCGTACCAAATTTCAAGATTCTGAGTTCACGGGAAGTACCCTGTCGGTTTTGATTCACTTGCGAGTAGGCGCGAGTTTGAAAATCTGCTTATATTGCTCTTTCTTTTGATTGCGTTGACATAGAAGCTTGATTTTGTTGTAGCCTAACCGTGTTATATACTTAAGTATTTAATATGAATTTCAATTTAATACCTCCACGCGTTCAAGAGAAAGGGGTAGTTACTTTAAATTTATTAAAAATATTTTTTTAATATGCTGTAACTAAAAATTTTCGGTTTTCGCAATTTTTCCTTCATATGTGATATAAGACGTTACTTCGTACCAAATTTCAAGATTCTGAGTTCACGGGAAGTACCCTGTCGGTTTTGATTCACTTGCGAGTAGGCGCGAGTTTGAAAATCTGCTTATATTGCTCTTTCTTTTGATTGCGTTGACATAGAAGCTTGATTTTGTTGTAGCCTAACCGTGTTATATACTTAAGTATTTAATATGAATTTCAATTTAATACCTCCACGCGTTCAAGAGAAAGGGGTAGTAACTTTAAATTTATTAAAAATATTTTTTTATGTGATGTAACTAAAAATTGACGGTTTTCGAAATTTTTCCTTTATAAGTGATATAAGACGTTGCTTCATACCAAATTTCAAGATTCTGAGTTCACGGGAAGTACCCTGTAGGTTTTGATTCCAATGCGAGTTTGAAAATATGCTGCAATTGGCAGGATATACGGCTCTATCTTTTGATTGCGTTGGATTAGAAGTTTGATTTTTTTACAGCTCTGTGGGACCGTAGATTCGAGTATTTAGTATAAATTTCAGTTTGATACCTCCACGCATTCCTGAGAAAAAGGGTCTTGACAGACGGACAGACAACAAAGTGATCCTATAAGGGTTCCGTTTTTTCCTTTCGAGGTACGGAACCCTAAAAAAAGGTAGTAATGGAACTAGAATTAGGAATATCGATATTTGCCAGAATTTTCCTCACCCGTGTTATTTCTTTCTTATTTACTTAAACAAGATATTTACCCTTAATTAGTGCTTAAAATGGCTATTAATATATATTATACTCAACATTATTAAGCCAAAATTTGGTCTTAATCTACAGCTTTGAAATACTCAGGAATGAAACATAATATCGGTATTTCATATTCAATGTACCTACTTTGAACCCACAAGTATTCTTGACGCAGTCTATTTTTAAAACTGTATCAAATCCCAAAAACGGCGATCACAAACGACCTCTCATACTCAATACGTACTTTATTCGAATCACTTTGTAAGGGAAACACATTTGGCCCGAGTTGCCCGACAAATGGCACAATCAAGCACATAAGACTGCCTGTCCACTGACACGAAATTGACGAGCAATTTGAAGTGGCGTTATGGACTGTGTGTCTTCATTATCTGGGTGGAGTAAGAGCCGAGTATGAACCAAGTAGTGGTCTGATCGAAACCTCAGTCAAGGGAAAATATGCAGTGTTCTTCCAACTAAAGGGTGGATTCTTTGGCCCAGGCGGTTGTTGTCCGGAAATTGTATATAATTATATCAATCGCGAAAGAATCTTCAATCGCGTCTTTTGTGTCTTCGCTGTTGAAGCATAGAAGACACTAGTTGTATGTATGTATCTTCCACGACACCCCAAAGTCGTAGAATTTCTTTTTGCCGCTTTTTCTTTCGCTTCTCTATTCCGCTGTCCTGTTTCGGTTCTTCACTGTGATTCTTCGCTTTGTAAAGCTGCTTAGTACAAAATCAATATGTGCTTTACAAAATATGTGCTTGTGTTACTGTTACATTTGTTAGCAAACCGAAATAAATAAATTTAGTTTTCAAACTAAATATCAATAGTTTTTATTTTAAACTTGCATGTCCTTTGCAGCTTAGGGCAGTTTACAAAGCAATTCCAGCAAGCCCCATTCCCATCGCTCCAGTGGATAGATAGCCTAAAGCTGTTGAGATCACAAAGCCTTCATCCATTACCTAAATAGCTAGTCGGTCCGATACGAAACCAATTATGTTTCATATAAATCTTTCTACGAACACGATTGAATTGTTCGATGTTGAACTATGTACGAGCAGTACGAGATGATGTAATTATACTTGATAACGGAAGAAAATATACGAAAGGAGTAAATTGTAGGTTATTATTCTCTATGCGCTGGCTTCTATGAGGACTGATGTGGCCTTTTTTATAACTATGGAGATACGTTATTAGTACATTGGCGAGCTGGAAGATAAATTGTGCCTAAACGAAACCGAAAAAAAGTTAGGTTTCAAAATTTAGCTACAAATATTACACGTCAGGTCTTAAGGCTTATCTCTCATAGATGACTGAATCATCATCTTTATCAAGTGGCTATCTTGATATTTAGCTTTGTTCGTGGGTGGTTAAGATATCACTTAGTGAATCACATCACAAATTGTTGTTACTAGTTTGGGCGAGCGCCCCAGGATGGAGGATATATTCCCTATATGGAAGTCATATTTTCTAAAAGAAACAATATTTTCTTTCTAAGTACAAAAGTATCTAAAGTACATATTATTCAAGGCCAGTATTTACAAAAAATAAAGATATATTCCTTCTATTTAGAGTGCCAGGGCTGAAGAGCAAGTTGGGAATTTAAACTATGTAGATTCTACCTTGATTTTCTCAGTTCTTGGCAGCCGTCCTAATCTGGTTTTCATTTATCGTACAAGTTAGGTGCATAGATAATGTAGCACGTTTCTTGTATACTTTGAAATCTATTTCTAAGACGGTTGCTTGAATTTTTTTTCGGCTTTTCTGAGAAAATTTATGACGATGACTAGACTGTATCTAAACCTTAATCTTATGCTAGACGCCATTGGTTTATTTTTAAAGAATGGCATACGAAGGTATAACTGTTTCCCACAAAAAATGTTTCTTTTACTTCAAAGAAAATAAAAAGATTTAAGATTACGATTCCAAACCCCCACATAGAAACATGGCAGTAATTGTGAATGTACCACCACCACGAATTAAATTATATGTAAGTGTTACTTTGTAATCTAATTGATTTATTTACTCAGCTGACTAAGTGACGCTTATGATTGTTATTTGAATACCAGAAAGACTTCTTAGACGAAGCCGAAACCCTGTGTGAGTGTGGCACTAGCATACAGTCAATGCTCCACCTACTATCGTCACAGAATAGATACCTACTAACGTAATCGTGCCCTAACTGCCCAGACACATGATCCCTTAAAGACGTAATGGACGCCTCCGAAAATGCAGTAAGGGTGGCTGCATATTGGGCGAACAAGATTTAATACATTGAAACTTGAGACTCGTCATTCACACGAAAGAAGAAGAACCAGAAAGACTCCTATACGATCACGGATATTTACTCACGTTTTACGCCCAACAAGAGCGCTGCGTAAAACAAGACAAGGGGACAGTTTTTGAGGAAATAGCGTACGACGGACCAACGCCTACCTAATTTATCACTGAGCGTTCAGTTCCGTTATTGCCTCCCAAAATCAGACATTTGAATTTACACGGTGCTGTTAAAACACAATAAAAAGTAAATGATTTCTTTTTTCCTTGTGCTCAAAGTTCTTGGGATCCCTACGTAAATGTTAAAGGAAGATTTTATTTGATATTACAAAACGGACTTTTAGAACGCCCTTAAAATCTTTACGTGTATTGTATGATTTGATTTTAATTAAGCGTTATATTGAGAACAGTTTAGAGGCAATTTCATATTAATTGCACTTCATATGACAGCTGTTAATATTTCTATTTGTCACGATGCAACAATTAAACGTTGTTTGCGGACCGCCCCGCTTACGCACAACCCGGTTGCTCCCATATATAAGCTGGAGACCCGAACACAACGGACCTCTTGCGCGCCCGGTCGACTATCACCATAAGTGCCACTCTTTGCTGGTAGAAACCCTGGACATCACTCGTTTCGTCTACCGAACCGAACCCTGTATCTCAATATCTATCTAGTGTATCTCTTTGTTTAACTTGTACTAATTATTAGACTACTAGTGTATAGCTTTTGCCCGGTCCGGGTTCGATTCCCGGGTCGGGCAAAAGTATTACTGGGCTTTTTCGAATTCTCAGTAGCAGCACGGAGTCTGGTGCTGTGCCCGGTAAGGCAATAGGCTCGCCCCCTATTACGTGGGACCTAAAAATTCATGGCGAAATGTGGGTGTAATATTACACTTCTGCCTACCCCTTCGGGGATACAGGCGTGAGTCTATAAATAAAAATAAATAATTATTAGAGTGCTTATGCAATTTCCAACGTATCGTGTGTTATTTATCGTGTTTTCTTTTCTTATGCGGCGAAACTATGTATAAAATGTATAATAACTTCCACAAAGATAGAGAGGTATCCTAATATATTTTCCAACTACTGCCACGTTTGCCAGGCGCTACGTGCGTTAAAGATTCTTCAACTCTAGGTGTTCGCGTGCAATTTATATATGCTTGCGTCTCTACACAAAGGCTCGCTCAGAAAAGAAGGCAATACCCTTCAACGGTATTGCCTGCGCTTTGCTAGGTATATAAGAAAATCTTTTAATGATAAATAATATAAGATAATCTTTAATTTGTTAATGTATGCATGGCTGAGATGGAAATCTACAGGTGACATGTAAATTTTGACACTATCTGACCACACAAGATACTTAATTATAAATTTGCCTAAAATCCCAAAAAAATAAATATGAACTAGGACAGTAAGACTGATCTCTTTTTCTTAATTACACACGTGCAAAGGCGAGGTGGGTTTCTAATCTATACGTATAGATACACATTATAAGATGAAGCCCTAGATATCTTCTCGTCCGAATGTATGAACGCAATAATGATTTTTGTACAGTTTTCCCTAATATGTAGGGTGATTTACCCGAGGGAAGTTTCATGCGTATAGTTCACGGGCGGAGCCATGGGCGAAGTCTAGTCTGTACTAATAAATAAAGCTGAAGAGTTTATTTGTTTGTTTGGTGTAACGCGCTAATCTCCAGAACTACTGGTCCGATTTGAAAAATTATTTCAATGTTAGATAGCTTATTTATTGAGGAAGGCTATAGGCTATATATCATCACGTTATAATCAATAGAAGCGGAGTATTGAAAGATGTTGAAAAAACGGGAAGAATTTTATTTTCAACTTCCACGCGAACGGAGTCGCACGCAACAGCTAGTATCTAATAAAATAAGCCTGACATTTTCACCTACTAGTAATATCACTAAATACATTAATTCAAAGTAGTTCATTAGTTTTCTCGTAAATAATTAATTTAGAGTTTGCGGTTAGACTATAGGTTCCATTAGGTTATTGTAGTGAAGGACCTCAGGTATAATTTGTTAGTAGGTATATAGTTGAAGAAGGTATCAGGTATAATTAGTTATAAATAAATCTGGTGGTGCTGTAATTGCATTAGGACATAGCGCTTGATGTAATGGAATTGTTGCGGTCAAAGCTTTGAAGTTTGTTGGGGAGATAGGGTGGGTGTGAGTGGTAGCGGAATAATATAGATACATACTTCTTTCGTAATAGTTGATTGGCTATTGATTGGATTACCAAAATAATCTATCTAATAGTCTACGTTAATATTTCTGATTTAGTCCATTTTGTCCATTTCTAGTAGTTTAAGTTCTGTGATAAAATATCAATAAGGAAATTTTGATATTTTTAGTATGACTTATAGGTTATTATAAAAGTAGCAGTACTTTTCGTTTTTAAATTCCATATGCTCAACGCTGGCGATTATCAATTAATAACGGCGGGCTAAACGCGAGTGTGGTCAGAACGCAATGTATCTCGGTTTTCATTTCGTCCTTTACCACACCGTATTGTGGTCTCACCAATATTTTACGTAATACTCTTAAAATATAAATACATTTAATCCTATTACCGCTTCACATATTCATATTTCATTCGCAAATTGTTGGCGAGTGCTCGAAAATGTAATATCTGTTAATATTTTACACGATAATAGTACATCCAGCAACTGGATTATTAATTAAGATTTTGATTGTAAATTAATAAAAAAAGTATGCACGGATGGCGTTATGGTCAAAGTGGTTATTTTCATTGAGTGGTGTCAGTTTGAACCCAACACAGGGCAATAGTTTCTTCGATCCGATTTTTGTTACCTTTAAAACAAAACGGTTTGGTATCGACCAAAACATTTCATTTTTTGTTTTGTTTTAAGATGAAAAATATGAATATACATTTTGAATCATTCATTTCGAATTCCTATTTGTCTACCATAGGTTTAATTCTAGATTAACGACAACGCGCAGCCTAATAAAATAGAATAATTACCATACCCCAAATCTTAGCTCCTTTGAAATGAAATCATTCAATATTCACTTTATTGACGCTTTCGGCAAATTATGGACTAATTTTATTCTAACAAAGAACGCAAAGGTTCAATATCTCTATTATCAATTTACATTTACATCAAAAAGGTCGGCAGTTTGAATCCAGCGAACTAACGGTACTTTGAACATATTCAACTTAGTTGGAGCTAACGAGAAAAGTTTGGTACGCATCACTAATTTTTTTAAAAATTGTATGCAACTTACTTAAAAGCATTTTATACAGAACTCGTGAAGCTCGCACACAACTCCAGTAATAATTTAATTTGGTTAGCATGTTGGAGGAAATGTGTTTAAAATATATTGTGTTTTCTAGAGAAATATTTCGTGCAGTAAAAGTTTAATAATAGAGGTTTGTAATTAAATAAGAGTAGGTTGATTTTGATTGCCTGCGATGCGGGTTGGGTTCAGATTCTCAGAAATGATTATGCCTGTTTTCGTAAAGGTTCTGCACAGACAAAACATTGTCTACGCTTAATTTTTTTTACCCTATAATTAAAGGAACTAGAATTTTGAATATCGATATTTTAATCTAGAATTTTCCTCACCCGCGTTATTTCTTTTTTATTTATTAAACAAGATACTTGGCGGTTTGTAATAATCGATTTTAAACTTTCGCGATTTGTATACATCATACAAAATAAATTAGCGGGTATTTTTGTTTGTTGTTGGAGTCTGGATCAAACCACTGAGTGGATAGAATTGCATCAACCACAAGTCTTATCCACCGATCGACACTATTACTCGAAGATAGTACGTGAAGCGGTAGAAATCAAGAAACACAACAATTTCAACCGGGAGGAAGGATATAGATGATCGGGTACTTCGAATCCAGTTATCAGCAAATGTAAACACCGCCGCAGTGATAAATCTCAACAGTGTGTAGACGTCATTAGTGTAGTGTGTCGGAGTACCGACATTGCGAACTTAAATAAAGACCAAGTGAGGGTAGGTGCCGAAACCCGCACTTCCACCAGACGGTGCTGAGCTCTCATCAGTCTCTCCGCGACCACGCTCGGTGCAAGACGAGCGAAACGTCGGAAACAAATATGTATTTATACCTTAAATAAGTTAATTGTACGCGATTAAGACCCGCTAATTTATTTTTTATGAAGATACTTGGCCTTAATAAGTCCTTAAAATGACTATTTATGTATACTCAACATTCTTAAGCCAAAATTTGGTCTTAATCTACAGCTTTGAAATACTCATGAATGAAACATAATATCGGTATTTCATATTCAACGTACTTACTTTGAACGCACATGTTTTCTCTACGCAGTCTATTTTTAAAACTGTATCAAATCCCAAAAACGGCGATCACAAACGACCTCTCATACTCAATACGTACTTTATTCGAATCACTTTGTAAGGGAAACACATTTGGCCCGAGTTGCCCGACAAATGGCACAATCAAGCACATAAGACTGCCTGTCCACTGACACTAAATGGACGAGCAATTTGAAGTGGCGTTACGGACTGTGTGTCTTCATTATCTGGGTGGAGTAAGAGCCCAGTATGAACCAAGTAGTGGTCTGATCGAAACCTAACTCAAGGGAAAATATGCAGTGTTCTTCCAACAAAAGGGTGGATTCTTTGGCCCAGGCGGTTGTTGTCCGGAAATTGTATATAATTATATGAATCGCGAAAGAATCTCGAATCACGTCTTTTGTGTCTTCGCTGTTGAAGCATAGAAGACACTAGTTGTATGTATCTTCCACGACACCCCAAAGTCGCAGAATTTTTTTTGCCGCTTTTTCTTTCGCTTCTCTGTTCCGCTGTCCTGTTTCGGTTCTTCACTGTGATTCTTCGCTTTGTAAAGCTGCTTAGTACAAAATCAGTATGTGCTTTACAAGATATGTGCTTGTGTTACTGTTACATTTGTTATCAAACCGAAATAAATGAATTTAGTTTTCAAACTAAATATCAATACTTTTCATTTTAAACTTGCATGTCCTTTGTAGCTTAGTGCAGTTACAAAGCAATTCCAGCAAGCCCCATTCCCATCGCTCCAGTGGATAGATAGCCTAAAGCTGTTGAGATCACAAGGCCTTCGTCCATTACCTAAATAGCTAGTCGGTCCGATACGAAACCAATTATGTTTCATATAAATCTTTCTACGAACACGATTGAATTGTTCGATGCTGAACTATGTACGAGCAGTACGAGATGAATTATACTTGATAACGGAAGAAAATATACGAAAGGAGTAAATTGTAGGTTATTATTCTCTATGCGTGGGCTTGTATGAGGATTAAATTGCCATTTTCATGACTATGGAGGAAGGATTTGATACAAATTTTACACTTAAGGTCTTAAGGTTTATCTCGAAGAGATGATTGAATCGACATTTTTAACAAGTGGCTATCTTGATATTTAGTTCTGTTCGAGTGTCGTGGGTGGTTAAGATATCACTTAGTGAATCACATCACAAATTGTAGTTACGAGTTTGGTCGAGCTCCCAGGATGGAGGACATGTTCCCTATATGGAAGTCATCTCTTCTAAAAGAAAAAATATTTTCTTTCTTAGTATAAAAGTATCTAAAGTACATATTATTCAAGGCCAGTATTTACAAAAAAATAAAGATATATTCCTTCTATTTAGAGTGCCAGGGCTGAAGAGCAAGTTGGGAATTTAAACTATGTAGATTCTACCTTGATTTTCTCAGTTCTTGGCAGCCGTCCTAATCTGGTTTTCATTTATCGTACAAGTTAGGTGCATAGATAATGTAGCACGCTCATTTTGTATACTTTGAAATCTATTTCTAAGATGGTTGCTTGAATTTGATTTTAGCATTTCTGACAAAATTTATGACGACGACAAGACTGTATCTAAACTTTAAGCTTATGCTAGACGACATTGGTTTATTTTTAAAGAATGGCATACGAAGGTATAACAGTTTCCCACAAAAAATATTTCTTCTAGTTCAAAGAAAATAAAAAGTTTAAGGATTACAATTCCAAACCCCCACATAGAAACATGGCAGTAAATGTGAATGTACCACCACCACGAATTAAATTATATGTAAGTGTTACTTTGTAATCTAATTGATTTATTCACTCAGCTGACTAAGTAACGGTTATGATTCTTATTTTAATACCAGAAAGACTTCTTAGACGAAGCCGTAACCCTGTGTGAGTGTGGCACTAGCATACAGTCAATGCTCCACCTACTATCGTCACATAATAGATACCTACTAACGTAATCGTGCCCTAACTGCCCAGACACATGTTCCCTTAAAGACGTTATGAACGCCTCTGAAAATGCAATAAAGGTGGCTGCATATTGGGCGAACAAAATTTAATACATTGAAACTTGAGACTCGTCATTAACACGAAAGAAGAAGAAGAAGAAGAACCAGAAAGACTCCTATAAGATCACGGATATTTACTCACGTTTTACGCCCAACAAGGGCGCTTCGTAAAACAAGACAAGGGGACAGTTTTTGAGGACATACCGTACGACGGACCAACGCCTACCTAATTTATCACTGAGCGTTCAGTTCCGTTATTGCCTCCCAAAATCAGACATTTGAATTTACACGGTGCTGTTAAAACACAATAAAAAGTAAATGATTTCTTTTTTCCTTGTGCTCAAAGTACTTAGGATTCGTACGTAAATGTTGAAGGGAGATTTTATTTTATATCAAAGAACGGACTTTTAGAACGCCCTTAAAATCTTTACGCGGGTATTGTATGATTTGATTTTAATTAAGCGGTATATTGAGGAAAGTTTAGAGGCAATTTCATATTAATTACATTTCATATGGCAGCTGTTAATATATCTATTTGTCACGATGCAACAATTAAACGTTGTTTGAAGACCGCCCCGCTTACGCACCACCCGGTTGCTCCCATATATAAGCTGGAGACCCGAACACAACGGACCTCTTGCGGCCGACTATCACCATAAGTGCCACTCTTTGCTGGTAGAAGCCCTGGACATTACTCGTCTCGCCTACCGAACCGAACCCTGTGTCTCAATATCTATCTAGTGTATCTCTTTGTTTAACTTGTACTAATTATTAGACTACTAGTGTATAGCTTTTGCCCGGTCCAGGTTCGATTCCCGGGTCGGGCAAAAGTGTTACTGGGCTTTTCTGAATTCTCAGTAGCAGCACGGAGTCTGGTGATGTGCCCGGTAACGGCAATAGGCTCGCCCCCTATTACGTGGGACCTAAAAATTCATGGCAAAATGTGGGTGTAATATTACACTTCTGCCTACCCCTTCGGGGATACAGGCGTGAGTCTATAAATAAAAAATAAAAAAATATTAGAGTGCTTATGCAATTTCCAACGTATCGTGTGTTATTTATCGTGTTTTCTTTTCTTATGCGGCGAACCTATGTATAAAATGTATAATAGCTTCCACAAAGATAGAGAGGTATCCTAATATATTTTCCAACTACTGCCACGTTTGGCAGGCGCTACGTGTGTTAAAGATTCTTCAACTCTAGGTGTTCGCGTGCAATTTATATATGCTTGCGTCTCTACACAAAGGCTCGCTCAGAAAAGAAGGCAATTCCCTTCAACGGTATTGCCTTCGCTTTGCTAGGTATATAAGAAAATCTTTTAATGATAAATAATATAAGATAATCTTTAATTTGTTAATGTATGCATGGCCGAGATGGAAATCTGCAGGTGACATGTAAATTTTGACACTATCTGGCCACACAAGATACTTAAATACATTTTTTCTAAAATCCCAAAAAATGCAAAGGTGAGGTGGATTTCTAATCTATACGTCTAGATACACATTATAAGATGAAACCCTAGCTATCTTCTTGTCTGAATGTATGAACGCAATAATGATTTTTGTACAGTTTTCCCTAATATGTAGGGTGATTAACCCGTGGGAAGTTTCATGTGTATAGTTCGCGGGCGGAGCCACGGGCGAAGTCTAGTCTATACTAATATATATATATATACCTGAAGAGTTTATTTGTTTGTTTGGTTGAACGCGCTAATCTCCAGAACTACTGGTCCGATTTGAAAAATTCTTTCAATTTTAGATAGCTTATTTATTGAGGAAGGCTATAGGCTATATATCATCACGCTATAATCAATAGAAGCGGAGTATTAAACAATTTTGATAAAACGGGGAGAATTTAATTTTTAACTTCCCCGCGAACGGAGTCGCACGCGACAGCTAGTATCTAATAAAATAAGCCTGACATTTTCACCTACTACTCCTACTAGTAATATCACTAAATACATTAATTAAAAGTAGTTCATTAGTTGTCTCGTAAAAATTAATATAGAGTTTGCGGTTAGACTATATGTTCCGTTAGGTTATTCTAGTGAAGGACCTCAGGTATAATTAGTTAGTAGGTATATAGTTGAAGGAGGTATCAGGTATAATTAGTTATAAATAAATCTGGTGGTGCTGTAATTGCATTAGGACATAGCGCTTGATGTAATGGAATTATTGCGGTCAAAGCTTAGGAGCTTGTTGGGAAGATAGGGTGGGTGTGCGTGATAGCTGAATAATAGAATAGATACATACTTCTTTCGTAATAATTGATTGATTGCCAAAATACTCTACTAAAGTCCCTAATTGTAATTGTTAAAATCACATAATTTGACACCACATCGCGGCGTTGTAACTCATGGTGTGAAATTACTCTAATAATTGTAAATTGGTTATACATATATAATTAGAGGGTTTGTTACTGGCCCAGTGAGTGCGCATACCCAGACCATAAAGAAGATTTGCGTGACCTTGCCACTAATGAATGTCGAGGATGCGAGAGTGTATTTAGTACCTACGATAAGTTGAACATATTTCGGGAGTCACAAATACTACCCCACGCCCTCTACCAGTGTCGAAAATCAACATTTGAGCGGTGGAAAACAATGCTGCAAAAAAAATTTGATATTTACTGTAGGTATGTCGATTTTATCAACCAGAAACAATAGTGAGCAAAAGCTGTTTGGCATTCTGTACGTAATGGCCTTCAGCTATATAACGTTAAGCCAACGCCAGTTTCAAATGTCTAAAATGTTGAACTACTCTAAACACATTGTGTGCAAGTTGAGGCAACATATCGCCATAGGATATTTCGAATGTGTAATCCTAATGGACTGCATAGTGGATCTGCCTAGTAAATGCTTTATGAATAGATCCTTAGGTGAACAAAATAATTTGTGCTAGCTGACGGTGGCTGAAATTGTACTAAAATACGTTTTATTGAGAAATAGATAGAATTTTGGTAGCAACTAACTTTTTTAATGCTTGCGCGATGTCCCAAAATGGAGGCAGATTGCAGTACAAACTACTTTTGGTTGGAAAAAATTGTTAAAAAATGCTTTTGGTCTTTTAGTAGCAATTAAGAAGATGTTTTCGTTTTTACGTCTACCTACATAAAATCTCAGTAGCACGATTTTAATGAAATTTCAAAGAAATTGGCATTTTATTTACGACTGCCTAGTTGGTCTCGCGGCATAAATGTGCGCGTGGGATTGGGAGGTCCCAGGTTCGATTCCCGGGTCGGGCAAAGTGTTATTGGGTTTTTCCGCTAGGAAATTCTCAGTAGCAGCACGGAGTCTGGTAATGTGCCCGGTACGGCAATAGGCTCGCCCCCTATTACGTGGGACCTAAAAATTCCTGGCGAAATGTGGGTGTAATATTACACCTCTGCCTACCCCTTCGGGGATACAGGCGTGAGTCTATAAATAAAAATATATAAATAAAAATTCAAAGAAATATTTCAACATTCCATTATTATGTTTTGACATTCAACTACATTTATGTAAAAGAAAAAGACAAAAATAACTGCACGTTGTTAGAAAAGTAAAAACTAACAATAAAGTTTATTGGAAACATAACATATTAAAAATGAAAAATATCACGATAGTGAAAGACTCAGTCGTTCAATAAAACATTTTAACAGCTAATATAAAATATTTAAAGTCTAATGTGACAGGGTCATCATCCTCTTAGCGTTATCCAAGTTTCAATCTGGGGTCCGCTTTCTAGTCTAACCGGATTTGGCTTTTTACTAAGCTTTTCCCCAGAGCGACTGCCTGTCCGAACTCCGCAACCCGAAGGGATAGCGATATTCCATGGTTTAGACTAGTGTCAGTTTATTTAGAAGGTACTGACGACCTGTAACGAATGTCAAAGATCTTCATGACAACCGGGACCGACGGCTTAACGTGCTCTCCGAGGCACGGGACAAGCGATAATTAACCATTCAATACGCACATAACTGCGAAAAGTCATTGGTGCGTGCCATGGATTCGAACCCGATACCCTCTGCATGGCAGTCTGTTGGTATATCCACTCGGCTATCGCCGCCTAGGTAGGGTAATTTAAAAAAAACATTCACAATTTTACACAAACTACTACAACGTATCTTCAGTTGAAACTGTGAAGACACACAAAAAACCGCTGCAACTCACGCCACACAACCGAATACATACCGCGACATGTCGACTGGGGAAAAGAAAACGGCACATTGGAGCAAATGTTTCTGTACATTACTTCGATAAATTGAGTTACCTTCCGTATCGGTTGTTAGCGTACGACATATTGAAGCGAGCGTTATTTAGAAAGTAATGAGAGACTGTCTTTGTTCGATATTAAAGATATTATGATCTTTTTGTTCGATAGTCATAGTTTTATATTGTATAAATGGCCTGAATTAGATTTTCTTTCCCCGAAGGCGTAGGCAGAGGTGTAATATTACACCCACCCACACATTATGAATTTTTAGGTCTCACGTAATTGGGGGTGAGCCTATTGCCGAATTAGGTTTTATTAAACTATTATTGATCAATGCTATTCAGAATGTTGATACAATATAAGTTTGGAAGGCAATCCTTTTTAATAGCCTGCGCTACGTGACTCTATTAAACTTATTATCAAACATAGGCAAAATATAGTTTGGAGTTAATTTCTAGCCTTGTGCGTGTGAAGGTTATTATATAGAGAGTTTTATAGGAAAATTTTCGTCACGCACCTGTCTCTAGAATGTATTGGTATTGGTAGGTAGGAACATGAGCCAATTTAGGTAGGAACATGAGCCAATTGTTGAGACAAAGGACAGGTCAAACAGTAACCAACTTTTGTATGCCCGGAGCAAGTTTTACACATATCTTACAAAGCATTTTGAGTAAAACATACTGTCCCGATTCAACAATAATCATTTTTATTGGGAGAAGGGGTAATGCAAATTTAAATACTATAAAAAGATATTTCAATCAATTATTAAACATAAAAGTTAGAAAAATAATTTTAGTTGCATTTCCCTACAGTAAGTTGTTGCCACAGGCTGAAAATGATTTTAGACATAAGTTAAATAGCAAATTACATACACTGACATTTTACAATGATTTTATTGACATAATTGACTCTAATGCTTTCATAAGAAACCTTTATTTGACATGTGATAGTTGTTATCTATCTCAATATAATCAAAGACAAATAGCATCATCGCTAGCATATTTTATAAATAACACAGCCAAAAATTTGGCTAATAACTCTGCTCTTATTGAGCAGTCTAATTTGACATTAAATATTAGCTTGGAATCCGTTCCAAATTCTTTAAATTAAGTAATGAGACAATAGAGTCAATCTCTGGCAATAACCTTGATAAGACATTAGTTACCTTTTTTAATACCACACCTATTGTAAGTAAGAAAAACACACTTTCATCAACCACATATTGTAAAAAAAATAATTTAAAGAATTGTATCAACCTGGTGCATCAGAATATACAAGGGTTGATGAGTAAGGAATTAGAATTGGAATTGTTTATGAACTGTAACAACATTGACATCTTATGTATTACAGAACATTGGCTAAAAAGCCATCAGTTCATATTCAATTTCAATAACCACCAGGTTGCAAGCTCATTCAGCAGAGAAAACTTTATTCGAGGCGGCTCGTTAATTATAATAAATAAACTTTTAAAATTTAAGGAAATATCTGATATTGTGAGCCTTTCTGTTGAGCGAGTTATAGAGATATCATGTGTCGAATTTGAGCAGTTCATTGTTATGAGTGAATACAAGCCTCCATGTGCGCCTTTTGAAAGTTTTATAGTAATTATGGAGGACGCCCTAAGCAAAGTTAATAATTGCCATAAAACGGTTGCTGTTTGTGGTGACTTTAATATTAACATTTTAGAGAAAAGTTCTTCATCAATTAATTTCTTAAATCTTTTTAAATCTTACAATTTAAGTCATACTTTTTTAGAACCAACTAGAGTGACTGCCACAAGTGCCACCTGTATTGATAATATATTTATTAACACTAAACCTTTACATAAATCCTTAATTAATATGCTACAGTCTGATCACAGTGGGCAGTTAGTCTGTTGTCCAAGAAAAAACCTTAAGGTTCAGAGTAAAATTATAAATTTTATACCTATAAATGAAAACCGAATGGAAGTTTTTAAAAATAATTTATCTAGTAAAATGCGTTGGTTGCCTACTCATGACCGTCCGGATCAGTTATATAACTCATTATTTAAATTGATTAATGATGAATTTTCTGTTGTATTTAAAACCAAAAAAAAAAAAGGAACTGACCGTCTGACGTTTAGTGATCGGGCAACTAAAGGCATTCATAAAAGTCGGATTAGGTTATATGAACTTTACAATGAAAAAACTTTTAATAATAGTCTAGCCTTTATTAATTATGTAAAAAAATATTCAAAAACATTCAGACAAGCTTGTTATGCTGCAAAATATATTTACTGGAAAAATAAAATCAAATGCGCTGAAAATACCATAAAAGCTACCTGGAATGTCATCAATAACGAAACTGGTAGAGCCAAAGCACGCAGTCGCGACTACCTACTAAATATCAATAATGTGAGTGTTGCAGAGGACTTAGAAGTAGCGACAGAATTTGAAATTTTTTTTGCTAATATACCCATTTTAACTACAGAGTCACTCAAGTCATCTTCCACGTCTGCTGAAATACTACTTAAGGACTGCGTACCAGAATGTGTCACAGCCTTTGAATTTACTGCTGTTACTACTGAAGATATTATTAAACAGTTTAAAACTATTAATATGAAAAAGACAATGGATTTATGGGGATTGTCAGTAAAGACTGTTTCACATATTATTACTTTAATTGCTCCACATCTAGCCACAGTGTTCAATGGCTGTGTCGCTTCTGGAACATTTCCTGATTTAATGAAATATAGTAAAATTACACCCTTATTTAAATCTGGTGACACATCAGACCCCTCAAATTTTCGACCTATTTCTGTATTGCCAACTCTTAGTAAAATTTTTGAAAAGTTAATACTTAATCAATTGCTTAATCATTTTAATAGACATAATCTTCTTCACAAGAAACAGTTCGGATTTACGAGGGGTTGTTCAACTACTGACGCAGCAGTTGAGTTACTGAAAAGTATTTTTGCGGCTTGGGAGAAGTCACAAGATGCGTTAGGTATATTTTGCGACTTATCAAAAGCCTTTGATTGTGTACATCATGATACTCTTATCAGGAAATTATATCACTACGGCATTAGGAACAAAGCTCTCGATCTCCTGACTTCTTACTTGGGCAACAGAATCCAGAAGGTAGAAGTTAATGGTAAGACATCTCCAGGTTCAGCTTTAAAAATGGGTGTCCCACAGGGTTCAATTCTAGGTCCATTTCTATTTTTGATATATTAACGATTTACCTTATTATGTAAAAGACAATCATGAGATTGTGTTGTTCGCGGATGATACATCTTTGATTTTTAACATTAAACGACAACAGGTTAATTTTGACGAAGTAAACAATGCACTCTCTAAAGTTGTTAATTGGTTTAATGTAAATAACCTATTACTTAATAATAAGAAAACGAAACTTTTAAAATGCTCTATGCCTAATGTTAAACAAATGGAAACCAATGTGCAACTTAATGAATCTCGGATTGAGCCCGTCGAGACAACCATGTTTTTAGGTATTATGCTCGACACCAAACTACAATGGGGTCCACATATTGAAAGGCTATCGGGCAAACTCAGTTCTGCTGCTTATGCAGTTAAGACAATTGGACGCCTTACAGATTTAGAAACGGCTAGAATGGTTTATTTCAGTTATTTTCATAGCTTAATGTCGTATGGGATTCTTCTCTGGGGGAGTGCTGCAGACCTAAATACAATATTCGTTCTACAGAAAAGAGCTGTAAGGGGAATTTATAACCTCGGTCCAAGAGTTACTCTAAGAGAAAAATTCAAAGAAATAAACATTTTAACTGTTGTATCACAATATATTTATGAAAATCTGTTATATGTACATAAAAATATTGACAAATTTAGTAAAAAATGTGATATACATTCTGTAAATACGAGACACAAGAATAATCTGGTAGTTCACAGCACTCGTCTCCACAAAATAAGTAGCTGTTTTATGGGGCAATGTATACGCTTTTATAACAAGCTCCCTTATAATTTAAGAAACTTATCTATAAATAAGTTCAAAATAATTATTAAGGCGAAATTATGTTCAAAAGCATACTATAAAATATCTGAATATAAAGACGACCAAAACGCTTGGGATTGAGCTGTTCTAATTCGGCGCACAAAAATAATTGTATAAAGTGCTTTTTTTAATGACGTTTCGTAAGTACTTGCAAAGTTTATACGAAATAAAGAAGTATTTCATTTCATTTCATTTCATTGGTATAAATGTCGAATTGAAATAAATAACAACTTCCCTTGATAGTTAGTCCAGAATATTCCAGGACTACATTTGTTTCTATATTTAGTTTCTGTTTTCTACTAGGGTATGCCTTTAGACGCGTTCTGGAATGATCTCTCTCTTTCTTTGACTGCCTCCGTGGCCCAGTGGATAGCGTATACGTCTACTGATCGGGATCGGGTTTCGGGTTCAATTCCCGGGCAAAAGTGTAACTTGGTTTTTCCGCATTCTCAGTAGCAGTATGGAGTCTGGTAATGTGCCCTGTAGCGGCAATAGGCTAGCCCCGATAACGTGGGATCTAAATTTCATAACATGGCGAAATATGAGTGTGATATTACACTTCTGCCCACCCCTCTGGGGATACAGACGTGAGACTTTGAAAAATATCTTTATATGCTTGATGAACTTTGCGTCTGTTTTTATAATGTTTGTTAAATTACCTGATTTATTCTGAATAGCCGAAGCTGAATTCACAAAAAATAATCTACCTTTTCTCCTTGTTACAGATACAATAGCCCTAAAGGATGTGCAACTAATAGCGCCATCTGCCGTTAAACTGGGTGACACAGTACTGTTGGGCTGTAAATGGACGCTAGAAGGCAATGAGACTTTGTACAGTGTAAAGTGGTACAGGGGCCGGCAGGAGTTCTTTAGCTACCTGCCTAAAGAGTACCCGTTTACTAGGATCTTCGCGCAGCCGGGGATTGATGTTGATGTAAGTCCTTTTTAGATACCTATTTACTAGAATCGTGACGTCAATCATGTGCAAAAGAATTTGTATTTAAATCAAATATACGTACGTTAGAAAAACCTATATTAAAACAAATATACGTAGAGTGTAGAAAGTTTAATTCCTATGTTAAAGGCACGGTAACGTTATCTATACAATGTTATATACATAGATAACATTACGGTGTTAAAGGGTCGGCTCACATTTCGCCATGAATTTTTAGGTCCCACGTAATAGGTGGTGAGTCTATTGCCGTACCGGGCACATTACCAGACTCCGTGCTGCTACTGAGAATTTCGTGACGGAAAATCCCAATATCACTTTGCCCGACCCGGGAATAAAACCCAAAACGAGAACCCCCAATCCCACGCACACATTTATGCCGCGAGACCAACGAGGCAGCTTATATTTTAATTTCTTCTATATCAGTTTCTGTTGTATCTATACGGAAGTAAGAATAAATAAACCTTAGATTTATTTGCCATAGTACATTTTACCACTTAAGTTTTGTAATCCAAAATAATGTTCTTCACTTCTTAAGATCAGTATTATATAAAAAAAGACAATATTAAAAACAATGGCATATAAAAAAATAATATATTTTTTTAGTGTTTATCGGCTTATAACGTTGGCTGTAAACAATAATTTTCTCGTAACAAAAATAATATGTAAACCTTAATTACATCAAAAATCTACGTTTGTTTTACCATTGTGGTTTCCTACAAATGTCTCATTATTTTGTGACTTTCATGTGCACAACACATTTCATTGTGTTGTCACGCTTGTGACAAAACAATTGGCTGTAATTTAAAGGGTGTCAAACGCATGACGAACACATGTTGATTTAACTATAGTAATTATAAGCAAGGCAATATGTAATTAGCGCAGTTATTATTAGCAGTCGCACGTGGAATCGCCGGCCTTTACTTTCAACCCTTATTTTACTTTCTTACATACATCGATAGACTCACTGACTCACGCCTGTTTCCTGAAGGGGTAGGCAGAGACTACGCAACGCCATTTGCAACGATCCTGACATATCTATCTCGCTTCATTCACTCTCATCAAATTTCTCATGCATGCTCTTCGGTTAAGGGTACTTCTATCCTGTCCTTTTTTTAGGCTGTCTCCGACCTGGTCAGAGAATGTCCACCTTTTACTTCGTTAAGGGCAGAATAATGAAAAATCTTTTCTTAATGGGTGCTTTCCTCATAAAGGGAACCCTCTGACTAAATTTCATTTTTCTAGCTGCAGTAGTTAGGGATTCACGATGATATGTAAGGCAGGACAAGTAATTTTATATAAGGGTAATATTAGTGGGTAGTAGGCCTCCCGCAAGGAGGACTGACGATCTTGTTGATGCGGGTGGCTCAGGATCGGTCTATGTGGAGAGCCTTGGGGGAAGCCTATGTCCAGCAGTGGACGTCTTTCAGCTGATATGATGAATATTAGTGTAGACAAATGAGGTGCGGTGTTCATTCAAACAAAAAGATAATCCTTGAAGCTGCGAATCGTCGGTTGGGTCCGATTGACGGATCGGAGCCTGATAGTTGAAGTCGATAAGATTGTTTTATTTTCAAATTTTATTGGTAGTGATCATGTCGCTTCTGTATGGGGTTACAAATCATTAAAATATGGGTACATATTGATAACAAACTAAGGTCTAATATACCAGAGAACAATGAACTATTTTATACCAGCTCTTTGCCTGTTCTAAGAAAGGAATCACCAAAATGTTGTTACACATTCGTATAGGTCTCAAAAGAAAATCTGCTAGAATTCAAATTGATTTCTCTCGACTTCGTTAGAGACGTAGAGACGTCTACCAAGATGATATAAGTCTTCTCTCTATTATAATTAAGAAGTCGGAACTTCTGTAAACAGAATGAAATGGAATCGTGTCCGTTACTACTAAAAACGCGATTGACAGCCAATTAGTCACTGTAATAATCTTATACATCAAAGATACGCATAAGTCTTAGGATATGAATCAAAATATAACGGCAAATTATTTTGTGCCCACGCTTTTGTTCATAATAAAATAACAAAAAGTCATATCAATATATTTTTAATAACGGCCAATATACAATATTTTTATAACGAAATGCCTTTACATCGCCCAAACATCTCCTTAATGATGTAATCTAAAACCGGTTTACCCCAAAGCTGACGAATTTAATTAGTTTTGTTTTATATTTCTTTTATAATATCGGTATCGAGAATTTTGATTGAGCAGCGATAGCCTAGTGGAAATACCGACAGACTGCAACGCAGAGGGTATCGAGTTCGAATCCACGGTGCATACCAATGACTTTTTGAAGTTAAGTGTGTATTAAGTTGTGAATTATCGCTTGCTTAACGGTGAAGGAAACCATCGGGAGGAAACCATGCATGTCTGAGAGTTCTCCATAATGTTCTCGAAAGACATGTGAAGCCTGCCAACCCGCACTTGGCCAGCGTGGTTGACTATGGCCTTACCCTTCTCATAGTGAGAAGAAGCCCGTGCCCAGCAGTGGGACGGTATATAATACAGGGCTGATGATGATGATCGAGAATTTTCCTATACTTAGCATTTTGAGAAAGAATTTTACCTAACATTGAATGAGTATATGTACTATCCTTAACACATGATGGTATGAATTTTGAATTTTAAGAAACCCAACCATATCTTTTTTTTAATGGAGATCTCTCTGCCATGCAGTTTTCTGCACGATGTTTTCCTTCTATTTGGCTAGTGATAATTTAAAAGTTATTGATGCGTCCCGTAATTTGAACCTACTACGTAATAGTCAGTTGGTCTCTTCAATAGGGTACTGCTGCTCTTTTGTAGGATTCTGTACCCAGAGAGTAAAACGTTATCCTATTAAAGAGACTCTCATACAACGAAAATGTGTTCTCGTGCCATTTTTTTACATAATGGTACGGAACATTTCGTAAGTCCGTAAGCAACTGGCCGGTTTTATTACATAATACCTACATATTTTTCATTCATATCCCTATGTTGTTTTCTCAACGATTAGTTCTCACATGTGTGGGTGTCAGTATGTCATAAGAGGCGTTTAAGGGATTACACCCACTAAGGTAGGGTAGATCCCTTGAGTAAAATCTTGGGTCAGTGCCTCAGGTACTTTAGGCCACGTGTCTTAATTATCTAAAAGGAGCTTATGGAAGGGTATGTAATAACAACGTAAGGCTTTGTTAGTATAATGTCGAAGGAATTGTGCTGTTTTAAGAATAGTTGAAATACAAATAAATGATTGTCCTAAAAAGGAATTTAAGCCAAAGTGATGTAGGTATTTGTAAGCCAAAAATTGCTTTCTAATTGATTTCGTTATACAATTACATAGAGATAATTAGAGTCAGGGTGTAACATAGTTTTCTCTATAAAACTTAGATGGACCGACAGACAGCCATAGTAAAACAGTAAGATTTGCCTGCATCTTCAGTACCTTTAAAATGTCCGTTTTGGTATAAAAGCAATAAGAAAAAAATGTTGCATTTTAAATTCTGGAATTGTATACTAACAAACCTCTTTGCTTTGTTTTCTATGATCCTAAATAACACACAACCTAACACATTAAACCTGTAACGCTTAACTGAGCAGGCGTCCAAGCTATAAAATCTACCGAGCGAGAGGGTTATTCATTAAAATAGCTAGAAGAAGACTCAGCAAAATAACAAGATTAGAAAAATTATTACACTCGCCGCCATGGGGCCATGTTAAAGTTTGAAGTTTAAAAGTTTCTCCGGCACTGATAACGCTATCGAATTATGGGCGCGGTGCAGCTTTAAATAAGTTAAATGCTTGGGTAGGAATTTAAGCGGGGTGGAAGATTGCAGTTGTGGTTTTTGAGTGTTTGTATAAAGCAAGGAACGGCTTATAATGTTCTGTGTCTGTCGATATATTATGTGTAATGTATCTCGTATCATCATCATCAGCCCTAATATACTGTCCCACTGCTGGGCACTGTCGTCTTCTCATTATGAGAAGGGTAAGGCCATAGTCCACCACGCTGGCCAAGTGCGGGTTGGCAGACTTAACTTGTCTTTCGAGAACATTATGGAGAACTCTTAGACATGCAGGTTTCCTCACGATGTTTTCCTTCACCGTTTAGCAAGCGATAATTAACAATTTAATACGCACATAACTCCAAAAAGTCATCGGTGCGCGCCGTGGATTCGGACCCGGAACCTCTGCGAAGCAGTCTGTCGGTCTCTCCACTAGGCTAGCGCTGCTATGATATAGGATCTCGTATACTACAATACATATACACATGACTACACGTCAAGCTTGACACTTTAACCTTTTTTCTTATGGTGTAGGAAATAATGATTAAAATCATACTGAAACTGTTTGGCTTGACTTGGCACTAATAGGTTATTAATTCTGATCATCATCATCGTCAGGCTGCAAGAATCCACTGCCAGATATAGGCCTCTCCAATGGCACGCCACTGAGCCCGATTTTCGGCTTTTCGTGTCCAGCTGCTGCCAGCCACTTTGCCTCCGTCTAGGTGGAGTGACGATATAATTCTGTTCACGCTTACAAAATATAATGCAATGTTGAAAAGAGATTTTTTTTCAGTTCAGCGATTAGCAAAATATACAGAATTGATAAGATCAGCGAAAACTATACATAAGACTAAGAGTAAGTAAAATCAAAATAATCTTATACATAACCAATAGTTTTGGTTGGAAATATTAAGTCTACTCACTTTCAAGTAAATTGGCTCAGGTACAACAGCATAATATTCACAAAAATACAAAACAAATATAATCAACTTTCTCAATAAACTCTAGCAACCAGAATTTCTGTACGATAATATATAATAACATTTCTGTTGATAAGTCTAGATCAAAATCTTATTGTGGTTGTTTATTTGTACATAATATAGACCGGAATGGGCCAGACATCTCGGAGGGTTGCTAAGAGGTTTGCAAAGATTTAAGACACTGTCATAAGCAATAACACTTAACTTGGAGACTTTCTGTATTATATAGAGAACTAGAGTTAACCCGCGCCTCCACCCGCGTGAATCTATACCTACATTTAAATAAAGTTGGAGTGTCTGTTTGTCATATTAAAATAACTGCTTTTTACTAAATGCATATGGATGTATACACGGTATATATACTGAAATGACATTTTTTTCAATTTTTGTCTGTCTGTTTGTTCTCGCTAATCTTTAGAACGGCTGGACTGATTTTGACAGGAATTTCACTGGCACATAGCTGATGCACCAAGGAGTAACTAAGGCTATAAATTAACCGGGTACGCGAAGTAGTTCCATCAGGACGCGGGTGAAACCGCGGGAAACGGCTATATAATATAACCTAAGCTTTCTTCAGAAATAACAAAAGCGATTGTTTTAAGCTTACAAAAATGGGAACGGTGGTTTTCGAGTTCATCGCATTCGTACAGGACGAAAAGTGGACTTCATTTTGCATTTTCGTTTATTCATAGGTTGGTGATTCTGGCTGCTAAGCCCAAAGCCCAATTGTGTGTTTGATTCCCACACTATAAGTCTTATTGTGATAAGCTAGATTGTTTATTTTTTTAGTGTTACTTACTAGTAGTGTGTGTTAGCTTATGGGATCATAATTAAAGACATGTCATGACTGCCTCCGTGGTCCAGTGAATAGCGTATGCGACTGCTGACTGGAGGTCCCGGGTTCGATTCCCGGGTCGGACAAAAGTGTTACTGGGTTTTTTCGAATTCTCAGTAGCAGCACGGAGTCTGGTGTTGTGCCCGGTAACGGCAATAGGCTCGTCCCCTATTACGTGGGACCTAAAAATTCATGGTAAAATGTGGGTGTAATATTACACCCACATTTGCCTTTCGCGGATATAGGCGTGAGTCTATAAATAAAATAAATAAAAATTAAAGACACTATATCAATACGAGCAAAT
This sequence comes from Euclidia mi, assembly GCA_944739405.2. Lineage (NCBI taxonomy): Eukaryota > Metazoa > Arthropoda > Insecta > Lepidoptera > Erebidae > Euclidia > Euclidia mi. The sequence continues at coordinate 7,531,462 of OX123188.2, read as the reverse complement.
AGTAGGCAATTATTTTGTTAATGGCTCTCTGTTCAGAAATCATTTTATTCATATACATTTTTAAATGCACGGCTGGAGTAGTGGTTTAAGCGGTTGCCCCGCCGCTTGACACTGCGTCGTGTGTTATGGGTTCAAATCCCACTCGAAACAGGATTTTGCATGATCTATGAATTGTTGTTCGTGTCTGGGTGTTCATTGTGTCCGTTAGTTGCATGTTTGTAAAATCTCTAGCGCCACATTTTTATCAGAACGTGTTTTATAGTAGTTGTTATGTAAACACAACAATCTTTGAAATATTTCTTCTGATACTATTACATCATATTGTATAGAAAAATAATTCTACAATTTGTACGTCTTCAATGTCAGCAATATTCTATAACATTATTACAGAATACCTACTAGTTGTAAAACGAAATAGAATTTCAGAATATAATGTTAAAGTAATTTTGTACAAAATAATTTCCAAGCTCGTAGCATATTCATAGTTTTGTTGTTGTCATCGCCGTAGCACTGCTACGAGTTTCTACAGATTTCGTAGCTGTTTTATGTACTACGTGTGTAGCACACAAATTGTAAAGGCTAACATACACATACCGATGGGTTACTAGTTAGTTTCTGTTACCCCATGGTGCCCATGTCAGTTATAGGAGCCAATCCTGCAGCTACTGTCCCTAAGATTGGGGTTCTTTGGGATCAGTCCAAAAGAAATTGACTTTCAAGTATTTTCATGGAATAGCGCTTACTCCTTTTGCAGTTGCAAGGTCAGGGTAATTGGCATTTTGTAGAAAGAATTAAAATATATCAAATCTGGTTAGAATTCTAGAACGAAGATCTGGCATGTAATAGTGTGCTTGTTTTTTTTAACATGGTACAGTTTGTATGGATGAAGGCACGAAAGTATTTAATGATCAATGCTTAATACGGAAATAGGTATTTTAAACTTAATTTTGTAGACATTCTTGTAAACAAAATAATTGTATTTTATTAAAATGTATTCACCCCTTAAAATTCCCCTGCTAAACATACGACCTCAATGCCACAAAAACAAAACACTGTCGTAATATTCATAGGGAAATATATTCACGGAAATTCATTATTACGAATATTAAAGGTAATTAAGATAAACTGAATATACTAACTCAATTTTATTATTTTGTGTTTATTAGCGTCCAACATGCGATATGTGGGGCGTGGTTCTCCGTTTATTTTTATTTCTCGAGTAAAATGCAGAAGGAAATGTGAAAGACTTTATATTTACCGGTGGTTTTGGACATATTACATTGTCAAATCACTTCAGCGTATTGCAGTCTGCTGCTGGACCTAGGTCTCCTCTAGGGTACGCCATAAAGTAAAATATATATATATATCCACCACAAATGTCATCATCATGAGATGAGAATCTACCAACTATGAGAAGGGTAAGGCCATAGTCCCCCACGCTGGTCAAGTGTGTATTGGCAGACTTCACATGTCTTTCGAGAACATTATGGAGAACACTCAGACATGCAGGTTTCCACACGATGTTTTCCTTCACCGTTTAGCAAGCGATAACTAACTATTTAGTACGCACATAACTCCGAAAAGTAGTTGGTGCGCGCCGTGGATTCGAACTCGGACCCTCTGCGTAGCAGTTTGTCAGTCTCTCCACTAGGCTGTCGCTGTCGCCAACCTCAAATGTGCTAACACCGAGATACGATTACTGCCAATTGACGTTTATATTCAGTTTATAAAGATACTAGTACTTTTTTTTTCAGTCTATCCAATACATTCCTGTTAAAACATCAGGTTGCAAGACAACTAACTACGGAATTCAATATTCGATCTTTAGATAGATCTGTAGATTTTAGATTCGTTTTTGACATAAGCTCCATACAAAATATGTCAAACACGAATCCCGAATCTCAAAATCCATCTATGGATCGAATATTGAAAATGGCCGTAAGACAACTGTGGTGCAACTTGCTTATTTATTTCCAGTACTTTATCAAGGTCAAAATTCGATGTGGCGGATGTAATACTAACGCAGTTTCCGTGGCTCCAATATTCATTGGGATCGGATATCCTCTATCCGATCCATCGAGGTGGTATTAGTGAGTAGTCCTGACGATTCTCGTTGCGTAGTCTTATAGTCCATCTACGTCTAGCTGTCCTAGGGAAACCCGTAAATTGTGGTTTCCACCATGGGTCAAAAAAGGGTCCGAATTCGATGACTTCAGCAATAACTACCACGCTGACCACACAACAGTCAAAGAATGGCGGTTGTTCAAAAAAAGATTCTAGCTGGGCAAAGTCAGGGGTAACTTCCATAAACATGTTACATGAGTCTTGCCCTTATGATATCACGAATATACCGTAAATTGTTCCACGAACTCGAGTGGAATGTTAATTAAATACTTGTAAATAATTTACTAACTAAAGGGCTTTGTTAAGAGTCCGACACGTGGTTAGTTTGGAAGAAACGTGAATGGTTTACTTATACGGGTTATAAATAAGAGCCCTTGTACATTTGTATAGATTTTTATTTATTTTTATTTGCATTTTTTATTTAAACTGATATTTAGTTACTTGATTTTTAAAATGGGCTAATTCTAAGAATCGAGGACTATACCTATAAAATAAATGATACTTTATTAGGCAGCGTTTAAGGTATAGCATAGCATGGCTAATTAGGTATCTAAGAATGAGTAACCTCTCACAAATAATTGCCTTAGTAGAGTCCAGTCTGCACTATTTGGTTTCACTAAAAACCATAGAAAATAAGCATCCTCATCATATAATTCATTTTTAACCCATGTATTACTAGCTTTTCTACACATAAAGTAGGCCACTGCCTTCACTATATTGCGTCGGCACGTGGCGGCCAACAAAAACATAAAAAAGCCTTCTTTTAATTTTATAAGAAAGCAATATTGATTAAGAACAGTGTGCGCCAGACTTAAGGATAAACATATTGAATATTTATTAAAGCAAGTCACTCCAGGCTGTTTTGATTAATTCGCCTTTTACAGATGACCTATCAAAATTCCAAGCCAAGTTATCTGTTTATATAAAAATCAAGGGACCATACTTTGATCCTAATTGATTCGATACGTAGTCTGAGGGATTGTTAATGGATTTTTCTATTGACATTTTAGATTATTTGTTATCTGTATTTGGACTCACTTTATCTATATATAACGATATAAAACGTAATAGATATATTTAATGGATTAAATTAAAATCTAATGTAAATCAGCTATTCTCGGTACGGCGTCTCCTGTAGATTTTAGCGAGTTTCAATAACATAATAGAATACCATAAAATAGAAAAAACGGTAAAAGTCAGATTGTTTGTAATGTTCAGCTCAACTCAGTATCGTTAAATATTTGTTCACGTCATATCACATCGTTATTTCCTGTGTGGGGGACTTAGATGCATCCCCCAGCCTGACTTAGACTAACTGAACCAGCACATTTCATCTTTTTATCATCCTATCCACTTTTCTAACTACTGGACAAAATCCCATTCTTATATACTGTTCTGTCACTTGCAGTGCCAGTCAAGTAGCTTTCAAATATGTTTAGGTTTGCCACTATATACAATTAATTTAAATATAAGTTCAGGTTTGCCACTATGTACAATTAATTAAAAAATATGTTCAGGTTTGCCACTATAAACAAAATGTGAAAATGTGTTCTTGTGCCATTTTTTTCACATAATGGTACGGAACATTTCGTAAGTCCGAATGGCAACTGGCCGGTTTTATTACATAATACCTATATCTTCTTCATTCATATCCCTATGTTGTTTTCTCAACGATCAGTTCTCTCATGTGTAAGTGTCAGTATGTCATAAGAGGCGTTTAAAGGATTACTCCCACTAAGGTAGGGTAGATCCCTTGAGTAACATCTTGGGCAGTGCCTCAGGTACTTTATGCCACGTGTCTTAATTATCTAAACAGAGCTTATGGAAGGGTATGTAATAACAACGTAAGGCTTTGTTAGTATAACGTCGAAGGAGTTGTGTTGTTTTAAGAATGGAAGAAATACAAATAAATAAATGATTGTCCTAAAAAGGAATTTAAGATGAAGTGAAGTAGGTATTTGTAAGCCAAAAATTGCTTTCTAATTGATTTCGTTATACAATTACATAGAGATAAGGAGAGTCAGGGTGTAATATAGTTTTCTCTATAAAACTTAGATAGACCGACAGACAGCCATAGCAAAACAGTAAGATTTGCCTGCATCTTCAGTACCTTTAAAATGTCCGTTTTGGTATTAAAGTAATAAGAAAAAAATGTTGCATTTTAAATTCTGGAATTGTATACTAACAAACCTCTATGCTTTGTTTTCGATGACCTTAAGTAACACACAACCCAACGCATTAAACCTGTAACGCTTAACTGAGCAGTCGTCCAAGCCATAAAATCTACCGAGCGAGAGGGTTATTCATTAAAATAGCTAGAAGAAGACTCAGCAAAATAACAAGATTTGAAAAATTATTACACTCGCCGCCAAGGGGCCATGTTAAAGTTTGAAGTTTAAAAGTTACTCCGGCACTGATAACGCTATCGAATTATGGGCGCGGTGCAGCTTTAAATAAGTTAAATGCTTAGGTAAGAATTTAAGCGGAGTGGAAGATTGCAGTTGTGGTTTTTGAGGGTTTGTATAAAGCAAGGAACGGCTTACAATGTTCTGTGTGCGTCGATATATTATGTGTAATGTATCTCGTATATTTTTTTTTATAAACACTGTGTCGCAGGGGACTTCACAAACATACAACTAACGAGGACAATGAACACCCAGACTCGAAACAAAAATTTATGGGGGACACAAAGTGTTGTCTCGTGTGGGAATCGAACCCATAACACTAGGCGCAGTGTCAAGCGGCGAGGCGGCCGCTTAAACCACTACGCCAACCGTGCAGTCAACATACTAGGTACAGTCAATACTACAATGCATATACAAATGACTACACGTCAAGCTATACACTTTAAACTTTGTACCTTTCAAGTTCTTATGGCGTAGGCAATAAGCATTAAAAACGGACTGCAACTGTTTGGCTTGACTCGGCACTAATAGGTTATTAAGTGCTAGTTCAGACACGGCGGGAACCGCGCGATTTCAGAATCGCATGGAAATCGCGCGAGTCTTATTTGTATGAGTTATTAAGTAATCGTTCAGACATAACCGCGCGGTCAATCAAGCCGCGCGGTTACCGCAACCCGACCGCCAGAAAATAGAATCGCGCTGCTCCCGCGCGTTTCTATTACTATGGAGTCTTTACTTCGCGTTCAGTTGCGTTGCGGATACCGCGCGGTTAGCACGTCACAGCTCGTGAGTTCGCCATGGATCGTTTCGATACTGAACTATTTATTAAACTATTTAAATATCTTGCCAGATCAGTTCAATTAGTTCATCAAAAGATTTTATTGACATTCTCAAATAGTCAAAAAAAAAATTATCATACTTTCTTAAATTGGGATATAAAGTTACGAACTGACCATGTACTAGTCGGTCACTTAATATTGGATGCACCCAATACCGCGTTTTTCTTTTCTTTTTTTCAAGGAGCAACCACAGTAAACACACTTCTTCGTCGACCTCCATTTTCAGCAAACTGACGTTATTCCCGCACGATAATCGCATAATAACCGCCGGTGTCTGAATAGCATCACAATTTTGCGGTTTCAAACCGTGCGATTCGTGAACGCGCGGTTCCCGCATGTCTGAACTAGCGCTAATTCTGATCATCATCAGCCTTCAAGAGTCCACTGCCGGATATAGGCCTCTCCAATGGCACGCCACTGAGCCCGATTTTCGGCTTTTCGTGTCCAGCTGCTGCCAGCCACTTTGCCTCCGTCTAGTGACTATATAATTCTGTTCACGCTTACAAAATATAATGCAATGTTGAAAAGAGTTTTTTTTTCAGTTCAGCTATTAGGAAAATATACAGAATTGATAAGGTCAGCGAAAACTATACGTAAGACTAAGTAAAATCAAAATAATCTTATACATAACCAACAGTTTTGGTTGGAAATATTAAGTCTAATATCTTTCAAGTAAATTGGCTCAGGTACAACAGTAGAATATTCACAAAAATACAAAACAAATATAATCAACTTTCTCAATAAACTCTAACAACCAGAATTTCTGTACGATAATATCTAATAACATTTCTGTTGATAAGTCTAGATCAAAATCTTATTGTGGTTGTTTATTTGTACATAATATAGACCGGAATGGGCCAGACATCTCGGAGGGTTGCTAAGAGGTTTGCAAAGATTTAAGACACTGTCATAAGCAATAACACTTAACTTGGAGACTTTCTGTATTATATAGAGAACTAGAGTTAACCCGCGCCTCCACCCGCGTGAATCTATACATATAAATAAAATTTGAGTGTCTGCTTGTAATCGGGAGTTTAAAGGAAAAATAAAAATAAAATAACTGCTTTTTACACTGATGTATATACGGTACATATACCAAAATGTAATTTATTAAATTTTTGTCCGTCTGTCTGTCTGTTTTTTCTCGCTAATCACTGGAACGGCTGAACCGATTTTGACGGGACGTTCACTGGCGGATAGCCGATGTACCAAGGAGTAACTTAGGCTATAAATTAACCGGGTACGCGAAGTAGTTCCCTCAGGACGCGGGTGAAACCGCGGGAAACAGTTAGTTATATAATATAACCTAAACTTTTTTCAGAAATAACAAAAGCGATTGTTTTAAGCTTACAAAAATGAGAACGGTGGTTTTCGAGTTCATCGCAACAGGACGAAAAGTGGACTTCATTTTGCATGTTCGTTTATTCATAGGTTGGTGATTCTGACTGCTAAGCTCAAAGCCCAATTTTATAGTGTGTTTGATTCCCAGACTAAAATTCTTATTGTGATGATTGCTTATTTTTCTTGTGTTACTAGTAGTATGTGTTAGCTTATGGGATCATAATTAAAGACATGTCATGACTGCCTCCGTGGTCCAGTGGATAGCGTATGCGTCTGCTAATCGGAGGTCCCGGGCTCGATTCCCGGGTCGGACAAAAGTGTAACTGGGTTTTTTCGAATTCTCAGTAGCAGCACGGAGTCTGGTGATGTGCCCAGTAACGGCAATAGGATCGTCCCCTATTACGTGGGACCTAAAAATTCATGGCGAAATATGGGTGTAATATTACACCTGTAGGCAGAGGTGTAATATTACACCCATATTTGCCTTTTGGGGATGTGGGCGAGAGTCTATAAATAAAATAAATAAAAATTAAAGACACTATATCAAGTGGGCAATTATTTTATTAATGGCTCTCCGTTCACAAATAATTTTATTCATATACATTTTTTAATGCACGGCTGGAGTAGTGGTTCAAGCGGTTGCCTCGCCGCTCGACACTGCGTCGTGTGTTATGGGTTCAAATCCCACACGAAACAGCACTTTGCGTGATCTATGAATTGTTGTTCGAGTCTGGGTGTTCATTGTGTCCGTTAGTTGCATGTTTGTAAAATCTAGTACCCTCCAGGTAGTCGAGCCTTTCTGATTTCAGCATGAATGAGCCGGCTCGACCGGGGAAGTACTACCCTCTCACAGAAAATCGACGTAAAGTAACAGTACCTAAACTGTTGCGTTTCGTCCGGTGAGTGAGAGTACCGGAGGCCCTATCCCCTATTCCTTCTCCCTCATCCCACTCCTCATCCTATCCCTTTTCCCAACCCAAAGGGCGGCAACGCACTTGTGACTCCTGTGGTGTTGCTTGTGTCCATGGGCGGCGGTAATCGCTTACCATCAGGCAATCCGTCTGCTCGTTTGCCGCCTATTACCGTAAACAAAAACTCTAGCGACACATTTTTATCAGAACGTGTTTTATAGTAGTTGTTATGTAAACACAACAATCTTTCAAATATTTCTTCTGATACTATTACATCATATTGTATAGAAATTAATTCTACAATTTGTACGTCTTCATTGTCAGCAATATTCTATAACATTATTACAGAATACCTACTAGTAATAAAACGAAATAGAACTTCAGAATATAATGTTAAAGTAATTTTGTACAGAATAATTTCCAAGCTCGTAGCATTTTCATAGTTTTGTTGTTGTCATCGCCGTAGCTCTGCTACGAGTTTCTACAGATTTCGTAGCTGTTTTATGTTCTACATGTGTAGCACACAAATTGTAAAGGCTAACATACACATACCGATGGGTTACTAATTAGTTTCTGTTACCCCATGGTACCTATGTCAGTTATAGGAGCCAATCCTGTAGCTACTGTCCCTAAGATTGGGGTTCCTTGGGATCAGTCCAAAAGAAATTGACTTTCAAGTATTTTCATGGAATATCGCTAACTCGTTTTGCAGTTGCAATGTCAAGATCATTGTCGGTTTGCAGGAATTAGACTCTGTCAAATCTAGTTAGAATTCTAGAACGAAGATCTGGCATGTAAGAGTGTGCCTGTTTTTGTTAACTTGGTACAGTTTGTATGAATGAAGGTACGAAAGTATTTTAATGATCAATGCTTACTACGGAAATAGGTCATCATATCAGCCAAACGACATCCACTGCTGGACATAGGCCTCCCCCAAGGTTCTCCACACATACCGGTCTTGAGCCGCCCGCATCCAACCGCCTCCCGCGATCTTGACGAGATCGTCGGTCCACCTTGCCTACCTCTGCTGCGTCGTCTGGTACGTGGCCGCCACTCCAGAACCTTTCTGCCCCAACGGCCATCGGTTCTTCGAGCTATGTGCCCTGCTCACTGCCACTTCAGCTTGGCTATCCGGAGATCTATGTCGGCGACTTTGGTTCTACTGCGGATCTCCTCATTTCTGATTCGATCTCGCAGGGAAACTCCAAGCATAGCTCTTTCCATCGCCCTCTGAGTGACCTTGAGCCTTCTGATAAGGCCCATAGTGAGCGACCACGTCTCTGATCCGTAAGTCATCACTGGCAACACGCACTGGTCAAAGACTTTCGTCTTGAGACATTGCAGGATATCGGACGAGAAGATATGTCGTAGCTTCCCGAACGCTGCCCAACCGAGTTGGATTCGACGATTGACCTCCTTCTCGAAGTTGGACCTCCCTAATTGGACTACTTGTCCCAGGTAGATATACTTGTCGACAACTTCGAACAGAGAGTTCCCAACCTGAATAGGAGCAGGTACAACATGGACGTTCGACATGTTTTTTGTCTTGTCCATGTTCATCTTAAGACACAACAAGTAGGTTGTTGGGAGACTCTACAGAGGCCATCGAGCATTGTGCCTAGGTCTTCCATGGTCTCAGCCATGAATACGATATCGTCTGCGAATCGAAGGTGAGTGATGTACTCGCCGTTGATGTTGATGCCGAGTCCATTCCAGTCCAGAAGCTTGAAAACATCCTCCAGCGCAGTGGTAAACAGTTTCGGGGATATGACATCCCCCTGTCTCACTCCTCGCTGGAGTTGAATAGGTTTCGAACTCTGGTCCTGGAGGCGGACTGATATAGTGGCGTTTTCATACAAACACTTCAGCACTTCGATATATCGGTAGTCAATCCGGCACCGTTGGAGAGACTGTAGCACCGCCCAGGTTGCGATCGAATCGAAGGCTTTCTCATAGTCCACAAACGCCAAGCATAGGGGCTGGTTATACTCCTCGGACTTCTGTATAACCTGCCGCAGCGTATGTATGTGGTCTATGGTACTATAGCCTTTACGGAAACCGGCTTGTTCGGGAGGCTGGAAGTCGTCTAGCTTGCTCTCGAGACGATTCGTGATGACCCTCGAAAACAGCTTGTAGACGTGGCTCAGAAGTGTGATGGGTCTGTAGTTCTTTAAGAGGGTTTTATCCCCTTTCTTAAAGAAAAGCACCACCACACCTCTGTGCCACGCCTGTGGCGTCTTACCCTCGAGAATGACGGAATTAAATAGCTTCCGAAGGGCTTCTCTAGCGGGTACACCGCCAGCCTTCAGAAGCTCGCTCGTTATTCCGTCATCACCCGGCGCCTTGTTGTTTTTGAGCTGTTTGAGAGCCATACTAATCTCGTGCATGCTGACGTCCGGGATATCTTCGGTATAGTGTCGGGTCAATCCAGCTCTAGGGTCTGACGCTGGAGTACTAGCGGGTTGTTGTGTCGGAAATAGGTATTCTAAACTTAATTTTGTAGATACTTGTAAACAAAATAATTGTATTCTATTAAAATGTATTCACAAAATTCCCCTTTAAACATACGACCTCAATGCCACAAAAACAAAACACTCATAAAATTCATAGAGAAATAATTATATAAATGGAAATTCATTATTACGAATAATAAAGGTAATTAAGATAAACTGAATATACTAACTCAATTTTATTATTTCGTGTTTATTAGCGTCCAACATGCGATATGTGGGGCGTGGTTCTCTGTTTATTTTTATTTCTCGAGTAAAATGCAGAAGGAAATATGAAATACTTTATATTTACCAGTGTGGTTTTGGACGTATTACATTGTCAAATCACTTCAACCTATTGCAGCCTGCTGCTGGACCTCTCCTCTAGGGTACGCCATAAAGTAAAGTATATATGTCCACCACAAATTTCATCATCATCAGCCCTGTATATAAACTGTCCTACTGCTGGGCACGAGCCTCTTCTCACTATGAGAAGGGTAAGGCCATAAACCACCACGCTGGCCTAGTGCGGTTTGGCAGACTTCACACGTCTTTCAAGAACATTATGGAGAACACTCAGTCATGCAGGTGTCCTCACGATGTTTTCCTTCACCGTTTAGCAAGCGATAACTAACAATTTAGTAAGCACATAACTCCGAAAAGTACTTGGTGCGCGCCGTGGATTCGAACTCGGACACTCTGCGTAGCAGTCTGTCAGTCTCTCCACTAGGCTGTCGCTGCCGCCAACCTCGAATGTGCTAACATCGAGATATGAATACTGCTAATTGACGTTTATATTCAGTTTATAAAGATACTTGTACTATTTTTTTCAATCTATCCAATACACTCCTGTTAAAACATCAGGTTGCAAGACAACTAACTACGGAATTCAATATTCGATCTATAGATAGATCTGTAGATTTTAGATTCTTTTTTGACATAAGCTCCATACAAAATATGTCAAACACGAATCTCGAATCTCAAAATCCATCTATGGATCGAATATTGAAAATTGCCGTAAAACAACTGTGTTGCAACTTGCGTATTTATTTCTAGTACTTTGATTTAATACTAACTATTTTGATGTAATACTAACGCAGTTTTCGTGGCTCCAATATTCAGTGGAATCGGATATCCTCTATCCGATCCATCGAGGTGGTATTAGTGAGTAGTCCTGACGATTCTCGTTGCGTAGTCTTACAGTCCGTCTACGCCTAGCTGTCCTAGGGAACCCCGTAAATTGTGGTTTCCACCATGGGTCAAAAAAGGGTCCGAATTCGATGACTTCAGCAATAACTACCACGCTGGCCACACAACAGTCAAAGAATGGCGGTTGTTCAAAAAAAGATTCTAGCTGGGCAAAGTCAGGGGTAACTTCCATAAACATGTTACATGAGTCTTGCCCTTATGATATCACGAATATACCGTAAATTGTTCCACGAACTCGAGTGGAATGTTAATTAAATACTTGTAAATAATTTACTAACTAAAGGGCTTTGTTAAGAGTCGGACACGTGGTTAGTTTGGAAGAAACGTGAATGGTTTACTTATACGGGCTATAAGTAAGAGCCCCTGTACATTTGTATAGATTTTTATTTATTTTTATTTGCATTTTTGATTTAAACAGATATTTAGTTCCTTGATTTTTAAAATGGGCTGATTCTCAGAATCGAGGACTATACCTATAAAATAAATAATACATTATTAGGCTACGTTTAAGGTCATGGCTCATGGCATGGCTAATTAGGTATGTATGAAGTAACCTCTCACAGATAATTGCCTTAGTAGAGTCCAGTTTGCACTATTTGGTTTCAGTAAGAACCATGGAAAGTAAGCATCCTCATCATATAATTCATTTTTAACCCATGTATTACCTACTAACTTTTCTACCCTTAAAGTAGGCCACTGCCTTCACTAGATTGCGTCGGCACGTGGCGGCCGACAAAAAAATAAAAAAAAACCTTCTATTAATTTTATAAGAAAGCAATATTGATTAAGAACAGTGTGCGCCAGACTTAAGAATAAACATATTGAATATTTATTAAAGTAAGTCGCTCCAGACTGTTTTAATTAATTCGCCTTTTACAGATGACCTATCAAAATTCCAAGCCAAGTTATCTGTTTCTATAAAAATCAAGGGACCATACGGTGATCCTAATTGATTCGATACGTAGTCTGAGGGATTGTTATTGGATTTTTCTATTAAGATTTGAGATTATTTGTTATCTGTATTTGGACTTACTTTACCTATATATAACGATATAAAACTTAGTAATAGATATATTTAATGGATTGAATTAAAGTCTAACTTTATTAAGTTTTCTTGGTACGGCGTCTCCTATAGAGTTTATCGAGTTTAGTTTCAATAACATAATACATACAAGTCCACGTGGTGACGGATTAAGAATACGGATTGTCACCACCCCATATCCTATACCAACCCGTTTGGCCAGCATAGTATAGGAGGCCAATTCCTCCTTTCAAAGGAGAGGCCTAGTCCAGCAGTGGACTGTTAAAGGCTGATGATGAACACAATACCATAAAATAGAAAAAACGGTAAAAGTCGGATCGTTTGTAATGTTTAGCTCAACTCAGTATCTTTAAATATTTGTTCACGTCATACCACATCGATATTTCCTGAGTGGGAGACTTAGATCTTGCAACGCCAGTCAAGCAGCTGTCAAATGTTTTCAGCTTTGCCACTATATAAAAATAATTAAAAAGTATTTTCATCGTTGTATTTCTGCCAGACCTTAGACTAGCAACACCTTAAAGATGAATTTTAAAAATATCTGAATAAAAAATGAAGGCCTCACTTTTAATAATAACGCCATATTATCGCCGCTCTAAACAATATTTGCGTTTATACGTACATAAAGGTGTTTAAATATCCAATACCATCGTGACCTATTCGTCGTCCGATTTTGTTTAACGTCGCACAGTAAACAGCTTTTATAGATCGTTAACGCACTTTCATGTTTTATTGTCTACCATTGTTAAGAAGATTCATTTTACGACAGCCACTAAAAACCTTAGCATTTCATATAAATAAGTAACTGCTGATCTAACGTATATTTGTTTGTTATATTTTTACGAAGCTCGGATACAGTGGAATGACCGCTACTAGGGTGGCGCTTACAACTTTTTCGATCCGAACAGCACAAACTTCTCTCTAAGAATCAATCGGAATTTGACTTAATTCCTTACGTATCAAGGTTCCAATTTTGTGTGGCTAGTAGTAGTTATATTTTGTGGCATTTCATTTAAACATCAAACAAAAATGTATTAAGCGACATATAGGAATAAGGTTGTGTTTTGTGTAAATGTTTACGTCTGCATATGATGTCTTAACAATATAGGTAGCGGCATATAAAATGTTATTGGTTGTTTATACCATTAACTGGAGGCCCGATATGTTTACCTGATTAGCAACAATATTAAGATTGCCATTTTGATAATGTCCATGTATCTTGAATTAAGACAAATCGCTACATAAGACAAAAAGTTTTATCTGAGTTGTAGTTGTGATTTTGATACTTATTTCTTACACCATAAGAATGGTACAAAGATAAAAGTGTTTAGCTTGACGAGTGTAGGTATTAACTGGTTCATCTGGTAGAGGACTATCGATTGTAACCTAGTTTGAAATGTATTATAAACCTAATGGAATGAAAGAGGAACCCACCGCGCACCCTCGGATTGACCACCCCAACTATTGCAATAGAAAAAGGTTGGCAATACCGTACTCCTCTAAAAGGATAAGGGATATATAGGAATGATATGGGTTCCAGGAAGATACCTGACTTGCAGGAGCGATGGGCACCGACTGAGCTCAGTCGTTGCCCATCGCTCCTGAGGATGCCTCGTGGAGAGGCGAAACACGTGTCGAAGTATAGTCGGCGCATACAGCGGAATACTGCAAGTCAGGTATCTTCCATACGATCCCTATATATCCTTTATCCTTTTAGAGGAGTTCGGTAATATAATAGTTGGGGTGGTCAATCCGAGGGTGCGTGGTGGGTTCCTCTTTCCTTCGATTAGGTACAATGGAGTTCTGCCAAGTAACGCCTGATTCAATCAACTATATGTATTAGGAAATCAGTATAATTCATTAGTAGGTGGCATTTTATGACCAACGCCTTAGTCTCACTGCAAAAATTTCAAGAAGCAAATCATCGTATGAATCATAAAGCTGTTACGATATTAAACGTAGAGTCATTGCTAATGAAGACCATCTTTCTAATCCAGAAACCAAAAATAAAGCAATAGTGGATTCAATACCCTAAAAATATAAAATATAGTCAGTTCTTATGCAGTGGCTTTTGCCAGTCATGCACCTCCTATTATAAAACGGAAGTATTCTTAAACTGACAATAACACTTAATTTTTGTCATGACAATAATCATGACAGTAAATTACGTACATTTTTGTTTAACCTTGACCTTCAAAGCTTAAAACATTTATCGTTACATATGTACGTCTTTCTTCATTCCAAATGATCCGTAATACTCCGTACACAAAATCTTTCACTAACCCTGTTCTATAGCCCGCAATAATTTTCAATCTGTTCTTATGATTTTAACGAGGCGGTCACTGTCCATTTCTGCATAAGTACGGCCCACCAAATAAAGACATCGATAATAAAAAGCAATGTTACCGTAATTGCCCGATATAATCGGATCCAATCAGACGATCACATTATGTTTTACGATATTATTTTTATGTACGATTTCGTGAAATGAGATTTTTTAGGGATACTTATCACTCAATACATACAAAGAGAAAATGTTGAGTAAGAGATATTGATTTGAATTCATTATTGCTTTTAAGAGATTGTGGATGCTCAACCTCTGATGGATTGTGTAGGCGTAGCTGTTTTGCTTATAATGCCGCATAGATATTATGCTTAGGTATGTTTATTCTGAAAGTTTGATGTTGGATAAAGATCCACGTTTTTTAGATCATGCTAAGGCATGATCTGAAAAAACGTTTATTTGACATATGGGGATAGGAAATATTTGACGGAGAAGTCTTGGCGGCGTAGCGGCGTTGCCACACCGGAAACTACTGCCCAACCGAAGGTCACAAGTTCGATTCCCGCTCAAGTCATATATTTGTGTGCGTGATTATGGGTGATTGTGATGGTGTAACTATGTATAATAAATACATTAACAAACAGGAAGTGTATATATGTAACCGGAAAATAACAAGAACCGTAAATATGTATCTAAATTTCCTAGGAAATTTATAAACTTTCGTAAGATTCTAAACGAGAATACATTGGTAAAATAATACGTAACCTAACGTCATGTGCGCTCTGATTGGTTGAATAAGTCACGTGTTCCATTTCCTTCCGCGCCACCGCCATTCTTCGCCACGTTTACGAATAAACCGGAACTTTAGCGATCTTAATGAGGCTAAGGTGACGGAGCCCTGCTTCGCAGGGCTCCTATTATTGTGTTTAGGGTCACAAGAAAACGTAACATAACCTATTAAGTTGAACTGATGCCGACCTTCAATATCACCGACCGACCAATCAGAGAGCAGTGTGTGATTTGCCGTATTTTAAAGAAGTGTTAAATTAAAAGCTCTTCTGTGATTGGTCGAACCGTGTAGAATCCTACAAACGGATTTCCGTCAGTTTATACCTACATTTACGATGAAACGTCGCAAATTGATAAATTTACGGACATGTTTGCGTAAAGTAATACAATTTATCTCTCGTTTAGAATCTTACGAAACTTTATAAAATTCGTATTACATTTATAAATTTACGGTTCTTATTATTTTTCGGTGACATATATATATTCTTTCTATTGCCTAGTAGCCGTAGTAAAAGTTCTGCTTAGTTTGGGTCTAGATGGTGTTGTGTGTATGTGGTAGAATTTTAATAATTACCATATTATATTATAATCCTAAACATTGCACGGATTATTCCTTAAAAAATCGAAATAGGCCATTAGCAATATGATAACACACATAAGAATAATCTAATTAGGAAAGTGCATCTATTCATCAGAAGCATCACCAAAGTATTTTGCCCAGTATCAAAATCGAACGAAATTCTCATAATCAGGGAGCTGAATACGATCCCATCAAGATTAATTACGCGAAAAGCACCGACTTACTTACAGAGCAACCAACACCAACATTCCGGCGTAATCGTGTGCCGTACATAAATAAAGTAGAAAGAATATATAAATATTAATGTCCTTATTTCCCATGTCAGTTAATTTGCACCGGCATCATCCGGGACGGAAATGCCCATGAAAAGAGAAACATAATGTGATACATCTTACACACACATGCAGAAGCACACACACATATAAACACAGCTACATGTCTGTGTATTCTCAGAGGAATATGTAGACATCGTATAATTTGTCTACATGTTATTGATGTCTGGGGCGATGCGATGTTAATCTAGAAGCAACGAAAGCGTAGTGGAGAGACCGTTAGGCGGCTATGCAGAAGGTCTCGGGTTCGAATCGCAGTGCGCACCAATGAGTTTTCGGAGTTATGTGCCTATTGAATTGTTAGTTATTGCTTGCCCCGTGCCTCGGGGAGCACGATAAGCCGTCGGTCCCGGCTGTCTTCATTACAGCATCTATGAAACTCGTTATAAGGTGTCAGTACCTCTGAATAAACTGACACTAGTCTACCTGGGCAGTCCCAGAAGTATCCGACCTGACACACTTAAAGAGGTTTTTATCTCAAATAAATACTCTTTTTAAAAATAATAATATACTTCATAAAGTTTAAATTTGAAATTGGAACACGTAGCGTCGTTTGTCTTTTGTTTAGTAGCCATCAATAGTTGACGCTGTGAACAAATTTTCAGACATGGAGAAAATTGGCCATCGTTATGTGATACAATACTTTCATTTGAAAGGTTTTAGTCCAACTGATATTAAAGCGGAGCTAGATTCTACTTTGGGGGAGTCTGCTCCATCGTTTACAATAGTAAAATATTGGGTGGCAGAGTTTAAACGAGGTCGCTTGAGCTGCGAAGATGAACATCGATGTGGTCGACCAAATGAAGTGACAATACCAGAAACCATAGAAAAATCCACAAAATGGTACTAGATGACCGGCGATTGAAAGTACGCGAGTTAGCAGACATGGCAGGGATTTCAAAAAGTGCTGTACATCGCATATTAACCGAAAATTTGGATATGAAAAAGTTGTGCGCAAGGTGGGGTGCCGCGATTGCTCACAGAGGACCAAAAACGACGTCGCGAAGATATTTCGACCGAGTGTTTGGCAAAATTTCACAATAATAAAGCGGAGTTTTAGCGGCGTTTTATTACTATGGATGAAACGTGGGTGCATTATTTCACACCAGAGACTAAAGAACAGTCGAAGCAATGGACTCGTAGAGGAGAACCAGCCCCAAAGAAGGCGAAAACCGTTCCATCAGCGGGAAAGGTCATGGCCTCCGTTTTTTGGGATTGTCGTGGGATAATCTTTATAGATTATCTTCAGAAAGGACGGACTATCAATGGCGAGTATTATGCTAACCTGTTGCATCAATGAAGTGAACAAATCCGTCAAAAACGACCGCACCTGGCGAAAAAAAAATTTTGTTTCACCAAGACAATGCACCAGTACACACGTGTGCCAAGGCCATGGCCAAAATCCGCGAGTTAAAGTTCGAACTACTTCCTCATGCACCCTATTCGCCCGACTTGGCCTCTTCGGATTATTTTTTGTTTCCAAATTTAAAAAAATGGCTTGCTGGTAAAAGATTAGCCAGCAATGATGAAGTGGAGGCAGCGGTTGATGAGTATTTTCACGAGCTCGACAAATCTCATTACAAACAAGGTGTTGAAGCTATCGAACATCGCTGGGCCAAGTGCATAGAACTAAAAGGAGATTATGTAGAAAAATAATAAAAAAAATAATTTGATTTTCTTTTGTTTTCCTTGTCAGGTCGGGTACTTTTGGGACTACCTCGTAAACCATGGAATATCTTTATCAACTGGGATAATGTTAGCAGGATGATGATGAAAAGTCTTGCCTTACTGAACTGACTGACAGACAAGGCACAGCCAAAACTATTAGATCACTTAGTAGGGATTTTTCGAAATTTCCACTGGGTCCAGAAGAGAATGTTAAATTAAAATAAAATGTACGGGCGTACCAAAAGCTGAGCCTCGAGTAATGATACATCTGAACTTTATTCATTTTATAGGTGTGACAAATCGATAAAAATATTGAATAATGTTATAGTTCAAAGTGATTCAGAATTTTATTAAAGCACAAAGCCAACTGCTCGCCATGAAAAGTAAAATGATGTGACATAAAAGTTTTAATATAATTTTCATTTCTCAGCTTTATGTTCAAGATAAGAGTACTAAATGAATTGTGGTCTAATTTTATATCTAGGTTTTCAGGATGAAATGCTCAAGTGAAAACTAGGGCATGATTTTTAAATACTACTGGCAACTTTGGATATAAGAATTCAAATTACATTTTTGAAGGGTGTGTTTGGAATCTTTAACTGGGTTTGCGGTTCCTTAGAGACTGTTGTGTGTTTGTCATTAGCAGAGTAAATACATTCTATGGGTTTGAATTACGTTAATATACTTTGTAATCTGAAAAATCGTTGACTTATGGGCGTTGAGTCCTTGAGGCAACGATCTCCCAAGCTATATTTAAGCCCTGTTTTTGGTACCATTCTGGTTTAAACATACCGCTACTAACGTACATCATCATGAACTTCTGGTGTTGCCTAAAAATATATAATTTTGCGCTTAAGCTAGTCTATAACGATATTTTTCTTCATTAAATACCCAGCCTTGAGGGAGTGCCTTACCTTAGATTACTGAATCTCACCATTCCATAGTGATATTGCTAAAAAAATAGAACAAGTAGACTCCATTTATGTTTAATAGTTCACTACAATTTATACTTAATCTGTAACAACGCGCCTAAGATTTGTTAGCACAGCGTCATAACTATTTCGCTGTCTTGGTTATAAAGACTCACATTCCTCATCGCCGTCGCTTTTCCTCAATCAACTGCCACCAAGTGATACGCGATAACTGGATCATGTATCATTCCCTGCCTTCCTGCCTTGCGGCGTATGAGGACAGTATTAACTAAATGCCTCATATTTACTTCCTTATATCAGGCTCTGTCTCTCCGCTAGCGAGGCAGCGATTAACTACTGGCTATATATATATATATATAGTTGCCCAAGATGTATGCAATCGATATACAACTCCGTGTAAACCAAGGAGTTATAATAAATGTTGATTCTTGTGTTCACGATGCCGACGAGAAATCGCTCCAATGGTTTGTCCCTGAGTGTCAAGAGATTATCAAACATATACTTGCTCAGCGATTCTCTCTTAGAACACGTGGATAGAGCGCGAAGTGTTTTTTTGCGTAGAACTAACCTAACCAAGCCGAGTGAGTGATGCGAGTGTCTGTCGCAATTGGACGCTCATGGATAGCCTAAAGGTGCTGATACACTTGAGCATTCACCAGTAATGAAGATTCTTGCTAATGTTACATTACAGAAAATATACGAGAGCTTTTCAGCTAGCATTCTAGCGAGCAATTTAGCCAATGAGCAGTAATTTTGCTTCGAGATTCTTGCTGATTATAGCGTTCGCTAGAAAGATAGTGAAAATGTTCGTGCAATGTTTGGCTATGTTCGTTGTTCAGTTCGGCAAATTTAAAAACAGCGAATGCTCGATGTTCTGTTACAAGTGAATGCTCAAATATATCAGATACTTAGCGACAAAGCTATCGGAACGACACACTCGCTGTACGCCAACTCGTTTTCAGATGCAAAATCTAATCGTTTCTCGTTAATCGTCGGCAGTAAAACAACTGCCTTACGAATGCTCTATGAGCTATATTATTTCATCACAATTATTCAGAATTACGGAGAATCTCGACAACGGCGGTAAGTCGTTCGACGCAGACAGCACTAAATCGATTGCTGTAGAGATTCAGTGCTGGACATTTTATTGCTCGGATAGTGGAGGAAAGTACGTATCTTTGTGATGGCTCTATAAACTGTGTAGGAGAATAATATACAGAAATCACTTTGGGTTTTGATGCTCCAGTGGAAGGTCGTTAAATACTGGCTGGTTGTAGACGTGCTACGCAAACGTTCAGAAGTAATTTCAAATTTCTTTTAGACTTTATTTATAAGGTCGACCGTATAGGTACCTACTCGTCATCATCATCATCCACAGCCTGGCTTTGTCCGTTGTAGAACATAGGTTTCTCTTTGTTTTTGCGATTTTCCTCGATCTTGTGCCAATATAGTCCAGGTTCGGCCTGCGATTGCAATGATATCGTCGACCCATCTTGTTAAAGGACGACCGCCACTTCTTTTTCCCGTCCGTGGTCGCCATCAGGTACTATTACGAACGTACCCGCCAACTGTAACAGCTGCCAAATGCATGTGCAGCGGGTGTATGCATTATTTCCGCCGGCTGCAGTGCCTTGCAGGGGTCAGCTCAGTTCTAAGCGATACTTTTAACCTTTGAGTCTGCCTCAGGTTGTGTTTCTGAGTCCACAACGAACTTCGAGCCTTTTTCTATTACGAGTTATTTCTATATGTATATTTTTGAATACTTAAGTATTAAAAAATATGATGACCATTTGGAATGAGATATTCATTGGAAAATGTTTATCCAAAAATTCAAAATTTATTGTTTCGTCATGTACTTTTTATATAGTTTTACGTGTACATGTTTATTGAATGTTTGGAGTCGTCCCAATAAGACCTTTTTTCTACAGCCGGATTTTTTAAAGGTATAGGCCCGCTAAGTAAGAATATATTTTTAATCATCCATTAAAGAGGTAAAACGTTCTAAATTTGCTTGTAGCTCTATATAGATAGCTTTAGATAATGCGGAAAACAGCTACTTAACAATATTCTACATAAAGAAATTCACACCACAAGTAACTACACCCCACACAAGTTTAATTACCAGAATTATAGTTTTCTATATCCATTTAGTTGATAAAGGCTTGCACTCCGCTAGATAAGTTTAGCTAATAAGTCGATAAAGTTGCCAACTATTGCGGAACTTTGCAAATTTAATATCCAAACTCATTGGGCCGAAAAAGCAGGCCGACGCTTTATGGGTAAGTACGTAAGCAAGATATTTTCTACTTAAATGGATATCGGTTACTATTTTAACCTTGAGAATATCATGGATACCTATATTATCCTTCGAATTACATGAAGGATAACATAGATAGCTATGAAACTCTTTATAGATATCTCACCAGTTGTTGTGAGGTTAAGCAATGTTTTCCTCACAATTATTATGTATGGGTGACCAATTCAAACTGGTGAAGGCAGAGGAGAGATTAAATTCAAAATAACTTTTACTTTTACAGATACTTGTATCATGTATTAAGTGTTTTGTCTCTTTTACGATCATTGATATATTTGCTGTGAGTAATATTTTGGTTTTTGTGGATGGCAGACCAATTGATACAGTTGAATCGAGAAAAGGAGAGGCAAACTATAGTTTCAAACGTATCTCTCTATTTATCCCAGATATTTACATAGAGGCGCATTTCATATGGGCGCTTTGAAGACAAACTTTCTGCGACTCAAATTGCCGCTTGGCAGCGTGGCAGTCGCGCTGCGGCAGCTGTCTTTCTCTCCTCCAGTGTGTCTTAACTACGAGAGCGAGAGAGACGGAGAACGATGCCAGCGCCGCCAAAGGCGCCAACTACGAATTAAACTGGAGACAGTCTCCACTTGAAATCGGCACACAAAATCCTTAAGAACTGCGCTTCTATGTAAATCTGTATTCATTGGTAAAACTGTGAGTTCCACTTAACATGAACAATGGACATCTATGATAGAAACGAGAAATTTAAAGACCTCGCAAAGAGGTCCATCGATTTCACCAAAGATTAGCATAGCTAATAATAGCTACTCAACCTAGAAATGCAGCCAGTTTGCAGTTTGCACGGTTAGGAATACTATGTCACTTTCTTACTTAAAAAAATACAGAATTGAGTAAATCAAGAGATTTATATTTGCCCTTATTTTATGATAAAAGTCCAAACACATTTCTATCTAGTTCATCATAGTTATAAAATAATGTTCAATCGCCCACCATACGCCAACGCTGGTTCGTGGAAAATTCAATATTGCGACGAGATTGAAAACCTCAACCTTTTTAAAGAATCGCCATTTTGTTCATTACATAACCATTCATGGCGTCCTCGAAACGAACACGCGAACGCATTACGTAAATATGTATCAAATTTTACTGTTTATCGAAAAGATTACCATTTTAAACGGCCACCGGAATATTGGATCGACCCTCATAAACAGAGGGAATAAACAAAACAGCGTATCGATGTTGTACCAATCACACGTCTTTTCGACGGTATCGATAATAATCGAAACGGCATTGTGAAACAAAATAATCGTGCCAAATCGTTTGTAAATCGTATTCGTTTCGGTTGAAACGATTACTGTAACACCTTCATGGCTTATATTGCGTGTTTATTAGATTCGAGTGCGGGGTGCGATGCGGAAACGTAGTGAGGAGTAATAGCCTCGATTTAATGAGCAGCGCTGTAGTTTGGTTTCATCGTTAACTTTATAGTAACTATTGACTAAAGTTTCGCACAAGATGACAAATTAATATTAAATAAATATATACATATACTCACGCCATTTTCAAAACTAAAACGTTTTTAAAACGCCTCCAATATGATCGACGAATGTCCGACGAGGTCTGCCGCGACTGACTTGCTCACACATGTTTCGTCATATTAAATCAAATAACTAAATATAAAACCACACATTCTAGTAGAGGAGCCATAGAGTCATAGAGATCTATTGGTTTGCGAAGCTTAGATGATAAAAAAATAAAATGTAAATAATGTATAATTTTTCATCGGTGGGGGTTGCAGCTATAAACTTTTGTGTATGTATGTATAGGCTCACGCCTGTATCCCCGAATGGGTAGCCAGACGTATAATAATTACACCCACATTTATTTCGCCACATGTTAGACTGTAATTTATTTTTAAAAGAGCTATTGGCTTAATCCCTTCTGATAATCATCAGATTATGAGAAAGCTTACCTAGGACGTTAGGATAAAGCATATATATCTTAATCTGACGCGCTTGTGTATTTCAAAACGGCGAATTCACTCATAATCCCGATAAGCGGCAATAGGCTCGCCACCTATTACGTGGGATCAAAACACTGGCGAAAAGTGGGCGTTTAATATGCCTCTGCCTACCCATTCGGGGAAACAGGCGTGAGTCTATGTATGTATGTATGTACGAATTCACTAATTCATATTTGCAACTTTCTAGTAATGGCCACGAGTTTGTGTGACATCTAAATCGTCAGATTATTCAATGAGAGCCTTTTTTTAGGTTCACTTAAAATCCTCTTCTCCAAAACTGACACGCTCGATTAATTTTTTTTTGCATTTTGAAATCTAACCTCCACTATGCAAACGATCAAATTAACATTCCTACTTTATTAAAAGTACGTAGGACACGGATGCTATCAATATCAGATTCTCGAGCGCGGCAGATATTGATAGCAAATCCCGAAATTCCTTCATGGGCTCCCCTACTATTCCTTTAAAATAAAAAATGTATTTACCACGTATTAATTTTCAACCCAATTAGCAACCATCACGTTTTATTTTTGCAACAAATAGGATACTGTGTCTTCATGATCTTACCTATGTGTACGCAAAATTCATCAACTTCAGTTCAGCCGTTTTGTATTGTAAACTGTACATAAATTCGCACACATGCTTATTATACTTTCGTTTTTCTAAAATTAGTGAGGATATTATAGCGTTGGTAGAAGTAGAATCTCTTGGTAAGGATCAACATTAACCGTTTTACGGATAATGAAACTTTGTAATCTTAATCCGTTCCCACACGATTTTTACTTATATTATAAATCTGAAGAGTTTATTTGTTTGTTTAATTGAGCGCCAATCTCATAAACAGTCATTTCAATAATTATTTTGGTGTTCGATAGCCCATTTATTGAGGCAAGCTATAGGATACATAACACGCTATGAGTCACGGGTAACAGTGGCCCTAAATTACGCGGGTGTAACCGCGGCCCGCGGGTTCTGCTAGTAATTTATAATATCCGGCAAGTGAAATTTGGTTGCATAAGCTAACAGTCAGAAGCTGGTAGGAGAGCTGTTTACGTATATAATATAACATTAGCATTTTTGGTATTTCACTTGAGTGACCTAGATATTTAAATTACCGATATTTTTGAGAAATATTCATAGTTTTTTGTGAATAGGTTTTTTAAATAATGTTTGCTTTTGTTGTAAAATAACAGATACATTCAATAAAAAGTACATAACAGTATTTCTTAAAGTAAATATAGGTAGGACTGGCTCCGTGGTCCAGTGAATAGCGTATGCGACTGCTGATCGGAGGCCCCGGGTTCGATTCCCGGGTCGGGCAAAAGTGTTACTAGGGTTTTCTGAATTCTCAGTAGCAGCCCGTAGTCTGGTGTGTGCCCGATAACGGCAATAGGCTCGCCCACTATTACGTGGGACCTAAAAAATCATGGCGAAATGTGGGTGTAATATTGCACCTCTGCCTACCCCTTCGTAGATGTGGAGGAAGAAAGGTGTGGTGTTCCTCCAACTAGAGGGAGGATCCTCTAACCAGGCTGGGTGATCATGCCGGGTGGACTGTCAGTCCAACGGACGTATTTCAGATGTTGTATATATACAACTCGGCGCGCGAACTCTCTCACTGTGTGAAGCAGCCTTTACGAAACTTTAGAAATTTAGAAATTTACGGTTCTTATTATTTTCCGGTGACATAATATATATATATATATATATATATAATATTCTTTCTTTTGTCTAGTAGCCATAGTAAAAGTTCTGCTTAGTTTGGGTCTACATGGTGTTGTGCGTATGTAGTAGAATTTTAATTATTGCGATATTTTATTATAATCCTAAACCATGCACGCATTATTCCTTAAAAAATCGGAACATAGGTCATTATCAATATGATAACACACAAATAAGAACAATCTAATTAGGAAAGTGCATTTATTCATCAGAAGCATCACCAAAGTATTTTGCCCAGTATCAAAATCGAACAAAATTCTCATAATCAGGGAGCTGAATACGATCCCATCAAAATTAATTACGCGAAAAGCACCGACTTACTTACAGAACAGCCTACACCAACATTCAGACCTAATCGTGTGCCGTACATAACTAAAGTAGAAAGAATATATAAATATTAATGTCCTTATCTCCCATGTCAGTTAATTTGCACCGGCATCTTCCGGGACGGAAATGCCCATGAAAAGAGAAACATAATGTGATACATCTTACGCACACATACAGAGGCACACACACATACGAACACAGCTATGTGTCTGTGTATCCTCAGAGGAATATGTACAGACGTAGTATAATTTGTTTACATGTTATTGATGTCTGGAGCAATCTAGAAGCAGCGAGAGCGTAGTGGAGAGACCGTTAGGCTGCTATGCAAAAGGTCTCGGGTTCGAATCGCAGTGCGCACCAATGAGTTTTCGGAGTTATGTGCTTATTGAATTCTTAACTATCGCTTGCCTCGTGCCTCGGAGAGCACAATAAACCGTCGGTCCCGGCTGTCTTCATTACAGCATTTTGAAAGTCGTTATAAGGTGTCAGTAGCTCTGAATAAACTGACCCTGGTCTAAACCATGGAATATCTTTATCAACTGAGATAATGCTAGCAGGATGATGATGAAAAGTCTTACGTTACTGAACTGACTGACAGACCACGCGCCAAAACTATTGGATCACTTAGTAGGGATTTTTCGAAATTTCCACAGGGTCTAGAAAAGAATGTTAAATTAAAATAAAATATACGGACGTACCAAAAGCTGAGCTCAAGTAATGATACATCTGAACTTTATTCATTTTATAGGTGTGACAAACCGATAAAAATATTGAATAATGTTATAGTTCAAACTGTTCAAAGTGATTCAGAATTCTATTAAATCACAGAGCCAACTGCTCGCCATGAAAAGTAAAATTATGTGACATAAAAGTTTTAATATAATTTTCATTTCTCAGCTTTATGTTCAAGATAAGAGTAATAAATGAATTGTGGTCTAATTTTATATCTAGGTTTTCAGGATGAGATGCTCAAGTGAAAACTGGGGCATGATTTTTAAATACTACTGGCAACTTTGGATATAAGAATTTAAAATACATTTTTGAAGGGTGTGTTTGGAATCTTAAACTGGGTTTGCGGTTCCTTAGAGACAGTAAATACATTCTATTGGTTTGAATTACGTAAATATTCTTTGAAACCTGGAAAATCGTTGTCTTATGGGCGTTGAGTCCTTGAGTCAACGATCTTCCAGGCTATATGGAAGTCCTGTTTTTAGTACCATTCAGGTTAAACATACCGTTACTAACGTACATCGACGTGGACTTCTGGTGTTGCCTAATAATATATAATTTTGCGCTTAAGCTAGTCTATAACGATATTTTTCTTCATTAAATACCCAGCCTTGATGGAGTACCTTGTCTAAGATTACGGAATCTCACCATTCCATAGTGATATTACTAAAAAAATAGAACAAGTAGACTTCATTTATCTTTAATAGTTTACTACAATTTATACTTAATCTGTGACAACGCGTCTAAGATTTGTTAGCACAGCGTCATAACTATTTAGCTGTCTTGGTTATGAAGACTCACATTCCTCATCGCCGTCGCTTTTCCTCAATCAACTGCCACCAAGTGATACGCGATAACCGGATCATGCATCATTCCCTGCCTTCCTGCCTCGCGTCGTATGTGGACAGTATTAACTAAATGCCTCATATTTACTTCCTTATATCAGGCTCTGTCTCTCCGCTAGCGAGGCAGCGATTAACCATCGGCTATTTTATCGCCCAAGATGAGTATAATAAATATGCGATTCTCTGTAAAGAAAAGAAATGCATATATTATTATTTGTTCACTGTGTGTTCAAGCTACCAACGAAAACTCACTCTACTAATTTGTCTCTAAGCGAGAAGAGCTATCTGAGATAATAATAATCCAGCAGGGATGCTTGCTTGTAATACGCCGAGTGTAACGCAGAACTAACCTTACCAAGTTGAGTGAGTGATGCTAGTAGTCGCACAACGTAAATTAACACTCACTGTTAGGCTATCAAAGCCTGCCAAGTTCTGATGAGCTACATACTAGCTGCTCTATTCGCTATTCGTTAATCGCCGACAGTAGGGCCACTGCCTTACGAGTACTCTATGAGATATATTATTTCATCACAATTATTCAGAATGAATCTCGACAACGGCGGTAAGTCGTTCGACGCAGACAGCACTAAATCGATTGCTGTAGAGATTCAGTGCTGGACATTTTATTGCTCGGATGGTGGAGGAAAGTACGTATCTTTGTGATGGCTCTATAAATTGTGTAGGCGAATAATATACAGAAATCACTTTGGGTTTTGATGCTCCAGTGGAAGGTCGTTAAATACTGGCTGAAGACGTGCCACGCAAACGTTCAGAAAATAATTTCAAATATCTTTTAGGCTTTATTTATTAGGCTACCGTATAGGTACCTACTCATCATCATCATCGTCCACAACCTGGCTTTGTCCGTTGTAGAACATAGGTTTCTCTTTGTTTTTGCGATTTTCCTCGATCTTGTGCTAATCTAGCCCAGGTTCGGCCCGTGATTGCAATGATATCGTCGACCCATCTTGATAAAGGACGGCCGCCACTTCTTTTTCCCGTCCGTGGTCGCCATCAGGTACTATTACGAACGTACCTGCCAACTGTAACAGCTGCCAAATGCATATGCAGCGGGTGCATGCATTATTTCCGCCGGCTGCAGTGGCTTGCAAGGGTCAGCTCAGTTCTAAGCGATACTTTTCGAACCTTTGAGTCTGCCTCAGGTTGTGTTTCTGAGTCCACAACGAACTTCGAGCCTTTTTATATTACGAGTTATTTCTATATGTATATTTTTTAATACTTAAGTATTAAAAAATATGATGACCATTTTGAATTGAAATATTCATTGGAAAATGTTTATCCAAAAATTCACAATTTATTGTTTCGTCATGTACTTTTTATATAGTTTTACGTGTACATGTTTATTGAATATTTGGAGTCGTCCCAATTTTCCCCTTTTTTCTACAGCCGGATTTTTTAAAGGTATAGGCCCGCTAAGTAAGAATTTATTTTTAATCTTCCATTAAAGAGGTAAAACGTTCTAAATTTGCTTGTAGCTCTATATAGATAGCTCTAGATAATGCGGAAAACAGCTACTTAACAATATTCCACATAAAGAAATTCACACCACAAGTAACTACACCCCACACAAGTTTAATTACCAGAAGTATAGTTTTCTATATCCATTTAGTTGATAAAGGCTTGCACTCCGCTAGATAAGTTTAGCTAATAAGTCGATAAAGTTGCCAACTATTGCGGAACTTTGCAAATTTAATATCCAAACTCATTGGGCCGAAAAAGCAGGCCGACGCTTTATGGGTAAGTACGTAAGCAAGATATTTTCTACCTAAATGGATATCGGTAACTATTCTAACCTTGAGAATATCATAGATACCTATAATATCCCTCCAGTGGATTGTGTGATTTCCGATCATGCTAGTTTGTGGGGTTAAGCAATGTTTTCCTCACTATACTTGTGGATGAGTGACCAATATAAACTGTTGAAGGAAGAAAAGAGGTACTATTAACAATAACTCAAAATTCACAGGTAACTGTGTTATATATTGAGTGTTCTGTGTCATTAGCGATTAGGCCAATTCTAGTTGCTGTGAGGTTAGGAAGGTAGACTAATTAATATAAAAGAGTTGAAGAGAGAAACAGAGACAGAATTCGGACGCCATGTCGCATTCTAAATTTAATAATGAGCAAGATTGAGTAAATCGAGCGATTTATATTTGCCCTTATTTTGTGGTAAAAACGTAACCTATTTTTATCTAGTTCATAATAAATGAACTTTTAGTTAGCGACATAACAATATACATGTCATACAGTATAAGTAGGAATATGGTTAAATAATTCAACTCAATAATAGTTCATCATAAGTACAAAATTCATGTTCAATCGCCCACCATACGCCAACGCTGGTTCGTGGAAAATTCAATATTGCGACGAGATTGAAAACCTCAACCTTTTTAAAGAATCGCCATTTTGTTCATTACATAACCTTTCATGGCGTCCTCGAAACGAACACGCGAACGCATTACGTAAATATGTATCAAATTTTACTGTTTATCGAAAAGATTACCATTTTAAACGGCCAACGGAATATTGGATCGACCCTCATAAACAGAGGGAATAAACAAAACAGCGTATCGATGGTGTACCAATCACACGTCTTTTCGACGGTATTGATAATAATCGAAACGGCATTGTGAAACAAAATAATCGTGCCAAATCGTTTGTAAATCGTATTCGTTTCGGTTGAAACGATTACTGTAACACCTTCATGGCTTATATTGCGTGTTTATTAGATTCGAGTGCGGGGTGCGATGCGGAAACGTAGTGAGGAGTAATAGCCTCGATTTAATGAGCATCGCTGTAGTTTAGTTTCATACTTAACTTTATACTAACTGTTGACTAAAGTTTCGCTCAAGATGAAAAAGTCATATAGTAAGTCAAATCAAATAACTAAATATAAAAACCACGCATACCTTTAATTTGACGAAAAACTGACAAAGAAGATATATAAGGCAAATGTGAATGGGATAGGACGAAGGGGAAGAGCTAGGCCGACGTTCTCTGACCAGATTGGAGACATCCTAAAAAAAGGACAGGTCAGAAGTACCCTAAACAGAAGAGCTAAAGAAACTTGATGGAAGTGAATGTAGCCAGAGAGGTTAGTCAGGATCGTTGCAAGTGGCATTCCGTAGTCTCTGCCAACCCCTCCGGGAAACAGGCGTGAGTCTATGTACGAGTGTATGTATGCACCTTTAATTTAAAAAAATGTATTTACCACGTATTAATTTTTAACCCCGTTTCAACTTCATCGAATTTTATTTTTGCAACAAATAGGAGACTCGCCGTCTTCAAGATCTTACCTATGTGTACGCAAAATTCATCAACTTAAGTTCAGCCGTTTTGTCTTGTAAACTGTACATAGATTCGCACACATGCTTTTCTAAAATTAGTGGGGATATTGTAGCGTTGGTAGAAGTAGAATCTCTTGGTAAGGATCAACATTAACCGTTTTACGGATAATGAAACTTTGTAATCTTAATCCATTCCCACACATTTTTTACAAATAACTATTATAAATCTGAAGAGTTTATTTATTTGTTTGTTTGAGCGCCAATCTCAGAAACTAGTCATTTCAATCATTATTTTTTTGTTCGATAGCCTGTTTATCGAGGTAGGCTATATGATACATAACACGCTATGAGTCACGGGTAACAGTGGCCCTAAATTACGCGGGTGTGACCGCGGCCCGCGGGTTCTGCTATTAATTTATAATATCTGGCAAGTGAAATTTGGTTGCATAAGTTAACAGTCAGAAGCTGGTAGGAGAGCTGTTTACATATACAATAGTATATATGCGCAAAAGAAATGACCCTATAGAAATTCCTTATATTTTTTATGACATCTCCTGTCATTCTGATATTGAAAATTTTGTAGTAATCAAATGTAAAATTCACTAAAAATAATCATTGACCGCTTTACTCCCCAAGAACGTGGAATAATCGCGTCACAAACCTCGACCTTCTTCTAATCTTTCTGCAAAATGTATTATGAGTGACGAAGCGCATTTCCATCTCTCGGGGCATGTCAATAAGCAGAATACTCTCTTCTGGGGCACTGAAAATCCGCGCATTATTCAACAAACACCTTTACATCCACTAAAAGTAACTGTATGGTGCGGCGTCCAGACTTCTTTCTTTGGGGTTATTTGAAATCTCGGGTGTATGTGGACAAAGCACAGACTCTCGCAGCTTTAAAAGAAAATATACACCAAGAAATAAGAAACATCACGGTAAGTGTTACGGCTAATTATGGAAAATGTCATAAATAGGGCTCAAATGTGCTTCAACTGTGGAGGTCAACATTTAATAGATATCATATTTAAATGATAATGCAACTTAACATGGCACAGATATATATAGATTTAAAAAACTAATTCTAGTTTTCTAATTTAGAAACGAAGTTGTAGCTGAAACAAATAGGGTCATTACTTTTGCGCCACCCACTATAATATAACATTAGCATTTTTGGTACTTCACTTGAGTGACCTACATATATAAATTACCTATATTTTAGTAATATTCATAAAGTTTTTAGTGAATATTTTAATAAATCTTTGCATGAATTGCTTGTAAAATAACAGATATATACAATAAGAAGAAAAGGGTACATCTTGAAGAAAATATTCGTAGATTCTTTACCAGTAAATCTTAGAAGCATAAAGTATAATATAGTTTAAGGCATATCATATGCTGTCTGGTGATCGTTTTATTTATATACTGCACTGCGAAGCTTATTTCACCCAAGTCACTTAACGCCTCAATTTTTCTGCACACCCACGAAATGAATTTAAAAAAGCATTGGCATGGAGCTTAAGTACTGGAATAAGACAAACTTTTATGATAGTTAAATCTAAAGTCTAGTTTGAACGACTGCGTTTTATGTTCAGAAACTTTATTAAAGGGTGTTCAACAGAAACATCTCACATATGTGGCGACAGCGTGCGTATGAATTATTCCCCGGAGATTAAACAGTGACCAAGACGTTTCATTGGACGGCGTTTGTGGTTTACGGTAGAATCTAAATTTTGATGTCTCAGTTTTGACAAAAGCTGACAGTCTTATTAAGTAGACAAAGCAAGTAGTGGTTCATTCAAGTTGATTACCTTAGTCACAGGTAATAATATTACATTGGTACTACTGTGTAGATAAGGTACAAGGTATAAAAATAAATAACACTCTTAAGAGTTTGGGGCAATTCTGCCGATTTAGAAAAGCCAGATATTTTTACCTGCCTCCGTGGTCCAGTAGATAGCGTATACGACTGCCGATCGGAGGTCTCGGGTTCGATTCCCGGGTCGGGCAAAAGTGTTACTGGGTTTTTCCGAATACCCAGTAGCAGCCCGGAGTCTGGTGATGTGCCCGGTAACAGCAATATATAGGCTCGCCCCCTATTACGAGGGACCTAAAAATTCATGGCGAAATGTGGGTGTAATATTTACACCTCTGCCTACCTCTTCGAGGATACAGGCAAGAGACTATAAATAAAAAAATAAAAAAAGATATTTTTATGAGAATGTTGTACGTTTTTCCAAGACATGGAAATCAGTGAAACAATGTATTAATGCTTTATATAATAAAATTAACTAAGTTAAGCACTTTCGTAACATCCAATACAAACGGAAAATTCTGATTCCAGCGAAGATTTTTTTGGTTCCTGTTTTTTCTATAGTTTTACCCTCATTCCCATTGTTGTACCAAATGTGTAGCCAGGTTCAGCAGCAGTGACTTAAAATAAACCCTCGGAGTCCCGGAGAAAATACTTATTACACACTCGTAGAATCCCGCAGTGATGAAGGATCAGAAGTAGACAGGGAGAATAGAATCCCTTAGCATTAATTACGAGTGATAAAAATGAAGTACTTTGAAGCTTAGCAGCGAAAAGCACCACGGGCATGATCATGGATAAAAACTAACTTGCGAAACTTTATCTGTTACATCTTTGCTTCTCGTATCTTCTAATCATTGTGACAAAGAATAAAAATATCGACTATTACGAAGACTATATTCAATATATAAAAAATACATTTTACGATTGATTCACTCAGCATAAGTAATATACTAAAATAGCTCTCTTCCTAAGGCTTTCAATTTTTCACGGTACACTGAACTACAAAATAAACTCCGTCGTAATTAATCTATCACGGGTCTTCATATCTTGAGTACACAGGCCAAAATCCCTCGGTTTACAATAGTATAGATTCACAATGACAATAGCTCAATGGGCATTCATTCGCCTCACCTCGCTAAAGCCGGTAGGATACATGTAGCGTCGAGCTACGTTGAGCTATATATGAAACAGTTAAATAATTCTTACTTTGTGCTTTAATAGTGTAAAATGCCATGCAAAACGTAGTTAAATGTATTTAGTTGAATGTAAAGCGTGGTAAACGAGAATCGCCTAATGGTAAGTGACTATTGCCGCATATTGGAAACATCTGGAGAGTCACAAGTGCATTGACGGTCTTTGGGATGGGAAGAGAAATAGACGGAGGAATGGGATGAGAGAGAAGGAAAATGGGATAAGGCCTCCAGCACTCGCACTCACCGAACGAAATGCAACATAAATACTGTTACTTTACGTCGATATTCTGTGACTGTGAGAGTGTAGAACGTTACCGGTCGAGCCGGCGTATACATGCTGAAACTAGCAGGGTCTCTACTACATACAAGGCTTTACTAACTTCATGTGAGTAAGATTTTTTTTAAATTTATTTATGCATACAATAACTACATATTTCACACTTCCAAAATAAGGATTAAAAATATTGAAGGACTACTAAGGCTTACAATTCTAGAATTTTCACCCACTGAATAAAACGCTGCGGCAAAAGCCTTTCAAGTCAATATTTAGCTCGCGTTGTTAAAATATGTTTTCATGCAAGCTGCAAAGCGATTTGAAAGCTATAATTGTTGTTCGCGAAGTAGTGATCTACCAGCCTAAGGTCGTATTATGAAGCCGCCCCCTCAAGGAACCGATGAAGATAAGACCTTTGTAAGGGATAACAGAAACGTTATTTATGTATAACGTAGTTTCCGAACACAATTTGGTCATTTTGACCTTATTATTATGTTGACCTAATTTTGATTAGCTTTATGTCAATAATAATATTTTGTTCATAAGGGCAAAATGTGTTTTGGTTACTCAACGTAGTGTTTTGATCCTTTAGCGTCTTCTTAGTACTACTTGATGTAATAAGATTAAAATTGTACTTAGGTTATGATCATCATTGTCTTTACAATGCGTGTATATTGTAATGAAAATGGCACAAAACTTCTGTGAGAAACTGATACCTAAAGGTAGGTACAGCAAACCTAGATCACGGGCTGTCGCTAAATGATAAGAATAGTGTACATTCTTTTCATTCCATCGCTAGTCTGCACATACAGTTAGTAGAGTTTTATTAATATACTAGCTTTTGCCCGCCGCTTCGCGCGCGTTAAATTCGGAGTAACACAAATCTACTTTCAGTTTCAATTTGTGTGAAGGCATTCCTGATTATTCTAAAGATTTCGGATACTCTAGGGTACAAACATATAAATCTATGGGTACATAGTAACTCGGTCAGTATACATGACATTATCTACCGAAAGGTACATAATAACATCACCTTCAAATGTCAAAGCCATGTTCTAATACATGTCCATATATATGTATAAACATTTACGCATTTATAGGTAATATTAGTAGGGCAAATCGTTTCATCCGTTTAAGCGCAATATAATATAATTTATTAGTTTATTTAAACGAACAATTTAATTACCGTGCACAATATGACATTATGTATGATGTGACAGTACTGACAGATATGCGATACCACATGCGCAGCACTCAATTATTAGTGCATGCGTTCTTACTTTCCAGAGGTAAATTTGTGCCGTACTTAGGTTCAAACTTTTACCCTCCCTACAATACCTGCCAGTTTAATTTTTGCAACTTATAGTAGCCTATGTCCGTCTCCATGGTCCAATATATCTCTATATTAAATTTCAACAAAATCGGTTCAGCCGTTTTAGCGTAAAAACGGAACATACATACATACACACTTTCGAATTTATAATATTAGTAGGGAAGTAGGGATAGTAGGGATATCATTAGAGATTTTCTTTATACACAACATTATCTAACTGTTTTACCACCTTCATATAGAACATGTAAATTATTTTTACCGCTTACTCGTGACCATGCCACATAATATACCTAACTGACCATGTGAAAAACAACATATTCGGGGGACGATTTCAGCTGTTTCAAGTCTGTCCCTGCGATTTATTTAGAAAATACACACAGGGCTACGAATATCCAGCCCTGCCGACAGTAAGATAGTCCCGTTGAGTAACTCAAGAGGTATTTGAATACAGGCCTCAGTCCACGGATTCCCACGTACGTGAGGTGTGGGAATTTGGGAATAATGAGACACTTGTAACAGTACAGAACATGAACGAACGAAAGAAATCAAAGAAACACATCCACATTCAATATACGAAAGAAACTACTAAGACACCAATCCGACGAAAACGAAAGAAAATTAAGCGAAAACCTCATCAATCCACAGAGAATATTAACACCGCCATTCAGAAAACGCCATCTATGTTTAGTTATACAAACCGACCGAGATAGAAAATAATATGGACTAATCGACAATTTATTTTAAAAAGGATCTATAGTCATTGTTTTTATCATTTAAAATAAAATTAAATTATTATGTAACTTTTATATAAACATAATAATTTGAAATAAATGAGATTGACCGTTTAAATTGTAATAAATTTTGACACAGAGACTTTTTGTTTATGAAAGTGCCGAATATTATACTCAATTATTTTTTTAATAACAGAAAGATACCCGACACATAATTATTGTCTTTTTTGCAAGAAACATTTATTTTGATAGAAAATTATTTGAAAATAGTGACATCTATCGGTCGGACGGATAACTATAAATATACTCGGTTGCAGTAATTTATTTATCGAAAATACGTAAAAATATACTGACGAAATTAAGAATCGCCTCCTTTTTTAAAGTCGGGTAAATAGCCATAAAACACTGAAGGTACCTATTTAGACTAACTATACTTTTACTAACAATAAACTTATAATGATCACAGATGGCACCACATATATAACCAGTTTTGGATGATCCCTGTTTTGTGTGGGACTACGTACAAAGGAGAGGTCAAGCTGTACATAGAAAACCACTCAACCGATTGTGATGTAACATATACTATTTTGTAGGTTTGAGTATCCTTTGTACATAAGTGTAAGTTTTATTGAAATCAATTTCGCCATTTTAGAGATCTTTAGCAACATAGGGAAAGACGTCGGACAGACAGACAGACATAAATTCTAAAAATTATCAAGTATTGCTTTTTAGCATTTTCCTAGTTTTTTTAGCTAATTTTCGTCAAAATATCTTTAATGTACAGACTTTTTCACCTCTACAGTTTTATTATAGTATAGATTTTTCTCATTAAAATTAAACTACAGTTTACGGATTTTATCACGCTATATTGGTTTCACTAAGTTATTACATTTAAACTGAATGATCTAAAAACTACATTTGTAATTTATTACTAGCCGACGGTTCGAATTCTTCACAGGATTCATGTTCACGACTGACTAAGGTGATATTTGAATGTATAAGTTATCTCAAAGTACCCGAACATTTTTCAACTATTGGTGTTACTATTTACGCAGAATGAGCCCACAGTGTCCTTAGGTCTTCTGGTCACTTTGTCCTTCTTGGGTTTCATAAGCCTTATGACAGGGTCCCAAGTTGTAGGAACATCCCAACCGTCTTCTCTTTTGAAATTAGGGTGTTTTTAGGGTTCCGTACCTCGAAAGGAAAAAACGGAACCCTTATAGGATCTCTTTGTTGTCCGTCCGTCTGTCAAGACCCTTTTTCTCAGGAATGCGTGGAGGTATCAAACTGAAATTTATACTAAATACTCGAATCTACGGTTCCATAGAGCTGTAAAAAATCAAACTTCTAATCCAACGCAATCAAAAGATACAGCCGTATATGCTGCAAATTGCAGCATATTTTCAAACTCACATTGGAATCAAAACCTACAGGGTACTTCCCGTGAACTCAGAATCTTGAAATTTGGTACGAAGCAACGCCTTATAGCACATTTAAGGAAAAATTGCGAAAACCATAAATTTTTTGTTACATCATATAAGAAAAATATTTTTAATAAATTTAAAGTTACTACCCCTTTCTCCTGAACGCGTGGTGGTATTAAATTGAAATTCATATTAAATACTCAGGTATATAACACCGTAAGGCTGCAACAAAATCAAGCTTCTATGTCAACGCAATCAAAAGAAAGAGCATTATAAGCATATTTTCAAACTCGCGCCTACTCGCAAGTGAATCAAAACCAACAGGGTACTTCCCGTGAACTCAGAATCTTGAAATTTGGTACGAAGCAACGCTTTATAGCACATATAAAGGAAAAATTGCGAAAACCATAAATTTTTAGTTACATCATATAAGAAAAATATTTTTAATAAATTTAAAGTTAATACCCCTTACTCTTGAACGCGTAGAGGTATTAAATTGAAATTCATAGCAAATACTCAGGTATATAACACCGTTAGGCTGTAACAAAATCAAACTTCTATGTCTACACAATCAAAAGAAAGAGCAATATAATCATATTTTCAAACTCGCGACTACTCGCAAGGGAATCAAAACCTACAGGGTACTTCCCGTGAACTCAAAATCTTGAAATTTGGTACGAAGCAACGTCTTATATCACTTATAAAGGAAAAATTGCGAAAACCGTATTTTTTTAGTTACAGCATATAAAAATATATTTTTAATAAATTTAAAGTTACTACCCCTTTCTCTTGAACGCTTAGAGGTATTAAATTGAAATTCATATAAAATACTCAGGTATATAACACCGTTAGGCTGTAACAAAATCAAACTTCTATATCTACGCAATAAAAAAAAAGAGCAATATAATCATATTTTCAAACTCGCGACTACTCGCAAGGGAATCAAAACCTACAGGGTACTTCCCGTGAACTCAAAATCCTGAAATTTGGTACGAAGCAACGTCTTATAGCCCAGATAAATGATGCGGAAGGCCGTGTGCTGTGATGCGTGTTGGGAGAGGCCTATGTTCAGCAGTGGACTGCGATAGGCTGATTGAGATTGAGATTTCAAATAATTAAATACATAGTCTTCAAACCTTTTTGCTAATTATTCTGTACTTTATAAGTATTTTTGTAACAGATTTCTAATAGTCACTAAAAACTTAGTAAATCAATAACTTTGATAAAATATCTTACCATCATTCATCAGGAGACTTTTGCAAGGCTGCTGCAAGGCTGGTATAGGTATTTAAGTTATGTTATAAAATAAGCGATATATGTTAATATAAAATAAAGGATGACTGATAACAAACGACAAAGACTTTCCATACTGTAATGTTATGGATTTCATTTGGCAATAAAAATACCATAACTATGACTGGTGAACTTTTACTTACAGGTTTGTACGGAACCCTCGGTGCGCGAGTCTGACTCGCACTTGACCGGTTTTTTTTTTATTTCAATAGCCTCGCGTATCATCCTTGTAGAAAACGGTGTTCTTTTCCCAGTATCTGTGGTTCATCAAATCGCGGGTGGTGGTTGGGTCCTTGTTCCACAAGTTCACCCACAGCAGACTTTGTTGGGCGTTTATGTTTTATGTCAGCTATATGTTCTTTAAGTCGAATGCCTATGCTTCTCTTAGTTTGTCCAATGTATGAGAGCTCAAATTCACAGTCAATTATGTAGACACCGGCCTCTTGCAAGGGTAACTTACACTTGGCTGTTGGTAATTATTGGCTTATCTTCGTTGGCGGCTTGTAGTAAGTTATGATTGAAGCTCGCTTCAAGATGTAGCCAATTTTGTCGGTCACGCCCTTGATGTATGGGAGGACAGCAGGTTGTCTTCCTACTGTGGCTGGTTTTTCTTATTTCTGGGATCTGTGATAGTGGTGCGGCGGTCGGAGCTTGTTGTCTTTCCTTTTTTCTTTTTTTTCTCGTTCACAAAATTATATATTCATTATTTTTATAGTAGTTTCAATCGACATCATATAAGAAAGATCCCGGTTGACACGACTTTGACATGTTCTACAAGTAATAAAACAATGTGAATGTTTATGACTATCAACAAACCAGATATACTAAGAATCGTGAACTCGATTTTATACTACAGGTTCGTCAGGCAGCCATAGCCTAGTGGAGATACCAACAGACTGCCATGCAGAGGATATCGGCTTCGAATCCACGGCGCGCACCAATGACTTTTCGGAGTTATGTGCGTATTGAATTGTTAATCATCGCTTGCCCCGTGCCTCAGACATTAAGTTAAGCCGGTTGTCATGAAAATCTTTGACAGTCGTATAGGGCGTCAGTACCTTCTAAATACCTGACACCAGTCTAAAACCATGGAATATTGCTATCCCTTCGGGTAGCGGAGGTTAGACAGGCAGTCGCTCTGTGGAAATGCCAATATTCAGTCAAATCCGGTTAGACTAGTAAGCGGACCCCGGGTTGAAACTGGGATAACGCTAGGAGGATGAGGATGACTACAGGTTCGTCATATTACCATCAAATTTGTGCTATACCTAATAACTTATTTGTTTCTCAGAATATAATAATACTAATACTTTCACACAACACCGTCTAGTCCTAAACTAAGCATAAGCATACATATATACTTTTTATCTAAATACATACATATTATACATAGAAATACCCAGAACAAGACAAACATCCATGTTCATGCATACAAATGTTTGACTTGAGCAGGAATCAAACCCGCCACCTTCAACGTGGCAGTCACTTACACTCCCGCTATTACAACGAATTAAGTAACCGTGTGTGTCGAAGTAAATTAATCTCATTATAGTGTTAATTAGCGAAGGGGTTTACCTGTTATAATTATGTACGTATGCAAAATTACAACATAGCCAGAAGGTACGCCGTTCATAAAGATATTGAGTTGTTCGTCTTCAGAGCCACTATTCCCTCATTAACCGGCCTACTACACCTGACCGCGGGCATTAAACCAAATTAACTATGTAGGTTTATGCTCTAATTATGCACAGGGTTGCCGAATGCCATTATTTTGGATTAAGATATTGTATGGAGCGGCTAGAGTGTTGTAGAGCGTAGACTGCCTATTAAGATGAGGCTATAAAAGTGAATGGATAATCGCTTTAGTGAAAACAATTTTTTTGCCTGCCTACATGTTGAAGGAGCTTTGCTTTTTGTAGATGAGTATAACGTGAAGGAATTGTGGAGGAAAGAGGTGCGGTTTTCCTCTATCTGGAAGAAGAATCTTCTGGTCAGGCTTGGTGATTGTGCTTGTGAACCGTGCGGTGGCCAACAGAATATGTTGTTGAGAAGTTGACCTATAGCACTAGTTTGAGCCTTTTAATAAACATGATGCGACTCAGGGTCTTCAAATGTTCTTCGCCGAGGTCCTAGGATATTATTATTATAGACAGTTTTATCTTTCTATACATCTTACAACAAGTAGATTTCACGGAGAATCAAAAATGCCTGGAAGACTTTCTGGTCCATGAAGCAGATGATGAAGGGAAACCTCCAATATCACTAAAGCGGAAACTCGTTGCCATGTGTATACTGCCCATCCTAACCTACGGTGTCTGAGCACCGAAATTCAGAAGTCCAAGTTGAAGATTTGCCAAAGAGCTATGGAGCGTAGCATTCTGGGAGTGAAGAGGACCGATCACGTCCGTAACACTACGCTGCGCTCGAAGTCGGGCTTAGCCGACGTAGGAGCTAAATCAGCCCGACTAAAGTGTGAATGGGCCGGACACGTCTGCCGCATGCACCCGGATAGGTGGGCACATGCATCTACAAATTGAGTACCAGGCGGTCGGCGGCGACGGGGACGTCTTAAACGGAGATGGTGGGATGACCTCGATGCTTTTGTAGGCGACTAGCCAGAGACTGCCAATGACCGCGATTTATGGAAATCCAGGTGAGAGGCCTTTGCCCAGCAGTGGGACACCATAGGCTAACAAAAAAAAAACGTTTTACAAATGGTACCTACCAAAGAAGCCAAGAGTTAAGACAAAAACATCAGTCTACCTTACCTAATCCCAAAAATGTTTCGACACGATTCTAAAGGCGAGACATTCAATAAGTCACCAAAGGAATTTGATCACCGTTTGACACAGTCCAGTGACGGAATAGTTTCAAAGCCATACCGATATTGTGATGTTGACTCGAACACTCCGTAGACGTTCAAATATCTTTAGCCAACGTAAAACTCAGAATCGTGCGATTCAGAAGCTATGTTCAAGC
Organism: Euclidia mi; assembly: GCA_944739405.2. Classification (NCBI taxonomy): domain Eukaryota; kingdom Metazoa; phylum Arthropoda; class Insecta; order Lepidoptera; family Erebidae; genus Euclidia; species Euclidia mi. The sequence goes on along the minus strand of OX123188.2, from coordinate 7,490,239 downwards.
ATTCTTTAAATTTGAGTACTAAATTCAGTCGTTCAATGAATTTATATCTTTATATGACTGGTAAAATAAGAAGCTGGAATTTTGATTTAAGCGATTTGAGCGTTTTGGTCATTTGGGATTTAGAAATAACATGTGATTGTGTCAAAAATATAAACGAAGAGATGAAATATAATGAAATGACAAAAATAGCAATGACTGACGAGTTTGTTTCGGCCTTTTTTCTCAAGAAGTCATTTAGCTAGGAAAAGTTAGCATCATCTAGAATAGGGTTTTGACTTGTATAAGTGTTGTAAACAACCAAAATGCAGAAATAAATATGTCTTTATGTCACCATAGTCGACTTTACCCTTCTCATAGTGAGTATAGGCTCGTGCCTAGCAGTGGGACAGGTTTATATACAGGGTTGATGAGGATGAGAGGATATTATGGGGTTACCATTATATACACAAGGTATTGATATATATTTGCAAAATATTTTAATAATACAACATAGACAGTATACTTATTAAACCTATAATTATTTTAAACAGTCTGCGATGATATAAAACCCTATTTTCATTAAATGTTACTTAGATAGTAAATCAGAATAAACTGTTAATCGTGCAAAGTAGCAGTAGCAGGTGCGTGTGTGTGTGTGCGGGTATTAGGCACCTGCAATGGTGATCAGCTGAGCTGCGGCGGCGGTCATATACTTAATTTTAATGACTAATTTTTCATGTATTTGTTATTCAGTTATAGTAGTATATTCACCCCTTAAAATATTTTGCAAATGCAAATCAACATTCTGTATTTCCTTACAACGTCCAGTTATTATTCTTAACTAAATTTCAGAGTACCAGATTACTTTGATTAGATTATCGACGACATTATTAATAGTAACCTACTTACTAGAAATGCTAAGAGCACGTTCTTTATTATGAACATAAATACCAAACACCTTCATTACTTTGGCTGTGCATTGTATGTCAGACTGTTCTGTTCAACCATTTTATGGAAACAAATTATCCATTTCCATACAGACTCACGCCTGTATCTCCGAAGGGGTAGGCAGAGGTGTTTTACTACACCCACATTTAGCCATGTTATAAATCTTAAATCGGACGTAATAACGGGACGAGCCTATTACCATAATCGGGCAAATTGCCAGTCTCCGTGCTGGTACTGAGAATTTGAAAAACTCAGCACTTTTGCTCGACCCGGGAATCAAACCTGGGACCTCCGATCAGCAAACGCATACTCTATCCACTGGACCACGGAAGCAGTCAATCTTTTTGTACTTGTATTTATTATTAGATTATAGTTTTGATATTTTAGCTTAAGCTTTAGTATTTGAAACATTTCATTAACGTTTCTGTCATGTACAATAACTTAGAAACACGGCAATATAGAATAAATTGAAAATCTCGTTACTGAAGTTACTTGTTTGTACTCAGCTAACGTTTCTCTACACATTTTTGTTTAATAGCACACATTTTAATTATTTTTATTCTTGAACATATCTATATTACATTCTTATGTACGACAATATACAGGAATGTAGAAATTTGTTTATTCCATGCTGCCTAGTCGTCCCTCCAAAGAAGATATATTATGTACTAGAGGATGCCCGCGGTTAGGTATACCCGCGTTATTTAAAGTGGTCTACACACGTCCCTAAATCAGAGGCGATATCGGGCCGGTGGTGGGGAGCGCCCTAGATCGTACCCGAAATCGCGTCGTCTGTAGCCAAATCGGTTCGGGCGAGCTCACGATTTAGGGGCAAAAATCGTGCAGGGAGCGTTGTCGTGTCGTGTGTAGCGTGATCGGGCCGATTTCGCCGCAGTACGCCAGCGTGTGCGGCTGCGACAGGTCGAGATTTTATTTCGAGCGTGCCTGCGTGTGCGGCGCGGCGAGAAGACTGCTATAGAAAATGTCGAAGGCGAAGGAGCGGGAGGCTTGGACGAAAACCCTCGAGCTCTATAAGGAGTTGCCCTATCTATGTCTATTTATATTGCCCGTTCTTTCTCATGGTTCTACCTATTGCTTTGCGAACGTGGCAGTAAATGTAAATGTAGAAGCATACAGTTATAATGTGTTAAATTTGAGTATAAGTAATTATTTTATAAATTTATTATTTTGACGTTCATAAGCGTCACATTGTGACCCAAATGAATAAAGGATTTTGAATTCTGAATTTTTAATTTTTATGGGATAAGAAACAAAGATTATTTTAATCGAGATATGAGGCAGGATGCTTTAAAACTGCTTATGCAAGTTTTAATAGCCAAAGCCAGTTTTTAAGAGCCAAAGCGATGCCTATTTTTGTGTTTTGGAAAGCGACGGCGGCATCTTATCGAAGAGCGCTCTGCTACACAGTCGGTTACGTACTAGCTTGCAGGGACGTGTGTAGAGTCGTAGCCGATTTTCGCTCTCCCGATATCGCCTCTGATTTTAGGGACGTGTGTAGACCACTCAAGGCTTCTGCCCCGCTCCGTCTCCCCGCTCGTCGCTCATAGCGCAATGTTATATAGCCTATAGCCTTCCTCGATAAATGGGCTATCTAACACTGAAAGAATTTTTCAAATCGGACCAGTAGTTCCTGAGATTAGCGCGTTCAACCAAACAGACAAACTCTTCAGCTTTATATATTAGTATAAGATATAATAGTAACGATTGAGGATATTCATAGTAATGGAAATGGGTAGTCTCTTAATAATGTGCCCGGTAGATGGCAATAGGTATATTACATTAGAACCAAAAAATGAATAGCGAAGTGTAGGTGTGTAATACACCTCTGCCTACCCCTTCGGGGATAAAGGCGTGAAGTTATATTGTAGTATGTGTTATGTTATATTTTATAAAGATACTAGAGGACGCCAGCAGCTACGCCTGCATTTTATTTTTAATTTACTCCGGCCTTTAATTTTTGGCCGTTCCCGTGGGAATTTCGAGAAATCCCTTCTTAGTGCACCTCTACGGTTCCCAAGGAACATACATGCCAAATTTCAGCTTCTTGCGCCTAATAGTTTCGGCTGTAGCGTGTCTGTCAGTCAGTTAGTAACGCAAGGATTTTATATATTAAGATCACACATTTGAAACTGAGGGTGCATATGGTTCCCACCAAGAACTTGGGGTCCCAAGCCAACCTCACCTGCAAGTGCTGCACCTGCCGATCAACGGACGAGGCTCTGGCAATCAAAATATCCCGAAAAGCGGCAATAGGCTCGCCACCTATTACGTGGGATCAAAACACTGGCGAGAGGTGGGCGTTTGGTATGCCTCTGCCTACCCCTTCGTGGAAGCAGGCGTGGGTCTATGTACATTTTAAACTCCAACACATAACGATTGAAATAAACCATCAACAATCATACATATTTCCGAATCAAACCCTAACAAAAATTGTCTGAAGCTGCCATAAATTCCAGCGATATCCTCAACCTTATAAAACGAAGTATAGCGAAGACGTTTCAAATATTTATGCCCACATTCGTTTGGGTCAACTTAACTGAATTTGTAGAGGTTTGCGGTCACTTTATTGAAATGTGACCTTCTGTAAGTTATTGATGGACCGATGAACAATTTTATTTGTGTGTATTGAAGCGTGTTTTGTGATTGTGACTAATTAGGATTGCATTAGTTTTGGTTGAAAGACTTTTGTTGAATCAGACTTATTTGTGAAGCTTTGATGATTGAAATTGGTCGAATATTTAATAGAAGCTATACGACATGAATGCTTTTAAAATATGTATTCAATTGTTCACTGTGAAAGGCAGCGATAGCCTAGTGGAGATACCAACAGATTGCCATACAGAGGGTATCGGGTTCGAATCCACGGCGCGCACTAATGACTTTTCGGAGTTATGTGCGTATTGAATTGTTAATTATCGCTTGTCCCGTGCCTCGGAGAGCACGTTAAGCCGTCGGTCCCGGTTGTCATGAATATCTTTGACAATCGTTACAGGGCATCAGAACCTTCTAATAAACTGACACTAGTCTAAACCATGGCATATAGCTATCCCTTCGGGTTGCGGAGGTCTGACAGGCAGTCGCTCCGTGGAAAAGCTAATATTCAGCCAAATCCAGTTAGACTAGTAAGCGGACCCCAGATTGAAACTGGGATAACGCTAAGAGAATGATGATGTTCATTGTGAAATATGAAACATGATTCTTCTTCACTCTATGACGTAAATAACGATAAAGCCATTTAATCAAGAAGATAAAAACTAATCTTACAAGATTGCTGACTTGCGTATGTTGGTTCTCGTGCTACAAACCTTAAAAACTATAATGATTACTCGCCATCTATTCTTTTGTTTTCTATTTTTATTGTTAAACATATAAATAATAATATTTCTCCATATAAATGTATGTAACGTTAACTACAGTAAAAACGTCCTTATTACTGTCGTCAAGAAGCAAAGGTCTACAATAACTCTTTTTCTTCTAACAATCGACTCGATATACAAAACTAGACCAAATACGTAATAAGCGCTAACAAAAAACTCAATATATTTGTACTCTGTTATTTCTTCACAAGGATTTTTGTAGGGCTTTGTCTCCGACCTTTGGCATTACGACACGTTTTATGTCGCAGGCCTCCAGTGCTGCCGAGATAAGACACGCCTTAATAGGTCGACCCACGGATTGTGTCATAGACAGTTTTTGGACAAGCCAACACGGTTGCTGGACAAGCTGATAAAATTTTAGTGTGTTTAATTGTGATGTAAGGTTTTGTGAAGGTGATATGTCACTGAATGTAAGTATTCCAGACAGCAAACTTCACTATCGTTTCCATATTTTGCTCTATGGACTGTTTGGATTCTTTGCCATCTTCTGATCATCATCATCGTCAGCCTTTAACAGTCCACTGCTGGACTAGGCCTCTCCTTTGAAAGGAGGAATTGGCCTACTATACCACGCTGGCCAAACGGGTTGGTATAGGGTTTGTATCAAGTTTTCCTTCTCTTACAGTGCTGTTCTATGCATAATATGCTCCCTCTGTCGGCTCTTACGACACCCATGGGATGATATGGGGTGGTGATAATCCGTATTCTTAATACGTCACCACACGGACCTGATACTAAAGTTTTATCCGATAGATTGGTTTCATTCTTTGCCAATTTATAAACGACAATGAGGAGCGTACATGATATAAGAACCCGTAGCGAAGAAGCTATTGCATAAATTAATTGATTCGCGATGGTAAAGATACGATGGAACGGTCACAAAAATCAAAAAGTTCATATATCTTGGCTAATACTTTCAGTCACTAATTCCAGCAGTCACGAATATCTTTGACCATCTATATTAGGATTCAGTACCCTCAAACTTAATAGCCTTAGTTGGCTAAGCCATAAAATCTTAACATTCCTTTAAGTGCAATACGCAGTTGCTGTGTGAAAAATAATATGCTGCTTAAACCAGAAATAATTCAGCATCAGCATTCAGAACTTTAGAAACTAGTACTTAGGCAACTTAAAGTTCTATGTTCCCTGCGTTTCTTCTGTGATTTCCAACAGAAATCATGTTCATGTGTAATAATTATCATTGGATATGTACAAAAGCCCCAAAAAAAATCGGCCGCATTTTACACATTAAATAGTAATTTTAATTTTACTCAGTACTTAGTAATCAGTTTCAATATCCGACAAATACCACCAATTTGACAGCCAAATGCTACTAGGCATTTTATCTGTATATTAATTTTCAATGTTGTTAAAAATCACCCTTTTCCGAGCGCATAGTGCCAATGCAGTTTGGACCGGAATCCGGCGCCAGTGCTTTGCCAAATTACCTAATATTGTGCAATGGCATCCGATCTGCAATGTTTGTGGTAATATTGAGAAAAGAAATGGTAGACATGTTGTTAAAAAGTTAATGTTTCTGTTTCTATGTTTGCATGATGATGTATATATGTATTTTATTTAGGACTATCTTATTCATAATTTCATTTGAAAACAAGGCTGCCTGGCAGAGATCGCCCCTGGCGATAAGGCTGCCGTTTGTACATGAAACTTACCTTTAAGTTACTGTATAAAATGTACTGTACTTTGATGTGCAATAAAAATACATGTATCTATATATATTATCTATTTATATTTTTATTTGAAAGTAGATTAAGGAATTACTTTAGTAACTACTCGTCACCTTGATTTGATTGACATTGGTCCAAGCTATGGTATATTGCTATCTCTTTGGGTCGCGGTAACATTCCAGCAGATGCTGTGCTTGAAGGCAAAAATCTGAGATGAAACTAGGACAATGAGGATGATGATAATTCATTAAATTAAATTATATAAACAATACTTGCGCTATGAAAAATATATATATATTTTTTTATAAATGTCAACTCCTGCACTAGGACTAAATCCTGTGTCGACAAACATACAAATAAAGGACACAAGGAACACCCAGACTAGAAACAACAAGTTATTACAGAAAGTGTTGTCTCGTGTGCGGATCGAACCCACAACACTCGGCGCAGTGTCAAGCGGTGAGGTGGCCGCTTAAACCACTACGCCAACCGTGCAGTCATAATAATAACACTCGAAACAATAATTTTTGTATTGACTGTGTCGTGGGTGGATGGAACACGCAACTCTCGTTTAAGCGTTAAAATGTTAGACAGAGCGTGACAAAAATTGCCACAACACATTTTTTTCATACAGTTGTAAAATAATTGCGAAAGTAACTAGGTATGCTATACATATAGAAGAGGAAGAGCATGCATGAGAAATTTGATCATAGTGAATGAAGCAAGAGATATGTCAGGATCATTGCAAATGGCGTTCCGTAGTCTCTGCCTACCCCTCCGGGAAACAGGCTATACAGTCTATGTATATATGTCATCATCCTCTTAGCGTTATCCCAGTTTCAATCTGGGGTCCGCTTACGAGTCTTACCGGATTTGGCAGAATATTAGCTTTTCCACAGAGCGACTGCCTGTCTGACCTCCACAACCCGAAGGGATAGCGATATTCCATGGTTTAGAATAGTGTCGGTTTATTTAGAAGGTACTGACGCCCTGTAACGACTGTCAAAGATCTTCATGACAACCGGGACCGACAGCTTAATGGGGTCTCCGAGGCACGGGACAAGCGATAATGAACAATTCAAAAGTTGCCTGTTGTTTATGTATGTATGTACTATGCTATATTAATTACTGTATCAAATCACTTTTGAACGTAGGCGTATCATTTAAACACAGAATTGTGTGGCCTGTGCGTAGTTGTGCGAATAATGGAAAGTCAATCAGTGACATGGAACTTGCGGTTAAGCTTGCGGTATTGATGTTATTATAAGGTAAATGTGTAAGTAAGTAGTTGCCAGCCGCAATCCTGTCGCTTTCAGTATTATACTAGTTTATGTTTTACTTCCCAGAATAACTTAACTGGTTTAAAAGTTGCCTTTGTCTAAAAATAGCATAATAGTTTAATTTAGGATTGTTTCAATATTTTGTCTATAAGTTTGTCCTCAAAATGATAAATTAATATTTTGTATCCGCACAAAATATGAATTTATCATTTTGAGTACAAATTGATTACAACAATTGGAACTATTTTGTCATATACCTAAATTATTCAACCTATTTTTTGCCACGTTACTGAAACTATTTTTGGTAAATATAAAGTTTATAAGTATTCAATTAGTACTGTTCGTTAGCGGCGAAAGAAATCTCAAAAATGTTTAAATCAATTTTAATAATATTTGACTGTAATTTTGACTCGAAAACTGGTGTCCTTCAGGAAATCAGGAAGCCCCAAAGGAACGATTGAAGAGTAGAGAAATCTATAATGAACATTTTGTATAGGAATTGTCACATCGATCTTTAGGAACTACGTGGTAAGCTAGTCTACAATAAAATTTAAAATCACACTTGGAGAATTAAACCGAAGGAATTCATAGGTTGTGTAACACTGACAAACAAAACCATTACTCGAATTCAAGGCATTACACAACCATTACTCGAAATTCGAATTTAAGGACCGACCACAAAACAAAGTAACTTAAAATATTATTCTCATTGTGAAGAGTTTTGTTTCAGAAAATATATCAAGAGAACAAAGTTAAAAATAAGAACCTATAGCTACTTGAAGCATTTTAAAAGTTGCCTGTTGTTTCTAAAGTGCGGTGTTACGGATATAAAGGACGCTCCAACTTCACTCACAAGCACAATTCGACTCTACTTCTTTTGTTATAACGTTTAAATTTACGTGACAATGTTGTTATAGCTTTGTTGCAACAATATTTTTTATACAGTACACTACAGTTTAACTAGTTTTAGCAGTCGGCTTACGGCGGATCGCAATGTTTTCGTTTCATTAGTGGCGCTGAAATATTTATGATAAAAGCTTGATTTTAAAGCCAAATATTTTGTCACATGCATTGGAAATGTATGACTTTAACAAAACAATTAAATGTAAACAAGGGCTGCTGCTAAAAATACGGCATTTAGGATTATGATATTTTTTAATCCCTATTGAAAACGCATCATTAAATTTTTTATTACCCTCTCTTTAGACTGGGTTTTTTACAGTTATCCCGTGAGTAGTAATTGGATGACTGTTAACTACTTAAAAACTGACTTCAAAAGCGCCACAAAATAAATAAGTACCAGAAAACGCACTGTCAAGGATAACTAAAAAACTACTGGCCAGTTCTTGATCAAATTTAAATGACACCGTAGGAGAAGCATACAAATAACAAACTCAACATCGGTTTACCTGGAGAAAAAACCTGAGGCAACAAAACAGACCTTCGAATTGAGAACTTCCTCTTTTTCGAAGTCAGTAAATAAATTTAGTATTTCATACAAAATAATTGAGTGGGTTTCGCAAAAGTAATGACTCGTTAAGATCCGCTAAAATATTTTGTATGATGTATACAAATCGCGAAAGTTTAAAATCGTTTACAGTATTTACTAAGCAGGTGGTATAATCATTTCTTTTCGTTGCTTAACTCTTAGCACAGTGGTCGATGTTGGTAGCACGCCTAACAATAGAAATGGTGGTGATAGGAACGGTGAACACCATTCCTATCACACTAGTCCCTGCCTTGGGCGCAGATGGAATTAGATATTTAAATTCAAATTCATTGATGCATATAGGTTTACAAGGCGACACTTATGCACGTTATTCTTTTATCCGAAGTATTCCTTTGCCGAACGCCATTTCCGAATAAAGCAAACATGCAATCCTATACGATGGAAGAAATTCGCTGTTTGAATTTAAGTTCTTCTAATTAAAATGTAATAATTATGTAAGTATATAAAGTTAAAAAGTATGTAAGTTAAAACTTTTAAACTTTTCCACTTCGTTTAAAATATATTTAGCGTTTACGGTAACAGAGAATTCAGCCCTTAAGTTTTTAAATGTTAATAACAGACTTCATTATAACCACGAAAGTCGGCGAGTTTGCTAAAAGTTGTATAGCGAAGCTTTCCCCGCGAATTTGTTGGGTGCAGTTTATAGGTTTGTGTGAAGTATAACCTGTTTTCACGTGGTATGTACTTAAAATTAATTTGCCGAATATTGTAGGATTCATCTGGAGATTGTGAAGATCTGCATTAGGATTTTCTCCGTTAGAATTAAAATTAAAATTCACATACTCCGATACAAGGAGGTAGCTATTGGTCTAAGCTGTATTTTACCACAATTATATAAAAAAGACAAGCTGAAGTTTTAGGGATACAACTTCTCCCGCTCTTTGAATGCCTCTTGTGTCGCGGAAGACTTAAAAAACGACTACATAAAACTACTCAGAACCGAAGTAAAAAATAGGATAGCAAGTAAAAATCAAACACAAAATTATACTTGGTGTAAAGTAGCTAACACTACGCCATGAAACTTATCTAAATTAATATTTTATCGTATGTATATCATGGTTGGAGCAGAATATGAGTGGCCAAGATTTCGCTGAAAACCTGCCAGAATATCCAAATATTTTCATAGTGCATGAGTTCATCTTTGCTCAGCCTTTTTAATAGCCCCAGGCCACTTTTAGCAAATTACGTTAGCTTTATGAATTTAATAACGTGTGTTTGCGGGTCATTCGGGATTGGATGAAAAAGTACAAAAAATTGCTGTTTTCGTTGAGCAAATTTTAATAATCTTCTATCTTCACCATCTCTAAGGAATCAAACAGATGTAAAATCCGCAGACACGACAGTTGTTTTTAAATTTCTATTCACCTGAAAATCGCCAGATTTTGGATAGCTTCGTCAATTTTAGTATTATGCCCTCATATATCTTCCTTGATTACAAATGAAAATTTCACACCCCTCACCGCTCCAATAATTATTCAACGTCAGCGCTCAGAAATATTACCCACCCATTAGTATACATGGTACCTACTGAGACATGATTAACAAAATTGGTCTTTGTGATACACCCCTGTTTTTTCCTTATGAGATGTAGACTTACGTCTATATTGCTTTGTTTACCAAAACATACTTTATTTATATTTATCATATTTGATGGCAAATTTCTCCTGATTTAGCAAGATAATTTTGGCCAGCGCGCACCCACATCGCACATAGGCACTCACTATTTTACCCACTTTCTGTTCATTTTTGTGAAATCCGTCCAAAATTATGACTTTATTTGTGAGCACGAGTTGGCTCGACGCTCGTCTAATAAACATCCTCAAGAAAAGTAGGTTACTAACTTAAAAACAATTTTTTTGTGTATTTTTTTTCTCTTTCTTTACCCCAGAAAAATACTAGTATTATTTCTATAGCAACATACAATTATCCCAATAAGAATATTTGCCAATAAAAATCAGTATTCCGAACTAACGTAGTAAAATTTTATCGCGCTATAAAAATGAAGTGTTTGAGTTTAGTACGAATATCGACAATCGTGCAAGAAACGAAGGTCTTCGAACAACCCTAGCCGGAACTCCGTCGAATGGAAACGCGACAGAAATTGTAGAAAATGTAGTAATCGCACTGATTCCGATACAAAAGAACATTTTCTTTTGAAGGAAGGGACGAGTAAAACCGAGCATCGATGGGACAATGGAGTGTTCAGCTTTTCTTGTCATCAAAGATAATAACGGGGAAAATATCGAAATTAAAATGAGCTTGCAGCGCGGTCAGTAAACAAGGTGTGGCTGGTTGGCAATTTTATTTTCCAATGTCGGATCAATAAGGAGAAGTGGGACACAGGATATTGCTGGACATTGAAATGAAAAAAAAAACATTTTAATTACGCCCCGTCGCTTTGAAGAGTGCTAGAGAGGCTGGCCTTGTGTTGTGACCATTCAGGCGTTTATTGGACACTACTTTTTATACGGATATTTTCACTATACTTGTTCTATGGTATTTGCTGTACCGTCTTGGTGTGTTAGATTAATTTAATACAGCAAGATGTGTCTGTAGAAGTATAATGTATGTTTAGGCAGCTTATGACGCAGTTTTAATGGAGTACGAAGCATTTTTTTTTAAGCCAGCCAAAAGACTGTTGAATACTTTATACGGGTGAATGGAATTCCTTAGTAAAACCTTTATATCTAATACTTTACAATGACGAATTGCTACGCAATAGGTTTCTCTTTTCACGAAGAATAATCGAAGTATCCACGGTGAACTATTTATATGATCAAATCTATTTTTCTCTGCAGATGACCTACAAAAGACTTCTTGCATAAGATCGTCGCAACGTTCACTTCAACTAGTATTATAATTATTGTTCAATGGACATTGAAAAACTTAGGCATAAATGCAAGTTCTATAGTTCAAACGAATGCTGTTTAATAAGTTCTTAATCGAGTTAAAAGTTTTAAGGAGTTAAATATTACTTACCAGTTTATTAAGCAGTGATATAAACAAAGTTCCATTTTAAATTTGGTAGATAGCTTAGGTGTAGTGTCCGGTAACGGTAATAGGCTCGACCCCTATTACGTGGGACCTAGAATTCATAAGGCAAAATGTGGGTGTAATATAACACCTCTGCCTACCCCTTAGGGGAAACAGGCGTGAATTTATATAAAAACCTGGTATGTAAGTATACAAATTATAATTGATACTGTATTTTGTTAACACCACACCCGTACATTTCGCTTTTGTGAAAGCTAAATGCAGTACTCGTAGATCTGCATATAGCCTTAGGTAAGCGTCGAGCTTGTAAATATTGGTTGCACTTATGAAAATGTAAAAGGACATAAAACCGGATTTTATTTGCACGACGGAATAAAATCCACTCTGAATATGAATGCGATGCAGAATGTGATTTTATTATTTCAACAATATAAAAGTTTGACAAAATATATTGGAAATATATGCGTGTATTGTGTGACGTTATATAACTACTGTGTTGATTTTGTTAAACATCAGTCAAAACAAATAATTGGAATGGGTTTCGAGTCTTTTAGAAGGATTCCATAAGACGATTTATAATTATTGTTGTTGAGCAGGAATATTCCTACAATATGTTATTGTAATAAATGTTAATTTACCGTTTATTATAATGCTAAAAACACTGTTTTAAGTCCATAATTATGTGTTAAGCGTTGAGCTCATTTTGATTTAGATTTTGCAAAAGAAGTAAGTAAGCAATCTGTCTTTGTACCATTAGTATGTATCAGTTACCTGGTATCATAATGAAGTAAACTCACGAAGACTGATATCGTATTAGTCATATTATTTGTATAAGATTAGGACCGGCACAAACAAAGCATGTGTGTTTTGAATACAACAAAAAGCGGTCAACCTGTCTGAAACTTTAGAGGTGTATCATCATCACCATAACCCTAATCTAGTCCATTGCTGAGAGAATAAATATAATAAAAATATAATATACCGAATTCACACAATACCCTCTAGTCCCAAAGCAGCAAAGAGGGCAGCGATAGCCGAGTGGAGATACCAACAGACTGCCATGCAGAGGGTATCGGGTTCGAATCCACGGCGCGCACCAATGACTTTTCGGAGTTATGTGCTTATTTAATTATTAATTATCGCTTGTCCCGTGCCTCGGAGAGCACGTTAAGCCGTCGGTCCCGGTTGTCATAAAGATCTTTGACAGTCGTTACAGGGCGTCAGTACCTTCTTAATCAACTGACACTAGTCTAAACCATGGAATATCGCTATCCCTACGGGTTGCGGAGGTCAGACAGGCAGTCGCTCTGTGGAAAAGCTTATATTCAGCCAATGTTAAGGGGATGATGACCCTCTAGTCCCAAGCTAAGGAAAGCTTGTACTATGAGTACTAGACAAAGAATACATAGGTATATACATAATTATGGAAAGTCAATCAGTGACATGGAACTTGCGGTTAAACTTGCGGTGTTGATGTTATTATAAGGTAAATGTGTTAGTAAGTAGTTGCCAGCCGCACTTGTTGTCGCTTTGAGTATTATACTTATGCTTTACTTCCCAGAAGAACTAAACTTGGTAAAGTAACCTGTCTAAAAATAGCTGATAGTTCTAGTTTCATTTTGGAATTGTTTTAATATTTTTGCGGATATTTATTAGCAGGGTTGGTGTAACCCATGCCAAAAAGTCGAAGCAAATTTTTTTCATATACCTAAGATATTTTAAGACTCTTTCTTAACGCGATGTTGCGTTATCGCGCGTTTTAACGTAATAGAAAAAATATTATTCTTGTAAGTATTGTCGCAAAGAAGCATTCATTAAGTAAGTACTGTTTGTTAGCGCCGTAAAAATCTCAAACATGCTTGGATCTATTAGAATTCTGTATTTTTATAATATTTTATTTCATTTTTACCTGAATCGGGTGTCCTTCAGATAATCAGAAGCACCCAAAGGACCAGTAAAGAAATCAGCAAACCTGTAATGAAAATTTTGTTTAGGAATTTTCACACCGATCTTTAGGAACTATCTCGTAAGTCAATAAAATGGTAAATCACCCTTCGAGTACTGAACTGGGGGTATTCATTCTTATTCAATCTGTTACGACACATAACACTGACAGGCGTACTTTTATAATTTACCATACATACTCGAACTCAAGGCAATTAATTAAAAACTGATCTCAGATCACGAAACAAAATAACTAACATTATTATTCTCAGTGTCAAAAGAGTTTTGTTTCAGAAAATATATCAAGAGAACAAAGTTAAAAATAAGAACCTATAGCTACTTGAAGCATTTTAAAAGTTGCCTGTTGTTTCTAGAGTGCGGTGTTACGGTTATAAAGGACCCTCCAACTTCACTTACACGCACATTTCGACTCTACCGCTTTTGTTATAATGTTTAAATTTACGTGACAATGTTTTTATAGCTTTGTTGCAACAATATTTTTTATACACTACACTACAGTTTAACTAGTTTTAGCAATCGGCTTACGGCGGATCGCAATGTTTTCGTTTAATTAGTGCCGCTGAAATATTTATGATAAAAGCTTGATTTTAAAGCCAAATATTTTGTCACATGCATTGGAAATGTATGACTTTAACAAAACATTTAAATTTAAACAAGGGCTGCTGCTAAAAATATGGCATTTAAAAAAGGATTATGATATTTTTTATTCCCTATTGAAAACGCATCATTCAATTTTTATTACCCTTTCTTTAGACTGGGTTTTTTACAGTAATCACGTGAGTAGTAACTGCATGACTCGATCTTAACTACTTACTTAAAAACTGACTTCAAAAGAGCCACAAAATATATTCTTCTTCTTAAAAGACAACTCCCGCATTAGGACTAAATCCTGTGTCGGGGACTTTACAAACATACGACTAACGGACACAATGAACATTCAGACTCGAAACAACAACTTGTAAACTTCACAAAGTGTTGTCTCATGTGGAAATCGATCCCACAACACTCGGCGCAGTGTCAAGCGGCGAGGCTGCCGCTTAAACAACTACGCCAACCGTACAGTATATATATACCCGAATACGCATTGTCAAGTATAACTAAAAATCTACTGGCCAGATCTTGATCAAATTGAAATGACACCATAAGAGAAGCATACAAATAACAAACTCAACATCGGTTTACCTAGAGAATAAAACTCAAGCAACAAAACAGACTTTCGAATCGAGAATTTCCTCTTTTTTGAAGTCAGTAAAAAAATATAGTAGTTCATACAAAATAATTGAGTGGGTCTTAATAGCGTAAGTTAAGACCCACTAAAATATTTATTTAAGTCTCTTTACAAAATATGTACTGTATAATACTAAGTTGGTGTGCAATAAAGCGTATATCTATATATCTATTTTGTATGATTTATACACATCGCGAAAGTTTAAAATCGTTTACTATAGTATTACTAAGCAGGGGGTATAATCATTTTTCTTCGTTGCTTAACTCTTAGTAGAGTGGTCGATGTTATCACATAAGGGTTGGTGGCACGCCTAACTATATTTCGCCATTCCTATCACACTACTTCTTCCCTTGGGCGTAGATGGAATAAGACATTTAAATTCAAATTTATTGATTCATATTATTATAGGTTACAAGGCGACACTTATGCACGTTATTTGTTTTTTTCGACGTATTCCTTCGCTGCATGCCATTTCCGAAGAAAGCAAACATGCAATCCTATACGACGGAAGAAATTCGCTGTTTGAATTTAAGTTTTTCTAATTAAAATGTAATAATTATGTTAGTATATTATAAAAATATAAAGTTACAAAGTATGTAAGTTTAAACTTTTAAACTTTTCCACTTCGTTTAAAATATATTTAGCGTTTACGGTAACAGAGAATTCAGGCCTTAAGTTTGTAAATGTTAATAACAGACGTCATTATAACCACGAAAGTCGGCGAGTTTGCTAAAAGTTGTATAGCGAAGCTTTCCCCGCGAATTTGTTGGGTGCAGTTTACAGGTTTGTGTGAAGTATAACCTGTTTTCACGTGGTATGTACTTGAAATTAATTTGCCGAATATTGTAGGATTAATCTGGAGATTGTGAAGCTCTGCATTAGAATTTTCTCCGTTAGAATTAAAATTAAAATTCACATACTCCGATACAAGGAGGTAGCTATTGGTCTAAGCGGTATTTTACCACAATTATATAAAAAAACAAGCTGAAGTCTTAAGGATACAACTTCTCCCGCTCTTTGAATTCCTCTTGTGGCGCGGAAGACTTAACAAACTGCTCCTTATAACTACCCAGAACCGGAATTTAAGAAAAAGATACCAAGTAAATATCAAACACAAAATTACACTCGGTGTGAAGTAGCTACTTTCAACACAACATGAAAGTTATCTAAAATAATATTTTATCGTATGATTATCATGATTGGAGCAGAATATGAGTGGCGAAGATTTCGCCGAAAGCCTGCCAGAATATCCAAATATTTTCATAGTGCATGAGTTCATCTTTGCTCAGCCTTTTTAATAGCTCCAGGCAACTTTTAGCAGATCACGTTAGTTACGTTTAAGAATTTAATAACGTGTGTTTGCGGGTTATTCGGGATTGGATGAAAAATTACAAAAATTTGCTGTTTTCGTTGAGCAAATTTTAATAATCTTCTATCTTCGCCATCTCTAAAGAATTAAACAGATGTAAAATCCGCAGACACGACGGATGTTTTGTAAAATTTTATTCATCAGAAAATTGCCATATTTTAGAAGGCTTTGCCAATTTTAGTATTATGCCCTCATATATCTTCCTTGATTACAAATGAAAATTTCACACCCCTCACCGCTCCAATAATTATTCCACGTCAGCGCTCAGAAATATTACCCACCCATAAGTATACATGGTACCTACTGAGACATGATTAACAAAATTGGTCTTTGTGATACACCCTTTTTTTTTTTTTTTTGGTATCGGGTTGGAAAATCCTCATGGAGTCCCTCCGCCCTGGGGGATGGGCGAAGGGGACTGTCAGACTCTTACTGACTAAAAACCAACCCGTGTGCCTCATGCACCCGTGTGTCGGAGGGTCGGGTTTCGCCCAAGCATACGTCACAACCCCCCGACGGGTACCGGCCCGCCAGATGATCCGGCGGGCCCCGAACAAAACCCCCTTGGCGGCGGATAAGGGTGTTGGGCTTCGCCGCCAAAACACCAAGCGGCCGCAGAAGATAGGGAGGACGGCAACGCAACACCGCATCTCCTCTTCCTCTGCGGCCCCACCGCGACGCATCGAATGGTGCGCCCCCATTTGGTCGCGGGAGATAGGGCGCGCGGCAACGCAACACCGACACGCCTCTCCTCCCGCGACCACGCCCGACTGCGAGGGACAGACAAAACTGTCCCCCGCACCCGCACCGTTGGACGCATCCTGCGCAGGCCCATTGCCAAGCCCACGCGGAGCGTCCACTCCTGGATCCCTCTTAGCTTCACCGCGGGTGACCAATCCACGGTTACTGAGCCCCCCCACCACGACAAGGTGGAGATCCCACGGGGGGGTTGTGATACACCCCTGTCTCTTCCTTATGAGACGTAGACTTACGTTTATATTGCTAGTTTACCAAAACATACTTTACTTATAATTTTTCATATTTGATGGCAAATTTCTCCTGATTTAGCAATATAATTTTGGCCAGCGCGCACCCACATCGGACATAGGTACTCACTATTTTACCCACTTTCTGTTCATTTTTGTGAAATCCGTCCAAAATTATGATTTTATTTGTGAGCACGAGTTGGCTCGACGCTCGTCTAATAATCATCCTCAAGATAAGTAGGTTACTAACTTAAAAACAACATTTTTTGTGTATTTTTTTCTCTTTCTTTTCTCCAGAAAAATACTAGTATTATTTCTATAGCAACATACAATTATCCCAATAAGAATATTTGCCAATAAAAATCAGTATTGCGAACTAACGTAGTAAAATTTTATCGCGCTATAAAAATGAAGTGTTTGAGTTTAGTACGAATATCGACAATCGTGCAAGAAACGAAGGTCTTCGAACAACCCTAGCCGGAACTACGTCGAATGGAAACGCGACAGAAATTGTAGAAAATTTAGTAATCGCACTGATTCCGATACAAAAGAACATTTTCTTTTGAAGGAAGGGACGAGTAAAACCAAGCATCGATGGGACAATGGAGTGTTCAACTTTTCTTGTCATCAAAGATAATAACGGGGAAAATATCGAAATTAAAATGAGCTTGCAGCGCGGTCAGTAAACAAGGAGTGGTTGGTTGGCAATTTTATTTTCCAATGTCGGATCAATAAGGAGAAGTGGGACACAGGATATTGCTGGACATTGAAATGGAAAAAAAACCGTTTTAATTACGCCCCGTCGCTTTGAGGAGTGCTAGAGAGGCTGGCCTTGTGTTGTGACCATTCAGGCGTTTATTGGACACTACTTTTTATACGGATATTTTCACTACACTTGTTCTATGGTATTTGCTGTACCGTCTCGATTTGTTGGATTAATTTAATACAGCAAGATGTGTCTGTAGAAGTATAATGTATGTTTAGGCAGCTTATGACGCAGTTTTAATGGAGTATGAAGCGTTTTTTTTTTAAGTCAGCCAAAAATCTGTTGAATACTTTATACGGGTGAATGGAATTCCTTTATATCTAATACTTTGCAATGACGAATGGCTACGCAATAGGTATCTCTTGTCACGAGGTATAATCGAAGTATCCACGGTGAACTATTTATATGATCAAATCTATTTTTCTCTGCAGATGACCTACAAAAGACTTTTTGCATAAGATCGTCGCAACGTTCACTTCAACTAGTATAATAATTATTGTTCAATGGACATTGAAAAACTTAGGCATACATGCAAGTTTTATAAATATAAGGTCGTTCAAACGAAAGCTGTTTGATAAGTTCTTGATCGAGTTAAAAGTTTTAAGCAGATAAACATTACTTACCAGTTTATTAAGCAGTGACATAAACAAACACATACATACATACATATCGGCACGCCTTTTATCCCCGAAGGGGTAGGCAGAGATGTATTTCTACACCCACTTTTCGCCAGATATACTTTAGTCCCACGTAATAAGGGGCGAGCCTATTGCCGTACCGGGCACATTTCCAGACTCCGTGCTGCTACTGAGAATTTCGTGAGAGAAAAACCCAATAACACTGCCCGACCCAGGAATCGAACCCGGGACCTCCCGATCCCACGCGCACATTTATGCCGCAAGACAAACGAGGCAGTCGTGTAGGGTTTGATGTCAAGTTTTCCGTCTCTACGCAAAGATGGTATTTGCATCGTGTTATCCCTTAGTTGCCTCTTACGACACCCACGGAAAGATAGGGGGTGGTGATACTTGTATTCTATGCCGTCAACCACACGGCACATAAACAAACTTCCATTTTAAATTTGGTAGATAGCTTAGGTGTAGGGCCCGGTAACGGTAATAGGCTCGCCCCCTATTACGTGGGACCTAGAATTCATAAGGCAAAATGTGGGTGTAATATAACACCTCTGTCTACCCCTTAGGGGAAACAGGCGTGAATTTATATAAAAAACTGGTATGTAAGTATACAAATTATAATTGATACTGTATTTTGTTAACACCACACCCGTACATTTCGCTTTTGTGAAAGCTAAATGCAGTACTCGTAGATCTGCATATAGCCTTAGGTAAGCGTCGAGCTTGTAAATATTGGTTGCACTTATGAAAATGTAAAAGGACATAAAACCGGGTTTTATTTGCACGAGGGAATAAAATCCACTCTGAATATGAATGCGATGCAGAATGTGATTTTATTATTTCAACAATATAAAAGTTTCGACAAAATATATTGGAAATATACGCGTATATTGTGTGACGTTATATAACTACTGTGTTGATTTTGTTAAACATCAGTCAATACAAAAATTTGGATCAAAGGGGGGTTGCGAGCCTGCCATACATGCCCTGTCAACGTACCTTGGCTGTAATGGGGGCAGGTTATCTTGAAGGTTGATTTAAAGAACGCCTTTAACTCAGTGAACCGGGACACTTTGTTGACACAAGTTAAAATTGAAACACCTAAAATTTACAACTTTCTTTGGCAGTGTTACAGAAACCCTTCAAAATTGATCTTCAAGGAAAATCTTTTGGAATCCGCCGTTGGCTGTCAACAAGGTGACCCTCTTGGACCACTCATTTTTAGCTTAGCTATTCACCCAATCATCAGCCAGTTAAATTCAAAATTCAACATCTGGTACCTCGATGATGGAACCCTGGGAGGCGATGTAGAGTCTGTTTATCAAGATCTGGCTTTCTTAAAATCTAAATTTTCATCCATAGGCTTAGACCTAAATCCAACTAAATGTGAAATTTTCATAAACGACAATTTAAACAAATCATCTATACTCTCCAAATTTCAACTGCTGACTCCCAGTATAACCCACATTGAAAAAAGTTGTCTTCGCCTCCTTGGGTCCCCGATTTTAGACGAAGGTTTCGATTCATTAATTCATGAAAAAATTCAAAATTTTAGTGAAATTTCTGACAGGCTCCTCAAAATTAACATTCATTCGGCTTTCACTATAATTCGGTATTGTCTTTTCGTGCCTAAATTTACCCACGCTATTCGAGCTTCACCTTTTTGGAAAAATTCGAGCCTACTTACTAAAATGGACAAAATTATACAAAATACTCTTAGTCAAATTTTGAATATAGTACTGAATGACCGATTGTGGCTACAGGCGACGTTTAGGGACATTTACTTACAGCGCATTAATGAGAACTCGGCTTGACATGCTAAGGCGGCGCCTTTATTAACATGCGTCTACATCGACAGTGAGCTCGACGTTCACTCTGTATTTTCAGATTAGCGTATTTTTCTGCGCGTATACGGTATTACGGTCGTTTCAGCATACGCGCTTCAAAAAACTGGAATTGCGTAAACTGGGATATTTCGGCGTATTCGCTTGAAACAGTCGTGATATCGTCTCGCGGCTCGCGCTTATACGAGGTTAGAAGCGCGTCAACGGTCGTACGAGTTGCGCGTGAGCCAAAGGGCGCGCCTATAGGGGAGATGTGCTCAAGATGACATAGTCAGATAAGATGACACACTATCAATATTGATTGAAATATTCGCGCTAAGGGTGAAGTAGTGACGTTTTATAGTGTGCTTGTAGATGGCGTTAGTACTCAAATTCATTACGTCGGAAAGTATACGCAGTTTGGCAAGTAGTTAATGTTTTTGTGATTTTGATATTCAAATAATTTTGCTTTCGCTTTTGTATGGTGGTGAAAATACATGTAAGGTAAGGATCTTTAAGTTGCTTTACTTTGCAATGTAAAATTGTATTAATATACGACACAAGTATTGCTTGTACGTTTTTGCGGCCTCGGCGTTCGAAAAATTTCCGATGTTAGCCTACCAGCATTCCTGTCCTCGGTCCACAGCACTGCAGAATTGACCAGGAAAATCTTAGCACCAACACTGGTCGATTCTGAGGTGCCGTGTAAGACCGATGCCATGAATGCTTGGAGAAGTGCCTGTCCAAGCACTGAGTTACCCCGAGACCTATCCTCTCAGAGGCAGTGGGATGGACCGCTTTGCAGCAGAATACGAGAAAATCTTCTTAGCACATCGTCTAATGCTGCAGAGCGTGCTCGTCTACTGGCTGTGGGAGAGTGGGAGTCGGGCCTCTGGCTTCAAGCACTGCCATGGTCCAACATAGGTACCATGCTGGACGATACGACCTTCCACATCGCGTCTTGCCTCCGTTTAGGCGCGCCATGTGTTTCTCCACATCGCTGTCACTGTGGGGAGGCTGTCGACAGCCTTGGTCACCATGGCCTGTCATGCAGCAGGAGCGCAGGTCGTATTTCACGACACGGAAACCTTAATGACATTCTTCGTCGGGCTCTTGTCACCGCTGGCATTCCAGCCCACCTTGAACCTCAGAGCCTGGTACGCGACGACGGCAAAAGACCAGACGGTATGTCTTTACCGCCATGGAAGTTGGGTAGGCTTTTGGTATGGGACGCAACGTGCGTCGATACCCTCGCGCCATCACATCTTCCTAGCACAGCGGGTAGTGGGGGCGCTGCTGCTGCTACAGCTGAGACCCTCAAACGGCGCAAATACGCAAACCTAGTAGGGGATTACGTATTTGAGCCGTTTGGGGTCGAAACGTTGGGGCCATGGGGTCCAAATGCGAGATCTCTTTTTAGAGACCTCGCAAAGAGACTGGTCGACGCCTTGCCTTTGGCCCAGAAGTTCAGTATCGCCATACAACGTGGCAATGCTGCCAGCGTTCTGGGCACGCTTCCAGTTGACGGCGATGTGGACGAATTTCATGATGCCCTCTAAATTATTATTTTTTTCTCTTTCTGTAGGTATATATTTATTTACATGTTCTGTATATATTTCTGTGTATAGTAATTTTAGAACTAGTTACTTTTTCTTTATACCTATTTTAATTTTAAGACATATTTAAGGTACTTGAAATATTTAAGTTATTATAAAATAAATAAAGTTTTTTATGATTAATATATTATTTAATAAAATAATTGGAATGGGTTTCGAGTCTTTAGGAAAGATTCCATAAGACGATTTATTATAATTATTGTTAATGAGCAGGAAAATTCCTACAACACCTTATTATAATGAACGTTAATTTTAACGTTTATTATAATGCTTGAAACCACTGTTTTCCAGTTCATAAATATGTGTAAAATGTGGAACTTATTTGATATAGATTTTGTAAAAGAAATAATCAGCTTAAAATATTCTGTCTTTGTAAAATTTTAGTATGTGGCCACGGTTGCTTAGTATCATAATGAAGTAGACCCCTGAAGACTGACATCGTCTTCATAGCCATTTTATTAATATAAGACTATAACACAAAAAAACATGTGTGCTCCAAATACCACAAAAATCGGTCGACCATCCAAGTTTCGACCTATGTAAACATTGCTTAACCTGTCTGAGGCTCTAGAACTGAATCATCATCATCACTCCTGAGAGAATAAATATAATAATAGTATAATTATTCTACCACATTCACACACCACCATCTAGTCCCAAACTAAGCAGAGCTTGTACTATGGGTACTAGACAAAGAATGAACAATATAAACCTTCTGTTTGGAAATATATATGTGCATATCATAGAAAGAAACACCCAGAACAAGACAAACATTCACGTTCACGCCACACTCAATTCAATTGAGCGGAAATCGAACCCGCGATCTTCGGCGTGGCCATCCACAATGTTAGTGTGCTAGAGATGATTTCTCATCATCATCATCGTCCTAGCGTTATCCCGGTTGCATCCAAGACTTCCACGTCTTGGAGCCCGAGGTCCGCTTACTGGTCTAACCCTAACCAGATTTTTTTTATAGACTCACGCCTGTATCCCCGAAGGGGTAGGCAGAGATGTAACATTACACCCACATTTCGCCATGAATTTTTAGGTCCCACGTAATTGGGGACGAGCCTATTGCCGTAGCGGGCATATTACCAGACTCCGTGCTGCTACTGAGAATTTCCTAACGGAGAAAACCCAATTACACTTTGCCCGACCCGGGAATCGAACCCGAGACCTCCCAGTCCCACGCGCACATTTATGCCGCGAAACCAACGAGGCAGTCTAACTAGATATGACAGAGTACCAACTTTAGCTAGAGATAATTTCTAATGGAGTTTTCTCTTCTGCAGGTATCAAGATCGACATCTCAACAAGTGGTATTGCGAGAAGCGACCCGCGCTTTAGCGGGCAGGTACCGATGCGAGGTGTCGGCTGACGCGCCGTCCTTCCACACGCAAGTGCGGTCAGCGTTCATACATGTTGTTGGTAAGTGGAAATATGTACCTTTTGCTTGTTATAATAAGGTATAATTTTAAAATAAAAAAAATATTTAAAGAAAAACAAAAAGCCCGACTGCGTAAAAAATAATTTAAAAAAATACGTGACAAAAATAACTTAAATAAAAACTAAAAAGAAAGAAACAAGGCTAGTAGTTTAGAATTCTAATGCAGAACAGAACGACTCACAGTCGGGGCCCCTTGGAAACATTTGATTAGTAAAATTTGAATGGGCCCCGACTGTGAGTCGTTCTGTTCTGCATTAGAATTCTAAACTACTAGCCTTGTTTCTTTCTTTTTAGTTTTTATTTAAGTTATTTTTGTCACGTATTTTTTTAAATTATTTTTTACGCAGTCGGGCTTTTTGTTTTTCTTTAAATATTTTTTTTATTTTATACTTTTTAGTTATTCACTGCTTTTTTGTTTGTTTATCGTTTATACTTGAAGTAAAAACTTAAATCAATAAGTAACAACATTAGCGAGAATGATTGTTTTGTTAAACAACTTTAAAACGTTATATATCCTAAAATATTATTTTAAATGAAAAATGATAAAAGGAACCTAAAGATGATTTTAAAATACCTATTCAACGACACCCCACATGACATAGTTCATCGACATAATTTTTTTTCATTTTGACAATATGGCGTCTGGTTGACGCTGTGGTGAATTTTGATAAATGTCATGTCTTAAGTGACACTCGCAAGGTTAAGACGAATCGATTGACGTAAGGATCATCAAAATCGGCCCACGCATTTGGTCTCTAGAACGCCACATAGAAACAAACATACATACATACATACATAAATACATACATAGACTGATAAACACATTACCCTCCTTTGCGTCGCGCAGTCGGGTAAATAGTATGAGAAGTTTTGGTGCTGTATTTGTTATCCAGTTTATTAATTACTAACTGTTTTCCAACGATATCTCAACAACAGCGCTATCTACCGTCAAACCTTAACCTGTATGTAGCCTTATAAAATTTTCTATCTTGCAGTAAAAATTACGTTAAAATCGGTTCAGCCTTTTATGAAATTTGTTGATTTATTATTGTGTATTGGAAATAGATAATTGCTTATAAATCACAGACAAACAATTCATTTTATTTATATGAATAATTATATATGTATAGACTCAGAGGTTTAATACACATTAAGTTGTGTATTGCTTGCATGTGATTCCAATCCATCTTGTTTATATTTACTATCTGGTAAACGGACCCTGGGTTTCCAGACAAAAGTCTTGGATCAATCGAGTCTACTAGGATGACGATGAAAGTATTTTTTCTGACGAATTAAAAAAAATCCTCGTTGGTCTCGCGGCATAAATGTGCGCTTGGGATTGGGAGGTCTCGGGTTTGATTTCCGGGTCGGGCAAAGTGTTATCGGGTTTTTCCGTTAGGAAATTCTCAGTAGCAACACAGAGTCTGGTAATGTGCCCAATACGGCAATAGGCTGGTGGGACCTAAAAAAATCCATGGCGAAATGTGGGTGTAATATTACACCTCTGCCTACCCCATCGGGGATACAGGCGTGAGTCTATAAATGAATAAATAAGAATTAAAATAGCTCCTTAATTTACGTCACATAAAACAGTTGACTTAATGAAGTATTTTCTGTAAACCTCCATATTAATTTGACTGTATCATAATACTACTCATTCAATCATGGCACGACAGTAATGACACTAATAAACAAACTAGGGAGTGATTTATGGTGACGACGGTTGTTGACGGTTATCGCGTGTCTTATGGCTAATCACGTCACGGCACGGGTTATGACGTTAGGAGTCACGCCAGCGGTGGGTTTGAGGTTTGAATTGATGGTAGACATTTTGATATCATAAACGTTATGATTGCGAAATTTAGTTAGCATAAATGTAGATGAATGATTGTTTGTTGTCATTTTACCCAAAAATGACTAAACGGATTTTAATGAAAACTTGTGGCTATAAAGTTTATACATTAGAATAGAACACAGGCTACATTTTGTTGCGATAAACGCAGGTGGAGCTGTGCGGAGAAGCTAGTTATACCCGAATGTGGCGGTTTATTTGTGTACCATATGCCTTCAATGTTGGATTTGCTGCTGACCTCCATCCGGATGGATATCAAGTAAACGTCGATGCACCTATGGACTCGTCGTTCCATTGTCTGATCCGGCGCAAGGCGCCCCCACGGCGTAACATCCCGCGTCCTGTGTAGTTCCGCCGTGTGTGGCATTTTAAGTCTGGGATGGGTTGAGGACCTTCTTTGTTTCCTTTCCATGGAGGCGAGTTTGCTTTTCGCTGGAAGGTATCAGTAATCATCAAGACAAGTATCATCCTCTCCATCTCTGCGCAGGGAGAACAATTAAATACGTCAGCCTACGAGGCGAAAGACGAGGCCAATCTTCTAGGCAATCATTTTGCCTTTAACTCGTCTTTGGATGACGGAAGTAAATAACCGCCATCCATCCAGACGTTCGGTTTACTGTAAAAGCTGTTCACAGAGCCCTCCTCTCTTTGGACATTGCAAGTGTCTATGGGCGGCGGTGATCACTAACCATCAGGTGACCCACTTGCTCGCTTGCCTTCCTATGAAATAAAAAAAAGGAATTTTACTAGCTCACTCTTTACAGCGTTGCGGTGGTCAGAATACAGTCGGGATGCGGTGGTTAAAAGATACGGAATCTTTTATTTTGATCAATATAAAGACGCTAAAATCGCTGCCTTCACAATATTGTTTTGATTGAACTAATGTAAACTACATATATAGTAACAAGATGCACTTTGTCGGAATAGCCTTGAATAGGTACATCAACTTTGTTATTGTTGCATTTACGGAAGCCACGTACTTGAAGGCACGCATGATGTACTGGTTTAAGTAGACGCCTCGCTGTTTCCAAATGTGCTGAGTGTTGTGGGTTCGATCCTGCATGAGACGACACTATAATCTACAAAATATTGTTTCGATTCTAGGTGTACGGTGTCTATTGTATGAGTGCTTGTAATGACCCGCAACGCAGGACATATTCGCAGTTGTACTTATTTTTGAAAAGAAAAAGAGTGAAACGTCCTGAAATACAATAAAAATTCTATAAACTAGACATTTGTAACATCTATAAAAGTTAACAGACAGCACTTTTCATCTTATCAATCGAAGCGGGTGAAGCCAAAAGTTTAAATAATAAGTGCCAATTTCAATTCTAATTATTATTATGGCAAAGTCTGGAAAGTTCTGAATCAATGTTGTGAGCGAGTGAAGGATAAAGTGGAATAATAAGTTAACGAAAACTCAAAGTAATTAGAATCTATATACAAATAAATTGAATAGCCAGCTATGGCCTAATTAAAATGTTGATAGTAACGCTAATAAGGTTTCACTACAGTCTACCTTAAATGCTGCACTTAGAAGGAAACAAGATAAAAACAGTTAGGTCAGGCCAAACATAGAAACGGCAACACAGCTTATTATATTTTAATTTAAATATTCAGTAATTATTGTTCACTCTTTCATCTTTTCATTCTAGAATTTATCTTTCTTTATTTAAAAACTAAATAAGAAACCTCTTTGCACACAAACATTTTAATCTGTTTTGTTTTTAATTAACCTCGCTGTTTAAAATACAGTTTATTATTCCATTGTCAGACAATTTATATTCTAATTTACACAATTTTAATTTTATCTAGAACGCGTTTGAATTTTGCATCGCTTTGAGTTTGAAATGGAACTGAAATGCTATTTGAAATATTCTTGATACTAAAAGCATTTTACAATTTCAACATTTTAGAACTAATATAATAATGGTATAGTCATCTCACTTCGTTTTATAAAATCTCCTTTGCATAACAAAGAAGAATCTAAAGCTCTATTACGTATGTAAGTAAATTGCAGCTTATTTAACTGACTATAGCTACACACTTGACCGTTTGCCACATACCTATATATGACTACAGATTATTTTCGTCCACCACTGGATGTAGGCCTCTCCAAGGTTACTTAGTCCTATCTTATGAAGTCCCACGCTATTTAGGAGTTTCATGAAATATTACATTAGAACCAAAACATAACTTGCGAAGTGTGGGTGTCTAATACACCTCTAGTCTGCTTACTCATTCGGGGATTAGGGCGTTAAGTTATTTTGTTGAAATATTATTTATATAATAACATTTAGCCAATTTCGTCTTTTCCTCTCAGTTAATCTCATAAAAATCCAACGGAGTCTATTATTATAACACAATGCCTACACGAAATTGTGGCTCGGCTGTTTCAAAGGAGCAGTTAGAACATTGATCAGACTGCCCCTCTCTTGGCAAGACGAGATAAGACCAGAACTTTTACTATATAATTTCGATTGAGATAAGCGATGAGTAGCTTTAACGTCTTTGTTACTTGGTTGCTTAGCAACGCTGTGGTACATTGTTTTCAGATTTAATATCAGTAGAAGTAATATAGTTGGTCTGGCAGATTATTTCAGATTTGTATCAGAAACCTTTTAGCCGCGTTCTAGTAAAATAAGAATACGAAAATAGTAAGTTGCTATATTTATCCTTTGCGTAAGTAAAAGCTCAAAGGAATTAATTGCTGAGAAAAGAGCAGATCTAATTGCAAATAGGTTTTCAATATGTTTTAATTTAAAATATTGCGCCATCGTTTTAAGTTTTGTTGGCATAAGGTTTTACTGAAGTGGAAAAGCAACAAACATTAAATATTATTATTATTTATTATTATAGACCCACGCCTGTATCCCCGAAGAGGTAGGCAGAGGCTTAATATTACACCCACATTTCGCCATGAATTTTTAGTAAATAAAGAATTTTAAAAATCGATGTCTATAACTGAGTACATAGCATCATTTACTCGTCCTTGTTGTCACGCTTTAATAAAAGGAACAAAGCATCAAACTTTGTCGTTTCGATAAAAAATGTTTTATTGAAGAAAACACAATCCAGCCGACTTGACATTTCCACGAAGAGTAAACGCAAAACAAGTTCAAATATAAAAACTCATTTACCATGATGTCTGAGAAATATATTATTCTATGTAATTAAGATAAAAATATTGTTTAAATGTATGCTATGTAACTTTTGTGATAAACAGCGAGTCAAGTGCGTTTCCCCAGTATTTATTCTACTTATAGAATCAAGACTGCAATCTCCGATTGAGCACCCTTCCCAAACCGGAACCCACAGTAGAAACTTACATCACTCGAAAGAAGCACAAAAACCTTGTAAAGAAACTCAAAAGCGAACTCATTCTCAAAGTTGAGCTTATCTGCACAAAGTTCTGTGAACTTTTCTGTTACGTAAACATGTCGGTTTAACGTTTTATCAGTTCTCGATGTCCGTTCTACTAAAACTCTTCAATATTCAAAGTACATATTCCGAATGAGGGGGATGGAAACACTATAAGAAAGTTGCCTAAGTTAAGGCCCAGTCAGGTGTTTGGGAAAACGTTTTTGCCTTCGAAATTGCCGTGTATAATATAAGTATTATATTGATCGCGGTTTCGCTTTGAGGGTGTATAAGTAGTGTGAAAATGGTGGCTTGTTTTGCCCGGATAGGTACTTTTTTAAATAGAATACTTTAGGGATGAACAAGCGTGATAATAATGGTACGTGAACTCATTTTAGGGTTCCGTACCTCAGAAGGTAATTCTGAACCTTTATGGCATCTCTTTCTTTACCCATCTCCAAATTTGAAACTTCTTTGTTACGTGACAAATAATCTACGACTGCCTCGTTGGTCTCGCGGCATAAATGTGCGCGTGGGATCGGGAGGTCCCGGGTTCGATTCCTGGGTCGCGCAGTGTTATTGGTTTTTTTTTGTCACGAAATTCTCAGTAGCAGCACGGAGTCTGGAAATGTGCCCGGTACGGCAATAGGCTCGCCCCTTATTACGTGGGACTAAAGTATATCTGGCGAAAAATGGGTGTAGAAATACACCTCTGCCTACCTCTTCGGGGTTATAGGCGTGAGACTATGTATGTATGTATGTATAATCTACGATCTTGAATCTATTCATAATTAAAAACAATATAGTCCATTTTTATTAAGTGTAAAAAATTTCATTCTACGAATAAAAGATACGGACCCAACATAATAATCATTATATAACATTTTGAGTGGAACACACGATGCTCAATTCCTTATTTTTCGTGTATGGAATACACGAAAAATAAGGAATTGAGCATCGTATGTTGCGTAAAATAGGGGTTCAGACTTTTCAATCTTTACTTTTTTGAAATAGCTTGCATAAGCTTATTCAAAAAATCACACAAGATTTTATTAGAAAGATTTAGAAAAGGGATAAAACAAAAATATTTACAATAAGAATCAAAGTGAAAAACGACACCAACTTAGATTTCAAATCGTAAATACTGATAACCAAGCAACACTTTTTATAAGGATATCACAATAATAGGTTCGTGTAAACCGTCACATAAACAGAATACTCAAAAGAAAATTACCGCGAGTGTAACTTACAGGCATTCATGTTTTACAACGAGAGCAGTGCCCTTAACTTTTTCAGCGTCCGGTGGTCAGCCTTTTCTATTTTTTACTGACAAACTCGCTGCGTACAAATTGAGTCGTCTCATAGCTTTGAATATGGCTAATTTAGTGGACTACCCTGCGGCCGGATTTTCCGTTTTTCCTAAAAGTTTTATGTGTAAAAGTTACTGGAATGAAATTGTCAGGATGCCTGAATGTTGGCGGGAATTTCTTTGATATTCCGTTGCGAAAAATAAGCATTTGTTTGTTGTCATGGGTTTCGTATGAACAAAATGTGATATGTTTTTGTGAGCCAAAGTATGACGGCGTCAGTTTATGGATTTTTCATTTGGTTTTAGAATGGGATTTATTACCTTCTGCTTGATGTATTAAACGCCTGTTAAATAAAGAGATCATATTAAAATGGTCAGCGTTCTGAATTTTACATGTGTTTTAATGGATAAAATATATTAATTTCATTAATTGCAAATGCTTTTATACCTTTTTTTTTGTTTTACGAGGTGGAAACTCCCTTCGGATCTTTTACTCTTGGGGGAAATAAGACCCGGAGTATGTGGTGTTTCCACTAAAAACCACCTCGACTTTCTCCATGTACCCGTGTGTCGGAGGGTAGGGCATCGCCGAAGCGCTCGACACCACCCTCCGACGGGTATTGGCCCGCCAGATGGTCAGGCTGGCCCCGAACGATGGATTAAGGTGATGGATTCCGCCGCCAAAACACCCAGCGGCCGCAGAG
Source organism: Euclidia mi (assembly GCA_944739405.2). Taxonomy (NCBI): domain Eukaryota; kingdom Metazoa; phylum Arthropoda; class Insecta; order Lepidoptera; family Erebidae; genus Euclidia; species Euclidia mi. Next base: position 7,459,382 of record OX123188.2, on the reverse strand, counting down.
GATAGGGAGGACGGCAACGCAACACCGCATCTCCTCTTCCTCTGCGGCCCCACCGCGACGCATCGAATGTTGCGCCCCCATTTGGTCGCGGGAGATAGGGCGCGCGGCAACGCAACACCGACACGCCTCTCCTCCCGCGACCGCGCCCGACTGCGAGGGACAGACAGAACTGTCCCCCGCACCCGCACCGTTGGACGCATCTTGCGCAGGCCCCTCCAAGCCCACGCGGAGCGTCCCCTCCTGGATCCCTCTTAGCTACACCGCGGACGACCAATCCACGGTTACTGAGCCCCCCCCACCACGACAAGGTGGAGATCCCACGGGGGAGAAATGCTTTTATACCTAAAAAACAGAAATGCAAAAGACTTATTCGACTAAATATAAACTTACGTAATAAAGTCATTCGGAAAAAGGCGAAATGATTTTTTTTCAAGATATTTTATAGAGAATTTTATTAGTAATTTTTCGTTAACAACCTTTTAAAAAATCCGGGATTGATGTAGCCATAAATTTCGTGGTTCCTTTCCAAGCAGATTTTTATAAGACCATTATTCGGGAATGGTTTTAATGAAAATAAGGCCCTTTAGTATTAACCTTTGCTAACCTGAAGCTTATATAAGCAAATGCTTATATAAGAGGATAGATATTTACTTCAAATTTATAAAATGTATTTTTTGCTGAGAAAAGTGTGATTACGATTTAGAAAATAGCGTAATACTTTGCCCTATAAAGTACAAAGTTATTTTTATCTGTGGCTGAGTCAATTTTTTTTTTTGTTTCGATCGTTAAGTCGTAAAATGTTTGGTAGAAGATTACGAGAAATTAAATAATTAATAACTATCGCTACATTTCTTGATAAATAAACAGAAAATATTAATTTAAATTATTAAGCTATTCGAATCTATTGGATTTTGAACTGTGCAATGGGCTAATAAAGTATTGCTTTAAAAAACTTCTGATTCATCCAAAATCAAAAGCTATAAGTTATTTTTATATTAATTAAAATGTTGATAGCACCGCTAATAAGGTTTCACTACAGTCTACCTTAAATGCTGCACTTAGAAGGAAACTAGATAAAAACAAGTAGGTCAGGCCAAACATAAAAACGGCAACACAGCTTATTATATTTTAATTTAAATATTCAGTAATTATTGTTCACTCTTCCATCTTTTCATTCTAGAATTTATCTTTCTTCATTTAAAAACTAAATAAGAAACCTCTTTTCACACAAACATTTTAATCTGTTTTATTTTTAATTAACCCCGCTGTTTAAAATATAGTTTATTATTCCATCGTCAGACAATTTATATTCTAATTTACAAGATTTAAATTTTATCAAACCGTGTTTGAATTTTGCATAGCTTTGAGTTTGAAATGGAACTGAAATGCTATTTGGAATATTCTTGATACTGAAAGCATTTTACAATTACAAAATTTTAGAACTAATATGATAATGATAATTGTAGTCCTCCAATTTCGTTTTATAACACCTCCTTTGCATATCAAAGAATAATCTAATGTTCTATTAAACATATGTGTGAGTAAATTGTACACACTTGGCAGTTTGCACTTACCAATTTATCACTACTTATAGATTATTTTCGTGTTAAAATATCATCATCTCAACCGAAAGACTTCCGCGATATGTCCCACACGATGTAGGCCTTCGTGCGACAGAAGCTGTATTAAGAAAAATAGAATATTATTTACACTATAAAACTTGACGAATTCTGTCTTCCTCACAGTTAATATCACAAAAACCAACGGAGTCTATTATTATAACACAATGCCTACACGAAATTGTGGCTCGGCTGTTTCAAAGGAGCAGTTAGAACATTGATCAGACTGCCCCTCTCTTGGCAAGACGAGATAAGACCAGAACTTTTACTATATAATTTCGATTGAGATAAGCGATGAGTAGCTACGTCTTTGTTACTTGGTTGCTTAGCAACTCTGTGGTACATTGTTTTCAGATTTAATATCAGTGGAAGTAATATAGTTGGTCTGGCAGATTATTTCAGATTTGTATCAGGAGCCTTTTGGCCGCGTTGTAGTAAAATAAGAATACGAAAATAGTAAGTTGCTGTATTTATCCTTTGCGTAAGTAAAAGTTCAAAGGATTTAATTGCAGAGAAGAGAGCGGATGTACATGCAAATAGGTTTTCAATATGTTTTAATTTAAAATATAGCGCCATCGTTTTAAGTTTTGTAGCTCTTGCGGCTTCCCTCTGGCCGGCCGACCAAGGCAAGCCAGAGTTGAGAGTACTGCGGGCGCTCTTGGTCATCCACCCCAACCAGCCGATAAAGGCGAGTCGGAGACGAGGCCCTTACCGACTCTCTGAAGCATTCGGGACCGCAGTGTCGCCACACACATTCAGCTCACCACAAAGCTGCCCTGCGGTTTGTAAACTTTCTTATCATCTAGCAATATATTTTTTTGTTTATATCACAGGATGACGATGGTGTTTGAAAGCTATACTCTGCCTTCTGAGATTGCGTTAGTCTCATGGTGATTATTTATTAGTAGGTAGACTCACGCGTGTAACCCCGGTAGGCAGAGGTGTAATATTAAACCCACATTTTGCCATGAATTTTTAGTAAATAAAGAATTAAAAAAATCGATGTCTGTAACTGAGTACATACTTTAGCATTTACTTGTCCTTGTTGTCACGCTTTCATAAAAGGAACAAAGCATCAAACTTTGTCGTTTCGATAAAAAATATTTTATTGAAGAAAACACAATCTAGCCGACTTGACATTTCCACGAAGAGTAAACGCAAAACAAGTTCAAATATAAAAACTCATTTACCATGATGTCTGAGAAAATTAAAATTATGTATGCTATGTAACTTTTGTTATAAACAGGGAGTCAAGTGCGTTTCTCCAGTATTTATTCTACTTATAGAATCAAGACTACAATCTTCAATTGAGCACCCTTCCCAACCCGGAACCAACAGTAGAAACTTACATCACTCGAAAGACGCACAAAAAACATTGTAAAGAAACTCAAAACCGAACTCATTCTCAAAGTTGAGCTTATCTGCACAAAGTTCTGTGAACTTTTCTGTTACGTAAACATGTCGGTTTAACGTTTTATCAGTACTCGATGTCCGTTCTACTAAAACTCTTCAATATTCAAAGAACATATTCCGAATGAGGGGGATGGAAACACTATAAGAAAGTTGCCTAAGTTAAGGCCCAGTCAGGTGTTTGGGAAAACGTTTTTGCCTTCGAAATTGCCGTGTATAATATAAGTATTATACTGATCGCGGTTTCGCTTTGAGGGTGTATAAATAGTGTGAAAATGGTGGCTTGTTTTGCCCGGATAGGTACTTTTTTAAATAGAATATTTTAGGGATGAACAAGCGTGATAATAATGGTACGTGAGCTCGTTTTAGGGTGCCGTACCTCAGAAAGTAAATCTGAATCTTTATGGCATCTCTTTCCTACCTATCTCCCAAGTTGAAAGTTCTTTGTTATGTGACACATAATCTACCATCTTGAATCTTTCATTAGTTGAAAACAATCTTGTCGAGTTTAATTTTGTGTTAAATATTTAATTCTCTACATAAAAATGCAAAACTGTTTATACTAATCATAATATTAAATTCTAAACGGAACGCTTGGTGTTCAATTCCTATTTTTTTTTGGAAATATTTTATATCGCTTTGGGTTCAGACTTTTCTATCTAAGCTTTTTACAAAATAGTTTGCTTTTGCTCATTAAGAAATTAGATAATAAAATATTTCAAAATATTTTATTGTAAAATTCTCACACGATTTCTTAAATAAGATACAACATATAACAAAGATATTTACAATAAGTATCAAACTGAAAAATGTTATAAAGAAACACTTTTTATAAGGATATCACAATGATAGGTTCGTGTAAACCTGAATAAACTGAATACTCAAAAGAAAATGGCCGCGGGTGTTACTTACTGGCATTCATGTTTTACAACGAGAGCAGTGCCCTTAACTTTTTCAGCGTCCGGTGGTCAGCCTTTTCTATTTTTTACTGACAAACTCGCTGCGTACTAATTGAAACGTCTCATAGCTTTGAATATGGCTAATTTAGTGGACTACCCTGCGGCCGGATTTTCTGTTTTTCCTCAAAGTTTTATGTCTAAAAGTTACTGAATGAAATTGTCAGGATGCCTGAATGTTGGCGGGAATTTCTTTGATATTCCGTTGTGATGAATGGGCTTGGTTTGATAGAAAAATAAGCGTTTGTTTGTTGTCATGGGTTTCGTATGAACAAAATGTAATATGTTTTTTTTATTTGGTTTTAGAATGGGATTTATTACCTTCTGCCTGATGTATTAAACGCCTGCTACTTAAATAAAGAGATTATATTAAAATGGTCAGCGTTCTGAATTTAACATCCATTAAAACACATTGAGTTTTAATGGATAACATTATATTAATTTTATTAATTGCAAATGCTTTTATACCCAAAAACAGAAATACAAAAGACTTATTCGACTTAATATAAACACACGTAATAAAGTCATTCAGAAAAAAGCGAAATGTTTTTTTTTCAAGAGATTTTATAGAGAATTTTATTAGTTATTTTTCGTTTACAACCTTTTAAAAAATCCGGGATTGATGTAGCCATTAATTTCGTGGTTCCTTTCCAAGCAGATTTTTATAAGACCATTATTCCGGAATGGTTTTAATGAAAATAAGGCCCTTTAGGATTAACCTGTGCTAATCTGAAGCAAGTAATGCTTGTATAAGAGGATAGATAATATTTACGTCAAATTTATAAAATGTACTTTTTGCTAAGAAAAGTGTGATTACGATTTAGAAAATGGCGTAAAACTTTGCCCTGTAGTATAAGGTTATTTTATCTGTGACTGAGAGAAATTTTCTGGTGGACCGTGCAATGTTAGTAAAATTTGATCTTGGGTTGCATGGTGGGTGGTATTAAGAGAATGAATTTAAGAACTTTTTCTAAAGTGATGTCTGGATTAGTTATTCTACCAAATAATTATTTTTGATTCGATCGTTAAGTCGTAAAATGTATGGTAGAAGATTGCGAGAAATTTTATTATAACTATCGCTACATTTCTTGATAAACAAAAAATATTTTTTTTTATTATTTAGCAATTTGAATCAATTAGATTGTGAACTGTAGCACATTGCGCTAATAAAGTATTGATTTAAAAAACTTCTGATTCAACAGAAATCAAAGCTTTAAGTTCTTTTTTTATTGCTCTGTCCCTCTACTAACAGTTATAACTTAAGTTATTTGTCAATATTGCAAGTGGTGCACCTGCCGATCAACGGACGAGGCTCTGGCAAACAAAATATCCCGATAAGCGGCAATAGGCTCGCCACCTATTACGTGGGATCAAAACACTGGCGAAAAGTGGGCGTTTAATATGCCTCTGCCTACCTCTTCGGGGAAACAGGCGTGAGTCTATGTATGTATGTATGTGTCAATATTGTCATCATGCCACCTTGCACTCTATCCGGCTCATTTAAGTGTGCATAATTGCCAGTCGATTCTGTAGTTAACTTAATTTGACTGATCATGTCTGTCGAGTCACTTTGAGTAACATAATTAATTTTGAGTGACTTGCATCTCGAGGAACAAGCGATTTAGCAACTAGGATGACAGTTTCATGTTAATGGTATAGTACCTACCTTGCTTAGTGGTAAGTTAGTAAACTTTGAGATGGACCTTGAGGTGTAAGGGCGCTCAAAGTCTTAGGAATATTGGATTTTACAGCTTTAGCCTGCGTCGCAGCGCCTGGTAACGGATCAGCAACATTTTAATGTAAAATATACATGGAGGAATTTACAATTGTAACCATTTGGCAACTAATGAGGCCCTGAATAAGACATACGCAAAGTGGTCTAAGAAGCGCAATAGTTATATCATTAAGAATATTGTTAAGTAGCCATGCATCTGTACAGTTGGCCTTTATGGGCATTGATTATATTTATGCACAGTTTCTTCACTCAATGTAGTGACAGATAAAGAATAAAAAGTATGGCCAGCTTACTATAGTAGGCACAAACCTATTTCTTCAATATTTTGACACAAGTTTAGCGAGGTCTGTGTCCAGCAGTGGACTACAATTCTTCAATGAGCACCCATCTCAAGTATATTCCACAGCGTATAAATACATTTACCGCACCGCGAATAACACGTGCGACAATTATAATTAACGCTGTAATCTGTTTCTCTCATCAAGCAATGACCTTCGGGCGAAGTCTGCGCTAAATTAATTAAGCGGTTTGAATTATGCGAATGCAATGTCTATTTAAGATATATTATTATGTACGTAGTTTGTTTGATGTACATAATATTAAACTGTATATAGTAATAATTTTAAACTGTCATGACTTGTTCTTATTGGCAGGTTTACTTCGATGTCACGGAAAGAAACTCTTCTTGTCTATTACCGAAGTAAGGTGAATCAAACTTCCATTTGAAACATTGAATCAAAATCCATTTGAGAAAGTTATTTACCTAAACATCAGACATCTTGGTTATATTTCAGAATCCCGGGTTCAAATCCGAACACCCTGTGTCACTTCATATTGTCGCAACGAATTTATCAATTAAATAATTTGCATAAAATACAATTAGAGATCTAATTGGAAAATCCCATATTCAACATCTCTAATGCCTACTTATTTTAAAAAAAAGGGCTTCTCGACTTGGCAATTTAACCAGTAACCTCATAAACCGCAAATGCTACGGATACCATACATAATTATATCCACATCTACCAAAGATCAGGACAATACAATTAATTTAATCGCATGAAAGCATTAATTTCCGATAAACGTATGATGTATTAAAATACTGTTTCATTCATTATTTCAAGTGCTTTAGTATGTGAAATACGAGTCAATAAATTTCGCGTATTTTCGAACGCGCGTTTTTCACAATAATTTAAATTACCTGAAAGCCTCCGTTTTTGTAGTTCATGAAACATAAAAAAAAAACTTTTTGACGCATTATGTTAAAATAAAATAACTCTTTATTTTGTTGTTAACTTTTCAGGTGCATACAAACGTATTTTCTTTCAATCGGAGAAACAGGAAATGAACATGAAATATTCAGTAAAGTTAATAACGGTTTTAAGTATGAGAGAGTAAGATTAAAAACATGGTAGCTTTTGTTTTTATTGGTATACGTAGCGATCGAAATTATTCTACGATATTGTAGTCAATTTATAGCATTATAGAATCATCATACAGCATTAGGAGTCCTAAGCTGTCGGCCTCTCTTAACATGCCTTAGAATTGAACTTCTAATACGAAAGTTTGGCTTACGATAACGCTGGACAGCAGCTTGGTGTCAACAGCAACGTGGTGATAAAACGATAGAAAATGTTTATATTATGATAGTACCAACAAAGCAATCTCAGATGTTTGAATAATTCATTAAAATACTTCCAAAGATTGCCCTCGCCAATTAAACGCATTATTTACATAAACACCCTATTGAACAATCCTATAATAGCAACAAACACTCAGCCCCTTAAGCATAAATCGAGTTCCTCTCACTGAAACAATAACTGGCCAGCCCATTTCAATATGCAAGTTTGGAAACCAATATTAAAAACAATAAACAAAAACTACTACACACTTCTGGCAGCCAGATAGTGCCCTAAAAATTTACGAACGGTCCCTTTCTACGTTAAACTTTACGTGGTACGAGTTTCGTTATGAAAAATTTTCGCCTTCTACCCGAAATTGTCAGTGGTTCGAAGTAATTTTGGGGGTTATTTTTTCGATCGTTTTGTTTTGTTAAAGTTTCTCGAGCGGATATTAAAGTCGGGAATTTCATATAGGAAAATTTTATCTGCGATGGATTGTAGTAACGGGTCTGTGGTGTACTTTCTGGTTTGGATTAGGAACGGTTTCAGTCTGGATATTCTTCCCGGTGGGGAGCGACAAGGTGGGCTAACCGCGGGTCACGTGGGGCCGCTCTTACGGTATGTCGACGGACACCGCGGTAGCTGTGGTGGGTAAATTCTAGCCGCTTGTAGGGAAGAGTCACACACCTGGAACCACCACCAGCCAAGAGGTGGAAAATTAGATCGTGATTAAAAAAATAATGTCTGGATAATTTCAAAGAGATTCTCAAATTTTTGCTGTTTTATGTTCAAAAGATATCATGTTATTATAGGAAAGTTTATTTTAGGCAACTTTGCTTGATTTTAGATTCCAAGAATTGTCTAATTAAATTAATTGGGAATTATAAAGGGAAAATGTTCTGTGTTCGAGAAAAGATCTTACTTTAGAAATTAATTACTCGAGCAAACAAATAGTCTGCGAGCAACGGGCGAACGAATTTGTTATTTCACAGAAACAAACGTGGTTCGTTCATACCTCATACTCGTATCATGGTAGGTATTTAGTAAAAATAATTAGTAGTAGGAAGTATGCTGTCAGACCCTATTTCTAACCCCTAACTCAATAAGAGAATTATCATAAATGAGATGATTATAATCTTTGTTATCTATCTATTAAAGAACCACCAATTTACCACATATCAATATAGTAACAGTAGAAGTAATATAGTTGGTCTCTCAGATTATTTCAGATTTGCATCAGAAGACTTTCGGCCGCGCTGTAGTAAAAGAAGTATACGAAAATAGTAAATTACTGTATTTATCCGTCGTATGAGTAGATTTTCATTAAGGTTTAAAAGAATCAAGTGCAGAGAATTGAGTAAATGCACATGGAAGTAGGTTTCCAATGTGTTTTAATGTACAATTTCATACATTGCACCATCCTTTTATTTTTGATGGCACCAGCTGGTTATTTCGCACTGAAAAGGAAACCAACATATAATATAACCTTTAAACATATCGATGTTTGTCACTAAGCACTTCAGCATTTACTTATGCTGGTTGTAATGCTGTCATAAAATGAACAAAGCATCACCGTCAACGTCTCGATGAAAAATATTTTATTGAAGAAATGGAAGCCACACACAACACAAGACAGAAATAAATGTTCAAATTTAAAGAGGCACTTGCCATGATGTCTGAGAAACATATTATTCTATGGTATTATTATACTACATATATACATACATACATATCGTCACGCCTTTTATCCCCGAAGGGGTAGGCAGAGGTGTATTTCTACACCCACTTTTCGCCAGATATACTTTAGTCCCACGTAATAAGGGGCGAGCCTATTGCCGTACCGGGCACACTTCCAGACTCCGTGCTGCTACTGAGAATTTCGTGACAGAAAAACCCAATAACACTGCCCGACCCAGGAATCGAACCCGGGACCTCGCGATCCCACGTGCACATTTATGCCGCGAGACCAACGAGGCAGTCGTATAGGGTTTGATGTCGAGTTTTCCGTCTCTACGCAAATATGGTATTTGCATCGTGTTATCCCTTAGTCGCCTCTTACGACACCCACGGGAAGGTAGGGGGTGGTGACACTTGTATTCTATGCCGTCAACCACACGGCTTATACTAATATGGTTTAAATGTATGCTATGTAACTTTTGTGATAAACAGCGAGTAAAGTGCGTTTCTCCAGTATTTATTCTACTTATAGAATCAAGACTACCATGTCCAATTGAGCACCCTTCCCAACCCGGAACCCACAGCAGAAACTTACATCACTCGAAAGACGCACAAAAAACATTGTAAAGAAACTCAAAAGCGAACTCATTCTCAAAGTTGAGCTTATCTGCACGAACTTCTCAGGACTTTTCTGTTACGTAAACATGTCGGTTTAACGTTTTATCAGTACTCCATGTCCGTTCTACTTAACTCTTCAATATTCAAAGTACATATTCCGAATGAGGGGGATGGAAACACTATAAGAAAGTTGCCTAAGTTAAGGCCCAATCAGGTGTTTGGGAAAACGTTTTTGCCTTCGAAATTGCCGTGTATAATATAAGTATTATATTGATCGCGGTTTCGCTTTGAGGGTGTATAAGTAGTGTGAAAATGGTGGCTTGTTTTGCCTGGATAGGTACTTTTTTAAATAGAATATTTTAGGGATGAACAAGCGTGATAATAATGGTACGTGGGCTCGTTTTAGGGTTCCGTACCTCCGAAGGCGATTCTGAATCTTTATGGCATCTCTTTCTTTACCCATCTCCAAATTTGAAACTTCTTTGTTACGTGACACATAATCTACGACTGCCTCGTTGGTCTCGCGGCATAAATGTGCGCGTGGGATCGGGAGGTCCCGGGCTCGATTCCTGGGTCGCGCAGTGTTATTGGGTATTTTTTGTCACGAAATTCTCAGTAGCAGCACGGAGTCTAGAAACGTGCCCGATACGGCAATAGGCTCGCCCCTTATTATGTGGGACTAAAGTATATCTGGCGAAAAGTGGGTGTAGAAATACACTTCTGCCTACCCCCTCGGGGATAAAAGGCGTGACGATATGTATGTATGTACAATATAGTCCATTTTATTAAGGGGAAATTATTTAATTCTACGAATAAAAGATACCGACTCTACATAATAATCATTATATAAAATTTAGAGCGGAACACACGATGCTCAATTCCTTATTTTTCGTTTATGAAATATTTTAGTTCGCTCGTAGTATAAACGCGTAAAATTGGGTTCAGACTTTTATATCTTTACTTTTTTCAAATAGCTTGCATAAGCTTATTTAAAAACTCACACAAGATTTCATAAGAAAGATATAGTATAATGTATAACAAAGATATTTACAATAAGCATCAAACTCAAAAATGACACCAACTTAAATTACAAATTGTAAACACTGATAATCAAGCAACATTTTATAAGGATATCACAATTATAGGTTCGTGTAAACCGTCACATAAACAGAATACTCAAAAGAAAATGACCGCGGGTGTAACTTACAGGCATTCATGTTTTACAACGAGAGCAGTGCCCTTAACTTTTTCAGCGTCCGGTGGTCAGCCTTTTCTATTTTTTACTGACAAACTCGCTGCGTACAAATTGAATTGTCTCATAGCTTTGAATATGGCTAATTTAGTGGACTACCCTGCGGCCGGATTTTCCGTTTTTCCTAAAACTTTTATGTGTAAAAGTTACTGGAATGAAATTGTCAGGATGCCTGAATGTTGGCGGGAATTTCTTTGATATTCCGTTGTGAAAAGTAAGCGTTTGTTTGTTGTCATGGGTTTAGTATGAACAAAATGTGATATGTTTTTGTGAGCCAAAGTATGACGGCGTCAGTTTATGGATTTTTTATTTGGTTTTAGAATGGGATTTATTACCTTCTGCCTGATGTATTAAACGCCTGTTAAATAAGGAGATCATATTAAAATGGTCAGCGTTCTGAATTTTACATGTGTTTTAATGGAAAAAATATTAATTTTATTAATTGCAAATGCTTTTATACCTAAAAAACAGAAATGCAAAAGACTTATTCGACTAAAAATATACACACGTAATAAAGTCATTCAGAAAAAAGCGAAATGTTTTTTTTCAAGAGATCTTATAGAGAATTTTATTAGTAATTTTGCGTTTACAACCTTTTAAAAAATCCGGGATTGATGTAGCCATAAATTTCGTGGTTCCTTTCCAAGCAGATTGTATAAGACCATTATTCGGGAATGGTTTTAATGAAAATAAGTCATTTTAGTATTAACCTGTGCTAACCTGAAGCAAGTAATGCTTATATAAGAGGATAGAAAATGTATTTTTTGCTGAGAAAAGTGTGATTACGATTTAGAAAATGGCGTTATACTTTGCCCTGTAGTATAAGATTATTTTTATCTGTAACTGAGAGAAATTTTCCTTCGGTGGACCGCGCAATGTTAGTAAAATTTGATATTGTGGTGTTTATAATTAGGAGGATCAATAGAAAAACTTTCTCTAACGTGACGGTGGATTAATCATTCTACCAAATAATTATTTTTGTTTCGATCGTTAAGTCGTAAAATGTATGGTAGAAGATTACGAGATAGCTACATTTCGTGATAAATAAATCTGTTTATTTATCAAGAAATGTAGCGATCGAAAATATATTTTTAAATTATTTAGCTATTCGAATCAATTAGATTTTGAACTGTGCAATGGGCTAATAAAGTATTGCCTTAAAAAATCTTCTGATTCAACCAAAATCAAAAGCTATAAGTTCTTTTTTGATTGCTCTGTCCCTCTAGGAACAGTTAAGTTATAACTTAAGGTATTCGTCAATATTGTCATCATCCCACCTATCACTCTATCCGGCTCATTTCAGTGTGCATAATTGGCAGTCGATTCTGTAGTTAACTTAATTTGACTGATCATGTCAGTCGTCTCGAGTCACTTTGAGCGACATTATTAATTTTGTGTGATTTGCATCTCGAGGAACAAGCGATTTGGCAATAAGAATCATCCTTATTGCCAAATCGCGTTTCATGTTAATGGTATAGTACCTACCTTGCTTAGTGGTAAGTTAGTAAACTTTGAGATGGACCTTGAGGTGTAAGGGTGCTCAAAGTCTTAGGAGTTATTGGATCAGCAACATTTTAATGTAAAATATACATGGAAGAATTTAAAATTGTAACCATTTGGAAACTAATGAGGGCCCTGAATACGACATACTCAAAATGGTCTCCAGCCGATCTTTTATGCAATTTTTTTGCTTCTCGGACTCGGCTTTGGATGACGTCGGTAAATAACCGCCGTTTATGCCGCGGTCTGGGGGCTCCATGTCAGGCGTTCGGCTTACTGTAAAAGCTGTTCTTGGACATTGCGGGTGTCTATGGGCGGAGGTGATCACCTACCATCAAGTGACACTCGTGCACATCATCATCATCGTCTTTTTATGAAATAAAAAAAAGGAATTTTACTGGCTCACTCTTTACAGCGCTGCGACAGTCAGAATACAGCCGCGATGCGGTGGTTAAACGATACGGCATCTTTTATTTTATTAACTAGAGGATGCCAGCAGGCTACGCCCACACATTCTTTTTAATTAAACGGTTTTTTCCCGATTTCGTGAAATCCCTTCTTAGTGCACCCCTACATTTCAGCTTTCTGCACCTCGTAGCTTTGGCTGTAGCTTGTCTTTCAGTCAGTCAGTAAAGCAAGGATTTTATCTTACAGATTATAAAGACGCTAAAATCGCTGCCTTCGCAATATTGCTTTAATTGAACTAATTTAAACTATATGGTTACAAGATGCACTTTGTCAGAATAACATTGAATAGGTACATCAATGTTGTTATTGTTGCATTTACGGAAGCGACGTACTTAAAGGAACGCATGCCGTACTGTTTAAGAGGTCGCTTCGCTGTTTCCAACTGTGCTGAGTGTTGTGGGTTCAATCCTGCACGAGACGACACTATAATCTTCAAAATATTGTTTTGAGTGTAGGTTTACTGGGTCTATTAAGTTTGTAATGACCGGCAACGCAGGACTTATTCCCAGTTGTACATATTTTTTAAAAGAAAAGGAGTGAAACGTCCCGAATTACAGTAAAAAGTGACATGAGTAACATCTAAAACAGTTAACAGACAGCACATTTTATGTTATCAATTGAAGCGAGTGAAGCCAAAAGTTTAAATAATAAGTGCCAATTTCAATTCTAATTATTATTATGGCAAAGTCTGGAGAGTTCTGATTTAATGTTGTGAGCGAGTGAAGGATAAAGTGAAATAATAAGTTAACGAAAACTCAAAGTAACTAGAATCTAGATACAAATAAATACAATATCCAGCTTTGGCCTAATTAAGATGTTGATAAAGCCGCTAATAAGGTTGCATTATATTCTACCTCAATTGCTGCACTTAGAAGAAAACTAGATAAAAACAGGTAGGTCAGGCTAAACATTAAAACGGCAACACAGTTTATTATATTTTAATTTAAACATTAAGTAATTATTGTTCACTCTTTCATCTTTTCATTCTGGAATTTATCTTTCTTTATTAAAAAAATAAATTAGTAACCTCTTTTCACACAATCATTTTACTCTGTTTTCTTTTTAATTAAACTCACTGTTTAAAATATAGTTTATTATTCCATTGTCAGACAATTTATATTCTAATTTACACGATTTTAATTTTATCAAGACCGCGATTGAATTTTGCATCGCTTTGAGTTTGAAATGGAACTGAAATGCTATTTGAAATATTCTTGATACCAAAAGCATTTTACAATTTCAACATTTTAGAACTAATATGATAATGATAATTGTAGTCATCCTATTTCGTTTTATAACAACTCCTTTGCATATCAAAGAATAATCTAATGTTCTATTAAACATATGTGTGAGTAAATTGAACACACTTGGAAGTTTACACATATAAATACATATACACCACATACCAATTTATCACTATAGATTATTTTCGTGTTAAAATATCATCATCTCAGCCGAAAGACTTCCATTGCTAGATATGTCCATAGGTCTCCCCCAAGGCTCAGTCCAATCTCTTGATGTCCCACGCAATGTAGGCCTTCGTGTGACAGAAGCTGTATTAAGAAAATTAGAATATTATTTATATTATAAAACTTGACCAATTCTGTCTTTCTTCACAATTAGTATCACAAAAACCAACGGAGTCTATTATTATAACACAATGCCCACACGAAATTGTGGCTCGGCTGTTTCAAAGGAGCAGTTAGAACATTGATAAGACTGCCCCTCTCTTGGCAAGACGAGATAAGACCAGGGGCCCAATTCTCCTACTTTATATGACATTGAAATTATATTTTGAACGAAATGAGATTATATTTTGAATTGACTGAGAATCGGTATTCTACTAACCTAATGTCATTATCGTATAATTTGAAATAAACTGTTCGTCGTTGACACATGTTTTGACACTTGTTTCAATTTACGATCTCATTACAATTTCATTCAAATATCAGTTAATTTACGAGAATACCATTTGTGACATTGACCAAATTTATTGAAATTTTTTGAACAAATTTATTTAGGAGAATTGGGCCCCAGAACTTTTACTATATAATTTCGATTGAGATAAGCGATGAGTAGCTTTAAAGCTGCGCGTCCACCGGATCGGAATCGGAGCGTACGGAGCGGAAGGATTTGTTGCTTTGTATTAATTTCTATGAAACTGCGTGCACTGGATCGGCATTTCTGCACCTGAGACCGGTATTTGTGCTGATGACGTCATCGGCAGTGAACGCATCATACGGATTCCGAGCGTTTCAAGTTCTGACGTGTTTGCGACGTTAAACTATAGGCAAAAATACTTATTCACGATGAACGACGATGTTTTAATTATATTAGTGGAAAGGTATGAAGAACTTTATAATCTAAAACATGAACATTAACATTATCAACTTAGGAGAGACAATATTTAGGACGAAATTGGGCAAATAAAATCTATTTTCATCTTCTAATAAATCAGAATATAATGTTTGATATTCTCCTAAAATTAATCTAATTACAACAATATCCTCGTCACTGTCCTCCTGCTTTAAAAATACCTAAATTGCCGATGATGAATCCGAATGCAGTGGACGCACCCCATCGGCATTTTGTAAATGACGACGCTCCGTCCGCTCCGTACGCTCCGATTCCGATCCTGTGGACGCGCAGCTTAACGTCTTTGTTACTTGGTTGCTTAGCAACGCTGTGGTACATTGTTTTCAGATTTAATATCTGTACAAGTAATAAAGTTGGTCTGTCAGATTATTTCAGATTTGTATCAGAAGCCTTTTGGCCGCGTTGTAGTAAAATAAGAATATGAGAATAGTAAGTTGCTGTATTTATCCGTATCCGTCGTGTGAGTAGTTGTTTATTAAGGTTTAAGGGATTCAATTGCAAAGAATCCAGTAAATGCACATGGAAGTAGGTTTCCAATTTGTTTTAATGTACAATTTGATACATTGCACCATCCTTTTACTTTTGATAGCACCAGCTGGTTATTTCGCAATGAAAAAGCAACTAAAATTTAAAAGACCATTATACATGTAGATGTTTGTAACTGAGTACTTCAGCATTTACTTGTACTTGTAGTTATACTGTCATAATTTGTTCCTTACAAAGCATCGCCGTCGACATTTCGATGAAAAATATTTTATTGATGAAATCGAAGCCCAACGGACTGGAAATTTCGACGAAAAGTAAACGCAAAACAGATATAAATTTTCAAATATAAAGACTCACTTGCCATGATTTCTGAGAAATGTACTATTCTATGCAATTATTATAAAAAATTGTTTAAATATATGTAACTTTAATGATAAGCAGCGTTTCAAGTGCGTTCAGGTATTTATTCCACTCAGAGAATATCTACCGTGGCTAATTGAACACCCTTCCAAACCCGGAACCCACAGCAGAAACTTACATCACTCGAAAGACGCACAAAAAACATTGTAAAGAAACTCAAAAGCGAACTCATTCTCAAAGTTGAGCTTATCTGCACGAACTTCTCTGGACTTTTCTGTTACGTAAACATGTCGGTTTAACGTTTTATCAGTACTCGATGTCCGTTCTACTAAAACTCTTCAATATTCAAAGTACATATTCCGAATGAGGGGGATGGAAACACTATAAGAAAGTTGCCTAAGTTAAGGCCCAGTCAGGTGTTTGGGAAAACGTTTTTGCCTTCGAAATTGCCGTGTATAATATAAGTATTATATTGATCGCGGTTTCGCTTTGAGGGTGTATAAGTAGTGTGAAAATGGTGGCTTGTTTTGCCCGGATACGTAGTTTTTTAAAAAGAATATTTTAGGGATGAACAAGCGTGATAATAATGGTACGTGGGCTCGTTTTAGGGTTCCGTACCTCAGAAGGTAATTCTGAATCTTTATCTTTTTTCATCTCTTTCTTAACCCATCTCCAAAGTTGAAACTTCTTAAGTGCAAAATATTTAATTCTATGAATAAAAGGAGCGAATCTTTACATAATAATCATTTTATAAAATTTTGGGCGGAACAAACGATGCTCAATTCTTTATTTTTATGTTAGTTTGCTCGTAGTTTAAACGCGTATAATGGGTTCAGACTTTTCTATCTTTACTTTTTTGAAAAAGCTTGCAAAAGCTTATTCAAAAATTCACACAAGATTTCATAAGAAAGATATAGTAAAATGTATAACAAAGATATTTACAATATGAATCAAAATGAAAAATGACATCAACTTAAATTACAAATCGTAAACATTGATAACCAAATAACACTTTTTATAAGGATATCACAATAATAGGTCAACCGTCACATAAACTGAATACTCAAAAGAAAATGGCCGCGGGTGGAACTTACAGCATTCATGTTTTACAACGAGAGCAGTCCATCGGACCATCGGATGCTGAAAAAGTTAAGGGAACTTTTTCAGCGTCCGGTGGTCAGCCTTTTCTATTTTTTAGTGACAAACTCGCTGCGTACAAATTGAATCGTCTCATAGCTTTGAATATGGCTAATTTAGTGGACTACCCTGTGGCTGGATTTTCCGTTTTTCCTAAAAGTTTTATGTGTAAAAGTTACTGAAATGATTGTCAGGATGCCTGAATGTTGGCAGGAATTTCTTTGATATTCTGTTGTGTTGAATGGGCTTGGGTTGAGAGAAAAATAAGTGTTTGTTTGTTGTCATGGGTTTCTTATGAACAAAATGTAATATGTTTTTGTGAGTCAAAGTATGACGGCTACAGTTTATGGATTTTTATTTGGTTTTAGAATGGGATTTATTACCTTCTGTCTGATGTATTAAACGTCTGATATCTAAATAAAGAGATTATATTAATATGCTCAGCGTTCTGAATTTTACACGTGTTTTAAGTTATGTTGTTGAAAGGGCTTGATTGGTAGAATAGACCTCACCATGAAAAATCCAAGATGGCTGCCGCCAAAAAATGATTATTTTCGTCCACCACTGGACGTAGGCCTCTCCAAGGTTACTCAGTCCTATCTTATGAAGTCCCACGCTATTTAGGAGTTTTATGAAATATTACATTAGAACCGAAACATAA
Source organism: Euclidia mi (assembly GCA_944739405.2). Taxonomy (NCBI): domain Eukaryota; kingdom Metazoa; phylum Arthropoda; class Insecta; order Lepidoptera; family Erebidae; genus Euclidia; species Euclidia mi. The sequence continues at coordinate 7,441,505 of OX123188.2, read as the reverse complement.
CTTGCGAAGTGTGGGTGTGTAATACACCTCTAGTCTGATTACCCATTCGGGGATTAGGGCGTTAAATTATGTTGTTGAAATATTATTTATATAATAAAATTTAGCCAATTCTGTCTTTCCTCACAGTTAATCTCATAAAAATCCAACGGAGTCTATTATTATAACACAATGCCTACACAAAATTGTGGCTCGGCTGTTTCAAAGGAGCAGTTAGAACATTGATCAGACTGCCCCTCTCTTGGCAGGACGAGATAAGGCCAGAACTTTTACTATATAATTTCGATTGAGATAAGCGATGAGTAGCTTTAAACGTCTTAGTTACTTGGTTGCTTAGCAACGCTGTGGTACATTGTTTTCAGATATAATATCAGTAGAAGTAATACAGTTGGTCTGTCAGATCATTTCAGATTTGTATCAGAAGCCTTTTGGCCGCGTTGTAGTAAAATAAGAATACGAAAATAGTAAGTTGCTGTATTTATCCTTTGCGTAAGTAAAAGTTCAAAGGATTTAATTGCAGAGAAATTTGCGGATGTACTTGCAAATAGGTTTTCAATATGTTTTAATTTAAAATATTGCGCCATCACTTTAAGTTTTAATGGAATAAGGTTATACTGCAGTGAAAAAGCAACAAACAGTAAATATTATTATTATTTATTATTATAGACTCATGCCTGTATCCCCGATGGGGTAGGCAGAGGTGTAATATTACACCCGCATTTCGCCATGATTTTTTAGTAAATAAAGAATTTAAAAAATCGATGTCTGTAACTGAGTACATACTTTAGCATTTACTTGTCCTTGTTGTCACACTTTCATAAAAGGAACAAAGCATCAAACTTTGTCGTTGAGATAAAAAAAAATATTGAAGATAACACAATCTTGACTTGACTTGACAGTTACGACATCCACGAAGAGTAAACGCAAGACAAGTTCAAATATAAATACTCATTTACCACGATATCTGAGAAATGTATTATTCTACGTAATTATGATAAAAATATTGTTTAAATGTATGCTATTGTGATAAACAGCGAGTCAAGTGCGTTTCCCCAGTATTTATTCTACTTATAGAATCAAGACTACCATGTCCAATTGAGCACCCTTCCCAACCCGGAACCCACAGTAGAAACTTACATCACTCGAAAGACACACAAAAACATTGTAAAAAAACTCAAAAGTGAACTCATTCTCAAAGTTGAGCTTATCTGCACAAAGTTCTGTGAACTTTTCTGTTACGTAAACATGTCGGTTTAACGTTTTATCAGTACTCGATGTCCGTTCTACTAAAACTCTTCAATATTCAAAGTACATATTCCGAATGAGGAGGATGGAAACACTATAAGAAAGTTGCCTAAGTTAAGGCCCAGTCAGGTGTTTGGGAAAACGTTTTTGCCTTCGAAATTGCCGTGTATAATATAAGTATTATATTGATCGCGGTTTCGCTTTGAGGGTGTATAAGTAGTGTGAAAATGGTGGCTTGTTTTGCCCGGATACGTAGTTTTTTAAAAAGAATATTTTAGGGATGAACAAGCGTGATAATAATGGTACGTGGGCTCGTTTTAGGGTTCCGTACCTCAGAAGGTAATTCTGAATCTTTATCTTTTTTCATCTCTTTCTTAACCCATCTCCAAAGTTGAAACTTCTTAAGTGCAAAATATTTAATTCTATGAATAAAAGGAGCGAATCTTTACATAATAATCATTTTATAAAATTTTGGGCGGAACAAACGATGCTCAATTCTTTATTTTTATGTTAGTTTGCTCGTAGTTTAAACGCGTATAATGGGTTCAGACTTTTCTATCTTTACTTTTTTGAAAAAGCTTGCAAAAGCTTATTCAAAAATTCACACAAGATTTCATAAGAAAGATATAGTAAAATGTATAACAAAGATATTTACAATATGAATCAAAATGAAAAATGACATCAACTTAAATTACAAATCGTAAACATTGATAACCAAATAACACTTTTTATAAGGATATCACAATAATAGGTCAACCGTCACATAAACTGAATACTCAAAAGAAAATGGCCGCGGGTGGAACTTACAGCATTCATGTTTTACAACGAGAGCAGTCCATCGGACCATCGGATGCTGAAAAAGTTAAGGGAACTTTTTCAGCGTCCGGTGGTCAGCCTTTTCTATTTTTTAGTGACAAACTCGCTGCGTACAAATTGAATCGTCTCATAGCTTTGAATATGGCTAATTTAGTGGACTACCCTGTGGCTGGATTTTCCGTTTTTCCTAAAAGTTTTATGTGTAAAAGTTACTGAAATGATTGTCAGGATGCCTGAATGTTGGCAGGAATTTCTTTGATATTCTGTTGTGTTGAATGGGCTTGGGTTGAGAGAAAAATAAGTGTTTGTTTGTTGTCATGGGTTTCTTATGAACAAAATGTAATATGTTTTTGTGAGTCAAAGTATGACGGCTACAGTTTATGGATTTTTATTTGGTTTTAGAATGGGATTTATTACCTTCTGTCTGATGTATTAAACGTCTGATATCTAAATAAAGAGATTATATTAATATGCTCAGCGTTCTGAATTTTACACGTGTTTTAAGTTATGTTGTTGAAAGGGCTTGATTGGTAGAATAGACCTCACCATGAAAAATCCAAGATGGCTGCCGCCAAAAAATGATTATTTTCGTCCACCACTGGACGTAGGCCTCTCCAAGGTTACTCAGTCCTATCTTATGAAGTCCCACGCTATTTAGGAGTTTTATGAAATATTACATTAGAACCGAAACATAACTTGCGAAGTGTGGGTGTGTAATACACCTCTAGTCTGATTACCCATTCGGGGATTAGGGCGTTAAATTATGTTGTTGAAATATTATTTATATAATAAAATTTAGCCAATTCTGTCTTTCCTCACAGTTAATCTCATAAAAATCCAACGGAGTCTATTATTATAACACAATGCCTACACAAAATTGTGGCTCGGCTGTTTCAAAGGAGCAGTTAGAACATTGATCAGACTGCCCCTCTCTTGGCAGGACGAGATAAGGCCAGAACTTTTACTATATAATTTCGATTGAGATAAGCGATGAGTAGCTTTAAACGTCTTAGTTACTTGGTTGCTTAGCAACGCTGTGGTACATTGTTTTCAGATATAATATCAGTAGAAGTAATACAGTTGGTCTGTCAGATCATTTCAGATTTGTATCAGAAGCCTTTTGGCCGCGTTGTAGTAAAATAAGAATACGAAAATAGTAAGTTGCTGTATTTATCCTTTGCGTAAGTAAAAGTTCAAAGGATTTAATTGCAGAGAAATTTGCGGATGTACTTGCAAATAGGTTTTCAATATGTTTTAATTTAAAATATTGCGCCATCACTTTAAGTTTTAATGGAATAAGGTTATACTGCAGTGAAAAAGCAACAAACAGTAAATATTATTATTATTTATTATTATAGACTCATGCCTGTATCCCCGATGGGGTAGGCAGAGGTGTAATATTACACCCGCATTTCGCCATGATTTTTTAGTAAATAAAGAATTTAAAAAATCGATGTCTGTAACTGAGTACATACTTTAGCATTTACTTGTCCTTGTTGTCACACTTTCATAAAAGGAACAAAGCATCAAACTTTGTCGTTGAGATAAAAAAAAATATTGAAGATAACACAATCTTGACTTGACTTGACAGTTACGACATCCACGAAGAGTAAACGCAAGACAAGTTCAAATATAAATACTCATTTACCACGATATCTGAGAAATGTATTATTCTACGTAATTATGATAAAAATATTGTTTAAATGTATGCTATTGTGATAAACAGCGAGTCAAGTGCGTTTCCCCAGTATTTATTCTACTTATAGAATCAAGACTACCATGTCCAATTGAGCACCCTTCCCAACCCGGAACCCACAGTAGAAACTTACATCACTCGAAAGACACACAAAAACATTGTAAAAAAACTCAAAAGTGAACTCATTCTCAAAGTTGAGCTTATCTGCACAAAGTTCTGTGAACTTTTCTGTTACGTAAACATGTCGGTTTAACGTTTTATCAGTACTCGATGTCCGTTCTACTAAAACTCTTCAATATTCAAAGTACATATTCCGAATGAGGAGGATGGAAACACTATAAGAAAGTTGCCTAAGTTAAGGCCCAGTCAGGTGTTTGGGAAAACGTTTTTGCCTTCGAAATTGCCGTGTATAATATAAGTATTATATTGATCGCGGTTTCGCTTTGAGGGTGTATAAGTAGTGTGAAAATGGTGGCTTATTTTGCCCGGATAGGTACTTTTTTAAATAGATTTTTTTAGGGATGAACAAGCGTGATAATAATGGTATGTGGGCTCGTTTTAGGGTTCCGTAACTCCGAAGGTAATTCTGAATCTTTATGGCATCTCTTTCTTTACCCATCTCCAAAGTTGAAACTTCTTTGTTACGTGACACATAATCCACAATCTTGAATCTATTTATAATTAAATACAATATAGTTAATTTTATTAAGTGTAAATTATTTAATTCTACGAATAAAAGATACGGACTCTACATAATAATCATTATATAACATTTTGAGCGGAACACACGATGCTCAATTCCTTATTTTCGTTTATGAAATATTTTAGTTCGCTCGTAGTATAAACGCGTAAAATTGGGTTCAGACTTTTCTATCTTTACTTTTTTGAAATAGCTTGCATAAGCTTATTAAAAAATTTACACAAGACTTCATAAGAAATATATAGTATAATGTATAACAAAGATATTTACAATAAGAATCAAACTGAAAAATTCCACCAAATTAAATTACAAATCGTAAACACTGATAACCAAGCAAGTCTTTTTATAAAGATATCACAATAATAGGTTCGTGTAAACCGTCACATAAACAGAATACTCAAAAGAAAATGACCGCGGGTGTAACTTACAGGCATTCATGTTTTACAACGAGAGCAGTGCCCTTAACTTTTTCAGCGTCCGGTGGTCAGCCTTTTCTATTTTTTACTGACAAACTCGCTGCGTACAAATTGAAACGTCTCATAGCTTTGAATATGGCTAATTTAGTGGACTACCCTGCGGCCGGATTTTCCGTTTTTCCTAAAACTTTTATGTGTAAAAGTTACTGGAATGAAATTGTCAGGATGCCTGAATGTTGGCGGGAATTTCTTTGATATTCCGTTGTGAAAAATAAACGTTTGTTTGTTGTCATGGGTTTCGTATGAACAAAATGTGATATGTTTTTGTGAGCCAAAGTATGACGGCGTCAGTTTATGGATTTTTTATTCGGTTTCAGAATGGGATTTATTACCTTCTGCCTGATGTATTAAACACCTGTTAAATAAAGAGATCATATTAAAATGGTCAGCGTTCTGAATTTTACATGTGTTTTAATGGATAAAATATATTAATTTTATTAATTGCAAATGCTTTTTTATACCTAAAAAACAGAAATGCAAAAGACTTATTCGACTAAATATAAACTCACGTAATAAAGTAATTCGGAAAAAGGCGAAATGTTTTTTTCAAGAGTTTTTATTGAGAATTTTATTAGTTATTTTTCGTTTACAACTTTTTAAAAAATCTGGGAGTGATGTAGCCATAAATTTCGTGGTTCCTTTCCAAGCAGATTTTTATAAGACCATTATTCGGGAATGGTTTTAATGAAAATAAGTACTTTTAGTATTAGCCTGTGCTAACCTGAAGCAAGTAATGCTTATATAAGAGGATAGATATTTACTTCAAATTTATAAAATGTATTTTTGCTGAGAAAATTGTGATTACGAATTAGAAAATGGCGTTATACTTTGCCCTGTAGTATAAGATAATTTTTATCTGTAACTGAGAGAAATTTTCCTTTGGTGGACCGTGCAAAATTAGTAAAATTTGATATTGGGGTGTTTATAATTAAGAGGATCAATGGAAGAACTTTCTGTCACGTGACGGTGGATTAGGTAGTCATTCTACCAAATGATTATTTTTGTTTCGATCGTTAAGTCGTAAAATGTATGGTAGAAGATTACGAGATCGTTACATTTCGTGATAAATAAATCTGTTTATTTATCAAGAAATGTAGCGATCGAAAATATATTTTTAAATTATTTAGCTATTCGAATCAATTAGATTTTGAACTGTGCAATGGGCTAATAAAGTATTGCTTTAAAGAGACTTCTGATTCATCCAAAATCAAAAGCTGTAAGTTCTTTTTTGATTGCTCTGTCCCTCTAGGAACAGTTAAGTTATAACTTAAGGTATTCGTCAATATTGTCATCATCCCACCTTGCACTCTATCCGACTCATTTCAGTGTGCATAATTGGCAGTCTATTCTGTAGTTAACTTTATTTGACTGATAATGTCAGTCGTCTCGAGTCACTTCGAGCGACATTATTAATTTTGCGTAATTTGCATCTCGAGGAACAAGCGATTTGGCAATAAGGATGACAGTTTCATGTTAATGGTATAGTACCTACCTTGCTTTGTGGTAAGTTAGTAAACTGTGATATGGACCTTGAGGTGTAAGGGTGCTCAAAGTCTTAGAAGTTATTGGATTTTACAGCTTTAGCCTGCGTCACAGCGCCTGGCAACGGATCAGCAACATTTTAATGAAAAATATACATGGAAGAAATTACAATTGTAACTATTTTGAAACTAATGAGGCCCTAATCGATTTTAAACTTTCGCGATTTGTATACATCATACAAAATAATTTAGCGGGTCTTAATCGCGTTAACTTAACTTATTTAAGGTATAAATACCTATTTGTTTCCGACGTTTCGCTCGTCTTGCACCGAGCTTGGTCGCGGAGAGACTGATGAGAGCTCAGCGCCGTCTTGTGGAAGTGCGGGTTTCGGCACCTACCCTCACTTGGTCTTTATTTAAGTTCGCCATGTCGGTACTCCGATACACTATACTAATGACGTCTACACACTGTTGAGATTTATCACTGCGGCGGTGTTTACATTTGCTGATGACTGGATTCCAAGTAGCCGATAATCTATATCCATCCTCCCGGTTGAAATTGTTATATTTCTTGATTTCTACCGCTTCACGTACTATCCTGGAATAATAGTGACGATCGGTGGATAAGACTTGTGGTTGATGCAGTTCTATCCAGTGGTTTGGTCCAGACTCCAACAAATGCTCAGCTATCGCCGACTTATTAATATGTCGGTTTTTTACAGCTGCGGTATGTTCTTTCACTCTTTCAGCGATTGTATGCTTAGTCTGCCCGATATATGAACTACCACAGCTCCAATCGACTTTGTAGACGCCAGGTGTTTGGAGAGGAATGACATCCTTTGGGGTACGCAGATTGTGTGCTATCTTATAGAGCGGACTGTATACAGTCTTGATGGAGTATTTCTTGAGTACTGTTCCAACTTTGTCCGTCACTCCTTTTAGATACGGCATGTAAGCGGGTACTCTGCTTACTTAAGGTTTACGCTCATTCCTCTTCCGACGGAGTATGTTTTTCTTGTATCCGTTGCGCCTAAGTACCTCCCGCACATGTGACAGCTCACTATTTAATTGTTCAGGGTCACATTGGTCATACGCTCTGTTCACTAACGAGGACACAACAGAATCCAAGTGCCGCGGATGGTGGTGCGAGTTCGCGTTGAGATACCTGTCGGTGTGTGTCGGTTTCCTATACACAGTGTGTCCAAGGGTACCATTATCTCTCACTGTCACTTTAACGTCGAGAAAGGGTAACGATCCGTCTACCTCCATTTCGAAAGTGAATCGGATGTTCGGACTTATGGAGTTCAATTTGTCTGCGAATTGTTCTACGTCCTGCTTGTTGCCCTTCATGATGCAGAAGATATCGTCGACATACCTTTTCCATAGTTTCACATTTGACGCCTGTATGTCTATGGAATCCTCAAAGTGCTCCATCCAGATGTTGGCCATTACCGGTGCTATAGGGCTACCCATAGCCACTCCATCGATCTGGAGGTAATGCTGTCCACGATATAGTAAGTAGTTTCCATCCAAGCAATTCCTAAGTAGAACGATGTATTCGTTAGACAGACCGTTTTCCCTTAATTTTCTCTCTACGACGTCAAGGCAATCTTGAATAGGAACATTGGTGAATAGTGACTCGACATCAAAACTCACCATCACCTCTTCCAGTTCCCTTTTCATGCTCTTGATGATTTCAATAAAGTGGCGAGAGTCCTTTACGAAAGAGTGCCTCTTGCCTACTAACGGTTGTAGTACCTTGCTTATGTGTTTTGCCAAACCATATGTAGGTGAATTTATTTGACTCACAATCGGTCGCAAAGGTACGTTAGTCTTATGTACTTTAGGTAATCCGTACATCTTAGGCGGCTGCACAATGTGCGGTTTATGTAACCTTTCAAATACCTCTTCCGTAAATAAGCTTTTATGGTCCCTAATTAAGGCTCGAATGCGTTTTGTCACTCTGGCGGTCGGGTTATATGACACAGCCCTATATACTAATGTGTCACTTAACCGATTCCTTATATTGTCATAATCACAAGTATTCATTACCACAGTGGCGTTACCTTGTCGGCCTTTAGCACTAAAATATTCGTGTTGTCACGCAGCGTTTTTAGTGCTTGACGCTCTTCTGCAGTAGTATTGGGTTTAGGTGGCTTAGACTTACGTAAAATAAGGGCAACATCCTGTCTAAGTGTATCCGCATCGTTAGACAGTAACTTGTTGCGCGTTATAACCTCTTCTATGCTACTTATGACGTTTTCATATGGAATCCGTTTAGGTGTCAAAGCATAATTTAGTCCCTTCGCCAACACGCTTTGTGTAGCGCTATCAATAACCTGATCTGATAAATTGATAACCGTTTGCTGTTGGGTGGGGTATCCATTTCTGCCGGTTACCCTCTCACGATGGTTTATCAATTTATCAAACTTTTTCTTGTGCCGTTTTGTACGCAGATCATAAATGCGGCTCGATTGGTTATACGTTATACGGTCGCACAAGTTAAAGTCACTGTTTGAAAGCACTTCACTACACTCTGTATGCACTTTAAATAGGTCACACTGTACAACACCTAGCTCGTACCGACAATTGGGTATTAATTGTCTTAAAAGTCGAACACTGGCATTTTGTAGAATGCCTTCGGAATAAGGAATGTCCTTGCGCGGTTTAATGCGCACTCCTATGGGTATCACTTCGTTGTCACGACACTTCGTTAAAAAACTAAGCGAAGTTTCTAAACATACTCGCTTTATCCGAAGACATTCAAATTGTTTAATTTTAATCACATATTCCGGCCCGTAGCGGTTTGTAATAATCGATTTTAAACTTTCGCGATTTGTATACATCATACAAAATAATTTTGCGGGTCTTAATCGCGTTAACTTAACTTATTTAAGGTATAAATACCTATTTGTTTCCGACGTTTCGCTCGTCTTGCACCGAGCGTGGTCGCGGAGAGACTGATGAGAGCTCAGCGCCGTCTTGTGGAAGTGCGGGTTTCGGCACCTACCCTCACTTGGTCTTTATTTAAGTTCGCCATGTCGGTAATCCGACACACTACACTAATGACGCGTACACACTGTTGAGATTTATCACTGCGGCGGTGTTTACATTTGCTGATAACTGGATTCCAAGTAGCCGATAATCTAAATCCATCCTCCCGGTTAAAATTGTTTTATTTCTTGATTTCTACCGCTTCACGTACTATCTTGGAGTAATAGTGACGATCGGTGGATAAGACTTGTGGTTGATGCAGACGCCTGAATAAGACATACGCAAAGTAGCATCTGAAGCAAGAATATTTTTTTTTATAGTCTCACGCCTGTATCCCCGAAGGGGTAGGCTGAGGCGTAATATTACACCCACATTTCGCCATGAATATTTATAATATATAATAGGAGTGAGCCTATTGCTGTTACCGGGCACATCACCAGACTCCGTGCTGCTACTGAGAATCCGGAAAAACCCAGTAACACTTTTGCAGGACCCGGGAATCGAACCCGGGACCTCCGATCAGCAGTCGCATACGCTATCCACTGGACCACGGAGTCAGAAGAATCATATCGTTAAGAATATTGTAAAGTAGCCATGCATCTGTACAGTTGGCCTTTATGGGCTATATGGCTATTGATTATATTTTATGAACAGTTTCTTCAGTTAATGTAGTGACAGATAAGGAATAAAAAGTATGGCCAGCTTACAATAGTGGGCACAATCCTATTGCCTCAATATTTTGACGCAAGTTTAGAGAGGCCAATGAACAGCAGTGGAATACAATTCTTCAATGAGCACCCATCTCAAGTATATTCCACAGCGTATAACTACATTTACCGGACTGCGAATAGCACGCGCGACAATTATAATTAACTCTGTAATCTGTTTCTCTCAACAAGCAATGACCTTCGGGCCAAATCTCCGCTAAATTAATTAAGTGGTTTGAATTAATGTGCGATGCAATGTCTATTTAAGTTATATTATTATGTACGTAGTTTGTTTGATGTACATAATATTAAACTGTATATAGTAATAATTTTAAACTGTCATGACTTGTTCTTATTGGCAGGTTTACTTCGATGTCACGGAAAGAAACTCTTCTTGTCTATTACCGAAGTAAGGTGAATCAAACTTCCATTTGAAACATTGAATCAAAATCCATTTGAGAAAGTTATTTACATAAACATCAGACATCTTGGTTATATTTCAGAATCCCGGGTTCAAATCCGAACACCCTGTGTCACTTCATATTGTCGCAACGAATTTATCAGTTAAATAATTTGCATAAAATACAATTAGAGATCGAATTGGAAAATCCCATATTTATTATCTCTAATGCCTTTTTATGTTTTAAAGAAAGGCTTCTCGAATCAAAAAATCATCAAAATCAAAATCATAATCATTTATTCATCTAGGCCACAAAGTGACGCTTATGAACGTCAAAACTTAAGTTAATTACTTAATGATTCTACATTTACATTTACTGCCACGTTCGCAATGCAATAGGTAGAACCATGAGAAAGAACGGGCAATAAAACTCATGGCCATTCTTTTCAATCAAATACAATGGTGGTATTTTTTTTTTTGTAAAGAGCTGCAACTGTTTCACATTGTAGACATCTACTAGTAAAATTTTTAGTAGCTCTTGATATCATACTCAAGCAGTAGTACTTGGCAATTTAACCAGTAACCTCATAAACCGCACATGCCACGGATACCATACATAATTATATCAACATCTACCAAAGATCAGAACAATACAATTAATTTAATCGCAGGAAAGCATTAATTTCCGATAAACGTATGATGTATTAAAAAACTGTTTCATTCATTATTTCAAGTGCTTTGGTATGTGAAATACGAGTCAATAAATTTCGCGCATTTTCGAACGCGCGTTTTTCACAATAATTTAAATTACCTGAAAGCCTCCGTTTTGTAGTTCATGAAACATAAAAGGAAATACTTTTTGACGCATTATGTTAAAATAAAATAATTCTTTATGATGTTGTTAACTTTTCAGGTGCATACGAAACGTATTTTCTTTCAATCGGAGAAAGAGATAATGAACATGAAATGTTTAGTAAATTTAATAACGGTTTTGAGTATATGAGAGTAAAATTAAAAACATGGTAGCTTTTGTTTTTATTGGCATACGTAGCGATCGAAATTATTCGACGATAGTTTAGTCAATTTATAGCATTATAGAATCATAATCATAATAAGCATTTAGCAGTCCTAAGCTGTCGGCCTCTCCTAGTATGCCTTAGAATTGAACTTCTAATACGAAAGTTTGGCTTACGATAACGCTGACAAGCTGCAGCTTAGTGTAAACAGCAACGTGGTGATAAAAGCAACAATAGAAAATGTTTATATTATGGTAGTACCAACAAAGCAATCTCAGATGTTTGAATCATTCATTAAAATACTTCCAAAGCTTGTCCTCGCCCATTAAACGCATTATTTACATAAACACCCTATTAAACAATCATATAATAGCTACAAACACTCAGCCCTTTAAGCATAAATCGAGTTCCTCTCTCTGAAACGACAATAACTGGCGTGCCCATTTCAATATGCAAGTTTGGAAACCAATATTAAAAACAATAAACAAAAACTACTACACACTTCTGGCAGCCAGATAGAGCCCTAAAAATTTACGAACGGTCCCTTTCTACGTTAAACTTTACGTGGTACGAGTTTCGTTATGAAAAATTTTCGCCTCCTACCCGAAATTGTCAGTGGATCGAAGTAATTTTGGGGATTATTTTTTCGAACGTTTTGTTTTGTTAAAGTTACTCGAGCGGATATTAAAGTCGGGAATTGCATATAGGAAAATTTTATCTGCAATGGATGGATGTAACGGGTCTGTGGTTTCCTTTCTGGTTTGGATTAGGAACGGTTTCAGTCTGGATATTCTTCCCGGTGGGGAGCGGCAAGGTGTGCTAACCGCGGGTCACGTAGAGCCGCTCTTATGGTATGTCGACGGACACCGCGGTAGCTTTGGTGGGTAAACTCTGAACGCTTGTAGGGAAGAGTCACACACCTGGAACCACCACCCAAGAGGTGGAAAATTAGATCGTGATTAAAAAAATTATGTCTGGATAATTTCAAAGAGATTCTCAAATGTTTGCTGTTTTATGTTCAAAAGATATCATGTTACTATAGGAAAGTTTATTTTAGGCAACGTGGCTTGATTTAAGATTCTAAGAATTGTCTAATTAAATTAATTGGGAATTATAAAGGGAAAATGTTCTGCGTTCGAGAAAAGATCTTACTTTAGAAATTAATTTCTCGAGCAAACAAATAGTCTGCGAGCAACGGGCGAACTGTTATTGTACACATATAAAACGTGGTTCGTTTATATAATACCTCATACTAGTATTATAGTTCGTAATAAAAAAAAATAGTAGTAGGAAGTATGTTGTCTGACCCTATTCCTAACCCCTGATGCAAACGTAGGATTATCATAAATGAGATGATTATATGTCTTATATATCTATTAAATAACTTACAGACACGTTCTAATACATTACTAGATATAAAAACGCACTGGTCAGTTATCCTTTTTATAGCCATCACAGGATTTTGTTGAATCTCACCATAATCAGTGATATCATATTGTGGGATTATAATCTAATAGCTAGGTACTTCGATGATGACAGGAACTAGAAATTAAAATTTTATTTATCGCATGCCACCTTGGCAAAATCGGAGACCAACTTGATTCGTTGATGCGAGCCGTCGTGAAGATCTTTGCCACTCATTATTACAAGTCGGCACCCTCGTAAGTATATACTGACATAGGTCTAAGCCATGGAATATCGCTGTCCCTTTGGATCGCAGCGATCAGACGGCAGTGGCTCTGTGTGTATATTCTGTCAAAAAAAAGTAGATTAATTTATTTGCAAAGAAAATTAAACTATTACTAGGTACTAATTAAGTACCTAATAAATAAAAACCAGTACATAGAAAAGGCAAAGAAATTTTAAAGGGCGTCATAGAAATCCTCCACATCGCCATCAAATGGGAGCGTGCCCAGAATGCTGGCAGCATTACCACGTTGTATGGCAATGCTAATCTTTTGTGCCTAATACAGGCCAGCCTTTTGGTTACGCGAGGCGTCAAACAATCTCTTTGAGAGATCTCTAAGAGATCTGGGCACTTGGACCCCATGGTCGACTCCAAACAGTTCATAAACATATGTATGTATGTATGTGTCAAAGTGGGTTAGACTATAGCAGACCTCCGGCTAGAGGCAAGCTTTGAATGCACCCGGTATAAGTCCAGGAGGATGATGATTAGAACGAGACATCGAACAATTTGGCTTCTAAGATTTTATAACTTAGTTTCCAACAAGCGTTTTTAGCAGCAGACTGTCCAAGTTGTAAATACGATGAATCAACAAATAAAATCGAAAGCTTATTAAACGTTACTCTTACATGTTTGTCGAGTGGGCCGTCAAGTCGGTACAAATATAAGCTAAAATAATCTGGCCAACAAAATAAGCCGCTTGTTGTTCCGTGAACTGTTCGCTATCGAGACAGCTCTGTTTGTTGCGATGACGGCTCACGGTAGCTAGTTGTTTATTAAATATTATGTTTTAGAAACATGTTTGGTGAATTGTATGAGTGAAGTGGGTAAGAAAGGAGGAGGAAGCAGGAAAAATATTTTTGGAAACATGTTTACTACTTGATTGGCCTAGTTGTTAACATCTGTGGGTATAGGATAATTTATTATTATTTTATACGCATTTTTATAATAAATAATAATAGACTGCCTCGTTGGTCTCGCGGCATTAATGTGCACGTGGGATTGGGAGGTCTCGGGTTCGATTCCCGGGTCGGACAAAGTGTTATTGAGTTTTTCCGTAGGAAATTCTCAGTAGCAGCACGAAGTCTGGTAATGTGCCCGGTACGGCAATAGGCTCGCCCCCTATTACGTGGGACCTAAAAATTCATGGCGAAATGTGGGTGTAATATTACACCTCTACCTCCCAATCCCACGCGCACATTTATGCCGCGAGACCAACGAGGCAGTCAGACCAACGAGGCAGTCAGACCAGACCAGATCAGTTTTTATTGCCCGTTCTTTCTCGTGGTTCTACCTATTGCATTGCGAACGTGGCAGTAAATGTAAATGTAGAATCATCTAGTAGTTAACTTTAACTTTTGACGTTCATAAGCGTCACTTTGTGGCCTAAATGAATAAATGATTTTGAGTTTGAGTTTGAGTTTGACCAACGAGGCAGTCAGACCAACGAGGCAGTCAGTCAGAGAACTAATTTATGAATGTTAGATTTATTCAGAATATTGCCACAGATTATTGGTGCAATGGCAAATAAATTAATAATTAAAGACTAACCTTCACCCACCCCAATTTGACAGCGTTTGAGTCAATGATTTGAGTTTTCACCGTGAAGGAAAATAAGAAGAAGTTATAGACACAATCACAATGATGGTTATGGCAACCAATTAATCACTTTTGTCTATTTTACGTTCAAGAGAGCGTATTATTGTTAATGCAGTAAGGATTCTTATCTGAGACGTCTATAAGAGGGGTCCAATCAGGTGCAAATGAATTATGAGATGTTCCCAAAGATTATAGACTTCTGCTTCACGAAAAGTGAACGTATTTTTGGCATAAATTAAATTCTTGACGGCGCAAGATAAGATTGATCGTGAATTGTGATTACGATCAAAAGAATTTAAACTCGACTGCATGCACTTTGCAGTGATTAAAAGTCGAGTGCCTGTACGGTTTTCGGTTCTTGTTCTAAAAATAAATACATGCAGAACAGTCCGGCAATTCTTTGTGTATGTTTGTTAAAGACTGTTGTAATTAATTAAAACAACATTTTATTATAAATTTTCACCTATCACCCGACATGTTACTACTGCAGAAGAACTACTTAATAAATAAATAAATAAGTAAAAAAAATAATTTCAGATATAGTTGCATCACAATCAAGTTAACAGTATGGTGGGAATTAATTAGTACGACAAAATAATAACAAATAAACAAGAAAACAAAGTTTGGGTTTTAAACAGAGGACGAAAATGTTTGGACAAAGTAAATATTAAATTAATATTTATAAATTTAATAAGCAGCTACTTACTGCAGTCCGGCCAGGCTTTGTTCAGCATGTGCAATGTGCATGTCGTTCTTATGCTTATGTTTTATTCTTTATTCTTAGCGTA
Source organism: Euclidia mi (assembly GCA_944739405.2). Taxonomy (NCBI): domain Eukaryota; kingdom Metazoa; phylum Arthropoda; class Insecta; order Lepidoptera; family Erebidae; genus Euclidia; species Euclidia mi. The sequence goes on along the minus strand of OX123188.2, from coordinate 7,425,903 downwards.
CATGTGGGCGGTCGCAAATCGGATTTGTGTATTTGCAGACTTTGAATCGGACCGCCGCGCTGCGCTGCCTGTTTAACTCGTATCGCTTTATTCGCTTCACATGTCCGATTAATACTCTGAGTTATGAAATAAGAAAGATGTGCATTTTTCATATCTGCATTTACAAGAGAATTGTGCTCGGTATGTTTGTTTTGAAGTTAAGGAGAATGAGTAGTCGTTGGTATTTGCATTTTAAAAACTCAATAGTTTTCTTTTTAACTATAGAGTAAGTCTGACTATGACTTCGCCTGGTTTAAGGCGATGGATGAATGATTGTATAAGAAAAAAAATATTTGGTCCGGAATCTGTCTGTATGTCCAGATTTGCTGGAAAAACATCGTCACTGTTCGTCCATGATTGCATGACTAAGTCGGCCTCATGGATAACCTTTTCCAATTTAAGAATTCTAAAAGGAATGCAACTTTTATATCCATCCATTTAGTCCACCTATCTTCGTTTTGATACTGAAAATTTCGTGACGGAAAAATCCAATCAGAGTTTGATACAGCGTTTCTAGTTGAGATACCCATTTGATAAATGGATGCTCAAACAACGTAGCCGTAGTGACGCATATTTTGTGCATACATTCAAAAGCCTACTCCAGTTCTATAGTGGAGGCTTAAGCTGGTATGAAGGAGCACTTTGTCCGACACGAATCGTTATAGGTTTGGAAATATTACTAGAAATATGATTTAAAGGTTCTAGTTAGACTATTCTAACATTCTTGTTAGACGTTTCCACCAAATATAGAAAAGAAACAAGTAATTATGAAGCAAGGGCACTTGCATGGTTTATTTGTTGGGGAAATAAATGCCACGGATACCATATATAATTATATCAAAATCTACCAAACATCAAATAAAACAATCGCAGATTTAATCGCATGAAAGCATTAATTTCCGATAAACGTATGATGTATTAAAAACTGTTTCATTCATATTTCAAGTGCTTTGGTATGTGAAATACGAGTCAATAAATTTCGCGTATTTTAGAACGCGCGTTTTTCACAATAATTTAAATTACCTGAAAGCCTCCGTTTTTGTAGTTCATGAAACATAAAAAGAAATACTTTTTGACGCATTATGTTAAAATAAAATAACTCTTTATTATGTTGTTAACTTTTCAGGTGCATACGAAACGTATTTTCTTTCAATCGGAGAAAAAGGAAATGAACATGAAATATTCAGTAAAGTTAATAAGGGTTTTAAGTATGAGAGAGTAAAATTAAAAACATGGTAGCTTTTGTTTTTATTGGTATACGTAGCGATCGAAATTATTCGACGATATTGTAGTCAATTTATAGCATTATAGAATCATCATACAGCATTAGGAGTCCTAAGCTGCCGGCCTCTCTTAATATGCCTTAGAATTGAACTTCTAATACGAAAGATTGGCTTACGATAACGCTGGACAGCAGCTTGGTGTCAACAGCAACGTGGTGATAAAAGCAACAATAGAAAATGTTTATATTATGATAGTATTATAAAAAAATATTATTATAAAAAGACAACACCCGCACTAGGAATAAATCCTGTGTCGCGGGGGACTTTACAAACATACAACCAACGGACATAATGAACACCCAGACTAAAGACAACAATTTAGTACCAACAAAGCAATCTCAGATGTTTGAATCATTCATTAAAATACTTCCAGAGCTTGTCTTCGCCCATTAAACGCATTATTTACATAAACACCCTATTGAACAATCCTATAATAGCAACAAACACTCAGCCAAATCGAGTTCCTCTCACTGAAACAATAACTGGCGAGCCCATTTCAATATGCAAGTTTGGAAACCAATATTAAAAACAATAAACAAAAACTACTACACACTTCTGGCAGCCAGATACAGCCCTAAAAATTTACGAACGGTCCCTTTCTACGTTAAACTTTACGTGGTACGAGTTTCGTTATGAAAAATTTTCGCCTTCTACCCGAAATTGTCAGTAGTTCGAAGTAATTTTGAGAATTATTTTTTCGATCGTTTTGTTTTGTTAAAGTTTCTCGAGCGGTTATTAAAGTCGGGAATTTCATATAGGAAAATTTTATCTGCGATGGTTGGATGTAACGGGTCTTACTTTCTGGTTTGGATTAGGAACGGTTTCAGTCTAGATATTCTTCCCGGTGGGGAGCGACAAGGTGTGCTAACCGCGGGTCACGTGGGGCCGCTCTTACGGTATGTCGACGGACACCGCGGTAGCTGTGGTGGGTAAATTCTGGCCGCGTGTAGGGAAGAGTCACACACCTGGAACCACCAGCCAAGAGGTGGAAAATTAGATCGTGATTAAAGAAATTATGTCTGGATAATTTCAAAGAGATTCTCAAATTGTTACTGTTTTATGTTCAAAAGATATCATGTTATTATAGAAAAGTTTATTTTAGGCAACTTGGCTTGATTTTAGATTCTAAGAATTGTCTAATTAAATTAATTGGGAATTATAAAGGGAAAATGTTCTGCGTTCGAGAAAAGACCTTACTTTAGAAATTAATTACTCGAGCAAACAAATAGTCTGCGAGCAACGGGCGAACTGTTATTGTACACATATAAAACGTGGTTCGTTTATATAATACCTCATACTAGTATTATAGTTCGTAATAAAAAAAAAATAGTAGTAGGAAGTATGTTGTCTGACCCTATTCCTAACCCCTGATGCAAACGTAGGATTATCATAAATGAGATGATTATATCTCTTATCTATCTATTAAATAACTGACAGACACGTTCTAATACATTACTAGATATAAAAACGCACTGGTCAGTTATCCTTTTTATAGCCATCACAGGATTTTGTTGAATCTCACCATAATCAGTGATATCATATTGTGGGATTATAATCTAATAGCTAGGTATTTCGATGATGACAGGAACTAGAAATTAAAATTTTATTTATCGCATGCCACCTTGGCAAAATCGGAGAACAACTTGATTCGTTGATTCCAGCCGTCGTGAAGATCTTTGCCACTCATTATTACAAGTCGGCACCCTTGTAAGTATATACTGACATAGGTCTAAGCCATGGAATATCGCTGTCCCTTTGGATCGCAGCGATCAGACGGCAGTGGCTCTGTGTGTATATTCTGTCAAAAAAAGTAGATTAATTTATTTGCAAAGAAAATTAAACTATTACTAGGTATTAAGTACCTAACAAATAAAAACCAGTACATAGAAAAGGCAAAGAAATTTTTTAAAGGGCGTCATAGAAATCCTCCACATCGCCATCTATTGGGAGCGTGCCCAGAATGCTGGCAGCATTACCACGTTGTATGGCAATGCTGATCTTTTGTGCCAAATACAGGCCAGCCTTCTGGTCACGCGAGGCGTCAAACAATCTCTTTGAGAGATCTCTAAGAGATCTGGGCACTTGGACTCCATGGTCCTAACGTTTCGACTCCAAACGGTTCATACACATAATCCCCTACTAGGCTTATGTATGTATGTGTCAAAGTGGGTTAGACTATGGCAGACCTCCGGCTAGAGGCAAGTTTTGAATGCACCCGGTATATGTCTAGGATGATGATGTTAAGAACGAGACATCGGACAATTTGGCTTCTAAGATTTTATAACTTAGTTTCGAACAAGCGTTTTTAGCAAGTTCCAAGTTGTAAATACGATGAATCAACAAATAAAATCGAAAGCTTATTAAACGTTACTCTTACATGAATGTCGAGTGGACCGGTCGGTACAAATATAAGCTAAAATAATCTGGCCAACAAAATAAGCCGCTTGTTGGTCCGTGAACTGTTCGCTATCGAGACAGCTCTGTTTGTTGCGATGACGGCTCACGGTAGCTAGTTGTTTATTAAATATTATGTTTTAGAAACATGTTTGGTGAATTGTATGAGTGAACTAAGTAGGCAGGAGGAAGCAGGAAAAATATTTTTGGAAACATATTTACTACTTCATTGGCCTAGTTGTTAACATCTGTGGGTATAGGATAATTTATTATTATTTTATACGCATTACTACAAAATTAAATTTTTTGGCCGCATTGTCTGCCTGCTACGAACGTGTATGAACGCGACTATAAAACTACTGAACGAGTTCTTTTTAGGTTTTTATGAAGTGTGGTTTAGGGGTATAAATCATGTGGGCGAAACAGCGAGCGCAGTTTACTGTATTTTGTTGCAGAGAATTAATTTAGGAATGTTAGATTTATCCAGAATATTACCACAGATTATTTGTGCAATGGCTAATCTTATACTAATACATAAAGCTGAAGAATTTGTTTGTTTGTTTGGTTGAACGCGCTAATCTCAGGAACTACTGTCCGATTGAAAAATTCTTTCAGTGTTAGATAGCCCATTTATTCAGGACGGCTATAGGCTATATAATATCGCGCTATAAGCGACGGAAGCGGAGCAGTAGCCTTAAATAACGCGGGTGTAACCGCGGGCATCCTCTAGTAAATTTATAATTAAAGACTAACCTTCACCCACCCCAATTTGACAGCGTTTGAGTCAATGATTTAAGTTTGCACCGTGAAGAAAAACAAAGAAGTAGGTAGTAACCCCTGTATTAATAGACATCACAATTATGGTTTATGGTAACCAATATTTCACTTTTGTCTATTTTACGTTCAAGAGAGCGTCATATTGTTAATGCAGTAAGGATTCTTATCTGAGCCGTCTATACGAGGGGTCCAACCAGGTGGAAATGAATTATGAGATGTTCCCAAAGATTATAGACTTCTGCTTCACGAAAAGTGATCGTATTTTTGGCATAAATTAAATTCTTGACGGCGCAAGATAAGATTGATCGTGAATTGTGATTACGATCAAAAGATAATTTAAACTCGACTGCATGCATTTTGCAGTGATTAAAAGTCGAGTACCTGTACGATTTTCGGTTTTTCTTCTAAAAATAAATACATGCAGAACAGTCCGGCTTTGTGTATGTTTGTTAAAGATTGTTGTTATTAATTAAAACAACATTTTATTATAAATTTTCACCTAGCACCCGACATGTTACTACTGCAGAAGAACTATTACTACTTAATAAATAAATGAATAAATAATTTCAGATATAGCTGCATCACAATCAGATTAACAGTATGATGGGAATTTATTAGTAACACAAAATAATAACAAATAAACAAGAAAACAAAGTTTGGGTTTTAAACAGAGGATGAAAATGTTTGGACAAAGTAAATATTAAATTAATATTTATAAATTTAATAAGCAGCTACTTACTGCAGTCCGGCCAGGCTTTGCTCAGCATGTGCAATGTGCATGTCGTTCTTTTGCTTATGTTTTTATTCTTTATTCTTAGCGTACATGTGGGCGGTCGCAAATCGGATTTATGTATTTGCAGACTTTGAATCGGACCGCCGCGCTGCGCTGCCTGTTTAACTCGTATCGCTTTGTTCGCTTCACATGTCCGATTAATACTCTGAGTTATGAAATAAGAAAAATGTGCATTTTTCATATCTGCATTTACAAGAGAATTGTGCTTGTTATGTTTGGTTTGAAGTTAAAGAGAATGAGCAGTCGTTGGTATTTGCTTTTTAAAACTCAATAGTTTTCTTTTTAACTATAGAGTAAGTCTGACTATGACTTCGCCTGGTTTAAGGCGATGGATTAATTATTGTACAAGAAAAAAAATGGTTCGGAATCTGTCGGTCTGTCCAGATTTGCTGGAAAAGCATCGTCACTGTTCCTCGATGGTTGCATTACCAAGTCCGCCTCATGGATGACCTTTTCCAATTTAAAAATTCTAAAATAAATGCAACTTTTATATTCATCCATTTAGTCCACCTATCTTCGTTTTAATACTGAGAATTTCGTGACGGAAAAATCCAATCAGAGTTTGATACAGCGTTTCTAGTTGAGGTACCCATTTGATAAATGGATGCTCAAACAACGTAGCCGTAGTGACGCATATTTTGTGCATACATTCAAAAGCCTACTCCAGTTCTATAGTGGAGGCTTAAGCTGGTATGAAGGAGCACTCAATCCGACACTAATCATTGTAGGTTTGGAAATATTACTAGAAAACGTTAGTACTATTAATTATTCTGTGCTAGAAATATGATTTAAAGGTTCTAGTTAGACTATTCTAACATTCTTGTTAGACTTTTCCACCAAATATAGAAAATAAACAAGTAATTATGAAGCAAGGGCACTTGCATGGTTTATTTGTTGGAGAAATAAATGCCACGGATACCATATATAATTATATCAACATCTACCAAACATCAAAACAAAACAATCGCAGATTTAATCGCATGAAAGCATTAATTTCCGATAAACGTATGATGTATTAAAAACTGTTTCATTCGTATATCAAGTGCTTTGGTATGTGAAATACGAGTCAATAAATTTCGCGTATTTTCGAACGCGCGTTTTTCACAATAATTTAAATTACCTGAAAGCCTCCGTTTTTGTAGTTCATGAAACATGAAAAGAAATACTTTTTGACGCATTATCTTAATATATAAAATCCTTGCGTTACTGACTGACTGACAGACAAGCTACAGCCGAAACTACTCGGTGCAAGAAGCTGAAATTTAGCATGTATGTTCCTTGGGGACCGTAGGGTTGCACTAAGACGGGATTTCCCGAAATACCCACGGGATCGGGCAAAACGGGAAATTCGAAAATATATGCGTGCGAAGCCGCTGGCGTCGACTAGTGTTAAAATAAAATAACTCTTTACTTTGTTGTTAACTTTTCAGGTGCATACGAAACGTATTTTCTTTCAATCGGAGAAAGAGTAAATGAACATGAAATATTTAGTAAAGTTAATAACGGTTTTGAGTATGAGAGAGTAAAATTAAAAACAACAAATTTATTGGTATACGTAGCGATCGAAATTATTCGACGATATTGTAGTCAATATAATAAAAATAAGTCAATAAAGCATTATAGAATCATCATACTGCATTAGGAGTCCTAAGCTGTCGGCCTCTCTTAATATGCCTTAGAATTGAACTTCTAATACAAAAGTTTGGCTTACGATAACGCTGGCCAGCAGCTTGGTGTCAACAGCAACGTGGTGATAAAAGCAACAATAGAAAATGTTTATATTATGATAGTATTATAAAAAAATATTATTATAAAAAGACAAATCCCGCACTAGGAATAAATCCTGTGTCGCGGGGGACTTTACAAACATACAACCAACGGACACAATGAACACCCAGACTCGAGACAACAATTTAGTACCAACAAAGCAATCTCAGATGTATGAATCGTTCGTTAAAATACTTCTAAAGCTTGTCCTCGCCCATTAAACGCATTATTTACATAAACACTCTATTGAACAATCCTGTAATAGCAACAAACACTCAGCCCTTTAAGCATAAATCGAGTTCCTCTTTCTGAAACGACAATAACTGGCGTGCTCATTTCAATATGCAAGTTTGGAAACCAATATTAAAAACAATAAACAAAAACTACTACACACTTCTGGCAGCCAGAAAGTGCCCTAAAAATTTACGAACGGTCCCTTTCTACGTTAAACTTTACGTGGTACGAGTTTGGTTATAAAAAATTTCGTCTTCTACCCGAAATTGTCAGTGGCTCGAAGTAATTTTGGGTATTATTTTTTCGATCGTTTTGTTTTGTTAAAGTTTCTCGAGCGGATATAAAAGTCGAGAATTTATTATAGGAAAATTTAATCTGCCATGGATGGTAATAAGAAAGAAAGTAGTACGAAAGTACACCATGGATTGTAGTACAAAAGTACACCACAGTCCAGCTGTGGTGTACTTTCTGGCTTGGATTAGGAGCAGATATTCTTCCCGGTACGGTAGCGGCAAGGTGTGCTAACCGCGAGTCACGTGGGGCCGCTCTTACGGTATGCTGACGCACACCGCGGCCGCTTTGGTGGCTAAACTCTGACCGAGGTGGAAAATGAGACCGTGACAAAAAAACAACAGACAGCACATTTTAATCAATATTGTGAGCGAGTGAAGGATAAAGTGGAATAATAGCATAGGAAGACAAACGAACAAGCGGGTCACCTGATGGTAAGTAATCACCACCGCCAATAGACACCTGCAATGCCCGATCACAAGTGCGTTGCTTACCTTTTAAAAAAGAATATGCTCGCTTTTTATGTCCTAATTAAAATATTGATCGCACCGCTAATAAGGTTTCACTATTGTCTACCTTAAATGTTGCACTTAGAAGGAAACTAGATAAACTCAGGACTCAGGTAGATCAGGCCAACATAAAAACGGCAACGCAGCTTATTATATTTTAATTTAAATATTCTGTAATTATTGTTCAGTCTTTTATCTTTTCATTCAAGCATTTATCGTTCTTTATTTAAAAACTAAAGAAGAAACCTCTTTGCACACAAACATTTTACTCTGTTTTCTTTTTAATTAACCTCGCTGTTTAAAATATAGTTTATTATTCCATTGTCAGACAATTTATATTCTAATTAACACGATTTTAATTTTATCTAGACCGCGTTTGAATTATGCATCACTTTGAGTTTGAAATGGAACTGAAATGCTATTTGGAATATTCTTGATACTAAAAGCATTTTACAATTTCAAAATTTTAGAACTAATGTAATAATGATATAGTCATCCCACTTCGTTTTATAAAATCTCCTTTGCATAACAAAGAAGAATCTAAAGCTCTATTACGTATGTAAGTAAATTTTAGCTTATTTAACTGGCTATAGCTACACACTTGGCCGTTTGCCACATACCTTTATATGACTATAGATTATTTTCGTCCACTGCTGGACGTAGGCCACTCCAAGGTTACTCAGTCCTATCTTATGAAGTCCCACGCTATTAAGGAGTTTCATGAAACATTACATTAGAATCGAAACATACCTGGCGAAATGTGGGTGTGTAATACACCTCTATTCGGGGATTAGGGCGTATTGTTGAATTATTAATTTACATAATAAAACTTAGCCAATTTCGTCTTTTCCTCACAGTTAATACCACAAAAACCAACGGAGTCTATTATTATAACACAATGCCTACACGAAATTGTGGCTCGGCTGTTTCAAAGGAGCAGTTAGAACATTGATCAGACTGCCCCTCTCTTGGCAAGACGAGATAAGACCAGAACTTTTACTATATAATTTCGATTGAGATAAGCGATGAGATGCTTTAACGTCTTTGTCACATGGTTGCTTAGCAACGCTGGGGTACATTGTTTTCAGATTTAATATCAGTATAAGTAATATAGTTAGTCGGTCAGATTATTTCAGATTTGTATCTGGAGTCTTTTGGCCTCGTTATAGTAAAATAAGAATATGAAAATAATTTATCCTTTGCGTAAGTAAAAGTTCAAAGGATTTAATTGCAGAGAAAAGAGCGGATGTACTTGCAAATAGGTTTTCAATGTGTTTTAATTTAAAATATTGCGTCATCGTTTTAAGTTTTGATGGCATAAGGTTATACTGCAGTGAAAAAGCAACAAACAGTAAATAAAGAATGAAAAAATTCGATGTCTGTAACTGCGTACATACTTTTAGCATTTAACAATATATATAGTCTAAGATTTATTTACTGGTCCTTGTTGTCACACTTTCATAAAAGGAACAAAGCATCAAACGTTGTCGTTTCGATAAAAATATTTTATTGAAGAAAACACAATCGAGCCGACTTGACATTTCCACGAAGAGTAAACGCAAAACAAGTTCAAATATAAAAACTCATTCACCATGATGTCTGAGAAATGTATTATTCTATGTAATTATGATAAAAATATTGTTTAAATGTATGCTATGTGACTTTTGTGATAAACAGCGAGTCAAGTGCGTTTCCCCAGTATTTATTCTACTTATAGAATCAAGACTACAATCTCCAATTGAGCACCCTTCCCAACCCGGAACCCACAGCAGAAACTTACATCACTGGAAAGACGCACAAAAAACATTGTAAAGAAACTGAAAAGTGAACTCATTCTCAAAGTTGAGCTTATCTGCACGAACTTCTCTGGACTTTTTTGTTACGTAAACATGTCGGTTTAACGTTTTATCAGTACTCGATGTCCGTTCTACTAAAACTCTTCAATATTCAAAGTACATATTCCGAATGAGGGGGATGGAAACACTATAAGAAAGTTGCCTAAGTTAAGGCCCAGTCAGGTGTTTGGGAAAACGTTTTTGCCTTCGAAATTGCCGTGTATAATATAAGTATTATATTGATCGCGGTTTCGCTTTGAGGGTGTATAAGTAGTGTGAAAATGGTGGCTTGTTTTGCCCGGATAGGTACTTTTTTAAATAGAATATTTTAGGGATGAACAAGCGTGATAATAATGGTACATGAACTCGTTTTAGGGTTCCGTTTAGGCATCTCTTTCTTTACCCATCTCCAAAGTTGAAACTTCTTTGTTACGTGACACATAATCTACAATCTTGAATCTATTTATAATTAAAAACAATATTATATATATAGTCCATTTTTTTTAAATATTTAATTCTACGAATAAAAGGAGCGAATCTCTACATAATAATCATGGTAACAAATTTAAAACGGAACATACGATGCTCAATTCCTTATTTTTCGTTTATGGAAGTATGTTAGTTCGCTCGTAGTTTAAATGCGTAAAATAGAGGTTCAGACTTTTCTATCTTTACTTTTTTGAAATAGCTAGCATAAGCTTATTCAAAAATTCACACAAGATTTCATAAGAAAGATATAGTAAAATGTATAACTAAGATATTTACAATATGAATCAAACTGAAAAATGACACCAACTTAAATTACAAATCGTAAACACTGATAACCAAGCAATACTTTTTATAAGAATATCACAATAATAGGTTCGTGTAAACCGTCACATAAACAGAATACTCAAAAGAAAATGACCGCGGGTGTAACTTACTAGCATTCATGTTTTACAACGAGAGCAGTGCCCTTAACTTTTTCAGCGTCCGGTGGTCAGCCTTTTCTATTTTTTACTGACAAACTCGCTGCGTACAAATTGAAACGTCTCATAGCTTTGAATATGGCTAATTTAGTGGACTACCCTGTGGACGGATTTTCCGTTTTTCCTAAAAGTTTTATGTCTAAAAGTTACTGGAATGAAATTGTCAGGATGCCTGAATTTTGGCGGGAATTTCTTTCATATTCCGTTGTGAAAAATAAGCGTTTGTTTGTTGTCATGGGTTTCGTATGAACAAAATGTAATATGTTTATGTGAGTCAAAGTATGACGGCGACAGTTAATGGAGTTTTTTATTTGGTTTTAGAATGGGATTTATTACCTTCTGTCTGATGTATTAAACGCCTGCTATTTAAATAAAGAGATTATATTAATATGGTCAGCGTTCTGAATGTTACATGTGTTTTAAGTTATGTTGTTGAAAGGGCTTGATTGGTAGAATACTATGAAAAAGCCAAGATTGCTGCCGCCAAAAAATGATTATTTTCGTCCACCACTGGACGTAGGCCTCTCCAAGGTTACTCAGTGCTATCTTATGAAGTCCCACGCTATTTAGGAGTTTCATGAAATATTACATTAGAACCGAAACATAACTGGCGAAGTGTGGGTGTGTAATACACCTCTAGTCTGCTTACCCATTCGGGGATTAGGGCGTTAAGTTATGTTGTTGAAATATTATTTATATAATAAAACTTAGCCATTTTCGGCTTTTCCTCACAGTTAATATCACAAAAACCAACGGAGTCTATTATTATAACACAATGCCTACACGAAATTGTGGCTCGGCTGTTTCAAAGGAGCAGTTAGAACATTGATCAGACTGCCCCCTTCTTGGCAAGACGAGATAAGACCAGAACTTTTACTTTATAATTTCGATTGACATAAGCGATGAGTAGCTTTAACGTCTTTGTTACTTGGTTGCTTAGCAACGCTGTGGTACATTGTTTTCAGATTTAATATCAGTAGAAGTAATATAGTTGGTCTGGCAGATTATTTCAGATTTGTATCAGAAACCTTTTAGCCGCGTTGTAGTAAAATAAGAATACGAAAATAGTAAGTTGCTGTATTTATCCTTTGCGTAAGTAAAAGTTCGAAGGATTTAATTGCAGAGAAAAGAGCGGATATACTTATATGTTTTAATTTCAAATATTGCGCCATCGTTTTAAGTTTTGATGGCATAAGGTTATACTGCAGTGAAAAAGCAACAAAAAGTAAATATTATTATTATTTATTATTATAGACTCATGCCTGTATCCCCGAAGGGGTAGGCAGAGGTGTAATATTACACCCACATTTCGCCATGAATTTTTAGTAAAAAGTTCGATGTCTATAACTAAGTACATACTTTAGCATTTACTTGTCCTTGTTGTCACGCTTTAATAAAAGGAACAAAGCGTCAAACTTTGTCTTTTCGATAAAAAATGTTTTATTGAAGAAAATACAATCTAGCCGACTTGACATTTCCACGAAGAGTTCAAGACAAGTTCAAATATAAATAGGGTAGAACCGGGTAATACCGGTCAATACAAAATCTCCCAAATCACTGCGTTCCGACGCACGCACACATACATAGCGAGTGGCGTGATGTTGACGCGCGCCAACGCTCTGGTCCCCGCTTCATTCCGCAGCTGACATCTTGGATGAATGAACGTCGATTGTTTTTGCGCCTAGTTGATGTAAAATTTCGTGATAAAACAATAAGAGGTGAGTGTTTATAATTTTACGTTTCCTACATTGTTACCTAGGATTATTGCACCATAATGACTTAGCATTCAGAGTGATAATCGTTTTTTAACTTATTTGGTAAGGTTTTCTATCTATATTTTTTCTTTACAGAAATGTTTCTAGTCGGGCAATGCCGGTCATGCTGACCGGTATTAACCGCATGTAAAATTGGTATACATGACTATAATATATGTTAATATTAATGTATTTTTATTATTTCAGAATGCCTAAAAGAAGAAGCCAACCAATTTCAAAGGCTTCGTGAAGCCAAGAGCAACTACACAGGGGTGTCAGACTAGTGGATGTGATAGAACCAGTCTCAGCAAATAATGCAACAACGATTTCCACATTTGAGCAGCTGCCTAACATTTATGACAACCCCGTTCCTTCTACTTCAGGTGTTGGTAAAACTATCACTGTTAAGGATCTTTAGCCACTACCAAATAAGCCGAGAGACAAGAAAATAAACATAGGTACTATCTCGCAAACAGCACGCAACAATCTTAACAGGAACTCCTAACAAACAAGCTTTGGTCGAGAAAAAAAACAGAAAAATTACAAAACTTCAAAGCCTCGAACACCGACGACGAGTTGCTGCTTTATCGGTATTTTACCGTATATATTTCGGAGAGTGTGCAGCAGAACTGCACGATTTAATCCTCTCATCCCCTTTCCACTATCGGACAGCCAGACGCACTGCCCAGCGCCATCGTTACATGGTCGATATTCCAACCATACGTACAAAACGTTTTGCTTCCTCGTTCATCATGCGCGCTGCAAAACAATATATGGAACTCCCTGCCAGAATCTGTGTTTCCCGATCAGTACAATTTGGGTGTCTTCAAGACGCGAGTGAATAGGCATCTTCTAGGTAAGCGTGCTACATCCTAGATCGCATCATTGCTTACCATCAGGCAAGATAGTGGTCAAACGCGAACCTATATTTACAAAAAAAAAAAAAGAGAAGAAAAAGCCAACTCTTCAAATAAAAACTGAAATAAAGACAGTTAAAAGAAAAGGAAAATCAATGGAAGTGAAAAAAGCTAAAAAGAGAGTGCTTCAAGATAAAAACAAACGTAATGAGAGTACGTCAGACTCGATGAAGACACCGATGCTGACGAGGACTACGAAAACAAAATGTATAATTTGCGATGATTATGGGCGTAATATGGAGCTCTGGTATATGCTGTAGGGTCTCAAGGCACACGCTGAGTGCTCTGGTTATGACTCTCTTGAGGGTTACATTAGCGACTTATGCCTGAACAAAGCTTAAGTCTGAGAATGTAATGGTGAGCTTGAGAATGTTAAGGTTCCTAATACCAGTCAAATTAGATTTTTTTTAAATGCTGATTATGCCAAAGTTGTATTAATTATTGATCTCAAATAATGTGATTTTGTTAGAAGAATACCTATAGTTTGATTATTAAAAGAATTAAATAAAGAAATGTTTATTATTATCTGATTTGTGATTATTTCGCCTTAAGTGACCGGTAATCCCCATTCTTACCCTACTCATTTACGACGATATCTGAGAAATGTATTATTCTATGTAATTATTATAAAAATATTGTTTAAATGTATTCTATGTAACTTGTGATAGACAGCGAGTCAAGTGCGTTTCCCCAGTATTTATTCTACTAATGGAATCAAGACTACAATCTCCAATTGAGCACCCTTCCTAACCCGGAACCCACAGTAGAAACATACATCACTCGAAAGACGCACAAAAAGCATTGTAAAGAAACTCAAAAGCGAACTCATTCTCAAAGTTGAGCTTATCTGCACGAAGTTCTGTGAACTTTTCTGTTACGTAAACATGTCGGTTTAACGTTTTATCAGTACTCGATGTCCGATCTACTAAAACTCTTCAATATTCAAAGTACATATTACGAATGAGGGGGATGGAAACACTATAAGAAAGTTGCCTAAGTTAAGGCTCAGTCAGGTGTTTGGGAAAACGTTTTTGCCTTCGAAATTGCCGTGTATAATATAAGTATTATATTGATCGCGGTTTCGCTTTGAGGGTGTATAAGTAGTGTGAAAACGGTGGCTTGTTTTGCCCGGATAGGTACTTTTTTAAATAGAATATTTTAGAGATGAACAAGCGTGATAATCATGGTACGTGGGTTCGTTTTAGGGTTCCGTACCTCAGAAAGTAAACCTGAATCTTTATGGCATCTCTTTTCTTTGTGACACATAATCTACGATCTTGAATCATCCGTTAGTTGAAAACAATCCTGTCGAGTTTAATTTTGTTTTAAATCTTTAACTCTATATATAAAAATGCGAAACTGTAAACAGTTTCGCATTATATTGCATAATGTGAAACTGTAAACAGTTTCGCATTATAATATCAAATTTAAAACGGAACACTCGGTGTTCAATTCCTATTTTTTTATGGAAATATTTTCTATCGCTTTGGGTTCAGACTTTTCTATTTAAGTTGTTTTCAAAATAGATTACTTTTGTTCATTAACAAATAAGATAAACCTATTTCAACATATTTTTTCCTAAACTTAACACAAGATTTATTAAATTAAGAAGAGATTTATTAAATTAAATCAAGAATTATTAAAACACATTGTGTTTTAATGGATAACATTATATTGATTTTATTAATTGCAAATGCTTTTTTACCCAAAAAACAGAAATACAAAAGACTTATTCGACTAAATATAAACACACGTAATAAAGTCATTCAGAAAAAAGCGAAATGTTTTTTTTCAAGAGATTTTATAGAGAATTTTATTAGTTAATCGTTTACAACCTTTTAAAAAATCTGGGATTGATGTAGCCATTAATTTCGTGGTTCCTTTCCAAGCAAATTTTTATAAGACCATTATTCGGGAATGGTTTTAATGAAAATAAGGCCTTATAGTATTAACCTGTGCTAAACTGAAGCAAGTAATGCTTATATAAGAGGATAGATATTTACTTCAAATTTAGAAAATGTGCCTTTTGTTGGGAAAAGTGAGATTACGATTTAGAAAATGGCGTTATACTTTGCCCTGTAGTATAAGGTTATTTTTATCTGTGACTGAGCCAAATTTTGAAATATTCTTGATACTGAAAGCATTTTACAATTTCAACATTTAAGAACTAATATTATAAAGATATAGTCATCCCACATCGTTTAATTTAATCTCCTTTGCATAACAAAGAAGAATCTAAAGTTCTATTACATATCTAAGTAAATTGCAGCTTATTTAACTGGCTATAGCTTCACACTTGGCCGTTTGCCACATACCTATATATGACTATAGATTATTTTCGTCCACTGCTGGACGTAGCCGTCTCCAAGGTTACTCAGTCCTATCTTATGAAGTCCCACGCTACTTAGGAGTTTCATGAAATATTACATTAGAACCGAAACATAACTTGCCAAGTGTGGGTGTGTAATACACCTCTAGTCTGCTTACTCATTCGGGGATTAGGGCGTTAAGTTATGTTGTTGAAATATTATTTATATAATAAAACTTCGCCAATTTCGTCTTTTCCTCACAGTTAATATCACAAAAACCAACGGAGTCTATTAATATAACACAATGCCTACACGAAATTGTGGCTCGGCTGTTTCAAAGGAGCAGTTAGAACATTGATCAGACTGCCCCTCTCTTGGCAAGACGAGATAAGACCAGAACTTTTACTATATAATTTCGATTGAGATAAGCGATGAGTAGCTTTAACGTCTTTGTTACTTGGTTGCTTAGCAACGCTGTGGTACATTGTTTTCAGATTAAATATCAGTAGAAGTAATATAGTTAGTCTGTCAGATTATTTCAGATTTGTATTTGGAGTCTTTTGGCCTCGTTATAGTTAAATAATAATATGAAAATAGTAAGTTGCTGTATTTATCCTTTGCGTAAGTAAGGTAAGGAAAGACAAAAAAGGTTAAGGCAAATAGGTTTTCAATATGTTTTAATTTAAAATATTGCGCCATCGTTTTAAGTTTTGATGGCATAAGGATAAACAGGTTATACTGCAGTGAAACAGACAAACAGTAAATATTATAATTATGCCTGTATCCCCGAAGGAGTAGGCAGAGGTGTAATATTACACCCACATTTCACCATGAATTTTTAGTTAATAAAGAATTAAAAATTCGATGTCTGTAACTGAGTAGGTACATACTTTAGCATTTATTTCCTGGTCCTTGTTGTCACACTTTCAAGGAACAAAGAATCAAACTTTGTCGTTTCGATAAAAAAAAAATATTGAAGAAAACACAATCTAGTCGACTTGACATTTCCACGAAGAGTTCAAGACAAGTTCAAATATAAATAGGTACTCATTTACCACGATATCTGAGAAATGTATTATTCTATGTTATAATTATAAAAATATTGTTTAAATGTATGCTATGTAACTTTTGTGATAAATAGCGAGTCAAGTGCGTTTCCCCAGTATTTATTCTACTTATAGAATCAAGACTACCATGTCCAATTGAGCATTCTTCCCAGCCCGGAACCCACAGTAGAAACTTACACCACTCGAAAGACGCACAAAAACATTGTAAAAAACTCAAAAGTGAACTCATTCTCAAAGTTGAGCTTATCTGCACAAAATTCTGTGAATTTTTCTGTTACGTAAACATGTCGGTTTAACGTTTTATCAGTACTCGATGTCCGTTCTACTAAAACTCTTCAATATTCAAAGTACATATTCCGAATGAGGGGGATGGAAACACTATAAGAAAGTTGCCTAAGTTAAGGCTCAGTCAGGTGTTTGGGAAAACGTTTTTGCCTTCGAAATTGCCGTGTATAATAAAAGTATTATACTGATCGCGGTTTCGCTTTGAGGGTGTATAAGTAGTGTGAAAATGTGAGCTTGTTTTGCCCGGATAGGTACTTTTTTAAATAGAATATTTTAGGGATGAACAAGCGTGATAATAATGGTACGTGGGTTCGTTTTAGGGTTCCGTACCTCAGAAGGTAATTCTCAATCTTTATGGCATCTCTTTCTTTACCCATCTCCAAAGTTGAAACTTCTTTGTTACAAACATTGTCTCACGCCTATATCCCCGAAGAGGTGAGCAGAGGTATATTGCTACACCCACTTTTCGCCAGATTTATTTTAGTCCCACGTAATAGGGGGCGAGCCTATTGCCGTACCGGGCACATTACCAGACTCCGAGTTGATACTGAGAATTTCCTAACGAAAAAACCCAATAACAGTTTGCCCGACCCGGGGATCGAACCCGAGACCTCCCACGCACACATTTATCCCGCGAGACCAACGAGGCAGACTTCTTTGTTGTGACACATAATCTACGATCTTGAATCTATCTATAATTAAAAACAATATAGTCCATTTTTATTAAGTGTAAAATATTTAATTCTACGAATAAAAGGAGCGAATCTCTACATAATTATCATGGTAACAAATTTTGAGCGGAAGACACGATGCTCAATTCCTTATTTTTCGTTTATGGAAGTATGTTAGTTCGCTCTTAGTTTAAATGCGTAAAATAGGGGTTCAGACTTTTCTATCTTAACTTTTTTGGAGTAGCTTGCATAAGCTTATTCAAAAATTCACACAAGATTACATAATAAAGATATGCGTTGTATAATGTATAACAAAGAAAGAATCAAACTGAAAAATTACACCAACTTAAATTACAAATCGTAAACACTGATAACCAAGCAACAAGAATATCAAAATAATAGGTTCGTGTAAACCGTCACATAAACAGAACACTCAAAAGAAAATGACCGCGGGTGGAAATTATAGGCATTCATGTTTTACAACGAGAGCAGAACTCTTAACTTTTTCAGCGTCCGGTGGTCAGCCTTTTCTATTTTTTACTGACAAACTCGCTGCGTACAAATTGAAACGTCTCATAGCTTTGAATATGGCTAATTTAGTGGACTACCCTGTGGCCGGATTTTCCGTTTTTCCTAAAAGTTTTATGTTTAAAAGTTACTGGAATGAAATTGTCAGGATGCCTGAATGTTGGCGGGCATTTCTTTGATATTCCGTTGTGATGAATGGGCTTGGTTTGAGAGAAAAAGAGGCGTTTGTTTGTTGTCATGCGTTTCGTACGAACAAAATGTTATATGTTTTTGTGAGTCAAAGTAAGACGGGGACAGTTTATGGATTTTTTATTTGGTTTTAGAATGGGATTTATTAGCGTTCTGAATTTTACATGTGTTTTAATGGATAAAATATATTAATTTTATTAATTGCAAATGCTTTTATACTTAAAAACAGAAATGCAAAAGACTTATTCGACTAAATATAAACTCACGTAATAAAGTCATTCGGAAAAAGGCGAAATGTTTTTTTTTCAAGAGATTTTATAGATAATTTTATTAGTAATTTTTCGTTAACAACCTTTTAAAAAATCCGGGATTGATGTAGCCATAAATTTTGTGGTTCCTTTCCAAGCAGATTTTTATAAGACTATTATTCGGGAATGGTTTTAATGAAAATAAGGCCCTTTAGTATTAACCTGTGCTAACCTGAAGCAAGTAATGCTTATATAAGAGAATAGATATTTACGTCAAATTTATAAAATGTACTTTTTGCTGAGAAAAGTGTGATTACGATTTAGAAAATGGCGTTATACTTTGCCCTGTAGTATAAGATTATTTTTATCTGTAACTGAGAGAAATTTTCCTTCGGTGGACTGTGCAATGTTAGTAAAATTTGATATTGGGGTGTTTATAAATAAGAGGATCAATGGAAGAACTTTCTGTAACGTGACGGTGGATTAGTCATTCTACCAAATAATTATTTTTGTTTCGATCGTTAAGTCGTAAAATGTATGGTAGAAGATTACGAGATCGCTACATTTCTTCGATTAATAAATCTGTTTATTTATCAAGAAATGTAGCGATCGAAAATATATTTTCAAATTATTTAGCTATTCGAATCAATTAGATTTTGAACTGTGCAATGGGCTAATAAAGTATTGCTTTAAAAATACTTCTCATTCATCCAAAATCAAAAGCTATAAGTTATTTTTTAGGGTTCCGTACCTAAAAGGTAAAAAACGGAACCCTATTACTAAGCCTCCGTCGTCTGTCTGTCTGTCTGTCTGTCTGTCTGTCTGTCTGTCTGTCTGTCTGTCTGTCTGTCTGTCTGTCTGTCTGTCACCAGGCTGTATCTCATAAACCATGACAGCTAGATAGCTGAAATTTTCACAAACTATGTATTTCGGTTGCCGCTATAACAACAAATACTAAAAATAAAAAAAAATAAAAATTAAGGGGGGGTCCCATACAAAAAACGTGTTTTTTTTCGTATATTTTGCTCAAAATTACTAACTGTTACAGGTAGACGCTTTAAATTTTTACAGAATATGTAGTTGTATATTACCTTTCAAAATAAATAATTAAATTTAAAAAAAGTAAATAATAAAGGGGGGCTCCCATACAACAAACGTAATTTTTAAGCAATTTGTTACTCGATCTTAATAAACAGGTAGAAACTTATAAAGTATTTAAGTATACATACAACGAACGTGATTTTCTTTTATAGATGATGGTACGGAACCCTTTGTGCGCGAGTCCGACTCGCACTTGCCCAATTTTTTGATTGCTCTGTCCCTCTAGGAACAGTTAAGTTATAACTTAAGGTATTCGTCAAGATTGTCATCATCCCACCTTGCACTCTATCCGGCTCATTTCAGTGTGCATAATTGGCAGTCTATTCTGTAGTTAACTTTATTTGACTGATAATGTCAGTCGTCTCGAGTCACTTCGAGCGACATTATTAATTTTGCGTAATTTGCATCTCGAGGAACAAGCGATTTGGCAATAAGGATGACAGTTTCATGTTAATGGTATAGTACCTACCTTGCTTTGTGGTAAGTTAGTAAACTGTGATATGGACCTTGAGGTGTAAGGGTGCTCAAAGTCTTAGAAGTTATTGGATTTTACAGCTTTAGCCTGCGTCGCAGCGCCTGGCAACGGATCAGCAACATTTTAATGAAAAATATACATGGAAGAAATTACAATTGTAACTATTTTGAAACTAATGAGGCCCTAATCGATTTTAAACTTTCGCGATTTGTATACATCATACAATATAATTTAGCGGGTCTTAATCGCGTTAACTTAACTTATTTAAGGTATAAATACCTATTTGTTTCCGACGTTTCGCTCGTCTTGCACCGAGCTTGGTCGCGGAGAGGCTGATGAGAGCTCAGCGCCGTCCTGTGGAAGTGCGGGTTTCGGCACCTACCCTCACTTGGTCTTTATTTAAGTTCGCCATGTCGGTACTCCGACACACTACACTAATGACGTCTACACACTGTTGAGATTTATCACTGCGGCGGTGTTTACATTTGCTGATGACTGGATTCCAAGTAGCCGATAATCTATATCCATCCTCCCGGTTGAAATTGTTATATTTCTTGATTTCTACCGCTTCACGTACTACCCTGGAGTAATAGTGACGATCGGTGGATAAGACTTGTGGTTGATGCAGTTCTATCCAGTGGTTTGGTCCAGACTCCAACAAATGCTCAGCTATCGCCGACTTATTAATATGTCGGTTTTTTACAGCTGCGATATGTTCTTTCACTCTTTCAGCGATTGTACGCTTAGTCTGCCCGATATATGAACTACCACAACTGCAATCGACTTTGTAGACGCCAGGTGTTTGGAGAGGAATGACATCCTTTGGGGTAAGCAGATTGTGTGCTATCTTAGAGAGCGGACTGTATACAGTATTTCTTGAGTACTGTTCCAACTTTGTCCGTCACTCCTTTTAGATACGGCATGTAAGCGGGTACTCTGCTTCCTTAAGGTTTAGGCTCATTCCTCTTCCGACGGAGTATGTTTTTCTTGTATCCGTTGCGCCTAAGTACCTCCCGCACATGTGACAGCTCACTATTTAATTGTTCAGGGTCACATAGGTCATACGCTCTGTTCACTAACGAGGACACAACGGAATCCAAGTGCCGCGGATGGTGGTGCGAGTTCGCGTTGTGATACCTGTCGGTGTGTGTCGGTTTCCTATACACAGTGTGTCCAAGGGTACCATTATCTCTCACTGTCACTTTAACGTCGAGAAAGGGTAACGATCCGTCTACCTCCATTTCGAAAGTGAATCGGATGTTCGGATGTATAGAGTTCAATTTGTCTGCGAATTGTTCTACGTCCTGCTTGTTGCCCTTCACGATGCAGAAAATATCGTTGACATAACTTTTCCATAGTTTCACATTTGACGCCTGCATGTCTATGGAATCCTCAAAGTGCTCCATCCAGATGTTGGCCATTACCGGTGCTATAGGGCTACCCATAGCCACTCCATCGATCTGGAGGTAATGCTGTCCACGATATAGTAAGTAGTTTCCATCCAAGCAATTCCTAAGTAGAACGATGTATTCGTTAGACAGACCGTTTTCCCTTAATTTTCTCTCTACGACGTCAAGGCAATCTTGAATAGGAACATTGGTGAATAGTGACTCGACATCAAAACTCACCATCACCTCTTCCGGTTCCCTTTTCATGCTCTTGATGATTTCAATAAAGTGGCGAGAGTCCTTTACGAAAGAGTGCGTCTTGCCTACTAACGGTTGTAGTACCTTGCTTATGTGTTTTGCAAACCATATGTAGGTGAATTTATTTGACTCACAATCGGTCGCAAAGGTACGTTAGTCTTATGTACTTTAGGTAATCTGTACATCTTAGGCGGCTGCACAATGTGAGGTTTATGTAACCTTTCAAATACCTCTTCCGTAAATAAGCTTTTATGGTCCCTAATTAAGGCTCGAATGCGTTTTGTCACTCTGGCGGTCGGGTTATATGACACAGCCCTATATACTAATGTGTCACTTAACCGATTCCTTATCTTACTGTCATAATCACAAGTATTCATTACCACAGTGGCGTTAACTTGTCGGCCTTTAGCACTAAAATATTCGTGTTGTCACGCAGCGTTTTTAGTGCTTGACGCTCTTCTGCAGTAGTATTGGGTTTAGGTGGCTTAGACTTACGTAAAATAACGGCAACATCCTGTCTAAGTGTATCCGCATCGTTAGATGGTAACTTGTTGCGCGTTATAACCTCTTCTATGCTACTTATGACGTTTTCATATGGAATCCGTTTAGGTGTCAAAGCATAATTTAATCCTTTCGCCAACACGCTTTGTGTAGCGCTATCAATAACCTGATCTGATAAATTGATAACCGTTTGCTGTTGGGTGGGGTATCCATTTCTGCCGGTTAACCTCTCACGATGGTTTATCAATTTATCAAACTTTTTCTTGTGCCGTTTTGTACGCAGATCATAAATGCGGCTCGATTGGTTATACGTTATACGGTCGCACAAGTTAAAGTCACTGTTTGAAAGCACTTCACTACACGCTGTATGCACTTTAAATAGGTCACACTGTACAACACCTAGCTCGTACCGACAATTGCGTATTAATTGTCTTAAAAGTCGAACACTGGCATTTTGTAGAATGCCTTCGGAATAAGGAATGACCTTGCGCGGTTTAATGCGCACTCCTATGGGTATCACTTCGTTGTCACGACACTTCGTTAAAAAACTAAGCGAAGTTTCTAAACATACTCGCTTTATCCGAAGACATTCAAATTGTTTAATTTTAATCACATATTCCGGCCCGTAGCGGTTTGTAATAATCGATTTTAAACTTTCGCGATTTGTATACATCATACAACATAATTTAGCGGGTCTTAATCGCGTTAACTTAACTTATTTAAGGTATAAATACCTATTTGTTTCCGACGTTTCGCTCGTCTTGCACCGAGCGTGGTCGCGGAGAGACTGATGAGAGCTCAGCGCCGTCTTGTGGAAGTGCGGGTTTCGGCACCTACCCTCACTTGGTCTTTATTTAAGTTCGCCATGTCGGTAATCCGACACACTACACTAATGACGCGTACACACTGTTGAGATTTATCACTGCGGCGGTGTTTACATTTGCTGATAACTGGATTCCAAGTAGCCGATAATCTAAATCCATCCTCCCGGTTAAAATTGTTATATTTCTTGATTTCTACCGCTTCACGTACTATCCTGGAGTAATAGTGACGATCGGTGGATAAGACTTGTGGTTGATGCAGACGCCTGAATAAGACATACGCAAAGTAGCATCTGAAGCAAGAATATTTTTTTTTATAGTCTCACGCCTGTATCCCCGAAGGGGTAGGCTCAGGGCGTAATATTACACCCACATTTCGCCATGAATATTTATAATATATAATAGGAGTGAGCCCATTGCTGTTACCGGGCACATCACCAGACTCCGTGCTGCTAGTGAGAATCCGGAAAAACCCAGTAACACTTTTGCAGGACCCGGGAATCGAACCCGGGACCTCCGATCAGCAGTCGCATACGCTATCCACTGGACCACGGAGGCAGAAGAATCATATCGTTAAGAATATTGTAAAGTAGCCATGCATCTGTACAGTTTGCCTTTATGGGCTATATGGCTATTGATTATATTTTATGAACAGTTTCTTCAGTTAATGTTGTGACAGATAAGGAATAAAAAGTATGGCCAGCTTACTATAGTGGGCACAATCCTATTGCCTCAATATTTTGACGCAAGTTTAGAGAGGCCAATGAACAGCAGTGGAATACAATTCTTCAATGAGCACCCATCTCAAGTATATTCCACAGCGTATAACTACATTTACCGGACCGCGAATAGCACGCGCGACAATTATAATTAACTCTGTAATCTGTTTCTCTCAACAAGCAATGACCTTCGGGCCAAATCTCCGCTAAATTAATTAAGTGGTTTGAATTAATGTGCGATGCAATGTCTATTTAAGTTATATTATTATGTACGTAGTTTGTTTGATGTACATAATATTAAAGTGTATATAGATAATTTTAAACTGACATGACTTGTTCTTATTGCCTGGTTTGCTTCGATTTCACGGATTCAAACTTCCATTTCAAACATTTAATCAAAATCCATTTGGAAAAGTTATCTACATAAACATCAGACATCTTGGTTATATTTCAGAATCCCGGGTTTGAATCCGAACAACCTGTTTCACTTCATATTGTTGCAACGAATTTATCAGTTAAATCATTTGCATAAAATAGAATTAGAGATCCAATTGGTAAATCCCATATTTATCATCTCTAATGCCTACTTATTTTTTAAAGAAAGGCTTCTCGACTTGGCAATTTAACCAGTAACCTCATAAACCGCAAATGCTACGGATACCATACATAATTATATCCACATCTACCAAAGATCAGGACAATACAATTAATTTAATCGCATGAAAGCATTAATTTCCGATAAACGTATGATGTATTAAAAACTGTTTCATTCATTATTTCAAATGCTTTGATATGTGAAATACGAGTCAATAAATTTCGTGTATTTTCGAACGCGCGTTTTTCACAATAATTTAACCTGAAAGCCTCCGTTTTTGTAGTTCATGAAACATAAAAAGAAATACTTTTTGACGCATTATGTTAAAATAAAATAACTCTTTATTTTGTTGTTAACTTTTCAGGTGCATACGAAACGTATTTTCTTTCAATCGGAGAAACAGGAAATGAACATGAAATATTTAGTAAAGTTAATAACGGTTTTGAGTATAAGAGAGTAAAATTAAAAACATATTAGCTTTTGTTTTTATTGGTATACGTAGCGATCGAAATTATTCGACGATATTGTAGTCAATTTATAGCATTATAGAATAATCATACAGCATTAGGAGTCCTAAGCTGTTGGCCTCTCTTAATATGCCTTAGAATTGAACTTCTAATACGAAAGTTTGGCTTACGATAACGCTGGCCAGCAGCTTGGTGTCAACAGCAACGTGGTGATAAAAGCAACAATAGAAAATGTTAATATTATGATAGTACCAACTAGGTAGCAATCTCAGATGTTTGAATCATTCATTAAAATACTTCCAAAGCTTGACCTCACCTATTAAACGCATTATTTACATAAACACCCTATTGAACAATCCTATAATAGCAAAAAACACTCAGCCCTTTAAGCATAAATCGAGTTCCTCTCTCTGAAACGACAATAACTGGCGTGCCCATTTCAATATGCAAGTTTGGAAACCAATATTAAAAACAATAAACAAAAACTACTACACACTTCTGGCAGCCAGATAGAGCCCTAAAAATTTACGAACGGTCCCTTTCTACGTTAAACTTTACGTGGTACGAGTTTCGTTATGAAAAATTTTCGCCTTCTACCCGAAATTGTCAGTGGTTCGAAGTAATTTTGGGGATTATTTTTTCGAACGTTTTGTTTTGTTAAAGTTACTCAAGCGGATATTAAAGTCGGGAATTGCATATAGGAAAATTTTATCTGCAATGGATGGATGTAACGGGTCTGTGGTTTCCTTTCTGGTTTGGATTAGGAACGGTTTCAGTCTGGATATTCTTCCCGGTGGGGAGCGGCAAGGTGTGCTAACCGCGGGTCACGTAGAGCCGCTCTTACGGTATGTCGACGGACACCGCGGTAGCTTTGGTGGGTAAACTCTGAACGCTTGTAGGGAAGAGTCACACACCTGGAACCACCACCCAAGAGGTGGAAAATTAGATCGTGATTAAAAAAATTATGTCTGGATAATTTCAAAGAGATTCTCAAATGTTTGCTGTTTTATGTTCAAAAGATATCATGTTACTATAGGAAAGTTTATTTTAGGCAACGTGGCTTGATTTAAGATTCTAAGAATTGTCTAATTAAATTAATTGGGAATTATAAAGGGGAAAATGTTCAGCGTTCGAGAAAAGACCTTACTTTAGAAATTAATTACTCGAGCAAACAAATAGTCTGCGAGCAACGGGCGAACAAATGTGTTATTTTACACATATAAAACATGGTTCGTTTATATAATACCTCATACTAGTATTATAGTTCGTTATAAAAAAATAGTAGTAGGAAGTATGTTGTCTGCCCCTATTCCTAACCCCTGATGCAAACGTAGGATTATCATAAATGAGATGATTATATCTATCCATTAAATAACTTTGACAGACACGTTCTAAATACTTTACATTACTAGATATAAAAACGCACTTGTCAGTTATCCTTTTTATAGCCATCACAGGATTTTGTTGAATCTCACCATAATCAGTGATATTGTGGGATTATAATCTAATAGCTAGGTATTTCGATGATGACAGGTGAAATCGGAGAACAACTTGATTCGTTGATTCCAGCCGTCGTGAAGATCTTTGCCACTCATTATTACAAGTCGGCACCCTTGTAAGTATATACTGACATAGGTCTAAGCCATGGAATATTGCTGTCCCTTTGGATTGCTGCGATCAGACGGCAGTAGCTCTGTGGAAAAGCTAATATTCTGTCCAACTGGGTTAGACTAAGAAGCAGCGATAGCTAAGAAGCAGCGATAGCTGAGTGGAGAGACCGATGGACTGATCCATCCCCGAAGGGGTAGGTAGAGGTGTATTATTCCACCCACATTTCGCCATGAATTTTTAGGTCCCACTTAATAGGGGTCGAGCCTATTGCCATACCGGGCACATTACCAGACTCCGTGCTGTTACTGAGAATTTCCTAACGGAAAAAACCCCATAACACTCTGCCCAACCCGGAAATCGAACCTGAGACCTCCCAATCCCACGCGCACATTTATGCCGCGAGACCAACGAGGCAGTCAGACCAACGAGGCAGTCAGTCAGAGAATTAATTTATGAATGTTGATTTATTCAGAATATTGCCACAGATTATTTGTGCAATGGGAAATAAATTTATAATTAAAGACTAACCTTCACCCACCCCAATTTGACAGCGTTTGAGTAAATGATTTGAGTTTGCACCGTGAAGGGAGAAAAAGAAGTAGTGACCCCCGTATTCATAGACATCACAATTATGGTTTATGGCAACCAATATTTCACTTTTGTCTATTTTACGTTCAAGAGAGCGTAATATTGTTAATGCAGTAAGGATTCTTATCTGAGCCGTATATAAGAGGGGTCCAACCAGGTGGAAATGAATTATGAGATGTTCCCAAAGATTATAGACTTCTGCGTCACGAAAAGTAAACGTATTTTTGGCATAAATTAAATTCTTGACGGCGCAAGATAAGATTGATCGTGAATTCTGATAACGATTAAAAGATAATTTAAACTCGACTGCATGCACTTTGCAGTGATTAAAAGTCGAGTACCTGTACGGTTTTCGGTTCTTGTTCTAAAAATAAATACATGCAGAGCAGTTCGGCAATTCTTTGTGTATGTTTGTTAAAGATTGTTGTAATTAATTAAAACAACATTTTATTATAAATTTTCACCTATCACCCGACATGTTACTACTGCAGAAGAACTACTTAATAAATAAATAACTAAGTAAAAAAAATAATTTCAGATATAGTTGCATCACAATCAAGTTAATAGTATGGTGGGAATTAATTAGTACGACAAAATAATAACAAATAAACAAGAAAACAAAGTTTGGGTTTTAAACAGAGGATGAAAATGTTTGGACAAAGTAAATATTCAATTAATATTTATAAATTTAATAAGCAGCTACTTACTGCAGTCCGGCCAGGCTTTGCTCAGCATGTGCATGTCGTTCTTTTGCTTATGTTTTTATTCTTTATTCTTAGCGTACATGTGGGCGGTCGCAAATCGGATTTGTGTATTTGCAGACTTTGAATCGGACCGCCGCGCTGCGCTGCCTGTTTAACTCGTATCGCTTTATTCGCTTCACATGTCCGATTAATACTCTGAGTTATTAAATAAGAAAAATGTGCATTTTTCATATCTGCATTTACAAGAGAATTCTGCTTGTTATGTTTGGTTTGAAGTTAAAGAGAATGACCAGTCGTTGGTATTTGCTTTTTAAAACTCAATAGTTTTCTTTTTAACTATAGAGTAAGTCTGACTATGACTTCGCCTGGTTTAAGGCGATGGATGAATTATTGTACAAGAAAAAAAAATTGGTTCGGAATCTGTCGGTCTGTCCAGATTTGCTGGAAAAGCATCGTCACTGTTCGTCGATGCATTACCAAGTCCGCCTCATGGATGACCTTTTCCAATTTAAAAATTCTAAAAGGAATGCAACTTTTATATCCATCCATTTAGTCAACCTACCTTCGTTTTGATACTGAAAATTTCGTGACAGAAAAATCCAATCAGAGTTTGATACAGCGTTTCTAGTTGAGGTACCCATTTGATAAATGGATGCTCAAACAACGCAGCCGTAGTGGCGTCTATTTTGTGCATACATTCAAAAGCCTACTCCAGTTCTATAGTGGAGGCTTAAGCTGGTATGAAGGAGCACTTTGTCCGACACGAATCGTTATAGGTTTGGAAATATTACTAGAAATATGATTTAAAGGTTCTAGTTAGACTATTCTAGCATTCTTGTTAGACTTTTCTACCAAATATAGAAAAGAAACAAGTCATTAATTACAGAGGTAGCCTCATCACAAGTATTTTTATAACTTACTGGGGCAGCCTCATCGTACTGTAACCAAAACTATGAGATTCAATAAAAACATTTTTATTTTATTTTATTTTTATTATAAAACAAGGGCAAATGCATGGTTTATTTTTTGGAGAAATAAATAACTATATATTTATGTTCTCAGCATTGATATGCATTAGATTTATAAAAGACAAATAATGTTTAGGAAGCATCATGAAATTCCTCCAGCCGTTATTTTAGAGAAGATCATAGGCCGACATCAAAGTTCTTTGTGCCGAACACTGACAGACCCTCACGCGTCGACCCGTCTCTTAGCGATAACTATATAAAGAGTTGTACCTCAAACAAATTTGAATATTGCAGTGGCACTACTACGTGGTTAGGTGATTGTCAGGAAAATAAACCTTATCTTCCTTGGCAGAAGCTACAAAACAGTATAAACTATTGGATGCCCATCTAACCTAGCAAACCCGTTTATACTAAACACGTCAACCTACAATCCTGCTCCGAACTTACGTGTTCACGACGGACATTCAACCAAAACACAGTAAAATCCGCCCAGAATACTTTTCAAATAAAACAAGAAAACTTTTGTTACGCTGTCTGTCATCACAAATCCATGGTGAATCCAGTTTTGTGGGGGATCTCTTTTATTTCCTCTTGATTTATGTCTGTATGTGTTCGTGTTAAGATCGGTACACATGGGGAAACTATGTTGTTCAATGTCGTGTGATGATGCACAGTATTTTTGTTTGATGGCCTACAGGCTTTTGGTGTATACAAGTAGGTTTGTTTGTTTTTCGTTTGGCCAACTCTAGTGTCAGAGTTTTTAGACCGTTCGAAGGCCTCCGACATGGCCTTAAGATTCTTATTCTGAGAGAAGAACCGGGACCGACAGCTTTAGCAAGTAGGTATAATACTAGTAGGTATTGTGGTGGTTCGATCGAAGGAAAATAGGAGAATAATGCAAAACATCCTAACTTTCTATTGCAATAGAAAAGGTTCACGAATAATACGAACCCATAAATAAGGTCTTATTATGAACCAGGATTCAAATAGAGACGAAGTTGTCCTTGTGGTCCTTAATTTTGTCGATGTGAAAATTATTATACGTAGAGGTATATAGAGGTCTTCGGTTTGGGTTTCAATTACTTCATAATATCAAACTAAGCGCAGCTTTAGAGAACAACTATAACAAAGGAAATAGGTATTATAATAGTGTGTTTTGTCGTAGTACCTACATTTTTAAACTTTCATACTTTCACTACTCAGATTAATATAACTGCAGATTTATATATTTTCAAAACAGAAAATCAAAACACCACTGTTGCGCAACGCACCCGTCATACGGCCTGGTGTAATCGCAGTCTTACATTTATACGGAGCAAGTACATGTAGAGTCTTATTATTAACTCGTTTTATTCGTTCAATTTCCATTTACGAGACCTGATAATAAGGGAGGGAGGCCGCCATTGTTGTTCTGATACAGGGCCGAACTTGTACGAGGTGTCTTTGTGTCTACTGTTCGTTGCTACATTGTTTAGATGAGTTTGGGAGTTCGGTTTGATATATATCTTAGAGAATTCTGCAGGAAGGAAGTGTAGTAAAGTTGTAACATAGTAGAATAATAATATAATAATAACATGAGCAACTCTGCCTGTACTACTATGGCAACTGGATAGAACTGATAAACATAGCACCTAATTATGATTTTGTAACACATACCTAACTACTACATATGGACGTAACATAGGGAGTTGTAGGTTCCATTTTCACCTGCTGTAATTATTGCAGCTTGACACCCTTTACGTAATATCGCGTAATTATCTCTCCGTATTTGTGTGTCCGGAATACATGGCAATTGAAGCCGAGACCATCGTCTCGGCAGTCAGTTACGAACACTACTGGGCTATTGCCGCGGAACTAAAAAATACTTAGTGTGGGAGTAATCTCCTAGCAAATTGCATAAACAGGTCAACATAAGATTTAAGGCTGAAATTAGAATACAGACACAGGCCAGTACAAATGAAACCGAATTTTGTCAGCAATATCACATAATTTGTATATATTATGTTCAACCGTATTAGCAATAATTTTAGTACATAATAAAAATCTTGTGATGAATATATTCATAGCTTGAACCATAAATATGGTAATAGCTGTCACTCAATCTCTAGGACACAAACAGAAAACTAAGATTTAACCCGTCAATGGTCGCGTGACATATCGGAACTTGAGATGATGCTGTGGACATTAATTTACACACATAAGTGAAGCATATTTTTATCACTATCCCCATTACCGCATTAAAAAGCAGCGATAGCTGAGTGGAGAGACCGACAGACTGCTACGCAGAAGGTCTCGGCTTTGAATCCACGGCACGCACCAATGTCTTTTCGGAGTTAAGTGCGTATTCAATTGTTAATTATCGCTTGCTAATCGGTGAAGGAAAACATCGTGAGGAAACCTGCATGTCTGAGAGTTTCCCATAATCTTCTCGAAAGACATGTGAAGTCTGCCAACCCGTACCTGGCCAGCGTGGTGGACTATGACCTTCCCTTCTCATAGAGAGAAGAGGCCCATGCCCAGCAGTGGGACAGTATAAAGGGCTGAAGATGATCCCCATTACCATCTTAGATTAAATACATTCACTGCTAGAAATAGGTTTCCTCTAAAGCCCTCCACACAGATCGATCATGAGCCGATCAAATACAATTTCCCGTGTTCGTAACTACATCGTCGGACAAACTTTGCGGGAAACCTACTGCGTCGTCCAGTACGTAGCCGCCACTCCAGAGCTTTCCTGCTAAATATAAATTTTAGTTATAAGTAAATGTCACAACTGATATCGATATTGATGTTTTTTTTAGATAATAACAACACATTATATTAATATAAAAAAATTAAAATTTCTTGAAACTATTTAACATCATTTTGATTTAAAGAATTTCATGGTTTACGCGTTTTGTATTTTTTAATCTGAATATCACACCAATTTTATTCACCATCATGATCATCATCAGCCTGCTGTTAGCGGTCCACACAACACAAACACCAAAATAAAAGCGATATATTTATATCACCAGATAATATCTTCCACGGAACCACTACAGGGTTAATATAAATATAATTTCAATAAATTATGAATAAGTATTTTTTTTTATAAGTGTTGACATTTTCATTATTTATTCATTAATATATTTGCTGAAATATGTATTTTCATAGATAAAATATGAAGCAATAATAAATCATATTTATTCTTTTACAGTAATGTGTTTTTAAGATGCTCAATTTGTATAATTAAACTTAAATACGATGTGATTTTATTTTCAATTTAATTTATATTTTACTATTACGATATTAAAATTAAACGGGCATGTTTGTGAGAATGGTTTAATGGATGCATGCATGGTTTTAATCTTTCGATGTATATGGTATTCAGTATAACATATGCGCTATCTTATGACGAATCCTCACACGAGCGTCGCCGCGAGGAGAAGCTAGTAATATCATACTTAAAATATATAATACTAGATGAGCCCGCGGCTTCGCACGCGTTAAATTCGGGGTAACACAAATCTACTTTCAGTCTCAATTTGTGTAAAGACACTCCTGATTACTCTAAAGACTTCAGAAACAATATAGGGTACAAAGTAACTCGGTCAGGCATGGCATTGTCTACTGAAAGGTACATAATAACATCACCTTGCAAACAGACAAATATCAAAGCCATGTTCCAATACATGTCCAATATATGTATATCTATGAAAACTTTCGCATTAATAATATAACTTGAGAAAATCATACATAATTATTAGTTTCTAATAATATATGCGAACAATATAAGCACCGTGCACAATATGACATTATGTATGATGTGACAGTACTGACAGTGATATACGATAGCACATGCGCACTCAATTATTACAGGGCATGCGTTCTTACTTCCAAGAGGTAAATTTGTGCCGTACTAATTTCTACCCTCCCTACAATCCCTCCCAGTAAATTTTTTGCAACTTATGGTAGCCTATATCCGTCTCCGTGGTCCAATCTATCTCTATATAAAATTTCAACAAAATCGGATCAGCCGTTTTAGCGTGAAAACGGAACATACACACTTGCGAATTCATAATATGAGTAGGGACCAGATGAGCCTGCAGTTACATTCGCGTTATTTCAGGTTACTGCTCCACTCCTGTGACTGTTATATAGCCTATAGCCTTTCTCGATACTTGGGCTACCTAACACTACAAGATTTTTTCAAATCGGTCCAGTAGTTCCTGAGATTAGGGCGTTCTACCAAATAAACAAACAAACAAACTCTTCAGTTGTATATATTACTATTAGATTCTGATATACGTGGTGTAGGATCAGACTGCATACGATGTCATATCTCAGTAACAACCATCACCACGTATGTGTGACAAATAGTCTCTTTCAAAATCACAAATGACAAATTTTCTCATTTCGCCGTGTGGAAATAGTGTTAAGCTGGCCGGGGTATGGATGCTCGATCGAGAACTTGTGGTCACAATGTGATCTCGGCAACGTGGATAAAGCACGCGGAGTACGTGATAAACGTAGCAGCAACGATTTGACAAAAAACGGTTATACTAGTATCAGTGCATATGATCAAACAAAAGGAAAAGAAATAAAAAAATCAATTATTTGCATCAATATGATCAATAATTGCGAAGAGAAAACTGTGACCCATAATTACAACCTTTCCGTAATACCCTGTATATTTACACAGCATATTAAACTTGCGGTTTTTATTCAACACGTCATCTGTGATACCGATAAATGAGTCAGAATTTTAATGAGTACGAAATCGAATTCCATTCGATGTAAATTACCTCTCGATGTCAAATTATCGAGTAGGCATCGACAACATAACCGTTAAAGTGTATCGTAAACTGTGAAATATATATTTATTTAATTATTTTCTCAATTTATGTTAAAGCATCTTCGCATTAAAAAGTACTTAAAAATTAATTAATTTTTAGGTCTAAATTATGAGCTCAGCATCTATTCTATCTAGATTGGATATATTTATTTAGTATTTTGTTAGACATACTTCATTTGCAGGTATTTAGTGAGTATTGAGTGGTAAAATTATTGTATAGTTTTCCGTGAAAACCTTAGGTATTCATTTACCGTGAACCAAGTGCTTCTGAGTCGGTCCAGCGATGTTTGTCCTTTGACAAACCGGGAATTTGACTTGACTTATCCCCGAAGCACCATGGCGGGCTTGTCACTGTATATGGTCACTATGCCTGAGCAAAAATTTGACAATTCGAACCGCTGCTCATAGTTTAAATTTAATCGCAGGTAATCAAAAGTTGAGAGCCAGTTTTACTGATGATATTAGCAACCTTTGCTTTAATATAAATTGCAAAATTCGCTCAGTTGACTCTCTTCGGTTGCAGTGGACACAATATATTTATAGAAACTAAATACATTGCGACCAAGCTGAAATAAAATTAACAGAATTGTTGTACTGACCCATTATTTAATCCCTTAGAGGAATATAAAAGGTTTATAGGTAATTAAACGCCAGCGCATATTAAAAATGTAAATCTGAAATAAGTGGCATCGCATAATATGCCACATCATCATCATCATCATCAGCCTTTAACAGTCCACTGCTGGACTAGGCCTCTCCTTTGAAAGGAGGAATTGGCCTACTATACCACGCTGGCCAAACGGGTTGGTATAGATATGCCACAACTGATTAATTAAAAACTAAATGGCATCCATTATCAAAATTCAATTTGCATTAAATTTCAACATGAAATAGTTCAAGATAATGCGAGCGCTGTTATCGATATAGATACGATATAAATGATCATTCGATGCCAAATCATCGATGCCCGTGGGAACCGATGAACGCTTATAGAAAATGCACGATGTTTTACTCGAACCATTTATTATTTGTCAGTGTGAATACATGCGGCCTGTGATGGGAATTTTTACGTTTTTGATTATATTTTTTATGCACGAAGCTTCGATTATTATCGTAGTGTGGTAATATACAGGGTGTTGATTTGCATTTGCAAAATATTTTAAGGGTTGAATATCCTACTATAACTCAATACAAATACATGAAAAAATAAGTCACTTAAAGAAAAAAAATTTGGTCATCATAAACTTTGAATATTAACTCAGTGTATTGACTGGCGCCGCGGCTCAGCTGATCGCCATTGCAAGTGCTCTCACGTCTATCTGCGGAATTCAATATTCGAAATATAGATAGATCTGTAGAGTTTAGATTACTTTTTGACAGTTTTTGACATAAGCTCCATACAAAATATGTCAAACACGAATCGAAAATCTGCAGATCTATCTATAGTTCGAATATTGAAAATGGCCGTATATGTACGTCATCGCCACGCAGGCGTTCGTAACTCAAGGCCTATGAGTAAATTCCTTAGATTTCACGTATCCATTATCAATTTGAATACTCAGTTATTTGAGCTTACAACCACATAAGCACACGTACTTACAGTGACTGCGCGATACAGTCTTATTTTGCACAAATGAACAGTTTATTCTGCTTTACTATTTAAGTAACATGTAATGAAAATAGGGCTTATATCATCGCACACTGTTTGAAATAATTTTAGGTTAATAAGTATACTGTCTATGGTGTGTTATTAAAATATTTTGCAAACGCAAATTAACAACCTGTATAATAAGCTGCGGTTAAGGTTATTCTAAATTTACAACAGATAAATAGGGTAACAAATAGTTTTTCATAGTGCAAATATGGATTCAGAAACGAACATTCTTGGACTATTTTCAACTGATAAGTTTCGGTTATACGGTATCAGTACAAAGTTATATAAAGTAAAATCATTTTCGAGGCAGAAACCCTTTCTCTCCATTCTCATATCAAGTTCCTGAATCTTCTTTTTAAACTACTACTATATAATAACTTAACATGTATTATGTATTGTAACTCATTGGCTAAACAATAAGTCAGAGAGCGTCATCGTCCTTTCGGTAAAGTAACATGTAATGGCGGTGAAAACGAGGGATCGGCTTGTATACAACAATATATATTTAATATTGAATTGTTTACACTCTAAAATATTCACTTACCTACGATACATAAATATTTAATTCAAATACAACGTAATCAAATAAGTGTAAGTACAGGAATTTAATTACCACTTACACGAAAGCCCTCGAACTTCATTTAAACTCATACCATCCGAGCGATACCCTCAATTCTCCTTCACAATCGCGTTAATATTGCGTAATGATAATTTCCCTACATAAGCATTGAAATTACAATTAATATATGCGAACTAGGGCCTAGCGTAGGTTCACAGGTCATGAAAATCCAATTCACCCCTACCCGCGATTGAAATTTATTATTGATAGGGAATTCAAAATGGCGACAATTCATTAGTGTCTGGATACGAGAGCTTTGTACGTGAATTCGATTCAAATCGATTCTGATGACGCGAATATTCGATTTCATGTTTAATGAGAACTGAGTGCGTGATGTTTACGTTATTGTTTCGGAAATTACGAAATAATATTCAGTGTTAATTATCTGACTAATTTAACGTACAATAGATCATTGTTGTGATTAGTTGATGTGGTATTTGGTTAACTAAATGATTTGGCACATTGAAATTTAGAGGGCTATCTGTGTGTTGGTTTAGTTTTATCGGATGGTTTGGGATGAGGGCCATATCGGTTCTGCGCAATGTTTTAATGAAAGGCGAAGTTACTGTAACGACTGTACGAATGGCGTAATTGTTTGAGCTGCCTACTACCAGTTTATTTAGCATTCAATTATCTCTTTATATTTTGATATAATCTTTTACATACATACATAGACTCACGTCTTCCCGGAGGGGTAGGCAGTGACTACGGAATGCCTTTTACAACGATCCTGACATATCTCTCTTGCTTCATTCACTCTCATCAAATTCCTCATGCGTGCTCTTCTGTTTAGGGTACTTCTAACCTTATATAAGCTTTTGCTTTTGAATAAAGTGGTTCAACATCTTTAAATGAGATATCATCGTCCTATCAGCTTATAGACGACCACTGTAGCACATAGGCATCCCCAAGGCTTTCCATATAGATCAATCTCGAGCCGCATCCATCCGCTGCTTGCGATCTTAACCAGATCTTCGGTCCACATTGCGAGAAGCTTACCACCGCCGCCTCCGCTTAGTTCTTTGGCTACGATAATTCGTTGGTAATAGCAGAAGGCATTTGTTTTTGCTCTATATGATACTGTACCCTAAGAATCAGGTTTGTCTTTCTTGTTATAAATACTCATTTTTTATTTATTTATAGTCTCACGCCTGTATCCCCGAAGGGGTAGGCAGAGGTGTAATATTACACCTATACTTCGCCATTAATTTTTAGGTCCCACGTAATAGGCGGTGAGCCTATTGCCGTTACCGGGCACATTACCAGACTCCGTGCTGCTACTGAGAATTCGGAAAAACCCTGTAACATTTGTTATCACTCTTGTTACAAAGCAAGCTAACAAATAACGTCCTTGGAAAAAAAATCACTTTATAAAGCTTTGCCTCTACTACTTTACAATCCCCATATTTCAACATTTCAATGCACTTACCACTCAAAACATTAAAAACAAACTTTACGTACCTACTTTCTTAACTTAATTAAGTAGTAAAAAAGCCTTTGAAAACTCACTCATTGTTTAGATTGCTGTTACACGGTTTATACAGTACGAGAACTGATATTTGTAAAAAGAAGGGCAATTCTCGTAATCTGTTGTATCACTTCATAGTTTAAAACAAACTCTGTCTTCTGTCTGTCCCTATGTGTGCTTAAATCTTAAAAACTATGCAACGGATTGTAATGCGGTTTTTTTAATACATAGAATGATTCAAGAGAAAGATTTGTATTTATAATTGACGCGGGCGAAGCCGCTGACGACGTTTAGTATTATATATAACGTAGGAGAATGTGGGCGTTCGTCGTTTCTCAGGTCTTCCTCCATCGTACATTTCAGGAAAATAAGACTCGATATACACTCAATAGGTTTTACTCAAAGTAATTAGTTCACTTCACAAACTAAATATGCACACGTAGCTCGGATGGAAATGGATTACTTTTGGAAACGCGGCGAAGTTGACGTAGGTAGGCCACACGTGTTTCCTCCGCTGTGTCCAAAAATGCCCGTTGTCAGCTCCACGTTCGCTTATGCTCGGGCCACACTACCGGGATATGCCAATAATTATTGCCATAATTTCAACAACGCCTAGGTGTAACCGCGATTTATGGTCATAATTTTACAATGCCAATCAATATGGCATATGCCGGTAGGCAATAGCTCCGGCGGCGGTCTTTTTCGCACATCAAAGAAGATTACCGCAGTAATTAATGGGTTTGTGGCCACACTACCGTTTGTTCAGTGTGCAACACGAGTTCGACGACGACGCACGTATCTACCGATATGGAGTGGTCAAATGAAAAAGCGCTCGAATTTTTGGAGTTATTGCAATCCGAACCGTCTCTCTGGGATACCCGCCAGAAAGCTAAAAATGTAAAATATTCATGGTAAAATAATTGGCACTCATAAAATGCCAAACAGCTGCAGCTTCATCCGCCATCTTGAAAAATGATATTTTTACCGCCTAGTTTATTGGCATATCTCGGTAAACTCTAGTGTAACCACACGACTTCACGCAGTAATTTAACGGTAATTTTTTGCCATAGTTATGGCGGTAACAGCCCGGTAGACGGTAAGGTAGTGTAGCCCGAGCATTACACTTACATTTAATGACATTGACAGCTGTCAACTGCCGACCTCAGTGTTGCCAACCATCGTATCCGAATACGCCCAAATCTATTAAGATTTGACGTTCCGTTCTCCAATCTCCGACATATAAAATTATTGCGTTACTGACTGACTGACAGACAATGTACATACGAAACTATTGGACGCAGTAAGCTGAAGTTTGGGATTGTTATTTCTACCAGACAACCTTTCGATGGAGGTATTATGGGTTACGTGGTAGTTCTAGGTGTACCACTTATAATATATAGATCACTATATTTAGTAGCTTATATATTTATAAGTTTATGTATTGGGATTGCAATATATGATTAAAAATAATTTAAAACATCTGTTCATCATCACAGTCCTTGCGTACCTAATCACGGTTGTGTTCAAAAAATCCGCATTGGCGACCAGGGTCGGCAATTTTTGACTAATAACCAGATTCGGCACAATATTAGTTATTCATATAAAACATCTGTTCTTCATCATCGGCCCTGTATATAATATGCTGTCCCACTCCTGGGCACAGGCCTCTTCTCACTATGAGAAAGGTAAGGCCACAGTCTACCACGCTGGCCAAGTGCAGGTTGGCAGACTTCACATGTCTTTCAGAACATTATGGAGAACTCCCAGACATGCAGGTTTCCTCACAATATTTTCCATCACCGTTTAGGAAGCGATAATTAACAATTTAATACGCACATAACTTCGAAAAGTCATTAGTACGCCGTGGATTCTAACCCGAGACCCTCTGCGTAGTCCGTCGGTCTCTCCACTGGGTTAAAAACATCTGTTACGTCAAAAAAACACAACTAACCAAGCACTTTCACAATAAACCCTAGCAAAAATGGAAAACTATTTCGCACCGTAAAACAGGCTTGTTTATTTTCAAACAATGTACAAATCTTTCGCACTCCACAACGGAGGCTTTAACTCGACAAGTTGGAGGCAGGTGGCAGCACTGGCGAACCGGAAGTGGCGGTAACGGCCTACTTCCGGCACGTCGACGCTTGCGGCTCTCACCTCGTTATGTTGGCACCACATTAGAATTAGAACCACTTTTCTTTTAATTCATGTTAATTTGTATAAGTATAAGTGCATGTCATGAAACAATAAGTGAAAAATTAAAAAATTAAATTATTTGCGTAAACAATATGATCAATAATTGCGAAGAGAAAACTGCGAGCCATAATTATTACGACCTTTGCGTTACATCCTGTATATTTACACAGTTTATTAAACTTGCGGTTTTTATTCAACACGTCATCTGTGATACCGATAAATGAGTCAGAATTTTAATAAGTACGAAATCGAATTCCATTCGATGTAAATTACCTCTCGATGTCAAATTATCGAGTAGGCATCGACAACATAACCGTTAAAGTGTATCGTAAACTGTGAAATGTATATTTATTTAATTATTTTCTCAATTTATGTTAAAGCATCTTCGCATTGAAAAGTACTTAAAAATTAATTAATTTTTAGGTCTAAAATATTAGCTGAGCATCTATTTTATCTAGATTGGATATATTTATTTAGTACTAGAGGACGCCAGCAGCTACGCCTGCATTTTTTTTTAATTTACCCGTTTTGGTCGATCCCGTGGGAATTTCGGGAAAGCCCTTCTTAGTGCACCCCTTCGGTCCCC
Organism: Euclidia mi; assembly: GCA_944739405.2. Lineage (NCBI taxonomy): Eukaryota > Metazoa > Arthropoda > Insecta > Lepidoptera > Erebidae > Euclidia > Euclidia mi. The sequence goes on along the minus strand of OX123188.2, from coordinate 7,385,489 downwards.
AAGGAACATACTTGTTAAATTTCAGCTTCCTGCGCCCAATAGTTTTGGCTGTAGCGTGTCTGTAAGTCAGTCAGTAACGCAAGGATTTTATATATTAAGATTCTGTTAGACATACTTCATTTGCAGGTGTTTTTGACTTAGTTTTGGGTTGTAAAATTATTGTTTAGTTTTCCGTGAAAACCTAAGGTATTCATTTAGAGTGAACCAAGTGCTTCTGAGTCGGTCCAGCGATGTTTGTCCTTTGACAAACCGGGAATTTGACTTGACTAATCCCCGAAGCACCATAGCGGGCTAATGTCACTGAATATGGTCACTATGCCTGAGCAAAAATTGGACAATTCAAACCGCTGTTCATAGTTAAAATTTGATGGCAGGTAATCAAAAGTTGAGAACCAGTTTTACTGAAGATATAAGCAACCTTTGCTTTAATATAAATTGGAAAATTTGCTCAGTTGACTGACTTCAGTTGCAGTGGACACAATATATTTAAAGAAACTAAATACATTGCGTCCAAGCTGAAATAAAATTAACAGAATTGTTGTACTGACCCATTATTTAACCGATCCCTTAGAGGATTATAAAAGGTTTATAGGTAATTAAACGCCAGCGCATATTAAAAATGTAAATCTGAAATAAGTGGCATCGCATAATATGCCACAACTGATTAATTAAAAACTAAATGGCATCCATTATCAAAATTAAATTTGCATTAAATTTAAACATGAAATAGTTCAAGATAATGCGAGCGCTGTTATCGATATAGATACGATATAAATGATCATTCGATGCCAAATCATCGATGCCCGTGGGAGCCGATGAACGCTTATAGAAAATGCACGATGTTTTACTCGAACCATTTATTATTTGTCAGTGTGAATACATGCGGGCTGTGATGGGAATTTTTACGTTTTTGATTATATTTTTTATGCACGAAGCTTCGATTATTATCGTAGTGTGGTAATATACAGGGTGTTGATTTGCATTTGCAAAATATTTTAAGGGTTGAATATCCTACTATAACTCAATACAAATACATGAAAAAATAAGTCACTTAAAGAAAAAAAATTTGGTCATCATAAACTTTGAATATTAACTCAGTGTATTGACTGGCGCCGCGGCTCAGCTGATCGCCATTGCAAGTGCTCTCACGTCTATATGTACGTCATCGCCACGCAGGCGTTCGTAACTCAAGGCCTATGAGTAAATTCCTTAGATTTCACGTATCCATTATCAATTTGAATACTCCGTTATTTGAGCTTACAACCACATAAGCACACGTACTTACAGTGACTGCGCGATACAGTCTTATTTTGCACAAATCAACAGTTTATTCTGCTTTACTATTTAAGTAACATGTAATGAAAATAGGGCTTATATCATCGCACACTGTTTGAAATAATTTTAGGTTAATAAGTATACTGTCTATGGTGTGTTATTAAAATATTTTGCAAACGCAAATTAACAACCTGTATAATAAGCTGCGGTTAAGTTTATTCTAAATTCATAACAGATAAATGGGGTAACAAATAGTTTTTCATAGTGCAAATACGGATTCAGAAACGAAAATTCTTGGACTATTTTCAACTGATAAGGTTTGGTTATACGGTATCAGTACAAAGTTATATAAAGTAAAATCATTTTCGAGGCAGAAACCCTTTCTCTCCATTCTCATATCAAGTATCTGTATCTTCTTTTTAAACTACTACTATAGAATAACTTTTCATGTATTATGTATTGTAACTCATCGGCTAAACATTATGTCAGAGAGCGTCATCGTCCTTTCGGTAAACTAACATGTAATGCCGGTGAAAACAAGGGATCGGCTTGTATGCAACAATATATTTAATATTCACGTACTTACGATACATAAATATTTAAAAATACAACGTAACCAAATAAAATGTAGGTACAGCAATTTAATTACCACTTACCCGAAAGCCCTAAACTTCATTTAAACTCATACCATCCGAGCGATACCCTCAATTCTCCTTCACAATCGCGTAAATATTGAGTAATGATAATTCCCCTATATAAGCATAGAAATGACAATTAATATATATGCGAACTAAGGCCTAGCGTAGGTTCACAGGTCATGAAAATCCAATTCACTCCGACCCACGATTGAAATCTATTATTGATAGGGAATTCAAAATGGCGACAATTCATTAGTCTCTCGATACGAGAGCTTTGTACGTGTATTCGATTCCAATCGATTCTGATGACGCGATTATTCGATTTCATGTTTAATGAGAACTGAGTGCGTGATGTTTACGTTATTGTTACGGAAATTACGAAATAATATTCTGTGTTAATTATCTGACTAATTTAACGTACAATAGATCATTGTTGTGATTAGTTGATGTGGTATTTGGTTAACTAAATGATTTGGCACATTGAAATTTAGAGGGCTATCTCTGTGTTGGTTTAGTTTTATCGGTTGGTTTGGGATGAGGGCCATATCGGTTCTGCGCAATGCTTTAATGAAAGGCGAAGTTACTGTAATTACTGTACGAATGACGTAATTGTTTGAGCTGCCTACTCCCAGTTTAGCATTCAATTATCCCTCTATATTTTGATATAAGCTTTTACACACATACATAGACTCACGCCTGTTTCCCGGAGGGGTAGGCAGAGACTACGGAGCGCCATTTGCAACAATCCTCCATCATTCACTCCAATGAAATTCCTCATGCATGCTCTTCTGTTTAGGGTACTTCTAACCTTATATAAGCTTTTGCTATTGAATAAAGTGGTTCAACAACTACAAATTAGATATCATCGTCCTCTCAGCTTATAGGCGACCACTGTAGCACATAGGCTTCTCCAAGGCTTTCCAGACAGATCAATCTCGAGCCGCATCCATGCGCTGCTTGCGATCTTAACCAGATCGTCGTTTCACATTGCGGGAGGCTTACCACTGCTGCCTCCGCTTAATTCTTTCGCTACGATAATTCGTTGGTAATAGCAGAAGGTTTGTTTATGCTCTATATGATACTATATTTTTTTTTTTTAAAGACAACTCCCGCATTAGGACCAAATCCTGTGTCGCAGGGGACTTTACAAACATACAACTAACGGACACAATGAACACCCAGACTCGAAACAACAATTTGTGAATTACACAAAGTGTTGCCTCGTGTGGGGATCGAACCCACAGCACTCGGCGCAGTGTCAAGTGGCGAGGCGGCCTCTTTAACCACTACGCCAACCGTGCAGTCAAATCAAAAAATGAAAATAGACTTCAGATTGTTCTCTTTACTTTTGCTGTAACTTGTGCTTTTGCCAAATTTTATTATCGTTGGATACCGAAGAGTAATATGTTTCTATTTTGATATAACAATATCTCTAATAAAGGGACATTTTGCTATATATGTACTTTACAAAGAAGCGGAAAGAGCTATCAAACTAAATAGTTTTTTTTTTTTTAAACTCGCTACTTTCACGCGTCCATAGAAAAATGTTTTCACTGACTTGTCTCTCCTCTAGGCTGTCGCTGCTTTACCTAAGAATCGGTACCCTTAGAATCAGGTTTGTCTTTCTTGTTATAAAGCAAGCTATTAATAACATCCTTTAAAAAAAAAAAAGACACTTTATAAATCTTTGCCTCTACTACTTTACGATCCTCATATTTAAACATTTCAGTGCACTTACCACTCAAAACATTAAAAACAAACTTTACGTACCTACTTTCTTAACTTAATTAGGTAAGTAGTAAAAAAGCCTTTGAAAACTCCCTCATTGTTTAGATTACTGTTACACGGTTTATACAGTACGAGAACTGGTATTTGTAAAAAGAAGGCCAATTCTCGTAATCTGTTGTATCACTACATAGTATAAAACAAACTCTGTCTTCTGTCTGTCTCTATGTACGCTTAAAATTTAAAAACTACGCAACGGATTGTAATGCGGTTTTTTTTAATACATAGAATGATTCAAGAGAAAGGTTTGTATGTGTAATTGACGCGGGCGAAGCCGCTGGCGACGTCTAGTACTATATAAAATTATTGCGTTACTGACTGACTGACAGACAATGTACATACGAAACTATTGGTAGCTGAAGTTTGGGATTGTTATTTCTACCTTTCGATGGAGGTATTATGGGTTACGTGGTAGTTCTAGGTGTACCAGTTATAATATAGATCACTAAATTTATAAGTTTATGTATTGGGATTGCAATATATAATTAAAAATAATTTAAAACATCTGTTCATCATCAAAATCCTAGCGTACCTAATCACGGTTGTGTTCAAGACATCCGCATTGGAGACCGAGGTCCGCTTTTTGGAGGCCCGTGCCCAGGACAACTCCTGGACACGGGCCTCCGAAAAGCCTCTTCTCACTATGAGAAAGGTAAGGCTACAGTCCACCACGCTGGCCAAGTGCGGGTTGGCAGATATCACATGTCTTTCGATAACATTATGTAGAACTCCCAGACATGCAGGTTTTCTTACGATGTTTTCCTTCACCGTTTAGGAAGCGATAATTAACAATTTAATACGCACATTACTTTGAAAAGTCATTAGTACGCGCCGTGGATTCTAACCCGAGACCCTCTGCGTAGTCTCTCCACCGGGCTAAAAACAACTGTTACGTCATATAACACAACTAGCCAAGCACTTTCACAAAAAAACCCTAGCAAAAATGAAAAACTATTTCGCACCGTAAAACGGACTTGTTTATTTTCAAACAATGTACAAATCTTTCGCGCTCCACAGTGGAGGCTTTAACTCGACAAGTTGGAGGCAGGTGGCAGCACTGGCGAACCGGAAGTGGTGGAACTTGCGGCTCTCACCTCGTTATGTTGGCACTACATTAGAATAAGAACCACTTTTCTTTTTCTTTTAATTCATGTTAATAAGTATAAGTGCGTGTGATAAAACAATAGGTAAAAAATTAAAAAATGAAATTATTTGCGTACCTAAACAATATGATCAATAATTGCGAAGAGAAAACTGTGAACCATAATTACAACCTTTCCGTAACACCGTGTATATTTACACAGCATATTAAACTTGCGATTTTTATTCAACACGTCATCTGTGATACCGATAAATGAGTCAGAATTTTAATGAGTACGAAATCGAATTCCATTCGATGTAAATTACCTCTCGATGTCAAATTATCGAGTAGGCATCGACAACATAACCGTTAAAGTGTATCGTAAACTGTGAAATATATATTTATTTAATTATTTTCTCAATTTATATTAAAGCATCTTGGCATTGAAAAGTACTTAAAAAATAATTATGTTTTAGGTCTAAAATATTAGCTGAGCATTTATTCTATCTAGATTGGATATATTTTTTTAGTATTTTGTTAAACATACTTCATTTGCAGGTGTTTAAGAGTATTGGTTGTAAAATTATTGTTTAGATTTTTCCGTGAAAAACTTAGGTATCCATTTAGCGTGAAACAAGTGCTTCTGAGTCGGTCTAGTGATGTTTGTCCCTTGAGAAACCGGGAATTAGACTTGACTGATCCCCGAAGCACGATGGCAAACTAATGCCACTGTATATGGTCACAATGCCTTTTTTTTCTCCTGTACACGTGTGTCGGAGGGTAGGGTATCGCCGAAGCATCCGTCGCTACCCCTCGACGGGAATTGGCCCGCCAGATGGTCAGGCGGGCCCCGAACAAAACCCCCTTGGCGGCGGATGAAGGTTTTGGGCCGCCAAAACAACCAGCGGCCGCAGAGGATAGGCAGGACGGCAACGCAACACCGCATCTCCTCTTCCTCTGCGACCCCACCTCGACGCAACAAATAGTGCGCCCCCATTTGGTCGCGGAAGATTGGGCGCACGGCAAAGCAACACCGATATGCCTCTCCTCACGCGGCCGCGCCCGACTGCGAGGGACAGACAGAACTGTCCCCCGCACCCGCACCTTTGGATGGGTCCTGCGCAGGCCCCTCCAGGCCCACGCGGAGCGTCCACTCTCGGGATCTCTCTTAGCTTCACCGCGGGTGTCCAAGCCACGGTTTCTGAGCTCCCCATCACGACAAGGTGGAGATCCTACGGGGGGATGGTCACTATGCATGAGCAAAAATTGGACAATTCGAACCGCTGCTCATAGTTAAAATTTAATGGCAGGTAATCAAAAGTTGAGAGCCAGTTTTACTGAAGACATTAGCAACCTTTGCTTTAATATAAATTGGAAAATTCGCTCAGTTGACTGACTTCAGTTGCAGTGGACACAATATATTTAAAGAAACTAAATACATTGCGTCCAAGCTGAAATAAAATTAACAGAATTGTTGTACTGACCCATTATTTAACCGATCCCTTAGAGGATTATAAAAGGTTTATAGGTAATTAAACGCCAGCGCATATTAAAAATGTAAATCTGAAATAAGTGGCATCGCATAATATGCCACAACTGATTAATTAAAAACTAAATGGCATCCATTATCAAAATTAAATTTGCATTAAATTTCAACATGAAATAGTTCAAGATAATGCGAGCGCTGTTATCGATATAGATACGATATAAATGATCATTCGATGCCAAATCATCGATGCCCGTGGGAACTCATGAACGCTTATAGAAAATGCACGATGTTTTACTCGAACCATTTATTATTTGTCAGTGTGATGGGAATTGACAGTGTGCGGGCTGTGATGGGAATTTTTACGTTTTCGATTATATTTTTTATACACGAAGCTTCGATTATTATCGTAGTATCATGTATGCGATTTAAACAAATAGTATGGTAATATGCAGGGTGTTGAATTGCATTTGCAAAATATTTTAAGGGTTGAATATACTACTATAACTCAATACAAATACATGAAAAAATAAGTCACTTAAAGAAAAAAATATTCGTCATCATACACTTTGAATATTAACTCGGTGTATTGACCGCCGCCGCCGCTCAGCTGATCGCCATTGCAAGTGCCTAACACACACAAGCACACGTACTCACAGTGATTCCGGGAGATAGTCTTATTTTGCGCAAATCAACAGTTTATTCTGCTTTACTATCTAAGTACCTAACATTTAATGAAAATAGGGTCTTATATCACCGCACAATGTTTGAAATAATTTTAGGTTTATAAGTGTACTGTCTATGGTGTGTTATTAAAATATTTTGCAAATGCAAATTAACAACTTTAAGGTTATTCTAAATTTACAACAGATAAATGGGGTAACAAATAGTTTTTCATAGTGCAAATATGTATTCAAAAAAGAACATTCTTGCACTATTTTTAACTGATAAGTTTCGGTTATACGGTATCAACAAAGTTATATAAAGTATTATAATCATTTTTGAGGCAGAAACCTTTTCTCTCTATTCTCATATCAAGTTCTTGAATCTTCTTTTTAAACTACTACTATACAAAAACTTTACATGTATTATGTATTGTAACTCATCGGCCAAACATTATGTCAGAGAGCGTCATCGTCCTTTCGGTAAACTAACATGTAATGCCGGTGAAAACAAGGGACCGGCTTGTATACAACAATATATTTAATATTAATTTGTTTACACTCTAAAATATTCACTTACATACGATACATAAATATTTTATTCAATTACAACGTAATCAAATAAGTGTAAGTACCTACAGGAATTTAATTACCACTTACCCGAAAGCCCTCGAACTTCATTTAAACTCATACCATCCGAGCAATACCCTCAATTCTCCTTCACAATCGCGTAAATATTGCGTAATGGTAATTCCCCTACATAAGCATTGAAATTACAATTAATATATGCGAACTAGGGCTTAGCGTAGGTTCAAAGGTCATGAAAATCCAATTCACTCCTACCCTAGCGACTGAAATCTATTATTGATAGGGAATTCAAAATGGCGACAATTCATTAGTCTCTCGATACGAGAGCTTTGTACGTGTATTCGATTCCAATCGATTCTGATGACGCGAATATTCGATTTCATGTTTAATGAGAACTGAGTGCGTGATGTTTACGTTATTGTTTCGGAAATTACGAAATAATATTCAGTGTTAATTATCTGACTAATTTAACGTACAATAGATCTTTGTTGTGATTAGTTGATGTGGTATTTGGTTAACTAAATGATTTGGCACATTGAAATTTAGAGGGCTATCTCTGTATGTAAGTTTAGTTTTATCAGATGGTTTAGGATGAGGGCCATATCGGTTCTGCGCAATGCTTTAATGAAAGGCGAAGTTACTGTAATGACTGTACGGATGGCGTGATTGTTTGAGCTGCCTACTCCCAGTTTAGCTTTCAATCATCTCCCTATATTTTGATATAAGCTTTTACACACATACATAGACACACGCCTGTTTCCCGAAGAAGTAGGCAGAGACTACGGAACGCCATTTGCAACGATCCTGCCATATCTCTCTTGCTTCATTCACTCCCATCAAATTCCTCATGCGTGCTCTTCTGTTTAGGGTACTTCTAACCTTATATAAGCTTTTGCTATTGAATAAAGTGGTTCAACAACTTTAAATGAGATATCATCGTCCTCTCAACTTATAGTTTTATTTTGAAATTAAACTACAGTTTACGGATTTTATCGCGATGTATTGGTTTCACTAAGTTATTACATTTGAAACGAATGATCTTTTTATTATTTATACTTATATATACATATTATTTTCATAAAAACTCGCTACTTTCACGCGTCCATAAAAAAAATTTTCACACTCGTCTCTCCACTAGGCTATCGCTGCTTTACCTAAGAATCGGTACCCTAAGAATCACATTTGTCTTTCTTGTTATAAAGCAAGCTAATAAATAAGGCCCTTTGAAAAAAGGAAACACTTTATAAAGCCTTTGCCTCTTCTACTTTACCATCCTCATATTTAAACATTTTAGTCCACTCAAAACATTAAAAACAAACTTTACGTACCTACTTTCTTAACTTAATTAGGTAAGTAGTAAAAAAGCCTTTGAAAACCCCCTCATTGTTTAGATTACTGTTACACGGTTTATACAGTACGAGAACTGGTATTTGTAAAAAGAAGGCCAATTCTCGTAATCTGCTGTATATTATATAAAATTATTGCGTTACTGACTGACTGACAGACAATGTATACGAAACTATTGGACGCAGTAAGCTGAAGTTTGGGATTGTGATTCCTACCAGACAACATTTCGATGGAGGTATTATGGGTAGAAATTACGTGGTAGTCCTCGGTGTACCACTTATAATATTATTATATAGATCACTTAATATATACGTTTATGTATTGGGATTGCAATATATGATTAAAAATAATTTAAAACATCTGTTCATCATCAAAATCCTAGCGTACCTAATCACGGTTGTGGTCAAGACATCCGCATTGGAGACCGAGGTCCGCTTTTCGGAGGCCCGTGCCGAGGAGTGCTCCTGGGCACGGGCCTCTGCTCACTATGAGAAAGGTAAGGCCACAGTCTACCACGCTGGCCAAATGCGGGTTGGCAGATTTCACATGTCTTTCGATAACATTATGGAGAACTCTCAGACATGCAGGTTTCCTCACGATATTTTCCTTCACCGTTTAGGAAGCGATAATTAACAATTTAATACGCACATAACTTCGAAAAGTCATTAGTACGCGCCGTGGATTGTAACCCGAGACCCTCTGCGTAGTCTCTCCACCGGGCTAAAAACAACTGTTACGTCATAAAAACACAACTAGCCAAGCACTTTCACAAAAAACCCTAGCAAAAATGAAAAACTATTTCGCACTGTAAAACGGGCTTGTTTATTTTCAAACAATGTACAAATCTTTAGCACTCCACAGCGGAGGCTATAACTCGACAAGTTGGAGGCAGGTGGCAGCACTGGCGAACCGGAAGTGGCGGTAACGGCCTACTTCCGGCACGTCGACGCTTGCGGCTCTCACTTCGTTATGTTGGCACTAGATTAGACTTACAACCACTTTTGTTTTTCTTTTAAGTCATGTTAATAGGTTGGTAATGAAGTTTGTGAACTGTGTTGTGTGCGTTATCTTGACAAGTAAGATACACAAATGAAGAGTCCCTAGCTTAGCCTTTTATAGACAGAGGGGCGAATATTCTTTCACCGTGTGTCGAAGTCTAAGATCACTAACCTGAGACTGTAGTGGTTAATGACCCTGCCTGCTAAGCTAGAGGACGTAGGTTCGCTTCCTGTGCAGGACAAATATTGACGTGATGAGTTCACATAAATTTGTCAAGTCGTTTTGGAGAAGCTTGATTACAGGCATTGTGACACGAAATTTTAATCCGTTAGATTTATTTAGTACGTATTTGCAACAGTGGTTTGGTCGTTAAAACATGAGGCAAGTTATCGTGAAATATTCATCTAGATGGAACTGAAAAAACGTGAAATATTTATGACGACTGGTTGGCGCAGCGGGACGTAAGCGAATGCTACGCCGAAGGTTGCGGGTCCGATTCCCGCTCAATTCAAACATTTGTGTGCATGAACATGGATGTTTGTCTTGGTCTGGGTGTTTCTATGTATAATATGTATGTATTTACAAAATAGGGTATATGTATGTTTATCCATTGTCTTGTACCCATAGTACAAGCTCTGCTTAGTTTGGGACTAGATGGTGATGTGTGTATGTGGTATAATATTATTATAGATTGTGTGATCACGTCCCGTTCATCACAGTGAGGTGACAAAAAAAAAGAATTACTTTTAGTAACCATATTATCAAACTAGACATCAACAGTTCACACAAAAGCGATTTAATGGCAAGTTGTCCACCTAACTCACAGAGAAAATAATACATATTAACTAGATATTTCCAACGCCTTCGTTCGGAGATAAAAGTTACCAAACATCCTTTTATGTGCCTTTGAAAACGTGTAAGCAAAATTGAATTATGATCAGCTCAGTAGTTAAGGCGTAACAAACATACGTGACATAATTATGCATTTATAATAGACTAGAAGATCTGGCACCTACATGGATCGCATGGGAATTTCAGGACATAGCATAAAAAAACATAACGTCACGCCTTTTTATCCCAGAAGGGGTAGGCACTAGGCAGCAGTGTATTACACACCCACACTTCGCCAGTTATGCTTCGGTCCCAATATAATAGGGGGCGAGCCTATTGCCATCTACCGGGCACATCATTCAGCGAGTGATAATTAATTTATAATGCACATATAACTTCGAAAAGTCAGAGGTGTGTGCCTGGGGTACCTGGGGGTCAAACCCGAGACCATCGTCTCGGCAGTCCGTTACGTACACCACTGGGCTATCGCCGCTTTTTTTTCCGCCGGGAATTTCAGGACATCCCTTCTTAATGCACCGCTGCGCTCCCCAAGGAATATACACGCAGCTTTTTGCGCTCAGTATTTTTGGCTCTGCGTTGTCTGCCAGTCAGTCAATATATATTTTTATAGACTCACGACTGTATCCCCGAAAGGGTAGGCAGAAGTGTAATATTACACCCACATTTCACCATAATTTTTTAGGTCCCACGTAATAAGGGGTGAGCCTTTTGCCGTTACCGGTCACATCACCTGACTCCGTGGTGCTACTGAGAATTTGGAAAAACCCAGTAACACTTTGCCCGACCCGGGAGTCGAACCCGGCACCTCCGATCAGCAGTCGCATACGCTATCCACTGGACCACGGAGGCAGTCTGGACCACGGAGGCAGTCAGGCAGAGCAAAGGAGAATTTAATATCTATTGATTAAATCAATAGTTTATTAAGCGCAAAACTTCTAATACTTAACTCATACACACTTCCTCTATCGCTGTCTCTTTCGTTCCATATCACCTGCGCATTAAACATTCATATGAAATCTTGAGCGATATAAAAAGAGTTATTATGGACCGTAAACGGGAACTCCCATCTCGATTATATTTTAATAACGACGCGACGTAATAAAATTCTGTATTATAAATCTAATCAGTCATTTTCTGCGGGAGGTATAGGATTGTGATATTAAGTTATATGTGGCTTCTTTGAGACTTTATTAAGGTAATAGTGTAGGGAATATTTTGGACAGTTCTCTGAAAGCTTTTATGGAGTAAATGTTACCTTTTAAACAGGCTCCCATTTCCTTTTATGCTTGGATAAAACTTATACCTAAATGGGTTCTTCTGGTACAAGAACAGCACACACAATTAAAATAATATCACTGAATAAACACTTCCGTATTTATATAACTAAATGCCCGCGGTTACACCCGCGTTATTTGAGGCTACTTGCTCCGCTCCCGTCGCTCATAGCGCGATTTTATATAGCCTATAGCCTGAATTTTTCTAATTGGACCAGTCGTTCCTGAGATTAGCGCGTTCAACCAAACAAACAAACTCTTCAGCTTTATTTATTAGTATAAGATCTAAAATAATATATTTATTTCTTTATTTAGTTATAGCTGCTACTAAGTTTTTGGAAAACCCATTAACACTTTTGCCCAACCCAGGAATCGAGCCCGGGACATTCGATCAGCAGTCACATACGCTATCCACTGGACCACGTAGGCAGTCTTTTAAATGACATATTATGTATTATAATCAAATAATTATGTAAAAAGACACTTGGTTTTGATTAAAAATTCAACGATAATAATGCCAGCTTCTTGCGCCTGGTACATATACCTACTACAGTAAGTCACTAACGGTCTATTAGTAAGTCACTAACGGAAGAGTTTTAAGTCAATATAATAAATCTAACATCTATTAAAAAAATGTGCTCTTGAACTTGGAACAACGAAATTGATACAGTACATCTGCATCACAACTTGCCTTACATTGTTCCCCACTTTAAATGAATATAAAAGAAAGAACCAAACAGGATATCCACTGTTCTCAAACTTGTACGTCGGAGTTGCAACCAAATAACCTTGTTTTGTGCCAGTGTGTAAAGTTTGTAAAACACGTTAAGACGAAGTATAACTACAAAGCTAGTGCTATGTTTACTCGTCCGTGTGGTGACGGATTAAGAATACGTAATGTCACCACCCTATATCATCCCATGGGTGTCGTAAGAGCCGACAGAGGGAGCATATTATGCAGAGAACAGCACTGTAAGAGAAGGAAAACTTGATACAAACCCTATACCAACCCGTTTGGACAGCGTGGTATAGTAGGCCAATTCCTCCTTTCAAAGGAGAGGCCTAGTCCAGCAGTGGATTGTTAAAGGCTGATGATGATGTTGTTTACTTGAACAAGCAATTTAACAACACCTTTATAATGGATCGTAAATTGACTATTAGTAAGTATGTAAAATAGTAAGTACTCCACGCGGCGTGATTATATTCCTTACTAGATGAGCCCGCGGTTACACCTACGTTATTTAAGTCTACTGCTACGTTCCCGTGGCTCATAACGTAATTTTATATAGCCTATAGTCTTTCTCTATAAATGGGCTATCTAACCCTGAAATAATTTTTAAAATCGGGCCAGTAATTTTTGAGATAAGTGCGTTCAACCAAACAAACGAACTCTTCAGCTTTATATATTAGTATAAGATACTGTAAAACTCATAAAAGACATACCTATTCCTACATTACACGATATTTTTTGCCGGATCTTAATCGCGTTTCTAATTTTTAAAATGCATAAAATTGGGACTCTTTCTGCACCAATATTTTTCGGCCTTACGTACCGATTGCACTTTGTCTAGTTTTTTCGTAAATATTTTAACTACATCCAAGTACGTATCTCGAAAGAATAAAATCATATAATGTTCTCACATTTTCTCGATTCAAAGAAGTATATTTTTATTAGTTCATATTTTTGTGATTCTCGTAATTTCCTTATGAAACTATTACATTTTACTTTGGTATACTTACTCGAAATCAATCTTTATTTTGTAACCTTTACTCAACTGTTGGCTTAAATATAACCTTTAATCCAGTACTACCTTCTCCAATATATACATCCCATATTTCACTTCACAAGAAGCAATTAAACGTCCAACTAAAACCCTTTTCCATTGGTCAAAGTTCAAGCAAAATCTTGACCAGTCCATTGACTGATTTATAATGTTCCGGCAAAGTTCGCAAAGGTGAACGACCTTTTGACGTTCATATTTTATTACCAGCCGCCATTAGAGCAGTTTTGAGGTTAAAATCGAAGTTTAAAGGCTACTAATTAAAGGGGTTTAATTTTGAATAGCAGTTGGTGGTGGTCGTATGATTTATGTAAATATGAAAGATTTCAACTAGAATTTAGAAATATCATTTTGTATTTTCAATATTATTTGTAAATATATCTATAGAGTTTGATCTTTAGGTATCTGGCAGGACATTTAATTTTTAAAAACCTATACGTGATCCTGTAACTTCTAGATTTGTAATAATAAATACATCGCTGATCCTTGATGATTTTGACGGATAGTTTGGATTAGGTATTTTTAATATTTTGCCTCGTTGGTCACGCGGCATACATGTGCGCGTGGGATTGGGAGGTCTCTGGTTCGATTCCCGGGTCGGGTAAAGTGTTATTGGGTTTTTCCGTTAGGGAATTCTCAGTAGCAGCGCGGAGTCTGGTAATGTGCCCGGTAAGGCTCGCCCCCTATTACGTTGTACCTAAAATTCATAGCGAAATGTGGGTGTGAAATTACACCTCTGCCTACCCCTTCTGAGATACAGGCGTGAGTCTATAAAAAAATTAAAAAATATAATATTTTTAACACTACACTTTAAAAATTATAAGTTAATTATATTTGCAATTATAATATACCAAATAAACACGAATAAATCGGTGCAACCGTTTCAGATGACGACTACAAACACCGCCATTAATACAAGAAATTATCTTAGTTTTATGAATGAATCGGGTATAAAGTACTCTAGAAAATAGAATTAACCATTTAGCTTTTCTACGTCTTTGAAATCCTCCATTATAGGAATGTCTTGATAGAAGCGTTTCCTTCGCTTTTCGCTTAAATTACTTAAGTTCTGGCAAGCACTTTGAATGTATAAAATAAATGTTATTTAATGCTTTTGTTGCATACAAGATGCTAGAAGTTAGTTAGTTATTGGATTTAGTGTATTCAGTTCACTGTTTCTATTATAAAAAAAATTTGACCATAAAAAGTTCAGTAAGTAGTTGATTAAGGTATTACGTGTAAAGATTATACTACAAATTGAAACATCGCAAAGGCACTTCTTTCTTTACATTTATAACTTTTTGTAAATGTAGAACGGAATAAAATGTATTTTCGTTTGGTTACAATGTGAAATTAAGTTAAATAACTTTAAAAGTATTGAATTTTTTTACGATATGATTTTTTCTCTTTTAGCACACGACGACGTGACAAGCGTGCCAAAATGGCGCCGTTATAACCACCTGAAAGTAATTGCACTTTTTATTATATTTTATATGACGCAATATCTATATTCATAAAACTATGTAAAGGTGATGTTTGCCAAAAAGGCAGTTAAAATATAGGAAAGGCTTTAACAATGGAGATCCAAACATTTATGTATCTGTGTTAATATTTTTTGCATCGCACACACACTGATCTTGGGCCGCCCGCACATCCAAACGTTTTCCGCAATCTAATGAGATCGCGATAGTAGAGTATAATATATCACATATAAGCCTGCCCCAAAAGCAAATTTTTCTTAGTGGCGTCTGTTCGGTTGTGAGCCCGGCGTTTACTTTGTACTAAAGAGTGAACGCCGAGCGCACGGCGCCGGGCGCCCGCTCGAGGAACGCGCACGCCCCATATGAGGCGGTCAGATTATTGTACGTTCATTAATTGAGTTACTTGATACATTTATAAGTTTGCCACTGAAATATTTGTTACTCAGTAAATGATATTGTTATATGAAAAGTTATCCAATTATTTTCATATTTACTTCGCTATCAGCAGCTGCAAAATTCTATTAAATTCTACAGGTATAAAACCGCATACTCTCATAATTTTATGTAAAAATGAAATCCAAAAATCATATTCCAATGTATTCAAGTACTTTCCTTAATATAAAATATGTAAATTTGCCATCTAAAAATAAATTCTAAAAAGTTTCACCTAAGGTTTAACTTGGCACACTTTGACGTTCACACTCATTCAATATGAAGGCATAGTGTGAAGTTTTAGTTCTTAAACTTTACTAAAGCTTTTCCGCGGTATTCAAGAATCGTTCGAATTGACTTGCCACTAATATCAAAACTTAAGACTACTGGAATGCACAGTTCCGTTTTCCAACTTTTAATTTTCTCCGTATTGTTTTAAGTGTGACCAACTGTTAATGCTTTGAATGGTTCAAACACGTATAATAAAACTAGATAAAAGTTGAGAAATATCTTTTATGCGTTTAGTTTGGTAGTCTAGGTGACCACCTAGTTGCTTAACACTGAACCAGGTTTAGTAAGTCAAATAAGATGGGTTCTGTGATTCAGGCATTTTATTTCGCATTCGCAGGTTTATTAGTTAATACATTTCTATCTAGCGTTACAATAACAACCCAAAAAAATAGGCTAGTTGACAAAAAAAAAATTATAAGTCATCATTTTTTTATTTGTAAATTAAACCAAAAATGACCAAGATATAGCTCATTAAAGTTACGTATAACGTCACACCGTGCTGCATTTATTCGCACTAGATGACGTCACACGTAACTTTAATGGGCTATATCTTTGTTATTTTTTAATTAATCGAAAAAAGAATAAATACGTGTGCAATATTGTTTTATAATCTAAAATACGGACTAAATAAAATGTAATTATTTTGACCCTGGAAACTACCATATTATAATCTTCAAGCTATTGAGGTCTGAATAAGAAATATCTCTTAAAGTATGTGCAGCAAGACACGTACAAGTTTCTTAATTGATTAAGATATTTAACGCTAAGGGATTTTTACATTCGCAATAATAGCCTACTCAATACTCAATACCATATACTTGAAACCCTTTAAAATTCTTAATCTTAATTCTACAAAAGTAAGTCAAAAAAAATTCTTAATCTTAATTCTACAAAAGTAAATCTTAATTCTACAAAAGTAGGTATGTCAGCAAAATAATAATATAAAAATCTTCACTAAAAACTAACACAAAAGGCGTCCTAAAATATAGAATACGATCGATTTAAAGCGCTAAAGCAAACACGAAGTAGGTACACTAAACGTAAAAAGCTCTCAATATTCTGAGAAAAATACTTTCAAGTACTTAAAAGGAAGCGATTACGGCACTTGTACGATACGACAGGCAATTTGCTACTTCAGAATGCAATCCTGATTCTTAAACAATTCCAAGAGACGTCTGCAATAATGGACTAGAAAGTAAATCGGTATCGATTTCATGTAAATTCTATTTTGTCAAATTGGAAACTCCAATTGCAATGGAAATTGGGATTTATTTAGTTTAAGGTACGGTATACATTTCCCAGATTCAGATTTCGGGCAGCTCAAGATCGGGCTGCGTGGAGAACCTTGGGCGTGACATTCTGAAAGTGTCGCAAATAATATATACACGAAGCAAATTGTGTCTGCCAGAAGAGATGGCAAACTTACTAAATCATATGACCGCACCTCTAGCTAGCGTGGTGTAGTGTGTCATTTTGACGCAAAGGCAAGGCCTATGTCCAGCAGTGGACTGAAAAGGCCAATGATGGTGATACAGTTGTTATAAAGAACTGACTAGAATTGAATTTTTTTCATAAGACCTTTTCCCGAAATAATATTTTATCATTGATTATTTTTGTGTACAATAAATAAAAAGAAAATCACAACATTAAAATACATTCATATCATTTGTACACCACGAAATAAAAAATATAAACATTTTGCTTTGTGATAAAATATGTGTATAAAAGTAATAAAATATTATAAAAATAAAAAAAAACACGAGAGATAAAATTGAGCGCCTTGATTTTTCCTGGAAAGTAATATAGTATGAAAACATTTATAAAAACTTTAATAAAGCTTTCAATAGTACCTCGCTTTTCCGACTTAAATAAAATCATATTGTTAATAAAAAATAAAATCTCACGTTTAATGCACTTTATTATGACATATAGGAATATAACATCTTAATATATAAAATCATTGCGTTACTGACTGACTGACAGACACGCTACAGCCAAAACTATTGGGCGCAGGAAGCTGAAATTTGGCATGTATGTTCCTTGGGGACCGTAGGGATGCACTAAGAAGGGATTTCCCGAAATACCCACGGGATCGGGCAAATCGGGCAAAACGGGTAAAATGTGCAGGCATAGCTGAGGGCGTCCACTAGTAAAATATAATAGTATATTTTATATTCATACTTCAAAAATGCTTAGGATTAAGCTGCGCCAATTCCGCACAAAAAAGGCAATTGCCAGTTCTCAACAGCATTAAACACAATTTGAACTGGTAGCAAGATAAAAAACTAGGGCTTTTGAAAAAGCTAGCAACAAATAAGGAACATCACTTTTCAAAATACAGACTACAAACACAACTATAATATCTGTAACAACAGTCATAGAAGTGTCAATCTACGTTTTATTTCCCCCGCAAAACTTTCTCTCCCCTGTGCATTAAATGTCCACGAAAACTATCATAATAACTAAGTTAATAAACAGCGCACGTGTCAAAGTTATTAGTCGGTACATGTCTAATAATAAAGGCTTTGTCGAGTGCAAGAAAAAATATTATACCAATAGTTATCCTTAAGGAAACCTTCTAATTGAAAGAGGTCGTTTATTGGCACATACGCCAAACAGGGTTCGGTGGGGAAGTGTGCAATCCATGTCACAAATTGGTCAGTTAATTATTGTTTTAATAATGTAATATAAGAATTCGGTAATGAATTATTTCTGTGTGTTATCTGTGTGTATAAAATTCTTCCGTTACTAAAAGACTGACAAAAGACGCACATTTGAAACTACTTCGCACAAGAATTTGAAATTTGGCACGTAGGTATATCTTTGGGAAGTGAAGAAAGGATTTTGGAACTTCCCACCCTAAGGGGTCAATAAGTCTCACCCGGACGGTGCTGTGGGTGGAGTCTAATACTTAAATTTATCATTGGTATCTATGAGCTAGATCTAGCATTGGTTTTAGGTGACTCTTAGGACTATTAGAAGGTAAAGTCTTGTTGGTGAATTGTGCGTTACAAGATTAATTCCTAGAACAGGAGTTCTTAAAACTGAACAGGTATGATCAATCAAGCAGTTTAAAAGAAAAGAAAATATCACAGTTTTGTAGATTCTCTCTCTATTAATTATTTTTTATATTTTTTGCTGTTTGGTAGTGATGTACGCGCTTTTTGCGCAACATATCCATCCTTAGGATCCAAGGTTACTCTGTTTTATTAGGATAAGTTGCTTGCCATTACGAATATACTCAGTAAAGATATAAGTATAACCTCCGGCAGTTTCACTCACTAAATTGCACGTCAACGCCATATTTTGTAGCAGTGCAGTGTTTTCCTCTTCAACTTGTATTCATATTTAGAAACATTTTATAAAACGAGCCAAAAAGTTTTAACCTTCCGGAGAAAATGGAAAATATAAAAGTACTCACACGAAGTAAATCTTGAGTTTTCACCATCAGCCTTCATAATAACTCATTGCTGGGCACAATACTCTTCTCATTATATGAGGGGGTAGGCCGTAGTCCACCACGCTGGCCAAGTAGGGGTTGGTGGACTTTACTTACGAACCTTTCGAGAACATAATAAAAGAAGAATTTGGGTGGTGCCCGCCGAGGGTTTGAAGTTTACTCCCGTACATGACAGTCTGTTCATATCTCCACTAGGCTATCGTTGCCTCGCAAAAAAACTGTATATACTATTATAATTTTAATATTCCAGTTTCGTATTAAGCAAACAATAGATACAAGTAGCAACAACAGCTTGCATTTAGTTTGTGCACGCATTAAACTAAACTAAGTGCAAGTTATTGCGCGACACTGCTGCGTACCGGGTTGCAGCTACGAGACTGTGCTTCCAAGTTATGCTTTATACATGTATAGTTTAGGTATATATAATGTTACAGAATAGTAGGGTCGTTTAAACGTCATGGAGTTAATAGGAGAAAAAAGAGAGAGGAGATGCAATAATTACAAATGACAAAGAAATGGATGTTCTGATTAAAGGTAGATAGGATTGAAGAGGAAGAAAATACGTGATGGTCTAAATCATTCTACTGCCTCGTTGATGGGATAGCTAGATAACACTTACTATGACAAAAAAAAATATTGAAGTCCTTGATGTTCTTGAAGTTGATTAGTAAATATTTTTGTGTCCCTTTAGGGATAATTGATCAGGCTGTACAATTTGAAGCAAAATTACATTAGGTCACTTAAGACATTTAGTAAATAAATAAATAAAAACCAAATAAGTTTGCTTTCACGTATCCGTGAATGTCTTAACAATATGTGATATAGAATAATCTGAAAGAAACCTTTTTACCTAGAAAAGGATATTTAGTCCTTACCCTATTATACCGGCATTATCTGCGAGATCAGTACCCAAAACCGAAAGTCGTGGAGCAAAAACTAGCGATATACTCCCTAAGTCATGTTAGACAAAAAAATTGGAGGCCGATGTGGAAATCGTGTCCCACTAATTAGACGATACATTTTCTGTGGAACGCATTAACCTAAATGGCCATTTTTTTGTCTCTCTCTTCGGTCGAACGGAGAATAAGGATATTAACTTATTTGGTTTGCATTTTGTTGTTGTGCAGCACGCAGGGCATTTTAGTTTGGATTTTTTCATTTGTATTAGTTCAATCATATGATTATATTGCTAAACAATTACTTTACCTAAATCACTTTACCATCCGAAGCTAGTGCTAGTGTTTTTGGTGGAACCGACACCTCAATGTGATCTGAGCCAATATGGGATGTCAGTTTATGTGACCAACCAACCATTTATAAATAAGCTAGTTTTCACAGTACTACTTACGTTTTTCAATATCACATCTGAAGGTTGGCAGCAAGTTTCATAAACTTTTTCTTAGCCAAAGCAAATCTGGAAAACAGCTGATTTACCGTCTTGATAACCGTCCACTACCTGATGAAACGGATTCACATTTGACGAATGTGTGGGTGAAATAGCCAGAATTTGAATTCTTCATATTCTGGCTATTTCACCCACTACAAATAATAATAATAATATTCTACCACATTCACACAACACCATCTAGTCCCAAACTAAGCAGAGCTTGTACTATGGGTACTAGATAATGGATAAACATACATATATACTTTTTTTGTAAATACATACATATTATATATAGAAACACCCAGACCAAGACAAAAATCCATGTTCACGCACACAAATGTTTGACTTGAGCGAGAATCCAACCCGCGACCTTCGGCGTGGCAGTCGCTTATACTACCGCTGCGCCAACCGGTCGTCAGATAGCAAAAAAAAAATATAGAGATAAATAAAATCCTGATTTTGCCAACTAAGTTATAAGAGATTTTCTTCTTCTTTTACTGCCTCAGATAATTCACAGTACCTCATTTTAGAGATCGTAAGAGATGATCGCATCAACGCCATAACACCAAAAAAGCCAAAGCAATGGCTTTTGTGGTCTTTTTAGCAATCAAGCAACTGATCTAAAGATTATATGAAGCTATTTGCTTCTGAGAATTTCTTAACAAAAAACCAGTCGAGGAACTTCTGACTGGGATGTAACTAAGTATTTTAAATTCGTATTTTTTCTGCCAAAAATCTAAATAATAATCCATATGTTGACGCCTTATTATCCCTACCGTATGCTAACCCTGCCCAGGCTTGGCTTATGGTAATTAAATTGAATTTTTGCGGTACACTGTGTACGCAATGAAATGATAACAATCTTGTTTTTGTAACGAAAAATTTATAAACAGGTTACTAGCAGTACTTGGGGTTGGGTAATTTCATTTTATAAAAAATATTACGATATATAAGCGAAAATGGTCGGTCTAAAATATTGCACATTTTGGTCACAGCCTTTTTATTTAGTTAACTGTTTTGTGCTGGATGAACGATTTTATTCCTAAATTGAGGTTTCAATCAATATTTCATATGCATTCAACGTTAAAAATCATGATATTATATTATTTACTTCGCGTTATTATGTTGCGAAGTGATGTCATGATAGACGCATATTCCTGACTATCTACTATTGTATATAACCACACTGTGAAGAATAAAATAAAAATAGTCTCTTGATAGACTCGCTAAATTAAAATGTTGTAGTCTTCAGCATAATAGAAAATTAAGACCTGTGTTGTATTTACATATACCAAAAGTAAGTTGACAATATAGTCATAGGTATATTTTTTTCTATATTTCTCTTGTTTTGTGTACAGCTGTGCCAACAATGACAATATTCACAAATTGATAAGTACTGAAATAAACAAAAACCATAAACTTGCATTAATACAGTTCTGCCAACCCTTCCAACTCACTCCTGGTCCATTTAGGAGTGAGTCAGTGTTACCACGCACTTACACCATAAAGATGCAAACAAGGGTACGACGTAAACTGCTACCACTGGCTACGAACATTTGAAACACCATGGGTGCTATTCACTCTATATATTCTGGTTTCTAAGACATCTTTGTAGTGAGGAAATATTGGAAAAGATAGTCAAAGAAATGCACTGCGTAAGGATTTCCATTCAATAGAAGGGTTAGGTCGTAGTCGGCTCCACTGGCCAATGTGTGAGTATGAAAACTTCACATGTCATTTAGGAACAAAGTGGCGGTAGCCCAGTGGTGTACGTAACGGACTGCCGAGATGATGGTCTAGAGTTCGATCCCCAGGTACTCCGGGCATACACCTTTTAATTATGGCTCGCTTAATAACGTCCTGCAGTAGATGGCTAATGGCTCGCCCCCTATGACATTAGGACCGAAACATAAATGGTGAAGTGAGGGTGTGTAATACACCTCAGCCTACCCCTTCGGGGATTAAGGCGTTAAGTTACGTTATGTTATGTTATAAACTAATAATACCAGGTTTAAGTACAAATTCACTCTCAAACTAAGAGAAGATACCAGAATAAGGCCAGGTTTTCTTTTAAATTAATTAAGCCACGATGTTCACTGGCCGTTACTCGCATCTTATACCCAATCATAACAACATTTAATTGTAATTACCACATATCTTTTACATGTACTAGGGAATTTGACAATAACGCATAGAAATAAACCGATTCATGGAATTTGATTAAAACCGTTTCATTCATACTACAGTTGTATTAATATTATTGATATTACGACGTACTATTATGGGGCAGAAATTATTAGAAATTTAGTTTCATGGTTCTGGTATATTATCTAGATTGATTTTCCCGCGATTTCACGGGCATTCAATTTAATTCGTACACCGTTCGTTCAACTAGCAATGAAAAAATAAAAATAATTGTTCTTCGTGAAAACAGATTAAGTTTATATCTATGGTAGAATGAACCTATGTATGTACGTAAGCCTATCTAAACGAGAAACACTACCAACGCACAGTTCACAAACGCAACACAAATTAAATCGGCTACTTGGATTACCAGGGTAAATGGTCCAATTAGTGTTTCGGTGGGTCGTCGGCGTTCGGAGTCAAGACAAACGAGATTGCCTGCTACGGGCACCTGCTTCGCTGTTTACGGAATGGGATTTTGTGTTCCGTCTTGATTGTGGTTCGCTCTATTTAAGTTGTGACCGGCCGACAATTGGGCGTTTCACCCTAAAATCAGCGATGAATGGAGTCGTGCTGTTTTAGTGTTGTTTTCGTAAGCTGTTTCTTTTGTAGGTACTGGGAATTAGTTTCTGAATTTGGTACTGTTGTTATATTGTGTATGATTCCATATCATCTTATAGACTTGCAGGATGATATTGGAAAAGCAATTTCTATCTCATCACTAATTGCTCCATTTGTTTTGTAGTACATAATACCAGCTCTGTATATAAACTGTACCTTGCTGGGCACGGGTCGCTTCTTACCATTTAAAGGGCTAGACCATAAACCACTACGCTAAAAAAGGTCTAGGTTAGCAGACTTTAAGTATCTTTCGACAATATTATGAAGAAATCATGGTGTTGTTTGTAAGCTTTTAGCGTTCATCGAAAATATGTTTTATTACTTTTGCTATCCGTGTATATAAAATTCTTGCGTTACTGACTGACTGGCAGACAAAGCAAAGCCAAAACTTTTGGGCAGAAGAAGCTGAAATTTCCAAGGTATCGGACAGGAACCGTTAAATTAGAAAAACGTGCGTCATGGGCTTCCTCTAGTAATAAATATTACGATTCATGATGCACGTCAGCAAAAAAAAAAGCAAAAAAAATTAAACGTGTATGGGCAAGCTGGTCGCGGCCGACCTCGTAGGACATTCGTCGACCTTATTGGTGATGTCCTCAAAAACTGAAAGGTCCGAAGCACCCGGGCACCAGCCAGCATGTATGAAAAGAGTAATTAATGTAGAGGAAGCGCGTGAGGTTTGTATGAAAAGAAGCAAGTGGCATTCCGTTGTCTCTGCCTACCCCGACGGGAAAATAGCGTGAGTATATGTATGTATGTTGAAATTAAAATTAGGCCGGATGTGTATAGAAATATATGGCAGTAGAAACATTTATTCCATACCACGCCTTACTGATCTAAAACGAACTTATCACATAGTCACAGTGTAATAGAACATTATTGAAGCCTATTTGCGCCGAAATTTAGATTGTTGCCAACGGTAATTTGCATTTAAACATTATTTCCATCGCGAATGCTATAATTTTCATATTAAAATTGACCGCATTCCGCGTAGTTAGGGGATTCTAATGTCTACATGGAAATGTTATGGCTATTCTGTGTAATGTTTATTTGCATATACATTGATCAGGCGTTATCTCCATGGGGCAGATAATTGTCATATTTTGTCGGTTACGGATTGGTTTGTTTAATAATTATATATGTTTACTTATTTTCATAATTTCTACCCACTTACTGTTGTGTATGTATTTAAATAATAATATATAATGTGTATACTATGTGTGTTTATTTAACATGTATGACTTTTCTTATTTTCTTTTGTTATGTAATAGTTATTTGCCACCATCCGTGTACTGTATTATCAACTGAAATCAGCGTAGTGTAATCCTCAAACTAGACTTCTGACATCACCAAGCTAAGAATTCGTTTCACTAAGAGCCAATAGATTTAATACTCTCTTATAATTTAATTTTTCAGACATGTATTCATCGCAAGTAAAATGCAGATGTAATTTGAAATTGCAGAAAGTAGAAAATCATTTAAACAGTGAAACTATTTGAAACCAGCAAGATATCAGCCATTCAATTGATCACATGAGCATGTGAGCCAAAGCTAATATCCTAATAATTACTTCCTAAATTACTGGCGACATCTGTCGTCGACTTGGCAGTACTACGGTCATTTCTTTCCCCCTAACCGCTGGCAATAGGCATATGGGTCTTGTAAAGATTAGCTCTATTGGCGTGATGCCACTGTGACAGTTGACCTGCACGTATTACGTCTTATATATGCCGTTTCACGCTGACCTATATTGCTTACCTCCTCTGATATTTGTAATTAGGGCAGGACGGTAATATATGCAGGAAAGAGGGAGTCAGTTTTGCTAGGCGTGTGGAACGTGGTTTAATTATTCTTCTGGTTGTCGACATTGGTGCTTACTTTATCACATCACCCATGAATATATAAATTACATTATAGGTATTTTTGTCCGTGTCAAGTAAAAATATATTCTAATAGTCAATAGACATCGTGCGAAAATGATGTATTACTAGGTTTGGTCAACAAACACAAAGCTTAATTAAAAATACATTTTCTCATTTAGCATTTAATTTGCCTTACTTTAAAATATAAGACGCTATAACTACAACAATTTTACAAACAAACTGTCTCTAATTTACACATACCACAATCTTAGTTATCGTGGTATTATTAGAGATAATCGTGGCTTAACGGAGAAAATATGGGAAGCTTCCTTAAGCTTTCTCACAAAGCAACAAACATTACATGGTTGAGGGAGTCATGTTTCATTTGAGGAATGTATAAAATGGGTGCCTTTTATTACTAAATAAATTACTTAGGACTAATCAGAAACGTGTTACCACC
The DNA here is from genome assembly GCA_944739405.2 of Euclidia mi. NCBI lineage: Eukaryota > Metazoa > Arthropoda > Insecta > Lepidoptera > Erebidae > Euclidia > Euclidia mi. The sequence goes on along the minus strand of OX123188.2, from coordinate 7,359,543 downwards.
AAGAACTTAGGGTCCCAAGCCAACCTCACCTGCAAGTGGTGCACCTGCCGATCAACGGACGAGGCTCTGGCAAACAAAATATCCCGATAAGCGGCAATAGGGTCGCCACCAATTACGTGGAATCAAAACACTGGCGAAAAGTGGGCGTTTAATATGCCTCTGCATACCCTTTCGGGGAAACGGGAGTCTATGTATGTATGTATGTAATCAGAAACGGTCATCTGATGGCAGGCTAGGCAGTGTCTGTACTGTGTTAACAAGTAAGCCGATAAAAATACTTCATTGTTCATCTTCATCCGCCTGACGCAATCCACTGCTGGATATAGGCCTGTCTTATATATTCTTGAATACATGATTTACAACCAAACACAAACAATATAATTATCAAACAATGGTGTGTCCTAGATGGGAATAGAATCCCCGATCGACAGCTTAGCTGTCAAGGTCACTAGACAGTGCTTTTGAGTCTTTTCTTTCAAAGACAACTCCTGCACTAAATCTAATAAGCACTATTGATAAATTCTATGTCCCGGGAAACTTTGCAAACATTCAATCAACGGATATAGAATACTTGAACTTGAAACAACAATTTGTGAATCACACAAAGTGTTGTCTCGTGTGGGGATCGAACTAACAATACTCAGCGCAGCTTCAAACGATGTGACCGCTTAAACCACCACGTCATAGTGCATCCATTGTAGTTAATATTATTTCAGGGACCTATAATAGGCACAACATCTCCTTGTCATAAATAGTTTCATAACAACCACTTTTCCAAAGACAAATCAATCTTTACTCATAGTTATAATAATTTTGCCATCCCTTACCGACTTCCAGCCAATTATTCTCTAAGCCTAATACGTAGTCGGGTAAACACAACAAACTATATCCCACCTCATCAAGTCATGCTCCTTAAAGCACCGCTGCATTTTCAAATTACATACTCTTAAGCTAATATTACAGTTCAGATAATATTCTTGAAGCTTTGCTAGGTAAATTAATAACTAAGATAGTTTGCGCTGATGGCTGCATCTGACTTGTGGTTAAGCGATTTCATACTGTCAAGAACAATTCTGCGGATACTAGAAAAAGCTTGATTATATTCTTTAAAGCAAGGTGGAAAGGTTATTTAATTAAAAATGTACAATTTTTTTCTATACATACATATTCTCACGACTTTTTCCCGTAGGGATAGGCAGCGACAACAGAACGCCACTTGCTTCTATCCTTACAAACTGTACGCGCTCCCTCTACATTCACTACTCTTTTCAGATATGCTCGCCCGTTTCGGCTGCTTCGGACCTTTCTATTTTTCAAGACGTCTCCAATTTGGATGACGAACGTCTTACGTGTATTTTTTGTATAATATATGTAAGTGTGAATAGAATGCTGGTTTTAATTTAATAAGGTATTATTTTGTGTGATTTTCTTCAGCACGGCTCTTATTTTTGTATTTGGAGTCAGAAACTTAACTAACGTTGTTTCTGCTTCACCGTGAAACGCGGCCTCTAAAACCACCGCGGAGTCTGTTGATGTCCCGAAGCTGCGAGGCCAATCGGCGTCTCTTTATTAGCCCGGCCCGGCACGACACCGGCACCGTCTTTCTTTCTGAGACAATGAATAATGTAAAGAGAGTAATCATTTTAGAAATTATTGTTATAACATCAAATTTACGGTTAAATATTTTTATGGTCGATAAATTACTACGCGAATCTTTGTAAATATAAAATAAATTATAAAAGAAAGTAAGCAATTAATATGACAGTTTGTTATAGTACCGAAACTATTTTAAATACCTACAATTCAAGGACCTAAAACAATATCACGTGCTTTAAATAAACATTTGGGTGATAAATTTATAGGAAAATGAAAATTGAGTTAAATTCATTGACATTTAAGTGTTAATAATATTTTATGAAATAATTCAGTTTAATTTAGTGGATACTAGTGATTATTTCTATGTCTGTTATTTATTTTCTGCTAAACCATATAATTCTTTGAAGTTATTGATTTACTAGTTTTTCGCTGCGGTTTGTCCCGAATAGTTTTCAGTATCCCGACAATAGCGCCACAGGGTCAAATTCTTCGAATGAAAGCGCCATCAAAATCGGTTCAGACATTCCACAAGTTATTCCAGACAAACAAAAAGACAGACAGACAAAAATTCAAAACAGTTCTTTTATGTAAATTAGTATCGTGTTACGTACTATAGGCACTTGAAATCGCAGACAGTCACTTCAATTTTATATATATGTATAGATTGATGTTGATAAAACAGCAGAATATGGTGACTCTAAAATATATTTTGTAAGAACTTTTGTCTGCAAAATAAAGAATTTACTCATCTATTAACACAAAGTGTTCAGCTTGATGACATGAGCTACCACACTAGGACAGTCCTAACCTTTAATGACTGCTCACCTATCTATAAATTAGGCGGGGGCGAATGTGCTTCACCTTGCGAATCGATCGTGATTTTCTATCTTAGATATTTGGACGATATAATAATAGAGAAAGAGAGAGAGAATTCGAGAGGCAGGTACATTAGTAGGTAATAAATAGTAATCCATACTAGTACTATAAAGTTGAGGAGTTTGGTTGAACACACTAATCTCAGGAACTACCGGATCGATTTGAATAATTATGTGTTTTCTTTTGGATAGCCTTGTTATCGAGGGAGGCTATAGGCAAGCAGCAGAAACATATAAACGTAGGCTCAGCAAGTAATAAATGATACTTATGATAAAGAAGATACGAAGTGGAGGTCGAAGTCAGCACAGCACATATATCAGGAACCTAAATCAAATTCAGCATCTTAACTCCTTATACTAATTACAATAACCAACCAAGAACCCAAGGAAAAATACTTAGAAAATGTTTTGTTTTTAAAGATTTAAAATTCATCTCGGCTCGTTAGAAGGCCACGTTATTGGTACTTGCATAGCCAGTTCGGCTGACCTGAATAATGTAATATTGTTTTATTTTTGAGGGTAAACCTTGTGCATATTAATTGAATTTATCGGTCGCTTGCGGCTATAATACGGTTCATAATATGATTTTAAAAAGGCAGTATCAAATCGCCAATATTTTCATTTTATTTAGTTCAGATAAATATTTTTAATGACGTGCTCTGTTCCTATTTAGTTCATCGTATCGATAATTTTGAGTTTCTTGCCATAACTTTCTTCTCAGTGGTAGCAAGATCCTGAATTAATGGTATGCTAAAAATATTTTCGTGGCCAAATGCGGGCTGGCAGACTTCGAACATGCGGGAAAATTATGGAGAACTTTCAGATGTGCAGCTTTTCTTTCACCGGTAACTTTCCGCAGGTAATTGGTAAAAATTCAAGACTTTGAGAGTAGGGAAGTTTCCTGCAAGTGAAATAAATTATACAAGTATTTTTATCTAGTGAAATATGTCAAAATAATTGTAGTTTCATTCATCAATTAATTTTAAAACTTTATTTAACATTTTTATCGACAATTTATTGATTATAAGTATTCTATTTGACACCAAAAATCTATGACGTCACTAGGTCGTATTTCATACAAACGCCGTAGGAAAGGTTGTTTTTAACATTTCATTAAAAGTGCTTAATTTGACTAGTTGGAAATAACCCTATTCAGCTTGAAACAGGTTTGAAACCGCAACTTCTGCGTGATAGTCTTGTCTTTCTTAGTCTCATCGGACTTTGGATTCTTACTTACCTATGTAATCGTTCATAGTTTAGTTTGTAGCCAATACTCGTGCATTATAGAAATGTAATAAACTAATAGTGCGGTATCTAAATAACTGTTAAAACGAACTAAATAAGAAAGACTAACATTTCACAAATTAATTTTCTACGAACCGTTTAAACTACTACTCCATCCATGTGACTAAATTGAGTGCAATGTTCAGCAATTAATTTGAATATCGATCGGAAGGTGTCAGATTAGTCGAAGCCCACCCGGGCTTGAATTCTCAGAGGATTAATTACAAATGTACATATAAGTACCGTTCTAGGTTCTTACCTTGTATGACACTAACGGAATATCGTCATATCTTTATGACGATATTTTTAAAACCAACAAATATATAAAATGCTAGCTGAGCCCGCGGTCCCGCGTTATTTAAAGCTACTGTTAGGTACTTGCCCGTGGCTCATAGCGTGATGTTATTTAGCCTATAGCCTTCCTCAATAAATCGGCTATCTAACACAAAATATTCAAATCGGACCATGAGTTCCGGAGATTAGCGCATTCAACCAAATACACACACAAACAAAAGTCTAATATTTTAATTATTTTTTTTAATTATTAGTATAGAGATACGAGTATATAACTCTTCTGTAAGACACTGAAAGAGTGACTGACTGAATGACTCACAAGGTACAGCCGAAACCGGCGCAAAAAACTGAAATTGGCATGTATGTTTTTGGAGGGGTAGGGTTATATGTTATATTATGTTATATAATAAATGTGGGCAAATAAATAATTTTGTAAAATAAAATAACGCGGGCGGAGCCGCAAGTGAGTCATTAAGTGTGGAAACGATGCGCTTCCCTGGTGCGCTGAGTACGTGGCAGTACCAACAACATCCTTAGCATGATCGCGAACAGCTTGATTGTTTGTTTGTCAATCGTCACTGCACAGTCTCTAATGGGGCGGTGCAGCAATGATTGGTGGTCATGCCTGTCGTTTTTCTTAACATCTGTCCTCTGTGCTGTGTTAATGTATAAGTTGTGTTAAATTGTATGTGCTACTAACATTAGGTTAAGTGAATTGTTACTAACAAAATGGATCTATGATCTGAAATAAATAAATAATAATAATTAAGTAATACACATTAAATCAACATACTTACGCCTACATATCCACGAGAGAATAGGCAAAAATGAATAATAAACCTATGTAAAAAATTGGCCAAGTGTGAGTCGGACTCGCGCACGAAGGGTACCGTACCATCATGGATAAAAGAAAATCACGTTTGTTGTACGTATTCTAAAATATTTTTTAAGTTACTATCTGTTTATGAAGATCGAGAAAAAAATCCTTAAAAATAACTTTTGTTGTATGGGGGCTCCCATACAACAAACGTTATTTTTAAGCAATTTTTAATATTTACCCTTTAATATTTACTTTATTGATATTTAATTATATATTTTGAAAGGTAATATACAACTACATATTCTGTGAAAATTTTAAGCGTCTTCTTGTTACCGTTAGTAGATAATATTGAGCAAAAAATAGGGAAAAAACATGATTATTGTATGGGAAAAATTAGTATGTTCATTTTTTTTTTTTTAGTAATTGTTGAGACCAGACCCCATGTGGGCGAAGCCGCGGATAAAAGCTAGTCTGCTCCCAAATTTCTTCTAAGCAAAAAAAATATTTGATAAATGCGTCAGCAAGCTAAATATAGGCAATAGGATGAAATTCAGTATGTCTATCTCTGGAGGTTATAAGGTTTCTTATTGATACAAAAATGTACCGTAAATGTATTCTGAAGCCTTACATTAAAATGGTATTGGGTATCAAATTTTTATGTAATGCAGACATAGATACTTGAAGTAGGTAATTGCCACAAAATTAGAAAGTTTTATATAGGCTCATTAGAACAGGCTACATCTTCTTTTACCTGCCCTGTTCCCATATTACTTGGGGTCGGCGCAGAATGTTTTTGTCTTCCATTCTCTCCAGCAGGCGTCATCTGATTATTCACTACCTTTTCATTCATGTCATCCTTCACCAATCCATCTATCTTTTCTTTGGTCTTCGTCTTGCCTTACATCCCTCAACTCTCATATTCATCACCTTTCTAGTCACATGCTTTTCGTCCCTGCTACAGGTTATTATTTAATATTATTTTTAATTTAATAATGTGAAAATTTAGCATAAAATAATTAACATTTTTTATGTTAAACTTTCAAGAATTGTATGGATACTTAAACTGAAAATTCTAACACAATTAAAAAAATAGAATTTTCAGTTTAAAGGTTCTAGTTAAACAACCTTCTACGTTCCTGTTAAATTAACTTGCCAGATAACTCATACAAATCTCGCTTTAATTCTCACGCCTGTATCCCCGCAGGGGTAGGCAGAGGTGTACATTTTACACCCACATTTCACCATGAATTTTTAGGTCCCACGTCACTGGGGGCGTGCCATTACCGGGTACATCACCAGACTCCGTGCTGCTACTGAGTATTCGGAAAAACCCAGTAACACGTTTGCCCAACCCGGGAATCGAACCCGGGGCCTCCGATCAGCAGTCGCATACGCTTTGCACTGGACCACGTAGGCAGTAATTTTATAATCTGTTTCTATTTTAATTTACTATCACGAAGCTAACCCTGTCTATTGTAGTTTTACGGCTGCAAACTGTGGTAGTCAACTCTGGTGTCGGATTTTATATTGTCGCATTTGTCGGGTGGATGAAAACCCGTGAACATGGCCTAAGGATTTTTGTGCTCAGGCAAGCACTGGGACCTCGGCTTAACGTGACCTCCAAATCACTGGTGGCGCTTTGATGTAAATACTACAAAAGTGGTCACCCATCCAAGTAGTGATCTCTGTGAACGTTGCTTAACTTAGCGGATCTATTAAGAACGTCAAATCCAGCCTTGCTATGAACGCTACAACTTCATTTATTTATTTATGCAGCATTTATTAAGGTTCATTTTATTATAATATATTTAATCATTACCTTTTGTTGCAGGTAAGTGACAAGTAAGGTCTACCAAACAACTCGGTGAAATTATGTATACCTGACAGAATATTTGGGTGGTAAGATAAGTTGAAACTATTACTAAGAAAATTATTATTTTTTGCCGTTTATTATAACTTGAATGCAGTGTGTGATTTGTTCTTCTTTTTTATAGGTAATGTACATTATATTAATTTTCATTATAACATATATATACCACAGAATAAAACTACATATATAACTAAACTATCCTAAACGAAACCAATAAATAAATAAATTACTGTGTGAAATAAATCTTCATTGCAATACCTGCCTAATTCCATTGACAAAATACAAATAAAATTTGAAGTTGTCGCGAGGAATAAACTTGATATAAGACTGAATGTTTCGTAAGAAAGTGGGCCAGTTTCAACAGAGTCTGATACGTTAACTGTCAAATTAACTGATAGAAAAATTGGACCTTATTTTGAATTTGTCTAGAAGATAGTGGCTATCCAGAGATGTTGGTGAAGCCGATAGACGACCTTCCAAAGCCGAAATACAGGTTACCGTCGGTGAGATTGCGACCGCAAAATCAAAATTACACGTTGCAACGATTACTTCGATACGGCATCACGTTTTAGTAACCCAGTGCTCCAGTTACGAATCCATTGGTTTTTGGAGTCGAAAAGCCTGAAAGCTTCATTTGGCCATTCTGTTTGTACGGATTAGGGTATTTTGCTAGCTATGCCCAATATGCACTGCCAAAAGCAACTCAGTGTGCAGTTATAGATGTTACTATCAATTCAAGATGGCTTTCTGCATTGGGAAGTAATTTTCGTTGTCTTATGGGTTATGTAAAGTGTTCTGATTTTGTTCATTTTATTTTCGGTTCTTAGTTAACTGATGTCCATTTTAAATGTTACATAAAGGCTATTATTTATTTAAGGAAGTCCATGAGTTTGTATTAATTTGCAGCATAATTAAGGAAGTGAAATATTACAATTTAAAGATGTTTATGTATACTATTCTCTTTTTATTTCTCGTAGCAGGCGAATTTGGACACGATCTCTATAAAATAAGGCTTTGAAATAACACTCTGTTAGTCAGCCCATTCCCGAAACTGTATGTTCGGGAAGGAAAATATATAAAGCAATTTGATCCACAAAACTTGAAAAGTTGACAAAGAGCCTAATAAATATTCCGATACGAAACTCATCAGCGTTAGCAAACCCATCTTACCCACATTAGCCGAGATGTCACAGACATCGTGCATTTTTCAACAAATTTTCATAAAACCTCCAACAGTATGCCAAACACGAACCGACCAGAATGTTGAACTTGGTCAAATAAATTAAAATTCTCATTGCAAGTGGTTCAGTGAAATCGTGAGGGAAATCGCGATATTTTTCAGTGCGCACACCGAAATAGCATTAAATTGTAATGACATTATTTTTTCGTGAATACGTACAAATTATTCGCTGCGCTGTCCGTTTTGTGCTTTATGCCGGCTGTGATGTACGGCGTCCTACTTCATGTAGCGTTTCTTTTGGTACTTGTTTGTGTATGTTATATCCTGTTTCCTGCTGTACGTATAAATGTGATAGTTTGTGAAAATGGATGGATGTTTTTTAGTATTACACGCCATTACTTATGAACGAATTTTGATGAAATGATTCGGTAATGTAGCATTACATATTATCGGCACAGCGGTTACCTGTTGTCCTGATATAGTTATCAGGACATCCAAAACAGATGCAGGGTTGTTGACGAAATATTATTTTATCTGCATTGACGATTGAAGAATTTCACTTGCGAGGTGCGAGGTTGTTGAAGCGGTAGTCTCATCGCTTTAAACTGTGCCGAGAAGTAGGTATAGCGAGACGTTTGTGTGTGTTTTGTGAGTCATCATCTATGTTGGTTAGTAGAATTTTTGTAAAGTTGATCAAAATGCATTTATTCCGAATAAAAGAGTCGTTTTCTAAATAATTAGGAGAAACTGGAAGTTATCTTGATAATTATAACCGTCTCTACAATTCGTTTTAATAAGAAGTAGCAAACATAAATATTAACACTGTAGAAGTGTTTCGACAGTCTATACTTTCGTGTAAAACAAAATCGTTAAAGGCTATACAAGTTCGAGTTTATAAGGCTCTATTTCTTAACACAAAATTAAAACAAACTTCACGTGTAGGTGCCAGAGAAACCTTAAGGGAAAACACAAACACAATTTTAATAAACCAAGCGATGAACCACAGCCGTAAACCCAACTTAATACAATTCAGAGCAAACGCATTCTTCGACAAAAGGCTCATATCTTCACTGAATATATGGAATAAGAATTACTTATTATCGCCAAGAATTTCCTACGTTTTATGTTCTCAGAATACGACTCAGTTAACCGTATATAATCTTTGTATGTATAATAAAATACACATCTGAACTTAATAAGTCAAGTCGTCAAAAAGTTTTACAGCGTTTATTAATGTTAGTCAATAAAAAAGTTTTGATTTGAATTGACTAGTGTTCGATCGTTTCTGCTGGTAGCGGAGTAGGTGATAAATCGATGGAAAGATAAAACGCTATAAAAACTTCGTTAATACGTGTGGTTTTATTCAGTTAAGACAAGAAATGAGTGATGGAGAATAGTTTTTCTGGAAACAAACTTTTCTTTTTATTCGAGTTTTCGATCAATCAAATATTGCAACGGAGTTGAATAGTATGACAATATAGAGTTTTGACAATGTTACACACTACAAACCCCCTCAAGGGGGTAAAAAAGGGGCTGGAAGTTTGTTTGAAAATACGCTAGTTTGAAGCTATGAAAATGAGGAAACCAGTTTATATTTTATACTAGTTGGTTTCCTCATTCAACAAGATTAAAAAAATAACATCTTTGGCATCTTATACAGTAGCAATCGAAGTGATATGTGAACACCTATTTAAAATAAAAATATTTTAAGTTAAAATATTCAAACTGTCATCCTTAAAAATCGAATCCCCATTTAATATTAATCTGTACACACCAATTCAGTAATCCCAAAAAAGGATTAAGTAATTCCAACGATGATACGTAAACCTTGGGGAAATAAAAGGTTGTGTTCACATTAAAGCGTGTTGTTTTGCGTGTCATTAAGTGGGATAGCGTAACGAGCTTGGTAATCACCTGGGTTATTTTTATTTCTGTGTTCACTGCTCTGGTTGGGTAAACGGTTTGCAGGCTCTGAAGGTAAGGCGACGGCTTGGGACGGATGCTGTTGGCGTTGATAGGTGGAAATCGGGATTTAATGTCTTATTGAGAAATTGATTCTTGTTGTGTTGGTTTTGGTTTTTGGGTTGGACAGAAATGGATAGATTATTAAAACTTCTATCATACACGATAATAAACTTAAGGGATTTGTATACATCATACAAATTTAATAAGCACAACTGATGTAAACTTAATTTTAGGTACAAATACCTCTGCTTTTTTCGACGTTCCGACCGGGTTACAATAGTCATAGTCACGGAGCGACTGATGTCAGCTCAGTGCTGTTATTGTGCAGCGCCGATTTTGGCAACTTCCCTCACTTGTTTTTTTATCCGCACTGTCGGTACTTCGACACACTGCACTTATGACGTCTACAAACTGATGAGCTGTGTTACTGCGGCTGCGTTTGCACATGTTGATGACTGGATTGATGATCTCAATTCCTCGCAAAGATATGTTTATCATAGAACGGCTTAGCTACGACCCAATGGCTTAGCGGGAGTGTAAATGACTGTCAGGTCAAATGTCAAACATTTGTGTGCGTAAACATGGATATTTGTCTTCGTCTAGGTGTTTCTATGTATAATAAGTTTGTATTCCAAAAAGAAATATATACGTATGTATTTAGCCATTATCTATTTATTACCCATAGTACAATCGCTGCTTAGGTTCGGACTAGGTGGTGTTGTGTGACCGTGGTGGAATATTATTATTCGTCTTTATTAACCATTTACTACCTCATGGCAATTTCATATTTCTAACTAAAATACAAAATAATAAATACATACCTACATACATACATAGTCTCATGCCTATATCCCCGAAGAGGTAGGCAGAGGTATATTGCTACACCCACTTTTCGGCAGATTTATTTTAGTCTCACGTAATAGGGAGCGAGCCTATTGACGTACCGGGCACATTACCAGACTCTGTGCTGCTACTGAGAATTTTCTAACATAAAAACCCAATAACATTTTGCCCGACCCGGGGATAGAACCCCAGACCTTCCAATCCCACGCGCACATCTATGCCGCGAGACCAACGAGGCAGTCTAGAGACAAAATTATAAAAAGTAAAAATATATTTAAAATATACAAGCGACCATGAACACCGGTGTCGGGTACAGAAACAAAGTTACCGGTGGTTGGGCCTCAGCCGTAATATTATTATTAATTACCGTTTAAGATTTTGTTGAGGCTTATAACGATCAAACTGACGTTCCCTTTTAATATCCAGTACACTAACCTCAGAAACCATGACAACCATAATCTAATATTCATAGTAACAGTCACATAATAACACATCCTTCTCAAAGTCATTAGCTGAAGCGTTAATTGGCCGCGGTAATCCACGTTATATCCGCGGTATGTGCAGATACACTGTTGGATATATCCGAGTGTTATATCCGCGTGGCTAACTGTTATTGCTCCTCAGTTAATTACAATGCTTTATGTCCCAACACTAGTGGTTATGTTCTTACTTTTGTAAAGTCGCGCGGGTGGTTTTCTATTTTGTTGCGAAGTTTGCTAGCTCTGCGCTTCGGTCACGTTGTTTGACTTTTTCTGTCGCAGAGATTATAGTTTTTGCTGGGAATAGTTTGAGTGCAAGAAAATAAATTAATTGTTTCTAATTGTTTTGCATTTGTGCTACTTTTCGTGGCATTTAAGTAGATAGTGGCAACAGCTTAGCGATCTCGCTAAGCTAAAATATAATGGCTTACTTGAACAATGAGTCTTGAATGAAATGGATAAAGATTTTTTCATTATCTCTACTCGCTTATGCACCTGAATCACCTGAATAATATTACCTTAGAAAACAAGCTTAAAGAAAATCGAATTGGCTTAGTTACTTTTTTAAGTAGTCTATCAGTTTTGTATCAACTAATTGTATTAGTGTTTCCTATTAGTCATAAACTTCCCATAAGGCCGCTATAACGTAACTTTCCTTGCAACATAAACAAACATGTTATAAATAGGCTAAGCAAAAGCATCTGAGAGTATGTAAATTATAAGTCAAACTTACGCGAACGTGAATGTCTCGACTCGAGGAAAATCTTCAAAGCGTTCCATAACGCAGTAATGGGTCCGGAGATAGATAATGGCTACTATAGCTTCATAGATTTACTTCGTACCTCGCGCCACATAAATATTCATAAAGAAAGGGGACTGAGTATTTTTAAAGGAGAGAAAAATACACAAAATAATGTACCGTTTCACGCGAGAAAGCTTTCGGGAAGAGGGGTGAAAGTGCTACCGTCACTACACAATTACCTCCTCCGTGCCTATGGAACCACCCTCTTATGCAAACATCTCAACAACGTATTCAATTTCCGAAAAATACAACACACTTTCTTAAACGAATTACAATCGATTCACATTAAATTTTCTCTGATTTTCTTGATAGAGAAATAAATCATACTTCACTACGAAAAATATGAATAAAATTGAGTGAATCTGAATGGAAGCGAACTGTAAGAAATAATATTTCATTCGAACGCCGATCAGTAGGTACATTTAGATGAGACAGAATAAGTCGTGAGAATAAAAGAGCGAATACTGAATTTATGAATGCGATGAACCGTGACAGTAGTGTCGTAGCTGCTACAGCGGGGGGTGAGGGGTACACGCATATTTGATTCCGTCATAAACTCAATTTACAGCTAATCTCATCTCAGATTGTCGAAGAAATAAAATTTCACACGCCGTTGGCTCAGTCGTGAATGTAAATAGGGTAGGCGCGGGTGCGAGCCTGTGAGGACGTGAGTGGAGCACGTCACGCCGCCGGCACAGGGGGGAGGGGGAGAGGGGCTAATAAAATATACTCGGCACAGTTCATGGCTCATTTAGTACGAGGCGCGGGCACCGTGCGCTGGCAAGAAGCTCGACAATTTAATATTTCGCCTTTAATTCCGAGCACTAAATTAGGCACCGGCCTGTAATCTCGAGCTCCGCCGTTAAATTTTTGTCCCCGTGATCAGTATCGGCTGGTGATCGATTTTACGGGCCTACCGGTCTCGCGTTTCGTACGGTTGTAACTTTTTAGTGCTCCTTTTATTACGACAAACGATTTTAATCAAGCGAGTTTTTGTTCAGAGCGGACGCCATTAGCGCCCCGGAGTTGGAATAAAATTCGAAGTTAAGTCGCATTCGAGACTCGAGAATTTGCTTTTAACTTCGTTTGATAGGTCGCTTCGGGGGCGTTTAGTGACCTTTACGTTACTCCATAAAATAAATCTATACAAACTGTATTTGAATTTTCAATAAAGAATCCGCGAGTCGGTCTCGCGAAGCGCTCATCGTGGACTTGTTCCGCTTTTAAAGACTTTCTACGTTCAAAAGGCCGTGAAACTAGCTCGATGTGCTGCCAAAGCAACTCTAGCAAGTTTTAAATTCAAGGAAATCAGTCGTGAAACTCTCATTCGAGGCTAACTATCCTCAAAAAGCGTTGTAAGAACAAAGTTTGTCGGGCGACGACGGCGACCCCTAGCGCCTTGTTCTAAACTATCGTCACAAGAAAAATCTCGTAAACCTTTAGAAACAAGATCATTTGGAAAAGTTCAAGGCAATATTCAATAATGAGGCTATAGCAACGATCTTCTATAAGATAGGGGACACAAAAATACTTTTTTGAGGAAAAAGGATGTCTGGAAAATTTTTGGTACCGTTATGAATGATTAAAAGTGGCGTATAATATTTTATTTTCATTTCTTTGGCATTTCATTGAATTCCAAGTCTGAGTGGCAAACTTGATTATGTATTTACGTTTTTATGTACTTAGCTTAACATTATATTTTCAAATATCTTAAATTCTTTTGGCTATACTTTTATGTTAATGTATTGAAACTGTTTTACATGATTGCAATCTCCATATTTTGGCAACCCAACGGTATTAAAACTTTATTCTGTTTACATTTGGAGCTCTTGTTCACACGCTGTGAAAATCACGGCAGATTTGCCGTGAATCGCTAATCAACCGTGTATGGAGTTCTATAAGAAAATGACATAAGGCAACAGTCACATCTATGTCCAGCACGGCGGCACCCCTGAAGGCTTCTACACGACACGATTTCTTAACCAAACGGCATGTTAGCCGTACGGTTAATAAAACGGCTCCGCTGGCTGTAAACCCTCCTGTGCTCGACACGCTTGCATAGACTGCGATATAACACTGACTAATTTCATGGCGAATACTGCGGGGCCGTGACGCAGTGGCAACGTGTATATCAACAAGCACCCACAGTGTCCTGTACAACACTGCCTACATACGACGAATATGCCGTAGACGCTGGTTAAAACATGTGTGAACAAGCGGCCTAACGAAATGGCGAGGCGCCGTGTCCGTTGAGTACGTGTTAAACAACATCTTTGATGCAGTCTTTGTAAGTTTGTGTCCTTGCGGTTTTATTTAGTCCTGGAAGCATTCGATAAATCAAGTTTTTTTATCAATACACCAACATGTTTGATGCGAAAAAATCAGTTTTATTTTTGCAACGGGCGTATAACTTGATGTTACTATGGCGCGATGAGACGAGATAAAACGGTGCCGTAAACAAAAGGCCCTATGCTTACACAATCGTCTTATCTTTATCGACCTGTTATAGTCCATTACTGGATTTAGGTTCCTCCAATAGGTGACCACTAAACTAAATTTCCAGCTTTTTGCCTCCAGTTGCTGCCCGCTATAAATTAGATTATAATATCAGTTCAGCGTCTCATCGCAATTCAAGAATCAATTCGTCTTACCGCCGCCTTTACAAACACGGAACAACACACCTACATGTTTTAGTTTCATGTAGAAATATACTTCTCAAACTCGGTGGCAAGAATATAGTTGAAAATGTGTATAAGAACTCCCGTCCTCCTTATTTGTCAACATGCAGGGAAAATTCTAGGAAAATAAAACTTTTACCTACGCCTTACTTCCATCACAAACATATCAAATACTCGATAGTGCATTTGCGCAATTTAGCACTTTGGAAAATTTTCTACCCACCCTTAAAACTTTTCATGATCTAAGTTGGAACCTACCTCTCCTTTGTAAGTGTTCTTGTACCCGTATTAAGGCTTCTAAATTCTTACAACCCACATACTGTTGGTATTTGTGTAAGAATTGGTATGTGAATTTTCTATTCGTAAAGTTTTTAATAAAAACACAAGCTTGCGGAATGGCTTCCGCGAGAATTTCAGAGTCTGACGTCAAAGAAGCTTTAAAAATTTTATAACAGACTTCGTATTTGCATTGAGTTGTTTTGTTTGAAAATATCGATAACGGAGCGCGTAACTCCCACGCCTTGTTAGACGGGTTTAAACAACAAATGTTTCTGTTTTTATTCACTGTATTTTCGGAGCTATGATTTGAATGCGTATATTGCACGGGATTTGAAGTTCTCAACTTTGGAATGACTTAACTTACTTATATACATACTTAACAGTGATATACAGAGGCGTAAAATAGTTGAACCGTTAGGAACCAAGTTATGCTCAATCTGATCTTACCTCTGGATAAGCGTTGCCATTCAGACAGGTTTAAAATTTTATTATTATTCACTTTATTCATCACATTTCTCATAGTTAATTTTATATTATTAAACTACATTAAAAAAATGTTTAAAAATATAAAAGGGACCACGGAGACCCACCAGTGTCGGGTACAGGGACCAAGCCACCGGTGGTTAGGGCCTCAGAGACAGGAACTTCCTCACGATGCGTGCCGTGTCGAGAAGAACTGCCTTCTGTATCAAGGACTTGATCCAGCTGCCTAGTGCGAGCCTCTTTAGATGTTGATCGAGGCTCTTGGCGATTAGCCCATTTACCGACACGACTATCGGCACAATGATCGCCGAATCCACATCCCACATGTCAACAATCTCGTGAGCTAGGTCCAAATATTTAATCTCCTTCTCTTTTTCTGCCTTCACGAGATTGCCGTCATGCGGTATGGTGATATCGATTATCATTGCGAGTCGCTCTGCTCGGTCTATCACTACAATATCAGGCTTATTGGCTACAATAGTCCTGTCTGTAATGATAGACCGATCCCAGTACAACAATGCACGACCATTCTCGAGAACTGGGTCGGGCACATATCTGTAGTACGGTACCTCTGAACCAACGAGATTATATTTAAGGGCTAGTTGCTGATGGATTATCCTGGCCACTTGGTTGTGTCTGTGCAAATACTGACCGTTGGCAAGACTCGAACAACCGGACACTATATGCCTGAGCGATTCCCCGGGTTGGTGACACGCCCGACATATGTCAACCGTCCCATCCCTCAGAATATACTTCCGGTAGTTGTTTGTCATGACAACTTCGTCCATAATTGCAAAGACAAAACCTTCGGTTTCTCCAAAGAGATCACCGAATCGCAGCCAGGAAATAGAGGCTTTAAAATGTACATCGGGCCCATGTAAGGCCCGGTAGAATCGTCCATGCAGCTCCTTGCCCCTCCATACTTCTCGTCGGTCCTCAGTACTAAGTACTGCAGGTTTGTGCCAGTTCTCTTTAGCTAGAGCGAGCGGGGTAAGCCCGGTATCAATTCCGACTACATCGCGATGCACATCCACACTCTTCTGCAGAAAATAATCTCTGAGGTTGCACACCTCGCGGTTGTGGAGGGTCTTAGCACATAAAAAGCCTCGACCCCCACATTTCCGCGCGATGTACAGCCTCATTATTGATGAGCGTGGATGATGCATACGAGATGCAGTCAGCATTGAACGGACTTTTCTATCCAGGGCATCTAGTTCAGTCTGGGTCCACCTGAGTATGCCGAAGGAATACATTAGGACTGGCATGGCCCACCCGTTGCAGGCCCGCACCTTGTTGCCGCCTGATAAAAGACTGTTAAGTACTTTTCTCAGGCGGCCAAAGAACCGAGCCTGCAACGTCTGTTTCATGTCAGTCTCAGAAATATTCAAAGACTGCGACATACCCAGATATTTGTAGGTCTCAGTTGGGGAGAGGGATCTAAGTTGTATGGAATCTGAGAGTTGTATCCCTGCAGATTCCATAATCCTGCCTCTCTTCACATGCATGACCGCACATTTATCCACACCAAATTCCATCCTGATTGAATTACTAAAGGTTTCGGTTACCTTAAGTAATGCAGTCAGTTGGAATTTGTTGGGGGCAAATAATTTCAGGTCATCCATAAAAAGGAGGTGAGATGTAACATGACCTCCTCTCCTCAACTGATAGCCTAGCCCTGAAGCCTCTAATAAGGTACTTAGGGGGTTCAGGGCAAGGCAAAACCACAGAGGACTCAGGCTGTCGCCCTGGAATATACCTCGCTCGATCCTTATTGGAGCACCGCAACCCAAGATCGATCGACACCCTGGATAGCGCAATACGGTCCTCCATTGCCCCATACACGCCCTTAAGAAGGTGCATAGAGTTGTATCTACTTTGTACAACTCTAGCACCCTCAAAAGCCACGCATGAGGCACGGAGTCGTACGCCTTTTTGTAATCTATCCAGCATGTCGATAGATTCTTTCGGTTACGGCGCACTTGTTGGCTAATGGCCATGTCAATCAATAGGAGCTCTTTAGTACCACGAGCCCCACTCTTACATCCATTTTGAGAAACAGATAGAATTGAATTATCAAATATATGTTTAGATAATTTCGTTCTCAAAATGGATGTAAGAAGTTTGTATAAAGTTGGTAGGCATGTAATTGGCCTATAATTCTTGGGGTCCGTGGTACTACCAGACTTATAAAGCAGGTGGGTAACGCCGGATGTTAAAAAATCAGGCAGCGACCCTGATTCCAAAGACGATTGAAATTGAGATGCTAAGCAAGCATGCGAACTTCGGAGCCACTTAAGCCAAAAATTGTGCAGTCCGTCCGGTCCCGCAGACTTCCAGTTCTGTAACGGACGGACTGCGCTGACTATGTCGTCGATAGTAATATTTATAGGCTCCATTATTGGAATTCGTTCACATGCTCGCTCAACATCCCCAATCCAATCACCCTCCGCATGGCTGACGGGTGTCGACCAAATGCTGCGCCAAAAAGTAAAAGTGGCATCATCATTCGGTCGACACCCATCGCCATTACTCGTCGAGGAATCAGGGTGCTCCCATGCCCTATACACCCGCTTTTCGTCTCTCTGGAATGTGCGATTAAGGCAATACCGGTCCACCCTTTTTTTATATCGCCTAATACGGTTTGCCCATGCACAAAGTTTTTGTTTCAGAAAGTCGATGCGCTCTGTAACTCGAGATAAATAATCTTGGGAACTGATACCAGTTCCCACGAAGGCCCGAGTCACAAAGCGCATCACTCTTGGTCGCGTATTACCGGTCCTAAAAGAACATAGCTTGCCAATGAGTGCCCTGGTCTCAGCGATACGACTCTCAATCCTGCGCTGCCAAGCTGGCATCGCAGCGGCCCGTCGAGTAGTAGTATTATCTACAGGGAATTTAACTCCCGCTACTCGACATGCCGCTGCAGCCGCACAATACAGGATTGACTGTGTATCGCTGAGATTTTCACTATTCTCAAAATAAGTTGACAATAGTGAATCCAGGGCACCCACTAGCGCTATGTTTTTCATTATTATTTACAGCCTAACCTGTCCCACTGCAGGGCAAAGGCCTCCCTACCCTCTTTCCACCTCTCTCTATCGAGAGCTGTTGTTGTCCACTCTGCATTATACAGTTTTAGATCGTTTTGCCACCTAATCTTGGGTCTGCCGCGTGGCCTCTTTCGATCTGGGACCCACAAGGTGGTAGTTTTAGCCCAAAGATCGTCAGACATACGACAGATATGACCGGCCCAGTCATATTTTAACTTGGCTGCTTTTTGGGACACATCTGCGATTTGTGTTTTAGAGCGCAGTATGGTATTTTTGACTCGGTCTACAAGTTTTACGTCGAGAATACTGCGCTCCATAGCTCGCTGACAAACCCCGAGGCTGGACTTCTGATCTGCGGTCAAAGACCAGGTTTGGGCACCATATGTGAGGATGGGGAGGATGCACATGTCCATGAGTCGGCGTTTCAGAGACATGGGCAGGTTGCCTTTCAAAAGATCTTTCATAGACCAAAAGCTTCTCCAAGCGTTTTCCGTTCTACGCGCGAGTTCCGCTTCTTGTCTCGCCTGAAAAGAAACTAATTGGCCCAAATATATATACTCATGGACATATTCAACCTCCACATCCTCAACATATATCTTCTTCTTTGTGCTATTAGTCATTAATTTGGTCTTTGACATATTCATCTTCAGTCCAACATCAAGGCTAGCCTTGTACAGATCTTGAATCATGTGTCCCAATTCCGAGGCAGAGGAAGAAAAAAGCACTATGTCATCTGCAAATCGGAGGTTTGTTAGTCTTTTTTCTCCGATGAGAATGCCTTTTCCCTCCCAACCAGGAAGTATTAGCCGAAAAACTTCTTCTAATGTAGCGGTGAAAAGTTTTGGTGACAGTGGATCACCTTGTTTGACTCCTTTTTCTATTTTGAAAGATGGTCCTGTATTTGTAAGCTTTATTGATGCTGAACTATTGAGATACACTATTTTCAAAGTTTATGTATGTGGGATTAATATTTTGGTTTTGTAACGCTTGAAAGATGGAAGAATGTTTTATGCAATCGAAAGCTTTTTAATAATCTATAAATGCCAAATATAAGGGGATGTTAAATTCTATGTGTTTTTTCTAAAACCTGGTTGATAGCTTGCAGATGATCGGTGGTAGAGAGCCCTTTGCGGAAGCCTGCTTGTTCTGGGGGTTGATGGCAATCGAGTTCGGCTACTATTCTGCCTTCTATTATTTTTATAAACGCTTTGTATAGATGCGAAACAAGGCTGATCGGTCTATAATTCTCAATATTTGATTTATCACGTTTCTTATGCAGAAGTATGATGTTGGAGTGACAAAATAATTTGGGAAGATTGCCTGTCTGTAAAATGGAATTGAATAACTTTGTAAGGTGTGTCAGTATAATCGGTTGCGCAAGCTTTAAAGATTCTGTTGTTATATTATCATGACCCGGTGATTTGCTGTATTTCATGCTGTTGAGAACGCGATGGACCTCTTTGTCTGTGACTGGACTTATATCTTCTCTGCAGGAGTATTCTCCAATATTGTATTGGGACCTTTCTGAATTCGAGTATAATGTTTGATAGTAGTCTGTGCAAATTTGTAGGATTTTATTTCTATCTCCTTGTTTTACTCCTGCACTGTCTGTTAGGCATAGTATCGCTGATCGCCCAGTTTGTATACCTTGCTTGGCTATTTTTAAAGAAGTATTATTATTTAAAGCAGTTTCTACACGTTTAATATTATATTGTCTTATGTCATTTCGAATATTGCGTTTAACAATTTTGTCCTTAATTTTATATTCTATTGTGTAATAGATTAATTTTTGTCTCTCTTCTATTAGTTTTTTGGTTTGTATGCTAAGTTTACTATCTTTCCGTTTTCTAGTTTTTATTTTCTGGCTCGCGTTGTTAAGTGCCTCCTTGATGTTATCATACTGCGTTTGAACGTCTCCAGAGTCTTTGTTGCTTAAAGCATCGAAACTATTTTTGAGCTGTAATACAAATTGTTCTTGATTGGTTATTAATGTTGCTTTATCTAATCTTTTAATAGAAGTTTGAATCATTTGAAATCGCTGCAATTTTAAGTTAAAAGTGATTTTGATCCTTAGTGGTCTGTGGTCCGATTTGAACTTTAAGGAATTGAGCACTTCGACGTTAGAAATAATTTGCTTACTTGAGGAGAGGCAGAAATCAATTTCATTTTTGGTTCTTTTGTTGGGGTGTTGCCAGGTCCAGCGTCGCTGTGGCTTCTTGTAGAAGTAGCTGTTACTGAGACTAAGATTTTGTCCAAATGCAAACTGAAGTAATCGTGAACCTCTTTCGTTTCGAGTACCTAAGCCATGAGGTCCAAGAATATTGATGTTATCGGAGGGTAAACGACTACCGACTATGGCATTAAAGTCTCCCATTACCAGATTCCATGAACTTTTATGTTCGTCATACGCTTTGTTAACTAAATCGTAAAACTCTTCTACTTCTTCATCCGGATGTGTAGATGTTGGGGCGTGAACCTGAATGATGGTAATGTTTTTGGAGTCTGTTACGCGAAATTTGAGTAGAGCTACGCGTTCAGAATAGGAAACAAATTGTAAAATATAGTGTTGCCAGCGCTTTGCTACTAAGAAACCTATTCCAAATTGACTATTGTTGCCTGTGTAGAAAAATATGTTTTGGTCTCTCTCTAAAATTGCTTCACCATCTCTTCTAACCTCTGCCAAACCTACTATGTCCCAATTTATTTCTTCCAAAGTGTTTTCTAATTCGGCTATATGACCTTCCGTTCTCAGAAATTTAGTGTTGAACGTTAATATATTAAGTTTATCGGCATCCGTTAGGCTAGCTGTAGTTGTTTGACAGTATAAGGATCCTGCCACCCGGGAATTGTATGCGCCCCCTGCTCCATTAGTCGGCCGTCTACTGTCATTAGCGGCATTCCTATTGGAGACGCCGGGCACTTGGGGCCTTCGTTTAGTTGTGTTAGTCATTGAGGGTAAGGGGTTAGACGATTAACCCACCGCGCTTGTCTAATGCGGGTTGGTGGGTGCGCAGTAGCCAGCTAACTGGGCTGTGGAACGCCGCCGTTGGCACGCAGGGTGCTCTTCCGCCGCCGTCCTAGTCACATCCTGCACTGATGTGACTGTTCCATCTAGGCCTTGTAATAAGCCCGTGATGGCTTAAGGTTGTGCTGTTTGGTCGGGGACTGCTGAAGCAGCTAGCGGCGTTGCGCCGCCGATCCATTATCCGCCACCTATGGACCCCGGTAGTAGCCTACAGCATGGCCCTACCCGACGTTTAAAATAGAACAAAATAATTTTATCTTCCAAGGAACATTTTGCCATACATATTTTTCATACTCTATAACTCAATAAAGCATCTCTGTGTTATTATTTCCTTTTTTTTTTTTGGAATGTCAGATTCTTACTGACTAAAAAACAACCCGTGCTACTCATGTACCCATGTTTCGGAAGGTAGGGTTTCACCGAAGCATTCCTCGCTACTCCCCGACGGGTATTGGCCCGCCAGATGGTCAGGCGGGCCCCGAACGAAACCCCCTTGGCGCCGGATGAAGGTGTTGGGCTCCGCCGCCACAACACACAGCGGCCGCAGAGGATAGGGAGGACGGCAACGCAACACCGCATCTCCTCTTCCTCTGCGGCCCCACCGCGACGCAACGATGGTGTGCCCCCATTTGGTCGCGGGAGATAGAGCGCGCGGCAACGCAACACCGACACGCCTCTCCTCCCGCGACCACACCCGACTGCAAGGGACGCAATCTACGCAGGCCTCACGCAAGCCCACGTGGAGCGACCGCTCCCGGGATCCCGCTTAGCTTCACCGTGGGTGTACCTCAATACTGAGCCCCCCCACCACGACAAGGTGGAGATCCCACTGGGGGGCTGTTATTAATTCCTATCATATCTTGAAATAAGTTGCTTTTTATTCTTGCGATATTTACATTCAAATTAACAATGTAAAATCGAATCCCAAGTTTTTACTTTGCTTTTTATTTGCTTTCACTGTATTCATAATTGAACATGCGTTCTACCAAAGTTAGTACTAAACCATCTTCAGTAATTTCAATTAGTTGAAATATTTACGCCTAAGGCATTTTCAGTAATACATAATTATGTATAACAAACGAATTTTCTAGCTATTTGATGTAATTACATCAAATAGCTAGAAAATTCGTTTGTTATGTGGAGTCTGGGATAACAGCAGTGAAAATGATAAGCATTCATTATTTTTACTGTTATATTTTCAGTAAGATATATTTTTAATAAAAGCGAAAAGTAGATTTCATATTTCAATTAAGTCATTTCAAGAAAAAGTATCAACATACCTGGTGTACCGAAAACTGATACCAGTGATTCAGTACATTATACTGAGACCCTTGGCGGTCGAATTTTCCGGAAAAATCTAAGATCTCAACATTTTCCAAAAACTTGCGATGTAAATAGGAACACGCAAACTGTATCACGATGACACGATATTACGATGTGCGCTGTGACTGTGCTGCGGCCGCGCGCGGCGGCCGATTTCACGTCAGAGTAAACGCGCCATGTACATGTTTAATTCTTAGAATTTTACAAAAATACAAATGCGGGTCGACTATAGTTATTATTTCATAACATTATAGGGCAAAAAATGCAAAAGAAAGTCGGAAAATTCATGAAAATTTTACGGAAAATTCTACCGCCAATGGCCTCCGTATCATGTACTGAATCACTGGTATCGGTTTTCGGTACACCGTCCCTTACACTCTGTATAATATTTGTATAACATTGGTTCTATGCTTATTTTGTATCTGCATAGTCCGCGGCACGTAATTTGAGTGCTGGCTTTCAATATGCAAGTAGCGATAATTGGGTCCGATTAGCTTCGATTAGCGAGTATCGAGTCGTGAAAGCCTTCAAAATGTCATCGGTGCATAAATACCATTATAATTAGCTAATTAGTGAGATGTTGACATTCGCAGTAATTAGTCAGTGCAAGTTGAGTATACGGTCTGCATCTCTCACACAAGTGACATTAATTCCTTAGAACGTAATATTTTACTTGGTCAAATGTAAAACATAATAAAATTAAAGATTAATTTACTTTAAAAGGTCTTTGGTAGAGTAGCAATTGTTAAATATCAGTTATTTTTTTCAAATATTAGACGATTAGGCTTTTCTATCACACAGATTACCGACTTTTCAATTAATTTTTATGTTTATCAACCTTTTTTTGTTTGCTTTTTGGATAGCTTTTGTTTCTGGTCTGATTTACATGGCTTTTTAGATATTAAATGTCTCGAAATCTAACCACTATTTTGTCATTGGCAACATAAAATAGAAAGTGCCTTCTGTTGATAGAATAGCAGCTCTGAATACTGGAATGACCAGTTATCCCCGTACAATGGAATTTCTATTTTGGGGCCATGTTTACATTGTTAAGGAGCTTTGGGCAGTTTACTCGCCGCAGTATCACAGTAGCATAGACAATAGCAGAATATTTTTTACTTCTTTATTTTGTCTATGACCTATTGGACATTGAATAGTAGATTATCTACTTACATGTTTTGCCTGTTAGGCTGCATGCATTATAAGTATTTGTTACGACAAGAAGTTAGGACAAGAATTGTATATAAATAGAAGATAGATACTTAGATACTACCTGCGTAACCCGTCGCTAGTACACTGATAAAATAAATCCTGTGGTGACTAATAGGTAGATATAGCTCTCGTCAGATTTGTTTCACATTATCCTTTTAAATCCAGCCTAAACAAGCAACCGTTTTCAGGCTGTTGTTCTAACTCTTTACCGATATCATGGGTTGGTTATACATCCGACATCGTTGTGGAGACTGATGTGAGGGAGTTTTACATTACTCAGTATGAAAAAAACTTTGTGAGCAAAAAATTTGTGTTAAGACAATTATCATCTTTACTAAATTACTACATACACATATTACTTTAAAATCAAACGCCAAACCAACTGCCAATATAAACTACCCATTCCATCCATCGCGTTCACCGATCACACGTAACAGCTCAACCAAATTAAAATAGAACGGCCATATTACCTATATTCTCAGCGTTCCAAAGCTGGATATGCTAACAATTCACCAGTTCCCGTTCAGTTACGTGGCACACTTTAATATACAGATCGTTCCTCTGGAGAAGGTTTCGTTTGAGGACTATTGTACAACAAATTCACCATTTGTTTTTCACGTAGGAAGTGAATCGGACCAGTTGGAATTCTTGCGGAGTACATTCTTGGAATGTTACTGTAATTGCTTAGTGTTTTAGCTCGGATATAGGAATAACTGAAGATAAATCGAACTTAAATTGTTAAATAGTTAATTCGCAGATTGTTCTTTGCTACCATTGATATAAAGTTCATTTGTGTTTTGGCAACCATTGTAGTTTAAGGTATTGAATAGTATAAAAATATTACCACAATTCGCAGCCTACAACCAAACCTAATAGGCGCATAAAGCTGAAATTTGGCATGTAGGTATGTTCCTTGGGGACCGTAGGGGTGCACTAAGAAGGTATTGCCCGAAATTCACAATAATTCGGGCAGATTTGTTTAAATAATAAAAATTGTACTGCAACTGCCTCGTTGGTCTCGCGGCATAAATATGCGCGTGGGATTGGGAGGTCTCGGGCTCGATTCCCGGGTCGGGCAAAGTGTTATTGGGTTTTTCCGTTAGGAAATTCTCAGTAACAGCACGGAGTCTGGTAATGTGCCCGGTACGGCAATAGGCTCGCCCCCTATTACGTGGGACCTAAAAATCATGGCGAAATGTGGGTGTAATATTACACCTCTGCCTACCATTTCGGGGATACAGGCGTGAGTCTATAAATAAATACAAAAAAAATATACTGCAAAATGACTGCCTCCGTGGTTTAGTGGATAGCGCATGCGACTGCTGATCGGAGGCCTCGGGTTCGATTCCCGGGTCGGGTACCTAATAGCTTGTTACTGGGTTTTTCCAAATTCTCAGTAGCAGCACGTAGTCTAGTGATGTGCCCAGTAACGGCAAAAGAATCGCCCCTATTACGTGGGACGTAAAAAAATTCGTGGCGAAATGTGGGTGTAATATTATACCTCTGCCTACCCCTTCGGGGATACAGGCGTGAGACTATAAAAAATAAAATATATGCTGGCGTAACTACGGTGAGCTATCCGTATCCATCATCTAGTTATATTATAATACACTGAGTTAACGTTTTAACTGGATTATTAGTGTGCGCAGAATAACCCAATAGTTCTGTTAATCAACAATTAATTAACGTTAACTTAATTGTAATTATCAGCTACATTATAGTAATGCAATAAGTTAAGTGTTAAATATATTTGTACATGTCATGTTGTAATACATCTATAGTATGTAGACAAAATATATTAGCCTGTTATAAGGCACATGTACAACAAAACAAGTCAGCAGTGGACCAGTTTGAAAAGAAAACCCTTGTGACGTCGTGCCTCCGCGCTCGCGAGCCCCACTGCGATGACGCACTGCGGTGGGGAGCCTCACCCGCTTGCCGACCGTATATATGCCGGCGACACACGTGGTTGGGGCTTGCTTCTGCGGGGAGACACGAAAAGCTGAGTATCCATCCGTGGACCTGTGGAGTGTTAACTTACGACCTACGCCCTGGATAACTATCTAGCCGGTTAACCCCTAGTGTCGGTTCTTTTGTTAATCAAAATTGTGAATCTGGAATATAACGCGAGTTTAATCTGTCCTGGTGATATTTTTATTTATTTCCCGTAAGACAACCTAAGCATCTCTTTTTATTGCTCGGCGAGTGATCGATCCCGGCTATCCCGTGAAAATCGATCACCCGTGCGACATTGGCGCCCAATAGAATTTTTAAATATATTTTTAAAACGTAAGTTAGCACTTTACAGGTGAGTGAAATAATTTCTTTTTCTCTTGTATATTTTTCTCCTGTGTGTGCATATATTCTGGTGTGGTGAATTGCGTACAGGTACAGTTTCTATCTATTTTGGTTGGCCATAAGCAATTTAACTGTGTAAATAACATAACGGTGATTTAATTAACGTCGGTCTAAAATCACGTTTCACTGCGGGCAGCGTGCCCAGCCGCCAACCGGTTCTAACCGCTTTGCCGTTGAACTACGTGCCTCGTGTTCGCGAAAAAAATATTGTGATTCAACCTTTGAGTGACCTCTAAGTAATTTTTCTTAATCCTTTACCAATCATCACACCATTGTATAATTTAGTGTATTTCAGCTTTTTTAGCACGGTATTCGATTTTCTGGCGATATTTAATTTTTTTTCTAGTACCGGCGTAAATACTTAGATTTTCTATTATTGTTTTGTAATAATGGCTTACATTATAAATTTCTCATTATTAACTAAAGCGGAATTAGAATATGAGACCACAATACGCGGCGTTTCAAAGCCTGACGATCCCCGCAAACAAATCGCTAAACTTTCAGTTAAAATTCCCTCGGAGGATATATTATCTTCACCCTTCCCACCAGAGGAGGATGTGGCTGAAGTGGAAAAGTCGTTATTAAGATCAAATAGACACTTATCTATGTTGGAAGCAAACTATACCTCCGAGCTTCAACAGAAGGTCGAAACCGTGCTTCACCATTGTTTTCATCGACTGAATAGGGTGGATACCGGCAGTCTTGATATTAAAAAAATTGAGTCTGTGTGGAATAAATTTAATGACTTATATGCGAAATTACAATTAATCACGCGTCGTAGTTCGCGGTCGGATTGCTCAGTGGCAGAGGGAAACACTTCCTATAATTACGACCGTAAGCTTTTCTCGGAATTAGGTAAATTCAAATTTAACGGTAAATCATGTGTAAGATCTTTTATTGAAAAAATTGATGAATTTATGTCCTGTAGATCTATTCCACATGACAAGATGTTGTCTTTCGCTTTTGAAATATTTTCGGGTGACGCATTAGTTTGGTATCGTTCTGTTAAAAATAACGTAAAGACTTGGTTAGAACTTTGCGAACTTTTAAAACGAGATTTTAGTCCGCATAACTACGATTACCGTCTTATGACGGAGATTCGTCAGCGCTCACAAGGCGAGAACGAATCAATAACTATTTACGTGGCAAAAATGCACGGTCTGTTTTCGCGACTTAGTTCTCCTATCGCTGATTCGGAGAAGCTAGAAATTTTACTAAATAATATTAGACCTTGTTACACTAATTGTCTGCTCACTGCAAAGGTTGTTGACGTTGATAGTCTGGTCGAAGTTTGTCGTCTTTTCGAAAATTACCAAAGTCGCAGTAAGCAATTTTCCGAACCCCCTAAAGTTTCAAAGAATACTGTAGCACCCGATCTAGCGTATAATTATCCGTTTTCTAATTTTTCTTCAAACAAAAATGTTTACAATCATAATAACTTCAATAAATATAACTCTGTCGCCGATACATCGAGATACAAGTCTGTGCCACAAGTCAGCGCCGTATCGAGTACTTCTAATATAAATAAAACTTTTTGCGTGCGTTGTAGATGCAATTCGCACTCATTACGTAATTGCCGTCAGCCACACTACCTAATCTGTTTTAAGTGCGGCACAAAGGGTTTCAAGGTGTCAGACTGCCCCAATTGTAAATCTAAGTCGACCCCTACAGTTTCAAAAAACTAGTTAATAAGGATTGTGGAAAATCAAATTATACAACTAATTGTAATAAAACAGAGTGGAATAATTGGTTAGACTTTCTAAAAAAATTCTTTAATAGCTATCATATTTCCTCAATCCGTAATTCTAAAGTAGAATATTTACCTTACGTTACTCTAAAATTAAACGGAATACCTACCACAGGTCTTTTAGATTCTGGATCTTGCGTTACAATTTTAGGTAATAATTTGCATAACTTATTTTTGAAAGACAATGTTTTGGATAAATCGAAACCTTTAAGGTTAATAACAGCAGGCGGTGAACGATTTGAGTCCTTGGGATCGGTGTTTCTACCCTTCGAGTTTCAGGATAAATTGATTAACTTAGAAGTTCATGTTGTACCTGGGATTCAAAATTCCCTTATCCTTGGCATGGATTTTTGGCGAAGCTTTGGCCTATTTCCTAACAAATTGGAGTCTGTTTTGATTGTGAACAAGTCTGACGCTCAAGTAATGGAGTTGCAGGCAGTTCCCCCTACACATCTTGTTTCTTATGATCATCTTACAGTCGACCAGAGAGCTACCGCTGACAACATTATTTCTAAATTTACCGATATTTCATACGAGAAGCGGGGTCTCGGTTGCACAAATATTATTTCTCATTCAATTGATACAGGTGATTGTCCCCCTATTCGGCAAAGATTTTATCGCATGTCTCCCGATAAACAAAGAATATTAATAAAGCATCTTGACGACATGCTCTCAGAGGATGTTGTTGAACGATCAGAAAGCCCGTGGTCAAATCCGGTCATTTTGACACCAAAGAAGAATGGTGAACTGCGTTTCTGTTTGGACAGTCGAAAATTAAATTCCGTTACAAAAAAAGATGCTTATAGCTTGCCTTATATTTCGGAAATTTTAGATAATCTGAGAGATGCTAAATACTTGTCTAGTTTAGACCTGTCTAAATCTTTTTGGCAAACATTAATTAAAGAAGAGGACCGTTGCAAAACAGCCTTTTATATTCCCACGCGTGGCACATTTCAATTCAAAAGAATGCCTTTCGGTCTTACGAATGCGCCAGCTACTCAACAACGATTAGTTGATATTTTATTTTATGGCCCAGAATTTGAAAATAAGGTTTTCTGCTTTATCGATGACATAATCTGTATCACGTCCAGCTTCAGCGAGCATATTACTCTTTTATTACGCATTCTTGATAAACTAAAAAGCGCTAATTTAACAATTAATCTCGAAAAATGTCAATTTTTTAGAGATAAACTAAAATATTTAGGCTATGTTGTCGACTCTAGTGGATTGCATCCCGATCCGGATAAAGTTAATTCAATGAAAAATTATCCCACTCCTTCTAATAGAAAAGAAGTACGTCGATTTTTAGGCGCAGCCTCGTGGTACAGGCGTTTTATACCGAATTTTAGCTCTATTGCTGCACCCTTAAATAAGTTAACATCTCAAAGTAAAAACGCACCTCCATTCTGCTGGACGACAGAGGCTAATGAGGCGTTTAATAACCTAAAGAATTGTTTGATTTCCTCCTCGGTGTTGGCTTGTCCTGACTACTCGCAACCGTTTGAAATACACTCAGATGCTAGCGATTTTGGTCTTGGCGCGATCCTCTGTCAAAGGTTAAATGGTGAGGAAAGAGTCATAGCGTACTATAGCAAATCACTCAGTAAGCAAGAAAAAAATTACAGTGCCACTGAGCGAGAGGCCCTGGCTGTTCTATCTGCTATAGAACACTGGCGTTGTTATGTTGAAAATGGTAAAAAGTTTATTGTTTACACTGATCACGCTGCTTTGAAATGGTTCTTGACCTTGAATAACCCTACTGGGCGGTTAGCCAGATGGGGAGTTCGCCTATCTTCCTATAATTTCGAAATACGTCATCGTCGCGGTTCCGATAACGTTTTACCTGATTTTCTGTCTCGCTCTTTACCCGTTTCTGCTATTGCTAATGATATAAATATAGATATTAATCCTAATCAGAATTTACCAGTTTCTACTAATGATCCTTGGTATTTAAATATCTATAAAGGCTGTTTAAGTTCTCCGACTTCCTTTGTTAACTATCAAGTAATAAACAATAAATTGTATTGTTTTAAAAAAACATTAAACCCTCTCACTAGAGAATTTCAATGGAAAGAGGTTATTCCGTCTGACCAAAGAACTGACATTCTAAGGGAGAATCATTCTTCGCCCACTGCTGGACATCTGGGTATCTTTAAGACATACAAACGTCTTGCACTTAATTACTTTTGGCCTGGTATGTACTCCGATGTTGTCAAGTTCGTCAGTTCATGTGAACCTTGTATCACCCATAAACACCAAAACCACCCAAATTTAGGTCTAATGGGAAAACCCAAATCATGTCAAAAGCCCTTTCAGACGATTAGTATTGATTTGATTGGTCCATTGCCCCCCAGCAGAAAACAAAACACTTTTATATTTGTGGTCAGTTGTTGTTTCTCTAAATATTGTTTGCTTTTCCCCATTAAACGGGCAACTGCAGAAGTGATAACAAAAATTCTCGAGGAAAATGTATTTTTGGTGCATGGAATTCCATCTACTATTGTTTTGGATAACGGTAAACAATTTATTAGCGCAACCTTTAAAAGTATGTTGTCAAAATATAAAATTCCAAATTTGCATTTTACACCGTTGTATACTCCCCACGTTAACTCAGTTGAACGCTACAACAAAACCATTATTACAGCTATTTCAACTTTCATAGAATCTGATCATCGAATCTGGGACACTTTAATCACTAAGGTTCAGTTCGCCCTTAACTGCGCAGTTAGTGAGGTTACTGGTTATTCTCCTAATTTCCTTGTTTTTGGTAGGGAGGTCATAACATGTGGTTCTCAGTATATTGACAAGCATCACCCGTGCGACACCCTTGGCTCGCTCATAGAGTCGAGGCACACTAGAAACTGGTTTTGTATACGAGTGTGCTCGGCCACAGTGAAAAGCGGGCGCGGGTGCGGGCGCGACGCGGGCAACTCAAACATATGGAACTCTATAGGAGTGTCCGTAGTGGGTGAGCGGGCGCGGCGAGCGGCGCGGGCTGTGCAGCGCGGGGAGCACGCGGGCAACTCAAACCATAGGACTTTCATACAAGTGTCCGTAGTGAATGCGCGGGCGACAAGCGGGAAACAATGCGGAGCGTGCGGATCTCAAACTTTTATGAGTAATTATATTATGAGTAATTATAAAATGAAGTGCGAGTCGAACTCGCTCATCAAGGTTAACGTAGTAGACAGATTCACTTAACATAAGCATCACATAGCCAAATATCACTATCAATTTTTCGCTGGTAAAAATAACTTTGCTTTCCTTAGTGTTTGTATATCGATATTGTTTATTGATCATTGAGATATTGACATTTATGACCATGGCCATACATTACCCGTCAAAATTAAATAGTACTTCGTTTGCAACTTTGAGATCTCGTTCATAGTATAAAGATTGTATTGATATTCGTAGTGACGTTATAATTTTATCGATACTTTTATTTTACAGACTAGCTTCGGCCCACGGCTGCGCCGATGTGGGTGACAGTTATCGCAAGAGATGGTACCCCATGTGGTATTGTGGTGTGTAAGCTATACTGCAATATTTCATTTAAAATGTTTAAAGTATAAATTGCAAAAATTAAACTGGGCGGGAATTTAGGAAGGGTAGAAGTTTGTACCTACGGCACATATTTACCTCTCGGAAGTAAGAACACATGCGCTATAAGTTGAGTGCTGCGCGTGTGCTATCTATAATAATATATAGTATGTCTGTCAGTACTTTCACATCATACATATTGTCATATCGTGCACGGTGATTACATTATTCGCGCATATAAACTAATAATTATAGACTACGCTTAAACAGCTGAAACGAATTTCTCTACTAATATTATAAATTCGAAAGTGTTTATAAATATATATTCGGTATATACAATAGTAGATAATGTCATGGATACTGACCGAATTACTTTGTACTCTATAGAGTTTCAGAACTCTTTAGACTAATCAGGAGTCTCACACAACTTGAGACTGAAAGTAAATATAGATTACTTACAGAGACTGAAAGTATTATGTAATAATGAACTTAAAAATGCAAAGTATCTATATACATTCTAATTTGTTTTATTTATTTACATTACCACATATCTCTTGTTAACCCTTCCATTCGTTCCTGAAGTTACTAGAATTTTCCAATCTTTATTCAAAATATTTTTTTTAATATTTGCCAAATACCTATTCATAAACATTTTCCAAATTTCATAAAAACAACAATTCTCATAACAGTTATAAATGTGATTTGAACCCACGCTCTCAGACCATGAGGCAGTTGTATTATCTGCACGGCTATAGCCTTGTTATCAGTTAGTTGCGAATTTGGCGAACAATTGACAGAGTGTTACTATGGTGAGTGTTAACGTCATCTAACTGAAAACTCATATTAATCTAGCCGCGATCCGTCACAATACTAAATTTGACAAACACTGTACACCGCACCCGCAAACGCGCCACTACGGACACATGACGACGCGCGCGGCGCCGCGCGCGGCCCGCGCGCGGCCCGCACGCGGGCTGCCCGCGCCACTATGGCCAAGCACTCAATGTGCGTGTAAAGTAGCATTGAAAGCGACGATGTCTTGCTGAGCGATTCTCACCATTATAGTGGTTTAATGGGAAGTTATTCGACTGTACCTACTTACAATGCTATAAGTATACAGTATATGTACTAGGTTAGGCTTAGTCGTGTGTGTGCTGTCCCATTATATTGTAATGTCGCAGTATCAGTTCTGTTGCATTGCAGTTCCTATGTCGGAGTGATAGTGACCCAATCTCTCATTCTCAGTGGTCAACTGCTCTTTCTCCCTCTTCTATTTCGTCCCTAAGACTGTTTGCTTCAAATGTGACAGCAAATGATCGTCTAACTTCAAGGAAAACCAAATAAATACCAGTAGGTGCTAAGGATCAGCTACACAGTATCGGTAGACCGACAAACTGGATTACATACCTGAGTCACCGCTATATAAATTGATTACCACTCTGATTACGTAATTGAACTGCGTTGAACTAAAATAATAGTTCGAAGTGGCGCATAATAGCGCATTACGTAGTGGCTAATAAACCATAGCAGTGTTGATCTGAATCCGCGTTTCAAATTGGCCACATAATCCTCTGGCCGCCAGCCCGGTGTACAAATAGGAGGTCGGAATTCGATACAGGGCTTATTCAGGGAACGATATTGTTGCGGTATGGTAGCAATTTGAAAACTTAGTAGCAATAGCCTAGTAAATATACCAACAGAATACTACACGGAGATCACGCAATCCGTCGCATCCAGGTTTTTTCTGGCAGTTGTTATAGGAGTCCAGTGATCTAGAAAATACTGGCTGGTTTAAACCATGAGATAGCGATATCTTTTTGGGTTACAACGATCAGAAGGCAGTTTCTGTGTATAAAAACTAAAAGGTATTCTGCCTCCGTGGTCCAGTGGATAGCGTATACGACCGCTGATCATAGGTCAGGCAAAAGTGTTACTGAGATTTTCCGAATTCTCAGTAGCAAAACGGAGACTGGTGATGTCCCCGGTAACGGCAATAGGCTCCCCCCTATTACGTGGGACCTAAAAATTCATGGCGAAATGTAGGTGTAATATTACACTTCTGCCTACCCCTTCGGGGACACAAGCGTGAGTCTATAAATAACAAAATAAAAAATATAAATCTACAACATGCTGTTAGATAACAAAGCGCGTCTTACCTTTATACCGTTTTCTGATGCAACCGAGACAAGTTCGAAGAACGATGATGGTGGTGATAATAAGTTATTTAGCTATATTATAAACTTGTCAGTGGGTGCCTCACGACAGTCGACGACGATGCGGCAGACCTAAACGGATATGGCGGGACGACCTGGATGTATTTGACGGGGACTGGCCAAACATAGCACAGGACAGGTATGCATTGGTGGGACACATTTATAGGCTGATAAAAAAAGAAAGTAATAGCACCCCTTAAAACTTTCTTTTATTATATGACCTTTATAGATAATTGCTTACTTATAAATATGCGTGAGAGAGCACCAACATAATCAAAATCGTCTAAAAAGCAATTTAAAAAAAATATTGCCTCAGATTCCATAATAGACAAATGATTTTTTCAGAGAAAATTATGATAATTATTATTTCTTAGTAATACGACTTGGTACGAGATTATTCTAGGAATAAAAAGCATTTCCTTGTTTATGGAAAATTTCGTGAGCCGGTCAAATATTTTGATTGCTTTCAAGGAACTTAATCAAATATGCCTTACAAAATCACTTTCTCGGAACCTACTTACGAAAACCGGAACGTACTTAAAAGAATTGGACCTTAGCTATATAAAGAAACTATCATTACCTAATCGTCCGATCAGAAGAATATGGTATAAAAATCTTTTATCGTTTATTAACAATCCCTTGCGATAAGCCCCACTCGATAGCAATCCAGTTAGGCACCGCAGGTTTACCGACCTAAATAACAGCCGAGCGGGTCGAAATGTGGCCGAATACCTGACGATTGAGCTGTAAGCGACTGGCTGCGGTAGCTTAGTTGCTTTTACCTCATTTCAGAAAATATTTTATACGAAAGCATTCTGTAGATTGTTTACTGTTAATGTTCTAAAGCAATTACTTTAAATATGAAGGTTTAAATTTAATTCATAATTTACAGTAATGTTCCAATTTAATGCTATCATTTATTCGATTTCTTTCGCCAAATTTTATTTAATCTCATTAACATTTTTTGCCTTCAGTCTATGTTATCCGCAACAATGTGTTGTAGTCTTGGATGAAAATTTAAACTATTCATAAGCAAGCAATAGTAAATATAAATATTATAAAATGAAACCCCTTCAAGCCTGCTTGCGCAATATACTCAAAAACGAAATTATAATTAATTTTTTTTACGTTTTCACTACATAGTGTGGTTCCTAATGAAGGTTTAGATGTATAATTCACGAGTGCGGAGCCGCGGTCGGACTCTAGGTATTTCTTTAAAATATAAAAGAACGTGTATATAAGCAAATATCTACAAATAAAAAATCCTCTTCATATTTGGCTGATATATGACCATAGATGACTGCACGGTTGGCGTAGTGGTTCAACCTGCCGCCTCGCCGCTTGACACTGGGCCGAGTGTTGTAGGTTTGATTCCCACACGAGACAACACTTTGTGTGATCCATAAATTGTTAAAACATACAACCAACGGACACAATGAACATCCAGATGTTCATTGTGTCCGTTGTTTGTATGTTTGTAAAGACCCCCGCGACACAGGATTTAGACCTAATGCGGAAGTTGTCTTAAAAAAAAAAAAGAAATTCGAGTGACAGTTCAAACGAGAGATTAATTTTTTAACGCTTGCCTAGATATCTTCAAAGGCTGCCAGTGATACCAATGACAGCAGGCAACAATAATGGAAGTAATTATTTCCTCGATTCCTTCACTGGCATCTTCCAATTGCTCAATAAGGAAACTGAGAAAAGAGTATAAAAATTTCATAGTCTTTATCAAAGAAGCGACGTTCAATTTGTAATCGGACAATTGATGACAGAGAAATGCATAATAATCTAAAATTCTTCACAGAATTCACTGCAGGAATGGCGTAATAGCTTAAAAGAGCTTAGCTCTGTAACGAATGTTTTGGGTTTGATCCCCGCACGGGACCAAACTTTGTGTAATTCATAATTTGTTGTTGCGCTCCAATGTGCCTATTGTTTCATTTTTTATGCTAAGGTTTGTTCCTAGTGCTGTAATGATTTTATTTTACAAAGACACCCTTTTTGACGATACAAATATGTATTTCAGCCATGCGCTGATAATTTAATGTATCTGCATTATCTTAATATATAAAATCCTTGCGTTACTTACCTACTGACTGACAGACACGCTACAGCCAAAACTATTGGGCGCAGGAAGCTGAAATTTGGCATGTATGTTCCTTGGGGACCGTAGGGGTGCTCTAAGAAGGGATTTCCCGAAATTCCCACGGGATCGGCCAAAACGGGTAAATTTAAAAAAAATGCAGGCGTAGCTGCTGGCGTCCTCGAGTCTATCTATATTACTTCGGAATAGGCCACTTGCATATCATATCTGTCTGATTATCCATTGGTAATGTCCACTCGCTGACATTTCAACGGGTCCAGTCACAATCAACTTTTTTTAGACCCTTTAAATAACTTTTAGGGTTGGGTTAAAACTTGTTAAAGCCAGAGAGCAGACCATAACAAAACGAGGAAAATAACACCAAGACGATGATTGTTCGATGGTCACCAATCGGCAAGTCCCATCATAACGCAATCAGCTAATGCAATTTCCCTCCCCAAGCATTTTGCATCTTATTCTGCACAATAACCTCTAATCCGATTCTAAAATAAGCCAGACGTTCAAATAGCTAAAAGATTGCAACGTGAAATCGTTTTTTAAGCCTGAAACGCACGATTTAACACCCCAGCTTTGGTGAGACGCGCGATTCGACAACCAATTGCCCATTACGGAGCGACGATATAAGAAATTTCAATAAAATTCAATAGAGCCTAGTAAGTTGTCGTAGAAATAGTGAGTGTAAAAAGTGTAAGTTTAGTTTTCACAGTATTTATAGAGCAATAGATAGTTATTTACAGTACAAAAATACGCTTTATTGTATACCTAAATGAATTTAACAATACATTCATAAAGGGACAGACATATTTGGCAGCGTTTCGCCACTCTTGTGTCTGACAGGAAATAATTTATCAATTGTGTAAAGTATTTACATATACCTATGCATATCAGCCTAGAATTACAGAGAGATACGATCGAAGGACGCACGTGATTATTACTGTCGAATTACGCGCATACAGTATTTTTTAGTCTAATCACACCGAATTGCGAAGCACGAATGTAACCAGGATCACCATGATTTGCTTTCTTGTCGCGTCTCAGGCCTGGCACCTCCAAATGTGAACGAGTCCATACAAAATAAATGCATTGACATTTTTCATGTTTTACCATTTATTTTCAGGATATGATCCAGTTATGTCAATTAAGCGAAGAATATGAAATAAGGTAATTAGCTGAAATATTTGGGGTTTTTAATGGTATGGTACAGACCAGCTTTTCTTAAAACTTATACTATAATCTTTAAATGCTTGTTCTTTTATTAATTGTGTACATTTTTGACTAGCTAATTCATAAACAACTTCACAACAAAATTTATGCTACTCTGTATCTACGTATTCGTTATTTTTATAGTGGTTTTCTGCATTAGTACTTTATAGCAAGAAGACTCGTTATATAAATTGAAATAGTGCACAGATGACATACGTATATAGGCAGAACTTGAAAGAAACTGACGTCTCTTTTCATAACTTCCATGCGTCTCATTAAAAGAAACACACTTTTGCATATCCTTGCATCCAGTATATGTCTACCTGTGTATCATACAGCGTAATAATATTTGCTTCGTTAATTGCTTAACTAGTTGAAATGTTTATATTTTTATGTAAAGTGAGTTCAGTCCTTCTAAATACTATAACGTGAGTTCAACTTTGAATGATTTCTACACATATTAATATACAAGTAACATTCCTCAACTTTCAAGTTTTAATAAGTGAAAGATTGTTTATTCTTCCTGACGTTTAGACATAGGTTTCAGGCATTCTGTGGCCATAAAACCAGGTATTTCACCTTAAAATAGATAAACCATTAGAACCTTTACTCGCAGATTCTAGATCATCCAATTCAAATGTAATGTCAGTTAAGCCAAAATAAATATATCGTGATAAAATCCGTAAACAGTAATTAGTTTAATTTCAAAATTTAATGTGATCTGTAACTCTAAAATCTCTTACACACATTATTTCATCATCCCAAGTTCCTCTTTAATACGCACCAAGTTGGGCATATTGTGGCTCCGTGATGCTTTCTAATTTCACGCCATCACACGGTTCACAAGATCCGCAGTGAATCCAAGTCAGTTTTTAAAGAGGGGAGTTTAAACTTATTAAGTTATTACGAATAGATTCAAATAAGCAAAAAAGCCAATCGTAGTAAATGTAATGTGCTGCGAGCGATTTGATGTAGTGCAGACATTGAATTTTGTACTAATGACACTTTCGATTGCGTCTGATATTTGAAGGGCGTGTTGATTGGTTTTATGATTTATATCTTTAGTTTATGGGTATTTCAATTGTTAATTTATGCCTACGGTACTAGTTAATAAGTATAATAACCGCCGAAGGACTGAAAATGGTATATTATGTCTTTTGCTTAAGTTTAAGCGTTCCTTGCACAAAACCTGTTCAAAAATAGGTATACATTATATATGAAAAATCATTTTTATGTTTTTTCGATAGAGTATTCTTCTTTTTTGCATTACAACTTCTGAGAAAGACAGTGTAACTGTGTCTTATATAGAGCTATGGACTTGCCACCTACTTACATTATTGGTAAACTGAAACAATGCTGATGTAAAAGGAGTACATTTCAACTTTGTTTACCCCTTACGAGAAAATAAAAATTGTTTACTGGCAAACAAGAGGAATGAGTTCGCTTAAAAAAAATTCTTTTAAATGCAGCTCCGCAACCTGTAATGAATTCTGTATCGCGGAGGACTTAACAAACTTTTAACCACCGGACACAAAGAAGGATTGGCTAAGATCAAAGTGTAGACAAAGAGATCACTCGTGTGGAAATCGAACTCACAACACTCGGCAAGTAGTAATGTGGCCGCTTCAACCACTACACCATCCTTACAGTCATTATAACTGTACAAAGTAATTCCACTTTTGAACTGCGATCAAAAGTGTCCTAGTTCACAAAGAATATTTAATAGTTTAAATTTAAGACTATGGCCGTCGCGTGTATATCAAAACTTTAAAAATAAAGATCCTACGATTTATAAATCGGATCGCGTGTATATAAATCATACCGAACTGTCATTCAGTCGCGTTTCACGACTTGGATATATGTGCGGCCCTGTATATTTATAGCTTGACGATCGCACAAGAAAATTGTCTTCATAGAAAAATATAGACATGTTTGATGTATTGTTCTGGCAATTTGGCAAGTTAATAA
Source organism: Euclidia mi (assembly GCA_944739405.2). Classification (NCBI taxonomy): domain Eukaryota; kingdom Metazoa; phylum Arthropoda; class Insecta; order Lepidoptera; family Erebidae; genus Euclidia; species Euclidia mi. The sequence continues at coordinate 7,320,349 of OX123188.2, read as the reverse complement.
GGTCTTTGTGTTGCTGATATTTGTTTCTAGGGTTTTCAGTTGGCTTATTAAATAGCCAAGTCAGAAACTATTTCCATATTTTAGAGTTATAGGCTTTCGCGTGCTGACGGATTAGGCTACAAAGTATCACTACATAACACCATTTTATACAATGGGTGTCATAAGAAGAGGCATTAAAGAAAATGTAAATGCAATTGGAACGGAGAACTCGAAATCAACTTAACCAACCCAGACGCCAGCATAGTATAAAAGACCAAATCCTCCTTTTCACTAGCAAAGCTACATATAGTGACGCAAATTAGAAGGGCCTATTTCCAGAAGTGAAATACAAAACGCTGTAGATATGATTACATAACAATAGATTAAAATAGTAAATTTTACTAGAACAAACTAAAAAATAACTGTCGACATATCCATCTACAGCATACCAATTACTAACGAAAACGTGACAAAATACTTTCAAACTATCAGTAATTCGCAAAGAAATCGAACGTATAATGCTCGTTCTTTCTTTTCCCTTACTTTTCTTTATTTATTTCAAGAGCCATTGGCTCTTGTAATAAATAAAGAAAAGTATAGTACTATATTAGTATGTAGCATATTACTTCGATCAAACAAAGTTGGATAGTTTATCATTGCTTGATGGCAGAGATCAGATAAAATAAAGAACACAGTTTCTTGGTAGTCTTTAACCGAAAATCAACCATTTTTCTCTTTGGATTCACCGAATTTACTAACTGCATTATCATTAAGTATATTTGCAAAATCTTGTAGCCCGTTGGCAAGTCCATGGGAAGCAGTGTATTTAACCTATACTGATTGTCATGAACAATTCAAGATACTGAAGTCAAATACCCTATTGTCCGATTACAAATTGAACGTCGCTTCTTTGATAAAGACTATGATTTTTTTATACTCTTTTTTCAATTTCCTTATTGAGCAATTGGAAGATGCCAGTGAAGGATTTGAGGAAATAATTACTTCCATTATTGTTGCCAGCTGTCATTGTTAATCAGTGTCACTGGCAGCCTTTGAAGATATCTAGGCAATCATTACACATTTAATCTCTAGTTTCAACTGTCACAAAAATAAATATGAATGGGTTTTTCATCATTTTACTTGTAAGTATTAATGTGTGTAATGTTTTTCGTGTGGGTGTGTGGCTTCCTTTGGTGCCTGAGTTTTCAGACCGCCTTAAGGTCTTCAACACGGCTTTACGACTCTTGTCCTAAGACAAACACAAGGACCGACAGCTTAACGTACCCTCCGAAGCACAGTAGCGCTTTGATGCAAACGCGGCATTCGAGCTTTGCCAATACATTACAAACGGCAAAACAAATCACGCTATAAGCGCTATATCTTCTTAATATATAAAATCCTTGCGTTACTGACTGACTGACAGACACGCTACAGCCGAAACTATTGGGCGCAGGAAGCTGAAATTTGGCATGTATGTTCCTTGGGGACCGTAGGGGTGCACTAAAAAGGGATTTCCCGAAATTCCCACGGGATCGGGCAAAACGGGTAAATTTAAAAAAATGCAGGCGTAGCTGCTGGCGTCCTCTAGTGTTATTATATTTTATAAGTAAGTCATCCTCCTCCTAGCGTTATCCCACTTAGAACCCGGGTAGAAAGTCATTGGTGTGCACCGTGGGTTCGAACCCGATACCCTCTGCATGGCAGTCTGTTGGTATATCCAACAGGCTATCGCTGCACTCGCTTTTATAAGTAAGTACGGGGACCAAAAACCTTAGTTGCTGAGGAATAATTCAAATGCTACTGTTTGCATAAAATCATTGACGAGAACAAAAATTATTGAGATAGAAGATTGAATGATTGCATTAAATTGGAATCTTACTGTATATTACACACTTAGTTAAAATTCAAAGTAATTGTTTCAGAACATTAACAGTAACCAATCTACAGAATGCTTTCATATAAAATATTCTCCGAAATGAGGTAAAAAGCAACTAAGCTACCGCAGCCAGTCGCTTACAGCTCAATCGTCAGGTATTCGGCCACATTTCGACCCGCTCGGCTGTTATTTAGGTCGGTAAACCCGCGGTGCCTAACTGGATTGCTATCGAGTGAGGCCTATCCCAAGGGATTGTTAATAAACGATAAAAGATTTTTATAACATATTCTTCTGATCGGACGATTAGGTAATGATAGTTTATTTATATAGCTAAGGTCCAGTTCTTTTAAGTACGTTCCGGTTTTCGTAAGTAGGTTCCGAGAAAGTGATTTTGTAAGGCATATTTGATTAAGTTCCTTGAAAGCAATCAAAATATTTGACCGGCACACGAAATTTTCCATAAACAAGGAAATGCTTTTTATTCCTAGAATAATCTCGTACCAAGTCGTATTATTATTATCTGAAAAACATACTTTGTCTGTTATGGAATCTGAGGCATTTTTTTTTTTAATTTCTTTTTAGACGATTTTGATTATGTTGGTACTCTCTTACGCATATTTATAACTAAGCAATTATCCATAAACGTCATATAATAAAAGAAAATTTTAAGGGGTGCTATTACTTTCTTTTTTTTATCAAACGATTTAACCTCCTTACAAGTGCTTATCTCCTGGTACATTTGTTTCGCCTTTATCTGAATTGATGGATGGGCGTGGATACAGAACAGAATGCGGTTAACCGATTGTACCTATTAGGAATGAAATGTAGCACGTTATTGGTGAGATGATGATTGAAACGGTTCTTATAACAGGGAATGAGATGGATTGGATTTTAGAACTAAAGGGAGAGAGTACCATTATTGCATGATAGTCATTGAAACTTAGGATGTCGCTCAGATAAGGATTCAGCAGATGAAATTGACAACTTTGTATAGTATCTTTAGTGAAACAGGCAGCTGGGTTGCTTAAGGTGTCTTGTACTGTTTTGTTACTGTAACAGAAGATTAGCAACTTTGCAATATTCAAGACTTCAATCTAAATCACTACACGAAGATCGTACTTGTAGTTACATACAAAACATAACAACTTGTTCTTGTACTTGCCAGCATGCCCTCTATTGCAGAGACGCTTTTTATATCAATCGAGAAATTATTACCATTCTTACTTCCGTCTTTACGAGCATACTGTCATCACGAAACGTATTTCAAGACTAACATATTGTTACTGAAAGTTTCCTTATTTACTGCCAAAAACAACCTTTGACAGAATGGAGACTGTGAAAATTGTTTAGCCTTATGTTTACACGAGCGTTATACATCGAAATTACTACCTTTTACGAATTTTATCGCGGTTTATATCGGTTTTACCGTAATTATAACACCAAAGAATCTAGAATATATAGTTGGTCTAGAATATATACTTGGTGGGAACCCTATGCACCCTATATATAGAATATATATAGGGTTCATAGGGTTCCCACCAAGAACTTAGGGTCCCAAGCCAACCTCACCTGCAAGTGGTGCACCTGCCGATCAACGGACGAGGCTCTGGCAAACAAAATATCCCGATAAGCGGCAATAGGCTCGCCACCTATTACGTGGGATCAAAACACTGGCGAAAAGTGGGCGTTTAATATGCCTCTGCCTACCCCTTCGGGGAAACAGGCGTGAGTCTATGTATGTATGTAAGAATCTAGAATAACATTTTACACTTTAACCCTAAATTTCAGTTATTTTCAGAACCATGGTCACAGGAGGACCAGTACTTCTTATATCAGCCTGAATTTTTTGATATCGCATTGAATTGTTCATGACAATCAGTATAGGTTAAATACACTGCTTCCCATGGACTTGCCAACGGGCTACAAGATTTTGCAAATATACTTAATGATAATGCAGTTAGTAAATTCGGTGAATCCAAAGAGAAAAATGGTTGATTTTCGGTTAAAGACTACCAAGAAACTGTGTTCTTTATTTTATCTGATCTCTGCCATCAAGCAATGATAAACTATCCAACTTTGTTTGATCGAAGTAATATGCTACATACTAATATAGTACTATACTTTTCTTTATTTATTTCAAGAGCCATTGGCTCTTGTATCTGTACTATATTTTTCTTGTATCTGTACTATATTTTTCTTATTTTATGTCTGTACTATACTTTTCTTTATTTATTTCAAGAGCCATTGGCTCTTGTAATAAATAAAGAAAAGTATAGTACTATATTAGTATGTAGCATATTACTTCGATCAAACAAAGTTGGATAGTTTATCATTGCTTGATGGCAGAGATCAGATAAAATAAAGAACACAGTTTCTTGGTAGTCTTTAACCGAAAATCAACCATTTTTCTCTTTGGATTCACCGAATTTACTAACTGCATTATCATTAAGTATATTTGCACAATCTTGTAGCCCGTTGGCAAGTCCATGGGAAGCAGTGTATTTAACCTATACTGATTGTCATGAACAATTCAATGCGATATCAAAAAATTCAGGCTGATATAAGAAGTACTGGTCCTCCTGTGACCATGGTTCTGAAAATAACTGAAATTTAGGGTTAAAGTGTAAAATGTTATTCTAGATTCTTACATACATACATAGACTCACGCCTGTTTCCCCGAAGGGGTAGGCAGAGGCATATTAAACGCCCACTTTTCGCCAGTGTTTTGATCCCACGTAATAGGTGGCGAGCCTATTGCCGCTTATCGGGATATTTTGTTTGCCAGAGCCTCGTCCGTTGATCGGCAGGTGCACCACTTGCAGGTGAGGTTGGCTTGGGACCCTAAGTTCTTGGTGGGAACCCTATGAACCCTATATATATTCTATATATAGGGTGCATAGGGTTCCCACCAAGTATATATTCTAGACCAACTATATATTCTAGATTCTTTGGTGTTATAATTACGGTAAAACCGATATAAACCGCGATAAAATTCGTAAAAGGTAGTAATTTCGATGTATAACGCTCGTGTAAACATAAGGCTAAACAATTTTCACAGTCTCCATTCTGTCAAAGGTTGTTTTTGGCAGTAAATAAGGAAACTTTCAGTAACAATATGTTAGTCTTGAAATACGTTTCGTGATGACAGTATGCTCGTAAAGACGGAAGTAAGAATGGTAATAATTTCTCGATTGATATAAAAAGCGTCTCTGCAATAGAGGGCATGCTGGCAAGTACAAGAACAAGTTGTTATGTTTTGTATGTAACTACAAGTACGATCTTCGTGTAGTGATTTAGATTGAAGTCTTGAATATTGCAAAGTTGCTAATCTTCTGTTACAGTAACAAAACAGTACAAGACACCTTAAGCAACCCAGCTGCCTGTTTCACTAAAGATACTATACAAAGTTGTCAATTTCATCTGCTGAATCCTTATCTGAGCGACATCCTAAGTTTCAATGACTATCATGCAATAATGGTACTCTCTCCCTTTAGTTCTAAAATCCAATCCATCTCATTCCCTGTTATAAGAACCGTTTCAATCATCATCTCACCAATAACGTGCTACATTTCATTCCTAATAGGTACAATCGGTTAACCGCATTCTGTTCTGTATCCACGCCCATCCATCAATTCAGATAAAGGCGAAACAAATGTACCAGGAGATAAGCACTTGTAAGGAGGTTAAATCGTTTGATAAAAAAAAGAAAGTAATAGCACCCCTTAAAATTTTCTTTTATTATATGACGTTTATGGATAATTGCTTAGTTATAAATATGCGTAAGAGAGTACCAACATAATCAAAATCGTCTAAAAAGAAATTAAAAAAAAAAATGCCTCAGATTCCATAACAGACAAAGTATGTTTTTCAGATAATAATAATACGACTTGGTACGAGATTATTCTAGGAATAAAAAGCATTTCCTTGTTTATGGAAAATTTCGTGTGCCGGTCAAATATTTTGATTGCTTTCAAGGAACTTAATCAAATATGCCTTACAAAATCACTTTCTCGGAACCTACTTACGAAAACCGGAACGTACTTAAAAGAACTGGACCTTAGCTATATAAATAAACTATCATTACCTAATCGTCCGATCAGAAGAATATGTTATAAAAATCTTTTATCGTTTATTAACAATCCCTTGGGATAGGCCTCACTCGATAGCAATCCAGTTAGGCACCGCGGGTTTACCGACCTAAATAACAGCCGAGCGGGTCGAAATGTGGCCGAATACCTGACGATTGAGCTGTAAGCGACTGGCTGCGGTAGCTTAGTTGCTTTTTACCTCATTTCGGAGAATATTTTATATGAAAGCATTCTGTAGATTGGTTACTGTTAATGTTCTGAAACAATTACTTTGAATTTTAACTAAGTGTGTAATATACAGTAAGATTCCAATTTAATGCAATCATTCAATCTTCTATCTCAATAATTTTTGTTCTCGTCAATGATTTTATGCAAACAGTAGCATTTGAATTATTCCTCAGCAACTAAGGTTTTTGGTCCCCGTACTTACTTATAAAAGCGAGTGCAGCGATAGCCTGTTGGATATACCAACAGACTGCCATGCAGAGGGTATCGGGTTCGAACCCACGGTGCACACCAATGACTTTCTACCCGGGTTCTAAGTGGGATAACGCTAGGAGGAGGATGACTTACTTATAAAATATAATAACACTAGAGGACGCCAGCAGCTACGCCTGCATTTTTTTAAATTTACCCGTTTTGCCCGATCCCGTGGGAATTTCGGGAAATCCCTTTTTAGTGCACCCCTACGGTCCCCAAGGAACATACATGCCAAATTTCAGCTTCCTGCGCCCAATAGTTTCGGCTGTAGCGTGTCTGTCAGTCAGTCAGTAACGCAAGGATTTTATATATTAAGAAGATATAGCGCTTATAGCGTGATTTGTTTTGCCGTTTGTAATGTATTGGCAAAGCTCGAATGCCGCGTTTGCATCAAAGCGCTACTGTGCTTCGGAGGGTACGTTAAGCTGTCGGTCCTTGTGTTTGTCTTAGGACAAGAGTCGTAAAGCCGTGTTGAAGACCTTAAGGCGGTCTGAAAACTCAGGCACCAAAGGAAGCCACACACCCACACGAAAAACATTACACACATTAATACTTACAAGTAAAATGATGAAAAACCCATTCATATTCATTTTTGTGACAGTTGAAACTAGAGATTAAATGTGTAATGATTGCCTAGATATCTTCAAAGGCTGCCAGTGACACTGATTAACAATGACAGCTGGCAACAATAATGGAAGTAATTATTTCCTCAAATCCTTCACTGGCATCTTCCAATTGCTCAATAAGGAAATTGAAAAAAGAGTATAAAAAAATCATAGTCTTTATCAAAGAAGCGACGTTCAATTTGTAATCGGACAATAGGGTATTTGACTAAAAAAATCGAGTTAGTCCATCAGTTAGATTATCGAAAAATATTGGATACTTTTTTTTTTGTTTTATCAAGTTACTAAAAAATTACGATGATAAAACGCATCAAAGATGGAGAAACGCCTAAGAGTGGGGGCTTGTAACGTCACTTGCCAGTAAAAAGTGCACTGGCAAGTGACGTCACACGAGTTTTCAGCGAAGTTTGTCGTCTTCATTTTTTGTTTACGTGACTAAAGAAAATATACGTGTCCAATATTTTTTGGAAATCTATCTGACGGACTAATTCGAATTTTTTAGTCAAATACCCTATTGATGACAGAGAAATGCATTATAATTTAAAATTTTTCACAGAATTCACTGCAAGAATGGCGTAATAGCTTAAAAGAGCTTAGCTCTGTAACGAATGTTTTGGGTTTGATCCCCACACGGGACCAAACTTTGTGTTATTAATAATTTGTTGATGCGAGCCAATCTGCCCATTGTTTGAATTTTTATGCTAGGGTTTGTTCCTAGTGCTGTAATGATTTTATTTTACAAAGACACCCTTTTTGACGATAAAAATATTTATTTCAGCCATGCGCTGATATTTAATGTATCTGCATTATCTTATCTTAATATATAAAATCCTTGCGTTACTTACTGACTGACAGACAGGCTACAGCCAAAACTATTGGGCGCAGGAAGCTGAAATGGCATGTGTGTTCCTTGGGGACCGTAGGGGTGCTCTAAGAAGGGATTTCTCGAAATTCCCACGGGATCGGCGAAAACGGGGAAATTTAAAAGAAAAGAACCGTCGTAGCTGCTGGCGTCCTCTAGTCTATCTATATTACTTCGGAATAGGACACTTGCATAGCATATCTGTCTGAATATCCATTGATAATCAGACAGATATGATATGCAAGTGAAAAAAATATTGATTGTGTTTGGACTCGTTGACATTTCAACGGGTCCAGTCACAATCAATATCTTTTTTAGACCCTTTAAATAACTTTTAGGTTTGGGCGTATGTATATATGCTTGCTGCCCCATAGAAAACAAAATCTTCAAAACTTGTTTAAGCCAGAGAGCAGACCACAACAAAACGAGGAAAATAACACTAAGGCGATGATTGTTCGATGTTCACCAATCGGCAAGTCCCATCATAGCGCAATCAGCTAATGCAATTTCTCTCCCCGAGCATTTTGCATCTTATTCTGCACAATAACCTCTAATCCGATTCTAAAATAAGCCAGACGTTCAAATAGCTAAAAGATTGCAACGCGAAATCGTTTTTTAAGCCCGAAACGCACGATTTAACACCCCAGCTTTGGTGAGACGCGCGATTCGACAACCAATTGCCCATTACGGAGCGACGATATAAGAAATTTCAATAAAATTCAATAGAGCCTAGTAAGCTGTCGTAGAAATAGTGAGTATAAAAAGTGTAAGTTTAGATTTCATAATATTTATAGAGCGATAGATAGTTATTTACAGTACAAAAATACGCTTTAGTACACCTAAATGAATTAAACAATACATACATAAAGGGACATACATATTTGGCAGTTTTTGCCACTTGTGACTGACAGGAAATAAATTAGTAATTGTGTAAAGTGTTTACATATACCTATGCATATCAGCCTAGAATTACAGAGAGAAACGATCGAAAGACGCAAGTGATTATTACTGTCGAATTACGCGCATACAGTATATTTTAGTCTAATCACACCGAATTGCGAAGCACGAATGTAACCAGGATCCCCATAATTTGCCTTCTTGTCGCGTCTCAGGCCGGACACCTCCAACCTCCACCTCCACCTGAACGAGTCGATACAAAATAAATGCATTGACATTTTTCAAGTTTTACCATTTATTTTCAGGATATGATCCAGTTATATGTACCTTTGTCAATTAAGCGAAGAATATGAAATAAGGTAATTAGCTGAAATAGGGTTTTAAAAGGTATGGTACAGACCAGCTTTTCTTAAAACTTATACTATAATCTTTAAATGCTTGTTCTTTTATTAATTGTGTACATTTTTAACATTTTGAAGCGGCGATAGCCTAGTGGAGAGACCGACAGACTGCTACGCAGAGGGTCCGGGTTCGAATCCACGGCGCGCACCAATGACTTTTCGGAGTTATGTGCGTATTAAATTGTTAATTATCGCTTGCTAAAAACGGTGAAGGAAAACATCGTGAGGAAACCTGCATGTCTAAGAGTCCTCCATAATGTTCTCGAAAGACATGTGAAGTCTGCCAACCCGCACTTGGCCAGCGTGGTGGACTATGGCCTTACCCTTCTCATAATGAGAAGAGGCCCGTGCCCAGCAGTGGGACAGTATAAAGGGCTGATGATGATGACATTTTTAACTAGCTAATTCATAAACAACTTCATAACAAAATTTATGCTACTCTGTATCTACGTATTCGTTATTTTTATAGTGGTCTTCTGCATTAGTACTTTATAGCAAGAAGACTCGTTATATAAATTGAAATAGTGCACAGATGACATACGTATATGGGCAGAACTTGAAAGAAACTGACGTCTCTTTTCATAACTTCCATGCAACTCATTAAAAGAAACACACTTTTGCATATCCTTGCATTCAGTACATGTCTACCTGTGTATCAAACGCAGTGTAATAATATTTGCTTCGTTAATTGCTTAACTAGTTGAAATGTTTATATTTTTATGTAAAGTGAGTTCAGTCTTTCTAAATACTATAACGTGAGTTCAACTTTGAATGATTTCTACACATATTAATATACAAGTAACATGCCTCAACTTTCAAGTTTTTATAAGTGAAAAATTGTTTATTCTTCCTGACGTTTAGACATAGGTTTCAGGCATTCTGTGGCCATAAAACGGTATTTCACCTTAAAATAGTTACATCAATTAGAACCTTTACTCGCAGTTTCTAGATCATCCAATTCAAATGTAATATCAGTTAAGCCAAAATAAGTATATCGTGATAAAATCCGTAAACAGTACCTAGTTTAATTTCAAAATTTAATGTGATCTATAACTCTAATATCTCTTAATCAACACATTATTTAATAATCCCAAGTTCCTCTTTAATACGCACCAAGTTGGGCATATTGTGGCTCCGTGATGCTGTCTAATATCACGCCATCACACGATTCACAAGAATTCGCAGTGAATCTAAGTCAGTTTTTAAAGAGGGGAGTTTAAACTTATTACGAATAGGTTCAAATAAGCGAGAGAGCCAATCGTTATAAATCTAATGTGCTGCGAGCGATTTGATGTAGTGCAGACATTGAATTTTATACAACACTTTCGATTGCATCTGATATTTGAAGGGCGTGTTGATTGGTTTTATGATTTATATCTTTAGTATAAGGGTGTTTCAATAGTTAATTTATGTCTACGGCATTATTATATAAAGATTCTGTCGAAGGAATATAACATGTCTTCTAGTTAGGTGTCTGAAACAAAACTTGTTCATTATTAATATGAACTAGGTACCTATTTTTTCGGTTTTAGTTATGGTTCATTCTCATGCAATTGTTTATATCAGTTTCGGTTAAGATCAAATGATTATTCTGGTTTTTCATATAAAACTTCTCAGCGAGAGACATCTCTTCTTAAAACAACAATTTGTGGAGAATCAAAGTGTTGTCCCTTGAGGGCATCGAAGTTACAACACTCAACGTAGTGTTAAATAACAAGGCGGCTACTTAAATCACTATGGCATCCATGCAGGAATTAGAACAGTACAAAGCAATTCCATTTTTAAGGGCGGTTTCAGATTAGCGTATTTTTCTGCGCGTTAATGGTCGTTTCAGCATACGTGCTTACACGTGCGCTACAATACACGCTTCAAAAAAAGCGGACTCACGTAAAAGGGCATATTTCGGCGTGTTCGCTCGAAACGGTAGTGACATCTTGTCAGTGTCAACACAGTGACAGCTTAGAAGCGCATCAACGCTCGTACGAGTTGCGCGTGTGACAAAAGGCGCGCCTATACGCGTCTACATGCGCTTCCAAAAACTAGCTTATACGCGCGTGTAAAACGCTAATCTTAAACCACCCTAAGCTACCATCCAACGGTGTTCCAGTTTACAAAGACAATTTAATAGTTAAAATTTAAGACTATGGCCGTCGCGTGTATATCAAAACTTTAAAAATAAAGATCCTACGATTTATAAATCGGATCGCGTGTATATAAATCATACCGAACTGTCATTCAGTCACGTTTCACGACTTGGATATATGTGCGGCCCTGTATATTTATAGCTTAACGATCGCACAAGAAAATTGTCTTCATAGAAAAAATATAGACATGTTTGATGTATTGTTCTGGCAATTTGGCAAGTTAATAAGGTCTTTGTGTTGCTGATATTAGTTTCTAGGGTTTTCGGTTGGCTTGTTAAATAGCCAAGTCAGAAACTATTTCCATATTTTAGAGATATAGACTGCCGGGTAGTGACGGTTTAAAAATACATAGTGTCATTACACCATTTTATACAATGAGTGTCATAAGAAGAGGCATTAAAGAAAATGTAAATGCAATTGGGAACGGAGCACTCGAAATCAACTTAACCAACCCAGACGCCAGCATAGTATGATAGAGACCAAATCCTCCTTTTCACTAGAAAAGCTACATATAGTGCAGCAAATTAGAAGGGCCTATGTCCAGAAGTGAAATACAAAAAGCTGTATGATTACATAAGAATAGATTAAAATAGTAAGTTTTACTAGAACAACATAAAAAAATAACTAACGAAAACGTGACAAAATACTTTCAAACTATCAGTAATTCGCAAAGAAATCGAACGTATAATGCTCGTTCTTTCTTTTCCCTTACTTTTCTTTATTTATTACAAGAGCCCTTGCCTCTTGTAATAAATAAAGAAAATATAGAGTACTATATTAGTATGTAGCATATTACTTCGATCAAACAAAGTTGGATAGTTTATCATTGCTTGATGGCAGAGATCAGATAAAATAGAGAACACAGTTTCTTGGTAGGCTTTAGCCGAAAATCAACCATTTTTCTTTTCGGATTCACCGAATTTTCTAAGTGCGTATATTTGCAAAATCTTGTAGCCCGTTGGCAAGTCCATGGGAAGCAGTGTATTTAACCTATACTAATTGTCATGAACAATTCAATTCGATATCAAAAAAGGTCAGGCTGATATAAGAAGTACTCGTCCTCCTGTGACCATGGTTGCTGAAATTAACCAAAATTTCTGGATAAAGTGTAAAAGAAGAATGGCCATTTTTGACCTAAACATGTATAGAGATAAAACTTATTTTAAAATTAAGGTTATTTTTAGTGTAATGATTTCACTAACAATTATATTTTATAGAAGCCTAGGTGATACGAGAGAAGTGTGGTCTGAAAGAAGATGTAGTGATAATGATTGAAAAAGGAATGTTGCGATGGTTTGGACATTTGGAACGGATAAATGAAAGAAGAAATACGAAAGAAGTGTATCGTGTAAGAATGAATGGAGATGTCGGTAGGGGGCGCCCAAGACGGACGTACGCCGACCAAATAGGTGACGTACTAAAAAAGGGCCAAATTAAAAGTACCCATAACCGGCGAGCATGTATGATGAGGTTAATGAATGTCGAGGAAGCGAAAGAGGTGTGTTTGAACCGGAGCATTTGGCGTTCCATAGTCTCTGCCTACCCCAATGGGAGACAGGCGTGACGATAGATAGATAGATAGAAGCCTAGGTAAAAAGAAAAGTTTTGGGTTGTAAAGATGTTCTAGAACTCTGAACGCATCCTTATCAAAATATTTTTTATTTGCTGCATTGTTATATTATCTATTCCCGATACTACTTCATTGTTTAGTCCAACCTCTTTGATTGTTTAGCTACGTTCCATTTCACTTATTCCACATCTTTTAGCAACTGGTTTTGTCAAAACCTCGAGAAAACTTAATTTTATTTATAAATTGAATCAAGTTGTTAAAACCTGATCATAAATTAATGTATTTTTTATGTTAAAAAATATAAAAAGATAAATATAAATGTATTTCTGCCGTTGAAAACATTGGATAAGGATGCAACGGAACGTTTTTGACGTAAAGACGCCGCCGGTGACATTGGACATGGGAGAATCTGTCAAATTAATACGAACTAATTTCGGTATATTGTGTAATTCCCTTATAAGAAAAAAACCTTTATAAGAAAAACTGTCTTTACAGTATAATTTCTTGATCATAGAGCTACTTTTTTTCGTACATTTTATCTATATACGCAATAATTCATTATCAGATCATTCAATGTATGAGAAGTGGCCATTGTTCTTTTATTCTAGATTGTTTGCTTTTATAATAACGGTAAAACCGATATAAACCGCGATAAAATACGTAAAAGGTAGTCATTTCGATGTATAACGCTCGTGTAAACATAAGGCTAAACAATTTTCACAGTCTCCATTCTGTCAAAGGTTGTTTTGGCAGTAAATTAGGAAACTTTCAGTAACAATATGTAGTCTTGAAATACGCTTCGTAATGACAGTATGCTCGTAAAGATGGAAGTAAGAATGGTATTCATTTCTCGATTGATATAAAAAGCGTCTCTGCAATAGAGGGCATGCTGGCAACTACAAGAACAAGTTGTTATGTTTTGTATGTAACTACAAGTACGATCTTCGTGTAGTGATTTAGATTTAAGTCTTGAATATTGCAAAGTTGCTAATCTTCTGTTAACAGTACAAGACACCTTAAGCAACCCAGCTGCCTGTTTCACTAAAGATACTATACAAGGTTGTCCATTTCATCTGCTGAATCCTTATCTGAGCGACATCCTAAGTTTCAATAACTATACTGCAATAATGGTACTCTCTCCCTTTAGTTCTTAAATCCAATCCATCTCATTCCCTGTTATTACAACCGTTTCAATCATCATCTCACCAATAACGTGCTACATTTCATTCCTAATAGGTACATTCGGTTAACCGCATTCTGTTCTGTACCCACGCCCTTCCATCAATTCAGATAAAAACGAAACAAATGTACCAGGAGATAAGCACTTGTAAGGAGGTTAAATCGTTTAAAGTCTCGTTCTAATAATAATTGTATTGACAGGCAAAGTCTACGGAGGAAATTGGCTGCTGTTCTTAAACGGAATTACCGAGCGAGTTGTGTTTTTGAATTGACTTTGTGATTTCTGTTTATTTTGTTACAAACACGTGTAAGGTTATTTCCTATTATAAAGGTATTTATAGCTATATATACAACATATAAACATAATTATGTACATAGTTCACAGTCTTAGTTAGATATGTAAATCAATTTGTTGGACTCAGGCAGAGACTTTGGAACGCCGTTTGCAACGATCCTGACATCTTGCTTCATTCACTCCCATCAAGTTTCTCATGCATGCTTTTCTGTTGGATACATAGATTTATATTATCATAGTAGTTTGCCTGTCTGTTTATTAGCATTAACATTCCTGTTTAATATGCGAAATTGATTACGAAATTCTTCATATAGTATTATTATATATACTGTATTATTACTCGGTTTTCGTTTAATAACTAAGCTGTAACACGCGATAGATGGGGATTAGAGTCATTTATAGCCCTTCAAGTCATAAAGTTCAAGGTGGGAATTGGTTTGTGAAATAGGTTTGTCAAGCGTGTGAGGGATAAACGGTAAAAACCGTAATGATATTGCTGATCGGCTTATGAAATTATAAAATGAGTCATATAGCAAATCATTTAACATCTTATTCCACATAAGGTTCGTTGTTTGATTGTTTGCATCCCTTGCGAGGTACGGTTAACTTCCGCTGCAAGCCGGATCTGTTATAAAAGACTATGTTAATTTATAATATTTACTTTGGGAGGCTTACGAAATGAACATAATTTATTGCTTGAGTATCATATAAATAACTATTAATTTTTACATTAGTAGATAACTCACAATGTGAAACAGTTGCAGCTCCTTACAAAGATACCATGTAAAACCATTATATTGGCGGTTAAAAAGAGTGGCCACGACTTTTATTGGCCGTTCTTTCTCGTGGTTCTACCTATTGCATTTCGAACGTGGCAGTAAATGTAAAATCATCTAGTAATTAACTTACATTTTTGACGTTCATAAGCGTCACTTTGTGGCCTAAATGAATAGATGATTTTGACGTTGTCTTCACGAGGATAATTTTCTAAACACACCACCCACACCAGATATAATAACTGCATCGCGGACATTTTGGCAACGGACACGTAGAATGCCCGGTCTCGAAACTAGACTTTGTGAATTCTACAAAGTGCTGTGCTATGTTGGATTGAACTCACAAATCTGGGTGCAGTATAAAAAAGTTAAGTTAAAATATCAAATGAATCATTTCAATAAAATGTTGATCTCTTTTTGTCACGCAAATCTCATCACGCTAAATACAGAGTATGCAAATAATTACTAAAGCTTGAGTATTTTGCTCTTGTTTATTTCAGTACTTGAACGCCTACG
This sequence comes from Euclidia mi, assembly GCA_944739405.2. Taxonomy (NCBI): domain Eukaryota; kingdom Metazoa; phylum Arthropoda; class Insecta; order Lepidoptera; family Erebidae; genus Euclidia; species Euclidia mi. The sequence continues at coordinate 7,304,663 of OX123188.2, read as the reverse complement.
CGATCTCTGTTTATTGTAATAGTAGATATTAATTATAATCAGTGATGTTGAAGGAATTAGGATCTCATCCCAATAATCTGTGGGATTATAATTGTTACAGCATAGATTTAATATGACAGGGTCTATAGCGCTGTTGAGCTGTTATGTAAGGTTTTATTGTAAGACATGCTCAATAAGCGGAGACTCTCAAACGGCGCAAATACATAAATCTAGTAGGGGATTATGTATTTGAGCCGTTTGGAGTTGAAACGTTGGGACCATGGGGTCCAAGTGCGAGATCTCTTTTTAGAGATCTTTCAAAGAGACTTGTTGACGCCGCGCGTGACCAGAAGGCTGGCCTGTATTTGGCACAAAAGATCAGCATTGCCATATAGCGTGGCAATGCTGCCAGCATTCTGGGCACGCTTCCAATTGATGGCGATATGGAGGATTTCCATGACGCCCTTTAAATTTTCCTTTTACTTTTTTATGTATTGCCTTTATTTGTTAGTTATTTAAGTATAGAAATAATTGTTTTAATTTATGTGTAAATAGCCACTTACCTATAGTTAGTTTTAATTCAATTGTATTTAAACCATTTAAATATAATAAGACCTGTTCAATTATAATGTCGTCATTATCGTAACGTTTTCCCAGTTGTATATCGCATTATCGCTTAGGATGCTGGGGTTCACGCTTAAGTCTAGTTAGATCTTATAGAATGTTAGCTTTTTCACGAGGTATATATAGATAACGATATGTATAGATCCTCATGACAGCAGCGGTCAACGACTTTACATACTCTCCTAATCACGGCCAGGTGCCATTGTTATTGTAACCCCCCTGGGTTATATATCTATGCTAGTAAAGACATATCAACCTATCTAATAACTATTTTATTTATTTATAGACTCACGCCTGTATCCCCGAAAGGGTAGGCAGATGTGTAACATTACACCCACATTGCGCCATGAATTTTTAGGTCCCACGTAATACGGGGCGAGCCTATTGCCGTTACCGGGCACATCACCAGCCTCCAGCCTCCGTGCTGCTACTAAGAATTCGGAAAAACCCAGTAACAATTTTGCCCGACCCGGGAATCGAACCCGGGGCCTTCGATCAGCAGTCGCATACGCTATCTTCTGTACCACGGAGGTAATCTAATAACTATCCCTTATAAAATAAAATATCTACAACAAAAATTATCACTTAGCATAATCCTGTACGTAAATTTGTCAGAAAATCTTGTTTTATCATAATAATGTCAGTTATTTCTAACTCAGCACCGTCTTCAGAACTTCTTAACATTTGTACGTAAGACACGATTGTATACTCCCGAGAATAAAGCGCTAAAGGCTATATACGCCTACACTTTTTGTCAGTTTCTTACGCCTACAGATTCAAAACCTACGCAGTAGTGCGATGGCCTACATTGTACTAGACAATGCCGTGAAAGGAGATAACCAAATTAGGCTAATATTTATTTTGCCGGCCAATCAATAAAATTGTGAGTGATAGAACAGACTGCCTCGTTGGTCTCGCGGCATAAATGTGCGCGTGGGATCGGGAGGTCCCGGGTTCGATTCCTGGGTCGGGCAGTGTTATTGGGTTTTTCTGTCACGAAATTCTCAGTAGCAGCACGGCGTCTGGAAATGTGCCCGGTACGGCAATAGGCTCGCCCCTTATTACGTGGAACTAAAGTATATCTGGCGAAAAGTGGGTGTAGAAGTACGCCTCTGCCTACCCCTTCGGGGATAAAAGACGTGACGTTATGTATGTATGTATGTATGTAGAACACACTATTTTAATTTTTTTTTACTATTACACCAAACTTCTAAGTCAATTCTCTGAGACAATACTTAGGTTTAAATGTAAGTCTCAAAGTACCGTAGAGCAGTTCTGTTTAGCAAAAGTTATAAACCAAAAAGGTGTAAAGGTGGTCAACTATACGTTTTCAGCCTCACGTGAAATACGTGAGCCTTAAAATGCAGTCGACTCATAAAAAAAAATCTTGACCAAATATAAAAATACCGTCTAAACCTTCAGTAGGAATCTCTATGACAGGCAGATATCTTGTATATAGGCATGCCACCATAAAGACGATAATTCCTGTTCTCGACATGTGGTTAAAGAGATGCTGCGTCGCGGCGTTCTCACTTTCCATGGTTGTTTCGGCCGGTACTTGTGGTGGAAAGGCCAGGAGGTAACGCGTAGATGTCTCTATTGTGTCAGCAGCCGGAACCCTGTCGATGAAACGGCGCTGCAAAACGTTGGCGGAATGCCGCGCTTAAACGTCCCAGCGCTGTGAACTCATCATCATCTTAAGCCATTATTTTGGTGTACTCGTCTCGACTATTTTGATGTAGGCATCTTCAAAAACTTCCATTCCGTTCGGTTTTGGGCAGTCTTCAACCAATTACTGCCTGCTATCTTTATGATGACATCTTTCCATCTCATTTGAGGTTTTCCAGCTGGTCGCTTACAATCCCGCGGTCTCCATTTCAATATTAGCTTGCACCATGCTTTGGGTTTTTTGGCTACATATCCGGCCCACTGCCATTATAGCTTCGCTACTCTTTTAACAACATCTGATACTCGACTTTCTTTTCTAAGCTATTTATTCGTCTTTTTGTCTCATAGTGTCACTCCTACCAGTTTTCTCTCCATTGCCCTTAGAGCTACTTCACGTTTTTGGTATGCTGCCTTTGTAGTAAAATAAGTTTCAGCTCCGTAGGTAAGGACTGGCACGAAGCACTGGTGAATATTCTTGCATTTTGTTGCTTCGTAATATTTATAGCAAAAGCAAATGCCACTTTGTTGGTTAGCTTTTCCCATCTTTGTCTCTTGCCCTAGGTATATACATATATTTATTGACGAATTCCAATGGGGTACCTCCTACAGCAATTGTTTATTCCGCTGGAGTTTTAACTGGTCACGTTTCGAGTTGGTCTTGAACTGGCCGTGGCAATTGTTACAGTCGTATCCACGCTCTCTGCCCTGTACATGGTCCGGTGCGTGATGGCTTGGAACATCACCGTCTCCTCGTCCACCAGTAGGCTAAGGAGGCAGCCCTGTGAGCACGTGCGCCTCCAGAAATGTTGATTAGCAAATATGATGTGGCCCGCCAGCTTCCAACGGCGAGCCGAGCCCTGACAGGATCACGTTGTACGACGTGATGCTAATCGCAATTCGCGTAGCCGCCGTCAAGGGACACCGTGGTGGTTATAGTGAGTCGACCCAACCACTCACCAAAAAAAGGTGGTTGGCATGTCTAATGTACCGCACAAAGCATATTACATGGGACCAGCAGCCGATAGCTCTTCTACCTTAAGGCATACTGAAAGAACAACAGAAAGCAAGCAGCAAACGCGTTGAGCGCAGTGCGAATTAGAGCGAGACAGCGTGACAGATGCTGCGTCTAATTAAATAAATCTAAACTTTTAGGCAAAATATAACAATAATTATGATTTATTTCACGAACAGAACAGATTCTTTGAGCTCAAATATTATCTCACAGACTACACTTAGAACTTTAGTGTAGTAATAAAAAGTGTTTATTTCGTACTATTCTATAATAATTTTAAGTTTATTTTAGTTGGACGGCACTTTTAGAATTAGCCCAAATTTGTATGGAGGCATGAATGAATCATTCGGCAGAGAACTAAAGTAACCGACATAGCTCAGCGAATAAGTAAGCTGAAGTGGCAGTGGGCAGGTCATATATGCCGCAGAACTGATGAACGCTGGAGCGGTCAGGTTCTTGAGTGGCGACCGCGTCTCGGCAAACGTAGTGTAGGGCGTCCTGTAGCTAGATGGGGCGATGATATTCGAAAGGCAGCGGGCAGGGATTGGAAGAGGAAAGCTGAAGACCGAGCTCATTGGCGCGCCATAGGAGAGGCCTACGTCCAGCAGTGGACTGATATAGGCTGATGATGATGATGATGATGATGTATGGAGGCTGGGTTATCTCCTTTGGTTTGACTCTCGAATTGATAAGTAATTATTGCTTGACCCCTGATTTGAAGCACGTTAGATGGACTAGTTTGACTGACTGAGATATTTTAGGCCACCGTGCTGCCGCTGCGTTGACTGACGCCCAATGTGATGGCGGCCTAACAGTCGTAACGAAGAATCAGTAGTTTAGTAGTGTAAGTGTATGTTTGAATATGCTGTCATTGCTCTAAGCTATAGAAAAGCTTTGGGATGGTGATGAATGCAGTGAATCTCAACCAGATACTTTCATGTTTTTTTTAAATAATCTCTAATCGCCCGGCGGTGATTTCAAACCAAATTTTACCATGCCGGCGGTGGTTGGTACAAAATGTATTGATATCTCTCAGTCATCATCTTGCCTTTTCTCGCACTGTTTGTTTGCAAAGGATAGTAATACGTAATTGAAGAATGAAAGAAAAAAAATCCAAACTACTTCCAAGCATTTTTACTTCTTGAAGGCGTGAAACAATCAACAGTAATGATTTTTGAATGGACCAAAATGCTTCTAAGACTCCCTATAGCCAATCACTTTACTCCTAACCCCTGTGGTTTCAACCTAATTCCTTTAAAACCAAAACCTCCACAGATAACAATCAACCACAAACTCTATACCAACAAAATCCAAAGCGCTAACCCCCATACCTAATTTCACTTAACTTTTTCATTATAAATCCGTTTTGCCAACTCCCTTATATTTCGGCGGAAATTAAACGGCTAACAAAAAGCTTGGAAACTTCTTTGTCTCAAAACACAAATGTAAGGGTGGTGTTACACTTGCTTTATTTTGTTGCGCAATGTGTGTTTTGTATACAATGGCTATAGAAATGTAAAAAGGTTATGAAATTAAGTTTATTTATGGGATTTCCTATCTAGTATGGGGAAGAGTGAGATAAGGATCCATTTGAACAGAAAATCGAAAAAGAAAAATATTGTAAAAAAATAAACATATCTCGAAACATATTTATCAAACTTTCATTCGACTTTTCTTTGCGACGGGGCGTATCCATATACCAAAACCAAGCAAGTGGAACTTTTTATTCGAAAGGGCGAGATCCAGGGGCGATTGTCACCGAGACCAATATGACATCATATAACAAATGCAATTATTTTGATTTCATGGTTTATAAATGTCTGCTATAAAAATGTTTTTGTACCTCATTAAATACATTAGCATTATTTATATTGTCGTTTATGACAATAAATTAATCATTCATTTGAATTCGAATACTATAGCACATCTTAATAGATGTGATGTAGTTTGAATTGTGCAACATAAAATTGCACCTTAAACTTAAATCAACGTATCTTTTATTACTCCTAAGAATTTTACGAATGTCTCCGAGGCCCAGTGGATAGCGTATGTGTTTGCTAACAGGAGTTTTCCGAATTCTCAAAAGCAGCATGGAGTCTGTCAATATGCCCGGCAATGGCAATAGGGTTGTCGCGTATTACGTGGGACCTAAAAAAATATTAACATAGCAAAATGTGGGTGTAATATTACACCTCCGCTTACCCCTTTGATGATACAAGCGTGAGTCTTTTATAAAATAAAAATGTTACGCAACAACATTTTCAAACCAGTGTACCCAACACCTTAAGCAGCCGCACAGTTTTGCCGTTTCTTCCCCAACCCTAAAAACTTTGCACTATGCAAATGTTTTCACAGTTATATCGATTCTGATGGGTACCGTGACAGCACGCAGTTAGAACTCTATTTTACTATACACTGCGCCGATAAGAATCGAGACTAATGTACCTTGTCACTGTATAGCCGACATTTTCTTCTTTTAAATTTGTACTGCAATGATATCCTGCTTGTTTTTTATAGATTGAACAGTATGAAATTGGATTTATAAATGAATGAGTAGTAATACATGCATACATACATAACTTCACACCTTTTATTCCCGAAGCGGTAGGCAGAGGTGTATTACACACCCTCACTTCGCCAGTTATGTTTCGGTCCCAATGTAATAGGGGGCGGGCCTATTGCCGTCTACCGGGCACATTGTTAGTAATAAATTCAAATACAAATGATCCGAAAAATACTATATATAGCTATATAAAGATAAATTTAAAAAATGCGTCATGAAATTCTTGATATTATGGAGGGTTTGTCTGATAGGGTACATAAAGAAGAGAATGAAAACTATTGTCTCGTCGTATAGCTATGCTAAGCTCCCATATAATATTATCTCAGTTCTCTGATTATGCGCGGCGATGACCAGTCTCTTTACGAGATTACTAAAAAGAGATCTAGATGATTTATTGATTACTTTTATATTTTGTAATGCTTAGTCGTTTCGAGCATCGTTTATAGAGTATTTTCTTTCCTTAATCATTGATCTAACCCTTGATACCAAGGTAAAATGTTAAGTAATAAGCCTTTGCTTGAAAATAGCCCTTCAAAATTTAATAGAATTGAATTTTCGACGCTTTGTCGGTTGGCCATTGTCCTTGTAATTAGTTTATAGCTACAGGGAAAGATATTGCGCGTCATAAACATTTTAGAGGCCTATTCAGTTCAACGTTCATCTAGGTTTAGATAGGATCGACTTCAACATTACATTGAGATCTCGTAAATATCAACGAAGAATCTAATTACCTAAAAATAAATGTCCAAAGACCTATGTAAAAAAAAACGAAAACGAATAGGCTTGTGTACTGCAATTGTCCTTAAAATTATTATTGCTTTCCCACTATTATTTTGTGCGTCTTTGTCTAAAGATTATTCTAGAAATGCTGGGTTCTACGATAATATTACCAAATTACGAGATGTATACCTATAGAAAATCTATGAAATGTATGTCGAGTTAAAATATAATGAACGCTACTCTACTCTCAGTCTGATTATTTTAATACTATTTTACCAGAGACGACAAACCTAACTTTTTCAGGCTAATGATGCATAACTTTCTAAGTATTGAGAAAAAAGTATTATTTTTACTGAAGCAAGGTCCATTTACCAATAACACAATTAGCATATTTCAATACAAATTTAGAAATGGCGTGAAGAAACTGGAAAGTTACAAGAAAACAATTTTATCAGAATATTCCAAGAATTACAATTTTAACCCAATATCGATAATTGGTTCAAAGAATATCGCAAAACTAAGCCGTTGTAGAAATATTGAGTCGCAATGGATTCTGACATTCGGTTCCAATCAGCTTTTGTGGCTTTAGTCACAGAGAAAATTGATTATCCACCTTTAAGTTTGATGAAATCCCAGCCCAGTCAATCAATAACGGGGATTTAGGCTGAAGCGACAGTTTCCCAAGCCTAAGTTATACGAACGTATAAGTAGTAGCGAGTTTGACAGATAAGGCTGAATGATGCTTGCCTTTGCTTCACTTAATTACAGTTGAGTGGTGGGTTGGTAGTTAAAAGTTTGCGTTTGTGAAACCTGTTTCGCTGAATTATTCCATGTTATAAATGAATTAAATCGTGATTCTTAAGCAAATAAATTCGTGTTGAATTTGTCCAACATAAAATTATAACAATATTAGGTAGGTACATAACCCGAAAGAGATGTATATGGCGCAATATTAATATTTGAGAAACGTGATTTTGTTAGGTATAAAATATAATGCAAGGTTATGTCATCTCATTAGTAACATAAAATTATTATATAGATTAAGGCTGAATATAGTAATGAAGGCCAATAATATATGCGCATTCAACACTCTGGACCGACGATCTCGTCAAGATCGCGGGAGGCGGTTGGATGCGGGCGGCTCAAGACCGGTCTGTGAGGAGAACCTTGGGGGAGGCCTATGTCCAGCAGTGGACGTCGTTTGGCTGATATGATGATGATGATGATTCAACACTCGAGACTTGCTAGGTTTGCTACGTTTTCGTGTTAATATTAAAAATAATCCTAAATATTAAGTACCTACCTATAACTTTGCCCAACTGAATCTCAATTTTCCCAGAATAAACTTAAGCAGTACCAGAAGTCAACATAAAAATAACGGAGAGAAAATAAAAACCGAAAATATGTCCTTTTTAAAAACACATCAGAATAAAATAAGCTGCATAACAGCAAAAATGGTTTAGTAAGACCTCTTTCGTTTTCCTGCGCGTAACATTTTGAGGTGAGAATGCTTTGTCCAAGGCGCTGGCGTTAAGGAGAGAAAATGGCCTTATACATAAAAGATCACCCCATTTGAGTTCTTGTCGCGGGTTCGATCGTGGCGGTGTAAGTTCAGTAAGATGCTACGTAATAGAACCTTAGAAGAGGCCAAATATCTGAAGAAAATGACGCGATTTGTGATGAAATAAATTTAAGAGATATATTTTTGGTTTTCGAGAATTAAAGTTTGCTGTTATGGTACTTACCTTTCGTGGGACTGAAAGGGGGCAAAATCTCTTTTTTTTATATAACTTCTAGATAAGCAGTTGCTACTACTACTACTCATAGGCAGGCAGGAACATGGCGTTTTGTCTTCAAGCTACGCATATAGTATTATTGGCGTATGTTTCTTTTTATGTAAATACTAGCTGACCCGGCAAACGTTGTTTTGCAATTTTTTTTTTTTTTGAAAAATAGATGTTGGCCGATTCTCATAGATACCGGATAAGCACAAAAAATTTCATCAAAATCGGTCAAGCCGTTTCGGAGGAGTATGGGAACGAAAACTGTGACACGAGAATTTTATATGTAAATATGACACCTAATTCTTACAAACATTAAAATTGATTTAAGATAACAGTTAGGTGCCTATCCTTACCGTAATCTTAAATAATTTTAAGCTGTTTAATTAATTTTTAAAGTTCATGAAAATGGTGCTATTGAATCCTAATCAATAAAAACATGAATGTAAATTTACAGGTACAACGCTGTCTGTAAAATAGTTATTATTAATTCATTTTGAGACAATTAAGATTATTGCTTTCTATCATATTATTACTTTATACAATATAGGTATGTGGATTCTACGCAGAATTCATTATAATGTTCATTTATATGGTACGAGAAAACAGAGATTCAGAATCTCATAATAATAATTCATAAAAAATATAATGAGTTCCCCGTAAAGACCGTGATATCAAGTGGCAATTATATATAAATTAATACTGAAACACTAGAAATAGCTAGTTCAGCTTATACTTTTTTTTATAGACTCATGCCTGTATCCCCGAAGGGGTAGGCAGAAGTGTAATTTTCATTTTATTCCACATTTCGCCATGACTTACTTACCATACTTCAGCTTATGTGTGTAAAAACATTCAAGGTTTCTACTTAATCATAATAAATCCGGGAATTACACAATTTAATTGTAAAGTGTTTCGTGAAAATACAATTTAGTTTCAATAACCAATTTTTTGAAGTGACCTATTTATAGCTAATATGAAAGCCAAACTGATATTTGAAGGTAATAAAAACGAAACCTAATGATTATAGAAAAACATTTTATTGTAATCTAATGTTGCTAATAAAAAAATCTGATACGCTAGTAAAATGTACTGCTGTGAAATACGTGTATCAAGTTTCTTTCATGTAGGTATTTTACTACAGGGGTTGCCAATTTAAAGACTACTTAGGTACTATTATAAAAACCATAAGTGCGCGTGTTCTAATGAAACTATTATAGAACTGTCTTTGATTTATTTTATTGGAAAGTCTGTCAATTAATATTTATGTTTATAAAATTTATCATAGCATCTCAAATAGATCTATATTATTACATGGGTTTCTGCATGAAACACGAAAGTCAGTCAAATATTCTGCAAGCACAAAATCCAACAGTAACAAAAAATCCACTTTTTCTCTCTCCTTTGAACGCTTTTTAACTCACTTAAAAGGAACATTCTTAGCACAGAATAATTAAAAGGATTTTCTACGTGAGAATATCAAGCAGTAAGTAACTGCGAACGAAACCTTCATTGTCTCAAACAGTTTTAATCAAAGGACTCAACGTAATATTTGTTTAAAGACCCATTGTAATATTAATTGGATATTTTATTTGAACCCGTTTTCCTGTTTACCCCAGATTTCTTATAAGAAAAATTGCGTCTCAAGAAAGTTGTAATGGTCGTAGTTTTATTGTCGGCCATGTTTTTGTTTAGATGTAAATCAGTCAGATCTTCAAGGGTAATAAATATTGCAATTTATTTGAATGTCATGATTTTATTCGAAAGTTTTCTGAAAAGATACTTAGCATTATCTAGTATTTATTTTTTCATATTCTTTTCTGTTCTTGTGCTCATCCTTTGTAACAAAAATGTTTTGTTAATTATAATGACATGTCAGAGGACCTCTTAAATTGGTGTTCCACAAAGCGGCCACCGACTGCAATGACAATTTTATTCAAACTTGTTATTAACTTTTTAGTTCGTTTTTTTGCACGGCAGTCGTGCTTTTTAATTTTTTTATTATTAGTTTTTTCATTTTCTTTTTTGTTCTTGTGCTCATCCTTTGTAACAAAAATGTTTTGTTAATTGACAACATAATAATGTTATAAAAAGCGCAACTTTAACCATTGTCACACAAATATCACAGCGACTGTGATAATTTTGTCATCATGATTACAAATTATTTAGAATTAAGAATGAAAAATACAAGCAAACACTAAATATATTGTTACCGATAGAATAATGACTACCCCAATCGCCTAAAGTGTGTTATAAAATGGTAAGAAATTGTCTTGCTTTAAATATACATGTAAATACCAACAAAAGTGATGATAAATTTTATTATGCACTTCTTAACACTAATTTCTATGTCATAGCCAGTCAAACACCAGCCCACCTTGAACCTCAGGGCCTGGTACGCAACGACGGCAAAAGACCAGACGGTATGTCTTTACTGCCATGGAAGTTGGGTAGGCCTTTGGTATGGGACGCAACGTGTGTCGATACCCTCGCGCCATCACGTCTTCCTAGCACAGCCGGTTGTGCGGGCGCTGCTGCTGCTACAGCGGAGACCCTCAAACGGCGCAAATACGTAAACCTAGTAGGGGATTACGTATTTGAGCCGCTTGGGGTCGAAACGTTGGGGCCATGGGGTCCAAGTGCGAGATCTCTTTTTAGAGGTCGCAAAGAGGCTTGTCGACGCCTCGCGTGACCAAAAGGCTGGGTTGTATTTGGCCCAGAAGGTAAGTATCGCCATACAACGTGGCAACGCTGCCAGCGTTCTGGGCACGCTGCCAGTTGACGGCGATGTGGATGAATTTCATGACGCGCTCTAAATTTTTTTTTCTTTTTTTTCTGTATATATTTTTTTTTGTATGTTCTGTATATATTTATTTGTATAGTATTTTAAGACTTAGTTACGTTTCAATCTGATATATATATAAAGTTGTAAAATAAATTAATAAACCCCTTGTCATAGCAATGTACAGAAAGTGAATGAACATTATAATTATGGAAGTTCCTTTCTGTTGTCTACAAAACCCAAGAATTCCTACCAAAACATCGAACGAATATGTTACGAGTGCTGCATTCAGTTTTTAAAGCAAAAGTTTTACAACGCTATATTACGGCGTCCCATAACATTTCATAACTTTGGCCATAACGTTGTAATCCAAGAGAAGCCAACAAATAAATTCTACAACAACCATATATCCTTTTATGATTAAAGAAGTGCAATGCAACCACAAAAGAAAGTTCGGCATTAATATCTTTGGGGTTCCGAAAGTTGAGGGACGAGGATTCGAGTTACAAGGACGTTCTTTACATGTTTATGATGTACTTGGGCCCTGCGTGTTTGGAAAGCAGTATGTGGATGAAGTTGTTTTACTTGCGTGAGCTGGAAATGAGGCAGAATATAGACGTAGCTAGTAGTGCTTTGTTGATTTTAGCATGAATGGGCCTGGAGAAAGTTCTACCCTCTTCGAGAGTATCAACGTAAAGGAGCGCTACATATACTGTTGCGTTAGTTTCCAAGATTAAAAGTACCGGAATCTCCACTCCTTCTTCGTCTCGGTGCTTCTCCTGATATTCCCATCCCAAAAATATTGAATGAATTAAAGAAATCTAGATAAGAATAAATAAGCAGCTTGTTTGGTTGTTTGTTTATTGGTTTGGTTGAACGCGCTAATCATAGGAACTACCGGTCCGATTTGAAAAATTCTTTCAGTGTTAGGTAGGTCATTTATTGAGGAAGGCTATAGGCTATATAACATTACGCTATGAGCCATGGGAGCGGAGTAGTAGCCTTAAATAACGCGGGTGTAAACGCGGGCATCATCTATGAAAAATAAAACTGTTTAAGACTCAAATAATAAAGTTAAACCTTTTATCATCTACCAAGCACATTACCAGAATCCGTACTTGCAACTTCAAAATTACTCGAACCCATAGATTGAATTCGACATCTAATAAATTTTCCACAAAACTCGACGAACCGAACCAATGATTATTTCCATTACAAAACTTCCATGGCATCTTGTATAGAACCATATTGATGCAGAGGGTAAGGAATTAAGGGAGCCTTGAACGTGTACATAAATCCTTTGATTGACGTCGCCTAAGCATGGGTTGACCTAAATGGAATGTCGGGCTTACGGAGTGTGTGTAGTGTATGCATATGTCATTTAAACTTGACTATGAATACTGAACAGCGTGTGAGTAAATACATGGAGGATTAGGCAGCAATGTGTGTTTTATGTATAGGCAGATATATATTCAAAAACTTCAAGGAAACTTATAGTTTAGCCGTATTTGTCCGTCCATCGGTCCGTCGCGATTCTTCACAAAAACTAGAATTACTAGAGAGTTGAAATTTGGCATGGTTAAATGTTGTAACCACGCTGACAAAATTGTACAATAACATTTAAAAAAATGTTATGTATACTAGTAGCTTTCATACACCAAAATGGGACAGTGATTTTCTCCTCTAACATGTTATGGGGAATCGTTAGATAGGTATTGAAAGATACTAGAGTTCTACTCAAACTGTTTATTTTATTTAGGGATTCGTTTGCGAAATATTTTGTAAAAATCTCAATGTCAAAGTGTTCGCCCTCCGCCTCTATCTTCTAAACCGTAGTATTTAGTTATGTGTCAAATTTAAAAACAAAGGGGAGAAAGCTTAAACCGCCCACCATCTAAAAATAGAGCCACATTAGGTACTCCTAAATTCTAATCACATTCTTTATCCACGCTCGTTGATTTAGACTACTTCAATCCGGTCTATAATTCCTTTGAGGCATACACAAGTAATTATTTGGGCATGTAATTAAATTGTTAATTCAAAGCTTAGTCCTATTCAAAGCAATCAGTGTAACCGACAACACAAAACAATAATTACGTATATATATCACCTATTCTTTTACTTTCAAATGAAGGAGGAAAATTACAATCGACTTGCTGTTATTGAATTTCAATCTTATGACTTTAAGATACAGTTCATTTTCGCGTAAAATGTGAACTAATAAGCAATGAGTGGTTATGCCCCTGGATTACAACTAAATATCAAGTGCCTTATCTTTAGAGAATTTACTTTGTTGTCGCGTATATTCCGCTTGGGGTCGCCACTTAACCTTTTCAAGCAGTGCCGTTTTACCTCCAAGGTTCGGAGCCTTGGAGTACTTACCCGTACTTATCTGGGCCGAGGTTGTTATGAACCCCGCTTATATTTAATTTGACTGTCAATGAAAAGGTCTGTGTGAAAAATGTTGGGAAATTCATGAAATGAAATATTACTAGTCAATTTACCTTTAAATATGATTTTGAGTGGGGTACAATGAAAAGGTCACGGTTAGCGACCATTTTATTTGAGGCTAGTCTCTAAATATTCTGACATTTTCATTTTTAACTAGGTATTCAATCCGATATCGCAATATTTTATATTCTCAGCTACTTTATTTTTGGCGCTTAATGTTTCTTGGATAAAATATATAATGATGCCCTATAAACTGTTCTATCTACCAGTTTAAGCATCATCAAAATCGGTTAACTTGATCCAAAAACTATATATATAATAGTGTCGTTATTGCCTGTTGTTCATCCAGGGAGGATGAACAACAGGCAATACCGACGCTATTTTTTTTTTAATTTATAACGTTTATAAGTATTGATGTAAAGATTACTTGATTGATTTCATCTCATATATTGAATAATAGATTATCTATCTAGAGATACCGAAACCGTTCCTTACAGTTGTACAAACTGGCTAAATATCTACCATATTTTTATGAATATTAAAAATGCATTTTCCCACAGATTATAGGCGCGTTGTGTTTCAATTTATTAAGTACAAAAGTCTCATTTTACTGGATCAAATGCACGTTGTTTCACATTTCCAGTACTCAATGCTTTCAGCCTTTTCCACATAATGCGTAATCATTTTATCTCATCCCACAATGTCAGACGGCGGGCGGTATGTGAACTGCGGTGGCACCGACGCGCCGCAATGACCGATCTGGCGATTTTAAATTGTAATACTTTCGTATTTTGTAATTAAATAGCGATTTTAATGATAAAACTACGTCCAACAAGAACAAGAAAAAGTGCTTTTTTATGTATAGTTCATGCATTTAGAATACATTTAATATCTTGGAAATTTTACAGACTTCAAATACCCTGACTTAAAACAACAATGTTTGGATTACTCAAGGTGTTATCCCGTATAGAGATCGAACCCATAACCACTCAGCAGTCGTAGTTAAACCTCCGATACTCTTTAAATCATAAAGCCAAATGTTCAATCTAGTAATAGCTTCTTGAAATAGGCTATCGATATTCACTTGGTTCTAAGCTTTAAATATCATTTAAAATTTACTAAACAGTCTCAGAGGTGCAGCTTACTACACAATCCAGTTTATAAAGCCTCCCACCCGTATATAGAGCCTTCACAGTACAAAGAAAACCTGCGTAAAAGAATCTTAATAAGTAGCAAATTTGCAATTTACTTAGTGGTACTCAGCTTATTCTAGTTGTACCTACCGTAAGTAGTTGGGCTGCACTGAGTGATTTGGAAGAACGGTTTCTCTCGAAGAAATCGTTCGATCTTTGATTTCTTCTAGAATTTTTTAAAAGTACTTAGTTATCAAATTGTGGCATTACTGCAACGTAGTAGATATACAGAAATCCATTTAGTAGACATAACTGAAGAAGCGAATTATCTCGTAATTAGATAGTCGCCGCTTGTTGAAATCCGTCGTAATCTGCGGGAATCTATGTAATAGTTTGACACGTCATATTATCATGTCCGTTTCTACTGTCCTCACTACATATGTTTATAGAGCTAGTCGTTAATTTATACTGCAGTGCTTTGTTCCTAAGGTTTGGCTTAACGCCTAGGTTGAATTTTATAAAATCAGTAAGTTATTTTATACATAACTAGCTGACCCGCCGAACTTCGTACCGCTATATATATTTTATACATATAAACCTTCCTCTTGAATCATTATCTCTATTAAAAAAAACCGCATTAAAATACGTTGCGTAGTTTTAAAATTTTAAGTATACATAGGGACAGACAGACGTAAGATAGACTTTGTTTTATACTATATAGTGATGGACCTACGGCTATTTTGTCAAACCTCAATAAATTTGTAAAAGTACGTACCCTCTATGTAGGTTGTCTTGTTGAAACAAAGGAAAACAAAAAAATATGCGCCAGACATCTCCAGCCTATAATGAAGAAAAAAGCCTTCAGCATAACCTTGAGAAACTCCAAATTACTGTCAAGGGGCAATTCCCAATAAATCATCGTAAGTGCGTAACTAAATCCCACCACAACAATAAAACAGTTATGAGCACAAAGAAATATCTATCAAGACGCCATAATAAGTACTAAATCACTTAGAACTTACAGTAATGTATTCACGACAGTGTTTCACGACGGAAGATAATGGAAAAAATACTTTATCGTTAATATTCATAAGGGACATAATACAATGTTTGTGATGCCAAATAATACATTTCTGAGTGTTTTAAAGGTGATTGTTTGTTATGTCTATTAAATAAAAAGCTGCTAAAAGAATAAATAAATTTTCGAGAATTAAGGACACAGGGTAAAAGTGTTTGTCTCTTTTATCGATGAAATATAAAGTGGTTTGGAGAATGAATTATAAGAATTGTGTGATCAAACATTTATTTCAGGTGTTACGTGTGGTAACGTCGTAATTTATTGTAGAGTATTTGTCTGAGATGTTTATCAATTAAATAAATAAAATATTTATTTTCAGAATATAGGTAAGGCAGAAATTCGGCATCAGCCCATTTTTTATGAAATGTTTTCACACAATTTTTGGACTAAAGACAAAGCGTTCTTATTTCGATTTTTTAAATTTTTCCTATACAATTTACATTATTATTTTCACTTCAAAATACTCAATAACATTTACTTATAATACTTCTCGATTATAAACTGTGATCTTAAAACAACAAGGTAACCTGCAAATGAATTTAATACCCCGGAGATCTGTTCCCGCGCAAGCAACAATTCTTCAGACTTTCGTTCGTAAATGGAGTTACGAAGTTAGATAGTCGTGGGAAATTTATTATAAGGAGCAAATACAGCTAAAGAGCACCATAATAAGATTTACTAGTTCGTTGTTACCATCTTAGCTAAGTTTGACGTCATTCTTGTCTCCTACATTGAGTTAGAGCGAGTTTTGCGCGAGCAAAATGAGACACGAGTTGTGCCCAGCGATTTGACCCACCGTGCCTGCCCGCTTTTTTGCTTTTGCTCTTTGATGAGTAGAATGCCCAAAAAGATCGTCTTTAGTGGGTATCTGAATGTAATATTTCTTACTTTAGTAGTCCCGGCTCTGCATTGATAATTATGTCGTTCAGGATAAGTGGTTTTATATTATATGGTAATGGTGGAGATGACGATGATGGTAGAGACGATGGTTGCGCATTACTTAACAAAACTAACCATTCTACAAAACAGCCAACATGAGTAACTAGCCGTACTGTTTCTTTTTGTTTTATTATTTTCAGAATTCTAAAAAGAGAGGACATGCAATCTTATAAAGCAGGGCAGGCAGCATGTATTTCATCAGGTAGTTTTTTGGTTATAATTATGGTACAGCTTTAAAGGGAAATTTTCAGTCTATACAATGGGTAAAGTAATGGGTAATAATATATGATGATTTACCTTGAATAAGGCCTGTTCAGACCTAAGCGGTATTCGCTGCCGTCTGCGGCAGAGAAAACCCAGTGGGTATGCGGTAATATTACTGTTCAGACCTAAGCGGTATTCGCTATCCTTGTAGGTAAAATAACGCACGGTAGTCGAGTTTCGCTCAGAGAGGTAAGAAATTTAGGTCGCTCTAGCCGCGGTACTTGATACCAAATACCTGAGCGAAACCCGCGCGGTACGTACCTCTACCCACAGCGGCAGCGAATATTGCTTAGGTCGCTCTAGCCGCGGTATTTGATACTAAATACCTAAGTGAAACCCGCGCGGTATGTACCTCTACCCACAGCGGCAGCGAATATCGCTCAGGTTTGAATAGGCCTATATTTTATGTTTGCATAAACTAATGTCTGATATGATTATACAAAATCGTGGTATTGTGGAGGAAGAAAGGTGTGGTGGTCCTCCAACTAGAGGGAGGATCCTCTAACCAGGCTGGGTAATGGTGCCTGGTGGACTGTCAATCTGACGGACGTTTTTGGGATGTTGTATATATACAACTCGTTGTGCGAACTCTGCTTGCGCGATTCAGCACCTTGTTTTCCGTCGCATTATGTCCGATAGATGTCGCCGTATTGTTGTTGTTGAGACTTCGTGCTTCGCTAGGTGGCCACAGTTGTATGTAGCTACCGCTACAGTATTTTTGCCTATACAATTTACCTTTAGCTTACGTTATCATACAAAATTACTACGTCACAACAAGTACAAAGGAGAATACTTCATAATTTTATTTCAATATACATAATTATGTTGTTTCGTCGAAGTGTCAACAAAGGGAACAATTCCATCATCATCAATTCGCCAATCGTCATCAGCTGTATTTTCAACCGTAAAACGAAACAGCATTCATTATAGCATTCATGTTAAAACTCTTAAATCATCCAAATCGTCTGACGTAATCAAATAAAATCACTGTCCAGAGATAAAGGCGTCCTGGCGGATCTTGATTTAACATAATAAAAACATAAAAATAAAGGAGGTTTAAGGTTTTTATTCTCTTTGCTGCGTGCCCATGATTTGTAAAGTAACTTTGATCGCGTGCAAATCTTTTGAGTTTGGCATTTGCTAAGCTCGAGATTTAAAGAATTAATGTTGATGTATTTAACGTTAAAATGCCCCGAGGACGCTGAGGTTCAATGAAGAATGTGCTCGTTTAAAATCTCCTTGAGCAAATCTTTTTCGACAGTTGATAAAATATCAGATTTTGAAATGCAGGAGGCTGGAATAATAAAATACTTTTCGTAGAAATTATCTCGTTGGAGAAGATTTATAGATATTTTAAATATGAATTTTATTTTAGCTGTATTTCACTTACTCACTTGCCTAAATTGTATAATTATGAATAGTAATATTATAAATTGGAAAGTGTGTATGTACGTATTACCTAAGAAGTCCAAACCCAGCTCCTTCTCCGATTATCGACCCATTTCCATACTACCTTTCCTATCAAAAGTCCTAGAACGTCTTGTTCACTCTCAACTTAGCTCCTTCCTACATAAACATGCGCTCCTAAATCCCTATCAATCTGGTTTCCGCCCCGGGCACAGTACTGTCACTGCATTGGTTCGTGTAACAGATGACATTAGGCTGGGTATGGATAGTGGCAATCTGACGGTTTTGACCCTACTTGATTTTAGTAATGCGTTTAATACCGTAGATTTTCACATTATACTTGGCATATTACGCTCTCTTAACGTATCTCCAACGGCAATTGACTGGTTTCACAGTTACCTGTTTGGTCGCCGGCAACGTATACGCATCGAAGACACTTATTCCACTTGGTCTAACACAAATGCCGGTGTGCCACAGGGTGGCGTGCTATCTCCTTTACTCTTCGCAATATTTATTAATTCTATCTCAAACCAATTACTTTCATCCTACCACCTTCACGCAGATGATTTGCAAATTTACACGCAGGCTCCGTTAAATAAGCTAGCAGAAGCCTGTACTACCATTAGCTCGGACCTGTCGCGTATCTGTGAGTGGACCACGAAATATGGACTTAAGGTAAATCCTGACAAAACACAATTGATTGTTGTCGGCAGCCCCAAACTCGTCTCGAAAATTTGTTGGTCCGAACTGCCACGCATTAGTTTTAACGGAAAGGATCTTCCGTTCAGCAAAACCGTAAGGAATCTAGGTATTTACTTTGATGATACTATGTCATGGAGATCTCAAATCCTAGAAACGAGTCGCATACTATTTGCATCAGCAGGATCATTGCGTAGATTACGCAACTTCCTTCCAACTGCCACTAAGATTGCGCTTGCTCAAGCTCTGCTTCTGCCTATAATTGACTACGCGGACGTCAGCTATCTTGACCCCACTGAAGAGCAGCTAGATAAACTTGAGCGTCTCCAAAACTTTTGCATACGATTTATATTTGGATTGCGCAAATATGATCACGTTTCAGATTTTCGCAACAAACTCAAGTGGCTGCCAATTCGTCTTCGCAGGAATACTCACATTCTTACATTGTTATATAATGTACTTTTTAATCCCAATTCTCCCTCTTATCTCAAAGAACGCTTTAAGTTCCTCGATGACACACATGTAAAGTCCTTGAGGTCGTCTGAGGATCTAACGCTGGAGATGCCGAAGCATTCCACAAATTACTTCGACAAATCTTTTACTGTTCAGGCTGTGCGACTGTGGAATGCTTTACCAGTGGAGATTCAAAGAGCAAGCACAATAAATATTTTCAAAGACTTGGTAAAGAAGCACTATTTCAAGGATTGACAAATATATCAACTTAATTATCGTCTGAGTTCATCACTAGTATAAACTGTATCTATATTATTTAGTATATTGATATATATTTAATTGTATTTGTATAAATTATGTATGTATTTTATGTATGTAAGTAAAAGGTATATTTATTTATGTATATATGTGTATCTTATTTAGGATAATTTTATTGATAATTATTTCACTTTAAAGCTACACCATGCCCACAATAATGCTTTAATCATTCCTGTCCATCCCAAGGTTGCCTGGCAGAGATCGCCCCTGGCGATAAGGCCGCCGTTTGTACATGCAACTTAGCTTTAAGTCACTATATAAAATGTACTTTACTTTGGTGTGCAATAAAGAATACATCTATCTATCTATCATCTATCTATGTTTGCAAGTTCCGTTTCCACGCTTAAACGGCTATACAGCGGACCATGGAGACGGACATAGGCTACCATAAGATGCAAAAATTAAACTAAGAGGGATTGTAGGGAGGCTAGAAGTTTGTTTGGCATAAATTTACCTCTTGGAAATAAGAACGCATGCGCTATAATAATTGAGCGCACATAATATAATGGAAATGTATTGGAACATGGCTTTGGCATTTGACTGTATGCAAGGCGATGTTATTATATACCTTTCGGTAGATATAATGGTAGTAGATTTGTATTATCCCGAATTTAACGCGCTTGAAGTCGCAGGCAAAAGCTAGTGAATAATTAAAGCTTATCCAATATTTAAATGTGACATTATGTTACTAGAAACCAGCCGCTGGAAACAACTGACATAAGCGGCTATTTCTGCCTCTTTAGCTAAACATAAATTTGCCAGCGTCTGAAAATCTGAATAACCAATCAAAAACTATTACTATAATCTTGCTTTAGTTCCCAAATCCCAACAACAAACTTTATTAAAACAGACGCAAACATCAACATTCCGTTAAAACTTGCTTTCTAAATCATTCTGAATTAATATTAGTTCACTAAGCGAACACCTAACTAAAACACTAAATTATATTAGTTTAAAACATTATTGCGGAGTAGCCGCGTCATTGTGGCTACTGTGATTTATTGAGTGATTGATTTATGAACCAGAACAGCCACTCAGTCATCCAGTCGCTACGCACTGCATTGTAAATTACTTTCGCATAAAAGCGTTGGTGGAGCATCTTTCCGATAGTATTTTTGTTGCTAAGAAAACGACAATAAAAAAACAGTAAGTTGTGATAGAGCATCTTGTCGATAGTATTTTTTGTTGCTTAAAGAAAAACAAAAATATATTTTATTCTTGAGAATGTGTATTGTTATTATGATAGAGCATTTTGATAATTACTTGTTGGTTAATTTTGGAAAGAGAAAATGTGAAGAGAATAAATAATCTTTCCAAAAATTCGTTTTTCGGGAAAGTTTCACATAGGTCTTGTTTTAACAACTAGGGAAAGATAAAAATAATACCTATATTTAGATACTTTAGGGAACATTTTTAGGTTACATAGTTTTTGTTCGCTTTAAACAAGACAATTTTTTATACGTAAAGTACTTGTTGTTACCTTGGTTTCAGATTATATTTGGATACATTGAAACAAGGGATGCAATAGATATTTAGAGGCAAAGTATGTTAAAGCAAATCTGCCTATTGATTATTTAACTAGCAAAAACGATTCAGTAATTTAGGCTGCCATCGTAACGCAACCTAACACAAATGCATATAATTATAGTTATAAAAAAGCGTTGTGAACAGTTGAAACTGGTTTTATGCAGATTCAATAAATTATTTTGCAATATTATATTTTATTTGTCTAATTTTATATATTATATTTTTGATGAAAATGCATTGTGACGTATTTTTCGTTCCTTTAAATTTCAGCTGCTAAATTCTTCATTTTAATAGAAACAAACCTCTAAAATTTCAGTGGCTGCGAGACAAATTAAACTTTGAAACGGCACTTCCCAAGCGACATTATATTCGTATTACACAACCGTCCACACACTTTGAAACAACTAACTCGTAAAGAATCTCAAAGGCTCCTCACATCGCGGAAACCGTCCACGTAACCATTACAGTTTAAAGTAACAAAGTAAAATCTATTAAGGAAAATAGCTTCTGTGCATTAGTGGGACACCGATAAATGTCCGCTCCCCGCGATGCATAGTGAGTGCTGTACTTTATATCTATGAAGTAAAAGGGTAAGCAAGCTTTCTCCTGTGGTATTTTATTCTGAAAACCTTTTCACTCTTTAAGATGCACGCCGTTTCCAAGGGATATTCTCGGGTAGGTGTTAGCGTCTAGCTTTGCCTGATGCGTCTGGGTCAATATTTTACGCAGTATCAAGGATTATGCTGGAAGGTGAGTGCTCGGCTTTATATTCGATAAGCTGGCGTGGGGTCTGATCCTTTTTCTAAGTTCAAAGGGTTTTCTATCAGTTGTTGGGTGTTTTGCTAGTTGTGCCCCGCTATTGTGCTCGTCGACCTTTCCAGATTATGGCTTTTCCTGTTGCTCAGTTTCTAAGGGTCATAGGGTGATACTACCTACCTTTCTACTTTCCGCTTAATAATATATATGTGTCACCAACAGAAACTTTCACTTTGTTGTCTGCACTTTTAACTTTACTGTTGTGTATAACATTTTGAAATTATTTTTAATGTTATTTATTCACTCACATCGATTATTGAATTTTAGTTCACTTAACAATATTTTTTTTTATGATAATGATGTTGTTTCAGTACCTAGTTGTATATTGTCTACTCTAAAAAAGTTTTCAGTTGAGTCATTTAAATTATATTTATGCCTACCTACTTAAATTGTGTCATTTAAATACTGTAGAATATTCAAAAACTCTTTTGAATCTATCACAATTTTTGTTTCGCAATCAAAACCATTCAAGCTAATCCTGAGGCACCTGATGATTTCAGTCACATGGGAATTTAGGTCTTAAATTACATACATATAAGTCAATAGTTGCTTAGCAGCGGAAAATGCAATTCTGCATTTCACAAATACATATAATAATATATTTGTCGGTATGTACTTAATAATAATCATTGTTTCGGCAACGTCAACAGTTTTAAATGTCAACGAACATTCATGCTTACGTCACAAATTGCTGATAATTCAAAATCAATTACAACTAATTTGTCGTCATTATTTAAGTGGTTAACCATACCACAGCCAATGTATCGAATGTAATAGGTGTCGAATACATAACGATACAAAAAGCAGAACGATTGCAAATATTTTTACGTTGTTATAAAGGAGCGTTGTATATATTTTGAGTACTCGATGTATTTGTTTTTTTTTGTTAGTTTTATACACATAGCGTATACAGGTGGACTTAATGCATTAGGCATTTTCTCCCAGTCTACCTTAGAGTGGTTCAGAGATTAGTGGTCGGTGTATTCTAAAAAGTGGAGTTTTATATTTAAAATACGTTATGGACGCATCATTTACGGGAATGCTTAGCGAACCTCAAACAAAAGGGTGTTCGAGAAACGCTCAGGAGGATGAAGATTAAAAAGTTTAAATATTTTTAATACATCATCGTCATTGGAGCTGATTGTTAACTATCCCACGTGACACGGGCCTGTTTTCTCTGGGTAAAGGTTTAGTCTAGACTTAACCTTCCTGAATCGCGTTGCCGCGATGGCCTTTAAGGCCACCACGCTGACTTAGTGAAGATTGTCTGACTTTACACGATCTTCCAGAATATTTTAGAGAGCACTCAGAATTGCAGGTTTCAGGAAAGACAGTGGTAAGCGCCGTGGATTTGATCCTAAGACCCTGTGCGTTGCACTTTCTAGCTATTTGTAGAATACATACATACATACATAGTCTCACGCCTATAACCCCGAAGAGGTAGGCAGAGGTGTATTTCTACACCCACTTTTCGCCAGATATACTTTAGTCCCACGTAATAAGGGGCGAGCCTATTGCCGTACCGGGCACATTTCCAGACTTCGTGCTGCTACTGAGAATTTCGTGACAGAAAAACCCAATAACACTGCCCGACCCAGGAATCGAACAGATTATCACATACAGTAGAATGTAGGCCTCAAACTACCAATCGTCTTATAC
Organism: Euclidia mi; assembly: GCA_944739405.2. Taxonomy (NCBI): domain Eukaryota; kingdom Metazoa; phylum Arthropoda; class Insecta; order Lepidoptera; family Erebidae; genus Euclidia; species Euclidia mi. Next base: position 7,280,790 of record OX123188.2, on the reverse strand, counting down.
GTTTTAAAAACAATATTATCGCTAAACTCAATCCCTCAATTTTGAACTCAGAAAATCCAAATACAATTTATAATTCACTTTTTGGAATAGTAAATAATGAGTTTCGAGATACTTTCAAGAGTAAAACTGTCACATTAAAGGGTACTACCGGATCTTTTAACCAGTGGGCCACTATAGGTATATACAGAAGTAGAGCCAAATTGTTTGAATTATATGGTATGAAACAACATAGATTTGACACACCTTTTCTAAATTATGTAAAAATCTACTTACAAATTTCTAAACAAGTTTGTGTTATGGCAAAATCTAAATTTATTAGTAGCAAAATTAAGCATTCACCAAATGTAATTAAAGAAACTTGGAGAATTATAAATAATGAAACAGGAAGAGCACGACCACGGGAAAACCAATTTGAACTAAAAGAAAACAATTTATTAGTCACCAATCAAACTCAAGTAGCGCATATTTTCAATAGTTTCTTTGCGAGCATACCTTTAACAACTACTAGCTCTTTGCAATCATCATCTTTAGACGCTGGATTTTTTTGCTTAGCAGTGTACCTGAATGCAAGAGCGTGTTTAGATTCGAGCACGTTACCCCGCGAGATATATTGATCGCATATAATTCAATTAATATAAAAAATACCGGCGACTTTTGGGGCATTTCAATTAAAATTTTAGGTACTATAGTTGAGACTGTTGCGCCTTACCTCTCTATAATTTTTAACCAATGTTTTGACTTAGGCGTATTTCCGGATTTGATGAAATTAAGTAAAATCATACCTTTATTCAAATCTGGCAGTAAAAATGACGTAAATAACTTCAGGCCCATCTCTATCTTGCCGGCATTTAGTAAAATATTTGAAAATATTTTATTAAAGCAGCTACTAAGACACTTTAATTTAAATAGTTTGCTTCATAAAGATCAATACGGATTTACTAAAGGTAGATCCACTACTGATGCGGGTGTTGCTCTCATAAAACACGTTTATAATGCTTGGGAGTCATCTAAAAATGCTATCGGAGTATTCTGTGACCTCCCAAAAGCATTTGATTGCGTTCATCACGACACACTATTGCGTAAGCTCCGCCACTACGGCGTAGAGGAAACCGCACTTTGTGTTGTCGAGTCGTACCTGCGGCAAAGATTTCAGTGCGTCGATGTAAATGGGACTACATCCTCTAAATTACCTATACAGTTAGGCGTTCCACAAGGCTCTATTTTAGGTCCTTTTCTATTCCTTGTATATATTAATGACTTACCTTTTTATTAAAAAAATATCTGTGATGTCGTACTTTTTGCAGATGATACGTCACTTATTTTTAAAGTAGATAGGAATAGGCATCAATTTGATGATGTAAATAATGCACTTATACAGGTTACACAATGGTTTAAAGCAAACAAGCTTGTGCTTAATTCTAAAAAGACTAAATGCGTTAAATTTGCTTTACCTAACTTTAGACAACTGGGACCTAATATAAGGCTCGATAGGGAGGAACTTGACACAGTTGACTCGACAGTGTTTTTAGGCATTACACTAGATAATAAGTTACAATGGGGTGCACACATAGCATGTCTTGTAGGTAAGCTCAGCTCTGCTGCGTATGCTGTCAAAAAAGTTAGACAACTTACTGATGTTGACACAGCTCGTCTAGTTTATGTTAGCTATTTTCATAGCGTCATGTCCTACGGTATTTTGTTATGGGGCAAAGCTGCGGATATTCAGAATATCTTCGTTCTACAGAAACGAGCGGTACGAGCAATATACATGTTAGGTGCAAAAGATACTCTTAGGGAACGCTTTAAGTCTATAGGGATTCTTACAGTAGCCTCGCAATTTTTATTTGCTAATATATTGTATATTAGGCAAAATATAGGTTTATTTACTACAAAAAGTGATGTACATAACATAAATACTCGAAACAGGCATAAGTTATATGCCCCTTATCATCGTTTACATAAAGTTAATAATTCTTTTGTAGGGCTAGGTATTCGTATATACAATAAAATACCAATTAGTCTTTTAGAATTGCCATTTAGTACGTTCAAAAGTAAAATAAAAGACTGCCTTATTAGGAAAGGTTATTATACCATTAATGATTATTTCAGTGATAAGGATAGATGGTCACTTACACTAGCCAACTCTTGATTTTCTAAATTTATATAGATACCTTACTTTTCAGTTTTTTTATATAATATCTCTAGTTCTATTAATTTAATATTCATGCATTATTAGGTCATTCAACTTACTACATTTACATTTTCATTGTTGTTCCACAAATTTTATTAAAATTTGCTACAGTGTTAGATGAAGGTAACTCGTTATCATGGGCTGGATACAAACGTTTTTGTAATTTTCGTGTATTCATATACCGTCACTTTCTGTAACATACTTTTCCACCATAGTTCTGAACATGATCGCGAGTTGCCTACATTATAAAGCGTAAGTGGATGCTCCTGTTACACAAGCTTCACATTTGAAGACTACTACAGCACTTAATTTAGTAACTACATATTTGTTTAAGTATTATGTATGTTCTTATTTACTATTTACAAGTAATTAATTACAATGTGAAACAGTTGCAGCTCCTTACAAAAACAAAATAATATGTACCATAACACTGGCGATTAAAAAGAGCCGCCACGAGTTTTATTGCCCGTTCTTTCTTGTGGTTCTACCTATTGCTTTGCGAATGGGCAGTAAATGTAAATGTAGAAGCATTATTAATTTACTTTATTTAAAAATTTGACGTTCATAAGCGTCACGTTGTGACCTAGATGAATAAATGATTTTTTGACGTGACAACGTCTTATAAATTGGTTTGCCGGGTGACACTTCAAGAAACTGCGTTACGCTCCGCTCACGTTATGCGCTCACAATGAGAGCGAGTGAGAGGCACGCGTCCCGCCTAAGAGCGAGAGAGACAGACATAAAAAGTGAAAGGCACGCGTCTTTCATCCTTCTTCCTACTATACGAATGAATATTCACATTAAAATTATTTTACCACTCAAAGTCGTTGTCACGTAAAACTTTCGCCCGTATACCGACTTTACAGGCAACCAATTTTTGACTTTGACTTTGAACACGGGACTACCCGATCCCACGCACACATTTATGCCGCAAGACCAACGAGGCAGTCGTATAGGGTTTGATGTCGAGTTTTCCGTCGCTACGCAAAGATGGTATTATTATTATATATTAGTCGCCTCTTACGACACCCACGGGAAGATAGGGGGTGGTGACACTTGTATTCTATGCCGTCAACCACACGGCTGTTGTAGAACACTATCTCTAAATGATTTAAACTATCAAGTACTAAAAAAAATAAATTAAGAGTACTACTTGTACAATTATTTAGGTATGTTAGCTTGTCTGCTATACATTTACTTATACATTATTTTGTATTTATCAGTTATTGATAGCTGTGTGTAAGACAGCCAGTAAAAAAATGTGTAAACTACAAATTTGCTATTGCTAGAATAATATTTGAAATTTTCATTTCTAGAAAATACGCATATTTTCTCGACATACAACACTGTCAATATTTGATAGAAGGTGAGTGCTTTTCTATAGACATTAAAATCGATTAAGTTTGAGCCATTCTGATGCTATTTTCTGGGCAAAAAAGAATATTTATGCTTTCAGCAGACTTTATATAAAGTAGGAGGTTCTCAAGCTGGTTGTATTTTTGTTTGTTTTCACGTCAGAACTCCGGAATTTATTAACAAATTTGGGACACTATTTTAGTTTCACAAGCTATGGAACCCGTTTGCTTCCATCAAAGTTTTAGGAATTAAATTAGTAGTTGGTTTCCTTTTTTGATAAAATTACATTGCTTTTACACATGTTCTAAATTTATCTGGGGCAATTATTATCTTATTTTTAATAACAAAAATAATACTAGCAATCACATGACTTTACTAAATATCACACATTCATACAAATTCTTATTGCCTTTTTTTCTACCATTCATGCCATTTCATATCTGCCTACCTTGTCCCCTTTGGGGATACAGGCGCAAGACAATAAAAAACAACATTCTCGTTATGAAATCAAAATTTCGATAAACAACAGAAATTACGTACACGTAAGTTTTCCATAATAGATGTTTAACTGCAACTACAAACGCCATCAATAATTCGCTATTGAAACTCCGAACTACTGCTATCTTGCTCCCACTTCACCAATAAAGGTCCTTCACGATTCGTCGTCTCCATTCCTCATTACAACCGAAGTAGTTATAGATAGATGTATGGTCTTTGCCATGAAATAGTTCTCAGTTTCAAGCTACTTCAGCTTAATGTTATTAGAGTAAGTGATAACATAGCATCCCCCGGAGTGATTGCTTACACCGATGTTCCACGCTTTTGTATTCTAGAGGAGGTTAGGCAGAGATGCATCCATAATGAGAGAGTAAGTCTTACTTCCATGTGGTGGCATATTAAGAATACTTTAATATTACTTTAATATGTCACTACACCTTTTTATGCCATGGGCGTGTTAAGAGGTAACTAAGCGCCAGCGAAACGCAGCAAATAATACATTGTAATTTTTTATAAAATAATTAAAATAAAATATAAAAAGTGAGTTAAAATTGTTTTCTCTCTACAATGGAAAATTATATTGCGAGGTCATGCTCCACCTCTTCAGGAAGGCTGAAGGAGTATGTGTAACTTACCTCAACGGCCGTTTGGAGCCTACCCACTAAAACTATCGAGGTGTACGTCAACGTCTTGTAGTCGTGGCCACGCCAATCACGGTTAGTTTGCTTTGCTGCAATCTTGGGAGAAACATGATCTCAATATAAGTGTTAAGATTTTTCCGGCCGATATGCCCTCTATTATTAAAGACAAGTTGGTGATATGATTTATCGAAACAATTTCGAATATTTATTCGAAATTTGTATTATACGCTCGATAAATAGTGATAATTGTTTCTGTTCATAGTTGCAATAACTGTGCATTGAGCTAAATGGTTGGTATCTACCGGACTGTAAGAAAAACTAAAGAAAAGTATATAAATTACTACGAAACACTTTACACGATACATATGTATTTAAAAAGTAATACTTATAAAATAAAACACAAATACAATTATAGTGAAACATATGAATGAGTTCTTTTTGAAAAAAAATATGGTCAAGGTTATATAGGTTGCTAAAATATGGTCAAGGTTATATAGCCTAATCAAGTATTTAAAGTTACTGAAGTCCCTGTTGACTGTGCTGTATGACTGTCTGCTGTATCTTTATAACGCCCGTGGACTGATGGAACCCTGGTTTCCCAAAAAAATCACCTACTAAACTAGTCTCACTTGAGCACGTCTCTGAATTTATCTGATTATTCTATTCATATTTGCTTGCTAGGCGTCCATAATAATAATTTTGTAAACCTTTCCACATGGCCTGGCTTTATTCCACGTAAATAGTTTCCCCTAACATCTAATTATAGACAACACCATTAGTTTCATCTGTTACCCTACCTACGAATCCGACCTTCCAAAGAATGTGCCGTCACTCAAACAAATCTCAAGTGAACTAATTATACCCGACCCGACGTTAGAATCGTTCCAAAATGTCTGCAAACCAGGATTACAACGAGGCCCGCATTTCCCGAGTTTCGGACCCCAAGTGACAGGTGCCTGTGTTATCTTTTATCGGAAATCTTTTCTTTACAAGTTTGAGATTTATCGATTTGGGTCCCCCAAATTGATGGGAATGTAAAATATGGTTGTTCGATATTCGATAGGTTCGGAAACTTGATGTATTTAATCAATAGGGAAATAATTGCTCTGGTGAAATGTTGGTAGATGTTTCGCCGTAGCATTTGCCGTAGCTGAAGCGTAGAATACACGTTGTACTCGTAGCGGCAATGTAGCAGATCTCGTAGCACTTAGGCATTGCTGCAATTCGTGGGATTATAGATTACGTACATGTATAAAAGCGTACACCGTACGCCTTTAATGAAATATTGAACGCATACAGGTATTTAGGTTTCTGAAATTTTATTTCAACAGCCGAACCACCCGGACATCATCTGATAATATCATTGTACAAGGTGTTCTCACAAAATGAACGATAAAATATTATCTCGTCAGTGACATGTCAAAATGCCAAATATTCATGTCTGTGGAGTCTCGTGAGCGGACTTTACACAGACAAGGTATTTTTAGGATATAGGTTTAGAAAAACCTGACTTTCTCTAAATCTAATTGAAATTATACTGAATTCCAATTAGATTTATATTCCAATTAGGCTTTTTTATGTAATTTCTTGCACTACACTTGACTTTGACACTTGACATGTAAAGATAATACTGTTAGCAATATTGCTCTGAGATGGAGAGCCTGGAGATTTGTCACACAGGTCTAGAACCTAGTTCAGACTCCAGCTCTCACTAAGGTTTGAATTTTAAGTTTTGTACTGACTCACTGTAACCAAAATTATGTACCTTTTTGAGAGAAAATAAAAAAATAAACACTAAACTAAACTTTGAATTGCGTTGCAACAGTTCTATGAGGAATAAAATGGGTTAGGTACTTAAAACTTATATTTTATTTTCCAATTAATAAAAATAAAGCCCTTGCTGGATATAAATTACATATTTTTTGTATATCATTAAGTATTTTATAAAATAAAAACCAAATGCCTTCAGCTCCAATACAAGTAAAAAATAATTAACATTGACTGAAATGGTCACTGATTGAATCGACTATAGTTAAATAAATTTGTACCACAGACAAAACAATTTTTATGTGATAGGGAGAACCTGTTCATTTTTAGTAGATTTTTAATAAGTACCATAGAGCGAGAGCTGTAGCAATCGACAAAACAGCCCAAAAACATGTATACGGCAGATCCCCGTAGCGGACTCGACACAGAAGCGCACTAAAGTGCAAAGTCTGCTGAGCGGTCGCGACACAGGATATGAGAACATGAACTATATATTAAAATATTAAAAACCTATCTACTAAGAATAAGTTCAGTAAAAATAACAATCACAAATCTGTTACCAGATTCCAAATGGACTCGATCAACATTCCAGCTCATAGTCACATTACTGAATCAACGTGCAAGTTCTGTATCAGAAATCTTTTATCAACTTAACGAATGTAGAATAGTTGGCTTAAAACTAAAAATCCTAAAATTGTTTTTACTAATTCCTCACATTTTTAAGATGAATAAACAGTAGGAAACACTTTATAAAAATATTCAATGGTAAGCATTATATTAGTACAAGAGCCTTCGTTCTGATAAAAATAATTATCATTGCAGAGCACAAACTACTGAAGCCAAAAATAAAAAATTTAGACATAAGCACCAATCCTCGGGCTTCTGTTAGAATACAAGCATCGATATTATAGAAGGAATTTTTGTTTTCGGACCCTAGAGGGGTATAAAATCGCAAAGCTATATACATCACGGAAGAGCAAATAATAGACGGGTGAAACTAAAACTAATTTTATTATATTTAGGTCTATTATAATGTCTAACTTTTGTTCTTAGACAGAATCGATCAGCAATTTGGTACAACTAAAACATAAATGAATAAATGCACTAGTTTTTTTAGTGTTCCTAATAAGTATTCTAGAATGGCACGTACTCTCTTAAATTCGATGCCACGTTTAACCTATTTCGATATGATTAAATTTTTATTTTATTTCAAAGAAATTATTTTTTCAAAGCCAAGCATAGATTTGTAGGGCGAAGTCTAATTTTAATTTATTAAATTTACTTGACAGACAGATCTTAACTTGAGAACTACAGAGGAATGTTATTTAAAAAACAACAAGAAAGAAATGTGAGAGAATACTTCTGAACGAAATGTAATGTTTTTACTATTTTGTTTATTTATTTCACTATTGTTCTCAAATACTTATTTATAATGTGAAATATTTTATATCAAATATAATAAACGTAGTATCGGACTCTGTAGTATAATGCTTGATCTTTAAATCAATGTAAAGAAAGCATCTGACTATAGTTTAACAGTTTCTTTGTTAATTCAGTTTTTTAAGCATTCGAGATCTGCAGAACACTCTGTACCGGGTCCGTCTCTATTTTGTTGGTTAACAATTGCGTGTACGTATCTGCATGTTCGCGGTGCGGTGCTCGTGTTTCTGACCCGTATTCTCACGGTGACGTACAAAGCTGTACGTGAAAATGCGCGTACGGATTTACCGGTGGATTTTACGGTTTGCGTCCGGTTACTTCATATAGTGAACTAGTCGACGCCAGCGGCTTCGCACGCACATATTTTCGAATTTCCCGTTTTGCCCGATCCCGTGGGAATTTCGAGAAATCCCGTCTTAGTGCACCCCTACGGTCCCCAAGGAACATACATGCTAAATTTCAGCTTCTTGCGCCGAGTAGTTTCGGCTGTAGTTTGTCTGTCAGTCAGTCAGTAACGCAAGGATTTTATGTATAGAGATTGTGTATTTAAGACTACATTTTTGTTTTAACTACGGCACATGGTGAAATATTTTCAATATTTAGTAGCGTTTAAATTTAGGAAGTACGATTACTGTTTATGGATTTTGGTTCTTTCAGATATAGATATCTAGTTGTGAAAGTCAGGGAGAGCCTATTTTTACCCGACTACGGCGAAGCCAAAAGGAAGGCTAATGTTTTTGGCAGTCTAAGTATGTAAGTATGTTTGTATGTTCCACAGTAGCGCCGTTATTCTGAACCGATATAAATAAATAGGGTATCAATAGATTTGTCATAATGGCCCGGGTGACATAGGCTATATAAATTATGTCTAAATGGTCTATTTCGGCATTAATATCTCAGATTCCAACCTCAAAAAATATCAAATTGAGATAATCATTACGTGTTTGGTATCAAAAGAAAGGTTTGGTGAGCACATTACAAATATGTGCATATTATTATATTATATTGCTTGAGTCAAAATATAAGGTAAATATAATTAAAACGCGGTTGTACTTACAATTCGCGCGGTTCAGACGCAAATATTACAATGTAAATGTTGCACGATTAGTTTACATGTCCCATCGCGATACGGAAAAGTATTAAATAAAATAAAAAAGATTAAAAGCTGTAAAAATATAAACGTAATCGGGTTATAAGGAGCAAGCAGTTACACGGTCAATTTCCAACAAAAGAACTGGATCAAGCCAATGTCGATGTAGAACTGTCTTTTAAATGGATCAAAAAACAGCAAATTTCTTCCAAACTAGAGTCAGCAATATTTGCCATACAGGACCAAGCCATCATGACTCGACAGCACTAGCGCGATATTCTGAAAGAGCCAGTAGACGGAAAATGTCGCCTCTATGCCCCCAAATATGAGACCACTCAGCACATTATTTCAGGATGCGACAAACTCGCGGGGACGTACTATGTAAAACGGCACAATAACCTCGTCCAGTAAAATACTGTTGCTTGGCCAAAAAGCATAAAATAGAAGTCGCTAACCTCTGGTGGCAAGAAACACTCACACAACCACAAACGAAAGAAAATGAATCCACTAAAATCCTATGGAAAATCCCTGTACAAACCGATATCACCGTAACACACAATAGACTGGACCTTATATACATTGACAAAACTAGCAATAGAACATATTTAATAGATATCACCGTATCATCTGACAACAATCTAGGATAGCTCCTAGGAAATTGAAAAATTAAGTCAATATCACCTTTTGAAAACAGAAATTATTCGTCTATGGAACACACAAACGTTTGTTATACCGATTGTGATAGAGGTAACGGGAGTAGTCGCAAAAAGTATTAAAAATAAAATGTAACATCGACATTAGCATTTTACAGAAACAAGCAGCCATACACACAGTAACCATACTAAGTAAAGTTTTAGGCGATACAGTATTTGTACACAATACGCAAGATCAACACATATAGAATACGTAACCGACACAAATCACGCAATCACTCAACTTATCACAGTCACCAGATACGCCAGACCCACTAAACATAACTCAAACACAAAACACGCAACAGACAGCAAACATACCAGTGCCAAGAGGAAGAGGGGGAATAAGGGGAAGCGGACAGTGACTCGCATACAACACACGCAGAACACGCATCAGTCTTCAATCACGCAATCACCAAACATGCCACAATCACCAAACACATCAGACGCACTCAACGCAACTCATGCACCGGACACACAGGACACAGTTAACGTGTTAAGAAGAAGAGGAACAAGAGATAGAGGAAGGAGAAAGGCAGGGACCCGCATACAAAATACAACAGATACACACTGCGCGGTGCACTAAGACGGGATTTCGCGAAATTCCCACGGGATCGGGAAAAACGGGAAATTCAAAAATATGTGCGTGCGAAGCCGCTGGCGTCGACTAGTAATATATAATATATAACTATTCACACACATATTTTTATAAATTGAGCAGTTTAAAACTATGGGGATATAGATATCCGTTTTCCCGTGGGTTACGGGACGGGGTATTTATAAAACCGACGATAGCCGAGACGTTGTAACCAACCAAATCAATACTAGTGTACACGATTGTAGTTACCTGTCATGTTTGTTTGATGCAGGTAAGTGTTCCTGGCATCCACATTAGGTATACAATAGGTGCGACCACGGCTCTAGTTTGAGCATTTCTGTACTTACTTATAGTGAGCTATTTTCTTGTTTCTTCCTTTTTAGACCTCTTTTTTTACGTAATCAGGTTTTAAATTTTTTATTTTTTTTATTTATAGAATGAGTAGTTTTCCAGTGATTTCATTACCTATAAATATAATAATATCTAAGAACATGTATTATGCACATACACTCTTCTAGCATTATTCTATTCGAGAATTCAAAATATATGGTTCAAAATATATAATATATGGTTAACCGCATTTTCATAGACTTAGATATAAAACTAACGCCTATTAAAAACACTTATCATAAGTACTCCTGAGCAGGACAGCGATTGAATCTTAAAATAATCTTTTGTAGTGGTAGCTTACGACTTAAAAAAGCCAATAGTCTCCATGTTAGGTGGCAAATTATTTGATTACGATGATAACGAAACAAATTATCAGAAAATAGGGAAATAAATATCAATTATTTACAGAAAATACGCATCCATAAACCATTGTAGTAAGAAAATAAGGTCAGACACACACATACACGTGTATTGTACAGTCAAGTTAATATATTTGTACACAATGCCTTCTGAGGAATATATACTAAGGATATTGGGAAGAATATTCCTGAAAAGGCGGCTTTTATTAGCTGCATTATTCGGGATCAATGATGAGTGAGTTTGGTTAAGATGTCTCGTTTTTATGTAACCGTAATCCTGTATTTGGAAGTATTCGGCTGGCTTTTGCTTCTTAGATTTTTTATAGAGAACGTGTCTGGATTTTTCGGTTCAGTGCGCACGTGTGTGTTTGTTTTGTTAAAGAACAATAAGACACTATGTCTTTTTGTTCTTCCTTCTCTTTGATGAATGTAAATTTAATTCCTCTGTAAGATAGTTATGGAAATGATGATTAGGGTTTTATATCGATAACATTTTGCGGCGTGAGACAAATCCATAACAGTGTATTTTAGTATCTAATTTCTAGATATTGCTTGCAATTTTTCAAGCTTATTCAAATATTTTGAATATCGCTAAATACATGCTAATAACCAATTTTGAATAAATTCAACCAGCTTTTATTTGTTATATTCACATCAATTTATCATTCGAAAGTTATTTATATATTGGGCAGTTACATTCTCAAATGAAACCTTCTTCATAAGTCACGTAAACACATTTTCATGTGTGTCTAAAACGGCAAAGTAATTGATGACTCTCATAATGCGTGTAGTTCGTACACACAAATATTGATTTATGACCATTTCTTAATTGTTTTACGTCTCTGAGTACATTTTGAGCTACTGAATGATTTATGTTACACAATTCAGGCTTGATCGAACATGCAAGCTTTAGGTCCTACGCTTACAGACGCGATAAGATTTGTCGTGGACAAATAATTTTCGACCTTATTACAATAACGTTAAGGTTCACTTACTTTTGTTTCAAATGTCGTGTCTTTCCATCCAATGTCGCAGCCGTGATGATGTGATTGCTGAGAAGCCAATGACATATTTAGATTTTTTTAAATGTGTTTCGTTGATGTTATGTTGATTCTGTATGTGTGAGCATTTCTTCAAAACTAGGCTTTATTAAACGTGACAAATCGTAATAGGTTACGAAAGCAGCATCTATTAAATGAGGTACCTATATACAGGCTGTAAAAAGACCCTTATCGAATACTGAAATCCCATGTTGTACCAATCACTACGAACATTTTCTACTTCGGCACCATACCTGGGAAATTACTGGTTCAGGAGATATTGGGGCTCAAAGTAAGTATGTAACTTTTCTACTTAGGTACAAAATCGATGCATTTACCCCGCCAATATGTTCTTTAGATGCCCTATGACCCAATGGATAAGTAGGTATTTCGAGCATTGCACGCGCAATTGCGGTTTAAAAAAGTTAAAACCCTAAAAAAATAACGTTTCTCAGGTATTCTTTTTGGTTGGTATGACATGGCATGATGTCCACAACGAGTAGACTTCGGCTTGGTGATGGGTCTTGTGACATGCCTGTATAATAAAGCCAAGTTGTATGTAAATAATTGGCAGAGGCCCTTGCCTGGCACTATGACAGTGTAAACTAAATAGCAAAATACCAGTAACCATGAATACAGCCACATTTTTAAACAGGCCAAACTTTATCTAGATTTATCTTAAGTCCTTTTTTTATATGAGTCTGTAACTCTGGTGTGTTGGAGTTTTCAGACCACCTAAGGCCTCTAACTTGGCCGATTCTTGTCCTGCCACAAGAACCGAGGCACGGTGGCGCTGATGTAATTGCTATACGCCGATCACCCATCCAAGTAGCGACATGTGCAAGAGTTGCTTAGTTTTGCCGAACAGTTACGTACGCCAAGCCAACTCACGCGCTACAACAAGTTTAGCACAGATGAAATTCAAATACTCTTACGTGGGACCTAAAAGTCATAAGTCGAAATGTGGATGTAATATAACACCTCTGCCTACCCCTTCAGAGATAAAGACGTGAGTCTATAAACAATATATAATTATATACATATAAATTACTTTTCCATTCACAACATCAATACAGTTACTGCTAACAACATTACTACTTACTAATCGACTACATTCAATTCATTTCGATTACATAATTTCCAAGTATCAAAGACTCGATTCACCGACGATGTGTTATCGCCCGCTCAAAGTGATTTGATCTGGTGATGTAACTTGTGACCTGGAAATATATCTAGCTAGAACCATGAGCCTCACATATCTTCTCAAGGTAATACCTAGAGCCTTGCTGATTTCGGCATGAATAGGCCGGCTCGACCGGGGAAGTACTACCCTCTCACAGAAAATCGACGTAAAGTAACAGTACCTAAACTGTTGCGTTTCGTTCGGTGAGTGGGAGTGCCGGAGGCCCTATCCCCTATTCCTTCTCCCTGATTCCACTCCTCATCCTATCCCTTTTCCCAACCCCAAGGGGCTGCAACACACTTGTCACTCCTGTGGTGTTGCTTGTGTCCATGGGTGGCGGTAATTGCTTACCATCAGGCAATCCATCTACTCGTTTGCCGCCTATTACCTTAAAAAAAAAATCTAGAATCTAGCTCACGTAAACTAAGTGAAAACAGTTAAATATATAAGAGGAAAAGTATTTTATGTTTAGTGTGAGAGTCAAAAGATTCACTTTTGAAAAAATTTATTCTGAATAAAAAGAAGGTATGCTTCATATCTAGTTCCAAGCAATAATAGTCTGGAAAAACTGTATATCAATATCAAAATCATATTTATTTTTACATTTATTAATCATATTCTTATTTGTCTGACATTTTACATATTATATGTTTACCATCGTGTTTTCTAAAAGAAAAACATATGTGTGTGTGAGGAAAGTCTTCGTGACGATGAAAGGTTCATCAATAAGTAGGTACCTAGATCCGAAGTTCAGATCATCTAAAGCACCAATACATCAAAATATTATAAATCTTTTTCAAAATTCATTGAAAAATATCCACTATAGCTACAATAAAATTATATATAATTCACATTATTTATACTGAATGTGATTTTAACTTACTTTTCCATTCACAACATCGGTTTACAACATTATTACTTACTAATCGACTACATTCAATTCACTTCGATTACATAATTTCCAAAGACCAAAGACTCGATTCATCGACGATGAGTTATCGCCCTCTCAAAGTGATATGATCATCGATATATACGTACTAAAGTACGATTTGATCTAGTGATGTAAGCTGTGACCTGGAATTATATCTAGCTAGAACTAGGAGCGCCACATATTCTAGAATCTTGCTCACGTAATCTAAGTGAAAACAGTTAAATATGTTAGCGGGAAAGTATTTTGTCTGACGTTTTTAGTGTGAGATTCCACATATTCATTTTTTCATTAAGATTTTCTGAATATAGAGCATGCTTGGCCTATTAGAACACTATAAATTTATATCAGTGGATAAAGTTATATTTAAAAAAATTAAGTTAGACTAGTATAGAGATCCTTGGCTTTAATATGAGTGAGTCTTAGTTTCAACTGGAGTAACGCTAAGACGTTGATGAAGTAATGAAATAATAAGACATGTTGACGATGTACCTAATTATTGTATATCGAGTTAAAAAAGTAGCTATTAGACTTAGTAGTATGTATAATTCTGAGAAACATATCCAAAGCACCATTACATCTAAATATAAAAAATCTAATTCAAGATTCATACAAAAATAGCCACCATAGCTACAAAATAATATAAGTTATTTTGATGTGAATACAGAAACAACATACTTTTACCTCGTCGTTACCTTTCAGCAAGAACATTCGTGTTATAACTCAGTTGTAACCCCACTGAAATAGTTGGCGACGCGGCCTCCACTCCCCTACCAAGGAAACTCATAAAACTATTGTTTTTATGTGGCTAATAGCTTGTAAGTTATTTATATTTAGACCCAATTTTGGGGTAACGCGGGACAGATATCGCTTTTGCAGTGAATTTTGTTCGTTATAGATGTGTGCCCATTCTTGCGGGCTCAATATAGTGGTAAATATATAGTTTATGTGATGGAAGTTCGAGAATAGATAGCTCTTTGATTCTCTTTTAATAAAGTTTATGCTTTCAATATGATCGATTAATTTTTTTAATTAAGTTAAAATATGTTTATTATCAGGAGTAATATTGTTGCTGAAAAACATAATATTTTACTGCAAAAAATAATTATACACCGATACTGCGTTGACTGCAACGTGACATATTTAATTAAGCACCCATAATATTCGATTATGAGAATGGACTCTAGGAATTCATTACGCTGTGCCTGTTTTTCAATGTAATTTCTCGTCACATACGTTTCAAATGAATTGAATCCACAAAACTCGAATAAAATATCTACCATAATACTTCTATATTAAAATGGACTTCAAGGTTTTGTTGCAATTCAATTGATTTGCTCTGTAATTTTCATCACGACCTTTTGAAACTAATCCAGTCCACAAAACGCAAATAAAATATCGTGGCACTAGAAATTAAGTACACATAAAATAAAAACTCGCACCAAAAATAACTCACGCAACCATTCACCCACCCCAGTGATAACAAATCGTAAACAAATGGTAGTACCTATCCATACAGCTACCATATAGGCCAGGATGACTTACAGCCCACTTACCAAGCGAATTTCGGCAGAGAGCAAAGTTCCCTAAGTTGGTCTATGGTAATATCATGAAGATTTATAATAATTTCACTCCCACGCGTTATGGCGGTAGCTTTTTACGGTACCAACAATTTCGGGTCTAATGCAAGCGGGATAAGTATTTCCCGGGCAAATTTTCACTGATTCATTGGCCCTGTTTGGTACTATATTTGTTTGTGTTACTTCAAGTGTACTGTATCCGTGTTTTTTTTCGTCTATTTACGTGGAATTCGAGTGTTGTTTTCGCGTGAAACGAGGAAAAAATTTCCGTCTTTCACAATATCTGGAATTAGGTCGTATTAGATATTTAAGATGTGATGTGGTTTTTTGTTAGTTAGACGGTGTTTATTTTTGTGATTTTGTGATGTTTTCAATAAATCATGATTTCTTTGAATGGTAATTTCTAAATGTTTTAATGATTTGATACTTTTACTTGGATGATTCTATCCCGATAACTGATCCCCGGATATAAATTACTTCCACACAGAAGAAATCATCGCGTTCATAACAAAAAGACATGACATACAGCTCATACTGCTACAGACAAACTAGAATTACCACTGTCTTGGCAATCAGGGAATAGGGAATAAATTGTCATACGAGAGTTTTAGTCGGAGTTTAAGGGACGCTTGCACATGATATACCACCAGGCTAGTCAGACGTATTTTAAAACACAACTAGAAGCTATGCCCGTTTTACAATTCACTTGTGGAATCTTTGATTATCCTTTAGTGTCATACTCACAACATCATAATCATAGCCTTTTGCAATCGGCTGCTGAACAAAAGACTTTCTTAATTTGTGGCACAAGAGAATTGTGACTATATAGTAGGATTAAATTAAAACTACTATACCACGTTGGCCAGACAGTTTGGTATAGGATTCGATGTCGAGTTTGCCGTCTCTTCGCAAAGATAATGCTAGGTTAGATTTTGCTTTGTGTATTGCCCTTAGTCGTCTCTAACGACACCCACATAACGAAATGGGGTAGTGACATGCTGCCATAATCCAATTACTAAACAACCCAACAGATAAATATTACATCATTTGGCCTACCCGCCTCATCCTTCAACCGTCTCATTAAACTTACTTTCAGAAACGAAATAAATCCCCGCCTTTAACACATCATGACAGCAAAAACCATTCGTTTGCTCACCACACATCACCCCAAGACACAGGGGTATACCGTTCAGAAGGCATTAGCAATGCAAATGCCAGGACAGAAAGGAATCCGGCCCCCGCATGTAAAGTACCTAAGTGATATTGCGGATTTAAATTGCAAAAACGTGTTGGGAATCACTTAAAAAAGGTAGACATGTTGGACAAGTTTTGGTTGCAACTGTTTAGTTTTACGGAGACATGGGTTTGGATATGTGGTCTTTGGTAAGGATTTGAAATAAATCCGGTGAGGTCGTGGTAAAGAATGTAACTGCGATTTGCGTGGCCTCACTGTTAAGGGACGTCATACATACCGCGGTGGTTTTAGTGTGTAGAGTCAGAATGCCTATAGGGGAGAGACACACAGACCCTACCTACCCTGAGGTTTGGAGGATAAGACCGTTATATGTTTGGTTTCTCAAAAGGACAAAAAGAAATGGATTTATAGTACATAGTCTAGCGACGACTGAGGCTAAAGGTCATAGACTGCCAGTAATTCAATACGGTCCTCATGCCTGAGCCGTCAAAAACGATCCTTCCCCTGAGAAAAGAACCGTGGCTGCTCTAATAAGCATCATCATCATCATCATCCTAGCGCTGTCCCAGTTGCGCTCCAAAACCCACGCCTTGGAGCCCGGGGTCCGCTTTCCGGCTATCGGCCATTTTCAATATTTGATCCACACATGGATTTTGAGATTCCAGATTCGTGTTTGACATATTTTATATGGAGCTTATGTCAAAAACGAATCTAAAATCTACAGATTTATCTATAGTTCGAATATTGAATTTCGTAGTATGTCTCCTCCACTTCACACGGTCTTCAGCATCCCTGGTGGTTAGTTGGTTGGCACGCATATGATCCCTTACAACGTCAAGCCAGAATTTCTTTGGCCTTCCCCGTTTATCGGGGCCCGGCGGAGGTAGCATGGCAAGACATTTGTTACCCACGTAAGATGCCGGTTGACGTAAGACGTGGCCATACCAGCGTAGACGACACTCTTGCAGTTTGTCAGCAATGTCACGGACATGAAGGCTACCTCGGATGCGGGAGTTCCTAATGGGGTCCTTCCGCGTGACACCACACATCCAGCGCAGCATGTTCATCTCCGTGACACGCAAAATCTGCTTGTGTCGCTCAAGCACAGGCCACGTCTCACTGCCATATAACAGGACAGGTCTAATGATGGATTTATAGACCTGTCCTTTGAGCTTAACCAGCATTTTGGGGTTACAAATGACACCGCTCACCTCACGCCATTTGGCCCAGGCTGACGAAATGCGTGCCTTGACGTCGCAATCGATGTCACCAGAAGCGAGCAGTACTGATCCCAGGTACTTGACCAGGCCCTTTCGCTGGGCAAGGTCTCCGCCTATATGAATTGACGCGGGATCTGTACTGTTGCAGGAATAGTACTCGGTCTTCGCCACGTTTATTTTCAGACCGCCGTTCTCAAGCGACTCCTTCCACGCATTCACACGCCGCACCAAGCAGCCACGGGGGCTGCTCATGTATGCACTGTAAATTAATTACCACAACTGCCGGTCATCCATCCAAAAGGCGACCGGTTCTACAGAACGTCTATAGCTTAGCTTCACCGATCTGTTACAAATAGCAAGTCAAGTTACAGTTTGAGCGGTACAATTTTTGCCACGGAGAAATAGTTTCGATTTACTAGCAGAGAAGGCAGACCATTATGCTCATTACAATCTAAAGCATCCCGCTTTAAATCTACTCCTACTACATATATGTATAGAAAATCGCCTCGTATTTGTGTACGTTGAATAGTATTTCTAGGTTACAAGTAAGAGCACTATAGAGATGAAAGAGTCGTGGCTGGTGGAATCGTAACGATATTATGAAGTGTTTCTCTACTTTAATATTGTGTTAAGCTGTAATATTACAAATGTAAAAGCAATGATTACATTGATTCAACATTACAATAGTATCATTGACACTGATGCCGTCAAGACTCTACTACGAGAAACAGAATTAAGGAATCTATACAAATTAGACACTTTTATTTTTTATTTTATGATATCTGGGTCCGAGATTGAAAATTCATTTAGGAGGAACATAATTATGTACAAAGCTAAATATATAACTAAACATTCCTAAACTATAAAAAAATTTACACTTAGAAAATTCTTCTTCTTCAATATGTAGTCTCCTCTTACGATATAAATTCGGGTAATTATATTTTGTATTCTTAATCGATGGATTAACGTACGACGATTAACTTGACGACGTGTAGTGACGGATTAAGAATACAAAATGTCATTACATTGATATATCGCTCCACCTGAAACGTCCAACACTTTCTAATATTTTTTTTTGTCCCCTCTTGCCCCAAGAGTTCAACGAACTCCGCGAAGCATGAGAGAAGCCACTTGACGTGACAATTCACAAATTAACACGCACATAATAATACAATCAATGGCGCATTCCATAAAGTCTGTCCTCGGGGCTATTGCTGTTGTTTATTTACGGACAGTTTTATGATTTCAAGTTTCCTAAATAACCAAATTCATCAGTCTTCATGACTCCTATAAATGATATACAAATTCCTGTCACGTGCTAGAATCGAGATTAGAAAATAAGACGTAACTAAAATATTGAGGTTCCGAAGTTATATTTGAATACGCCATGAATGCAACTTAGGACACAAACCAATAATACATAAGGTAATCAAAACATATTTTCAAAAGTATTAATTTCAACAAGATTTCACTACAATTACTTCCCAAAACGAGTTCTACTGTAGTGTTAACATTCATTAAATATTGTATTACTATTACTGTAGAATAGTATAGCGTTGTAACAACATTTCATACTAGAATAAAAATCATTTTGTGCAACTAATAACTCGAGTAGCTGTAGTGTATACAAAATAATAAATCGGCGAACATTTTTCTTGAATTCAAGAAACACCGGCTAATATACAGTACTACATGTCTTCCTGCAGTTTTCTCCACGAGAAACAGACTTGCATGAGATAAATTCCCAGGAAACGTTCTTATAACTTTAATACAAAGCTATTGTTATATTTTACAACTTATGTCTTGACAATAAGGTTGATTTTTCAAAAACAAGTCCTATCAAAGCCAGCTAACATTTGTCTGTGTGAGGGTAATCTGTCTGTCTGTCAGTGCGTCAACACATCGCCCGCTTGACGTAAAGTCGGTGATTCTTCTTTGTGATACTGATTGACTGGCTGATAAGCGAAATTCTACTTTGATTCGAAAGGCTTACGACTAGAAATGCCTTGATTGATGCCCAGTGGTAGGACAGAAGACAAATTAGAAGTTTGAACAGAGATAAGTGGGCGGGTCTTATTTTAATACGCATTTAAATAAGAACTTGTAATAATGGTAATGGCTGCTTGCGTAATTCAGGACTGTGATGTTAAACATTAGCTTAATAATATTTCGGGGCAAGAAGTAAAAACAGATGTAAATTTATTTAATTCATTTAAATCGCCTGACACACCATCGCATTTTCTGGACCAATTACAAGGTGTTTCGTTTCATTAATTTCAAAACATATTACGCTTTTACATCATACATGAAATGAAAATCAATATATGTAATTATTTTCTAAGGCTCTTTTCATTCATCCTGAGTAGTAAAGAAGTTAATTTAAAGTACATTCATTACTTCCATTACGTACGTCCATTACTTCTAATCTCCTCAATTTTAGTTCCCTGTTATCGTAAAAATACGCTTATAATCAAGGCAAGCCTTTGAACAATAATTTTGTTCACCATATACATCGACACCGTAGAAATCGATACACACTTCTGTCAGCATTTTGTTACAATCAAGTTATTAGTTTATATTATCTGAATGGCAAGCCCGAAGGAAAACAATACTACATTCTTGTAAAATCACTGAAATCTTCTTATTGAAAAATGCAAGTATACATCAATGTTGGCAAGCAATAATAGCAAAAAAAATACATGGTCATAAAAATGATAAAGCATGACTTCCCATGACTTCACCTGCAAAAAGATAAAAATATAAAAAAAAACATGAAACCAATCATTGAATCAGACATAAAAGCCGAGTAAGTGATTCAACTAAACCACACCGAGACACAAAACCATCACAAAACGCTCGGGCTACCTCTCGCTTCAATTGGAGCGAGTGATCCGAGTGAACCGAGCTCTCGGGAAATAACACCGATGTAGTTGTCGCGCGGCTTAATAATTGATATTGTTTTGCTAACCCTGTGTGGAATGTAGGACAGAAATTGCTTTTTAATCTCGGTTTGTAGGAGGCTTTTAAGGGCCTTAGGGTTTGAAAGAATAATCGTATTTTTTTCATTGGGTTAGAAACATTTTGCACTAAAGCTGTTTGTTACTAGTTGAATTCATACTAACTACAAAAAAATGCAGTTTGTAATATTATAATTATATTTTATTATCAATACCCTCGTAGCGCTCATAGCGAGACTTGGCTTGCCGTTCCTAACAGATCGGCAAAGTTAAGCAACGCTTGCACAGGTTGCCACTTGGATGGGTGACCGTGTGTGGCATTTTCATCTGAGCGCTACCGTGCTTCGGAGGGCACGTAAAGCTGTCGGTCCCGGCTCTTGTCTAAGGATACGGGTCGTTAGGCCATGTCGGAGGCCTTTGGGCGGTCTGAAAACTCCGACACCAGAGTTGGCCACACACTCACACGAAAAACAAAACAAAACATCAATACCCAACCTTAGAGTATGATCTGTATTGTAGGCTTTAAGCAATAAGACTGTAGGAGAAAGCAATTCAAAGATTTTGATATTTGAGAATATTACTAATAAAGTTACCTCCTTCCCAAAACCGTTTTTTTGCCTAGCCACACATCAATACTGCAACCATGCAACTATCAACAGCTCGAGCAACTTACAACTGCACAAGCTATATAACGAGAAGTTCACACAGACAAGCCTCAAGAGACGTGACGCGCAGCAAATTCGCAGACACCACGACAAAGTTGCTACGGCAATCAAAAGCGAGCTGCCACTTAAAACTTCCTCCAACATTCACGAATAAAATTTAATCTATAAACTTGACATATTCCGTAAGATCCGATAAATTTTTCTATTGCATATTCGTCGCGTGAACTCAAAATCACAGCACGTTTGTCGCAAGTGTGCACTGAACCTTAGATTAATGGTCTTTGCACCATTTGGTTGCATCAAGAATTTAGATATGGAGGTGTTAGATTTCGTTTTGTGAATTTAGAAAGACGTGGTAATATATGGCTGTTTGTTTTTAAAGATTGCTTATAACTAATGCCAAGTTAATACATGTAAAAAGCATAAAGCAAAATATACGACAATAAACTTTCTACGGTTCAATGTTGAGTACGCTCCTGACAAAGTGGTCGTAGTCATTGTATTGCCCTGTTGGGCATTTGCGGCTTTTGCAAGATTTCTCTATCCTTCTCTTTTTAAAGCACTCCGTGTACATCCAATAAGGGAACACTTCAAATCAAATCAAATCAAATTTTATTTGTTAAACATAGGTTTACAATAGTTGGAGACACATATAATAGTACGCTATGTTTTGTCATTTAGACATAACAAATATTAGGCAGATACCAATTTAATTAACAAGAAAATAACCAATATAAGATGTCAAATTAAATACATATTATGATAATTTTAATTGTCAAATTCGTAAATCAATAGCAACACAATAGTAATCGATATTATTTAACATTTAAGACTTTCATAGAAGACTTAATGAGATCTGTCTATCTTGTGAGTGATCCGCCGTGAGAAAATCACCTCCTCTACTATTATTAAGATTCTTAAACGTTCTAATGAGCTTTGATTATAGTTGATATATCATCAAGATCTTCTTAGAACCTCTGGGTCAGGAAAGAATTCATCCCTATATTTTCTATAATGTTAGGAACATTATAATTATTTCAGAAGCCTATATATAATTATACTTATAACATTAACGAGGTCTACGTTTACACATTATGTACAATATTGTATGCTTGTTACGTATTGCCTCAGTTGAGATTGTCGACGAATCCCCTTTGGGACATTGCAACAATGTCAACACAATACATGTGGAGTCGGAGGATGGTGATTGCTAATCATAAGATTGAATGACGTATACCAATATAATTATATTCGTATTGTCAAACGACTTTCTACTTTATTGTAATTCGTTAAATTATATTTTAGACTGATCACTACATGGTATAAAACAAAGTCTGTCTTGTGTCTGTCTGTTCCTATGTATGCCTAAATCTTAAAAACAACGTAACGGATTTATAGCGGTTTTTTTAATAGATAGGATAATTCAAGAGGAAGATTTATATGTATAATTGACGCGGGCGAAGCCGCTGGTGACGTCTAGTAAATAATAAAGTAATAACAGTTTTGAGGACAGTAACGCCGACATAAGCCAAACTCTGCAATTTACCTGTTTTTGTTTTGTGTAATCTAATGGCCTAATTAAATCATAACTTTTGTTTATCTCAACTTTCATTCTCCTCCTTGTGGTTATATGTACTATTGTCATCTTCGTTTAGATAGCAATAATTAATATTATTGTCATCAATCGGGATAATATGTTTCTATAGCATTCCTTTTAGAGTACCCTTTTGCCTTAGATAGGTAAAAAATATTTTTTGTCACCATTATAGGATGAAAATACGCTTAAAATAATTGCTAGCCTCACAAGAAATCTCAAATTAATGCCCACAAAGTCCCCTGAAAGTACCTAAATGGACACATTACGGAACTTTTTCAACACTAAAAGACGCACACAAGATACAATCTCCCTATTTTCAGTCGCGAAAATAAAGACATCTTTCTGGGAAACCTAACCAGATTATCATAGTACATAAAATATACAGGAAGATAGTCTCGTCGGATTCCTAACACAAAATATTTTTCTACAACCTTTTTATCCATTTTTCCATATGAATGAACTAGTGGTTCATATGATAGTTTGTACCCTTATTTTGTTTAAAAATTACGGTAAACACATCCTAGTTATATGTAATAACGGTGGAAGGTAATACGAATACTGACCCTTCATAAATAATAGTTAATGGTACCTATGGTGATAATTTTACGCATTCTGGGGTTTTTGGTGTAATGTGTCTAAATTTAGTACACTTGGGACACATTTTTGGACTTTTGTTAGGGCTAGCTATTCATTACTAATAAAAAGAGAAGGTGAGTTATATTATTTTCTTTGTTACTTTACCGGTTAATTTATTTCTTGAATGTTATAATGTGAATGAATTTTTACACTAATTTCAGACAAAGAAAAAGAGCTGGCATTTAAAACGCAGATTTTCCTTTTGCGGCAGCCTAGAATAATCATAAATTGGTCCGCTGAACTTGAAAACTTTTTCACCGAGAGGCGTTTGTTGCTCAACATAATTATGTATGAATATCATCCTTTCCTGCCTCGTTGGTCTCGCGTCATAAATGTGCACGTGGGATTGGGAGGTCTCGGGTTCGATACCCGGGTCAGGCAAAGTGTTATTGCGTTTTTCCGTTAGGAAATTCTCAGTAGCAGCACGGAGTCTGGTAATGTGCCCGGTACGGCAATAGGCTCGCCCCCTATTATGTGGGACCTAAAAATTCATGGCGAAATGTGGGTGTAATATTACACCTCTGCCTACCCCTTCGATAATATAGGCGTGAGTCCATAAATAATTAAAAAATAAATAATCATCCTTTCCTAAGTCGGTGTCTGTTAGTCTATTGTAACAGTAAATTAATTGGTTGAAAGAAATTAGACGATTTTTGGATCACTCGTTCAAGAAATATGTAAAATAAACTTAAGACGGATATTTTGCTAACGCCGAATATAAAGCATGATGAGAACGAACTTAGGGAAGGTTTCACATCTTCCCATAAAGATATTAAAATCTTCCTAAAAAATAATATCCGTGAAAACTTTGCCGCATCATCGAAAAGTTGCAGCGCAATCGTCACGGCCCGTCACCGTGCTCGTAATAAAAACGAACCGAGTTATATCGATTACCACGTGCGTCGAACCGAGGCGCTCGTTGCAATCGCTTCGATAAATCACTCTCGGCTCATACAAAATCGAATATGCTCGATAAGTGTTAGCGCCGATGTGCTACTCTGTCCGAAAACTTAGATTGATCGCTTGTATTTCGATGGATAAGGTTCATTTTGGAAGTAACCAGAACATTTATAAATAAAAACAGGGGTTTTCCAGTACTGAAATGAAATAAAATCACTTCTTTTTATATAGTGTAGGTAAATGTTATACATCTCCAAGTACTAACAAAAATAAAATGTTTTCACCTTACCATCTGTTCACGGTGCACCCACTGAGTACAAAATTATTTTAGCTCATGTGTACAAAATTTACAATTCAGTTGTTGTAAACAATATTATTATGTGAGAATTATTTAGATTTCAATTTAAACCAGTGCGCCGTACTCGCAGTTGAAATGTCTTGGTATAAGACTGATTCAAGAACATGATAGAAAATAAGTTGGTATGAGATTGACGGTACTTGACAGATAAAAGAAAATCTACGTGACAGATTAGCACGTACCACGGCAGAAAATATTCTTCTCACACTTTAATAACAACCATTTAGCTAATTATGGAAACTAAACAGCTTTTAGTTTTCAAAAACAAATTAAATTAAATCAGGATATTTCATTTTTATGTCTGAGAGTTCTCCATAATGTTCTCACTGTGCCTAGCAGTGGACAAATTATAAACATGGGTAATCATCAGCCCTTTATACTGTCCCTGGGCTGGGCACGGGCCTCTTTCCATTATGAGAAGGGTAAGGCCATACGCTGGTCCACCACGCTGGCCAAGTGCGGGTTGGCAGACTTCACATGTCTTTCGAGAACGTTATGGAGAACTCTCAGACATGCAGGTTTCCTCACGATGTGTTCCTTCATCGTTTAGCAAGCGATAATTAACAATTTAATACGCACATAACTCCGAAAAGTCATTGGTGCGCGCCGTGGATTCAAACCCGGAACCTCTGCGTAGCAGTCTGTCGGTCTCTCCACTCGGTTAAAACATGGGTAATGAAGCTGATTATTTGTATTCAAGACGTGCTATTTATGACAATTTTATTAAATAAACAATTTTTTATGACGACAAACAAAGGCCTTACAGATATACATGGTTACTGCAAATTCATTAAAACTTTGCGAAACTACCAAACCCTTTTGCAGGCAATTTGTAACGTCATACAAATGTGTTACGACTATTGTTGTTAGGTTTTGCGTTTACTGCTAAAATGCTAGGCATAAATGTTTTATTTATATAGGTATCGTTATATAATTGAGGTAACAATAACCTAGTGGAGGTACCAATAGGCTGCCATGTAGAGGGTAATGGGTGTAAAACACACCGCTCGCATCACTGACTGACTGATTTTTAGAAGATATATGTATTTCATATACTTCTGCTGTTTCTGAGCAGAAGTTTACATCAGCAGATCACGCGTATTAACCGAATTTTTTTTTTTTATAGACTCACGCCTGTATCCCCGAAGGGGAAGGCAGAGGTATAATATCCGTCTTAAGTTTATTTTACATATTTCTTGAATGAGTGATCCAACCTTTTTATCCATTTTTCCATATGAATGAACTAGTGGTTCATATGATAGTTTGTACCCTTATTTTGTTTAAAAATTACGGTAAACACATCCTAGTTATATGTAATAACGGTGGAAGGTAATACGAATACTGACCCTTCATAAATAATAGTTAATGGTACCTATGGTGATAATTTTACGCATTCTGGGGTTTTTGGTGTAATGTGTCTAAATTTAGTACACTTGGGACACATTTTTGGACTTTTGTTAGGGCTAGCTATTCATTACTAATAAAAAGAGAAGGTGAGTTATATTATTTTCTTTGTTACTTTACCGGTTAATTTATTTCTTGAATGTTATAATGTGAATGAATTTTTACACTAATTTCAGACAAAGAAAAAGAGCTGGCATTTAAAACGCAGATTTTCCTTTTGCGGCAGCCTAGAATAATCATAAATTGGTCCGCTGAACTTGAAAACTTTTTCACCGAGAGGCGTTTGTTGCTCAACATAATTATGTATGAATATCATCCTTTCCTGCCTCGTTGGTCTCGCGTCATAAATGTGCACGTGGGATTGGGAGGTCTCGGGTTCGATACCCGGGTCAGGCAAAGTGTTATTGCGTTTTTCCGTTAGGAAATTCTCAGTAGCAGCACGGAGTCTGGTAATGTGCCCGGTACGGCAATAGGCTCGCCCCCTATTATGTGGGACCTAAAAATTCATGGCGAAATGTGGGTGTAATATTACACCTCTGCCTACCCCTTCGATAATATAGGCGTGAGTCCATAAATAATTAAAAAATAAATAATCATCCTTTCCTAAGTCGGTGTCTGTTAGTCTATTGTAACAGTAAATTAATTGGTTGAAAGAAATTAGACGATTTTTGGATCACTCGTTCAAGAAATATGTAAAATAAACTTAAGACGGATATTTTGCTAACGCCGAATATAAAGCATGATGAGAACGAACTTAGGGAAGGTTTCACATCTTCCCATAAAGATATTAAAATCTTCCTAAAAAATAATATCCGTGAAAACTTTGCCGCATCATCGAAAAGTTGCAGCGCAATCGTCACGGCCCGTCACCGTGCTCGTAATAAAAACGAACCGAGTTATATCGATTACCACGTGCGTCGAACCGAGGCGCTCGTTGCAATCGCTTCGATAAATCACTCTCGGCTCATACAAAATCGAATATGCTCGATAAGTGTTAGCGCCGATGTGCTACTCTGTCCGAAAACTTAGATTGATCGCTTGTATTTCGATGGATAAGGTTCATTTTGGAAGTAACCAGAACATTTATAAATAAAAACAGGGGTTTTCCAGTACTGAAATGAAATAAAATCACTTCTTTTTATATAGTGTAGGTAAATGTTATACATCTCCAAGTACTAACAAAAATAAAATGTTTTCACCTTACCATCTGTTCACGGTGCACCCACTGAGTACAAAATTATTTTAGCTCATGTGTACAAAATTTACAATTCAGTTGTTGTAAACAATATTATTATGTGAGAATTATTTAGATTTCAATTTAAACCAGTGCGCCGTACTCGCAGTTGAAATGTCTTGGTATAAGACTGATTCAAGAACATGATAGAAAATAAGTTGGTATGAGATTGACGGTACTTGACAGATAAAAGAAAATCTACGTGACAGATTAGCACGTACCACGGCAGAAAATATTCTTCTCACACTTTAATAACAACCATTTAGCTAATTATGGAAACTAAACAGCTTTTAGTTTTCAAAAACAAATTAAATTAAATCAGGATATTTCATTTTTATGTCTGAGAGTTCTCCATAATGTTCTCACTGTGCCTAGCAGTGGACAAATTATAAACATGGGTAATCATCAGCCCTTTATACTGTCCCTGGGCTGGGCACGGGCCTCTTTCCATTATGAGAAGGGTAAGGCCATACGCTGGTCCACCACGCTGGCCAAGTGCGGGTTGGCAGACTTCACATGTCTTTCGAGAACGTTATGGAGAACTCTCAGACATGCAGGTTTCCTCACGATGTGTTCCTTCATCGTTTAGCAAGCGATAATTAACAATTTAATACGCACATAACTCCGAAAAGTCATTGGTGCGCGCCGTGGATTCAAACCCGGAACCTCTGCGTAGCAGTCTGTCGGTCTCTCCACTCGGTTAAAACATGGGTAATGAAGCTGATTATTTGTATTCAAGACGTGCTATTTATGACAATTTTATTAAATAAACAATTTTCTATGACGACAAACAAAGGCCTTACAGATATACATGGTTACTGCAAATTCATTAAAACTTTGCGAAACTACCAAACCCTTTTGCAGGCAATTTGTAACGTCATACAAATGTGTTACGACTATTGTGGTTAGGTTTTGCGTTTACTGCTAAAATGCTAGGCATAAATGTTTTATTTATATAGGTATCGTTATATAATTGAGGTAACGATAACCTAGTGGAGGTACCAATAGGCTGCCATGTAGAGGGTGATGGGTGTAAAACACACCGCTCGCATCACTGACTGACTGATTTTTAGAAGATATATGTATTTCATATACTTCTGCTGTTTCTGAGCAGAAGTTTACATCAACAGATCACGCGTATTAACCGTTTTTTTTTTATAGACTCACGCCTGTATCCCCGAAGGGGAAGGCAGAGGTATAATATCCGTCTTAAGTTTATTTTACATATTTCTTGAATGAGAACCAATTAATTTACTGTTACAATAGACTAACAGACACCGACTTAGGCAAGGATGATTATTTATTTATTTTTAATTATTTATGGACTCACGCCTACATCCCCGAAGGGGTAGGCAGAGGTGTAATATTACACCCACATTTCGCCAGGAATTTTGAGGTCCCACGTAATAGGGGGCGAGCCTATTGCCGTGGCGGGCACATTACCAGACTCCGTGCTGCTACTGAGAATTTCCAAACGGAATAACCCAATAACACTTTGCCCGACCTGGGAATCGAACCCGAGACCTCCCAATCCCACGCGCACATATATGCCGCGAGACCAACGAGGCAGTCGTACCGAATTGTATGCAAAATAAAACCAGTTAAGTGAAATACATGATAGTTAGGATTCAACTTTAAACTATAATTTTGACACTTATTAACTTACGGTCAATTTTTAACTAAGTATCTCCGATTACTAACAATTACCCCACAATGTTATCATTCCTATAAAAGCGTATTACACAACCACAACATTTGCAAAGAAAACTCTAAACACCAAGAAATATACTCAAACAAACGTTTTCACCGATATTCACGCAATTCAAAACAACCGCGATATCGCCAGTCCAGTTATCAGCCATGACACTGGAGTGACGTAATCGCAGCTGTCATAGGTTCCCGCTGAAATCTGAGTCGCACTCAAGTTAAATCGAATGGTAGGAGATACCGCGTAGCGATTAGACGGACCAAAATATTGAATTATTTGATTGCTTGCAGATTTTGTGATAAATGGAATAAGATTTGAGAATATACTTATAAGTTTAGGTGTGGTTAAAGTTGGAAGCTGACTGCAAAGGATTTTTTTTGCTATTTGGGATTTAAAGTTAAATCAGGTTTATGCCACACATTCGTTATCTAAAACTTAAGATTATTTAAGTACAGTACATTTTTTTTGTTTCTCTATGACGCGTACTTTTCTAACATCATCTTCATCTTCTTAGCGTTATCCCAGTTTCAATCTGGGGTTCGCTTTCTAGTCTAACCGGATTTGGCTGAATATTAGCTTTTCCACAGAGCGACTGCCTTTCTGACCTCCGCAACCCGAGGGGATAGCGATATTCCATGGTTTAGACTAGTGTCAGTTTATTTAGAAGGTACTGACGCCCTGTAACGACTGTCGAAGATCTTCATGACAACCGGGACCGACGGCTTAACGTGCTCTCCGACGCACGGGACAAGCGATAATTAACAATTCAATACGCACATAACTCCGAAAAGTCAGTGGTGCACGCCGTGGATTCGAGCCCGATACCCTCAGCATGGCAGTCTATTGGTATATCCACTCGGCTATCGTTGCCCACTCGGCCATCGCTTTTCGAACATATGGTGTTAAAAACCTACACGGCCCTTTGGCAGGCGTACACGGAGACTTACGTCCAACGCGCAGAGGCCATTTGAGAGTTTTCACAGTCTAGATTATTATTGTCTTGTGTAATTTTACTGTCGTCTAGTTCGTCTAGTGATGGCACGAAATATATCATTATCATTTCTTGCAGAGAAATACTACTTTCCCACAGAGCAATTATCGTATGATATCCGCAACTTAAGAAAATATCCCTTCCAATAACGTATGTCAAAGACCTTAATGGCAGCCGGCACCGACACGACGGCTTAATGCGCAAAATGTAACTAACATTTTTAAATATAACGCAAATAACTAATCTAGTGCTGCTTTACTATTTTATAAAACTTGTCCTACCTAGTAAAATAGTATCTACTGAAACCCAAGATTAGTGTTCATCTACTCCAAATATAAACACACCGCTCCAAAATTTCAAACCAACATCAACGCACACAAACGCAAAACTCGAAATTACATTATTTAATTTTTGACAAGAGATTTCTTAATAACCTGCCAGACCCTCGCATTGTAGGCAACTTCCAAATTCAATTAATACAGGGCCGGATTCAATAACGTCGCGAGACCGGGCCATCAAAAACGGCACATAAACCTCTCGTCATAGTAAGCCATTGAATTCACCACCCTGATGCGAAAGTTTCAACCAGCCACAAATGTGTTTTTCTTGTTAGCTCTGAGTGTATGGCTATGATTTTAGCGATTTATGATAGTGAGTGCGAAGGTCCATGATATTTAAGTGTGTCTAGCGCTTATGATGCGGATAAAGGTTTTTGAAGTGTGGGTGTTGTATTGATCGCTACCCTAAAAATACAATACAAAATAAGCTGAAGTTTCTGAATAAAAAAAAAACTATATTTTAATTTTATCAATGTATTGTTCATACATATTGTTTGCTATATGTAGATGCCTCGCCTCTGATGGTGTGTTCATTTTAAGGCAAGTTCATTTTATGTGACGTTTACTTCAGAGCGCCACTATGCTTACAGGCGTACGTAAAACTTTGAAATTTCTTTCATGATATAAACCGTTCAACTATTTCTGAGGCCTATTTTTTAAGTTAGTAATTTTTGGTGTCAATTAATATTTATGTTGAAAGTATCATCTCAATAGTTCAAGAATAGGATTTGATTCAGACCGACATCGCAATCCACCCTTCTCAATCGTGAGGCCGTTAATCATAGGCCACAATTTTCAAAGTTTGTGTATGTGGCCATAAAAAATGTACGAGGCCTTCGGCGCGCGAGTCAGACACACTAACCCGGTTAATAAAGGTCCGTAGTAAACTTCAAAGAACCCTTATAGTTTTGTGATGTTCGTCCCTTATAATAGCTCTATATAATATTAAATTAGTAGCTAGTGAAATACGCTTCAGTGGCGAAGCGTATTTCGACGCCACATGAGTCTGATATTTCATCTATTTTACATTCAAGCTGGGCTGGCTGCTGTAAAACGTCGGCGTGGCGCCAACTTACAGTTATATTACCGCGTAGATTTAACATGCTATTCGTGTGAAAAATGGAAAATAATGCGAAAGTTTTGTATATAAACGACTTTATAATATTATTATAATTTGTGTCTACATTTGAAATGAAGTTAAATTTAGTCGTCTACCTGCATATCAAGACCAGGAAGAAATTTTTGGTACATGAAGTTCTATTTTACCTTGTTCAAATTGCAATATAAATGCCATAAACATCAATAAAAATAACCCAAGCCAACGCATGTCACAAGTATGAAGCAGAAATCTGTATAAGACTGAAACAGATGCCCGACTTTGTTATTGACGTTTACCGAAGACACGAAGGTCTTTGACATGCTCCAATGATACCTGAATTAACATACACCTATGTTTTCATGAGTCTGCCTTTGCATGTACAAATTACAATTATACTGCCGTTATATATGAAACCGACAAAGCTCTTCTCAAATCATCAATTATTACGACAAGTCCCTGAAGCCACACAGTGTTTACACACCTGCAATAAAAACCCACACATTCACAAGTTACACCTGGCATTAATATCAAAGTGTAGCTATTACCCAAAGACATGATTACACAATTATAATTATACTTAATCTGTGTAATGTGCGATGTCAAAATTTTACAAGGGAATCACTTTGGAACCCTCGTTATCCGACATGAGTGTTACGTGATTCTAAGAGACGGTTATGAGCGAGATAGGGCTAAGATTACTCTTTAAATGATATTGGAGGCAGGTAGGAACATTTTTGACAAAATAAAGTCTTCTTTGAATTCGTTTTCATGGTAAAATTGGAGATGCAGTCAGCGTGCATTAAGCTCTACATTAAAAAGTTAATAATGTTTTCTACATTTAAAATAAGAATTCTGTATGAAAAATTATTTTAAAATCTTGTGTCGGTACCCTGATTACAAATAGTTTGTACTTAAACTATATCGCTAAGTTAATAACTTTTATACGGCAGGATTCAAAACCTAATTCTAAACTCATTTAATTCATCGGTCCCGAGAACTATCAGACACACCTTCCTTTCGTTCCGTTATTTAGCTCGCATTTCTCATTAAAAATACAAGCTAGCTAACCCAAAAATAATAAAACATAATAACACGAGAAACACCTTCATCTAAAGCCAAAAGTTCCTCCGATCTAATATTCCATAATTTAAATATCGCCTCGCCTTAACGCCTCTGCCGCTGTGGATTTGAATTACAAAGTCAGCCAACACCGTGACGGCTATACAAAATATGACGTTTGCTAACTAAAGTGGCCGCTTGCCGCTTTGAGTGCGGCCCTGTTTTAATAATGCGATGTATTACGACTTTAAATTTGGTAAATAGTTGCCTTGTTTTCGTGGAGTGAGGTAAATTGGTAGTTAGATTATATTGTATATAAGTATATTGTTTCGTCTGCAATATTAAGCCTCATTTCTTACTAAAATAGCGAAAGTATATTGCCATTTACTTTCTATTCGTGTGTGACGAAGACGTGTGAGTTAAGTTTTAGATGATAAGTTAGAACTAATTTCTTCGTGTTGTAATAGTTCTGATGACAATGATTTTTTATAATAAAAACGGTCTATCTCCCTATAAATTGGCTTTAGAGCGTGATACTCCGAAGGAAAGGAGAGACACAAAATAGTATAAAATTTACTGCAAACTAGCAAAAGAATCACCTTATGCGAAGCGACAACACCAGAGGAGTCACAAGTGCGTTACCAACCTCTGGAAGAGGAAAAGAAATAGAAGAGAGAACAGAGCAAGCAGCGTACAAAACGCAATAGTGTTCATATTTTTTCTTTAGGTCCATATTCTGTGAGAGGTTTGTACTTTCCCGGTCGAGTCAATTCATGCTGAAACCAGCAAGGCACTCTTATCTATCAAAATGAGGCTTGCTTTGTAAGAAATATCATTTATAAGAATTTTCATAACCATATTATCTATATCGTTGCCAAGTCCCACTGTACTCATTTACTTAATTAACTTTGAAAGAGTAGGTATAGACGTTATATTCTTTATTTTCGCTTCCAATGTTTTAACCTCGGAACGTGGGAGAGCTTAGTTCCATTTTCCTAGAACTATTATTACCAACTCTGTTTAGCCTCTTAGAGACTTTATTGACAAAACATTTCATATTTTGTTTGAGCCAGGAATTAAATTTAGACCTGAGTAATTGCTAAATAAGCATAATCTAAACAGGGCTGAAGGTATTCTATTCTAATGAGGTGTGGTGTTGGTGGATGAAAATTGTTATTTGTTCCGTAAAATTAGTATTCACACCTTCCTTGGTGTAAAAGTTTTGTGCACTGTTCTTAATTTTGTCAAAAATATATCGGTATAACTACGGTGCGTATAATATTACACATATTTATATTTGAAACATTTAAACATATTTATGCAAATAAATCCGTGTGGTGACGGATTAAGAATACGAAATGTCACCACCCCATATCATCCCATGGGTGTCGTAAGAGCCGACAGAGGGAGCATATTATGCAGAGAACAGCACAGTAAGAGAAGGAAAACTTGATACAAACCCTATACTAACCCGTTTGGCCAGCGTGGTATAGTAGGCCAATTCCTCCTTTCAAAGAAGAGGTCTAGTCCAGCAGTGGACTGTTAAAGGCTGATGATGATGATGCAAATAAAGCAGATAATCTTGGGTCACATAAATGGAAGACGAGCTCAAGGCAGGGCACCTACAAGATAGTCTGACACGATCAGGAAGGCGGTGGGCGGCAGCATGCAACGAGCATTACATACGGCGTACGACCGCTCCTACTGGAAACAATTATGTGGTCGCGATCCTCAGCAGTGAGGGACCGAGAAAGAAGAAGAAGATGCAAATATGTCTATGTATGTAGGTACTATTTTTTAAATAACCATTGCACTATAATTAAATGTAATACGACCGAACACAGGTTCATGGATCATACTAGGCACTAGTTCTGATGGAGATCCAACTCACAATATATCATTATGCTAACAATCTCCTGCCCGTCATCCAAAACTTTCACCTTGAGTACAGATGCCGTTTTACTATAACTCTATAGTGACGTGGAGTCACTCAGTCTTCGACGTTCTGGTTGTTAGTCGATTGATAGGCACATAATCCCTTACGACATTATGCCGTATTTCTTAGGCTTACCCCGTTTACCCAAATTCGGCGAACACAGCGCACAAGAAAAACATTATTTTCAAAGTACGCGTAATCGTATCTCGTTCACGAAACTTAAACGCTAATACATAACAAATACGAAACATGTTCCAAATACATATAACCTTCCCAGAAACAGGCCATTATCTCTTTAAAATAGCAAAGGGCAAAAAAATAAAACAGGGCGTAACTATTGTAGCAATGCGTGTCATTTTCCTTTGGCCAGTTGCCGGGGTCAACCG
The DNA here is from genome assembly GCA_944739405.2 of Euclidia mi. Classification (NCBI taxonomy): domain Eukaryota; kingdom Metazoa; phylum Arthropoda; class Insecta; order Lepidoptera; family Erebidae; genus Euclidia; species Euclidia mi. The sequence continues at coordinate 7,245,354 of OX123188.2, read as the reverse complement.
CCTACCGGTTGATCTTTCGGGTAAAGTTTGTACTTCGCCAGACTTAATACCCTTGGGAAAATGGGATGATGATTATCATAAATTGCGACTCTTCTGACAGTGTCGTGGCGTATCTTTTTTCTATGAGATTTTTATCTGATAATGGTTCGAGTGTTGACACATACATAATATAGGTATAATGGGCACATATGCCTTTGATTTTCACTGCCATAAGAAGGAATTGCAATAATGTGTTGTATGCGTTCCCGTTATTTTCCAATGATTCTGACACCGCAACGGACTGACACTAATATCTGTTATAAAATCTTTGGTCAAAATTAGAAAATATTAACCCGCACTTTTTTTACACAATAAATGGCACAGATCAGGCGTTGTCTTCTTAAAATAAGTTAAAAAAATAATCTTTTCACTGCCCGTCTCGATCGTTCTACTACCATAGAAAACCAAGCTATTACCATCTCATAATTACTCTTCTTTTTAAAACCATCCTTTCTACCCGTATAGAATCAACACTATCGACGTGGTCGCTCAGTAAACGGTTCACAATGCTTGTCATAAACTCTAGCACAGTTTCTAATTAATTTTATAATAGTTTTCAAAGGGATAAGCTTTGTTTTATTTAACGTTATTAAAGGAGTTTCTAATACCTAGGGGTAGTTTTACTGCGCTAGACAGTTAGAATATTCGTCACTTGGTGAATAGAGTAGAGTGACGATATACGCAAGCGGCAGCGGCTGGACACAAAAAGCCGAAAATCGGGGTCAGTTGCGTGCCATTCTCCAATGGCACGCAACTGACCCCGATTTTCGGCCGATACCCAGCAGTGGACTAGGCAGTGGCAGAATGATGATGATGATGGTGAATAGAACATGCAAATTTTACTTTGATCTGTCTGGTATGTTCATTCTAGATATCGTAGTGATTTTGTTGTTTTTATGGTACCCAGTACCAACTTAATGATAAATGTTATTCGAAGTCTCCTTATTTTGAACTGGATAAAAAGTAGCATAAGGCACTCTGTACTTCGTTATTATCACCACACATAAAAATCACAACGTAGCATCGTTCCGTTACGATGAGAAAGAAGAATAAGCAAACATATCACTTTGTGTATCCACAATCAGTTGTTACAAGTCTGGCTATAATTTGTGTCCGTCGACTATATGCTTGTAAAGTTCTTGGCACAAGATATAAGTATAACTAGTGCAGGCGTTGTTTATAAAATATGTTTAAGCTTCATTATTATTAATTTTGGTATAGCTGAGTGGCATCTCAACAATTTAATTGTGACACTAAATTCAATGTGTAACTTGCTAGTTTTTTTAGATTTAACAGTATATAAATAATAATGCGTGTAAACTCCGCACTGCGGTTTCGAATATCGATAAATAATAATTATACTTTTGTTTATTTCGCGCTCACAATCGAAAAGAGTAGCAATAATTGAAGTCAAACACTTAAGCTATACAATTAAATAAGCGAAATGCAATTCCAACTCATGCAAAATTGAAGATGCAGTAAATCCATTACATTAATGGGTATCCATATTCAATTAATTAACAAACTCATCGGCTGTCTACTATCAATCATCAATATTTAACAATCAATTTATCAATATCAATCAATTTGGTGCTTTCATGTTATTTTATGCTTCACTTCCATTTTGTAGCTGTGCTCATAGTAGTTCAATTATGGATTGCAATGAAGGCTATGTTGGAGCATTTAAAATGAATGATTTTAATGGTGAGTTTGCTTTTTAAGTTTATTCTCTTAAAGTGATTTGAGCCTAGTGCTCAAATAACTTTAAGATGATCTTGATTGAAAGTTGATTGAGTTGTTTCTTTTTATTTATTACTTCCAATATAGGCAGCGATAGCTCAGTGGAGAAATCGAATCGGAGAGGTACACTGCTTTATAGCAAGCACAACAGAAAGCTGGTCCTAATACTTAAATCATATCTATTATCTTATCCGTATCCTTGACACCATATACGCAAAACTGCATTGTAATCGTTTCAGTAGTTGGGGCGTAGAAGCGAAACAAACAAAGAAACTCACATTCACATTTGCCGCTTCATACATCCACCACCGAACGTAACAAAATATAAATTCAGGCAATCAACCACAACGACAGACCACTCACAGTCAATTCAAACCCTTCTTAGGTATTCAAATAAAGCCTATAGGCGCAGTAATGTTGGTAATCTGTTTGATGAATGATTTCCTATCCTTTCTGTAGGATCCTTGGTCAGCTACAGTTGGACAACGTTTAAAAGCGGATCTTACTAGTATTCTATAAAAAAGTATCATGAATGCTATACCGGTTGAAATAATCATGTGACCATAAACTTACTTCTTTAATCTTAAAAGAAAACAATATTGATCGATATTTAAAAACTGTTAGGTACTATCACTGTTTAAAAGGTCCTATTATCTTTTCTGTATCATTGACAACATTTTTGAAATCTTTTCAGTAGTTGAGGCGAAGAAGCGAAACAAACAAAGAAATTCACATTCACATTTGCCGCTTCCATCACTGAACGTAACAAAATATAAATTCAGGCAATCAACCACAACGACAGACCACTCACAGTCAATTCAAACCCTTCTTAGGTATTCAAATAAAGCCTATAGGCGCAGTAATGTTGGTAATCTGTATTCAAACTTCCCCAATACACGGGGGCTAATGTGCGGGCCCTATTTGAATTTCAGGCCACTGTTGACCGTGAAATATTGAAGGTATTTGTGACCACGAGTGGACGCGGGTCTACCTGTACCCTTGGCGTGAGAACGAATTGCTATTACGAATGTCGACTGCGATTCAAGGGGATTTCATTTGGATATTAAATACGTTTGGAACCTAAGAAGTGGGAAGACGTGTTGTAGGTTTATATTATATTGGTGGAAGTGAGCTAGGCATTTAATTTTGTTTTTGAAGTTGCTCTGTGCCTAGGGATGTGGGTAAATTAAAAGCATCAAGGACTGTTGATGTGGTTTTGTTTAGAACATTATTTTCTTTTCGTGTTCTTGGAGATGACAAAGGTTTTTGCAAAAAAATTACTGACTGGATAAAATTTACTGAGATTTACCATATTTTTTATTTGAGTTAGTTTTGAAATTGGTTATGGTTATGCCGAAATATATTATCTTTGAAGAAATAAATAATAATACAGTAGTAGTACATACGTATAACTAATAATCTCATAATAATGTACTATTATCGTGGCACCTTACGAAGGAACTACGAAAACAAGAAGCTATTGATGATCGACCACGCTTCACAAGTTTCACATACGCTTACTACTTACAATATTCTTGTAAACACAGTAGCCTGTTCAGTAATTTTTCTCTCAAAAATAAATAGTAGTATGTACAGATAGAACTCAAAATCCACCCACTATTAAATAAGATCAAGCAGCTAATTGTAGAAATCTACAGAAACATTACAACGTGTTTAATATTCAAATCTTCACAATTAACACTACACCAAACCACTAAACCCACGAAACAAAATGCAAATTCATCCCACTAGACCAAGTTACAGAGTAGCAACACACCTAACTCACCTACTCAAAGTTCGCCAGCAATACAACAGCAACTGTTTCCACTTGTCAGTTAGAGCAACATTGCCACTTATCAACTCGACTTAGTGTCTCCGGCATTCGAACGGCACATGTCAGTTGAGGTCTGAGTAAAACGAATGAAGCCCGCGTTATTGTCAAATAAGCAACGAGCACAATAATGTGTCTTTTTTGGACGTAAAGCGTTTTTGTGTTGTTGCTATGTCAGCGTTCTGTTGGCAGATTGTTTTATAGACGTTTTTGTGCCAACTGCTTCGAAATTAAAAGGAGAGTGAATATAATAGTATTAGCTACAAGCTTTAGAGTATTATATCCACTCTCTGACTTTAGACGATCAAATGGTTAAGTGTATATACTACTAGAGGATGCCCGCGGTTACACCCGCGTTATTTAGGGCTACTGCTATGCTCCCGTCGCTCAAAGCGTAATGCTATATATGCCTATAGCATTCCTCGATAAATGGGCTATTAAACAAAGCAAAAAACACATCTAAAAAAATTTTCAAATCGGACCAGTAGTTCCTGAGATTAGCGCGTTCAACCAAACAAACAAACAAACTCTTTAGCTTTATATATTAGTATAAGATAATCAATTTTATTTTATTAATGTTCGCCTGTTTATTTTCTAGTTGCAAAAATCAGTGAACTAACCATAATTGGACATCTTTATTGCAATATATTCTGACTAAAGTACCTAATGGTATCGGTTGTAAAATGTGTCAGACTCTTATGTATTGAAATATAATGTACACGAGTGAGTGGTAGAGAAATAGACAGAGAAGTAAGTTTCTTTTCTTTAAAATATAATATTTTCATCAAAATAAAAGTGTCATTCAGTGTAAGATAGCCCATTTATCGAGGAAGGCTATTATAGGCTATATAACATCACGCTATGAGCGACGGGAGCAGAGCAGCAGCCATAAATAACGCGAGTGTAACTGCGGTATCGCCTAGTCAGGTATACAGAGCAACAACTTTTTAACAATTTTATAATCATAAAGATTTCTATAGCCTCTGATTCGTATAGGCCGTAAATTTCATCATAATACATAAACATTACTTTATCATTTTGCTAAACAAACTACAGCCCCACAGGCCTTTTTTTAGATAGTTCATTAACATTTTTATTTGAATATTTCAAATTCTTCAACATAAAGTTATCATGATTTATACGGTGTGAAAGTAGTATTCATAGAAATCGCAGCATTCACACAAATCGTCGACTTGACGTTCAAAGAAATCCAATGCGAAAAGAAAAAGTAAAATGCTGGCGTAATTTGTATAAATAAGAATAAATTAATTGGTGTGAAGTAAGTATTCAGCTTGGTTGTTAAGTCTCTAGCTATGAAAAACTGAGTGGCCCATTATATGCTAATAAAGTGGATTTTTAGACGTTAAGCGTCTTATTTTCATCAGAACTTGACTTTTGCGAGAGATTTCGGGTCCAAATTAAAATTTCAGAGTGGCACGAAATAATGAAGTGTTCTTTTTTTGGTCATTTGTGGTTTGTAGACAATTATTCTCGCTTGAATTCGTAAGCATGATTTCTTCCTTTCCTTAGGTTTTTGAATTACATGGCCTATTTTTTTCAAGTGCTAAACTCATACTAGCGTTAAGCCAGCCTGATTGGGTAGTACCCTTTTACAGGTTAGGTAGGAATATTCGTGGTGCTACATCAAATTTCTATTGATGAGCAAGAGCTGGAAGCTCAAGTCCTTCTTTCTATCCTCCATAGCTTTTTTTAAAGGGTAAGGGAAGAATGAAAACATGCAGCGTTTAGAAGATAATGGAGAAACATAATAGTAATAACTCATAGTTCAGTATTTACATAATAGCATGTAAATGCTGAACAACACATTCATCGTCCCAGCGTTATCCCGGTTGCATCCAAGATACACGCCTTGGATCCCGAGTTGCTGAGGTCCGCTTACTGGTCTAGATAAGACATAATATCAACTTTTCTACGGAGTTACTGCCGTCTGACCTCCGCAACCCAAAGTGATAGCGATATGCCGTGGTTTAGACCAGTATCAGTTTATTTGAGGGTACTGACTCCCCGTAACGACTGTCGAAGATCTTCATGACAGCCGGGACCGACGGTTAAACGTGCTCTCCGAGCCACGGAGCAAGCGATACTTAACAATTTAATACGCACATAACTTCGAAAAGTCAGTGGTGCGCGCTGTGGATTCGAACCCGATACGCTCTGCATGGCTGCATGGCAGTCCGTAGGTGTCTCCACTAGGCTTTCGCTGCATCTAATGCTGGACAGCACAATTCAAGTTTAATATTTAGCTTTGCCAGTTTTATATTAATTGCCTGATATATTGCCAAATCATTATTTTCAAAACTAAATTCAATCCGAGATTTTAGTGTTGGCGGGGCAACACTAAAACTAAAGGACCAAAGACGCTGCTATTTACAAAAGCTCTACAACATTAATCACTACAACATTTTCATGCTTTATTTGTATTTTTTAATGTAATTTATTGCAGAATAAATTGGTCCCTATGGACGACAAAATTTTCGCACTTAAAGGGGTCGTTCGGCCAGCCCTGCGGGTATTTTTAACTCATTCACAAAATGTTCGTTATTTTGAGGTTTAAAACAACTATGGCGGTGGATAGACAGAGTCGGCTGAAACAAATTGTGGCAAATGCAAATGTTATTAACGTAATTGGGGTAAGCATATTAAAAAACAAACTTTATGAACCACTGCTCTGCCTTTTCGTTCGTCATTTGAATTATTTTTAGCTCTAAAGATGATTACAAATTATTTAGTGTACTTATGGATGTTCCTTATTTGTTAGAAGATTTTGCATCTTTTTATTATGTAAAACAGTTGCATTCCTGTCATATTTAATTATTTAAGGTTCTTCTTAAACGCATTTTATCAGAGAACAAAACAATTGTCTATATTAAATCCTAAAATTGATTTTTGTCCTCTTCCCGCCAAAATCTCTTTACAATACAAAGTCCCAATCCAGTTATATCTGGACCAAGAGCCTGGATAAAATAAATAAATTTGCGTCCTATATTTCATACCTCCAACACCGACAAAACGTGCCATCAACAGCACAAACATTCAACGAACCAGCATTAGCAATTCACTCAAATTTTCAACACTACACGAAACAAAAAATTGTTCCGTTCCACGTCATTCGGTAGCCTTCGGAAAAAGTAAAACATTGCCTCTTGGCTCCAACGAACTGGCAAAGTCAATACACTCAACACAAGTGGAAAGCTACTCTAACGAGCATCACGGGGGAGTCATAGCAAATATTATTTCGAGAGGGTAGATTGAAAAACGGAAAGTGTGTTTAAGTATCTTTGCGGCTGATTGCGTCTTTTAAATATTGTTTTAAGAATAACTGTTGTCTTACAAGCTTAAGTCTGGCTCTGTAATATTGTGTGGGATTTTCTTTGGTTAGACTTTGTTATAATTTTTAGAGTTCTGTAGTTCATCTAGTATCCGTTTTTTGTTGATTTGTCTGTAGATCTTTGTATGGGTTTTGTAAGTATCGCAATCTTGCTTAGTAAAAAAGCAAAATGTTGAAGCATCTACGTATATATTGTTATGGAACCTTTGAGGCGTAAGTCGGACTAGCATTTGATAGCTATTTATTGTAATGAGTAGGTACTGTTCCTTTCTCTCGCGGCTCAAGCATTGATTCTGCTTCACTAAAATTCGGTGCTCAAAGATGATAAATTATTTTTCCTTGTTATCATTATAACTTTTAAAAATAAAATACGTTCGCTTGCTTCTCTTGTCTAGTGCAAGTAAAGCAAGTGAATGTACTTAAAGCTGTGTTAAAAAAAGCAAATTTACATCAGGGCACAGGGCATTTGCCCTGATGTAAATACGCTATGAAGAGATCATCTATCAAAGGCTGACCTCAACAAACGTTGCTTAACTTTGCGAATCTATAACAAACGACAACTCAGGCTAAAGAACACCATCGAATCAAAGTGAAAATACATAATTAAGTTAACGAAAACCTGAGCCTGCTGTGAACTTACAATTGGGTTTAAACTTCATAATAAGACTTATAGATATTTTAAACTTAATCACCTAAGCCAGTTTATAAACTTCAGTGCAAATAACATTGGACGATACGCTTTGCCATTTAAAGAGACAAATCTTTTTAGACTGTTTAAGAGGATTTAATGATATAAATAATACCTTTATGTAAACAGCTGTCCCAGTGCTTGAAAAGGGCCTATTATTCTAACTATGACAAGGATTAGGACATACTCCACTACGCTAGTAAAGTCGAGTAGTCGGGGTGGCGAACTTCACATAATATCTTTATTTATAGACTCACGCCTGTGTCCCCGAAGGGGTAGGCAGAGGTATAAAATTACACCTACATCGCGCCATGAATTTTTTAGGTCCCACGTAAAAGGGGCCGGGCCTATTACCACTACCGGGCACATCACCAGACTCCGTGCTGCTACTGAGAATTCTAAAAAACTCAGTAACACTTTTGCCCGACCCGGGAATCGAACCCGGGACCTCCGATCAGCAGACGCATACGCTATCCACTGGACCACGAAAGCAGTCCCTAATAATATCTTTCAGGGCACTATGGAGAACCTCACATGCTGGTCTTTCAAAATGTTTTCTTTTACAGTTAGAAAGTGATAACTAATGAAACACATACATTGCACATAGCTTCGAAAAGTCATAGATGCGCACGGTGGATTTGAACCCGAAACTCTCTGCGTGGCAGACTATTAGTAATCCCTACTAGGCTATCACTGCCTTCGTTAGAGCATTGGCCTTTAAATAAAGTAACAGTATTTATTAAGCTCTGTAATTAAATTCTAGTTTTCCAAATAAGTAATTGTAATTTAGCTTTTAGTTTATAATTTTCTAAATTGTACAGAATTGTAATTTAGAATTTTAATTCAACTATTGGGACCGTTTAGTCATTTAGAGTGATGTCTGCATAATGAATTTGTTAAATGGTTGCAATTTGTAATTACAAACTTAAATTTAAATTTGTCGGTCCTTTTATGTACCTCTTAGCTTTGACCTGTGAAGAGAAAATACACATGAGTAGATATTTTCAAAGGTTTAAAAATATAAAGCAAAACTGATCTCTCGGATTGAGATACAAATCTCAAAAAGTACCTCAAGTTGACATAATTGACTGATAACAGGAATGAAATCAAACTACGGCTTACGGATTCCATCGCGACTGTCTGATGAGCTGTTATGAAATCAAAAACGGATAGTACTAATAAATGCAGTTTCTGGATCATTTGGTTTAAATGACAGTAACCCAATATATCGCTTTCGAATCTGAAAATCGTAGTTTGATTTTAATGTGTAACATTCGCGTAAAACTAAGCAAATACTCATAGCAGGATGTCAAATTGATACGTCGTAGACTGACACATAATTTAATTAGTATACTGCTTCCTAATAATGAGTTGTTAGTCTTCGACGTAGAATTAGTCCACAAACTGGATAGTATATTTACATCGCATAATTATCTGAAATGATGTGACTATAATAACCTTCTTAATCATCCATCTCATTCTAACGCAACGTATTAAAGACGCATCACCCAATACGTGTCACCGTAACAAGAATAACCATCTGTTGAACATAGAATCAACAACAATTAGCTGCAAGAGAGAGTTCCTCCAAACTTTTCTCATCTTAAAATAATGTTGTCTCAACTAGAATTCAAAATAAATAAATATTTAACCATCGACACTGAAGTGTAAACAGATCAACTCCTTGACTTTTATCATCAACGGCTTAACACAGCAGTTGAGTTATTAATGTCTCCTAAAGTTATTTATTTTTCATTGGGAAACGTCAAAATCTTGTCGTTGACACTGAAGGGTAGCGAACAACAACAGTGGTCTGATTGGAAACTCCGGAGAATCTAATTGAATTCTGGAAGAGGTGGGAGGGGGCAGATTACTTGAAAGCTATTCTAATAAATATCAACTGGACTGGATTTTGACTCAATGGTTGGCGTAATGGTTTAAGCGGTCGCCTCGCCGCTCGACAAAGCGCTGCGTGTTGTGGTTTCGATTCTTACACAAGACAACACTTTGTATGATCCATAAATTGTTGTTTCTTATCTGGGTGTTTATTGTGTCCGTTGGTTGTACGTTTGTAAAGTCACCCCGTCTCAGGATTTAGTTGAAATGAAAGCTTTGAATAAAAAATATCGACGTTATAATATTTTTTTGCTTTCACCGTATCAATGTCATATTGGGCTTTATAGCATTAAATAAGCAAATCACAACCAACTTGGTTTGAAGATTAAGAATATTTCTCAGATACGATTACCAATATTCGTTATGTGAGGGAATAAAATCCACAACATTTTAATAATATTTATACTGACAACCACGATCTAAATTCCAAACGTGAATTATAGAACACTAGAGGATGCCCACGGCTACGCCCGCACATTGTGTCCGTTCCCGAGGGAATTTCGGAAAATCCCTTCTTAGTGCACCCCTACGGTCCCCAAGGAACATACATGCCAAGTTTCAGCTTCTTGCGCCCAGTAGTTTCGGCTGTAGCGTGTCTGTCAGTCAGTCAGTAACGCAAGGATTTTAAATATACAGATTACTCTAGGATTGCGAGATTTATCTTACCAAAATAGTCAAATACTATAGAAATAAAAGCATCTTACTATTACTAGCTCAGAGTATTGTTTTCTTTTCAACAAAAATATATAAAAAATTAACATGGTGTTGTAAAAGTTCTTCAACAAAATACAACTGGCTTTAACAATATTTCTTTTCCATCGACAGCATCTCAAACAATTTTTTCTTCGTTTAGAAAATGTTCTATGTTCATTTTCATCACTATTGTTTTTGAAATATCAGAAGACTTGTTTTTGTGAGGGTTTAGAGGCAGCGGTTTTCCTCATATTATGCCATAAGCAATCATCTTAGAGAATAGGGTCCTACGTGCTTACGTGAGCAGACTTATTGTGAATATCAGGGTTCACTGTGTCACAAATGAGGGTCAGAAAATGGATGGGCTTGCGTTTGTAAACGTACATTAATTGTTCGTATCTTATCTTGGTGGTAAATTTCGGTTGAAATATGACGAAGTTCAAAAGGTTTAAAAGATTTTACCGTAGATTAGATTGTGCGTGGTCCAGTTAGCTCGAGTGTTTTATTGAACATTTTTTTTTAATTGTGTTTGTTGAAAGTCAGATTTACAGACAATTTTATCCGTGACACTTTAGAGCAGCAAAAATAGACGACTTTATTAATTTATGTATTTTTCTTTAAATAAAAACATTATTACCAGGGATCTTAAAATAACAAAAACATTTATACCTGAATAAACTTAAAAAAATATTTGATTTTTTTAACCGCCTTGAAAGTCTCTTCATCGTTGTCAATTGCGAGCGTGCCAAGAAAACTGGCAGCATTGCTCCGTGTATATTAAAAAATTGAAATCAAATTTATAACAAGGTTGAAATTGAAGGAGTATGAACTCACTTCTACTTTTTCAAATTTATTTATCACTAGAAAATTTTAGGCAGCTACGACCACACATTTTTTGTTAAATTTATTTGTTTCTGCCCGATCCATTATGAATTTTAGAAACTCCCTTCTTAGTGCACCTCTGCCATCCCCAAGGAAAATACATGCCAAATTTCAGCTTCCTGCGCCAAATTGCTTAGGCTGTAGCTTGTCTGTCAGTCAGTAACGCAAGGCTCTTATATATACAGATTTGCCTTCCTTTTTTGCAGATTGTTTTCTTTTTCATACTTTAATGTCCTAAACTTTACTTCTATTTAAGGTCAACACTCAGAATTTATGGCGCGCGCTCTTACGCAACATACGCAGCACACTTGATAACCTACGTACTTACTTCAGAATAGGATTACGAATTTACGATATTTCCTTTGTCTCCAAGATTTAAGAACCCAAATCCTGTCTATCTCTTTGTTTTATCCCTTTTAGTACTCTTACAGAATAAATTAGGTTGAAAGCATTTATCAAAAGTTTTCATAATTCATACCCCTGTGTCGGTTTGGTCTCGGAGATTATATTATTTGGCTTTGAACTTTGAATGTGATAACTTGTTATTGCAATGTCTGGATTCAAAGGTCAATTTAGTTTTCAGCTAGTTTAACTTTTGTGTTTGATTGTTTTCATCCATGTTAGTTTCTTCATTTAAGTTTTGAGCCGGGTTGAGTTTCATTGTTATTTCAAATTTCCAAATTGTGAGCTGCTTTTGAAGTTAGCAAAGAAAATACTGGATGGTTTATATTCGACTATGCCTTCTTTGATGTAATGCAAATTTATTCTCTGAAACGAAACAAGCAATCTTGTACCTGGTGCTGGCTGCTACCGGTCGCCCATCTTTAAAGGTGCTTCTACACGGCGCATGTAGCTTGAGCATGTTGAGACACTTGCGCGGGTTACATGCACCGTAAACATATCGTTTAAAACATGTGCGGGTCCAGCAACTCGAGCATGTACCAATGCGAGCCACCCGCGCAAGTAACTCGCGTGCTCTGCGGCGCGCGCGGGTCACTCGCGCATGTTACTTGTTAAAATTACATTTTTAACATATGATTTTAAGGAATTTTCGTTCATCGAGATATTTGACGCGATTCAAGTCATAAAGCTACCGCGCGAATAGCATGCACATATACCTAGCTCTTGACCACGAACAAATAACTTGTACACACAGCTTGCGCAAGTAGCCCGCGTCTTTACTTGCTCCAGTTATTTGCACCATGTACAAGTACAAGCGAGTAACTGGAACAAGTAGCTTGCGCATATTACTCACGCGTGTAACCCGCTCCAGCTACATGCTCCAGCTACATGCACCGTGTAGAAGCACCCTAAGCCAAGAACTCGCGGATAGTTCGATTCATATGGTCACACTATTATTGGTCTAGGATTTTATTGTCATAAGTCTATCTTTTACGATGTGCAGATGGATTTGAAATATTATATATGATTTAATAAAATACTTCATTTCTTCTTAATTTTGGGTAACACATCAGATTTTTCAGCACCTCATTTGTATGAAAAAATTATATTAAATTATTTTTTGTATATAAAAAGTAAATAATAAGAAGATTTGTATGATATTATTATCTTCCAATTTTAAGTTACCGAAACAGACAGTGGTGAGAACTGCTACTTTAGTGTTCTTCGCGCACGCTAAAAACTTCAACACACGAAAAAGGAAAACTAATAAAATTCTATGAATTTTTATACTCCGTACAAGGCTAAACTTCTTGCAAATTCTCATGTAACATAAAATTAAAACTACATATGACTCTTTCACCCGATATGATACGTACATCATCTTAATCCAATCCTTATCATTCCCTAGCGGGTTGGGCTCGGCTTTCCAGCATAAATATTAGTTATGAACACAGAATATCTGACGTCTGATCTTCACAACCAATGATATTAGTCGCAACTTAGAAAAGTAATGGTATTCTAAATTCAGAATAGGAAAAAATATTTGTTTTGGATATTGAATCTCCGTGTCAACTGTCATTGATAATTATGCAGATACGAAATACTGTAGACTTTTCTGGCGTGATGTAAATATCTCGTGAGGTCGTGGTAAAGGATGCTAGCAGCGATTCTCGTGGCCCTACGGGGCGCCGAGTTTACCCCGGTAGTTTTTGTGAGTAGACCACGTTCAGCTTTATTGGAGAGTCTCATTCTTCTACCTGCCCTAAACTAGACCCATAGAGTTGAGGAGGAACCTCTAGTAATAAGGTATCCATCGTGAGAGAAAAAACAACACCGAAGACAAGAATTCCAAGTAAACTGCTATCACTCCTTGGCCTACCATACTATTCTGGCTAGCTGGTTTGAGCGCGAGTTTTCCTATACTTTTTGTTTTGTGTATTTAATATACCCACCGGTGCCGCGGTGTTGAAATTTTGTAGTCACCATACGTCCCGTTTTTACTGAAATATGATTATTATCGTGACATTTATATATTGGCACTTCGTTAGGTAAGAAAATGTGAAAAGTCAAACGTACCTCGGGACACATGAGTTACAATTTATATGAACAGACACAAGCACCCTTAGAGACTGTTGTTAGTTTTGTACACAGATTGACATTTAAAGGTTAATCACCAAAGCAATTTGGAATTGTATCTCCTCGTAAAAAATAAGAACGTTATGAAGATGGAACGGCAAACGTTATCATTGAAACTTTCTGTTATAAGAAGCGTAGTTTCTTTAGATTCAAAGATTGAAATAAACTATTATCATATAACATGTTACATGTCACGTCACACTAACATGTTCAGTCATGTAGCTGACTTAAACTTGATGTATCGCATCAGACCGTCGCGACGAAAGGTGGCCATGCTTCGGTTACGTGCGTAATTGTCGTACCTACTAAATGCCTTATTAATTTGCTTTCGATACAATGTTTGTTAGGAATGCGTGTGTTGTGAATGTGGTAAGTATAAAGCAAGCTCAAAACCCGACCATCATCCTCATAGCGCTATTCCAATTACTCCAAGGGTCTACTCCTTATAACGACTGTCAAAGATGACCACCAGGACTGATGATTCAACGTTGTGTCGGAGGCCTGAGGCTAGCCATAATTACAATTAAAAACGCACATAACTCCGGAAAGTAAGTGGTGCGCGCCGTTGATTCGATCCCGATACCCTCTGCATGGCAGTCGGTTGGTTTCTGCACTAGGCTATCGCTGCTAAACACAACCACACCATAATCTAATAAAGACTTTTTTGTCTGTTACGCATTCACGCCCAATTGATTTTGATGTAATTTTGCATGGAAATACTTGAAGATGAATTCTAATTTCCTAAAAACCTTTTTTTACTTAGGGGATGAATGAAATTTGACTCACATACATTGGTTATCACGCTTTACAAGTAGTGAAGTTTTATGGACATATCACGCGAGCGCAACCACGGGCTAAAGCTACCTTTTTATGTACCAGAGTCCATATCAGCTTGTGCTGGAAATATAAAGCTTAACATGTAGCTATAAGGGTTACACGGGTCCGTAATACTAATACTACGACCTTACCGTAAGGCACGTACGTTTGCAGATTTACTTCAGAAGTTGGACTCAATGCAATATGGAATGGAAACCGCTTGGGTCTTAAGCTGTATGGAACGGAAACTTTTAAAAGTTGGGTTTATGTTTTGATGTTGTTTTGGAAGAGCGCGCTGTGGTTTTATACTATACTAGTCGACGCCAGCGGCTACGCACGCACATATTTTCGAATTTCCCGTTTTGGCCGATCCCGTGGGAATTTCGTGAAATCCCTTCTTAGTGCACCCCTACGGTCCCCAAGGAACATACATGCCAAATTTCAGCTTCCTGCGCCCAATAGTTTCGCCTGTAGCGTGTCTGTCAGTCAGTCAGTAACGCAAGGATTTTATATATTAAGATGATTTTATTAAGGCTGTATTTAGCTTCGATTAAATGGTTGATATCGGTTTTCAGCTATACGACAACCAGACCGTGACAGCACGCCTTGTAGACGAAGTGACATTCGATTCCATTCCGCTATTCGAAATGGCTAAGTGAAAGAAAAGAAAGAAATAGACTATTTATTTGTCACAGACACCAAAAAGCCATGTGTTTGACGGCATAGAATACAAGTGTCACCACCCTCTATCTTCCCGTGGGTGTCGTAAGAGGCGACTAAGGGATAACACGATGCAAATACCATCTTTGCGTAGAGACGGAAAACTCGACATCAAACCCTATACGACTGCCTCGTTGGTCTCGCGGCATAAATGTGCGCGTGGGATCGGGAGGTCCCGGGTTCGATTCCTGGGTCAGGCAGTGTTATTGGGTTTTTCTGTCACGAAATTCTCAGTAGCAGCACGGAGTCTGGAAATGTGCCCGGTACGGCAATAGGCTCGCTCTTTATTACGTGGGACTAAAGTATATCTGTATATCTGGCGAAAAGTGGGTGTAGAAATACACCTCTGCCTACCTCTTCGGGGTTATAGGTGTGAGACTATGTATGTAGAGACCAAATAGAGTACAAAAATTAATTGAACTATGACGAATTGCTTATATTACCATAGCGACCATTGCCACTTGTCTCGTTAGACCGTTTAATCTTATGCGCTTTAACATGTTCATGATATTTTCTTGTTATCTGATCTCCTTTATTGAAGACGATTTACAAAAAATAATTTACCTGTTTTGTTTTACTCTACATAATATATGATTTACATCGCATTTTTATCGTAACAATCTTGCGATCAACGGATACCTGACGCGCAATTTTAGATCCAAGCGTTGACGAACACGTTTCTCGAAACCCCATGTTTCATCATATTTCACAAAACAAACAAACGTAAATCTCGGTCACCACACACAGCTGTAATCTCTTCCCAAAATTAGGCTCTTCCGTAAAGTTTACCGAAAAAAAACAGGGAAAATACCCGTCACATTTGGACCCCAAGGTCCCTAAATAAAATAATTCCCTGAAGGCTTCCACCATATTTTATCCGACTTTATAATTGCGGTTCAGGAAAGGTCTTTATAATTGGTGGCCCCGAGCAAAAACGATTTCCAGATTACAGAACCATGTAATCAATTACTCCGTGATATTAAAAACAGTTTTGATTAATTCCAGTGTTGGGCTTGTTTGTAAATAATGGTAGACTCATTTGATTTATTGTGCTTTTGGATTACTGTACTATCAGTTGTGTGTGTTCGGAAATTTCAGTTTATTTTTTTGAATTTTTATTTCAGTGCAGCTGTAACATAGATATGGGATAATATATTTTTTGTATAGTTAAAAGACGTGTAACTTGTGCTTTCTTTTGGGTGGAAACTGGGTCCGGTGGACTTGTGAATTGATAATATTCTCGTCTAATTGCTCCACTTTGTTTTGTTTTCTGATTTTGTCCTACCTTGACCATAGCTGACCTGTGGATCTCCTCGAGAATGTATAAGTTTTAGGAGTGGTAGAGCCATTTCCTACGATTGTTATAAAATGATTGGGTAGGCCTGTAAAGGCACTACCACTCTCTTAGGTACTGAAGATTGATGTAAAACTATATTAAGAAAAATTATAATAATAATAATATTCTACCACATACACACATCACCATCTAGTCCCAAACTAAGCAGAGCTTGTACTATGGGAACTAGATAATGGATAATCATACATATATCATTTTTATTTGTAAATACATATTATACATAGAAACACCCAGACCAAGACAAACATCCATGTTCATGCACACAAATGTTTGACTTGAGCGGGAATCGAACCCGCAACCATCGTCGTAGCAGTCGCTTACATTCCCGCTGCGCGAACCGGTCATCATGGCCGTCTTCTATTCAGGAAATATAATAATATGGGTGACAAAAGCATCCCTTTCCTTCATTACTATCGTACGACTAATGTACAGGGTATCCACTTGCAATGAGGCGAGCACCTTATAAAAAAGTGTGAACGTATACCAGTATAATATTGTTACATTGTGATAGAACGTATATCTAAAAAGTATAGCATAACTTGGGCGAGGCCATATATCGCACGACGGCAAAGACAACAAACAGGACGGAACTAAAGTGTTGAATCGTGTCAGTGAACTATAATAATGTATACAATTATACACGATAAGCGGCGATAGCCCAGTGGTGTACGTAATGGACTGCCGAGACGATGGTCTCGGATTCGATCCTCAGTACCCCGGGCACATACCTCTGACTTTTCGAAGTTATGTGTGTATTAAAAATGTTATTTATCGGTCGCCTAATAATTTGCCCGGTAGATGGCAATAGGCTCGCCCCTTATTACATTGGGACCTAAACATAACTGGCGAAATGTGAGTGTCTAAAACACCTTTACCTACCCCATCGGGGATAAAAGGCGTGAAGTTATGTTATGTTAATATTATACACGTTCCAAAGTACTCCGTCGGACTAACGTCCGCCAAGTACTTCCACCTAGCCTGGTCAGGATCCTCCCTCTAGTTGGAAGCACACACGTTATTTCTCCAGAAACTTATTGTAACATTTGTTTTGTCCACAGAACTACCTCCAGAGAAGCCGACGATAAAGGCTGAGAAGGGCTGGTACGCGTCAGGAGACTCCCTAAGAGCGCAGTGCTCGTCACCGCCGGCTGACCCTCCAGCTAACCTCACGTGGTTGCTGAATGGACGAGATGTGAGTGGACATAGAATGTAACAAGCTACGAACAACCATCTGTTCCGTACTAACAGCCGGATTTTATATCCGATTTTTCTATGGATTTGGAGATTAGAGATGCATATTTGATTTAAGCTCTATAGAAAATATGTAATACGCCAATTTTCAGTCATCCGGCTCCGGGCCCAAGACGTAAGTCTTTTGAATGCAACTGGGATAACGCTAGGACGATGATGATGATGTATCTCTAATCTCCAAATTCTTGGATAGACCGGCCGTAAGTTGACCTCAGTAAAATGTATGGAACATCTGATTTTTTAACCTTCTGTGAATCACGTGGATAGATGTTGCGTCCTGCACCGTGTGGGGTTTCCTGTACCGATGGGGTACAGGAAACCCCCACACGGTGCAGGACGCATCATCATTTCATAATTTTATAGGTACTATAATTTTAAAATTAATATTTTTTGCATTATTTCATGTTTTTGGACTATCAGGAGATAAAAGTAAAATATATTTGTCAAATATGATAAACATTTTTAACACCTTTAGGCATTGTATCAAAAATAGGACCTTTTTACTAACTAAGAGAAGACCATCTTCTTTGGCTTAGCTTTATACAAAGAAAGCTTAGTAATAACTTCTTATTGTCCTTTATTATAGGACCTAATGAAATAAGAAACATAATAACTAAACATAGTTAGTCTTTTTGAAATCCCAGTTGGTCCAAATCTGGTCTAAGCATACGTATAGTTAGTTCGCATTGCTCGCAACCGTACTTAGTCTTTCGATATCTTCTCCTCTAGTACTCCCAACATCTCATTAATACGTCTTGGTATCTTGTTTCGCGGTTCCACACTAGATTCACTAAGTAAAACAGCTCATCGGTGTGGCCATCACTAACATCCATAAGTGCCGATTATATTGAATTTTAAGAGGAACGACGAGCCATTATGAGTACTGGCAACAAATAAATATACATTAAAGTAATAAGAAAAACAAAATAAATAAATATTTATTAAGAAATTGATAAGTTTTGCATGTTGTACTGCGTACCTTCTATACGACGTCCTGAACTACGTGGGGTTTGTGACACCCAGCCATACTTTGCGGGCGACCGTCCGCTGCCCCTACGACGGTA
This sequence comes from Euclidia mi, assembly GCA_944739405.2. Taxonomy (NCBI): domain Eukaryota; kingdom Metazoa; phylum Arthropoda; class Insecta; order Lepidoptera; family Erebidae; genus Euclidia; species Euclidia mi. Next base: position 7,226,490 of record OX123188.2, on the reverse strand, counting down.
TTATTAAATCACTGTTACTATGCGATCTGGGAATCGCAATTCCAGCTACACGAAGTTTCGAGGAATTTGCGTGGCTGTTAAAGAAGATACGAAGATTTTTGTTTCCCTGGGGTTTATAAAACCCCGCGTGGTGCACGGGAGGTTAATCACGATTTCGGCAATATCATTCGATTTCATAACGAGAATAATCTCTCCCTAAGAAGGTTGCGTTATACGAAGAACTTCGTTGTGCCAGCGACTTCGGGTGCGTGATATGTCGACAAAAATATACAATTTGTAGAACCATGTTACAAATGAGAATAGGTATACTAATTTGTGCAAGCTTTCATTCCCCTTTTTTAGCACTTTTCTGTTTGAAATGTGTAAAATTAACTGTCGTCATTTACATCAATGATCATAGTTTTACCGCAAAATTACAGATAGACAGAAAAAAAATTGCATTGATCATAGTATGAAAATATCAATTAGAAATGGGCGAAAGACATGATTTTAGCTCCTTTTCATCTAAAGTTCAATGGGCTCTGACTATTTAATGATTTGTCACTCTTTTTGCATGTTTTAACACATACATAAGTGTTACGTACTATCTTTACATTTCACAAGTTTTCCTTGTCGGGTGCTACCCTTCGCACCAGGAAAGTTTTATGCGTTGAGAATGGGTTGACATCAGGGGTGTAAAAGATGGTGATTGAATTCACAACCTGTTGTGAATCGTAAATCCTTTTTCACCCTTTCTCCGTTTGTTTCTTTTTTTCACGTGATTTAGGTAATATTCTTTATATGTACGCAAAAAGCTAAACTAGAAATGCATGAAAAGGAATACACATTGCAAAAATAACTTCATTATATTTTCCTATATCAATTTATCCAAACCTATTTTTACCTGCAGCGCCCTATACCGAAACACGACACACCATTTCTACCGAAAGGTTCGCATTACATATTTTCTAAACACACATTTTAAACACTTATAAATACAACAAGTATGAAATACGTTGAGCTGTGTTAAGCATTTAATGAAAAGCCACTACGGCTGGTGTAACCCATAACGAAACGTAAAAACTAATAGGCGAAATATTTTTAAAGAATTACACGTTATAGGCCCGATAAATTAATATAAACCTTTAAGCTATACTTTAGTACATCTTTGGTGTCAAATTATAAATAGACTCAGCTATTTCAAGATTGTATTACAGTACAAGCAAATTCAGAACATGCAAGTACGGGTAACATGACGACATATAAGCTTCCTATTACAAGACAACGCCACACTACCGGTATCGCCATTATACCGTTAATTAGCTCAACGTACTTAAGAGCCTCTTTACACTCGCGTTTTTCGAGTGTAGGCGTTTGAACGAACGTATGCGCAGCGTAAGCGCCATGTGGGAGTTTTATTGAGGAGATCTTTTAGGTAGGTACCACGGCATTATTAGTTATTCTGTCGCGAAGTAGTAACATACAAATATACAGTACTATATTTCGGTTTGAATAGTACTGCAGGTACTGAAATTACTGGACGACTTTGATTCATTTGAAGACTTAACACCTTTCGTGTCTATATAGGAAACGGCTTCGGTGTGTCTCCTTCTTATGGTACATCAAAACATTTTGATATTAAAATGAGTGTCCGGCTATTTTATTGACCACTCTTTTTCATGGGGCTACGTTCTTGCATTGCAAACGTGGTACGAAAGGTAAATCTTAAGGTATCTAATTATTTTTAAATTGAACCTCAATAAGCCATTATTTTTTATTTATAATGAAGCCATTATAACAACATTATATTTGATCGGTCGAAAAACGCTAGTGCGATGGGGCTCTAAGTTATACAAAACTGAGTGCAACTATTTCACGGCAAAGCGAGCTACTTGTGAGTTTAAGCGCTGAAATCAATGTTAGAAACTATTCCCATTACGTTGGCATCGTCGCGATAGATTCTGTAGTTAGGTTAGTAAGGTAGGATTGGAAAGACTGGCTAGAATCGCGCGTTCACTTGCGTAGATTTGTATTTTTTATGGCATTAATTAAGAACAGAAATAGTAGCATACGCTCTTTATTTAAGTTCAAAAATTTAAATCTGTTAATTAATTATTAAACATGAAGTTGTCGTTTAGAATTTTTTAGAGGATTATTGTCTGAATGTTTGAATACTAGTTGCTGCACTTGCATAACCGTAAAACATATTATTTAAGCATTAATCTTGCTTATCGATGAAGCTGAAATTCAAATCTGTTTTTATCAAAACATACCTTAAATGCAAGACACGAAATAATAATGAAGGACGGCAAAAATCAACTACAACAAACAATGAAAAAAAAGGTTTTAGTATGAGTCAATGAATCCATAGGTATTTATTTAAGAATGCCATGTGACTGACATGGCATTCTTCAGGAGGAATTCGTCAAAAGATAAACATTAAAACATTTATTTAAAGCACAATTCCTTAAAAAGTAATCCTTTTCCTTTGCTAAGACAATTTATTGCGCACTGTCAATATCATACCCACATTTCAAACTATTAGCAAATCGAATTGTTTAAAATCGGAGCTTTTTCAATGCCAGTACAATACGGAGGTGTTTGAACAATTGAATTGAATGGAAAAATATGGAGTGCTTCCACTCGCCGCTGAATGCAATTTGTACTCAAATATTGATGTATCTCGGTGGTAGCATTAAATGTACACTTAGGTTTTTAAAGGTTAAAAGAGTTAAAGTGGAAAGTCATGAGGCTAGCGAGTGCATACGATTGAGGTGAAACTTTGACTGAAGTGGATTTAGAATCGTATGCTCTTAAAGGGGAGTTCTTAAAATAGTTGTTTTGTTGTCAGTTTTTGGATTTATATTTTAAATGTTACTTTGATTGCGCGGATGGCGTGTGGATAGCCGGTTGTCTCACAATTTAACACTACCGTGGGTTCTGTGGGCTGATGCCCGTACGGCACCCATCTCAATAGTACCCATTTTTTGTATCGAGTGAGGATGTGTTTTGTATCCGTTGATTGAATTTTTGGGGTTGCGGTAGGACACTCTCCGCTTCAAGAATAACTTCCAATTCGAGACTTGTCTTTCTACTACATAAATGCAGCTGGTGATCTGGGTCACAATCAAGAATCCTTTGCTATCTCTATAAACATTCAGTTTCATTCTCATTCAAACAATATATCATATTCATATACCTAATCAATATAGGTACTTTCGTATGTCTTACAATATTCTGGGGTATTGACATTGTTTGGATATCATATTGCCTCCAGATTATGTAAAACTGACTGTCGCCTAACGTGTGTACCAAAAATATCACCAAAGTCAAATAATGACATAATCTTCCTAGCGTTATCCTAGGTTCAACCTGGAGTCTGCTTACTAGTCTTACAAAATAATGTAAGGTAAAAATTAAATATGCGATTTACTACTAAATATGTCTGAAAACATTATCGCTAGTAGGTAAGTCAATAAGTTTTACCAAAACTTTTAAAGTATAAACCTGCAACTAAACATACACTTTCAATATTCACCGATCGCCTTTTAATAAATTCGCTGCATCTCTTCCAAATTATATGTTCAATGCACCCAGGATATCGGTATGCTTTGATAATGCCGCTCGCAGTAAATAGCTATTAACATCGAGTGTATTACGTACTTACCTTCCGATATTACCGTGTTATTGCGGTTCCGAGTCCGATAATCGATTCTGGATTTAGTTTTAAAAGGCAGCATAAACATATTGGTCTTGGCTAAAAGTGGATGCAGTTTTTGGTAAGGGTATGTTTTTCGTGGTTTTTAGTTGATGGGTAATGTTTTGTTTTATCTTGTGTAAGTGTGTGACGGATTAAGAAAACGGAATGTCACCACCCCATATCATCCCATGGATGGGTGTCGTAAGAGCCGACACAGGGAGCATATTATGCAGAAAACAGCACTGTAAGAGAAGGACAACTTGATACAAACCCTATACCAACCAGTTTGGCCACCGTGGTATAGTAGGCCAATTCCTCCTTTCAAAGGAGAGGCCTAGTCCAGCAGTGAACTGTTAAAGGCTGATGATGATGATGTGTAAGTGTGGTTCAGATTGTCGCAGCTCCGAAACGAATGTCATTGTGAATTTTGAAAATAATTTGTGTTATAATTTAATAAATGTTTGCTAGAAAAATGCTTCACTGACACAAATGGCTGGTTTTCAGAGAGACTAGAAATGATAATAATATATTAATTAACCAGATGCAGATGCAATCGTGTGTATGCAATATATAAACAGTTATTATTCGTCTTTAATTGATCAAACATTTAAATAAAACGGTCCACTTAAAATAAAACTCTTTCAAAACAAACCGGATCTGAATGTCCGATCAATTATAAAATATCTAGAGCCCAACGTCCAATATTTTAGTTTGGATTTTAAACGACCTCACAAACGGACGATCCACAAAGAACTTTGCTCTAGCTTGGGGAAAAACAAGCTTAGTACGTCGGAGTTTCCGATAAAATGCTCTGGCCTTTTTGCAAATAAGTCTCGGGCTGTCCGCTTACTGCTATATATCAGACATGTTTCTAATATGCTCTTCATAATTTTATATCAGTTTTTGCCTAGTTTTGAAATGCTTTGTTTATGTCTTCTTTGATGTATTTGACTGTATGGACGACGTAATGATTGCTGCTTGGTTCAAATGTATCAGAATAAAGTAGAATATCGATCAATGCGGGTTCCGAAATGTGTAGATTTATGCACCTCATTTAATGTTCACATTTATTTAGTTATATATTTAATTGTTTTATGCACATACATCGTGTACAATGGCGAACATAATGCCTTATGGCATTTTCTACCTGTCAACCCTAAGGTGGTGCAGAGATAAAAGTGATAGGTGCATTTAACTATATAAATTTCAATATGGAATAGTTACAAAGTATAACATCATAATAAATTATTATATATAGTATTTATAAATACATACAAAATATATAGTTCTTTATATACATACTTATACATAAACCTATATACACCCAAATATACATACATACTATATACATAAATACTTATAATAATGGATGAGAGTGATGTGCTGATTCCTACAATCTCTCAAAAAGAAGCTCTCAAACTTTCATTTTGAATGCATAACGGTTAGTGGACAATCTGATTTTACAGTTTTAATTTGGCACTGTTCGCATTTTGGCACAGTCATGCAAGGGCATCTTCATACACACTTGCTTCATCAGAACATTGATGTCTATGTTTATTGATGATGGTAAACAAACGGTTTCTAAGCTAACCTAAAATTGGAAACACTTACTGGGTAAAGATAAACTGACTTCGAGGTTCAGGCAAGGGATTTGCAGCGCAAGCGGGACAGTGCCAAGATAAAGCTGACTTACTTGACCTCAAGACATAAATTTACTACAAGTACGTCCAAATCGTGAAAGTTTTTCAATATTTGACATATTAATATTATACTTTCTTACTTCATATTATTAACTAGACGATGCCCGCGGTTACACCCGCGTTATTTAAGGCTACTGCTCCGTTCCCATCACTCATAGCGTGATGTTATATAGCCTATAGCCTTCCTCGACAAATAGACGATCTAACACTGAAAGAATTTTTCAAATCGAACCTGTAATTCCTGAGATTAGCGCGTTTAACCAAACAAACAAACAAACTCTTCAGTATAAGTATAAGATTAGTTAAATTACTACTTGCATATAAATTACAAGTCTGTAATACGTTCGTTTTCCAATAAAACTTTACAAAGCCATCCCAAAGATTTAAAGGAATTGCAATTTTAAATCTTTAATTGGTTGCGTTTTTCTTGGCCATGTTTTTTGTTGCTCGGTCCGGAATCGAAGAAAACGAGCAATAGTACTTCAATTGCCCTGTTCCGAAGAAATAATGAGCTAAACCAAGTTCTGTTGTTGTTTGTCGGGCACTTGTGTTACAGTCTGTGGGAAACCGTGTTTCATAATGGATAATCTTAAGAAAGAAAAATATAATAATTTTAGTTTCAATTTGTAACGTAGAGATACATAAAGAGAACCTTTGAGAGAACAATAATTTTGATAGTCAACATTGGTCCGTCATATTGTCAGCAATAATGAGTTTCACACCCTCAAGTTCCCCACGGAACGTATATGCCAAACTATTGGGTTTTGGCTGTGCGTAGTCTGTCAGTCAAAGATGAATTTTTTATACTATATACAGATAGTTTCTCGTATAAATGTCACTGATAACAGGTTCAATAGACCATTTAGACCCCCTTAATGGTAACGTCTATGATCTTCAGGTCTTTTTACATTTTTTTTTCAGCTTATTATTTTCCGAGTGACTAATAACTTAAAAGATGACTAAATGTTTGCAACTAATAAAATAAGTTGCTAGCGATTAAATATTTTCGCGACTATTATATTAAATAAGATTCAACTAAGGGTGTTATAAAAACTTAAAACCAGCAGCTGCGCTTAGGTAGCAAATAAACTATACAACTCAATTGAAATAATAGCCGAGGAGCTATAAATAATGACTTGGCGACTAATAATGTTAGTAGTAGGTTACGTTAGGTTTTCTTGTGACCCTGTAGCCAAAAATAGGAGCTCTGCTAAGCAGGGCTCCGTCAACTTGGCTTAAAAGACTGAAGCGTCTTATTTACTTATACGAAACACTTCATTTAAGACAAAATCATTTGCCAAATATTGAAATTTGTATTATTTATGAATGTCCATTAGTTATTTTTTATTCATCATCAAGTTTCCACTTAGATACTAATTCAGTTCCCAAAAAAATAAAATGCTGCTAGTTTAAATTAAAACGAAGCTTATTACTGACATATTAATATCCTACATTTTACTTATTACGAAACTCCTTATTAGCTGCCAACCCATTATATATGGTACCCACTCTAATTATTTTTGAAACTTGTATTCGCTTTGCTTAGTCGCCGCATTAAATACATGCCTTTTTTTTATTGTTTTAAGACAGTTAAACTATTGCCGTCACTTCACGAGTGTAAAACTCGTTGTCAACAGTAGTCACTGTCGCTGAACCTGGCTACACAAGATACGTAGCAGAAGGACTGTGAATGGGGCTCCTCCTCTTTTACAGCCTTTTGCAATCCACTGCTGGACTTAAACCCCTCCTAATTGGCTTCACAGTGGCACAGTGAGTAAATAGGAGTATTTGGCCTACTACCACGCTGGCCAGACGGGTTGGTACAGGGTTTGATGCCGTGTTTCTCATCTCTTCTCAAAGATACTATTCAACTCGACCCAAAATATATTTGTTTGAATACCGTGACAAATACAAACTCCAAATTTGCAAACGAATTCGGATAAAAAACGGATTTAAAGCATCCTACACAAACATTGTTAGAGATTGATACAAATTGAATCCTAAAATCCATTACAACGAAACGTGGAACAATGTATTATCCTTTCAACCTACGCATCCAGAATAAGATTCCACTCCCGGGGGACAAGTGAATAACCGCCTTAACATTTATTTATTTTACGATATTACCATCTCCTTGGTTTACTGTTAGAAGGATTTCACACGTACCACAAACATGCCACAATCAAACCACGTGAGCAGGCGCTTTTTGCAGTAATTGTCAACCGCTTGCGTGACACCAGCCGGGCAGCCACGTCGCAACCATATGCTTGCGACCAAGCGACGAAAATATGCGCACACCTGCTTTCTTTTGTAGGTACTAGGTATACTAAACAACCACATCGTAACCACTAGCGGCAACACAACCACGGATTTTGAAGGTAGCCAAACGCAACCATTAAAAGCCGCTGTGACACGATTCTCAAGTAGCCACAGCATGACTACATAATGTCGTCGCAAGGTTGTTGTTATGGCATACATATATGCAACAAACACACCTTTAGGTTACTTCCCAAATCATAATCATATTACCTTACGCTTATCTTCATTAATGAAAACGGACATTCGAAATTATTGTTATAAACACTTAATTGTATTTTAATTCCGTCTGTAACAGGCGCCGATAAAGCCTGCGATTAAATATACCTTTCAGCATTTCATCGCGGTCACCTTTAGTGTTTACGATTTCACGTTGTGGCTTTGCCATTGACTACATACATATATGGTTACATTGATGTAGGTTTGTGTAGTCAAAATGAGAACGCTTTTCAATAATGCCTACTGATGTAGTGATTTACAACAGTGGGATGTTTAAGTTAATGTCATCGGTGATCGTTAACTGCGCATACCTTCATCATCACTGATCCGTGGTCCAGTGGATAGCGTATGCGACTGCTGATCGGAGGTCCCGGGTTCGATTCCCGGGTCGGGCAAAGTGTTACTGGGTTTTTCCAAATTCTCAGTTGCAGCACGGAGTCTGCTGATGTGCCCGGTAACGGCAATAGGCTCGCCCCCTATTACGTGGGACCTAAAAATTCATGGCGAAATGTGGGTGTAATATTACACCTCTGCCTGCCCCTTCGGGGATAAATGCGTGAGAAAAAAATATCTTCATCATCTTAACGTCCAGGTGGTTATCCAAGAACTTCGCCATGTTGCCCGGTTCTTCTTAACTAGGCACACCTTGTACTTTGGTTAACTAATAAACATACTAATAACAATTGCTCACTTTTATCTTATTAGAAATCTATAAAGCTGCGCAATACGCGATACCAATGAATATTAAATTATAGGAAAAAAAGGTATCACAGAAAAATTGTTAACAGGAAACCACTCTGTGCAGCGAACATAATTATATTTCTTTCTGGATAATATACTTACTTTTGGTAAATTGAGACACATCAATGTAACATAAACATAGCTAATGAGCTGATAAGCTATTTCCTACCTGCTGTTTTTGTAATGTCTATTTGTTGGTTAGGAATCATTGTTATAAAAGAATATTATGTACACACACTATCATCTACACTTCTCATACACACAATATGTTTACACTTATACATCAACACCAAAAATTACACATCCAACAACATCCACAATATTTCTATACTAGGTGGTTTTCTTAGGCATAATAACTACATCCAAATAAATTTCAAACGCTCTTTACTCACACTACCACACTGTTTACAACTCAATATGATATTAAACTGCTACATAGGTTTCTCTATAACCTTAGTTCACTACAAATTCCATAAGGCTGCAATATACTATTGTGTTATAGGCATAACCACTCCTTACCTGCACTTGCTGGAACAAAACATGTTACTGAAACGTAAGTATAGGGCACGGAGGGTCTGTTATGTTTCATGCAGTATGAATGGGCAACATTACATTGCTTTATATTGTGGATTAGAAATGTATTATTATGGGGACTGCATGCATTGCCACATTGTCATTTTAACATTAACTATATTGACTGTAAAACTTGTCAATCCGGCTACTAAAGAACTGTTTCTGTTGCTCGGCGTGACTCATGTCATTGACTTTGTCTCCCCGCTAGCAGTATGCGCACATCAAAGTTATAAGTTGCACAAACAAATTAAACTGTGCTATGTCTTTATACTCCTATTTTGTGGTGTTATTTTACTTGTATTCACAAAGTTGCTATACAGAATATTATTACCAATAGATGTACATTACAGCATTAAGTATGTTTATGACTTTAGTCAAATTTATTAATGGATGACACTTTGGATAATATTTCAGTGATAGATAATTTGGAACTGGCTAAAACTATTGAATGTGACATGTCCCTTTTAGTACAACTTTATAATCATATTAAAACGGATCTCACAATATTGATGCAATGTATAGGGAGTATTTACTACAACTTTAATGACTTAATAATGAGCTTATCTACTATTATAAAACTGAGTGACATGTTTTACTCCTATGTAGTGATGTTATTTTGCCAGTATTCATGAAGCTGCGATACAGATTATTATCATCAATAGATCTATATTATAGCGTCACGTGTGTTATGAGTTTATTCAAGATCATTAATGGATGATATATTAGAGAAAACTTCAGAGATAGTTAACGTGGAACTGGCAGAATCTGTTGAATGTGACACCTCTCTTTTAGTACAACATTGTAACCATAATGAAACGGATTTCACAATTTCAATACAATATAAAAGGAGTATCTATTGTAAATTGAACTACTTAATTGTGAACTTATCTACTCTTTTTATTATTATATTGAGTGACATTTTTGTACTCCTATGTAGTGAAGTTATTTTGCTAGTATTCATGAAGCTGCGATACATATTATTATTATCAATAGATCAACATTATAGCGATATGTATGTTTTGAGTTTATTCAAGATCATTAATGGATGATATATTAGAAAATATTTCAGAGATAGATAACTTGGAACTGGCAAAATCTATTGAATGTGACACCTCTCTTCTGGTACAACATTGCAAACATAATAAAACAGATTTCACAATTTTAACGCAGAATATAAGGAGTATTTATTGCAACTTTAACGATTTAATTGTGAACTTATCTACTCTTTCTTTTGAAGTTGATGTTATTATTTTAACCGAGTGCTGGATAAATAAAAACAAACCGATACCCACACTTAATAATTATTATACTTATAACACATCCAGTCAAGAAAATCAAAACGATGGGGTGGTTGTCTATGTGAAAAGAAACCTAAAAGCGGTTGTCACGGAAATTAGATTGGCCCAGGCATCCTGTCTACAATTAAATGTCCTAAATAATATACTGTTATGTATCTACCGATCGCCTTCTCATAAGTGTGCAGAGAATTTTAGCAACACATTAAGTAATCACCTAGACAAATTAAAGTTGCATAATAATGTTATAATCTCTGGAGATATTAATATTAATGTAAGACCAAATCTCTCTGAGCAAGATTATGAACGCAATAATAGGATGTATTATCTTAACATGTTAGCAACACATGGCATCCTACCAGGACACACTCTTGCCACTAGAGAAACAAGATGCCTTGACCATATTATGCTCAAAATTAATAAAAGTAAAACTTCAGCCTTAATAGCCATTTTACAGACATCCATAACTGACCATTATGCACCTTTTCTTGTTTTATCAAAAGTAAAACAACGTCAACCTATTGAAAAAACTAGGACTACCATAGACTATGAAAATGCATACAATTACTTAATAGAGAAACATTTATCAGATTTACTCTTTTGTGACGACCCTACTATTGTAACTAACGAACTTATTAATAAACTCACAGAATCAATTGGCAAGAACACCCATATAACTTACATCCCTAAAAGTAAACGAAATATTAAACCTTGAGTTACCACTGCTATACTGAGGTGCATTAAGAACCGTAACAAACTTCAAAAACAATATCAACGTGATCCACATAACGACATAAAAAAGATTACATATACACGCTATAGGAATCATTGCAATAAACTGCTTAAAAAACTTAAAAGAAACTATGAAAAACGACTACTTAGTAATTCTAAAAAAGACAGTAAACAATTGTGGAAACATATAAAAAATATAACTTATACTAATAAAGCAAACTGCCTTAACTCAGAGCTATTAGACATTAAGAAGTCACCTACTGAATCTGCTAACTACGTTAACCATTACTTTGCTAATATAGGAAGTCAGCTCGCTAACAATATACAATCCACGTTAAATAATGAGGACGTAAATAATTATTTGAAATCACTACCTACTCAGCGTCAATCTTTTGTATTGCTAGAGACTGATTATGCCGAGGTTAATAGCACGATAATGAACTTGAAACCAAACAGTGCCCCTGGATGGGACAATATACCAACTCGATTCTTGCAATACTCTAGGCACTGCACTGTACCAGTCATAACCCATCTGGTTAATCTTTGTTTTAGGACTGGGACTTTCCCGATTCCTCTGAAACAATCTATTATTACTCCCGTGTATAAGGGTGGTGACAGAGATGATATTAATAATTATAGACCTGTCTCGGTTTTATCTGTGCTGGCAAAAATTTTAGAAAAGTTATTAAATTCTAGATTACTTAATTATCTATCAAGTTTTAATATATTATCGCCTCAGCAATTCGGCTTTAGACAAAAGATTTCAACTGAAGATGCAGTTACGTCTCTTAGCACTTTCTTAATAGAACATTTGGATAAAAAAGATAAATGCTTAACTGTATTCATTGATTAAGAAAAGCATTTGATACCGTCTCTTTGCCCATCCTTATAAAAAAGTTAGAAAAAATAGGCGTCAGAGATAATGAACTCGCTATTTTTAAGGACTACCTGGTCAATCGGAAACAAAAGGTTAAGCTGGATCAGTACTGCAGTGGGGACGTTGGCGTATCATACGGCGTCCCACAAGGTAGCGTCCTCGGGCCTACCTTGTTTTTAATTTATATTAATGACCTCTGTAACATGAGGGTAAATAATGCAAACATTTTTACGTACGCCGATGATACTGCCATCGTCTTCACTGGTAGTACGTGGGATAGAGTTAAGTTAGCAACAGAGGAAGGCCTCACTCAGGTAGCTAAGTGGCTGAAAAATAACTTGCTTACTTTAAATACAGACAAAACAAATTATATCTGTTTTGCCATACAAAATAATAAACAGCCGAACACAGATCTAAATATACATATACATGAATGTGATAAAGACAAAATAAACACCACATGCAATTGTCCTAGAATAAATAAAGTAAGCAACATTAAATATCTTGGAGTCTATATTGATCAGAGATTGACTTGGTATACGCAAATTGAACAAATTAGTACGAGAATTAGAAAGTTTATGTGGATGTTCAAAAACTTAAGGCATATAACACAGAGTGAAACTACAGGTGCTAATGTACTGCTTAACCAAATTTACATAGCACTTGTGCAATCAATGATTGTATACTGTCTTCCCGTTTGGGGTGGATCATGTAAAACTCGCTTTTTAGAAATTGAAAGATCCCAAAGAGCTTTGATTAAGATCATGTATTTTAAGAAACACAATTTTTCTACAGAAAATCTGTATAACATTAGCAAACTATTATCAATTCGAAAACTATACATCTTGAATGCGATATTAAAAATGCATAAATCTTTACCGCGTGATGAAATAGATATAGAAACAAAAAGAAGAAAAGACATAGTAGCTAAGGTCCCAATGGTCAGCATAATGTTTGCTAGTGTGCAGTATAGAAAGCGTGCGGCAATCCTTTATAATAAAGTTAACAAAATCCTCACAATATATCCTAAAACTTATCATGATTGTAAAGCTAGCGTTACTGAGTGGTTTAGTAAATTATCTTACGACGACACGGAAAACCTCCTAAAATACATTAAATAATACAACAACACCCATTATTATTATTTTTATTATTTAAGTAAATATATGGTGGTATTACAATATTCGTCAATTAGTTAGAATACATAGGTATACGCAAGCGCGCGCTCGCACACACACACACACACACACACACACACACACAACACTCACCACGCACACACTCACACACACGTGAGTGCTCGTGTGAGCTCGCACTCGAACACAAGACTAAAAACAAAAGGATATAATATATAGTTTTATACTTACCTCGTAAACATAAGCTAATTTATGAAAGAGCGGAGTGCCCTGGTACAAGTATTGTCATACTTAAAAGGATACTCCAACCACTAGTTTAAGTAAACTCCATATTTGCGTAAATAAATAAATTTTTATTTATTTTTTACTTATTTTATTTATCAATACTTATTTACTTTACAAAATCAATAAAAGCTTTGTACAGGCCAGATCATCACAAGATAGAGTTGTTAGCCTTTAAGTCATGATAACCATATTGAATGAAATTGAAAGTTAATTATCGCTTGTCCCGTGCCTCGGAGAGCACGTTAAGCCGTCGGTCCCGGTTGTCGTGAAGATCTTTCACAATCGTTACAGGGCGTCAGTACCTTCTAAAATAAACTAACACTAGTCTAATCTAAACCATGGAATATCGCTATCCCTTCGGGTTGCGGAGGTCAGACAGGCAGTCGCTTCGTGCTTATTGAACCTGAAACCAAGCTAAAGACTATTATAGCACCCATGTATTGAGTCATCTTCCCAGTTAAACTAAACTAAACGGACAGAATAACTATAGTTCCAAATTCAATAACCCATTTCGTCATTGTGTTGATTTGATCGACACATGCATTTAGCGATATCATCTCTAACGTCAATGGAACATCACTGATTGTTTGCTGACAATATCGTATCGGTCCCGTATCGTTACATATCAAAGGGATCTTTGGGAATAGGGTCCCGTCGACCCTTTGTTCTGGCCGTGTCACTTTGTTGACAACTTTCCCACAATTTAGGTCGAGTTGACGCTTCCTATGATAAATATGTTGGCTACTAGTTTTTGACCACCTATTTCTGTAGCTAAACGAGTTTTAGGTGTGAGTTGAATGATGATTCTGTTTATGGGTCGTTGGGGCAAGGACCTTTTAGTTTGTTTATTTATAGCTGTATATTGAGGACTAGATCAATGAATTTATACTATCAATTTTCATCCGGTCTTTTTGTATCGTCAATTTCCACAATATTAGTTTACGGGTATCATGATGACTGTCATGAAAGTCTATTAAAACTTAAAGAGATTCTACCACTTTTTTGTAGACTCACACCAAAGGAGTAGGCAGAAGTATAATATTACACTCACATTTCACAATGTTATGAATTCGAGTGATTTCGATGTACATGTCGCGCTTTTTTACGCGGCGACCGATGGCGCCTCAGAGTAAACGCGCCATGTACATCGCCCCTGCCGCGCCGCTCGCCGCTTAGACCGATCTCGTGACCGGGCCGTAATAGAGGACGAGCCTTTTGCTGTCACGGGGCACATTGTCAGACTCCATGCTGCTACTGAGAATTCACCAAAACTCAGTAACATTTTTGCCAGACCCCGGCATCGAACCCGATCAGCAGAGGCATACACTATGCTTTGGACCACGGAGGCAGTTCAACAACTTTTGTATTCTACAATGCTGCCGACCATTCACTACTGGCCAACGTAAATTATGTATCCACAAAATTAAATTCGCAGTATCATTGCAGTGATAGCCATTCAGGCTGTCTGTTATGAACCAAAGGTTACTGTGTAAAGTCGGATATGTAATTAAACGTCAGGTTCGTACGGGATCAAAGGCTTAGCGCAGCACATTACTGGAATCACGCACACATTTATGTAAGGGTTGAAAAACGGCACGTGTTTTGATCGAGTTGATTAGGTCTGGCTGTGGCATGTTTTGAAAGGATATAGAAGGGTCGAGTGCTGACTTTTTAAGGTTAAAATACAAATAAAAAGAAAAAAAGCTTGAAGAAACTTAACTAAAGCAACTTAAAATTAGAAAAGAATGGAATTTAAAAAATATTTATGGTTGTGCATATTATATTAACAGATTTTACAAATAGGTTTTTAATCTGCAGCTTGAAGCTGAAAGCGCTTGTTAATTAGTTTCTACAATATGTTAATTGGTTTCTACAAAACCTATGTCATACTAACTAAAAAGACAGGCACGAATGACTGGTTCACGCGGCCACCTTGGCGTCAGCTTTGATACTGCACTGAGTGTTGTAGTTACGATCCTCGCACACGACAGTCGTTTACAAGATTCACATATTGCTATTTTGAACCTGGGTGTGATTGGAGTCGATCGGCATGTATGGAATGTCATCTGCCATATAGCATTTATTTCTTTTGGTAGGTCTTTTCACATAAACACGTCACTAATTCTCAGAAGAGCAAATTATAGACCTTAGGAAAGTCTACTTAGGAATTGATTCCCAACTCTCGTACGTTAGTGGTACCCATGTTACTACTTAAACCATTTAGTTATCAGTACAGAATTCACTGGTAGTTACAGGGGTGAGTTTTGGCAAACGCGCCTAATATCGGATAGTGTTGAACCGAATTGTATTTTAATGGGCTGTTAACGTGCTATTAATACAAGCAATCTATTGCGATATCCCCGCTAATGGCGTATGGAACAGCCGCAATATTATGTTTGTACAAACGTGCTTTGCAAAAATAATATAGTTGTAGTCAAGCTTTGAGCAGTCAAAGCTAAATGACAGTGGCTGGACACAAAAAGCCGAAAATCTCAGTAGCGTGCCATTGGAAAGGCCTATATCCAGAAGTGAACGGTGGCAGGGTGATGATGATAAGCTTTGTGAAAAGCTTTTGAAAAAAAGGAGAGTGGCCACGATTTTTATTGCCCGTTCTTTCTCGTGGTTCTACCTATTGCTTTGCGAACGAGGTAGTAAATGTCTTAATATAGATTCATTAAGTAATTAACTTTCAAAATTGACGTTTATAAGCGTCATCTTGTGACCTAGATGAATAAATTATTTTGACTTTGAATTTGAGAACATGTACGGCGTAGTGGCTTACGCGCCACGCCGTTATTGGTAGCAGTGTGGCGCTTATATTTGGCAGTATAGGAATATATCTATTTGGTGGCGTTTCGTATTATATTTGGTTTAGTCTCATTATCTACACAGGACAACATCACTGTAACAACCACTATTTTTCAACTTTATCCAGTACTTGACTCCGCCCTCGGATCCGCCCACATGGGCCGTTTTACGCCCTTTAGAGGGAATAAGCAAAAAAACTCTCATAGCACCCCCTTTACTTCCAAGGAACATGCATGTCAAATTGCAGCTCCCTGCGCCCAGTAGTTTTGCTATGCGTTGTCTGTAACAAGCAAACTAATTATTTTAGGTGAGCGACAGCGCCAGGACCTAAACAACGCTTTCTATTCCGTCTTTCTCTCATATTTTCATGGTGTGGATATTAGCTGTTAGCACAATTCTTAAAAAAAAAACAATAATTGCCTTTAAAAGTTACCAGTCACAATTTTAAATGCTCAGTGGTATGTGAGTATTCACCTGTATTCGCCGTTGGCTCATCAGAAGCTTAATAACTCACTGTAAATCGAGCACTAGGACCGTCAAACGTACCAAATTTTAAAACAGCCAAATAAAAGTTTTGTTATATGTTATGCCTAAGGTTTTATTTCCCCAAATACTAACAATATCAACACGCAACACTTTTAAGTGAGTGCTTCAATTGTACGAGAGGTACATTTCCTCTGACTATAAAACTTCTTTATCGTTAAATAGCAGCTTTGGAAACTTTGTTACGCAAATAAAAGTTCTCAGTTTAAAGCCGTATTCTCTTTGTCTTACTAGTGTAACAACAAACGCTTTTAAATGTGTTATTTTATTACTTTTAAAAGCTAATATTTAAACTGTTTACTCTATTTTTTTATTCAAGCTTTTATCTTTGTTTGATTTTTTATATGTTGTCATATGGGTGATGAATGATTTTGCGTATACTGGAACGCTTAACTGATTCGCATGATATTTTATTATTGTCAAGCAGTTTGTTAATACGCACATACAAATTAGTATGTTGTAGGGAGTGAGTCTAAACCGTATACTTTAACGAGAATAAAATTAATAACCAGGTGCATTTCATCATCATCATCATCAGCCCTTTATACTGTCCCACTGCTGGGCACGGGCCTATTCCCATTATGAGAAGAGTAAGGCCATAGTCCACCACGCTGGCCAAGTGCGGGTTGGCAAACTTCACATGTCTTTCGAGAACATTATGGAGAACTCTCAGACATGTAGGTTTCTTCAGGATGTTTTCCTTCACAGTTTAGCAAGCTATAATTAACAATTTAATACGCACATAGCTCCGAAAAGTCATCGGTGCGCGCCGCAGATTCGAACCCGGACCCTCTGCGTAGCAGTCTGTCAGTCTCTCCACTAGGCTATCGCTGCTCAATATATATTATGATTTCATTATAGACCAATCTGAGCATGGCACAACGATATGACCTTTCATATTCCTTCGTGTAGCGACTCATCTGCTGACAGCACAGACATAGATCTACATAGATAACGCAAATGCATGCACTTCGCGTGTCTGAACTCCGACCAAGCGTCGAGGTTAGTCGCCACTAACTTCAGTCCCCGCGCGTCCGTTTTACCGTTAAGTAAACTTTATTCACATTACGTTGCCGCGTTTGGTTCGGATGTTTGATCTGACGTTGTGCGTTAGGAGACGATGAATATCGCACAAGCGATACTGTCGCGCATCGCTTCGGTACAGTTCGTACAGTAGGTATTAAAAAGTCGGCACGCTTGGTTTCAATACAAATCGTGATAATTGCGTTATATATGTAGATCTATATCTGTGGCTGACAGTTTGGCGCCGATATTTCAACAACTATTCAGTCACGGTCGTAGTACCTATTTAGCTGGCATGACACATTAAACACGTTGAACAGTCGGCAGTATTTGACGGTGCCGTGCAGTTCACGTGTTGTGTTGCTCGCCGGAAGGGTTGGCTCCATAACAAACCAATGAATACAGATTTACATAGAAGCGCAGTTCAAAACAAAACAAAAATAATAAGGGCCTCTCCATACATGGAACTGACTTACTTAATTATTTTTATCATCTTCGGCACGTAGGTATTTACCTACTTTCGTCAACTATTAATACCTATATATTATATCTAATGTAAACCAGTTTTGCTCATAGCTCCACTGAGAACAAAAAATGCCTATGTTGTACAAACAGATTCATTTATGTAATATAAATTTTAATATCAGTATCACAATTCAATATGCTAAAACGTTTTGCTTGCGATTTTGAAATATTGGAATACGGATGTCGCCAGAATACGCAGCGTGAAGCGGGGCGCCCCGCAGTAGGCGGAGCTAAGCGCCCTTCACCTCCTCTGCTTCACCCCCTCATTTACCAAAACAGTCGCTTAGGACAGCGCCTTAAGGACTTCGTGTGCCGATCCCAAGTGGGGACTGTCTCCAGTTTAGTTCGTAGCTGGCGCTGTTGGCGGCGCTGGCGTCGTTCTCCGTCTCTCTTGCTCTCGCAGTTAGGATACATTGGAGGTACGTTCAGGCGAACCTCTCCGCTGTCTCTTGCTCTCGTAGAGACAGCGGTCACAGCGTGACTGCCACGCCGCCAAGTGGCAATTTGGGTCACAGAAAGTTTGTCTTCAGAGCGCCCATAGGAAATGCGCCTCTATGTAAATATCTGAGCTCTTTGACTAAACGCGACGTAATTTCTGCCGCTATGTCATAGGGTACTTTAAAAACACTGCAAGTGTATGCAACTAAACGTTCGCCGCCGGTTGCCCAGATTTGGCGCGATACTTAGACTTAGAACTCTCCTAAGACTCCGTACTCACATCCCAACCTGCATCCCAACGCTGTCCGCAATCCCAATAAGAACTTCAGTGTTCTCTTCTTTGCGGAGGACCAACACTTACTACATCGTCCCGTGCAAGTACGCATAAGATATATAAAATATATGTATACCTACGTATCTTTAATATATACAGGGTGTCACAAGACCCATTACCAAACCGAAGTCTACTCGTTGTGGACATCATGCCAAGTCATACCAACCAAAAATAATACCTGGGAAACGTTTTTTTTAAGTTTGCACATTTTTTAAACCGCAATTAAAAGCGCGCGCGTGCAATGCTCGAAATACCTACTGGTCCATTGGGTTATAGGGCATCTAAAGAACATATTGGCGAGGAATCGATAAATGCATCGATTATGTACCTAATTAGAAAAATTCCATACTAACTTTGAGCCTCAATATCTCCTGAACCAGTAATTTCCAAGATACGGTGCCGAAGTAAAAAATGTTCGTAGTGATTGGTACAACAATGACATGGGATTTTAGTTTTCGTTAAGGGTCTTTTTACACCCTGTATATGATACATTATATACGTTTATGAAAGATTTTGATTTATAGGAGTAGATTAAAGATTTTTAAGCACAAGCTAAACAGAATCGCTGACACTAACCCTAAAATTTCATTTGTGAAACATTTGATTAAAAAGAATCCCTGTCTCATAATAAGAGAAAGAAATAGGTACACTCGTACACATACTCACGTGAAAGAATAAACAATTTTAAAGTATCTTTCCTTGACAACATAATAACAGAATAGAACAGCTCACCTCAACATAAAAGCTAAAATAAAAAAAAGTAACGTAACCTCTTTGTATTCTCCCGACGCACTGGAATGTGTTGCATTATTCCACTATTCCCTGAGGTTTACGGCTGACGTTATAGAATTACTTATTCGATATGTGTCGTGTGAAACGCGTGAATTATCGTCTTGTTTACTACCAGGGGTGGCGCTTTGCAACAAATAAAACAACTATATCAAACTGATTTTCTATTTTAAAATTGAATCAAATAGTGACATCCTCCTATCATCCTCCTAGCGTTATCCCAGTTTCAACCTGGGGTCCGCTTACTAGGCAAACCGGATTTGGCTGAATATCAGCTTTTCCACAGAGCGACTGCCTGTCTGACCTCCGCAACCCCAAGGGATAGCGATATTCCATGATTTAGACTAGTGCCAGTTTATTAAGAAGGTACTGACGCCCTATAATGACAGATCTTCATGAAAACCGGGACCGACGGCTTAACGTGCTCTCCAAGGCACGGAGAAAGCGATAATTTATAATTTAATACGCACATAACCCCTAAAAGTCATTGGTGCACGCCATGGATTCGAACCCGATACCCTCTGCATGGCAGTCCGTTGGTATCTCCACTAGGCTATCGCTGCCTGCCTAAATAGTGACAACAATGTACTGAATCTTAAAATTAATATAAACGAGATAGACCCACTTAAATAATAATCCGAAACCTTCTAAAGGAATCTCAATTTCTATTGGTGGGAACCACACAAAAATCCGTTCTGTAGTTCCTCGAGTTCAGACTGACAGGACGCAACAAGGACTTGTGTAGACAATTAGATATACACAAAAGACTTAACAATTTTAATTAAATAAAGAAGGTGGCATAGAAGTCCTCCATGTCGTATTAACTTATTGACTTCCAAAATTGGCAGCATTTTCCACGTTGCAATACTATGCTTATCTCCTCTATTAAAAGTTTTTTGTAAATATGCGTGACAAACATACCTACATAGTTAATCGCGCTTCAAAAGTGGACAGTAAAAGAAAATGTAAAACGACTAATCGATAGATTGCTGTGGGCAAACCTACAGACATACTTTTCATGTATTACCCTATCGAATTATCCACGCAATTTTCGAAATCAATTCGTGAATAATGCCATTGTTTACGTAAAGTAACGCTTAAGATGGCACACATTTCACTTCACTTTTTCAAAGATCTTATGCATATTTGTTCTCAATGCTGAAAAATTTAAGTACCAATTATGAAATTGTCGATTATATTATTAAACTAAGAAATCTAAATACATAAAATTCTGAAGAAGACTCGAGATACAAAACCACACGCAAAAATAACTAACTCATCATAAATTCATAAAAATTACCATATACTCTCCAAGTAACTTTATACGAGAATTTAAATAGTAAATGGCATTCGGTAGAGTTTCACTGAAAAAGAATTAAGTATGCTATATGAGGTCAATATTACCATAAGCTTTTTAATAACGAAGACGCGAATAAATGGAATTTTCTTCATTTAAAATCTTACATGTTAAGTTGGTCTGAGTATATTGAGCCTTTTAATGCTGGCAATAACTTAAAATAAAGTCTTCAGTTTGCACTGGTGATACCAGATGATATAATTTATCTAAAATTGACGAGAAGAAGAAGCTTGTGGGTTTTCATATTTTGGATTCGGATAAAACTACATACATATATTATTGCCGTACGTAGTATTGACCGAATCGGATTAAATGTATATTTTGTTGTCACGATAGAAAACCCTATTTATAGGTATTTCCACATAAATTCGAGTTCATCTCGAAAGTAGGTACCGGGCTGGTAGAGGAAGTATGTGCGATTCTCAAAATTAGTTCGGCCTCTGCACTTAAAACCACCGCGGTGTCCTCTATTTCTTTTAGTGGCAGGATTACGTGAATTTAGCACATTGTGACCACCCCGCCGACCACAGTAATGTTTAGACGTAATAAGCTCCTCCCACCAGGTAAACGAACATTACTAATTTGCGACAGTAATAAAGTAGAAAACATTGAATTCTGACACTTTCTACGGTACAATGAACAAAAACATATTACAAATTAAACTTACCAGCCCTATGATAAAGTATAAAGATGTCGATGGAGGCACACAAAGGAAAATTGATTAGAATGAGCTTTACGTGCATATCAATGATTTGAATCACATTTACTTTAAGTACTTAACAATTTGTTACAATTTGTATCGGTTTACTCATTGGAAAATTACCAGTTTTACTAAATTAATAAATTTGACAATGAAATCTTCTGAGTCTACGAATTCGGCCATCATCATAATTATCCACAGTAGTTCAATGCTGGATATAAGCCTGCCATTAAGCTCGATTGCCGGTTCCTCGTTGTCTAGTAAATATTAACGCTTCTTAATTTTATAATTATTATTATTTAAAGCCTAACCTGTCCCACTGCAGGGCAAAGGCCTCCCTACCCTCTTTCCAGCTCTCTCTATCGAGAGCTATTGTTGCCCACTCTGCATTATACAGTTTTAAATCGTTTTGCCACCTAATCTTGGGTCTGCCGCGTGGCTTCTTTCGATCTGGGACGAATTTTATAATACAAAAAAATATTCTTGAGGCTAAAAAAAATCCCTGTCACCAAAACAAAATCAAATCGCTGCCTATTAAATTACTCAGAGCCTACGTTAATCGATGAATTTCACTAATACAAGCGAGCAACATAATAACCAGCGTTATCTACTGCTTACCTTGTTAAAAATCTAAGGAGGCGGTAATACTAAAAGAAAGATAGACTACAAAGAGATGGGACAACCCTACTGGAATAGAATTTCATTGTAGAAAAATATGACTAGCACTGTCAGCTCAACCTACGCGTCTAGGTCTAAAACGTCTCGAAATATTTTGTCTTATTCCCACAGGAGTTAACGGTCTGAATCTATATTTTACTATCTAGTGTGGTATCATTACGAAACTACGTCTTTGCCTCCCGAGCGTCGCACGATCAGCCTGGCTTTCCTCCCGAGCATCGCTCGAACGACCTTGTGTTCGCTATGCGTTCCCGTTGACCCATGGATTATGTCCTCTATAATAGACATATATCAGTGCTTACATGGGTTTCCACGACATGGGACGAGCAATTCCAAAATCTTCAAATATTTTATACAACAATGTTTTCTAAGGCAGGTAAGCGCTTCAGAAATATAAAATAGCTGTTGCTATAAAAATAGGTATTTTATCAAGATTTTGCTTGAAACAGCAACTGTATTGAAAACATTCATTATGAATGTTACAATTCAAATTGATATTGATAGAACTTCAGTTTGTAATCAAAGCATACCTGGCATTTTTCTAACTAACCCACGGACTATGTCGATTTTCGCTTTTCAAGAATTTATTTCACTTTGGCACTACTTACGGAGAAAATAATCAGTGTGTTATGCAATACCAATAAATATTCATAAACGTTAAATAAAAACTCATAACAACGTAAGGTTAATTAGGCAGAGGTGTATTACACACCCACACTTCGCCAGTTATGTTTCAGTCCCCATGTAGGACGGGGCGAGCCTATTGCCATCTACCGGGAACATTGTAAAGCGAGCGATATTGGGTGTGTAACACACCTCTGCCTACCCCTTCCGGGATAAAGGCGTGAAGTTGTTATGTTAATTAATATATTGTAAACCGGATAAAGTTAAATTCAAAATATTTACGCCACGTGTAACGGGTCTGAATACATTTATATTTGGTGTAAAATGGCCTTGACGGGTATTTTGGATCTCAAAATTACTCAAAATTAAAAGTCTACTTTATAGTAGGAAAATGTAATAATCCTTTGTCTGCTGTTGAAAACCGTTTTTTTTTTATTTATTTAAAGGAATAATGCTTTCAATATTTATGTTTTTGTGAGAACTCACTCATGCTATTAAATACTGTGTCTCGAGAAACTTTATAGGCATTTAATTTAACATACATTTAATTGATACAAGGTACCTATGTACCTTATCAGTTCGAAGAGACCCAGATTCGAAATAGCACTTTATGTATCAAACAAAGTATTGTCTTGTAGAACAAGAACCCACAACACTCGGCGCGACAACTTAAACCACTGCACCGTACGTGCAGTCGATTCGTTCACTATTGAATCTAGACGCACGCATTTAATCATTATTCAAAACTGATTGATTTTGTTGGTCTAATTCAGGAAAATTGACTGCCTCCGTGGTCCTGTGGGTAGCGTATGCGACTGCAGATTCGAGGTCCCGGGTTCGATTTCTGGGTCGGGCAAAGTGTTATTGGGTTTTTCCGAATTCTCAGTAGCAGCATGGCGTCTGGTGATGTGCCCAGTAACGGCAATAGGTTCACCCCCTATTACGTGGGACCTAAAAATTCATGGCTAAATGTGGGTGTAATATTACACCTCTGCCTACCTCTTCGGGGATACAGGCGTGAGTCTATAAATGTAAATATAAATAAATTCAGGAAAAAATCTTTCTCTATTTTAAAAAGTAAGTGGGCGAATCTGGTTACAACATTTTGAATAAACAACCTAAAGACCTCTAGTTTTATACCACACACTTATAAAATCATCCTAGTCCCAAAACTAGCAGAACTTGTAATATACGTTTTTCTGTAACTGCCTCGTAGGTCTCGCGGCATAAATGTGCGCGTGGGATTGGGACGTCTCGGGTTCGATTGCCGGGTCGGGCAAAGTGGAGCATGGAGTCTGGTAATGTGCCCGGTACGGCAATAGGCTCGCCGCCTATTACATGGAACCTAAAAATTAATGACGAAATGTGGGTGTAATGTCACACCTTTGCCTACCCCTTCGGGGATACAGGCGTGAGTCTATTAATAAAAATAAATATATTTTCTGTAAATACGTAAGCAACCATGCTCGGGCACAAATGTTTGACTTGAGCGGCAATCGACAAGAGTGCCCTTCTCCGTAACAGTCGCTTACACTTTCAGCACGGGCTAAAAATCCATGTCTTAAGACAAACAGCTTAACACACTCTGAAATATGGCAAAACAGATTAAAATTATTATAAGTCAGGTTAAACGCTCAAAGTTTCTAACGAGAGTTACATCAAGTTATAATTTAATCCATATAAACACAACATAAGAATATTAATAAGAACGAACTACGTCTCTATAATCCTTAGATCGCGTCCTCATTAAAATTTATTCATAAAAGTTGTCACATTTTTCATACTTATCTACCTTCAGGTAATAAAGTTTAAATGTATCCGCGGATTTTAAGTTGACTCTGTGGATGCATAGCGCAGTCACAGATACCAGATAGAGCAAACAAATCCACCTTTTTAATTTTATAGTTTTTAGTTATTTAACCTGTTTTTTGAGCTCGTGGCGTTAATTTGGCGGTGATTTCGTATCACTAGAAAATCAATTCTCTAATTTTAACTGCCTTTTTAACCAATATAATAATATAATATTCTACCTCATCACCATCTAGTCCCAAACTAAGCAGAGCTTGTACTATGGGTGCTAGATAATGGATAAACATACATATATACTTTTTTTTGGAAGGCAGCGATAGCCGAGTGGATATACCAACCGACTGCCATGCAGAGGGTATCGGGTTCGAATCCACGGCGCGCACCAATGACTTTTCGGAGTTATGTGCGTATTGAATTGATCGCTTGTCCCGTGCCTCGGAGAGCACGTTAAGCCGTCGGTCCCGGTTGTCATGAAAATCTTTGACATTCGTTACAGGGCGTCAGTACCTTCTAAATAAACTGACACTAGTCTTAACCATGCAATATCGCTATCTCTTCGGGTTGCGGAAGTCCGACAGGCAGTCGCTCGGTGGAAAAGCTAATATTCAGCCAAATCCGGTTAGACTCGTAAGCGGACCCCAGATTTAAACTGGGATAACGCTAAAAGAAACAAGATATACTTTTTTTTGTAAATACATAAATATTATACAATAATAATAATAATTAGGAGGGATTTCCTTTAGGGATATAGCTTACAACTCCCACGATTACCTTAACTTTTATACAATTTTTACACGCAAACGCCACTCTAAAACAAAACACGTAATATCAAAAAATAAAATACCAGCACTTTTATTTTCCACAAAGTAATGGATTAAGGCTACCAAAACTACTCTATTCCAAATTACACCTTGTGAAACACTGGCCACTCTGTGGTCGCACCTCCGTTTCACTGCATTGTTACTCCGGCTAATTTCTCAGCGGGCAAGCCTCCTACAAAAGTCATGTATGCCAAATTTATTCCAGTCTCGTCTCCAGCTCTTTGTGTTGCTAATTCCATTTTATTCTTTTCTATTCCGATGTCATGTACCTTGGGGCGTCGTTATAATATTCAGAGGAATCTTGGTAAAATGCTGGCGCAGTAATCTTTTTACTTTTTGATAAATTAATGCCTTTTTTCGCTTCAGATCGGCGGTTTAACTGTGAACGTTTATCTCAGAGTAGGTTAACGGTTGAAGGTTAGTTTGTAGTGGTGGGATATTAATTGACTTTATGTGGTAAGGGATGGTTTATTTCGTTTGATGTAGGTTGGCAAGGAAATTCGGACCTTAAGCAATTTTATAGAAGCTTGGGTAGTAATTCAGCTGAAACAGAGAATTGTTTATTTATGGTGGTTTATATTTGAATTCATGGGGTGGGGTGAAGGTAGATTTACGGTCTGTTCAAATATCTATCGGATGGATTTAGCTATGAGTGATACATATTTGACATAAGGGACCATACAAAAGGGATACATAGGAACGGGCCCTAAATGTCAATCTGGTTTTGAACTACACAGAAAAAATAAAAATGTCCCGTTTTAAAATAATATTTACTTCACAGTTCCTATAATCCAGCCTCTCTGAAAAACTCACATACAAAATTTACAGAAAATAGTCACTTTATTTCACTAAATACCAACTCGCTGCTCAGTCACAAAAAATGAACATCGCATAGCAAAACAGCGAGCGGTTCTCTGTATTCTTTATTTCAATATTTGCGAGGCTCCTACTGTATTCGTATCGCAGCTTTCAAGTTATTTCCTAGTGCAAGAGATGGCTCTAAAGAGACGTACCTTTAAGAGTAAAAGCGGTTGCTTTGTAGTTTTGCCTGTCTATTACAACCTTGTACTGTTAATAGCTGGAGATGATATCCAGGATTAAATGCTTATTAATATAAAGACATTCGTTGTGTAGTTTAAAAATTGGGCAAGTGCGAGTCGCTTTCGCGCACGAAGGGTTCCGTACCATCATCTGTAAAATAAAATCACGTTCGTTGTATGTGTACTTAAATACTTTTTAAGTTTCTACCTGTTTATTAAGATCAAGTAACAAATTGCTTAAAAATTACGTTTGTTGTATGGGAGCCCCCCTTTATTATTTACTTTTTTTTATTTGATTATTTATTTTGAAAGGTAATATACAACTACATATTCTGTGAAAATTTAAAGCGTCTACCTGTTACAGATAGTCATTTTGAGCAAATAATACGAAAAATACACGTTTTTTGTATGGGAAACCCCCTTAATATTTTTATTTTTAGTATTTGTTGTTATAGCGGCAACCGAAATACAGAATTTGAGCTTTCTAGCTATCACGGTTTATGAGATACAGCCTGGTGGCAGACAGACAGACGGACAGACAGACAGACAGCGGAGGCTTAGTAATAGGGTCCCGTTTTTTACCTTTTAGGTACGGAACCCTAAGAAAGTGGTGGTGCTGAGGCCTGTTGCCGACATGCGCAATGAGTAAACTGGTTTTAGGTTCGCCGGAAAATTCTCTGAAGTTTTCAATCGAAGCGAGAAGTGAATTGCCTCTGTGCCGTACTTCTACAAAATGTATTTGCTGATTCTACTTCTGACAAATACATTCAAAATTGTTAATTTCATTTCTGTTTATTACATTAGAAAACTAAAAGTTTCTATATTTAAAATTAGTCCATTCATCTCAACAACCCATATCAAAACTTATTCAAAATAATCTTCTTAGTTTCGCAAACTGTTGGACAATAAAATATCGCGTTTCCAACATTAAAGTAAATAAACATTATATTTTCTAACAAAATAATTCCGAACACTTTTTTAGCCGTCTTCTTGACAACGAATGAAATGTTGCCGTTTTTTTTTCTTTCTTATAAAAAGTGACAGACAAGTATATTGATGTTTTCATGGCTTGAACAATATTTTCTCAACTTAAGCCCGAGCAAATATTTTTTTGTTGTGAGAAGTATTGATCAAAATACGAAGTTTGATGACCCTTTTTACATTTTCTAAGGACACAAAGTTTTGTGCATTTTATGATAGATTATGTTTGACTTCGATGGAAAGTCTGCGGTATCAGATCATCATATTTGTTAGTTGAAACTAGTTTAGTTTATGCTGCAGCTGTTGAGAATAAATCTGAATAGGGATTTTTTAAAACTGTACAGGCACATGTCAATGTTAAAGCACTTTTTATCGATCGAATTTAAGCTTTAATTAAACTGGCATCTATGTCTTGAGTAAAACAACAGTGTAAAATTATAATAGCATAGACTATTTTAACCTTAACCACTCCACTCTGGTGAAATAATCTCTTGTTGTTCTGCACCGAGAAGTATTTTCAAAACTTGTCTCGCTGTTTACTGAATTGTTTTCTCAGTCAATAACACTACTCAGGTTTCGTTCATAATTTTGGTTATGTGTATGCTGTCTATTCCTTCCTCTGCAATAAAAACATTATGTGCTCAATGTAGAGTATATTATTATGTCACCACAAAAACACTTGCACTTCGCTCCAGGCGTCGCAAGAACAATACTCATATTCGTCTTATTTTTCCTCAAGATGTTATAATTCCTGTCCGTGCACCATTTAATTTGGACGTGTCACGCACCGCGAGTTCTTTCATCTTAAACTGTCACCGACAACTAGTACGTGACAAGACGCGGTCAGCGTGACACTGTGACACTGAGTGTACTTGACGTGAAGTGACGTCTTTATTTATACACCATAGCAGGAAGTTGTCCATCCATATGGAGCTCTTGTAATATTATGAGTAGCTTGATGGGTTATGGGTCGGCTCGGTAGTGAAGGTGCTACTTTTGTACCGTGTATCAAGTCATAGTTTTGACTGCACAAATGAAGTACCTAGCCTTAAGCGATTGCCTCGCAGTTTAGGACGGCGCCAAGTGTGTTCATTCACACGAGACAACGCTTCGTGTGTTCCAAATATAAAATTATTATTTCGGGTCTAGGTGTACTTTGTATCCGATGATTGAATGTTTGTAAAGTTTACCGCAACTCAGCTGAATAAACTCACAATGATCTATAATCTATTTAAATTTCAACAAGTAATAATAAATTATTCTTGGGTTTATTCTAAAATCAGTTTTAATGAGTATTCTCATGTACGAGTGAGTAATAAGCAAAATGTCCATCAACATCTTCATGTCTTTGATAATATGATAAAAGCTAACAGTTTATTTTATTCTAGCCATCTCAGGGCCATGCAATGTACACGACATTCATTTTTCATACATCTATTGCTCAGAAAAATAAATTGAAAAACACCACTAAAAGTATGTCTTAATATTTTTGGAGTTGTACAGTTGACGGTGTAAATTGTTTTGGCCCACATCCATTTAATTCGGACGTAGTGTGACATGACGCGAGTTCTTTCATCGCTGTTGTGGACACGTTGTCACGCGTCATGACGTGTTGTGACGTGTCTAGCTGGACGCCAGCCGTGCGCGACTGTACCCGAATAGAGGACGGTTATCGAATTTGTAATTGAAATATTTCTAGAGAAAAACCGCTTCTGTTGAGAACGGGTGTTGGAAGAATAGCATGTTTATGTTTTTATTTTATCTGTACAGTCATGATCAGAATCAGTTTTATAAAGGATAAAATATTTATGATGATTCTGCTGTTTAGAATTCCAGCCTTTTTTCTACCTTGATTTTATAGTCATTGGTTAATTGGTCTCACATAATTATTGCCCTAATGGACTACAGATATATAACATAGTCTAGTCCAAATGAGACAAGTATTGAGAAAAATATAAACTGTAGGTCGTCTTGAATCTCTAGGGAGGGCAGCTGATCCTCACTGCCCCCCCTTGGGGACGCCCATGGTCTAGTCTAAAAAATACGTGGTAAATGCTATACAAATCAACATTATACGGCTTTAGCATATACATAAATATCTCGATTGCTCTGCCGACACATCACACAAGCGTTTTAATGACTAAGTAACTAAATGTTCTATTGCTTAATGATTTTTTGCTGTGCTCCCAAGGGGTATAATTTTAAGTTACCAAAACAATAAAGTTTCTCAACAATTGGAACGTAAAAAGTAACAAATAGTGTTTTAAATCTAATTGGTAGTTTATGAGATTAACACTTTGAAACGAACAAGCTTTTCATTTTTTTTATATTAATAGAGAATTTGAATTAATCTAAGGCACAAACAATGATAGGCTTTGAAGCGATCTAAAATAATTATTTGAAGCAAGCACAACAGATTGGAAGTACTTACCGGTATTTTTCCAATTAAACCCATAATATACGTAACAATCTCACTAATCCCAAATAAATTGGGTGAGCTAAAAAGGATTACTCATAATAGGGATGTTTTAGCCCGTATTTTTATCCTAACGGAGCGCGGTCTGTATTGTTAGGATCAACTGTAAGTATTTTATTATAAAAGATTAGGTTTTTTTCGGTTTAATGTTGGTATAAAGATTCGAGAACGAAGATTTTATGTAGGTAGTATGCTAAATTTTGGGTTCATTGAGGGCAACCCGTTAGGAGTAGGTATGATCTATATACAAGGTCAAAGAATGACGTTTAATTTGTTCATTATTGTCTTTAGCAGGCTAGCTAGGAAGTCGCCTTATATTAATCGATTACACTGACTTCTTGGCATAAGTGTCTTTTGTGTCAAAGAGATATGACCACGTGAATTTCATAAAGGATGGTCAAGAAATAGGTGGATGTTATGAAATAAGGTCATTAGGCTAACTGAACTTTTGTTGAACTATGGTTTTCTATTTCAAAGTGAATAACACGATAAAAGCCGTAAACTGTAGTTTAATTTCAATGTGTAACATTCGCGTAAGCCCAAGAAGATAATAACTTAGGGTTAAATTATTTATTGTTAACAGGATTTAGTTAAATTCAAAATATTTATGGCACGTGTAATGGTCTTAATACATTTATATTTGGTGTAAAATGACCTCGGCTGGTATTTTTTCTCACAAAATTCCTCGAAATTTAACTCTATAGTAGAAATATTTAATAATCCTTTGTCTGCTGTTGAAACCCGAACTTGGGGATTTGTCATATTTTAAGCAATAATGCTTATTATGTATTTTTTTTTGTTTATACTCTTGGTCGTTCTATAACTATTGTGTCACGAGAAACTTTATAAACATCAATTTAATATACTTACATTTAATTGATACAAGGTACCTTGTGTCAATTCTAAGAGACGCAGATTCGAAACAACAATATTTTTGTATAACAAAGCTTTGTCTCGTCTGGGAATCGAATCCACGACACTCAGTGCAATGTTAAGCGTCGCCGTCAAAGGGATTGCTTTAACCACTACGTTATGACATACAATCGTTTTATTCACTATTGAATTTAATCGCATGCATTAAGTCGTTATCCTAGTTTGGTCGGTTGTGTTATCAAAGACAGGAATAATCTTTCTCTATTTAAAAAAGTATGTGACCAACTCTGGTAAAAAACATTTTCAATACCCAACCTACGAGCATTCTACCACACACTTTTAACATCGTCCTAGCAGAACTTGCACAATATTCTACATAGATAAACCATGTTGACGCACAAATGTTTGACTTGAGCGGGAATTGAAATCTCGACTTTCAGCCTGGCAGTCGCCTCCACTCCCAGTGCGACCGTACGTTCCATGTCTTAAGACAAACAGCTTAACACACTCTGAAATATGACAAAACAGATTAAAATGCCACAATAAATAAGTCAGGTTAAATGCTCAAAGTTTCCAACAAGAGTTACATCAAGTTATAATTTAATCCATATAAACACAACATAAGAATATTAATAAGAACGAACTACGTCTCTATAATCCTTAGATCGCGTCCTCATTAAAATTTATTCATAAAAGTTGTCACATTTTTCAGACTTATATACCTTCAGGTAATAAATTTTAAATGTATACGCGGATTTTAAGTTGACTTTGTGAATGCATAGCGCAGTCACAGATAGAGCAAACCATTCACCTTTTTCATTTTATAGTTTCTATTTATTTAACTTTTTGTTGATCTCATGGGTTTTATTTGGATGTGATATCATATAACCTGGTGTCAAAAGTGAAGTGTACCTGAGTCTCGCACGAATGAGGGTGTTTGATATTTCTTCTATCACCAGACGGCGCTTAGTATGCGTCAGACATGTACAGACGTCAGATATGTACAGACGCGTACACACACATAATACAAACAAACACAGACAAACGAAAATATAGGTGCTTTGACAGTTTTGACAGGTTTCTGGACCTGATGCCTCAGTGCTGCCTCATAGTGAGCGTCATTTCAGAAGACCCTCATACATTCGAAATGTGTGGTTCGTATTTGCAACGTCAAAATCATTTATTCACGTAGGTAATCATGTGACGCTTAGGAACGTCAAAGTCAATTTAGCATCAAACAACGTTTTGTATCAAACTAGCGGTGACCAATACAATATGATGAAAATCATTACGAATACTGATATAAATCTACGTAACTAAAAAAATGTGATCACATTTATTTCCTTTAGGGATATAGCTTACAACCCCCACGATTACCTTAACTTTTATGCAATTTTTATACTCAAACACCACTCTAAAACAAAACACGTAATATCAAAAATACCAGCACTTTTATTTTCCACACAGTAATGTATTAAGGCTACCAAAACTACTCTATTCCAAATTACACCGTGTGAAACACTGGCCACTCTGTGGTCGCACCTCCGTTTCACTGCATTGTTACTCTGGCTAATTTCTCAGCGGGAAAGCCTCCTACAAAAGTCATGTATGCCAAATTTATTCCAGTCTCGTCTCCAGCTCTTTGTGTTGCTAATTCCATTTTATTCTTTTCTATTCCGATGTCATGTACCTTGGGGCGTCGTTATAATATTCACAGGAATCTTGGTAAAATCCTGGCGTAGTAATGTTTTTACTTTTTGATGAATGAATGCCTTTTTTTCGCTTCAGATCGGCGGTTAATTGTGAACGTTTATCTCGCTGTAGATTAAAGGTTAGTTTGTAGTGGTAGAATATTAATTGACTTTGCGTGGTAAGGGATGGTTTATTTCGTTTGATGTAGGTTAGCAAAGAAATTCTGACCTTAAGCAATTTTATAGGAGCTCGGGTAGTAATGAATTACTGAAGCTGAAATGTGGAATTGTTGATTTATGGTGGTTTAAATTATTATTTGGATTCATGGATTGTAGTGGAGTTAGACTTACGGCGGTTCCTTAATATATATAATTAATCATCATCATCAGCCTTTATCAGTCCACTGCTAGACTAAGCCTCTCCTTTGAAAGGAGAAATTGGCTTACTATACCACTCTGGCCGAACTAGATGGTATAGGATTTGTATCAAGTTTTCCTTCTCTTACAGTGCTGTTCTCTGCATAATATGCTCCCTCAGTCAGCTCTAACGACACCCATGGGATGATATGGGGTGGTGACATTCCGTATTCTTAATCCATCACCACACGGATATATACAACTATAATTAATACCCTATTTTAAATATTTTACTGCAACTATACAAAATAATGTTGTCAATATATCTCTAGCAGCCGAATCTATAGATAGATAAAGTGCTGGGACTGGCCTTAGATGACAGTCTGATTTTTAATTCCCCAAAAAATAATGTACCTAAATATGTCCCGTTTTAAAATAATCTTTACTTCACAGTCCCTATAACCTAGCCTCTCTGAAAAATTCTCAAACAAAATTTAAAGATAACGGTCACTTTATTTCACTAAATACCAACTCGCTGCTCAGTCACAAAAAATGTACGTCGCATAGCAAAACAGCGAGCCTCTGTCCTCTGTATTCTTTATTTCAATATTTGCGAGGCTCCTGCGGTATTCGTATCGCGGCTTTGAGATTATTTCCTAGTGCAAGAGATGGCTTTAAGGAGACGTACCTTTTTAAGAGTAAAAGCGGTTGCTTTTTAGTTTTGCCTGTCTATCACAACCTTTTACTGGGAATAGCTGGAGATGATATCCAGGATTAAATGCTTATTAATATGAAGAGATTACTTGTGTAGTATAAAATAGTGGATGATGCTGAGACCTGTAATTGTTGACACACGCAATGAGTCAACTGGTTTTAGGTTTGCCGGAAAATTCTCTGAAGTATTCAATCGAAGCGAGAAGTGAATTGCCTCTGTGCCGTACTTCTACTTAATGTATTTGCTGATTCTACTTCTAACAAATACATTCAAAATTGTTAATTTCATTTCTGTTTGTTACATTACAAAACTAAGTTTCTAAATTTAAAATTAGTCCATTTGTTACAACACTTCACAATAACCCATATCAAAACTTGTACAAAATAATCTTCTTAGTTTCGCAAACTGTTGGACAATAAAATATCGCGTTTCCAACATCAAAGTAAATAAACATTATATTTTCTAACAAAATAATTCCGAACACTTCTTGACAACGAACGAAATGTGGTCGTTTTTTTTTCTTTCTTACGTATAAAAAGTGACAGACAGGTATATTGATGTTTTCATGGCTTGGACAATATTTTCTCAATATAAGCCCGTGCAAATATTTTTTGTTGTGAGAAGTATTGATCAAAATACGAAGTTTGATGACCCTTTTTACATTTTCTAAGGACACAAAGTTTTTGTGCATTTTATGATAGATTATGTTTTACAACTTTGACTTCGATGGAAAGTCTGCGGCATCAGATCATCATATTTGTTAGTTGAAACTAGTTTAGTTTATGCTGCAGCTGTTGAGAATAAATCTGAATAGGGATTATTAAAAACAGTACAGGCGCATGTCAATGTTAAAGCACTTTTTATCGATCGAATTTAAGCTTTAATTAAACTGGCATCTACGTCTTGAGTAAAACAACAGTGTAAAATTATAATTAGAATAGAATATTTTAACCTTAACCACTCCACTCTGGTGAAATAATCTCTTGTTGTCCTGCACCGAGAAGTATTTTCAAAACTTGTCTTGCTGTTTACTGAATTGTTTTCTCAGTCAATACACTGCTCTAGATTCGTTCATAATTTTGGTGAAACAAAATAGTCTATACCTTTCCCTGCAAAATAACACATTGTGTGCTTAATAATAAAGAGAATACGTCACCACAAAAACACTTGCATTTCGCTTCAGGCGTCGCTAGAACAATAGTCATATTCGTCTTATTTTTCCTCAAGATGTTATAATTACTGTGTTGTCCGTGCACCATTTAATTTGGATCGTGTGTCACGCACCGCGAGTTCTTTCATCGTAAACTGTCACCGACAACTGGAACGTGACAAGACGCGGTCAGCGTGACACTGCTGACACTAAGTGTACTTGATGTAAAGTGACGTCTTTATTTAAACACCATTGCGGGAAGTCCGTATGGAGCTTTTTTATTATTATGAGTAGCTTGATGGTTTTATTATGGGACAACTCAATAGTGAATATCAACTTATAGTTTTGGCGACCGCTTTAGTCACTACTTCATTCGTGCAGTACGTATGAAGTAGTGACTGAAGCGGTCGCCCCACCGTTTTGAACTGCGCCGGGTGTTGTCTTCGGTGACTCAATACAGCGCTTCATGTCTTCTTTCTCTTAGCGTTATCCCAGTTTCAGTCTGGGGTCCGCTTTCTAGTCTAACCGGATTTGGCTGAATATTAGCTTTTCCACGGAGCGACTGCCTGTCTGACCTCCGCAACCCGAAGGGATAGCGATATTCCATGGTTTAGACTAGTGTCAGTTTATTTAGAAGGTACTGACGCCCTGTAACGACTGTCAAAGATCTTCATGACAACCGGGACCGACGGCTTAACGTGCTCTCCGAGGCACGGGACAAGCGATAATTAACAATTCAATACGCACATAACTCCGAAAAGTCATTGGTGCGCGCCGTGGATTCGAACCTGATACCCTCTGCATGGCAGTCTGTTGGTATATCCACTCGGCTATCGCTGCCTCTTCATGTGATCGACAAATTATTATTTTGAGTCTGAGCGTACTTTGTGTCCGCTGATTGAATGTTTGTAAAGTTCGCAACACAGCTGAATGAACTCGCAATGATCTTTAATCTGTTACTTATAAAATTTCAGTAATTAATAACAAATTTTCTAGCCTTCACAGCGCCAGACAATCAACACAGCATTCATTGTTCATACATCTATTGTTCAAAAAATAAATTCCAAAATCGCCACTAAAACTATGTCCTAATATTTTTGGAGTTTTACAGTTGACGGTGTAAATTGTTTTGTCCCACATCCATTTCATTCGGACGTAGTGTCACGTGACGCAAGTTCTTTCATCACGAACTGTTATGGACACGTTGTCACGCGAAATGACGTGTTGTGACGTGTCTAGCGGGACGCCAGCCGTGCGCTACTGTACCCGAATAGAGGACGGTTATCGAATTTGTAATTCAAATATTTCTAGAGAAAAACCGTTTCCGTTGAGAACGGGTGTTGAAAGTTTGTGTTTTTATTTTATCTGTACAGTCATGACCAGAATCACTTTTTATAACGGATAAAATATTTATGATAATTCTGCTGTATAGAATTCCAGCCTTTCTTCTACCTTGATTTTTAGTCATTGGCTTATTGGTCTAACATCATTATTGGCCTATTGGACTACAGATATATAACATAGTCTAGTCTTAAAATACGTGGTAAATGCTATACAAATCTACATTATACGGCATTAGCATAAAGATATCTAGATTGCTCTTCCGACACTTTAATGACTAAGTACCTAAATGTTCTATTGCTTAGTGATTTTTTGCTGTGCTCCTAAGGGGTATAATTTGAAGTACCTAAACAATAAACTTTCTCAACAATTGGACTGTAAATAGGAAAAATGGTGTTTTAAATCTGGTTGGTAGTTTATGAGATTAACATTTTGAAACAAACAAGCTTTTCATTTTTATTATATTAATAGAGAATTCGAATTAATCTAAGGCACAATGATAGGCTTCGAAGCGATCTAAAATAATTATTTGTAGCGAGCACAACGGATTGGAAGTACTTACCGGTATTTTTCCAATTAAACCCATAATATACGTAACAATCTCACTAATCCCAAATAAATTGGGTGAGTTAAAAAGGATTACTCATAATAGGGATGTTTAAGCCCTTATTTTTATCCTAACGGAGCGCGGTCTGTATTGTTAGAATCAACTGTAAGTATTTTATTATAAAAGATTAGGTTTTTTTTCGGTGTAATGTTGGTATAAAGATGCGAGAATGAAGATTCTATGTAGGTAGTATGCTAAAGTAGGCGGCGATAGCCGAGTGGATATACCAACAGACTGCCATGCAGAGGGTATCAGGTTCGAATCCACGGCGCGCACCAATGACTTTTCGGAGTTATGTGCGTATTGAATGGTTAATTATCGCTTGTCCCGTGCCTCGGAGAGCACGTTAATACTAAGCGTACACTGATCGTCATCGTACGCATCGGACGCATCGCATCAATCGCATTTTTTTTTCATACTGCGTCCACTATATCGGCAGCGATCGAATTGCCGACGCAAGTACCAGTGATCGTACGTGTATTTGTGAGAATGGAAGAAAGCGAAGAAGAACAATTTGTTGTTATTGCTTGTTTGTTAGTAGAAGAGGAAGAAAATGCAAATACATTTAAAAAATAGAAAACAAAATGTCTACATACACGATATTTGGTATGACGTCATCGGCACGCATCGCAAAAGTTGCCTCTCGGAGCATCCGTGTCGGCATTGCCGATGTGCGATCCGTACGATGCGGATCAGTGGAGGCACTTGTATGACTTTCTATACAAAGACGCCTAGCATAAGCCGTCGGTTCCGGTTGTCGTGAAGATCTTTGACAGTCGTTACAGGGCGTCAGTACCTTCTAAATAAACTGACACTAGTCTAAACCATGGAATATCGCAATCCTTTCGGGTTGCGGAGGTCAGACAGGCAGTCGCTCTGTGGAAAAGCTAATATTCAGCCAAATCCGGTTAGACTAGAAAGCGGACCCCAGATTAAAAATTAAAACTGGGATAACGCTAAGAGGATGAGTATGCTAAATTTTGGGTTCATTGAGGGCAACCCGTTAGGAGTATGATCTGTATACAAGGTCAAAGAATAACGTTTTATTTTTTCATTATTGTTTTTAGCAGGCTAGCTAGGAAGTCGCCTTATATTAATCGATTACACTGACTTCTTGGCATAAGTGTCTTATGTGTCAAAGAGATATGACCACGTGAATTTAATAAAGGATGGTCAAGGAATAGGTGGATGTTATTAAATAAGGTCATTAGGCTAACTGAACTTTTGTTGAACTATTGTTTTCTATTTCAAAGTGAATAACGCGATAAAATCCGTAAACTGTAGTTTAATTTCAATGTGTAACATTCGCTTAAGCCCAAGAAGATATTATCATCAACAGCCTTTTGCAGTCCACTGCTGGACTTCAGCCTCTCCGTATGGAGGTTTTGGCCTACTATACCACGCCTCGCCAAACGGGTTGGTATAGGGTTTTATTTCGAGATTTCCCTCTCTTAGCAATGATAATCTTTGCGTGGTGTATTTCCCTTAGTCGCCTCATACGACACCCTCGGGATGAAATGGGGTGGTGACACTCTGTATTCTTACTCCGTCACCACACGGAAACGAAGAAGAAGAAGATGAGAAAGAAGATATTAACTTAGGGTTAATTTATTGATTGTAAACAGGACAAATTTAAATTCAAAATATTTATGGCACGTGTAATGGTCTTAATACATTTATATTTGGTGTAAAATGACCTTGACTGGTATTTTGGATCAAAAAGTTACTCGAAATTTAAGTCTTCTTTATAGTAGGAAAATGTAATAATCCTTTGTCTGCTGTTGAAAACCGAACTTGGGGCTTTGCGATATTTTAAGGAATAATACTTATTATGTATTTTTTGTGTAAATTCTCAGTCGTGCTATAAATATTGTGTCACGAGAAACGTTATATACATTTAATAAGAATAATAATCTGTATATATATAAAATCCTTGCGTTACTGACTGACTGACAGACAAGCTACAGCCAGAACTATTAGGCACAGGAAGCTGAAATTTGACATATGTGTTCCTTTGGGACCGTAGGGGTGCACTAAGAAGGGATTTCCCGAAATTCCCACGGGATCGCACAAAATGGGTAAATTATAACAATGAGCAGGCGTAGCCGCGGGCTTCTTCTAGTAAATACTAAAAAGGACACCTTGTCAGTTAGAAGAGACGCAGATTCGAAACATCAATTATTAGATCACACAAAGCGTTGTCTCGTCTGTGAAGCGTATCCGCGACACTAAGTGCAGTGCTAAGCGCCGAGACGATTGCTTTAAACACTACGCCATACGTACGCTCGTTTTATTTGCTATTGAATTTAATCACATGCATTCATTCATTAACAGAGTTTGGTCGGTTTTGTTATCAAAGACATGAACAATATTTTTCTATTTAAAAAAAGTATGTGACCAACTCTGGTAAAATCATTTTTAATACTCAACCCAAAGACCTCTAGAATTGTATCATACTCTGACCTTAGTAGAACTTGTACAATGGGTACGTTTTTCTTTACATCGCTGTAGCGATGTAATCTTAATATATAAAATCCTTGCGTTACTGACTGACTGACAGACACGCTACAGCCGAAACTATTGGGCGCAGAAAGCTGAAATTTGGCGTGTATGTTCCTTGGGGACCGTAGAGATGCACTAAGAAGGGATTTCTCGAAATTCCCACGGGATCGCACAAAATGGGTAAATTATAACAATGAGCAGGCGTAGCTGCTGTCGTTCTCTAGTATCGTAATATTATACATAGATAAACATCCATGTTCACGCACAAATGTTTGACTAGAGCGGGAAATGAAACCTCGACCTTCGGCCTGGCAGTCGCCTACACTCCCAGTGCGACCATACGTTCCATGTCTTAAGACAAACAGCTTAACACACTCTGAAATATGGCAAAAAAAGATTAAAATACACAAGTTAAACGAGTTAAAAGTTAAAAGTTTCTAACGAGAGTTATATCAAGTTATAATTTAATCCATATAAACACAACATAAGAATATTAATAAGAACGAACTACGTCTCTATAATCCTTAGATCGCGTCCTCATTAAAATTTATTCATAAAAGTTGTCACATTTTTCAGGCTTATCTACCATCAGGTAATAAATTTTAAATGTATATGCGGATTTTAAGTTGACTTTGTGGATGCATAGCGCAGTCACAGATAGAGCAAACCATTCACCTGTTTAATTTTATAGTTTTTAGTTATTTAACCTGTTTGTTGATCTCGTGGCATTAATTTGGCGGTGATTTCGTATCACTAGAAGGTCAATTCTCTAATTATAACTGCATTTTGAACCAATATAATAATATAATATTTTACCACATACACACATCACCATCTACTAAAAAAATATGATGACAAGATTTCTTAAGTAGATTTATATTTAATGAATCTTTGTAGAGATTTTTTATTAATAGTAGAGAATTTCTGTAAGAAAATTATGGGATACCGCTAATCTTTTACTGCGTTGTTTGATAACTTATAGATTTTAGTCCCAAACTAAGCAGAGCCTGTACTATGGGTGCTAGATAATGGATAAACATACATATATACTTTTTTGTTGGAAGGCAGCGATAGCCGAGTGGATATACCAACAGACTGCCATACAGAGGATATCGGGTTCGAATCCACGGCGCGCACCAATGACTTTTCGGAGTTTTGTGTGTATTGAATTGTTAATTATCGCTTGTCCCGTGCCTCGGAGAGCACGTTAAGCCGTCGGTCCCGGTTGTCATGTAGATCTTTGACAATCGTTACAGGGTGTCAGTACCTTCTAAATAAACTGACACTAGTCTTAACCATGGAATATCGCTGTCTCTTCGGGTTGCGGAGTTCCGACAGGCAGTCGCTCGGTGGAAAAGCTAATATTCAGCCAAATCCGGTTAGACTCGTAAGCGGACCCCAGATTGAAACTGGGATAACGCTAAAAGAAAGAAGTTTTACTTTTTTTTGTAAATACATACATATTATACAATAATAATAATAATTAGGAGAATTGGATATCTGGTGTGAGAAGTGATACCTGGGTCAAGCTTTCGTTAAACATTGTTGTTGGTTAATTCTTGCTGCAATCTATTCCAAAATGTGTGGTTCGCATTCGCGATTCCAAAGTCATTGTCAATCATTTATTCACTTAAGTCATGATGTGACGCTTCAGAACGTCAAAGTCTATTCGTTATCAAATAACGTTTTATAAAAGACTAGCGGTGTCCCACGTAATTAAATTTTCAACGAGCGTTTATATTTAATAAATTAACTTAACCAAGAAAAAATAATGACATTTTTATTTCTTTCAGGGACTGAACTTAAATCCGTTAAGATTACCTTGACTCCTTACACTTTTATTTTCCACAAAGTAATGGCTTAAGGCTACCAAAACCACTCTATTCCAAATTACACCGTGTGAAACACTGGCCACTCTGTGGTCGCACCTCCGTTTCACTGCGTTGTTACTCTGGCTAATTTCTCAGCGGGAAAGCCTCCTACAAAAGTCATGTATGCCAAATTTATTCCAGTCTCGTCTCCAGCTTTTTGTGTGGCTAATTCCATTTTATTCTTTTCTATTCCGATGTCATGTACCTTGGGGCGTCGTTATAATATTCAGAGGAATCTTGGTAAAATCCTGGCGTAGTAATCTTTTTTCTTTTTGATGAATGAATGCCTTTTTTCACTTCAGATCGGCGGTTTAATTGTGACCGTTTATCTCGGGATAGATTAAAGGTTAGTTTGTAGTGGTAGAATATTAATTGACTTCGCGTGGTAAGGGATGGTTTATTTCGTTTGATGTAGGTTGCCAAGGAAATTCGGATCTTAAGCAATTTTATAGAAGCTTGGGTAGTAATTCAGCTTTGGATTCATGGATTGGAGTGAAGTTAGACTTACGGTGGGTCCTTAATGTATATAATTTATACCTTGTGTTAAATACTTGGCAGTAAATCTATGAAAAATATATCAAATGATAAAATGCTGGGACTGGTTCTAAATGACAGTCTGATTTTTAACTACCCGCAAAATAATGTACTTAAATGTGTCCCGTTTTAAAATAATCTTTACTTACAGTCCCTATAATCTAGCCTCTCTAAAAAACTCACATACAAAATTTAAAGAAACCGAACACTTTATTACACTAAATACCAAATCGCTGCTCAGTAACAAAAAATGTACATCGCATAGCAAAACAGCCAGCCGTCCTCTGTATTCTTTATTTCAATATTTGCGAGCTCCTACGGTTTTCGTATCGCGGCTTTGAGATTATTTCCTAGTGCAAGAGATGACTTTAAAGAGACGTACCTTTAAGAGTAAAAGCGGTTGCTTTGTAGTTTTGCCTGTCCATCACAACCTTTTGCTGGGAGTATCTGGAGATGATATCCAGGATTAAATGCTTATTAATATGAAGAGATTAGTTGTGTAGTATAAAAATTGGGCAAGTGCGAGTCGGACTCGCGCACGAAGGGTTCCGTACCATCATCTATAAAAGAAAATCACGTTCGTTGTATGTATACTTAAATACTTTTTAAGTTCCTACCTGTTTATTAAGATCGAGTAACAAATTGCTTAAAAATTACGTTTGTTGTATGGGAGCCCCCCTTTATTATTTACTTTTTTTATTTAATTATTTATTTTGAAAGGTAATATACAACTACATATTCTGTGAAAATTTAAAGCGTTTACCTGTTACAGTTAGTAATTTTGAGCAAAAAATACGAAAAAAACACGTTTTTTGTATGGGAAACCCCCGTAATATTCTTATTTTTTTATTTTTAGTATTTGTTGCTATAGCGGCAACCGAAATACAGAATTTGAGCTTTCTAGCTATCACGGTTTATGAGATACAGCCTGGTGACAGACAGACAGACGGACAGACCGACAGCGGAGGCTTAGTAATAGGATCCCGTTTTTTACCTTT
Organism: Euclidia mi; assembly: GCA_944739405.2. Classification (NCBI taxonomy): domain Eukaryota; kingdom Metazoa; phylum Arthropoda; class Insecta; order Lepidoptera; family Erebidae; genus Euclidia; species Euclidia mi. The sequence continues at coordinate 7,183,352 of OX123188.2, read as the reverse complement.
TAGGTACGGAACCCTAAAAAAGTGGATGATGCTGAGGCCTGTTGCCGACATGCGCAATGAGTAAACTGGTTTTAGGTTCGCCGGAAAATTCTCTGAAGTATTCAATCGAAGCGAGAAGTGAATTGCCTCTGTGCCGTACTTCTACAAAATGTATTTGCTGATTCTACTTCTAACAAATTCATTCAAAATTGTTAATTTCATTTCTGTTTATTACATTAAAAAACTTAAAGTTTCTTTATTTAAAATGAGTCCATTCGTCTCAACAACCCATATCAAAACTTATACAAAATAATCTTCTTAGCTTCGCAAACTGTTGGACAATAAAATATCGCGTTTCCAACATTAAAGTAAATAAACATTATATTTTCTAACAAAATAATTCCGAACACTTTTTTTGCCGTCTTCTTGACAACGAATGAAATGTTGCCGTTTTTTTTTTTCTTTCTTATAAAAAGTGACAGACAAGTATATTGATGTTTTCATGGCCTGGACAATATTTTCTCAACTTAAGCCCGTGCAAATATTTTTTTGTTGTGAGAAGTATTGATCAAAATACGATGTTTGATGACCCTTTTTACATTTTCTAAGGACACAAAGTTTTTGTGCATTTTATATTTGACTTCGATGGAAAGTCTGCGGCATCAGATCATCATATTAATCAGTTGAAACTAGTTTAGTTTATGCTGCAGCTGTTGAGAATAAATCTGAATAGGGATTTTTAAAAACAGTACAGATACATGTCAATGTTAAAGCACTTTTTATCGATCGAATTTAAGCTTTAATTAAACTGGCATCTATGTCTTGAGTAAAACAACAGTGTAAAATTATAATAGCATAGACTATTTTAACCTTAACCACTCCACTCTGGTGAAATAATCTCTTGTTGTTCTGCACCGAGAAGTATTTTCAAAACTTGTCTCGCTGTTTACTGAATTGTTTTCTCAGTCAATAACACTACTCAGGTTTCGTTCATAATTTTGGTTATGTGTATGCTGTCTATTCCTTCCTCTGCAATAAAAACATTATGTGCTCAATGTAGAGTATATTATTATGTCACCACAAAAACACTTGCACTTCGCTCCAGGCGTCGCAAGAACAATACTCATATTCGTCTTATTTTTCCTCAAGATGTTATAATTCCTGTCCGTGCACCATTTAATTTGGACGTGTCACGCACCGCGAGTTCTTTCATCTTAAACTGTCACCGACAACTAGTACGTGACAAGACGCGGTCAGCGTGACACTGTGACACTGAGTGTACTTGACGTGAAGTGACGTCTTTATTTATACACCATAGCAGGAAGTTGTCCATCCATATGGAGCTCTTGTAATATTACGAGTAGCTTGATGGGTTATGGGTCAACTCGGTAGTGAAGGCGCTACTTTTGTACCGAGTATCAACTCATAGTTTTGACTGCACAAATGAAGTAGCCTTAAGCGATTGCCTCACAGTTTAGAACGGCGCCAAGTGTGTTCATTCACACGAGACAACGCTTCGTGTGTTCCAAATATAAAATTATTAATTCGGGTCTAGGTGTACTTTGTATCCGATGATTGAATGTTTGTAAAGTTTACCGCAACTCAGCTGAATAAACTCACAATGATCTATAATCTATTAAAATTTCAACAACTAATAATAATTATTAATGGGTTTATTCTAAAATGAGTTTTAATGAGTATTCTCATGTACGAGTGAGTAATAAGCAAATTGTCCATCAACATCTTCATGTCTTTATTAATATGATAAAAGACAACAGTTTATTTTATTCAAGCCATCTCAGGGCCATGCAATGTACACGGCATTCATTTTTCATACATCTATTGTTCAGAAAAATAAATTGAAAATCGCCACTAAAAGTATGTCCTAATATTTTTGGAGTTTACAGTTGACGGTGTAAATTTTTTTGTCCCGCATCCATTTAATTCGGACGTAGTGTGACGTGACTCGAGTTCTTTCATCGCGAACTGTTGTGGACACGTTGTCACGCATCATGACGTGTTGTGACGTGTTTAGCGGGACGCCAGCCGTGCGCGACTGTACCCGAATAGAGGACGGTTATCGAATTTGTAATTGAAATATTTCTAGAGAAAAACCGTTTCCGTTAAGAACGGGCGTTGGAAGAATATCATGTTTGTGTTTTTATTTTATCTGTAAAGTCATGATCAGTATCTCTTTTATAAAGGATAAAATATTTATCATAATTCTGCTGTATACAATTCCAGATTTCCTTCTACCTTGATTTTATAGTCATTGGTTAATTGGTCTTAAATAATTATTGCCCTATTGGACTACAGATATATAACATAGTCTAGTCCAAATGAGACAAGTATTGAGAAAAATATAAACTGTAGGTCGTTTTGAATCTCTAGGGAGGGCAGCTGCCCCTCCCTGCCCCCCCTTGGCGACGCCCATGGTATAGTCTAAAAAATACGTGGTAAATGCTATACAAATCAACATTATACGGCTGTAGCATATACATAAATATATCGATTGCTCTGCCGACACAAGCGTTTTAATGACTACGTACCTTAATGTTCTATTGCTTAGTGATTTTTTGCTGTGCTCCCAAGGGGTATAATTTGAAGTTACCTAAACAATAAAGTTTCTCAACAATTGGACCGTAAATATAAACAAATAGTGTTTTAAATCTGATTGGTAGGTTATGAGATCAACACTTTGAAACGAACAAGCTTTTCATTTTTATTATATTAGTATAGAATTCAAATTAATCTAAGGCACAATGATAGGCTTCGAAGCGATCCAAAATAATTATTTGAAGCGAGCACAACAGATTGGAAGTACTTACCGGTATTTTTCCAATTAAACCCATAATATACGTAACAATCTCACTAATCCCAAATAAATTGGGTGATCTAAAAAGGATTACTCATAATAGGGATGTTTTAGCCCTTATTTTTATCCTAACGGAGCGCGGTCAGTATTGTTAGGATCAACTGTAAGTATTTTATTATAAAAGATTAGGTTTTTTGCGGTATAATGTTGGTATAAAGATGCGAGAATGAAAATTTGATGTAGGTAGTATGCTAAGTTTTGGGTTTATTCAGGGCAATCCGTTAGGAGTATGATCTGTATACAAGGTCAAAGAATGACGTTTTATTTTTTCATTATTGTCTTTAGCAGGCTAGCTAGGAAGTCGCCTTATATTAAACGATTACTCTGACTTCTTGGCATATGTGTCAATGTGTCCCATTCGTACATTTAATAAAGGATGGTCAAGAAATCGGTGGATGTTATGAAATAAGGTCATTAAGCTAACTGTACTTTTGTTGAACTATTGTTTTCTATTTCAAAGTGAATACCGCGATAAAATCCGTAAACTGTAGTTTAATTTCAATCATTCACGTAAGCCTAAGAAGATATTAACTTAGGGTTAATTTATTTATTGTAAACAGGATAAAGTTAAATTCAAAATATTTATGGCAAGTTTAATGGTCTTAATACATTTATATTTGGTTTAAAATGACCTTGGCTGGTATTTTTTATCACAAAATTACTCGGAACCTAACTCTATAGTAGAAAAATGTAATAATCATTTGTCTGCTGTTGAAAACCGAACTTGGGCATTTGCCATATTTTGAGGAATAATGCTTAAAATATTTTTTTGTGTGTAAACTCTCAGACGTACTGTAAATATTATGTCACGAGAAGCGTTATAAACATTTAATTTAACATACATTTAATTGACACAAGGACACCTTGTCAGTTCGAAGAGACGCAGATTTGAAACAGCAATTAATGGATCACACAAAGTGTTATCTCGTCTGTGAATCGTATCCGCGACACTTAGCTCAGTGCTTAGTGCCGAGACGATTTCTTTAACCACTACGCCATATATACATTCGTATTATTTGCTATTGAATTTAATCGCATGCATTCATTCATTATCAGAATGATCGGTTTTGTTATCAAAGACAGGAAAATATGTTTCTAATTAAAAACAAAGTATGTGACCAACTCTGGTAAAAACATTTTTATTACTCAACCCAAAGACCTCTAGAATTCTATCACACTCTGGCCTTAGCAGAACTTGTACAATAGGTACGTTTTTCTTTACATCGCTACTATATTAGACATAGATAAACATTCATGTTCACACACAAATGTTTGACTTGAGCTGGAATTGAAACTTCGACCTTCGGCCTGGCTGTCGCCTACACTCCCAGTGCGGCCATACGTTCCATGTCTTAAGACAAACAGCTAAACACACTCTGAAATATGGCAAAAAAGATTAAAATACCACAATTATAAATCAGGTTAAACGCTCAATGTTTATACGAGAGTTATATCAAGTTATAATTTAATCCATATAAACACAACATAAGAATATAAATAAGAACGAACTACGTCTCTATAATCCTTAGATCGCGTCCTCATTAAAATTTATTCATAAAAGTTGTCACATTTTTCATACTTATCTACCTTCAGGTAATAAAGTTTAAATGTATACGCGGATTTTAAGTTGACTCTGTGGATGCATAGCGCAGTCACAGATAGAGCAAACAACTCCACCTTTTTAATGTTATAGTTTTTAGTTACCTATGTAACATGTTTGTTGATCTCGTGGCATAAATTTCGCGGTGATTTCGTATCACTAGAAAATCAATTCTCTAATTTTAACTGCATTTTGAACCAATATAATATTCTACCACATACACACAACACCATCTAGTCCCAAACTAAGCAGAGCTTGTACTATGGGTGCTAGATAATGGATAAACATACATATATACTTTTTTTTTGGAAGGCAGCGATAGCCGAGTGGATATACCAACAGACTGCCATACAGAGGGTATCGGGTTCGAATCCACGGCGTGCACCAATGACTTTTCGGAGTTTTGTGTGTATTGAATTGTTAATTATCGCTTGTCCCGTGCCTCGGAGAGCACGTTAAGCCGTCGGTCCCAGTAGTCATGAAGATCTTTGACAATCGTTACAGAGCGTCAGTACCTTCTAAATAAACTGACACTAGTCTTAACCATGGAATATTGCTATCTCTTCGGATTGCGGCGGTCAGACAGGCAGTCGCTCTGTGGAAAAGCTAATATTCAGCCAAATCCGGTTAGACTCGTAAGCGGACCCCAGATTGAAACTGGGTAACGCTAAGAGAAAGAAGAAATACTTTTTTTTGTAAATACATACATATTATACAATAATAATACATACGTATTATACAATAATAATAATAATTGGGAGAATTGGATATCTGGTGTGAGAAGTGCTATACCTGGGTCAAACTTTCGTTAAACATTGTTGTTGGTTAATTCTTGCTGCAATCTATTCCAAAATGTGTGGTTCGCATTTGCGATTCCAAAGTCATTGTCAAAATCATTTATTCACTTAAGTCATGATGTGACGCTTCAGAACGTCAAAGTCTATTCGTTATCAAATAACGTTTTATAATAGACTAGCGGTGTCCCACGTAATTAAATTCTTAACGAGCGTTTAAATTTAATAAATTAACTTAACCAAGAAAAATATTATGACATTTTTATTTCTTTCAGGGACTGGACTTAAATCCGTTAAGATTACCTTGACTATAATACAATTTGTTCCCTCAAACGTTCTAAAACAAAACACGTAATATCAAAAAATAAAATACCAGCACTTTTATTTACCACAAAGTAATGGATTAAGACTACCAAAACTACTCTATTCCAAATTACACCGTGTGAAACACTGGCCACTCTGTGGTCGCACCTCCGTTTCACTGCATTGTTACTCTGGCTAATTTCTCAGTGGGAAAGCCTCCTACAAAAGTCATGTATGCCAAATTTATTCCAGTCTCGTCTCCAGCTCTTTGTGTTGCTAATTCCATTTTATTCTTTTCTATTCCGATGTCATGTACCTTGGGGTGTCGTTATAATATTCAGAGGAGTCTTGGTAAAATCCTGGTGTAGTAATCTTTTTACTTTTTCATGAATGAATGCTTTTTTTTCGCTTCAGATCGGTAGCTTAATTGTGAACGTTTATCTCGGGGTAGATTAAAGGTTAGTTTGTAGTGGTAGAATATGAATTGACTTTGCGTGGGGGATGGTTTATTTCGTTTGATGTAGGTTGGCAAGGAAATTCGGATCTTAAGCAATTTTATAGAAGCTTGGGTAGTTATTCAGCTGAAACGGATACTTGTTCATTTATGGTGGTTTTAATTTGGATTCATGGCATGGAGTGAAATTAGACTTACGGCGGATCCTTCATATATATAATTAATACCTTATGTTAAATATTTGACAGTCAATACAAAATATGTCAAATATATATCTCTTTCTAGCAGCTAAATCCATCGATAGATGATAGATGATACTGGGACTGACTCTAAATGATGGTCTGATTTTTAACTACCCGAAAATAATGTAAAAGTGTCCCGTTTTAAAATAATCTTTACCCACAGTCCCTATCTAGACCAGTCTAAAAAACTCACATAAAAAAAAATTTAAGAAAGCAGCCATTTTAATTCACTAAATACCAACTCGCTGCTCAGTCACAAAAAATGTACATCGCATAGCAAAACAGCGAGCCGTCCTCTGTACTCTTTATTTCAATATTTGCGAGGCTCTTTCGGTATTCGTATCGCGGCTTTGAGATTATTTCCTAGTGCAAGAGATGACTTTAAAGAGACGTACCTTTACGAGTAAGTGGTTGCTTTGTAGTTTTGCTTGTCTGTCACAACCTTTTACTGGGATAAGCTGGAGATGATATCCAGGATTAAATGCTTATTAATATGAAGAGATTACTTGTGTAGTATAAAATAGTGGATGATGCTGGGGCCTGTAATTGTTGACACACGCAATGAGTCAACTGGTTTTAGGTTTGCCGGAAAATTACCTGAAGTATTCAATCGAAGCGAGAAGTGAATGGCCTCTGTGCCGTACTTCTACTAAATGTATTTGCTGATTCTACTTCTACAAATATGATCAAAATTGTTCATTTCATTTAAAGCTGTGCGTCCACCGGGTCGGAATCGGAGCGTACGGATCGGAAGGATTTGTTGTTTTGAGACCGGTATTTGTGCTGATGACGTCATCCGCAGTGAACGCATCATTCGGTTTCCGAGCGTTTCAAGTTCTGACGTGTTTGCAGCATTAAACTGTTGGCAAAAATACTTATTCACGATGAACGACGATGTTTTAATTACTTTAGTAGAGTCATATGAATGTACCCAAAAATCTATGATATTAATTATTTATGATATTCATCAAATGTATAATATTCTCCGAAAATTAATCTACAACAATATCCTCCACTATCCTCCTGCTTTAAAAATACCTAAATTGCCGATGCTGAATCCGAATGCAGTGGACGCACCCCATCGGCATTTTGTAAATGACGACGCTCCGTCCGCTCCGTCCGCTCCGTACGCTCCGATTCCGATCCGGTGGACGCGCAGCTTAATAGAACAGTTTATTTCATTCCAAAACTAAAATATTCTAAATTTAAAATTAGTCCTTTCGTCTTAATACTTCACAATAACCCATATCAAAACTTGTACAAAATAATCTTCTTAGTTTCGCAAACTGTTGGACAATAAAATATCGCGTTTCCAACATCAAAGTAAATAAACATTATATTTTCTAACAAAATGATTCCGAACACTTCTTTAGGCGTCTTCTTGACAACGAACGAAATGTGGCCGTTTTCTTTTCTTTCTTATAAAAAGTGACAGCAAGTATATTGATGTTTTCATGGCTTGGACAATATTTTCTCAAAATTTAAGTCTGTGCAAATATTTTTTGTTGTGAGAAGTATTGATCAAAACACGAAATTTGATGCCCTTTTTACATTTTCGAAGGACAAAAATTGTTGTGCATTTTATGATAGATTATGTTTTAGAACTTTGACTTCGATGGAATGTCTGTGGCGTGTCATCATATAAGTAAGTTGAAACTTGTTTAGTTGATGCTGCAGCTGTTGAGAATAAATCTGAGTAGAGTTTAATAAAAACAGTACACACATAGCTCAATGTTAAAAGCTTTTTATCGATCGAGTTTTCTTGAATTAATCAAAAAGAAGTTGTACTATTTTGTAGATTAAGCTGAGATCAACATCTTGAATAAAAACTGTCAAATTAAAGTGATAATAATTAACCGTGACCCCCCGTTTTAATAACCTTAAACGCTCCACTAGTGAAATTAGGTATCTCTTGTTGTCATCCACCTAGAAGTTTTTTGAAAGCTTGTCTCGCTGTTCACTTAGTTGTGTCATCAGCAAATAACACTGCTCTGGCTTTAATTTTGGTTATGTGAGAGCTTTATTTTCCTTACTTTGCTCATAATCTTGGTTATATGAATGATGTCTATTCCTTCCCCGCAAAACAAAACAATATGTACTTAATGGAGAAAATATGTCACCACAAAAAGACTTGCACTTCGCTTCAGGCGTTGCTAGAACAATAGTATATAGTCATATACATCTTATTTTTCCTCAAGATGTATTCTTATGTTGTCCGTGCACCATTTAATTTGGATCGCGTATCACGCACCGCGAGTTCTTTCATCGGAAACTGTCACCGACAACTAGTACGTGACAAGACGCGGTCAGGGTGACACTGTGACACTGAGTGTACTTGACGTGAAGTGACGTCTTTATTTATACACCATAGCAGGAAGTTGTCCGTCCATATGGAGCTCTTGTAATATTATGAGTGGCTTGATGGGTTATGGGTCGGCTCGGTAGTGAAGGTGCTACTTTTGTACCGTGTATCAAGTCATAGTTTTGACTGTAGAAATGAGGTAGCATGAAGCGATTGCTTCGCAGTTTAGGACGGCGCCAAGTGTGTTCATTCACACGAGACAACGCTTCGTGTGTTCCAAATATAAAATTATTATTTCGGGTCTAGGTGTACTTTGTATCCGATGATTGAATGTTTGTAAAGTTTACCGCAACTCAGCTGAATAAACTCACAACGATCTATAATCTATTTAAATTTCATCAAGTAATAATAAATTATTCTTGGGTTTATTCTAAAATGAGTTTTAATGAGTATTCTCATGTACGAGCGAGTAATAAGCTAATTGTCCATCAACATCTTCATGTCTTTAATAATATGATAAAAGACAACAGTTTATTTTATTCTAGCCATCTCAGGGCCATGCAATGTACACGGCATTCATTTTTGATACATCTATTGTTCAGAAAAATAAATTGAAAATCGCCACTTAAAGTATGTCCTAATATTTTTGGAGTTTATAGTTGACGGTGTAAATTTTTTTGTCCCGCATCCATTTAATTCGGACGTAGTGTGACGTGACTCGAGTTCTTTCATCGCGAACTGTTGTGGACACGTTGTCACGCGTCATGACGTGTTGTGACGTGTTTAGCGGGACGCCAGCCTTGCGCGACTGTACCCGAATAGAGGACGGTTATCGAATTTGTAATTGAAATATTTCTAGAGAAAAACCGTTTCCGTTGAGAATGGGTGTTGAAAGAATATCATGTTTGTGTTTTTATCTGTACAGTCATGATCAGTATTGGCTTATTGGACTACAGATATATAACATAGTCTAGTCTAAAAGATACGTGGTAAATGCTATACAAATCTACATTATACGGCATTAGCATAAAGATATCTAGATTGCTCTTCTGACACAAGCGTTTTAATTAATGACTAAGTACCTAAATGTCCTATTGCTTAGTGATTTTTTGCTGTGTTACCTAAGCAATAAACTTTCTCAACAATTGGACCGTAAATAGAAACAAATAGTGTTTTAAAGCTGATTGGTAGCTTATGAGATTAACACTTTGAAACGAACAAGCTTTTCATTTTTATTATATAAGTATAGAATTTAAATTAATCTAAGGCACAATGATAGGCTTCGAAGCGATCTAAAATAATTATTTGTAGCGAGCACAACAGATTGGAAGTACTTACCGGTATTTTTCCAATTAAACCCATAACATACGTAACAATCTCACTAATCCCAAATAAATTGGGCGAGCTAAAAAGGATTACTCATAATAGGGATGTTTTAGCCCTTATTTTTATCCTAACGGAGCGCGGTCTGTATTGTTAGGATCAACTGTAAGTATTTTATTATAAAAGATTAGGTTTTTTCGGTGTAATGCTGGTATAAAGATGCGAGAATGAAGATTTTATGTAGGTAGTATGCTAAATTTAGGGTTCATTGAGGGCAACCCGTTAGGAGTAGGTATGATCTGTATACAAGGTCAAAGTATTACGGTTTTTTTTTCATTATGTCTTTAGCAGGCTAGCTAGGAAGTCGCCTTATATTAAACGATTACACTGACTTCTTGGCATAAGTGTTTCTTTTGTGTCAAAGAGATATTACCATGTGAATTTCATATAGGATGATCAAGAAATAGGTGGATGTTATTAAATAAGGTCATTAGGCTAACTGAACTTTTGTTGAAGTATTGTTTTCTTTTTGAAAGTGCCTGTACTAATATTAATTACTATGCTAGAAAAACATTACATAATTCAAAAATCACACTTAAAGAACACCCAGATTAGGTACAACATATTTTTTATTATTATTTAGCCTTTAGAGACGCTGCCGAAATGCACAAAGTAAATCTTACACCGTAAGATAATTATTTAAAGTTAATTAACTTAGATTCTTCTTTTTAATAGAATGAAAAAGGGTCGAAACAAGATTGTAAAACGTTTTCTACAATCCTTGCCACGTCCACTAAGATATATTTATCTCTTGCACTTTTCTTTTATTAGTGCGGTATAAATTGTTATTCTCGACGTTTCTATATAGCACTCTGAACATTTAAGCGACTTTAACGAAATACGACAGATATAATTAATCTTTAAAAAATGTTGTCTGATACTATATTCGGGGCAGGCAAAGTTAGCAATTTAAAGCCCAACCACGTGTATAATAAACTAGATGAGCCCGCGGTTACACCCGCGCTATTTAGGCTACTGCTTTGCTCCCGTGGCTCATAGCATGATGTTATATAGCCTATAGCCTTCCTCGATAAATGGGCCATCTAACACTGAAAGAATTTTTCAAATCGGACCAGTAGTTCCTGAGGTTAGCGTGATCAACCAAACAAACAAACAAACAAACAAACTCTTCAGCTTTATATATTAGTATAAGATTAGTATTAGTACTAGAGGATGTCCGCGGTTACACCCGCGTTATTTAAGGATACTGCTCCGCTCCCGTCGCTCATAGCGTGATGTTATATAGCCTATAGCCTTCCTCGATAAATGGGCTATCTAACACTGAAATAATTTTTCAAATCGGAACAGTAGTTCCTGAGATTAGCGCGTTCTACTAAACAAACAAACAAACTCTTCAGCTTTATAAATTAGTATAAGATTAGTATAAGATTGCCCTGTATTTGATTTAAAAGAGAAAAGAAATCATAATGAGTGCTGACAATAGCTAATTTTAAAAGTCTCTTTTATTTTTCAAGATATTCTGGTTTTAATACTTGAACTTGGTGTCTTCGCTAGGGTGACATATTTTCTTAGAATGTGATGACTTATTGACTATATAGAGCAGGTAACCAAGGCGACATCACATTTGCCAAACTGTGTTCGATACCTTAGGCCTTACATCCGGTTTTAATATTCGATTTCCAAGGATTTGGAAATTAGAGATAGGTACTCGTTTGCCATATTTTGTATGGAGCTTATGTCAAATATGTATCTCTAATCTCCAAATTTATGGATAGATCGAATATTGAAAATGGCCGCTAGACAATAGAACAAAATGTGATCAACTGCTCCGAAGATATAACAGAACGCTTGTACACAAATAACTTTTGGCTATACATTTTGCTCGCGTTATAGATTTAGCTTTGCATACTTGCTACTAAATCTGTAAAATACAGCAACTTCATCCCTTACACTCATTCAAACAAAATGAAACACCATACAGATCCCATACATTGAATACAGTACTAAACCACAACTGGACAACACTTTTCTACCCTTCATTGTACAGTACACAATAGATTGCAACCAATGTGTCAAACCACGGGGCCTTGAAATGGAATTTATGAGGCAATTGTACCTAATAGGCATCCGATGACAGTTCCGCTCATAATAAACCCCGACATAGCGCTTAATTCATAGTGATGGATTTATCTTTTGTCGATATCGATGGAATTGTTTATGTTCATAAATTACTGACGCCTATTCTTGCGGCTAAATTTATCGCTATCAAATTATAGGGATTATTATACCTAGTTTTGTTTGTTGTTTTTCTTTTGGCTTTGTTCAGATATCAGTCGGAAAGTCTTTGTCGATACTATTATATTCTTTAATTAATTATATTTACGAATAAATGTACTTATATCGTTAGTAATCAGCCTATGTTTTACCTTTTATCATAATTTTGTATCACATAACTCTGCTGCAGTTATGCATACAAACTATGTATATTAGCGCGTTAGTTCCCAAAATTTTTTTATTTGGATTGCTATGCTTAGCTTTTTCAGCATCAGTCTTTTATACTGTCCCACTGCTGGGCACGGTCCTCTTCTGACTATGAGAAGGGTAAAGGAAAACATCGTAAGGAAACCTGAATGTTTCAGAGTTCTCCAACATATTCTCGAAAGACATGTGAAGTGTGCAAACCCGCACTGAGCCAGCGTGGTGGACTATGGCCTTACCCTTAAGTACTTAAATAACATAAACTAAATAAATTAACAAAATCTACTGGAAGCTAATTTGTATTCTGGTAGTAGAGTGGTTCAGTTCTCAGTGACCTTAGTAGATGTATTATGACCTTTACCTTTAAAGTTCTTATTGATTAATATACCACCGAAATGCACGACTTCGTTTTTAAATGAAGGTATATCTGAAATATATATACTGGACCGAGTGGAGAAGATTGACATACAGTCACGATCCTCAGCATTGAGGGAACGACCAGAATGAATGAATGAATATCTGAAAATAGACTAAAGAACAACTAAACAGCAGATTTTCAAATATACTTTCTCAATATGTTTGTCTGTTGGCCATATAATGACGCAAACAAAATTAATTTATCCTAAAAACCGCGACAACTAAGTGTCGCATCACTAGCGGTGGAGCTCAGTGCGCAATGAGCGATGTAACACTCAATTATGGTCCGTCTCTATCGTGCTACCGCCAGTTCTATTGCGGTGAGCGATCATCGTCAAGTGTAAGCTTATTCATCGAGGAAGGCTATTAATAGGCTATATAAATTCACGAAATGAGCTTAGAGTACGAACAGTAGCGCTAAATAACGTGGTTCGGTAATTCTTCTACTTTCCCTTGAATGATGCGGTCATGCAGCGATCGCTCTATGGTAAAGTTATTATTTATATTAGCTGAAAGACAAAGGATCTCGCGCTCTAAAGGTGACGTAAGCGAATATTTTGAGCGAGTTGAAATGAAATAGTTTATTTACTGAATATGTGTATACATAATAGAAGGTGTAATGTCAGAAATAGCAACATATTCTGCTATAATAATATATAAACTAATAATATATAAACATATTCTGCTATAATATATAAATAATGTGAACAAAATTATTAACCCTAAAACTATCGACAAACGAGTGTCGCATCACTAGCGGTGGAGCTCAGTGCGCAATGAGCGATGTAGTACTCAATCATGGTCCGTCTCTATCGTGCTACAGCCACGGTGCGGGAGGTTCTATTGCGGTGAGCGATCATCGTCAAGTGTAAGCTGAAAACGTTTCTGTGCTTATGAACTTCTAGAAATTATCCTTATATTTTTATTATGCGTTTGCTCATGCTAGCCTGCGTTTGCTGGAATTATTGTTGCAATATTAATTTATTAAACTAGATTTTTCCCGCAACTAACACCAAGCATGCGATGTTTTCTTTCGGACCAATTGAAACAGGAGTTCCTTTCTTTCATGACAAACACACCCAATTTTTTATATTTGGTCTATTATAAAGGTGACGATATTATTATTACATCGGTCAAAAGTAGAAAAAGTCGCATCTTTCTATGTATATATTATTATACATACGTTCAGCTAGCGCCATTTGCATAGATACGGATACGCCTGACCATTTCACTTGACCTGTATAATTTATAGGATAGTCAAATTAGTCATTCATCTGGAGATAAGGTTGTCATAATTCTTCTTCTGATGAATGAATGTAATCATTCGTTATGAATAACCACAATCATTTCTCTTTTTGCATATGTGGTTCAACGCGTTCAAACATTACTAAAACTATATCCTTAGTAATGTAAGAACCTAAATCTAATCTACACGATGCCTTAATATCGCACTATTTACTAAAACAATATACCTATATGTGGGAGATATATCCCTCTGCGGGCGGTCTCTCGCCGAACGGAACGGTAATAGATGAGGGCTATCCATATAAGCCGCGTTCAGTCGTTTTGATACTTGTCAGTAGGAAAATAGATCTTATTCGTATACGTAATTGGATACGTATGGTGCAATCATTATAATGATAGACAATCTTGAAGATGAACATCGAAATGTTATAAATGATATAGAAAATTTGTTTGTTACATTCCCACTATGGCGGAATGAGTAACATTGTACCTTTGTTAATTAAAGACGATTTAACTGACTCAACTGTTGGTTGCTACGTTGGTTCGTGTCATTAGTTCGTTTCTCATCTAGAAGAAATTATTTTTATATTGAGTGAACAATTAATTTTTCTGTCTGGGTGCTACACTTATCTGATTACCACGGTTGATTACCGCAGCTTAATATTTTCTAGTTTGGGTTTACATCTCCGTGTTTGAATTGTGTAAAAATAATTTGGTGTTCAAGATCATTAATCAAATTTTAATTTCAGAGTATCGTTTCATTTACTTCATACGAGACATCTCAGTCTTTGGAAAGCAGTTGGGATGAGCTCTTTGCCTAGCAATTGACTTTAATGTGAGACATTTTATATAAAACGTACTGAAGCATACGTTCACTGTACACGAGCGCGATGATTCTAACACTACGTAACAACCATCCGGCAGATTCCAGTATGGGACACTTGGAAACCAAATATTGCCTAGGAAACTCCACAATAAAAAAATATATAACAAAAGAGGTCAAATTGTATTCTTCTACTAAAAGACCACTAGATAATTTAAATGGTCGTAAACAGTAATCTAAAAAGCAGCCAGACACTTTGATGTCGTAATTAAAACATTCCACTTACTTATAGAACCATTTTATATAATATATTATATACAAGTTTACACCAATTAATTCTTCTGAACTACTTATTGAGGCGAAGTTTTAATTTAAAACTGCGCAAAGGCAAACTGTGCAGACGTTCCGTCAACTTGATAGTTAATTAAAACAAAGTTTTAGTGACATTTTTCTTTTATCTTTTTCATCTTCGGTGGGACATCGCGTACATAATGTCGGGAATTAAATTTACATACCGCTTGATGGAAACTGACCTTAATAGAGAATGTCGTTGTAGTAATTTAAAGAGACGTTTTTTTTGCTGAGGAGTGTAGTCTAATTCGTTATGTATGTAAACGGGTATAGAAAGAGAAAGAAAATGTATTGTTGCAGTATCAATAGTATTTGAACATCAGCAAGCTTCAAATGGTTATGATGAGGTATAAACTTATGTCTTACACTTAAAACAATAGTTACGACCTGCAACAATGCATTTCCACTACACAGAATGCTATGCAGTAACTTAGGACAATAATACAGCGATGGTTTTCAGCAATAAAGCCCAGACAATCTATGAATTACGAGCCAAAAATACATGCCAAATTTAAGCTTGGTGTACCCCATAGTTTTGCTGACTGCTTGTTTCTGTCAGTCATTCAATAAAGCAAGATTTTTTTACGCAAAAGAAGAACGATGAGTTCTTCTTCTACGTCGCAGTGATCTTAAGATATGATAGTTACGGGACTGAAGAGTGGTAGGATTGCTACTTTTTGCCGTGATAACCGACTACCACGAGGACGGGACCGCGGCCGAAGTCTAGACACATATTTTGAACCGTAGTAGAAGCTAGTACCTTTCTTTGAATAGTTTATATACTATGTTATCAAGCAGTGTGATGAATGAATAGGGAGTGAATATTCAGATGACGTCTGATAGGAGAGAATGGAAGCGAAAGACATTCTGCGCCGACCCCAAGTAATATGGGAATAGGGCAGGCAAAATAAGAAGAAGTTATCAAGCAGTGGAGTCGGAGGATTCACCCCTAGGTTGAGGATGAATCCTCCAATTACTCTACTCACTGAAACCTCCGCGGTGTCCTTAACGTCTCGTGTAGTTCCCCTAGGAACACCATACCAATTCTTCCTTACAACCGCTAATTCTGCTTTTTAAATCAGTATTTCTTTGTCCAACAGATTCAAGGCAAACCAATAATCCAGCAGCGGATCCTACCCAGCCCTGTGGTGTCGATCGACGCGCCGCACCACCACCGGAGTACTCCAGCCCCCGTGGACGAACACAACAACATCATCTTCAGCCCGTGGAAGGCTTTTGGACCCTTCGTTGATACTATACAGGTAAGAAACTAAACTGGCCAAGGTAATATAGAAACACCCAGATCGAAACAAACATCCATGTTCACGCACACATGTTTAACTTGAGCAGGAATCGAACCCGCAACCATCAGTGTGGCATTCGCTTACACTCCCACTACGCCACCGGGTCGCATTTTATTTATTTTTTTATAAACTATACGCCTATATCCCCGAAAAGGTGGGCAGAGGTGTAATAATATACCCACATTTCGCCAAGTTATGAATTTGTAGGCCCCACGTAGTAGGGGGTGAGCCTTTTTCCGTTACCACCCGGTACCAATAAGTACCCACTTATTTTACATAATATAAAGGATGCCCGCGGTTACACCCGCGTTATTTAAGGTTACTGCTCTGTTCCCGTCGCTCATAGCGAGATGTTATATAGCCTATAGCCTTCCTCGATAAATGGGCTATCTAACACTGAAATAATTTTTCTAATCGCACCAGTAGTTCCTGAGATTACCGCATTCAACCAAAAAAAAAAAACAAACAAACTCTTCAGCTTTATGTATTAGTTTAAGATACAGATTTACTAGATTAAAGATGTTATATAACTTGTATCTACTCAGCAATATTGTGTGTACCTAGTAAAATATTTGCTATCAATTAAATATCTTCATGCAAACATTATCTAAATACCAAACTATATTAATAGATCTCCTAAAATATCAAGGCTGCGTATTTTCGTCTTTTAATTATAGATGGCAAATAATTATCAACAGTACTATCTCATTATGAAATTGTTGAAATTCTATCCTATATAATGAGAACCTAGAAATAGAGACGGTCAAAAAGGTCTTTAATTAAGATACTAGAGGTTGCCCGCAGCTACGCCCACAGATTTTACTTTAATTTAGCCGTTTCTGCCAGATCTCGCAGCAATTTCTTCTAAAAAAATTCCTCATGTGTGAAATGTGGGTGTAATATTACTCCTCTGCCAACCCTTTCGGGGATACAGGCGTGAGTCTATAAATAAATATAAAAAATAAATAAATTCCTCCCTCCACCCCTACGATGTCCAAGGAACATACATGCCAAATTTCAATGCTTCTAGCGCCTTTTTTTTGACTCATAATGGAAACCAAACAATTTACGGGCTCACAAAGGCTGGGCCCCTAAAGGGGCTCAGCCTGGGGAGAGTGAGGTGACTCCCCGACGAGAAGCGCCGGGACTACCTACTTAAACCACCATGGTGTTCTTCTATCCGATCCCATTGAATGGCGGGGTCACGGGATCTACGTTAGCATTACTACCGCGACCCCGCCTGAAATGCCTCTTGCGCCTAATAGCCTTGGCTGTACGTCTTTCAGCCAGTCAGTAACGCAAATATTTTATACTATTATACAGAGATAAGATTCATTATCCAGTTTCACCACTACCTTATAAAACCTAGTTAAATTTTTTGGTTGATAAATCCATACAAACTTTCTCTAATTTTGTTTTTTTTTATTGCTGCCGATCAAAGTGACTCCATGCTGCCTAATGTTAAGCAGTCAGTGAAGTCCTATAGTGATGGCCATCATCCCAGCAGCCAGCATGGCATTATGGCATGATGGCCCTCACCTTTACGGCCTTGAGCAAAGCTTTTTCATGCCACGCTTAAAGGACCCAGGATCATAAGTGGAGGGAAACACGTGGGCTGGTAAAGAATTCCACATCTTAATGGTACGGCAGAGATAAGGGGCGCCGAACGAGGCGCCGAACCGTTTGGTGCGTGACAGTATCTGTTCTACCGTGTAAGAGTGGCACCTCAACCCAGCACGTGTCGTTCAGGATAGGAAAGGTGAGGGTGGGATTAGTTGAAAGAGCTCTTCGGAGCACTCACCGTGATAAATGCGATAGAAGACAGCCAATGAGGCCACGTCTCTGCGTAATTGCAGTGACTCAAGAGTCTTAGTGGCCTCTGGATCCCCAATGATACGGACAGCACGCCGCTGCAACCTATCGAGGGCGTCCGATAAGTACTGAGCGGAGCCATTCCAAAGGTGAGAGCAGTATTCCACGCAGGAGCAAACCTGGGTCTTGTATAACAGACACAACTGCTCCGGCGTGAAAAACCACCTCACCTTGTTCAGGACTCTGAGTTTCCGAGATGCGGATTTGATGACACCCTCGATGTATTTTTTCTGGTTGAGATTTCTGCGTATGTCCATACCCAGGATGTTGAGGCTTGAATCGGTAGTGGAGTGTCTAGAAGAGAGGGATGGGGAAGGAATGGAGATACCTTAGCTGAGAATGCTTATCTGACAGAGGTGGTAACTGCTTAAGACACATTCACCTTTTCGTCCTAGACTGTTGTCTAGCATTCGTATATTAATTACTCGTGTGGATCCCAAAAGAGTAATTAAAAGCGAAATGTATTCATTTACTAAACTGACAGTCTTATAATAGCGTAATAAGTTTCAAATTTCAAATTACGCTATATCAAAATTACATTTAAAGAGATATAATATGATGGAGACGTACTTTATTAATGAAGAGATTAGGCCACCCGCACATTGGGCGTGCGCGTTCCGTGCCGTGCGTTATGCGTTTGCTCTGTGGTACAAGGTAAACGCTGGGCGCACATCGAACCCACGCTGAAGGCACGCGGAGTGTAGGAGGTACTCGAGGAACGTACGTGAATGTGAGACACACGGTCTTTGGCTTATCTTAAGCACCTTAGTTGCTGTCAAGCCATTCTTCTCTGTTCTAAGTAAGCTTTTAGACTTTACTAATCTTGTAGTACCCCAGTTTAACTTTCATTTTACCGAGTACCATCGTTTTGGTTTTGGTTCAGTGCTTCTGCCGTCAAAGTGTAACAGAGGGACATGTTGCTTCCATTATTAAAATTGTAGCGCTAGTGATGTATATATCATCAGGTAAGCCATTTACCGTACAATGGCAAAGACAATCAACACTAGCATCATCTAACGATCACCGATGGAACTATTCTGATTGCTCTATGGATCACGCAATTGCTTCATAATTATAAATGTTCTCTCTGAGAGACCGCAGTGCAATAATGATCGTCTAGCCTAGTAAGAAAACTCTCGCTCTCGTTGTAGGAATACCACCCTTTCTTTCCACCATACTAATCGAATATGAAGTGTGGTTTAAAAAAAGATAACATGGAGACACTTTTCTTCTTTGCAGTAAATATCATTTTGACAGTATTTATTCATTCATTTTTTATCAGTTTGTTTACGTCACATCTCATTGCACCGTGACGCGTCCTTTTCCATCGGTTGCGTAGGACACTAGGTCACGTAGAATATTGGGTCAAAACTTAACTGTCACCATGCGGTGCTAGTTTTCCATCGCTTGCGTAGGTCATTCGGTTAAGTAGGATATTAGGTCAGAACTGTCACCATGCAGCGCCAGTACCGTAACGAGGCTTTTATACGCCTAGTGCGAGATTCAATACGGCACCTTTGAAAAAAATCAAACTGAATCTTTATATGTGATTAGACTTCGCCATCGTCTTCATCCACGTGGGACGTATTACCCCTCTAAGGCAGCGGCGAGCGTTTTCGATGTACATGGCGCGTTTACTGTGACGCAGCGCGCGGCCGCATCAGAGTAAACGCGCCATGTACATCGCGCCTGCCGCGCCGCTCGACGCTTACACCGATCTCACGACCAGGCCGTTACACTTCTCAAAGAACATATATGCTTTTCTTCTTCTGGCGCCCAGTAGTTTCGGCTCAGTCAGTAAGTCACTAAGTAAGGGAGCATACGTTACACACGTTTTCTATAATTTATATTGATATATTAAGATACTTTTCTGCTTCTCTAGTTTCTGCTGTGTGTGGCTGAGTACCAGCAGCACCTATTTACAGCACTACCCAACCCTAGCGACTAGGGTTGTTACTCGTGCCAAATACAACGATCCGTCCATTTTAATTCAATGTCCTCCTAATACTTTAATCCAACTTGTTATTATTACCGATAGTGTTTAAATCCTGCCCACGATTTTCGGATTAGTGCTTGGATTATTTTAATCCTAATCTATATGCCAAAAGGCTTCGTTTTCAATGACCTTGAATATTTATCAATAAGACCTAAAACAACCGGAATTTTAAGTACTACGGCTTGAAGACCGAGTTCAATTAAGTGAAAATATTGCGAAGAATTACGGTTGACAGATATAGACCTTAAATATAATAAAAAAAACATAAATATTAAACATAGAAACACCCAGAGCAAGACAAACATCCATGTTCACGCTCACAAATGTTTAACTTGAGCTGTATTCAAACCCGCGGCCTTCAGCGTGGCAGTCGTTTTCACTCCCACTACGCCACCGGGTCGCTTTTTTTATTTATTTTTTATAAACTCTACGCCTGTATCCCTGAAGAGTTATGCATAGGTTTAATAATTAATAATACACCCACATTTCGCCATGTTATTAATTTGTAGGCCCCACGTGGTAGGGGGCGAGCCTCAGATCAGTAAAGTAAGGAGATATGCCCCGGCCTAGAGAACCAGTGTCGCCAATTCTTTTACACCCACACACCGGCGCTCTATAAACGCTTCGCTTCATATACGCACACAACTTTAGCGGCGCTTCCATTCGCCACTCACACAAGTAAATTCACGCTTCACAAGAAACATCGCCTATGTCTTGTACGTGCGCATGAAAAAGATAGCATTTCACTCACACATTGACAAATGCAATAACATTTACACGATTACACTGGGGGTTGACTCTATCAATATAAAATATCGGTAATAAAAGCTCGTTGATATTTTTTTGTATAAATGTATTGTCTGGCTAGTTAGGCTATTAGTTAGTGACGCTGACTGCTGACCCTGGGGTCGTGGATTCAATGCCCATCTAGGACACATTTTAATATACTATGATGAGCTCAATGATTTGTTCCGTGTTTGGGTATAATTTATGTATAATGTGTTTTTATTTTAAAATATTATTATACTAATATTATAAATGTGAGAGTACGGATGTTTAGATGTTTGAATTTCAATCACGCAAAAACGGCTGAACGGATTTGGATGAAATTTGGTACACAGATAGTTTATTACTTGGATTGACATATAGGATACTTTTTATTAACAATCCACGCCAGCGGAGCCGCGGGTGGTAGCTAGTAATACATAAGCTGACGCCTGTTTGAAGGGGTAGAGGCAGAGGCATTTTAAACGCCCACTTTTCGCCAATGTTTTGATACCACGTAATAGGTGGCGAGCCTATTGCCGCTAATCGGGATGTTTTATTTGCCAGAGCATCGTCCGTTAATCGGCCGGTGCACCACTTTCAGGTGAGGTTGGCTTGTGACCCTAAGTTCTTGGTGGGAACCCTATGCCTCCAAGATACATGTTGGAAATCAGATGGCCGTGTGTCAGCTGTCTATAGTATTATTTCATTTCATTTAAGTACTAAACACATCTAATAATAATTATATAAAATGAGTGTTTGTTTGTTTGTCATAATTAATTAATCATTTGATAAATGTAATGTATATGTCATTTCTAAATAATATATGTATGTAGGTATATAAAACGAAGTAAGCTTTTATATACCTACGGGTCTGTATATTTTTATAAAGTTTTAGTTGTAACATTATATTAAAATCATCTTTACTGTTTCAACCGCTAGTGTAATCATTATCTGCTTACGAAACAATACCTAGCGCTTCAAAATCAAATAAAATAATTGTTTATAATTATAACTTACATTATTATTTTGCAATGTTTATATCGATAATATGCAAATTTGCTGTTAATCGTGGTACACCACTAATTCGCTCCTTTGGCGAGCGATGCAACCCAACGCTCACAGCGGCAGATGCTACAAATGCCTACAATAGTCAGCGGTATCGATGCGTGTTTATTCCATTGCGCTCTAAATAAGTGTAACATAACAGTTTCACAGTACAACACCATCAATGGAAATAATTATAGTGCAATTTTGTGACGAAGGATTAGTGTTAGTACGTTATCGTTGTAGCGGCGGATTTTATTTGAAATATCTTATTTTATGCAAATTAATAGTAAAATTGTCGTTCTTACATGTGGTATGTGATTCCATTCTTCGCATAGGTTTGAATTTTGCTCGTATTTTGACACGTAACCACTGCACAGCTAGGCATATTGAAAAAAATTGAGTAAGTTTTGGGTGCGCATTCAAATAGCAACTGATCGCGTCATACGGGTGCGCGACTGCGAGTATGCGACGTAGAGCATACTGCGTTCGCACGCGCCGAGCGTTCATTACATATCTATTACTTCTCTGATCTGAGGGGCGAGCATATTGAACCACCCGGTACCAATAAGTACCCACTTATTTTATACTAGCTGTTGCCCGCGGTTTTAGCCGCATCCTGACGGAACTTTTTCGCGCACCCGGTTAATTTATAGCCTTAGTTACTCCTTGGCACATCAGCTATACGCCAGTGAAGGTCCCGTCCGAATCGGTCCAGCCGTTCCAGAGATTAGCGAGAACAAACAGACAGGCAGACAGGCAAAAATTCTAAAAATTGTCATTTCGGTATATGTACCGTATATAAATCCATATGCATTTAGTAAAAAGCGGTTATTTTATTATTACAAACAGACACTTCAATTTTATTTATATGTATAGATAACATTCAGATTTATTAGATTAAAGATGTAATATAATTTGTATCTACTCAGCAATATTGTGTGTACCTAGTAAAATATTTGCTATCAATTAAATATCTTCATGCAAACATTATCTAAATACCAAACTATATTAATAGATCTCCTAAAAGATTAAGGCTGCGTATTTTCGTCTTTTATTTATAGACGGCAAATAATTATCAACAGTACTATCTCATTATGAAATTGTTGAAATTCTATCCTATATAATGAGAACCTAGAAATAGAGACGGTCAAAAAGGTCTTTAATTAAGATACTAGAGGTTGCCCGCAGCTACGCCCACAGATTTTACTTTAATTTAGCCGTTTCTGCCAGATCTCGCAGCAATTGCTGCGAGATATATGTATGTATCTTCTAAAAAAAATCCTCATGTGTGAAATGTGGGTGTAATATTACTCCTCTGCCAACCCTTTCGGGGAAACAGGCGTGAGTCTATAAATAAATATAAAAAATAAATAAATTCCTCCCTACACCCCTACTGATGTCCAAGGAACATACATGCCAAATTTCAATGCTTCTAGCGCCTTTTTTTTGACTCATGATGGAAACCAAATAATTTACGGGCTCACAAAGGCTGGGGCTCAGCCTGGGGAGAGTGAGGTGACTCCCCGACGAGAAGCGCCGGGACTACCTACTTAAACCACCATGGTGTTCTTCTATCCGATCCCATTGAATGGCGGGGTCACGGGATCTACGTTAGCATTACTACCGCGACCCCGCCTGAAATGCTTCTGGCGCCTAATAGCCTTGGCTGTACGTCTTTCAGCCAGTCAGTAACGCAAATATTGTATACTATTATACAGAGATAAGATTAATTATCCAGTTTCACCACTACCTTATAAAACCTAGTTAAATTATTTGGTTGATAAATCCATACAAATTTTCTCTAATTTTGTTTTTTTTTTATTGCTGCCGATCAAAGTGACTCCATGCTGCCTAATGTTAAGCAGTCAGTGAAGTCCTATAGTGATGGCCATCATTCCAGCAGCCAGCATGGCATTATGGCATGATGGCCCTCACCTTTACGGCCTTGAGCAAAGCTTTTTCATGCCCCGCTTAAAGGACCCAGGATCATAAGTGGAGGGAAACACGTGGGCTGGTAAAGAATTCCACATCTTAATGGTACGGCAGAGATAAGAGGCGCCGAACCGTTTGGTGCGTGACAGTATCTGTTCTACCGTGTAAGAGTGGCACCTCAACCTAGCACGTGTCGTTCAGGATAGGAAAGGTGAGGGTGGGATTAGTTGAAAGAGCTCTTCGGAGCACTCACCGTGATAAATGCGATAGAAGACAGCCAATGAGGCCACGTCTCTGCGTAATTGCAGTGACTCAAGAGCCTTAGTGGCCTCTGGATCCCCAATGATACGGACAGCACGCCGCTGCAACCTATCGAGGGCGTCCGATAAGAACTGAGCGGAGCCATTCCAAAGGTGAGAGCAGTATTCCACGCAGGAGCAAACCTGGGTCTTGTATAACAGACACAACTGCTCCGGCGTGAAAAACCACCTCACCTTGTTCAGGACTCTGAGTTTCCGAGATGCGAATTTGATGACACCCTCGATGTATTTTTTCTGGTTGAGATTTCTGCGTATGTCCATACCCAGGATGTTGAGGCTTGAATCGGTAGTGGAGTGTCTAGAAGAGAGGGATGGAGAAGGAATGGAGATACCTTAGCTGAGAATGCTTATCTGACAGAGGTGGTAACTGCTTAAGACACATTCACCTTTTCGTCCTAGACTGTTGTCTAGCATTCGTATATTAATTACTCGTGTGGATCCCAAAAGAGTAATTAAAAGCGAAATGTATTCATTTACTAAACTGACAGTCTTATAATAGCGTAATAAGTTTCAAATTTCAAATTACGCTATATCAAAATTACATTTAAAGAGATATAATATGATGGAGACGTACTTTATTATAGTATTTTCGCTGTCTAATGATATGCATGATAGTTCATGACCGACAATTACAGTGATGTAACCTAAGGAAATTTAATCGATTATTTATAAATATCGAATTAATTGGCAAACAACATGGAATCGTACGTAGTTACCGATTTTACATCTTCGAAATATAATTCATTTAAAAAGTGTTTTTGCAAATATATTCACAAATAAAACGCAGTAATTTTAAAATATATTTTTTTACAAGCTGGTACCCGCGGCTTCGCACGCGGAAAAAAGTAACGTTTTAGAAAGTTCTCTGCCAAATCTCATCTTTATACAGCCGGCGGTATTCCAGATTTCAATATGACTGACCCTTTGCTTTTATATTTATAAATAATTATACAAAAATTAGTGTCATAACAACAGCGCTACCTACCGAGTCAAATTGTAGCCTATATGTAGCGCAATAAAATCCTGTATCTTCCAGTTAAAGTCTCATTTGAATCGGTTCAGCCATTCCAGAGATTACCCCAAACAAACAGAAAGACAGACAGACAGACAGACAAAAATGTTAAAAAGGGTTGTTTTGGACTTAGAATCGTGTAACTTACTATATGCACTTGAAAAAACATCGTTATTTTGAAATCACAGACAGACACTTCAATTTTATTTATATGTATAGATTATTAGTCACTGTCACTCGAACTAAAACCTCATATCTGAATCTTCTCCAACAGAGATAATTATTTGCTGATCTCAAATTCGGTCGAGGTGGACAGATTTATCACAGTCTGTAAATATTGTTGGATTGGGTTTCGAAACGAGTCGCCCGAACTTGAAGGTATTGGAGTTAGTCTTAAGGCGAGGTTGCAGTACAGTGCGTAGCTCGACCTCACCCCCCGCAAAAACAAAAACACGGCGGTGGCGTCAGCGAGTGAGCGGGGGGAAGGGAGGGGGGGTTTCGTGTGTGCGTGTGCCACAGCGCAGAATAAAAAAACCGTAGATGAGTTATGCGAACTTCAAAAGTGGCACATTAAAAACTGACAAATTCATGACAAACATTTTTTTTCTAAATGGCTCATTTGGCTTTAGTCGCGTTCGCGCTGCGGTCGGAAGCGCTCGCTCTTTTACTCGCGTGTGTGTACGTTACATTTGAAAATGCCGTCGTGTGTAATGAGATTTTGCTAAAGTAGTTAAACTATAGTAGGAAAATGACTAAGAGTTATGGAATCACTTCTCATTCATGAGTATTACAATATTACAACGTTTTATTTACAATTTATAATAAATTCAGTACCACAAATAATAGAGTGAATAAAAAAATTGGCATTTAGCGAGAGTAAAAGAGAAGCAGTATTGTGCGTGTTCAAAGACTAAAAAACAAAGTATCCAGATGGGACATTCGTAATAATAAAATACTGGTGTGTGTTTTTGTCAAGTAATAAAAGTGATTTGAGGCTGAATCAACACAATGTATTATTAATATAGAAATACAAAATCATACGTAAGTTACAAATATTGACGGATGATCAAAGTCCATTCACTTGTTCTTGTTTTTCTCCTTTTAGTATTAAACAACTAAGTAGAATGTACTGCACAGTTTTCGCTGCTGACCCACCGTACCCCTGGGGGTATGGTGGGTCTTTCAAAGCTTAACCGTACTCCCAGATAATATTGTTGTGTAATTAGTTTATTAATTTCAGTTCGTTAATTTCAAGTTCTACTATTTTGTGGGATCATTCCCAGTATAGTAGTAGTATTGAACAATTCTATTATAGAACTGTCCTAATTCTATTAGCACAACTTGATGAGGAGAACAGAACTACTGGGATAAGTAATAGGAAATGTCCCAGTCTAGTTCTATGTATGTTTTTACAATGGTATTCAATAGAACTACTGGGAATGATCCGTAGTGTCACGTCATCGTGCTCATATATCCGAATAAATATGTTTTGTAGACGTTGATTTGTTTAATGTGTAAAACAAATGAACGTCTACAAAACAAATGAACGCCTACAAAACAAATGAACGTCTACAAAACAAATGACTTACAGAAAGTGATCAGCTATCGATAGTGATTGCAGAAAACAGAAGCATGCGATTTTCAACCTAATTGACATTAGTCAGTATTTATAATTTTATTACCCTAATATTGCCAGAAAGCGGGAAAAAACAAAAAAAAAGTTTGTCATGAATTGTCAATAAGGTCGAAAATCGCATGCACCTGTTTTTTGCAATCACTATCGATAGCTGATTACTTTCTGGTAGTAATTTGTTTTGTAGACGTTCATTTGTTTTGTAGACGTTCATTTGTTTTGTAGACGTTCAATTGTTTTGTAGACGTTCATTCGTTTAAAACATTTTTATAAATACATATTTATTCGGATTTGTGAGCGTGATGTTGTGACACTACCCTTGTAAAACATACATAGAACTAGTGGTAAATTTCCTATAACTGTTTCCCATTAGTTCTATTCTTCTCATCAAGTTGTGCTAATAGAACTAGTGGGAATAAAAGTATCACTAGTTCTATGATAGAACCGTTCAGTAGAACTAGTGGGAATGATTCGACAGCGCAAGGATGATGATGATGACGGGTCTTCAACAGTACCACAGATTATACCTATAATATACAAAGCATTATAACCATTAGCAGTAATACCTAAACGTTTTATTCTCTAATTTCTTAAATCTCCTTGTTGCACTATATCATCGTACTAGCGCTTGGCTTCGCTTGTCTAAAAATACAAAAACGTAAGTAGTAAGTCATTATCATACGAGAGATAACACTGTTCAGTTTAATGTCCACGTAGCACGTTGGTATAACACTACGAGCATTTCAGCCAGGAGTACGGTTAAGCTTTAAAAGACCCACCATACCCCCAGGGGTATTGCCAGGGCTACGGTGGGTCCGCAGCGCACAGTTTTTATATTAACGTACTGTTTTAGGTTTCCATTGACTGAAATGTACTTTTTTAATAAATGTTATAAATAAATCACATCGACTTTTTATTTCCCTACCTTAAATGAATTAATCAAATTTACTTTGAGGCGAATTGAATTTACTCAAGACAGACAAAGTGATCATGTCGCATCTGAGTCAAATTATTGTTTGTGAAACGGTCAGCATGATGTCACAATGCGCTTCGGTCCAGAGAGTATGATATGTTTATCTCTATTTCGCGCTTGCGATTAGATGTGCTATCTCACTTACACTTATTATCTAATTCTTAGTGTGTCGTTTTGACATATTTATATTAGTGTGCGTACGCTTTTCGCGATGCGTGCCACTCGTAAGCTCCGTCATGTTACCTTGTCAGTAACCTGTCTACGGTTTCTTACTAGTATGTCTATGGTTAGAACGATTGAGTTTGGAATACGAATTACTTTGTACTTTTGCGAAAACGTACATGCGGGGGTGGAGGGGGATTTTGCGGAGCAACGACGTACGTCCGCCCTCAATCACGCCTAGACAGGCACTGATGAACGGCCGGCGAGCGATATAATGCCAACATTTTGACTATTTTTTTTCTTGGAGAAAAATGATAACGAAATTACGAAATCTGTTATTACCATTTATTTAAAAATAAAGAGCTGTTTCTATTGATAATACTTTCATATAAATTCATTATGGAATCTCTAAGCAGTACACGTTACAATTGTGATTTAGTGCCATGTTTGACATTTTTTTTTATCGAACCAATCATTCCAAATCGTGTTTCTATCTTTACGATTTACTAGAAGATATGTTCAACTTTTATACTTTAATTTTTATTCATTAAAAATATCATAGTTCATGGGACTTTCAGACGTTCAAAAATCTTAAAAAGTACTGCAACCTCGCCTTAATCCCCTAAAAGTAATTTTGGCTGCCGGAGTTGCGACTTAATATTTTTAAACAACTTCCAACAATTCTTCATTCAAATATGCAAAATGGAACGTAATTTTAGGTTTTATGTGAAAGTAACTAAATAGGTGTGTTCGGTTCTCTTTTGACCCTTAATTCCACTAGTTTAATAAAGTGAGGTTGACTGTGCATTTGTGCAACCTCACTTTTTTAAACTAGTGGAATCAATAAAAGCGATATTTAGGTTTTATGTGAAAAATTGTGATACGAAACGCAACCGCCATCTTGTGTGAAAGATATTGACAGGTAACGTCAAATTTGTGCGTCATTGCCCTCATTGCTTTCGAGTACTTAGGGTTCTGTAATAAGTAACTAAATAGGTTATAGAAGGTTCTCTTTTGACCCTTAATCCGAAGTAGGAGCCCTGCGAAGCAGGGCTCCGTCAACCTTGGTTTATTAAACTATGTGTGAATAATGTGGAAGTTGGCAGTGCTATACACACCGATGTTTGGAGATTATTTTTTTCAGAGGAAACCAAGTATTTCCGGCAAGTGAAAATGCTGAGGGGGGTTGCGAGACCTACCCCCCTCCCCTTCCAATCACTCACAACCCCTAAAAACGGCGACGTATTTCGAAACCTTCACCATATTCTCGATTGTGTTATTTCTACGACTGATTAATTTTATCAATGTAGGGATTTCATATTGCCACCACATCGGAACTATCTATGTCAGTTATTGAAGCTTTACGCCCACGTTTCTTCGGAGTGGACAGGTTCTTGTCTTCAAAACTAGTTTCTCCAATTTTTTCATTGGATATTCGAGAAACTGAAGCCTTGCCGATGTCCAGAGCAGAGCTGCCGCAACTCTGTAATCAACACTGTCGATCGGTATTACCGAGCCCCCGTTTGCACGCTCTCGTTCAAAGAAGGCCCTCAAACGAAGCACTAACTCACGGCTTTGAGAGTTTAAAACTATCTTTTTTGTTATTTTTGGCATTGTACCTACCAAATAAAACACAACAAAAAAAAATAACACGCCAAACAGGCAGAATCACAAACCGCATACAAGGCGCTCGTACTGACGTATTCGATCACAAGATGGTCGCTCCTATTCATCGATTTCATGCCGATTCAATGGTGTCAATCCCTACTGACAGAGGGTTCGTTTCATGCATCTGACATTTTGAGGATTATATTTTATTGTATTTTAATAATTTATTTACAGTTAATAATAATAATAAAAATAGAGAGAGACATA
Source organism: Euclidia mi (assembly GCA_944739405.2). NCBI lineage: Eukaryota > Metazoa > Arthropoda > Insecta > Lepidoptera > Erebidae > Euclidia > Euclidia mi. The sequence continues at coordinate 7,153,251 of OX123188.2, read as the reverse complement.
CTAGTATCAATTTACTTTGTAATTTTTAATAGATATTTTTTTTAATAATTGTTTTCTTTTGCCAAGTTAATTTCATAAGTTGAAAGTAGTATGCGTGATACGTAAAATGAGAACCTTCATGCATATCATCATACAGCGAAAATACTATAATGAAGAGATTAGGCCACCCGCACATTGGGCGTGCCGTGCGTTATGCGTTTGCTCTGTGGTACAAGGTAAACGCTGGGCGCACATCGAACCCACGCTGAAGGCACGCGGAGTGTAGGAGGTACTCGAGGAACGTACGTGAATGTGAGACACACGGTCTTTGGCTTATCTTAAGCACCTTAGTTGCTGTCAAGCCATTCTTCTCTGTTCTAAGTAAGCTTTTAGACTTTACTAATCTTGTAGTACCCCAGTTTAACTTTCATTTTACCGAGTACCATCGTTTTGGTTTTGGTTCAGTGCTTCTGCCGTCAAAGTGTAACAGAGGGACATGTTGCTTCCATTATTAAAATTGTAGCGCTAGTGATCATCATCAGGTAAGCCATTTACCGTACAATGGCAAAGACAATCAACACTAGCATCATCTAACGATCACCGATGGAACTATTCTGATTGCTCTATGGATCACGCAATTGCTTCATAATTATAAATGTTCTCTCTGAGAGACCGCAGTGCAATAATGATCGCGTAGCCTAGTAAGAAAACTCTCGCTCTCGTTGTAGGAATACCACCCTTTCTTTCCACCATACTAATCGAATATGAAGTGTGGTTTAAAAAAAGATAACATGGAGACACTTTTCTTCTTTGCAGTAAATATCATTTTGACAGTATTTATTCATTCATTTTTTATCAGTTTGTTTACGTCACATCTCATTGCACCGTGACGCGTCCTTTTCCATCGGTTGCGTAGGACACTAGGTCACGTAGAATATTGGGTCAAAACTTAACTGTCACCATGCGGTGCTAGTTTTCCATCGCTTGCGTAGGTCATTCGGTTAAGTAGGATATTAGGTCAGAACTGTCACCATGCAGCGCCAGTACCGTAACGAGGCTTTTATACGCCTAGTGCGAGATTCAATACGGCACCTTTGAAAAAAATCAAACTGAATCTTTATATGTGATTAGACTTCGCCATCGTCTTCATCCACGTGGGACGTATTACCCCTCTAAGGCAGCGGCGAGCGTTTTCGATGTACATGGCGCGTTTACTGTGACGCAGCGCGCGGCCGCATCAGAGTAAACGCGCCATGTACATCGCGCCTGCCGCGCCGCTCGACGCTTACACCGATCTCACGACCAGGCCGTTACACTTCTCAAAGAACATATATGCTTTTCTTCTTCTGGCGCCCAGTAGTTTCGGCTCAGTCAGTAAGTCACTAAGTAAGGGAGCATACGTTATACACGTTTTCTATAATTTATATTGATATATTAAGACACTTTTCTGCTTCTCTAGTTTCTGCTGTGTGTGGCTGAGTACCAGCAGCACCTATTTACAGCACTACCCAACCCTAGCGACTAGGGCTGTTACTCGTGCCAAATACAACGATCCGTCCATTTTAATTCAATGTCCTTCTAATACTTTAATCCAACTTGTTATTATTACCGATAGTGTTTAAATCCTGCCCACGATTTTCGGATTAGTGCTTGGATTATTTTAATCCTAATCTATATGCCAAAAGGCTTCGTTTTCAATGACCTTGAATATTTATCAATAAGACCGAAAACAACCGGAATTTTAAGTACTACGGCTTGAAGACCGAGTTCAATTAAGTGAAAATATTGCGAAGAATTACGGTTGACAGATATAGACCTTAAATATAATAAAAAAAACATAAATATTAAACATAGAAACACCCAGAGCAAGACAAACATCCATGTTCACGCTCACAAATGTTTAACTTGAGCTGTATTCAAACCCGCAGCCTTCAGCGTGGCAGTCGTTTTCACTCCCACTACGCCACCGGGTCGCTTTTTTTATTTATTTTTTATAAACTCTACGCCTGTATCCCTGAAGAGTTATGCATAGGTTTGATAATTAATAATACACCCACATTTCGCCATGTTATTAATTTGTAGGCCCCACGTGGTAGGGGGCGAGCATATTGAACCACCCGGTACCAATAAGTACCCACTTATTTTATACTAGCTGTTGCCCGCGGTTTCAGCCGCATCCTGACGGAACTTTTTCGCGCACCCGGTTAATTTATAGCCTTAGTTACTCCTTGGCACATCAGCTACACGCCAGTGAAGGTCCCGTCCGAATCGGTCCAGCCGTTCCAGAGATTAGCGAGAACAAACAGACAGGCAAAAATTCTAAAAATTGTCATTTCGGTATATGTACCGTATATAAATCCATATGCATTTAGTAAAAAGCGGTTATTTTATTATTACAAACAGACACTTCAATTTTATTTATATGTATAGATAACATTCAGATTTATTAGATTAAAGATGTAATATAATTTGTATCTACTCAGCAATATTGTGTGTACCTAGTAAAATATTTGCTATCAATTAAATATCTTCATGCAAACATTATCTAAATACCAAACTATATTAATAGATCTCCTAAAAGATCAAGGCTGCGTATTTTCGTCTTTTATTTATAGACGGCAAATAATTATCAACAGTACTATCTCATTATGAAATTGTTGAAATTCTATCCTATATAATGAGAACCTAGAAATAGAGACGGTCAAAAAGGTCTTTAATTAAGATACTAGAGGTTGCCCGCAGCTACGCCCACAGATTTTACTTTAATTTAGCCGTTTCTGCCAGATCTCGCAGCAATTTCTTCTAAAAAAATTCCTCATGTGTGAAATGTGGGTGTAATATTACTCCTCTGCCAACCCTTTCGGGGAAACAGGCGTGAGTCTATAAATAAATATAAAAAATAGATAAATTCCTCCCTACACCCCTACGATGTCCAAGGAACGTACATGCCAAATTTCAATGCTTCTAGCGCCTTTTTTTTGACTCATGATGGAAACCAAACAATTTACGGGCTCACAAAGGCTGGGCCCCTTAAGGGGCTCAGCCTGGGGAGAGTGAGGTGACTCCCCGACGAGAAGCGCCGGGACTACCTACTTAAACCACCATGGTGTTCTTCTATCCGATCCCATTGAATGGCGGGGTCACGGGATCTACGTTAGCATTACTACCGCGACCCCGCCTGAAATGCTTCTTGCGCCTAAAAGCCTTGGCTGTACGTCTTTCAGCCAGTCAGTAACGCAAATATTGTATACTATTATACAGAGATAAGATTAATTATCCAGTTTCACCACTACCTTATAAAACCTAGTTAAATTATTTGGTTGATAAATCCATACAAACTTTGTCTAATTTTGTTTTTTTTTTTTATTGCTGCCGATCAAAGTGACTCCATGCTGCCTAATGTTAAGCAGTCAGTGAAGTCCTATAGTGATGGCCATCATCCCAGCAGCCAGCATGGCATTATGGCATGATGGCCCTCACCTTTACGGCCTTGAGCAAAGCTTTTTCATGCCCCGCTTAAAGGACCCAGGATCATAAGTGGAGGGAAACACGTGGGCTGGTAAAGAATTCCACATCTTAATGGTACGGCAGAGATAAGGGGCGCCGAACGAGGCGCCGAACCGTTTGGTGCGTGACAGTATCTGTTCTACCGTGTAAGAGTGGCACCTCAACCCAGCACGTGTCGTTCAGGATAGGAAAGGTGAGGGTGGGATTAGTTGAAAGAGCTCTTCGGAGCACTCACCGTGATAAATGCGATAGAAGACAGCCAATGAGGCCACGTCTCTGCGTAATTGCAGTGACTCAAGAGTCTTAGTGGCCTCTGGATCCCCAATGATACGGACAGCACGCCGCTGCAACCTATCGAGGGCGTCCGATAAGAACTGAGCGGAGCCATTCCAAAGGTGAGAGCAGTATTCCACGCAGGAGCAAACCTGGGTCTTGTATAACAGACACAACTGCTCCGGCGTGAAAAACCACCTCACCTTGTTCAGGACTCTGAGTTTCCGAGATGCGGATTTGATGACACCCTCGATGTATTTTTTCTGGTTGAGATTTCTGCGTATGTCCATACCCAGGATGTTGAGGCTTGAATCGGTAGTGGAGTGTCTAGAAGAGAGGGATGGAGAAGGAATGGAGATACCTTAGCTGAGAATGCTTATCTGACAGAGGTGGTAACTGCTTAAGACACATTCACCTTTTCGTCCTAGACTGTTGTCTAGCATTCGTATATTAATTACTCGTGTGGATCCCAAAAGAGTAATTAAAAGCGAAATGTATTCATTTACTAAACTGACAGTCTTATAATAGCGTAATAAGTTTCAAATTTCAAATTACGCTATATCAAAATTACATTTAAAGAGATATAATATGATGGAGACGTACTTTATTAATGAAGAGATTAGGCCACCCGCACATTGGGCGTGCGCGTTCCGTGCCGTGCGTTATGCGTTTGCTCTGTGGTACAAGGTAAAACGCTGGGCGCACATCGAACCCACGCTGAAGGCACGCGGAGTGTAGGAGGTACTCGAGGAACGTACGTGAATGTGAGACACACGGTCTTTGGCTTATCTTAAGCACCTTAGTTGCTGTCAAGCCATTCTTCTCTGTTCTAAGTAAGCTTTTAGACTTTACTAATCTTGTAGTCGCCTAATTTAACTTTCATTTTACCGAGTACCGTCGTTTTGGTTCAATCCTTCTGCCATCAAAGTGTAACAGAAGGACATGCTTCCATTATTAAAATTGTAGCGCTAGCTGTAAGCCATTTACCGTACAATGGCAAAGACAATCAACACTAGCATCATCTGACGACACCGATGGAACTACTCTGATTGATCACGCGATTGCTTCATAATTATAAAAGTTCTCTCTGAGAGACCGCAGTGCAACAGATAGGTATGATCATCTAGCCTTGTAAGAAAACTCTCGCTCTCGTTGGAGGAATACCACCCTTTCCATCCACCATACTAATCGTTAGTGAAGTGTGGTTTAAAAAAAGATAACATGGAGACACTTGTCTTATTTGCCGTAACTTAAGATCAATTTGACAGTATTTATTCATTCATTTTTATAATACGTTTCATACGTTTCATTTATTCATTTTAATAATACGTAAATAAACTGTATTTACGTCACATCTCATTGCACCGTGACGCGTCCTTTTCCATCGCTTGCGTAGGACACTAGGTCACGTAGGGTATTGGGTCAGAACTTACATAACTGTCACCATGCGATGCTAGTTTTCCATTGCTTGCGTAGGTCATTCGGTCAAGTAGGATTTTAGGTCAGAACTGTCACCATGCAGCACCAGTGCCGTAAGTAGGCTTACATACTCCTGGTGCGAGATTCAATACTGCACCTTTGAAAAAAAAACAAACAAAATCTTTATTATGGGATTAGACTTTGCCCGCGCCTTCATCCACGTGGGACGTATTACCCTCTAAAGGAATACTGTTTAAGTTCTCCCTCACGGCCCGGTCATGGCCTACAGCGTCGAGCGGCAGCGGCGAGCGTTTTCGATGTACATGGCGCGTTTACTGTGACACGGCGCGCGGCCGCCTCAGGGTAAACGCGCCATGTACATCGCCCCTGCCGCGCCGCTCGACGCTTACACCGATCTCACGACCAGGCCGTTACACTTCTCAAAGAAAAAATATGCTTTGCATCTTCTGGCGCCCAGTAGTTTCGGCTCAGTCAGTAAGTCACTAAGTAAGGGAGCATACTTTACACACGTTTTCTATAATTTACATTGATATATTAAGACACTTTTCTGCTTCTCTAGGGTCTGTTGTGTGTGGCTGAGTACCAGAAGCACCTATTTACAGCACTACCCAACCCTAGCGACTAGGGTTGTTACTCGTGCCAAATACAGCGATCCGTCCATTTTAATTCAATGTCCTCCTAATACTTTAATCCAACTTGTTATTATTACCGATAGTGTTTAAATCCTGCCCACGATTTTCGGATTAGTGCTTGGATTATTTTAATCCTAATCTATATTCCAAAAGGCTTCGTTTTCAATGACCTTGAATATTTATCAATAAACCTAAAACAACCGGAATTTTAAGTACTACGGCTTGAAGACCGGGTTCAATGAAGTGAAAATGTTGCGAAGAATTACGGTTGACAGATATAGACATTTACTTCGAAAAATAAAATATATAACAGCTAAACAGAGCGAGTCTTATCTATATAATATTGTATATATTATGACTCTATTGGTATGTGCCCGTATTTGTACACTACTCTTTGTTTTTGAAATAGACTGGAGATGTAGAATTAAGATATTTAAATTCAATCAGACTGCCTCCGTGGTCCAGTGGATAGCGTATGCGACTGCTGACCGAAGGTCCCGGGTTCGACTCCCGGATCGGGCAAAAGTGTTACTGGGTTTTTCCAAATGCTCAGTAGCGGCCCGGAGTCTGGTGATGTGCCCGGTAACGGCAATAGGCTCGCCCCCTATTACGTGGGACCTCAAAATTCATGGCAAAATGTGGGTGTAATATTTACACCTCTGTCTACCCCTTCGGGTATACAGGCGTGAGACTATAAATAAAAGAAAATGTAATCTTACTTAAGAATATAAATAGTTTCTCAAGAACGTTATTACAAATGATTGAAAACGCTTTCTATCAAAAATTTCAGATACTACTGTTTAAAAGCTAGTAAATTTCGTAAAAACGGTGCAGTTTTTGCCCCACTTATTAAACTATAGTTTTATAATATTTAATTTTTTGTTTGAAGAGCAGTAGCAAGGTTAACGAAATCATTTTATTATTCTCTTTTTATAATTTTCTTTACTTCTTATTCCATTTGCAAAATATGATTAACATACCTTTCCCTTTCCCACCCATTTTCACATTAGTAAACGTGCAAAGGTTTCAAGGGGTTACACCACAGGGTGTTTTCTGAACAAATATTATTTTCTAATTGGTTTTTGACGTTGATTAATGACGTCGGAGTACCATGCTCCCAATCGTTTCGGTGTCATGAGCATATTCATTATGGAGGCAGCCATGTTTTTGGCAAATGTTCTTGATGCTAACGAAAATAAGTGTCATTCAAAATTGCCGTTACAGGAAACTAGATTTGATTGGAGTGTCAATTAGTAGTTTGCTGTTTCTTTTATAAAAAAGTATGTTAGGTTAGGATTTTAATTTCTGTTCGGTATACTAATTTTGTTTTGAATTGCAATTAAACTGCTATTTATCTCGTTTATTGCGAGTTATGATGGGTGATTAATTATGTTATGTTTAAACCAAAACATGTAGGAATTCTTTTTTTTGCAATTGTACGTCTTTTTTTAAGCAATTTCGACACTTTGGTACACGTTTGGTATGTTTGGTTTTGCAAATGGTAAAAATTATAAACTTACTACTTACTACATTCGGTGATGAAAGTGTGAATGAAAATGGAAAAGCACTGCTTGAGGTTTGTTTGGAGTGGGGCCTTTGTGTGACAAACACCATGTTTGATCACAAAAGGATACATATGTATACGCGTGAGGTGAAAAATGTTAGAAGAAGTATAATTGACTTTGTAATAGTACATGAACGATTGAGAAAGAATGTGTTGGATACAAGGGTGTATCGAGGGATCGGCATCCACACAGACCACTTCTTGGTGTTGAGCCGGATAAGCGGGCTCTTTAAAGGATGTCGACACCGAGAGCATAATGAAAATAGAGTCTTGGAAAGAATAAAAGTAGAAAATCTACAAGAGAAAGATGTGAAAGATGAGCATAAACGAAGATTGATAGCAAGATTTGAGAGGTTCGATGGTATAAATGATATGGATGAATTGTGGCAGTCCTTTAAAGAAGAGGTAGTATGTGTAGCGTCTGAAGTATGTGGTGTGATCAAGAGAAGGAAAATACGAAAAGTTAAGAATACATGGTGGGACAAGGATGTACAATCAGCAGTGTCAGAGAAGAAGAAAGCTTGGTTAGATTGGTTGGCTGTCAGAGCAAATGAAAGAATGGGAAAAGCAACGAGCGAGGACATAGATGAAGCAAGAAAGGAGTTTGTTAGGTAGGTCAAAAAGAATAGTGAAAGAAATTGTTAAAAGTAAAAAAAGAGGAAAAGAAAGATGAGTTCGAAGGCAGATCATCTGACGATTTCCGAGGTCAGACAGGCAGTCGCTCTGTGGAAAAGCTAATATTCAGCCAAATCCGGTTAGACTAGTAAACGGACCCTAGATTGATACTGGGATTACGTTAAGAGAAAGAAGAGTGTGTATTTTAATGTTCATTATCGTTGCTCCTTGTTAACACGAGGTAGCGATTTTTTGTGTTTGATGTATTCACACGTATGTTCCAGTTCACACAGCATATTATATGCTGATCCATCATGCAAGCACAATGCTTAACCAAACACAAGACTGAATCGTAAAGCACTCAGTGTCCGTGTTAAATGAGCTAAGGTTATCAGGAATGCAAGATCTCGTAATCAGTCGGGAAAGCAAGGGTCGGTAGGAGCAGAAAAACCAATAAATTGCACAGTAGGTACGCATCGACGCAATAGCAAACGAAGGACTGCGAAGACTCAAATCGTAAATAACCGACGTCATCATTTGACAGTTTTGACACTTTACTTTGACGTTGAGAGATATGCTTGGAAGATTCTTAGATGAAATAAAATAATTAATATCTTTTTAACCAGATTGCCAATGCCCGTGATAAATATTTTATGTATATAAAAAAAATAAGTTTTTTTTAAATAACAAAATCATTACTATACATTATGGGATGTATTTTCATGTTTGACAGGTCAGATGTGAACATGATTCTATGTGTACCTACATTTAATCTAAACGTGTTTTTTATTTAAACTGGTACTTTTGCGCTCCAATCAATCTGAAATTTTTGTTTGGTGTGTATTTTATTTCGGAATGCAAAAGATTTTGGTATTTTTATCTTTTTGTACCAGCAGAATTAAAAATCTTGGGATTGCGTGTAGGACTCATAAGTCAGCGTAAAATAAACTGCTTTTGGTACAATCGTTTTTTTTTATATTAAAAAAAGCTACCGTCCTAAGAATTAATCCTGTTCACAGGATGGACAAAATTAACACCAAGACTCGAAACAACACTTTATGGGTCACAAAAGATATTTTATTGTGTAAGAATCGAACCCACAGCTCTTTATGTTAAGTATGAATTGTTTGTTGCTTACCAGGAGGGAGAACTTCTGCCAAGTCAAGACACGGTGGTGCTGCCATCGCCGAGACATCACGACAGTTCTGCAGACGAGGATGCCACGGATCCCATGCCTACTGCAGAATCTTCTAATAAGGTATAGTATAAACCGCAAGGCATAGCCCCTGTTAATTCCAATGATATTTAGGTCGAAGAGGAAATTAATAAGATTCATTCGACCTTTGAGTCCGGGCCAGATCTGCCTCCACAACATCATTCCAGCGGAACCTGGGTTGGACCACCGATCATTCTCCGGTATACCAAGTTAGTCCGGTATCCAGTATACCAAGGCATGCTTTCTTTGTACTTTAATTCTCATCAAATCTTTCGGTGTGGCCGAGCCAACTGAATCTGTTTCGGTTTATGATGAAAACTGGAGTTAGAGTTGCCTCATACATTGTTTGGTAAAATATCTCCTGTAACTTAATGTTTTTTTATATTCCTTTATTTTCTACGTAGTACGTAGTACTCTATCATGTTCTGTGCTTGAATGTAGATCTACATAGCTTTCTATCCTAGCGCTTGACAAAGTACGTCTATTTCAGGTGGCTTCAATAAGCCAGCTGTCCTTCATGGTGAGGCCGGACAGCTTCGAGCGAGGCCAGCTGAGGCTGACCTGCATCTCCACTGTGCACTCAGTGTACAGCGAGCAAGCTGAGCTGGTCATCAACGAGGAGCGGCCTCAGATTGCGTCCGTTCTTGGGACGAGGGACGGAGCTGGAGGTAAGATACTTTACGATGACTAATGTGAAACTTGTTTCACCGTTTGTAGAAAGCGGACTGAATGACGGTATTATTTTCCATCTAGACTAGACTAGCTTTACGTTTCCTAGATCAGTTTATTTCAATATTTTCCATTCAATGAAGAAGTTTTATGATGTTGATGTTACTTGATTTTTACGGAATGGAATTGAAATATAAATCACAAGATATAAAGTATACTTAATTTAAGCGATTACCATTAGGTCCAATAAGGTCTCATGATTTAATTGAAATTATTCTAGCAAAATCACAAAGTGACAACATTTTCTTATATGCATATACATAATTCTAATTCTTACTCAATTTTATTTCACACACATTGTTTTTAAGATATTTATTTAGAAGAACGATAAATTTATTAATTAGGCTTATGTCAAATAATTAATATGTATCTTTAAGTTTAATATTTCGGTACATTACACTTTCCAGAATTTACATTTCACTTCCAATTAAAGCATAGCATACCGACCCTATCAGTTTGCCAATAAAGCCAAAATAAATAAAATTAATGCCGTTAATACATCCACGTGAAAAACACTCAGATATAAAAGAATCATCCCTTTTATCGAAACATTTAAAACGTATTTCGACATTAATAATGTCGGATTGAAAGCTTTCAGCAGTCGTTACGGTTCAATAAATACCGTCAGTGTATACCGGAGCCTGCTTGATGAAAATTTACTAGAAAATTACCCCTAACAGTAGCAAACCGAGCCGATATCCCTGAGAAATATTCTTTGAATTTTATAAGTTCGCTTCTGCGGGTTGTGAATCGTGAAGAAATTTTTATTTCTGCTTGTAAACACTATGTTTGAATACGTAGAAGGCAAACCAATCCCACTCTACAATTCAAATATTTGCTGCAGCCGACTTGCACTGCAATTTACTACGAGAAGTTTTCCACAACGGTGCGTCTTAGCAAATATATGAAAAATATAAAAAATACATTGTAAACATAATTATTTGGCTGATACGGTACGCTTTTGAGTATTGGGTGGATCTTAGTATCGATCCAGTAAATGAATTCTTGAGTTTTTCCAATAGTTGAATGCAGTTGAAACGTAGTTATCCAGTTATGACAGTTTAGCTTTGTATCAAAAATGTAAGTGTATTTGATGACATATTGTACAACTTTTAACCGCTGCGTTGCCGTGCTTAATGCGCAGTCATACCACATTTTGTGTGCCCAGACACTGCATATTATCCATACAAATATAATTGTGTTTTTTGATATGGTTGATGATGATGACAATTTTTCTTATTTGTTACATTGTTAATTTGAGACGATGTTTTTACCACCATCGTATTCATTTTACCTCAGCAAAGCATTGTATGCAGCTGGCATGTTGACAATTAATAGTTAGGAATTAAATATAGAAAAGTATTTTAGTATTTTATAATTTAATTAACTTGTACAAGTTTTATTGATTTGCGTTGGATTATTGTTATTTCTGTTCAAACAGCAGGAACTTGAAAAACTAGAAGGACAAAAAGAGAGAGGAACGCCTGTGGAACGATGGATGCACTGTGTGAGAATGGATATGAAGGCGAAAGACGTAAATGATCGAAACACGGGCGACAGATAAGTATGGAAGCAAAGCATATACTGCGCCGAGCGCAAATAAATTGGGACCAGTTCAAGAATAGGTATATTAATAAGATGAAGAATAAATAAGAATTTTATCTGGTTAACATAGTATAGTTTGGAATTAGAGAACCGTGAGTAAATTGCTCTAATATTATGATGACGAGACATGCCATGACCATGGCTAGTGTAACCCATACATTTATGTCTAAGGCAATTGAAGGTATTGCCTGAATTTTTAAATAATACGCAATATAGACTCGCTACGTAAATATTACTTTGTAATTAAACCTTTCAATAACAAATTCCACTATTTCTGTACTACATCAAACTTACAACAAACTAAACAACATTTATCCAATTCAAAATAATTTCAGCAAACAGTATACATCAAATAAGATCCCATATTTCATGCACAAACAGCACCAAATCACCTTTAACCTTCAATACCTCCCAACTACTTCCACCACAGCTGTACTGATCCTTTAAACCCCTGCAATCACTTCCATCCACCGTTTCCAAATAATCAATTTTCTATTTCATGTGTCACATATCCGAAAAAAAGCTTTACAATATATCCACCAAAAATATATGGCAACCGTTCCACAGTCAGTCAAAACATGGATATTGGGACCTCGCAATATGGAGTATTAACTGTGTATGAATGCTTGAATCGACAAATCCTCCTATATAAAGGCAATCACTCAAATATTTGCCAGTGTAGGCTTTTGGCTGTGTTTGTGAACGCCAGTTGCTCCGGTTCGCTAAGCAAAGGTAATGTTTCGAGTTACGTTATACTGTGATGTATGTGTTGCGTACAAACATTATTGACACTGTGAATTAGGTGTATCTGTAGGCCAGTGTTCGTTCTGTTTGTCGTCTACCTTTATGTGTATATTGCTTCGGCTGAAAACATATATGATTTGCAAAAATTAACAGAACATAACTTCACCCCTTTTATCCCCGAAGGAGTAGGCAGAGGTGTATACACACCCACATTTCGCTAGATATGTTTAGGTCCCAATGTAATAGGGGGCGAGCCTATTGCCATCTACCGGGCACATCATTAAGCGAGCGATAATTAACAGTTTTACACACATAACTTCGAAAAGTTAGATCAGTGCCGGGGGTACCTGGGGATCGAACCCGAGACCATCATCTCGACAGTCCGTTACGTACACCACTAGGCTATCGCCGCTTGTTGTAAAAATTAAATAAAGGATAAAAGTCTCCTTCGTCCGGTTACATATTTTTCGGAAAAAAAGAGGACGATCGGCCCACGGATATTCTACCATACTAATTATTCTAGAATTAAATGATGTCTGAAAGGAACAAACATATTCTCACTCTTTATGTTCCTAAGTGTCACTATAGTGACATAATGCTGAACAAGCTTTTAATATACTACTTCTTATCGTGAGCCGTGCAAGTATCTTCAAAATTGTGGTATATTTAGCACAATGAAACACTAATTTTATCGCTTACAATGACCAAGTTCTTGCTAATCCATCGAAACTGTGTTTTTGTTTATTTGTCCTTCTTTCACGTCGCAAAGCAGTAACATTATGGTATGATTTTTATGTGTGGAGATAGGACACTGAGATTTACAAAGAGTACTTTTTATCACGATATCAGACTCCCACGTAGGCGGAACGGTGGGCGAAGTTTAGTCTAAAATACTTGTGTCTTCAAAGATTACCTCAAAACTTGTCTATATCCTACCTAAACATTATAATCCCGTTGTTTATACTGCACCTGTATAAAAGAGGTCGTATTTATGCGCCGTCACGACACCGAAGTTTAACTTGGCTAATGTGTTTAATGTTTCAAACGTTAATGTATATTTACGCGTGTAGTGGGTCGATGTGGTTCTGCTTATGAATAAGTACGGAATGAGCGGTATCTGAATATGTAATAATCATATTCCTTACATTAACGATTTGAAAAACAGTAAACGTGATACAAAAGAGGTTTTATTGTAATGGCGTCTGTAAGCGTTTACGTGCCCTTAAATACGTATGTAGGGCTTAATTTGATGACCTTTTGATAATTAAATGGGGATCAAATTTGGCAGGAAATTGTCGTTTTATTTCTACGATGTCTAGCTGCAGTTATACGGCCAGTCATAGCTTGGTCCTGGGGCAAATAATTATTGAGAGGCCATAATTAAAAAACTGAAATATGGTAAATTTTATTTGACACTAGAGGATGCCCGCGGTTACACCCGCGTTATTTAAGGCTACTGCTCTGCTCCCGTTGCTCATAGCGTGATGTTATAAGCCTTCCTCGATAAATGGGCTATCTAACACTGAAAGAATTTTTCAAATCAGACCAGTAGTTCCTGTGATTAGCGCGTTCAACCAAACAAACAAATAAAATCTTCAGCTTTATATGTAAGAAGTATAAGATTATACTTGTGCAAAGTTTGATGGTGGTACAAGCGCTATATACAAAAAGCCGAAAATCGAGTTCGAGTGACGTGCCATTGGAGACGCCTATATTCAGCTGTGGACTATGGGAGGCTGATGATGATGATACCAATGTTTTATTCACTCGTATGTTTATTACATTAATTAAATTGTAAACCTACTTTGCTAATATTACAGACTAAAATGGCTTACAACAATATAAATGAAAATTTAATACCATTCTAATAAATTCACTGTAATATAAGTTGCTTGGTATTTCATTTAAATTAATTTTTATTTTTATTATTTCTTCTTCTCATTCAACATTATAATAGTAATGTAATAATAATAATAATATTCTACCACATACACACATCACCATCTAGTCCCAAACTAAGCAGATCTTGTACTATGGGTACTAATAATGGATAAACATACATATATAAATACTATTTTTTGTAAATACATGCATATTATACATAGAAACACCCACCAAGACAAACATCCATGTTCATGCACACAAATGTTTGACTCGAGCGGGAATCGAACCCGCGACCTTCGGCGTACTTCGTATAATGAACGCTATACGAAGCGCGATGTTCCTTTAATTTCTTCCTGGAACCGAAGCGTTTTATACGCGAACCGTGTTTTTCGTATCAAACAGACAGAGGTTAATTAATATTTGGTATTATCGATATTCAAGAGTACTAATAGTACAAAGGAGGAGTAACCGTTTATAAGGTAGGTATCCCTTCGAAACGTGCTCATTTTTTTCGACATTTCATAAAACGGGTCTTAATCGTAAACATTAACTAATTATGGGTATGAACACTCCTGTGTTTTCGACTTTTTGCTCGCTCACTTCAATCCTTCCGCGACCACGACTGTTGTGAACCGGTCGAAACGTCAAATAAGCTGAAGTGTAAGAATGTTAAATAAGTTAACACTGGTAGTAGAGCCTTGCTGATTTCAGCACGAATGTGTCGGCTCGACCGGGGAAGTACTAACCTTTCACAGAAAATCGATGTAAAGTAACAGTACCTAAACTGTTGCGTTTCGTTCGGTAAATGAGAGTGTTGGAGGCCTTATCCTTCTCCCTCATCCAACTCCTTATCCTATCCCTTTCCCCAGCCCCAAGGGGCGGCAACGCACTTGTGACTCCTGTGGAGTTGCTTGTGTCCATGGGCGGCGGTAATTGCTTAGATACCATCAGGCGATCCGTCTGCTCGTTTGCGGCCTATTACTCTATTACTACTCATAAAAAAGTTGATTTATGCTAAAAAGATTAGTTAAATAAACTAGTATGATATTAAGAAATACATAAAGTTAATTTTTCATCTAGCTGGTTTCAATGTTCTGGCTATGCCTACTATCGGATTAGATATGTGTATAAATGGTTATTGGATAAAATAATCCATATTTCAATAAGGAAATTAAAAACTAAGACGTAAATAAATAAGGACGTAGGAAAAAAATAGACAACAAGACACAATCACAACCCAGTAGTATAATTATCGATATACGTAAAACATACGACAAATAAATTGTAACAAACAACCCAGACACAATAAACTTACACAAAGTATCAATAAATAAGAAGCACATAATAAAGCCCCGATTAATAGTGAATACTGCATGAGAACAGATCGCTACAATAGCGATTATCTCCTCCATGTTGGTAGGGTCCCGATTCTGGCGTACAAACACTAAACTTAATTTAGACTAACTTCTTAACAGCCTTCCTAATTCACAATACGAGCAAGAAGATATTTCAGATTTGTCAAGCTAAATTTGCTTAAATTCCAAGGTGTTAAACATTTTTACACATCAATACTATTATATATTTTTTGTTCGCTAGAACTCGAAAATACGTTCAGGACGTACGCTTTCTTGTCACACCTACGTCATCTTTTACAAAAATGTAACGTGCCGTTGGCCCTGAAGTTTAAAATTATTCGATATTATTTTTGTCAAGTTGTTCATAAACATAGTTTTCTAATGTCATTTAATAATAAACAACGACTTAACATAAAACCAGACCCAGGCCTAGATTTTCAGTCTTTAAGACTATCGATCAATGGAAAACGTTTTTAAATTTATTTCAACTCGACATGTCTTTCTACGTATTTCAGAGACATCTATATAAATATTATAAAATTTTAACAGATACTTATAAGATAAAATTACATTTAAAGTTGAAACTATAAATAGAAGCAATTTTAATAATAGACCGTAGTACTATTTCTTTGACAAACTTTGCCTTTCAGTTTGGCGAATAAACAACAGAATTGGTTCTCCACCATCGATAATGACGATAAAGAGGGGTTTAATATGTTGCGTCTAGACGCTGGGGTTCTATTCTCAGTATCAATAAATGTTCTACGATAAGATACTTGAAGTTCTTGGGGACAAATGTATCAAGCGCCACGTCCTTGTAGGCGTTTTAGTGCTTACAACAAAATGTGTAAATTTTAGGTACGTTATTGTATTCACAAATCGTCATCATCTATCATACCACTTTCTTCTGTCAATAAATAAAGGAGTAAAATAAACATGTGAAACATTTTCAAAGAATGTTCATCACAGCATCTTATACCCTTTCGCAGTCAGGTACTGGACATAGACCTCTTCTGATGTGTGTCACAGTAAGTAAGTAAGTTCGTTAATTTGCATTTGTCGCCTCTTCTGACACATGGAATGAAATGGGATAGTTACAGTTTGTATTATGTCTCCGGAAATGTATGTATCACTAGCTGTCTCCCGCGGTTTCACCCGCGTCCTGAGGGAACTACTTCGCGTTCAGCGAAAACAATGATTGCGATTTGACTTACGCCGTGTATACATCCATATGCATTAAGTGAAAAGCGGTTATGTTAATACTACAAACAGACACTCCAATTTTATTTCTATGTATAGATTTGTAAGTTATGGTGGAATAAATAAACTCATATAACCCCTGAAAACTTTACAAGCTTTCCTTTTGTGCAGTCCTGTAATTAATCAAATACACGTCACCATTTTCCTTTCACACTCAATGCTTGTCTGAATTGAACAAAGTGCATTGAACGCCAGCAAAAACACCTACTTAAGTCACTTTAGTTCTAGCGCACCTATTGATACAAGAGTATTCAAACGAAGTGCAATACACAATACGATTGTACAATTTGTTTTGTTCAGTGTAAATTTCCATGTATTTATCTGTCTATGTGTCTAGACTAGTTTGTCTTAGAAAGTAAAATTAAGTAGAAATATTCTTGATTTTTATCTTTTTTCTAATGTTATGAGACAGATATGTTATCTAACTAGCGTTTTGATAAAACTTAATGTTTGATGAAGATAAATTATGTTTAGGTATTTATCTTCAAAAAGGCTTTAAACATATTTCTCAAAAATATCCATAAACGCTAAATCACTGGATTGCTTTTATTTAAAGTAAGTATGGAGATATTTGAAGCATTAACACTTCAAATCGAAGTTCAATTACTATTAAAAAGCACTTTTCAACACTACTAAAAATCACACCAGTTTTCCCGAATATCAGAAGCAATTACTAAGTAAATAAGTAATCAAACCGTGCGTTAACAAAGTTTGTTGTACGCAAACTATTGCGAACAGCTAAACAATTTAATTAGTGGCGCACTGTGCACCGCAACTTGTCGATGTCACGTATACCTTCGTAATTGTTTACTTTGTATTAACAGGTAAACGGAACGGATTTTTCAATTTTGTTCCGCAGAATTATTCAGTACTTTTACATAAAAAAAACATTTTGAGGGAGCGATAACTTTGGAAAACTTTCGATGAAACGCACTATTTTTTAGCAGGTATCTCATAGTACTTAAATTCAAAGGAAAGTATACAAGTAACAAAAAATACGTAACGATTGCTGTACGACCGTGTCAATAGATTTAAATATATTTTTGTGTATCTTATGTTCAGAGGACATAACATACATCTGTTAAATAGTATTATAAAATTGTATTATATCCTAACACAAACTTCGTACGGTCTGTAAGTGAGTGGTACATGTGAGTGTGTGGTCAACTCTGGTGTAGGAATTTATAGGCCTGGAGGCTTCCGACACGGCCCAACGATTCCTGTGAGTGAGAAAAGAACCGGGACGTTTTTACATGCCTTTTGAAGCACGGTAGCGCTACGATGTAACTGACCCAACAAGCGGTTACCAATTGGTGTCCCCTGTCAACGTAGTTTTTTTTTACCGCTCTGTTATGACAGGCAAGTCAAGACGCGATGTGGGCGCTATGTTCTTCTAATATGTAAGGTACATTATGCACTATATATACTAAAGCGAAAAAAAAGGAAACCAAAATAACGATCTATTAGCCACGTTCAAACAAGATTATGCCTTATTAACCGCAATTCGAAAGCTATTGACGAGAGAGAACGTGTATAGTGCAAAAAAATGTATCACTTCTTACTGCGCATCCACAATTTTAACTGTCGTTTTTCTTTGTAGTCATCTTGTCTGTCTTGGTTGTTGCTCGGTTGTTGTACGATAAATGATATTTGGGCCATCACTCAAACGTATTGTCATACTACTTTGCAACAAATGGTATAGGACACGACTTGCCAAGCAAGATGACCCCGTCTTACCCGACGATCTGTCTTTGGATTAGTAAATTCTATGACTCGATATTTGAAAACAGTTTTATTTAAGATTAAATTATAAGAATTCAATATTTCTTTAGATGTTAAGCTAGATTTAAAAAAAGTTGTATTCTTAGAATCTGGGTTATCATCTAAAGAACGAACTCGAGCAACAAATTGGTCTTAATTTCTTCTTAAAGCTAGAGTACAAATCCTAATCTCAACTAAGAAAAATAAAAATAAAATTCAATTATTCTCAGAAACATTAAAACTTAGTACCTTACAGGGCAGCAAAACTTCGAAGCGAACATAACATTAAATTCCCATTAAAAAAAAGACAAAATACAAAGCAAATCTAATCTCGAACGAAGTAGAAAAACGTGTAAAGCAATGAAATAATTACGTTAAATTTACGATAAAACATTAAAAAAACGAAAACAATAATTAAATATTCATTACGAGGAGTTATCGCGTTTCCTTTCTTTTCGACGGCAAATTCGCGAAAGCCTTGGCACTTTTTTGCTAAGACACGTTGGATTAATGCGGCGTAAGTACAAGTTTATACTATCGATATCGATTTATTTCTTGTTATACTTACAATAAATGGAATCATCTGCCTATGCATTGCATAAGTACGTTTTATATTTGGATTTGACTACTTTAATATAATGTTTTATCGAGGCTTCAGCTTATGTTATATTTACTAGAATCTGAAAATACGATTGCGTATTTTTGTATTAATAATATGTTATAACTTATTTGAGAGACTTAAACCTCTACAGCCCCAAGCTAAAGTGAATAGACTCACAAAAATTCTGTGAATCGAATTAGAAAAAGCTTAAATTCAGAAGGAGACTGCAAAAATTGTAAAGAAATATTTACCGTTGGTAATAAGACCAAGATTATACAAAATTCGTCTACTAGACATACAATTGGACTCTATGCTAATACAGTTAAGCCCTCAGAATATCGTATTACTCTCGGTTAGTCGTTAGTTAGTCTAAGGCATGACTAAGTCACTAGGTGTACAATACCCGATGTCCCAAAATAACTACGAATCTTTTGTGAGTCTTTTGTGTGATATGTATTTTTCAATAAATTTCCGACTCAAGCTGTGCAGAGCTGTACTACCAAATATTTCTAAGGTTATTTCTTTCAAGAGGACAATATTGTATTCAACATTTGGCAAACATATTATTGTCAGATTGGATGTGTTTTACTCGTGGTCAAATCGTATTTTTTTTGTTAAGCTCCTACTTTATTTTTTATTTCTTAATACTATTTTAATTTTATTATAATCAAGTCTGCATGTTAAGATGATAAAGATGCTCTCTATAAACAAGCTGATATACAAATTCCCTTTTTGAAAATATATCGATAATTTAAAACTGCCCTGTCCCATCCCTAGCCAAGACTCCCCATTAACGCTATTACGCTAATGATTCGCCGGAGCAGGACGCCCTTCTAATTACAAAACAAAGGTTTTTAATAAAGATATTTCTTTTAAGCGTCCCATGCCAAATATAGGCCTTGTTTGACTTTTATATTGGTTTTCGGTGCGCGATACGATAATTAGACGCTTTTACAATATATTTTACATACCTTTCTTTTATCCCTGATGTCTGATTGGTGCAAAAAATCATAAACAAAGGAAAATGTTGTTATGCTCTTCCTATACCTTGCCCGTAATATATTAATTTTCGGTTACTTAGTAACATTTGAGCCCGATTCTAATCTGAGTAGAGATCGATCCTAACACGATAATTATGTCATCTACGAGTTTATGTTGTGTGTTTAGGTTTTCCTGTTCATTAGTTAATGTCTGTTGAGAATTGAGATAGTATTCCATGATAGAGAATGTTTTTGTAACAGTTATCAGTAAGACACATAAATATAATATAATCCGCAAAATACATAATATAGTGACGTCAACATAAACGTGAAAACCTTACTTCCGTGCCGGCGATTTACCCTAACCCACTTGACACCCGTGAAAAAATTTTGAAAGCCCACGTTCAACATTACTCATCAAAAGAGAGGCGAACAGAGGCCATGAAAAACGGCCAGCAATAAAAAACCAATTAAAACAGCCATACATATTTAACAGAAACTCGTTCCAAAATTGAACAATTCCAAAGTCAAACGAAAATTCCGCGTAGCCATTAACGCCTGAAAAAAAAATAGTTGCTTAACCCTACGAAAGCGTTCCTCGAAATTTAAAAAAAAAACAATTGCCTCTCACCGCCCATATATTAAGCAGACAATAGTTACAAGAAATATATGAGGCATATTAACAATACACGCAGACATTTTTATACATTTTTGTTCTACAGTGCCGACGCGCTTAAACGGAAGCAATAACCTAACAGCCCGGACGTTTACGCCATTTTACTCATATAAAACGGCAATAATGCCCGTGTTTGCATAGCGAGATATAAAAATGATTCAATTTTTGTTTGCGGGTTTATGTAAAATTGTTATAGCTCATCTGACGGGCTGATTGTCAAAGTGTGCCGTTGGATTGGAGATTTTATTTTAGCTCGAATCATACGTTATTGGGTAAATACGGTGGGTATATACATAAATTCAATTGTGTCACTTTTATTACTGTTTAAATAATTTTATAATTCTTTATTGACTCACGCCTGTATCCCCGAAGGGGTAGGCAGAGGTGTAATATTACACCCACAAATGTGGGTGTTTAAATAATATGGTGTATAAATTAATTTGTTTACCTAAGCTCGGTTTCTTTATAGAACCCTACAAGTGCCATTTAATAGGATCAAGCTGTCTTTTTTATGAAGACAGATTTGGGTGCAAATAAAAGTGTTTTGTACCACTGCTAGGCTTCTTTTCACTACAAGAAGGATAAGTCCACCATGCTGGTCAAGTACTGGTGGGCAGACTTCACATGACTGTCTTTCGAGAACATTATAGAGAACTCTCAGACATGCAGGTTTTCTCACGATGTTTTCTCCTCTTTGACATCTCATCGCCGATGTGCGTTTTATCTTAATGATATATACTGATTTGCCAGCAAAGATTTTGCCTAACACACTGATTAAAATGATAATAAACATGTTATTATACAATAAATTACCAAAATATTACACAAGTATTTGATTAATTATGTGTGCTATCAGAAAATTTAATTATGTACCAGTAAACGTATTCATAAACTTTGTTCAATGATTTATTAGTATGAGTATTTAATACGCGTGTCTCGATTAAATTTCATAATGAAACCAATTATTGATGAAGATTTTACTGAAATTATAAATACCGGTATTTCTTATAAATTATTATCAGCCTGTATCTAAATACGTTTATGAACTGCTAGCAGTTGCATAAATTTACATGATTCTGAATAATTAGTAGATTTTCACGCAAATTTTAGACAACTATTTATCCCTAGGAAAGGAATATTAGAAACTTTTTAGTTGGTATATACGTTAAAGGAAACCCACTGTCTAAATTTAAAATTTCTAGTTCCAAAGTTTATGATACGTATTTAGTGCGATGATGTCAGTCGGAGCAAGAGGTTTTCTTTATTATAATGATGATGGTGATGTAAGTGAACGACTGCTTTTCAGATTTGTAAATAGCTGGACCAGAACAAATTTATGTATTTGCTGACACAGTGTGCTAGATTAAAACAGTATATACATCTTCACAACTAATTGTAAAAACATACATAATTATACATATAAACAAGCGCATCAATATTTGCCTTGAGTGGCAAGCAAAACCGCGACCTTCGGTGTGGCAGTGGGTTACACATACTCGCCCGCTTTGCCACTGGGTCATCAAAATCATCGTTAAATTTGATCAATGCTCATGTTAAAAGCTTTTTATCTGAGCAGCTACTTAAAAGTAACTAAGTTTCATACTGAAATATCTCACAGTAGAGCGTTGCTGATTTCAGCACCCTCTCACAGAAAATCCTCACCCCGCTTCTCCTCCTATCCCTTTTTCTAACCAGAAGGGGCGGCAACGCACCTGCCATTCCTGTGTTGTTGCTTATGTCCATGGGCGGCGGTAATTGCTTACCATCAGGCGATCCGTCCGCTCGTTTGCTGCCTATTACTGTAAACAAAATATTATGATCTCAAAGTCCACATTGCTATAAACAAACAAAATCTTCCTATATTTATTTTATATTCACTCCATCCAGTCTAACCCTTCCGTATCAAATGATTATAATTTAAGCACACAGAACATATTAACTTTATACAAGACGCAAGTCGATCCAAGAATTATATAAAGTTTCTATTTTGCTTTCGAGAGAATTCCACAAACTGTTCTACAATAAATTACCCATTGTTTGAAATTATAGATAGGCTTGAACAGATTAACTTACAAATGGCGTAGATCTAATCTGAGTAAATATTTCTGGAAATACTATAAATACAGCTTAGGCAAATTATTGCTATCTGAAAGTGGCTTACTTGTATTGGGCTTTTTGTTTAAATTGCGAGATCATGCTTCTCCTTTTGGGACAGGCAGAGAGGGTATAGTTATCACTCCCTTCCTAGGCATGCGGCGGGCCACTAAAACCACTGCGGTGACCGTCGACGTCCTGTAGCAGTGAGCCCATGATTTAGCGGTTAACACACTTTGTCGTGACCCCGCTAGGATCGGCCAATCTGCGAGCGGGATCTGGCATTTTCTTTTCGCTACGTTAAAAATAAATTATCACATCTAGCTCTCTTCCTTATTACTTTATACTGCCTTTATACCAACTAGTATTTTTTAAAGAAACAGAACCAGTGTGCAGTAAAAGTTAAGTGTAAAATATGCAGGAATATTGAAACTGACAACGCCTTTTGGTGTACTTTAGTAGCCAATAAATGCACTTAGTACTAAAAGACAAGTATCTGTCTATAACTAAACAAATAAAAAATCTTATAAAAAGAACCTTACAAAGAAGCCTACGCTTGGAATTGATCGTATCTCAAATACTTAAATCTAAAATGTTTCTACCGCCTCGCATCCACGTAAGTAAAGACATAAAAAATAAGTTTTTAACCAAAGTGCTTGCTCGATGCACTCTGAATAATTAATAAAACTCGCATTACCCTTATTTATAACGCTGAATAGTTAGGACTCGTGCTCACTAGGACCATGCTGGAAGTTGTTGATTTAGCTGTAAAAAGTAAAATTCGCTCGAGTTTGCTAGCTTTCTCAGTGAAGACTAAGCCATATAAAATACCAATATTGTACACTGAATATATTTAAATGCACTGCAAAACTGCAACAATATAAGTACTTTCTTTCTTTGTTCGTTCTTCTTCTTCATATCGACTTCAGCTAATTCGTATTAGAGGTCAAACTTGTCCTGGCATCTTTTGCCTATCATTTTGCCATTATTATAAAGAAATGCATTCGGCACTTATTTTAGACCATTTGTCTTTATGTATGTCCCAACTGAGTAAGACATAACCTAGAAAGCTAATACGCTCAGTGAAGTTTCACTTGCGTGGCAGCGTTCTAAATTACTTTTGCAATTTTTGTGATAAAATATCTTGTAGTATTCCTTACTCTATCAATAGAATACTAAGGGTAGTAACCAATGGCCTAACACGGTCGTAAGTGATACAGTGCAGTGGGTTATACCTTTAAAAGTCATGTTCTCTATTGGGTACTCAGTTTTATGCTTGCATAAGACGTTCAAAGATAATGTCTATAAGAACCGTTTTGCATATTTCAGAGGCATTAAGGCAACTTCACAGCATTTACGCTCCGCTATCAGTTTGTTTGTTAATAGTTTTATAAAGGGTTTGTAGCGTACTGCTAATAAAGAGGTTTTAAGATATTTAGCCTGCGAGCGGTAATTATAAATTCATTAGACGTAATATATTACAATGATGAGTGGCAGTGAGTTTAATGAAAAATGAGTTTTATTAACTATTAAGTAGCTTAGTAGGCACATGACTGTGTAAATTTGCTAGAAACTCAGAAAGTTATTTACCAAATTGGCAATGATAAAATTTCCAGGTGACTTTCTTAGATTTAGCATTATTCTTTCAAGGCTGGCCCAAAAACAATCTAATGAATGCAATCATGCCACGTGAGTGACAATCTTTTATTTTATATTCATCGAAGTCCAATACATATTTAAATACAGGCCGTATATATTTTGTGTTGGAATACATCGATAAAACAAGAAAATAAAATATGCTATACATTTAAAAAAGGAATGCAATGAAATATCAGACACTCGTCCGTTCTGTTATGACATAACACAGAGATCACTGCGTTCATGAAATATTTTTGAGACAATGCAGGTGACAACGATGATAAAACTACAAATTGAAAAGTAATATTTTCGCATTGCTGGCCGAAAAAGCAGTGCATAAAAACTTGAATGACGAACAACGCAATTCTTCTCTACCCATCGACCGAAACGCCGTACACAAAAAGTTTTCGTCGCTTTAATCCTCTTAATAAAGTTTATTGAAAAACGAATAAAAGAGTCACAGTAGTGAGGTTTTTATGGCCCTTTGAACAATGCTTTAAGCTTTTAGTATGCCTATCTTCCGTGTTCAGCTTTAATATTGGTGAAATGGTGCGAGTGAAAATACTTCGTGCATTTTTAGTCATTCCACATATAGATGTAAATGTTTTAAGTAATTTGCCAATCAATGTAGGTATTCTCTTCTCTGTTATTTTAAAAATTAGAACATTAATTCAGAATGCTCAATGAGCATGCTTGTACACGTGGCTCTGTCCAGATGAGCTTGTTATCGGGACAAGAGTTAGGCCACGGGCTGCTCTGATGAATGAGAGTACCGGAGTCTCGAATCCCTCTCTACTTTTTTCATAGAGGAAAAAGGAGGTAAAGGGTAGAAGGGGGCAAGTATATCTCTGATCAAGTCTCTGTTTTACTAGAGCTCTATAAATGCATGTCGTATCTTCACTGCCATCACAGAGCGCAGTTGTCAGTTTATCGTAAAGGTGGGCTGTATTCTGTTTTTAACCGACTTTATTTATATTACTACTAGAGGAGGCCAGCAGCTACGCCTGCAATTTTTTTAAAATTTATCCGTTTTGTCCGATCCCGTGGGAATTCCGGGAAATCCCTTCTAGTGCTCCCCTACGGTCCTCAAGGAACATACATGCCAAATTTCAGAATTATTCCATCGAAACTATTGGGCGCAGGAAGTATTTTCCTTAGCTTCGGCTGTAGCGTGTCTGTCAGTCAGTAAGTAACGCAAGGATTTTATATATTAAGGTTATAAATGCAAAAGTTTTATGTGGATGTTCGTTTCTTCAACGTTAAAACGACTAAACGGAATTTTATTAAACTTTTCAGTGACATAGTTTACACATAGCATATGGATTACTTTTGGTCCCGATAACCGACACGTGGCTGCAACCACTGTCATAAGCTGGCAATTTTTTATTTAAAAAAATTCTGAAAAACGCTGTCAAACAATAGCCACTAAATTGTGTGTAGTAATTGTGTGTAGTTGACAATAAAGTGAGTAAACCACTCAACCGCCGCGCAGCCGCAAAACGGTTAATAAATTAGACATAATTCACGTAACTCGTTGTAAACCGCATTCAGTTTGAACAAGTTAGCTAATAGCTATCAAATCGTTTGGTTATGCATAGATTAATTTATTTGACACACACATGGTGTATTGGATTTCAATAACTGCGTTTAGTATTTGGAGTAGGTTCATATTTGCAGCTTTTCATATAGGCTGATATATCGAGCAATTTAAAGAGGTTTTTAATGTGGGTGTAATATTACACCTCTGCCTCCATACAGGCGTGAGTCTATAAATAAACTAAATAAATTTTATTTTGAGCATTCTTAAAAGGTTAATATATTGAACAAAGGCATCAAGGAAGAGGTATAAAAAAAATATGCATCTTTGTAGATTTCAAGGCTCTGACTGGTGTCTGGAGGAGCTGTACCCTTAGGAAATGTTTTGTGGTAGATCGCAATGCAAAATTCTGTCAACAAACAATGCTAAGTTTGTATCTAGGACCTAAAAATATTGCAGGTGCTATGTGTGTAATTTTTCAAATCTAAAAAGAGATTTAGACACGAATCTAAGTCTAGATTTTTTGTCTCG
Organism: Euclidia mi; assembly: GCA_944739405.2. Lineage (NCBI taxonomy): Eukaryota > Metazoa > Arthropoda > Insecta > Lepidoptera > Erebidae > Euclidia > Euclidia mi. Next base: position 7,126,630 of record OX123188.2, on the reverse strand, counting down.
TCTTTACGCGGCAAGTCATAGTATTGGTAAAAAGTCGTAGTTCAAGATGTGACACTCATAAAATAAAATTAACATTTTATTTATAGAATCATTCTATATTTATATCCATCGTCCGGTTTGCAATGCGAGTTCGTTTAACTGTTAAAAAAGGACAATGGAACTCGCGGCTATTTTTTTCTTAAATTAGTTAGTGCCTTTCCACATAACCTTCCTTTAATTCATGTATACATGAATGTGCCATACACTCAGCACACACATACTATAATATACAAACACTATGCAGGTTCTAACATTACCATACTAGGAACGTATCCACAGCGCGATTGATTCCAATATTTGACTTTGTAACTCGACTAATATTATATTGGAATTTAATAGGATTCCGAGAATGGCAGCTAGACAGTTTTAGTGCAGTAAGTATCTGCGGTATGCTACGTAAGTTCGAGTGTGTGAGAATGGAATACGATTACTATTCTGTTATGAGACGGTTATGCAAGCAGATAGATTGAATTGTTCTGAGATAGGTAAACTGAAACTTAATATGGAAAACAAGTACGAGAATGTAAAGCTCAAGCATTGATTTCTCGATAAGCTGGTTTTACAAACTATTTAAAGAAGAAACAGCTATTTAACTTGATGTGTTATATCAAGAAGAGTATGAATCAGGGAGAAGGCATAGTTTAATGGAAGTTAAGGACACCGCGGTGATTTTTAATGCAAATGCCGAAACTTTTTCGAAATTCGCAAATACCCTCTCCACCTGGCTCCAAACACTATTATATTAAGTGGTGAAGGTGGATCTGCTAAGAAGCAAGATGAGTCTCCGCGTCACCAAAAATGAAAAAAAGAAACGGATTTTGATACTTACTAAATCATAGACTGCAGAAAAGCTGATGTGTGTGTGAGGCGAAAGTATTTTATCTTCTATAGTACAAAACAAGATACCAACAGGTAGACTCGGAAATATTATAGTCATCATCATCTCAACCTAAACACGTCCGCTGCTGAATATAGGCCTACCCTAGGTCTTGGATGCAGGTTGCTCGAAATCGGTCTTGGAGCCTACTCCACAAAGACCGATCTCGAGCAACCTGCATCTAAGACCGCCATCAATCCCTAGAGGATAATTGATTCATTATGATCTTCATATATAATTATACTATAGTATACTGGTCTGTGTGGACCTTGGAGGAGGCCTATATCCAGCAGTGGACGTCTCTAGGCTGACATGATGATGATGATACTGACCCATTGCTAGCCACGGGCCCTTTCTCCATATGAAAAGCGTTAGGCCGTGGTCCACCACGCTGGCCAAGTGCAGGTTTACATACTGTATTTTGAGAAGATTACAGAGAACTCATACTTAATTCAGAAAATAATACATTGTAAACACACCATCAAAACAACGGTATGACATACGTAATCATACCCGATGTAAAACAGTTTAACTAACATTGTACAAATCCACTGAGAATTAATTTCCGATGCCGATGATAATGAACGGTCGCTCCAGGTCATTTGCATCGGTATACCGATGTCATTTAGCGTATTGAACGCCCTGTAAGCCAAACAAACCAGCGACACTGGAAAACTAGATACACGATTGTTGGTGAACCCGGGTAAATTGAGAAGAACCGAGTTATTTGAATAGCGATAACAGTTGGTTGTTATGAATTCTAGTTCTCTAGGTCTATTAAGTTTATACTTACTAGATAGAGAACCTCTTCTTACTTAGTGTACCAATGGAATGAAGTAACCAATGGACTCTTTCGTAGAGAGGCCTGCGTACTTGGGTGCTAAATTATCGCGTGTGGCATTAATATCAGAGGCCCAATTCTCCAGTTTCGATCTAATGATGTCAGTGTCATGTTACAAATGGTATCCTCCTAAATTAACTGATACTTGAATGTTATTGGAATTTTATCGTGACTAGATCGTAAATTATGCAATGTTTTAACGTCGAAGTAATAGAAGTCAAATTAGGCGATAGTGACGTTAAATTAGCAGAATACAGATTCTGAGTCGATTCAAAATCTAATCTCATTTGCATTCAAAATATAGTTTTAATGTCGTATAAAATACGAAAGTTGGCCTTCAGGGCACTACCATGCTTCGGAAGGTCATGTAAAGCTGTCGGTCCCGGTTCTTGTCTCAGGATGAGAACCGTTAGACCGTTAGGTATGCTGGAGGCTTTTTGGTGGTCAATTTACTCCAACACAAGAGTTAGCCACTCTCATACAAAAAGAAAGAAATAATAACGCTCAATATTCTATTCAAAGTTTCATTCCAAAGCACTCATTGTATTTTGAGTTACGTCCAAGTTGAGTAAACCAGGGGCAGAGAGAATCGGTTAAAACCGGATATTGCGCATCCATTTTTGTGAAATTCATAGTGACGTATTTACTTTTTGCATGTAAAGTGCGTGATCGATGTCCAATAGCTCAGCTGTACCGGCAATCGGATTTTAATGGTATTTCAGTTTTACGGTGGAACTAAGTAATTGAAGTGAACAGAAATGGTCGAAATGTGAAGCTTTCAGCTTTATGGTGAGGCTTATAATGGAAATGATGCGATATGTTTCATGCATATATTTATTTACACTCAATGTAGGTACCTGAATGGTGGAAATTTGGATTTATACTCTTATGTGCAAGTACTGATAAATTCTGTATATGGCTCAATCCTTGGGGCAAACAAACAAGGGTTTTATATATGTCTTTTTAGTGCCGTTACTAATTTCGAAACAAGTTAAACTTAAATTAATTAATCAGCTGTGTGCATTAATATCTCTAGCAAATAAATTTAATTTAGTTTAATTTTTATTCGAAACTAATAAAACAAAATCTTAGATAACGAGCTTAAAAACTAATCAGGCAGACATGGAAAACAGTTTATATAACTTCACTTATACGTATAACAAATTATTTAGAACATGGAACGGTAGTAAAACTACTTCTTACCATTGTTTCATGAAGGTACTTACTGCTACGTAGATACAATTGAAAAAGCAAATTTAATTTACTAATGTTTCACAAGCCTTTGAAACATTATTCTTGAGGAACAACGTACCGACTTGTTCTGAAGGAGGGAGCCAGTTGCAATGTCATGCAATTACCTACGTGTTCGCGAAACGCCAGTCATTCTCCTCAGTTCCTTTTGCGTAGGAGCCGAGCTCGACCGAGAATATGTTAACCCGACGATGCGGTGCAAAAAGAGTACGTTGAGAAAATATAGGGTCTTGATAGCCTACTTGGCTTGTATTTTTTTAAGTATTAATAGGAACTTTTAATTAAAAAAAACAGTCTCATTGTTCTTTACTGTGAAGAATCGCTATGTGAGTGTTGTCAGAGTTTACATTCAGTCAAAAGTATCAGGAATGGATTATTTGTTTATGGTTCCAAATTCAAATGTTTGATTTTTTTGCTGTTGTTAGATTGGCACAACTGTTTTCCATTTTGGCGCGGAGTTTGACTTGCATCTGTAATTTATATTAAATACAGGGCTGGTTTAGTTATATCATATCTAGTGTGTATTGTAAATTAAATAATGGACAAAAACATCGAACAAAGAGTTTGTCTTAAATTTTGCATCGCCAATGGAATTTTGTGTTCGGAGTCAATGAAAATGTTACAGAAGGCTTACAGTGAATTGACTTTATCAAAAACTCGTGCTAATAAGTGGTACAAAGCGTTCAAAAGCGGTCGAGATGTGATGGAAGATTTGCCTCGCTCTGGTAGGCCATCAACGAGATCAACAGAGAAATTAATGTTCTTCAAACAAAATATAATGGTTCAGATACGCCCTGCTAAGTTACCGGGTTAAGTCTAAAAGCTACTTAATATTCGTTAGAGTTTTATATTATGTGAGCAAGAAGAATAAGCTAATAAGATTTTTTGATGTATTTTTTCACTAACGTCGAATGCTAAAACTAAATTTACCTGGAGGTAATATTATGGTTTTACTTTTAAATAGTTTATATGAAAACGAAAAGCAATGTTTTAATAATTATACTCATATGAATATTAATCTCAGTATGTTATTATCTGATAGCGGTTAGCAAAAAGAACAACGTTTTTCTATTGAAATGAAATTACGGTTTACGTATTCTATCGTTTCTAGATCATTCTGTGTAATTTAATGTCCGTAAAACAAATATAGCGCAATGAAATTCGTAAAACGTAGTTTGATTTCAATGTATAACATTTGCTTAAACCCATAAAAATACTATACAGGGTGTCACAAGACCCATCACCAAGCCGAAGTCTACTCGTTGTGGACATCATGCCAAGTCATATTAACCAAAAATAATACCTGGGAAACGTTTTTTTTTTAAGTTTTCACATTTTTTAAACCGCAATTAAAAGCGCGCGCGTGCAATGCTCTGTACTTATCCATGGGGTCATAGGGCATCTAAAGAATATATTGGCGGGGTAAATGCATCGATTTGTTCCTAATTACAAAAATCCATACTAACTTTGAGCCTCAATATCTCCTGAACCAGTAATTTGCCAGGTATGGTGCCGAAGTAAAAAATGTTCGTAGTGGTACAACATGGGATTTCAGTTTTCGTTAAGGGTCTTTTTACACCCTGTATTGATATATATTTTCTTAAGTAAACGTATTCTTCCTTTTCATGTAACACCAAGTGGCTAGAAATTATCTACTAAGATCATTATTGCTATGCAGTTACCAGCAGGCAGAACCATTTTTTTTTGGAAAATATACTCGTTTAAGTCAAACGCAAAAGTTTGTGATGATGGACGGATACTATGCGACGCCTTTCACGCAAACACTTCTAAACAGATTTCCTTATAATTTGCGATTATATAACTACTATTGATTGCAATACCAGACACTCATGCGGGGCAGATCCACGCGTAAAAACTTGTACAAAATAAAAATAAATTCAGTCATTCTCATAAAATTGTTCTACACATCTGAATTCTGCGCGAAACAATGACATTGATAAATATTTTAATGAGTTCTCTCTCCGTTTAATCGGCCCGTCCTTAGCAGCTGATGTGCTCTTACCCTAACTGATTCAGCTAAAACAATGATTGCGATTTGACTTCCGAAAGCCACGTGATGAAGAAACGCTGTTAATAAAATTTTGCGTACATAAAAGGGTCTTGATTTGTAAATTATTGATTACAATATATTATTACTAGCTGTTTCCCGCGGTTTCACCCGCGTCCTGAGGGAATTACTTCGCGTACCCGGTTAATTTATAGCTTTATTACTCCTTGGTACATCAGCTATCCGCCAGTGAAAGTCCTGTCAAAATCAGTTCAGCCGTTCCAGAGATTAGCGAGAACAAACAGACAGACAGACAGAAAAATTGTAAAAAATGTCATTGTGGTATATGTACCGTGTATACATCCATACATAGTAAAAAGCGGTTATTTTAATATTACAAACAGCCACACCAATTTTATTTATATGTATAGACTAGAGGACGCAAGCAGCTACGCCTGCATTTTTTTTAAATTTTCCCGTTTTGTTTTACGATCCCGTGAGAATTTCGGGAAATCCCTTCTTAGTACATCCCTACGGTCCCCAAGGAACATACATGCCAAATGTCAGCTTCCTGCGCCCAGTAGTTTCGGCTGTAGCGTGTCTGTTAGTCAGTCAGTAACGCAAGGATTTTATATATTAAGATAAGTTTTAGAAGAAGCAGCGATAGACTAGTGGAGACCTGCGCGCACAGACTGCTATGTGGAAGGAATCAGGTTCGAATCCATGGCGCACACCACTGGCTTTTCAGTGTTACGTGCGTATTGAATTGTTAATTATCACTTGCCTCGGAGAGCACGTTATGCTGTCGGTCCCAACAGCTATGAAGATCTTTGGCAGTCATTATAGAGAATCAGTACCTCTGAATAAACTGACAGTACATTTAACCAAGGAATACCATCAATCTATTGGGTTTCGGTGGTCAGACAAGCAGTCGCTGTCAGTCAGTCAGTCAGTCAAATCCGGTTAGACTACTAAACGGACCTCGGTTTGCAACTGGGTTAACGCTAGGAGGATGATGTTGATAATAAGCTGTAGAAGATCTTAATTCAGACTGTGTGTAACATAGTGCTTCAACTCATATTTTAAATGTGCCTTTTACGCTGTCGAATCCTTTTTTCATTTGTTACAAATAGTTTTATTATAAATGGCCCCAGGAGCAGTCCAGAATATTGACAAACCATTCAAGTCAACCAATTTAGCAAACCCCATATAGATTTGGAAACGGATTTATGAGTACGGTTTTTGTTATTTTGTGAGCTTATGACGAAAGGCTAATGACAAAATATTACGATGAAAAGTCATTATCCTGAAATTGAATAAAGAGAACTGTAATTACAATTATATACATACATACATAGATAGACTTACGCCTGTTTCCCGGAGGAGTAGGCAGATACTACCGAAGGCAACGAGCCTGACATATCTTTCTTGCTTCATTCACTCCCATCAGATTCCTCATGCATGCTTTTCTGTTCAGGGTACTTGTACTTCTAACCTGTATTCTGCCTTCTAATCTGTAAAAATTTAATTACAATCAAAATTTTATTAATTTTGTATGCTGACTTTCAAGGTATTATTACGTTAGTCCTGTTGTTAGGTAGGTATATAAAAAAAAAACAAAATCTGCGACAAAACGTTGTGAACTCAGCTGTATATAAAAAAAGCGTTATGTCTCTTAACATTACCCCACCAATCTAAACTCGCTTACACACACGAATAAATCTTGTGAACATCGAATAAAATGTATCTAATAAAAGTGCAAGTGACAACGCGACGCAATTTGTCACACGATCTTATCTTGCCGTGACAAGTGACATTCATACGGGGCGCGGAAACTGCCAAGACTACGCATGTTAGACACCTTTTATGAGATTATTTTGAACTTAAATAGATATAATTCTTTCTTCTTTAAAGACAGGGGTTTTGTAAAGAACGTTTATTTACCTCAGCTCAGTGCCATTGAAACTATTGGTGGGTGTTTTTTTCTATCATACTACTATACTAAGCACATAATTAATTGTGAACATGTAGTAGGGAATAGATGGAGAGATGTTTGGTACTCTTTCACGTAAACACGACTGCTCGGATTTTGTTGAAACTTTGCTGTTATGCAGTTTGTTTATCCAAAAGACACATAGGCTAGCTTTTGTAGCGATATTATACAGTTTTTGTGAAAGTAAGTATCGTGAGCCTATCTGCAAATGGTGCAAGGGAAGTTTGCAGTAAAATAAGCTTCATAGAGTATGTATGTTTTGTTGGAACCCAAGATCTTCTTTGTAGCAATCTGTCGCTCTCTTCACTCAGCTCTCGCTGGTCTATACCACCAGCTCCCTCGCACATTTTACCTCGATAGTCTTCGCTTTGCTCCCGTCAAAATATTATCATATAAGCCCAATAATATTTTATCGCGGCCGCAATAACATGAGAGCGACATTTGGCGGTTATATTGCTACGTGTTATTGTTGCTATGATAAGTTTAGGACTTACAATATTTTCTTTTTGTTCCAAGGCCTAGAGGAAGACTTTCAAAAGAGATTTTCGGAACTCTTGAATGGTGATTTGATATATTTGTTCAATAGTTGAATGTGTGTTGCGAGCCGTGATCTTGAACCCGGTACCCTCTGAATAGTAGTATGTTGGATTCTTCACTAGGCTATCGCTGTTTTGGGTTAGTAGAAGCATAATATACCAGATTTTGACCTCGGCACCGCCTGCATATGAGTCAGTTACCGTGGTAAAAAGTAACATATATATCTCTCCAACCTCCTATCACCACACAATAAACATATATGCATACATAGTCTCACGCCTATATCCCCGAAAAGGTAGGCAGAGGTATATTGCTACACCCACTAGTCACCAGATTTATTTTAGTCCCACGTAATAAAGGGCGAGCATATTGCCGTAGGTACCGGGCACATTCCCAGACTCCGAGCTGCTACTGAGAATTTCCTAACGGAAAAACCCAAAAACACTTTGCCCAACCCAGGGATCGAACCCAAGACCTCCCAATCCCACGCGCACATTTATGCCGTGAGACCAACGAGACATACACATTAAAACACATAAACAAACACACTTTTACATTCATAATATTAGTAAGATAGATAAATAGAAAATTCTTTATTGTACACCAGATACAATACAAATGCTACATATTATATGATACAATTTTACAAATGTACAATAAGCGGCCGTATCGCTTAGTAAGTACTGATTCTATGCCAGTTTTTCTTTTATGTCTACAGTGAAGAAATCTGTAACTAAAACTAATACTATAACAGGCATCAAAATTATTGTGCATAATTACCGAGTTCTAATAAAAACTTTCACCTAGATATTTTAATAGCATTACTTTCTCAGATGAGGTGAACTTTTAAAATCTGTAATTAATTAATATTCAATGTATTTTAAAGTTCGTTTTATCCTCGTTGCGGCATTAAAGGTTTAAACCCCAAGCGGAGAAAAGAAAATGTCGCTTTTAGAAACTTTGCAAAAAAGACGAAGTTTGAATAAAAATCACTACATTTGTCACAGCATAAGAATTGGAATAAGACAAATTCGTCCGTTAAATTAAGGCCATTCCGGATGGGGAACGGAATTCGATTTGGGGTAAATCTCCCACCTGGCTGGGGAAATGGGGAGTTTTCCTTTACCGCGTTCCGCGAACTTAAGCGATACTTGCGATCGCACGTGATTGGATAAAATAGAAAGTGTATTTACTTCTAATTTGATTTTAAATTGGATACAAATGGATGGCGATTTTTTTTACTTAATCCGCCAAAGAATGGGCGTCTAGAGTAAATTATTTGGCTTCGAGACTCGAGTCGTGAAAATTAAATTGATCAATCGTGGATTGTGTACAGATAAATTGAACTTTTAGTTGTAATTTACTGTTGCGATTTTAAATAAGTTTCGGATCTATTTACTATTATAAATGCAAACAGTTGTTGTAACTTTTTCTAATTTGTATGACTTTCTGACGTATCCAAAAAAAATTCTTTTATGGAAATAAACATATTTGAGTTTGAGTTTGAATTCACGTGTTTGTTTGTATGTGTATGTATGTCGCAGGTTCGATACCTACTTGCTCAAGTTAAGCATTTGTGTGCGTATTTTTGTCCTGATCTGGGTGTTAATATGTAGAATATGTATGTATTTACAAAGAAGTACAGGGTGTAAAAAGACCCTTAACGAAAACCGAAATTCCATATTGCCCCACGATTTATTTTTACTTCGGCGCAATAACTGGGAAGTTAGTGTTTTGGGAGATATTGGGATTCAAAGGCACCATACAATTTTTATAATTAGATACTAAATCGATGCATTTACTCTGCCAATACGTTCTATTGATGTCCTATGGCCCATAAATTAGTAGGTATTCCGAGCATTGCACGCACGCACTTTAATTGGCATTTAGAAAATTACTTGCATGATGTCCAAAACGTGTTGACTTCGGCTTGGTGATGGGTCTTGTGACACACTGTGTAAGTATGATAAATGTATAATTATTTATCAATAATCTAAGACCCCGAGTACAACTAGTAATATACTATGCTAGAATATACTATTGCTATGAATTTCAGCTAAGTAAAACCTCATCAAATAATATATCAAATTGTTGCCGGTCATAATAATAACATTCATTTTATGTGACCATCTTTTACGAAAATGCAATCTGTTTTCCACGAGACAGCATACAGTTGTTTTTACAAGAATTATTTAATTTATGCATCGTACATCCCAGATAAAGCCGAGATAAATTGGAGTATATCCAAGATTCTGCCATTACACTAGTGATGGGCAAGATACTTACACACCAATACCATATACCAGTTATATTTAATGGATAACGTTACGTCAGGGCTTGTCTAAAGAGCACTGTATTAGATTCACGTAAATGGATATACAAGACTAGAGGACGTCAGCAGCTATGCCTGCATTTTTTTTAATTTACCCGTCTTGGCCGATCCCGTTGGAATTTCGGGAAATCCCTTCTTAGTGCACCCCTACGGTCCCCAAGGAACATAAATGCCAAATTTCAGCTTCCTGCTCCCAATAGCTTCGGCTGTAGTGTGTCTGTCAGTCAGTCAGTAACGCAAGGATTTTATATATTAAGATAATTACTTATAATTAGATTGCATGAAAAAGGAGAATAGACTATGATATTAATTATATACTTAAATTATGCTTAATTACGTAGATAAGGTGTTTCGACATATCCTACATAATGTCAAAACACTTTATCTACGTAAATCTCGCCCGCCGCGTTTCACACGCGAGGGCCGAGATAAAATCAAACACTAGTTACTTTTTTGTTAATGTAATTTAATGATACCAAAGAATAATTCGTCTATCAGGCAAGATTACCAGACTTCATGTTTCTTCTTATCATTTCATCAGATAACAGTGAACATATTTTATAAAATCGGATCAAAATCAAACCACTCTAAATCATACATTAATGAATCGTCGTAAATATACAAACGTTATCTGGTTCGATGCAGCTCATCACTACAAAACTATAATCATACTTTAGAAGCTTAAGCCACTACGCAAGAAAGCAACGTTATCCGCTTTAAGTTAACACTTTGCGAGCATTTACATTAAGCAATTTACCTATCGTTAACTAGACAGAGAATCTATTTTAAGGGGTGTAGCAGTCATGTAATTTGTTTTGATATTTTTTTGTACTGGTTGTTTCAGCATTTATAGATTGGGTCAAAAAGGTATTTTCGCTGACAATACAAATTCAATCATAGTCATGCCTTTCATCATCGTCCACCCTGTAAATATATTGTCCCACTGCTGGGCACGGGCCCTTTTAATTTTTAATTTGAAATTTTCCAACATTTTGTATTGAATATGCCATTAGCGTCGTGGTTGCGGTGAAATCGAAAACAGAATAAAGTACCTATTCAAATACATATTTACGTACTTGAGAACTGTATAGAAACATAAGTATAGTATGTACAAATTCAAAAAGTTTTAAAGGATCCATACTCATAATTTCAAAGTACGTCTTAACCCTAAATACTTGAGTTTCTAAGAACTCAATTGCAGCAACTTAAAAGGAGCACGCTGAGGTATATTTAGTGCTTCTAGCCAAAGGTTTTTAAAGTTAGGAGATTTATTTAGTTGTTGGGTCATTCTGGTTTGCACCCAGATGTATGTAACGGCCGCCGTCTACTGCCAAATAGCACGATTCTAGAATGTTTTAGTTTACCACAGTTGTAAGATTTGGCAACAAAACTACTCTGAAGTTGCTTGCTAAAGGTATAAAGATTGTCGTTTCATAGTGCATATGTTAACTTACGTATTTAGGATAAGTAGTGCATAGATCTAATATAATGCTGCGCTAAAATAAAGTGTTGGAATATAATATTTCAGTGTACTTATATGACACTTAGCAAGAGAAAATGAACGTTATTTGCCACCGACCACTCTTTACCCTCGATCATATTAATTAAGATCATTATAAGCCATACCAACAATAAGTGGCTCGCCATTGGAGAGGCCTATATCCAGCAGTGGACTACGGCAGGCTGATGATGATGATGATGAAGCCATAGCAACTAATCTATTCTACTAATATAATAATGCGAAAGAGTTTGTTTGATTGAACGCGCTAATTTCAGGAGCTACTGGTCTGATATGAATATTTAGTGTTAGATATCTCATTTACCGAAGAAGGCTATCCCTTTCCCTACTAATATTATAAATTCGAAATTCGAAAGTGTGTATGTAGGTATGTTCCGTTTTCACGCGAAAACGACTGAACCGATTTTGTTGAAATTTAATATAGAGATATATTGGACCATGGAGACGGACATAGGCTACCTTAAGTTGCAAAAATTGAACTGGGAGGGATTGTACGGAGGATAGAAGTTTGTCGCGGACAAAAGCTAGTATGCTATATATCATCACGCTATGAGCCACGGTTGCGGAGCAGTCTCATGTTTGGCCTCGATTTCACTACATTGGTTTAAATAGTGTTTATCTTACTACTATGCATGTAAGCAGCGATAGCCGAGTGGAGAGACCGACAGACTGCTACGCAGAGGGTCTCGGATTCGAATGGCACCAATGACTTTTCGAAGTTAAGTGCGTATTACATTGTTAATTATCGCTTGCTTATTGGTAAAGGAAAACATCGTGAGAAAACCTGCATGTCTGAGAGTTCTCCATAGTGTTCTCAAAAGACATTTGAAGTCTGCCAACCCGCACTTGGCCAGCGTGGTGGACTATGGCCTTACCCTTCTCATAGTGACAAGAGGCCCGTGCCCAGCAATTGGACAGTATAAAGGGCTGATGATGATGATGATGATGCACGTTGGTTCCGTTTCTCTGGCATAATTATACAGGTACATTTTATTTCTAGCTCCATTACCTAGATCTGCATCATCAAAATCTGGATAACATTGTTTTATTTATATGAAATAGACAAAGGAAACCTGACAAAGTAAATATCAATACACTTACGTTTGTATGCTGAGGAATATCTGAAGTGTTGATATTTTATGGGCAAACAACAATCATATCGAAAGGAGACCATGTGTTTGTAAGGTATTATTTTTGTCTCCCTGCCAGGCTTTAGACATTGCTTACGTATTTGCAAAAAAGTAAAAAAACAGGACAGGTTAGAAGTACTCTGAACAGAAGAGCAGCATGAGGAATCTGATGGGAGTGAATGAAGCAAGGGAGATATGTCAGGATTGTAGCAAATGGCGTTCCGTAGTCTCTGCCTACCCCTCCGGGAAACAGGCGTGAGCCTATGTATGTAAATACGTATTTGCGAGATCTTAAGAGCCTTGTTAATATATTTTCTGCTTCACATTTTTACATAATACAGACTTATTTGTAGGTTGTTTAATTTTACATAATGGCTAGTGACCCTAACCGCTAAACCCGAGGTCCCAGGTATGAATATCATACAAATCTTTTACACTAAATCTACTCTATTTTATTCTATGCTCGACAGTATTGTTTGTTTTGTGTGAACTTTATCGATTTTCGAGGTTATAAAAAAGTCCCTTAACTTATAGAAATAAGATAAAAATTGTGTAAAGATTTTTATAGACAAAACGATAAAACAACAATATTTCAATAACTTAAAGCGTTAATTAGTTTCCACAAATGGATTGTAAAAACTAATTAATGATAATAATAATAATAACATTCTACCACATTCACACAACACCATCTAGTCCCAAACTATGCAGACCTTGTACTATGGGTACTAGATAATGGATAAACATACATTTATATACTTTTTTTTTTGTAAATACATACATATTATACATAGAAACACCAATGGTGTAAGGTTAATATAAATTTAAATTTTATTAACCTGTAAAAATAAAAAACCTATTTTAAACAAATCAGCTAGCCAATAATCTGTATATATAAAATCCTTGCGTTACTGACTGACTGACAGACAAGCTACAGCCAAAACTATAGGGCGCAGGAAGCTGAAATTTGGCATGTATGTTCCTTGGGGACCGTACGGGTGCACTAAGAAGGGATGTCCCGAAATTCCCACGGGATCGGCCAAAACGGGTAAATTAAAAAAAAAATGCAGGCGTAGCTGCTGGCGTCCTCTAGTTGAAATATATAATACATTTTTGCAATGTGCTTAAGCCCTTTCATTTAAAACCCATCTCAACAAATAAATACATTGTTTTCTACATAATTTTATGACGTCTGTTAGAGTAAAGTTAATTGAACATATTTTCGAAATATCTTATTTAAAAAAGATTAATGGAAATATCAGTTTCTATGGAAAATTTAAAATCGACCTAATTTAGCTGTAACAGTTTTTTTCGAAAATATTTTCAATTAACTTTTTAGACCTATGTATCCTGCTTATGTGTTTGAAGTTTCATTAAAATCGGTTTATTCATTTCGAAAAATAAGGACGTGAAAGTTTGTATGAAAAGCCGTAAGGTGTAAACGTTCTTAATTTAGTATTAAATTGTTAATTATCGCTTGCTAATCGGTGAAGGAAAACATCGTGAGGAAACCTGCATGTCTGAGAGTTTTCTATGATGTTCTCGAAAGACATGTGAAGTCTGCCAACCCGTACTTGGCCAGCCTGGTGGCCTTAACCTTCTCATAAGTGAGAAAAGGCCCGTGCCCAGCAGTGGGACAGTATAAAGGGCTGATGATGTGATGATAGTCTCTTGAGCTTATCATGTAAATTTGTGAATATTGTTTCTTAGTCAGTAAATCAAACCGAACCAAAGTCACCGACATAGCTCTCAGAATAGTCAGGCTGAAGTGGCAGTGGGCAGGGCACATAGCCAGAAGAACCCATCGTCGTTGGAGCAAAAAGGTTCTGGAGTGGCGGCCACGCACAGGACGTCGTAGCAGAGGTAGGCCTCCCGCAAGGTGGACTGACGATCTTGTTGGGGTCGCGGGCAGCGGATGCGGGGGGCTCAGGATCGGTCTATGTGGAGAGCCTTGGGGGAGACCTCGGAAGTAAATCATTGTGAATTATTCATCATCATATCAGCTGCTAGTCGTCCACTGCTGGACATAGGCCTGCACAACGTTCTCCACATAGGCCGATATTGATTTTGAAATCTTCTTTCTCTTAGCGTTATCGCAGTTTCAATCTGGGGTCCGCCTACTAGTCTAACCGGAATTGACTGAATATTAGCTTTTCCACAGAGCGACTGCCTGTCTGACCTCTGCAACCCGAAGGGATAGCGATATTCCATGGTATAGACTAGTGTCAGTTTATTTAGAAGGTACTGACGCCCTATAACGACTGTCAAAGATCTTCATGACAACCGGGACCGACGGCTTAACGTGCTCTCCGAGGCACGGGACAAGCGATAATTAACAATTCAATACGCACATGCGCGCCGTGGATTCGAACCCGATACCCTCTGCATGGCAGTCTGTTGGTATATCCACTTGGCTATCGCTGCCTACATATTACATCAGATTTCAAAATCAAAAATATTGATTTTGAAATATGATGAGAAAATAAATATGTTAAGCCGTAATTATGGGCAATGCCGAAATAGTAACCTTTTGTAGATATTTATAGCTTTGTTCGATAGACAGAAATATTCGAACACAGACAGTCTGTGAGTCACATCGTTATTAAATGGTCTTATATATTCTTCATAATTTTATCTGTGAAGTACGTGGGACACTCAGAAAGTTTTGCGACACTAAAAAAATCGTTCTATAAGTAAATATATTTTATTACATCTTTTCAAAGTACTCTCCACCAGCCTCTGTACAAAGTTTCATGAGTCTGAACCAGTTTTCGAAACACTCTTTCCAGTCCGCCGCAGACACCTCGTTAACAGCCTGCTTGAACGCTGAGAGCGCATCATCCGGCGACGAAAATTGTATCCCTTTGAGCTGATTTTTATTTCTGGCAATAAGAAGAAGTCACATGGTGCTAGGTCAGGGCTGTAAGGAGGGTGACCCGGGAGTTCGACCGGTGTGCTGTCTAGGAAGTCCCTCGTTTTGATTGTGGTGCGTGCGGGCGTATTATCGTGGTGGAGCAGTAGCCCGCGGAGCCCTGTGTTTGGTCGCTTGTTGCTCACATCAGAGAAAAATTCTGCGAAGCATGTGGTAGTTTACCATTCGGCGTTAATGCTTCTTTGGTCTCCTAAAGGAATTGACACCAAGTAGCCAGTCAAATTGAAAAAGCTTGCTATCAAAATCTTCCCTCTGCTTCTAGGTCGCTTTACTTTGGTAGGCGTTGATTCGTTTTGAAACACCCAAACCGTCGACTGGCGCTTTGCACCTGTAACAATGTCGTAAACACGCCGAGACGAGCCTGCTTCAAATTTGTCTATCATATCATGGCACTATTCCACACTTGCCTGTTTCTGAACATCGGTGTGGTTGTGCGGCACCCATCGTGTAACTATCCTCCGCACCCGTAGATGCACGTGTAGAATCTCGTGAAGTAAGATCAAATTTTTCACTGCTAGCACATTTTCTTCCGTAACAGCCGTCAAAGGGCGACCACTTCTTTCTTCATCCCCCTAAGTTAGTCGACCGCGCTTAAATTCATTATACTAACGATACACGGTTGCCGTAGAAGGGCTTTCATCCATGAATGCCATTTGAAGTCTATCGTACGATTCATCCGGTTTCAGGCGACACTTAAAATCGTAAGAAATCATAGCGCGAAATGTTCTTGACGCAAATCCATTTTTAATAAGATACGGTAATTTTAATTATCTATATACATTGTCCGTGTGGTGACGGATTAAGAATACGGACTGTCACCACCCCATATCATCCGTAAGAGCCGACAGAGGGAGCATATTATGCAGAGAACAGCACTGTAAGAGAAGGAAAACTTGATACAAACCCTATACCAACCCGTTTGGCCAGCGTGGTATAGTAGGCCAATTCCTCCTTTCAAAGAAGAGGCCTAGTCCAGCAGTGGACTGTTAAAGGCCGATGATGATGAATTTTAATTAGCTCGCAAAAATGTGGAGGTAAGTTTTGAATTTAGAACGTACCTATTTTTACTTATAAGTAATCATATTTTTAAATATATAACTGGCCAGTCTCACATACATAAAAACTTTTTCTCGCAATACTTTCTGAGTGACCTGGTATTTGGTTCTAACATAGGCAAACACAGTGAGAGTTGTCTTGGGCCATAGCTTTCCCAATAGTAAAACAACAGGCAAACATTTTTTACTGTCGATTTCAGACTAAGCCTCTAACACTCTCCCGCCAATGATGACGTGATGACACCTTGCTACCTTACAAGGTGACACCCGATGACAACATAAGCCGTTGCTACATACAGGCTGTACAGGCACAAAATAGAACGCAAAAAGTTTGTTCACGTTCCTTAAGCGTTTATTCCCAAAGTAATGTTTACTTGTTGACTTAAGTGTTTAGGCTTTCGAATACTTGAACTGCCTAGACCCACCAACTATGTAAAAGTAATTCGAATCTAATGATGTGGAGAAAGGATCCCGAGTTTCTTGTTTAAGAGCAAATAGTTTCTCACTTTCTTAGTTTTCTTGCCGTTTAAAAACACGCATGTATTCCGTCAAAAGTTTCGGGAGAGCCGTTCTATCTAAAGTTTGTTAGTTGATTTTGTACGTTAATTATCTCTGTTCAGTATATTTAAAACGATTTTTGGGGTTATATTACTGTTTTTTAGTTAGTTTATTTGGACTTATGCTCTATTATAATAAACTATTGTTTCATGTTTTAACGAGTAACTACTATATCGTTATACTGATGGCAGCGATAGCCTAGTGCAGAGACAAACAAACTGCTACTCAAAGGGACCTCGTGTTTTTAAACCCAAGCACACATCTCTGCCTATTCGAAGTTACCTAAATGCCTAGAAATAAAAATATCAATCATTTGTAACTTTTAACGTTATGGGATACCGCTATAGGGCAATTCAGCTAATCTCTTTAAGGCAACCGAAAACCTAAATATTAAAAATTTAAAAAAAACTGAGCAATTGGTGAATTCATTCAACTAACGCGTCAAGTCTGTCTCACCAAAAAGTAAAACCGATATTAAATTCAAGACTACCCTATTAAATTGTCAAACAGAACCAAAAAAGTCCCGTTGAAAATCCTTTACACACTCGCGTACATGCCTAGGACATTGATAGAACTTCAGCTAGGATTATCCCAGAAATCCTGACGATATATTGAGTGAAACAGTACAAAACCCTACCATACATCAACACGTCTTGGCTGCGTATCGTGACATAGAAAAAGTAATATGTCTCTTCAAGCTGTATATAAAACCTTAGCGAAATGAAATGGGTCTGCTATCAAGCTGCGGGCCGTCAATCTTATTGTCATTCAATTTGAATTTCCGCTTAGAACCGGTTTTTTGCGACTTCTCGCTACAGGCCATGAAAGGAGCGTGGAATAGTTCTGGGTTGATGTGGCTGGACAGCGAATGGCGATTTTATAGATTAAAGATATATTTAGATTACAGTAGTGTGGTATCATTTATTAATTCACCAGTAATCCTTTCCGCCGGTCGTGAAACCAAATGTTCTGCAAATGGATTCAATTAAGAAAGTAAAATTAGTGAACTATTTGAAATTTTCGCCAAAGGGTTTTCTACAAGTATTTATCTTTGAGGTACAGTATATATTAGCCACAGGCCAGATGATAGGACATAAATGTCCTATAATATCATTAAATTATGGTTATATTGTATCGCAAAGAATTAGTATAATAATCGCAACGAAAAACAGACAATGATCGATGTCTGATCACCTGTCCAGCATGCCTCACATCATACCAATAACAGCATTAGCCACGCAGAGCACCTGCCTTTTTTCCCAATGGAGTCATTCTTTTATCTCAAAAAGTCTCTACCCTCATAAAATCCTCCATCGTGCATTTGTAATTACACCACAACATCTCGCAACCCACTTGTTTTATGGCCCAACGCTTAGTCTCACCCGAGATCGGGGCCGAGAAAAACCTAACATTTGTCACTGCATCGGAATCTGTTGAATTAGACGCTTCAAGGGTTCGCTCGGATGGGAATTTGAGCTTATTTTTTGTTTTCCCTCTATGTAATAGAACATTTGACTCGTAATGGCTGCGCTGTATCGCAATAACGTATCTCAAATGAGGGTGCGATCTCACTTTACGATTTTTAGTTGATGCTCCGATATCGTTCTGTTAAGGGATATTACGAGGCTACGGAGTAATGTTGGAATAAAAATATTTGATGGTATTTCAATTTCGATTTAGTATGTAGTAAAATGAGGGCAAGGAAATGTAGCGCAACCGAAAAAAGGTTAGGCTGGCGTGATAATTTAGAGGTAAAAGGCAGATAGAAAATTACGTATACTGAAAATACCATTCATACTTCTGCAAGAATAAATAGGAGACGTTAGATTTTAACTAATCTTTTGGGACACGTAAGCAGTAATAGTGGTCTTTAATTTTTTATTTAGATAATTTCTTCTTAGAAATAAGTATTATTTTTAATCAAATACGTACATACTCAAACATTGGACTAAACAGCATAACAATTGACTTATGAGGTCACAGAAAGCAATTTATACAGAGCTAAGCCCAGTTTTTTTAAGGGCACGAGTCCATTCGATAGGTTTGACATAGATTGATGGTTCTGGACCCGAAACACGGAAACGTCGAACGCCAGTCGGACCGCTAACACGTTAGAAAAAAGGATGGCCGTTTGTACAATTAATGTCTTGAGCGATATACTACTGTCTACTGCGTATCTATAAGGAATGAGCGAAACAGATGACCTGTCTCTGTCACTATGTTTTACTAGTCTCACTATGTATCCAGAGACAGTAGGTACAATAAGAGACCAACTAAACCACATACAACGTTGTGCCTCAGGTTCAGGCAGCATCAGCTATTGCGCTGCAAGGCCTGTTGTCAAGTTGTCTTTTAAAATATCGGTGTATCACTTTTCCTTCCTGGCTTCGCTCAGCGCGAGGCGTTATCAGATTACCTCGTACCGCTCAGGTTTCTAATATATCTTTGCTAGTTATGCACCCTTAGGGCCGAAGCGGTTGCAAAGGGTCGAATTATCAGTCATTTACGTCGAATTAATTAAGATTAGAGTTTTTAGAGCTGGTAAGAAAATGTCTTGATTTTTCGAGTAGAATTAAATTAATAAGTGAGTCATGTTATAAATAAATGTGTGACATGAGGATATAGTACTTTGATTAGTGTCCGCTGGTCAGTTTGACCCTGTCTGCTAAAATGAAGATTTAAAATCTCATATTTAAGATCTTTCAACTGATCAGATATGTTTGGATTCTGGGTTTGATTTTACTATAGTATACACGTATATATTTAAGAGTGTAAAAGAAATTTAAAATGTATTCGAAAAGCTCTGTCTAATTTAGTATCAAGCAATTTTTTGTTGATTTTTCTATACTATATTTTTATTAATTGAGTATAACGGCAAAAACCAACTTAATATTCAAAGATTAAATGTAATAAGTACTATCTATTTCGCCCAACCTTTCTTATGGGTTATACCAATTATGTCTACGGCATGGCGTCACATGTGACTTTGACGCAATTGAGACTCGATTCATCAGTTTTAACATAATTTATGACTAATCTAATTTTGTTCACCCTGTTTTCTAAGCTATCAACAAAGATGATAAAGCGCTAATTTATTTATTAACTTACAACTTCTTCATCCGTTATGATAAAACTTAAAAACAAATTTGGCTACCCTCAAGCTCAATTTTTACACTCCCCATTTTAAGGCACTTTTAGCCCACTTTTCCCATTAATATGGAACAAACAACAACTTAAACGAATTTTCATAACGTTAATATCATAACAAGATAAGCAAGGTTCGATAATTATAATTAAAATGGAGTTTAGTCAAGTCGTGACTTTGGTTCAGCTTAAAGAATTAACTGCGTTAATAAACGAGGATTTCATTTCGAACTTTGATGGTGCACAAAGGAGAAGCCTAGTCCAGCAGTGGACTGTTAAAGGCTGATGATGATGATCGAACTGATATTCAATTTAATTCAATTCACTTTATTTCAGGTAAAATCCATAGATTACAAATATCACTAACATTGCACACATCTTTATAAATTTGTAAAATATAAAAACAGATTAATATCAGAGTTATATCGATACGCGTCGAAATAAGATCATTTTCAGCATAGTGGCTTTGCTGACTTGATGATTTCTGACTAAACTGGAGACTAAGAGTTTGATTCTAAGTCAGGAAACATCTTAGCGTGATGAGCGCGATGGTTATTTTTGAAACATTCAAGTAATTTAATTATTTTCTAGTTCAGGCTCTATCTAGCAAACTAGATATATGTCTGATCTAGAGGGGATCAGATGACCCTGTGCTCTTTGTCACTAAATAATATTCCATAGTTAGTATAGAATATACTATAACTTTATCCAATTACAAAACTATAATACGTGTGCGAGAGAAAATATTTCACGATTTAGCGACCATTAAACAATTTGCACGGCAGAGCATTTTGCATATTACATCCGATTCAATTTGCCAGTCACTTCATTAGTGATGCTCGCTTGCCTGTATAACGAACCGTTCACTTCGCAATATTTAATCGTTAATATTTACTTCGACAATTTTATGACGGCCTAGTACAATGATTCTTTTGGATAACAGAATTACTGTTTCATATTTTTCGGTACATTCAAATTATTTTATAGTATACTTCGGAAACAATGACTCTACTTCATTTATATCTTATAACTGGTCCATTTCCTTACATACACCAAAAAATTTATTTCGCCAAGCCTTTTGGACTCAACTGAATTCATTAGGCATAATTTGAAGTCCAAAAGCTGGGCAGACACTATAGGCCAACACACAACCACTATCAAGATCTGAAACCTTTTATTATATGCCATTTCATGTCATGTTTTGGTTTGTATACAGATACCAACTGTGATACACCAAATAGTGGTCAATGCGTAGTATGCTAAGTTCATTTTGGATTGTCAAATCAAAAGGGTTAATGAAGTAACATAAAACGTGTATTAAAAGTGAAGTCAAAGTTATCAAGTCTCCAAAGTTAGCTTCAAACTTTGAACGTACAACAAATTATTTTTAATTACAAATATAAATAACGTAAACTCGCTACGTCTATCAAACAAAAACATTGAAAAGTCAGCATTATATACAGTCAGGCGAGTGGAATTCGCTCAAACATTTACTTTCATACACAAATACTGAGAGAACTTTTAGTGATACAATAATTGTTTTGTATGTCAGCAAAGTTGGTGTCAGCACGGCGATTCAACTTTTACACTAATTAGCAATTAAGTTATCAAAATTTGTTTATTAATTCTGTTGGCTTTGAGTTCATGAACGGGGTATTTCGGGTAAAAAAATAAAGCTGTAGGATTTTTTTCGTGCGCCATAATCTTTTAAAATTACGTAATAGGATTTTTTGTCGAGTTCAGCTCATTTGACCTTTTCTGTATGGCTTACATTTCAGAAAAATCCAACTCAGATATGGATGTAATTATACATTATTTTTTTCACCAAATGAAGTCCCCAAGGATTAGGCATGCCAAATTTTAGCTTCTTGCGCCCAATATTTTTGGTTTTGGCTTGTAAGCCAGTCATTTAGTATCGCAATAATGTTATAGTGATTTTTAGATTTTCCTAAAATACATACCCGATATCAGTTAATCAAAACATTCAATCAATTTCAAACACCGAAAAATTCTAAAAGTTTTCCGTGAGTGGCATTTTCCATTCTCCTTACATTATTCTTCACCGATGCCCGAGACAAGCAAATATTCAATCCGCGTTGTTGGTCTATCATCTGTTAACATTAAAGGGTTACTACGAAAAGGCTTACTGCCGTTTAAAATTGAAATTCCGGAAGAGAGCTCAGGCATTCTTGATTTACATTTTCTGTCTGTTATCCAAGAGATTTTAATTCGATGGTTATTTCTTCGCGAGTGTTTTTCTTTACATAAAATCTTCAAAAGCAGTATTATTTTAAGTTTACGTCTTTACTAAACTTAAAGTTATTTTTCATACACTAAGACTTGATTATTTTGAACGTCTCTAAATCATTGCGGCAGATATTAATTGTCAATTAATGCTACATAATAGTATATAAGAAATTATACTCATTATATCCCCATTCGAAACCAAAACAAATGTATCTGTCACTAAAATGTAAAACCTAAAAACATATTTCAAAATCTAAAACTAAATCAATTAGCAGAACCGAACATTTTCAAATTAAAACATAATGTAAATAATGCCTACGCGGAAACCAATTTAAAATCAAACCTTAGTACAGCAGCATAAGTTTCATTGTCGCTCGTAACTTTGAGTAAAATTGTGGCAGTTTTGTTTAATCAATAAACTAGAACTTATCGGGGATAAATGAGAACAATCGATTTAAACTGTGATCGTAAACAAAGTCTAACACAAGTGTAGACTCGCGCCGGAAACTTTGTTTGAAAATTGAAAAAATGCCGTAAATTGCTTTCACAACTTGTGGTTTACCTTGCTGTGTAAACCTATTAGCAGTTTGTTTTGTGTTTCATAATTAGCGATTTTTCTGCTGGGAGTTCTTATTTGTGTCGATTTGTATGCCATGTGAAAAAAAACGGTACTCTTTCAATGAATTCTAAAATATGATGGCTTTAAAAACATTGTAGGAGTAGGAAAGCATTTCTCGTTGAAATAGATGTCCAAACTTCTTATTGAAAACCTATAGTTGCATAAACAGCTGCATATACTAAAATAATTTTATACTAAAATATTTTCCATTTCGTCAGCTCCCTTCTCAAACATACCCATATTAAACCAGCGCCCTCGCAGATTCTTTTTCCGCGCACTCATATCCAAATCACCTCGACCGCGAGGTGTCAACTTGATCCGGGAAACTCCAAGATTATCACCGGCGACTTTATGAAACTTTTAATAAAGTAAGTGAAAAAAAAAACCAGCCACCCTCTTTTTTATCAACTTGTGCAATAACTCAGACGTTGTGGTACAGGTGTTTTTAACAGCCACCCAACTGATTTAGCCGCCAACTTGCTAACTGCTCAAATTTTTCGACTTTAACTTTGTACTTGCCATTAGGAAACGGATTAGAGGATAAGCTGTTTGGAAGCGGGGCAAAAGTCATCGCTTGTTTGGCCTTTTAGGAAGTGTTAAAGTGTTAATCAATTTTAAAGTTGACGGACGGTTGGGTTGTTTGTCCAATGTTTTTTAGAATATACACCAATATTGGATATAGCGTTTCAGTGTTTGTGACGACTTGTGGCTTGTAGTAAGTGGAAGCAGTCTTTTATTAATCTTTGGAATGAATAATACCTTTATAATATTAATAAACTTTTATTAAGTAAGGAAGTGTCTTTCAGTAAGTGGAAAAGTAATATTCATCTCATCACCATCGCCCTAGCGTTATCCCGGTTGCATCCAAGACTAACACACCTTGGAGCCCGAGGTCCGCTTACTGGTCTAACCAGATATGACAGAATATCAACTTTCCCACAGAACGACAGCCGTCTGACCTCCGTAAGCCAAAGGGATAGCGATATTCTATGGTTTAGACCAGTATGAGTCTATTTGAGGGTACTGACTCCCCGTAACGACTGTCAAAGATCTTCATGACAGCCGGGACCGACGGTTTAACGTGCTCTTCGAGGCACGGTGCAAGCGATAATTAACAATTTAATACGCACTTAACTTCAAAAAGTCGTGCGTGCCGTGGATTCGAACCGGATACCCTCTGCATGGCAGTCCGTTGGTATCTCCACTAGGCTATCGCTGCCTGGAAAAGCTATATACAACTATCTTTAGTAATACTTAAAACCTCGATAGTTAGTAAATATTAAGTGTATGGAAACATCTCACAGCATTACAAAACTTAGAACTCTATCGACAACAATAGCAGTTCAATCAACATACTACAGCTTTGCACAGTCTTTGAAACTTCAAAACTATGACAAGCAACTCGTGCATTTATTCTTTCCCCTAAGGAGCTCGTTCTGACTTAAAATAAATCTTATAGAATTCTAGTCTCAAGAAAACTATACGATACGATATTCGTACAAACAATAACATAAGAACTAACCGTACTTGCATAAGAAAATTCCACTTAGCTTCGTAACGAATGGAAAAAAAGTTAGTTAGGGGCGAAGACAAAAAGGCTACTGCCTAATGGGACCGAGTTTGGGAAACACTTTGGCTAAACATTCACTAATGGAAATGGAAAGGAGCCAGCAATACCAAATCGCTTGCTTTTTTATAATACGAACGCTTTTGTTGCCAAACAGCGTGTTCTTGGTTCGAAAAATGTTAATACGTGTCGACAATTTTTATAACTTTGCTTCATATTTGGATGTTTTTGCTGCATTGGCATATTTTGTTTTATGATACAGAATTTCACATTAGTAATTTATACGATTACTTTGCCACGCAAAGCTTACACTTTGGTATGTCAATCGATTCATCTATTTAAATTTGAATGACTACCTGCGTCATTCTCACCTAATTAAAGCCTAATTATTTCAAATGTTCTTTCGCTCCGCATGAACGGCATAGTAGTTTAGGCGGCCATCTGCTCGCAAAATACTGTATGAGGTATTTGGATTCAATATCCACATGGCTAAACACTTTGTATCATCCACAAACGTTTATTTGTCACTCCTTGAGCCAGTGGTTGAACCTTTGTAAAGTTACCTGTGATACCGCATTTACACATTCGTGTTCGTCATTCGCCTCGACACTCCACGAATATTCGTCGAAACATTCGTAAACGAATGCTATCGCGAACTACTGTTCACACATTCGCGGAGTGAATCATTTTGAAATTCGCACACGAACATGGAGGACGTGAAAATAATCGCAGCATGCGCGCTACATTTAATGAAGTTATTTAGATATCCTGCGTAAAAAAGTAAAAAAAGCCATCGTCACAGACGATTTTTTGAGCATGTAAATTATTAAATTACTTTGATAATTACTCATATAAATAATTCATTTTTTTATTTTTATTTATAGACTCTCGCCTGTATCCCCGAAGGGGTAGGCAGAGGTGTAATATTACACCCACATTTCGCCATGAATTTTTAGGTCCCACGTAATAGGGGGCGAGCCTATTGCCGTACCGGGCACATTACCCACGTCATTACCAGACTCCGTGCTGCCACTGAGAATTTCCTAACGGAAAAACCCACTAACACTTTGCCAGACCCGGCAATCAAACCCGAGACCTCCCAATCCTACGCGCACATTTATGCCGCGAGACCAACGAGGCAGTCATCATCATATCTTTTACTATGTTTGTTGATAATCAATTTTGTTTTAGCCAAAGTATGATTTTTTTATATTTAATGTGCTTAATGGCAACCCCATACTAGCAGACATACGGTTCCAAGCATGCATCGTTTATCTTTCTGATGTTTTGGGTTCCAAATAAGCTCTTCTTTTTGAAATAGTTCAAGGAATTCTATAATTCGCGCTTCACTCCACTCCATTTTGACAAACATCCGGTTGGGTCGGGCGCTAGCTGTCAACTGAATGCAGACGAATGTGTAAACAGTAAGTTCGTGTTCGCCATTCGTGCCCTTTGATTCGCGTCCGAAAAACCGCTCTCAACGCGAACACGCGAATCACGAATCGAATTACGAGGCGAATAGCGAATGCAGTGTTTACACATGCGTGTTCGTTATTCGCCTCGTCATTCGCCTCGTTATTCGCACGAATGTGTAATGCGGCATGAAACAAGACCATAGTTCGGGAGGTGTTCTTTAAAAGAAAATTTGCCATCAAGTCTCATGAAAACCGATATTTGTCGGATCACGAAGCTGACTTTATTCAAATCTTAATTGATGAGACTGATTGACTAGATTTTGATAAAGTGGTCATGGTGAATGACGAAGATAGGGTAATTTTAATTCATTAATTCCACTTAATTATAAGTATTGCCTCACATTGCTCATTCATTCAATGACCTGAAATATAAAATACCTAACCTTTATATCCTTACAGGAGACCTCACCACAAATAATCGTTGCACTTAAAGGCTGCCTTACCTATCGACTACTCTCACTGGAAGGTGAGAAAAGAACGATAGCGCAAATTAACTTCACACCAACGCTCCCTATCGACGCAAAAAGTAGAGAAAATTACTTTGGCATATGGATTCAAGCATTCTACCAAATGTGAATCATTTATCTAGAACATGCACGCGTTTTATGCTTTTTTATAGCAGGTGGCAACAAGCGTACGAAATGCAAGCGATTGCCGTGGTTTAAGGGTAGTTTTAAAAGGAATATGGCTCGCTTTACCTTCATATTATTATATCCACTTAAACATCGTATAGTGCAAAAAGTAAACTTGCATCCTGGTAAGATTCTGATATAGGTATTTTAGACTAACTATGACATTCTTGACTAGCTCTGTCCGTGACTTCATCTGTGTGGAATTATATAGTTAGCCTTCACTTGCAATTTTGTCAACATAGATATATACAGAAGCTAATTTTTTTACTAAGTATGGCCCAATTTAAAAACCTTCAGATACACTTTATCCCGCAGATAAATTCAAAATAAGAATGAACTTTTTATATTTTATCTGACATTTAAATTTAATAAAGTCATACATGTGACAAATTCCATAGAAGCAGATTAAAATTAAGTAGATTTTGTCGTGTGAAACACCTCAAGTAATACATCTAAAGTTATTTCGTTTGGACGCTATGAAGGCATTCTGTTATAACACCCTTATAATTCTACAGTTAGGAGCTGCTCTTTTATTCAACAGACGACTCTGCCGTCTTTATAACTGAATCCCTTTTATATTGTGTAAAAAGTAAATCATGAAAATTGGTGCTCAAGAGATGCGGTAGTGATGATTATGTTCAATTATTCGAATCATTTAACCGTGATTCGAATAACTTTGAATAATATGGATTGTCTATAAATTGATTTGTTTTATAGTTCTCAAGATTCTGATGTGCCCAATTGTTTTACTCGCAATGCTTGTTGTTTTAAATTCCTTTTTCCTCGAGCCCTAAGGGTGTATCCAATTTCAATTTCTAAAATCAATGCATTTAAACAAACTTACTGTTCATCTAATGCCTTATATCGTTTATATCTACGAGTACCTTCCATCGAGCAATTTTTTTAATTTGCTTCTATGACTCACTGTTCAGCTTATCGTATGGTGGCTGGTCCAGAGAGACTAGGAGTGTGTTTACTTCGTCACACACCAACGTCTTGGTGATCGTGGGATCTTTAACTATTTCTTTGCACACCAGTACCAACTTGTCAAGTTTACCTGGTGGACGACGAGCAATGTAACCAAAATACCAACAACTGACAAATAACTACATGACGATAATAGTCAATTGGGAGAGTCGAGAACTTCTCGAAGCTTCCAAAACCTTTCTGTAACAATGATGTGTCTTTACATCACTTTGTTCGTATATTGCTACAAGTACTGTGTACTGTGCACAGAAATATTCCATTTAGTTTTGTATAGAACTCATTTGTTTCCTGTGATTGATGTTCGGCTCTATGCCTTTTCGGCGTTGCTTTGTTCGCTTTTTGTGAACAAGTCACATGTTTAACATATTTAAAACGTACATACGTGATAGAATATTTAATTGAATTTCCTGAAATTTCAAATGAAAATAGTGACGTGTATGAAATATTATCTTTATGATAAAGTAACTGATAGCGTTATAGTTAGTTATACCTATTTGTATTTTACAAATCTCTAATTGGTGTGTAAGCATAGTTGGTGCCAGGATATTGCTTCCATAATCCTTAGAGAGCAGAATCGTATACATGAGGTAGTTATTACTCACCATCAGTTTAGGCGCTGGCTTGTCTCCCACTGATGAAAGCGATAATAAAAAGGAAAAATGAGCTTGATCAATATTGATGTAGTCCTCCATTCAACGGTGGTTTACGACAACCATGACTTTAGCGTTAGCGACAAGCGGTGCGATTAGTCTTACTCTATGATGATTGGAGCAGCGACAAAGTAGGTCCCGGTGTAGATATTACAGCTAGGATTTCTTCCTGCACTTTGCTAAGTTGAGGACTCTTGAGCTAAATAACCTGTAGGAAAACAAAAAATAAGTTCTACATCTTGTTTTGGCACTGGAAAATGTAGTTTTTTTTAAATTGTAATGTATGCTCTGCGGCATACATTACAATTTCTAATAATATGGCCTTCATGCAAATAGGGTTTCGAAGTTAAGCTTAATTCTGATATAACTTTGGCAATATAGAGTTTTCGAATCAAACGATATGAAATTGCAATTTATTTTCTAATGGCGCTGATACACCTGATCATTCACTTGTAACAGATGACCGAGCATTCGCCGTTTTTGTTTTGTGGAACCGGACATTTTACCATCATTCTAGCGAGCACTCTAATCCGTAGAAAATAGAAAAATATAGAAATCGCACTACAACAACAGTTTTACCCAATATATTTACTTCAGTGTCACTTATGGATTATTTCTAGAGTAAGAGTAAGATATATAAAAAAATACGTTTCTAAATAATAAAATGCAGATTTTAATTTGAACAGGTTTAATTAATCACACAAGTGTCTGTTCCTACGCTCAAATTTATTTAGCGATATCGAAGGTTTATCAACATTCTATTGAAATTAAATCTGAGTAAACCAAATCTAAAGATTTATTTTAAACATTATCGATATTTTATCGGTATTCATTCTGAGTAAGTCCATCACTAGTCAAGTAAAAATTAGTGACAAACTACGAAGATTCTTACCTAGATTACGATCATAAGTCAAAGTGAAGTAAATAGTGGGTTTAACCACTATTGTAGCGCGAATTCTATGTATTTTCTATATTCTAAAGCTCGCCAGAATGTTCGTGAGGATGCTCGCTAAAACACACTCATTTGTTTTATAACATTTGCGAGAATGCTTCTTACAGATGAATGCTCAAGTGTATCAGCACCATTAGAGTTAAAAGTGAAAAACGAAAAATTTGTAAATACATGTTATTTAAATAAAATTATAAGGTGGCAACCAAAACGCCTGTCATTGTCGTATGTCGCGTTGCTCATCGCTGTAGTCGTGGCCACTCTAACCCTTTGAGGCTACTGATTATTTCGAATTTAATTCTTTGACCCTCTGAGGTCCCAGCCTCCGAGCCTCTGCGGGAAACGTGACGTTTATAATTGGTTTATCTCTCTAATTTAATCTCTTGCCTGTTTTCAATATAATTTTTCTTTGAATTTTTCTTAGAAATACAATTTTTCCTCGCCATTGTACGAAGTATTTAACGAAGTAATTTCTTTGAGAAAGTGTTTTATTTTAACGAAATTAAATGTCTGAAGCTCGATTTTTTTGAGTCAGTCATGTTGTTTTTGTTATATTTTATGAGAACTATAGTTCTCCGGTCAGTCGAAATATGATTCAGAAAAGATTCTT
Source organism: Euclidia mi (assembly GCA_944739405.2). Taxonomy (NCBI): domain Eukaryota; kingdom Metazoa; phylum Arthropoda; class Insecta; order Lepidoptera; family Erebidae; genus Euclidia; species Euclidia mi. Next base: position 7,096,678 of record OX123188.2, on the reverse strand, counting down.
CTTCTCTTGTAGCCCCTTACTGATTCTTCTTTGGTAACACTCTAAACCCACCCATAGACAGCATAAAGTTTTCAAAACCATCAGCAGCCGACAACCTAGTCTACAAACGCAAGCATATATAATACTTCTGTTTTTATTATGAGAAGGGTAAAGCCATAGTCCAACATGCTGGCCAAGTGCATGTTAGCATGTCTTTGAAGAACACCATGAGAACTCTTAGACATGCAATTCCTTGCGGTGAAAGGGATTCTAGTTCTATCAATAAAACTAAGAGACCGAAAGCCTAAGTTTAGTTTCATTGTAATGTACTGATCTCAACGGAATGATAAAAGCTAGAAACGATAAAGATTTTGAATGTCGCTTGTAGAAACTTCACACCTGATTACTTTTAGTATAAACTCAAATTCTAAAAACACTATACCCTAGCCTGGTCAAAAGATTCTCCCTTTAGTCGGAATAATTCAACACCAAGTTGCTTCACAAAAATATTATCTCTAAATTAAAAAGTCAAAACCACAAAAGTAAGCATCTTCGTATTCCATTATGATAATACTGTTCCAACACAATAAAGCTTAATCAATCCATTCATAAACAAACTCTTAAAACATTCATAATCTCGAAATCGCCGCCCAAGTACATGAAATCAAATTCAGACCCACCCTTTTATTACTAAGACCAATTATAAGTCAGTGTTTTACAACAGTTGTGGAGTAATAGCGAGGATTCCTTCGTTTATGTCGCCACGTAAAATTGCGACGATAATGTCGCTTGAGCGACGATACTGTCGCATGAGCGAAATAATGTCGCATGATTAATGTTGAAAGACCCCATACATGGCAGAATCTCGCTAATGCCATGTTCAAAGCGGTTGTGCGGAACTGTTAGTGTGAATTGAAGCGACATACTTATCTTACGATATGGCATACAGCAGAATATTCGTGCAGAACGTAAGCTTTGCGGCAAATTGAATTTGTGTGTGGCAGGTTAGCTCTTCTTATGGTGGATTTTTTCATATGTACTTAAACTTTCATTGTCTCCAGTGACTCAAAGGCTACTTAAACGCCGGTCCAGTTATATCAAGTTTAACCACTACTGGACTGGGTCAAAATTGCACGTATTTTAACAATAACAGCGATAGCCGCTAGTCCACCAAACTGCTACGCAGACGATCTCAGGTTAGAATCCATGGTGCCGGGTGTGACTATTGACTTTTCGAAGTTACTAAACGGTGCTAAACGGTGAATGAAAACATTATGAGAAACCTGCATGTCTGAGTGTTCTCCATAACTACAATTACAATACTGAATATTAGTTTTGTAACCTCATTTAAATAATCATCATTTCGTATGGCATTCTTTGCGCTGGATCCTATATCCTCGTCTATTTTTAGATTAAATTAGCCTGTCTTTGGCCGCTGCAGAGAGTTGGTGCAACTCGGACATACCGCCAGGGAAGCGGTGGAGCGGACAATCAAACTCTAGACCTCATTTGAATTAAAATCGACTACCTAAGCTAATATTACCGATATGTGTACAATAATATACATTTTATAACTGTGGTAAACTTTAATATAGTACCCACATAAAATACTATCCAAATTCAGATTAAAACTACCAAAAAAATATAAAGCTTATTTCCGCCACCAAAATTCTAAATCAAATAAAAACGCGAAAAAGCCCGTCGGTTCGCTCGAACGAAAACTTACAAAGCATTGATATGCCGATACGGGTTGACAACACGAGTCGGAATAAATTCCTCACACCTGACGTCAGTTGTCGTGACGCATACTAAGTATGTTATCCGCCAGAGATTGTCGAACACGTGTCGCGCGTGTGAACGGAGTTAAACGACGGTTAATCTTAGTTTAAGCCGAGTACCACCTCAGTTCTGTTATAATTGGGACCCGTGCACTTGCATAAATGTGCCGTATTTGTGCTTGCTCGTAAGCTGTTAACATACATACATCTTAAGCTAAAAATAGATAGAATCGTTGGTGTTAATGCAAGTTTGTGGGTGTATTTGCACGACTGTTTTGCTTTAATTCCCGTAGACTTATAGGCGTGTTAGACCAAATCTTTGTCGTGCGGTTGGGTAAATTGTCATAATTATAGTCCAATTCGCATTAAATACAAAATATTATTAAGAAAATAAAATACTGTTGAATATATTAGTTTAGGCAATATGTAACAATATTAAGCGCCGCTTCTTGGGCCTCCTGTGACCATTTTGTGACTCTAGAGATTTACTGGAAACAGAACAAACGTAATCTAGCAAACTAACTAAGATTAATCTTGTAGGACTCATCGTAGATTGGACAAATGCGATTGAAAATTGCACGTATTTTATAATGACAGCGACAGTTGCTACTTCACCAAACTGCTACGCAGATGATCTCAAGTTAGAATCCATGTTGCCGGGTGTGATCATTGACTTTTCGAAGTTACCATAATTTGCCAGTTATTGCTTGCTAAACGGTGAATGAAAACATCGTGAGAAACCTGCATGTCTGAGTGTTATCCATAATGTAACTACTATTAAAATACAGTATATTAGTTTTGTAAACTCATTTAAAATAAAATCGACAACCTAAGCCAATATTACCGATATGTGTACAATCATATACATTTTATAACTGTGCTAAACTTTAATATAGTACCCATATAAAATACCACCATTCAGATTAAAACTACCAAAAACGATAAAGCTTATTCCCACCACCAAAATTATAAATCAAATAAAAACGCGAAAAAGCCCGTCGGTTCGCTCGAACGAAAACTTACAAAGCATTGATATGCCGATACGGGTTGACAACACGAGTCGGAATAAATTCCTCGCACCTGACGTCAGTTGTCGTGACGCATACTAAGTATGTTATCCGCCAGAGATTGTCGAACACGTGTCGCGCGTGTGAACGGAGTTAAACGGCGGTTAATCTTAGTTTAAACCGGGTACCACCTCAGTTCTGTTATAATTATGACCCGTGCACTTGCATAAATGTGCCGTATTTGTGCTTGCTCGTAAGCTGTTAACATACATACATCTTAAGCTAAAAATAGATTTAATTGTTGGTGTTAATGCAAGTTTTTGGCTGTATTTGTATGACTGTAGTGGTTTAATTCCCGTAGACTTCAGGCGTGTTAGACCAAATATCTTTGTCGTGCAGTTGGGTAAATTGTAATAATTATAGTCCAATTCGTATTAAATACAACATATTATTTAGGTAATAAAATACTTTTGAATATTTCAATTTAGGTAATCTGTAACAATATTAAGCTCCGCTTCTTGGGGTCTCTGTGTCTATTCTGTGACTCTAGAGATGCACTGGAAACAGAACAAACGTAACCTAGTAAACTAACTAAGATTAATCTTGTAGGACTCATCGTATTGGACCGCGTCTTTGGCTACAATACAATATTTTTTCAAACCACAAATTGATCTAACCGGCATGAAATCATGAAGTATATTCATTTTTAAACTTAAGATTAACTCCAAATTAAGCATGTAAGATTTTGTGACATCAGCTACGATCGTCGTAGACTAATAAAATTGCACATGCTTGCAGAATAAAAGTAAATGTATGTAGTTACTGAATTCCGGAAATATGGCCAATAAAAATAGGACTAGTTTGTTTTGAGACTAATCAAATTAAACAACCGGTTAAACATTCATTAGCAATAAAAAAATAAAACATATGAATTATTACCTAATTCTAAATGATATGTATATCAAAGACTGCCTGGTTAGATGTGCGCGTGAGATTGGGAGGTGTCGGGTTCGATCCCCGGGTCGGGTAAAGTGTTATTGGGTTTTCCGTTAGGAAATTCTCTTAAGCAGCACGGAGTCTAGTAAAGTGCACGGTACGTCAATAGGCCTGCCCCCTATTACGTGGGACTAAATTAAATCTGGCGAAAAGTGGGTGTAGCAATATACCTCTGCCTACCTCTTCGGGGATATAGGCGTGAGACTATGTATATATATCAAAAAGTAAAAAAAAGGTGAAACAATTCACTTCACTGTCGTGCGAATGTAACCCGCTGTCAGTCCGTCCAGAAATAATTTCGCTGTCAACTGACACCTCAAGCCAGCCATAAATAACAAGTTCAGAAATTCACTCGCATGTTTATATTCGGCTCGTTCATCATGAAAACCGGAAATTATTTCCAGAAAACAGAAAGCCTACGTTTCCCTTCACTAGACGAGACGTAGAACATCGACCTTCACCGATCTGATAACCAGATGAGACGTAGTTTTTATGGAATATAATTTATAAACAAATATGCCTATAATAACTTGCCTATCAAAAAGTGCTCATAGCTATTTTAAATTTTAAGTTAATTGTAATCAACCGCAAATATAACTTTGTCATTTAAACAAACACTATGGAAAACAAAGTTATTTTTGGTTATGAAAAAGCGATCGTGATATTTGGTTAAGTGAAGATAAAGGGTATGTTATGTGGATACCTGAACTACGGGACCCTTACGGGACTCGCACTTAATCTAATTGTTTGATTGTTATTGCTATATTGCTTCCGTGTTCGTTTATTAATTACTAGCATCAGCCTTAACACTTAACATACCCTTTAACTTCACCTATCCAAATATCACTATCACTTTTTCATTTGCCAAAAATAACTTTGTTTTCCATAGTGTTTGTATAAACGACAAAGTTATATTTGCGGTTGATTACAATTAACTTAAAATTTAAAATAGCTATGAGCACTATTTGATAGGCAAGTTATTATAGGCATATTTGTTTATAAATTATATTACATAAAAAATACGTTTCATCTGGTTATCAGATCGGTGAAGGTCGATGTTCCACGTCTCCTCTACTATAGTGATTTATATTCCACCAATATCGTATGTCGTTTTTAAGACGCCGAAATAACTGAATAATTATTTGCAAAGACCCGCAGTGTTAAAAGCTAATAAGTTTCACGATAAATTATAATAAAATTGTAACGTGAGACTCCATTATTTAGGCAAGGTACTCCCTGTTTTAGCGTAAGGGAAATTCCAATGCGGTGGAAACGGTATGTAAATTATTTTAACTGAATCGAAAAATTATTAAAAGATATTGATTTTTGGCATTATGGCCAATAAGCATTCCCGTGACTACGTTTTTCAATTCTTGGTAGAAATGCCTTTTTTTATAGTCTCACGCCTGTATCCCCGAAGGGGTAGGCAGAGGTGTAAATATTACACCCACATTTCGCCATATTTATTTTAGTCCCACGTAATAGGGGGCGAGCCTATTGCCGTTACCGGGCACATCACCAGACTCCGGGCTGCTACTGAGTATTAGGAAAAACCCAGTAACACTTTTGCCCGACCCGGGAATCGAACCCGAGACCTCCCAATCCCACGCACACATTAATGCCGCGAGACCAACGAGGCAGTCATGTAGTTAATGTGTGTTAGCGTAAGGGAAATTCCAATCCGGTGGAAACGCTTTGTACATTATTTTAACTGACTCGAATAATATATTAAAATATATTGATTTTTGGCATTATGGCCAATAAGCATTCCCGTGACTACGTTTTTCAATTCTTGGTAGAAATGCCTTATTTGTTTAAATTATATATGGAATAAAATTTTGCGATGTATGATTACATATCAATTAATGTTACATAATATCTCGTATGCCAACATGTTTCTCGTCATTATTGCTACAACAATAATATAATAATATTTAATATAATATAATATTATATATACAAGCAGAGCTTGTACTATGGGTACTCATAGAATATATATAAATAGAATATAATATGAATAGAAACACAATGTTGATAATATTACAGTAATTTAGTAGATAGTTATCGATACAAATAATTAAAAATGAAGTCCCCTATTCGTCCTCTCTGTTTGTATGAACGCGAAAACCTTAATACAGCCGAAAGATTTTTGGACGGTTTTCACAAATAGATAATGTATTGTGATTCCTGAGGATGGTTCAGCTATTTTATCACCTCAGAAAGTAGGCACACGATCTATGCACGACCTGAAATTCAGTAAGCGAATCAAAGCCGCGGTCATGGATTATAAAAACAATAAGTATTCTGTTTTTATTATTCTTCGAGCCGGTTTGTTGCCCCATCGCATATTTTACTAAACACTTTCTAAACTGACGCTACAGTTTCTATTGCAGCAAAGTCTCATAGCGTCACATAAATGCCTTAAACCCTGATTCCGAAACCAGTATTATTAAACCTCACACCAACCCGCATCAATACATACATTAAAGCTCACCTATTGCTCTGTCATATCCGTCACAAAGGCATTATACGTATCACTAGCTAATGTATGACGGCGTATTGACGCACACGGCGTTTCAATCAAAACTGGGCGCTAACGGCGTATTGACGTATTCCCTCTTTGCTGCTGAGATCAAACGTATACAAAGCAGAGTATTAGCACATAAACGCTGTCGCATAGAGCGCTTCTATTGAAGAAGATTAATCCGCACATTATTTGTATCGTTCTTGTAATATCTAGCTTGATTCGACTTGAGCTTGACACGGCTCCACCCGGCATTAATTATCGTTTTAAAAGGTAACCTATCTGTCATACTGAAACTTATTTGAAGCTTTCGTGATTTGTATACATCATACAATTTTATTGAGTGGGTCTTACGGATAGTTTACTAATTTTAAGGCATAACTACCGGCTCATAACGCTTCGGGACCACGATCGTTATAAGCCGACTGTCATACTGATTATAACTTCCTTCCTACAACATCTCATTTACCCCTACATCATCATCTTAGCATAAGGTAGAAGACTAGAAGATGTTGGAGGAAGAGACGTCCATTGCTGGATGTAGGCCTCCACCATGGCTCTAGACATAGACCGATCATGAGCTACCCCGCGTCCAACCGCTTTTTGCGTTCTTAACCATGTAGTAAGTATATTCTGTTATGGTAATTTTCATCAAAATTTGTTCAATATTTTTGCGTGAAAGAGTAATAAACATCCATTTATTATCATAAAGTTTCAGGTTCATTATAGATGTGAAATATTCCTGATAATATACGAAACTGCTCATAGTAGTTACAATCTCTTAAAAATTAATAAGCTGCTAAGTAAACGTACCCAAGTGATCAATTAGTAAGTAGACTAAAAGCAGGCCGTTGAAAGTATTATAAATTATTTTAATTACTCAAGGCTTTTAGCTAATAATAAGGCGTGGTGAAATCTTAATGTTGGCTGTAGGTTTTAAATTTGTCGTATAAAAGCTGTTCGCGGTCTGCAAGGAAACTGGCGCAGTAATGTTGAAAAACAGTAGCTAAACTTCATCATCCAGCCTTGTTCAGCCCACTGCTGGGCTATCATCACCAGTCCTTTATACTATCCCACTGCTGGGCACGGGCCTCTTTTGAGAAGGGTAAGGCCATTGTCCACCACGCTGGCCAAGTGCGGGGTTGGCAGACTTCACGTGTCTTTCGAGAACATTATGGAGAACTCTCAGACATGCAGGTTTCCTCACGATGTTTTTCCTTCACCGAGTAGCAATAATTAACAGGCACGGGGCAAGCGATAATTAACAATTTAATACGCACTTAACTCCAAAAGTTCATTGGTGCGTGTCGTGGATTCGAACCCGAGACCCTCTGCGTAGCAGTCTGTCGGTCTCTCCACTCAGCTATCGCTGCTTTTTTTTTGCTGCGCTATGCCTCTCCTTATTTCCATCACAACAGCATTGTTAGTCTCAATTAGTATTTTGGCTATACTATGCTGGCCAGACGGGTTGGTATAAGGTTTGATGTCGAGTTTCGTGTCTTCGCAGTTTATGCATTGTTTTTTCCTAAGACCCCATGTAATGATAGGGGATACTGACGCTTGGTATTCTTAAGGCGCCGTGTACAGCCACTGAGTTGAGCTGTTGCTGTCACTGTCGGATTGTATACATAAGAAAGAGAAGCGCGACGACGACGGGACGTTCAGAACGAGTTATTTATCATTAAATACATTAATCCTTACAAATATTTTATTCCAATCGATAAATAAAAACAACAGTTCCCTTTATTATTATATATTACATTACTGTTATTAATATTATCAAGATTTGTTTATAAATAATACAGTTACAATTGCTACAATTTCAATTTAAATGGTTATTTTATGGGTTTTTTTTATCGAGAAAATTTACCGAAAACGTGTTTTGAACATAATAGTCCCCCCATAAATATGATCAAGATTAACATATATTTTTTTAGCTGCTCTAAAATGTATACATTTGGCTAAAAAACTGTTTTGTGAAGCCTATTTTGACTAAGTACAGCGCCTTAATCCCTTAACACATAAACTTCTACTAGCTACTAACCAACTTACTAAAACCTAAATACAGAAGCTTGGTCTTTTTCTGGTATTGTTAACAGGACCATCTACATAAACCTATAGGTACTGGGAGTAAAATAGGGATTGAAAGCTTGTCCAATATATAAAAAGAATATATGTATGTACATGCACTTTGCAACCACATGTACGTATATCTAGACGGAGAGCTTTGAAAGTACATACATACATACATAGACTCACGCCTGTTTCCCGGAGGGGTAGGCAGAGACTACGGAACGCCATTTGCAACGATCCTGACATACCTTACTTGCTTCACTCACTCCCATCAAGTTTCTCATGCATGCTCTTCTGTTAAGGGTACTTCTGACTTGTCCTTTTTTCAGAATGTCTCCAATCTGGTCAGAGAACGTCCGCCTAGGTCTTCCCCTTTGTTCTGTTCCATTCACACTTGCCTTATATATCTTCTTTGTCAGTCTATCGTCATCCATCCTCTCCATGTGCCCAAACCATCTTAACATGCCTTTCTCAATGCTTGTCACTACATCTTCTTTTACCCCACACCACTCTCGTATCACACAATTCTTTACTCTGTCGGTCAAAAACACACCACACATACTTCTCAGTGCTCTCATTTCTACAGCATTTTTTTTACATTCAAATCTCTTCTGCCATACCCAACTTTCACTACCATACATAAGGGTAGGCACTAACACACCTCCATGTACAGCCAAACGTGCCTTTTTGGACACGTTTTGACTGTTCATAAACGCTTTCAGAGCTCTATTCACACTATTACCTGCATTAACTCTCCTTTCAATATCTTCTTCATTCTTACCATCTCTTGTAAACAACGTACCTAAGTAAACAAACTCATTCACTTGTTCCACTCGCTGTCCATCGATCAAAACATTACAAGCCGTAACGCATTCCTCCTTTTCAAAAACCATAACTTTCGTTTTTCTTACATTCACTTTCATTCCTTTCCTCTCTAACGCACCATGCATGATTGCTACCATCTCCTGCAACTCCTCCGCTGAAGATGCAAGTATTACCTGATCATCAGCATAAAGGAGGCATTTGATGAGTAACCCATTCATCCTTAATCCGCAGTCACAATGTTTTAAATCTTGCAAACAACTATCCATGAAGAGGTTAAACAGCCACGCCGACGCCACACATCCCTGTCTAACACCTTTCTCGATGGTAAACCAGTCAGTGTATGCCCCGTTTATCCTCACACAAGCTCTAGAATCCTCATAAAGGGATTTCAGAGCTCGAATGAGGCTGCTGTCCATCCCATTCATTGACAGCACCGACCACATTTCATTCCTCACCACTTTTTCGTAAGCCTTTTCCAAATCCACGAATGCGCAATAGACCTTTTGACCTTTGGCCAAAAACTTTTCGGCTATGGTTCGCAAGGAAAAAACCTGATCCGTGCATCCCATACCCTTTCGGAATCCCGCTTGTACATCCCATATTTTCTTGTCGGTTACTCCATAACTCTTTCAATAAGTACCTTTGCATACAATTTGCCAACAATGATGAGATGCCAGCTTTGAAAGTATGACAAGCTTATTTAATGAAGCTTATAGATATTATGAATAAGGCAGCGATAGCCTAGTGGAGACACCAACAGACTACCATGCAGAGGGTATCGGGTTCGAATCCACGGCTGACACCAATGACTTTTCGGAGTTATGTGCGTATTGAATTGTTAATTATCGCTAGCCCCATACCTCGGAGAGCACGTTAAGCCGTCGGTCCCGGTTGTCATAAAGATCTTTCACAGTCGTTACAGGGCGTCAGTACCTTCTAAATAAACTGACACTAGTCTAAACCATGGAATATCGCTATCCCTTCGGGTTGTCGGTTGTCAGATAGGCAGTCGCTCCTTGGAAAAGCTAATATTCAGCCAAATCCGGTTAGACTAGTAAGCGCACCCCAGATTGAAACTGGGATAACGCTAGGAGGATGATGATCGAAATTATGAATACTCATGTATCCTCAGTCAGTATAGGATGCATTTTTAAGACATAAGAGGTCATAGCTTCTTAAGGGATTAAACAGTATTAAGCGGTATAATCTTCAATACGTTTGGCGCACAATAAAGTTTGCTACACAGCATTTATTGTTTTTACGACACTGTAGTTTACAGATATCAAAATCTTATATTTTCTCCAACGTTTTGGCATGGCTTACACCAGCCGTCGTCACGGTACGTAACATGTAAAAGTACCCTTATGGCTATGGTATTGCAGTAACTAAAGTAAATGTCTCAAAATTTACAGACTGACAAAGAAGCGATCACTTGGAGAGTAGATTCGCGAGTTAAGGCACATTTTGTGAATTAAGATCTCAAAGTATCAGTACTCTTTTTGATTCCGTGGTTATCGTAAGCGGTGACTAAGGTAAATACACAATCATTAATATAGCACATAGTTTACACTTCAGTCCAGCAATAAAGACAACTTGATCATTATTATCAGCCTTTAACAGTCCACTGCTGGACTAGGCCTCTCCGTTGAAAGGAGGAATTGGCCTACTATACCACGCTGGCCCAACAGGTTGGTATAGGGTTTGTATTAAGTTTTCCTTCTCTTATAGTGCTGTTCTCTGCATAATATGCTCCCTCTGTCGGCTCTTACGACACCCATGAGATGACACGGGGTGGTGACATTCCGTATTCTTAATCCGTTACCACACGGACTTGTGTACTTCAATAACCAACAACAACTACTACATAATCAGTGTAGCTGCTTAACAAGTCCCTACAGCTTATGTCCAACAGTGGACTGCGAGAAGCTGTAAATAATAAGATTACAAAACCTCTTTACTCCTAAGCATGAATAAAAACCTTGCCCAAGGCACCACCATCATATGTCAAAGTAATTCAAAAAGAAATCTACCCATTTTCGTTTCTTATCACAACTCAACCCAACACGTTCAAATTTAACTTCGATGTAAAATTGAATTAAGACACGACGATAAAACTGTAATTACCATAAAAAACACCGATAAATGGGGGTAAGAGGGAGTTTTGTACAATTATGTAAGGCCTTTCATCTTACCCTATAATTATGTTAGGGGTCGGCGGATAGTGAAATGTATTATGGATAACGCTTCTTCCTTTTAAACCAATTTATAGAAGCGTTGGGAATTCGGTAATGCCCTGTGAGCGGAGCTCTTTGAGGATAAAGTTCATGGTGTGTGGAAAAATTGAGGATTATTTATTACTTGAGGGGTGAAAATGATGTTAAGTTGTTGAACTTTATGATTGCTGACATTGGTTTCAGGTAAGGAAACCTATCAGTGGATTCACATCTTTTCATCTGTGTGGCTGCCTCGTTGGTCTCGCAGCATAAATGTGCGCGTGGGATTGGGAGGTCACGTGTTCGATCCCCGGGTCGGGCAAAGTGTTATTGGGTTTTTCCGTTAGGAAATTCTCAGTAGCAGCTCGGAGTCTGATAATGTGCCCGGTACGGCAATCGGCTCGCCCCCTATTACGTGGGACTAAAATAAATCTGGCGAAAAGTGGGTGTAGCAATATACCTCTGCCTACCTCTTCGGGGATATAGGCGTGAGACTATGTATGTATGTATAAAAAAGCTGTTTATATTGTAGCAAAAACTAACTCATGAATCGCCCCTACTTAGACACGCCACCTACGCGCCAGAATCGATAATAAAAATGGACCTGTCAACTGGCTAGGAGCTTGACAGAAAATTTGCGTGAAACAAGTCGATTATGTAAAACATTTAACATGTTCCCTTTGTATGAAATTTCATTAACTCCCCAAAATAAAATCCAATTTAAAATTACTAAATCCACTCAAACGATATAATGTGCTAAAGTCGTAGACTATTTTAGTATTTAGTTAAACGCTTGAATCTTAAAAGCATTACAAAGCTCTATAAAAGTTATTAAAGCCGGCTTAATTATAGAGGATCTCATTAAACCCACGCATGCTGAGTTCAGCGTAAACAACTTATTGTACAACAGCTTATTAAATAAATTCATTATGTTTTATAGTTAAACTGTTTGTGGTATAAATTCCTCGTCGTGTATGAAAAATTATAATCATGTATAAGAGACATGACAATGCAGCAAATCATGATTCTTGTTAATGGTTGATATTAGAACAGGCCATCGTGGTATCAGATTTATTTATTTATTTATTTAATCACACATGACAGAATCTAGTACATTTGTGGCAAACATATATAAGCAATAGTATTATAAACTTAACTAGGTTCCATGATGTTCCAGATTCCATGGGCTAACGCTGCTCCTATATTAGAGATCAGAAATTTTATCTGATCAACACTCGAAAAAAGTCTGGTCTCCTTAATTTGTCGATTCAGTAGGTTGCCAGCCCCCTTGGCTCTATCTAATAATAGTAAGGTTTATTCAATTATAGAGAAGTGCTGCTAATAAAAATAACCTAAATATTGTTATGTAACACAAAACGGCGTAGGCCGCAAATATAAAGCAGGTCCTGGAAAACAAATTACGTAAGTAAAAACTACGAAGTAGGCGTCGTCAAACTTTCTGTTTTTATTTTAGAATAATATTAAAACTATAAAATGTACCAGGCGAACAGTTTGCAGCAAACGGAAATTTTATATAAATATTTTTTTTTATAGTAATAGGCGGCAAACGAACAGACGGATCGCCTGATGGTAAGCAATTACCGCCGCCCATGGACACTAGCAACACCACAGGAGTCACAAGTGCTTTGCCGCCCCTTTGGGGTTGGAAAAAGGGATAGGAGGAGGAGTGGGATGAGGGAGAAGGAATAGGGGATAAGGCCTCCGGCACTCTCACTCACCGAACTAAAAGCAACAGTTCAGGTACTGTTACTTTTCGTCGATTTTCTGTGAGAGGGTAGTACTTCCTCGGTCGAGCCGGCCCATTCATGCTGAAATCAGCAAGGCTCTACTACCGTTAAAAATATATATCGCCAATTTTAAACATTCAAAGTAAACTAGTTCGTACACCAAGTAACTGGCAGGCATAAAACTGTTCATTATTTTAAGCTAATGATTTCTTATCGTAGACTGAGGTAAAACAGCCCTGCAGTCGAGTAGAATTCGTAAGGTTTTTGTTTGATTAGTCTTCACAGCGATTCTTTTAAAAGAACTGCTAAAATGTTTATTGTGCCTGTTGTTTTTAAAGTCTGACACTATATGAAAGCGGCACGGAGTTGACTGACCGAGACCGACGCACTCACTCTTTTCTCTTGAGGGTAATTCACAGCACAGTAATCCTTTAGGAGGCGTTTTTTCATTTAGGGCGACCTATTAATAAATAAATACAGCTTAGTATATGGTGCATAAAATAACTAGAATCCTATGCGTATTTATAAACAATACGTGGCCATCAGCTGCGTACGAGCCTAAAAGTTTAATCATGGCTTGTCGACACCAAGGGCTTACAAGCCATGCACCGTACTGTAATGACCAATACCGAACACTCATTGTAGTTCCAAGAACGTCTGACATACTGCCTAGACACACTTAGCAAACAACGAAGACTACGCAAGTGCCTTTTCACTATAAGCGACAAGCAGCCACTGACTTTTCACTTTAAACGAACATAACTATGCTGTCACAGTGGCACAAATTATTTATTAACCATTCAACAAATAATCTGTCACTTACAGTTTGCTAAGTGACGACAAAATAGGTTTTCTCGACTTAATCAAAAGTCTTCTAATTTTGTTTTAAGCAACTACAAAAATGCTTTGTGTGTTTATTTTTATTTTTCTAAGAAAGATTTAAATTACACAAATAGTTCTTTACAATACAAAAACAAAATGTCCTTAATTTGTAATGCCCTACATAGCTTTAACTTTAAAGGGCGCTCTTTCTAGACTAGATTAAAGACATTTCAGTTAAAGGTCAAATTTAGAGTATATTAAAATGGAGAGCGTTCACACAGAATTTAATGAGTTTACATGAGGCAAGATAAATGTACTGAAATCTATTTATAGCTGTGTAAAAATTATTTTTATTCAATTTGAAGGCAGCGATACTCGCTAGGCTATCTATCTATTTAATATATCTCCACTAGGCAAGACCAACGGATTACCACGCAGAGAGTCTTGAGTTCGAATCCACGGCGGGCACTAATGACTTTTTGAAGCTATGTGCGTATTACATTGTTAATTATCGCTTGCTAAGGGTGCATAGGGTTCCCACCAAGAACTTAGGGTCCCAAGCCAACCTCACCTGCAAGTGGTGCACCTGCCGATCAACGGACGAGGCTCTGGCAAACAAAATTTTCCATAAGCGGCAATAGGCTCGCCACCTATTACGTGGGATCAAAACACTGGCGAAAAGTGGGCGTTTAATATGCCTCTGCCTACCCCTTCGGGGAAACAGGCGTGAGTCTATGTATGTATGTATGTATGTATGCTAAACGGTGAAGGAAAACATCGTAAGGAAACCTGCATGTCTGAGAGTTCTTCATAATGTTCTCGAAAGATATGTGAAGTCTGCCAAGTCACACTTGACCAGCGTGGTGGACTATGGCCTTACCCTTTCCCAAGTATGAAGAGGCCCGTGCCCAGCAGTGGGAAAATTTATATACAGGGCTGATGATGACGATGATGAAAACTATTTTTAAGTGTAATTAAAGCGAATTGGCTATGGTAGATCAATATATTATTATGTATATCGAATACGAGCTAACACCAAAAGTGGATAAAGCTGATATATCCTTAAATTGGCGACTGGTTTCTCTAATAAAATCCTTAATGCTAAAATATTAGGCCCTCTACTAGAATCTGGAGATCACATAAACAGCCTTCACAATGATACAAAATCCTAATTACGACAATCGGTCTCTCAAAGTCGACTTCAAACACAACCATGAATTTGCATCACTGCAACAACGAGCTTGAATTCATATTTATAAACTTAATTTATTTACGAAACACAAAGTAAAATCCATGATAACTTACTTGAACTAAAATCCAAAATCCAAAAACTCGCATCACAAACACAAACCCCAATTTTTTATAATGGCTATGAGAAAATAATTCGTGCGATGTTCTAAACGGCTCCATAAATTAGACTCACACAATACATTGCGGATAAATCGTTGTCACATAAGAATGTCGCATTAGGTAGGGGAAGTTGGTAGGGAGGGGTAGCTAGGGAGTTTAGTCGAGGAGTCGAGGTGGAAAGTAATAACTGTGGTGGACCACAGTCAACTCGCCAGTTGTTATTGCATTGTATTATTTATGTTGGGCGAGCTGACGGCTTGTTAAGTGCGAGGCAGAGCGCTAGAATGCTGGGAAGGAAGCCCTTTGTTTCGAATTGCTACTGTTTACTTGTAGTGCGAGAATTACCGCACTTTTTTTGAGGTTATTTTGTGGTTTCCTTGAGTGGGTTTTAGTTGAATAAGTGGTTTAGTTTGTTCTGTAATTATTTTGCTAACTGTCGTATTTTATCGTACATCATTGTATTGTCTGTCATGAAGATCTTCGACAGTCGTTTTGGAGAATAAACTGACACGGTCTAAGTCATAGAACCACTCGGATTCAGTCAGACGGCACTTGATCAGTGAAAAAACTAATATTCTTCCAATCTGGTTAGAAAGCGAATCCCAGACTTGACGGTGAAATTCTTGAATGCAACTGGAAAAATGTTCGGATGATGATGATGATGATCATTGTAAATGACCGTGTTTCAAGAAATAAATGTTTTCATTCATTTATTCCTGTTGAGTGTTACTGGGTTTTACCAAAATTCTCAGTAGCAGCACGGAGTTTGGTGATGAGCCCGGTAACGGCAATAGGCTCGCCCCGTGCTACGTGGGACCTAAAAATTCATGGTGAAATGTGGGTGTAATATTACACCTCTGCCTACCCCTTCGGGGATACAGGCGTGAGTGTATAGAAAATCCTGTCTAGTACAAGACTCCGTCAGGTACACATTACTATAGAGATACACATAATAATATACTTTTACTAAATCATAACTCCGGTTACAAAAAACATTCCCTTCAATTTATTTCACTCAATTCGAACATTAACTTTTAATCACATAAAGAATTACAATGTCTAGTGTCAAATTAAACCAAGTTACGAGGAAACTGAGCGGTTAATTAATATTTAGTAGATTTTGTACTATGAAGTTGTGTAGCGAAACTTTCGCAACGCATTTTGTAATTAGGGCATCGATCTTGTGTACTCTTTGATAGTTTGCACTTTAGTTTATGAGTCTAGTAGATATAAAATACGTTGCAGAATAAAAAATACGCTTTTGGGTTAATATTTTTGTACATATTAGGATGTAGTACGATTTTGACTACGTATGTGTGTCCGTGTGGTGACGGATTAAGAATACGGAATGTCACCACCCCATTTCATCCCATGGGTGTCGTAAGAGCCGACAGAGGGAGCATATTATGCAGAGAACAGCAATGTAAGAGAAGGAAAACTTGATACAATTCCTATACCAACCCGTTTGGTCAGCGTGGTATAGTAGACCAATTCCTCCTTTCAAAGGACAGGCCTAGTCCAGCAGTGGACTGTTAATGATGTGTGAACTAAAACACATAATTTAGTAACTGCATTAATTGCTTAAGTATTACGTCTGTAACTATTACTATTTACAAGTAATTTAGTACAATGTGTAACAGTTGCAGCTCCTTACAAAAATAAAAATATGTACCATAATATTGGCGATTTAAAAGAGTGGCCTCGAGTTTTATTGCCCGTTCTTTCTCGTGGCTCTACCTATTGCTTTGCGAACGAGGCAGTAAATGTAAATGTAGAAGCATTAAGTAATTTAATTTTAAAATTGACTTTCATAAGCGTCACCTTGTGACCTAGATGAATAAATGATTTTGACTTTGACTTTGACTAAAATAACAAAATTTAACTATCCCATTTCCTTCCGTGAGCATGTTTAGAGGCGACTAAGGAAAATACAAGTCAGAAATGGTATTTTTGCGAAGAGACGGCAATCTCGACACGTCAATGTTTATGCTTAATTCGAGATACCTACTTATTATATTTATAAAATAGAGTACTAAATACTAACTGCGACGCGATTTATACTTGACATACAGGATTTACCGCTGTTCAATATTCGATCATTTTTTAGAGCTTTAATAGTACAGTGGCGATAGCCCAGTAGTGTACGTAACGGACTGCCGAGACGATGGTCTCGGCTTCGATCCCCAGGTACCCCGGGCACACACCTCTGACTTTTCGAAGTTATGTGTGTATTATAAATGTTAATTATCGCTCGCTTAACAATGTGCCCGGTAGATGACATTAGGCTCGCTCCCTATTACATCGGAACCGAAACATAACTGGCGAAGTGTGGGTGTGTAATTCATCTCTGCCTACCCCTTCGAGGATAAAAGGCGTGAAGTTATGTTTAAATTCGTTTTTGACATATGCTTCATATAAAATATGTCAAACACGAATCTCGATTCTGAAAATCCATGCATAGATCGAATATTGAAACCGACAATTAACTCATTTCTTTTCGTAGGCGGCGTAAAAAATTCACAAGACAATAAATATATTTACGAAAATATCGAAAACTCAACATCAAATCCTATAACAACCCGACTTACAATGCTATTTTGACGCAAAGAAGGAGAGGCCTATGCCAAAGAGCTCAGATATTTATATAGAGGCGCATTTCTTATGGGCGGTCTGAAGACAAACTTCCTGGGATCCAAATTGCCGCTTGGCGGCGTGGCAGTCGTTCCCTTAGTTTAAACGCAAGAGAGACGGTGTATCTTAACTACGAGAGCAAGAGAGACGGAGAACGACGCCAGCGCCGTCAACGGCGCCAATTACGACCTAAACTGGAGCCAGTCCCCACTTGGAATTGGCTCACGAAATCGTTAAGAACTGCGATTCTATGTATGTATACCTGTATTCATTGCCTATGCTCTATGAGCAGTAAACTACGTAAGACTGACATTAATTTCTCCGTCTAGAACAACCTCAATAGTCGTCAAACCTTATTTTCTTCACATTTAAATAAAATTTTATTATTCCACAAAAACATTCAGAAGAAACTATGTCTATTATTAAAGATATAAAACTTTTAAAAGTTTGGCCTAACATTAACTTCAGAGTTTTGTAATAACATGAGTTTCTAAACTGAAAGTTAACAATTACCCCAGTGTTCAACAGTTTTACAAAGACAAGATCTTAAGATTTAACTTGGGAATTCGTAATAATAGAAAATGATAACTCTAACAATTATTTTTCTTTTATAAAAGCTAGTTGAATTTATTTTAAAAGATGTTCTTGATGTGTATGTGTATATGTTAGAAACGTCCTTGAACATTATATATTGCACGTCAATAAGGAGTTATTAAAGAAATTCGTTTATTGTAGACCATTGGCGATGCAAAGATTATCCGCCCGCCTCTAGCGGCGAATTTGAAAGTGTCGTACCCGGACAACTTCCAAATTCGCCGCTAGAGTCGCTAGTTGGAATCTTAGCATCGCCAATATACGGTTTAAATATTTGATCTATTCATAGATTCGTGGATTTGAGATACATATTTGACATAAGTTACATAAGCCATATAAAATATGTCAAACATGTAAATCGAATCTCCAAAACCATGGATAGATCGAATATTGAAACCAGCCGTAATTGAGTTGTCAAAAAATCCAGCAATAATGCTTAGCCATACCTAATGGAAGGAAAGAGGAACCAACCACGCACCCTCGGATTGACCACCCCAACTATTGCAATAGAAAAAGGTTGACAATACCAAACTCCTCTAAAAGGATAAGGGATATAGGAATGGTATGGGTTCCAGGATACTATTCTTCGACACGTGTTTCGCCTCTGCACGAGGCATCCTCAGGAGCGATGGGCAACGACTGAGCCTAGTCGTTGTAATCTAGTCGTTGCCCATCGCTCCTGAGGATGCCTCGTGCAGAGGCGAAACACGTGTCGAAGAATAGTCGGCGCATACAGCGGGAAACTGCAAGTCAGGTATCTTCCTGGAACCCATACCATTCCTATATCCCTTATCCTTTTAGAGGAGTTCGGTATTGTCAACCTTTTTCTATTGCAATAGTTGGGGTGGTCAATCCGAGGGTGCGTGGTGGGTTCATCTTTCCTTCCATTAGGTTACAATGGGGTTCCGCCAAGTAACGCCTGATTCAACCAGCTTAGCCATACGTCTAGACGAGGCAAGCAAGTCTAGGACTGAAACTTATAGAGTAACAGAGTATATGGGCACCACTTACAGTGCACGAACTTCAGCACAAGCCAATGATCAAAGGTGTCAAAAAGATGTGTATTTCATAAAATCGTGCTCAAGAAGTTGCTCCTAAGAAATCGACGGACGAAATCAGATCTAGAGCATTTGGCAAACTCCCGCATGTACTCGCAACCTGACCAACACTTAATACATGAATATAGAACCCCTGTATCCTTTTGGACTTTCACTTGGACTGATACATGGAGGTTTCAGGTTTATCTTAGAACTGCGTCAAAGACCCGTGTGCAACCCGTCCCGAAATCACACGGTTGGAAATTAAATATAGTCTATGTTACTTAAACGTTATGTAGTATTAAAATAGTGTCTCGAAATCGATCCAACAGTTTTTGGTATTTTCGTTGAAAACATATAAAAATACAAAACTTTCCTCTTTATAACTATAGCAATAGGCCCCCTATTAGATTGAGACCGAAACATAACTGGCGATGTGTGGATGTGTAATACACCTCTGCCTACCCTTTCGGGGATAAAAGGCGTGAAGTTATGTAATGTTATGTTATGTTAAGTAGTGTATGTAAGGTAGTGGAGATGTTCTTGAGTTCGTACCCACACCACGCACCACACTTCTCAAAGTTACGTGCATATTAATTTTTTAATTATCGCTAGCCAAACGGTAAAGGAAAAATCGGGAGAAAGTCTGCATGTCTAAAAGCTCGCCATAATATTATCTAAAAACATGAAGGTTTGTAAATTAATTATAGCCAAATCCTCCTCACGATGAAAAGAGGCCTGTGTGCAGCACAGATTATAATTAAAGCTAATGAGGTGCAACATCCTTATTTTAGATTTTATTTAGTAAGCGTTAAACTAAAAAATATCTTGCATCACAGTTTAAAAGAGAAAATATTCTTGCCGTTAAATACCTGTTACTCTACACTTTACCAGAGAAAACCACCCGATTTTCTTTTTCAAGGAAATAACATTCGTTTTCGCAGTGAGTAAAACAAGCAATATTTAAATACCCAATCGATCGCAAAGCAATTAGTCTGAACAAATTTTTGCTGTTTTACGAGAGAAAAAAGAAGAAGATTAATTAATCACAAGCTTTACTAAGCAGAAAAGAAGTTACGAGAAGTTTTCCCTAAAGAAATATTTGAGTTTATACTTAATGTTGGTCTCGAATGCTTGTTCCGATCGGCTGTATTTACACACGATGGCGAGGGTTGTCCTTTAACTATTTTAATATTATTCCTTGTTGAGAATATGATAAAGGACACTGGTTTATGATAATTTGGACACATGTGCCATAGAGCTAGGTGGAGGAAAAAGGTTATTTTGATTTTTCAGGTCGTATTCTATTCGGTTAGAATGATTCAGAGTATTGATTTGTGTCCTGTCAAAATCTTGAAAAAATATTTGTATTTCAGTGAGTGTTTTTTAATCTTAATATATAAAATCCTTGCGTTACTGACTGACTGACAGACACGCTACAGCCGAAACTATTAGGCGCAGGCAGGTGAAATTTGTATGCAATATATATATAATATATTGCAGTATGTTCCTTGGGGACCATAGGGGTACACTAAGAAGGGATTTCCCGAAATTCCCACGGGATCGGCCAAAACGGGTAAATTAAAAAAAAAACAGGCGTAGCTGCTGGCGTCCTCTAGTTAACTATAAATTTAATTTATAGTAAATTTTATTGGTCCCAGCAAACACTTTATATCATCACTATTAGCCGAATCTTGTAGTATACCTCTGTACAATTTCTTATTATTCCAAATAATCAGAGATACAGTCAAAAATACGTGCAATACAGTACCTTCTATATGACACATTAAAGACAGACGTGCACAGAAAACTAATGCCGCGTACAGAATGCGTTTCCCTGGCAACCCTAGCCGCTTGTTCAACGGATAAGACAGAGATGAGCCTGTATTTATTGCGCATACTCGAGTATTTGCCTTAATCATAAAACAACAGTTCCCTGTTTGTGTTAGTTAGTTATTCTGTTATACACAATGGATTGTAGCATAATCGGCAGACTTGTGTGGCGACGTGACGATAGAAATATGGCTGATAAACGATAGTAGGGTCACTTGGTATGACGTAGGACAGGGATTACTAGCGGATGAGTTTTGATATTATTCATCATGCTCTTCTTATCCGACATCGAAGCGAATATATATTCTCCTAAATGTTTCTCTGGCCAAATTGGAGACATCTTAAAAAAGGACAAAATCAGAAGTACCCTAAACAGAAGAGCATGCATGAGAAACTTGATGGGTGTGAATGAAGCAAGAGAGATATGTCAGGATCGTTGCAAATGGCGTTCCGTAGTCTCTGCCTACCCCTTCGGGAAACAGGCGTGAGTCTATGTATGTATGTATGTTTCGGTGAAAGATCGCGTTTGGTGATAATATGATGATTTGTTGACTACCAGAATAGATTCTGTCACAATCACATCATTACAAGCATGTAAGGACATGTCCAGATCTGAGACGTGTGCAGACTTCAGATTTACACGCCCCAAGCCCATGATTTGCCTGGTAGAAATCTGCCTCGTTCGTTGCTTTTAACCCCACAAAATGCCTAAACTACCATCAGAAAAAGTTTACAAATCTGGTACACTGTCGACGAAAATGGTTTTAAAGCGCTTTGAAAACAGGAAATCTGTTATCCAGATTTTGGCTGCATTTGTCTTCGTCATTGTAATAATAGGGCTACTATTTGACCGTTTCCGGTCTAAACAAAGGATCAAATATCCTTTCAATCCACAATATCGTCCATTCTCCCATATACCGCATTATTCGTTGAGTCAATAAACAACTAGATAGCGAACAATATTATTCGTACGATAAATATTATTTATATCCAAGGAAGGAAAGTTAACAATGTAATAACGAAGTTATCTTTAGTAAACAGATAGATCGATATAATTTATATTAGGTTATTGTGCTGATGACCTTCTCTGCGTAACAGTTTTTCAATAACATTTCTTTTTCAAGCTAGTAATTTCTCTTGTATCGCGAGGACTTTTACAAACTTTAATCAAAAGGAATAAAGGAATGACAGAAAGAAAGACAACAAGATAGATTAGAAGGATGGCGAAAGACTGACAAAGAAGATATATAAGGCAAGTGTAAATGGGACAGGACGAAGGGGAAGACCTAGGCGGCCGTTCTCTGACCAGGTTGGAGACATGCTAAAAAAGGACTGTTCAGAAGTACCCTAAACAGAAGAGCATGCATGAGAAACTTGATGGGAGTGAATGAAGAAGTATGTCAGGTTCGTTGCAAATGGCGTTCCGTAGTCTCTGCCTACCCCTCCGGGAAACAGGGGTGAGTCTATGCATGTATGAATAAAGGAAACCTAGACTCGATGCCACATTTTTGTCACTGGATTACACAAAATGTCACTTGGAGATTGAACACACAACATTCGACACAGCTCTAAATAATATATTAAAGCAAAGGATACAAGGAACGGATCTAATCATTGATCTAATGTACTTAATTTTCATCATCAACCTTTAAAAGTCCACTGTTGGACTGGGCCTCTCCTTTGAAAGGAGGAATTAGCCTACTATACCACGCTGGCCAGACAGGTTGGTATAGGGTTTGTATCAAGTTTTCCTTCTCTTACAGTGTTGTTATCTGCATAATATGCTTCCTCTGTCGGCTCTTACGACACCCATGGGATGATATGGGGTTATGACATTCCGTATTCTTAATCTGTCACCACACAGACATCATGACTGCTTCCCGACTTAATTTTAGTGTACAATAAAGAACATTACTATCTACCTAATCTATCTTGTTGTCTCATCTATTATAGTGCTAATACATTTGAGCATTCACCTGTAATGAGCATTCTTGCGATTACAAAACAGAAAAAGTAACGAGTGCATTCTCACAAACGTTCTGGCGAGCATATTGTAAAGAAATTGCATAAAGGATATTGTATATAACATGTTTACGATCTATCTAGTGTTCGCTAGAAATATCGTGAAAATTTTCGATTCGAACGACAAAACAAAAAAATTAATTGTTTAACAAAGACTAGAAAACCACGCTTTTATAAATCCACGTGAAAACAAAACATAAATTATAGATCGTTGAAGTTGTCTTTATTGCTGGGCTGAAGTGTAAACTATGTGCTTTTAATTATAATATTTGATTGTAAAAGCGTGGGGTGCTTAGTAGTTAGTTACATACATGTCGACCTAATAAAAGCGTGTTAAAAACGACAAATGTTTGCTGTGTTGTGTTACAAGTGAAAGCTCAGGTGTATCAGCATTAGTACCATTAAACGACGAAAGGCAGCGCACTATCGAACCGACTAAACGAATTCATTAGATTGGCAGTGCCACGGAAACAGGCGCGTATTTCTTTCTTCGCGCGAAAGAATCAGCTAAAGACGATAATTTTATCAAAGCCAAGCTGAGCAACTCAGTATATTTTTTACCCATTTACCTTTTTAAAAGGATTAAATGTTATGGTAGCTACATACAAACTACTTTCAACAGCACTGACGACATCTTACGTATACTAATGCAACTAAGAATAACGATTGAAGATCAGAAGTTAAACACAAAATTTTATATGATAACCAACTCCCACGGCTCTGCCTGCTGGTTGTTTATTGGCACAAAGGTAGCCAATTTGTTATTCTGATGGACACTACCGCTTAAAAGTATTTGCCCACCTTGATTTGAGGATGTTTGAAGAAAAAATATTTTCTTCTAATTGAACTAATTTTATTATGACAATACATTGCCGTATGATATTAAATTTAATATAGACAGTTTCCTTATCATGATTTAACTAAAACTTAAATAACCAAAAAGCAGGCAGCGATAGCCTAGTGGATATACCAACAGACTGCCGTGCAGAAGGGTTTGAATCCACGGCGCGCACCACTGACTTTTCGAAGTTATGTGGTATTTAAGTGTTAATTATCGCTCGCCTCGTGCCTCGGCGAGCATGTTGAAGCATCAGCCTTGGCTGTCGCGAACAGTTGTTGACAGTCGTTACGCGGAGTCAGTACCCTTAAATAAGCTATAACTACTGATCGGATTTTAATAAAAGCAACAAACATCCCATACGTTCTCAAAGGATCTTATGTTTATTATACTAGCGCATACATGACAGAATATACAAGTTCTCAACAAAACTTATCAGGCCGTTTACCACCATCACGGACACTTAGCCTGGTTAGACAAGCAAGACAAGCCTCGCATCAGCTGGAGAATCGCCTTTTCCACACAAAAAATAAAAAAACATACTTTTCTGGTAGGTACGCAGTAACAAAATCCGCATCAATTTCAGACGCAGCTGGTTGACTGTCAATAATTGCAATCTAGCCGTCATGATTGGTTGTCGTTATTATGATATGTCTATAAATTATTTTTTATCTTCAGTGGAAAACGTATAAACAAATTATGAACTTCCTCAATAATAATACCCCTTTCTATCCGATGTTTCAACCGGCTTGTATTGGCCGAACTATGTATATGGAAATGAACGAAGACAAAGGGAAATAACTTTCTCGTGACCGGTATTTCATCTATAAATCAGAATCGCTTAAATTTGCTTATCGATAGATCCATGCGATCGATGCATTTTGCCACAGGCTACTCTAACTTTAACTGCAACACACGTGCCAATAATTGTAAGTCACATTTAAAGATATTCATCTGCGCCTTAAATTCTTAAAAAGTATAATCAGAAATCCAGAACCAATAATATTCGCCAGCAAAAGTGCATTGCGTCATTTACAATACATTTGTTTTCGATACCCACTTTATTTCTGCCTAGTTTACGGATATAGGGTGTTGGGTGCCCTCGTTGTCAAAAGGGACGGTCATGAGATCATATCGAAGGGATAAAAAAAGATCCACCCCAATGATCGGCAAAAGGCCGGCCAATCATTATATTAGACCCTGCACCTTGTCACCTACGACGATATCGTTGGAATTGAAAAAAGATTTCATAGCTTATTGATCTAAATACGTTTAGGAAGCCTTATTTGACTTATACCACAGTTTTTTTATAAAAATATGTAATGCATACATTACAGTTTTCAAAATGCTTATAAAGCCACTGATTATGAAATATTCATTTTTAAAGTGATCTTGGACGAAAAAGGATCTTATCATTAGCAGTCATCAACTTGAATCAGAATGTGAAAACACAACAGCTTTCAGCTCTAAGCTTACTTGCCACAATGCCCAATCAAATATATTGGCGTACAAATAATGCCGAAAAATGTTGGACTAAAAATTAACACCTATAAGTTATTTTGCCCTGAATTCTGGGACATAAATTCTACAGCAATTTTCCTTAACGGCTTCTAAAACAAAACTCTTACACGACTGTAGACTCAGCCCTGGTCACATCGCCAACTAAATCACTCCGAATCTACACCCAAAACAGTCAGTTTCCTTATGGATGACCCTTATTTATAGCAGCTGCAAGAAAGATTGCACCATTCACAATATCATTAAATTCTGCTTACGCGTAATGCCGCGAACTGTCCTGTGTCAATACCGGGCAACGATCAGCCATTTGTTATACGGAATTCTGTTTTCGATGTTGATAAAAACCGGGTCCTGATCGATAAAGATATTGTGACGTCGACAGAGGTCACTCTAGGGCTGTCGCTTACATACCTTTAAGCAAAATACTTTTGAACAATATTTGCGGCTACGATATTATTATCTCTATCAAGTGTTTCGTTTACAATGTTTTGTAGGTACCTATTTGCAAATGTTCCTTAAAATATTTGTAGAAACATCGTTTGAAATGACAGTATCTGAAAAGTGGTTGCTGATTGTTGCAATAGGTATTTGATATTAATATTTCCCTTGCGATATACGCACTAACACTTTTGCCTAAATCTGAATCAACTGAAAACATTTGTTAAATTGAACCAGTCTTTGATAAATAGCCCGGGTTATACACAGACAAACAGGATCAATTATTTTAAGAGCCTTTTTATTCATTATGTAATGTCTGAATGTTTTCGAGAATCTATAAAAAATATCGGAAGCTCCATCAAAGGCAAGTCGTGCCTTTGATGGAGCTACAGATATCCAATATTCCAAATTTAAATTCAACGAACTGTATATTGCAAATGAACTGCTGACCGACAGATTAATTATAAAATATCAATTATCACGTCAATCATTGATGATAAAGTAGCTTTTAAGAACGATAATGATATTTCTGATTACTGCACAAAATATATTATTAATAAGCTAGATGAATACTTATTGTCAATGCGGAATAAAATTACATCATCAATCAAACGAGCAATGAAATTGTTGGTATAATCTTTGGTTGCGTTCATTTTAGCTGTCAATTTGATACGTACAATAGAGATGCATTATTGTCACTGAATAAAATATTTGCGGGAAGCCGCTGGCGTCGACTAGTTACTTATAAATATAAAAAAATATATGATGCTCTACGTACGAATATGGAAAAAAATACACTCCGCTATCAATATTTATTTTGCATCTATTTTAATTGTTAGTTTAAAATCTATTGAGAATGCAAGAATAGGTTTACCAAACCCGGCAAATTTTAATACGCTAAAATGTTTTTGATATACTAGTTTTTCCATTTGTTTTAGAATAGTTTAAAAGGAATAAAATATGAGCCTAGTATTTCGTATAACAGCAATAAAATGTTGCTAAAATTTGACTAAAGGCTAGTCGAATGTACTTGTATATTAAATATAATTCTGTAGGTAGAAAGTAAGTTGAGATTCAATATAAATTGCTGCACAATTGATGTGCGTTAACAATTAGACCAGTGCAAATACTTTAGAAAACGGTAAAAAGAATAATAGCATTATAGTAGGATGAAACCCATTGGAGAAGGAAGAGAATATAATAAAAACGAAAGGAAAAATAAATTACGGGAGATCTGAGGTCGGGAAGTGGATGGGGTTGCGATTTTAAGGGTAAAAGTGTTTTTATCGATTCCCGACAGTACTATAAGTCCTACGGAAAAAAAGTATATATGGCAAAGTTGTAGGTAATAAAAAGATCTACAACTTTTGTCATCATCATCATCATCAGCCTTTAACAGTCCACTGCTGGACTAGGACTAGACTAGACTCCTTTGAAAGGAGGAATTGGCCTACTATACCACGCTGGCCAAACGGGTTGATATAGGGCTTGTATCAAGTTTTCCTTCTCATACATTGCTGTTTTTATATAACTTTTATTTTTTTTAATATACTTTTTGTATATACACTTAATTCGCATAACGTCAAAATTTATGTGAAAATTCCAATAACCAAGATTTTGGTTTTTTATTTTTATCTTTACAATAGTTTTACTTTTTCACGAAATTTGGTGAAAACTTACCATTTTATGTTTCAAACACACTGTACATGTATTTTATTTAAAATATTTATTTTTATGCTTTATTTTAACTTAATATCAAAAAACAGCCTAATTGTAATTCGAAAATTCTCACGTCAAAATATCAGTTTTTTTTAAAGTTGGTCCACGTTTTGTTCGTTGACATCTCTACTTTCTGATGGGGCAAATGAAATATACTTTACTACGGTAAACTTTCTCAGAATATGCAAAGAAACGAAACAACCTCGAGACCGTTTTTTTTATCATCATGTACAATTTTGAGTTATTTATTAAAATTAACACTTTAATTACTCGGAAAACGTAAGATTCCATGCTATATTGATAAAAAAACTTGCAAATCGAAATATACACTTAAAATTAACAACCAAATAAGTTAATATTTAATAAGAGATCTACAAATTTTGAGAAAGTTATAGAATCTTTATAACGTAGACTCCTATTTATTGGTATTTTAAGATAATGTATATACCTGAGTGACCCACACAAAATTTTAGCCCATCAATAATTATTTTATAGAGAAGTGGGGAAGGGCTAGGTGGATCCCAGCCCTGGTATGTATTTTTATGAACAATGTTGTTCACTGTTCCTTCTAGAACTTTCTCAATTGTAGACGTCATATTAAATAATAACTTATTTGGTTGTTAATTTTAACGACAATTTGCTAAGGATTATAAAATGTTGATGGTCACCTTACAGACAACACAATGATTGTTTGATTAGTAGAAAGTTTTAATTTGTAGGCAAATATGATTGCATATTTGAGTGTAAGCCACTGTTTTTTTATCTTTAATTGAGTTACATATTTCAGTGCTGCATTTAATTGCAGTCCAATACTGAACGTATGCCTCCCTCAGGGTACCAGACCCGCTCTCCCGTCTTCACTTTCCAGCCACTTTCAGCTAATATCTTCAAGTCAACGATTTATCTGCCTGGAGCGTGTCAAACACTACACGTGCCATTTGAATTTCTTACTTCATTTAAATCCCCAAACAAATCAAATCAAATAATACCTTTGCCATACGAAAATATAAGAAAGCCTGCTAAAGTAGATGTCATATATGTATTCTGGTATCACCTTCCTTTATTCTATTATGATACATATTTCTCGTATGCCTTATGACATTACAACACGCGTGGAATGACAAACAGCTTTTTTCAGCTCCGGAACGTGTATGGAAATCAGTCAGTACATCTTTAGAATATGGAAATAACTATTTTCACCGAGTGAACTATGATGTTATAATATAAATAATAAAGAAGATATTTGACTGATGTCAGTTTTATATATCTAGAATCTATAGCTTAAACCTCTTAAGCTATACATTCTAGACGAATAAAGTCCTAAATTTTTATTCTATGGTAAATAACGCGTAAAACTCTTAAAAAAGTACTATCCCGTCGATAGTCTGATTTTCTTCTCGATTGTAATGACATAACACAAAGTTAATACCAAAGAATTACGACCAATTAATTATCTGTTACAGCTACTACTAAATTGATCGTAACCCTGTACTGCTTCGTTAAAGATAGTAAACAGACTTTATACCGTAAACAGTGATAATATCCAGCATCTGCTGGCGTATCAGACCAAAATTAGGCTGATAGAGCAGCCTAGAACACCGTTGCCGCTGCGACGAAACGTCGATTCGGTCTACATTTAGAGTACTGATTGGCTCATTTCAAGTACCATAAGAAATGTACCAACAAATGAACGATTTCATAAGAGCGTGACACGTTCTAACAGCGTCAAATATGTGTTTAAAAGTGTAGTATAGTTGATGTTGCATATGACTAGATTATACAAATTAATTACGAACCATATTTGTTTCTCGACTTTATAGTACTTAATGAAACTGATTTCCACGCTTAATGGTTACCTATAGATAAGCTGCTTTCACAACCAATAGTAAAGATTACTCACAGTCTAAACGAAATATGTATTATTGTATTTCTAGATAATATAAATATCAATCCAGCAGTGCCACCCCTAGCATTCACGATATCCGCGGGGGGCGGGACCCCGATCCTAATACTCTTCTTGTAGCTTGTAGCCCCAAATCTATTGTTCATTCGATCAAGTTTATTAAATAAAGATCCTTCGGTAACATGTGGTAAGGAAAAAGTAATATTGCGTTTGGTCTCCCATCCTGTGTCTTGACCGTTTTTTGCATTCGTCCAATTTTAACGTCCAGTATATATTATTCGGGGAGAATTATTTTTGATGGCTCCAGAAGGATCGTTTCAATATTTGAATGTGGCTAATGGATACGTTTTTACGGTTTTATTTTTTGCCATGATTTTTAATTGAGTGAATGTGCGGCGTTTTTAAGTGAATAGTATTTTCTTGGAATTACATGAATTAAATTAAGTTACATCACTTGCGATAAAATTCGTAAGCTGTAGTTAATTTAAATGTGCTTTGAATGTTTGGATTTTACCCAGTTTATGCTTTTTATGTAACGGATCTCAGTAATTATTTATGTTCAATTTGCATTGTCGTATAGCTTGTGGTTGTACTTGCCATAGACACGTGTCAATTCGAAGTCCCATTGCATAATCAAGGCTCAGACCCTTTATATACATTAGTGTGTGTATAAATTCACGAATGTTTAAAACTATTTATATACATAACATAACTTCACGCTTTTTATCCCCGAAGGGGTAGGCAGAGGTGAGGAGAGGTGTATTAAACTCCCACGTTTCGTCAGTTATGTTTAGGTCCCAATGTAATAGGGGGCGAGCCTTTTACCGGGCACATTTCATCATTTATATACAATTTTTATAAAAGTATTCATTATTATTTGAAGCTTTATAAACTTGTATAAATATCGAATTCTAAATTGCGAGTTTTTGTTGCACGATAAACTACATCATTTTTGATCAAAAAACACATTTCTAGATAATGAGCAGGGCTTAAAGTATTATTACTTCAAACAATATTTTTAAAGCTTCATCCCAAGCATATCGTTCTAGCTTTCTTGCTCGGCTTAGACGTTGAAGAATTTGAAGAGAATTTCTCAGCGTGAAATGTGGCACATCTAATATAATGTCTTGATACTCACTTAACATGTGCTAGACATCTGTACGCCGCTGTAATGCAATACTCGTGGTTGAAGCTCTATGCTAACGCAATTTAGAATACGAACGTCACACTTCACGTCACGTCGTATTTACTGATAGTTTTTTTACTTACGTAAGTCTAACACCTTTTTCACAATATCGCACACCTAGCGGTATAATGACACATCTACTTTTTTCTTATTTTACAGAAATGAGGGTCAAAGATTTTACAAATGTTTGAAACGAAGTTATGACTTCATTTTACGTTATATAATGAATTTTATGGTTTTAGCAACTAGTATAGACCTTAATAGATACTTAGGGATAAAAAAATACACTTCAGGTTTCCAGGAGTTGCTTCATAACAGTCAAAAAAGAAGAAGAGCCATGCAATTGTGCCGTTATACTTTTAAAAACTTCCAAAAATGTCATATATGCCCCCAAAGCCATTATTAAACAGGATTTGAAAACCAAGAAATAAAGACATTTGCTTAATAGAAAACAACAGTTTTTATTTGAAATCAACATGCCTACATAGGCTGCACTAAAAGTATCGGGAATGGAATATTTCCACTGTTCCTGTCATATTAAAATATTTTTAATTGAAAACTCCTTGGTTTTAAAAATCGAATACCATTTATTTATTTTAAAAAACGTTCTCGGTCTTGTCACAAGGTTTTGTCAAACTTGTTTAGTCGTTGGGAAAATGGAATTGATTCGAGAAAATTCAAGAGCGATGATTTATTATGACTTTCGAAGTGGTTTAACACAAAAACAGTGTGTTGATCGGATGATTTCTGCATTTGGTGATGAAGCCCCATCCAAAACCACAATTTATCGTTGGTTTGCTGAATTCAACGTGGACGTGTCAAGATCAGTGATGATCTCCGTCAAGGTCGTCCAAAAACTGCAGTCACCCAAGAAAACGTTGATGCTGCGCGTAAGCTGATTGAGGAAGATCGACATGTGACATACCGCGAAATTCAGGCAACTTTAGACATTGGCATGAGTCAAATAAAAATAATCTTGCATGAACAATTAGGTGCATAGGGTTCCCACCAAGAACTTAGGGTCCCAAGCCAACCTCACCTGCAAGTGGTGCACCTGCCGATCAACGGACGAGGCTCTGGCAAACAAAATATCCCGATAAGCGGCAATAGGCTCGCCACCTATTACGTGGGATCAAAACACTGGCGAAAAGTGGGCGTTTAATATGCCTCTGCCTCCCCCTTCGGGGAAACAGGCGTGACTCTATGTATGTATGTATGTATGAACAATTAGGTGTAAAAAAGTTGTTTTCCCGATGGATACCGCATTCGCTCTGTGAAGAGCAAAAAGCGGCTCGCGTTACTTGGTGCGTCGGAACTCTCGAAAGATTCCACACAGGATCCTCAAATGCTGTATACAACATCGTATCAGGTGACGAATCCTGGATATACGCGTACGAACCCGAAACAAAAACCAGTCACGAGTTTGGGTGTTCGAAAATGAGTTAAAGCCAACAAAAATTTTTCGTTCACGGAGTGTTGCAAAAAAATGGTGGCCACGTTTGTCTCCAAAACCGGCCATGTTATGACTATTCCTCTTGAGGGACAAAGAACGGTTAATGCAGAATGGTATGCTAGCATTTGTTTGCCACAGGTCGTTTCTGAACTCCGTAAAGAGAACTGCAACCACCGCATCATCCTCCATCACGACAATGCGAGTTCTCACACCGCGCACAGAACAAAACAGTTTTTAGAGCAAGAAAACATAGAATTATTAGACCATCCGCCATACAGCCCCGACCTAAGCTCTAGTGATTTCTATACTTTCCCTAAAATAAAGAATAAATTGCGTGGACAGAGATTTTCATCACCTGAGGAAGCTGTGGACGCCTACAAAACAGCCATTTTGGAGACGCCAACTTCCGAATGGAATGGTTGCTTCAATAATTGGTTCCATCGTATGGAAAAATGTGTCAAATTTCGCGGAGAATACTTCGAAAAGCAATAAATACATTTTTTAATAGTAATGTTGTGTCACTTCCTTGATTCCCGAAATTTTCAGATTTTTTTAATATTCGTATTTGTAATTTTATTCAAATAAATTTATATACTTACTTACATAAAAAGTTTAACTAAAATATTTTAATAACCTACATTTGGCTCGTGAAACGTTAAGAAATAGTCATCATCAAACTATAATAAATAAAATAAAGAATAATCACGAATCTTCTCTTAATTTTATTGTAAACGTAGATAATAATCATATTTTTTTATAGTTACTCTCCGTTCTAAAACAAAAGCACTTAAAAGTTTGGCAGTTTAAGTTTAGATAAAGGTACGAGAGTGAAATCCAGATCCAAATCAAGGTTTACCTTACTGCTCCGAAATTTTAAGGAAGTTTACTTTACTTTTAAGTATCTTTATTAATTAACTAAGCAGTAAACAAAACTATAAGCATTGCAAGCTTTGTCTCTCTGTAGTTAGCTGTGAGTTAGATTTGCGCATGGAATAAATAGCGATGTCACATTCCTTTGTCTAATGTGCCATTTTGCCAAATGTGTTTTGAATTTTTTAATGTCTACTAACTTACTACGTTAATAAAATGTCACATTTGCCACTTACGCCAAGACAGATTTAGAAGCGATTGCACCTCGCCCGGCACAACTGACAAATAAGCCGTTGTTCTGCGCGGAAGCGGGGGGAACGTGCTAAGTACTACATTGACACTTAACGCCCTTTCTCAACAAATAGGAAAACTAACACCGTGCCGTTTTACCACTTTATAAATTATACACTTTTTAACACTTAGGCCATAAAAACTCAATTTCGCTTTTTTGTAAAATGTGCCATTATACTGCTAGGTGAGCGATATGTGAAAGCTATAGTATTTATTCAATAGTTACTCGATATAATGTTCTACTGTTAAGAATGTTATGTAAAAATAATCATAAAGAAAAGACATAAAGACATAAAGACATATTTATTTCTGCATTTTGGTTGCTTACAACACTTATACATGTCAAAACCCCATTCTAGATGAAGCCGGCTTTTCCTAGCTAAATGACTTCTTGAGAAGAAAGGCCGAAACAAACTCAGAGTCATTGTTTTTTTTGTCACTTCAATTTCTTTAGTCTTTTCTTCATATTTTAAAGTCCAGACAAAAAGGGTTTAGTATGCAAGTACAATGCAGGAAATTATCTGACGCTTTTGACTGACTCGGCCCACTGATGGCCCGCATTCAACAGCAATCGTACGGCTCAACCTTAATTGAGGGAGCCAGCACGATCTGTATAACTATGCCTCCACGCCATCAGCAGGTGTATGCATAAGCATGTCAACCTAAGCCATCAGACAGGTTGCCACAACTATTTGTTTATATGTTTAATAATGCCCACATCGTACTCACAAATCTCACTCTACTCACATCAAGCATTCCGTACTCACAATCATCAAGCATTCCGAGTATACTGGTAGTAGGCCTCATTGTTAGGAAATATTTTCTTATGAAATACATTATTTGGGCTGGACTCGAAATAAATTGTGATTGATTGATCGGCTACATGATAAATTTATTATTTTGCAAACTATAGTCTATTATAGTTTATTATATACAACAAAATTAATTAAATTAATTTTAACATAAATACTTCTTACTACTAAAATTAAATTAAAATATCAAAATAGGTACCATACAAATAAAAAAAGAAACAAAAAAAAGATTCAAAGGGCGTTGTGAAAGTCCTCCACATCGCCGTCTATTGGGAACGTGCCCAGAAGACTGACAGCATTGCCACGCTGTATGACAATGCTAATTTTTTGAGCTAGATACATACCTACACAGACTACTACTAAAAAAAGAAACAAAAAAAAGATTCAAAGGGCGTTGTGAAAGTCCTCCACATCGCCGTCTATTGGGAACGTGCCCAGAAGACTGACAGCATTGCCACGCTGTATGACAATGCTAATTTTTTGAGCTAGATACATACCAGCCTTCTGGTCACGCGAGGCGTCGACAAGTCTCTTCGCAAGCTCTCTATATAGAGATCTAGCACTTGGGCCTCATGACCCCAACGTTTCAACTCCAAACGGCTCAAATACGTAATACATTATTGATATACTTCTCAGTTCACCATAAACAAGCCAAATTTAGATATAAAATTGCTTAAGTTTATAAATTGAGACCATTTTTATTCTATAGTTTTACTATTTGTGTTTAGCCAATTAAGTCGGTACCCAATGGTAAAAGTGTCTCTCTGAAGGAAACCTTCACAGCCTGCTAATTGTATTTTTTGACATGGTGCGGTGACATGTCGTCTGCCACTGCCGTCTGGCCTGCTCCTGTCACCTACAATTACGTATCTAAAGCAGGAATGAATGCTGTATGACATTTCAAACATGTTTTTTTTCTTCCACAGGTCCAGTAGCAGCGTCTGTGCTACTTACCGTACTGTGCAGTATTTTTGCTGCCTATGACGTCATACTGAGGTAAGGTATCACACACACAAGTTTTTTTCTTTCTTTTTGTTTACAATTTGACTTCCATTATTGTAATGTGACCTTTAAATGGTAATTTTTATACATTGAAATTTACTAATCCCCTTCTAGATATTTTAAGTTCTTAATCATATGACTTCTGTCACCCATCTTTTTATTTAAAGAGCAGAACTATTTCTACAAAATTATGTATTTTCTAAATATATACTCTTAATCACACTTTTCCTTGTTACAGGAACATCCTGCGATGATGTCTGGCTACTGGGCTGACATAATTCCTCCGATTTATATGTAAATAAGAGTGAATTTTTAATATTAACTGAATTTTAAGTTTAATATTAATGTAGGTAGCCGTTAAGGTGGACTTCAAACGCTACTGCGTCAGTCGTATGTCGCATTTGCCGAAGAAGGTTGAAATACATTTGTGTAGTGTTAAGTATTCTCGCGTAAGAAGTATAATGACAGCATAGAGCAGTATTGTCGCAGCGATATTACTGTAGCTCACATTGTCGCCTGAGCCGCACACAGTATTATTGCCTAGGCACCAAAATGTCAGTCGTGTGCAGTACTACTGGTGGAGCAGTGGCGCAACAGTTGAGCAACAGTCGCTCTTGTATGTCGGATTATGCTGTACGGAAGTCCACCTTTATACGTATACGGGTATGTCAACTTTTTGAACGTGGTAATTATTTTTCGGTCATTGAATACGTTTTTTATGCCAATATTGAGGTTATTTAAGAAATAGTAACTGCTTATTAAAATAAAATTATAACAATTGGCTGTAAAATATTCAACAGCATCATAAATATCTATGAACATTTGTACCTACTTATAGAATATACATCCATTATTTTCAATATAACATGTTATTAATTTGTTTGAAACTGTACAATGACATAAATTTCAACAGAAAATAAAAATGAAATTGGATACAAGTCATTCAAGTTCATTACAATAGCAAGAAATGTACACGAAATGATAAAGTCAGGTCGAATACCTAGTATTATGTGTGTTTAGAAATATATAATATACCTATTAAATTATGATTCAATTTGGTCTGCTACCAAATATTGCTACAGAAAGTTTTTCGAGAAACATTATAATGATGCCGAAATGCGTTATTACGTCCGACAAACTTTTTTTTATTTATAAATAAGTATACATTTTAGTGCTACATTATGTAATGCGATGTGCTATTCCGTAAAATATTCACCACTCCCATGGCGTGGCGTTTTAACAGTCACTAAATTACGTCGAATGCCGAATATCCAATGGTGAGATTTTACAGAATATTACTACAAGTAAGTTTAGTTCGAAAATGTCTTCCTCTATAATAAACATGTAAACAGCTACGTGTATGGTGTTTATATTTGAGTGTTCTAAGATAAAATAATTATGAAAAAAAAGCCAAAGTAGTACCGAAATAAATTGATGTGCAAATATGATATCAATTACTCATATTAGTAACATATATACGTATATGTTGTTACAAAAAACCTTTTTTTAACTTTTCCTTTATATTCTTAAAATGCTGAAAATCTGTCAGTTTAATAAATTATTGTTTATGTTTAGCTTTTCATAATCTTTCCCGGGACTCTTTACTCTATTTATTGCAACAGAGCCCTAACAATGAGCATTGCCTTTAATACGTCGTAATCCTTGATATAAAGTATTGAATGTCAAAATTTCCTTACAGCAACAACTTAATCGACACATAAACGTCGTTTTATTTGAGTTTTCTCGCGTCTCACGTGTTCATTCGTAATTTTTATTAACATATTTGTCATCTGTTTATTTCGATGTTACCCGAATATATCTGATTAAATTTTTGTATCTTTTATTAACGCTGGGAAAGCATAAAAATTCTACGCATTTTTGTTTTCATATCAAATACAACGAATACTTTTGATTCAAATGTCACATTGTTTTAACAAAGAAAACGCCACGTATATAAGGAATGTATATAGTTATGTAATATATAAGAGATAATAAATTCATGGATGTCCTTGTAATAAATCGTGATCAGTAGTAAATTAGTAGATGGAAATAGTTATGGTAAAACAATTTAAGTTTGTCAGTCGCCATTTTGTAACACTTTAGCAAGTGTACAGACGACGCGGCGACAACTTAAGCTGCGAACTATTCATTTCAATGGTTTTATTAATGTGTACAGAACTGCCAGTATTTTGTAATGAGCTTAGGAAAGAATACTGGTAGATTTACTTACTTATATTAAATTAATTAATTATTATTGTGAATCGCCAAGACTAATATAAAATTGTAATGTTAAATAATCTAAATCCTTAAAACCCGTGCATAGACATCTATTGTATAAACTGTTTTCTAATATAGACCTTTTGAGATTCCTTAACTTAGATATTACAGCTTTTGTCTTATTTGTGGTCTTTTATATTTTTTTATAAAGAATCTAACAAAAGGTCTTCGTAGCGATATATGTGATAGAATAATTATTATTACAATTATAATTAATATAGAAACCATAAATATAGTCGTATGCAAATCCACCATTGATGAAAACATGAATAAAAAATACAAGAAACATACGATAGAAATAACTTAGTACATAGAATATATAAATTCAGATGACTGTAACTTGAACGCAACTTAAGCGCAACTAAATAGTTGCTCTTATTATCGCCGTGTGTGTGCAGACCCTATTCTATATTAGAAAAATAAGTTGCTCATACACACTACTACAGACATAATTCATAAGTGAAACATTGTCTAAAAGCAGCTTTTATCTATAAAGTACTTGGAATCAAAGTAAGAATTGTTCAGAAACCTACGGATTTAACGTGAAAATAAGTAGGCATTACATCGCCTAATAAATTTAGGAACGGCGAAAGAGTACTTGTAAACTTGCCAACTTTAACATTAACATGAAAATGCCAAAAACTTCTCAGTGCTGATAAAAAGTTTTTACGCTTCGAGTAATGTGACCGCTCGATGAAATATGTAAGTAGCGTACGAGCAACCTTAGGCTGCGTATACAGCAAAGATGTGCGAGTTACGGCCAGTTTCAATATTCGATCTATCGATACATTTGGAGATTTTAGATACATGTTTGACGTATTTTATATGGAGCTTTGAAATCTCTAAATTCATGGATGAATCAGACATTGAATTTAGTGGTAGCGGCGAGAACATCCAATAATGTCAATTCATTTGACAGGCCTTTGGGTTTAGTGTTGAGTGACTATGGACTAACTGCTAAGTTGAAGGGCGTAGCCAATTCTCACCCATCTGTGTCTATGTGTTATTATTTATCTATGAATTGTTTTAGTTGTTATGTCTTAATGCAGTAGTACAGACTATGCCTAGCTTGGGATTAAATGGTCTGCAAGTCGTTCGATGATATTATTATGATTATTTTTGTGTGTGACTATTCGTAGATAATTTATCTCGCTCATCTCATATGTCTCACTCATCTTTGTTGGAACCTCAGCCACAGGCAATGGCCACACTAACCGATTCAGAATTTAGAATTTTCCTAAAAGGTGTCATGTGATGCGATTTCCAATTGTATTATTAGTGACTTTCTGGTGTGATTTGAACCTGGAGTCATAATCGGGACTTAGTTCAACGCATTTTGTATATTTTTGCGTAATTCATATTTTAATAAATAATTATTCAAGAATTAAAAATGTGCGAGTACTCGGAAAACTCTTTAAGCGTGGGATTTTAATAGAACCTTAACAGAGAATTTGTCATTTTACGTTAGGTGCCAAATTGCATTACGGTTAGGAGTTTATCCAATTTCAAGTATTGTTTTTAATGTATGTAATGTTCGGCCTATGATTTCATAAGCAAATAAGTCTCACTTGATTGTAACTAGTGATTACATCTTATACGATTATCTATTTCTATAATTTGCTAGCCAATTATATAAAGCCTGTGAATGATGTGGTTTCATATGTTAGCTTCTATGTTAGCTACATACAATTTTTACAGAAGCAAATTACGTGATGGAAACTTGATCTTGCGTTACGTTTGATACCAATATTCACTCTGAGCAGTGGTTCTTGAACTTGTCTTGTGATCTTGTTTTGTATTTTGATCCCGAAATAATAGTAGCCTTTGTCTAAATACAAATATGAGTATCAACTAATCGTACTTGGTATAAATTTACGAACTTTGGAGTTAGCACAAGCCTGTTTGTGACCGAGGGCGGTGTAACCTGCATAAAATGCCGGGCGTTAGGAATCATGCATTCCGCATGTATCAAAGTTATTACATAAGTATTGAACTCGCATAATACACCAGAAAGCCACACAAATTATCTATATAAATGTATGTATTAAATGAAGTAGACAATATTATGTATGTGTAAGAAATCTATGGGAAATTAAAAAATTTAATTGTAATAAAAAAATAAGAAAAATTG
Organism: Euclidia mi; assembly: GCA_944739405.2. Taxonomy (NCBI): domain Eukaryota; kingdom Metazoa; phylum Arthropoda; class Insecta; order Lepidoptera; family Erebidae; genus Euclidia; species Euclidia mi. The sequence continues at coordinate 7,056,808 of OX123188.2, read as the reverse complement.
TTAGTGAAACGTGTCTCTATATTCGTTTATATAAAGTGTTTTATTTATGATATAGCTATTGGATATAGTTATTTCGTTAAAATAAATTTTATACGAAGAAGTTTCTTGTTCTACCGTTGATTTGCTCAATGATGTTGTCATTTTGATTTGATGAAGTCTGTTAAATAAATTATTATATAAATAACTGCCGTTTTTTATTTGACACCATCCTATTCATAGCCAGACCTGGCTTGCCGTTCGTGACAGGTCGGCAAAGTTAAACCACGTTTGAACAACTGGCAACATGGATTCAGGCGGGGTTGCGGCAGTAATGCTAACGTAGATCCCGTGACCCCGCCATTCAATGGGATCGGATAGAGGAACACCATGGTGGTTTTAGTGGGTAGTCCCGGCGCTTCTCGTCTGGGAGTCACCACACTCTCCCTAGACTGAGCCCCTTTAGGGGCCCAGCCTGGGGGGGTCAGCCCGTAAATTGTTTGGTTTCCACGATGAGTCTTAAAAAAAAAGTGGCAACTAGGATGGGGTACCACGTGTGGCATTAACATCAGAGGGCTGCCGTGCTTCGGAGGTCACGAATACATACAAGCTGACAGTCCCGGTTCTTGTCACAGGACAAGAATCGTTAAGCCATGTCTGAGGCCTACGGTTTGAAAACTCCGAAACCAGAGTTGGCCAGCCATTCACACGAAAAAAGCCATACAAATTTCTATATATTCAATTATTTTGTCGCTAACTTCATTTAATATAAAATAAAATAAAAAACATTTTTATGTTAAACGGTTTTATTACAATAAAAAAATATGTAGTTAGGTTATGTACTAAAAGCTAAAAAAATAATTTGGCAAGTCCTGGCTACCAGATCGTACGGTCAATCTTCTCATCAATCTGGGGTATTGATCAGGTAAATATAAAATCGTTGGGCGTAGCGTATCCAGAGTAAAGATTTTAATAGAAATTTCACGCGCCCAACGATTTTATATTGATTTGATACACATATTGAGGTTGTTGTGAAGAAATATGTGATCCGCCATTTTGTATCGGCGGCCATCTTGGACTTACAATCATAAAGAATATATTATGATTTATGATGTATTGTCATCAAGATTAAGAGTGTGTACCAAATATCAGATCAATCTGTCATCAGGAAGGGGATAAAATTCCAATTACTAAATTTGACCCAAACAAACAAACAGATAAACAGGTCAAGCTAAATAAAACCGTTTAATAAAAAGGAAAAGGCGACAAAATAAGGCAAAGCAAGCTATCTAGAATGCATCGATAAATTCCTGTCGACCGGCAGCGTGCCCAGACATGTGAAGTATTCTGAGCTTTATATTAACAAATAGTATCACACAAGAGGAGCCTAGAGTTACTTCTGTTTGATATTGTTGCGAGTTTCAAGACAGTTTGACACTAAGGGACTTCACGAGTGTTAAAACTAAGTGTCTTCGATGGTCACTGGTGTTGAACTTAGCTACATAGGTGATTAAGTAGTAGGAATATACAATCAGAGACTTGGACTGTTTTTATACCACACTAGGTTACATCACCCGTTGGAAGACAGTAGAATACGGACATGACGTTGAAAATAATATGTAGTCACTCTTTCCTTTTCTCTAATGTCAATTTCAAATAACACACAAGCACTCTTTGTTATCTTTGATTGCATGTAGAGATTAAAAACAAAATATAACAATCTAAAAACAGAAGCCTTCACAAGGTTTCATTTTTCTACTTAGCACTCTGTAAACCAACACCAACTTTCTTACAAAAACAAACGCTTAGTACCGTACCGTCTTAGTTAAACATGAACACAGTTTCACGGCATTTAACTAAACAGGTTCTAAAAGACTTTGTTCTCTCCTTTTTATTCAGCACCTGAAAACAACGCATAAAGAGGAGAGAGAAACTAATGTTCAAAACTTCTTAGAGTCTGTTTACCTGCCAACATTATCTGTCAACGGAATAATCTACGAAGTATCCTCAGGTATTACACTTGTAATTTCAAGTGTAATAACTGGTAATTCTCCGTGTAATGTCTGTAATTCCGCTAGGCAATATTTGTGGGCGGCCGTCTAAGCGAAATCGTGTAAGATTTTATACCCAGCTATCTCACTAAGTGTCGTGTTTACTTTTAACTGAACTGTGATAATCTTACGTTGGATTGCGAGGTCGTTTCACCGGATTAAAGTGACGTTACTTTGTTCGTATATTTTCGCCACAATATTATAAAGGTTGGGTTACAAATTGGGGATGCTCGTAGTGGTTTTTGGGTGTTCTAATCCGCTGTAATAGTTTTTACGCTTAGTACGCCTGAGATTTTGCCGCTTCGTTTTATACTGCCTAATCTGAAATTTTGGGCTAGGTATTTTACTTCAGATAGTATAATATGGACTGAAACTAAATTTTTTTGAACTGAGATAAGGCTACTACGATCTTTTAATATTATGAAACCTTGTGCCTTGTGCACGAATATAACATGAGATTACAATGTTATACACAAAAATACAATAATCATAAGTATGAACTACCTCTGACCAATTTTGGCTGGATAAATATCACTTTGTGAGTACTCATACTTAACGGTAAGTAAATTCAAAATTGGTAAGTAACCTAAAGAAATGCTATACCTACGTTGTTTTTTTCTGAGGGGCGTCAAAAACGTGTGAGAATTAGAGTGCTTTTCCAAAGCGATGGGCTTTGCTTCGTTGCTATGTTTGGGTTTGGTATCCACCAATCACATTATCTGTTTTATATAGCGGTCAAACTGATTTATCTTTTCTTTTTCCTTGAGAAGACTTTTCCCGCACTAGAAATACATCCTGTGTCGCAGGAGACTTTAAAAATATACAATCAACGGACACAATAAACCACACTCGGCACAATTTATGAATCACATAAAGCATCGTCTCGTGGTGATCGAACCCACTGTCTGTCTGTCTATCTTTCTGTCTGTCTGTGTGTCAGTCTGTCTGTCTGTTTGTTCTCGCTAATCTCTGGAATGGCTTGACTGATTTTGACGGGACTTTCTCTGGTAGATAGCTGATGTATCAAGGAGTAACTAAGGCTATAAATTAAACGGGTACGCGAAGTAATTGCCTCAGGACGCGGGTGAAACCGCGGGAAACAGCTAGTACAAAATAAAATACAAGAAGGTACAACATGGCAATAATCTCAGCAACCACTGATACTCAAAGTCAATGTTATAGATATAAAAAGTATGCAGACAGAATGATCTCCGAAACTACTAACCTTATTTTGAAAATCCTTCAATAATAAAACAACTACTTTAAACATGAGTGCTATATTTCTAAGTAAATTCAATTATCACTCAGACAAGTCACAAGAAGTACCTTTCAAAGATAGTTCAAAATTAAACTCTAATTAGATCTAAGTGTAAGATCTTATTTCATTCTCTGATTTGAGTGAAAATTTGATCTGAAATCAGATTTTGAAGTCAAGCCATTACATCAGTTCAGATAAATCGCTCCGACGTCATAGATGCAAACTTTTGTAATGGAATATGGCGAATTTGAGACCGCTATTGTTTAGTTTGAATTCTGTTACTAAATGTTGGGTTTTGGGATTCTTGTTAAACACCCTTCGTAGTATTTATTATTGTATTTGTTATGATGATACAGTTTATATTTGTTTGATAGATATTTCAACGCTTATAAAATTTCAGTTACTCTTTGTTTTTGATACTTTGAATATGTATATGTATCAGATTTGGGATTATTGTATTGGAAGCAATGAGTTACATTGAATCAGCCAGTAGCATTGTATGCAATTTAAAAGGAATATAACTAAAAACACTGCACATTATACTTTTTTTTATAGACTCACGCCTCTATCCCTGAAGGGGTAGTCAGGGGCGTAATATTAAACCCACATTTCGCCAAGAAATTATTAGGCCTCACGTAATAGAGGGCGAGCCTATTGCCGTTACCGGGCACATCACCTGAATCCGTGCTGCTACTGAGAATTCGGAAAATCAGTAACACTTTTGCCCAGCCCGGGATTCGAACCCGGGACCTCCGGTCAGCGGTCGCATACGCTATCCACTGGACCACGGAGGCAGTCTATTCTATAAAAGAATACACTGATGATTATATTGATATTTTTTATACTGACGATTGATTGATTTTTTTCACGTTCGAATCTGAGCGGAGAGTTGATCAGTCAAATACATAACTTATACCAGGGTAACTAAGAATCTTTACAGGCAATAATAAATATAACCTAACCAAGATACCAACACACTTCCATGCAAAGAGTATCGAGTTCAAACCCACTGACTTTTCTAAGTTACATGTGAATTAAATTGTTAATTACAGCTTGCCTTATGCTTTGGAGAGCACGTCAAATCGGAATGCCCGGCTGTCATGAAGATCTTAGACAGTCTTTATTGTGAAGCAGTAACCAAGTTCACTTGAATATACCGGCATAGGGTTCCCACCAAGAACTTAGGGTCCCAAGCCAACCTCACCTGCAAGTGGTGCACCTGCCGATCAACGGACGAGGCTCTGGCAAACAAAATATCCCGATAAGCGGCAATAGGCTCGCCACCTATTACGTGGGATCAAAACACTGGCGAAAAGTGGGCGTTTAATATGTCTCTGCCTACCCCTTCGGGGAAACAGGCGTGAGTCTATGTATGTATGTATGTATGAATATACCGGCCTTACTCTGATCCCTGAAATATCGCTGTCTTTCTAGATGGCAGAGTATGCAGAGGTGTAAATATTACACCCACATTTCGCCATGAATTTTTAGGTCCCACGTAATAGGGGGCGAGCCTATTGCCACCATATAACCAGACGCCGGGCTGCTACTGAGTATTCGGGAAAACCCAGTAACACTTTTGCCCGACCCGGGAATCAAACCCGGGACCTCAGATCAGCAGTCGCATACGCTATCCACTGGACCTCGGAGGCAGTCGTTTAAAGATATAATATATTGAATAATTAGAGTGCACAAACTAACAGTAGTGTATTGAGTTCTATAGCGTTTATAAAGGCTTCCCGTAATACTTACTCTCATAAATCTTCCATGAACAGACAGCGATCGGTAACGATATAATTATATGTATGAAATCAAAAGCCTCCACTCACATGAATATCTTTATTCGGTTGCATAATCGCTGCATATAAAACGCTCGTTATTTAGGTGTAAAGGCACAGTTACTTTTAATTGACATCTTATAGAAGCCCCCTAATCCGGCGAACTGCGGTGATTATGTTTATGTGCTGTCCCATCGTTCACTGCAGGGATCAATAAAGATTTCTCTGACAACTAAAGGATAATGGTAAAATAGACTGGTTTTTATGTAAACAATATAAAATAGAGTGAAAACTATATTGAGTAAACAACATAGTGATTACTTTTATATTGAGCTAGTTACAAGCATTTTAACGTTGTTAATAAGACAGACTGCCTCCGTGATCTAGTGCATAGCGTATGCGTCTGCTGATCGGCAGGTCCCGATTCGATTTCTGGGTCGGGCAAGTGTTACATATTTAGTTTTTCCGAGATCTCAGCAACAGCACGGAGTCTGGCAATGTGCCCGGTAATGGCAATATGCTTGCTCCCTGGGGTGTACATCTCTGCCTACCCCTTCGGGGATAGAGGCATGAGTCTATATAAAAAAAGATAAGACAACATATCTAAAGCAGATTATGACGTCACTTGTTCCTATTGACATATCTTGTTTTGAGCTATCATTACATATTCTCCTTTCGCTAGAAAATATAAACTTTCTTATTCTACAATCTTATTAGATTTTTCCATTAGATAAGTGTGGATGCAACCTAAGAACATAAGCTGCCAAAGATTTTCTATTGCATAGATGTCGTGTTGTCTGTATGTATCTATAGATATATACATATTCATTTAAGAGGAGAAATATATATACTGACTGGCATATCAGCGCAAATAAGAAAAATACCAAACCGATGAGTCTAGAAACTGTACAAAAGCTCTTTGTATATTGTAGAGCCACAGAATAGTCCTAGTTCTTGTTTCAGGACAAGAATCTTTAGGCCATGTCTGAGGCCTCCGGTCTGAAAACTCCGAAACCAGAGTTGGCCAGCCATTCACACGAATAAAGCTTATACATTTCTATAAAATCGCTAACTTCATATAATAAAAGGAAAAGGTGACAAAATAAGGCAAAGCAAGTTCACTAGAATGCATCGATAAATTCTTGTCGACCGGCAGCGTGCCCAGACATGTGAAGTATTCTGAGCTTTATAATATCATATTGTGTCAAACAAGAGGAGTCATAAATAGTTACTTCTATTTGATATTGTTGCGAGTTTCAAAACAGTTTGACACTAAGGGACTTCACGAGTGTTGAAACTAAGTGTCTTCGATGTTCACTGATGTTGAACTTAGCTACATAGGTGATTAAGTAGTAGGAATATACAATCAGAGACTTGGACTGTTTTTTTATAACACTAGGTTACATCGCCTGTTGGAAGACAGTAGAATACGGACATGACGTTGAAAATAATATGTTGTCACTCTTTCCTTTTCTCTAATGTCAATTTCAAATAACACACAAGCACTCTTTGTTATCTTTGATTGCATGTAGAGATTAAAAACAAAATATCACAATCTAAAAACAGAAGCCTCCACAAGGTTTCATTTTTCTACTTAGCACTCTGTAAACCAACACCAACTTTCTTACAAAAACAAACGCCGCTTCCTACCGTACCGTTTTAGTTAAAACAGGGACACAGTTTCACGGCATTTAACTAAACAGGTTCCAAAGGACTTTGTTCTCTCCTTTTTATTCAGCACCTGAAAACAACGCACAAAAAGGAGAGCGAAACTAATGTTCAAAACTTCTTACAGTTTGTTTACCTGCCAACATTATCTGTCAACGGAATAATCTACGAAGTATCCTCAGGTATTACACTTGTAATTTCCAGTGTAATAACTGGTAATTCTCAGCGTAATGTCTGTAATTCCGCTAGGCAATATTTGTGGGCGGCCGTCTAAGCGAAATCGTGTAAGATTTTATACCCAGCTATCTCACTAAGTGTCGTGTTTACTTTTAACTGAACTGTGATAATCTTACGTTGGATTGCGAGGTCGTTTCGCCGGATTAAAGTGACGTTACTTTGTTCGTACATTTTCGCCACAATATTATAAAGGTTGGGTTACAAATTGGTGATGCTCGTAGTGGTTTTTGGGTGTTCTAATCCGCTGTAATAGTTTTTACGCTTAGTACGCCTGAGATTTTGCCGCTTCGTTTTACACTGCCTTATCTGAAATTTGGGCTGGGTATTTTACTTCAGGTAGTATAATATGGACTGAAACTTAATTTTTTTGAACTTAGATAAGGCTGCTACGATCTTTTAATATTATGAAACATTGTGCCTTGTGCACGAATATAACATGAGATTGCAATGCCATAAACATAAATTAAATAATCATAAGTATGAACTAAACCTCAGATCAATTTTGGCTGGATAAATATCACTTTGTGAGTACTCCAATAGCAATACTCGTGAACGAAGAATTTAACGGTAAGTAAATTTCAAATTGGTAAGTAACATAAAGAAATGCTATACCTACGTTGTTTCTTTCTAAGAGGCGTCAAAAACGGGTGAGAGTTAGGGTGCTTCGTTGCTATGTTTGGGTTTGGTATCCACCAATCACATTAATTATTTGATATAGCGGTGAAACTGTTTTCCCGCACTAGACATACATCCTATGTCGCAGTAGACTTTATAAACATACAACCAACGGACACAATGAACACCCAGACTCGAAACAATTTATGGATCACACAAAGCGGTTTCTCGTGTGCTGATCGTTCCACAACACTCGGCGCAGCCGTGTTAGTGGACTATTGCGAGTGGTGTAACTATGTGTAGCTCACTGCGCCGCTGCACATTGTGCTAGATACTCAGATCCATACATCACATAGCTCCAACTACATATATTCTAGAACATCTTTATGGGATATCTTACTCACACCGCGTGTCATAACGTCATCCACCATTGCTGAATATCTGGTCGAAAAGTCATCACATCTCAAGTGGAAAACTAAATGTAAAGTTCTTGAACTATGTCTTACGGTCGAAATTCCTTGAAATAAACTTAAAGAAATATGGTTATACTATGGAGAATAAATTTATGTGCGACCCAGTTCCTAATACATTATATACATACACATACATAGACTCACGCCTATATCCCCGAAGATGTAGGCAGAGGTATATTACTACACCCACTTTTCGCCAGATTTCTTTTAGTCCCACGTAATAAGGGGCGAGCCTATTGCCGTATCGGGCACATTACCAGACTCCGTGCTGCTACTGAGAATTTCCTAACGGAAAAACCCTATAACACTTTGCCCAACTCGGGGATCGAACCCAAGACCTCCCAATCCCACGCGCACATTTATGCCGCGAGAGCAACCAGGCAGCCCTAATACATTCTGCCTCAAAATTGTTGTATGTCAACATACTGTTGAAGTTGCCTATTTCCAACAGTGGACTATGACAGGCTAATGATGATGATGGGCAAACTAATATATTATTTTATATTGCATTGCAAACGTTGCACTTAATTTTAATGTACAATCAGTACAATATTTTCGTTAAATTATAAATAACATGAATACGAAAGTTTCATCAGAATTGGTTAGTGGGCTTTTAGTGAGCCTATAATTATCAGAATCAGCGCACAAAAAGTGCCAAGTTACTAACAAAAGACTTGTAAATCTATTACGTGGAATCTAAACTGAAATAACTTATTTGATGAATATTTCGGAGAAATCTCATTCGATGTCAGATAAAACGTGTCATAGTTAAGGGCGGCTTAATAGCCCTATGTCAAACCGAACACAATTATATAACTTAAATGAAATGGCTAATTGTATAATAATTTTAAGAAATTTTGAAATCAGTAAACATCCATACTCCCATTTGTAAATGGTGTTAAGAAGCCCTAAAAACAAATAAAAAAATTGTTTTCATTCTCAGTCAAAAGACGTCCACTGCTAATGGGCGGCTGCTATCGCCTAGGCCAACTGCTTGCCGGGATTATAATAAGATCTTTGAGTCCAACTTACAGAGAGCCTACCTTTGCTGTGACATCTAAAACTATCTTTGTTTAAATACAAAGTAAAATACAAGAAATAAAATATTAAAATAATTTCGACACGAAAATTCAATGCTCTAGATAAGTATAATATAATGATCTAAAGTATTAGTCCGAAGGCAGATACGACGATCTTCGACACTGCTGACCTTATCCAGAAAAAAAAATCAACAATAAAAAAACTACCTTACACACAAAGTGCTCTATGTGTATCTATAATTGAAGTGGTAATTTCATCTACATCTACACTAATATTATAAAGAGGAAAAATTTGTATTTTTGTTTGTTATGGATAAACTCAAAAACTACTGGACCTATTTTAAAAATTCTTTCACCATTAAAAAGCTACATTATCTGCGAGTAACATAGGCTATATTTTATTTTAGAAAAAATAGGGGTCCGTATGATATTTGGGTTTTTCGGGTACGCGAAATAGTTCCCTCAGGACGCGGGTGAAGCCACGGGAAACGGCTAGTATAAGTGTATTTGGTAATTATTATCAAATACCAAACAATTATTTTGTAATTATCACGCACCTACTATCTACTATCTCTACATCACCCTAGGTTGTATGGTAGAGAATGCCTGTCAGATTGATGCAGCATATTTTGATTTTTCAAAGGCGTTTGATTTTGTAGATAATGATGTTTTACTGACTAAGTTTTCAGCCTTTGTATTTGTTATGTGTTAGTGAGTGTATCAATTTACATACATACATACATACATATCGTCACGCCTTCTATCCTCGAAGGGGTAGGCAGAGGTGTATTTCTACACCCACTTTTCGCCAGATATACTTTAGTCCCACGTAATAAGGGGCGAGCATATTGCCGTACCGGGCACATTTCCAGACTTCGTGCTGCTACTGAGAATTTCGTGACAGAAAAACCCAATAACACTGCCCGACCCAGGAATCGAACCCGGGACCTCCCGATCCCACGCGCACATTTATGGCGCGAGACCAACGAGGCAGTCGTATAGGGTTTGATGTCGGGTTTTCCGTCCCTACGCAAAGATGGTATTTGCATCGTGTTATCCCTTAGTCGCCTCTTACGACACCCACGGGATGATAGGGGGTGGTGATACTTGTATTCTATGCCGTCAACCACACGGTCGAATCGAGGCCGTGATCGTCTAGTGGTTAGGACCCTGCGTTGTGTATCAATTTGTATGTAACAAATAATTATTTGCGGGGTTTTCGTCGGCAACACCGACTCCTCACCTATCCTCCAACATGGCGCCTCCATCATGCTGCTAATAGTCCTACCGGAAGAGCCATACCAATTGTATGGCTCTTCCGGTAGGACAAATCAACAATTTTTTACAAAACAATGAAGAGGCACACATATTTTTTGACAATTTAACTAAGTTAATGCAAACTGTCATGATACATTTTAACAAACTGTAATGTCGCTATCCAATCCATCAAATTAATCATAATAATATATAATTATATAATATCGTTTTGTTTTCTACTGACTTTTTGGTATTAAATTTAATAATTAATTATTCTTGTATTCTAATAATGTTAAATTTTATAATATCTAAACATATATTATTTTTCTATATTTTCTTATAATTTCTTAGTAAATTAATAGAGTATAACACGTAAGCGTTTGGTGTATATACTCGTAATATAGGTACCTACTGTAAGCGTATATTGTTTTCAATAAATAAATAAATTAAGTCCGCCTATGCACCACATTTTCTTTGTGCTGTGCAAAAAGTAAAAAAAAATAAGTGCTATATTTCTAAGTAAATCCAATTATCACTCAGAAAATTCACAAGAAGTGCCTTTCAAAAGATAGTTCAAAATTAAACTCTAATTAGATCTAAGTGTAAGATCTTATTTCATTCTCTGATTTGAGTGAAAATTAGATCTGAAATCAGATTTTGAAGTCAAGCCATTAAATCAGTTCAGATAAATCGCTCTGACGTCTTAGATGCAAACTTTTGAAATGGAATATGGCGAATTTGAGACCGCTATTGATTAGTTTGAATTCTATTACTAAATATTGGGTTTTGGGGTTCAGTTTTTGTTGATTACTGTTTGCATTATTCGTTTATTTTGTTGATATGTTTACACTGTTTATATATTTATTTGATAGGTTTATTACAACGCTAATACTAGTAAAATCCCTTGATATGAATGTTAACATTTTATTTTACTCTTTGTTTTTAATACTTTGAATATACTAGATTTGGGATTATTAGGTTTGATTCACTGAGTTATATTCAATCTCCCAGTAACATTGTTCGCAATTCAAAAGGAATATAACTAAAAATACTGGACATTATAAATGTACCCTGGATTTTTTCACGGTCTGATCTGAGCGGTGAGTTGTTCAGTCAAATAACTTATGCCAGGGTAACTAAGAAGCTTTACAGATAATAAAAGCTTACCAAGATACCAAACACACTGCCATGCAAAGGGTATCGATTTCAAACCCACAGACTTTTCAAAGTTACGTGTGAATGAAATTGTTAATGACAGCTCGCATTGTGCTTCGGAGAGCACGTTAAGACGCCATGTCCGGCTGTCATGAAGATCTTAGACAGTGTTTGTTGTTGATCAGTTACTCGGTACATTTAAATATACTGACCCTCATCTTAACTATGAAATCGCTCTCTTTGGGTTTCGGGGGTCATATGGCAGACGCTGCGTGTCATAACTGCAACTAGGATGACGCTAAGATGGGGTGAAGATCTTAGGATTATCAAAGCAAATTATATTGAATAAAATTAGCGTGCGCAAACTGATAGACAGACAACAATTTAAACATCATTATTTTGGCTTCTATTGCATAATAGAGGCTCCCCATAATAGTTTTCTTATAAATCTTCCATGTGCAGACAGGGATCGGTTACGGTTTTATATATTATACATACATACAGTATATATATCAAAAGCCTACACTCGTATGAATTCCTTTGTTTCGTTGCAAAATCGCTGCATATAAAAGTCTCGACATTTAGGCGTAAACGCGCAGTTACTTTTAATTGACATCTTATATAATCCCTTAATCCGGCGAACTGCGGTGATTATGTTAATGTCCTGTCCCATCACTGCAGGGATCAATAAAGATTTCTCTGACAACTAAGGATAATGGGGGAATATACTGGTTTTATAATAATATAAAGAATAGAAAATAGAGTGAATACTAAGTAAAACAGCGAAAACAACTTAGTAATCACTTTTATATCTATCTAGTTACAAACATTTTACCTAATATTGCCAATAAGACAGACTGCCTCCATGATCTAGTGGATAGCGTATGCGTCTGCTAATCGGCAGGTTCCGGGTTCGATTTCCGAGTCGAGCAGAAGTATAACTGAGATTTTCCGAATTCTCAATAGCAGCACGGAGTCTAGCAATGTGCCCGGTAACCATACTAACTAAAATAATTCATAATATCGCGAAATGTGGGTGTACACCTCTGCCTAACCTTTCGGTGATACAGGCGTGAGTTTATAAATTAAATGAAAAATAGAATAAGACCGAAATGCATTTGTTCTTATTTTCATATCTTGTCATGCGCTACGCTCAACAAATTTCATCGTTTCGCTAGAAAAATAAATTTACTTAGGTATTCTACAATATTATTAGATTTTTCCATAATTATGATAATTACTGTGAGCGGATGAAATCTGAGAACATTCGCTGCAAAATATTATCTATTGCATAGATATTGTATAATGTCTATAAATATCTATATATCTATTTTACGTATACATATTAACATAAGGGGATAAATATATTGACTGTCGGGCATATAAGAAAATATACCGATGAATCTAGAAATTACACAAAAACTCTTTGAATATGCCTCATCATCATCAGCCCTATATATAAACTGTCCCACTGCTGGGCACGGGCCTCTTCTCACTATGGTAAGGATAAGGCCGTAGTCCACCACGCTGGCCAAGTGCGGGTCGGCAGACTTCACATGTCTTTCGAGAACATTATGGAGAACTCTCAGATTTGCAGATTTCCTCACGCTGTTTTCCTTCACCGTTTAGCAAGCGATAATTACCAATGTAATACGCACCTAACTCCGAAAAGTCATTGGTGCGTGCCGTGGTTTCAAACCCGGACCCTCTGCGTAGCAGTCTGTCGGTCTCCCAACTAGGCTATCGCTGCTTTGTAGAGCCTAAGCCTTTATAAAAGTTGAACCTTAGTCAAAAGTATAAGTCAAACATTTGTGTACATGAACATGGCTGTTTGTCTTGGTCTGGGTGTTTCTATGTATCATATGTATGTATTTACAAAAAAAAAGTATATATGTATGTTTATCCATTATGTAGTACCCATAGTAGAAGCTCTGCTTAGTTTGGGACTAGATGGTGTTGTGTGTATGCGGCAGAAAATTATTATTATTATTATCTCCACGCAAGCGAGTCGAGAGTCTTATTACTATTATAAACGTAAAAGTTTGTAAGTATCGATAGATGTACTTTTGATTCTCTTTCTCCAAAAAACTACTGAACCGATTTTGATGAAACTTATTACAATTATAGGTTATACAATAAAATAGCATATTAGCCGCTTTTTGTCCCGATACAACGCCTGCGCTCATAGCCGTAGGCAGGAACTAGTATATAAGAAAATGCGTGTAGTCATGATTCGCTTGCACGAGTATCATAAGCCTTTACATGAACTATTATCTCAATATAGAGCACAACATTTCAACAAGTATTAACTATTTGACATTTTGTTTGCTTTGCGATGCGCGTTATTTAAACAAAGCTATCAAAGAAGGTCGTCTACATTATTTAGAGAGTAGATTATATCACGCATGCAAATTTTTTTCCTTATATATTTATACCTACTCGTGATAATTTATAATTCATAATATATTGTTTATCAGGACAACACACAATATCATCTCAATAAATGACAATTTCATCACTTCTGACACTACACAATAATTAAAATAAATTGAAAATAACACTATCTGATGATTTTATGTACCAAATAATTTAAACATAACTTATCAGAGAGTGGTCAAACATACCTTTGAATTTACAAATATCACGCAAAGTAGCCCCAGATAAACAGCAATTTGCGGATCATACAAATATTGTCCACTCTAGAAAGAAAGAAAAGAAAGAAAAACTGTTTTGCACACTCTAGGAACTCATCCTGACGCAATGTAAGCGGAGATACTGCACGTATGACTCATATTATTATGTGCCGTATCATCATCATCATCATCAGCCCTTTATACTGTCCCACTGCTGGGCGCTGTCCTCTTCTCACTATGAGAAGAGTAAGGCTATAGTCCACCATGCTGGCCTAGTGCGGCTTTATGTGCCGTATAATTAAACAATATTATTTTTTTCGATTGACTTGAAAAAAATTAATGAATCCAAAAATGTGTGACAGCACATAGTCGACATATAGCTATGACATTTGTATCGTAGTATGTTTTGCAGTCTGTCTGTCAGTCAGTCAGTAACGCAAGGATTTTATATATTAAGATAATTATGCGAGATAGACAAATACCCATTATATAAATATAAGTCGAAGTATTGGGATGACTATTTATTATATTTTAAATAGCTCACTTAGCGATCTCTGACCAGATTGTAGACATCCTTAAAACAGGAAAGGTTAGAAGTACCCTAAACAGAAGAGCATGCATGAGGAATTTGACGGGGGTGAATGAAGCAAGAGATATATGTCAGGATCGTTGCAAATGGCGTTCCGTAGTAGATACTACCTGTTTCCCGGAGTGGTAGGCAGATGCCTACCCCTCTGGGAAACAGGCGTGAGTCTATGTATGTATGTATGTTAAATAGCTTAGCCTGGAATAATTCCTGTTTTGGCTTTTTACAAACACAGAACCTACTCGAAATAATAAAACTGTGTGATCCATATTCACACAAAGTTTGAATTTCGGGTGTGAGTCAACCTCACAACACTCGGCGGAGCTATTAGGCGGTGAGCCGATCAACCCTCTTAGCTATCGTGTAACCAGCAATGTGAAAGTTTTTTTAACTTCCATCTTTAACATCTAATTGCTGACATCAACTTACTTTTTTGATTTGATGTGATTGAGCATAATAATTATAAAAACATTTTTATCTTCCTTTTCTGAAGTAATATCATAAGGTTGTTTAATGTGTTGCGAACAAATAGGTTTTATTTACGCAAGCGTACACGTGGTTACTTCTAGACAAGATATAACTTAGGTACTTTGTTTGTTAATATAATTGCCTTTATAATGAAACGCTTATTTGTAACTAAATATCAATAAAATAGAACCTATACCATTCCTATATCCCTTATCCTTTTAGAGGAGTTCGGTATTGTCAACCTTTTTCTATTGCAATAGTTGGGTGGTCAATCCGAGGGAGCATGGTGGGTTCCTCTTTCCTTCCGTTAGGTTATAAAACCGTTTATCAACCGTCTGACCAGCGAGATATAGTAGGCCAAATCCTCTTATGCCCGGTTTCTGAGGTACTTTTATCGGTGGTTTATCTATCGGTTAGCGTTGTTGGTTCGATAACTCAAGATAGTGCGTTTCTGAACAACGCGTCACAACATAAACTCCAGTTAACCTTAGTTTAACTTAACCGACCAATGTTCGCTGTTTATCGGGTCCATAACTTTGTTTGAAGTTTAACTTCTGTCACACGTGTTATTTTAAGGTTATGATCAATGACGTATTATAATATAAACGCGCCATACTCCCATAAAGCGGCGCTGAAAAACGGATACAAATACCAAATTATATCTTGTATGAATAAAGAAAGAGAAAGTAAATAAATACTACCATAAGGGACACCTGTCGTTAGTGAGAGATAATTATAATTGTTTTTTAAATGCTTACACACAAATTATTGTTACGGAGCGTACTATCACAACACAGGTTCGCGCGTAACTAAACCGAATGGCGGCAATTGCCTTCATTTCAGTTTGCCATTTCAGTGTGCAGGCAACGCATCTATAGTTTTTATATATCTTTGGTTATGATAGGTTTGTGTTTACAACTTTTACATAACTAATATAAAATGTCGTAGGTATACGAGAAGTTTGTCCGAGTTTGATTATGAAGTGCTGGAGTCTATTATCTAGGAGAAATCCCTTTAAAATGTTTACGGATGAGGAATGTATTATCTTCTTTTTATAATTTATCATAGTTATGAAATCTTTGGTTACTTGGATACCTAAGAAGCATCTTCTTCCTTTCAGTAACATTTTACTGCGTTTTACAATTGATTCCATTTTTACGAACAAGACAACAAGAACTATTATCTTTTACGAAATTAAAATAACACGCTCAAGTCGCACACGCAAATGAAACAAAACAAAAATAAACAATAGTCCTAACAGCTTGACTTCCGACAGCAAGGCCTGATTTGACGTTTATGTTTTAAGTTTTTTTTTTGTTAAGTTAGCAGATAGTACCTATACAGCCATTAGAAATGAGGTGTCATCATATTATTTTAGTAAAATTACGAGCAACTAGTTGTTTACTCCTGAAAAAAAATATATATGCTTAAAAATCTAGTTCAACGGACAAATTAAAAATTTCTTTTTATAACAGATCCATCTAGTGGAAGATAAAAGAACTACTTATTGGTTCAATAGTTATTGAACGCTCCAATTGGTATTCAGAAACGCAGTGTCAGTTAACCAACGTTTCTCCTTTCCACAACTATATTGAATCAATAACTGTTGAGAGTATATCTGGGAACTTCAGAAACCGGACATTATTGACTCACGATGCTGTTGTGACTCAAATCAGGAGAGTTCTTTATCTAGCAGTGGATTTCGAAAAGTATAATGATGAAGTGATTTAGTTTACTTTCTTTGGCAAAACAGTGTCAAGCCATTTTAGGGTCTGCTCCAGACGACTCTATACGAGGGCAATAATCATTATTAAGATGTAATTTTAACCATTATTTGAGCCTACCATTTGTACAAAAAAACAAATTTAAGTAATTAGCTACGCCTACTAAACCATGTTATATTCTAGACGAAATTCTTTATATTAGAACATGCGGCCTTATAGGCCTCAAAGGAAAAGTCAAGTACACGATTACGCCGACGATTATGCTAAAGAATTCCTTAACAAGAGATTGTATTAAGACCGAGTACACACATAAAATTTAAGAGATCTACCGCTTTACCGGGATATAGCATTGCACTATCCAACATAACGTGAACCCCGTAGATCACGGATCAGCGAATAATTCTTAAATGGTTAGGTGTCTTGTTAAGCTGGATTATGTTGGTAGTTGATTATAATAAATGTAAATTTTAACGTTCGTATGAAGACATTTTACTTTGTTGCTCGTTAACTTTTGCGAGTAAACTAGTAGGTCTTAGCTTTAATAGAGATGTTTAGGTTCACAGATTTGTACAACAATTTGAAATGTAACTGTTTGACAAATTGTACTTAAATCGTGTTTAAGTATAGGCTAGATTTGTTCTGGACAATGAAGCAGAGGTAGGCCACACGGTGAACCGACAAAAGGATCGCAAGAAGCCGATAGCTGCGGGCGGTTCAAGATCGGTGTATGTGGAGAGCCTTGAAAAAGTCTAAGCAATAGACGTCTTTCAGTCGACATGGTTATGATTACCTATACTTATTTATTTTTATAATGATATTTGATTTCAACATAGAGCCTGACAAGTATATTATATTGAACGCAGTGAATCGACATCAAATAAATTAAGTTGTGCACTTTGTCGGAATAACCTAGAAGACATTAAAACGACTATGCAACACCAACGATAATATACCCAAGGTATATTGTCAGTGAGCAAGAATTAACCCAAATAAAACCAGTTCTTCATAATGTTGCCACGCAGGGCGCAGGCTTTGCTCACCATGAAAAGGGTAAGGCTGTAATCCAAATATGCTCCCAATAGAAGGCTCGCTCATTTTACCGAGTTGCAGCTAGAAAGTTATTGTGTTTACTTTAAACTATGTCAGCAAAGTTCAACCGCAGTGTCGTGATATTGGAGTCTTATATCCAGCAATGGATGACAACAGGGTGATAATGATGACGCTGCAAAATAATTCATTACAATGAGATTCAACTTGTCTTTCTTTTAAACATATTTTTAGACTATTGTTGTCAATGCGAACAGTTCCTTGATAATAAAATTTAAATCTGGCCTTCCCAAAGTACATGACACAGAAAGCCCATGCAAGTAAATGTATGTTGTTACCGTTATTGTAACGTCACAATGCATACGTAAGAGGCACGTGTATGTCGCTCGAGTCAAAGCATGCCGCGTGCCTCCCCGATACACACGCCGGTGAATGTCGACGCTTTTGACATTCATTTTGGATAATAATAATAATATCATTTATTTGCGTACATGTGGTTAATGGTAATCTCTCGTTTTCCATAAATTCATTTGCACTAATATTGTTTGCCATAATCATCCCCGATCATAATATTTACTTGCACTATTATCATTTATACTAATAACGTTTGCCTTAACAACTCAACAGTGATAACTATTATTTGCCATACAATGACTTTCTATAACAACATATATCATAATAATTAGTTTCCATGAGTAACACATCTCATAATCGACTCTTGTCATTATCAATATTATGAAAATAATACATAATATTGTTAGGTCGAAATTAATTATCGTTAACACCCCGTCTCAGTGCAATCCGACTCGGATAGGTTAGGTTAGGGTTCTCTTTTGACCCCCCCGTGGGATCTCCACCTTGTCGTGGTGGGGGGGCTCAGTAACCGTGGATTGGTGACCCGCGGTGAAGCTAAGAGGGATCCAGGAGGGGACGCTCCGCGTGAGCTTGACGGGGCCTGCGCAGGATGCGTCCAACGGTGCGGGTGCGAGGGACAGTTCTGTCTGTCCCTCGCAGTCGGGTGCGGTCGCGGGAGGAGAGGCGTGTCGGTGTTGCGTTGCCGCGCGCCCTATCTCCCGCGACCAAATGGGGGCGCACCATTCGATGCGTCGCGGTGGGGCTGCAGAGGAAGAGGAGATGCGGTGTTGCGTTGCCGTCCTCCCTATCCTCTGCGGCCGCTGGGTGTTTTGGTGGCGGAGCCCAACACCTTAATCCGCCGCCAAGGGGGTTTTGTTCGGGGCCCGCCTGACCATCTGGCGGGCCGATACCCGTCGGGGGGTTGCGACGTATGCTTGGGCGAAACCCGACCCTCCGACACACGGGTACATGAGGCACACGGGTTGGTTTTTAGTCAGTAAGAGTCTGACAGTCCCCTTCGCCCATTCCCCAGGGCGGAGGGACTCCATGAGGATTTTCCAACCCGAAACCAAAAAAAAAAAAAAAAAAAAGGGTTCTCTTTTGACCCTTAACCCAAAAAGGGCTCCGTCAACTTAGTCCACATTCTTCACACTAGTTTAATAAACTGAAGTTGAATTAATTATCGTTAACACCCCGACTCAGAGCAATCCGACTCGAATAGGTTAGGTTAGGGTTCTCTTTTGACCCTTAACCCAAAAATAGGAGCCCTGCAAAGCAGGGCTCCGTCAACTTAGTCCAAATTCATCACACTAGTTTAATTAACTAAAGTTGTTCAACTTCAGTTTATTCTCTATTTTCTTCTTAGATTATTGAAAACGAAAATTATAGCAAATACATTTATGGATTTAAATTATTATGACACTTGATCGATTATGACCAATGGAATTAGTGAAAGTCATTTTATGTCATATCACGATTATGACAACTGAAGCGTTATTTCTATTGAAATTATGGCGAATACCAGTATGGCATATGAAATTATGGCCTTTTAAATTATGGCAAACATTAGTAAACCGTGGTTTATGGTTTACTAATGTTTGCATAACTTTTATTCACCATAATATAAATAAAGAAAATTTAGTACAAGCGCCTGCAATTTTTAAAACTTGGTTTTCTCTGAAAAACAAATTATCTCCAAATATCGGTGTGTATGGCACTGCCAACTTCCACATTCTTCACACTAGTTTAATAAACTAAGATTGACGGCGCTCTGCTTCGCAGGGCTCCTATTTTCGGATTAAGGTTTAAAAGAGAACCTAACATAACCTATTTAGTTATTTATTACAGTCGCACCTAGCCCTAGGTACTCGAAAGCAATGACGCACAAATTTGACATTAGTAGCTGTTTATATCATTCATACAAGATGGCGGTTGCGTTTCGTTTCACGTTTTTCACATAAAACCTAAATATCGGTTTTATTGATTCTTCTAGTTTAATAAACTGAGGTCGACGGAGCCCTGCTTCGCAGGGCTCCTATTTTCGTGTTAAGAGTCAAAAGAGAACCTAACACAACCTATTTAGTTATTTTCACTTAAAACCTAAAATTACGTTCCGTTTTGCATATTTGTATTGTAACGTATGACCGGTACCTACCGAGTGTACGTCATAATACCAATCCAATCAGGGAAGGCCATCGTCCGCGCTCGTAAGTTTTGCCCATATTTAGTCAAGCTTCGCCTACACGAACTCTGATGGAGGGCCCGGTATATAAAGGGGCCGA
This sequence comes from Euclidia mi, assembly GCA_944739405.2. Classification (NCBI taxonomy): domain Eukaryota; kingdom Metazoa; phylum Arthropoda; class Insecta; order Lepidoptera; family Erebidae; genus Euclidia; species Euclidia mi. The sequence goes on along the minus strand of OX123188.2, from coordinate 7,036,206 downwards.
CAGAGAGGCCGGCACCGCTACTCTAACGTCGCTTCTACTACCTACCTACTATAACTAAGCGTACCTACTGACCCTACGTCGTATCTACGTGTATCCTGGTCCCAGCTACGGGTAAGCACTACATTTATTTATTTTATTTATTTATTTTAAAACTTTATATACACAATGCGTATACAAGGTGGACTTAATGCCTTAGGCATTTTCCGCCAGTCTACCTTAGGGTGGTGCAGAGATTAAGGTAGGTGTATTTTACAATTAATTTGAGACTAATGTAGTTATACTTAAATACCTATAATACAAAATACATAAATACATATATGCTATACATAAATATATACTATACATAAATATATACTATACATAAATATACACTATACATAAATGAATATTATGCATACATATTTTATAATAATAAAAAACAAATATCTTGATATGAACGAATGCTATGCTACTTCTGCTAACTTTTCCAATAGCAGTGCTTTAACTTTTGATTTAAAGCCATACCTGGTAATGGACGTCCTGACTTCGAGAGGGAGGGCATTCCAGAGAAGGATAGCCTGTATAGAAAAAGAAGAGTGAGTGAAATTGGTAGTATGAGGAGGGCAAAGAAGGAGAAGATTATCAGATGAACGAAGGTTTCGGTCGTGAATTGAACAAAGATACTGAAAATGCTCACTTAAGTACTTTGGGGTATTAGGGGACATAAGGATAGAATAGAGGGTTGTGAGGGCACGCAAACTGCGTCTTTGACGAATTGGAAGCCAATTTACTGCGTTAGCGTACTGCCCATCTCTCTACCTGCTAGCTGAGGCCGGCTGACGCCGCCTGCCTGACTCTATTGGTTGTGGCTCTCCTAATGCTGCTTTCCTTCAGGTTCCAGGTTCACGTTAAGACTCCAGCTACGCTCCTAGACCGCTACATTTTCCTGCATCGCCTTCGGCGTCACCTCTGCCGAAGAGTCTGGCCTGCCCTGCTCATCGTACTCGCACCGTCGGCGTCTGCCAGCTGAACCAACGGCCTGCGAGGATCTACCGCTACGCGCAGCCTTCGAGCAGCCTGCCTACACACTACCAGAGGGAACAGCGTGGGAGACTGCAGCCCTTAGTGTTCAGGCCAGTGTCGTGTTGTTGGTCGGTCATACTCGGCATAGGAAGTGAGACAATACTCGGCAAATAAACGCATAGAACCTTTTCTGCGTTTTACTACCAGAACCCGTTACAGTGGCGCCCAACGTGGGTTATTGTCTCGCTTTCCGTGCTCGAGTTCTCTTCTAGCAGGTCTCCATTATTGTAAGCGAGGAGGTGCGGCTACAGTGGACCGGTACGTATTGTTGTACTAATTGTCTACCTTTAAGTGTAACTACCTACTACGTACTAGTTCGCAATTTTGAATTCTAACGTTTTTCTAATTAGTCCTAACGGTCGAACTTTTACGCCTAATCGTAAAGTAGGCCATTTGTAAGGGCGGAACGCTTGCGCACTAAGTGTAGTGTGTAGTTTATACTTACGCAGCTTATTTATTTCCTTCCTAAACTTGAGCAACCCGACTGGTAGATTAGCTCGGTGGTCGGTTCGTCTGTCAGCCTTTAACTTCGAAATAAAGCATCGGCGCGGCGCAGATAATATTATAGCCGATGTGTTATCACGATCCCTACCTGTAAATATAATTATCGCGAATAATAATAACGTGAATGACCCTAATGTTGACACTGATCAATGGTATTCAGCCACCTACAATGGTTGTTTATCTTCGCCTAATGACTATCCAGACTATTCTATTAAAAATAATAAATTGTATCGTTTGATTAAATCTAGGTGTATGCTACGTAAGGAGTTCGAATGGAAAGAAGTACTACCTTCTTCTGATCGAAATAATGCCATATTAGAGAACCATGCCGAACCCACTTCGGGGCATTTCGGTATATTTAAAACTTACAAGCGCTTAGCACTGCGTTACTATTGGCCCAAAATGCGCGATGACGTAGTTAAGTTCATAAATTCTTGCGACACTTGTATCGCGCACAAACATCAGAACCATGCACCATTGGGAACCATGGGACGACCCAAAGTGTGTTCACGACCCTTCCAAACCATTAGTGTAGATTTGGTGGGGCCACTACCCGTCACAAGAAAACAAAACGCCTACATCTTTGTAGTAACTTGTTGTTTTAGTAAATACTGTCTACTTTTTCCTATCAGGCGCGCAACTGCTGAAATAATAACTAATATTTTGGAAGAAAAAATATTTTTAGTTCATGGTATACCATCGACAATTATATTGGACAATGGTAAACAGTTTGTCAGTGCTACTTTAAAAGCTATGTTGCGCAAGTACAAAATCCCTAATCTTCATTATACTCCTAAATATTCCCCACATGTCAATACGGTCGAACGCTATAATAAAACCATTGGTTCTACCTTAGCGGCGTTTGTAGGAAATGACCAGAGATTATGGGACACTCTCCTTTCTAAGGTGCAGTTTGCATTAAATACTGCAGTTAATGAAGTCACGGGCTATACACCTAGTTTTTTAGTCTATGGACGTGAATTAGTTCCATGCGGCTCACACTATGTCGACACGGACGCTGATGATATAGTATACATACCTAGGGACGATTACGCAGAAAACATAGGTCAGAAAACATAGGTCTTATCAGGCATATTTGACAAAGTTCAGGCGCTCCTCATTCAAGCTCATGCTAGGAATTCCCAAACGTATAATTTACGCCGTAAACCAGCTGAGTTTAATGTGGGAGACACTGTGTGGAAAAGGACTTTTTATCAGAGCGACTGAAGCGTAGTCATAAGTTTGTATGTACTCATTAGCCCTAAAACTATATATATTTGGTTACAATTGAATAAACAGTCAGTATGATGTCGTAATTGTTGCGTTTCATTACTCTCATCCCTACATGGCGACCCTGCCATAGCGGATCCGCGCGTCGAATTTCACGCTAAGTTCGTGGTACGCGGTTAAAATAGTTGAAGTAATTTCGGTAGTTTTCAAGATATTCGTTGTTATATATTCTCGTTTACGCGATGTGTCAGTCATATCAAACGAAAGAAGAGGTTTTTCTCGCCCAAAACGCTGCTGGAGCTGGCGGAAACAATGCTCATTTGCAAGACATTGGGGCACATATGAGTATCCAAACAATTTTGACCGCTATTATTGTTTGTGTGATGGGATTGCTGTTCCTGTATTTTGCGTACAGAGCTTACAGAAGGTGCCATGCGCAGTGGATGCGCCAGGAGATAAATCGGCAGGCCTTCAGAGGCTTGAGATGGTCAGGCCGTCAACGGAGCCCGGTTCAACGACAACCAAATTCGGCTGAGTGTGCGTGTCGAAGTGATAAAGTGTAAATGAGTAACAAAAAAAAAAAAAAAAGTGTTCGTAGAGTGTGTATGCGTAACAAGTGTTTTAAATAAAAGCGTATATTCTACTTCGGTTCGGTTGCGTTCCAAATGTGTGGGTGATGGTGTCATATGGCTAGCGAACTAGATAAAATATACAATGACTTACGTAATATAAGACAATATTTGGTAAAAGTTGGTCCTAGGCGTAGACGTGAATCTAAGACGTGTTCTAATAAGCTTAGTGAAAGTAGTTCCATATATCGATCCTTTGAAAAGTTGATGAATGGTATAGAAAGTAAAATTAAAGAATTTAAATGTGACGAGCTAAAAGTAATTAATGAATACTGTGTTAAGATAAAGGAATTATATTTAGAAATAAAAGATTTATGTACCACTGTGAGTAGTAACAGAAGTAGTGGTTCTGATTTTGAGAGCGCTAGCGAAGACGAAGGAAAATTGACAAAAATGGCAAAGTTTGAGATAAAGGTAGCATTAAACTTAGTGCCTTTAATGACCAATCATGATGAATCTAGTATTAAGCATATAATCGATAGTATAGATTATTATAGTACATTGTTAGACTCACAGGTGCAAAAAGAATTAATTACATTTGTGCTAAAAAATCGCTTGTCTCAGACGGCAAAATTGAAACTTTGTAAGGACTATGATTCTGTTGAAAATTTATTACAAGATATGCGATCCCAGTTATTGCCAACTAAGTCTTCTGCAGCTATACAAAACAAATTACATTCTTTCTCCCAAAATAATATGTCAATTGATGATTATGGTAAAGCTATTACCGAAATGTTTGTGGATTTGACTATTTCACAATCCGAAGGCAACCGCGATAATTATACTATTTTAAAGAAAGTTAATGGAAAACAAGCTATCAAGCGGTTTGCTAACGGATTGCGAAACCGTCGAATAAGCACCATTATTGCAGCCCAGAAATTTGATTCCTTGAAGGACGCCATTCAAGCGGCCGTGGACGAGGAGACTTCAATTCCTTCGACTTCTCAAGGTGATATCAGAATGTTTAATAGAAATAATTATAATTACAGGCGAGCTACAAACAATACTTTCAGGAGTCATCATAGTCGAATCTTTAGGGGACAATCGAGCACAGGTCAGGCGCGTGATGTGCAGATGAATCATCCAGCCACACAGCGAGGTGAAACGTCACGAGGTACGCGGTATACGCGCCCAAACAGACCACAAAGAGGTAGGTCTTCTTTTAATTATGGTAATCGAAACCAGTGGACACGTAATCCGGAATCTATGCGTGTTATGACGGAAAATGTGAGCAAAAATGACGACAAAGACAATATCAATCAGTTTTTTCGTGAATAAAGAACATATTTTTCCATGCGATAATAACACGATTATAACACTTTCTTTATATGGTAAGCCATATCGATGGTTACTTGATTCGGGTGCATCGATCTCGGCCATCAAACATAAACATTTAGTAGAGCAAAATATTCCATTCACTTATAAGAACACGGAGATCAATGGACTCGGAGGCAAAGTGCAATCCATAGGATATGTTTATTTAGATTTAGTAGTGAACGACGCAACTTTCACGCATATGTTCTATGTTTTTAAAACATTGCCATGTTCGATGCATGGAATAATAGGTGACGACTTCTTACGAAAACATAAATCATTATTAGATTACAATAATAATACATTGACACTACATAATTTAGATGGTAACATTATAACATTAGGTATTAGTAACAATGACAATTATTATACTAACTGTTTTGTTATACCACCTATTTCTGAGTCGATTCATTTTATACCTACAAATAGATTAGAAGAGTGCGTTGTTTGTGCATCCCAATTAAGCGAAGGTGTATATATAGCTAGCACATTGGCGAAGCCAGTAGATGGGAAAATACCTATACAGATTTTAAATGTCACTGATAAGGAGTTAACTATTAGTAAATTACAACCTACTATACATAGCGCCTCGGATTACAACGTTTGCAGTTTTGATAAGTGTGACAAAACTACAGATCGAGTAAAAAGGATATTGTTTTTGTTAAATTTAAATCATTTAAATGGTGAGGAGCAGATTTCTATTGAAAGTATATGCGCAAAGTATCCCGATATTTTCTTTTTACCCGGGGATAAATTAACAACTACGCACATATATCAACATTCTATTCGATTAAAGCCTAATTCAGAGCCGGTATTCATGAAACCATATAGGTTGCCTCACTCACAGAAGGCAGAAGTACAAAGGCAACTAGATAGTATGTTATCAGATGGTATAATAGAACCATGCAAAAGCGATTGGTCGAGCCCGATTTTATTGGTTCCTAAGAAATTAGACTCAACTGGTGAGAAAAAATGGAGGCTAGTTATAGATTACAGAAAATTAAATAATGTCATAGAAAACGATAAATTCCCATTGCCAAATATAACCGAAATTTTAGATTCGCTATCCGGATGCATCTATTTTAGTCATTTAGATCTTCACCAAGCTTTTTATAATGTAGAACTAGACCCGAATAGTAGAAAATATACAACTTTCTGTTCCGGATCACTCCAAATGACTAGGATGCCCATGGGTCTCAAGACCAGTCCTAGTTCATTTTCCAGAATGATGACCATAGCAATGGCAGGTCTTAATTATGAAAAATGTCAGGTCTATCAAGATGATCTAGTAGTATATGGAAATTCACTATCAAACCATAATAAAAATTTAATTTCAATTTTTGAACGATTACGTCAGGTAAATCTAAAGTTAAATGCAGCAAAATGTGTATTTTTAAAGAAGGAAATGTTATATTTGGGTCATATAATTTCTGATAACGGTGTTCTCCCAGATCCTGAGAAAATTAATATTATAAATAGCTACCCAGTTCCTAAAACAGTCGAAGAGGTTAAACGGTTTGTGGCGTTTGCAAACTACTACAGAAAATTTATCAAAAATTTTGCAGATATAGCCTATCCTCTAAATAACCTATGTAGAAAGAATGTCACTTTTATATGGGATAAGGAATGTCAGTCTAGTTTTGAAAAATTGAAGCAAAGTTTAATATCTTCTCCAATATTACAATATCCCGATTTTTCTGATGAAAATATGTTCACCCTACAATCCGATGCATCGGGATATGCGTTAGGTGCCGTATTGTCTAACAAAGACGGGCGACCAGTTGCTTATGCTAGCCGTAGTCTAAACAAAGCCGAGAGAAATTATCCCACTATAGAAAAGGAGTTACTTGCTATAGTGTGGGGAGTTAAGCATTTTCGACCGTACTTATATGGCCGTAAGTTTAAAATATACACGGATCACAAGCCATTAATATATTTATTTAATTTAAAAGATCCGTCAAGTAGGTTATTGAAGTTTAGATTGATTTTGGATGAGTACGATTATGAGGTTTATTATGTGCCAGGGAAATGCAATGCGGCTGCAGACGCATTGTCAAGGGTATGTTTGTCTTCGAAAGAACTGAAAGAGATGCACGATTGTGTTATAAATGTGATGACGAGAGGACAAAAAAAGGAAATTATTAGGAAGCAATTCTTCGGATGATATGGTTATCTCTGACGATTGGTCTGATCAGCCAAAAGTCGTGGAAACCCATAGTAAGCCGAAAGAATCTGTTGAAATGAAGTATATTACAATACCTAACTGGAATAAAATGATGTCACAAGTTAGTAGTTATAACGTACGATTAAGTAGTAGAGGAACATTTTATTACGTGCCGTCTCAATTTACATTGTTTATAAACCCGACAGCCCGATCGCAATTGACGCCAGCCGCATTTGTGAGGGAGCTCGGAGAATATTGTGCACAAAATAATATAGATGAGATATATTTTATTAAAAATGATACTAATAATGTATTTATTGCCAAGTTGGTGGCGGAAATTAAAAATAATATAAATTAGTCCGGACTGAGATTATGTGTTTTAAAAGATGTGAAAAGGATAGTTGATAAAGACGATATAAGAGTTATTATTAATGACTTTCACCTATTACCTACGAGTGGCCACGCGGGTATTAGGCGAATGTTAAATACAATTAAGAAATATTATTTTTGGCCCAATATGGAGCGAGACATAATTAATTTTGTTAAGAAATGTCATAAGTGTCAGACACAAAAACATTCTACTTATACAAAAGAGCCAATGGTCGTGACTACTACAGCACATTCAGCGTTTGAAAAAATATACCTAGATATCGTAGGACCATTAGATAAAGATATACATAATTATTCTTATATATTAAGTACATACATACATATCGTCACGCCTTTTATCCCCGAAGGGGTAGGCAGAGGTGTATTTCTACACCCACTTATCGCCAGAAATACTTTAGTCCCACGTAATAAGGGGCGAGCTTATTGCCGTACCGGGCACATTTCCAGACTCCGTGCTGCTAATGAGAATTTCGTGACAGAAAAACCCAGTAACACTGCCCGACCCAGGAATCGTATGCAGAATTAAGTATGCAGTGCGAATTATCAAAATATATAATAACATGTCCACTTGTTTCGAAAAGTACCAATGAAGTTGCAAAAGCTTTCGTTGAAAATTTAATTCTTAAGCATGGAGTCCCTACTAGTATAGCGACGGACAGAGGAGCCGAATTCATCAGTACAATAATGTCAGAGGTTTGTAAGTTATTAAATATTAATAAATTAAGTTCCACAGCCTACCATCATGAGAGTATTGGTGCGTTGGAGAATACTCACAAACATTTAGGAGCATTTCTAAGGATAGAGTCCAATAATTATCCCGAAACTTGGAGCACATGGTTACCCTACTGGTGCTTCTCGTATAACACGTCGGTACATAGCTCTACTAATTATACTCCATTTGAATTGGTATATGGAAAGAAATGTAATTTGCCTAGCAACCTTTCAACATCCATTGAACCACTTTACAATCATGACAGTTATCCTCTAGAGTTAAGATATAGACTACAGGTTACGCAAAATGAAGCTCGTAAAAGATTGATTAAACAAAAAATATATCGAAAAGAGCATTATGACTCGAAAATTAACCCAATTATATACAAACCAAATGATCAGGTACCATTAAAAGAGGAAACAGGTAATAAATTTAGCCCTGTTTACTCAGGTCCATATGTAGTAGTTAGAGACTTATCGCCTAATGTAGAAATAATTAAGAAAGGAAAAATTGATTTGATTCATAAAAACAGAACTAAGCTGTACTGTTCCTAGTTAATAATGTAATTAGACTATGTTTATAGTGTATACTTACTATATTATAATAACAAAATAATACCTACATTATTCATGTATGCTTGAGTAAATATAACTATGAATTATACAAACGATTAATCATTCTATTAAACTTATATATATGTAATAAATTAATATTATAACCTTAGTTATTAAGAAACATATTGTCAATGATACAATTAAAATACTTTTAGCTGTAAGTAAAAGTAATGTTTTATGAAAATATAAATGTACCATAAAGAAAATGTTAATCAATGTAAACTTATGTATTTACTTGAAATAATTAAAGGTTTACTCAATTAATATAAATAAGGATGTTTGTAAAAAAAAATTACTTATTCTTATCATTTTTTTTATTTTTTTATGTGGGAGATGTAGCGTAGTTATAAGTTTGTATGTACTCATTAGCCCTAAAAACTATATATATTTGGTTACTATTGAATAAACAGTCAGTATGATGTCGTAATTGTTGCGTTTCATTACTCTCATCCCTACATTATAAATAACATAAATACGAAAGTTTCATCAGAATTAGTTAGTTGGGCTTTTAGTGAGCCTATAATTCTCAGAATCAGCTCCCAAAAAGTGACAATTTTATAACAAATGCCTGTAAATCCATTACGAGGAATATAAACTGGAATGAGTGAACCTTCTTTGATGAATATTTCGGCGAAATCTAATTCAATGTCAGATAAAACGCGCATATTTGAGAACGGCTTAATAGCCGTAGGGAGGAGGGGGCATAGTGGGGCCACGGGGCATAGTGGGGCAAGCCTTACACAGCTCAAAATAAACGCCGTGCAAACTGTCAAATGGCTTGTTTTGATTGGTCGTCAGCCGGCGTGTGAGCTTCATAGGCGAGCGTCGCCATTTCGTCAAGCATTTGTGTAATGTAAAAAAAAGTATCAAAACAATTTAATATTTTTTTTCGTGAAATTAAACAGTTTTCCTTTCGAAACGTATATATGTACTGTGGTTTGTTATAGTTTATTATCAATCAGTTCCTTTCCGGCTTTCTTAATCAATAAGCGCAAGATCATTGAATCAAAGGTAAGATGGCCTCAGTTTGTTTTTAATTTTAAATGAGCCTATTGGGCATAGTGGGGTATGGCTTCTGGGGCAAAGTGGGGCACAGTATTTTAATGATAGAAAAATGCCCTACTTTGACCCGTTTTAAAGACTTCTAAGTTGTAATATATTTATGTTTTTACGTTTTTAGCAACAGGGTCCGCACAGACAAGAGAAAGACTGAACAGCATATAGGTCTATCGAAGCATGAAACAAGCTGTACACAATGTTGTGTCTGGAGAAATGGGCTATAGAAAAGCAGCAAATATGCACAACGTTCCCCAAACAGCATTAGAACGTTATGTTTCCAAATATCGGGGCAATCCTAATGAATTTGTTATGTTATAGTGTTGTAGTTATTTTTAACTGTATATTGCCAAGATATAAAACTATTTCGTTCGGAAGTTGTGTTTTGTTTCTTATTATGACCATCCCACAATGCTCTATAGGCGACCCCACTTTACCCCTATGCACGGGGCATAGCGGGTCAAATGCCTTTTTTTATTTAAGAATTCACATCTCATAGATTAATTACGTAATCAACATAAATTTATCCATAATCATTCACAATTAATTAAGCTATGATTCTAAGATAAAAGTTTTACTTTCATCACTTTAATTTAGTTTTAAGGGATGTTTAAACCTTAAGTACCCTACTATGACCCCTCTCCCCAATATCAATAGCCATACTGTCATATGGCACAATTACATAACATTAATGAAATAGCCATTTTTATCAAAATTTCAAAATATTTTTATGAAATCAGTAAACATTATTTTTCTCCTTTGGGATTGCTGTCAAGTAGTTTATAGAATAAATAATTGACTATCATTACATCTCAGATAAAAGTTGAAGTGTCTGTTTTTAATATTAAAATAACCGCTTTTTTCTAAATGCATATGGATGCATATACGGTACATATACCGAAATGTCAATTTTTTAAATTTGTGTCTGTCTGTCTGTCTGTCTATCTGTCTGTCTGTCTGTCTGTCTGTCTGTCTGTGTGTCTGTCTGTCTGTCTGTTTGTTCTCGCTAATCTCTGCAACGGCTGGACTGATTTTGATGGAACTTTCTCTGTTAGATAGCTGATATATCAAGGAGTAACTTAGGCTATAAATTAACCGGGTACGCGAAGTAGTTGCATCAGGACGCGGGTGAAACCGCAGGAAACAGCTAGTACAAAATAAAATACAAGAAGGTGAAACATGGCAATAATCTCAACAACCACTGATACTCAAAGTCTATGTTATAGATATAAAAAGTATGTAGACACAATGATCTCCGAAACTACTAACCTTATTTTGAAAATCCTTCAATAATAAAAAAAACTACCTTAGACATGAGTGCTATATTACTAAGTAAATTAAATTATCACTCAGACAAGTCACAAGAAGTACCTTTCAAAGATAGTTCAAAATTAAACTCTAATTAGATCTAAGTGTAAGATCTTATTTCATTCTCTGATTTGAGTGAAAATTAGATCTGAAATCAGATTTTGAAGTCAAGTCATTAAATCAGTTCAGATAAATCGCTTCGACGTCTTAGATGCAAACTTTGGTAATAGAATATGGTGATTTTGAAACCGCAATTGATTAGTTTGAATTCTGTTACTAAATATTGGGTTTTGGTGTTCAGTTTTTGTTGAATACTGTTTGCAATATTCGTTTATTTTGTTGATATATTGACACTGTATAGTAATTTGATGAACCGAGTTACCCCCAAATCCATCTTCACAGCCCACGTCACGTCACGTCCCACTGCCTAGTGGGACGGGCCGCTTTGCAGCGTGGTACGAGAAAATCTCTTAAGTACGTCGTCTAATGCTGCGGAGCGTGCTCGTTTGCTGGCTGTGGGAAAATGGGAGTCGGGTCTTTGGCTTCAGGCACTGCCATCGTCCAACATAGGTACCATGTTGGACGATACGACTTTCCACATAGCTTCTTGCCTTCGTTTCGGTGCGCAATGTGTCTCTTCACATCGCTGTCACTGTAGAGAGGCTGTCGACAGCCTTGGTCACCATGGTCTGTCATGCTGCAGGAGCGCAGGTCGTATTTCACGACACGCCAACCTTAATGACATACTTTGCCGGCTCTTGTCACCGCTGGCGTTCCAGCCCAACTTGAACCTCAGGGCTTGGCACGCGACGATGGCAAAAGACCAGACGGTATGTCTTTACTGCCGTGGAAGCTGGGTAGGCCTTTGGTGTGGGACGCAACTTGCGTCGACACCCTTGCGCCATCTCATCTTCCTAGCACAGCGGATTGTGCGGGCGCTGCTGCAGCTACAGCGGAGACTCTCAAATGGCGCAAATACATAAATCTAATAGGAGATTATGTATTTGAGCCGTTTGGAGTCGAAACGTTGGGACCATGGGGTCCAAGTACGCGATCTCTTTTTAGAGATCTCTCAAAGAGACTGGTCGACGCCTCGCGTGACCAGAAGGCTGGCCTGTATTTGGCGCAAAAGATCAGCATTGCCATACAACGTGGCAATGCTGCCAGCATTCTGGGCAAGCTCCCAATTGACGGCCATGTGGAGGATTTCCATGACGCCCTCTAAATTTTCTTTTCCTTTCTTTTTTTTAAATGTATTTTTTAGTTATTTAAGTATAGAAATTATTGCCTTATTTTATGTGTAAATAGTCATTTAGCTATGTTAGTTTTAATTTGAATGCAAATAAAAAGCTGAGTATTTCTCAACAAAAAAAAAATTGATGAATTCTCTTTGATGAAACTCTTTGTTTTGAGACTTTGAATATACCAGATTTGGGATTATTGTGTTTGATTCAATGTGTAACACATTGTATCTCTCAGTAGAACATTTTGACTGTCGAATCTGAGCAGAGAATTTATCAGTCAAATACATAAATGTATGCCCAATTAACTAAGAAGATATACAGGCAGTAATAGACTAATCAAAATACTAACACATTACCATGCAAGACGTAGTGGGTTCAAGCTATGTTTGCTATGTTTCGTGCGAATAATATTCGGTTTCAGATTAGCGTATTTTCCTGCGCGTATACGGTCGTTTCAGCTTTTGCGCTTACACGCGCGCTACATTACGCGCTTAAAAAAACTGGACTCACGTAAACGGGCATATTTCGGCGTGATGCTCGAAACGGTAGTGACAACATGTCAGTGTCGACATGGATTCTGACGGCTCGTCCTCATACGAGCTTAGAAGCGCGTCAACGTTCGTACGAGTTGCGCGTGTGCCAAACATGCGCTTCCAGAAACGAGCTTATACGTGCGTATAAACCGCCCTAAAATTCTCAATTACGACTTCTCTTATTTTTTTAAGCGTTCTTTAAACCCTCTTTCCCGGTTGTCATGAAGATCAGTATTTATCAAGTGCCAGTAACTCAGTATTGCTGCATTGATAGACAGCGTGCACTAATTAAATTTTTTTTTAATCTGTATGGTTATTTCTTCTGCGTATTAAGCTCCTCCCAATAGATTTCTTACATGTACAGACAGCGGTCGATTACGATTTTATTTGATGTATAGATATCAAAAGTCTATATCAAATCATAAGAAATCAAAAGTCTCACTCACATGAATATCTTTATTCGGTTGCGAAATCGCTGCATGTATGTATAAAACGGTCGTTATTTAGGCGTAAACGCACAGTTACTTTTAATTGACATTATATAGAATCCCCTAATCCGGCGAACTGCGGTGATTATGTTAATGTGCTGTCCCATCGTTCACTGCAGGGATCAATAAAGATTTCTCTGACAACTAAGGATAATGGGGGAATAGACTGGTTTTATATTACAATAGAAAATAGAGTGAAAACTAAGTAAAACAGCGAAAATAACTTAGTAATCACTTTTATATTGATCTAGTTACAAACATTTTAACATTGCCAATAAGACAGACTGCCTCCATGGTCTAGTGGATAGCTTATGCGTCTGCTAATTGGCAGGTCCCAGGTTCGATTTCCGAGTCGGGTAGGAGTATTGCTGAGATAATATGGCGAAATGTGGGTGTACACCTCTGCCTACCCTTTCGGTGATATAGGCGTGAGTTTATAAAATAATGAAATGAAAAATAGAATAAGACAGAAACGCACTTGTTCCTATTTTCATATCTTGCCACGGGCTACGCTTAACAATTTTTATCGTTTCGCTAGAAAGATAAACTTACTTATTCTACAATATTATTAGATTTTTCCGTTATTATGATAATTACTGTGAGCGGATGAAATCTGAGAACATTCGCTGTAAATATTTTCTATTGCATAGATATTGTGATGTCTGTAAGTATCTATAAGGGGATAAATATATTGACTGTCGGGCATATAAGAAAATATACGTTACCGATGAATCTAGAAATTACACAAAAGCTCTTTGAATAATGTAGAGCCTCATCAGCCCTATACATATATAAACTGTCTCACTGCTGGGCACGGGCCTCTTCTCACTATGAGAAGGATTATACCGTAGTCCACCACGCTGGCCTAGTGCGGGTTGGCAGACTTCACATGTCTTTCGAGAACTTTATGGAGAACTCTCAGATTTGCAGGTTTCCTCACGATGTTTTTCTTCACCGTTTAGCAAGCGATAATTAACAATGTAATACGCACATAACTCTGAAAAGACATTGGTGTGTTACGTGGATTCGAACCCAAGACCCTCTGCGTAGCAGTCTGTCGGTCTCCCTACTGGGCTATCGCTGTTCTGTAGACCCTTCTTCTTTCTCTTAGCGTTATCCTAGTTTCAGTCAGAGGTCTGCTTTCAAGTCTAACTGGATTTGGCTGAATATTAGCTTTTCCACGGAGCGACTGCCTGTCTGACCTCCGCAACCCGAAGGGATAGCGATATTCCATGGTTTAGACTAGTGTCCGTTTATTTAGAAGGTACTGACGCCCTGTAACGACTGTCAAAGATCGTCATTACAACCGGGACCGACGGCTTAACGTGCTCTCCGAGGCACAGGACAAGCGATAATTAACAATTCAATACGCACATAACTCCGAAAAGTCATTGGTGCGCGCCGTGGATTCGAACCTGATACCCTCTGCATGGCAGTCTGTTGGTATATCCACTCGGCTATCGCTGCCTCCGCTGTTTTGTAGACCCTATGCCGTTGTAAAAGTTGAACCTTAGTCAAGTATAGTATAGAATCTCCACGCAAGCGAGTCGAGAGTCTTACTACTATTATAAACGTAAAAGTTAAAAAACTTTTTGTCCCGATACAACGCCTGCGCGCACAGCCGTGGGCAGGAACTAGTATATAAGAAAATGCGTGTAGTCATGATTCTCATGCACGAGTATCATAAGCCTTTGCATGAACTATTATCTCAATAAGGAGCACAACATTTCAACAAGTATTAACTATTTGACATTTTGTTTGCTTTGCGATGCGCGTTATTTAAACAAAGCTATCAAAGAAGGTCGTCGACATTATTTATGGAGTAGATTATATCACGCATGCAAATTTTCTTCCTTATAGGTACATTATACCTACTCGTGATAATTTATAATTCATAATATATTGTTTATCAGGACAACACACAATATCATCTCAATAAATGACAATTTCACCAATTCTGACACTACACAATAATTAAAATAAATTGAAAATAACACTATCTGATGATTTTATGTACCAAATAATTTAAACATAACTTATCAGAGAGTGGTCAAACATACCTTTGAATTTACAAATATCACGCAAAGTAGCCCCAGATAAACAGCAATTTGCGGATCATACAAATATTGTCCACTCTAGAAAGAAAGAAAAGAAAGAAAACCTGTTTTGCACACTCTAGGAACTCATCCTGACGCAATGTAAGCGGAGATACTGCACGTATGACTCATATTATTATGTGCCGTATCATCATCATCATCATCAGCCCTTTATACTGTCCCACTGGCTGGGCGCTGGCCTCTTCTCACTATGAGAAGAGTAAGGCTATAGTCCACCACGCTGGCCTAGTGCGGCTTTATGTGCCGTATAATTAAACAATATAATTTTTTTCGATTGACTTGAAAAAAATTAATGAATCCAAAAATGTGTGACAGCACATAGTCGACATATAGCTATGACATTTGTATCGTAGTATGTTTTGCAGTCTGTCTGTCAGTCAGTCAGTAATGCAAGGATTTTATATATTAAGATAATTATGCGAGATAGACAAATACCCATTATATAAATATAAGTCAAAGTATTGGGATGACTATTTATTATACTTTTAATAGCTTACTTAGCGTTCCCTGACCAGATTGGAGACATCCTTAAAACAGGAAAGCTTAGAAGTACCCTAAACAGAAGAGCATGCATGAGAAATTTGATGGGAGTGAATGTAGCAAGAGAGATATATCAGGATCGTTGCAAATGGCGTTCCGTAGTCTCTGCCTACCCCTCCGGGAAACAGGCGTGAGTCTATGTATGTATGTATGTTAAATAGCTTAGTCTGCAATAATTCCTGTTTTTGCTTTTTACAAACACAGAACCTACTCGAAATAATAAAACTGAGTGATCCGTACTCACACAAAGTTTGAATCTCGGGTGTGAGTCGAACCCACAACACTCGGCGCAGCGCTTAGGCGGTGAGCCGATCAACCCTCTTAGCTATCCGTGTAACCAGCAATGTGAAAGTTTTTTTTACTTCCATCTCATCTAATTGCTGACATCAACCTGCTTTTTTGATTTGATGTGATTGAGCATAATTATAAAAACACTTTTATCTTCATTTTCTGAAGTATCATAAGATTGTTTAAAGTGTTGCGAACAAATAGATTTTATTTACGCAAACGTACACGTGGTTAATTCTAGACAATATATAACTTAGGTACTTTGTTTGTTAATATAATTGCCTTTATAATGAAACGCTTATTTGTAACTAAATATCAATAAAATAGAACCTATACCATTCCTATATCCCTTATCCTTTTAGAGGAGTTCGGTATTGTCAACCTTTTTCTATTGCAATAGTTGGGTGGTCAATCCGAGGGTGCGTGGTGGGTTCCTCTTTCCTTCCATTAGGTTATAAAACCGTTTATCAACCGTCTGACCAGCGAGATATAGTAGGCCAAATCCTCTTATGCCCGGTTTCTGAGGTACTTTTATCGGTGGTTTATCTATCGGTTAGCGTTGTTGGTTCGATAACTCAAGAAAGTGCGTTTCTGAACAACGCGTCACAACATAAACTCCAGTTAACCTTAGTTTAACTTAACCGACCAATGTTCGCCATTTATCGGGTCCATAACTTTATTTGAAGTTTAACTTCTGTCACACGTGTTATTTTAAGGTTATGATCAATGACGTATTATAATATAAACGCGCCATACTCCCATAAAGCGGCGCTGAAAAACGGATACAAATACCAAATTATATCTTGTATGAATAAAGAAAGAGAAAGTAAATAAATACTACCATAAGGGACACCTGTTGTTACTGAGAGATAATTTTAATTGTTTTTTAAATGCTTACACACAAATTATTGTTACGGAGCGTACTATCACAACACAGGTTCGCGCGTAACTAAACCGAATGGCGGCAATTGTCTTCATTTCAGTTTGCCATTTCAATGTGCAGGCAACGCATCTATAGTTTTTATATATCTTTGGTTATGATAGGTTTGTGTTTATAACTTTTACATAACTAATATAAAATGTCGTAGGTATACGAGAAGTTTGTCCGAGTTTGATTATGAAGTGCTGGAGTCTATTATCTAGGAGAAATCCCTTTAAAATGTTTACGGATGAGGAATGTATTATCTTCTTTTTATAATTTATCATAGTTATGAAATCTTTGGTTACTTGGATACCTAAGAAGCATCTTCTTCCTTTCAGTAACATTTTTACTGCGTTTTACAATTGATTCCATTTTTACGAACAAGACAACAAGAACTATTATCTTTTACGAAATTAAAATAACACGCTCAAGTCGCACACGCAAATGAAACAAAACAAAAATAAACAATAGTCCTAACAGCTTGACTTCCGACAGCAAGGCCTGATTTGATGTTTATGTTTTAAGTTTTTTTTGTTAAGTTAGCAGATAGTACCTATACAGCTATTACAAATGAGGTGTCATCGTATTATTTTAGTAAAATTACAAGCAACTAGTTGTTTACTCCTGAAAAAAATATATATGATTAAAAATCTAGTTTAACGGACAAATTAAAAATTTCTTTTTATAACAGATCCATCTCGTGGAAGAAAAAAGAACTACTTATTGGTTCAATAGTTATTGAACGCTCCAATTGGTATTCAGAAACGCAGTGTCAGTTAACCAACGTTTCTCCTTTCCACAACTATATTGAATCAATAACTGTTGAGAGTATATCTGGGAACTTCAGAAACCGGGCATTATTGACTCACGATGCTGTTGTGACTCAAATCAGGAGAGTTCTTTATCTAGCAGTGGATTTCGAAAAGTATAATGATGAAGTGATTTAGTTCACTTTCTTTGGCAAAACAGTCTCAAGCCATTTTAGGGTCTGCTCCAGACGACTCTATACGAGGGCAATAATCATTATTAAGATGTAATTTTAACCATTATTTGAGCCTTCCATTTGTACAAAAAACAAATTTAAGTAATTAGCTACGCCTATTAAAGCATGTTATATTCTAGACGAAATTCTTTATATTAGAACATGCGGCCTTATAGGCCTCAAAGGAAAAGTCAAGTACACGATTACGCCGACGATTATGCAAAAGAATTCCTTAACAAGAGATTGTATTAAGACCGAGTACACACATAAATTTTAAGAGATCTACCGCTTTACCGGGATATAGCATTAAACTATCCAACATAACGTAAACCCCGTAGATCACGGATCAGCGAATAATTCTTAAATGGTTAGGTGTCTTGTTAAGCTGGCTTATGTTGGTAGTTGATTATAATAAATGTAAATTTTAACGTTCGTATGAAGACATTTTACTTTGTTGGTCGTTAACTTTTGCGAGTAAACTAGTAGGTCGTAGCTTTAATAGAGATGTTTAGGTTCACAGATTTGTACAACAATTTGAAGTGTAACTGTTTGACAAATTGTACTTAAATCGTGTTTAAGTATGAGCTAGATTTGCTCTGGATAATGAAGCAGAGGTAGGCCACACGGTGAACCGACAAAAGGATCGCAAGAAGCCGATAGCTGCGGGCGGTTCAAGATCGGTGTATGTGGAGAGCCTTTGTAAAAAGTCTAAGCAATAGACGTCTTTCAGTCGACATGGTTATGATTACCTATACTTATTTTATAATGATATTTGATTTCAACATAGAGCCTGACAAGTATATTATATTGAACGCAGTGAATCGACATCAAATAAATTAAGTTGTGCACTTTGTCGGAATAACCTAGAAGACATTAAAACGACTATGCAACACCAACGATAATATACCCAAGGTATATTGTCAGTGAGCAAGAATTAACCCAAATAAAACCAGTTCTTCATTAAGTTGCCACGCAGGGCGCAGGCTTTGCTCACCATGAAAAGGGTAAGGCTGTAATCCAAATATGCTTCCCATAGAAGGCTCGCTCATTTTACCGAGTTGCAGCTAGAAAGTTATTGTGTTTACTTTAAACTATGTCAGCAAAGTTCAACCGCATTCTCGTGATATTGGAGTCTTATATCCAGCAATGGATGACAACAGGATGATAATGATGACGAAGCAAAATAATTCATTACAATGAGATTCAACTTTTCTGTCTTTTAAACATATTTTTAGACTATTGTTGTCAATGCGAGCAGTTCCTTGATAATAAAATTTAAATCTGGCCTTCCCAAAGTACATGACACAGAAAGCCCATGCAAATAAATGTATGTTGTTGCCGTTATTGTAACGTCACAATGCATACGTAAGAGGCACGTGTATGTCGCTCGAGTCAAAGCATGCCGCGTGCCTCCCCGATACACACGCCGGTGAATGTCGACGCTTTTGATATTCATTTTGGATAGTAATAATAATATCATTTATTTGCGTAAAATGTGGTTTATACAAAAGTTGGTAAAATATTATTATATTTAGGGCAGCGACACATTCCGCCAAATGAAGTTGGCATGCAAATATGTATTTAAATCTTATATTTAACTTCATATTTAAATCAACACAACGTACACAATCATCTACAGTGCATTTTCATGACCCTTTTTGTAAAAATCTTCAACCGTATAAAAGCTCTCCTCAATTAACCATTTTTTTAAGTCAATGCAGAATTTATTGAAAGGCTGTTTAACTATTTTTCGCGGCAAAGAATTATACACCACTATTTTTTAATTAGTACAAGAAATTTAACGGGGCACTAAATATCTTTAACTGATCATATTTACGTAGTTAAAAAATAAAAACACTAAGTCCCAAAACTGTCTCAAAACTGTCCACAAAAATACGTAATAATTGGTTAATGCATAACTAAGACTATGACCGACTCGAGTACTATTCGTAGTAAAATATTCCATTGATAAATTCCCCCTGTCCTACTGCGCGCGCGCCGCGCTCGGATGCTACAAACAGTGCTAAATTGCTAGCGGACGAGAGCTTACCTATCGATTTTTCGCTGCAATTTGTTTGTCTACGTTTTCCCGACGCCATGGCTTATCAGTTCATAATATCACGGGAGTATGTAGCTATGCTTCGTGCGTACTTTTTGAGTGGAGGAATTGCGAGTGCAGCTGTGTACCCATGGACATCATTTTGTGAGTGTACAAAAGTAAGTGTCGAATAATTAAAACAGCGCATAATGGACACTTTTCACGAAGTGAAAAGACTGTGATCTGTGTATTGACAATGGTGCTGGACATTTTGAAGGACAATGGAAATACTTGTAAGTTTAGTAAATAAAACCTACTTAAGTAAATAGTAATTTGAGGCGGGCGGCTCAAAATCGGTCTGTGTGGAGAACCTTGAGGGAGGCCTATGTCCAGCAGTGGTCGTCTCTAGGCTGACATGATGATGATAAAATAATTTGTAAATAGCAGGTGATTCTAACTTCATAAATACGCCAAAATTACTGTTTTCTTTTATTACAGAATACCTTATTTTATTTTGATATGTGTTTGCTTTCTAATTACATACCTTCGTATTTAATTACTTGTAAAACGGTAAATTTGGCGGTCCTAAGCCCGGATAAACTATGAATGAGAGGGTAGAATTAAGAAAATTAAAAAGTATGTACCTACACTGATTATTTCGCTTCATTTTATTTTCTAAGGCTACCTACATTATAAGTGCGACGGAAAGAATGCATAAGAGTAGGACGAAAAGTAAATACTATCAATGAAGTAGTGAATGGATTGTAAAATATGTCTATGATTTTGGTGGGATTTTCTACAAAAAACAAATGATTATAACTTGGCTATTTATAGATATTACGAAATTCTTATGTCACATATATGATAATAATGTCTACACTAATATGTCCTTAAAGTTTTTGTACTAATTAAAAAATAGTGGTGTATATTAAAGGTGCCATATATGAGCAGTTTTTACGGTACAATTCTATGGAAGGAACGGCATTTTCAGACTAATGGGTGTAGTCGTCCTTTTATTGAAATTGAATTAACTTCAAACAATGTCATATTATATTTGACAAATTTGGCCATCTCGTAAATATCGATGCTGGGCACAGTAGGTAAGTATTTTTTTGTCTTAAATAAGAGCTTACAAGATTCATCCCATCGCATACCATTTTTTGGGCCATGAAAACTCTTAGTAGATACGTTCCATTCCCCCAAACAATAATACCATATCGGATTATCGAGCAAACATAGGCGTGGTAGACTGTCAGTAAAGTGGCTACAGGTGTGCAATGTTTTAATTTTTTTAAAGCAAAAACTAGATTATTTAGTTTATTACAAATAGCTTCAATGTGATTCTACCATGACAAGTGTGCATCAATATGTATACCTAGGAATTTTTATATTATTAATTTGTTCTATAATTTTATTGTTATGCTCAATATTTGATGTCAAAGGTTTTCTTTTATATGTTTTAAAATTGATTATTTTAGTTTTATTTATTTTAAGATTATTTGAATTCATATAATTAATTACATTTTTAAAACAATTATTAATGTCATTTTCGTAATTTTTGATGACACTAGATTTTATTACTATGGTAGTATCATCTGCAAACAATAATCCCTTATGTCTTATTTCTGACGGCAAGTCATTGACACAAATCAAAAATAGCAAGGGTGCTAAAATGCTCCCTTGAGGTACACCACAACCATTGCTTTTAGATTCCGAATCATAATTGATTAAACTATTTGAAGCTAAGTCGGGTTTAGTGATTCTGGTGATCTGTGTTCCATAAGTCAAATAAGTCGTGAGCCATTGTTGAGTAGGGCCTCTAATGCCATACTTCTCTAATTTGTTTAATAGGATAGTATGGTCCACCTGGTCGAAAGCCTTACTTAAATCAAGAAAGAGGACTGAGCAAAATGATCTTGCATTTAAAGTATTTATTATTGAACTGACAAGGTCATAACTAGCCAATATTGTAGATTTGTCTTTTCTAAACCCATACTGCAAATCTGTAAAAATGCTATAAGTATTAAAGAATGATAACAATCTCCTATACATAATCTTTTCAAAGATCTTTAAAACGACAGGTATTAGTGCTATCGGACGGTAGATATCTTTATTATATTTAGAACCTTTCTTATGAAGAGGTTTGATGATTGACAATTTGAGTCTGTCCGGAAAATATCCTTGCTCCATCGATAAGTTAATTATATAGGACAATGGTGCTGACACGTAGCGACGAATATCTTTAAGAAGTCTAGTCGTAATACAATCATACCCTGCTGATTGTGTATTGTTTAAGTTACTATTGATTCTGTATACTTCCTCAGGGGTCGTAGGATCAAGAAAAATACTACTACAGGTTGAAATAATCTTAGTTGACGTATAACCTTGATCTATGAATGAAATATTTGGACCAGTGTCAGCACTTTCAGTAAAACAGTTATTTAAAATATTAGCTATATCTGTACCATATGAAATAATACTGCCATCGTCCTGGATTCGATCCACTAACTCCCTCGACCTTAAGTTACCTATTTCACTGTTGACAACTGCCAAAGTTTGCTTTAGCCATGTTTTAGCAGTAGTTATATGTTTTTGTAGATATATCGAGATTTATTTAAACATGTTTTAAGTAATTTTGAATAAACTTTGAATTTTGTTTTATTTTTATTATTTTTATTGTTGTAATACTCGAACCTTAACATTTTCTTAGTTTTGCAACTTATCTTAAGTCATTTTGACAGCTTTTTACGCTTAAATGTTTTGAATTTTTTTTTATCTTGATAGTAGGGAAACAGTCTATGAAGAAGAATTAAAAGAAAAGAATTAAAGATCATGAAATATGATGATATTCAGCTTGCTTTGACTTGGCAAGTTATATGCTTATTCAGCTTAAATTTTCTGGTATGTTTATCATTGTGCTAGTTTCCTGTCGTTACGGGTAGTCAGCGTTAGTACTTTCTTAAATCCGCTCTATCATCATCATATAGCCTTTAACTGTCCATTTCTGGTTTCTCAAAGAGTAGTATTTAAACGAGTGTCTGTAAATTAAAGTTAGGAGTGGCAAAAAAATTGGCTATAGAATTACTAAGTGAGCAGACCGCGAGTGATGAGAAATCAACAGAACAGCAACTTACAAACATTAATTTGAGTTACTTAAAAGACAAAATGAGAAGCTTCATAATATTTGAGCAACCTAATATTTGTTTGAGTGCCAATGTTACGTCCTGCTTCTTTTTTAATATTTGGCAAATTATTTATTTATACTGAGCGGCATTTTATCTTAAATGAAGTGTTTCGTAATAGAAAAACCACATTGATAAATTTTATACTATAATGAGTATAATAAAATTACTATTTGAAGAAACACTTTTAGCCAAGAAATTTAATTATTTAAGGGTTTAATGAAATAAAACATTGTATTTCGAAAAAACAAAGCAATAAGCATTGACAAAAAACAAAATAAAATAAGACGCATCAGTCTTTTAAGACAAGTTGACGGAGCCCTGCTTCACAGAGCTCCTATTTTAGGATACAGGGTCACCCCCCGTGGGATTTCCGCCTTGTCGTGGTGGGAAGGCTCAGTAGCCGTGGCTTGGACACCCGCAGTGAAGCTGGGAGGGATCCCGGGAGTGGACGCTCCGCGTGGGCTTGGAGGGGCCAGCGCAGGATGCGTCCAAGGGTGCGGGTGCGGGGAACAGTTCTGTCTGTCCCTCGTAGTCGGGCGCAGTCGCGGAAGGAGGGGCGTGTCGGTGTTACGTTACCGCGCGCCCTATCTCCCGCGACCGAGTGGGGGCGCACCATTGTTGCGTCGCTGTGGGACCGCAGAGGAAGAGGAGATGTGGTGTGGCCAGGTTGCCGTCCTCCTTATCCTCTGCGGCCGCTGGATGTTTTGGCAGTGGAGCCCAACACCTTCGTCCGCCGCCAAGGGGGTTTTGTTCGGGGCCCGCCTGACCATCTGGCGGGCCAATACCCGTCGGGGGGTAACGACGAATGCTTCGGCGATACCCGCCCCTCCGACACACGGGTACATGAGGAACACGGGTTGGTTTTTAGTCAGTAAGAGTCTGACAGTCCACTTCGCCCTTCCCCCAGGGCAGAGGGACTCGATGAGGATTTTCCAACCCGTCATAAAAAAGAAAAAGGGTACAGGGTCGCAAGAAAACCTAACATAACCTATTAAGTTTCCCGAGTGAGCGAGATTCTGTATTTCTAGTCGCTCACCTAGTAATTTAGTCACTCACCTAGTAATTTAGTCGCACTGTTAGAATTTTAATTTCTGACTTATAGTACGCTCGTTCTAGATTTTATTATAAATCAATTTTCGTCGTTA
Source organism: Euclidia mi (assembly GCA_944739405.2). Classification (NCBI taxonomy): domain Eukaryota; kingdom Metazoa; phylum Arthropoda; class Insecta; order Lepidoptera; family Erebidae; genus Euclidia; species Euclidia mi. The sequence continues at coordinate 7,011,741 of OX123188.2, read as the reverse complement.
GTTTAGTAAATTTTTCGTTTTCTCAAATTCATGCCGGTCAAGTTATTAAAACAGTATCTCATCATCAGTCGCTTAGTTTTTTTATTCGTTGGTTTTATAATTCCCCTTTCTCAAATAAAAAAAATATAAAAAATGTGTGTGTAATTACATTTTTGTAGTAGTTCATCGCAATTACGTTATTCAAAATTACATAGTACCAACAAAAGGCCAAAAGTAAATAAGTGCATAAGACGAAAACTTTACTGAATCGAAGCTGATAATTATATTCTGTCATTTCTGGTAAGGCTAGTAAGTGGGCCCCGGGATCCAAGGCTAAAGCCTTGGGTACAACTGGGAAAACGCTAGGACGATGATGATTAAGCTATAAACTTTACGTCTAGACCATTTATGCTTTAGACGATACAAGATACATAATAATATATTGTGAAGCCAGTATATGCCTTTATGTAGGTGATGTATAACATTATTGAGATTGAAATATCTTGAGTGTAATAATAAAATAGAAAACGTTATACTCGTATTCTCAGAAAATATTTTTTGAAGAAATGAGATACAATATTGTAATAAAGAAGTTGCATTTAAGGTCACGAGTATGTACTTACTTTTAAAAAAAATATGCTATACAAGTTTCTGAGGCTTCGCCCGCGGGGGAGTCAAAATATAGCCAATGTCTGTCCTGATGTATAATCTATAATACTTTAGTTACATCAAAATAAGTAGTTTTTGGATGAAAGAGTAACATACATCGATCCATCCTCACCAACAATAGCGCTTAAGGTAGGCTGTATAAATATGTTTATCAATTCCTTCGAGGATACAGGCGCGAGACTATAAAAAATATAATATACTAGAGGACGCCAGCAGCTACGCCTGCATTTTTTTTAAATTTACCCGTTTTGGTGGATCCCGTGGGAGTTTCGAGAAATCCCTTCTTAGTGCACCCCTACGGTCCACAAGGAACATACATGCCAAATTTAAGCTTCCTGCGCCCAATACTTTCGGCTGTAGCGTGTCTGTCAGTCAGTCAGTAACGCAAGGATTTTATATATTAAGATTTATTAAGGTGTCGCAGTGATTGGCTCTAAGAAATTTTATTATGTATTCTCCCTTTGTAAAGGCCCATCCGGACGGCAAAATTTTACCACTGATCAAATTTTCAATCGAATTGGCTTTGCCCGTCTACACGACACAATCAAATCACTGATTTTCATTCCGTCCACCCGATTGGTTAAAATCTGGTGGTATCGCCCACCCGATGAACTTGAGTTGGACGACTGGCGTCTACACGTCACGATTTTATCAAGTGATTTAGTCAAGTTGGACATAAAATCGTGTCGTGTGGATAGGCCTTAAATCAACAAGATTGTAAGTATGGAATGATAAGTCGCGACAAATCAAAAGCAAATTAAACAACAACTCGTCTCTATCCATTCAAGATCATAATGAATATTCATCATACTCAACTTAAAATTATACAAAATAAATTATACTGACTCATTTCAATATCACATACAGAAATTCTAAAGCTACGATGGTTCAATGGCTTCGATGAAAAGAGTGGCCCTGAATTTCTAGCTTGATTCTTCTCACCAGGCTCTATTTTTAACAGGCTTTTTTCTATAGTTGATTGAATCAGGCGTTGGCGGAACTCCATTGTTTGTAACCTAATGGAAGGAAAGAGGAACCCACCACGCACCCTCAGATTGACCACCACAACTATTGCAATAGAAAAAGGTTGACAATACCGAACTCCTCTGAAAGGATAAGGGGTATATAGGAATGGTATGGGTTCCAGGAAGATACCTGACTTGCAATATCCCGCTGTATGCGCCGACTACTCTTCGCCTCTGCACGAGGCATCCTCAGGAGCGATGGGCAACGACTGAGCCTTAAGCAGCATCTAAACTTACTTTGTTTTAATATATTATCTACTGTTATATGAATTTCTGATGTGTCCAAAAAATTTAAACATTTCAATGGAAATAAACATGTTTGAGTATAGTTTGACTGCACGGTTGGCGTAGCGGTTTTAATCGGTCGCCGCTTGACACTGCGTCGAGTGTTGTGGGTTCGATTCCCACACGAGACAACACTTTGTGTGATCCATAAATTGTTGTTTCGAGTCTGGGTGTGCATTGTGTCCGTTGGTTGTAATTTTGTAAAGTCCACCGCGACACAGGATTTATTCCTAGTGTGGGAGTTCTCATATTAAATTAAAAAAATGAATATCAAACATGGCTACCTAACCGCGACAACCCCAATGCACGCGAAATAAGGATGAAAATATTCGTGTATTTTCATACACTCGTTCATTCGTTACGTGACTGACGGCTCTCAAAGAAGCTTATTACATCTGACGAGAGCCGAGCCTCGGCCTCGCGTTTATTTACTCCTACTTGCGAGATTTACACGTTTGACGCAAAGGTTTGATGTAAGTCTGCCGGTAAGTGGACTGGAGTGGGATTCAGGTATTCGTTTATGAGGAATAATGTTCATTGTGTTTCCTTATGAAACTGGAAGAGGATGGATTTGTAGTTAAATAGTGCGAAAGGTTCTGAGAAACTACAAAATGTACTCGTTAGTTTGTTTGTTATTTATGTTACCAGTAATCTATATAATCGGGTATTTCATACTATATATGTAGGTACAGACCCAATGTATCGATAGCCTAAACCAAATTCAATATTTGATCTATCCGTTGTTAGTTGGCTACTAGAGATACATACGTGACGTACTTAGTATGAACATACATACATACACTCACGCCTGTTTCCCCGAAGGGGTAGGTAGAAGCATATTAAACGCCCACTTTTCGCCAGTGTTTTGATCCCACGTAATAGGTGGCGAGCCTATTGCCGCTTATCGGGATATTTTGTTTGCCAGAGCCTCGTCCGTTGATCGGCAGGTGCACCACTTGCAGGTGAGGTTGGCTTGGGACCCTAAGTTCTTGGTGGGAACCCTATGTACCTACTATGAAGTTTGTCAAATATGTACCATTAGTAGCCAATATTGGGAACGGTCGTTAAAATTCATGTTTGTAAACGGTGTGTAAGTGTATGTTTTGTAAGTTGTAAATATATAAATAAGTAAATTAAATGGTAAAGTATACCTCATTAATAAAGTTGGTTTAATCTTGCGGCAGTGCCCAGAAACCACCGAGTTTATGATTGCCTTATCTCTCGCAAACTGCGTATTCGGCATTTTCAAGAATAATTAGGCACAGTATAAAATGGATAATCTAAATATATATAAAATTCTAAGGTGACTGACTGACTGACATAGAGATCTATCAACGCACAGCCCAAACCACTGGAGGGATCGGGCTGAAATTTGGCAAGCAGGTAGATGTTATGACGTAGGCATCCGCTAAGAAAGGATTTTGATTAATTCTACCCCTAAGGGGAAAAAATAGGGGATGAAAGTTTGTATGAAACATTGTCAATTTTAAACCGATCGAAGTAAAGTAAAAGTAAAAAAACATTTATTCATCTAGGTCACAAGGTGACGCTTATGAACGTCAAATTTTAAAGTAAATTACTTAATGCTTCTACATTTACATTTACTGCCTCGTTCGCAAAGCAATAGGTAGAACCACGAGAAAGAACGGGCAATAAAACTCGTGGCCACTCTTTTTAATCGCCAGTGTTATGGTACATATTTTGTTTTTGTAAGGAGCTGCAACTGTTTCACATTGTACTAAATTACTTGAAAATAGTAATTAGTTATAGACATAATACTTAAGAAATTAATGCAGTTACTAAATTAAGTGCCTTAGTTAGCCTTCCAATGTGGATATTGTGTAACAGGAACATCCACTTACGTCTTATAATGTAGGCAACTCGCGATCATGTTCAGAACTATGGTGGAAAAGTATGTTACAGAAAGTGACGGTATATGAATACACGAAAATTACAAAAAAGTTAGTATCCAGCCCATGATAACGAGTTATCTTCATCTAACACTGTAGCAATTTTTTATAAAATTAGTGGAACAACAATGCAAATGTAAATGTAGTAAGTTGAATGACCTAATAATACTCATAGTAATAACACTGTATAGATGTTTTCTGACCAATTGGGAGTGGGTTTGGGTAGCTTAATAGATAGTTACACTAACCGTCCATTACAAAACTTTTGTTATCCAGGAGAAAGAATGTCTTCATTAGTTAATAAGTTAAAATATGCAGAATTAAATAAACATTCTACAGTTATTATTATGTATGGTGATAGCTTACTAGTTACTAGGAAAGATATACTAGCTTTATCGGATATAATGACTGATAGAAGTTCTAAAGTGGGGTGCAATTTTATAGTCTGTGCATTTCCTTATTCAAAGACCTTATCTGATAAAGAAAACAACCAGATAAGTAAATTAAATCTATTATTATATAATAGTACATATCGTCATAATGACAACATTTTATTCTTTGACACTAATACTTTTATTAAAAGTAATTTTATTTTAACAAAAGATACTATGTATCTTTCTCGCTCTTTTAAACGACAACTTGCTAAATTATTAGCATATAATTTATACAGTGACCCAAGTACTGTTAGAGTACATTTTATTGAACCTGACTTAATATATGACAATTCCATTATTGACATTCATAATAATAATAATTTAAATTAAATTCTGAGACAATAGAGAACACCTCTAGCTATAATAAGATTACTCGTAACTAATACACTTAAACATAATAACAAAAAAATGATTAAATTAGTACATCAGAATATTAGTTGTATGATTAATAAAGATTTAGAAATGGAATTGTTTATGAACTGTAATGCTGTTGATATATTTTGCATCACTGAACATTGGCTAAAAAGCAAACAGTTCATGTTCAATTTCAGTAATCATATGATTACTGAAATTGAACATGAACTGATTGCTTTTTATAGTAGGAAGCTCGTTTAGCCGGCAGCAAGCAGTACATGGTGGCTCGATGATTTTAATTAATAAGCAACTTAAATTTAAGGAGCGTCATGATATTGTAAGTCTGTTTGTTGAGCGAACTATTGAGGTAGCCTGTGTGGAACTGAGGAGATTTATTGTAATAAGTGTATACAGGCCTCCTTCAGCATTGTATGATAGCTTCGAGCGTATTATGGACGAGATATTAAACAAAGTTGCAAAAATAAATAAAATGTTGTTGTGTGCGGTGACTTTAATGTAAATTTATTGGAGGATAGTAGTCTTAGTACAAAATTGAAAGCGCTATTTCTATCATATAATCTGAAGAACTTATTCTTAGAGCCCACAAGAGTTACTTCCTCTACATCTACTTGCCTAGATAATATATTTACAGATATCATAGTAAGAGACAAGCAAATTATTAGACAGTTAGACTCAGACCATTGTGGACAGCAGATCTCCTTTAATGATAACAGTAAAAATGTTTCTAGGCAAAATATAATTGTAATACCTAAAACTGCAACTCGTTTTGCTAGGTTTCAAAGTAAACTAATGACTAGCTGGTCACTGTTAGATGATGAAGGTGACCCTAATTTGTTATATAATAGCTTTTTCAAAGCGTTTTGTATAGAATTTAATTTGGTTTTCACACCTAGAACGATTACAGTTGGAGGTAATGCAACCTTCTGTGAATGGGCAACAACTGGGCTTCACAAAAGTAGAAAGAGATTGTATGAGCTATATGACGAGAGAAACTTTAATTTAAGTGAACAATTTCAGGATTATGTTAGAAACTATGCTAGGATATTTCGGAAACTTTGCAAGAAAGCTAAGTCTCTTTACCTGAGTTCAATTAGGAGTAGTGACGATAAAATGAAAATGACATGGAATATAATAAACAGCGAGACTGGGAACGTTAAAAGTAAAAGTTCAAAATTTAGTTTGAACATTGATAACGACACTATTACATCAGATTCAAAATTTGCATCGGCGTTTGAAAGTTTTTTTACTGATATCCCCGTTATTACTACTAGATCTTTGGACTCATCAACCAATGCAGCGGAATCTCTTTTAAAAGAAAACATGAGTACAACCTATAGTAATTTCTCATTTCAGTATATAAATTCAAATGATGTTATAAAAGCTTTTAATACTATAAATTTAAAGAAGACTGCAGACTTGTGGGAAAATTCCGTTACTATTACCAAGTCCATTATTGCTTTAGCTGCTAACAAATTAGCTTTAATATTTAATAAGTGTATTGACTGTGGTGTATTTCCTGATCTTATGAAAGATAGCAAGGTAATACCTTTGTACAAAGCAGGTAGCACATCAGACCCCACCAACTATAGGCCAATTTCTGTGCTGCCCACATTTAGCAAAATTTTCGAGAAATTGATACTAGACCAACTGCAAAGTTATTTTAATAACAACGAGCTTCTACACTCTAAACAATTTGGTTTTACAAAGGGGCGCTCCACGACCGATGCCGGTGTTGAGCTTGTAAAACATATCTTTGATGCCTGGGAGGATTCAGATCATGCTTTAGGTGTCTTCTGTGATTTGTCCAAGGCCTTTGATTGTGTAGAACATGAAACATTGATCAGGAAATTACATCACTATGGTTTAAGTAGTTCTGCTCTGCATCTTCTTACTTCATATTTGAGTAATAGGATTCAGAGAGTTGATGTCAACGGGACGCGTTTGCATAGGTCTGTAGTCAAAATGGGCGTCCCACAGGGTTCAATCCTCGGTCCTTTTTTATTTTTAGTTTATATTAATGACTTACCACACCTCGTTAATTTAAATTAAAACTCACTCTCACTTTTATTTAAATTAAAACGACAGCAAATTGATATGGACGATGTAAACATTACTATCTCAAAGGTGGTTCGCTGGTTTGAGGTTAACAACCTGCTTTTAAATAGACTTAAAACTAAATGTATTCGATTTTTGTTGCCTAACAAGTTAACACCTCTGTAAAGGTTAAGGATGATGTGTTTGATCTTGTGGATAACACCAAATTTTTAGGCATTACACTAGATTCTAAGCTGCAATGGGGACCACATAATAGTAAATTGTCGAATAGACTCAGCTCTGCAGCATACGCAGTCAGGAAAATTCGCCAGTTAACTGACATTGATACTGCCAGGCTTGTATATCATAGCTATTTTCATCGTATAATGTCATACGGTATTCTCCTGTGGGGAAATGCTGCCGACATTCAGACCATCTTTGTTCTGCAGAAAAGAGCTATTCGAGCAATTTATAATTTGGATTATGGGGCTTCGTTAAGGAATAAATTCAAGAAAATAAACATTTTAACAGTTGCAAGCCAGTACATTTATTCCAACCTAATATATTTATTCCAAAAAAAAGCCTCATACTCAAAAAAAAGTGATATCCACAATTTGAATACTAGAAATAAGAGTAAGCTAGTAGTGCCGGCTACCCGGCTAGAGAAAATAAAAAAAATCTTTTCAAGGCCAATGTGTGCGCTTTGACAATAAAGTGCCAAGCAATATTCAAAATTTAAGTTATAATAAATTCAAAAAGATTATAAAACGTAAACTTTGTCAAAAAGGGTACTATTCAGTGCTAGATTATATTGAAGATAAAAATGCTTGGGATTAATTTGCTCGGTCCCACAGGCTACTTATGTTTGATTAGTGTTAAGTTTCATGTGAGTGTGAGTTATTGTGTCTATATTATACTAGTTTAGTACTTTTATATTATTAATAAAAAAGCCTTATTAATTGACAACAACATTATAGACACACCAGCTCATATACCTATGAAAAATTAAATGTAGTTACTAAGTTTTTAAATTGTATAGAATCAAGACGTAGAAAAGAGTGGCCCGGAGTTTCTTGCCTGATTCTTCTCACGAGGCTCTACTTTCTGAACAGGCATTTTTTTTTCAATGCTCAACTATGTTTATATGCATTTAAAGTTACTTTTTTTTTAATTTGTATGACTTTCTGACGTGTCCAAACATTTAAACATTTTTATGGAAATAAACATATTTGAGTTTGAGTTTGAAATACATGAATATTAAATTAATAGAACTAGAGATATTAAAAAAAACTGAAAAGCAAGGTATCTATATAAATTAAAAATAATCAAGAGTTGGCTAGTGTAAGTGACCATCTATTATCTAGTACCCATAGTACAAGCTCAAGCTATTATTATTATTATCTATCCTTATCACTGAAATAATCATTAATAGTATATTAACCTTTCCTAATAAGGCAGCCTTTTATTTTACTCTTAAACGTACTAAATGGTAATTCTAAAAGACTAATTGGTATTTTATTGTATATACGAATACCTAGCCCTACAAAAGAATTATTAACTTTATGTAAACGATGATAAGGGGCATATAACTTATGCCTGTTTCTAGTATTTATGTTATGTATATCACTTTTTGTAGTAAAGAAACCTATATTTGCCTAATATACAATATATTAGCAAATAAAAATTGCGAGGCTACTGTAAGAATCCCTATAGACTTAAAGCGTTCTCTAAGAGTATTTTTTGCACCTAACATGTATATTGCTCGTACCGCTCGTTTCTGTAGAACGAAGATATTCTGAATATCAGCAGCTTTGCCCCATAACAAAATGCCGTAGGACATCACACTATGAAAATAGCTAAAATAAACTAGAGCTGTGTCGACATCAGTAAGTTGTCTAACTTTTTTGACAGCATACGCAGCAGAGCTGAGCTTACCTGCAAGACATGCTATATGTGCACCCCATTGTAACTTATTATCTAGTGTAATGCCTAGAAACACTGTCGAGACAACTGTGCCAAGTTCCTCCCTATCTAGCCTTATAATTATTAGGTCTCATTTGTCTAACGTTAGGTAAAGCAAATTTAACGCATTTAGTCTTTTTAGAATTAAGTACTAGGTTGTTTGCTGTAAACCATTGTGTAACCTGTATAAGTGCATTATTTACATTATCAAATTGATTCTTATTCCTATCTACTTTAAAAATAAGTGACGTATCATCTGCAAAAAGTACAAAATCACAGATGTTTTTTTAAATAAAAAGGTAAGTCATTAATATATACAAGGAGTAGAAAAGGACCTAAAATAGAACCTTGTGGAACGCCTAACTGTATAGGTAATTTAGAGGATGTGGTCCCATTTACATCGACGCACTGAAATCTTTGCCGCAGGTACGACTCGACAACACAAAGTGCGGTTTCCTCTAAGCCGTAGTATCGGGCTGAGTCTTTGCATGCATATAGCTACTATGACGTAGGGATCCCCTAAGAAAGGATTTTGATAAATTCCACCCCTAAAGGAAAAAAATAGGGGATGAAATTTTGTACAAATCTTCTTAGATTTTCGACTGATTGAACTGAAATTAAAGATTGGAGCTACTATGATGAAGACGTCCGCTTAAATAGGATTTTAACAAATTCAACCCCAATGGGGATAAAATAAGGGATGATGGAGGATGTAAATGTATTAGTTTGAACTATCTGTACCTAATGAAACGAATAAATTAAAGCGAACAAAATAATTTTAGATCTAAATGTTGACAGTAGATGGCGTTGTGCAACTACCTCATTTTTCTGAATCGCGGTGTTAATATTTGCCGCAGATTAATGACCCTCTCCAGTTATTGTTTAACTTTCGTTATCAGATAGGTTAGTTGTACGCAGTTGGTTGGATGTTGTTGGTCGTTAAATTGTTTTGATTGCTGTATAGTACTTACTATACCTAAATATTTCTAGCGGATTATATTTGACGATTTTGGCTGTTTTTTTCTTGGCATATTTTGGATTGTGTTTGCTTTGTTTCGGTTTAGTAGTTTTGGTTATAGTCTCGGCTTTGTATTTTTGGCATTTGTTTTGTTTTCATTTGGTATAAGCATAGGTTTTGTCGATTCGACTTGTTTTAAATGGCTAAAGAAAATCTGAACGTTAATGGAGAAGTTGAAGAATGTACTGTCGTCCCTATTGTTGGTGACGGTGCATGTTTGTTTCGTGCTCTCTCTTATTTAAAGTACGGAATACAAGATAGAGCGACGGAGGTGCGTTGAGACATTGTCAGATATGTGATTAATGACTGGAGCAAGTTTTCAATTATGACCCACGACAGGAAAGGTAATAACTACTTAACACCTGACGAACATTTTGCTGATATGATGAAAAATGCTACTAATGGCGGACTTTGTGAGTTAATAGCAGCAGGATTAATATTCCCATTTAAGTTTGAAGTTTATAGAAACGGTCTCATATATACGGAATCTGGATCTAACGACTATTCACCCAATAGCTTGATAGTTTTAGCGCCTTATGACAGATTAGTTAAGAATATTGTGTACAAAAAAGTTTTGTACGCCCTAATTTTTTACACACGCTAAACAAAAGCAAAGCAGCAAAAAATATACCTAATTAATAATAATACTTCTTAACGCGAAGCCGCGGGCAAAAGCTCATAAATTGCCTTGTCTCTCCCAGTATCTATTAAAATCAAAAAATCAAAAAAATCAAAATCATTTATTCATTTAGGTCACAAGGTGACGCTTATGGACGTCAATTTTAAAATTAAATTACTTAATGCTTCTACATTTACATTTACTGCCTCGTTCGCAAAGCAACAGGTAGAGCCACGAGAAAGAACGGGCAATAAAACTCGAGGCCACTCTTTTAAATCGCCAATATTATGGTACATATTTTAATTTTTGTAAGGAGCTGCAACTGTTACACATTGTACTAAATAACTTGTAAATAGTAATTAGTTACAGACATAATACTTAAGCAATTAATGTAGTTACTAAATGATGTGTTTTAGTTAGCCTTCCAATGCGAATATTGTGTAACAGGAGCATCCATTTACGACTTATAATGTATACAACTCGTGACCATGTTCAGAACTATGGTGGAAATGTATGTTACAAAAGTGACGGTATATGAATACACAAAATTACAAAAACTTTAGTTCACAGACCATGATAAAGAGTTATCTTCATCTTACAGTACAGTAAATTTAAAAAAAAAATTGTGGAACAACATTGCAAATGTAGATGTAGTAAGTAGAATGACCTAATTATGATAAACGAATAATAATTTAAAAGAACTAGAAATGATATATAATGATAAACTGAAAAATGCTAAGTATCTTTATAAATTCTAAATAAGTAGTAGATCATGAGTTGTCTAGTGTAAGTGACCATCTATCCTTGTCACTGAAATAATCATTAATAGTATAATAACCTTTCTTAATAAGGCAGTCTTTTATTTTAGCTTTAAATGTACTAAATGGTAATTCTAAAAGACTAATTGGTATTTTATTGTATATACGAATACCTAGCCCTACAAAAGAATTATTAACTTTATGTAAACGATGATAAGGGGCATATAACCTATGCTTGTTTCGAGTATTTATATTATGTATATCGCTTTTTGAGGTAAATAAACTTATATTTTGCCTAATGTACAAAATATTAGCAAATGAAAATTGCGAGGCTACTGTAAGAATTCCTATAGACTTAAAGCGTTCCCTAAGAGTATCTTTTGCACCTAACATGTATATTGCTCGTATCGCTCGTTTCTGTAGAACGAAGATATTCTGAATATGCTTTGCCCCATAACAAAATACCGTAGGACATAACACTGTGAAAATAGCTAAAATATACTAAACGAGCCGTGTCGATGTCAGTAAGTTGCCTAACTTTTCTGACGGCATACGCAGCAGAGCTGAGCTTTCCTGCTGGACATGCTATATGTGCATCCCATCGTAACTTATTATCTAATGTAATACCTAAGAACACTGTAGAGTCTACTGTGTCAAGTTCCTCCCTATCTAGCATAATATTAGGTCCCAGTTGTCTAACGTTAGGTAAAGCAAATTTAACGCATTTAGTTTTCCTAGAATTAAGTACTAGGTTGTTTGCTGTAAACCATCGTATAACTTGTAATAGTGCATCATTTACATCATCAAATTGATTTATATTCCTATCTACTTTAAAAATAAGTGACGTATCATCTGCAAAAAGTATGACATCACAGATGTTTTTTAAATAAAAAGGTAAGTCATTAATACATACTAGAAATAGAAATGGACCTAAAATTGAGCCTTGTGGAACGCCTAGCTGTACAGGTAATTTAGAGGATGTAGTTCCATTTACATCGCCACACTGAAATCTTTGCCGCAGGTACGAATCGACAACACTAAGTGCGGTTTTCTCTACGCCGTAGTGGCGGAGCTTACGCAATAGTGTGTCGTGCTGAACGCAGTCAAATGCTTTAGATAGGTCACAAAACACTCCAATAGCATTCTTTGATGACTGCCAAGCACTATAAACGTGTTTTATGAGAGCAACACCTGCATCAGTAGTGGATCTACCTTTAGTAAACCCGTATTGATCTTTGTGAAGCAGACTATTTAAATTGAAGTGGCTTAATAGCTGCTTTAAAAGAATCTTTTCAAATATTTTACTAAATGCCGGCAAGATAGATATGGGCCTAAAATTATTAATTTCATTTTTACTGCCAGATTTGAATAAGGGTATAATTTTACTTAATTTCATCAAATCCGGAAATACGCCTAGGTCAAAGCATTGATTAAAAATTATAGATAGGTAAGGCGCAACAGTCTCAACTATAGTACCTAAAATTTTAGTTGAAATGCCCCAAAAGTCGCCGGTATTTTTAATATTAATTGAATTATATGCGATCAATATATCTCGCGGGGTAACGTGCTCGAATCTAAACACGCTCTTGCATTCAGGTACATTGCTAAGCAAAAAATTTCCAGCGTCTAAAGATGATGATTGTAAAGAGCTAGTAGTTGTTAAAGGTATGCTCGCAAAGAAACTATTGAACATATGCGCTACTTGAGTTTTGTTAGTGACTAATAAATTGTTTTCTTTTAGTTCAAATTGGTTTTCCCGTGGTCGAGCTCTTCCTGTTTCATTATTTATAATGCTCCACGTTTATTTAATTATATTTAATGAATGCTTAATTTTACTACTAATAAATTTAGATTTTGCCATAATACAAACTTGTTTAAAAATTGTTGAGTACTTTTTTACATAATCTCGAAAAGGTGTGTCAAATCTATGTTGTTTCATACCAGATAATTCAAATAACTTGGCTCTACTTTTGTATATACCTATAGTGGCCCACTGGTTAAAAGATCCCATAGTACCCTTTAGTGTGACAGTTTTACTCTTAAAAGTATTTTGAAATTCATTATTTACTAGTCCAAAAAGTGAGTTATAAATTGTATTTGGATTTTGTGAGTTTAATATTGAGGTATTGAGTTTAGCAATAATATTATTTTTGAAACGTATTAGACGATTGGTAGTCTGAGGCCTACATTCTACTATACGTGATTTATCATATGTTGAACAGGGAAAACTAGCTATCTGTCCACGGTGATCAGAAGGGAGAGAACTAATTACTACTGGGTTTGTGGCAGCACAAGAACTAAATATGTTATCCAAACAAGTAGAAGATGTTGCAGATACTCTAGTAGTTTCATAGAATAGGTTACTTAAATTAAATGACTTGAAAAGATTCAGAAATCTAATACACTGTGAAGAATTCTCTAAAATATTAATATTAAAATCGCCACATACTATAATATTCTTATTACTACATTTAATTTTATTGATAGCATCTTCCATAACAGTCTCAAATAGATTATAGTCACCAGAAGGAGGTCGATATACACAAATTACTATATATAGGTTTAGTTCCACACAGGACAACTCAATAGTGCGCTCAATTGATAAATTAACAATATCTTTACGTTCCTTACATTTTAATAAATTTGAAGTTATTATGAGAGAACCGCCTCTAATAGCCTGCATTCTTATATACAAACTCTGCACTGTATAATATTCATTTATAACAATAAGCTCATGATTCTTTAACCAATGTTCAGTTAAGCACAAAACCTTAACATCATATTTTTCTAGAAATAAACTTAACTCTAATTCTTTGCCAGATAGGCCCTGCATGTTTTGGTGTACTATATTCAAATACTGCAGCCTAACTGTTGTCCTATCTTGCAGTTTAAATCACAAGACGTGTCAATAAAAACGTTGTTAGTACAAGTACTAACCCTATCAAATAAATTGTAAACACAAGGGTCTTTTCCTTGCTGTAAATTGTATGCTAATAGTTTAGCAATCTGTCGCTTAATATAAAATGGCAGATACATTGTATCTTTTGTTAAAGTAAATTTACTAATAAATTTATTAGCGTCAAAAAACAATATTGCGTCACTATGACGACAAGTTATATTATATAATAACATATTTAATTTGTGTATGTGCATGTTTTGTGTATGTGTTAAGTCATTTGAGTATCACAAAGCACATAAAATAAATTTACAACTAAATCTGGAATTAAGGTCTAATAACATTTCAACACATTCTATGATATGCTGTCTTTTTACAGTTAAACTGTTACCAAACAACAATATGGCCGTACTACTCTCATCTAAGGGGTGCAACTTAATCTGATTAACTAAACTACTGTAACTATCCCCTGGCCTACAATAATTTATAACACACTGGTTTGTATACTCACAGAGAAGACTACGAAAATTATGACCTAGCCTATCAGAAAAAATGTATGTTTTGTTAGTTGATGTTGAAAACCTAGATTTAATCATATTTGATTGTGAAGAGGATTGGTTTTGTGGATTATCAGAAAAATTCTCAGGTAGTATGGTACTCAATGGCTCTGCTGGGGTTGGAGTGTGAGTGTGAGCACAAGGACATAAGAGCTTATTGGTCAGAGACTCATACATTTCTGCATTACATCTCACCAAGTCTACTAGCTCACCTGCCTCTACTATACGCTTGCTCAGCTCTTGTTGAGAAGCTTGATATTTGTTAAATAGTTCATTTAAGGTGCTCTCCCTAAGTACTAGTTCTTCCCTCAAGCGATGAGTGTCAGTATCATACACTACCCTACTATGTTCTAAACTTCTAGAGTACTTAGATAGTTGATCAAGTAAATAAATGCGCTCCTTTCTGAGATTTAAATTAACCCTATGCACATTATATTTCTTCATAGATTTATGACATCTTTTAATTAGTTTATTAACTTTAATATAGCGTTTAAGTTTTTTGTGACTTGAAAAGCTGGGTCTCATGATAATGGTATCATCCCTGGTCAGGTCTATTGTCACAACAGGCTCCCTTATACACACATGATCAGGCTCTATTCTAAACATTACTTAGGTACTGATATTCAAAGGAATATTTTTAGTTAAGTGTAAATGGAACTCATAATCACAGCATAAAAACTTTGAATAAACCAGTCAAACAATATATTATTACCATAGATTTTTCTAACATCCTTATAAACCAACAACTAAGCGGCTTCTTGAACTTAGTCCCGAACTATCCGCTAACATAACTCTAGCGAAAGCACATCCTATACATACATAACTCTCAAACTAATATAATAACCACAATTCTCTATGTTGATTCAAAGTGCAAAGTTCTTAAAACCATTCCCATTCAAACTCATTACACGAACTCCAACAAAACTTCAAAAGCATATTATTTCACTTGAAACTTACCTCTGCACTGTTATTCTATGCAAAGAAAATTCGATAGATTTTCAATATCCAAAAAGAAGGCATAAATTTCGAAGTTCAATGGCTGCTGGTGAGTTATGAAGGTGTTTGCTGGAGAATTCTAGCAGTTTTGAGCACTAAATTACTAGATTATTTGAGCTTTCACTGGATATTGGGTTAAATCCAGTTCCCGAGATAAATATACACAGTATATATTTGTTTACCTGTATCCATTTTAAAAATACAATGGCGGGGAATTGAGGCCAAAACCAATTGGTAATAATTACGAGTCATCAATTCATAATCATGAGCCCTGTATCTTTACAACTGCCCACTGCTAGGCAAGGTCTTCTTTTTACCATGAGAGTATATTCGACCACGCTAGTCAAGTTTAGGGCGGCTTGGCAGATTTCACAAATCATTCGAAAACTTAATGGAGCACTTGCACACAAGTGTAACTGCATGATATTTTCGTTAATCAGCAAGCGATTATTAACAATTTAATACGCACATAACTTCTAACAGTAAGTCGTGGAATTGGGTATAAGCCCGAGACATTCTGCGTAGCAATCCATTGGTAGGCTATCGCCGGATTTAAATCCTATAATAACTAATACTATATATAATAACATTTGTTATTTTCATTGTCAGCATATACCTGGGATATGTCAAATTGTAAGCTTCACCTGAATTTGGTGGGATTGTCACCATACAGATCTTTCTGTGTAATAATAATTAAATATTGTATGTATATCAAGTTTTTACTACGCAGTCATACAAAGGTCGCCCTTTATTTGGTGATTTCATATAACGCTAGTCATTTTATCGAATCATAAAGTAATTATATTATAACAAAATAATAGTTTAAAATTCTTTTAAACTAAACCAAACTATTCTAAAGCTACTAAGCAACTTCAAAATTTCAAAATGTTCAGTGAAATGCTTTAGACTAAACGAAACAACAAAATGAAAAGTACCTACGAGTATCTTCGCAGAAGCACTCTTATTACAAATCCTGCAAACGTAATTCTGATAATACGAAATTCTGCCGAAAATTCCCTGAGCGGCATCCTTCCCTAAATAATATCGTAACATTTAAACATAAATAAAACAGAGCTACATTTTGTCGAGCATAAAAAACCAGTTTCACACATTCAGTGAATTGGTACCTGGCAAAAACAAACAATTTGCCGCACTCGCAGAAATTGCCTTTTTCTACTAAGGGATGATTAATACCCCAAGGTATCGAGACGGGGACGATTTGAGGCCGCGAACTTAGCAACATACGAGTAAATAATTTATTTGGTGTCTATGCTTTTCTGAAAATTTACCAGTTTTTTTCATAGTAATAGGTGGCAAACGAGCAGACGGATTGCCTGATGGTAAGCAATTACCGCCGCCCATGGACACAAGCAACACTACAGGAGTCACAAGTGCGTTGCCGCCCCTTGGGATTAGGAAAAGGGATACGATGAGGAGTGGGATGAGGGAGAAGGAATAGAGGATAGGGACTGCGGAACTCTCACTCACCGAACGAAACGCAACAGCTTAGTTACTGTTACTTTACGTCGATTTTCTGTGAGAGGGCAGTACTTCCCCGGTCGAGCCGACCCATTCATGCTGAAATCAGCAAGGCTCTACTAGATATGAAGAAAGAAAACATTATCATTGAAAGAAAAATCTTTTATTCTTCCTTCTCTATTTTCTTTTCACGCAGCTTGTTCTTTTAGTCGGGCAAGTACCTTGCAAATGCGTTTCGACCGTTATAAAGTGTTTCGGGAATCTGATCTCACAAAAAACTGGGTGAGGTCAAGAAAAACAAGAGTTGATAGTAGCGGCTATCGTACCTTCGCAACGCATCACAATCATTGGTTTCCATGATAGTCCAAACCAGAGGGATGATTATATTCTACTATATTACAACATCTATCAAAAGTCGTTTGTGGTGGCCAGCATTGCACGTATTATTTGAGACTAGCTGCTGCCCGCGACTTCGTCTGCGTGAACGCTATACAGCACCTAACTATTAAATAAATACCTACGATTATACCTTTTAAAATAACATTCATTTACCCGTTTCTTCTTTATATTTCATACCTGCAGAAAGAGTAATAACATGAGGGAGACTGTCTTTTGTAAAATTGACCTTCAAAAAGTGCTGATTTTCAGCCTGCTTTGAATAAATGACTTTGTGGTCTAACGAATAAATGTGTTTGTGTCTGGTGATTCTGCTGAATTAAGTCATAAGTTGTGACTGAAGCAGATGAAGAAAATAAGGAATACATAATAGGGTAAAATACATACTTATAGGACTTCTCGATATACAACATTAGTGGTTTGGCTCTCCGCAGCAAAAATGTAAAGAGAGTCAGGACTGGTGACGCGGGAGCAAGCGACGTTCAGGACACCCGCTGCCCTCAGTGTCTGCCTCTGCAACTTTTTGGTGGTCATCGCGAAGCAAACACTCACGGGGAACTGTATGCGCTTGTACGGGAACCGGAAGTTATGAGGTATGAGAGGAATGCGTGGTATAAATACTGCCTCGCCGACGCCACAACCCGTAAGAATTTCCGCCTAAATGGTGTGTCTGTGGAGCGAGATGACTTTCAGGCGTGTCATGTTACACAACTTCGGAGGAGATAGGTTCCGAAGAAGCATAATCGGGACACCGACCTTCAGCTTGATGCTATGCGCTGGAAGTTTACTTGCTGACTGGGAGTTCAAAAATTCCACGTGATAATGTGTGGCGTTGTCTTGCTCGACGACAGTGTTTATAGAGTTGTAGACCACTTCATTCCCCTCAATTTCCGAGACAATTCATTCATAGGCGTCAAAATAGGCCAATTACACACTCAAGAATTCTACTATTACGGTATACAGCTGTATAATTCTTAGCTGGATACAACTCTTCTGAGAGACTCTGGAAGCAACACCTGTCCACCTCTCTCCTCTGGTAGAGTGTCTTCGTCAAGACTTAGAAAGACATCTTAGAATTGTTGAGCACGTGCATTGACGCCGAGCTGAGCTCTCATATTAATGGTCAAGCGCAGCACACGAACTCGTGTCCACAACAAAGATAATTTTAACGAAGCACTCACCTTGTCCGTCTGGTGAAGGATAAAGAATACGGAATGTCACCACCCCATATCATCCCACGGGTGTCGTAAGAGCCGACAGAGGAAGCATTTTATGCAGAGAACAGCACTGTAAGAGAAGCAAATCTTGATACATACCCTATACCAATTTGGCCAGCGTGGTATAGTAGGCCAATTCCTCCTTTCAAAGGAGAGGCCTAGTCCAGCAGTGGACTATTCAAGGGTGATGATGATGATGATGATGATGACCTAGTCAGCCCTCGATCCCTGCGTCACCACGGGAAGCGTTTGTCGGGAATCGTCCCTGAACAGAACTGTGACCACCCATTAAATGCTCGTTCCTGCGGATGTCCTGCAGGGCATGTGGAGTCCATGGCCTCAACTGCCTTCCTATTGGCCATCGCACGCTGATCCCATACGTTCAGAGAGCAATCCTTGAGCACGTGTCCCTTATCACTATTACGGGACACACCACAAACGGGTGTTACGGCGCTCTCTAAATCGGTGGGAAATTTAAACATGGTGTGTGCTGTCTTGCCACCCGAAAGCAGTGTGGCAGCGATTACCGGCGACGCTACAGCAATGTCAATTTTGCCTTGCCTCTTGACCTCTGCAAGTATGCCAGTATTAACAAATGTTTTACCTGTTCCACCAGGAGCATCCAAGAAAAACATTTTAGCCTGGCTTTGCCCAACGCTTTCAAGGACGGTGTCGTAAAATTCGTAAAGTGGTCATTTCAAATTGTCTCAGCGTTATACTCCCAATTTTCACGGTCTTGATGCGGTGATGATTGGGAAGCTGGTAACAAATATTTGACCAGTGGATTGCCGCCGATAGAAATGACCACGTCTTGAAGTGAACTGGGACAGGTGTTCAGCACGCGGTCATCAGTTACTTCGACTTCGTCTCTAGTAACACGCCTCAAAGCTCGTAGAAAATCTTCAAACAGATGATGGCGGTACTTCTCCCAGAAAGCTACCGCGTTCGCGACTCCACAAAACACCAAGATGACGTCAAACAGATGACGCATGCGGCTGGGACTGTCACTGACGCTCGACTCCGCGAGGTTGTCATCGCAGTCTTGGTCACCGTCGAGAAAGTGACGTACTACGCAGGCTGTGCGGTAAGTGGGATACTCCAAGCCATCAAATGTCCTCAGAAAGGCGAAAGACGTTGGGCCTCGGAACGTGTGAAGTAACAACCGCAGAAAATAGCATTCGACATTATTACACAAATAATATAAAAGTACGGTATAAACTCTACAAAATGCGGTGTCCTTGAAACTTCCCGGAAAACCTTCCACAGCACCTGCTCGTCAACGTCGGTTAAATACACCCTTTTGCTTGTCGTACGTGTAATATGAAGGCATCTCGTCATACGTAAGGGACCTCCCAAACTGATCGATTTTACAGAGCCTGAAAAATGCCAAGAGAGTTGTTTGACGCGGCTTTTCCAAGTGCTCAGCAACGCTGTCGGGATCAAAATATATGCGCTGGCCGTCGTGTAAATGCATTACGGTAGGATGCTTCTCATGTATAGAGAACACCAGTATCCACCAAACCGCTTCAGACGTAACAATAAATAAATGAGTAAAAATAATCTAGCTAGTTCCACATCTTACTTATGTTTATATACAGTTAATCCAAACAAAGGTACGTGGTATATATATATCCCGGAAGACAATTTAAAGCAAGTTTACATGCGACATGAAAATATATTAATTAAGAAGCAATAATTACACCAATGTGACCAAAATGTTTATTTTGTACTAACTCTATTACTATTTATTCTGACAGAAATGATGTAAGCAATCAAGAGTGGCGATGGTGTAGTTAATTAATTCAATAACTTCAACTAATAGTCTTGCTCATCTCTGAAACGAATTAAAAATACAATTTTTAAGAAGAAAATTTACAACTCCATCTATGACTTTTGAAAACAACTATTAACGTTGCCAACATGTTCAAATTTAAATTATTTATATCCAAAAAGGGCTTACACATGTAATTCGACTTGATGTTTTTGAACTCTCTTAGATGGCGCTGCATTAAAATTGTCTTGATTCTACTTAAATATTCAATTAATTATGTTTATCAGCCTAAATTACTTATATTGCGTGATTTTTATAGTGTGACGCTAGCTTATAGCATAGTTAACATAATAACAACACTCAAATATGCATTGTTACATTACACGTTGTTACAGAATGCGTTGAAGAAATAAAGGTTCTCTGCTCGTTCCCTGTAGGTCATAGCGTGATAATATGTAGCCTATGTGGTGACCCGACTTTTTAATAATATTTGTGACAAAGGACATTGGGCGTATTCCGACCCGGTCACGGACATTGACGAACTTGGTAAAAAATGAAAGAGCATTAATGCTCTTACCAGTACATACGCGAATTTTTATTTTAATCCATGGGAGAACAAAGTTTGATCTAGAAATATATTTATAAAAAAGCAAAAATCTCATACTCTATTTAAGTAATATTAATGTGGTTCTGTTAAAAATAGCTACAAATCGGGTCTGTCGAGTGCATGCATGTGCCTACCGAGTGATCATTCATGCCATTAGATGGAAACAATCCAGATTTTAGAGATTTCCCACAGTTGACATACGAAGAAATGATATTTTTATTATCATCAAAGATTGCACAAGTCCTACTGTCATGGGCATGTGAGACCAAGATTTTATAAACAATAAAATATTGATCATCGTCATCATCCTAGCGTTATCCCAGTTGTATCCAAGACTTACACGTCTTGGAGCCCGCTTACTGGTCTGACAAGCTATGACAGAATATCAACTTTTCCACCGAGCGACTGCCGTCTGACCTCTGCAACCCAAAGGCATAACGATATTCCATGGTTGGGACCAGTATCTGTTTTTATTTAGGGTACTGATTCCCCGTAACGACTGTCAAAGATTTTCATGACAGCCAGGTTTAACGTGCTCTTCGAGGCACGGGGTAAGTGATAATTAACAATATAATACACACTTAACTTCGAAAAGTCATTGGTGTGCGCCGTGTATTCGAAACCCTCAGCATGGCAGTCCGTTGGTATCTCCACTAGGCTATCGCTGCCTTAAACAACCAATAAAATATTCTAATACATACATACATACATACATAGACTCACGCCTGTTTCCCCGAAGGGGTAGGCAGAGGCATATTAAACGCCCACTTTTCGCCAGTGTTTTGATCCCACGTAATAGGTGGCGAGCCTGTTGCCGCTTATCGGGATATTTTGTTTGCCAGAGCCTCGTCCGTTGATCGGCAGGTGCACCACTTGCAGGTGAGGTTAGCTTGTGTGTTGCTTCTAATTCTAATAATATTCTACCACATACACACATCACCATCTAGTCCCAAACTAATCAAAGCTTGTACTATGGGTACTAGGTAATGGATGAACATACATTCAGGGTGTAAAAAGACCCTTAACGAAAACTGAAATTCCATGTTGTATCAATCACTACGAACATTTTTTACTTCGACACCATACCTGGGAAATTACTGGTTCAGGAGATATTGAGGCTCAAAGTTAGTATGGAATTTTCTAATTAGGTACAACAACGATGCATTTACTCCGCCAATATGTTCTTTATATGCACAATAACCCCATGGATAAGTAGGTATTTCGAGTATTGCACGCGCGCGCTTTTAATTGCAGTTTAAAAAATGTGAAATCTGAAAAAAAAATTCGTTTCCCAGGTATTATTTTTGGTTAGTATGCCTTGGCATGATGTCCACGACGACTAGACTTCGGCTTGGTGATGGGTCTTGTGACACCCTGTATATACGTTGTTTTGTAAATACATACATATTATATATAGAAACACCCAGACCATGACAAACATCCATGTTCATGCACACAAATGTTTGACTTGAGCGGGAATCGAACACGAGACCATCAGCGTGGCAGTCGCATACACTCCCGCATACCGCCCAGAGCGCGAAAATACTACGTACAAAGATATTTTGATAAACCAGGCGAGACAAGGAAGACAAACTGTTGAAGATTATTACTGCTCGTGTATACATGGCCTCCGTACCATATGCACTTTTTGACGCTGTCAAAAAGACGGAGGTGATGTCTGTAGATATTCACGGTCGTGAGACGCTGGCCATCAATCTCGGAGATACTCAGTTGAGACAAGTCGATAAATTTCGATATCTGGGAAGCACACTGACATCTAAGTGCAGCCTTGATGTTGAAGTCAACAATCGTGTTGGGGCCGCGGCGGCGGTCTTTGGAAGGTTGAATCGCAAGGTTTTCAGCTCGCACGATTTAAGACTGAACACGAAATTAAACATATACCTTGCTGTTGTACTCCCGACTCTTCTATACTCTGCTGAGACATGGACCGTTTACCGCCACCATATCCGTACGTTGGACCACTTTCACCTAAAATGTCTACGCAAAATTTTAAACATCCGGTGGTCTGATTATGTTCGGAATACGGAAGTGTTACGAAGAGCTACTGTGGAGGGAATTGAAGCCTATATTATCCGGCGACAGCTTCGTTGGTGCGGCCATATCTCCAGAATGTCGAATGACCGTGTGACAAAAAGCATATTTTTCTCAGAACTTGAGGAAGGCAAGCGAAAGCATGGCGGACAACTCCTCAGGTATAAAGATGTGCTAAAGCGTCATATGAAAAAGTGCAGTATAGAGCCTTCTGATTGGGAGAAAATGGCCTCATCACGAGCTGAATGGAGATCCTTAATAAAGGCAAAGGTCAAGGAATTTGAAAGTAGCCGCTGCAGAGAGCTCGATGCTAAACGCGACGAGCTAAAGACACGCCCACCTAGTGCCATAGTATACAACTACATTAACGGTGTGCTAACCTGTCCGCATTGCGCACGGGTTTTCATCAATAAGATCGGCTATGTAAGCCATAAACGAGCACACGAACGACTACTGCCAAGGAGTTGAAGAGGTCGCCGTGGCCGAAATCGGTCAAGGAAGACTAATCATGGTATGTATACCATATGCAGTTGCGCGCATATTGTCAGTATCATTTATTTTTTATTCTCGGCTAGACACCAACAGAAAATCAAAATGTTTGCGGTATTTTTAGATAAAATCACAATAGACATTGATTACGCCGAATAAATAATGTTAAATATATGTTTTTTTTTTAATTCCCACAACTCACAAGAAAGCGACCCTTACCATGATAAACTAGAGATAATTACTGATATATACTCACAATTTCATGTCTGTCCGCCGTGGGTTTTTCTCCCATACTATTTGCCCAATGACCTTTGAAGTAAATCCATGCAGTACTTTTTTACTTTAGCCCGGATATAAGGACAAACAGATAAACAGATAAACAGACAAACAGACAAACAGACAAACAGACAAAAATTCTAAAAACTATATTTTTGGCCTCGGTATCGATAGTAGATCACACCCCAATTATTCTTTTAACACGTTCAAGACGGGGCCCGATTATGGTTACCTATTAGGTGGGCCGGCATAGGGTTTACAAGACCTGTTGGTGAACTTCAGTCATGGCCGGCATCAGGTTGAAAGGACCTGTTACACCTTTTGACATGAAATTCAAATATGTCATCCAGTTGAAGACTTTCTTAAATATTTTTTCCTGAAATGCATTGTTACTGAATCACTGCATAACAATATTAAACCCGTTTTTGAAAAAATAATAATTAAAGGGTGTTAAATTAGTTGTAAAATTATAGGATCTTATACACCTGATCCCGGCACTAGTGTATATGATTGCTAGTGATGACAAATGAAACGACTATATATTTGACAAAAAAAAAACAATTTATTTTCACCTCAAAAACAGTATGCGCTTCATTATAACAGTCATGACAATATGTTTATGATATGTTTTTGTTTTTTCACAATGAGTCATCACTTTTTTAACTTAGCATCCTTCTAGAACGTTTCATTTTGCACTTACACTTTAATTACAGGGCTAATTAGGAACGAACGCAAATAGAATATCGCAACGTCTAATTAATATGCACATCACTAATTAACTGACCTGTCACCAAGGGCCGGCTATCGGGTTATCAGGCATCGGGTCTTTTAGATCCGATATCCGTCCTGCAAGGACAAACTTTCTTTGCAGGCCGTATCAGGTCTTCAAGATCCGATACAATATTTTTCCTTTTATTGGTACTATTTGGCGACAGAATACCAGTCAATATATCTGTCACACGCACACTACAAAAAATCCTAAAGAAAACTACCCAGGCCTATGCGATAGCAATAGAAATCTCTCTCCGGCCCGCGCAAATAGTTCACTTCAGATGTTTTCGACCCGATGCCGTCCTGAACGTGTTAAAAAAATATTCAATGTACAGTTTTGACTTTCCTACCATTTTATTATATGTATAGATAAGAACTTCTATGAATTATAAGTTATACGAACAGATACTGACATTTATCAATTTTGATATGCAAAGAACTATAGTGATATTAAACTCCTAACTTAAGCGATAAAACGCTATGTATCAAACATACATTTCTAGCGCAATATGACATAATACAATTCACATTACATCGGCAAGAGTCGGCATCTAAAAGCCTTATGACCTGGTTATGGATGCCTAAGGCTGGAAGCTCAACCAATCACGGGATTTAGAGCCGTACGTCTCGGACCCGACTCGACTCCGGCACAGCACAGTATAAATCATCCTATACTTACTAAGAATACAAATGAATTTCTATCTTCTATAGCATTTTACAGACGTTTCTTACTTGAAACTAATACCTCTTGATAGTACTTACTTTAAATTTACTATTTGTTTCAGTAAACGCTGTCCTTGAAACGCGTAATTTAAAACAGTTTTGGGTAAATAAAGAGGTGATTTGGAAAACATTTAAAATCCATTAAGTTCTTTTCTTAAGTGAAAATTATAGGATTCTTCGCAATAGGTTTTTGTAAGAGGTTCTCGTGACTGCTGCGTTCGTTTTGGGAATGTTTTGTTAACTACCTTAATAAATAAGGATAATGTTGTAGGCTACATAATAACGTCTTCGCACGTGAATAATATGTGTAAAATAACAAAAACTTTATAACGAAAAGTATGCGATTTTTATTTTGTACACAATTATTAAGCACCTGTATACTAATTTCGCAATACCATTTAGCATGATGAACTTTTTACTGCTTACCAGCTTCAAGCATGGAGAAAATTCGATATTCGGAAGACTGCTGTCTGCAGACGCTTACGCCATTGAACTGTAAGGTAAACAAAAAGTAAGTTATTGATAACATTATGCTGTATTACGTCACAGAAAGTTCCATATCACTATTTGAACAGGCGTTGCAAATATGTGCGTGCATTATTCAAACAATGTAGTAGATGAAGGCCATTTACCATTATGTAAACAATACAATTTATTAATAGCCTGAATGATGGAATATACCTCTATCTTCTCAATTATGCCAAATCTTAATATATAAAATCCTTGCGTTACTGACTGACTGACAGACACGCTACAGCCGAAAATATTGGGCGCAGGAATCTGAAATTTGGCATGTATGTTCCTTGGGGACCGTAGGGGTGCACTAAGAAGGGATTTCCCGAAATTCCCACGGGATCGGCCAAAACGGGAATTCGAAAATATGTGCGTGCGAAGCCGCTGGCGTCCTCTAGTATGTCATAAGTATGTGTTAACGTTCCATTGCCAAACTAAGTTCAATTTCTTATATCACTAAATTATTTTATGTACACTTGGCCATTATATCATCAGACCAAACTATTCAATGTAAGATAATGCTGAACTTATTAGATAACTGATGAATATTCTTAAATATTCTTAAATAAGCAGCTATAGCCGCGCGGAGAGACCGACAGGCTGCTATGCAGGGGGTCTCGAGTTCGAATCCACGGCACGCACCAATGACTTTTCGGAGTTAAGTGCGTATTAAATTGTTAATTATCGCTTGCTTATCGGTGAAGGAAAACATCGTGAGGAAACCTGTATGTCTGAGAGTTCTCCATGATGTTCTCGAAAGACATGTGAAGTCTGCCAACCCGCACTTGGCCAGCGTGGTGGACTATGGCCTTACCCTTCTCATAAGTGAGAAGAGGCCCGTGCCCAGCAGTGGGACAGTATAAAGGGCTGATGACGATGATGATTCTTAATTACGTACGGCTTTTACTTGAAATTACACTTAAACATAACAAATAATATGCTCATCAAAATATAAAAATATGCTGGGTGAAAATCAATCCTATATTCTTTACTAGGACAATTATCAATAGCCCAAAGGCCAGTTTGTGCTTATTGTGGAAGTCTTAAATTTAGTTCAGCTGTTTAATAAGCCCGTCTACCTGCGCTAGGCTAGTCCAGTAGCTCTGGCTCAGGCCCCTACATGAAAGTTAAAAGGTAGATACTTCGTACTTACAGGTTGTGTATCTACCAAAGATGCCGCGAAAGATACGAATCGTACGTGGTAAATGTCCACCAATGAGTGAGGGATAGCAAGCAAATTAACTGATACCATTGATACTTTACTATCACTGCGCTCTACTATCTCGCATTTTATCGGTAGCACCGATTGCGGCCTGCCTTTCAAGAACAATGATAGAACGTTTAGCATCCCAGAGCGACGGCAAAATACTAAGAGTATCATTGCGCTACCTCAGAATGTGACATCTTTGTTTTTTTTTTATGGCAATAGGCGGCGAGCAGACGGATCGCCTGATGGTAAGCAATTACCGCCGCCCATGGATACAAGCAACACCATAGGAGTCACAAGTGCGTTGCCGCCCCTTGGGGCTGGGAAAAGGGATTGGATGAGAAGTAGGATGAGGGAGAAGGAATAGGGGATAGGTCGTCCGGCATTCTCACTCACCGATCGAAACGCAACAGTTTAGGTACTGTTACTTTACGTCGATTTTCTGTGAGAGGGTAGTACTATCCCGGTCGAGCCGGCCCATTCATGCTGAAATCAGCAAGGCTCTACTACCTTGAAATCTAATACAAAAGGAGAGAGAAATGGCGGTAGTATAGTCAGTCTTGTAAATTTTATTATATAGCGTGGGTGTAACTGTGAGCTCATCTAGTTGTAGATAAATTACACCCAGACATAGGACAAATAACCGTGGTCATCACAAGCGGATTTGTCCCGGGTGGGAAAAAAACCTATTATTTATCTTATTCCCGCTCAAGTAAAAACATTTGTGTGCATGAACATGGATCTTTGTCTTGTTCTGGGTGTTTCTATGTTTAATATGTATGTATTTACAAAAAAAGTATATATTATGTATGTTTATCCATTATCTAGTACCCATAGTACAAGCTCTGCTTAGTTGGGGACTAGATGGTTTTGTGTGAATGTAGTTAAAATATTATTATTATTTTTATTGATTACATTTGTGTTTTTCGATTATATCGGTATCTTATAAAAACCACGGGCCTAGACCAAATCGAGTTCATTTGGGGCACTACTTGATAGAAGAGGTTCGTCCTGCAAAAACTTACGCACTATACGGCAAGTGTTGAGTATAGCGACTTTCTGCATTGTGATGTAGAGGTTTATGGGTAGATCTATTTGTCGTAAATAGTGATGTAGGTGTTTGGGTATGACGCTTGTGCTAGATAGCACCAGTGGCACAATATATACCTTGTCCATATGCCAAATTCTAGATATTTCTTCTTTTAATTCAGTGTATTTATGCATTTTTCAGTAATTGTCTTCTGTAGATTATGGGTATTGGGTACTGCTATATCTATTAAATGTAGAAGTTTGTTTAGTTTATTTATCACAGTTATGTCCGGTCTATTGTAATGTACAGTTTTGTCAGTGAGGATCGCTCTATCAATGTATATCTTGTGACTGCTCATTATTATTATTATTATTATTTGTTTCTCTTTCACGGGTATAATTTAAATTTGTCAGAACAATACCCGGCCCTTTGGCAGGCGTACACAGAGACATAGGTCCAACGCGCAGAGGCCCTTTGAGAGTTTTAATCTAGAATGTGATGGGACACCTACTTGGGCGCCTCCATCACTGCACTATTAAGTACAGTCACGGGTTAGCCGCAGCAGGTGAGGGACTATTACTACTTATATGGAAACTACTTACTCTGGGCTATTGCGATGGGTGTTAAATGGATTGGTTTGGAAGAAAACTATGGATGAATGCCGGCGTCATTATTATTATTATGACAATAATTGGACGTGGCGACTCAATTTATTTCGAATTTCTCCTGATAATTTCCAGCTGTAAGTTCATCAACATCTCTTCGACAGTGTAGAGCTCTTCAACACATTATCATTATTCTTTTTACGGTCACTTTTATTTATCATTGATATTAGACTGGCGCTGAGATAGGCACCGATAACGTATCATTCTCTACTAGAAAGGCAGTTTTTATAAACAATTATAAGGCGATAATTGTTATATTGAAGGATTTAGGCTACAAATCTGTCAAAATTATCTATTACGTGATATTATGATAGTATGCAATAACACATTTTTAGGTGTATTTTAATTGAAAAACAAAGAGTTTTGTGGCCTGTCGCAACGTTTGGACTTTGCAGTAAAAACTTGCCTTTGATACGTTGAAAACATGGTTAGGTAGGACTCACTTGATTTTTGCCTGCAATAAATCAGGTGTCGGAGGGGATTTTACAAACATTCAATTAACGATTTTTATCAACCTTATCATCAGCCCCTTAAATAAAGTGTCCTATGCTGGGCATAGACCTCTTCTCACCGTATAAGCAAGCGATGGGTAAATAACATTACTTGTTACTATAATAAGTAACATTCCAGTGATATCTTCTATATCATAGTATATTACAATATATATTACATAATATATATTGTAATAGACTAATATAAAATAAATCGCAAATATATACATATATATGTATATACACCGCTATTTTTTAATTAGTACAAAAAAATTAATGGGGCTCTAGGCATCTTTAACTAATCATATGTATGTATGTAAAAAATAAAAATACTAAGTTCCAAAACTGTCCCAAAACTGTCCACAAAAATACGTAATGTTTGGTAAATGCATAACTAAATACTATGTTGTCGTAGTAATTTTACGCGCCACTACTCCATTGATAAATTTGTGCAAACTCGAAGCTCGCCACCCCCTGTCCCTCTGCGCGCGCGCCGCAGTGCTAAATTGAAGGCGATAGCGAGCGGATATTTTTTCGTGGAAACAATTATTTTTTGTTTACGTTTGCCCAACGGGATGGCTTATTAGTTCACATCACGCGAGTGCAGCTATGCGTTTGTACAGGGAAGTGTTTGGAAGCCAGTGGATCGAGGCGGGTCGTAGCTTGGCCTCCATGCTCACCACTGTGTACAAAAGTGAGCCGTTGTGAGTGTGAGTGTCGAATAATTTAAACAGTGCATATTGGACGCTTTTGACGCAGTGAAAAGTCAGAGAAGCTTACTTATCTCGTTAAAAAACAATTAAATAAAACGTGCTGTGTATTGACAATAGTGATGGATATTTCGAAGAACAATTGAAATACTTGTAAGTAAAGTAAATATTACCTACTTAACCAAATAATAATTTTATGCGGGCGGCTCAAAATCGGTCTGTGTGGAGAACCTTGAGGGAGGCCTATGTCCAGCAGTGGACGTCTCTAGGCTGACGTGATGACGATTTAATAGTAATTGTAAATAGCAGCCGATTCTAACTTCATAAATACGCCAAAATTACTATTTTCTTTTATTACAGAATACTTTCTTTTATTTTGATATGACGTGTTTGCTTTCTAATTACATACCTACCTCCGTATTTAATTACTTGTAAAACGGTAAATTTTGCCGGTCCTAAGACAGGATGAAGTATGAAGGAGTGGGTAGAATTTAAAAAAATAAAAAATATCTACCTACACTTATTATTTTGCTTCATTTTATTGTCTACGGCTACCTGCATTATTAGTGCGACGGAAAGAATGCGTAAGAGTAGGACGGAAAGTAAGTACTATCAATGAAGTAGTGAATGGATTGTAAAATATGTCTATGATTTGGGTGAGATTTTCTACAAAAAACAAATGATTATAACTTTGTTATTTATAGATATTATGAAATTCTTACGTCACTTATATGATAATAATGTCTTCGCTAATATGTCCTTAAAGTTTTTGTACTAATTAAAAAATAACGGTGTATATATATATATATATATATATATATATATATATATATATATATATATATATATATATATATATATATTTGTGATTTATTTTATATTATTATCATATTTAATTTATGTATATGGATTATTTATAGATGTATATGTTATCGGTTTAGATAAGCTTATTTAGTTTTAAGTATACAGTTATAATTATTTTAATTTGTTTGACCCTTTATAGTGCACCCGCATACTACCTGTCCTGTTATTTAATTCTGTCCGTACACGGTTGTCTGGCAGAAATCGCATTATGCGATAAGACCACCCTTGTAACACTAGTTTATAAGAAATTCTTTGTAATGCACTCTTGTTATTGCCTGATGTACAATAAAGAATTATTATTATTATTAACAATTAAATGCAAGAAATACAAAAATGTTTATTAATGCACGCTGAGGTAGGGGACGTAGCGTAGCAGTTTTTTGACCTCCCCACCCATTTATCACTAACACTTAAAGTTTCTACTTTTCATTAACATATTAGTCATATTGTATTAAAATACACTACAATCTGATTTAGTTTAGCATTAAGTGTTTTTCTACCATTAAACATATTAACATTAGAAGAGCAATAATAATAATATAATAATAATAATATTCTACCACATTTACACAACACCGTCTAGTCCCAAACTAAGCAGAAGCTTGTACTATGGGTACTAGATAATGGATAAACATACATATAATATATATATATATATATATATATATATATATAATATTATACATAGAAACACCCAGACTAAGACTAATATCCATGTTTATGCACACAAATGTTTGACGTGAGTGGGAATCGAACCCGCGACCTTCGGTGTAGCAGTCCGTCAATAAAGTAATTTAAAAGTTTGTGCGTGGGTTGGTCGTTTTAGAAACACTAAGCCGCGTATTTTGGGTTTGAAACCCACTCAAGCAACACTCTTCGTTAGCCATAAAAAGATGCTTCGAATGAAATCAAACAAATTTGGGTATAAATATGTGCCCGTTGGTTAAATATTTGTAGTCTTCAGCGATACTGGATTGATTTCATAAATAATAGTTAAAAAAATATATGTATATTAAAATGCATACTAATGTAAACTAAAGACTCCTTTGATATGTGCCCGGAATCTGTTAGGAAACTACGATTACTG
This sequence comes from Euclidia mi, assembly GCA_944739405.2. Classification (NCBI taxonomy): domain Eukaryota; kingdom Metazoa; phylum Arthropoda; class Insecta; order Lepidoptera; family Erebidae; genus Euclidia; species Euclidia mi. Next base: position 6,979,876 of record OX123188.2, on the reverse strand, counting down.
TAAAATTGTGTATAATCTCTATCCGTTGATTATACAGAACAAAACTGTTATTTATTTCGGCAGATGGCTAAACATAATACACGGTACACTCAAATTGGCAGCAACGTTAACACATGTGTCATCAAAATACTATAAACATGACTAAACTACAAAATATGTTGTCAGATATATATCATACCTATGTTATTAATTTCTCTACACGTTCACAGTTACTACAAAATTGCTGCGAGTTTACAGGTTTTAAAATCCTTCGTGACTGAAAAAGAATATTTAAAATAAAGATTATTTCAGTCGCTCACACTATCAAGAAGTTGCTATTGAAAGGAATCTTTTATAGAAACTCCAATAACAATTTTACGAAATTTAAATTCACACACAGTACTTGCTAAGGATAATCTGTCTCTAAAAATTACATTCTTGTGCTGACTGGCAGATAACGTACAGCAAAAATTATTAGTTGCAAGAAACTGTAGTTTGGCATATATTATTATTATTAAGCGGAACCGTAGCGGTACACTAAGATGGTATTTCCCAAAATTTTTACAGGTTCCTGCAGAAGCGGTTAAATCAAATACGGGCGTAGCTGTGGGCATTTTCTATCCTGTTTATAAAATATATTAACAGTATCCAACACTAAGCGATCCTTATCCCAACCGTGAGCAAAATGCTTAACCTCAAAACCAGTTTCCATACATCTCAATTGCGATAAAACGACAACAGCATTACCCAAGAACGTAGCCGTATAAATCTCAAAACTAAACGTATAATCCCAAAAATGTAGGTGGGAAATACTAGCCAACAATTCTTCGTTGTAAGCTCAGAAATATGTCGGCAGTAAATTAGTTTTAGAAAACAATGGTGTCGCGGCCACAGTGGCACCCGACATTTTTCAACTGAGTACTAAGACCACGGTTTGAGAGTTTTGAGGTACAAATACGGGAATAACCCGTGAGCACTGGAATAGCTGTCTAATGATCTGAAAGTTGATTTGATTTACCTAATACATTCATACTCTTTTAATCGTAACAATTTTTATGCAACGAGTTTGTATCAATTAAGTGAAATTATCATCGTCCTACTAGCTCAGTTTCCAGGGTCCGCTTACTAATCTAACCGTATTTGACTGAATATTAGCTTTTCCACAGAGCGACTGCTTTTGACCATCGCAACTTGAAGGATAGTGATTTTCCATGATGCAACCGGGATAACGCTAGAATGGTGATGATGACTTTAGCGATCTTTTGTGAGGAGGAAAAGCTTATTTTTTAACTGTGCCACACACTTACTTTTAAATAAATTCATAATTAACAACAAGAAACTATTATCAGCATGATAATAACATAACACTATAATATAACATTACCCTTAAAAAAATATGTATATTGACCTTACAACAACAAGGGCTTGTTTCAACTTGTACCGTAGATAGATGGCCTTAAATCCCACTGAATGAAAACCGAAGTTTGATTAATTGCAGCGTCACTAGGAGCTTAAATAAAGCGCTCTCTAGTGTAACCATTTTGTTCGCTGAGCCTTAGATTTTAAAAGTTGAATGGTTGAGCCAATTTGTCGTCAAGTTGGTGTAAAGTCGTTAAGTGGTTTAAAAGATTGATTTTTATAGATTTATCTTTAAAATATAATACTTAATATAGGTACGTTATTTTATGAAAAACAAAAAATAATCTCTTTAAAATCAAATACATTGCTTAAATTGAATGTGTTAAGATATTTGTAATTATATTCAACCTGTTTTGAGGTTATGGAATTTAGAAATTAGCGATAGCCCAGTTATAGAGAGACTAATAGGCTGCTATGCAGAGTGTAAGAGAGATAATGTACTGCCGACTATTTTGTCGTTTTTTTATGGTAGTAGGCGGCAAACGAGCAGACGGGTCGCCTGATAGTAAGCAATTAGCGCCGCCCATGGACACAAGCAACACCACTGGAGTCATAAGTGCGTTGCCGCCCCTTGGGCTGGGAAAAGGGATAGGATGAGGAGTGGGATGAGGGAGAAGGAATAGGGGATAGGGCCTCCGGCACTCTCACTCACGGAACGAAACGCAACAGTTTAGGTACTGTTACTTTACGTCAATTTTCTGTGAGAGGGTAGTACTTCCCCGGTCGAGCCCGCCCATTCATGCTGAAATCAGCAAGGCTCTACTACCTGTGAATGACGTGCATATAAATTGATAATAATCGAACTTGCTGAAAGGCGAGCCTGCATGTCTCAGAGTTCTCCATATTTTTTTTAAGACAGTGTACGTACAAGCGTAGTCTGCCAATCCACATTTGACCACCGTGAAGGATTCTTACTTAAAAATATTTTGTATTTTATTATATTGAGCATAACTGGCGAAGTACATACATACATACATAGACTCACGCCTGTTTCTCGGAGGGGTAGACAGAGACTACGGAACGCCATTTGCAACGATCCTGACATACCTCTCTTGCTTCATTCACTCCCATAAAGTTTCTCATGCATGCTCTTCTGTTAAGGGTACTTCTGACCTGTCCTTTTTTTAGGAGGTCTCCAATCTGGTCAAAGAACATCCGCCTAGGTCTTCCCCTTCGTCCTGTCCCTTCCACACATGCCTTAAATATCTGCGTGGTCAATCTTTTCTTCTGGCGAAGTGTGGCTGTGTAATACACCTCTGCCTACCCCTTCGGGGATAAGAAGGTGTAAAATTATGTTATGTTGAAGTATTTGTGAAGGGAGTGCAATATGCACGAAAAATAAATTGATATGTTTCTTTGCTTTTACCAGCTATTTATCTTTAAAGCAAGCGATATTCTTCAAACATACACCCTTTTTTCTATGGTAAATGGAATCTTGAAATTCCGTAAAAGGTATTACGTATACACGAATCCAACTTCTTGGTTTATAAAGAGAGCCAGTCAACTGCGAGTGTCATCTCACACCTCTGTGGGTTCCGTCTCATTAACTTTGACTTTAGGCTTTACGTCAAAAGGCACGTGAATCGCTTGGACATATTCAATCGTCGTAAATGTGCTGGTTAGTTTACTTTCATTAAAGGTTCTGGCAGTAATTGGGCAAGTCAGTATAAATATATTAATATTTTGATTGAAATTAAATAATGCACTGTTTGTCTTCAGTCTCTAAAAACTTATATCAGTCCTATTTATAAGCTGTCTTACGAGCATAGGGCCAGTTTATACATAACTAGATGATGCCCGCGATTACACCCGCGTTATTTAAGGCTACTGCGCCCTCCCGTGGCTCATAACGTGATGTTATATAGCCTATAGCCTTTTTCGATAAATGACCTATATAACACTGAAAGAATTTTTCAAATCGGACCGTTAGTTCCTGAGATTAGCGCGTTTAACTAAACAAACAAACAAACTCTTTAGCTTTATATATTAGTACTAGACGATGCCCGCGGTTACACCCGCGTTATTTAAGGCTTCTGCCCTGCTCCCGTCACTCATAGCGTGATGTTATATAGCCTAAAGCCTTCCTCGATAAATGGGCTATCTAACACTGAAATAATTTTTCAAATCGGACCAGTAGATTAGATTATACAGTAGTATCTTTGGTTGCTTTTTTCTCGCTGTAAGAAGGCCATTACCCACCATGCTGGCCTAGGGCAGGTTGATAAACTTTACATATCTCTTGAGACCGTTATAGAATAACTAGTATGTCAAATTCAAGTTCCCTCAAGTACTTCTTCATAATTAACGATTTGATATGCACTTAACTCCGTAAAGCCTTGTATATTATTAACTATTTTGCACAAAACCAAGTATTCATTTGGTATGTACCACGTCAGCACTTGGTACCATTTTACTACAACATTAATCATAATACAACTATTGAAAAACTTTTTTAAAACGAAAAATAATGAAGACGTAATCTCATATCCAACTAAAATTGTCAACACCCTACACCTGAATAAAAGTGCATTGACTTAACCGTTGGAGATCCAAGCAGGAGCATTATTTCACTACATTCTTGAATCACACACACACACATAAAAATAACAAGTGTTTTAATGAAAAACCCCATCTAGCTTTGTTAAACCGCAAATTAAGATGGCTACAGTTTAGATTGCTTGGTCTTTTTTTTATTCCAGACAAATTGCGTGCTACTGGATAGTGGACCGCTAGATTGCATACAAGTAAAGCTATTGAGGATGGCATTAGATTGATGGTTTTGTAATTTAGTCTGAATGATGTCTTGCTGACTTTTTAATATGACTGGACTGCACGGTTGGCGAAGTGGTTTAAGGTTTAAGCGGCCGCCTCGCCGCTTGACACTGCGCAGAGTGCGCGAGACAACACTTTGTGTGATCCATAAATTGTTGTTTCGAGACACAGGTTTGATTCTTAGTGCGGGCGTAGTCTTTTTAACAAAAAAACACTATCCTGAAATAATAAGTTACTGTCAACTGATCTTAAAGCGGGCAGAGCCTGTACTATGGTTACTAGATATCCGATAAACATACTTATATATTGTCAATACTTACATAAAGTATCGTAGATATTTTTTTTATGGAATACGCAAACGAGTAGACGGATCGCCTGATGTTAAGCGATTACCGCCGCCCATGGACACCCGCAACACCAGAGGAGTCACAAGTGCGTTGCCGGCATTTTAAAAAGGAATACGCTCTTTTCTTGAAGGTTTGAAGGTCGTATTGGTTCGGAAAAACCGCAGGCGACAGATTATTCCACAGTTTAGAGGTGCGAGGCAGAAAGTTTCTAGAGAAACGCACCGTTGTGGATTGCCAACCATCTAAATGATAGGGATGGAAATGCTGTCGCGTAGAACGATGGCGGCAAGAGGCGCAGGGATTAATCTGAACAATTCCCCGGAGCACTCACCATAGTAGTAGCGATAAAAGATGCATAGCGAGGCTACATCTCTACGCAGCGCCAAGGGGTCTAACCGGTTGCAATTTATTGCTTGGCAGACGACAATTCGAGTGGCTCTCCATTGGATGCGGTCCAGAGGGAGAAGCTGGCACTGGGGTGCCCCTGCCCAAAGATGAGAACAGTATTCCATATGCGGCCGGACGGAAAGAAGCAATCGGTGGGTCGGAGTATCGGTGTTGTGGTGAGTGGGACCGAGAGGAAGTATATGCAGACTGGCAGACTAAATAATTTTTAGGAGCTTGTGGGAGCGAGAGGAATTAAGGGCAAGGAGGTCAGTGTTAAAATCTGCAGATACTTGGCTTGATTTAATCATTACTTCCAACCCATCCTTAGTCCATTCCAACGGCCAATTCCTTGCTCCCGGTTTTTCCCATCACGATCTAATCTACTTATCCTATAACCTTAAACCTTCTAAACCCCACCCTAAGGTCAGGCATATGCGTTATTTTGGGCGAATGGATGGTGAGTGTTTGCAAAAGGACGCCTCTGAGATCGACTGGAATCCACTGACGGAGGCCACCACTGTCGATGATAAAGTTAATATATTTAATAACATTGTTCTCAGCTTATATGACAAGCATGCCCCCGTCAGGAAAATCAAGCTGAAACGTCCTCCTGCTCCTTGGCTCACTAGAGGTGTAAAAATGGCGATGAGGCGCAGAGATCGTGCATTTCGGCAGTTCAAAAGGGACCGGTCTGATGAAAACTGGAGTCTTTTCAAGGCGGCAAGGAATCGTTGTAATCAGATTGTACGCAACGCTAAACGCCGCCATATATATGACGGTATAAATTCTTCTACCCCGGCCAATATCTGGAAGTTCCTTGGAACTCTAGGTATTGGCAAACAGGGACACACTGATTCGCGGGTGACGGTTGGTTTGGAGGATTTAAACCAACATTTCTCCACTTCTACTCAATTAAATCTCCAAACCAGGCGTTGCACTGTGGACTACGTGGCAGGCCTTCCCTGCCCAGACATAAATCCTTTAAATCTTTCTCCAGTTACATCGGGTGAGATCAAGAAGATAATCCTATCCATTAAGTTCAACTCTGTTGGATGTGACGGCATCAGTCGCCGTATGATCACTCCTATCCTTGATCACCTCATCCTTCCGATTTCCCTCATTATTAACTTTTCAATAACCAATGGAACCTTCCCTTCCTTAAGGCGCCAAGCTTTTGTCATCCCACTTCCCAAAATTACAAATCCTTCTCTCCCTAAACATTTCCGTCCTATTTCTATACTTCTCTTCTTATCCAAGGTGCTAGAGTCCTGTGTCAATAAGCAACTGTTTTGTGTACCAAAACAACCTACTGAGACCATATCAATCTGGCTTCAGACCAGGACACAGCACTACCTCCGCTCTCCTTAAAGTGACTGGCGATATTAGGGCGGGCATGGAGAACACTAAGGTCACAGTATTAGCCTTGGTCGACTTTTCGAACGCCTTTAATACCGTCAGTCACGATATCCTTCTATCAATCCTCTCCCATCTAATGATCTCACCTAGTTCTCTGGAATGGTTCTCGTCGTATCTTCAGGGGCGCCAGCAGTCGGTCCACAGTGATGATTGTTCATCGAGTTGGCGTGACATAAACTCTGGTGTTCCTCAAGCTGGCATACTTTCTCCGTTATTATTTTCAGTCTTTATAAACTTCCGGACACCTAACCTTGATGTGCGTATCAGCTTTACTCCCAGGCGAGAGTGGAAGATGTGTCTATGGCGATAGCGGATGTAAATAGAGACCTTACGGCGATTCTGACTTGGTGCAATGATTTTGGTCTTGACGTCGATCCTACTAAATGTCAGGCCATGATTGTAGGTAGTAAACGCATGATACCCAGATTGGATCTATCAACTTTGCCACCAATCATGTTTAACGGACTGAAAATCCCATTCAGTACGACAGTCAAAGATCTAGGACTACATATAGACTCCACTTTCGACTGGCAGGCCCAGGTCACTGACGTGAGTCAGAGAGTCACCGGTACCCTTCGAGCTTTATACCGCCTCAAAAATTTTCTCCCTTCCAGGACCAAGACAATGCTTGCGCAGGCCTTAATATTTCCTTTAATCGACTATGGTGATATGTGTAATTATGACCTGAATGCAGAATATCTCAATAAGTATGACCGCCTTCTCAATAACTGCATTCGATTCATCTACAATCTTCGCAAGTATGATCACGTATCTACTTTTCGTTCCGAACTTAAATGGTTACCCATCCGTCAACGCCGGAGTTTGCGTGCTCTCACTACACTCTTTTCTTTACTTAAATCCCCTTCTTCCCCTTCATACTTGATTTCTTACTTGCAATATCTATCTTCTACACATGAGAAAGACCTTCGCTCCTCTCACAATCTACATCTTCAGTGTCCCACTCATACTTCAGTCTTTGTAGGCTCTTCCTTCATTGTTCAAGCTGTTTTGCTATGGAATATTCTCCCTCCTGAAATCAGAATGTCCACTAATCGTTTCACATTTAATAAGGAATCTACACATTGTTTTCATCAGTTCTAGTTTTAAATATGTTTTATTTTATATATATTCTATATATTTTGTATGTATTTATGGGGTATATGTGTAGTATATGTAATATGTATTATTATGTATGTATATAGTAATATACTCATATATTTATACGACAATAAATTTATAATTTCATTTATAGTATAATATTCTATTTATTTATATTAAATAATTTATATTAAAAATATTAGCGGGTACAGGAGTAGCCTGTAACGTAGATTTGGGCAATTGCCAGTCATATAGGTATGCTTGGTAGAGAAGGAGATTAACAAACGTAACTGCTCATATATAATGTGATTCGTTCCACTTCTGAAATGTAAACTAACTACTGCCTACTACAACCATTACGTCATCAAACCATTGTTCTATAAATAACGTAATGTTAAATAAACACATCGTTGCCTTGTTGTTTGCAAACCGCATCTTGAAAACTTGATATGCAATATAGTAATAGATACCCTATCACTGCAAGCTAATATTTAATTGGCAATCAAGGTGAACAACGAACCTAAAAGACAAATCAGCCTTAGTACTTCTTACAACTGGAAAGAAGATGGGTTCTCCTGAAGAGAAACCGTTAAAGGAGAAAAAGGAAATAAGAAAGAAAACTTTTAAAGATAAACTAGCCAACATCAGAGATAATATAACAGTAGAACCAGTTTTAGCTTGTTCTGTTATACCAGGAGTACTTGCTAGACTGGCGACGCAAAATCTAAATTTGGACAAAGCATGCCGTGTTAATATGCAGTACGGAGACAAAGTCTGTGATGCCCTCATAGCCAGAGAAGGAGATAAGTACATGAAAGAAGAATTAGCTATACAAGCGCTCATAGCTGGAATGGAAAGCTGGAAGAATGTTCTGCTGACTGCAATTCCAAGTTTCTTGATATTATTCTTAGGAGCTTGGAGTGACAGGACTGGGAAACGCAAGATATGCATTCTTCTGCCGATTATTGGAGAATTATTGATGTGCTTGAGCAATATCTTGAACGCTTACTATTTTTATGAGTTGCCTGTCGAAGTCACGATGTTCTTCGAAGCTTTCTTTCCTGCTATTACTGGAGGTTGGATTACTACGTACATGGGAGCCTTTGCGTACATAAGTGATGTTTCTAGTGAAGAGTCTAGGACTTTCAGAGTTGGTTTGGCCAATCTATGTTTGACGGCTGGTGGTCCTGTAGGATCTGTTCTAAGTGGCATACTATTGAATAAAATTGGATATTACGGCGTTTTCTCGTTGAGTTCTTTGTTGTATTTAATCAGTATTCTGTACGGATTCCTTTGTATCAAAGACCCGGAGAGGATTGTTACGGAAAAACCTATTCAAGTAAGTCCATTTTTTTTAAAGAATTTGAATAATGGTGCACAGGTTTTTAAGATTAATTTAATGCTAGACTGTCACAAATAAGTTTGATGTTTTGTTTCACATGAGAAACGAACACACTGATAGTGACCAATCAACACTGAAACCCACATCCCATTTGTGCAGGAAGTTTAATTTTATAAACGAAATAATATGGAGTACAATGTCGTAATTTTTTATTACAAGCGGGTGATTTACTATTACCGCTATACTCTACCGTAGCAATTTATATTTAAATGTTGGAATTAAACCACCTATAATGGTCGACTTTGGTATTATTTTCTTGTCTGCCTCCGTGGTCCAGTGGATAGCGTATGCTTCTGCCGATCGTTCCGACCGGAGGTCCCGGGTTCGATTCCCGGGTCGGGCAAAAGTGTTACTGGGTTTTCCGAATACTCAGTAGCAGCCCGGAGTCTGGTGATGTGCCCGGTAACGGCAATAGGCTTGCCCTCTATTACGTGAGACCTAAAAATTCATGGCGAAATGTGGGTGTAATATTTACACCTCTGCCTACCCCTTCGGGGATACATGCGTAAGACTATAAATGAAAAAATAAAAAAAATAGTATGAAAAGATTTTGAAATACGTGACCGTATGTAAGTTTATTTATAGACCTATTGCCGTCGTAAGCTATGAACACTAGAATATTTTGGTTTCCATGTTTGTGAGTAGTGTATTTCAAAAAGAAAGTTTTCGATGCAGAATTAACTCTCCTATTTGAAAACTCCTCTGTTTGAAGTCTTAATGTGTTTTTGTTTGTTTTGCGTTTAACTGTCTAGTACGAAATGAAAACATCAAGGACAATAAACTGTGAAATACTTTTAAGATCTCTTTGTTTAAAGAGCCTAAGACGGTAGCTAAAACAGACATGCCAGAAACAGAATAATTGTCGTGTTATACAGGTTTTCACTCGCGACTTTGTTTTAGTGGGCTGCAGACCATATTTGTTTCACATAGTTATGGTAAAAACAATTGATCACTTACTCACTTCTTGATGGATGATTAAATACTTATTACATTTTTTGCCGCTTTTCTACAAAGAACTGTACTATTTGACTTTTTGATAAGATAATTAAGATCCATATTTAGTAAAATGTCATAAATTAGAGTTTATTTACTTTTTTTTTTGTATATTGATATAGCAAATTTCTGATAAGATATATCGTCATTGGCAAACCCACTCTAAATAAAAGCAACTATTAATAACTACGAAAGCTTTATATAAGATTAAAGACCCACTACAACGTTTTGGACTCAGATATCCCAAAAGAAAACATGAGCCGTACCCAAAATCAGCTTAGAATACATAATATCATTCAGGATACACAACAACACACCTTATTTTTCACAATCCTTCGAAGGTATTTCAAGTAAAGGCCAACCATGTGTAACGGGTGTAATAATGGGATTTATAATTGCAGAATGAATCGTCCAGTGTTCGGAGTTTCCTAAAATCCTTTTTCGACATAAAACACGTAAAAGACACAGTAAAAGTGGTATTCAAAAAAGGACCCAATCACCGGAGGACAAAGTCGATTTTGGTGCTGGCATGCATTGCGTTTATATATGGCCCGGCTTACGGTACGTAGATGTTACTAGTATTATATTTTATTCAACGCTAGTGTTGAATCTGAACATAAATCCAAATTATCATCGGAATTCTATAGAATTATTTATAATGGTCTTTAGTAATGGCTGAGTACTCTTATATGTATGTGGTTAAAAGGTAAAAAAATCAAGAAATATGTCCCACGTCTTATTAGAAGTCATAGTAGGTACAAAAGGTTTTTCTTGTACACAAAGTAATCACAAACTTGGAAAGTAATTTGTTTGTTTTGGTTAATACTCACATTAAAGTCACTTGCTTAAATCAAATAAAATGTTGATTGAACATTATGTTATACTTAATATCATCATCATCATCATCAACCCTTTATACTGTCCCACTGCTGGGCACGGGCGTCATCTCACTATGAGAAGAGTAAGGCCATAGGCCACCACGCTGGCCAAGTGCGGGTTGGCAGACTTCACATGTCTTTCGAGAACATTATGGAGAACTCTCAGACATGCAGGTTTCCTCACGATGTTTTCCTTCACCGATAAGCAAGCGATAATTACCAATTTAATACACACTTAACTTCGAAAAGTCGTTAGTGCGTGCCGTGGATTCGAACCCTAGACCCTCTGCGTAGCAGTCCGTCGGTCTCTCCACTCGGCTATCGCTGCTTATCTTTAATATACTATTTGATAAATAAATAAAAGCCTAGAAGATACGGACAAAATTTAGTTCCAGATTAAGCCCTAGCCTATTAGTAAATATTTTTCATGCGTAGACTAGTGCAAGATTATTTAGAAATATCATATATTGAACTGATATAAGTAAATACTTGCCTTGATAAAGGGTTTAAATAGAGTAAATAATTATGAGACTACAATTGGTACAAATTACCCCTTTATAATAAGGCCTTATATAACTTTCGAAAAAAAATTTAACACCTACAGTAAGTTTCTTTATTCCTTATGGAGATTCGTTTGCTTGTCCTATTCTTGGAACAAAATTATTGTAATATTAACTATTTCCAGGCGAAAACACCGTACGATATTTGTTCACTCGCTACTGCTTCAATTGGGACGCACTGAAGTACAGTTTCTACAACACTTTCTATATTTGCATGCACTCTCTCGGTAAGTGAAAACGACTAGATAAGTTATCTTTTTAACTATCTAATTCTGGTCAAATTTTAATTACTTAGAGACAACTTATAAATACAAAAAGCCTGATTCGCAATTTGTCTTTAAAATTTTTTGTTGGCTGTTCTTAACAACATACTTTCATAATGAAAATGTTATTCATAAAAAAATAAATTTCCAGGTGCATTGATATCAATTAGTTTATTCAGTCATCGTTTGAAGTGGGACGATTCTGTGCTTGGTCTGATATCGAACTCTAGCAAAATCATAGGGGCTTTGACCACTGGGCTGGCAAGAAACACAAAAGACATGTATATTGGTAAGTAAGAAATGTCTCACAAAATATTTCGACTCAGTATATTTGCTCTAGGTTTGTCGAAAAGTCTTACATAGTCGCTTTTCTCCGTAATAGAATTTTAAAATGATATCATACCAACTGCCTCCGTGGTCCAGTAGATAGAGGATCGGAAGACTTAGGTTCGATTCCCGGGTCGAGTGAAAGTGTACTGGGGTTTTCCGAATTCTCAGTAGCAGCACAGCGTCTGGTGATGTGCCCGGTAACGGCAATAGGCTCCCCCCCTATTACATGGGACCTAAAAATTCATGGCGAAATGTTGGTGTAATATTACACCTCTGCCTACCCCTTCGGGGATACAGGCGTGAATCTATAAATAATCTAACAAATACCAATTTTCAGTTTCTTGCGCTCAATAGTTTTGTCTGTGCGTTGTCTGTCAGTAGAGTCAGATTATTAAATATTTAGATAAAGTTTTTGTAAGTTTCACAACGCCCATACTCACTGAATAAACACATAAATTATGTGCCCTCGTAGCCTCTACTTTAGACCATACAAATAAATTGAATAACTTCGTAAATTTAAAAATGGTTGTTGCAAAAATCCTACTATTGATAACGTCACATTATACCAATTTAGTCAATTTCAATCTAGTCTCAATAGACTTTCAAACGAAATCAGTTCTAGACATCTTTTAGGTTCTCATCTTCGATGTATAATATGCACGAAAATAATCAAAATTGAATTCAAAATCATTCACAAAGGACGTCAGTTTTAATGAAAGGTATTATAGTCAAAGAGCTTAGATATTTTACAATAGGTTACGTATTATATTACAATAGAAAAGCATTAGACGAATTTACGATTCAAGTACTTTGAAAACTGTCAGTTTCATAGATTCTCAAGACAAGCTTATTAGATAACTGAAAATATTATGTTGCTAATAATTTAATGGCAGACTGCCCTCGTGGTTAAGTGAATAACGTATGTGTATGCTAATCGGGAGGTCCAGGTTCGATCACGGGGTCAAAAATGTTACAGAATTTTTACGAATTTACAATAGCAGCACGGAGTCTATCAATGTGCCCAATAACTCGCTCTCTGAAACATTTTTTTTATAGACTCACGCCTGTATCCCCGAAGGGGTAGGCAGAGGTGTGATATAACAAACCCCGCTCTCTGTTACATGACACCTAAAAATCATGACAAGGCGAAATCTAGGTGTAATATTACACCTCTACCTAACCATTCAGGGATACAGTCGTGAGTTTATATTATAGACTCACGCCTGTATCCCCGAAGGGGTAGTTAGAGGTGTAACATTACACCCATATTTCGCCATGAATTTTTAGGTCGACTCCGTGCTGCTACTGAGAATTCGGACAAACCCAGTAACACTTTGGCCCAACCCAGGAATCGAACCCGGGACCTCCGATTAGCAGTCGTATACGCTATCCACTGGACCACGGAGGCTGAGTTTATAATTTGTTTTTAATACTTTTTACTGTTATAGCTGTGGCTGTTGAAATGTTCAATGCGACCTCTTTCACCGCCCTGCGGTCTATATCATCAAAATTGTGTACCAGTGATGAACTGGGTGAGTGATTTTCAAGATTAAATATGCCGAAAGAGTTAAGAATACTTGTCTCTTGTATTAGTCAGTTTAATTATTTGTACGTGTAAAACGACTTAAAGTTATATCTACCTAACATTTTTTGTTTGAACCGTGAGAGTATTCACTACTCACTAACGTTTTCAAGGGAAAAGTGTCCAAAACACATACGAGTCACAGTTCTGTTGCCTGAATCAAAGCAATTCGTTCGTGATTTCAGGTAAAATGACGTCGTTCTTCAATCTGGTGGAGGTGGCGACGTCAATGATATTCGGCCCGATATACTCAACGATATATCGATATACCGTTAGAATTGAACCGGGAATTGTGTTCTACGTCAGCGTTGTTTTGACGATTCCACCGCTGGCTTGCTTCGGGTAAAATTTTATTTTATTTATACTTTGTTTACGTCACTTATATTTACTTTCACGATTACCACGCAAAGGTTGCCGGTTTGATTCCCATTCAATTCAAATAATTTTGTGAACGCGTGAACATGGATGTTTGTCATGGTCTGGTTGTTTCTATCTATGATGATTATGGTGATGTCTTCCTCGACATGTACAGTCAAACAAGTCGGCCGTGGACCAGTTTGAACAAAATCCCTTGGCTCGCTCATAGAGTCGAGGCACACTAGAAACTTGTTTTGTATACGAGGTTCAATGTGTGTGCAAAGTAGCACTGGAAGCGACGATGTCCTGCTGAGCGATTCTCGCCCTTATGGTGGTCTAGCGGGCAGTTGTTCGATTCTACGTCGGCTACGAAACTAAACGTCTTTTCTGACATGTGCCTGGATGTTTCTGGCATCGCCAAACTTTGTAGTAAATATGTGGTCACAGATGGTGCAGTAAACTGGCCATTGGAGTTATATGTGAAATAACAATAATTTGTGGATCACAGAAAGTGTTGTCGTAAAAACTTATAGGGGAAGAAATAAGATGTGAAAGTTATTACGATGAAACTATTAGGTAGTTTTTAAGTTAGGTACCTTCATCATTTATTATATTTTTTATTCTTCATAAAACGTAATTGACAATGTTTACCTACTTTTACCGCTTCACCTTTTATACACATTCAAATATCTAATTCTAAGAAAGAAAGGCTTTAATAAGAAATACATATGTGTGTTCTTAGTTATAATCTAGACGTTTATCTTCACAGATGTAGATCCTATTAGTTCGCTTCAGAATCTTTCTATCAATAGGAAAAAATGGATAACTGAATTGTATTATGTACGTTTAGACATTAATATGGCGGCACAGGCGGCTTAGGGAACGGATACCCGAATTAAGGTTAATATTATTGGGTTTCTGAACAAAATAGTATTCCAGATCTAATTTAGTTGATTTAGATAGTTTTCTTTCCTTAAACAAACCAGTTTTGTTCAAAAAGTGGAATGAAATGCAAATAATAAAGAGTAAATTTTTCAAGAAGCCAAAAAATCTAGATGCCTTAGATTTCGTGTGTTATTAATATATTTGGTAATGAGTATTAAAATAAAATTGCTAGACAGATGATGAGTGAAGTAAATAGATATCAAACCTTTGACTACAGAACGCGTACCATAGGCAACGCTTTAATTGTTCATAAAATAGGTAAACATTCTCACACAATTCTTCATCGCCTTAAAGGCAAATTGTTAGGCAAACGACGACGAGCGAAGCAAATAGCTATCATACTTTTGACCACAGAACATGTACAGTCGAACAAATTCCCGCTAGACCACCATAAAGGTGAGAATCGCTCAGCAAGACATCGTCGCTTCCAGTGCTATTTTACACGCACATTGACTCGTATACAAAACCAGTTTCTAGTGAGCTTCGACTCTATGAGCGAGCCAAGGGATTTTTTTTAAACTGGTCTACCACCGACTTGTTTGATTGTGCATAAGTAACGCTTTAATTGTTCAAAAATAAAGCTTCTCGCGGCATTCGTCACCGCCATTACAAACAAAACCTTCATAAATGAAATAAGCATACAATTTTGAAAACCATTTGTTTGCAATTATCATTAGAAATATCTTAATAGAGATACCTTAAGTAGAATTAACTGCTGTTGTTCTTTGTCACTAATAATTTAATAATATAAGGTTTGGTTTTAGACTTTGCGTTGTAAATCATGTTGCTACGTCTAGTTTCTTTATCATTTATTATATTGTTTTGAATAGTACATTATAATATGTCTTAGAATTATTAAGGGGACTGAAACAAACTAAAAACGATTTTTTCTGTTCTTACGGAATGAAAATGAGTCTTTTAGTCCTTAAATTATTTTGGCATGTCATGGCAATATTACGTACAAAAAATATTAATACAAAGTGAAAACTAAGTCGTTTTCAATTTTATAGATGAAAGGTTTTTGGGATTTTACTTTCTGCAGGAATATGACATACGTAGGCTATCGATCTAATATTTAAAAGCAACAATATCTATACTGTTGTGTTTCATTTGGTAGGTGAGAGTGCCGAAGGCCCCATTCCCTATTCCTTCTTCCTCATCTCGCTTCTCTTCCTTTTACATTTGGAGTTGTGCAATGTCCATGGACAGTGGTAATCGCTTTTCATCAGGTGATCCGTATGCTTGTTTACCTCCTATAACTTAAAAAATACTTTGTTCTCTTTCTATCTCCTACGGACTCTAACTGACTCAACTTGTAACTCCTTCAGTACTGAGTTGATAGAGACATATGACTCAGTGAGCCAACTAATGACTGTTCCATTTTCTAGGTGGTTTTTCATACAACACAAAAAAGCTGTTCTGGAATCCAGAAGTAACATAGAAGACAAAACCACGGCTACAGAACTAGAGACAAGGAAGAAAGATGAATTGGTCAGCAGTATAGATCTTGAACATGAGAAAATTGTTATCGAATAAAATATTATTGTATTTAAATTCTTAGAAAATTTGTTTTGATACAATTGTCACAATCTAATATTATAATTATAATGTTTAATTTACGTATAATAATAAATATTAAAAATATCAATAAAAGCAGTAAATATACTGCCAGTAACATTTTCGACCCTACGCTCTAAAGACCCCAGCAATGGCCTAGACTTCCCATAACGTTAGGCGCACGTGAAACCACCACAATGCTGCAGTAGAGTGTTCCGTGTATGGACCACAAGCAGAACCGCTGAAAATATCACTAACACTCGAAAGCTCATAAACAAGATACTGCTTCATACACTTACTTTATAGATACTATACTGTATATAAGTAAAAAAAGATACCGTTTCGCCTCCAAAATCTGACACTGGTCGACCGTCCAGTAGCACTGGCTTGGCCACCGCACACAATGCTCAGCGGTGCTTGGAGATCGCCACGCGCTCCATGAGGCCTGGACCAGCAGTTGTGTCCTTTCAAGAGCATCTATAGAACCCAATGTTTTCTATGATTTAGCACGGATACGAAGGATGTACATTATTGATCAGCAAGAAATTCGGATTTTTGCAACCCAATGGGCTTCAGTGGCGCTTCACTTTAGTAAAGAATATGACCAACGGCTAGGACTTACGCTGTTTACTCGTTTGATAACGATAAACAAAATTAACACACGTGAAAGATCTTATTTAAAAATTATGCTTTAATATACTAAGCAAGTTTCAAGTCAAACGCATCCAGAGTTGTTTCAAAATCTTTGTACTAAATTAAACATATTTCTGTTTACCCCTTGAAAAACAATTTCAAACAAATAATAAAAACTCTTTCACTGAAAATCTTTTGTCTCGAAAATATATAAAGAACTAATATAAAATTATTATTTTGTTTGTGGAGTAGTTATAAATAAATTTAAGTAAACGAATTGAAAGAGAGCTGATTGAATAACTAATGGTTTCGAGAAGTACGTACTCTGTTTAGATATTCATAAAAGAATATATTAAAATAAATATTAAAAAGAAACGGGTTTACTTTTGTATATTTTATTCTTAGACTACACTGCAGTTATTTTAAACAATGAAAATGAAGTGGATTAAATGAAGAGCATAATAGTTTTAAAAGATATATAATCAGACATAACGGTTACATTTTATTTTCTGACCAGTCTTGCTTAGACACTTAAGAAGAGTTCTTGTTCTTAGCGCCAGGGCGTGGCCAACTCTGGTAAAGAAGTTCATAGGCCGCCAGAAAGCTTCTTATGTACCCTAATAATTCTTCAGTTAAGACAAGAACCGACCGCATTACGTGACCCAGATTTTTAACTGTCATTTAAGTTCTAAAATCTCATACAGCTTTTACGCCTATTTTTCGTAGAGTTGATATATCCGAAACTCTATTTCCAATCATCTGCGGCAAGTCCAAAAGTTACAGGCATTGTAGCTCTGAGCATGGTCATGTTAAAGTGGCAATACGTGGTTACATAGCCCACGAAACAATGTACCATACTGATTTAAAACTTACAGGATACATACTACCTATCTCTGTTTCGAGTAACCGATTACGGCGCTGGTGCAAGCGGTTGGCGCCGCGATAGTGTAAGCGACTGCTACGCCGAAGGTCGCGGATTCGATTCCCGCTCTAGTCAAACATTTGTGTGCATGAACATGGATGTTCGTCTCGGACTAAGTGTTTCTATGTATAACATGTATGTATTTACAAAAAAAAGTATGTATGTATGTTAATCCATTGTCTAGTACTATATTACAGGCTCTGCTTAGTTTGGGACTAGATGGTGTTGTGTGAATGTGGTAAAATATTAAGTATATTATATATATTATTACATGTTCACGTATGCGTATCCGGGCAATTTGTAAAGCCGGGCCATTAGAATCATGTCGCCCACTTTTCAAGAAATTACGTGTTTTGACTTTGGCATCTATGTATATACTAGAAATTGGCATGTTTGTTAAGAAGCAGCAAAAAATATTTCCCAAAGTCAGTGAGAATTATAAATATAGTACAAGGGATCCTACAAAACTACAGACGGAGTTGTGTAGAAGCACTTTTCATCATCGAAATTGCCAAATTATGACTATTAAAGTATACAACCATATTCCTCGATCTTTCAGAGAGTTGCCAATTTGCCAGTTTAAATCCAAATTAAGACAATGGCTGATCGAAATGTGTTTTTATACGATTAAGGAATTTTTTGACTATAAAATCAATTCACATTATTATTGACAATTTAAGTAACATTCTATATTAATTTTATACCTATTATTATTATCTTATTATTATGTTTTAATTATTATTACTATTGTTTTAACATTGTATGACATTAATTATTTCCCTTATGACATTGTCTCCATATAAATTAATGATTTCGTATTATAATTGAAATAATTGTATAATCATAAGTAATTAATCATAAAATTTAGCTGTGATGCTTGTTATTTAAACTTTCGCATGCCTGAAAAGTGCGAGATGTGCAAAGAGCCTTATTATTATTATTTACCACCTAAGTAATGTAAACCACATCTCTGGCGAAATAAAATTTTCATTTTCATTAAAATTTTCATTTTCATATGTCATGAAACATGTTCACACATCCGTGAACAAGTGCTTGCATCAGTGTTATTGTGACCACCAAAGTTAACATTTCTAAAATGTACTCTACTATGTGCCACTTCAACTGCCGGCCGCTCGAGTAGAGATGAAGAAGGAGAAAAGGCTGGCTGAATAGACTACAGATTAAAGCGGCTTCTTCACCGTTTGACATCGCGTTTGGTGTTGTGAATTCCATCCACACGCGGGTAGCACTTTGTGTGATCTATATATTGTTGAATATAGGTGGTATCTGTATATCCGGGTGTTCAAGTTTTAGTAAATATCAAAACTCCTGTAATCACGTCTACGTAAATCAACCAAAACATTGGCAAATATAAGAAAATATATTCTTGAGCTTTTGGCTTAGGAACTTAATTAAGTAATTGCTACTTAAATAAACAGAAATAAAATCCTTTTGTAAAACGCGTAGACTTAAAATAAATTATTGTAAACGATTTCATTATGCTTAAAAATATTTGTATTAAAAATAGGCATTTACCACGGTCTACGTTCAGCATTTATACATGATTTGGCTGTGGTCATTTCGTTAAGTTTCCACAATGCTATTATGGATTAAAAAAACTAGTCTCTGCCAACACCAATGGGAGACAGGCGTAACGATAGATAGACAGACAAATAAGTTGACATAAAAACTTATATATTTATTTTTCCTGAAAAGGCGTTTAAGAATATGTTTGACTTTTTCTGTCTGAAAATTGCCACGTCATTCTAGACCATTGTTGTCTAGAATAACGTGGCAACATCTAAAGAAGAAAACAAGTCTTTAACAAACAAGATAGCTCAAAATAATTTATATATCATAATTTTTTATCACCAAATGCAATAAATTTACTTCTTAACACATATAATATTTCGCATAAACATACCTACTTAATATCGCTTTTGTATAACATTGACTAAGCATGCTTATACTTGAGAGACAAACCTACACCAGCTATCCTTTGGTTCTTTGCCTTGAACGTATCTACGTTAATAGATACATTGATTTTCGCCAATTACGATGACAACTATCTGCATCATTCAACTTCAATGCATATCTTCACGCTTACATAATTATCTCCACGAAACTATTGCAAATCAACAATCAAGCAGATCTGAAAACAAAAATAAACATTGTAATACTACAAACTATCTATGTTTGTAAGGAATAAAAATCCAGGCATTGCGCAAGTTCGCTATCTCAAGACAAACACAAGACAATTGATTACAGTATTTGTACAATATTATCGTCACATCACAGCAGTGGCAAACTAAATAACGTACGCAAATATTCACTAATTAATATTTGTTTGCCTTTGATAATTCACTCCATACACAGGACGTTAGATTTTTCCTATCTTCGTATAGTGTTCGGAATATGCTTGAATATGCTGTTGTTCGGTTCCTCGAAATTGTATTTTTTGTGAATCAGGATGAATTATCTTCGTTCATTTTGAGCTCTTACTACGCAATTTTATGTCTCAAAATATTTTTGCCCAATGATACACCCTGCTTTAATAGTAATCAACTCTGTTTGTATGCTCAAAAGTGGACAAAGTGTTCATGACCTTTAGTCCCAGTAAGGCGCTCCTAATAGGCTCATTATAATTGTCCATTCTAATGACTGTTCTTGGCAATTTCAAACTCTCCTTTACTTTGATATGTTATATTGTAGGTCTAACAAGAATAAAGTATAAGATATTGAATCAAGTAGTAACAATAAAACATCCTTTGAAACGCTTCTCGGTACTAACTTATCACTGAGACGGTAAATAATAGAAATGAAGCTAAATAATATTTATACGAACCAGCCATCTGTTAAATAATCATCAGCTTTATTGTAATAATACAAGAAACGGTTACAATTTTACAGATCAATCCTAAAGTGACGTGTCAAATATAAATGTAAACATATTAAATTTAATAAAAATAAGCTTTGAATGAATCAAGATACAGTTAGTGCGGCAGATAATTTCACTGTGTGAACACACAAGATGGCGGAAGCTGAAAAGAAATTAAAGCAAGAAGAAAAACCATTAAAAGAAGAAATTATTAATAATGAAGAAAATGAAAGTTTTGTAGCCAAATTATGTCGTTTAAAATCAAATATCACAGTAGAACCGATCTTTGCTGGTCTTGTAATACCTTCTATGTTAGCAAGATTGGCAGTACAAAACCTAAATTTGGATAAAACATGCCGTGTGAAATTGGACTTTAATGACTCTATATGTGATGCTCTTATCGAGAGGAGAGGGAATTTGACATCTTACGAAGGCGATGTACAGAAAATAATTGCAAACATAGAATCATGGAAGAGCATTATACAAACTTCAATACCTACATTGCTAGTTATTTTCATGGGAGCATGGAGTGACAGAACAGGCAACAGAAAAGTGTGTATATTGCTACCCATCTTTGGCGAGTTCATGGTTTGCATCAGCAATTTGCTCAGCACTTATTTCTTCAACGATATTGGAGTTGAAGTGACAATGTTTCTTGAAGCGTTCTTTCCAGCTATCACTGGCGGTTGGGTTTTGGTTTACTTGGGTGTCTTCAGCTACATCAGCGACATTACTGACGAAAAATCTAGAACTTTCCGTGTCGGATTAGTGAATCTTTGCTTGACAGCTGGCATACCCATCGGTACCGCATTGAGTGGAATCTTGTTACGGCTATGGGGCTACTACGGTATCTTTGCGTTATCAGGAGCAATTTATATGTTGACGTTTTGCTACGGGTTCTTCTACTTGGAAAGTAATACCAAGCCGAACAAAGGAAATGAAGAGGTAAATATATTGTTGAGTTTTACTATGCACACATGCTTTTATTTTAATTATAGAGTATTTTGACGTTAGAATCAGAAGTAGCTCAGTACAAAAGCTGCTATCCTGCCAACAGGGAGATAATAGTGGAAAAATTTACACATTAGACCACTTTTCTAAAACCAAATTTTACTTGTATTCTCGGGAAGTAGGCAGAGGCAACGGATTACGAATTGCTATAATTTTAGCTCCAATACTACATTTAACCTTAACTGGCATGACGTCATGCTTTTCCATAAGCCCTGTTATTACTTGCTTTTTGTATTTATTATACGTTTTAGATGTGTGACTGCGAGTCTCTCTTGTACCCCGTTGTCCACTCCTTAGTCTGCGGATAGTTTCTCATGGGCGATACAATAAGGAGAGAGCTTATAATTTTGAAAGCGTACACACACTGTTAAATTGCTATTGACACGTTCCAAATCTCCGTTGGCAATTTGTTTTCTTTCACAGCACCCCTTTTAACCCTATTTCCAAAATCTAAAATCACGACGTGATATAATAAACTGAAACCTCCATGCCAACGAAAGACATTAAGAATTTTAATTCTCCTTTTACCCAAGCTGGCATGGAATTGAAAAAATGCGAGGGTATCATTTGTTTCTCCGACGGCGCATATTGTAGACTTAATTGAGGAGAATGGGTTCCCGGGGCACTATTGGAAGATGGACCGACAACCTGTTGAAGCTTGATGTGATCTTTAGGCTAATGCCCGTTCTTGTTATATGAGGCTGTTCGGAATAGTAGGCAAGGTTAATTGTTTAGTTAGCTGTTTTGATAGTCAGCGTTTGTTTTAAATGAATTTGATATTTAGATAAAGTTGATTTATTTAGGTTAAAACCTAACTGAGAGCTTCTCTGCAAAATTACTGATTATCTTCTATGACGTAAAGTATCCGTGAAAATTTCTTTAAAAGTTATGATAACTCGGTTGTTTGAAATGTTTTTTCGAAGGTGATTTTGTTTGTTGACTGAATTGTATATTCAATCAAGCGCTTGACGTCATATTTTTTGTATTATTTCAATGATTTCTACCGATAAGAAACTGTACAACACTATCTGACGTATCCAGAGTAGTCTGTCACTTAATATTCTATGAGACATTCAAGGACAGTTTGCTTACATTCGCTTTTAAACAAGAAATGCATTTTGACAGTTTACGACAAAATCAAATAATGCCTAGCTGTTTCAATCATCATCGCCTAGCTGTTTGACAGTTTATTTGACACACACTGCAGGGCGTTGCGCTCTTCGCTTGTCGTCACTCACGTTGGACAGTTGGTTTCGTAAGACCCGACTAAAGCTATAGATATAATAATGTATGAGTTGACGTCGCCCAAAGGATCTCTTCTTCTCTTTCAAGAACTTCAAATAAACATACAAATATCATTAATTGTTTTAATGATGTTTTACTTATTGATTATGTAATCTTAAATTTAAAAAGTATAAACTTGAAATACATAGAATACATTCACCACCCCATATTATCCCATGGGTGTCGCAAGAGCCGACAGAGGGAGCATATTATGCAGAGAACAACACTGTAAGAGAAGGAAAACTTGATACAAACCCTATACCAACCCGTTTGGCCAGCGTGGTATAGTAGGCCAATTCCTCCTTTCAAAGGAGAGGCCTAGTCCAGCAGTGGACTGTTAAAGGCTGATGATGAGGCTGCGAGTTATTGGAATACTTCTTGAACAATTTTTTTTAGTTTTCTAAGCATCATCATCATACTGAAGTAGCTTTGTATACAAAAGCACACATGCATATAGCTAGATATATCATAAATTTCTTGAACCATGACTTCATATGTTTGAATAATAAATTCGATCTATTGTATATTTCTAGGTAAAATCATTTTCCCTAATATTCTAGTTATATTTTTCAGAAAAAACCAGTAACATGCTCAGATATTGTGACACTGGTGAAAGAAACGGGCGAGGTGGCATTCAAAAAACGAGAGTCCAACTACAGAAAGAAAATAATCTTGACTCTTTTTGTCGTTGCTATCATATATGGACCAGACCATGGTAAGTTTTGACATTTGGGTAAATAAAAACTTATAATATTCACACTTGAGGATGCGCGTAGCTACGCCCTGACATTTATTTTAATATAACCGTTTGTGCCCGATTCCATTGGAATTTTGGAAAATCATTAGCACTGCCTGCAGGTATGGTCCCAGCTGCAAGATGATACCTAACTTGACTGCGTAATCTATCTCTTTTAACTTTACTTTTACTAAAATCTTCAGATATTTGATTATGTCACAAATCTATAAAGTATAAAATGATGGTACAGATAAAAGGGCGGCCAAAGATAAATCATTTTGAAGCTTGTGAATTTGCTGCGTCACTCTAAAACACGTTCAACTGCCACTATTTTAATTAAATGCTTGGATATCGTGCGTAGCTTTGAATTAATAATCAATTTTAATATGTAGGTATGTGCTGTTTCGATTTCCAGGTGAAAGGATCATAACATACATGTACGTGAGATACAAACTCAAATGGGACGCGCTGAAGTACAGCTTGTATTCTACTTACAGCATCATCACACATTCACTGGGTAAGTATATAAAACACTAGCTATTTCTTCAACCCAATTCAGACTTTGAAGGTGACATTTTGAAATACGCTACTATATATCTACAGTTACTTTTAGGTAAAAGGACACGTTTGGCATCTTGTGCTTCTTACAAAAAAGCTACAAGCGATTTAGGTATAAAACATTTCAACAAATATTCATACAAAACTGCCTACTCAAACTCTCTCCTTGATTAAATTTTTACTCGGCAGCAATATGGAGAGTTCAAATATACGGCGCGCACCACTGACCTTTCGCAGTGCCTACTAAATGATCTATTGCTACACCTTGAAGGAAAATTTCGGTCTCTATAATGTCATCTAAGACCTCTTAAGTCCATTTGAGTCTAGACTAAGTTGGGTAGGCCTTTGGTATGGGGCGTAACGTGTGTCGATACCCTTGCGCCATCTCATCTTCCTAGCACAGCAGATTGTGCGGGCGCTGCTGCTGCCACAGCGGAGTCTCTAAAACGGCGCAAATACGTAAATCTCGTAGGGGATTATGTGTTTGAGCCGTTTGGAGTCGAAACGGTCACTTGTAAGTGATAGATCTCTCTATAGAGAGCTTGCGAAGAGATTTTTCGATGCCTCGCGTGACAAAAAGGCTGGTATGTATCTAGCACAAAAAAAATTGCTTTGCCATACAGCGTGGAAATGCTGCCAGTCTTCTGGGCACGTTCCCAATGGACGGTGATGTGGAGGACTTTCACGACGCCCTTTGAATACATATTTTATTTTATACTTGTATTGTATTTTAATTTAATTTTAGTAGTAGTATTTAAGTAGTTAAACCTAATTGGTTTATTCTAAAATTAATTTAATTTTGACTGCCTCGTTGGTCTCGCGGCATAAATGTGCGCGTGGGATCTGGAGGTCTCGGGTTTGATTCCCGGGTCGGGCAAAGTGTTACTGCGTTTTTCCGTTAGGAAATTCCCAGTAGCAGCACGGAGTCTGGTAATGTGCCCGGTACGGCAATAGGCTTGCCCCCTATTACGTGGGACCTAAAAATTCATGGGGAAATGTGGGTGTAATATTACACCTCTGCCTAAACCTTCGGGGATACAGGCGTGAGTCTAAAAAAAAATTAATTTTGTTATATTTAATAAACACTTACCATTACGTCTAGACTGTTGTGCTTAGATATTTTTGACAATCTTTTTATAGGCAGTAGAGCCATGCTTATATTAGCATACACTCTCACAAAATATCGACATATTGTCGCGTTTCTTGCGGTGAGTGAGAGTGCCGCAAACTCGTTCTCCTAATCTTTCCCCCTCATTCCAGTCCGTCTCCTATTCCTTTTCCTAACTGAAATGGCGGCGACGCACTTGTGACTCCACTTGTGTCGTTTGTGTCCATGGGCGGCGGTAATTGCTTATCATAAGCCGATCAACCTGCTCGTTTGTTGCCTTACATGAAATAAAAAAGTTGTGAACGGAGAGACGTTCCATCGAATAGCCCTTTTAGCGTTGCCGTGACCTTTGCCCCGTTTGCCAGGCGTAGATACGCCAGTGCTTTGATGAACCTCGGTTTTACTTCACCATCAAAGAAAGCTCCTTTCGACGAATTGCTTTGACTTGTCAAGGTATAAACAACACAATATAATCCCTTGTATACATAGAATCCTATTACGTCACTCGATTGCCTCATACGTGTTGTACATAAACTAAGCCTTGTTATAAGTTATTCTCTAGATATTAACATAATGCGTGTGTATCTAAGTATTAACATATTCAAGTTAGTAACAGTTCAAGGTGGTTGAACATATAATTCATATATTAAAAACATGGTAGCGTATTAAATACATATATAGGTATAAGGTACAGTTATTTAAAATTATATTAAAGACTGCCTCCGTGGTCCAGTGGATAGCGTATGCGACTGCTGATTGGAGGTCTCAGTTTCGATTCCCGGGTCAGGCAAAGTGTTACTGGGTTTTTCCAAATTCTCAGTAGCAGCATGGAGTCTCGTGATGTGCCCGGTAACGGCAATAGGCTCGCCCCCTATTACGTGGGACCTAAAATTTCATGGCAAAATGTGGGTGTAATGGTACACCTCTGCCTACCCCTTCGCGCAAACAGGCGTGAGACTATAAAAATATATATATTAAGGATTATAATATAGCGATTGCCTTAGTGGAAAAACTAATAGACTGTTACTCAGAGCCACCAGCCATAGTTAATACTAGAGGACGCCGGCAGCTACGCCTGCATTTTACCCGTTTTGGCCGAACCCGTGGGAATTTCGGGAAAGCCCTTCTTAGTGCACCCTTAAGGTCCCCAAGGAACATACATGGCAAATTTCAGCTTACTGCGCCCAATACTTTCGGCTGTAGCGTGTCTGTCAGTCAGTCAGTAACGCAAGGATTTTATATATTAAGATGGTCAGCCAGCGTGGTGAATTTCGGCCTAACCCTCCGAGAAGAGCTCGGCAGTGGGTCTGTTTATATACAGTGCTCATCATCAGCCTTTAGCAGTCCACTGCTGGACTAGGCCTCTACTTTGAAAAGAGGAATTGGCCTACTATACCACGCTGGCCAAACGGGTTGGTATAGGGTTTGTATCAAGTTTTCCTTCTCTTACAGTGCTGTCCCTGCATTATATGTTCCCTCTGTCGGCTCGACACCTATGGGATGATATGGGGTGGTGACATTCCGTATTCTTAATCCGTCACCACACGGACTATATACAGGGCTGAGATGATGATATAAAATATTATGCTAAAAATGTAGTTTGTAGGTTTTTTCTAAAAACTACAAGGGCTACAAGGGCACTAGTTATTAATTTTGTGTCACGGAAGACATTCAACTAATGGACACAAAGAACGCCCAGACTGGCCCAAAAATAAGATGGATGAAACAGTGATGTTCTGTATGAGGACCAAATCTACAACACTCAGTGCAATTATAGTTTATAATAATATTAATAGGTCTTATGAGAATATCAGTGTTGCAGTTCCACTGCGACAAGAGCTGACACAGGTTCCTTATTTGGTCTCCACGACTCGACTATTTGTATGATATTGTTATATTCTTAACTTTATTGTTTTGCAGATACAAATAAAAAATGTTTCTTTCTTTCTTTTAATTTGATGAGGCGACCAGTCTGTGTTCTTTTGAAATAGTAGATGAAAGAGATCTGTCAAATATTCCCAGCGTCAACGTATTTGCAAAAAGCTGCAGTTCTAATTAACAAAATTATGCTTATTTGCATGGTCATCAAAACTACAATTTTAATAACATTGTCCATCTGTGACTACAATTATGTACAAAAAGTAATGTTTAAATTTTTAAGACCAAAGACTGATGCTCATGCATTTTCCTACGCACCTGTGTTATTGGTTTAAAAATTATGGCATAGAAACAAAAATAAAATAGAATTAATGAAATGTTTTAACTAACTTGATAACTGAAAATTACTTTCACCCTGTAACCATGGCTGATGTCACTTTAATGAAACATCGACTAACTACTGAATACAATATTCAATCCATAGATAGATCTGTAGATTTTAGATTCGTTTTTGACATAAGCTCCATACAAAATATGTCAAGCACGAATCTCGAATCTCAAAATCCATGTATAGATCGAATATTGAAAATGGCCGTATGTCAACGTTTAGGTAAGCGAAGGTAAATTGCTAACCCCTTATTTGAAGACTGGGCCGAATGCATAAAATTGATTCCTTCATCTTATTTATGACCATTGTTTATGTATGCATAAGGAGCTATATACGGGTGTATCTAAAGACAATATACAAAATCTGTACAAACACATATCTACCTAGTATTTGGTTCATTTGATGACTCCACATAATACCGAAAAATCCTCCACTATAGATAACACACTTACTGTTCAAGTATTTGCATAATATTTAGGTGAACGACTTTCGGTTAAGCCGTAACTACCGGGTTTATTGCGAACAAATATAGGCTCCGTTATGTTTATAAAAAGGGTATATAGATTTCACCCTGTTTACACAAAGCCTGTTCAATCATACAGCTGCCTAGGCCAAAATATTTTAATCGTTAATCACTACCATCCGATCTAAGAGACTTGTATTTTGCTTCGAACCAAAACAGTGCAGAAATGTTATCATTGATGCACTGTTTCACATTACTGCGCTGTTTTTTATTATTTATTAAGACCTAAACTTACCACAGAGGTTTCATGTGTCCAAGTTTAATATAAAATGTATGGATTAAATAAAAAAGTACTCACTGGCTAAAAATAAAAATAAATGAAATTTTTGATGTTTCACCAGTAACGGCAGGTAGATTGGTCGTTGTAAGAAAAGTAGATTACGCACCTCGCTAAAGTGCGTTACTGCACTCCTATTAATTTGGTGTCCTCGCGTGCACTAGAGCACCAACACATACATTCTAAAAAGCTATGGATCAATTTTGTGTCCCGTGTGCAGCATAGGAAAAGATATAAGTGGTGGATTGTATATCCACCTCTTGACTTAAGAGCTCAGAGATATTATGTTTCAAAAGATAATCAAGTTGAGCTCAAAAGTAAACAAACTATTTACCTTTTCTTTACATTCTATCTACTTTTTTCAGGAGCACTATTCTCCATCAGTGTGTTCAGCAAACGCTGGGGCTTCCATGACTCGATGCTGTGTCTCATATCCATCGTCAGTAAGCTCGCCGGCTCCATCCTTATATCTTTCGTCACGACGGACTTCCATATGTTCATGGGCAAGTACAATTTATTTTAAGTTTTTAGAGTGTCGTATAGTGTGCCTCAACATCATTTCAGTTAAATGCCATCCACTGTTGATCATGCCATATAATTGTATATGGACATACACAATTATATGGCTCAATATTGTCAGTGTAAAAGTGGTGCTAAATATGTGTCAATATTGGCCATTTTATTTGCAGTTAGCAGTAGCCAACAATTCATACTTATTTACGTTACTTTTCAATACAATCTATTATACGGAATAATTCTAAGCTGTTTTGAATTTGAAGTTATACAGGCATGCATTTCAAACACAAGTTTTAATAGGTAAATCATTAAATTTAATAACGCTATTCTTTAACCACGGACATATTAAATACTGCCTCCGTGGTCCAGTGGATAGCGTATGCGACTGCTGATCGAAGGTCCCGGGTTCGATTCCCGGGTCGGGCAAAAGTGTTACTGGGTTTTTCCCTAAAAATTCATGACTTAAAAATTCATGGCGAAATGTGGGTGTAATATCTATTACGCCTCTGCCTACCCATTCAAGGATACAGGCGTGGGTCTATAAAAAAATAAAAATAAAATAATTTTTAGCCAATTATAAACAGAGTTGTCCAACTAAAACGTTTTTTCTCTGATTACAGTGCCATTGGTGGAAATTTTGAACGCGACGACGTTTACATCGTTGAGATCGATGGCGTCGAAGCTGGTGCCTAGCGAGGAAATGGGTAAGAATCATCAAAAATATATACATTCATCGAATTTAAACTTTTAACGATTTGTATACATCATATAATTTTATTAAAATGGATCTTACTCGGGTAAAAAAGAGCTATTTATACCTGACATTAATACACATGGCGAGTAAGACCCGTTTAAATAAAAATGTATGAAGAACATACATTGCTGTATTTCTATCTATCTACGTTCTACGTACGACCCGGTATGTGAATATTAATACAGGCACGAATCGCGACGATAGTACATACTCGTTTTCGACTAGGGGGCTTCACAGAGCGAGCAGCCTGGCGAAGCATTTGCCGCGCGAGGCTGCTCGTTCTGTGTGGTTACGCCTATTTTTTATTTTTAGAATCATTAATTAGAAATATCTTTATTCCATATTCAAATCAATTACAATTCATCCTACAACATTGGCACATCTCCCTACTTTGCAATAACAACTATGACTCTATGTATCACCGGTAAATTTATTCACAGGTAAAATCAACTCGCTGTTCAGTCTAGTCGAGACGCTGGCTGCTCTGGTGTTTGACCCATCGTACTCGGCACTGTACTCCCACACCATCACAGTGTTCAGTGGCGCCGTCTACATCTTCAGCAGCTTCATGACACTACCACCCATTATTATATTGATGTGAGTTTATTTGATACTTGTTATTGCCTACAACTTTACAAAGAGCAACTGCAAAAATATTGGTAGTTGCATTTATCTTCAGCAGCTTCATGATAGTACCACTCATCATTATTTTGATGTAAGTTTATGTAATAGTAGCTGCTTACAACAGAACTGTACAAAGAGCACCTGCCAAAATATTGGTAGTTGCATTTATCTTCAGCAGCTTCATGACAGTACCACCCATCATTATATTGATGTAAGTTTCTTTGATACTAGCTATTGATTTCAACTGTTTAAAGAGTATCTACCAAAATGTTGATAGTTCTCTTTCGTGGACTGAGCTAATCCCCATTCGGCTTGGACTGCCTCAATCAAACTTTTAACACATGGTTACCAATGGGAGCCAAATTTATAAAACCCGTCCTTAGTAACCATAGATGGAACCCACTGTTTCTTGATTCAAAAGTAGTCTTCGAAATTTTGCGGACGCGTGTAGATTCAGATAATTAAGAGGTATTTTAACTATGGTAGTAAGGGCGATTACATAAGCTTTTATGAAAGGTCTTTTGTGAAATGCTGTAGCCTCTTTAATAATAGTTATTTACCTAAGTTTCTAATTTCAAATTACTATTTATTAAGCCACTTGACTTAGGTTTTTGCTCAAAGGTTAAATGAAATACCAATATGACGTAAGAATGAACTGAACAATAATTTGCAGAGTTTTTTCACATTCACGTCTGTGGTTTTAAAGTAAAGATGATCTCGCACTTGTTATGTTTGACTGCACTTTAACAACTTAGCCTGTAAGTGACAGTTAAATGTTTTGTCCCTGTATATTCCCTGTACATAAATTTCTACCCAAATCAAAATAAGTAAACGTAATTTTAGTTTAATATTGTGCTGTTTTGATTCCATAGTATTCATTGTATTACCTGGTAAAAAAATCTAGATGATTGGTTTCCCATAAGTTAAAACTAATTAGGTGACTCTAACAGTACAAAGAAAACATCAAAATCGAATATTTTATTTACCATATTATTCGCGATGCACACCGAATTGTACAAATAATGAGATAAGACAGTAAAACACAGCATCGTCCTGTTTGTAAAATAAAGTGTGTGGCCGTCTTAATACTATGTTGATTATAAAAACAAAGTTCTTAGAAACGTATATTGGGAGTTACCAAGTACATCAAAATATGATTTTCCGTGACCACAACTTTTTATTTAAACGGTTTTTAACACGTTTGCTATATAAAGAGTATAGTAAACATAGTTTCTGTGTGTCGGGAATCCCTCAATGTCATTACATATAATGTTTATGTAATAATGCTTGCATAAGAACCAACAACACACAACCAATATGACTATTCTGAGATAGGCAATCGGAGTGACTTGTAAGCATAAAATTAGCTATGAATTTTTACGTATTGTTCAAAGTTGGTACTATTCTAGACAAACTAAGAAAGTCCCATGCGATGGTATAATATATTAAACTAAGGAAAGAACCTCCCTAAGCTCTAGTGGAAGAAAACCGTAATGGTGCTGATAGACTTTTTTTTATTATTTATTTTGGATCTCCAACAAAGAATATACACAAACACAAACATATTATACAACCAAGAGTTTTGAACAGTGCACTCCTTCAGTTATAGGAGACCACAGCATGCACTATAACATAAAAGCTAACCTAATTCAAATACAGTTAATGAGCAACATATTACAATAAAAAAGAAAAACTTACAAAAGCTTATAATATAAAACTTAACCGTGCAAATTTTAATGAACAACTTAATGATAATACATACATACATACATAGACTCACGCCTGTTTCCCGGAGGGGTAGGCAGAGACTACGGAACGCCATTTGCAACAATCCAGATATATCTCTCTTGCTTCATTCACTCCCATCAGATTCCTCATGCATGCTCTTCTGTTCATTTAATGATAATAAATAAGAATAAATCAAACGGGACACAAAACAATATAAAACATTAAAAATATTTTTCCAGTAGCCTCTTATATTTTGGTAATGATTCAGTAATATCAATATCATGAGCCTTTGATATAGTATTGTACAGTCTACAAATCCTTGGCAAAGCAGCGTAATGACCCAGGATAGTTTTAGAGAGCGGAATATCAAATAAGTTATAATTTGACTTTCTTGGGATACGAATAGGCGTTTTTATATTTAAGGCACTCAACAACTCACTACAGTCTGTGGCACCACTGAGTATCTTATGTAGGAATATGGAATCTAGTTTCATTCTGCGGCTTGCCAAAGTCTTTAATTTGTAATGCGTCAACCGTGCTGTGTAACTCGGCATCTGTTTTGCTAGTTGGTCGCCGTAGCTTAGGTGATAAAGGAAGAGCCTTTGCACACTCTCCAAACGTTTTGTGTATACGTCGTAATGAGGATTCCATACGACTGAGCCATACTCTAAGATGGGACGTACGAGTGAGTTAAATAATTTTACTTAATGGTTGATTTTTTGAAACCTTTGCAGTTACGTAAGACAAACTCGAGTACCTTAAAAGCCCTGGCAACTGTATTTAAAATGTGAACATCATATTTTAGTGTACTGTCTAGTTGGACTCCTAAATCTCGAATAGCGATAACCTTGTTTAAATGGACGTCATCTATTTTATAGGTATTATCACGTATATGTTTATTACGACTGAATTGAATATGATGACATTTACTTGTGTTTAACTGCATTTTATTTTCTTTACACCAGTTTGATAGTCGGCTGATGTCATCCTGTAACATTTTAACATCTACATCGGTCTTGATTGGTTTCATGATCTTTAAGACGTCCGCAAATAAAAAAAATCTTGAGTGTTGAAAGCAATTAACTATGTCATTAATAAAAACGTTGAAGAGGATTGGACCTAGATGAGATCCCTGAGGAATTCCAGAGGTGGCCTTGTAACTAGAAGAAGAGTACCCATTTATTACTACTTTAGAAGTTCTGTCTTTTAAGTAAGAATTGAACCACCTAATCAATAGTCCATCGATACCTAACCGTGCAAGCTTTTCTGTGAGGAGGTTGTGGTCCACTTTATCGAACGCCTTGCTAAAATCTGTGTAGATTGCGTCAACTGGAATACGTTTATCCAGACACTCGGATACGGCAGATGTGAAGCATAGTAGGTTAGTGTTAGTGGATCGCGATTTTATGAAACCATGCTGATGTTCGGTAAAATGTTCGGTAAAACTTGAGTATTCACTTATAATGAGCATTTTTGCGAGTATTACTCGACAGAAAAGCAAATTATTGCATTTTATCTAGGGCTCTGGCAATGATTCTAGCGTGCAATCTTTATGAAATGACAGTATTTGTTTTTAGCAATCTAGAAAAATCTAGAAAGGTCATGAAAATGTTCGTAGCAATGTATGGCTCTATTCTTGGCTCTGTTCATTGTTCAGTATGACAACATTAAAAAAGGGCGAATGCTTGTTGTTCTGCTACAAGTGCTAATCTTCTGCTATATGCTCAAGTAAATCAGCGCCATTAAATAAACAGAATCAACGTAGAAACGCGTAAGCTGTCTGCTTAAAACTGTTACTTCATTATTTTTTATTACACGAAAATTACAATTGCTTGTTTTTGCTTGCAGGTGGTTCTTGATTCAGCACAGAAGGGAGACTAGAGAAAGGAGAAAACGAGAGTCGAAAGACATTACTGTGTATGAAGTCCCTGAAAAGAGCTAACAAATATATTTTTAATCAATTCTTTGTCTTTATTCTGAGTTCTTGGTTACACCTACCACCTAGCAAGTATGGCGAAGAGATTGTCTGTGCTAGCTCGGAATTTAAAATGCAACTATTAGAAGAAAATGAAATTGTGTAATTTTTCTTTAAAGAGAATCCCTGTGTCGTAGGGGACTTTACAAACATGCAACCAACGGACACAATGAACACCCAGACTAAACAACAATTTATGGATCACACAAAGTGTTGTCTCGTGTGGGAATCGAACCCACAACACTTGACGCAGTGTCAAGCGGCAAGTCGACCGCTTAAACCACCTGTGAGCCTGTGTGCTTATGCGAACCGTACATAACTAGGCCTATAAGACATGAGCGCTGGGAAGCAGTGGCCTTAATTTGTGAACTTTGAATGGTCCAAAAAGAGACTGCTGAGCGGGATCGGGACAGAGCTGATCTTGATTGCCCATTCATTCCTAAATTTTAACTAGATATTGTAAAAACAAGATATCACAAGACTAACAAAGAATTGCTATAGTCTAGTGAATTTTAAAACTGTTTATGAAAAGTTATATTAAAACCATTTTATCGATAAATTTTCGTACAGTTTACCCGCGCAAAAATTAAACATAATAAGTTCTGGCATACCACCTTTTATTGTTAGGCCACTCAAAGTATTGCTCCATATGTCCTCATTATTATTATCTAAGGCGTTCAAGTTGGAATCTGTAAATCTACGCCAGTTATGAAGAAAATATCAAAACACATTCGTTGTAAAAGGGTAAACAGATCTCGTCACCAAATATACCGTATTAAATTACATAATATGTAATAACCTACTCGAAGAATATATTTTATCTCTAAGCCAAATCCATATCTTATTGGGTAGGTTACCAAGAATTCATTACCTATTCTTGCTAAAGCAATAATATGTACCTACATATGTAGATACTTCAGAATACCATATTTTCATAGTTCAGAACCTTATAATAATATAGTCAACCCCATTTAACTGTGTATCGGTTTTAATCGATGTGATAAAATATTCTGCGTGAATATGACCACGTTTTACCCTCAAATTTAAAGTTACTATTAGTTAGTTAGTATAAGATTTTTTTGTGATAAGAGGTAAACTTCGACCGTCGAGAAATTCTTTTGTTGCAAGTTCTGAACTGTGTCCGTGTGGCGAATGATTAAGAAACAAAGTGTCATTTGCCCAATTTATTCTGAGACTGAGATTAAGAGACAGAAAACTTGACATCAATATCTATACCAAGTCGTCTGGCCAGCATGATATCGAATGCTAAATTGTCATATTGACTCATAATATTGAAGTGACTCAAATTGGGAGAGACCTATCACCAGCACAGTTCTTCACAAATATTTTAGGAAAAATATCCTTTACCCCCAGGCTAGAAACAACTATTTGGTAATCACACAAAGTGAAAACACAAGCTGAAACCACCCAAATACAAATAAGTTTATCGACGTTACTCCTTAAATTGAATAGTTTAGGTGGTAACGGACTGAGCACAGTGTACTTGAATAAAGTGTACTGAAGCACAGAAATCTTATACTATCATCGTCATTATCCTAGAACTGGTTTTGTGAAATAATTACAATCTGACGATCACTATCATCATCATCAAGTTTTGCAGTCCACTGCTGAATATAGGTCTCTCCAACGCCACCCAGGTCTTCAAGTCACCAATTTGCGTAAATCGTTACTGCACCTAGCCGGAGGGCGCCCTACGCTGCGTTTGCCAAGACGCAGGCCCCACACCAGAATACGTTTATTGTCTTCTTCTTAGTTCTCTGTCGACTCGCTTCATTTCGGTGCTTCTGGTCTTTTTCGACAGCAATGAAATAAAATGAAAATGACCCAAAAGCTGGTTTCAACGAACCTATGAATATTTTTCGATCTATTAAATTATCTTTCTAGAATATTCTCTTTGTTGCTATCGGTTTCGCATTTTGTTGTCGAGACATTATAAAAATGAAATATTGCATAAAAAGTAACCTACTTAAATAAGTGATGATACCGATAGTACATCCGATTATGATAAAACATTTTTCAGGTTTATCAACATCATTATCTCATGAATAATATAAGGCGTATAAAGATAAGGTCAATGTACAAATGGTAAGAAACATATTAATAATATTGTCGTTTTATACATTACTTGTAACGAATTTTTCTATAGTTATGTAGTTGTTACTATACGAAAAGGTAGAAGAGTGTAATCTTGCTTAAGGATATGTTATACTAACGTGGTACCAGTGACTCCGCCATTCACGTTGGGTCTTTAGAAAAATACAGCAGTGGTTAGTAGAAGTGAGAAGTTTCAACGACTCTAGGGCAGTCTCACCATCCCCGTTCATCATCATCAGCCTTTAACAGTCCACTGCTGGACGAGGCCTCTCCTTTGAAAGAAGGAATTGGCCTACTATACCGCCAAACGCGTTGGTATAGGGTTTGTATCAAGTTTTCCTTCTCTTACAGTGCTGTTCCATGCATAATATGCTCCCTCTGTCGGCTCTTACGACACCCATGGGATGATATGGGGTGGTGACAATCCGTATTCTTAATGCGTCACCACTCGGACACCATCCCCCTTCAGCGAGCCACAAATGCCGGATAAGGGACTCTGCATTCAAATTAAAATTGATTTATTCATATAGGTTACACGTCAATTTTTGCCTACAGGTTCCCAAAAAGGAATATAGGCTTACTTGTGCAAACTGAAGACCTTTAGTTGGCCATAGTAAAATTAGGTTAGTATGTGCAGTATGTGCACGTGTACAGTAATTTTAGGCCTATAATATCCCATTATATCGGCTAAGATGGTAGAAGATGGTAGGTGAAGAAAATATGGCATAAATAAAAGAAAGTTTGTCACCAGAGCGCTAAGTAATTTCTTAGTTTTCACTAATAGATCTCTCTTATTCGATCAAATAGCGTAATAAAATTAGTTTTAATTTGCGTAAATTGGCATGTCATAATTATGACGCAGCATATCAGGAACAATTATCACTTTGTGAACAGTGAAGACAAACTTCGTTGCGTCGCGTCGTGAGGAAACCCTCATGCCTGAGAGTTCTCCAAAATGTCTCGTCAAACAACCAAATTCTGCCAACCCGCTCTTGGACAGCGAGAATGGACTATTATGGCCATATCTGACTCATAGTGAGAAAAGGTTTGTTAATACATATTTCAACATTTTTGTTTGAAATTGCAACCGTCGTACTACACCATAATACTGTATCGATCTGTATTTACATGTCATACTTAGATGATAATATTATAAACTACTGATTCAGTAACAGGGAACAAAAAAAGTTCTTCAACTGATTAACTAACAGGGAACAGAAAAAGAGCAAAAAATACGTTGCTAAAATGTTGTGATTTTCTTGAGAGTGTTTTCAAAATCAAACAAAATTACAACACAAGGGCAATCTAATGCTTTGTGCATTATTCGACATGACATATGCCTTCCGAAGAAGTTAATACCGCACTAATAATAGACAACTACAACGTATGAAGTCAAATAGCCAGTTCCACTGCTAAAGTAGGTAATTGGTCGAAATAATAGTCCATGAATGGGCACTCGCTGCTACGAGATCGACTCAGTACTTGTGTATCCAATGTGAGGTGAAAACATAGTGTCGATTCTGCTGAGAAAGTTTTAACAAGGTCAGTATATTTGCAAATAATTTATCCTTTATTATAGGTAAAAAGAAACATATTGCAATATGCGTGCTATAATTGCCCTTATCATAAAATTGTGAGATATTTTTATCCAGTGACGAGAAAATCGTGATTATAATATTTCCCACCCGTTAACCAATTATAGTTTCCTTTTATTTTGAGGTCGAAACAAAAAGAAACTGTATCTCTGGACTCTCTGGGTAAAAATTAAATTACTTTTGAGAGTTTGGTATCACTTTGATTTGAATTAGCTTTAGAAATAATTGTACAACACAGTTCAACGTTCCACGGAGTAGTGACAAGCAAATCATACTAGAGAACAAAAGAAAACTAAATTGGAAGGCACGAAATTTCAATTTAAATTATCCACAGATAACATATTACTACAGATAACATATTACTTTAACACTCTGTTCTATAAAACGTGATAAAAATTTATAAAACATGATATTTTTTCATGATTGAATTGCATAACCTGATCAGATTTTTTGGCGGTTGCTGCTCAGTTGATATTTTCAAGGCAAGTGTTTACAATTAGATCTAGTAATAAACTGATCAGCTCGTCGCAAAATAAGCTTTAATTATTATAAGTTGCTTAAAACTTGTTTTCAAAGGGTAAATAATACATCGATCACGATCACAATTATGACGATCGTTAGACCTGTTTCAGTGTGTAAAAATTATACAGACAGTCGAATCTGTTTTATAGTCAGATCGGCAAGGATCGATGAAGTGATTCACCAATAGAGTATTAAAACCAAAATTCTGGTGCATAAACGTGTGCTCCAATCATTTTGATGGTGCCTAGCAACCTACTGAGTCATACATTCAGTTTCTTATTACGTATGGAAGGTCTTACCGATTATTTTGTATGTTTGTCTGTTTATTTTTCTTGTGAGTGTGTGGCCAACTCTAGTGTCGGAGTTTTGTTTTGTTAGACCGCCCGAAGGCCTCCGACATGGCCTAACGATTCTTATCCTGAGACAAGAACCGGGACCGACAGCTTTACGTGCCCTCCGAAGTACGGTAGCGCTCAGATGTAAATGCCACACTTGGTCACCCATCCAAGTGGCGACCTGTGCAAACTTTGCTTAACTTTGCCAATCTGTTACGAACAGCAAGCCAAGTCTCGCTATGAGCGCTACATTATTTTGTATAATGTATACAAATCGCGAAAGTTTAAAATCAAGTCTTACCAACTTTATGCAACCTTCAGTTAGTTTCTTTCTTTTTGTAGCCATCATGTGTATTAACATCATCATTATCTGTCCTGTTTATAAACTGTTCCACTGCTGGGTACGGGCTTCTTCTCACCATGAGAAGGGTAAAGCCATAGTCCACCACGGTGGCCAAATGCGCGTTGACAGACTTCACATGCCTCTCGAGAACATTATGGAGAACTCTCAGATATGCAGTTTTCCTCACGTTGTTTTCCTTCACTGCTAAGCAAACGATAATTAACAATTTAATATCTACGGTCATAACTTCGAAAACTCATTGGTGCGCGCCATGCATTCGAACCCGAGACCCTCTGCGTAGCAGTTCGTCGGTCTCTCCACTAGGCTATCGCTTAACATAGTTTAGTAAAATGCCAAGGTAAGCTTTTTTTTATATTGTGACGTAATGTCAAATCCATAAATAAATAAACTGGTAGAGTCCGATCGTAAATAATTACCATATGCAAATAAACAGTTAATAAAACTAACCCATACTTCCAAATTAATCATCATGCCAAGATGTCCGCCACTGATAAGGTCAGTGTTACTTTTATATTTTTAATTTATGTATAGACTCACGCCTGTATCCCTGAAGGGGTAGGCAGAGGTGTAATATTACACCCACATATCGTCATGAATTTTTAGGTCCCACGTAATAGGGGACGAGCCTATTGCCGTACCGGGCACATTACCAGACTCCGTGCTGCTACTGAGAATTTTCTAACGGAAAAACCCAATAACACTTTGCCCGACCTGGAAATCGAACCCGAGACCTCCCAATTCCAAGCGCACGTTTATGCCGCGAGACCAACGAGGCAGTGTTACTTAACCAATTTAAATTGTTGATACCTATAAGGAACGTGTCTACAAGAGCATAGAAATCTTTATTTGCTTCAAGACAACACTGCAAAGATATCCCATAATCATTTGTTTACCCTCGGATAGGCTTTTCCAATTTAATTATGATAGAAGTACCTATATGCAAGTCTATGCTAGTATTATACCTGAATCGACGAAATGACAAATTGGGATTGAGAAAATATATTTTTGATGTTGTCTTATGATGTTTAGGTATAGGTGTTACCATGCAACCTAAATGAATAAATTATTCTTTTTTGTGTGATTGTAACCAATAAATAATTTTAATTATATGGACAGTTTAAAAAGATGACGATGCTATATTATCTCCAACCAACATTAGCTATATTTAATGTCCACCCACGTAAAACTGGGATGAGTAGCAGTTAGCGTATAAAATGAAACTCATCATGACTCAACAACCTTTAAATTACTTATTAAGTAGAATTCAATTTCGTCTAATCAATATAATTTTTATTATGGATGGATCTTTTAATACCTACTCAAATACTATCAACTGATTTCTTATCCTATTTTAAGTAGCTTAAAAAATGAGGTCTCAGAAACTGAGTATTCTCAAAACAACAATGCTTTACGAAAATCTCCTATCCCGCGGTCGAATGTACACAAAATTAACAGTAACTATGTCCCATGATCCCACCTAGAACTTAGGGTCCCAAGCCAACCTCACCTGCAAGTGGTGCACCTGCCAATCAACGGACGAGGCTCTGGCAAACAAAATATCCCAGTAAGCGGCAATAGGCTCGCCACCTATTACGTGGGATCAAAACACTGGCGAAAAGTGGGCGTTTAATATGCCTCTGCCTACCACTTAGGGAAACAGGCGTGAGTCTATGTATGTATGTATGTAACTATGTCCCAAAAACATTATTCGTGGATGACAAATCATTGCTACGTATGGAAATATATCCAATAATTATGGTATAATTTTGTTATATACCATAACAATCCAATTGAATTTCATATTTATGAGTATCATAATATCGTATTACATAACTTATTAAACGTTAATAGTATTTAATTAGGTTATTACTTTATTAATATTAAATTGGCTCAAAATGCAAATGTTATAATTTTTGATATAACTACAACATTTCGAACACAATGTTTATTTATGTATCAATAACTATGAGCCGTGACTTTATACTGAACTAGATGATGCCCACGGTTACACCCGCGTTATTTAAGGCTACTGCTCCGCTTCCGTCACTCAAAGCGCAATGTTATATAGCCATTAGCCTTCCTCGATAAATGGGCTATCTAACACTGAACGAATTTTTGAAATCGGACCAGTAGTTCCTGAGATTAGCGCGTTTAACCAAACAAACAAACAGACAAACTCTTCAGCTTTATATATTAGTATAAGATTTAAGCCAAATTCGGTCAAGGTTCCGAAAAGCAACTCGGTCGCCGCGTTCAGCGTCTTTAACACAGGGACAACCTTATGTGTGATCAAAAGATGTTTGCCTCAAGCAGGAGTAGTAGTATTTATTATTTGTGCAAGTTGCTTGTCAGTTTGTAAAATAACCCGTGTCATAAGATTTATTTCCTGTGGAGGAGCAGCCTTTTAATAAATAAAGTAAAAACATCATCAGCCTTGTTTAAAATCAGTCCCATTGCTGGACACAGCATTTATTCTCATTATGAGAAAAAACAAGCCATAGTCCACCAAGGTCAAGGCGCTAATCTCAGGAACTGCTGGTCCGATTTGAAAAATTATTTCAGTATTAGTTAGTCCATTTATCGAGGAAAGCTATAGGCTATATAACATTACGCTATGAGTCACGGGCGTGGACCAGTAGCCTTAAATAACGCGGGTGTAATCGCGGGATCAACTAGTCTACTATATTGTTGTGTTATCTTCTTAATATATAAAATCCTTGCGTTACTTACTGACTAACAGACACGCTACAGCCGAAACTATTGGGCGCAGGAAGCTAAAATTTGGCATGTATGTTCCTTGAGGATCGTAGGGTTACACTAAGAAAGGATTTCCCGAAATTCTCACTGAATCGGCCAAAACGGTTTTTTTTTCTAACCTATACCGTCCCATTGTTGGGCAAAGGTCTCCCCTACACTTCTCCAAATCGCCAGCTATTTCTGTCCATGTTCTTGAGAATGCATCTAGCTCATTTCGCCAACGCTTCCTGGGTCTCATGACGTCCCTGCGGTGTCCACCACGTGGCGATATGTGCCCATTTCTCGGGATGCATTCTGCAAACATGACCTGCCCAATCCCATTTTTATTTTGCGGCCTTCTTGCCAACATCGCTGATGCCACTTTTAATGTGTATGGCTGTGTTACGGATTCGGTCTGTTAATTTAATCCCCAATACGCTCCTTTCAATAGCTCTTTGGCAAACCTTGAGTTTGTACTTCGTACAAAGGACTTCGTTAGGACGGGCAAGATACATAAATGTCGATGAGTCTACGTTTGAGTACCATTGGAAGGTAAATTTAAAAAAATTGCAGGCGGGTAAATTTAAAAACATTGCAGGCGTAGCTGCTGCCGTCCTCTAGTTTGTTATAAATTTAATTGCTGTCAGTTATTATTATTATACTGTTACGCGACACAGGCATATTCTAATTATGAGAAAGAACAAGCCATTGTCCACCAAGGTCTACCACGCTAGCGGTTTGGCAGACTTCATTCTCGAGAACTTTATTGAGAACTATCAGACTTACAAATCTTATGGCAAAATCAAAAGGCGAATACAATAGTATAATAAAATACATACACACGTCATCTAAAGCCAAGCTTAGTCGAAAATAATTTTAGACGTAAAGATAATCACTCAATCAACTGACCACGTCACATGCAAAATTCTTGCAAATAATCATACCCTAATAGTTCCAAACACGGAAGTGCTAAATCACAAACCAAAGATGATTGCTATATAGCAGGCAAAGTTTTTAAATATACGAATACAGACATCAAAATTACTGACTACTGGACACGTGGACACTTGACCAACACATCATTATGGTCCATTATAACCACGCGATGGTCACAGATCTATGAACTGGAAAACGACTGCAAAACATCATGACATGTTTTGATGAAAATTGTACACCTTGTTACTTTTCACGATAGTTTTTACACGTATGCTTTTAATGGCAAAATAATCTGTTTTGCGATCGTACGGCAGATTGTGTAGATTGATATGTTTTCGAAGTAACGCAAAAGCAGCGATAAGGTTTGAACGGGTGAATAGTTATTAAATCTCTCCCTAATCAAGAAACAATTGATTTAAGCTGAGTTAATGTGAGAGATGTGTGCATGTGATGAATGCAAGTAAGAAAATGCGACTAGTCCCAACACTGTTTTGTCAGATTCTAGCTGTGGTACAAACGTTGCCTAAATAAGTACTTTTGGGGATTTCGATACAGCTTTACTCATTGAAAATATATCCAGGTGACGTGAGCTGACTTTTAAGCTGCCTACAGCTAAATAGTCAGCAACACGTTTTTTTATTTATTTATTTTATTTATTAAACTTCCTGCACAATACTGCACATAGGCGGACTTAATGCCTTAGGCATTGTCTAACAGTCTACCCTAGGGTGATGCAGAAATAGTTAAGGCAGGTATTAGGTGGAAGTACTTTATAATTGAATTTAGGTATAACTAGATACTTTAATAAATAATATACATAACACACTAATACAATATACATATACATTTAATACTTAACATAATATACTATACATAATATAATATATATTAATATATTATAACATATATATTTATACATATTATATTCAATAACATATTCTATATACATACATAAACATGTGATGATTACGATGATTCAGCCAATAACCCACGTTGAATCCATTGACGAGCCTTGTTTTTAAATGTCCAGCGACTGTCTGCCGTCCTGACTTCCAGAGGGAGCGCGTTCCATAAGTTCATAGCTTGAACGTAGAAGGAAGAATGTACCAGGCCAGAGCTATGTTGAGGACATAGAAGTAAAAGGTTATGGGAAGAACGAAGGCCTTTATCATGCGAAGAGCATAGGTATTGAAAGTGAGAAGTTAGATAATCTGAAGGAGTGGGTGAGTGAAGTAGCGAGTAGAGAGTAGTGAGAGCACGCAAGCTACGGCGTTGACGAATGGGAAGCCATCTCAGTTTAGAACGATTAGTAGACACATGGTCATACTTGCGAAGATTGAAAACGAATCGAATGCAGTTATTAAGAAGCCGGTCGAGTTTGTTGAGAAGGTCTGCATTCAGGTCATAATAACATACATCACCATAATCGATGATAGGGAACACTAAAGATTGCACTAGAATAGTCTTTGTTTTGTAGGTGAGGAAATTCTTCAGATGATAGAGACATCGCAGGGTCCCAGTGACACTTTGACACACGTTAGTGACTTGCGTTCTCCAGTTAAGGGTGTCATCTATGTGTAGTCCCAGGTCCTTAACGCTCGAAGTGATCTTAATATTTAACCCGTCAAAGATGATTGGAGGGTGAGCTGTAGTATCCACTCTGCACATCATGCGGTTACCACCCACGATAATGGCTTGACATTTTGACGGGTTAACTGATAGTCCAAACTGATCGGACCAATGCTTTATTGCCTTTAAGTCTTGGTTCACTTCGTTGATGGCCCGTGTTAGATCCTCAACCCTCGCTTGAGAATACAGCTGCAGGTCATCTGCATACAGATGATATGTACACCGAAGATTGTGAGTTAAGAGATTAATAAATAGAGAAAAAAGAAGTGGAGAAAGAATGCCGCCTTGTGGGACGCCAGAGTCAAGATCACACCAACGAGATGAGGACTCATCAATCCGAACAGACTGTTGACACCCACGAAGATAGGACGAGAACCATTCCAAAGCTTCAGGTGCGATTGAAAGGTGAGATAGTATAGAGAGGAGGATATCGTGACTGACGGTATTAAAAGCGTTCGAGAAATCTACCAAGACCAACACAGTGACCTTTTTTGAGTTTTTCAATCGTCACTGTTATAAATATAATCATCACTGTTGAACTTGAGTTTAAAATTTTCTTCCGGAATATATACCACGAACCTTTCTTTAAGTAGATATTTCGAGGCAGCGATAGCCTAGTGGACATACCAACAGACTTTCACGCAGAGGATATTGAGTTCGAATCACTGACTTT
The DNA here is from genome assembly GCA_944739405.2 of Euclidia mi. Taxonomy (NCBI): domain Eukaryota; kingdom Metazoa; phylum Arthropoda; class Insecta; order Lepidoptera; family Erebidae; genus Euclidia; species Euclidia mi. The sequence goes on along the minus strand of OX123188.2, from coordinate 6,934,893 downwards.
TCAGAGTTATGTGCGTATTGATTTGTTAATTATCGCTTGTCCTGTGCCTCGGAGAGCATGTTAAGCCGTCGATCCCGACTGTCATGAAAATGTTGGACATTCGTTATAGGGCGTCAGTACCGCGACAGATTGATATACCGACTGGTTGTAGTATTCAGCCAAATCCGGTTAGACTAGTAAACGGACCTCAGGTTGAAACTCTGATCATGAATATCTGTAGTTGAGTTTGACCACCCAGGCGTAGGTATTAGGTTACTTCAAAACTTGAATTAGTATGACCTTCACCTTACGCTGACAAATGATTGATTGGTATATGGAGATATTTACATAAAGAATAAATTAAGAATAGACGCTGAGCTTAATACCAAAATAGAAAACAGGCCAATATTATAGCATGTCGCGCCACGTACAATGTAGGGGTTCCGTATACTCCTTGCTCAGTGATCTAAGGAAAATAGGACTCAAGCACGATTTTGAATTAATCGCAAGTAGAAGTTTAAGTTAACTATCTTGTTAAGTACAAAATTTAGGTAACTTAAATGTACTGTTAAATATACCAAACTTTATTACTTGTAAATTAGTAAAGTCTTATTTTTTTTTTATAATAATAATTTAATTTAATTGTCATTTAAATTTCAATATACTATACATTATACAATGTTATAGAAAAATAATAAAAAATAGCATTCACATTTAGGTGTGTGGTAGCTACCAATACGTAACTTATACGTCATTATTATCACCAGCCTTTAACAGTCCACTGATGGCCCATGCCTCTCCTTTGAAAGGAGGAATTGGCCTACTATACCACGCTGGCCAAACGGGTTGGTAAAGGGTTGGTATCAAGTTTTCCTACTCTTACAGTGCTGTTCTCTGCAAAATATGCTCCCTCTGTCGGCTCCTACGACACCCATGGGATGATATGGGGTGGTGACATTCCGTATTCTTAATCCGTCACCACACGGAAGAACTTATACGTACTTTTCAATATTGTACAGTTTTTTCCGCCTGGTTACAATGCATACCTATGTCTCTGGTGCCTATTGTTTTTGCGTAAAACCGCGAACAGACAGACAAACATGGCGAATAAGACATGGTGAAACTATAAGGATTCCAGGTAGTTTAATACGGAACCCTAAAAAGACGTATGCTAAAATAAAGGGGGTCAAGTGAATGGCGAATGTGATTAAACACAAAGAAAGAACTTTCACATCTATAAATAGTTTTTGAAAACGTTAAAACCCATTACGAAGACGTATCTATTGAAGACCATTTATTTTTCCTTCTTTCTAATACTAATATTACTAATATAACATAATTATAAAGCTGAAGAGTTTGTTTGTTTGTTTGGTTGAACGCGCTACTCTCAGGAACCGATTACCGATTACTACCGATTTTAAAAATTCTTTCAATGTTAGATAGGTCATTTATCGAGGAAGGCTTTAGGCTATATAACATCATGCTATGAGCCACGGGAGCGGAGCAGTAGCCTTAAATAACACGAGTGTAACCGCGGGCATCATCTAGTTTTAATATAGAGATATTAAAATATAAAATGATGACATGTGTTAAGGCAAAAGCAACTCTAGAATACTTTCTAAGAATATATTTTATGTAAGTAGTAGCAGCTAGTGTAGAATAGAGTAGCCTAGTGTTGACGTGTACGCAAATCTCTTGGTTTTAAACAAATTTTATTTATAGTCTCACACCTGTATCCCCGAAGGGGTAGGCAGAGGTGTAAATATTACACCCACATTTAGCCATGAATTTCTAGGTTTCACGTAAGGGGGCGAGCCTATTGCCGTTACCGGGCACATCACCAGACTCCGCGCTGCTGCTGAGAATTCGGAAAAACCCAGTAACACTTTTACCCGACCCGGGAATCGAACCCTGGACCTCCGATCAGCAGTCGCATACGCTATCCACTGGACCATGGAGGCAGTCACTAATACTAGTAAATATATATCTGGTTATAGTTTTAATGGTAGTAAAGACACCTAAAGCTCTACTATTATATTTAACGGATGACGCTACTTGAGGTGAATTGAATTGTGTATCTAAAATAGGATCATTCTCCTAGCGTTATCCCAGTTGCAATCTGGAGTCCGCTTACCTGCCTTACCGAATTTGACTGAATACTAGCTTACCCACAGAGCGAGTCTAAAATCTAAAATAGGATGCCATCACAAATATAATTTCAAACTCTCTATTGCATTAATCGATTTTAAACTTTCGCGATTTGTATACATCATACAATTTTATTGAAATGGGCCTTAATCGCGATATTTAATTAACTTAAGGCATAAATACCTCTGCTTTACAGACGTTTCGTTCGTCTTACAACGGTCGTGGTCGCGGCGGGACTGAGGTAATCTTAGCGCTGTCCTTGTGAAGCGCGGGTTTCGGCACCTACCCTCACTAGTTTTTTATTTTTATTTTTAGCCGAGCTAAGTCTCTTTTTCATTAAAACACTGCAAAATTGAAAATACGAGCATAACATTTCTATTGGGTATGTCAAATAACTCTATAACAGGAGTTTGGTCGAAGTTTTGCAGTGTGTTTTTTCGCGTGTGTGCATGCCTTTCTGCGTGTCATAGTTGGTGCTTGCATGCGAGCATCATTGCCAGTGTATATGCTTGCGTGCGTGTGAACTGCGAATGAGTCCTGTGTCATAAGCTTTAGTACCTCTTTTTAGGCTTTATTTGTCTTCTTCTTCTTCTTGTCGTATCAATGGCGATTTCAGATGACATGATTATTTGTCTAAAAGTTGTAAATATTCACACCTGCTTTCTACACGACACCATAGTATCTTGGATGACACTAAGATATTGTTTTTTTTTGTCTCGGATAATTTCTATGCAGGGTGCATTTTTGTATGTATTTATATAAGTTGCTTGTCATTGCCATCAGTCGTGTTGCTTGCGCGCTACCTTACAAAGGACATTGCCGTGAATTAATACCAAAGTCGTTCTTCAGGTTGTTGCCCAGGTCCAAGATAGGTACCGTGTGTAACACCATCATTAAAAAATTTCGCTTTACTAATATACGAACATTTACTTTACTTTGGTAACTCTCTTTTACTTTAAACTACTGTGTAAAATAATTTGTTAAAACGGCAGAAATTCCTTTTTAACCATTACCTCAGATAACTATTTACTGAAATATTGTTGTATTTACGGTCATATATATTTATCACCAAAAAATCTAACAACAATCATATTCTTTTTGTTGTTATTATAATATATTTCAACATTCCCAACCCCGCAGCGTTCATAAAAGTATTTTACGAAAATATAAGTGTATTAGCAAGCTCTTATTAAACATAATTCAAACTCTCCTAATCCTAATAACGTTATATACCAATATACTACAAGGCTGCAGGCAGACGTTTGTACAAATATAATAAAGCTTTAATATATATACACGTATTATAAATCATGCTTCGTTTAGTTCCACACTCCGCTTGTTTGTTTCAACAAGTTTGCAATAGTCTGTCGTATTTCTTGACTAGCGACTTTGCTGACAGTGTCCTTAGTAAAGGCAAAGAGCTCAGATATTTACATAGAGGCGCATTTCCTATGGGCGCTCTGAAGGCAAACTTTCTGCGACCAAAATTGCCGCTTGGCGGCGTGGCAGTCGTTCTTCCAGTGTAAGAGCAAGAGAGACGGAGAACGACGCCAGCGTAGGCAACGGCGCCAACTACGAACTAAACTGGGGCGAGACCCCACTTGGAATCGGCACACGAACTCCTAAAGGACTACGGTTCTATGTATAAATCTGTATTCATTGGTTAGCGATGCGATGCATTGTGACACTAAATGTCAAATTTGACAGCAGCGTTCGACATTCTCGTAAAATTTGTTGATAGTTTGTCGCATATGGCATGCGCTCACGTTTGGTCAACAACTGTTGGACTTATGCATCGTTTTAAGCATCATACATACGTAGTCATAGCATGAGTTTTGATTTGCATGAGCGAGTGAGATTGTAGTCCCCCATCTAGGGGATACTATGTACGACCGGTTGCAATTGGGTTAAAATTAAAAAACATCGCTTACAATACAATCCATCGTTCATATCTAAAGAAAGTATTGTTTAAAATAAGTAGGTATTATCTTTTATAGAATATAATTATGATCAGCCCAACAGAGAGCTTTCAGTACTTCAGTAATACCATGATGATAGAAAAACATACATCCATTCACCTTTTACATTAATTAAACTACATAATACAATTAATTACATTAATACTAGTATTATTGTGTGATATCTGGTATTTACACACTGCATTGATGCGCGCAATACGTTAAACAAATAATAAGTAATAATTGCGTACAGTATACACATTACATGATCCTGTGCTAGTTTTCATAACAACGTTTGTATGTTGATAACATCACTCACTATGGTATACAAAGACAGATATTGATGATAGAAGTTGGACTAACGTCGCGTGCCATAAAGGTGGTCAATTTGTCCACTGAATATTGGTTAAGTTGACTCGAAGTAACGCTGGGTTTGAAGCTAGATCTAGACTTCTAGAGAGATAGAAATCTATGAGCATGTTTCGTCAAACAGTTAAATAAAGATCGTATAGCAATACAGTATTGCGCAGAAAATTTAAACGCCCTCTGACAAAGGTTAGAGTTTGATGCGATGTACAAAATTCTATATGAGAATGAACCACAAAACACAGCACAATGCTTTGCACAAATGGTAGCAGTTTCGTCTACGACTGCAGTGGTTTCGATCCCCGCGAACAACATCTTGTATGACCCACAAATTATTGTTTCGAGTCTGGGTGTTTCATGCATCCGTTGATTAAATGTTTGTGAAGTCTCCCGCGACACAGGGTTTACTCCTAGTACGCGTTCTTTTTGTCCGATAGTTGAATATTAATCTCCGGCATTACAGATTGTATTCTTAGTAATGCAAATGTCTTTTAAGGAAAATATCGGGGTTGCTTAGAAGCTCTAGGCAATAACTACAGCTTAGAGATAAAAGTGCTAGACAACGACTCTTGAAGGATATATATCTTGAGTGGAATGAAGTACTGCATATATACTTAACTCATACTTTGCCTTACGGTAATATTAATTTTAGAACAGACTAGGCTAGTGACCTCTTACTGGAATAAAAATAAATATTTTAACCTAACTGAAAGGAGAAACTTTACTTCCATCCAGCACATTGCATTACTCCTAAACAGATAAGATTGTTACAAATAGCAGAAGACCTTACAATAGACCGAACTCGCCTATTAGCTCAGTATATTTCAGCTGAAATATACCGCTAAGCGGCAATAGGCTCGCCACCTATTACGTGGGATCAAAACACTGGCGAAAAGTGGGCGTTTAATATGCCTCTGCCTACCCCTTCGGGGAAACAGGCGTGCGTCTATGTATGTATGTATGTATATTTCAGCTGTGCCAATGTATGACAGTTATTTCTATTGTGAAATAAATTTAACAAAATAAAATAATCATCATCATCATGTCAGCCTAGAGACGTCCACTGCTGGACATAGGCCTCCCCCAAGGTTCTCCACACAGACCGATCTGGAGCCGCCCGCATCCAACCGCTTTCCATAACCTTGATCAGATCGTATCGATGATTCGTAGTATCTTTCAATTTGAATCGAAATATATTCTATTTAAGACTTAATGTATTTAGTACGCTAAACACGCTCTAAGAAATAATTAATGTCAATGAGTATTTCGATTGCATAATATTAATTAGTTATAATTGCATGACCTTTTTAATTATCCTAGCCGTCAACACACTTATTTGATAAGACATATTACTACGAATAATTAATTTAAATATGCAATAGCAGTGCAGTATTTAATTTTAATATTGATATATTTTATTTGCCTTGAACCAGATTCGAAATAAAGTCTAGTGTAGCTGATATTTTTGAAGTCATGCTAATTAATATAATATCGTAAACATTTCTGTCAATTTGTCTTTAATTACGTTTTAACAAATTAACTAAACTAAAGCTTGCACTGAGCACAACGTCAGAAACAAATAGGTATTTATACCTTAAATAAATTAATTGTACGCGATTAAGATCCGCTAATTTATTTTGTATGATGTATACAAATCGCGAAAGTTTAAAATCGATAACTAAAGAGCTGTTTTCATACTATTGAGTACATAGCCAGCTTCGTATCCAAAAGGGAACTATAAAATATCATCATCAGAGTTATCAGCTAAAATACCTGAATGAGAGATAGAGACACTTTTCGATTAATTCCCTTAACGAAAAAATAAAAAAAATGTTTACCAATAATTTTTATCATTCAAATCAATTTTAAAATTGCATATGAGAAAATAAGCAAATCTGTAAAATCCTTAAATATACTGACAATGTGTAAAGTACTATTAAACAATACACATTAATCAGTTGATAACTAAACAAACGAGTTCATTGCCCTATGGTACAATTGCTAATGGGCGCCAAAGTTTTACTAATAATTAGTTAATATAACTAATGACAAATAAGTGTCCGCAGTTCTTAGGGCCTATTAAGAAAAAAACAAATGGCATGTGCTAATAGCCAAGTACTTTGTTCAAGTATGTAAACAAAAAGCCTAAGTAGTGTCTCATTATTAATTACTTATATTATCTAAACACATAATAAATTACTGTATCCTCTTCCCATACTGACGCTGTCAACCGTGGCTTTATATTAACAGTCATGTTTCCAACAGATGCCAGTCGCCGGACAGCCGCTCACCTGAGCGCACTCGATACAAAAATCCGTCAATATCGAGGCGCAAGACTACGTCCTGGCTGACACAACAACGCAACGTGCTAAATCAGAAACAAAGAACGTTATCTAATTGGAATTCAATATTATCTTTATCGACGAGTAATTGATATGAAACAAATATATCAGCGAGACAAATAATGAAGACATTCTGTGTGTACCTGTATCAGACATAATGTGAAATAAAACATAGCTACAGTGACAAACGGTCGTGTTCAAGTGTTTATAAACAATGGACGTGATATAAATCAAACAGAAAGTGCAGTGAATTTAAATAACAAAATGGCTGAAGAAAAAACGAAACCCGTGCATGTGGAGGAAAAACCTCTTAATAAGGATGTTTTCCAAACTTTGTACAAAGATAAAACTTTTTCGGAGAAGTTGGGGTACATCAAGGAGAATATTACTGTTGAACCTTTGCTAGCTGGACTCATTATACCTAGTGTCATATCTAGGTTCGCAATGGGAAATCTCAATTTAGATAAGGCTTGTCGTGTAAACTTAGATTTTGGAGACGAAGTTTGCGATGCTTTAATAAAGAAGACAAGCAATAACTTCTCAGAGTACGAAAAGGAAGTGCAGAAACTGATTTCTTCTATAGACATCTGGAAGAGCGTTATTCAGACTGCATTACCTTGTATAATAATAATGTTCTTAGGAGCATGGAGCGACAGAACGGGAAAGAGAAAACTGATAATAATGCTGCCAATTTACGGAGAAGTGTTAACGTCACTGAATAATTTGGTCAATGTCTACTTCTTCTATGAGATACCGGTTCAGATCACTGTGTTTTTAGAGACGTTTTTTACTGCTATAACGGGTGGTTGGGTGACAATGTTTTTGGGTGTCTTCAGTTACATAAGTGACATAACTTCGGAAGAATCTAGAACATTTAGAGTCGGATTGGTGAACTTCTGCATGACTGCTGGATTGCCTATTGGAATTGGGCTGAGTGGATTCCTGCTGCAGAGGATGGGATACTATGGCATCTTCTCCATGACGACTGGCATGTTCATCCTGGTGTTGATGTATGGCACTTTCTGCTTGAAAGAACCTGATCAATGGCTCCGGAACAAAGGATTACCAGTGGTAAGTACATTTTGATTGTTTGGTATTATTGTTTGCTTTTCATTCAGTCTTTGTTCAGGATTGCAATGTCCTTGGTTTTATATATGGCAAAAAAATATGAGGAATGTAACTGTTTACGTTATTCAACGTATTTGAATGGGAAGACTAGAAACAAATACAAATGAAGACCCTAATGAAACTTCCAGACTGATTTGATTGAGATTTTAGTATAATAGTGCTAAATCCGCATTCTACAGCATCATCGACTTTAAATAAAGTTGGCAAATATAGCAAAAAATGCGTCATAATATAAAGAAAAGTCAATTTAGTACTGAATTCTAATAGTCTTACGTTTGATGCCGTACCTGTTATTTAATTCTAGGTATATTTGTAGGCAATGAATAGGTCTTGGTTAATTGTTGTCTGAGCCTCAGGGTACAGCAAGTTTGCATTACTTATGTGAGAAAACCTTCGCACTAAAGGGAATCAGTCCAAAGTGGACCCTTCAAAATGATAGTCTTGGTTGCAACCAAGAACACGCGATGATGAGTAACAACAGATAAGAATAAAAGACTATCAGATAGTCCATTGTTCATTAAGAAACATTTGAATACTCAGATTATATTATTTGTCGTTATTGTTGGTCATAGATTTCAGTTGACGTTGGCGCTTGCGTTTATTGATGGATATTATACTGATCTTCTTTGAACTCTATTAAAGTACATACATACTAAGACACAGATTAAATAATTTACAATTAACCTGCGGGTCTTAATTATTAATATTATGATTACCTCTATTCGTTGAGTAGTATTTAAATTATCAAAATCAAGACTAGATATATCGTGTTTATCATATTGAATAATCTGTCTTTAAGAAGTATGTGCAAGGTAATAACAATACCATTTTGACGATGACTCAGTCTGCGTATAACATTTAACAACAGTATTTGGATTGCATGCACAAAAAATAATCCAATCGTTCAATTTGATAATAATAAATACCTACTTATCATGATAAAAATAAAGAGTCGTTTTTTACCAATAATATGTTGCCCTTTAAACGCCACGTAACATATTAGAGATTTAAAATGCAAGTCATTGATCGATGCCAATGCTAAATAGATTAAGATGTTATCTTTATTTATGAAATACGACAGTTAACGACTTATGGCGCTTATAAAAATAATGACTAATACTTTTTTCATGCTATTGCTGCGACGTCTTTTCTAACTAAAACCCGAACAAAAAATAGTAGAATCGGCTCGAAATGGCAAACTTTTAAAAGTTTTCTCAACGCAAATATCAAACCGGGTTGCATAACTGTCACAAAAATAAATACTTTCAATATTCTTGTGTCCAAGCTACAAACAAGTCTATAGGCAAATATACGAGGGGAGTTCAATGTATTCTCGGTATCGAGGTGATATACTAATGATAAGGGTAATTTAATTATCTCATTAGTTAATGACACTCTTTGAGGGTATAAATACGAAGTTTCATTTAATTGCCACCATTAGTATTCAAGATATCATTGCGAAAAGACAACTATGATGACTGATTCGACAATGATGAAAAAAATCGAGCATCGTGCAGAGATAAAATTCCTCACAAAACAAGGAAAAACTCAAAAAATTATCCATGAAGAAATGGTGGCTGTTTACCAAGATTCTGCGCCTTCATTATCTACAATTCAGAAGTGGTCAAGTGAATTCAAACGGGGTAGAGAGAGCATTGAAGACGACCCCCGCGCTGGTGGGCCAATTTGTGCCGCTACTGAAGAAAACGTCAAATTAGTCGAAAAACTTGTACTTGAAGATGCCCGTTTAAGAGTGAAAACATTAGCAGAAATGACTAAGCTATCCGTAGGTACCATTCATACAATCCTTCATGAGCGTCTGAATTTGTCAAAGGTCAGTGCAAGAGGGGTGCCGCGAATGCTCATCGCGCTACAGAAACAAGTGCGAGTTGACTGTTGTAAGGAGTTTTTGGACCTCTGTGGTGAAAATCCACAAAGTATTTTCGATCGGATTGTTACTGGTGATGAAACGTGGGTTCATCACTATGACCCTGAGAGCAAGCAAGAGTCTATGCAGTGGCACAAAAAAGGATCAGACCCGCCGAAGAAGTTCAAAGTCACTCCGTCCGCAGGAAAGCTCATGGCCACGGTGTTTTGGGATTCTAAAGGAATCTTGCTAATCGAGTACACAAAAAAGGTCAAAGTATTACTGCTGCATCATACGCAACCACCCTGCGTAATTTAAAGGAGGCAATTAAAGAAAAAAGACGTGGAAAATTAACCGCAGGTGTGTTGCTGCTTCACGACAACGCGCCGGTTCACAAGGCGCGCCTTGCCCAGGCTGCTGTGCGGGAGTACGGATTTGAAGAAATCAATCATCCACCCTACAGTCTGGACCTGGCCCCTAGTGATTATTATCTATTCCCTAATCTTAAAAAAGACCTTCGTGGAAAGCATTTTTCGGACGATGAAGAGTTGAAGGGAGCAATAAACGAACATTTTTCGGGCCATGAAGAAAAATATTTTTCAGAGGGAATTGAAAAGTTACTTTCACGAACAAATAAATGTATTGAGATGTTAGGGGAGTATATTGAAAATTAAAATTTATTCAGAATTTTCCGCCCTTTCCTTCATACCTATACCGAGAATACATTGAACTGCCCTCGTACTATTTGTTTCATCAATTTTCTTTAACTACCTCTTACGGGTACCTCTCGGGTTCGATTCCCGAGTCGGGCAAAGTCTTATTAGGTTTTTCCATTAGGAAATTCTATTCGGTACGGCAATAGGCTCGCCCCCATTACATGGGACCTAAAAATTCATGGTGAAATGTGGGTGTAATATTACACCTCTGCCTACCCCTTCGGGGATACAGGCGTGAGTCTATAAAAATAATATAACCTTTTACAACACCTGCGGAATTAAATGGTGTCCTAACACATTGTATTCTTAATCTTAACATCAAAATTACAATAATGTACCCATTTTATTATTGGGTTCTTGGTAACATACAAATTTTATATATTTTAGTACCTTAAGTAAATTATATCATCAAAGTATTTTTGAGGGATATCACCGTGCTGTTTATAGCATGAATGTGTCGACCGGTTCAATCAGGATATTTCAACCCTCTCACAAAACTCATACTGTTGCGTTTTGTTCAGTAAGAGAGGGCTGCAGAATCATCAATGTCTTATGACTATCATCATCAGATTAGTTTATAATCTGTTCCTCTGCTTGACACAGGCCTTTTCTCATTATGAGAAAAGTAAGTCCACCAAATTGACCAAGTGTGGGTTGGCAGACTTCAAATGTCCTTCGCGAAAATTATGAAGAACTCTTAGTTATTCAGATTCCCACACGATGTATTCGTTCAAACAAACGATAAATACAATTGCATACGAAAAGACAGCAGGGTATGCTTATCTTTGAGTTCGAGACGTGCGTAGCAGTTTATTAGTCTTTCCATTACGCAAGAGCTGCTTATGGACTACTATATAAAAAAATCAAGAAACGCCATTAAATAATATTATGATCATGTAAAGTTTGTATAAGGACAATGTTTATTAACACTTGGGACTTCCCATTGAGTATATTTCTCAAACAATTAGTAAACTATGATAACCCTTAGAGTTCAATTGCATTTATTATCTTAATTATAATGTTATGCTGTATGTTTACAAATGATATGCAACAAATCCTGGGTCCGGAATGGGCAAGGCAACTGACATCACTATTTCCGACTCTATTCGACGCAAACAGACTGTCATACGGATCGACGTAATCAACAAAATTCCCGTACTTTACAAAAGACTTAAAACTTGACAGATATCAATAACTAGCTGAACCCGTGATTACAACCGCGATATTTAGGTTTACTGCTATTGCGCATAGCGTGATATTTTAAGCCCTATAGCTTTTCTCGATTAATAGGCTATCCAACACAAAAATGAATTATTTAAATTGGCCTAATAGTTTCTGAGATTAGTGCGTTCAACCAAACAAACAAACATCGAACTCTTTAGCTTTATTATATTAATATATATACATAAATTCATTTATTTACATATTACGTAATTTGCACTTCAGAGGTCAAATTTTGATCAATCGATTAATTCGTAAAGAATTTATTTAAAGCACTAGTATTTACTAACCTTATTATTATGCATTATATATGGATGTCGTTGACGTAATTATACTGACAGAAGCGTTGAAGGATTGTATTACATTGGTTGACGGTGCGACCGCAGTTTATAATCGGTCTAGTAAGATAGTAGTAGACAGTTGGTTGGTTGGTTTTATATCATACTATACCAGGTTGTACGAGCTAAATATGTATGATATTAGGGTCATTGATGTCCTAGGAAATACACACGGTCATCTGATACCAAACGGGCTAGTTAGCGGACCCCGGACACTAAGACAAGGGACTTGGATCCCATATGGAACAAAGCTAAAATGATGATGATGTTCTGATGCGAAACTAGAACTAGTTAGACGCTATATTATAGTAACCAGAGAAGTAATTGAATTTTTGAGCTGATATTCTATAATATCTTGCGATATAAAAGTATTTTTGTTTACGAACTTGCTAATACAATTGCTTACGAGTGTTTTACGGCACGGTTCGAATGCACCAAGCATGCGATCGCTAGGTAACCTGCAAAAGAAAAAAACATCTCCATACAAATCCATGCTCATTGCTCATCTTTCGTACTAACGATCAAAGCACTCTAACACAGACGTAAGCCCTATTACTATATACCTCAGATTACAGTTAGGAGTACCAACAGTTAAAAGAACAAAATAAATATTGACACCAAAATTAAGCTGTTTACCGCTAGCGACCTTTATTGTCCCAGTAAGCCTTAAGTTTTCTGAAAGTCATCGTTTTACGTAATCGGCAAGATGATCAGTAAATAATGATTTCATGGTTGCTAATTCGGCTGTCGGTAATTTACTATTATTCAAGGAAAACGTAAAAGAAACAACTAAAGGAAACATTGCTGACATAGTTATGAAATACAACTTTTTTGTGATAGTATTTATTTATAGAGATTTATATGATTCTATCCGTTTCCAATACCGGTATAAAAACATATTGATTCATAATTAAGAATCTTAAAAAGTAATAAAATTGTTGCGTTCCTTTTTATTTTTCTTAGTTTATCATCTGTCTTCGTATTTGTTTTCCTCTCTTGTCTCGACTCTATGCTCTCCTTTGCATTCAATATTCTCTTTCTCTCAAGCTCATTCGTTCCAAGCGTTGACCCGTTTGCAATCCAAGACCTCGCTTAAAGCGTAGAATCCGCTATATATTATGCTTAGGTATAAGTGTCTGCTTATAAGTAAGATGATTCAATAAAATTTAATAAGTAGGTCAAAACGATCTGGATTCGCACTCGGAGAACGAGCGCAAGTATGGATACGCAAAACTAGTGGTGGTTTCGTACAATGACTCTTCACGATTATCGTGATGTTACTCAAATCTTTCGCAATGATTAGACGGTCAATCTTTTTGAATTCATTTCACAGCGTGACTTTCTATACTCGTCAGCAAGTTAAGCAACACTTATACAGGTTACCACTTGGCTGATTGACTGCGTGTTGCATTACTTAAGCTAAAATTAAATATAAATCTGTATATGCCAGTTCTTGTCTCATGATATGAATCCAATTGAATCAGAGGAGACCTTTGAGAGTTCTGAAAACTCTGACAACAGAATTGTCGTCATACTGTCACGAATAAGACAGAGTTAGCTGCCTAAAAGACAAGTAACAGATGTTTATATCAACTTGTTATAAAAATGCGCAATAAAATTAAACTATTACAGCTATAATTGTGCAATAAACGGCGTTATCACATTAAATACTATTTTCGTATAATATCGCAATTTCGTAGACCATAGATACGATAATTATAAATTATCAAGTAGCACAATCTGCGGTAGGTTATATATTGGCTATGGGTTTATCTTTAATCTGCGATAACACTGTTTTTGAAGATACGGATATGAGCTAACATATGTATGTGTATTAATTAGGCGCTGATAGCGATTATGATAGGGTAAATAATCGAATTCAAGGAACAAGCCTTTTTTTATTTTTTTGTTTAGAATATGTTACTCAGGCTTGATTTATCAAGTTGCATATTAATGGCATGTAACTGCGTAATGGTTCAAGCGGCGAGCTAATCGCCATGTAGACATATCGAGTGTGATGGGTTCGATTTACAAAGGAGACTACAATTCGCGTGATCCGCAAATTTCAGCGTCTGGGTGTACTTGATCTCCATTGATTGAATATTAGTAATGTCTCACGTGACACAAAAAATATTTCTAGTACAGAAAGCGACTTAAAAATATGGTTAAATAATGAGACGTATTTTGAAGGATCTGGTATATAAATAAATACTATTACAAAATATTTTAACTGACCTTGAATCTATTTTAGATTTCTAAACTATCCCAGTCACTTTCGAGAACTATTGTTAAAGACATTTCAACACTGAGAGTTTGCTTCATCAATCATCGTAAATGAAATTTGATCTTATGCAATAGAGTAGTAGGAATACTAAACAATTGCTAGAATAGGCTGAGCTTAATGGCGCTGATACATCTGAGCATTCACTTGTAACAGAACAGCGAGCATTCGCCGTTTTTTGTTTTGTATTTTGATGATTTGTCGAACCGAACAACGTACAGAGCCGAACATTGTTACGAACATTTTCACAATCATTCTAGCGAACACTCTAATCCTTAGAATATATAAAAAATATAGAAACCGCACTACAACAGCAGTCTTATCCAATATATTTACTTCAGTTTGGCTTATGAATTCTTTCTAAGTGAAGAATATAGGGTTATTAGGTGCTACTCATTCTATATAAAGTACGTACCAAAAATTTTCAAAAATGTTGTAAATTAATACATTTGTTTTTATACCCGGTTAAATATATTAATTACTCTTACTCTTCTCATAAATAAAATAAGAACATTATAATGAGGAATTACTTGGTGAATCATTTACAATTATCACAATGACAAATTGTTTCATTTTCCGTCATTAAAAGTCATTAGTTTATGATTGTTTTGTTTTTACTAGTTATTTACTAAAGTAAAACTAAATGGTCTATAATTAGACGCTTCACCCTACGCACTGTAAGAATCTGTTTATCTTACGGTAAGAATTCAAGTATCATGAATTAAGTACCTACAATTATTCTGTTTTTAAGTATTACAAGTGTGATAAAGCCATAGAAGTTACTGAAATGTTAGGTTTTATTTGCTGGTAAGTTTTTATACGTAACTGGCTAATGACTTCATTGTTCGTCTCGTAACAAAATTTCATAATATTAAAGAGTTATAACGAGTAAAGCTTATGAGCATAAATATTGTAGTGTGTGGGCAGAGCTGCGGACATCCTCGAGTTACATATAATTCTAGACAGCATGTGTGAAGTTTAAGCGTTGCCTCATCGTTCAGCATTACGCCGAGTTATTTTATACTCCCACTCGAAACGACATTAATTTGTGTCATCTACAATTTTATTTCAAGTCCGAGACTTGAAATAAAATTGTTCATTGTGTCCGTTGATTGAATATCTGCGACTTAAGATGTACTCCTAGCAGAAAGAAGGAGCAGACTTAAAAAAAATCCCAACCTTAAACAAATGTTCACGGGACTAACATTGCAAATTCAAAGTCAAGACAAGGTCAAATCATTTATTTGTTCATAGTCTCTTACTCTTAGACTCCTAAGTCCAGACAAAATAATATATAACAAAGTATAAATATGTACAATGTGAGACGACTATACTCTACAATACAGTTATCCTTTGATAGACTTGCGACAGCAGTTCAGTGCAACACTTTACAAATACTTCCAGTTTTATCGCTCAATATGTTATTGCGCATATCTATTATTTACAAGCGAACACATGAACAACGGAAAAAATACTAACGTGATAAATAATTTGAAAAATCACCCAATCTTAAATACCTATAAAGTTATACAGCATAGGTGCTGTTATACGCACTTACGCATGTAATTGTAAATCAACATAAGGAAAACAATATCAGGTGCTATCTGGGGCAAATAGCAATTAACTTTTTAATACGCACATAACTTCGATCTTCGTCAGTGGTGCTCGCCGGGGATTCGAACCCGATACTCTTACATGGCAGTCTATGGTTATCTCCACTCGGTTATCATTGCCATAACTTGATAAATTGCTATTCTCAAAATAATAATAATTACTCAAAATGCTATTAGAATATTTGAATTGAATAGCTAAACACTTATAAAATATTAAAAGTAAAGGTATTCATAATATTTTGACAATTGACCTTGTATAATTTGTTTTACATGACGTAACTCATAGCAATCAAATATAAAAACAAAATTGTTGTTTGTTTATTTTTTGTTGTGACAGCGACCATTGTTGTCGCAAAACAAAAACGTTTGCGAATTTAAATATTATTATATAACACGCAAAATCAGAGTCAGTCGTATGAAATGTCAATAAATTTTAATTGAAATCAAATCGTATACGAATTTATAACATCAAAAAGTATCAAGAGCACCAATTCTCGTTATTATAGTTTTTCAAAATGCAGCTTTGGTCAAGTCTCAGTGTCATACTTATATCATAAATGGTATTTTCCTCAATTAACTGTTAATTGAATGATACCGCGACCAGATAGTAAATACAACAATGTGCCAAATTATGTGTCAACGTCGCACTGTAGGTGTAAAATTAAACAATAATGACATTGAGTGCAGCAGAATACCCATTGTGGCTCAATTCAAAATCTAATCGCATTTCGTTCAAAATACAGTTTCGATGTCAGACGAGAATTAAGCCTTCTGTATATCAACCGTCCCAATGCTGGGCACGGCTACTTCTTACTATAAGAAAGGATGAGCCTCAATTCACCACGTTGACTTATTTCGTTGGCAGACTTCACATGTCTTTCGACAACATTATGGAGAACTCTTAGACATGTTGGTTTCCTCACGTTGTTTGCCTTTACCGTTTAACAGGTTGTTAATATTTTGTAGTAGCGGTAGGCTTTCGCTGCCAATATAATAATATAAATATCACATCCTGAACCAACTAAATAAATGCTCCTGACTTTTACGAGGCTTAGTGAACATCACCAATCTTTGTGTACATTGTCGAAGATATCATGTACCGTCGTTATTAAACAACTAGAGGAAGTCTGCAGCTACGCCTGCATTTTTTTTTCAATTTACCCGTTTTGGCCGATCCCGTGGGAATTTCGGGAAATCCCTTCTTAGTGCACCCCTACGGTCCTCAAGGAACATACATGCCAAATTTCAGCTTCCTGCGCCCAATAGTTTTGGCTGTAGCGTGTCTGTCAGTCAGTCAGTAACGCAAGGATTTTATATATTAAGATGATAAGAAAACCGCAACTAAGACCCAGCATATTATCTTCAGGTACAAAATCTGAAGACATTCGCAGGAACCATAAGAGCTTAGCGAGGAACCGGAAACCATACATGACCCAAAGACATACATGTGTAATAAAGTCTATGATATTATATGCTCCAATGAGAATTGATACGGATGTGTCATCGTTGGTGCAATTTCTGCCACGGACCGTTAACTGGACTAGTTCGTTCATGATTATATGACATTATTTAGCCAACTGTCTTTATCGTCGTGGAAAATAACTTATCTAGAACCACCCAATATTTTTAGATCATATTATAACACATAATTATGAGTGTCAAATAAATTTTACATCCAGGTTCGGATAAACAGTATGCAAGCTATAGGAAAATCCAGTACGAAACTAATCATCATCCTCCTAGCTTTATCCCAAAGTAATGTCGCTCTTTTAAATTAGCATTTATGTATTTAACGTATTGCTACGAAATGTTTATACTTCAAATCTCTTCATCTCCAATTCAATGTCCAAAAAACCACCAAAATTTTATTTAATACCGCTCTAGTGCCTGTAACACATGCAATACCGCATGCTATAGTTGTAAAAATATAGGCCTTAAAAATATTGAAACATAATATTCATTTATGCTTCTAAATATGAGTAAGTTCATCAAGTAAAGCCTAATTAACTGTGTAAATTTTCCATGTGCCTTAATTATGTATGCCACTATTGAATATACGTTTTCACAACCCAAATTATTTGCTTAGCGTTTATTTAAGGTTTCGTACCCAAGGAGTAAAACGGGACCCTATTAATAATACTTTGCTATCCGTCCACCTGTCTGTCTGTCATTAGGCTGTAGGTACCTAATAGCCCCAGGATAATTAGCCCGTTTAAATTTTGTGTTCTGTTGCTAAGTTTAACATGTTCAAGAAATAAAAACCCTTCAGCGTTTTAACTTCATGATGAATGTATGGCTACCATAAGTAAATGGTTTTTGTAGTTCTAATCCTCACACGAACATAAGTTATTCATGCTTGTAAAAAAACCGCTTTAACGTGTTATATGATGTGTACCAAGATTTCTTAAAGATTTTGGCGTACACTTAATAAAAAACCGACTATTATCGGTAGTGCTATTTCGTTAAAGTGCTTTTATTTATAGTTTTAGTTTCTCACGTCTATAACATATTTGATCTGATATGCTGGTAATTTATTAAGAGGAAACTGTTCTAAGGATGCCTCTTACAAAGATGAAATATGTGTCGAAATGTAATCGTCTTTATGGTAACAAACTTTTGCAACTCAGGTAATCACTATCATCTTAGCTCTATCCTGGTCGCAAATAAACATTTTGCAGCTCGGGTAAAAACTAGACCAAAAAACTCTGTGTCTTTTTATTTATTTTGTTGAATACTGATTCATAAGAGGCATTTATATCTGGAAAACATGTCATATCTCTTACTTTTTTCTTCACTATTTACTTTCCGTAATATTTATTTATACGTTTATCGCCAGGAATAACTCATGTTCTCTCTTCATTTCTTCCTGCAAGATAAAGACAGCATGGACTACCTTTAAGAGGCTACTATCGTGCTTTGGCTATAAAGACAGAACACGCCACAGAAACTGTTCTGTAATGTAATTAACATTCTTCGTAAACTATACGAATGGTTATCAATGACACAGCAATGAGCAGGCCTACTTTAATTTATCGTTGATTACTGATAAAGTGCGTATCGATTGTGGACATGTAGATGAGTTGGTCATATAAAAGAATTCCAAAACGTTAAACCCATAGCACACAGAAAAGGACTAAGCACTAAATGTAGTCTCCAATAAGTTAAAATTATAGATACAGCAAGACTTATATTGAGAATGAAGCCAGTTTTGAAAAACGTCGTTTTACTTTTATTTACAGTGTGTCATTAACCGTATTTGACTCAATGTGGATATCATCCGCCGTCGATATGTATTTACTTAAAGAATTAATTGTTTGCATCACTCTCAAGAAAGCCTTTTGAAAATAAAGCCAAATTTCATATACTAAAAGTTAGGACTAAAAGTGCTGTCAAAAGCAGACAACATTAGAACTTTTAACAAAAAAATAACGACGAAACAAAAAAAAAACATGACCTATTTAAAATTTCTTCACATTAAGGTATGAATGCCTTAGGTATTTTGAGTAGGCGCCAAGCAACCAATGAACGAAGATCGAGATATTCATCATTTCAAGTGTACATATCAAATAAAAGAGATGACTAAAATCGGCTTACTCTTAAGAAAGTTATGAGTGAAGGAGACAAAACAGGAAAAAATATATTTTACATAATATAAAAACCTCTCCGCTTATACAGTTATTCTGCAAAACAAGTGACAAAAACTATAGACAGCAAATTTCGAACATTTCAACCGAGTGTACAAAAAATTGACATTTACGATTGTAGATCTTCAAAGAGCAGTGTAAAAAGTGTTGATTTAATTAGCAAAAAACATCTATAAAACACGTCACGTGAACGGATTAAGCAATGTTGATAGAGATCTTAAAATAAATGAAATAAACAACATTAGTCTCAACCTCCGTGGTCCGTGTGGTGACGGATTAAGAATACGGAATGTCACCACCCCATATCATCCCATGGGTGTCGTAAGCGCCGACAGAGGGAGCATAAATTATGCAGAGAACATCACTGTAAGAGAAGGAAAACTTGATACAAACCCTATACCAACCCGTTTAGCCAGCGTGGTATAGTAGGTCAATTCCTCCTTTCAAGGGAGACGCCTAGTCCAGCAGTGGGCTGTCAAAGGCTGATGATGAGTCTCAACCTACATAATTATGTATAGTATACTAGCTGAGCCCGCGGTAACACTCGCTTTGTTTCGGGCTACAGCTGCTTGATGACCCGTGGCTCATAGCTTGATGTTATGTAGCTAATAATAGCCTTCCTCAATAAATGGGCTATCCAACTAAATATATTTTTTCAAATCGATACAGCATTTATTGAGATCAGCGCGTTTAAACAACAAATAAACTATTCAGTTTTATAATATTAATATAAATTTAAAGAGGTTTCCTTATTATTATGCCACTATGTATTTAATTTGGGTATTAAACCGTATGTGGTAATATATTTCATAACGTCACTATAAAAAGCCATCCTCGGGCTGTCAGCGCGATGTCAGGGTTTCTAATAATATAAAAAGATTTGTATGCAGTATGTATGCACAAGATGACAAAATATACAGGCTTAGTAATTACATGTTTAGTTTTTACAGTGATATAAAGCTAATATCAATATCATATGTAAAGATATAAGTAAATATTTCAATTTCATCCTTTTAGCAGCACCTAATTTGAATCTGGGCTAGACAGATAAGGTTACACACATACAGCTAGACGTATCCAAAGAAGATCGGATCTTCTTACTCAAACGGACCTAATCCGTAAAGCGGGACTATTTACTGAAACGGAGCTAATCACTAAATCGAGTGCGGAGCTTTCGAATTCTCTTAGTGACTGGGTCACACGAATCAACCAAATTGCAATATGCCAATTGCTCGCTGGATTTTACTCCACAAGAGTAGACCTCGTGTCTTCTTAATCCAAAGTCCTACTAGACCCTTAAATATAGTGACCTTTAATGCATTTTCTTAATTCTGTGGTGACGGATTAATATTACAAAATCTCTCTACCCCATTTCATAGCGTGGTTGTCGTACTAAGGAAAATACACTAAGCAAATAGAATGTTTGCAAAAGACGAAGAATTTGAAATGAAGCCCTGTACCAACCCGTCTGGCCAGCGTATAGCCCTAGTCCTTCTATTGACTTATAGTGATAACTTACTAAAGCACATTCATCATCATCAGCCTTTAACAGTCCACTGCTGGACTAGGCCTCTCCTTTGAAAGGAGGAATTGGCCTACTATACCACGCTGGCCTAACGGGTTGGTATAGGGTTTGTATCAAGTTTTCCTTTATCTTACGGTGCTGTTCTCTGCATAATATGCTCCCTCTGTTGGCTCTTACGACACCCTTGGGATGATATGGGGTGGTGACAATCCGTATCATTAATCCGTCACCAGACGGACGAAAGAAAAAAACACATCAGGAGAAGTAAAATTCCAGTAGTAGACTGCGAAAAGTAGTAAAGGTAAAGCCTCCGAGACCGGGCCACATGCAACAAAAGAAAAGCCATTCGTTATATTAAAGTTCCCACCAAACAAAGAACCACAAAATATCACGCAATTTAATTTAATCTTCTTGGGTGTGAGTGATATCTCCATACTGATATGTTATTAGTATATAGATGATACTATATAAAGACACGCAGTGTATTACACCGTTATCGTAGGACACGCGTCGATTGACCCTGGGCCAACGTTCAATGTATTACATACAATAAAAATGAACTGTTCAATATTTTATTGGCTTTTTATCAGTTTGATAATCAATCATCATTTTCAATACGGTAAACGTCACAGAATATTCGGCATTTCCCATTTTAAGGGGCACGAGTGGGTTGGTAGATTGTGAAATTCTAATTTGAATTATACATAGTATTGGCTAATATTTTTACCTAAATTAAAAATTACTTACTGTTTAATTCAGAAATAGACTTGTTTGAGTTGTAACTCATGTGTTTTCAATGTACCGTCGGTTATATATAATACAATAAAATGTATTTTATTGTATTAGATATAACCGACGGTACATTTGTTTATATTTCAAATGATTTTGATGAGAGTAAAAATAAAACATTTATTGTTATTGTAATAAAGAATTCTACAATAAAGCAATAGCAACATATTCGACTTGTGACTTAACTCACGTTAATTATTTTTGTTAAGATATGACTTCCTGTATATTTTTGCCTGATGACGTATATACAAATATTCATGATAATTGATTGAGTACCATGAAAGCTTAAAATAAATAACAAACACACAAAACCTTTAAGTAATTAATGTGTCAGAAATATGAATTTGAATAAAAGCATATTATTACATTTACTAAGTGTAATTATATACTTGTAAAGAAAAAGAAATAGCAATGTTACTTTATCTAAATAAGATCTTAAAGTCTCAGTAGTTAGTACACTTAGGTTATACTAATATTGATTGAGCATTTTATACAAAATAAATAAAAACGCATCAAATAATGACGCAGATAAATTAATAGTAAAGATTACAATATGATCTAGTTTTGCTTCACGAAACAACATAATATTTACAATATTAATGCACAATATAATAAAGGGATTAGAACTGACTGCAATTTATAGATTCATGTGTGCTTACTGCTTTCATATTGTGATTCCATTTGAATTTACGATGTTATTCGCGTCATTGTTCTATAAACGTCTTATGTTTGTTTCAAATGTATTAGATTGCCCTTATTGTAGTGTACTATACAAATATATACCAGCGGCGGTACAGCTCCGTAAGGAAGATTAAAGCTCCATTCTACTGCTGCGCATATTCTGCCACAAAAAAGTTCTCAAGAGATAGTACTCTTGAATACTCAAAATCAAAGAAGAAACACCATGGGTGGGTTCATGTTTAGCGCCAGCAATTTGTTCTGCTTCTTCACAGAAAAAAGTCAATAGAAATTCTAAAAATAGTTAAACTTAACTGTTATTATATTCTTAACTATATAGTTTAATTATTTTTGTAATTACTATTTGGACAAAAAGTTTATATGATGGAAGAAAACTGTACCTACCGTTATCATCCTCAGCTTTAAGATCAAGACTGAACTGGGTGTTTTAATTCAAGGACGTGGCACTCGGTCAAGCAGGAATAGATGGGTTAGCAATAATAAAATGGCAATGAAAACCAAGGTCTAACAGACACTTGAATGAAACGAAATAAAATGCCTAAGACAAGTTTAGGACCAGAAATGATTCACAGGATATGGCCCATTGTTCTATAAACAATTTAATACACCATTCTAGACAAGTGTCATAACGTTTGTGGGAAAGCAATTGTTCTCACAGCTTTGGCGAGCCATATTTTATAAGTTGAATTATATAAGCATGACTACATTTGGTTGTGGTGTTCTATGCAACAACGATGCTTGGAAGTACTTCCTATATAGCAATGAAATATTATGCCTGATACTTTGTTCATTGGATTAATAAGGACTAATATATAACACCAAACTTAGTTCTAGATTTATATAATTTAAGGCCGTCTATTTGCCGGACGAGAGAGGATGTAGTAATTTATTTTATAGTTGATTGAATCAGGCGTTACTTGGCGGAACTCCATTGTAACCTAATGGAAGGAAAGAGGAACCCACCACGCACCCTCGAATTGACCACCCCAACTATTGCAATAGAAAAAGGTTGACAATATCGAACTCCTCTAAAAGGATAAGGGATATAGGAATGGTATGGGTTCCAGGAAGATACCTGACTTGCAGTATCCCGCTGTATGCGCCGACTATTCTTCGACACGTGTTTCGCCTCTGCACGAGGCATCCTCAGGAACGATGGGCAACGACTGAGCGCTTTCCAACCGTGGGCATGTATTATAAACGATTGTACTTTCTAATCCCCTCCCTTCGTTGCTCGACTGATGTGAGTCATTATGACGGTGTGCGAATATATTCAGCAAAGGGGACCCGTTAAAGTTGGTTTGATCGTTCAGTAATGTATGCTTGTCCTGCTTTAAAATCTCTAATTGTTTCAATACGCACATTCTAATACCCTTTTGACAAGTGTGTATGACGTCAAATGAATGTCCGCTATTTAAGGTATGACCCGATTCAAGTAAATGTTCGGCAAAATGAGACTTTTCCGGCTGGTTGTTTCTAAACGCCGCTAAATGTTCTTTATATCTCAGCTCAAAACTTCGACCCGTCTGTCCTATGTACTTATTTTGGCATTGGTCGCATGTTAAGCAGTAAATACCGGACTTTTTGTTCTTGCATACTTTATCTTTACCATTGCAAAGAAATTTTAACGTTTTGTATGGTTTATGGGCTGATCTGATACCGTTCCTCCTCAGTATACGCGCCATACGTTCAGTTATGCTTCCAAAATAGGTAAGAACAGCGGTATTATTTATAGGTTCTTTTATAGAGGGATATAAAAGTGACTTGGACATTCTAAGTTGTTTTCCTCTAATCATCTTGTCAATTAGGCGTTTACTATACCCGTTGGATTGAGCTATATGATAAATAATATTTAATTCTCTGTTATATGATTCTATATTCAGTGGTACATTTAATAATCTATGAATCATACTGTGAAATGCTGCCATTTTGTGTTGCGATGGATGACAGGACGATGCTGGTATTGTACTATCTGTATACGTCGGTTTACGATAAATTTCAAATGAGTGTGAGGTACCTCACAAAAAGGGAGGGTACCTCACACTCATTTGAAATTTATCGTAAACCGACGTATACAGATAGTACAATACCAGCATCGTCCTGTCATCCATCGCAACACAAAATGGCAGCATTTCACAGTATGATTCATAGATTATTAAATGTACCACTGAATATAGAATCATATAACAGAGAATTAAATATTATTTATCATATAGCTCAATCCAACGGGTATAGTAAACGCCTAATTGACAAGATGATTAGAGGAAAACAACTTAGAATGTCCAAGTCACTTTTATATCCCTCTATAAAAGAACCTATAAATAATACCGCTGTTCTTACCTATTTTGGAAGCATAACTGAACGTATGGCGCGTATACTGAGGAGGAACGGTATCAGATCAGCCCATAAACCATACAAAACGTTAAAATTTCTTTGCAATGGTAAAGATAAAGTATGCAAGAACAAAAAGTCCGGTATTTACTGCTTAACATGCGACCAATGCCAAAATAAGTACATAGGACAGACGGGTCGAAGTTTTGAGCTGAGATATAAAGAACATTTAGCGGCGTTTAGAAACAACCAGCCGGAAAAGTCTCATTTTGCCGAACATTTACTTGAATCGGGTCATACCTTAAATAGCGGACATTCATTTGACGTCATACACACTTGTCAAAAGGGTATTAGAATGTGCGTATTGGAACAATTAGAGATTTTAAAGCAGGACAAGCATACATTACTGAACGATCAAACCAACTTTAACGGGTCCCCTTTGCTGAATATATTCGCACACCGTCATAATGACTCACATCAGTCGAGCAACGAAGGGAGGGGATTAGAAAGTACAATCGTTTATAATACATGCCCACGGTTGGAAAGCGCTCAGTCGTTGCCCATCGTTCCTGAGGATGCCTCGTGCAGAGGCGAAACACGTGTCGAAGAATAGTCGGCGCATACAGCGGGATACTGCAAGTCAGGTATCTTCCTGGAACCCATACCATTCCTATATCCCTTATCCTTTTAGAGGAGTTCGATATTGTCAACCTTTTTCTATTGCAATAGTTGGGGTGGTCAATTCGAGGGTGCGTGGTGGGTTCCTCTTTCCTTCCATTAGGTTAATTTATTTTAATTTGACATTTGTTCATGGTTGTCATTCGTGTGGTGACGGATTAAGAATACGTAATGTCACCACCCCATATCATCTCACGGGTGTCGTAAGAGCCGACAGAGGGAGCATGTTATGCAGAGAATAGCACTGTAAGTGAAGGAAAACTTGATACAAACCCTGTACCAACCCGTTTGGCCAGCGTGGTATAGTAGGCCAATTCCTCCTTTCAAAGGAGAGGCCTAGTCCAGTAATGGACTGTTAAAGGCTGATGATGATGATGATGACATTTGTTGCAGTAAATTATGGAGTTTACATTAATAAAAAAAAAAATGTTATGTTTAAATAACTTCCCACAGATAAAGCCAAGATCAAATTAAACAGTAATGAATAATTATATAAGGCAGCTTATATATTTAGTTTCTTAGCTTAAATTAATTTCCGAATGACATACAACTTAAACCCAGTTAGTTTTTCATCCTCAAAACCCCAATAACTTGATCATCAAAAGAACAGCTAGCACACCCACCTTACATTGGATTTTTCTTTGAGCCAACACATAGTTCTATATAACAACTTTATACCAAGTAACATTAAGATCTTTTCACAATAGTAAAATACAATAGTCCTTTAGAATTGGCTCCTTCGTGAAGTTGTCTCTCGTCTGAGGCTGCGAAGAATTCAAGATGTACTTAAATGTCCTCCGTCTCGATTACCTAGGGTCCTCCTCTTTCCAATGAAATACTTATCTGTTCTCTAGTAACAATAAAATTCCTTAGCATTTTGATATAAAGTTATAATATTAGGTCGTTATATGTGAAATTGGCGCTTTGTCGAACTGGCCAATTTGATAGTTGTTTGTTTAGGAATTCTTAGTTTAAATTGAGGTCCGTTCATTTGCGTTTCGAACTAAATAATCCATTTGTTTTTACGCCTTTCAATTTCTCTGACATCTTTCTATTCGCAAAATGACAAACTTATAATACTGCGCTATTTACTAGCATGAATTCCACGCCACCATTGCTGCAGAAACAGCAGATTGAAACAACTCTCTAGCCTCAGAGTATCTCTTATTATTCCAGTGAATACATTATACATAGTATTTGATTTTATGTCTCGCTTTTTCATAAAACACTTTTCTGATAATAAAGATTTATGTGGGCGATGTGTTAAAATTTGGCTATCTACTTCAATTTTTTGAAGCTGTTATAATAAAGGTCTATTAAATGAAATTGTTGAACGAATGCTTTATGGAAATGGTTACTATTTTGGTAGCGTTCAAGAATATTGAACTTGCTTATTGAATCTTATTAGGTTTTCGCATTCACACCTGGCATTTATAAATAGATAGTCATTTAGACTCATATGATACAATCAGCTTGTATTCTTGCTTCGAGTGAAGTTAATTGCACGTTATTTTGTATAGAATATTACTTTAACCCTTTTAAATGTGTGTAAATGACTTACAAATTAAATTATGGTTTAAACCGCTATCAGACCCTACCTTGCTATATTATTATATAAATGAGAAAGTATGCTAGAGGATATTTTAGAAGTCTTGGAATTTTAGTCAGAGAAGAGTATCATATCAGTTCTGGTGAAAAATCTGCGACTCTTTTGGCAGCATTATACATCATCACCATAACAATGTATTACTTTCTATTACAGATAGAACGCACAGATCATTCCAAGGTATCATTCTTCAACATATCACACATCGTGGACACGGTGGCGGTGGCCTTCCGCAAAAGGGCAAACAACAGGAAGACGAAGGTGCTGCTAACGCTGTTCATAGTCTTCATACTCTTTGGACCTACTTCTTGTAAGTATATGATGCTTTCTCTCTAGCACTTAGGAATGCTGATCGGAGGTCTCGGGTTCGATTCTTGGGTCGGCCAAAGTTTTGCGAATTCTCAGTAGCAGCACGGAGCCTGGTGATGTGCCCGGTAACGGCAACAGGCTCGCCCCCTATTACGTGGGACTTAAAAATTCATGGTGAACTGTGGGTGTAATATTACACCTCTGCCGGGTTGGGGACGAAGGCGTGAGTCTATAAAAAAAAGTTCGGAATATTTCCTTATCACTTAATACGCTAACAGTTCAGTATACCGCACGTGGTAGAAGATGCGGTACCGTCGAGCCCGTATACTCTATGTGCCTAAATAGTAAGTAAATTCTTTGAGGATTTGTGGCCAACATGAACATAAATAGTGTGTCTTGGAATCTTATATGCCATTGTTAACGTGTTAAGCTGAAATAAAAGACAGACAGAGCGTTCTTTTATAGATGGTGGCGTGATGATCTTGTTACCACTTAAATTACTACGAGTACATCATCCATCTAGACAAAACGCTAATGGCGTTAGTCTGGTAAAGAAGTAGGCTTAACTAACATATCACTGGAGTGCAATGAAAAATGTGACATCAACATAATGGACATTGGCTATTCAGTAGAATCATGGTCAAATGTAACGTCATGGTTGGTTACGCATGTGTAAAATTCTATGACAAAAATTACGTAAATGGTGACCCAATACGAGCGGAAAAAATTTACACATATTAATGTACAATACTTTTAAAATAAGCATGTGTGATAATTTAAGCCTAATTGAAAAACATGAACTTACATTTATATAATTATTATAGAATAAAGTTCATTCCTGATCCGTTTTTTGCAAATGAGATCAGGATTTAACTTAGGTTTATACCAATACATAATATTTGCATCGTAGGACAAAATCAAGTATTATACTTTAGTAATTGCCTTGTATTAACGTCTATGAGATTTTTCAATAATGCTAGCAATTTGCTTATACACATAATATAATATATAATTATAAGCTGTGATTCCTGAAATGTTGCAAGTTTTTTTGGCACGGAAGATTTTTCTAGATTACTTAAAACGCAATTGTGACCATTTAGGTATTCATAACAAAAAATGTTTTATTATAATAAAATAGCTGTTCTTTCATACAAGTCATTAATTTTTACTACTTTATTTTTATTGTATTCAGTTTTTAACGTAAGATGGTTGATTTTTTAATTTATAATATTTTACATTTTTCTAGCTGAACATGGAGTGTTCTACTTGTTCGTGAGGAACCGGCTGAACTGGGACATGGTCAAATATGGAGTTTTCGTCAGCTATTCCATCGTATTACATTCCTTTGGTACGTATTAAGTTTTCTTTATCCAGTTCAGGTCTAGTAAAGCACCCAATCTACCCCATTTGAAACATGCATTTTGGTTACGATACGAAGAATTGTTTTAAATCATTCTCTTTTGCTGGGTTTCATTCATCTGCCTAGTGGTATAAGTTTGCGATCATAATTTGAAACCAAAAGACATACCTACATGTATTAAACTACATGAACTATGCAGACATTCTGTTTATGCATTCAAATTATGACATATAAAAACACTATTGTAATAATAATTCAACGAATCGTTTAGCAAAAACATATTCTGAATAGTCAACGTGATTTAAAATTTTCATAAAGAAAAAAATGCTGAACACGACAATTTAGATGATCGTTAACGGACAATGCAATTTGACAATTATTAACATTGATGTAAAAGTTTACACACGTACGGTAATATGTTCTAAATTGACCGCTGAAGCTAAAAGTACTGTAAATAATGATCAAACAAATTTGTATGGCGATTATCAGACAAAAATGAAGTAAGCACATCCGGCTATAGAAGCGAAAAGCAAATAATTGAGTAATACTACAGTTTAGCACACATAATGACATTCATGTCATTTCTTGACCTACGTCTGCTTCCAACAAAAAATGGTTTATCCAACAACGTACAACGCTGCAAATCGTTGAGATGATTGTGCAACAATAATTCCCAATAGGAGACACGGTTATCTTTGAATAGAAATTAAATAATTTAAAATGTCATAAGTTTCAAGAAGATACACAAACAACGTAATAAACATTATTCTAATCGTGATATCTTATCCTGATTGATATCTGACATACTCTTGGTGCATCAAAATCTAATGTATCCGGCAGAATAATAGTTCACTACAAACAAACAATATACAAAAATCGAACAGCTACTTCGTAGCGTCATGTGTTGTCGTAGAGAATAATAATGATTGTTATTAATATATTCTTCACAATAAAAAGCCGCACCCAAATAATCATTCATACTTAAATCTATTCGAACTTTGTTATAATCGGTCATCCAAAGTCGCATATGTTACCGATATGGTCACTAATTTAGTTAACGATGCTTAAAATTATTTTTATATATTTATTCATTTTTATGGAGAATAAAGATTATAA
This sequence comes from Euclidia mi, assembly GCA_944739405.2. NCBI lineage: Eukaryota > Metazoa > Arthropoda > Insecta > Lepidoptera > Erebidae > Euclidia > Euclidia mi. The sequence goes on along the minus strand of OX123188.2, from coordinate 6,904,879 downwards.
TTATGTTTTTTTTTGTATTTAAAAACATAATTAACTATATTCCTTGTTTTTAAAGGTTCAGAAAAAGCAGTTTTTAAAAATACGTTTGCTGTATATATGCACTTATATTTCTTCAATTTCATATTCTTAACTGATAGCATAATTAGAATAACCGTAGAAATTTTAAACTCTTAATTCAAGGTCATATTACGATCGAAAGTATCTACACCACATAAAGTAAATATCAGTTTGACAAAGTTTATTATTCCTTTTATTTAATACATTTGCATAGTAGCAATGAGGCATTTGCATAGTGAGGCTGTTGCACGAAGGTTAGCAGCTAGACTCAGATTAATTGCATAATATTTAAAAATGTTACCCAGATATAACACTACCAAAAGATACAAAATCTAATAAAAAATGGAACAAGGATTAAAACTTAAAAACGAACTTCAACAAATAGAAAACAAAATTGCAAATAGTCTCTTTTACTCTAAAATTACTCATCACTGGAGTTCATAAAAGTAAAAAATACTGCTGAAATCTTAATTTCGGTGCTACACCAAAATCAGCGTGATAGTAAATTTACATTGCACATCTTTGCCTACGATAAAAGGGGACTGAGCCGTGATGATATACCTTTTGCCTTTAATGAGCAGCCAGGAGTACCGGCTGCCGTCCTTGATTTTTCAAAGCGACCTTAAAACGTTAATCTCATAAACTTCGTCCAACGTCGAACGATTTGAAAGGAACCTCTCCAATTTTCTACATTAAGAGGTAATGACAGACTTTTTTCTGAAGGCGTAACAAGTATTTTTTTCTTACTGGGTATAGTAAAAAGTGCATTTGAATTCGAGAAATTTTAATTTAAAATCTACCAGCTCTTGCGTCATGATTACAGCTGAAAGCATCTACATATACTTATGTGCCTCTATGCCAAATCTTGCTCGTTATATGCCAGAACCAGGACCTAGTTAAATAAAAAGGTTCTAAGACGTCACACGGTTTCACGCTTTGATGAAGATAGGCGTAATATAATTTCAAAATATATCCAATAAGCTCTTAGGCTGAAGTATTTTTTACTTAATTTGACTTAAGAAGATTTATCTGAGTTAAAGAATTAAATATATTTTTTGTATTAAAATACAAGTCATTTTTCATTATGGATAGGTGAAATAAGTATGTTAATGATTTAAACTTACAAGTCAAAAGACGTTATGACATAGCGTCCTTGTAATAAAGTTTAAGGTTAAATCTCCAAGCTTTGTCTTACTTGCATACTAGATTTGGATTTGTAGTGAAATTATCTTTTTTGGACTTTCAGGAGCAATGTTTTCGATTACGATCCTGAGCAAGCGGATGCAGATTGACGACTCGATGCTGTGCCTCATCTCTGTTATCAGTAAATTCATCGGCTCCATATGGACCGCGTTCGTCAGATCAGATATCGAAATGTACTTAGGTAAGAACTAATTTACCTTTAAAAATTAAATGATCTTTATGATTATGTTAATCCCAAAGAAGGTAATCAAATTTATGACTGGAGAAATACAAATACCAAAAGCTAGGTAATTCTAAAAAAATTTAATCAAAATAGTGTCAACGAATTTTTCACGACTTACACTGCCCAAAATAAAATACTTACTTCTACCATTCATAAAATACTAAATATAACGCATTCGACAAGAATACTTTAATGTTGACATATATCTTTATATATAAAATCCTTGCGTTACTGACTGACTGACAGACAAGCTACAGCCAAAACTATTGGGCGCAGGAAGCTGAAATTTGGCATGTGTGTTCCTTGGGGACCGTAGGGGTGCACTAAGAAGGGATTTCCCGAAATTCCCACGGGATCGGCGAAAATGGATGAACTAAAAAATGGGCAGGCGTAGCTGCTGGGGTCCTCTAGTTTATAATAAAGATATTATAAATATATCTCAACCTTAAAGTGGAGCCTTCAAGAGAAGGCTAAGCGACATATCAGGGTTTTTTTACTTGTCTCATTGAAACTAATTTTAGTATCAATAGATATTTATCTAACCTCGTTTTTCAAAACATGTTTTTTGTGCATCGCATCAAACAAGATTGTTAATTTATTCAATCCATCGTCATCGATCTATTTAACCCGGCGTGATTGAATCTGGGTCATAGTGACCCAGCGCGTTTAAAAATGGCCACATTTTTCTTATAATCGAAGCGGGTATATATGACCCAGCGTCATCGCTAGCGTGGTATTTTTGTGGTATACCTATTTGAGTTAATTTCATGTTTTAGTGAATCAATCTATCAATCAGCCTATCGCAGTCCACTGCTGGACATAGGCCTCTCCCAACACGCGCCACAGTACACGGGCCTCAGCCTTCCGCATCCAGTCTGTCCCAGTCACCTTTTTCAGGTCGTCGGTCCACCTTTCGCTTGCCGAGGCGTAGTTTAGTGAATATTTGTAATTAATTTACTTGGTCTTTTTAGAAATTCGATGAAAATTTCATAGGCAAACCACCCAGACTGAATTTTGTCGGTAATGAAAAGTCCAACGAAGAGAACATCGACGCTGTTTCGAGCCTTGTCGTGAACATCGCTTATCTGAACGAAGTAACAACAGACTGAGATTCATAAAAAAATCTGTTATATTTGCAAAATCGATTACGCCAGTAGTTTTTCAAAGGATAAGCCCAGATCATGTAATTCCGTACTAAAGTAATTGCAGTACTTCTATGATTATCAATGAAGATGTAAAAGACTGTTTTTTTATCTTTTGTAACATTGTAAGTTTATTTAATCTCTCATATATGAACTGAGATTATTAATTCCTATTATTTGTAAGAATAGTTTATAAAAAGTGTTAAAAATTGAATAAGAGTTTTTATGTTATGTTTTCAACGTTGATTTTTCATGTTGCTTTGGAAGCTAATGGAAATTTGACTTATTTAATATGGTGGCATTGTTTTTATTTTATTACATAAGCAAAGAACCCTTTAACAATAAACAGTTTAATTAAATAAGGGGACATCTTACATTTCGCCGAAATATGAAATTTAAATGTAGATAGCTGTGACCCAGCGTCATTGGCCGCGTAATTTTTTTCACGTCAATCACGCCGGGTGTATTAGTTCGAACGAAGTTCTCCACCAATCAGAGATTCATACGCCGATTTAATCGAGTTGAGTCTTGAGGTGTCTAAACCCGTGGTAAGCCCCTGTTCAATGAAGGTAATTAATTCGACTGCGTTTATAATTGCAGTGCCTGTCGCCGAGCTGTTGAATGCCACAACTTTCACCTCGCTGCGATCTATCATTTCGAAGTTGGTGGAGAAACAGGAGACAGGTTAGTTCAGTGTGTTGTAATTATTGTATATGCGATTAGACATCTTCAAGGAATTGCGTACACTAGATGCAAGAATTGCCATTAGAAGTTTTATTCGACGCATAATTGTAGCTAATAAATAATAAAAGAATAGAGCAACCTGATGCTTCCAAATCCATTTTTATGAAGATCATTATATGATATACTGTCTTGTACAGAATTATTATATCATCATCATCAGCCTTTAATTACAGTCCACTGCTGGACTAGGCCTCTCCTTTGAAAGGAGGAATTGGCCTACTATACCACGCTGGCCAAACGGGTTGGTATAGGGTTTGTATCAAGTTCTCCTTCTCTTGCAGTGTTGTTCTCTGCATAATATGCTCCCTCTGTCGGCTCTTACGACACCCATGGGATGATATGGGGTGGTGACATTCCGTATTCTTAATCCGTCACCACACGGACAATTATTATATACAATTGACAAAATATTACAAATGACTGCACAGTTGGCCTAGTGGTTTAAGCGGCCGCCTCGCCGCTCGACACTGCGCCGAGTGTTGTGGGTTCGATTCCCACATGAGACAACACTTCGTGTGAGTCTGGGTGTTCATTATATCCGTTAGTTGTATGTTTGTAAAGTCCCCCGTGACAAAGGATTTATTCCTAGTGCGGGAGCAGTCTTTTTATAAAAAAAAAAAAACTTGGTGCCAAACCAACATTTTCATATAATGCTTTGATATATTTCAGCTAAGGTGAACTCCATCTTTTCTCTGACTGAAACCGTGGCGTCCCTGGTGTTCCATCCCCTGTACTCTTGGCTGTATATGCAGACGTTGCACGTGTTGCCTGGCGCTGTGTTCCTCGTCAGTGCTGCCATTGCAATACCCCCTGCAATCATCCTCATGTAAGTTGTGCTAAAGTTTTATAATTTTGTAGAACTATATTATTTATAAGTGTGAAACTATAATCATGGACAGATCAAATAGAACAGATTGCCAGTAACCTTAATTTGTTTTACAATCTTATCATAAATTTTACGACATTTTATATTCAGCCAGACATGTATCATATTGTTCTGGAAATAAATTTGATAATGTCGATGAACTTAACATTGAAAGCGACCGATTAAATTTAAAAATAATTAATTACTAAAATATCTTTAAATCTTGATTACACACTGAAGATGTGTATAAAGCAACTGTCTGCTGAAACACCATGGTCAAACATGAAAAATCACATGGAAATTAGACTAATAGGCTACAAAAACCATTTGCACACATTTGGTTATTTGCTATTGTTTTATTAATAACGCAAAAAATAATTCATTAATTAGTAATTTGTCAAAGCATCTAACGCCGTAGTTATTCCTTCCTTGTAGAATAAATCTTCCAGAATACAGTAAAGTATTCTACAATATTTATTATGGTCTTACCATACCCCGATATTTGCTAATGCATGGCAATCAATTTGAGAACGAGCAAATTTATTTTGGCAATTTGTAAATTGATCATTTTTATCAACATACGTATCATTTTTACAGATTCTTCTATGCCCAACACAGAAAAGAACTTAGAATTACAAGGAAGCAAGCCCTGGAAGATCAAGAAAAGAAAGATGCTGAAGAAGCTTCTAAGAAAGCAAATCCACTTGATTTTATTCCGGCCATTATTAATGAACCTGAGAAATTAGAAGTTGCAAAAAATAGTTAGCGTTTTTATGATGAAATTGCACTGTATTTGGTTAGTGGATAATTTAAAATTGTTAGGTTTAGTGAAGCACAACTGCAGGTAGCTGTAACAGTATTTATCCAGTTAAATAATAATCTAGTTAACCAATTTGCATTTCATCAGAAATCTATCACTTACCTATAATTGAAAGTAAAAATATTATTGTTTGTAATAAAATATTTTGATAAATTAATGAGAATCATCAGGCGGTAACACATAATAATATACCGTAGACAGTATTGTTGCATCTAAATTAAAACGTGCAGCAATTAGAACACACTGTAACTATGAAATGGAAAATATATGGACTTACTTCTTTAGTATTACTGTCTAAAAGTAAGACGATTCGAATACATAGTGTATTACGTGTGTTACTAAAACCTAGTATATTTTATTTCTTATCGTAACAGAAAGAATAGTATTCGTAACAGAAAAAAACTACAATGGAGTGAGTAATGGACTATGTTATAATAATAGACTATTGTTATGTAAAGGCGCAATCAGTGTAGGTAGAATTAAATCAAATAGCGTACGAAGATTTCATAGAAGTAGGTGATTTCGCAGCTATGGTATGTCTATCAACTATTAATGTAAGTAATATTTTATCAGTTAAATTGATGAACTATTGAGTAATTTAATTTTCTGTAGTAAACGATAAGGTTTCATGCAAAATAATGTTTTATTTAAATGTAACGCCATTAAGAAGCATAGAACGTTGGGTTCATTTTAAGTTAATTTTATAAAAGTGTTACAGATGAGAAAACCTATTATTAAGATTATTAATATATGATAATTTTTGTTATCAAATTCTAGATGCTGTTTGTTTATCTAAAGTAGTTGTTTATTATATTAATATGGTGTATTTGTATAAAGGGGCTATGAAGAAAATGTTCAGTTACAAATGAGAAATCGAATTATTATAACGAATTTATGCCCAGTACTTTTTAAGATTATGGTTAAAGAAAACTGTATATATTACTACAACAATACAATGAGTTTGTTTGTTAACTAATGGATGCAACAATGGGATAAGGCAGTGCTATTTTTTCTGTAAATATGACTTTGTTCTAATCGTCGTTTTTTATCTCGACTTTACCGTGTTTAAAATATTTGATATTATGTAAATTTTATTATAGTAAGAATGTTTCTTTCACCTTTTATTTTTCGCGATTAGTAACTGCAACAAAACCTTCATGTGTATTTATAATATTTCTTTCAATAGATTAACATGACTGTGATAAATGTATTGTATGAAAGAAAAATAAAAGTAATACGAAAATCCAAGGTTTTATTATCAAAGTAAATTATTATGTTTCTTTATTTTTCGGTCGCAGCTACTACCGCTTCTTCCATGACCTTTCATTTTGCGGTTTTTGAACTACTTATACAAGTTTTCACCAGCAGCCATGTTGAATATTTATATTTATGACGGCTTTATATGAGATATGTTATGTCAACATTGTAATAATTTTTCTGGTTTATTAACAATACTCAATGTTTTTTGCTAGAAATCGAATTTTTACGTTCGGTTAAGGACCTATAATAATAATTTCTTTCTAGCAGTTAGTCGTAACTTCAGTATCAACCAGAAGGTTTACAAAATCTTTCCTGGCATTCAGAGACCTATTATAATAATAATCTATAATAATATAAATAATACCTAATAATTATTCACAAATTATTTCCTCTCGTAGTATAATGTTTGACTATAGTATTTGATGCACAATACTGTTCTATCCATACCGGTCGTTATTCTATCCTGTGTAATTCTATCCGCTAGTCAAGTAGTAAACTAATCAGGTAACTGCTTACGCAACAGCTTATCTAAGTCTGAATTTCCGACTGATGACATAGTGATCATTATCTATTGCATTTAGAACAGCTGACCTCACATCGGTCAATTAACCCCCGGTATGTTTCAGTAATGTATTATACGAATAGCTGTAGGTCGGTGTGCATAGGGTTCCCACCAAGAACTTAGGGTCCCAAGCCAACCTCACCTGCAAGTGGTGCACCTGCCGATGAACGAACGAGGCTCTGGCAAACAAAATATCCCGATAAGCGGCAATAGGCTCGCCACCTATTACGTGAGATCAAAACACTGGCGAAAAGTGGGCGTTTAATATGCCTCTGCCTACCCCTTCGGGGAAACAGGCGTAAGTCTGTAGGTCACATTAACAAAAACTTAAGGTATTCTTTCGAGCAGCCCATGCACTCTTACATCAGGGTTGACTAGACTCTTTGTTTACTCAGAATAAAAATTTAAGGTACTCCTTAGAGCAGCTTATGCACCCTTATATCAGGGCAGACCATACTTTTTAAAAATGCGGTAATGTCCGAATGCTTGATTAACATTTAAGATGTATGAAAAAGTTCAAGTATAGTTGAGCAATTTTCTCTTTGCGTACTTTAATATTACAAATGTGCATATGTCTACTCTGGTATTGCTAATAGTGGCAGACAACCCGGTCCTTGTAAGAAGGTAATGTAGCTTTGCTTACTCTTTTACACTAAACGATTGGAGGTTCTCAATTCAGTTATACGTATAATAAGTATTCATCATTCTCTTAGCGTTATCCCAGTTTCAATCTGGGGTCCGCTTACTAGTCTAATCGGATTTGGCTGAATATTAGGTTTTCCACAGAGCGACTGCCTGTCTGACCTATGCAACCCGAAGGGATAGCCATATTCCATGGTTAAGACTAGTGTCCATTTATTTAAAAGGTTACTGACGCCCTGTAACGACTGTCAAAGATCTTCATGACAGCCGGGACCGACGGCTGAACGTGCTGTCCGAGGCAACTCTTAAAATAACTCCAAAGGGCAGCGATAGCCGAGTGGATCGGGTGGAGAGTATCGGGTTCGAATCCACGATACGCACCAATGACTTTTCGGCGTTATGTGCGTATTGCATTGTCAATTATCCACCAATATGCAGCCAAATCCGGTTAGACTAGTAAGCGGACCCCAGGTTGAAACTGGGATAACGCTAGGAGGATTGTCTAGGTCAGTTGTGTCTAGGAGTGATTGATAGTCATTGGTGCGCGCCGTGGATTCGAACCCGATACCCTCTGCATGGCAGTCTGTCGGTATCTCCACTAGGCTATCGCTGCCTTATAATATGTATGTATATACAAAAATAAGAATATATTTATGTTTAACTATTGTCTAGTAGATACCCATAGTACTGACGGCAACAAGTTAAGCATAACACTAGGAATGCGATTTTGACACATCATTCCTATAGCAAAAAACAGTACAAAGGTAAAAAGAGATCTTGTAGCTCTGCTTAGTTTGGGACTGGATTGCTTGTCGTTATGTCAACTGCGATTTGAATTATATGCGACCACTAATCTACCACAGCTATAGCCTTGTTTGTAGCCCAAATGTCGACAAAAGATCACTTAGCTGAACAGGAGAGACAGGACAGCAAGTGTGGCATGTTCTGCTTTGTAGCCCCGCATCCACACAGAGTCCTCAGCCGCAAAGCTCCATCTGTAGAGATTATACCTGCAAGGGCCCACGTGTGTTTACAGCCCATTTAAGGACTTCCAGGTGGACTAAGGCACGTCCTGCCCTGCGGAAAATTTTTCTGCAGGAAAATGTAGAGCTCAGCAGGAGTATTCTTTTCCCGCCACCGCTTTACTATATTTTTTATGTGTATAATACTTTTTGGTTTGAAAAGATGCACATTTCACACTTCGTTTGTACCCACCGAAGTTAGAAAATAGAAGTTCACTTTTTGAATGTTATATTTTGATAATTATTTATTCAATAAATAGCGATATTGCGTGACCGTAACCGGACTAATACGTCATTATCTGTCGAAAACGCATTTCAAGTACTGTCATCCTCCAAATTTAAAAGCACAATTCTTCTCGTTGGATGTTATAACAAAATCTACGAGAGATAATTAAGTCGTCTCAAAAATATTGCTATTTTATTCGAATGACGTAGGTAGTGTAAACAGTCTCCTCGCATTTAGAACTTCGCACCCTGGGTTCGATTGCTACACGAGACAACACTTTCGTCTGAACCACAAATAGTTGATTTGAGTCTGTGTATACTTTTTGTTTGTTGGAGTTTGTAAAGTCCGCTGTGATAATGTGAGGAAATTGTCTTATTAAAGAAGAATAAAATTCGGGCAAGTGCAAATCTGACCCGCGCACCGAGGGTTCCGTACGCATTTTACCTTATTTGAGGTTGGTGCTAATTACGCTAGTCCTCTAAATCTGTATAAGCGCCCATACAACTAAGAGGACTATCTTAAATGGAGTCTACTATGTATGTATGGGGACGCCCTTAAATTTTCCACTTTTTTTATTTTTTGTAATGTTTCCTTTATTTGTGCAGTAAGACCCTGCTTTTGGCCAAATTTCGTGATTCTAGTTCATATAAGTTTTCGACCCAAAACCTATAGGGTACTTACGGTTGACCTAGAATTGACAATTTTGGTTAAAACCAAGGTCGTACAGCACAAGTAAAGGAAAAATTCCGAAAATTAAAAATAGTTGAATGTTTAGGTTAATTTTGGTACTTACAAGTTTACCTAACCTATTAGGTGTATAAAAATCAGGGTCCTGGGTCAACCCGATAAAAAATTAGATTTTTGCGAAAACTTGTAAGTACCAAAATTAACCTAAACTTTCAATTGAAATTTATACCAGACACTAAGGTCTATAGTTCCTAAACTATAGACCTTAGTATCTGGTACAAATTTCAATTTGCTAGGTCCACCCGTTCCTGAGAAAATCGGTGGTGACACACGGATAGACAGACGGACAAGAAAGTGATCTTATAAGGGTTCCTTTTTTTACCTTCTGAGGTACGAAACCCTCAAAAGTGTGCAGGTTGAAGAAATATCAAGATAGGACTGAGAGGTTAAGAAAACTATTTGTTATTTTCGAAATGTACTAAAAAGGTGGATGCAATGCAAGAGCAATCATTTATACAACTTGCACCACAAACCATCATGCCGTAATGATTGTTAGACCACCTAAGACAGTCTACGAAAGCAGTTTGATCAATCTGGTTGATTTATCTCTGAGATGGTTTCCTGCCTGGTGATCAATATAACGTACCACATCATAAATTCAGTTAATCTATCAAGCACGTCTCCGAAGTTTCCATAGCTACAAGTGTCTATAATAATATTGAACAACTTGTACAGCAGTTTGCGCCGTATCCTTTACTTATTACTGACTGACTGACAGGCAATGCGCAGCCGAAGCTGTTGAAAATTTGGTATATAATAATTGTATAACAAGAAATGTCCGAAATTCCCATGTGATCGGGAAAAAGTTGAATAAACTACAATGTGCTGGTGTAGCTGCGGGCATCCATTCATCATCATCAGCTTGACATAGTCCACTGCTGGATATAGGCCTCTCTATCCATTAATAAATATTACCTATGGTATGATATTTCATTTCTTTATCCAATCTCAAATTTTATTCAGTTTATAAGTAGGATTGACATAACCCAAGTAGCACAAAACTGCATTATAAGATGTCACAAGAGGTAACATCGGGAACTTTAGCACTTATGAAGAGTTATTACAGTACATTCGACCTGCAATAGGTGAAAAGTGAGCTTTCACCTGAATAAGAACGTTATTATGCGTCACGGAGACCACGCTGTAACGCTTGCAGCGTTAATTTAGGTAACAGTTCAGTATTATATGGCTTTAAGCAATTTAAAGGATTTTTGTGGACTTTAACTAAGCTATATTCTGAATTGAAGACCACATCTGTACCCTTAGACCACTTGCATTTTAAGAAAGATCACGTGAGCTACTATAATGTAATCAGTTAATGTGTGGCTCCCAATAACAAAGATATAATGCCTTTTGCTGCACACAGTGGAACTTGTGTAATGTTTATCAGCTTGTTACACGCAATCGTATAATAGCTCTTATAAAGCCTACATGATCACTATGAGTGAACATTATAAGATGCTAAGTTAAAGCAAACTGCTCTATATTAGCTCACATCTTACCCATAATCTCAGTGAGAGCTGAATACTTGTACTATCGTTGACAATTAATCTACTAGTGCCGTTAAATAAGACCTTGAAGACTTCTTTATTCAGCGCTTCGTTCGTAAGTGGCTAATCGCGTCATTTAAGATATTGTGATATGTGGAAATATAAAAAAAAATACTGGCGGAATACGCAGAAAAAATAATACAGAATATGTGAGGATTTTGAACAGAAATACAGATGATACAGTGAACATTGAATAGGCTACACGTTTTGCGAATAATGATCCAAGTGTGAATGAAATTTTAGAACGAGCGGGTTCTGTTTTCGAAAATGTTGATGTAAAAGCATGTGCAGATTTAGATGGACAAAACTCTTCAAGTATACAGCGAATGTTAAAAGATAGTGGTAGGTAATGTATTTTGCAGTAATGACAATGAACAAAGACGGGCAGATAGATCTAACTATTCTGCAAGTTCAGACAGTGACAGTGTCTCTAGTAATTATGACAAAAAGACAAATATATATACTTCTCTGTCACCACATCCTCACCCAGTCCATCCATCTTTTCCTCGGCCGTCCTCTCCCTTTTCGTCCTTCTATCCGCATAACATGTCCATACTAGGCTTATCGACTCCCTTTTACCTTTTCATCTATGTGCGCCACTTTCATACTACCAATAATGTAATCATGCCTAATTCTGTCCATTCTTGTCACTCCACATAGCCATCGCAACATTCTAATCTCTGCCACATGCAATCGTTTCTCATCCATCTTCTTTGTAGCCCAACACTCAGGTCCATACAGTACGACAGGCCTTAATACATACAATCTAAGAAATATATTCCATTAAAACATACAATGTAAGAAAATAAAAAATTGAGGTACTGATTATTTTGTACTTTTATTTATTATTAAAGTACATCCTTTTCACATAAGAAAATATCACATCCCAATAAAATCACAAAAATAACAATTTGAGGTACCTACCTACCTAGTTGTTGTGTGTGGACTACTATTTTTATCTAACTAGGAGGTAGCATACACGGTAACATTTTCTTATGTTAAAAAACATTGTAAAATACGGTAGTTGATTGGAGATACCCGTTAAGCCTCTTCTACACGTCTAAGTACATACATACATACATATCGTCATGCCTTTTATCCCCGAAGGGGTAGGCAGAGGTGTATTTCTACACCCACTTTTCGCCAGATATACTTTAGTCCCACGTAATAAGGGGCGAGCCTATTGCCGTACCGGGCACATTTCCAGACTCCGTGCTGCTACTGAGAATTTCGTGACAGAAAAACCTAATAACACTGCCCGACCCAGGAATCGAACCCGGGACCTCCCGATCCCACGTGCACATTTATGCCGCGAGACCAACGAGGTAGTCGTATAGGGGTTGATGTCGAGTTTTCCGTCTCTACGCAAACATGGTATTTGCATCGTGTTATCTCTTAGTCGCCTCTTACGACACCCACGGGAAGATAGGGGGTGGTGACACTTGTATTCTATGCCGTCAACCACACGGCGGTCGTAGTAAGTACAGAGAAAAATGGATGTTGAGTTGAGACCGAGCTGACGCAGTTATTTATTTATTTAGTAGGTACTTTTATAAATATTATGTATGTGGTCTAATTTATGTGTGGTCATTGTGAAATGAAAACTTAGATAAGGTACCTAATAACCTTACCTAAGTTTTTTATTTCACAATGACCACACTGTTTAAAATCCTGAGTTTTCATTTTTTTTACTTAATTATGTCTACTTTGGTCAAGAAAACGTTGATACTTACTAGGTACATGATTAATATACGCTAATCTAAAAAATATAGGATTATGTAATGATGATAAAGCTTAATTCGCGGATCCCTAACATTCCTGCAGAGTTTATCGGTTCACTGTTGATTACCTACAGTTATTTGCGTACATGTTACCCACTATCAAGCTTAACATGAATCTGTAGCTGACTTGTGTAACACAAGAACCACTCGTAACAGCTCGTTACTGATTCATGTACCACGAGTGGATACTTCAGCAGCTCATGCCGTTTGATTGTGGTTAATACGGTACACACTGCTTGTCTGCCATTTTTTTTTATTCTAACCTACTATACAATATAATAACAATTTATTTTTGTTTATTCAACGAAAATAACAGCAGAATTTGAATAGAAACTGTAATGATTTTATACGTTAACAGCTTATTGTCAAATTACAAAGGATTTTTTTTTTTTTTTTATAATAGTATCATCAACGCATTTTATACTATAATTTTCAAGTAAACAGTGATATTTTGAGAGCGCGTGAAAATATTCGTCTATAATTATACAGTATTTGACAATAAACTCTCTTTTCCATTCGAATTTCATGCACATGGAGGAAAAACAAAGTTTTACTAATCTATAAACATTTGCCTATTTCCACACAAACACTTTACAAAATGCTTCGCACTAAACATATCAAAATAATAATTAAATAGTAGGATGAAAATTATTCACAATTTTGCCACTTGTGAATTGTCAGCTCCATAAAAGAGTTACTAACATCCTGGAGTATATTTTGTGCTGAAAAATAGGTAACAAGTACGCTATTATTCAGCCCTTGTGGTGTATAAAAGGTAACACATACCCTGATAATCAGTCATTATTCAGCTCTTGGGGCGACTGTTACCTTTAATAATGCTCAAATAACGCTGATATAGTGCAACCAGCTACATTATTCAGCTAACAGCTGATTAATTTGTGCCCAAATCAGAGTTATATCAGCTGATTAGGCGCCTCTAACGCTCTTATTCAGCAGGTTTATTCAGCTGAAGATTTCATTGTGAACAGTGATTCAGCTACTATTCAGCACTTCTGTGCTACTTGGGAATTATGTACAATAAAACAAAACTAATTATATAACTAAGCTATCTCAAACTATAAAAAACAAAAGTATGAAAAGAAAAGTAAATAAAATATAACAAAAAATTGCCAACTACGACGCGTCAAAAAAATCCTCCGCAACGCACGACGTCAAGCGGTAGCGTGCCCAGAAGGCTGGCAGCATTGCCACATTGAATGGCAATGCTTATTCCCTCAGCGAGATATAAACCAGCCCTCTGGTCACGGGAAGCATCGATCAGCCTTCTGGCGATTTCTTTGTATAATGCGCGTGCACTAGGGCCCCATGGCCCCAGCGTTTCGACCCCAAACGGCTCAAAAACGTAATGACCAGCCAGATTTCCATATTTGCGCCGTTTGAGGGTCTCCGCCGATGCAGCAGCAGCGCCAGCTGATCCAGCTGTACTTGAAAGATGTGATGGCGCAAGAGTATCGACGCATGTCGCGTCCCATACCAGAGGCCTGCCTACCCATCTTCCAAGGTAATAACGTCATACCGTCTGGTCTCTTCCCATCGTCGCGTACCAAACCATTAGGTTCGAGATGAGCTGGTACTCCGGCGGTGGCAGAAGCTTGACGGAGTATGTCGTTAATGTGGGCATGTCGGGAAATACGCCCTGCACTCCTACTGCACGATAGGCCATGGTGGCCAAGACTGTCGACCGCGTCGCCGCAGTGACAGCGATGCGGAAAAACGCAAACAGCTCCCAACGCAGGCAAGAAGCGATGCGGAAAGTTGTATCGTCCAACATAGTTTCTATGTTGGACGATGGAAGTGCTTGAAGCCATAACCCCGATTCCCACTCTCCCACAGCCAACAAACGGGCATGCTCTGCAACACTAGATGCAGTATTTAAAAGATAATCTCTCATCTTGCTACAGAGCGGGCCGTCCCATTGTCTCTGAGAGAATAGATTCCGGGGTAAGTCAGAGCTCGGGCAAGCCATTTTCCAAGCGTTAATGGCACCAGTCATGCACGGCACCTCAGAATTTACTAGTATGGGTTCTAGAATTTTCCTGGTCAATTCCTTAGTGCCGTGAACCGAGGCCAAAAACGCTGGTAGACTTACATCAGTAATTTTGCGAACGCCGAGGCCACCCAAGCGAACTGGCAAAGTTGCTTGAAGCCACACTCGGTCGTTCATGTCAAGATTTAGAATTTTGCTCAAGGTGTGCCGAATAACGTTATCTATGTTTTCCAAAAGGGATGAATGTTTCCAAAAAGGAGAGGATCGCAAGTAAAATGTAAATTTTGGGACGAAAAGACAGTGCCTGATAATTGTGAAAGCCGAATGAATATTAATTTTGTATAGGCGTTCTGACCCAACAAACATTTTTGTCATATAATCAAACCTTTTTATGACCTTGGGTCATATTAAAGTTATATTACAGTATTTTTTTTAACTCATCGTCATGTACTGGTGCATTATGTGTCCAAATAGTCATATAAGTTTTTGTCTTATAATAGTGTCATATGAACGTGCTTTCCGGCGTACACCTTTACAATGAACACGCAGTTTATAGGTCGGGAAGTTATATAGTTGTCATATAACGCAGATACTTAATAAATTTATTCATAAAATATGTAAAAACATTAGAATTTTAAAAGCGCATAAAAATTTTGTTCCGTACTTTCCTAACATTTATCAGTAAACTTGATTGCACAATGCTTTACAACTGAGGAAAGGGTTTTATCACTTCAACTTACAAATTAAAATATTAACTCATTTGTCAAAAACACTGCCATATTAAATTAAGGTGATACAATGTGTCATAATATTGACACAACAATTTCAATAAATAAAAGTCATATTGTGGGACATGAAGTCGAATACACGCCGCGACAGCTATTATTACATGACATGCAGTGAAATCACCGACGTGTATATGACGACTATGCGACTAATTAGGTAATTATATGACAGTTACACGAAACTCTTAGCGCCTTAAATTGAATAAAGTGGGCCCTTTTGCCGTCGAGTAAACGTCCTCATGACGTTTAAACGATTATACTAAATAACATTAAGTTGCCACCAAAACGTTTACTCAACGTCATAAATGTTTAGTTCCAAAAGCGTCGTCGAAAATAGGGGACACAAGGAGGCGGAAGGAGCATTTATTGATGATTTTAATATTTGGCGCCAAAGAATTAAATTTTGATAAAATCGAAAGGTTATCCAAATTGTCATTAATAAAAAATTCACATTTGTCTGAATTTATTTCCAAACCAATTGCTTTAAATTCCTTTATTATTAGCTCTAAATCTTGTAAAACTGTGGAAACGTCAACTCCCAGGGTCCCGTCGTCCAAATACCACACGTTAAATTTTGAATTTATTTGTTTTATTATTGGGTGAATGGCTAAACTGAAAATGACTGGCCCGAGAGGGTCACCTTGTTGACAACCAACAGCAGATTCCAAAACATTGTCTTTATAAATTAATTTTCATGGATGCCTATAGCATTGCCAAAGAAATTTAAAAATTTTGGGAGTTTCTAATTATTAATATTATTAATAGTTTAAAATTAGCACTAACTATAATACCAAACTTAGCTCTACATTTTGACCTTTAAAAAAGCAATTAAAGTTTTGTAGTTCAGCTATAACAAACAAACGAACAAGTTCCTCTGTGAATTAAAACGTTACCAATTTTATCTAACCTAATTATATTAACAGATAACTCCACAATCGTGAGACTGAATAGATAATCTCAAAATTATTAGTAATATTATTGGATTTTTTACTGAAGTGAAAGTTGAAGTGATCAAAATTAAGTTCTGAGATTTTGTTGTACTTATACTATAATCGTAATAAAAGTACGTAGGCATAATATTACGAAGACTAAATTTTGAGGTGTTTTCTTAACTTTTGCTTCCTTTTTTTTGTAAGGAAAAGGTATTTTCTTTTTGATCGTTAGATATAGTGATGATGAAAAAATCTCACTGAAATCTTGGAAGTTATGCTTATTATAGACAACCTAGGTATGTGGATGATGCTATCAACTACTAAACAGACGGCGCTGTAAGGGCGTGCGTGCTGTATGCATACTCACTCAGACAGACGCACGCTCTCACATAAAAGGAGCTGTAGGACCACAACCGCTCTCTTGCGCCCGGCTGACACCACCAAGTTAAGTCTTCTACAAATTGTTACAAGACCCTGGACATCACCTCACCACCATCCGAAACACAGAATACAGGTTTTTTTATTACTGTACCAGTGAACTTTAAGTATTAAATGTGGATATTAAAATAATCAATAAAGGGTAATTAAGGTCAGACACACAGCTCACTAGACCCACCCGGCACATGACTCGCACCACCTCGCCTTTTATTTCTCACACGTGGATGGATAGCTTGCCCACTCGGTTCGGTCACAACACGCTGTTTGTATGCTTGCAACGCGCTTACCCCGAGGGGACCGCGCGATGCCTGCGAGTGATGTGGTGATGTCACTGCATCAATCGATAATACTCTAGCAAACTATTTGAAAATGAGTGTGCCACGTGGCATCCACCGGTGTACCAACCATGGCCCACCCGGCGGTCACTGGTTAATAATGCGGTGCCACTCGTAGGTCACCTGTTAGCAATGAGTGGAGGCAGTACAACAACTTTATGTAAACCATTTCAAGCGAATAAATGATTATGATTAGTACTGGTCGATTGGCGGGTGGTTCTAACTAGCTGTAACCATTTATTCAGTTACTAGATCAACAAGTACCTATCGAATAAAATGATCTTGAAAATTGGTGCCTGTAAAAAAATTTGAACACCTTTACGTTTGTAGAAAATTCTAATGAGCTCACGCATCGTAATCAATGAGTATGAATTATAATACGACACGATCTTTAATTATTATTTTGGTCATAATGGAATACTTATACCACATTCGTCCTCAAACAGTGTTGGTCGCCTTGAGATAACGTAATGGTCGGACGTATCAACAGACCTCACAATTTACTTCAAAGTTTTTTATAATTTTGCCGTCCACGTAGGGCAAAGTAACAACATCCTGTACTATCCATAATGTTGATAAAACTAAAAAAGTGTAAGAATTTCATTACTTATCTTTTTTTTTAAAAGACAACTCCCGCACTAGGACTAAATCCTGTGTCGCGGGGGACTTTACAGATATACAACTAACGGACACATTGAACACCCAGACTCGAAACAACAATTTATGAATTACACAAAGTGTTGTCTCATGTGGGAATCGAAACCACAACACTCGGCGCAGTGTCCAGCGGCGAGACGACCGCTTAAACCACTACGCCAACCGTGTAGTCATAAGTCTTATAAGCGTAAGTCGTTAAGATTGGAATGTAACCATTTTCTTAAGTTATTGAAGGATAGAACTGACGTCAATGTTTAAAAAACATAATAATATAATTTAAAAATATAATTCAATATTCTATTTTTAAAATATTTTTTTTCTAAATAGATCTACTGATCAATCACATTTCTAATTTTCACAAATAATAGAGTACACAAACAGACATTAGTGTAACCTCTAAAGAATATGAAATGAATTAATGAAATACTTCTTTATTTCGTGTAAACTTTGCAAGTACTTCGGAAACGTCATTAAAAAAAACATTTTATACAATTATTTTAGTGCGTCGAATTAAAAATATAATTATATTTATCATTGTCATTCATCAGTTTCATATATAATATACTTATATGAAACTGATGACCGACAATGATGAAGAAAACTTTATGACAAATCTGCAATAATTTAAAATTCCTTTTTGTACATATTTTACTGAAAGTAAGAAGTCAAACGAAAACAAGGTAATAAGACATAACAGCTGCACCACAAATATTATCGACGCTTCACACCCAAACTGAAATCACGATGACTTTCATGTTTACCGTTGAAGCAGAAACAGTTCATATCCTCACTAATCGAAGAGATTAAGATAAAAGCATTATAGCTTTATATGCACTATCTAACCTTGTAGGAATTTACAATAACGTACGGTTATTGCTACGAGCTGATGGGGTAG
Source organism: Euclidia mi (assembly GCA_944739405.2). NCBI lineage: Eukaryota > Metazoa > Arthropoda > Insecta > Lepidoptera > Erebidae > Euclidia > Euclidia mi. The sequence goes on along the minus strand of OX123188.2, from coordinate 6,885,985 downwards.
GTTTTATAGACGAATATTTAATTGACGTAAAGATTAGGTTAAGTATCAAAATTATGACACTTGAATTTTGTGCACTTGGTACGATAGGTCCCGTTATTGACATCTAAAAAGGTACTTTCGATAATATGTTGCATGATGTATTAATGAACTTAACCAGTAAGAGAATTTGAAAGACGAATGGGTATCATTACATGTTTTATTTAGTGGGAGTCAACCCTGTTCCCAAACTGTGGTACGGACGGTATCACTTGCACCGTGCCTCTGAGAACACGTTAAGCCATCAGCCCCGGCTCTCATGATGATGAACAGCCGCTCTATGGAAAAGCCAATATCTGGTTAGACTATTAAACAAAATCAGGGCTCCAAGGCAAAAGTTTTGAATGCCGTTGAGGTAACGCTAGGCCTGTGAGGATTTTTCCCCTTCGCGAGATGTGAGTCTGCTCCGAACGTTAAAACCTAGACAAAGTACAAAACCAAGCGATGAGAATTTATAAAGACATGCCAATTTATATAGGTTACATTCATTTTGAGAACACAAGTCTCGACACTAGGATTCCCTGTGTCGTGAGGCTAGTCTCTTTCATCTATGCAGCAAAGTAAACAATCATAAAATAAAAAGAATATTCGAGGTAAATACTCAAAATTATGTTGGAAATGTCTTACATTTGTACAGAAACCGTAGGTAGAGCGTGTATTGAGTGTGTATGTGTGTTGTGTGTGTGTTGTGTGTATGTGTGTGTGTGTGTGTGCGCGCGCTTTTTCTGAATAAATAAAATATGTATGTGTTACTGCATGGTTTTAAATAAATGTTCCGTGGTGTCGTAGTCCATAACTTGTAAATAGGTTTTGGGTTTTTGTAATACATATATAGCTTTAAATCAAAGTAAAGTAAGTAAAAATGTATGTCTTCATCTACTACATATTTATTTAAAATTGTTTCATTCGCACTAACGCCCATTTTCAATATTCGAGCCATACGTGGATTTTGAGATTCGAGATTCGTGTTTGACATATTGGGTCCATATTGGCTCACCTAAAGTTCTTTACCCGAAATTGTTCTTCCTAACGATTTGTAATCCGAATGATCACTCTTCCTAAAATTTTTCATCCTAAAGTTTTTATTCATACTATTTGTAGTGCAACCGGTGATTTTCATAACACACATCATTCCGAAAATTGTAATTAATAATATCATTAATGTAAATATATTTAAACTCCTACTGTTTTTTATCATAACGCTTTGATCCCTAAACATAATTACCATATTATTTTCACTCATACTCAGAAAGAAACATTTACCAAGTGTAATAAGAAATATGTGACACTTTTACCAAGACACTTTTAGCATTAGGTATATTTAGGTGTTTTATACGATAGAATCGAGAAAATAAACGATTTGCAAAAAAAACACGTTTTGGCTATTTTTAGGGTTCCGTACCTCGAAAGGAAAAAACGGAACCCTTATAGGATCACTTTGTTGTCCGTCCGTCTGTCAAGACCCTTTTTTTCTAAGTCCTGGCGCTGTAGCGCCCCCAAGGCTACACTCCAACCGAAATTCATAAAACACGACTCATTTACGATTATGTTTATGGCCTGGGAGTTTATACCGCAGTTTTAACCGTACATAAACCAATAACTATAGGACCGATTCGGTTCTGGCACTTCGCCGGCCGCTGCCGCGGCACGCTCGCTTCGCTCGCTCGGCTCGTGCGTTGTGGTCACAGTTCTAACCTAACCTAAACCAATAATTATTAATACGATCGATTCGTTTCTGGAACTTGACCATTGTACTGTTGAGTATTTGTGCCATGGTACTATTATTCTTATATGTTATACGTGTTATGTGAAAATAAAGTTACGCAAAATTAATGTATTTAATACTGATTATTATGAGTAAAAATAAATCTAAACAAAAAGGTATGACTTTGAATAATGGTGTAAAATATGGTTATGTTGAGAAAATATAGGAAAACAAATAAAAGTATAATAGATGTTTATTACTACTGACATTATGAAGTTGAATGTTTCGGAGTTATGAACATTAGAGACAGAGTAGTTAGGAATTGTGATTGTTAGGATGAAAAATGTTAGGAAGAACATTTTCGGATTACCAATTATCGGAGTTGAAAATTTAGGTCAACTTTGGCGCACCGGACATATTTTGTATGGAGCTTATGTTAAAAACTTATCTAAAATCTACAGATCTATCTATGGATCGAATGTTGAATTCCGTAGTAAATTGTACAAGTGTCTCTACACCATAGCTCAACACGCGATTATTAACATCGTTCCACTAATTCTAGGAATGCTCCGAAGAGATCTCCCATGGTAATAAGGCCACCGATTGTACACCAACCTATCTTAGTTTTAAGTAAGTTGCAAATGTGTTGTATGATGTTATTTTGGTGTATCTGTAGTATCTCTACGTATTATCATGGTCAGCATTTTAATTTTTTTAGGCACTTTTTACAAGATAATCAGATTAAACAATGAATAAGTGAACTATTGCAGCTATATGCTCGACTAGTTTATTTGGAAATTCTTTACCTTGCTACTAATTTCCTATTTGTACTTCCTACTTAATGGTTTTCTGGGCAGTCACCGTTTAAGGTTTAGGCGTTTAGGAGTAGGTAGGTTAGGTAGGTAGGCTGCCAAATTTCAACTCATTTAATTATCGTCCTTTTCTTTTTAAAAGAAATTTCTTAAAAAATCGGTCGACGATCGATGATGAATGCCTTAATGTAACCGTTGAGTCAACCAATCAATTGAGTGCTCAGCAATTGGCGGCACTAAGCTGTCCTTTCTGCCAAAATGTTACGACGCGTAAAAATCACAACGATGATACTCCCGTACGGCGATGTCTTGTACGTCAGTCACCGGATGCCTCCTTGAACGCGTCGTTCAGTCAGATAACTGTCGAGTCAAATGTAGCTATGAATGCTTCTACATGCACTGGCACCACAAACGAGCCGGTTACTTTGGAAAGCATTAGTAGAAATGTGATTTTTGCACCAGATATAATAATATGATCGTTAAGTGTATTTTATAATATTTTAGTAGAATATATTTTTTATTACCTATATAGTTAATTCATATATTTGTTATATATTTATATTTGAAATCTTTAAATGGCATCTGATGACGAGTCATCTTTTCACTCGGCAAATAATTCTGCTGTTTTATCAGACGACGACAGTTTTTGTTCAGTAACAGGCACACTTGGCGATTTTATTCGTGGATCCTTTAGTCTACAACGACGCAATTCGTTAAATGTCTGCCACATTAACGCTCAAAGTCTCCCAAGTCATTACAGCGATCTCGTGGAGGCGTTTACACAGTCAAACGTTCATGCCGTCCTGGTCTCTGAGAGCTGGCTCAAGCCTCAACTTCTTTCCACCACTTACCCCCTTACTGGTTACATTCTAATCCGGAATGATCGCATCGGAAAGAGGGGTGGGGGTGTAGCCATTTACCTACGCAGTGACTTTCCTTATAAAATTATTGCTTCTTCTTCCTCTTCTATCGCTGCTGAATTTCTTTTCATCGAGGTTTGTGTCAAAGGGGCGCGGACCATTCTTGGCGTAATTTACTGTCCCCCAAATATCGATTACTTCACCGATTTGGAATTGGTTCTAGAATCTTTAGGGTCTGAGTACGAGCATCACATCATTATGGGTGATCTAAATACCGATCTCCTGCTCCCAAACTCCCATAGTTCCCGAAAACTCCACACCATTGTCGAATCTGTTGGTCTTCACATTTTACCGTTGAATGCCACACACCATAATACCAACAGTGAAGATACATGGTTGGATTTGATTTTCACCTCGGCTCCTTCCCTCGTATCCTCTCACGGTCAACATCCCGCGCCCTGTTTCTCGCATCATGACCTTATCTACATTTCCTATATCCTTAAACCTCCTAAACCCAAACCCAAGGTACTGTACAGGCGTTGCTTTGCACGTATGAACGTTGATAATCTAAATTTGGATGCGTCGAAAATTGATTGGGGGGCTCTGGAGGCAGCAGCTACTGTTGATGTGAAATTAAACATCTTCAACGACATCGTAATCAAACTATATGATGTTCATGCCCCAGTACGGAAAATTAAATTGAAACGACCGCCTGCACCCTGGTTGACGCGTGGGATACAGATGGCGATGAGGCGCAGGGACCGAGCATTTCGAAAGTTTAAGCGTGACCGTTGCGAGGAAAATTGGGTCCTCTACAAAGTTGCTAGGAATCGTTGTAATCAAATGATACGAAATGCTAAACGAAGCCACATTTTCAACAACATTTCTTCCTCTTCCCCTGCCGATATCTGGAAGTTCCTAGGGACTCTGGGTATCGGTAGGCTTAGTCGAGTGGATCCGCCGCCAGCTCTTAGTCTTGACAATATTAACATTTATTTTGTCTCCACTCCAACGTTTGATCGTCAGACTATGAGTCGAACGGTGGACTACATAGATAGCTTGGCTCGACCAAACATAAATCCTTTTCACTTTTCTCCAGTTGCTGAGGCGGAGATCAAAAAGATAATCCTTTCAATTAAATCTAAAGCGGTTGGCTGTGATGATATCAGCCGCTACATGATTATCACCATTGTAGCGCTCGTAGCGAGACTTGGCTTGCCGTTCGTAACAGATCGGCAAAGTTAAGCAACGTTTGCACAGGTTACCACTTGGATGGGTGACCGTGTGTGGCATTTACATCTGAGCGCTACCGTGCTTCGGAGACACGTTAAGCTGTCGGTCCCGGTTCTTGTCCAAGGATAAGGATGGTTAGGCCATGTCGGAGGCCTTCGGGCGGTCTGAAAACTCCGACACCAGAGTTGGTCACACACTCACACGAAAAACAAAACAAACAATTATCACCATCCTGGACCACCTTCTTACTGCCATTTCCCATATAATAAACCATTCCCTTGACTCTGGGTGGTTTCCTAATATTTGGCGTAAAGCATATGTTCGGCCATTACCCAAAGTCACTAATCCCGTTGCTCCTAATCACTTCCGGCCTATTTCCATCCTCCCTTTCCTTTCCAAAGTCCTTGAGGCTTGTGTTCATAAGCAACTGTCCCAGTTTGTGCATGAACACAATTTCCTCAGTCCCTACCAGTCCGGCTTTAGACCTGGGCATAGTACAGTCTCTGCTATGCTTAAAGTGACTGGCGATGTGAGGGCGGGTGTGGAGGACACTAGGATCACTGTGCTGGTCCTAGTTGACTTCTCAAACGCCTTCAACACCGTCAGTCACGATATCCTACTATCCATCCTATCCTATCTTATGATCTCCTCCGAAGCACTGGAATGGTTCTCTTCATATCTTCGTGGACGTCAGCAGTCTGTCAGAGTCGATGAATCTTCATCAAGTTGGCGAGACCTTGAGGCTGGTGTTCCACAAGGTGGCATACTCTCTCCTCTTTTGTTTTCTTTATTCATTAATCTCATTACCCTGGATCTTCAGTGTTCGTATCATTTGTACGCCGACGATCTACAACTTTATTCGCAGGCCAAAATTGAGGATCTGCCAGATGCGATCGATGCTGTGAACCGAGATCTAGCAAGAATTCAAGATTGGTCGGAGAGGTACGGTCTATGTGTCAATCCTGTGAAATGCCAAGCTATTCTCATTGGGAGCTCTAGAATAATAAACAGGCTGGACTTGGCATCACTACCACCGGTGACATTCAATGGCACTAATATACCTCTCAGTTCTTCCGTAAAAGATCTCGGTTTACACATTGACTCCACACTTAGTTGGCAATCCCAGGTTACAAACGTCTGCCAAAAGGTTACCGGGGTTCTGCGCTCTCTTTACCGCCTGAAAAACTTTCTACCTGTCAAGACAAAGACAATGCTTGTGCAGACCTTGGTTTTTCCTATAATCGACTATGGTGATGTGTGCTATCTCGACCTGAATGCAGACCTGCTCAATAAACTTGACCGACTTCTCAATAATCGCATTCGGTTCATTTTTAATCTTCGTAAATATGACCATGTGTCCTCATATCGTCAACAGCTGTCATGGTTGCCTATACGTCAGCGTCGTAATATGCGCGCGTTGACTACTCTTTTCACTTTTCTTCATTCGTCTAATAGCCCCAGCTACCTAGTGCCTCACTTTCAGTACCTCTGCTCCAATCATGACAGATATCTTCGCTCTTCTAATAATTCTCTTCTTCAGTGTCCTTCTCATAGCTCAAGCCTTGTACACTCTTCTTTTTCGGTACAAGCTATACTTCTTTGGAATGCGCTCCCTCTCGAGATCAGGAAGGCAACCAATCGATTCACGTTTAGGGCTAAGGTGCGCCAGTATTTTATCAAACTGTCTCTTGAAAGGCCATAATAAAACCATCTCTCACGTGTGTTACATTGTGTATTAAATATATGTAAATTGTATGTATTTATTAGTATAATATGTATTATTTATATTATATAATCTTTATTATATATATACGTATATATGCATTGATATGTATGCTAATGGATTTTAACCAAATAATTAAATATTTCATATTTATAGTTTAAACACCTGCCACAATCATTTCTGCACCACCCGAAGGTTGACTGGCAGAAAATGCTATTTAGCATTAAGTCCGCCTTTTGCATTGTAATTGCAGGAAGTGTTAATAAATAATAAATAAATAAATAAATAAACTTATGGATGTAAAACTATCGCCGACGTCATCTTTTATGATTAACCTACGTGCCGCGCTTATGAAAGATATGAATGATCTGGTTGCTGTGGAGGTTGGAAATGCCATCCAGGTGATAAAGGACGATTTTACAACTACGACCGACTTCATTACATCAGAACAAAAAGACATGCGAGTGGATATTGCTGAGAAGGAAAAAAGGATCCATCAACTAGAGCGTGAGCTATCTAATAGTCAAAATGTTTTAGTCAAACTTCAAAGCCGGGTGTCTAAAATACAAAAAATATATCACGAGACTTGAATTTAGAAATTCATGAGGTGCCCGAGAGTAAAACTGAAAATTTAATGACACTATTTAAAAACCTATGCGACTGTTTACAACTTGTGGTCTCTGAAAATGACATTAAGGCCTGTCGTCGGGTTGCGAAAATGAACACAAGCTCTAAGAGGCCGCGAAATATCCTCGTCACTCTCTCGTCCCAGCGCCTACGTGATACTGTTTTGTCAGCGGTAACTCGTTTCAACAAGTCCCATTCTGATGATAAATTATCTACAATGCACATCGGTGTGTCTGGGGCCAGCAATAGGATATTTTTGGCTGAACATTTATCCCCGGAAGCCAAGGAACTGCACAGCGCTACACGGAAATTTTGTAAGGATAAAGGTTATAAATTTGTTTGGGTGCGTTTCGGTCAAATCTATATTCGTAAAAATGAATCTAGTCCAGCTATCATGGTTAAAAATGTTGAATCTCTTAATAAAATAGGCTAGATTTAATTTATAAGTATCATGTACTCTTTTAAACTTTTGTTTTTATACTATAGTTGTTTACTAATTCAACAATGGTTACTATATATTACCAAAATGTAAACAGAATACGTAGCAAATTGTCATAATTCAGTTTAAATTTGTTAAACTCTAATTATGACCTAATATGCCTGTCTGAAACAAACCTAAATAAGGGTGTATTCGATGGTGAGATTGTAGATAGCCGTTATAATGTCTTTAGGAGAGACTGCGAAGGTACTATGTCCACCAAAATTGAAGGAGGTGGAGTTTTGTTAGCTATCCTAAAGAAATACCATGTTATTCGCCAGGGCTCCTGGGATAGTGATATGGAGGATGTCTGGGTTACTGTTATTATTTCAAAGTCACGTGATGAACGTCGCCTTAATATATGTGTTTGCTACCTAGCTCCTGACATAAGCGTTCATAATTTAGAACGTTTTTATGGTCATTGTCAGAACTTAATACTTGTAATGTGAGTAAAATGTGGGCGAAATGAGAGTTTATCATCAAATAGGATGCCTAAATCTTTTACAATTTGCGTGCGAGTAATAACTTGACCATCAATATTATAGTCCCATGCAATTTTATTGTGTTTAAGAGTGAACGATATAATAAAGCATTTCAATACATTTAAAAACATGTGATTCCCTTTATTTATTTATTTATTTTTAACTTCATATACACAGAGTATATAGGCGGACTTAATGCCATGGGCATTATCTACCAGTCTACCTTAGAGTGGTGCAGAGAGGAAGAAGTAGGTGTATTGTATAGTGTAGGGGAGATATACTAGTAATTTAATTCTGTCGAACATAATATACTTGCAAAAATATATTATAAATAATTAAATAAATAGTATAATACATAAACATAATACACACACAATAAATAGAGGAATAACAAATAAAATACATAAACGTATTATATATATAAATATATATACACCGATTCAACAATATATATATATATATATATATATATATATATTGTTGAATCGGTACAGAAATGAAAGGAATATTGGATCGAATTGTGACATGTAATGAAAAGTTGATTCTTTATGATAGCCGTAAAAGAAAAATGCTATGGCTGACCCCAGGTCAAACGTCACAACACTGTCCTAAAGCAAAGCTTACCAATAAAAAGGTTATGGTGTTACGAATGGCGATAATTGAAAATAACGCCATCTATCGGTGAATGAGAGAACTAGAAGAGATTGGATGTATCGGTAGTTTAAAGGTATTTAATCTACTGTCTACTAGATTGCGTTTCTGTATCGACTGTTCCCGACTGTTATGAGAATATTTCAGAAACATCTAGAATGAACTAGTTTGTTTACCAGCCGGTATAAATACCGCGCGGACGAGCGAGTTCGGACAGTTACAGTTGAATACGGAAAGCGATCAACAAGCGAAGGAGTGCGAAGTTTAAGTAAGTCGGAAGTGTTTATTGGTGTTTCTTTGTTGTGAAATAAGTGTGTTTTTATTAGTGTTGAGAATTAAGTGTGTATAAGTGTTGTTGTGTGTTAAATAAAGTGCAGTTTTTCTGGCATAGTGTATTTAATCTATCACCGAACCCCAGCTCGTAACAATGGTAACTGTTTGGTGGTCTCAGCATGGTGTTATTCACTATAGTTTTCTTCGATCTGGTCAAGCAATAACGACAGATGTCTATTGTACCCCGAACAATGTTGGTAAAACTAGCAGTAAAACAGCCCCGACTAATCGATCTTCACCATTATTGCTCCATGACAACGCGAGACCTCATACAGCACGAGAAACCGTTTTGACCCTTCAGGAACTGCCGTTAGAAACCATTCGACAGTAGTGCAAAATGTGTGAAAGCATTTTGTGCAGTCTAGATCCTCAGAGTTTGCGATACAAAGGCATAAATGACCTTCCTATTAGATGGCAGTAATGTGTAGATAATAATGGTAACTATTTTGATTTAATAAATATGTTAAAAATTTAAAATAATCAGTTTTTATTTTCAGTACAAACAGCTGATGATACAAACGCAATAATAGCTGCAGATAATATAATTGATTTAGAATCAAAGGTTAATACAGCATTAAAAATTTTTGAGGAATGGTTTGGTATAAATAATTTAAAACTTAACTTTACTAAAACAAAATGTTTATTATTTAAATCAACAGTAAGAAATCATGCCAATCTTAATGTATTTTCTTCTGGTAATGTAGTCGAGTTGGTAGACAGTGTTAAGTTTTTGGGCATCAACATAGATGCGCAGTTAAACTGGAAGCAAGAGACACTAGCCATAACCAAGTATATTAGTTCTGCGTGTTACGCAATCAGAAGTTTGAGGGAAGAACTTACAGTGGCTCAACTTCGAATGGTGTACTTTGCTTTGGTCGAGAGTAAGCTTAGATATAGCATTATATTGTGGGGAAATAGTTATAAATATAACATAAGCACGACAGTTATCATTCAAAAAAGGGCTATCAGGACAATGCTTCGTCTTAAGCAAACGGATTCATGTAGAGAACATTTTATAAATCTTAAAATTTTAACAGTTCCATGCCTTTATATTTTAGTGTTATTGTCTGACTTTGTTAAAAATCGCCATAAAATTGAAACTGATGAAAAAAGAAAGGTTAGAGATAACACTCGTAGAAAGGATATACCCTCGACAATACAGCCCAAACTCAATGTAGTGCAACACAGTTCAAGAGTACAATCAGTTTCATTATATAATAAGCTACCCATAGAGTTTAAAAATATTTACAGTGCAAACTTATTCAAAACTAAATTAAAAGTATATTTATTGAGGAAAGGCTACTATAGTATTGACGAGTTTATTAATGATAAACAGCAGACATGATTACTTATTAGAATTCATGACGAAATTATTAATTGTTAGATTTTTACCAATGACATTTTTTATTTATTTAAATAACCTGTTGACATCCTTCCATTAGATTTTACATGTTTAAATTATAATTGAAATTAATATATGTAATCATTTTTGATTTATTTATATTGTGCATTATTGATTTATTTATCATTGAAATTGCGATTAATGAGAAACAGCAGACATGATAATTAATTAGAATTTATTAATGATGAAATTATTAATTATTAGATTTTACCAATGACAATTTAAATGATTGATCATTACTGTAATGCATGTTATTAATTAATATATCATTAAATTGTGGTATTTATAGTGTGGTATATCGAAAATTCGGGATTCATAGTATGTAATTTTCGGTAGAATTTGTGTAGTTCATTGTAATTATTATTTTATTATTGTTTAGTTGCAAATAATCATTTCAACACAATGTATATTGTTCAGAAATAAATTACTTATGACTTATGACTAATATTACAAACAGACACTCCAATTTTATTTATGATTTTTCGGTAGTAGATCTCTAAAAGCCAATGGTCGCGGGTTCGATTCCCGCTCAAGTCAAACATTTGTGTGCATGAACATGGATATTTGTCTTGGTCTGGGTGTTTCTATGTATACTATGAATGTATTTACAAAAAAAGTAAACATGTATGTTTATCCACTATCTAGTACCCATAGTGCAAGCTCTGCTTAGTTTGGGACTAGATGATGTGTGCATGTGGTAGCATATTTAAAAAAAAATTGGGTATTACTCACAACTTGAATGATGTCATACTGAAACCATACAACATTATCAATTATTGTACAATGTACAGTCAATGTCCCTCAAGATAGTGTAAAGGTTCTAAAACACGGATGTCGATAGGGTAAAATAAATAATTTAATCTAGCGCGAGTCGAACTCGCTCATGAAGGGTTCCGTTGTAGAGGGATGCACTTAAATTTATCTTCACCTAACCAAATAAATATCACTATCACTTTTTCGAGAGCAAAAAGAACTTTGTTTTCCATAGTGGTTGTATAAATGACAAAGAATGTGCTATAGCGTTCAAACCAATTTTCGTTGGAAGTTTTTATAACTAAACTACTTTTTTTCAGGGCACATATTTTCCAACTTTGGAAGCGTCTGTTTTTCAAACGATTGTCTTTGAGAAACAATGGTTTGTGGTCAGTGTCATTTTAAAAACCTAACTATAGACATCCCCTGAGTATACAACTGATAAAAAAATATTTTAAGTAATTTTGCATCTATCTATCTAAACGTCAAGCATGTCTCCCATTGGCGGAGGCAGAGACTGTGGAATGCCAAATACGGTTCAAAGATACCTCTTTCGCTTCCTTAACCTCGACAATTTCTCGACATTCATTAACCTCGTCATACATGCTCGTAAGTTATGGGTACTTTGTTTTTGGCCCTTTTGCAGTACCTCACCAATTTGGTCGACGTAAGTCCGCGTCAATTTCATATATCTCCTACTTTAATTAAATATTATTGATTAATAGAATAAACCTATTTTTATATCTGTGGACTCAACATGTTCAGAATAAAATGTCTGTGACATACAGACGGACGGACTGACAGATATGACAAATCTATAAGGGTTCATTTTTTTTCATTTTTGGCTGCAGAACTCTAAAAACTAACCATAACAACTACAGTGGATCGCATTGAAGATAAAAACTTATTTACTTACGTGTTAACTGCCTAACTTCGACACATGAACATAACTAAACTTCAATTAATAGAGATGCCGTACTTATACATACCAATTAAAGCAAGTCAATGCCCTTTTCAAGTCAGAAGAGACAACGGCAGCAGAAAATTATTCAATTTAATTTAAAAGCAAAAAATTTCTTAAAATAAGTCTAATTTACATATTTGCATAGCCACATAGTAAATATTATAGTAGCTAATATATGTTTGATACGTAACGTGACTGGTATATAAGACAAATGTAACTAAGTAGTAAATACTGTTACAGTATCAACAACTAATAAATGTAGGAAAACAAAGCTAATATTATCTAGTAGTAAAATATCTGAATACTCAAATAAACTGTTGATTTACAGACGTCCTGATAAGTCAGGATTAGTCTATATAGATATTCGTAACGATGATAAAATAATACACCACAATATCGTTGTAAATTTACTTCATTGTACCAAACATTAGATATGAAACTATAAAAATTATCATTTACAACCGCTAATCAATATCCATTAAACAGTTCGTTTAAAACATTCGTAACATAAACAAGTGCAATTCAATCAATCGTGTCGCGATCAATTGTATATACACAAATAAATAATATAAATAAATAATGAGAGAAAAGTGACTGCCAAAATGACTTCAGAAAACAAAGTATATGATTACAACCACGTCGAACCAACAGAAGAAGCGCCTCTTAAACAAAACGATCAAGATGAAGAAATTGAGAAAACGCTTACCTTTCGGGAAAAGTTTTCAGATTTTCTAGCAAATATTACTCTTGAACCAAGTCTACTATTGTTCATTGTGTCAAATATGATTATATTAACTGCGTCACAAAATCTCAACTTAGAAAAAGCATGTCGAGTGAACCTTAACTTCACAAAAGAGATCTGTGACTCGTTGAAAAAGCAAGATGTTGACGCTCAAAATATATACGAAAGAGAAGCACAAAAATTGTTGGCGAAGGCTCTCACATGGAGAACTTACTTAGCAGCCTCCCTGCCATGCATTATTGCACTTTTTGCTGGTTCGTTCTCAGACAAGACTGGGCACAGAAAATTTCTTATCATATACTCAATAGCCGGTCAACTACTAATCGGGATTAATAATATTTTTAACGTTTATTTCTTCTATGAAATCGGTCTTGAAGTATTAGTCTTCTCTGAAGCTATTATTGAAGGTCTGACTGGAGGTTGGTGTGTTTGTTTCTTGGCTGCCTTTGCGTACATAAGTACTATTACTACGAATAAAAACAGAACGTTTAGGTTGGGCCTCTTGAGTTTCAGCGTAACTGTAGCATTCCCTATTGGCATGGGCGTAAGTGGCATCTTATTAAAGAAGATTGGGTATTATGGTTGTTATGGACTGACCAGTAGCTTGCATTTAATCAACATGATTTATATGTGCACTGTGGTCAAAGATCCAAAAAGGACTATTGAACAAAAGAAGGTAAGGACTATTTTTATTATTGCCCTTCATTTTTGTTTTTTTTTTTTTTTTTTTGGTATCGGGTTGGAAAATCCTCATGGAGTCCCTCCGCCCCGGGGGAAGGACGAAGGGGACTGTCAGACTCTTACTGACTAAAAACCAACCCGTGTTCCTCATGTACCCGTGTGTCGGAGGGTAGGGATTCGCATAGGCATTCGTCACTACCCCCCGACGGGTATTGGCCCGCCAGATGGTCAGGCGGGCCCCGAACAAAACCCCCTTGGCGGCGGATGAAGGTGTTGGGCTCCGCCGCCAAAACACTCAGCGGCCGCAGAGGATAGGGAGGACGGCAACGCAACACCGCATCTCCTCTTCCTCTGCGGCCCCACCGCGACGCAACGATGGTGCGCCTCCATTTGGTCGCGGGAGATAGGGCGCGCGGCAACGCAACACCGACACGCCTCTCCTCCCGCGACCGCACCCGACTGCGAGGGACAGAAGAACTGTCCCTCGCACCCGCCCTTTGGACGCATCCTGCGCAGGCCTCCGTCAAGCCCATGCGGAGCGTCCCCTCCTGGATCCCTCTTAGCTTCACCGCGGGTCACCAATCCACGGTTACTAAGCCCCCCCACCACGACAAGGTGGAGATCCCACAGGGGGGATTATTGCCCTTCATAGATATACATAAGTTAACTCTTTTAAGTATAATTGGAAGGAAATTCAATGGAGAAAATATTCAAATTTTCTTATTTTGTTTTTGTTTTTTTTTTCTTTAAAAGCTACTTAGGAAACATTTGAAAACACGCTACGAAAATTTTAATCAGCTTTTTTAGGGTTCCGTAGTCAACAAGGAACCCTTATAGTTTCGTCATGTCCGTCCGTTTGTCCGTCCGCAGCCTAGCTCAAAGTCGCCTGGTGCTAGAAAGCTGATATTTGACATGAATATAGACATAAGATATTGCAACAAAACTGTAGAATAAAATTTAGGAAAATATATTTTTTAAGGGTATCTCCCCTACATATATAGTGGGGTTGATTTTTTTTTGGTAGAGTACCCCATTATAAGGGGTATCATTGGATAGGTTTTAAAAAAATATTATTAGCTTGCTCAAATCATTTTTCGATCAAGTGATTGGTTTGTCAAATATCAAGCTTTGAAGTGGAAAAAAATTTTAGTTGAATCTAAAATTTTTTGTGTCCCCCCCCCTCTGCCGGTTAAACTAATAATTTGGAAGAGGTGAAAAAAATCACAAATGTAGTACATATAACGAATTTAAAAGGAAAACTATCACGGCTAAGTAGACATCACTAGTTTACGAGTAATCGTCGTTTAACTTATAAATACCTATTTCTGTGAGTTTACATTGGGAGCGCTGGCTTAATATTAAAGATATACGTACTTTGGTATGTAATGTACTACGGGGTACAACGTTGGCCCGTTTTTAGTCCCATGTGAAACAGAAGTTATTATCAATAATGGCCATTATGGGCAACTACGGAACCCTACATTGCGCGTGGCCCGACACGCACTTGGCCGGTTTTACTTTACGACTAGATCTTCTCATACTCTTATTTAAGAAATGTCATAAATTGGGAATAGTTTTATAAGTTATTCTGGCTAAATTAGTCAGTAATAATATATAAAAGTAGCAGATCAAATCCTCGTATGTATCATCTAACTGTTTACATTAATTTCTTTATACATTTAATATAAATGAAATGTGTGGTGCAATTTAACCTTTGTACGTCCCAAAATTTATACGATTACATGCTTTGTTTAATCTTTGGCAATAAATTGATAAATACGTGTTATTCGTTGATATCAGTTTACGGATAATCTATTATCATCTAAACAAAGATACGGTTTTCACTTCTTACTATAGTATAAATAAGGACCACTATTAGGGCATTGGCAAATCGAACAGTTTATAGCCCCACTGGCCTTTATGATTTAAAATGTGCGATAAACAGTAGTCGTAAATAAGAATATGGATCGATATAACGCTAGCCATACATAGATTTTTGATGCAAATCACTCCAGTGATACAATAGCAAGATTATCGTGCGCAGTTTCTGTTATTTCTTTGTACAAAATACCCCATGAATAACGGACTTTGGCATCTTTTTCTAAACCTTGTGTCATATACAGATATTGCAAAAACGGACTTTAAGTAGAGAAATTAATTTGATATACAGTTGCCATGTCGATCATTATTTCATAATTGTAGTTCGCAAATAAACTTCTATTAGCTTTAATACAACACATTTACAAACAAGTATGCTTCATTTAGTGGTTGTGATGTCATAAAAGCTTGCAACATTGTTTTTGTAAAAACTATAGGTAGTTTAAGTTTAAAAATCAAATGTAGCCGCTGAGATACAGACGTGCAATTTTTACCTTTTAAAAATATTTCTGTATGAAGACTTAAAACACAAAGACTACTTACGGATCTTTAAAGCCTAAATCATCAAAGGAACATTATTATAACAAATAGGCTTGGCTGCAGACAAACAGACTTCTTATTAAAGCAGGTCATGTAATTTTAAAACAAAGGCCAAATATTATCTAGGATGTGGCTGCCACTTAACTCAATTCATGTTTAAGTTGGTTAGTATAAAGACCTGTTTCGGACAAGTCCAAAAGCCGTTCAGGTAGTCAAGCATTGGGCCAAAATTATTAAAAGCTTTTGAGCTATATTGATACTATGTATTATCTCACTTTAAAAGAAAAGATAGAAAGATAACAAAGAGCTCCTGATACCAATATGACTTTATTAGAGAATAATTGTTTTGTTTATGATGTAGGTGGCATATGAGTGAAGTAATATTTACTAGTCACGAGTGATAATACAATATCGGTTCGTTACGTTCGTCGTACGTGTAATTTTCAGACTGCAAAAAACATAGTATGTGCATTTATCTCGAGATAAATGAATATTATAGGTTGGCTGCCTTAGAAACTCGAAATTGCAAAGGTGATTTAGAAATAGGCTTATTTGTATACGTATCTGATAATTTAGTAGGAATTTGGAGTTAGCACTATAAAGACCTATGTCAGCTTAAAATCCAGACATATATCAGTTATGTTTCAATAAACTACGGTTTTCGTCGATATCCTACTGCAATGCTATCAGTAGATTTCACGCCTCTTCTGGTGGTCACCTTCGCAGAATCTATCTTGCTGTGCAATACATTTATGTATTGCTTTTACACCTCATATTGATAGACAGACGATTCACAATAAAGTTCTAAGAAACACTTTTGATGTTCCTAAATAAAAGTGAGGCATTAACCTCAAACTAGTACATCAATGCCAAGATAGCAATATTTACACCAATTATGAGTATTGCCGCTTTCATTTACATAACAGTAAATTATCATGTGTAAATATTGCTATCTTGTATGTTGCAAGTAGAAGTTGTAGTCATTCATACATCTATTAGTAATAATAGGTGCGGTCCCAAAGTAGTGCCCTGTGGAACACCTTATTTATATTGTTACACATATAGTACCGTAAAATGAGGCAGCGATAGCTTAGTGGAGATACCAACAATTTAGAATGCCATCGACACGCTAAGAAGTGGACCTCGGGCTCCAAGGCGTGTAAGTTTTGGATGCAACCGGCATAACGCTAGGACGATGATGATGATGATATAGTCCCGTAAAAATAATAAAAAGAATATCGAAAATTCGAATCATTGAGCTATCTAGATAAGATATAGATAAGATTATAGTCTTTGACCCTTTGATTTCATAGTTAAATGCCATATACGATCAAAAACTATAAACAACTAAATATTTTTTGTCATGTTAAAAGCTGCTGGATAAAAAGTGTTAGCTGTTATGAATGAAATGTAGACTCGGATTAAGCAATATTATACCTTTGTTTTGATTAGAAATATCTAACTATTGTAACTGTAAGTGTTACACTATATCATATAGTCCATCTTAGCCTTTTTCGTCCGCTTGGGTGTAGGCTTCCTGCAGTTTATGCCCCTTCTCACGGTCTTGGACAACTTGAATTCATTTAATTCCTGGTGTTTTCTTGATCATCATGCTAACGCATCTGTGGCCTTCCTTGTGGCCCCCAGGATTCGATTATCTCTATTTACCCCTCCTAATATAAAAACCCATCTATAACACGAAAGAGAATTTTGTCTAAACTATGTTTGTTTTCCATCCACAGCATGATCGGAAAGGTTTCTGTCATCTATTCTGCACATTCTTCAACGTCTCAAACGTAAAGGACACACTTGGCGTCATCGTGAGAGATGCTCCAAATAACAGAAGACTCCGGCTTTGTGTCCTGTTAGGTGTTGTCAGCGTACTATTTGGACCTATGTATGGTGAGTAGCTTCATATTAACAGTAATAGTTGGTTCCCAGTTTGAAACTCTAATTAGAATTTAATATTTCGTGAGAGCCTTCCAATTCTTGATGAGTTTATTTTATACTTTAAACTTTTATGAGATGGACTGATTTTCTCAGACTACTTTAAGTGATTTCATCCAGATCCAGATTGCTTTGATGATTATGTACACAACTTGTTTTTACCATGATGCGTTTATAAACATATAATAAAGAAAGGAAAATCCTTTTTACCACATTACGTTTGAGACAAATGGGTTTAGCAATATAATTTTTGAATTGCTGATGAAATCCTGATAGCCTGGTTGCAATAAATTATGTATCTAAGTGATAATGATAAAGATAAAAAGTGCATGTTGAGCCAGCAATGCTCAATATAGGTAGTAGGTTCCGTAGTAATCCTTACTTAGTGGCCAAAAGATAAAGGACTCGATCAGAATATGCATTTTATCGGTTGCATATTTTCCTATATGTTCCGTAGCAATGAAATAATATACTCCCGACCAATTCCGACCACGGCAGCTTGTCTTTATATGAGACTTGCCAACTGCGCGGGACATATTGCAATAGTGTGAGTGCAATAGTGTGTGCGCAGACTATGAGAGGGAGGGAATAGAGAGTGCACTTGTGTGCACTATCTATTCTCATCCTCCCTCTCATAATCCGACAGGACGCCACAAGCGACAAGACCGGAGAGAGATTGGGTGCAGGACAAGGGCTTAACTTGCTTGCCAAGGCACGGGGGTGTGACACCGCTAACTTGCTGACTCCGAACTTCTATTGGATAATTCCTAACAGAAAAACCCAACATCACTTTTTGTTCGACCCGCGAATCGAACCCGAGAACTCATGATCTGCAGTCAAATGACAAATGGATGAGTAATACCTAAACACTACGGTTTGGTTGTTTTCCCTTAGTATTTAGTAAACTGATTTTACAGTTTTGTCCGCGTGGTTACGTTGTATTACTATGCCAAATAGCTCTCTAGTGCTGAAGGAAGGACGGAACTAGCGAAACTACGAGTTTAAGGGTTCCTTGTAGTTTACTACGGAACCTTATTACCCTAAAAATGCACACCTTGTTTCTTTAGCGACCCTGATGCCCACTTATTTATATTAAATCAGATTCTGTAATCTAAATGCTTGCAATTGAAGTCCTAGATGGATTGATTTGTACTTAATCATTCCGTTGTAAGAAATTTGATCATCCCTGAGGAGTTGTTTGCATCATTAATTTTTCCAGACATAGCTTAGGAATTGAAGAAGGCGTTTCAATAGATGTTATCAATTTGATAAGAATATAGCTCAATTCAAATAAAATTGCCTTCTCTTTTATATAATATCTGCAGATATTGTCTAGCCACAAATACTATCGGGTAACCAAACCTAGTTTTCTAACTGATATGAATGACCTAGAGTTCAATTCCAATTTTAAGTTCCAAGAAATATACTACGATTTGCCGGAACGGTAGTGATAATTTTCGATAGCTTATCAGCTCGGGCTGTCTTGGCCGATAATGGCGATCTCTTTTGAAAATCATTTGGAGGTGAAAGGAGAAACGGCTAGATATTATCGTATGATGACCCCCGGATAGGATTATTTTAACTAACATAATGGCTTGTAAATCATGTGGATTACGGATATTTTTATAATTTTGTCATAAGGGTTTAGGTAGTTAGATAGGTAGGATTAGCTATGTACCTACTTTCCCGTAGCAATTATAGCACTGAATATGAGAAACTAATTTTAGATTTGATTGTGTTATTGGAGTTTTCTGATTAAGTAACATCAGAATCGATGAACAATGGAATAGAAGAATAAATGATTATTATTTTTATAAAAAAATAATAATAGTAATGTTTGTGTTTTTCGGTTCAGTATGCTGAACATTGAACACTGAACTGACTTTACTGGATTGTGAACTAAAATATAAAATAAATAATATTATATTAGATATTTCATCACGTTTCAGGTGAAATTTCAGTCATGTACATGTCGACGAGGTATAGATTTGGATGGGATGAAGTAAAATACAGCATGTTCCAAACTTACAATTTCGTCACTCACACAGTTGGTAAGTAAATGAAAATATACCCACAACAACTTAATAAATAACTCACAAATGTTGTTCTTGGTTTATACAAACAGATTACAATCTGAACATAGTAAGTGGTTAAGTGAACATAATATTTTTTTTTAAAGACTCACGCCTGTATCCTCGAAGGGGTAGGCAGAGGTGTAATATTACACCCACATTTCACCATGAATATTTAGGTCCCACGTAATAGGGGGCGAGCCTATTGCCGTTATCAGGCACATTACCAGACTCCGTGCTGCTACTGAGAATTTGGAAAAACCCAGTAACACTTTTGCCCGACCCGAGAATCGAACCCGGGACCTCCGATCAGCAGTCGCATACGCTATCCACTGGACCACGGAGGCAGTCATATATAATCTGACAGTAATCCTAAGGTAGTGTACACAGCATGCATAAATCAAAGCAGATCCGTGAGAAGAGACTCGTGCAAAACAAGACAAGAATTTGGTTAATTTATAAATTCAACTAAATTATATTTTATGTATAATATTTTAATTTGCTAACGTTAAGTGGTTCTTTAGACACCATATAATTCGAAATTGATTTTCACCTAGACATCGTATGATAATAAATTCTGTGAATATTCCATAGGCAAAATTGAAACCTTATGAAAACTGAAATAAAGTTGCTTTGTGAAAATAAACAATATGAAGCATCAAAAATGAAAAATTAGATATGGTTGAAATATATGGCATTAACGTTAAAATTGCAAATCGTAAAACAAGAAATATCGTCATAGGCTGCCTGTGTAGTCATCTAGTGTCATGTGACTTGGATGATAATCTATAGATGCATTTCGAATACAACCAGAGTATTCAAAGTCTTTCCATCAACTCTATGGCTCTGTTCACTATAAACTGTATAAACCATGCTAAAATCAGAACATCACTTTGACCTAATGTTGCTTTTCCACCTGACTTGCGTAATGTTAGGTTGAAATGGATGCGTATAATGTCCACGAATAACCTTCATTTGTAGTTTCGTATTGAGGGACTCAGCTATTTTTGTTTGTTTTGGAAGAACAAGTTCTCTGAATGCGTGCTCCGGATGCGTGCTATTGATGGTCGCAAGTGTAGCTGCTTAGCTATACCACTTGCTGACCACAGTACCTACACTATGGATGCGTTTTCAGCGAAAGTAAAACCTCGAGAATCACTCTTCTTGCATGGCTAAAAATCTAAATCTGACTCACACCGTTTGCGTCTATTTATCGAATGTTTGTAAAGTCCAATCTTATGTTCGTAATAACTGTGTTTCAGGTACGATATTCTCGATAATGGTGTTTAGCAAATACCTACAGTGGCACGACTCTCTGTTGGGCATAGTGTCAACGCTCAGCAAAATAGCTGCGTCGTTCGTGTACTGCTTCGCGCCTAATGAAAAGATATTTTATATTGGTAAGCTTTTGTAATTATATCATCAATTCCAATTATTTTATTTCAGTCAGGCCTATAAGAAGCCTACCATTGGTAAAAATTCCCATTTTCAGTCCCATACACCACATAGGAGGTCCGAAGCAATTGATTTTTAGGGTATTTATTGTAGGAGACGAAATGTGTTATTTAAGTAACAATTCTGACTGCTTCAATAGGCTTGTGTCCTAAAATGTAATTAGCGATTGATTCGTTCCTTTATTAGATGTTAAACTGAAATACCTGATCTTTTCTTCAAAAAACGATCAGCAACATTACTAATTACGGCTTTTTAAAAACCTTTTTGAATTTGACACGAAAACGCTGTAAACCATCATGGCGGTTGAGTGATATCACAAAGTACAAAACAAAACAAACCGTGAATGAAGTCTGGTCTAATGTACCCACTTTTATTTTGATATATTTCTATTTGACAGGTAGAAAATTTGACGTTTTAGTTGTATTTACTACTAAAACGTCAACAACATGAATGGCGGACGTACCTACTATTTGACGTAATGCTCTCTGATTGGTATTCACTGTCACAAGAATAAATACATTATTTTTAGTTTAAGAATCCTAAAAAAACATTAATATTACCTTTATATAATAAATAATAAACTTTATTGACATCTTAAAATCATAATGAAGCTATAGAAACTACGATCAAACCGATTTATTATTAGTGGACACAAGCCTATGGTGTAGTGGTTCACTGTTACGCATTCTGGGTTGATCCTCACACAGACAACACGTCCACAGCCCTTTTGTTTGAACCCCAGTATCTGTTAGTCGCTGGTAAATACCCCGATATAACCCTAGTGCACGCTTGCCTTAAATGCCTTGCTTGATGAATAAAATTATAAAACATAAAAACACGGGAAAACATTTACACTCAACGTTTTCAGTATAATAAACTCGCCATTCGTATAGCTAAAGTTTAAATGAAAACAAAAATTTCGCTCTCTGCTTCAATTAAATACGAAGTACCGTGCACTAAACAATAGTGCCACTGTAAAAAAAGTAAAAAATTCGAACACATTTTAACATGACACAAAATATTCTATTTAGTTCCAAAGTTAAACCGAATTGCATTAATTTTAACATTAAAGTAGATGAGATTCCGGAGAAATACATAATATCTCTTTTGTCTAGTTTGAAAGAGTTGAAATAACAGATATAAGTTACTACGGTTTAATACTTAGGAATTCAAATACGCAATTTTATATTTAGCTTCTTGACATGTTCCATCAGCATGCAATGCGATGCGTTATAGTAGGGGAGCCCTAGAAGGGATTTCGGGATTTACTATATGCTTTATCCTAACGTCCTAGAGGTGCCTTCTCATAACCTGACGATTATCTGGAGGTTTAGGGCCACAGCTCTTTTAAAAAAAATTGAAGGTCCAGCCAATTACAATATAATTTTTAAAAGAAATTATACATTATTAACACTTTTATCTTTTTATCATCTAACCCAATAGGTCTCCATGACGCTCGAGTAAATCCCAATTCAGCATCGTGGGCTCCCCTACTATTACTAACTGGCAGACAGACAACGCATAGCTGAAACTACTGGGCGAAATTTGAAATGTGTGTCCCTTTGGGACCATAGGGGTGCACTAAGAACATAACATAACTTCACTCCTTTTATCCCCGAAAGGGTAGGCAGAGGTGTATTACACACACACACTTCGCCAGTTGCTAAGAAGGAATTTTACAAAATTCCCACATGATCGGGAAGAAACCGTTAAATAAAATAAAATATGTGCGAACGTAGCTGCGGGGATTATCTTGTCTCTATAATAAAAGTAAAGGCAAAATACAATAACAGCCTTCTCAGACCACACTTATACATCCTACAAATTTATTCACATGTACTAATGTAATTTTATCCGTCGTTGTCCTAATTCCGCTGGCCTGTAACATTAATATTTTAATGAATTTAGCATATTGAACAGCGTGTGGGTCGCCGCGAACAATAAATTTTCTATTGTGTCTAGTGCAGGACGCTCTATGTGATAATTCGGCGTTATACTGGACAAGTTACCTCGTTAGATAAGCGGTATAAGTTTGTTCTCAGTTTCGGAATACATTGTAGAGACAAAGGTATAAAATCTGAAATGGTATTTCAATTTCAGATGTTTGTTTCCGTCTGGGTGTTTCTATGTATAATATGTATGTATTTACAAAAAAAAAGTATATATGTATGTTTATCCATTATCTAGTACCCATAGTACAAGCTCTGCTTAGTTTGGGACTAGATGGTGTTGTGTGAATGTGGTAGAATATTATTATTATTATTATTAATTTATTTTTATTATTTAATAAACCTGACACCAAAATACAAACGCGTATTTTTTTAAGGTTCTAACTATTAATTTATTTAAATAGGTGTACATATTTTTAAGATATCATAACTATTAATTGATTTTAAACTTTCGCGATTTGTATACATCATACAAAATAAATTAGGCGGGTCTACATCGCGTAAACTTAACTTATTTAAGGTATAAATACCTATTTGTTTCCGACGTTTCGCACGTCTTGCACGGTGCGTGGTGGCGGCGAGGCCAATTCATCCAATATTATCATAACTATTGTAATACAACATCACATAGGATTACATTTCAAGTGCACCCTAATAATTTGGCTATGGATTAGTGACAATTGGAACATCGTAAAATCGTCTATCATTGTATTTATCTAACATAACAATATAAGATAAGGTAACACGCCATTCCATGCTTGAGTATTATCACATATTATTACTTTTATATTATCGATATTAATCTTGAAAACTAGGTTACCTCGCAGCCACGCTGACCGTGTGTGTTGTGGGTTCGATACCCAATCTATAAACAAGTGTTTGAGACGGCCATGTGTAGTGTAATAAAAAAATGTGCCTAATCTGTCTTTATGACTAGTGTTTTGACTGGCCTGTTGACCTAGTACTTAGTGACCCTGACTTTAAGTCAGATCCGGTTCGATGGATTTATTTATATGATTGGCACGATCATTCTGTTCTGGTTTCGGGTGAAATTGATGGAATGTCAAGTAACTGTAAATTATACTTACGTATGCGTTCTCACTCTAAACTTTAAACGTTTGTCATGAATCATCCAGTTCTCTGAGTAGTGGAGAAAATTGCACGCAAATTCGTTTAGCGGCTTTTGAGTCTATCGCCAACAGGCAAACGCGGTTAGGGACTTTGTTTTATTAAAATAAGGAAAATAATAAGACAATACCTATATGTTCATATTTTAATGTATAACATTTTATCTGTACCTAGTTCAGCCAGCGGGTGCTTCTGTCTATTGGTCTGTTCGACCATTAGACAGGGCTTCGGGTACGCGCTGCCGGCTCTCCGAGCTACTGTAGTCACTACCCTATGTCCTTCCAGTGACTACAGTACCTCAGCCTACAAACCCCTTCTTCCTCATCATTCATCCTATCCATTTACCCCGTTTCTCCTATCCCTCCTCCTTTACGACGAAAACATTCCCAAGGAGGGTTGGCGTCAGGCAGGCGGCCGGCTGGTAAAATCCATGCCAAAACTATTGCAGTATGGCCACGTATGTTAATTAGTGCTATAGGGTTAGGGCGTTTCCCGCAGGCGACGCGCAGGGGCAGCACCCGGCACCTACGAGAAGTATGCAAGGGTTGTTGCACTACTCCAGGCGAGTGCAACGTAAGAAGCAAGCCTGTGACGTAAGGGTGAGGTATGCAAGATTGAATGTAGGTACGATGACTGGACGGGCTAGAGAGTTAGCTGATGTTTTGAAAAGAAGACAAATAAATGTGGCATGTCTGCAGGAAACAAGATGGAAAGGTACGAAAACTAGGGAGATCGGAGAAGTATACAAGTTTTATTATTGTGGAAGTGATGGGAAAAGAAATGGTGTGGGAATTGTGTTAGACGAAAATCTGAAAGATGGTGTGACATGTATAAATAGAATTAATGACAGATTGATTGCTGTGAAAGTGATATTGCAAGATATTATTCTGAATGTGATAAGTGTGTATGCGCCTCAGGTAGGATGTGATGATTGTGAGAAAGAGAAGTTTTGGATGGATTTCGATAGGATGATGATGGATATTCCGGAGAATGAAGAGATAATTGTGGGAGGAGATTTTAATGGTCATGTGGGACGAACAAGTGGAGAATATGGAAGAGTACATGGAGGCTGGGGTTTCGGCAGCCGAAATAGAAAAGGAGAAGCAATTCTCCAAGCGGCTGCCGCTTTTGATCTTGTAGTGGCCAATACTTGGTTCCAAAAATAAGAGCAACACCTGTTAACCTACAACAGTGGCCACCATATGACCCAGATTGATTATTTTCTGCTAAGGCGTAAACGTATCAACTGGGTCAAAGACTGTAAGGTGGTACCGGGAGAAGACTTAGTCTCACAGCACAGACTCCTGGTGGTCGAATTAAAAATTCGGCTGAGCTCAACAAGGACCAAGGAGCAGCTAACCCCAAAAGTGAAATGGCATATGTTAGATGTTAGAGAAGAATGAATGTGCAGTAGAGTTCAGAGATAGAGTGGTAGATAAAATGATTGAGATGGACGATATGAAGGATTGCAGCGTGAATGAAAGTTGGGAGGAGATGAGTAAATGTATGAAGTGCGTGGCAAAATATGTTTTTGGAGAATCGAAAGGAAAACGTATAAAAGATAAGGATACCTGGTGGTGGAATGAGAAAGTACAAACTGTTCTCAAGGAAAAGAAAGCAAGGTTTAAGAAATGGCAGCTGATGAAAGAAGGTAATGACTCGTTGAAAGAAAGTAAGAAAAAGAAGTATGATGAATGTAAGAGCTAAAAAAGCTGTTGCCTTAGCTAGAGCAAAAGCCCTTAACGACCTATACGGTTTACTTGAGAAACCCGAGGGCCAAAAGTATTTATACCGACTGGCTAAGGCAAGAGAGAGAAAGGCGAAGGATGTATCCCATATCAAGTGTATGAAAGACAAAACAGGAGTGGTTCTTACGGAGGATGATAGGATTAAAGAAAGATGGAGGACATATTTTGAAAAATTAATGAATTAAGAGAATGATTGGAGCAAAAAGTTTGAGAACAAGGCGAAGAATATTGGACTTGTGAATGTAATAAGTAAGGATGAGGTAAAACGGGCTGTGAGTGGAATGAAAAATGGGAAAGCATTAGGACCAGATGGAATACCAGTAGAAGCATGGAAGGTGTTAGGGGAGGATGGATGGGTGTGGCTGACTTTATTCTTCAATAAGATGTTGCATGAGGAGACAGTACCCAAGGAATGGTGCAGCAGTTACCTAGTGCCCATTTTTTAAAATAAAGGTGATGTCCAAAAATGCAACAATTATCGGGGAATAAAGTTAATGCCCCATAGCATGAAAGTATGGGAGAGAGTAATTGAGCTACTTTTGCGAGCAGAGAGTGTGATTTCACGCAATCAATTCGGTTTTATGCATGGTCGAGGTACGGTGGATGCCATTTTTTCGCTTCGCCAAATTTGTGAAAAATACAGGGAGGCCCATAAAAATCTGCATATGGTATTCGTTGACCTCAAAAAGGCATATGACCGGGTACCGCGTGAAGTCTTGTGGTGAGCCCTCAAGAAGAAAGGAGTGCCTGAAAAGTACCTGAAGTTGATCTAAGCTATGTATGCTGAATGCCACACGCAAGTCCAGTCCGCAGCTGGAATCACAGCCAGATTCGATGTGGCTGTAGGCTTGCACCAAGGGTCGGCTCTTAGTCCTTACCTCTTCTTGTTGATTATGGATGCCATATCATCGGACATACAGGAAGAGGCACCCTGGTGCATGCTATTTGCCAACGACATCGTCCTGGTAGCAGAAAGTGGACAGGAGGTGCAGAGCAAGCTGGAGCAGAGACTGGAGAACGTAGGCCTTAGGATAAGCAGAACCAAAACTGAATACATGTTCTGTGACTTTGGCAGCCTCTCTAGTCCAAGCCCGGTTACACTCGGCGGTATACCCCTACCAGTATGCTCCGACTTTCGCTACCTCAGTTCACTCCTGCAACACGACGGCGAAATTGACCGAGATGTTCGGCAAGGGATCAATTCAGGTTGGATGAAATGGCGACAGGTCTCGGGCACAATATGCGATCGTAAAATGTCTTAGGTCCTGTCTGAAAGTGGCGCTTATAGACGAGAAAGTGAAAGGTAGTCGTTTAGCTTGGTATGGACATATTATGCGAAGAGATGATATGTGTGTAGGTAAGCAAGTGATGAATATGAAGGTAGAGGGATGGAAAGGGAGAGGGAGGCCAAGGAAAAGATGGATGGACTGTGTGAGGATGGATATGAAAGAGAAAGAGGTAAATGATCAGATGACGGGTGACAGAAAAGAATGGAAGAGAAGGACGTACTGCGCCGACCCCAAATAGATTGGGACTAGGGCAAGAAGATGATGATGATTTTATCTGTACCTAGCGTCTTTTATCAGTAAAAACAGTTTCATTCCTATTCCTAGTAAATGAATGCAAAGTACTGTGTACTTTTTAAAGCTCTATAACAACAACGAACACCGCTTTTAAACGAATAGAAACTAGGAAGCAATTAATTTAAACAATGTAGAGCGTCATTGTCATGCGAGGAGAAATTTATGGATAAGATTACCATCTAAGCCTTTGATAACTTTGCATAATACTGTACGTTTATTATTCTTATACAGAGTCATGTTTTTGTTATTCATAATTTTATTAATGTTTATTACTAGATTTCAACCGCGTAAGTGTCGGCTATTGCGACAATAGAAATTTTATCTTATACTAATATATAAAGCTGAAGAGTTTGTATGTTTGGTTGAACTCGCTAATCTCAGAAACTACTGGTCTGATTTGAAAAGGTATATCAGTGTTAGATAGCCCATTTATCGAGGAAGGCTATATGCTTAATAACATCACGCTATGAGCGACGGGAGCGGAGCAGTAAGCCTTAAATAAGCGGGTGCAACCGCGGGCATCCTCTAGTTTTATTTATAAGCTAAATTACTACAGTTTCGTCAAAATTAGTTCAATAGTTTTCCTGAATATAACCTTATGCTACGCATAAATGCTTTTAAATATTGTAATAATGCCAAGTGATTTAAATTTTAATACATAATTTTCTGTTTTCAGCACCCATGGTTGAAATATTGAATGGGACATCATTACTGTCCATGAGGTCAATCATTTCAAAGCTGGTGGATACGAATGAACTAGGTAAGATCATAGTAAAAGTTTATTTATTTAGATCGTCATCATCGCCCTAGCGTTATCCCGGTTGCATCCAAGACTTACACGCCTTGGAGCCCGAGGTCTGCTAACTGGTCCAACCAGATATGACAGAATATCAACTATTTCACAGAGCGACTGCCATCTGACCTCTGCAACCCACAGGGATAGCGATATTCCAAGGTTTAGTCCAGAACCTTTATATAGATAACGACTCTAGTTACTCAAAATTCATTCACATATTGCACTTGGACAAAAATAAATCTTATAAAAAGACACGACATTAAGTATAAAAATATTGTTTTCGAAAAATGTTTACAAAATCAAAAATTCGGAGTATTATGGACCCCAGGTTGAAACTGGGCTAACGCTAGGAGGATGATGATCTCTGCTAAGCAAATCCCTTCATGTCAGCCTAGAGACGTCCACTGCTAAACTCAAATTCAAACTCAAATATGTTTATTTCCATAAAAATGTTTAAATTTTTTGGACACGTCAGAAAGTCATACAAATAAAAAAAATAAAAAGTAACTTTAAATGCATATTAACATAGTTGAGCATTGAAAAAAATGCCTGTTCAGAAAGTAGAGCCTCGTGAGAAGAATCAGGCAAGAAACTCCGGGCCACTCTTTTCTACGTCTTGATTCTATACAATTTAAAATCTTAGTAACTACATTGAATTTTTCATAAGTTTATGAGCTGGTGTGTCTTTAATGTTGTTGTCATTTAATAAGGCTTTTTAAATAATAATATAAAAGTACTTACTAGCATAATATAGACTATAGACACAATAACTCACACTCACATGAAACTTAACACTAATCAAACATAAGTAGCCTGTGGGACCGAGCAAATTAATCCCAAGCATTTTTATCTTCAATATAATCTAGCACTGAATAGTACCCTTTTTGACAAAGTTTACGTTTTATAATCTTTTTGAATTTATTATAACTTAAATTTTGAATATTGCTTGGCACTTTATTGTAAAAGCGCACACATAGGCCTCCCCAAGGTTCTCCACACAGACCAATTTGTTAAACAAATCCCTACTAAGTTATAAATTAAATAAAAAGAACGAACCTGTAAATAAAACATTATACGAATTAAAATAATTTTATCCGTGTCGCGTATCCCATATTTCGCACTGTTACAGGCACCATGATCACTGATTTACTAAAGTATTGCGGGTGTCAACATAACATTCAAAATGTGATCTATATGGTCGATAGTGAAACGCAATCATAGAATTAATTACAAGTCATTACAATATGGAGATAATAGCTGCAATTGATGTAGCATCATACGCAGACATTCTCAGATTAGATTCCAGGAACCAGTGGTCAAATCACAAACTACCTGTTAAGGATCCTTTGTAATTAATTGCCGTTCGTATTGATTTGGTCGGTTTGGTCACATTGGTCGTGAATCAAAGCATGTCTAAGTACAATCAGACGTGACTGCAGCTCCTTAAGGCAGTTGTCCTACCGCAGGCGATTAATGAGTAGCGAGTAGAACTTTCAACAAAAAATGAGATGGCGAGCAGCGAGTCTGTAGTTCTGATGTATTTTGTGTTTCGGGATGTATCCCACGTACCTTTGTTTCGTGTATCCGAAATTTCGGCCCTACTGCAAGCGCTATGGTCGAGGAAGTACTGAAATAATGCGGGTGGATGAATGTTATTGATATATTGATGAACATTATCCCGAAAGACAAAATACATCAAATGTTAAAAACCACGTAAGTTTAAATTCTTATATTGTGTAGTTCTGATAGGTTTGTCACTGGGTATTAACAAGTTTTTGATTACGGCGGGTGATTATTAGCATCACTAGCCCGGAGGTTAACACTATGCAACACTGCGCGCGCTAACCATATTTACCAAGAGAGCAACGCTGAGTGAGAATTGCTGAGAGAGTATCGTATTTTTTTTTTAAATTAACCGCTTACCATTTACTGGACTGTGAGTTATTTTATGAAATCAGAAGGCCAATTCTCGTG
The DNA here is from genome assembly GCA_944739405.2 of Euclidia mi. Lineage (NCBI taxonomy): Eukaryota > Metazoa > Arthropoda > Insecta > Lepidoptera > Erebidae > Euclidia > Euclidia mi. Next base: position 6,855,433 of record OX123188.2, on the reverse strand, counting down.
CTTTATGATATAGAGACTATATTTTGAATGAAATGAGATTCGATTTTGAATTGACTCGGAATCGGTATTCTGTTAATTTTATGTAATTATTGTCCAATTTGACTTCTATAGTTCGACGTTGACAGATTGTTCAATTTACGATCTAGTCACGATAACATTCTAATAACATTCAAATATCAGTTAATTTAGGAGAATACCATTTGTGACACGAGTATAACACTGACATTAAACCGAAACTGCATTTTGAACAAATATAACTAGGCGAATTGCCCCCTAGCTAGAAATAGGAATTTTACAACTACTAAATTTTCATTAATATCTGCCAAAACTAAAAATTCAAAATTTTACACTTTAAACCATGAATTAAACATATTATATATACAAGAAAATATACTAATCTAATTCATACACAAGTAATAAAACCAAAAAGAACGAATACAGACGAAACTCAAGCAATCAACGCTCAATCCACCGCACGACATCTTACTAAGATACATACATCAAACCGTAATTATGTCGATATCCTCCATAGGTCATCTATTGTGTAGCCTACGTCCTGCAGTGAATTATTACAGACTGCTATGATTTAATTTGAGGTCTGCTGCACGATTAACTGCTTACGGATGAGCTTCGAATATAGACAATAGCGCTCCGTCAGTTAATAGTTTAATTATCTTGTGCTGTTCTGCTGTTCAAGTTATTTAAAAAATGTTATTTGTTTTGACATAGTGTAAATACAGTTATCTAAATGAAATGTTCCAATTCTTTTTTAATTCCTTTCTTGAAGCACACAGGTATTCATGTGCCAAATAAAGGAAATTGGATTCAAGATTCCACTTACTGAATGAGTCACGAGAATTAAAAAATCTACCATTTTTTTATATAACTGCGTAGCAGCGTAACTGATTGCAGATCAAATTATTCATAAAAGCATTATTTTAGCTTTTATTTAGAAGAAGGAAAATAAGTAATTTTAAAATCAAGCATTTTATTGTTTTTGGCAACCATCACACAAGTATAAGGCCGCCCTCACATTGACGCTGACGCCCAATGTGAGGGCGGTCTTAAGGCCTTGCCACACGGCACAATTTTACGTCCAACTTGACTAAATCACTTGATGAAATCGTGACGTGTAGACGCCAGTCGTCCAACTCAAGTTCATCAGGTGGGCGGTACCACCAGATTTTAACCAATCGGGTGGATGGAATAAAAATCACTGATTTGATCGTGTCGCATGTCGTGTAGACGGGCAAAGCCAATTCGATTGATAATTTGATCAGTGGTAAAATTGTGCCGTGTGGCAAGGCCTTTACATTACTGAATTTTAGTAGTATTGTAATTAAGTACATGGTATTAACCCAATGAATCAAACTACATCAGTCGCATGACTGACGTAGGAAGCATTTAATTTAGCTGCTTGGTTGAACCTACAGCTAAATAGAATGCTTATAAGGATAACAACAAAGATAGTTAACATAACTTCACGCCTTTATCCCCGAAGGGGTGGGCAGAAGTGTATTACACTGCCACATTTTGCCAGTTATGTTTCGGTCCCGATGCGAGCGATAATTAATATTTTTAAAACCCACATAACTTTGAAGTAAGTATAAGTCAGAGGTACCTGGGCATCGAACACGAGACCATCGTCTTAGCAGTCCTTTACGTACACCACTGGTCTATATAGAGATAGTAAACAAATAATAAATAAACCCTAATTTTTATTTTCAGGTAAAGTGAATTCCATGATTGGTCTGGTGGAAAACTTGATGCCGCTGATATACGTGCCATTGTACACGCGAGTGTACACCTCGACTATGGAGGTGCTGCCGGGAGCTGTGTTCCTGATGGGGGGCACTATGACCCTGCCGGCAGTTGTGGTGCTAATGTATGTTTACATGCAATCTTTGAAGATTTTGATATATTACTAGAGGAGTCTGCACGTAATTTATTTTTCCCGATCCCGTGGGAATTTCAGAAAATCCCTTCTTAGTGCACCCTACGCTCCCCAGGGAACATAGTAGTTTTATTTTAGTTTCTCTATTCGTTTTGGTTGTACTTTGTCTGTCAGTCAGTCTTCGCTTCTGCTTATAACTATCAAGTGGCTGGTAACAACAAAACCTTTCTTCTTCATAATCTGATCAGAGAATGACGAGCACTTTGATCTTAGAGCATTTTGATCTGCTCATATCTGTCGCAGCCTAATAAAACATATTATTTGTACTTTAAATTACATTACCTAATGTGAAAATAATTTTATAAACTTGTATGATGTGTAAGAAAATTATAAATAATAATCGCTTTATAAGGTAAACATGTGATGCATTGAGTGTCAAAATCGGGCATAAAGCTTTTTTTCAGTAATAATAATTGTGGTCTGAAACTGTATATTGAGGAACAACGTTTTGTTATCCCTGATAAATTAAAAGCAACCCCGATAAGTCGATTTGGGCTGTCCAATAATGTATCCAATTTTCCAACAATTGTTTAATCTACAATCAAAACTAAACATCAAAACGCATTCTTTTCCAGATGGTTATTCTACGATCACAGGAAACAACTCAGGAAATCGAAATCAAGCACCCCTTTGAAGCTGATGGAATAATTTTAATTCTAGTCTCGTTTACCCATCGAAATATAAATAGCAAACCCTGCCATGAGAGACTCGAATTCAGAAAAAAGTATATAATAATATGATATCATCAGAGCATATGATACAGGAACATATAATGTAGAAATAGAAGAGTTTACCAAAGACTGCCAAATAGAGCAAAACGTAATTTTGGAGTTACCCAAGGCACGCCACTCGGCCCATGATGAAGATTTGTATTATAATGTAAACGAATGCCTTCTTGAAATGTAATTTAACGATGGTAAAACTGGCGCCAAGTCTAGTCTATTAACACTTTGAATGACAGTGTATTACGTCTGTATGTATATAGAGGACATAAAATATATATTCTATTGTGTCTTTTTTGCTGTGCTTCAGTGTTAAAATTAAAACTGTTTGCAACAGTTTAAAACAGTCCTACTTTGATACCTGTATAGAATTAAATCTCTAAATTTGTTTTAGTTGTAGTTTCTTATAAATAATTTTGCTATAAGTAATTGTTTTATTTTTCTGCCTACATAATTATTTTATATTTTCAGTAAATTGCATTTGCTTCTTGTAGACTAGTCTATATCCCGGTATTTTGGTATTTCACCAAAATTTCTTTAGTCTTTTGTGTATTTTATAATAACATTCCTGCATCCTGCAACACATAAATTATGCGTCATTTTTAACACTCAAGTAATGAATATAAAGAATCCCAGACTCGGGATAAATATTTTTGGATATATATACAGAGTGTAAAAAGACCCTTAACGAAAACTGAAACCCCATATTGTATCAATCATTACGAATATTTTTTGCTTCGGCATCATATCTGGGAAATTACTGGTTCAGGAGATATTGAGGCTCAAAGTTACTATAGAATTTTTGTAATTAGTTACTAAATCGATGCATTTACCCCGCCAATCTGTCCTATAGATGTCCTATGCACCCATGGATTAGTATGTATTTCGAAAATTGCACGCGTGCATTTTTTATGAATGTATGCAAAAAGTGAATACTTAAAAAGAATGTCGTTTCCCAGGTTTTATTTTTGCTTAGTATGAACTGGCATGTTGTCCAAAACGCGTAGACTTCGGCTTGGTGATGGGTCTTGTGACACCCTGTATACAAAGTTTTGTACCGAGTGGGAATCGAACTTACAACAGTTGGCGAAATGGTGAACTGTTCGAGGACTGCTAAAACAAGTACGTCACCCAGAATTTTACTGCATTAGTGAATAATACTTTAAGTCATCAAGGTTCTCAACAATCGTACAGTTTTATATATAGCTTGATACTTATAATCTTTATTGCAATTTTATCTGCATGACCAAAAGTATAATTATTTCAAAATAAATATTTGAAAAAGAGGGGTTTCAGACTTGTGGAAAGTATATACCTACTTCGTTTATGTTTTTAACTAAAACTAATAGTGAAGCGTTTCATCAAAACTTTCGAAGTAGTTTCGTAGTTTACAATATATTTTTGCTCTACTATATGGTCACGTATTGTGAATGTATAAGAAACAGCTTCCATTTTTCAGCAGTGACAGGAGTAAAGATACCAGCAGACTGCCAAGAAAATGGTCGATTTGTGAACTTTTTGTCTTATTTTGGCTGTTATGAATATCTTGGACAGTCGTAACAGGGTGTTCTCTGATACATTATTTACTATCGTTATTTATCCTTTGTTTATCCCATTGTGAAAATGGATGGTAATGTCGGTAGTGTCTTACTCTTTCAAACGAAACTATGCAGTAATGTACCTAGCCCATTCATCAGGATAGCACATAGGATACCTTTTGTCACAATAACCGACAGCGACACGAGCGGAGCCAATCTAGTAAATATTATAACCTTTTGCCATTTAAGCGATGCCAAAATCTTTGGTGCTGATTTGGGCCGGCTCGACCGGGGAAGTACTACCCTCTCATAGAAAATCGTCATGTTGCGTTTTGTTCGGTGAGTAAGAGTACCGGAGACCCTATCTCCTATTCCTTCTCCCTCATCCCATTCCTCATCCTATCCCTTTTCCCAACCCCAAGGGGCGAAAATGCACTTGCGACTCCTTTGGTGTTGCTTGTGTCCATAGGCGGCAGTAATTGCTTACCATTAGGCAATCCGTCTGCTCGTTTGCCTCCTGTTACTATAAAAAAAAGTCATTCTGACAAAGCTTAAATATTCCTTTAAACTTAGCAAATGTCGTTGATATTGGAGATTAGTGGTTACTTTGACATGGAATGGAATGTCCTAGTACCATCTATTTTGATCTAATAGAACACAAACTTATCCACAATCACCTAAAACAGCTTGCTTGCCGGAAAGGAAAGTTGTCACCTACATTAGTTTAAACTAAGTTTATGTGAGCGTTACGGTGTTCGGGGTACTGCTCTGCGTTGGATAAGTAGCTATCTCTATGGTCGACGTCAGTGCTTAAAAGTGTCGCGCATTGTATTCCAGTCAATTTTGGGGTTGACCTCGAAAAATCGACATACCCAGTATATTACCACGTAAAAACTTGTATTTTGGCATCCTAAAACTGTTCTCAAAAGTCACATATAATTGGATGTCCGCAAGTTTTAAATTCAGGGGTCAAAGGTCACAAAAACGATTTATTTTATATTTCTGGCAAATATCTCGTTTTCTATGGGTTTTACGCTATTTGTATTTATTATCAATATTTTAGAAAAATAAATTCTCTACAACTTTTCTATTTAACATTTTTTATACCTTGAACTGTTTTCGAGATAGAGGGCGTAGAGCGCGCAGTCAGAGAAATATCTAAGGTCAACTGGAAGTCTCGAACTAAAACTCGTAATATTAAGGTTATTATTTATTGATAAACATATAATTATCATTTTTTATTAACTTTTAGATTCAATTCATTTTTTTTGGTTAATTAATTAAGGGTCAATATATTTAATAACACTTACCTAGCCATGTAATTAAGAAATTGTTGAGGAAAATACCAAAATTTTATTTTAATTCTAATCAATCTCTTTTGGTAATTGAAAAATGTGGAAAGTATCGATCATCTCAGTTATGCACTATACGTCAAGTTAACAAAATTGAATAAACCTGTGCAGTTATCAAATATTCCACCAATGAGTGGAGCAGGTCACCAACATTTCAATCGCGTTTATTATCAGATTCAAACTTGGTAAGGGCATGATTTAGAACCTCAAGGATGGGGTTAGACTATGCGTAACGGATTCCTGGAACTTATCATGACTATTTTACTACCCGCTCCAGATGAATTACCTAATACAATCTTCTGTAACTGCAAAAGTGGCTGTGGCTCAAGATGTGGATGCAGAAAAGCGGGGTAACAGTGCTCTTTAGCTTGCGGCCAGTGTAATGGACAAGCTTGTCTCAATGTTGTACCATATTAGACCGAAATTAATGATGATACAACCTTTGACCCAGAAATCATGAATGACTTGGAGACAAATGTCGTTGAAGACGGTAATGAAGAAGAAATTCTGCAGTAGAGGGACGATGACGACGATGATGAAGAACAAGAAGAGAAATGAAATTAGAACTAGATCTCGAAATTTTTATTAATTTTGACTATAATAAATCTATAAAATTACACGTCAGATAAAACATAAATTAAAAATTTATTTATTTTCTTCGATATTTATATAGAAAGTCATTAGTATAAATTAGATTCAAATTAAAATACAATTTTGGTATTTTCCTCAACAATTTCTTAATTCCATGGCTAGGTAAGTGTTATTAAATACATTGACCCTTAATTAAAAATAGATATTTAACCATAAAAAAATGAATTTAATCTAAAAGTTAATAAAAAAGAAGTTGTAGAAAATTTAATTCTCTACAATATTGATAATAAATACAAATAGCGTAAAACCCATAGAAAACGAGATATTTTTTTGCTATTATATGTGACTTTTGAGAACAGTTTTAGGATGCCAAAACACAAGTTTTTACGTGATTATATACTGGGTATGTCGATTTTCCGAGGTCAACCCCTAAATTAACTGGACTAATAGTAGGTCAAAGTCGCCTACTAACTCACAATGATAATACTGATAATGACAATAGATATATAAAAACTGACACTCGTGTAACCAGCTTATGAAGCTGATAAGATTTAAAATAGAAAATACACATACAATATGTTACATATTTAAAGCATAAATTCTACGAAATCGGCTTTTATGTAATTCATCGATGATATTATTTAGGCAGCGATAGCCGAGTGGATATACCAATAGACTGTCATGCTGAGGGTATCGGGTTCGAGTCCAGGGCGCGCACCAATGACTTTTCGGAGTTATGTGCGTATTGAATTGTTAATTATCGCTTGTCCCGTGCCTCGGAAAGCACGTGAAGCCGTCGGTCCCGGTTGTCATGAAGATCTGTGACAGTCGTTAGAGGGCGTCATACATACATACTTACATACATAGACTCACGCCTGTTTCCCGGAGGGGTAGGCAGAGACTACGGAACGCCATATGCAACGATCCTGACATATCTCTCTTGCTTCATTCACTCCCATCAGATTCCTCATGCATGTTCTTCTGTTCAGGGTACTTCTCACCTGTCCTGTTTTAAGGATGTCTCCAATCTGGTCAGAGAACGTCCGCCTAGGTCATCCCCTTCGTCCTGTCCCTTCCACACTTGCCTTATATATCTGCTTGGTCAGTCTTTCGTCATCCATCCTCTCCACGTGCCCAAACCATCTTAGCATACTTTTCGCGATGCTTGTCACTACATCTTCTTTTACCCCACAACACTCTCTAATCACACAAATCTTTACTCTGTTAGTCACAGAGACACCACACATAATTCTCAGTGCTCTCATTTCTACAGCATTTATTCTACTTTCATGACTCTTCTGCCATACCCAACTATCACTACCATACATAAGAGTAGGTACTAACACCCCTCTATGCACAACCAAACGTGCCTTTTGGACACGTTTGACTGTTCATAAACGCCTTCAGCTCCATTCACTCTTTTACCTGCATTAACTCTTCTTTCAATATCTTCTACATTCTCACCATCTCTTATAAACAGCGTACCTAAATATACAAACTCATTCACTTGCTCCACTCGCTGTCCATCGATCATAACCAGTGATCGGATAATCGGATGCATATTTACCTAAAGTTCATTTTTGGCTAGGATATTATGGAAGCGGCTTCTTAAAACATATTTTTTTAAATATAAATCCCGGGATTACAGAAAATTCGGGAATGTGAAACTATTCTGTAACATGGTGAGGAAACGACGTCTTTAACATGTGGTTTTTATTTAAAAAGAAACTGGTCCCGGGATTACATAATTATTAATGTGTATTTACTTGAAGTTAATTTTAAGCTCCCCATCAATTTATGAGTATGTTGAGTGTAAGAGGAATGGTGGGCAGTGGGTGCTGTTGTATCTAAGTTAATAATTATTAAGAGAATGTATGGTTTTTATTTATTATTCTTATTTATTATTCGTTTGAAATAAATGTTTTGAAAATTGAAGAAAATTAAGAGAATTTTATTATTTTTAGAGCTGGTTTTTGGTACAAAATTTAAAATAAGTAAATTTACCTACACCCGATTTGATTCTATAATAAAAAGACGAAATTTGTCTTTTCCGTAATCCCGGGATTTTTCGATTCAAAAGTGCATTCCATAATAGCCAACACCTCGACTTTAGGTAAATATGCATCCGATTATCCGATCACTAATCATAACATTACAAGCAGTAACGCATTCCTCTTTTTCAAAAACCATAACTTTCGTTTTACTTACATTCACTTTCATTCCTTTCCTCTCTAACGCACCATGCATGATTGTTACCATCTCCTGCAACTCCTCCGCTGAAGACGCAATTATAACCTGATCATCAGTATAAAGGAGGCATTTGGCAAGTAACTCATTCATCCTTAATCCACAATCACTATGTTTCAAGTCTTGCAAACAACTGTCTATGAAGAGGTTGAACAGCGACGCTACACATCCCTGTCTAACACCTGTGTTGATGGTAAAACAGTCAGTGTATGCCCCGTTTATCCTCACACAAGCGCTAGAATCCTCATAAAGGGATTTCAGAGCTCGAATGAGGCTGCTGTTCACTCCATACATCGACAGTACCGACCACATTTCATTCCTCACCACTTTATCGTAAGCCTTTTCCAAATCCACGAATGCGCAGTAGAACTTTCGACCTTTGGCCAAAAATTTCTCGGCTATGCATCGCATGGAAAAGATTTAATCCGTACACCCCAGACCCTTTCGGAATCCCGCTTGTACATCCCATATTTTCTTGTCGGTTACTTTCATAACTCTTTCAATCAGTACCTTAGCATACAATTTGCCAACAATGCTGAGAAGGCTAATGCCTCTATAGTTTTTGCAGTCTTGTTGCGAGCCTTTTCCTTTATAAAGAGGCACAACTACTGCTGTGGCCCAGTCATCAGGTATTTGGCCGGTGCTCCAGCACAAACTGAATAAACGCTGCAGCTGACTAACCATGATACCCTGTCCAGCCTTCAGCATTTCGACTGTAATCTTGTCATACCCTGCAGCCTTATCCAATTTCATACTGGCCAGTGCCTTCAAAATCTCATCCACGCCAATATCGCTTTCATCATTGCTATCATTACCATTTCACCTGTTGATGTCTCTGTCGTCGTTCTTTTGAATAATCCTTCAAAATACTCTTTCCATCTCTTCAGCACACACGATTCACCAATCAGTATCTTTCCATTCTTGTCTCTGATTGCTGTGTATTCTGAGGATTGAGTTTTTCCTCGAACTGCACGCACGGACTTCCAGAAAAACTTAATGTTTCTCCAAAAGTCGTCAGATAATCTACTATCAAACTCATCTTTCTTTTCCTCTTTTTTCACAATTTTTTTAGACCTAAAAAACTCCTTTCTTGCTTCATCTATGTCATCACTCGTTACCTTTCCCATTCTTTCATTCGCTCTGGCAGCCAACCAATCTAACCACGCTTTCTTCTTCTCTGATACTGCTGATTGTACATCCTTGTCCCACCATGTATTCTTAACCTTTCGTAGTTTCCTTCTCTTGATCACACCACATACATCAGATGCTACACATACAACCTCTTTTTTAAAGGAATGCCATAATTCTTCCATATCATTTATGCCATCGAACCTCTCAAATCTTGCTGTCAATCTTCGTTTATACTCATCTTTCACATCTTTTTATTGCAGATTTTCTTCTTTTATTCTTTCCAAGACCCTCTCTTGATTATTTTCTCGGTGTCGCCATCCTCTAGAGAGCCCACTTATCCGGTTGAACACCAAAAAGTGGTCTGTATGGATGCCGATCCCTAGAAAAACTCTCGTATCCTTTTTCGCATTCTTTTTCAGTCGTTCATCTAGTATTACAAAATCAATCATACTTCTTCTAACATTTTTCACCTCACGTGTATACAAATGTATCCTTTTGTGATCAAACATGCTGTTTGTCACACAAAGGCTCCACTCCAAACAAACCTCAAGCAGTTCTTTTCCATTTTGGTTCACACTCTTATCACCGAATCCACTTAAAATCCTTTCAAATCCATCTCGCTTTACTCCCACCCATCCATTGAAATTACCTAACAAAATCAATCTTTCATTATCCTTACAGGTCCTCAGAATTTCTCTTAAACTCTCCCACAACTCCTGCCTTTCGTCTTTTTCTTGTTGTGACATACACGTTACTATATTGACCGGGGCGTAAACCCCTACAATAAGAAGACGAGTAAGTCGTACTTTTATTCTCATTCATATTAGCCTTGCATTTACACATTCAAACTCTTTTACGCACTCATTCATTCGCGCAGACAGTATTAAACCAACTCCCTTGCAGGCTCTGGTGGTACTGTCTACTCCGGACCAATACGCCGTGTAGCTGCCATGCTTGGTAGTGTCACATCCTTTCTTTTTCGTTTCCTTCACACACAAAACACACGTGACAGGTTGCGAACCGCGTCACCGCCATTTGAAGAATAATTAATGTCTGTCCTCATAGCGTTCCAACGAGTAATAGGGATTTAAAATGTCCATCCCCGCAGAGCCCTGTAAGATGGAATCCTAGCTGTGCCCTGTGTTCACCAACACAGGCACCCTCTGTTTGAGACCAGCTTGCCCTCTGGCCACAAATCCCTCGGCACGGGTCGGTTTACACCTTAGATCGGGGTTTTGTGTCGGGTATGCTCCCTGAAAGTTGGTTTAGTTTCGGAGTTTTCCTTCTCCTAGACAGGTTGCCAACCAAGGCTAACGAGGGCTAACCCATCTCCCCAGGGCGTCAGTACCTTCTAAATAAACTGACACTAGTCTAAACCATGGAATTTCCCGATTGACCCCAGATTGAAACTGGGATAACGCTAAGAGGATGATGATCGATGATACTAATCGATTTTAAACTTTCGCGATTTGTATACATCATACAAAATAATTTAGCGGGTCTTAATCGCGTTAACTTAACTTATTTAAGGTATAAATACCTATTTGTTTATTTCCGACGTTTCACTCGTCATGCACCGAGCTTGGTCGCGGAGAGACTGCTGAGTGATCAGCGACGTCTTGTGGAAGTGCGGGTTTCGGCACCTACCCTCACTTGGTCTTTATTTAAGTTCGCAATGTCGGTACTCCGACAACCTACACTAATGACGTCTACACACTGTTGAGATTTGACACTGCGGCGGTGTTTACACTTGCTGATGACTGGATTCCAAGTAGCCGATAATCTATATCCATCCCCCCGGTTGAAATTGTTATATTTCTTGATTTCTACCGCTTCACGTACTATCCTGGAGTAATAGTGACGATTGGTGGATAAGACTTGTGGTTGATGCAGTTCTATTCAGTGGTTTGGTCCAGACTCCAACAAATGCTCAGCTATCGCCGACTTATTAATATGTCGGTTTTTTACAGCTGCGATATGTTCTTTTATTCTTTCAGCGATTGTACGCTTAGTCTGCCCGATATATGATTTACCACAGCTGCAATCGACTTTGTAGTCTCTCCGCGACCAAGCTCGGTGCAAGACGAGCGAAACGTCGGAAACAAACAAATAGGTATTTATACCTTAAATAAGTTAAGTTAACGCGATTAAGACCCGCTAAATTATTTTGTATGATTGATGATACTATTTGTGATAAAAATCTTTATTTGATATTTGTTTATCATTTCTAGAAAATATGAATTTATATTAGAGAGTCATTGAATTGCTTGAAATTTATAATAGTTTTACAAACTATTTCTTTGAACACCAACTGCACAGTTTTGTAAGACGTTTTGATACAAGTAAAGAAATATTATTACATTAAATGTTGCCCGTGGCTTTACCCCATATAAGAATAACATTATATCTAAACTTTCATACAACTTGTGAGAGCCCTTGGACCCCCTTAATCCACCCTTTTGAAAATCCGTTATCAGCGGACTCCTATTATGTATAAACTACTTCCCTACCAAACATCTCTATATGTCCAGCGGGTGAGCACCCATACGCACCTTAAAATTCGCCCCATGAATAAAAGTTGCAAATTCACCCCGTTTTGAAAATACCGAACGCCCCTTTTCAAGGAGAAAATATTTATTTAATATTTTTTGAAGGGCCCATACGCCCCTTCCCTATAATCTATGCTATTATTAATAAAAATATTACGGTTAGACAAAACATAATTTTACTTACAGCTTATAAAATTTTGAATACTGACTTAGGAATATTGCTATCTGTGTTAGTATAGTGCTCTTACTGCGCTGTGTTAATTCTAATTATTGCTAAAGATTGTAAAAAAGAAGGTATCTATTTTATTTAATATTTAATTTAATAAGATTTTTTATGATCTTAATGAATTAGTAAGGTTTATTGATGTATTAAAACTTTATATACTTACACAAAGTATACAGGCGGACTTAATGCCATGGGCATTATCTCCCAGTCTACCTTAGAGTGGTGCAGAGAGAAAGGAAGGAGTTGTAATAAATCACTTAAAGGAAATAAATTAAATATTAATATTAAGGTAAATTAAATACATATGTAGGCGAGTAGCTAGATTATTGGCCGATATAATCACTTCAGAGTTCCTACTAAGTGGGCGCAGCTGGGTTCTTGTGCATTGAATACACACTAACTAAAATACACTGACTACTTTAAAACACGAAAGGCACTATCTAAACGATTATAGTCTAACACTTTTCACTTGTAAGTCTTTTAACGAATCGAGGACAGATTCATAGTGTACTGTCAACCAGGCGACCCGACCGAATCAGTCCAAGCCCGCCAGACAAGTCCACACGAACACCGTCAGTGCCCCTGCCAATAGACAGCAAACGTCACAACCGGCCGGCAGCACTTTTCGACTCGTTTAGAGACTGTACTAATGACGTGATGATATTTCATGACATCTACAATTTCCGTTCCGATGTGAAATAATAAAGAGGCGCTGGTAATGCGCCGTCACGGCCAGACTGACCTGCGACCGTCCTCGGGCGCTTCAACTCGCAATTTCGTATCAATCACACAATTATCTATAGCTAACCTTGACAAGCAATCCGCTCGTCCAACTTGACACCTCTATAGCCGACTACATGAATTCTTACTCATTAGTAATATCGTTTGACAATGAACAGTTAAGTCCAATATCAAGCTGGCCAGATCAGCAGATAGACACGAGAGCCTCGTGTCCCAAGACAACAAGTCCAGGACGCAACCGGGACAACCCCAGGGCAATGATGATAGCTTTTATGCTACAATAATCGATGCTGTGCTTTGATCAAGCTTGGGTTGGACCGCGTCTTTACATCAACTCACCACATACAGCCGTATACTAACTAGTATGTCCCTAAGGCTAACCACTCTGTTATAGCCAATATTGTCAACTGCATTTCACTAAACTCACTGGACCGGACGACACTGCCCTACGACTAACCTAACTACATAACCCAGATTGAAGCCTGGACCGGGCGCGAGTGCGTCCCTTCGACCATCCTCCAAACAAGGCATGGACCGGACGGCACCAGCCCTACGACCTACTTAACGACAGCCAGTCCAGTTTATCTATTTCAGATCTTTGCAACAGTTACAGACTACAGTTAAATTCAGATAACCAACTAATCTTTTAAATGTCATAATATGATCAAGCAAGTAATAATGTAGCATGCCGCAGGTGATGTCAAACTAAACCTACGCTACGTCAAGCCTAACATCAGTATCAGTTATGAACAGTCTTGTTCAGCGTGAATTTGAACTTCGTGGTCAATTGGCTCATGGTTTGAGTTGATGCAAAGGTTATCGGATCCTGCTGTGTTTTTTTATTGTTTTGTGTTTGTATCAAATGCTACTGAAATAGTATAGGAGCCTGCCGATAGTGTTACGCATCTACCGAGTCAATGAGGATAATCATCGAGTTCTACATCAATCACCGCCGTCTCGGCCTTCTGACCAATTAATCGATTATGATTAACTGTTCGTTTAACACGGAATACATTTTACATGTCAAATTTAAATTCGTTGAATGTATCATCCAGCAATACACACACACTGAAGGGACAAGATAAACTAAATCATTTACGTCGGTTAACGTCTACCACCCAGTCGATGTCACACAGACTTGTAAGTGCCACACAGGCCAGTCAATGAAACACACCAGTCAATGCCACACAGGCCAGTCATTGCCACAAAGGCCAGTCCTTGCCACACAGGCCAGTCATTGCCACACAGGCCAGTCATTGCCACACAGGCCAGTCATTGCCACACAGGCCAGTTATTGCCACACAGGCTAGTCATTGCCACACAGGCCAGTCATTGCCACACAGGCCAGTCATTGCCACACAGGCCAGTCATTGCCACACAGGCCAGTTATTGCCACACAGGCTAGTCATTGCCACACAGGCTTGTCGGTGGACAATAAAAGGTACTCTGATCAAAATAATCACAGGTTTTAATGAAAATCATAACTAACTCTTTCTCTCGAAGCGGACATGTTGAACAACACGCATACTCAATTCGCAATTCTGTTCAAATAATAAGAAACTCATTAAAATATTGCATTGTTCATACTCTGACATCCATCGTGTCTTCAACATCACGCTATGCAACCTCCATCTGGTTACACAACACCACCGGATAATCATTTCGAGCGTTAAACAAAGTTAACTCAAATTAGGTTTGTTCAACATGTAGCTTTGTTTTTCCTTATCACATAGCAGACTATAAGAAAATCTTACTACACCGATAGTCAAGATGTTAAGTTTACTACCAAGTACCCAATCAGTCGTTTCAGCGTTATAATTTTGTCATGGATAGTGAAAAATGAAATGAAATGAAAAATGGTTTATTGCTGCCACAACCATACACAAGTACACAATAAAAAATTAAAATAAAGGTCCATACAAAAATAAAAAAAACATCTTTGTCAGCTATACAATAATATGCTTAGGCCAGGTCATGGCAGTAATAGGACCCCGTTCAGCATAATACCAGACTTGCTGGCACTGATATTCTACGGGGCCCTACTAGTGAATCATGAAGGTCCAAAGCAGTGGCTACCTACACTACACAAGCCAAACAAAACCAAACATCAAAATCATAAACAAGTTTATCTAGTGATAACAAAACAAACAACATTAGCAACACGGGTGCGAGCGGCGCGGGCGGTATGGGCGGAGTCTCCGTCGCGTCAACCGACAACAAGAAAGAGATAACCGACAGAACAAAGAGTATAATAATAGTGAGGGAACCGACAGAACGCTCACCGCACGCACGGCGCGCACGCGCACTGCGTTGTGAACTCACGGAATAATAGTGCAATATCAAACAGCTTACATTACTAATAGTGCGATAGTTACAAATTTCTAACAATATTACTGTGAATAGCGTGGTACACTATCGTCTTGAAGCAAATGTCACCTAAGTCGTCTTATCTTGTTGACTAGCACTTTCGACTGGCGGAGAAATCATGACAAGTTTAGTTATTATGACAAATATCCAAGGGAATATACAATCGACACCAGAGCACGATGGCCGCACTCCATAGGTAAGTGTGTATAAAAAAATTACAATAACAACAAAATTATACCAAATTACATTAGAATAGTGAAAAAATAAATAAATATCTATATATAATAAAAACAAATGTGAAACATTTTACTATGAACCAACTATATTACACCTATCCATGCCAAAAATGAGTATATATTTGTTACATTTAAAGGTCACCCCACCCGCCCGTTTTGTGATGGGAAATGCAACCAACGCTCCCAGTAAAGAAGGAAAAGGTCCGTCAGCACAACCACAAGCACCACAGACATCCGACAAACAGCTATCATCATGCATCAGCTGCGCAATGCTATGTAGTAATAATATTTTTGTTTTCGCACACACACACACACACACACACACACACACGCACGCATGCACGCACGCATACACACATATAGGCACAAGCAGTACTTATACGCGACGCAACGACGCGCGACGCGACTATATAAGCGACGTGTTCACATTTACCATATCTAGCTTCCGCTGTGCGTCAATAAGATACCTACGCAGATGAATTTTGAAAGTGCTTATTGTTTTGAGGGATCTTATAGGTGGGGGTAAATTATTCCATATTTTAGAAGCCGCATAACGGAAGCTACCTCTAAATGCAGCTGTTTTATGAGGCAATATGGAAAGCTGTTGCGAACACTGTCTGCTAGCACAGTCGCGTCTGCCAGCAACCCAGCTGATCTTGTTAAAAAGATACACTGGCTGCCGGTAATGAACAACACCAAACATAAGGGATGCCAAGTGTAGCTTACGCCGTGATTTCATTTTCAGTATCAACCTATCATTTAAAAAAGGTGTAACGTGACTTCTACGGCCTATTGTGAAGCAGTAACGAGCGGCGGCATTCTGGACTCTCTGGATCAACCGATCCGTACGAGCTAGCAGACGTGGTCCATACACAGTGTCCGCATAGTTCAATTTGGAGAGAACTAACGATTCTACCAATCGTACTCGCAATTCTTCGGATAAATATGGTCGCATTTTGTAAAGAATACGTAACCTGTAAAAACAGTTACGCACTAATTCAGCGACATGTTTCTCATATCTTAGATTCGAGTCAATATTCAGACCTAGGTTACGGGCTTCACTCACCCTCTCTACCACCTCGCCCATGAGCGTAATATTAAAGTCTGGTAATGAACGAAGTTGGTTTTGTGTACCAAACACCATATATTTAGTTTTTTTTGGGTTCAGAACCAGGGAATTATTTTCAGCCCACTCCACAATTCTATCGAGGTCCTGCTCTAAACTCGCAATAGCCATAGCATACTCATTAGATTTAAATGACACATAGACTTGAATGTCATCAGCGTAGATATGATACTGCGAATTAATTATACAGTTAGTAATGTCAGCACAGTACAGGATGAATAGTAAATAAAATAAAATAGTCTAAATACGAAGCATAACCTAACCTAATCATTAGCGATACAGTAACGGACCTTTCGCGTTTAAGACGATGCACAACGTTTGTGATACTATGATAAATGCGCTAATGGCTGTCTTGTTTGTGCAACGCATGGCTAACCATGCAGCCGCACACACGGTTTATCCAGTTTATGCAAATCTACACCAACAGAAACGTGGGTACCACAAGATTATCACAACAACGACTAACAAAGTACCCATTTAATGAGAAGGTTAAGCACACAATCATCACTAACGATCACTAACCTAGTTCTACCTACAATGAAAATTAAAATCTCTGAAACTGATTATTGTAACGCACTACGATGATAACTCAATCATTTTCTTCTACGTCTGATAATAGACTTCAACAGCTTCTACAAGAAACATTATCACTTCTAAACGTCCTAAGCATAACTTGGAATTGGCCAGACAACTCGTGACACTTGATAAAAATTCCCAGCGTATCACATGAATTTTAAAAACACACAATAGGTAATTTTCACGGGTACGATCTTAAAATTCAATTTAAATTGACTATTGGTGCCATCTATTAATCACAGTAAGGTAACACCAAAAATTTTTATTAGTGCCACATCTAACGACATGTTAAAATTTCCGTACAATAAGAAGCAGGTTTAATTGTAACACCGAGATTCGTCTGTACAAATCAGAACCATAACGAGCAAAAGTACAGCTTTTAACTTAGAGTCTAATCACGTTTAAACGAAAACCGTTAGGTATTATCAACACTACGAGTCGGTAAAATAATGGCGCCAGCAATATCTTTCGACTATGGGCGGTCAGGTTACACACGAAATAACCAACTACACGTCTAAAGTTCAAAACAGCACTACTGGTCACACGTCTATTTAAGAAATAAACGCTACAATCCGTTCCACACAAAATTAGCGCGGTCAGCCGCAACAGTTCAGCACAGCCTTACACTATGAACTTAGCATACGATTAGTCGAGCAAATTTATACGCGAATCTACCATTTAGCGCCACTGCCCTGCGAAGGACAGTCTAGACCGGAGGTACTGTTCCAGATTTAGCAGAAAACTAACCGAAGCTAGGTGTTGGTTTTAAATCTAATATTACAGCTGCACTAGACACACTTGGTTGGAATAATGCAAGTCGGCCTGTACTTTCAGTCTTATTACTTTTACATACTATGTCCACAAACGGCAGCACGCGAGACCAGAAAGAAACCATTTGCCGTCCTAGGCAGGCAAGCATACGTTCTCAAGGTTCGTGATCGCAAGCCACCCTCATTTTATTAAGAAAAAGATAAAACAATCGTTTTCTTTTTAACTTGATTATGGAACCCAAAACGTCTTTTCGATATCTACGCTATAGCAAGGTCACAGTAGCATTCAGACAACCCTACGTTAACGTAAAATACAGCAATGGTCGCAATTTAATCATTTGGTATACTACCCACATTTCTTTTTTCTTTTCTTTGTTTCTTCTTTAAGCTATTAAACAGAAGCCTATTTAAGAGATTATGTCACGGGAAATACGACACCGCCAAGGTTCAACGGTTTCACAGTAAAAGCCTGTTTAACCACAACTTCGTGTCTCATGTAGGAATCGAACCCACGACACTCGGTAAGACGTGATGGCGACGCACGTCACCACCACAACCATTTTGACATTTCCAAGGTTACTAAACGTGTAGCAGTGTTCTGCTAACCAAGAGTGTTATGTAACTACCGTCTCTAAATAAAGTATGCCGATAATTTTACCAATCAAAAAATCAGACAAAATACGCTCACCACGGTTGCAGTCGACAGTTCAACTGATTCGCCAACACGGCAGCAGCACAAGTCGCTCGCACTCGCGTCGTGTGTGTACGTTTCATTGCACAATTTTATCCCACTTCTGATGTAGGCGGGTAGCTAGATTATTGGCCGATATAATCACTTCAGAGTTCCTACTAAGTGGGCGCAGCTGGGTTCTTGTGCATTGAATACACACTAACTAAAATACACCGACTACTTTAAAACATGAAAGGCACTATCTAAACGGTTATAGTCTAACACTTTTCACTTGTAAGTCTTTTAACGAATCGAGGACAGATTCATAGTGTACTGTCAACCAGGCGACCCGACCGAATCAGTCCAAGCCCGCCAGACAAGTCCACACGAACACCGTCAGTGCCCCTGCCAATAGACAGCAAACGTCACAAACGGCCGGCAGCACTTTTCGACTCGTTTAGAGACTGTACTAATGACGTGATGATATTTCATGACATCTACAATTTCCGTTTCAACGTGATATAATAAAGAGGCGCTGGTAATGCGCCGTCACATACATAACAATTAATACATATTTTTTTATCTGTATATATAAAATCCTTGCGTTACTGACTGACCGACAGACAAGCTACAGCCAAAACTATTGGGCGTAAGAAGCTGAAATTTGGCATGTATGTTCCTTGGGGACCGTAGGGGTGCACGAAGAAAGGATTTCTCAAAATTCCCAAGGGATCAGGCAAAACGGGTAAATTAAAAAAATGTGCGGGCTTAGCTGCGCGCGTCATCTAGTTATACATAAATATCATCATCATCAGCCCTTTATACTGTCCCACTGCTGGGCACGGGCCGCTTCTCATTATGAGAAGGGTAAGGCCATAGTCCACCACGCTGGCCAAGTGCGGGTTGGCAGACTTGTCTTTCGAGAACATTAAGGAGAACTCTCAGACATGCAGGTTTCCTCACGATGTTTTCCTTCACCGTTCAGCAAGCAATAATTTACAATTTAATACGCACATAACTTCGAAAAGTCATTGGTGCGCGCCGTGGATTCGAACCCGAAAACCCGTCGGTCTTTCCACTCAGCTATCGCTGCTATTCACATAAATATATATATTTTTTATAGTCTCACGCCTGTATTCCCGAAGGGGTAGGCAGAGGTGTAAATATTTCACCCACATTTCGCGATGAATTTTTAGGTCCCACGTAATAGGGGGCGAGCCTATTGCCATCACATAAATATATCCAAATTATAAACCTACTAGCCGTTTCCCGCGGTTTCACCCGCGTTCTGAGGGAACTACTTCGTGTACAGGAAAAACCCAAATATCTTACGGACCCCTATTTTTTCTAAAATAAAATCTAGCCTATGTTACTTGCAGATAATGTAGCTTTCTAGTGGTGAAAGAATTTTTAAAATCTACCGGTCCAGTGGTTTTTGAGTTTATCCATTACAAACAAACAAACAAAAATACAAATTTTTCTTCCTTATAATATTAGTGTAGACAAGTAAATATACAAGTATAGGATATTATATGAAATATATATAAATATATATATATAATTATGCATAAATATAGGCTACATTCTGTTCATTTATGTTGCCCTGGTACTTTTCCAAACATATTTCCCATTAATAGATAGCTTTATTCCAGCTTTATTATTAACGCCTAACCTCTGTTCATTTCTGTTGCCCTGGTATTTTTCAAAACAATCATCATACTTTGTCTTAATAAATAAAAATATTGTACAGAGTTACCACGGCATAACAACCGCTTCCTGCCGACGTTGCAACCTTTACGACAATATGCATCATTGTCAATTCGCCGATGCATAAATTTAATATAATAATTAGTAGTTTAAGTTTCTTTAGTCTTGTATCAGACTTTATAGAATAAACATTGTACTTTTGTAATAAATAAATATTTTTTAATTAAATTCCCGATTGCGTGAACTTCACTGGTGCAGTCGGTAGGATCGCGGCACACTTATCTCGAATACATCTTTTTGAGTAAGCTGTGACGGTTCTCAAATCGTTCCCTCGCGATCCGTAAAGAACCTACGCGCGGTCGGACACCTCGTAGCTGAATCTCTGAAGAAATAGAGGCGCTGCTGCTGCTGACAACACTCCACGGGAGATGCAGAGATCACTTTGGTAAGTACTCACGTTGTATTCAAGTGTTCCTTGCTCTATTTCCTGTGTCATTATTTATATACTATATTTTCTTATACTATTTTATATTGTGTGTGTCTGTCTTCTAGCTACAATCGCGTTAGACATTCCATATTACGTAAAACTATATTAACTAAAGTTATAAAACGCATTTGTTAAGAATAGATAACAAATCGGTACATAAACGCATTCTTAATAATATAAAGTTATTGAACAATAGTGTAATGGGAGTGTCTTGTTGCACAAGACACTCCCATTGTTCTCGAGCATCCATTGTTATAATTTCGTTCGATTTAATACTTAGTAAAAATGTCTCTAAAGGATTGTGATAATGCCCATTTTAAAATATTGACAGGTTTAATGCCTAAATACGATGGCAATCCGAAAAGATTGAATTATTATATTAGAGAGGTAGAAAACATACTGTGCTTAAATGGATGAGGCAGATCGTGCACACCCGTCATTGATATGTTTAATTAAGAGCAAAATAAGTGGTACAGCTATTAATGCTATAGCGTATGACGAAAATCTTAGTCATTGGGACTTAATCAAGCACGCTTTGATACGTCGTCTTAGGGAACCGCGTAACGAGATCCAAGTTATGCAGGAACTGACGCGCACTAGGCGGCAAATAAATGAGGACGCAGATAGTTTCGGGAAACGTTTACGTGACCTTCTGGATACTTTGTATTCTGTAGGCGAACATATTATCTAAGACTAGTGGTAATAATGGTCCATTCCGTAACTTATTAGTAATAAACCGCATACAAACTTTAACAATCCTTCTAGTTTTCATAATCCTTTTATTTCAAATAATTTTACTCCACAACAAAACAATGTTACCCCTAAGCAGTAATGGTTTCCATCCTGGAATAATAAGCCTGGATCGGGTAACTTAAGGCCCAACGTACCTAGTAATAATAGTGGCAACTACTGGAATCAGCAGAACATCCCTAAACAGCAGGTAAACCCTCCACAGCGAGTATCAGACGTTACTATGCGTTCCGTCACCAAACCTGCAACCCCAAAGTTTGCAACTCAAGAGCTCTTCTATACCCCGAGTCACTAGACCAAATGCAGCCATATGAAGGTGAGTGTTACGACTACGAACAAATTGACGATAGACAAATACAAGCCGAAATGTGCGACGATGAAACTGAAGTAAGTTGTGACCAGGATTTTTACTCAGCAGCGGACCAGGGCAACCAGAGCTAGTAAAAATTAACTTTCAATATAAGGACCACTTACCTTATATTGAGCTGCCGGAATTTAACGGTAAGTTCTTAATAGATACAGGCGCTAGTCGATCCTCGATAGCATCTGATGTTATTTATGGCACTATATTTGAAAATTTCATAGATATAGAACCTTTTCAGATAGTAACAGCTCACGGTACATCCCGTCATAATCATGTAGTATACTTACCTGTACCGCCCGTGTTTAACTGTAACTTAACGCATAAGTTTTTTATATTCGATGTTGATGCCAAATACAAAGATCTTATAGGATGTGATTTACTTAAACTTTTACACTGTAACATTGATCTTATTAATAATGTCTTACGTTCATCTACCGCGGAAATACCTATTAATTTTAGTTATCCCGTACAAAAGACTAGAGTAGAACCCAGATGCGAGAAAATCATTACCGTTAAAACTCATTATACAGACGGACAATATTTGCATGATAACTTTTATTGGTCAGACGGCTTAGTTTCACCCGCAGCTATAGTTAACGTAACTAACGGATCGTTTAAGACATCTATAATTAATTTTAGCGATGAAAAGAAATATATACCGAATAAATCGTTAATATCGTTCGAGAAGCATTTGGAACCTGAAACAGAAAACACATAAATTTAATAACATGCACACAGATAATATAGATCAGGAACTTTGTGAAAATCTTAATAAAATACGTACAGCACATATGAATGAAAAAGCGAGAAATTACCAAACTATGTTATCAATATAGAGACTTATTCTACTCAGAAAATTTACCACTTACCTTTACACACGCCGTCAAACATGAACTTAGACTTACCAATAATACTCCCATCTTTGTACGTAGTTATAGACAAGCTCCACAGCAGCGTAACGAAATTCGGAAACAAGTAGACAAACTTTTACAGCAGGGAATAATTAGAGAAAGCATATCCCCTTGCCCCGTGCATATTGTGCCCAAAAAGCCAGATGCTTCTGGAAAAGTCAAGTGGAGACTTGTAATAGATTATAGACGTTTAAACGAACGTATTGTTGAAGATATGTACCCTTTGCCAAATATTCATGATATTTTAGATAGATTAGGCCGTGCACAGTATTTTACTACGCTAGATTTAGCTAGCGGATACCACTAGGTGGAAATTCATCCCAATGATATTGAGAAAACTGCATTTATTACCGAAAGAGGGCGCTACGAATTCCTAAGAATGCCCTTTGGCTTGAAAAATGCACCAAGTACTTTTCAACGCCTAATGGACCATATCTTAAGAGGAATAGATAACGTTTATACCTATTTAGATGACGTAATCATAATTTCTACTAGCCTCCAACAACATATAGAAAAGCTAAAACAGGTATTTGAAAGATTTAGAACCCATAACCTTAAAATTCAGCTAGATAAGTCGGAATTTGTTCAAAAACATGTAACATTCTTAGGACACGAGTTAACAGATGAAGTACTAAAACCTAATAAAGATAAAATTAAAGCAGTTCTCAACTTCCCTCTACCAAGCACTCAGAAAGAAATAAAATCATTTTTAGGACTTGTTGGATATTACAGAAAATTTATTAAAGACTTTGCCAAACTAACAAAACCTATGACCGTATGTCTAAAGAAAAACCATAAAGTAGTCCATTCACCAGAGTTTATCGAAGCTTTTAATAAATGTAAACAGATATTAACTAACGCCCCAATACTGCAATACCCAAACTTTGACGAGAATTTTATTTTAACTACAGACGCATCATATATAGCTTTAGGTGCTGTATTATCTCAGGGCATTGTTGGTTCTGATAGGCCCGTCGCATTCGCATCTCGTACGTTATCTGAAACAGAATCACGCTATTCAACTATAGAAAAAGAGTTACTGGCTATAGTTTGGGCAATTAAGTATTTTAGACCCTATCTTTACGGTAGGAAGTTCACAATATATACAGATCATAGGCCTCTTACGTGGTTAATGTCACTAAAAGATCCAAATTCAAAATTAACAAGATGGCGTTTAAAACTCGCGGAATAAAACTACAATGTAGTTTACAAAAAGGGTCTACAAAACACCAACGCAGATGCTTTATCTCGCGCTAAAATGTTTCACCATAGCATGGATGCACTAGCTGTAAATTAAGATGACAATAATGACGATGAAATAATCAATAGAATTTTTGATAACGCACGCCGGGAAGCTGCAGCCGAACCCACCGATACGCAAATAATAACCCACCCGAAAATAATCCCAGCATTCCTGAATCGCAAACAAGTACCGTAACAGATAGTATGAGTATTGTGTCCCAGAATCCAGAATTAGTGTCGACTAATCACACACAGCCAGATAACGAAAATAAAGGTATTCCTATTATAGCAGACGCAATAGATAGGCAACTTAAACAGTTCCACATAATATCTACACCAGGATCCACATACAGAGTAGATAACAGATCTACAAGCGCTAGAAATATCATTAAAGACGTTTTCATCCCAATCAACAACACCGAATCAGAAATAATTAGATTTTTAAAAGAACACACAATTGCCGATAGAGTCTTTCATTGTTATTTTTATAACGAGGAATTGTATTATACCTTTTCTCGAGTATATACTACTATATTTAATAATCGTGGCCCTAAACTTATTAAATGCACCTCACGCGTAACATTAGTAGAAAACAAATCTGAGCAAAATGAAATTATTAAGAAATATCACGAAGGCAAGACAGTGCATCGTGGTATTCAAGAAACCTATAAACAGATTCACCGTAGCTATCATTGGTAAAATATGTTGCTCACTATACAAAGTTATATCAATCATTGTGATATATGCTTAAAGGCAAAGTACGAAAGGAACCCTTTAAGACCACCATTAGCACTTACTGATACACCAACTAAACACATGGAACATCTATTTATGGACCTATACTCAACAGGCGGAGCTACGTTTCTTACTATTATTGATAACTTGTCAAAATTTGCACAGGCTGTTCCATTAAACGCAACCAGTAGTGTTCACATAGCAGAAACGTTAATAAAAGTATTTTCAGTGTTAGGTTTACCATGTAAAATAACAACAGATTCAGACAGTAAATTCAATAATGATGTAATAAAAGAAATATGCGCTCTACATAATATCAGCATTCACTTTACCACACCATATAATCCCAATTCAAATTCACCAATAGAACGCTTTCACTCTACCATTAGAGAAATAATTCGTATACAACGTATGACCAATAAAGACGACCCCATACAATCTATAATGATGTACTTTGTTATAGCGTATAATAACGCAATCCATTCAGCTACAGGATATACACCCCATGAATTATTATATGGTCACACAAATTCTAGAAACCCACTAGAATTATATTACCCTAAGGAATTCTATCAGGATTATGTTATTAAGCACCGCGCAAACGCTGAAGCCGTCCAGGAATGTGTTTCAGCGCATATGTCTAAAAATAAAGAACAGGTAATAGCTAAAAGAAACCAGGCAGCTGAAGAAATCATGTTCAAGGTAGGTGAAACTGTATATAAGCAGGTAGCGAAAACAGCCCGCAGTGACAAAACGAAGGGACGCCTGTCTTCAAGGGACCCTACAAGATTATTCACTTACATCCGAACAACGTCGCTGAGATAGTAGGTAACCACCCTAACTTTAAGTCTATTAGGGTGCATTTTAAGTTATTACGGAGGCCTCATCTTGTTGCAAGACCATCATTGCAGGAGCCATCGTGCTCTACGCATCAGTCACCGTAGATATAAAACCCATTGATAACAGGAATGGCATCCTATTGCTTAAAGAAGGGCAGATCTTTCAGCAAGATAATTACTTTAGTTTAGTTTGTATTTATAATATAACTAGTTTACGTATTACATCTATGAGACTAATGTCATTATATGCAAGTACTAGGAACTCTGAAAGCTTAACTTTCGGAGAGCTACATAAGTCTTATAATGATCAGATACAGTACAGCCTCAAGCTCATTAGTAAAAAACTTAGATTTTTAACGCCTCATAGTAGAAAGAAACGCGGTATTATTAACGGTTTAGGTTCAGTAGTAAAAGCTATTACAGGTAATCTTGATAACGAAGATGCAGTTCAATTCGAAAAGGATATTGCTAATCTTAAAAATAAAATAACCAGCATCCAAAACTCTCAGAAAAAGTCTTTGGTATTAGCAGAACATACAATAGATGAGTTTAGTAGCCAGTTAAATAAATTAGATGAAAATCAGAAACATTTAGCTAACGTACTTTCAAATTTAACTAGAGATAATAATTGTGTTAAAAATCACTTACATTTCTTAGATATATACGTACAAATAGAATTTAGGTTACAGATAATTTTAGATAGATTAATGCTCTTAGAAGATGCAATGACGTTTGCTAGACTAGGCACCATGCATCGCAGTATTATTGACAGTCAAAATCTTCTTGCTGAATTAAATAAACTACATAAAATATATACTTTAAGACCAGTAGCCGAGATAGACTACATATAATAGAAAAATTGATTAGTAACATACATATAATAGAAAAATCGATTACAGTGAAAGCATATAGTACAACACACTCAATTAACTTTATTTTAGAAATCCCATCAGTTTCGCCAAATATTTATGATTTAATACACCTTTATTCCATTCCTGATAAAAATAACCTAACTATTATCCCAAAATCCAAATACCTTGCACTTGGCAACGATGAGTACACTTACCTGGAAGAAACTCAAAAAAAGTGCCTTAGAGCCATTTGTGGTGCTGCACCGTGGCATTCTTGTAAGCCTCTTTTTAAAAAAAAAAACGTATTAACCCTCCCTTGTATGTACATTTATGAAACAGCTAAATTTGTAAGGCAGCACCCCAATTTTTTTACGAGAGCAAAAGATGTATATCCAAGAAACTCGAGAGATCCGGACAGAATTGTCCTGTCACGAATACCAAGAACAAATCTGTATCAAAATAACTGCTACGTGATGTGTGGTCGTATTTATAATGCCATTCCACCTAGCTTAAAATTGCACCCAACTTCGAGATTTTTAAAGTATTTAAAAGAGTGGCTGCTTAAAAAATGTTTTTATACTATAGACGAACTATTTAAATGTAAGGGAAAAACAGGTGTTTGATGTAATATATAAACAATAATCTATGACAATGTATAAATTATATACTGATATTTAAATGCTGTAATATATATTAATTTAATCGAAGTCATGTATGTAAATTAAAATAATTATATGTCAGTTGCCATAACTACTACTATTGTGTTGTGTAACTTGTGTACGTACGTGCTGTTATAATATATGACAGTACGTACGTACACAAGTAGGTACTATTTGCATGTCAACAACCTGACAAAGATGTGTTGGTCTATATCAAAATGTTTACCATCAAATGTATTTACCACATTTTGCAGCAAATAAAATTTATTATTATTATTATTATTATTATTATTATAAACCTGCAATCCGTTGACTGGATTGCAGGTTTCTTAGCTCTGCAAAACTCTGAAAAACAAGGAGGACAGATAACACCCAAGACTGCATCGTATCCCTCGTTCAACACGGAAGAGCCAACTGTACACAAGCCAAGATGAATCTCGCTAAAGGAAAGATGCAGAAGATCGGAGTCAATAGCTGGCTGGTAGTGCTGAAAGAAGAACAAATTATAAGAACTGAATGTAATTCCAAGACAGAATACAAACGAGCCACCGGAGTCATCCTAATCTCACTGACAGAAGATTGCAAGATGTATATTATGAATACGACTCTTGTCTCGCATACCAGTACAATACTCGTCAACGAAGTCATCCCGTTGCCCAAGGAACAACCAATACCAGAAACCGTGAAATTTGAACTTCAGCTAGAAGATATATCATTCGATAATATCCACAAACTGATCAACCGAGCAGATGACATCTCTGGAACCGATGACGTCGATTGGCCTCTAATAGTCGCGACTCCAAGCTGGACTACGTTGCTACTATACATCCTTCTGATAGCAATAGCGATATGGAAAATACGCCAATGGAGACTCCTGCAAGCCAAGACCGCTGCGCAGGATCCCGCAGGTAGCGAGGGCGCTACCGGAAGCAGTCCCTGCTTCCATCTTAAGGAGGGAGGAGTTACCACGGCATAACAACTGCTTCCTGCCGACGTTGCAACCTTTACGACAATATGCATCATTGTCAATTCGCCGATGCATAAATTTAATATAATAATTAGTAATTTAAGTTTCTTTAGTCTTGTATCAGATTTTATAGAATAAACATTGTACTTTTGTAATTAATAAATATTTTTTAATTAAATTCCCGTTCGCGTGAACTTAACTAAAGATATGACTTATATTGGATTACTTAATTTAATTTTAAAAAGTTGCTAAGGTTCTTCTGCCAACTATACTTTACCAGCATAAGTATGTGCACATCGTAAGGGGCGTATGGGCACCAGTCTTATTTCACGGGGCGTATGGGCACAAATTCTTAAAAGGGGGCGAATCTTGAGGGGCGTAGGGGCTCTCACCTCACCCGTCCAGCAATTTTCGAGATGTCGTAATGACCTTCGCTTGATGACCTTTCACTTTTTGTGTACCGGGTGTCAAAAACTCATCGCTAAGCTGAAGTCTACTCGTATTGCACAATGCACATACTTTTTTTTAAGTAGACACATTTTTTAAGCTGAAGTACGCGCGTGCAATGCTCGAAATACCTATTGATCCAAGGGTCCATAGGATATCTATAGAACGAATTGACCGAGTAAATATACGGTACGCGGGTTGAAGAAGACTTGGTTCCAAGTTATGTGAATAAACTGCCGGAAGGATTACAAATATTATATAAACAGAGTTCGAAAGGTTGCAAGTTCAAAATGAAGCACTTTTACGTGTAAGGTATATTAATTATTAATTAAACAACATTGTTACAAGTTATATCTAAGTAATGCGTATTGATCGTCAATAAACGGCTCGCCAGTACTCAGATAAACCCTGTGAGGTTTTCGTAGTGCGGCAACGTATTATGTAAGATTGAGGAAATTTATTGGAAAACACAAATAAAAAAATAAATGCATCGATGTTGTATCTCATTAGAAAAATTGTATGGTAACTTTGAGCCTCAATATCTCCTAAACTAATAATTTCCCAGGAATGGTGGCGAAGCAAAAATATTTGTTTTGATCGGTACAATATGGGAATTCAATTTTTGTTAAGGGTCTTTTTACAGCCGTATACATTATGTTGATGTGCATTTGCAAAATATTTTAATAATACAATAGATACAGTATACTTATTCACCTAAAATTATTTCAAACAGTGTGCGATACCTGCAATGCGAGCTCGTGGTGATCAGCTGAGCGGCGGCGACGGTCAATACACCGAGCTGATTTTTCAAGTGTATGGTCAAAAAAAAAATTTTTTAGATTTAATCAGTTATTTTTATGCATGTATTTGTATTTAGTTATAGTAGTACATTCACCCCTGAAAATATTTTGCAAATGCATATCAGCACACTATATAGATAGATTAAATTTGAATAGCAAAACTCTTCTAACTCTTAAATATCCTGCTACTGCTACTACTATTATCAATATGCATGTTTGTGAAGATGCGTGGATGAATGCATGGATATGAATGTTTGTTATACTTTCATGACTGCTAAATGCATTTTTATAAAATTTTGCAGTAAAATTCAAATAAGCCAACACCTACGTAGGCGGAGCCGCTGGCTTAACTTACTTGTTACTAGTTATTAGCTTAAAAAAAGTCTTCTTCATGCTAATCACCATTTTCATCATCATGTTCAGAAATTCACTTGTGCTGGCTGACATATCATCGCAGAACCAAAGTACAGAAGCTAGAAACATGGAATTTACGCAGTACGTTTCTCGGTGAATTTATTATGTGGACGGAATCGTTGGCGAAACCTAGATGTTAGACGTAGGTTACACGCTCAATCTGGCGTCATTCTGGTCCATCAGTCTGCTCAGAATGACGGGAGAATTATCGTCTAACCGGTTGATTGATGGACTGATGGCCCAGAATGATAAAAATTAAATATTTTTAATATTTTTCATCAGATCGTGTAACCGCTCGAATCATTCTGGCGTCAGTCACCGTCCCCGACGCAATGGAGCAAGACGTGCCAAGCAACGAACCGCTGGTGCCGCCGCCCGCTTCACTCCCGTCACCGTCAACCGAGATAGAGAAAGAATTCATTCTCACATTCGAGTCCTTGCCAGAGTTATGGGATGAAACACATACCTTATATCGACACCTACGTGTAACATCGTAACTGGCAAAATTACCAAAATGTCATATTTAGATTTTCATTTACTTTGTAACATGGATTAACGTTTGATCTAATAAAAACAATATTGAAAAAAACAAATTTGACGACGGTTGGCGCAGCGGGAGTGTAAGCGACTGCTACGCCGATGGTCGCGGGTTCGATTCCCGCTCAAGTCAAACATTTGTGTGCATGAACATGGATGTTTGTCTTGGTCTGGGTGTTTCTATGAATAATATGTATGTATTTACAAAAAAAGTATAATATGTATGTTTATCCATTATCTAGTACCCATAACACAAGCTCTGCTTAGCTTGGGACTAGATGGTGATGTGTGTATGTGGTAAATATTATTGAAAACAAGTGCGTGTCGGGCCACGCGCAATGTAGGGTTCCGTAGTTGCCCATAATGGCCATTATTAACAGTAACTTCTGTTTCATATGGGACTTAAAACGGGCATCTTTAAGATTAAGCCAGCGCTCCCAATGTAAACTTACAGAAATAGGTATTTATAAGTTAACCGACGATTACTCGTAAACTAGTGATGTCTACTTAGCCGTGGTAGTTTTCCTTTTAAATTCGTTATATGTACTACATTTGTGATTTTTATTCACCTCTTCCAAATTAATAGTTTAGCCGGCAGAGGGGAGGGGACACTTGAGTCTAACAATTTTTTTCACTTCAAAGCTTGATATTTGACAAACCAATCACTTGATCGAAAAATGATTTGAGCAAGCTAATAATATTTTTTTAAAACCTATCCAATGATACCCCACACAATGGGGTACTCACCCAAAAAAAAAATCAACTCCACAATATATGTAGGGGAGATACCCTTAAAAAAATATTTTTCTAAATTTTATTCTACAGTTTTGTTGCAATATTGTATGTCTATATTCATGTCAAATATTAGCTTTCTAGCACCAGGCGTCTTTGAGCTAGGCTGCGGACGGACAGACGGACGGACATGACGAAACTATAAGGGTTCCTTGTGGACTACGGAACCCTAAAAAAAGAAAAAAAATATTGTTGTCAATAGAACCCATAGATATGAAGTCTGTATATTATCGTATCTTCATCTTTAGCGACGTAATATGTCGTAAAGCGCAACTACGATACAGTATGCGGAGGGTGGGAGATACCTGAGGGTCTAGTACGAGTTTGCACTCGATCGTCACGGTGGACGATAGCCTAGTCGACGGGAACAATTTCCATACATTTTGTAAAAGAGTACTAACGGAGAGTAGCGATCGATAGATACCGCTAGTCTCCGGTAGGCCGTTAGTGCAAACTCGTACTAGACCCTCTGTAAGCCGCGCGAGCCAATTGTAAGTGTAAGTACCGATAGAATACGCGGGTTACTATAAGATAGTATAGCTATCAACTATGTTATCTTGATGGTCTTACAAATGATTGATGCAGTTATTGAACCGTTTAAACAAAATGATTCGTTTGATCTACAAAACCAAACGATTTTTTAATTTTTTATTTAGCCTGTCTGTACAAAAAAACCCTTGGACCGCCATGCATCCCTGTATCGTGTTAAGTTCGTCCAGTCGCTGTATAATGCATCCAGGTCATCGCGCTATCTTTGTTAGACCCATCTTTCTGGATGCATACGACAAACGTGTCCGACCCAGTCCCACTTCAGTCTAGCAGATTTTAATCCGACGTCAGCTATGCGTGTTTTGGAACGTAGCAAAGTTACCGTCGTCTTCAACTTACGAATGACGACTAACATAAGTTTTATCAGTCTGCTGTCAGTCTGGGATTGAGCGTGTAACCGTGTCTTTCATCCATCATTCTGGCATCAGTCTTAGCCGGACCAAACTGATGGACCTGAATGACGCCAGATTGAGCGTGTAACCTACGACTTAGTAGTTATCAGCCTAAAAAGCGCGTTGCTTTTTTCCTCAAGTTAATTTCATCTTCATTATCATATTTATAAATAAATTCTATCTATAATCTTGGCAGCAAAGGATGTGCTGGTATCCTATTGAGTGATAACGTAATATAACATCATAAAACTGTTATCACATCAACTTTCTGAATCAGAGTCGATGTCAAAAACAAGTGCAAATTTCTTGATAATATAGATATAACCAGCAACACTCATGACAAAAAATAAAAGAAAATAAATGTACAGTCATCATAAAGATAGCGACGGAAGACCGGATTACCAAATTGAAGCACGAAGATTCTGATGGGCACCACCAATTCTATACTATAGTATTTGTAAAGGCTTTTAGTTGAGAAGACATCCTTGAGTCTAAGGTACGGCGAGACATATCACACTGCTATTAAAAATGAGGAAAGGAGGGCACAAATAAAATATTTAGAGAGAAACTAATAAATGATAGATACTTACATATGAAAGAAGAAAGAAAAGCTATTTATTTGTTACAGGCAAAGAAAAAAGTATTACATATAAAAGAAAACATCGCAAGGCATAACATTAATCTATGACAGATAGGAACACACTCAGCTATATTGTTGCATAATGTTATCTTATGGTTTCAAACCCCGTACGCAGTATATAACATTATTTTCTAATGAACTCAAAACTTTACGCGATATAGACCCGTCACATAATTTTAATGATTTGCTTATAATTATAGTTCAATATGCACAATCTTTAAGATTTTATCATGGTTATGTTTATATTTATTTTCAATAATGAAGTGTTCCATAGAAGAGGTATCCTCGAAACATTCTCTTAATAGTCCGGTAAATTTAGAAATAAAAATTGTGATCAAATAACAATAATTGCTGGAGAGCCAAATATTGGTGGAGAGCAAGGGTTTACCATTACAAATAAAGTTTTAAAAATCCCCATCGATCCTATGTGTGCTTCAAAAGTTATTCGGGATCAAATGTCAAAATTTGAGGATTTTTGGATTTTTCTCGAAAACAGTAAGTTTTATCAAAATAAAACGGTAACCAAAGTTGTAGATCTTAAAATTTTCTACAAAAATGGTTTTCTGATTTGTTTCCTAAGAGTTATCATTCCTGAGATATCGCGATTCTAAGAGTCACATCATACTTGATATGCACACATTTCCACGCCACCTGTGAGTTAGTGTACTCGGCGCTTTTTTTTACCGTGGTTTCCCCAGTGGGCCTACTCCTCTAACTGTCATGACAATTTTAGGATAATTTAAGGGAACAATTCCCGTCAAGTTCGAGATATTACCTTATTATTGATTTTGATTATTGATATTGCTATTGATTATTGGGTTAACTATTGTTTTGACTGGGAAAACCACGGTAAAAAAAAGCGCCGAGTACACTAACTCACAGGTGGCGTGGAAATGTGTGCATATCAAGTATGATGTGACTCTTAGAATCGCGATATCTCAGGAATGATAACTCTTAGGAAAAAAAATCAGAAAACCATTTTTGTAGAAAATTTTAAGATCTACAACTTTGGTTACCGTTTCATTTTGATAAAACTTACCGTTTTCGAGAAAAATCCAAAAAACTTCAAATTTTTACATTTGACCCCGAATAACTTTTGAAGCACACATAGGATCGATGTGGATTTTTAAAACTTTATTTGTAATGGTAAACCCTAGCTCTCCACCAATATTTGGCGCTCCGGCAATTATTGTTATTTCAAGTGTCTATATTGACCGGACTATAATCATCACCTAACCATATACCACTATAACTTTTTCGTCAGCCCAATAACTTTGATTTCCGTAGTGTTTGTATAAACAAAAAAGTTATATTTGCGGTTTTCGAATTTGTGGTATATCTCAAAAATCACAGACTTCATATCGTTCAAACTAATTTTCATTGGCAGTTTTTATTACGTACAGTTATAAGCGCCATGTTGACAGTGTCAAAATATCGGTTACTCCAAACTAAGGTACGTAGTATATATCCCGAAAGAAAATGTTTTAATTCCTATATAGTTTTTATTACGATCTGCAGCGTATATATTTTTTAGATTCGTCTCTCTCTTACTTTAAAAGTTTGATGAGGGGTGAGGTGTACAATTGTACCACTTTGAAGGCGTTATCTTTCAAACGATTGACTTTGAGAAACAATGGTTTAAGAAAACTCAATATCATTTTAAAGACCTATCTATTGACGCCCAGCAACATGTGACCGAAGAAAAATTTGTATTTTCAAGTCAGTTCCATATGTATGGAGCCTTTCGTTAACTTTCATTTCTTCTTACTCTTATATTAAAATCGTGAAGTATTTCACAGAATAAGATGTATTCTGTGAACCTACCAATTTTTTAATATGTAGTCTCAATGATTTCAGAATAAATTAGCTGTGATATACGGACCGACAGATAGACAGACATGTTGAATCTATAATAAGGTTTCAACTTTTTTGCCATTTTTGCCAACGAAAACCTTATAAGAGAAAATCCTGAATGTCGCCAAAAAACCCATTTAATTGCAAAAAATTGTCAAATTTCAACTACTTGTTATTTTCAGTCGCTAGGCGGCGCGCTTATCACGTCCACAGAAACTGTCCTATAATTATTAATTAATTAAAGACAAAAACTAAAATTGTGGATAATTGTTAAACATGTAATGTCAAAATGCTATAATTATTATCATGATAATGTAGGATTAGCCTACAAAGATATAGATAAAAGATAATCGTACCAATAGTACGCACCTCCTGATAAATCACACTCATATGCTTTTATCACTAAAGATACGTAATTTTTCATGAACTATTTATAAATAACAATCTGTCGAAACCAATTCAATAGTTTCTTTATAACATTTGTGATATAGAGAAGTGTAGTGCAAAAACAATATCAACCAATATTCAAATTAAATAATGATTAAGAAGTTATAACAAAAATGACATCAGAAAACGTTATATACAATCACAACCATGTCGAACCAACTGAGGCAGACCCTCTCACACAAAACGGTCAAGTGCAAGTTAAAAATGAGAAAACTTTTACAGAAAAACTTATGTTATTTGTCAGAAACATAACTGTTGAGCCACCACTTTTTCTGTTTATAATTGCAAATATGATAAACCAAACAGCAACGACTAACCTGAACTTGGAAAAGGCCTGCAGAGTCAACTTAAACTTCACCGATGCAATTTGCGATTCCTTAAGAGCACAAGAATTGGACGCTTCAAACCAGTACGAAAGGGAAACACAGAATTTAGTATCAGACGCTCTTGTGTGGAAAACATATATATCAGCTACTCTGCCTTCCATTATCGCACTTTTTGCTGGTGCTTTTTCGGATACGACTGGATATAGAAAAATGTTCATGATAATTTCCATGACTGGACAGCTGGTATCTGGTATCAATAGTATTTTCAATGTGTATTTTATGTACGAGTTCAACTTACAAGTGTTCATCTTTTCCGGTGCTATTATTGAAGGAATAACTGGAGGATGGTCTCTTTGCTTCATGATAGCTTTTGCAATTATAAGTACGATTACTACGGAAAAGAACAGAACTTTTAGAATGGGACTTCTTAGTTTTTGTGTGACGGTGGCTTTTCCAATAGGTGCTGCAATAAGTGGAATACTGTTGAAGGCAATTGATTATTACGGCTGCTTTGGGTTGATAGTTGCCTTGCATTTTATAAATGTGTTATATGTGGGTTTGGTAGTACGGGATCCAAAGAGGACTAAGGAACAGAAAAAGGTCAGTATTTTTTTTATTCTAGGTATAAGTCGATATACATATTTGTTTAAAAAATAGAGACAGGTTTCGTATAGCTTGATAACATACTATAAACAATGATTATATAATTGAGTTAACAGTAGACGACCTATATAGATTAACTAGCTGACCCGGCAAACGTTGTTTTGCAAAAATTTTTTTTTTTTTTGAAAAATAGATTTTGGCCGATTCTCATAGATACCGGATAAGCACAAAAAATTTCATCAAAATCGGTCAAGCCGTTTCGGAGGAGTATGGGAACGAAAACTGTGACACGAGAATTTTATATATTAGATTAACTTTTACCCACATCTGCAATGACTGTCTCCACGACGGACTTGAATGATTGACAAGAGATATTTTTTATTCTTAACGATATCTTTATATGCCCATAATATTTTACTGGCGTTAGTGGGCAGTTTAATGGCCAGCTTAAGGCCATAGCTCGTTTGCTGCCTTTATATTTGTTTGAGACAAGATTTGATATACTGATTCAACATGCTCCTCTATAAATAAATTCTAATCATCACCTACCCTTCTCCTTTCTTCTTTTATAAATTTATTTCTAGCATTAAAATAAATGTTTTCCATTGACAGCACAACCAGGGCTGCTGCCATTTAGTCGGTCAATTCTTCAATTTTACAAATATCAAAGATTCAATTAAGGTGATCACTAAAAAGGCTCCTAATAACAGAAGACTTCGTCTTTGTTTGATAATAGGTGTGATCTGTGTGTTGTTTGGACCCATGTATGGTGAGTAGCCGAAACCAGAAAATTTGCATGTTTTACACAAAGGCATGTATTTAATGCAGCATCTAAGTAAAACGAATACAAATTTGAAAAATAATTAGAGTGGGTGCCATATATAATGGGTTGGCAGCTAATAAGGAGTATCGTAATAAGTAAACGGTAGCATATTAATTTGTCAGTTATAAGCTTCGTTTTAATTTAAACTAGCAGAATTTTTTTTGGGAACTGAATTAGTATCTAAGCGGAAACTTGATGATGAATAAAAAATTGAAAATGGGCATTCATAAATAATACCAATTTCAATATTTGGCAAATGATTTATTAATACTGAGCGGCATTTTATCTTAAATGAAGTGTTTCGTATAAGTAAATAAGATGTTTCAGTCTTTTAAGAAAAGTTGACGGAGCCCTGCTTCGCAGGGCTCCTATTTTTGGGTACAGGGTCACAAAAAAACCCAACATAACCTACCTACCTAACCTACTAACATTATTAGTCGCCAAGTAATTATTTACAGCTCCTCGACTAATATTTCAATTGACTTGTATAGTTTATTCACTACCTAAATGCAGCTGCTAGTTTTTAGTTTTTATAACACCCTAATTTTGAATCTTATTTAATACTAGAGGAAGCCAGCAGCTACGCCTGCAATTTTTTTAAATTTACTCGTTTTCGGTTTATTTTGAAGATTCTAAGTTAGCTATGCCTTTTAAACCAGATTTGATCTGTTTTCTGGCGCTGATACACCTGAACTAAAAACTTGTAACAGAACAGCGAGCATTCGCCGTTTTTTCTGTTTGGTCGAACCGAACATTTTCACGGTGATTTTTGCGAACATTTTAAATTCAAATATTCCGTAGAATAAAGAAAGATATAGAAATCGCACTACAACAGCAGTTTTACCCAATATGTTTACTTCGGTTTCACTTATGAATTATTTCTAGAGCTTACTCTAGATACATAAACAAACGAGGTTTCTAAATAATAAAATGCAGATTTTAATTTGTGTTGTTCCTACGTTCAAATTTATTTATCGATATTGAGAGTGTATGAACATTCTATTGAAATTAATTCTGAATAAACCAAATCTAAGGATCTATTGTAAACATTATTGATATTTTATTGATATTTATTCTAAGTAAGCCCATCACTAGTCAAGTTAAAATTAGTGACAAACTACGAAGATTCTTCCCTACATTAAAATCATAAGTCAAAGTGAAGTAAATTTATTGGGTTTAACCGCCATTGTAGCGTGAATTCTATGTAGTACCTATATTCTTGGGCTCACCCGAATGTTCGTGAGAATGCTCGCTAAAGCACACTCATTTGTTTTGTTACATTCGCGAGCATGCTCATTACATGTGAATGCTCAAGTGTATCAGCGCCAGTAGGAACATTTTTCCAGTGGTATGGTATCTCTATAAATTTGTCCAATAGAGTTGGCGATAGTAGCATTCCATGTTCTGAATGCTCCAAAACCATACCACACGCAAAATTGCTATCTAAAGATTCCACATACCCACATCATGCGTATCGGTTGCACCGCATTTTACTATTCTCTGTATAGAATGTCATACAAGTGCGTCGACTGGACGGGTACTATGACTATACCTATTTAATTCTTCAAATATTGTGATTATCAATTATAATTTCAGGTGAACAAGCTGTTATGTACTTGTTGACAAGGTTCAGATTCGGATGGAATGAAGTCGACTACGGCTGGTTCCAGGCTTACAATGCAGGCGTGCAGATTGTTGGTAAGCACTAGCCACTAAAAATATAAATGCATCTAATTTAGATCTTACTACAATAATGAACGTGATTTTTTTGAGAATAGATGGCTGAATATTTGTTTATTTCACGCAACTAAAGAAGGTTGATAGCTAATACATCAGAATACCACAAAGGCTACGCATATTCTCACCACTGATAGTCTTTAGAGAGTACCAAATACATCTGAAAAGTACAACACGAGTAAGACGATAAGGCTAAGATACAACCAGAAACAGAATTAGCTGGCAGTTAGGTTGTGCTTCAACTAGCAATACGTTTTAAGATTGTACTTGAATGATGTATGACTGCAACTACTGTTATTATTATACTACTACATCGTTTAAAAAGTTACTCAAAGAATACTACTTGTCTCTTTAATGTTACTACTCTTGTAATTCTTATTTTTCTATTTTCCTTTCATATATTTATCACTTATTTATCTATCAATAATATTAATATTTAAGTATAATTATTTATGTTTAAAAAATGTGTAGAGTTATGTATGTGTGTATTATAGTTATTTATCTATGTGTGTAGTTATTATATTTATGTATGTATTTGTATTATAAATCGATATCGGTAAAGATCGCCAGACTAACCTTTTTCTAAATCCGTGTTGTTCGTATCCATCCAAAGGTTGCCTGTAAGAGATTGCTTAATAGTGATAAGGCTGCCAATTGTACTATCCGTTATTTAGTTTCTTTGGCATTTTTACAATAAAGATGATTATTATTATAATGTGATCATACTATATTCGTATGCTTGAGTTAATTTTGACAAATACTGTGTTTCAGGTACTTTGATTGCGCTATTCCTGCTGAGTAAATACTTAGGATGGCATGATTCTATGCTGGGCATTATCGCAATTGTAAGCAAAGTACTGGCTGCATTCGTATATTGCTTCGCTCCAAACGCCAAGATATTCTATATAGGTAAGTAACATTTGTAGGTCTTAGCTTAGAAAGTATTTAACTTATTGTAGAACAGTGGTGCAGTGTTTAAGAATCCCATGTATAAAAGATTTCTGGATTGCCAGATTTAAGTTGACTCTCAGAATGTGGTGAGCATTCTTACACCAGAATACACCAGAATAAATACACCTGTATTTGTAAATATTCCGGTGGAACATTATATTTTCAGTCTGTTGTTCAGAGTTGCCAAAATCTTACCAACAGATTAATTTGTTACCATAACCAATCCAAAGTAGTCAAAACGTTGGGTAATAAAAATTTTAAATACTCTTTTCACGTGGCTTACATCCGGAAACTATTGAATATCTTATGATGTACACAAATCGTGTATATGTAGAATCATATTTCGCTGTAATAATCGATATCACTTATCGCATTAAATAACAGTACTACTAATCTTTGGAATGTTAATAGCTATACAATCAGCCTGGGTCCTTTTTCGTCATTTATTGTAACTTTTCATAGCATTGACAGTTGACATATATACATGATATACATATGATACTCATACTGATCCACGATGGTTCTGTTCAAATCTGAGTATTTGCTCTGTCCTTGTGTTGTCCCGGATGCATTCAAGACTTTCATACTGGACAAAATGATAAGCTTTCTGTCAGAGGGTTGTTTTATGTGCGTAAACTCAAAATTACTTTTTATTGTTTTCAGCGCCTTCGGTCGAGTTACTAGGTGGAACAACTCAATTGGCTGTAAGATCAATCATTTCAAAACTTGTCGAACCTCTTGAGTTAGGTAAGATATCTTTCGTTACTATTAACATTGACATCCAATTGCAAAAAAAAAAATATGAACTTCGAATGCCTGAAAGATACAACAAGTCATAATCTGAACTTGTAGAAAAAAAAACGAAAACCACCTAGACGCTACCTTTGTTACTTGACAGCATTGATATATAAAAACCCTAGATGCACAGTCTTGAACTTAAGTGACATGCAAAACCGTCCACGTTGTATAAAACAGTTATGATAATGATCCTATCCTACTTTAAGATTAAACCATACATTTGTATTTACGTCATAACATTTTGAAATTTAACGCCTGCGCCGTGTGACGAACGAATACAGTACTATTTAAAAAACATGCAAAATGCATGTATTTTTTTCAGACGGCTTTGAGACCCTGACTGTGTATCTATAGTTAGTATATCAATGCTAAATGACATTTAAATATTATTTTTATCAGTGTATAATAATAGTTCACCAACAATGTTGACATGATTATTTGACATTTTCTTAGGTAAGGTGAGTTCCGTGACAGGGCTGATAGAAAACCTGATGCCTCTGATATACGTGGCTCTGTATACGTCGGTGTATACTGCTACTATGGATGTACTACCCGGTGCTGTGTTCCTTGTGGGCGCTGGTCTGTCGTTGCCTGCTCTTGCAGTTTTGATGTAAGTATCTGTTTTCAATTATTCTTGAATATCATATGAATTAAAAGGTACCCGAAGTAACGAAAAGTCTGGCTTAGTCTTTTTAAAGAACAACATCTATATATAATTACTACTAGACGTTCCTAGCGGTTTCACCAACGTTATTGTCAGTATCTTGAGAACAGCGCCACCTACCGGTTCAAATTACAGCCTATATGAACAAAGGCGTCTATTTTCCTGAAAGTCCCATTTGAAATCAGTTCAGTAATTCCTCGGACAGCCAGACAAAATTTTTTATGACTTGGTATCATCGAGCTAACTACATGTTATATGCACTTGAAAGAACTTAGTTATTTTGATGTCACAGACATACGCTTCAATTTCACTTATATGTTTGTATGTATTGAGGTAAATATTTTCTTTCATACCAGAGTAAAATAACAAATAATAAATGTAATTAAAGAAATATGGTGGACAAATTATATTGATAACACACCATATCCATCAACTTAATCCCAGATAATTATTGTCAAGTGCTTTGGCGATATCTTTCTAGTCTAATTGAGTTATTATTATAAGCTTTCCTGCGAATAAATTCGAGTATCATTCACTCATTTTAAAGGATAACTGTACTATGAGATGTTTAAGAGATTGCATATTATATTGAAACTTCTAGATGTCCATAACCGTCAATACTAAATCTATTTAGCGAAATTTAAGCAAAACCTTAGCTAAATTTTGAACAGCATTTCTTGTTTTTTGATTTCTTTTTCTTCAGCTCTCGATTTCGAG
Organism: Euclidia mi; assembly: GCA_944739405.2. Taxonomy (NCBI): domain Eukaryota; kingdom Metazoa; phylum Arthropoda; class Insecta; order Lepidoptera; family Erebidae; genus Euclidia; species Euclidia mi. The sequence continues at coordinate 6,813,634 of OX123188.2, read as the reverse complement.
TAGTGACGTAATTGCAATATAAAAGATTTCCATACTTCATAAGTTGACATTTTGAATTATGCTTAGTCTAAATCATTGTTTTTCTTTTCAGCTGGTGGTTTTACGACTACAGAAAACAACTCGGGAGAGCGAAAACAGCACATCCAGAATAAAACTAGTCAAAACATTATTTCGTATGCAGAGAATGTTTATTTTATATAGTCAATTTGCGTATCACGGCATATAATAACTTAAGATGATAAAACTACCTCGAAGGTGCCGTGGGAGCAGGGTAGGCCTTTGGTATGGGACGCAACATGTGTGGGTACACTTGCGCCATTTCATCTTCCCAGCACTGCAGGTTGTGCGGTCGCTACTGCTGTTACAGCTGAGACCCTCAAACGGCGCAAATATCTAAATCTAATAGGAGATTATGTATTTGAGCCGTTTGGGTCGAAACATTGGGGCCATGGGGTCCAAGTGCGAATATCACTTTTTAGAGATCTCGCAAAGAGACTCATAGACGCCTCGCGTGACCAGAGGGCTGGCACGTATTTGGCTTAAAAGATAAGGTAACCATACAACGAGGTAATGCTGCCAGTCTTCTGGGCACGCTTCCAATTGACTTTCATTTGATTGAGTTTCATGACGCCTTCTAAATTAATTTTTTTAATTTTTGACGTGACAACGTCTTATAAATTGGTTTGCCGGGTGACACTTCAAGAAACTGCGTTACGCTCCGCTCACGTTATGCGCTCACAATGAGAGCGAGTGAGAGGCACGCGTCCCGCCTAAGAGCGAGAGAGACAGACATAAAAAGTGAAAGGCACGCGTCTTTCATCCTTCTTCCTACTATACGAATGAATATTCACATTAAAATTATTTTACCACTCAAAGTCGTTGTCACGTAAAACTTTCGCCCGTATACCGACTTTACAGGCAACCAATTTTTTTTTAATTTTCACTTCTTGTATATATTAATTAGTTTTAATCAATTATTTTAAGACTAAATTGAATTATATTGTTATAGTAAGATTTTCCATATTCTGAACAAAGCAATAAACTTAATTATATGAAGTATCGTGGACACTACCTACACTACCTCGATATGCTCCGAAGCTGGTTCAATGGCTTCGGTGATCGCCTCTTGCAATGTGGCGGCAGATGTAGGTTTGAAACCCAAAGGATGCAAATAATTATGCGATGCGTAAAAATTGTTTGTATGAATGTTTTGTTTTGTATGTTTGTAATGTACAGCGATCATTTCCATAGTGGTGATTTTTTATAAATACTTGTTCATATGATGAATAATGAGTCTGTCAACCTGAGATTATTTGTTTATAATGATCGTAAATTATATTGTTACTAAATAATTTTGTTATATAAATATGTGTCATTAACGTATAATATTAAAGGTATTTTGTCGTCCTTTACATAAATAATTTAGTATTTAAGCGTTAGAAATTAAATAGTTAAAAGTAAAATGCTACGAAGCTTAGTACCTTGAAAGTGGTCGCTAGTTAATTTTAGATTGCTTTAGTTATGGTTATATTGCTAAGATTCATCATCAGCCTTTAACAGTCCACTGCTGGACTAGGCCTTTCCTTTGAAAGGAGGAATTGGCCTACTATACCACGCTGACCAAACGGGTTGGTATAGAGCTTTATATCAAGTTTTCCTTCACTTACAGTGCTGTTCTCTGCATAATATGCTCCCTCTGTCGGCTCCTAAGACACCCATGGGATGATATAGGGTGGTGACATTCCGTATTCTTAATCCGTCACCACACGAACTATTGCGAAGACTATTTATTATAAATCTCCTTTGCAATGTTTATCATGTTCTTGTGTTATGAATTGCTGATATATTCAATTGTAATTGCATAGATAGCATGGTGTTGTGTTTTTGATACCCAATATATTCCACAAATGTTGTTTCGAGTCTGAGTATTTTCTTGGTTGCTTGTTTGTTAAGTCATCTAACCGTGGGCGTTGTCCTTATGAAAAATGTATTGTTAGCTACAGCTACATGTTTATGTTATGGTGCTGATACACCTGAGCATTCACTTGTAACAGAACAGCGAGCATTCGCCGTTTTCTGTTTTGTCATGATCATTCTAGCGAACACTCTAAATTCAAATAGTCCGTAGAATATAGAAAAATATAGAAATCTCACTACAGTTTTACCCAATATGTTTACTTCAGTTTCACTTATGAATTATTTCTAAAGTAAGAGTTAGATACATAAACAAAATGACGTTTCTAAATAATAAAATGCAGATTTTAATTTGAACAGGTTTAATAAACCACACAAGTGTCTGTTTCTATGTTCAAATTTATTTATCGATATCGAAGTTTATCAACATTCTATTGAAATTAATTCTGAGTAAACCAAATCTAAAGATCTATTGTAAACATTATCGATATTTATTCTGAGTAAGCCCATCACTAGTCAAGTTAAAATTAGTGACAAGCTACGAAGATTCTTCCCTAGATTAAAATCATAAGTCAAACTAAAGTATATGTATTGGGTTTAACCGCGTATTCTATATATTATCTATATTTTAAGGCTCGCCGTATATTCTAACACACTTATTTGTTTTGTAACATTCGCGAGAATGCTCATTTCAGGTGAATGCTCAGGTGTATCAGCGCCATTATGTGAAATAGTAGCAATTTTGTTTTAAATTTACATGCTTGTGGTTGCGCAATGTTCAAACCCTTTTGTATATTAATAACTTGCAAATCTTTGCCAAATTGCATTATTTTAATAAGCATATACGACGACGTCTTGTAACAACCTTCGACCTAACTAATTAGTCATCAGCAAATAAATCAATAACTAATATTATTCCAGAGTTTTCATGCAAAGACTCTTCAGTCTCAGTTTTCTGACATCGCAGAACTTTAATGTAGTCCATATAAATTCAATTTAATTTAAATACTTTATTGCGAACATAGGTAATTACAGCTGATATTTACATAATTTTATCATAGAATGACAAACATTAGTGCAGCTATATTCTGCCATTTTGCATGCAAAATATAGAAGGTACATTTAAAAAAAAAAAAGAAAATAAAAAGAAAATTAAATTAGTTTACAAATAAAACTTACAATTTTAATTGATATAAAGTCAAAGTAATAGACCCATGTCAATTTAGATTATATCACATATATACTAATATTGTTCATTCATTGTTAGTCATGAATTGGTTGAATTGTAAAGTTGTCCTCGAGATATTAAGTATGCCTTAACGAAAAAAATTGCTTCAATAGCGTTTTGTGTCTATGTATTTTGGAGCATCTCACTATGTATGAAGGTAAATAGTTATAAATTCGAGGAGCCATACAAAATATGCTGTTGCTAAATTGTGCTGTATTATTTGATGGAAAACAAATTTTATGATTGTTACGTTTGCTGCAGGCGCTCAAATAGAGAAATATGTGTTATTACGAATACTGCTACCTCAAATATATAAAGGCATGGAAGCGTTAACAATTTCAGGCTAATAAATAAGGGTTTAGAACTATCCGTCTGTTTTAATTGCACAATGGCCCTTACACATCTCTTTTGGGCTTTAAATAATATTTCATTGTCTACAGAGTTACCCCAAAAAATACACCATACCTTAGCAATGATTCTGCATAACAGTGGTACGCCGTGATGACAGCAGATTGATTCACGACTCTTATTCAATTGTTTTGGGGTTTTAATGAGATAAATATAAAATCGTTGGGCGCGTGAAATTTCTATCAAAATGTTTACTCTGGATACGCTACGCCCAATGATTTTATATTTGTCTGATCAATATCCCAGATTGATGAGAAGATTGGTGCGATCTGATAGCTAGGACTTACCCAATTATTTTTTTGCTTTTAGTACATAACCTAACTACATAATTATTTTTTATTGTAATAATTGTTGGTTCGCTTCAAATTATTCTATCACTTATAGTTATAGTTTTCGATATGATTAGTACATAGTTTTATGAGATAACACTTTCACTAGTCTTTGTATAGTTACACCACTTTTGTATTATTTAGATTCATAGAAAGAATGGCGAAAAGCCCAAAGTATTCCAGCTCATATCCCTGATATGCTGTCAACCTTTCGCTGTATGTAATTCTCGTTTCAGATTCATGGCTCAAACCGTGTCTACCATCAACTTTCTATTCTCTGGTATGGTTCCACTTTATTAGAAATGATCATGCGGTTGGTGGCGGTACTGGTGGTGCTATATACCTAAGTGCTCATATTCCTTACCGTATAGTTAGCATTTCACCTCTCACCGGCGAGCGCCTCTGCTTAGAAGTGGAAGTAAATCATACTTAAGCTCTTTTTTCCCCTTCGTTGCGAATAAATTGTTTCCCTTCTTTTGAACACGTCCTAGTACTTTAGTTCCTTCATACAGTCACACAATTAAAATGGGTGATTTTAACTCCTGCATTATAAAACAGGATAATGGTTCAACAATATTTATGAGTATTTTAAATTCCAGCAATCTATCTACTTATTCTTCCACTTAATGCTACACATTATTTCCAAACTCTGTACCTTCGCTTCTCGACCTGATTATCGTTCCTTCCCCAATTTTTATTTTCAAGCACGGTCAGTGCTCTGCAGAAGGCTGCTTTTTATAACACGTTTAAATCTATCATTCATATAAAATAAAGGCAAAACCAAGAATTATTATGCAACGCAACTTCGGTCGGATGGATCGTTTGAAGCTCAGCGCAGTAGCATTGATTGGATTTTGTTCTCGTCAGACTGTGTAGAGGATAAAGTGAAAATGTTCACTGATAAATGAGCTCTATGGAAAGCATGCACCAATCCGCCACCACCTTGGCTTATGAACGAACTTATTTTGTAGTGTAATTTAGAAAAATACTTAACCCTTATGTGAGTGACGAGGTACCCGGGTACCTTCAGCTTTTTCAAATTTAATGAAAAAGTATGTTTTACGTTCTATGTAGCTGATATTTTGTGAGTTCTTAACTATTCATAAATTATATATTTTTTATACATATTTTGACCTAGTCAATTATTTACAATGTTTTGCGGAAACCGAAACATATTTTAAACTTACAATAGGTGGTACAAAGGTAAATATAATTTCGTACAAAAATGAAATAACAAACATTTGTTATTTTATATTATTTATTATTTATTTATATGTATAATATAAAATAACAAATGTTTGCCTCGTTGGTCTCGCGGCATAAATGTGCGCGTGGGATTGGGAGGTCTCGGGTGCGATTCCCGGGTCGGGCAAAGTGTTACCGGGGTTTCTGGTAATGTGCCCGGTACGGCAATAGGCTCGCCCCTTATTACGTGGGACCTAAGAATTCATGGCGAAATGTGGGTGTAATATTACACCTCTGCCTACCCCTTCGGGGATACAGGCGTGAGTCTATATACAAACATTTGTTATGATGTTTTATTTCAATAAGAGATACAAATTCTTTGTTTATGCAGAATTAGCACAGCTCTGGAAGCAGGTGTTACATTTTGTACGAATTACTGCATGTTCATCACAAACTGGTTTTCTGCAGTTAGTGCAAGCTTTTCATGTTTTCCTTTACTTGCGTTTAGTTCTCTACATATGTAGCCACTTCCGACATGATATTGTGTGGAATAAAGGAGAGTACCTATGTGTGTGTATGGTACTGCGAGTCTAAGCATACCAGAGCCTGTAGCATTAGATAAGTGAGAGCGAGATTACACATCTAATCGTCAAATCCATAACAATTTTTATCAATTGATAAAATATTCGTAGGTTACAAGTGGTAGATAAACAAATATTTGACATGAGTCATATCCGGTTTGATATATTTTTGTATGGATTTGAAGTGTAGATTTATCATCTCGCTCTCACTGATCTTACACTACTAGTGCTGCTAGCTTAAGCCTACACCCATTTTACAGTGATGGTGCTAAAGGAATAATTATTAATTTATTATACAGGAAACGTCCCAGAAACAGTAAAAAATTATTTGTAAATATATAATTATACTTAGAGTGTGTACTATACGCAATATCTTTCCGTCTTTTAGTGTTAATATTGTTAGAACTAATGTCAATATCACCGTGATGTTTTAAGGCAGTACATAATATAAATAACTGGCGAACCGTTAATACGCCACAACTTTCGTACAATAAGGATGTAGGATACAGGAGAGAACGGCAACTAGCTACCTTAAGTGTTGCTCTTTGTGCTCTTTCAGCAACTAGCCAGCCATAGATTTTGGTGCACTTCCTCATGAAATAATACAGTATTGCACAACGGATTACCCTGAACTTGTTTAACTAATTTACGAACTGCAATTTTTCGAGAATGTTTAAAAACAATTATTACGTAACACAGTTTGTATTACAAACCATAAATATATGGTCTAAAAGATAGTGTGTCGTCTATGATGGCAACGAGGTATTTTATATTACTAGTGCTGTTTAGTACAGGACAGAAGTATGCAAGCTATTAACCGACGTATAAGTGTTAGTAGATTACACTTAAGCCAGTTAGTGATAACATTAAATCTTCGCTGAGCATAGCGTAAACTTGCGAAATAGTGTTCATCATCATCAGCCTTTAACAGTCCACTGCTGGACTAGCCCTCTCGTTTGAAGGAGGAATTGGCCTACTATACTACGCTGGCCAAACGGGTTGGTATAGTGTTTGTATCAAGTTTTCCTTCTCTTACATTGGTGTTCTCTGCATAATATGCTCCCTCTGTCGGCTCTTACGACACCCATGGGATGATATGGGGTATTGACATTCCGTATTTGTAATCTGTCACCACACGGACAATAGTGTTACCAGAAAATATAAGGGCAGTATCGCCTGCATATGGAATTATGTTTCCGTGACCTAATTTCAGGTTACAAAGTTCGTTGATATAGACGAGGAAAAGGGTTGGTCCAAGGGTACTCCCTTGAGAGATACCAAATGGCGGCATCTCCTGATCGGCGGTTGTGTATTTTGACACATTGACGACGATGTTGTAGATAGGTTAGGTTAGTTCAAACAATTGGCTGTGAGCCACTTATTCCTATAGCTTTTAATATACGCAGAAGTATAGGAATGGACACTGTATCAAATGCTTTGGCCATATCAAAGAAAACTGCAGTCATTTGGGTTAAACAAAGAACAATGCCCATTTCTGGCCCAGTTTGGAACTCATGAACAGAACAATAGAGTTTCAATTTGCTGTTGAATAATCCTTTTTATTTATAACTTAATTTATAGGTATTATTATAAGTGTGCCGAGAAACTTATTCAATAAATATGTTTAAAGAGACGTGTTATCGTATAAATAGCCAAAACGTAATAGATCAGAAGCTGCCAGTAAATAAATCATAATATTAAATCGATTATCACTTCTCTTAATCGATTTCCCGTTTTCAGTACTCAAAATTATTTTAGTGACTAGCAAATCTTAATTTGGTCTTTAAACATTTTATATGTGTGTATTTTTAAAGTATATACGCGATGAATTACAAATAAGTTTGATTTTGAACCAAATCTATAGATTGATTAGTTGATAACTTATGTCCAAAATCTATATCGATTAATCAATATCGTTTAAAAACTGCAAAATGGCAATACTTTTTTGACTCTTAGTAAATGTCAATAATGTCATATTCAATTCATTTTGTTTGTTATTTGCCCGTGCGCATTACGAATACTTTTTTATGTTTTTGGATCTCTTTTACGACTTTTGGCATTTTCTTTTGTGTTTCTACCCTTACCAAACGAATAACATATAAAAGCCCTTTTTTAATAAAATTATAGTTGTGGCGGACCTTTAAGCAATCTCAAAGTGCTAGTTTAACACACTTTTATCTAATGCAATAACAACTACCATAATTTTTGACTGTCTACATCTGGGCCGGCGTCTCTAAGAAAAATGGGCATTGTTCTTTCCCTGTTGCATGATCTGTTAGATCACTGCGTCTGGTGTTCAAATGATGTCTGAAATCGATTTAAGAGTAAGATAAAAGTGAGTTCTTGTCTAGATAGACTACCAGTCTACTAATAACAATTTCTTCCAACACTTTGGAGATTTTTTTTTATAGACACACGCCTATATCCTCGAAGGGGTAGGCAGAGGTGTTATATTACACCCACATTTCGCCATGAATTTTTAGGTACCACGTAACAGGGGGCGAGCCTATTGCCGTACTGGGCACATTACCAGACTCCGTGCTGCTACTGAGAGTTTCCTTAAGGAAAAACCCAATAACACTTTGCCTGACCCGGGAATCAAACCCGAGACCTCCCAATCCCACGCGCACATTTATGCCGCGAGACCAACGAGGCAGTCCTAGTCTATTAGTACCTCAAACTATGGTACTAAAAGACAAAAGTGTATCGGATGGTTCAGACATCTGCGATTTGTTTGCATCGTACTTTTCCTCAACTTAAATTACATCTTCTGACCAATATATATCTACCAACGAGTAAAAGTGAAACAAATTTTAGTAGTTTCGGCGTAATATATATAACGCTTGACAATGTTTTAAAATATTTGAAAGGACTGGATATTTGTAAAGGTGCAGGGCCAGATGCAATACTGCCATATTTTATTGGCAGCCTTGTCAGTTGGACTCAGTTGGAGATTAATGATAGTAAAAAATAGGCCTGTAGTTGGTTACAAGGTCTTTTTGACCAGACTTGCACGAGAATAACCACAGCTGTTTTAAGACAACTGAGAAATATCGCTGTTGTAACCGAAAGCTCAGCTAGTATTTTCATATTTTCGTAAGGTGACATGTAAGCACACCCTATTGAGTAATAATATAACATCATAAAACTGACATTATCAACTCATCAAATTTTCTAAATTAGAATTGATGTCAACAATACTGTTAAGTTATAATTTATTTATTTATTTACCCTTTATTGAACACCAGTATCAACATTACATATATCTTACATATATGTAAGTGAAGAACAATGGGCGGCCTTATCGCTTAAAGTGCTACCAGGCAACATTTGGTTGGAAATATTGGTAGGAAATAAGTGGCAATTGTAGGTGTACCAGTTTATAACACTTATACATATAAAAGTATAAGTTGTTGTGTAAAAAAAAATTAACTAAATAAAACCCATACTTTTATACAATAAATAAATAATCTATATACTTTACATAAATATGCATTTAACTATACCACAATAAATAGTCATGATAATTGTGACAAAGAATGATCCTTGAGTAGATTTTAAAATATTGGTGGAGATTGAGCCCGTCTGATAGTTTCGGGCTAAGCTTCATGTTAGCCTAGACACGTCCACTGCTGGACATAGGCCACCCGGGGGGTTCTCCACACAGACCGATTTTGAGCCGCCCGCATTCAACCGCTTCCCGCGATCTTAACCAGATCGTCGGTCCACCTTGTGGGAGAAACAATAATTCATAAAAATAGTTATTGTTTTTAATAACATTTGTTTTATATATTTGATTTTGTGACTCACATATGACTCATGGGCTTAGAATTAAAAAAAATTTCCCAAGTTCAATGAGTCACATATGCACGTACCGACTATAGACGATAAATTGGCATTGATCAATTGACTGATAGTCAATATTATATTATCTATTACCGCCATTACATATTTCAAATCATACCTAACCGCGCAATATTTGCATTTGGTATAATTTGTCATTTGATATTGTCTGAAATGGTTAGAAGAACTGTCACCACGGAAGAATTAGTACATATTTTAGAAAAAAAAATCAACAACTTTTGCGAAATATTTTTTAATTTTTTGCAAAGTTTTAATTTTTACTCGCCTGTGGTACACCAGCAGAATTTTTGCACCAAGAAGAATAAGTTTTATCTAGATGGACACGCTGCCAGCGGCCAAACAGGTAACTACTAAACCAGTCGATTACTGATGTAGATATGTTATGAGCGCTTAAAATGGCAAGGAGAACATCAATGTCGACAGTATTGAACTCATCGCTAAAGTCGTAATAAATTGTGAGCTTGCCATTCTCCATACCTGACCTGATATCATCCGTTATATGGATAAGCGCGGTAGTGATACCTGGTACTATGACCTGAACGGAAACTTGATTGGAAATATGTAATTGAGGATGTTATTTCGAGAAAGGAAAGAGTTAAGTTGGTTATAGATAAGACGTTCAAGGACTTTGTAAAGAAAGGGTAAATGGATATGAAACAATATTCATCGAAGGATTCAAGATTAGATTTCTAGCGACAAAAAGTAATTTAAAGTATTAGTTTTTATTGTCCTATTCCAATTGGACGAAGCAGAGAAATGCTGGTTAAGCAAATTGATATCAATATTGAAGACTTTTGTATTCTGACTTTGCTTTCCACCCCGGAATGATCTATGGAATTGCCAGGCTTTCGCTGGATCTCTGTTTTAAATAGATTTATGGATATGCCGGTGTTGTGCATCCCTACACACCTTATTGCAATTATTTCTAAACTTGATATAATTGAGTTGATTCTTGAGTTCGATTCCTAGGTCGGGCAAAGTGTTATTGTGTTTTCCGTTAGGAAATTCTCAGTAGCAGCACGGAGTCTGGTAATGTGCCCGGTACGGCAAAAGGCTCGCCCCCTATTACGTGGGACTTAAAAATTCATGGCGAAATGTGGGTGTAATATTACACCTCTGCCTACCCCTTCGGGGATACAGGCGTAAGTCTATAAAAAAATATATATATTTAGTAAGCCAAGGTGAAGGTGCATGTTTTAGTTTTATAGCTCGGATAGGTAAGTGCATGAATATCATATAGGTCAATAAGGTTCCTCTCAAACAATTGAATTTTGCAATCCATAGATGATATTATAACAAGAGATGATAAAACAATGTTTTATATTATTGTATAACATGTAATGTCAAAATGCTGCAATAGAAATTGTGATAATGTAGGATTTGCCTCCAAAGATATAGATAAATTAAATTATATTTATAGCTTATGACTAATGAAATTTTCCTAAATAATTCATTATTATTATTATTTATCATTATTATAAAAGATTATTGTATCAAGTGATTAACCCCCCTGATGAATCACACTTGTAAGCAAAAAGGCCCATAAATTATCTATAGTGATAAATCACTATAGATAATTCTTTGTGTACTATAAATAAATAAAAATCTGAAACTCATTCAATAGTATCTTTGTAACATTTGTGATATAGGGAAGTGTAGTGCAAAATAAATATCAACCAATATTCAAATTAAGTAATGATTAAGAAGTAATTACAAAAATGACATCAGAAAACAGTATTTACAATGACAACCATGTCAAACCAACAGAAACAGACACTTTCGGAGAAGATGGTCAAGTGCAAGTTGAAGATGAGAAAACTACAGCAAAACTTATACTCTTCGTCAGAAACATAACTGTTGAGCCACCGCTCTTTCTATTTATAATTGCAAATCTGATAGGTTCGACAGCAACAGTTAACCTAAGCTTGGAAAAGGCCTGCAGAGTCAACTTAAACTTCACTGATGCGATCTGCGATTCCATAAGAGCACAAGAATTAGACGCTTCAAACCAGTATGAAAGGGAAATACAGAAGCTAGTATCAGAAGTTTATGTATGGAAAACATATATATCAGCTACCGTGCCCTCCATTATTGCACTTCTTGCTGGCGCTTTTTCGGACACGACTGGATTTAGAAAAGCTTTCATGATAATATCCATGACTGGCCAGATGCTATCTGGTATCAATAGTATTGTCAATGTGTATTTTATGTACGAGTTGAACTTACAAGTATTCGTGCTTTCCGGTGCTATCATTGAAGGAATAACTGGAGGATATTCTCTTGTCTTCATTATAGCCTTTGCATTTATCAGTTCTATTACTACGGAAGAGAACAGAACTTTTAGAATGGGACTCGTTAATTTTAGTGGCATGGTGGCTTATCCAATAGGTACTGCAGTAAGTGGAATATTGTTGATGGCAATTGATTATTACGGCTGTTTTGCATTGATAACTGCCATGCATTTAATATGTTTGTTATACGTGGGATTAGCAGTAAGGGATCCAAAGAGGACAAAGGAACAGAAAAAGGTCAGTATTTTTTACTTCACACTAGACATAAGCCGATACCAGCCTCCTAACGTTATTCTAGATGCAACTCGTTTTGCATTGATAACTGCCATGCATTTAATATGTTTCTTATAAGGGAGATGATCAGTAAGGGATCCAAAGAGGACAAAGGAACAGAAAAAGGTCAGTATTTTTTACTTCACACTAGACATAAGCCGATACCAGCCTCCTAATGTTATTCTAGATGCAACTCGGGGTCCGCTCACTAGTCTAATCGGATCTAACTAAATTTTAGCTTTTACACAGAGCGACTGCCATCTGACTATATTCCATGGTATAGACTCCCTGTAACGACTATCAAAGATCTTTACAACAGCCGGAACCGACACGTTACGTACTCTCCGAGACACGTGGCAAGCGATGATTAAAAATTTAATATGCACGTATCTCCGAAAAGTATTGGTGCACGCCGTGATGAATTCGAACCCGATACTCTCTGCATGGCAGTCTGTGGGTATAGATCTATAAAATTATTGCGAGACTGACTGACTAACAGAGAAGCTACAGTCAAAACGATTAGGTGCTATTGTTTGCGCTAAAGCTGAAATTTAGCATGTATGTTCCTTGGGGACCGTAGGAGTGCACTAAGAAGGGATATCCCGAAATTCCCTAGGATCAGACAAAAAAGGATGTATTAAAACAAAATGTGCGGGTGAAGCTGCGGTCGTCCTCTAGTTATTACATAATTCTGTTAACGATAGTCGACACGTACATAACGATAGATTTTCTATTGATTAACTGTTTACCTAAAACTGTAAAGCCAGACTAAAAGATTTCACAATGGATCTCAGACTTGCATGAACCATTGTTTGAGATTTTATTCCCTAATGAAATTGTTTTCTATAACGAAATGGTACAGAAAGGAAATAGTGTAAGATTAAATCTTATACTCTCAGGATTTCATTGGCGTTAGTGAGTTATAATGTTTACGGTCGTACGTGTCGGCTACCTCTGTAGTATGTATGTATGTAAATTATTTCCTCTTCCTTCCTTCGTATGTTTATAAAATTAAAATAAATATTTTCCATTTACAGCATGATCAGGGCTGCTGCCACTTACTCATAAAATTTCTTCAATTTTAAGAATATCGTAGATTCAATTAAGGTGATCACTAAGAAAGCGCCTAATAACAGAAGATTCCGTCTTTGTCTGATAATAGGGGTAGCCTGCGTGCTGCTTGGGCCCACATCTGGTGAGTAGCCTGATCAAGGAATCTAGAGTGTTTTACCCAATAAAGAAATTATCATGATTTCTCTAGACCCTGGACGAGAAACGTAAGCTGCTAAACTTAATGAAGCATTACATTTATTTCCACAGCTTACGTTTCACGTTTTAAACTCATCCTGATTTAGAAAGCCAGTTTCACCAGATACAAATGATTTTTGTTACAGTACAATTTTTGCAGTGTGACAGTCTCTTAATATTATTCTAATCATTGGCGATAGTTGCATCGCACTATTTATATGTCTCAAAACGATAATTGACATAAAAAGACCATTTTATACTTACCTATTCATTTCTTCAATATTAATATCATCAATTCTAATAATCACTATCCAATTTCAGGTGAACTAGCTGTTATGTACTTGTTGACAAGGTTCAGATTTGGATGGAACGAAGTCGACTACAGCTGGTTCCAGACTTACAATGCAGTCGTGCAGATTGTTGGTAAGCACTTACCACTAACAAAAATATTATGCATCTAGTTTAGATCCCAGTACAAGTATAATCGTTAAATTCTTAAGGACGAATGGATGACTTCCTCCGTGGTCCAGCGTATGCGTCTGGGTCGAACTAAGTATTAATGGGCTTTTCTGAATTCTCAGTAATAACACTGAGTCTGGCTGTAATACTACACCTCTGCCTACGCATTCGAGGATACAGGCGTGAGTCTATACGGATGGTTGAATATTTGTTATCCTTTCATTCAACTACAGAACGGTCATTAGCTTATACAGCAGAATACCACATAGGCTAGAATACTCATGTTCTCATCACCCAGATCCTGCAGAGAGTACCAAACTCACCACAAGAATACAGCATAATTATTTAAGGCGATATTACTTCAACGGTTAGGCTGTTTTGATAAAAACTAAAACCACTAGGGAGGTAGGTCTCCCGCAAGGTGATCTGACAATCTTGTTGGGATCGCGGGTAGCGGATGAATGCGGGTGGCTCAGAAATACTCAGGATCGGTCCGTGTGGAGAGCCTTGGGGGAAGCCTATGTCCAGCAGTGGACGTCTTTCGGCAGACACGATGAAAACCAAAAATGATTGGTAATGCTATAGACATCCATCAAAATTAATTTATAAAGACAACGTTTTGGAATCTGCTGTTGGTTGTCAACAAGGTGACCCTCTCGGGCCAGTCATTTTTAGTTTAGCCATTCACCCAATAATAAAACAAATAAATTCTAAATTTAACGTCTGGTATTTGGACGACGGGACCCTGGCAGGGGACGCTAAGACTGTCTTACAAGACTTAGAGCTTATAAAAACTAAATTTAAAGCAATTGGTTTGGAACTAAATTCAGACAAATGTGAAATTTTTATTAATGACAATTTGGATAACTTTTCGATCTTAACAAAATTTAATTCTTTGGCGCCAAATATTAAACTCATCAATAAATGTTCCTTCCGCCTCCTTGGGTCCCCTATTTTCGACGACGCTTTTGGATCTTTTATAGATGAAAAACTACAAAATTTCTGTGAAACTTCAGAACGGCTTTACAAAATTAATATTCATTCGGCTTTCACGATTATTCGGCACTGCCTTTTTGTTCCAAAATTTACATATTACTTGCGGTCCTCTCCTTTTTGGAAACATTTATCCCTATTAGAAAACATTGATAATATTATTCGGCACACCTTGAGCAAAATTCTAAATCTTGACATGAACGACCGAGTGTGGCTTCAAGCGACTTTACCTGTCGTTTGGGCGGCCTCGGCGTTCGCAAAATTACCGATGTAAGCCTTCCAGCGTTTTTGGCCTCGGTCCACGGCACTGAGTAGTAATTGACCAGGAAAATTCTAGAACCCACACTGGTTAATTCTGAGGTGCCGTGCAAAACTGATGCCATTAACGCTTGGAAAATGGCTTGCCCGAGCTCTGACTTACCCCGATATCTATCCCCTCAGAGGCAATGGGACGGGCCGCTCTGCAGCAAGATGAGAGAATATCTTTTAAGTACTGCATCCAGTGTTGCAGAGCGCGCCGGTTTGTTGGCTGTGGGAGAGTGGGAATCGGGGCTATGGCTTCAAGCACTTCCATCGTCCAACATAGGTACTATGTTGGACGATACAACTTTCCGCATCGCTTCTTGCCTTCGCTTGGGAGCTGTTTGCAATTCTCCGCATCGCTGTCACTGCGGTGAAGCCGTCGACAGTCTTGGCCATCATGGCCTATCGTGCAGCAAGAGTGCTGGGCGTTTTTCCCGACATGCCTTAACGACATAATCCGTCGAGCTCTTGTCACCGCCGGAGTACCAGCTCATCTTGAACCGAATGGGTTGGTACGCGACGATGGGAAGAGACCAGACGGTATGTCCTTATTACCTTGGAAGATGGGCAGGCCTCTGGTATGGGACGCGACATGCGTCGATACCCTTGCGCCATCACATCTTCCAAGCACAGCTGGATCGGCTGGCGCTGCTGCTGCATCAGCGGAGACCCTCAAACGGCGCAAATACGGAAACCTATCTAGTAATTACGTTTTTGAGCCGTTTGGGGTCGAAACGCTGGGGCCATGGGGGCCTAGTGCACGCGCTCTGTACAAAGAAATCGCTAAAAGGCTGATCGACGCTTCCCGTGACCAGAGGGCTGGTTTATATTTTGCAGAGAGAATAAGCATTGCCATACAACGTGGCAATGCTGTCAGCCTTCTGGGCACGCTACCAGCCGACAGCGTTGCGGAGGAATTTTTTGACGCCGCGTAGTTTCTATTTTGTTATTTTTATTTATTTAGTTTTATTGGTTTAGTTTAGGATAGTTTTGTTGCATAAGTAGTTTTATTCTGTTGTATATATGTTAACTATTAAATAGATTTATCTGTAATTTCAAGTAAATTATTATTTTATAAAACAGTGAAAATACCAAAATGATTTATGATTCAACTTGTAATACTTTCTTATGACTTTGCTTAAAAGTTTTCACAAACTATTATTATGGAACTGTATTCTTATACTTGAGTTAATTTTAGCAATAACTGTGTTTCAGGTACAATCATTTCGTTGTTCTTGCTGATGAAATACTTAGGATGGCATGATTCTATGCTGAGTATAATCTCAATTGTAAGCAAATTAGCGGCTTCGTTCGTGTATTGCTTCGCTCCAAATGCGAAGATATTCTATATCGGTAACTAATCTTTGTGTTTTTTATAGTTAAGGTTAGAAAGTATCAAACATATTGTCTAGAGTTTGAGCTGAGATCGGGTAAGGTTTACAAAGATCAGTGGAAGCGATTAATTCATCCAGTCTCAGCCCAAGGCAAAGGTCCAACATACACTGCGGTAGCACAGCGAATGAATTGAAATCAATCAATATCAATATTGTGTGTGTTTCACTTACCCGCTATCCTTGCTGATGTCAGGCTTGAGCTAAATTAGACACATTCATACAAGTATATTGGCCAAAATAAATGAATGAAGTATCTTATACTTAGCTATTAAGCTTCAAACGCGACGTTTTCAGGACACGTTGGCACGTGGAAGTCGATACCAGATTCACAATTTTCACAAATATCAATCAATAGTTCACAATCAATTTACCGTTGCCAGCACTAGATCAGGCGGCGTTCAAAGCGGTTTACTCTATTTAGTTCAATTAATCAATTCACACGAAATGCAAAAAGGTGTGCTCACAATAATATTCGCGTAGCTACAATGATGTGCTTTTCAAAAGGCGATATTTTATTTTACGTACGAGTCGACAACGTGGTAAATTTTCAACGCGGGAAGAGACCGAAGTGACAGTTCAGTGTGACCATTGTCAGAAATTTTCAATAGACTAAACAAAATGTTACTCAATCGATCTAATCGATTTGACTTATAATAAAAACTAATTCTATTTCAAACATCCACCCGCCCCGGACCGGCCTACCGGTCCGCTAATCGGTTGGTAGACGTGACAATGTTGCAACCGCTCTCCTCAGAATCGAACCGTCCACCAAGACCTCAGCAAATCGGGGAACTCCATCAGCCCCAGTTACCAAATGAAGGATGCGCCCCCTGCGCCATCTGAGTGGCGGAAGGTTAGCCTCCTTGATCAAAACGAGGTCACCAATCTTGGGTGGATCGGTCTTGTCGGTCCACTTAACGCGTTGCTGGAGTATGTGCAAATATTCCAAGTTCCAGCGTTTCCAAAAGCTCTGAGTAATCTGGCGTACCAATTCAAAACGCGAGAGACGACCAGGTCTCGTATCAATATAGGGGTACTCAGGCAAGGCGACAAGTGGGCGACCAATCAAAAAATGGCCCGGCGTAAGGGCCTCCAAATCATTCGGATCTGAGGAGATCGGGCACAATGGCCGAGAGTTCAAAACGGCCTCAATCTTACAAAACACAGTTGCGAGTTCCTCAAATGTAAGGACAGATTCACCGATTGTCCTGCGCAAGTGTGTTTTGGCCGATTTTACGGCGGCCTCAAATATACCACCCCAGTGTGGACAATTTGGTGGGGAAAACAACCAATTTATCCCACGTCGGGCAAGCCTATCACCTATATCAGCTTTGTTGGTTTCAAGGAAATTAACAACATCATTCAAATAATTATAGGTGCCCTTGAAGTTAGTGCCGCAGTCAGAACGGATCAAGGAAGGCAGCCCTCTGCGGGATACAAATCTGTCAAATGTGGCTACAAACGCCTCGGTCGTAAGCGAGGAGACCAGTTCCAAGGTGTACGGCCTTTGTGGAGAGACAAACAAAAACACACAAGTAGGCCTTAACAGTCTTGCTGTTTCGAAGTGTCGACGTTTTCACCAAGAAGGGACCAGCGAAGTCCGTGCCAACACCGTCAAACGTCCTACTCTCAGTTACGCGATCTGCCGGTAAGTCTCCCATCAAGGGCTGCATGGTAGAAGCCTTGAGCTTATAGCAAGGGATGCAGCGAAAGACTACACTCCGAATAATTCTTCGGGCAGACAAAATCCAAAATTCGCGTTGCAAAATGGCCAAGAGCGCATTACAACCAGCATGCGAATTTTTAAGGTGACGGTCAGTTACCAACAAGCGTACCAAATGACCGTCCTTAGGTAACAAAAGGGGGTGACGTGCTCCGTAAGGGAGGTTGGCGTTCTTGAGACGCCCTCCAACGCGCAAGAGACCCGTATCGTCCAAAAAGGGGTTCAATTTAGATACAGCGCCCGATAATTTCAATTTCCCTGACTTGAGGATAGCAATCTCCTTCTCAAAGTGCGCCAATTGCACAGAACGAACCCAAAAGGTGAGGGACGCCTGTCGTTCCTGTGGTGAGAGAAACGGTGTCAGTCGTTTCTGTTGTGGGTGCCTAAAATTAAAAACAAAACGCTTTATCCAAGCAGTGACACCTAACAACTTGTCGAGGGAGCTGTAACGATTCAACAAAAAATCGGGGTCGAAGGCGCATTCCACCTTCTCAAGAGCGAGTGTTCGTAGACCCGGCAAATTAGAAGTATTCAAAACTGGCGTTCGAGGCCAATCAATTTCTGGTCGACTCAACCATTCCGGACCCCACCACAGCGAATGACCTATCAAACTAGGCGTCAAGCATCCGCGCGAGGCACAATCAGCGGGGTTGAGCTCACCTGGCACGTGTCTCCAAACAAGCTTGACTTCGGATTTCTGGATTTGGGAAACGCGATTAGCAACAAATACCTCCAAGGTGTGGACAGAAGCCTTCAACCAACAAAGAACAATTTGGCTGTCTGTCCAGGCGTAGGTCCCATTAATACAAATGCTTTTACCCAAAGTGTTAGACACGTGGTTCAATAAGCGTACAAGTAGAGCTGCTCCCGAGAGCTCCAATTTTGGAATGGTCAGAGATGTCCGAAGGGGTGCCACCTTGCTCTTTGCCATGATCAGGGAAACCCTCACCTGACCTGAGGCACTAACTGTGCGCAAGTACACCACGGCGGCGTGACCACGTTCCGAGGCGTCACAAAACCCGTGAAGGGTGGCCTTGTACTTCCCGGGAGGAAGGATGGGACGAGGCAAGGAGATCTCGTTGACGGCAGGAAGTGAGGATACAAAAGAGGTCCATTCCTCAACAAGAGTGCCGTGCAGAGGTTCGTCCCAGGTCAATCCTGCTGTCCAAAGCTTCTGCAAGAAGCATTTTGCCCAAAATATAATTGGACAGATCCAACCGTTCGGATCAAAGGTTCTGGCGACAGTAGACAATACGAGACGTTTAGTCCAAGAACACGGCAATTTCAAGTCTACGTTATATGTAAAGATGTCTTGGACTGGTCTGTACTGAACGCCGAGAACAGCCATCATGGCGGGGTTGTCAACAATCTCAAACAAATGTGGATCTTGCTGATGATCCTCTGGCAAGTCTTCCAAAAGCGCTGGCGAGTTGGAAATCCATTTGCGCAACTCATAACCAGCGGAGGCCAAAATACCTATCAATTCGTCCCGCAGGAGGATCGCCTCGTCCACTGTGGAGGCGCCCGAGCAAATGTCATCGACGTAAATATCGTCCTTCAAGATGGCGGAGGCTCGTGGGAAACGTAAGCCTTCGCGGTCTGCGAGCTCCCAAAGAGAACGTATTGCCAAGTAGGGGCTTGACCTTAACCCGTACGTATTTGTATTGAGCTCGTAGACGACCATGGGATCGCGAGGAGACTCTCTCCAAAGGATCAGCTGGAAGCGACGGTCATCAGGGTGGATAATCGTCTGCCTGAACATCATTTTTATGTTGGCCACAAAGACAACCTGATGTCGTCGGAAGCTGGTGATGACGTCACAAAGGTCCTTGACCAACTTGGGACCAGAATGCAAGCACTGGTTCAAGGATACGCCTGTTGAAGTCTGCGCAGAACCATCAAACACTGTGCGCAGCTTGCCAGTCAATGGCTTCAATACCGCATGATGCGGGAGAAAGAAGTGCTCCACCGAACGCCAATCCAAATTTGACACAGACATGTGTCCCAATTGTTCATATTCTCGCATGAACTCAATGTACTTCTGTCTGAGCTCCGGATCACGACCCATGCGACGCTCCATAGCCAACAATCTCTTTTCGGCTAAAGGTCGTGACTCACCAAGCGGAGGCCGAACAGACAGGAAGGGTAGCCTCGTAATAATCCGACCAGAACGGAGTCGACCAGTGTTGTTCTGGAAGAACAGCTCGCACTCCTCATGTTCTGGATTCAAACGAGCAGCTTGAGGGGGCTCCTCTACTTCCCAAAACCTCTGAACCGCATCAGAGAGAGCAGAGCCTACAGCCAACAAATTATCAAGTTCGGGCGGAGGGGGGTCCCTAGGTACAGGGCCCATCAAAGCAAATCCAAATATGGTCGGGATGGCAGTCAAACCATTTGGCACCAGGACCCTTTTCCCACCAATCAAAATTCCACCGAGGACATCAGAGCCAATCAACAAGTCGATTAGTCCCGGTGTGTCAAATTTGGGGTCTGCCAGTTCCAATCCCGATGTCAAATTCACCACAGCAGCACGCAGCTGCTTCTGTGGGTGCATACCCAAAATATTCTTCAACACAATAGCCGAGGTTTTAATCCTCGGGTGTGAAGATTCAACAGGGCCAAACAAAACCTTAACTTGCCCTTCAACATTAGAGGCTACGTCACCTATGCCCCGTATACAATTCGGAAAAGAGCCCATATTTAATTTAACCTGCCCTACCAAATAAGTGGAAACAATGCAACCTTGTGAACCTGTGTCCAATATAGCACGGACAACAACAGAGGTCCCCGTGGGTCCCCAGACCCTAACAGCAACCGTTGGTAGGATAACGGTCTCAATGGGGGAGGTTGGCGATATAGGGCAGGGGTCAACGACCTATTGTTGCCTGGGCGGCGACCGTTGGCCAGGTCCAGGCAAATCAAAATGTGGGTGCGGCTTGAAGTCCTCAAAAGCGCGATGACTCGATCCGCGCGCCATCTGTGGGGGATCATAATGACGCACCCGCCCAAAACGAGGTGGGCGCGAGTCAAGGCGGGGACGCTCCGCCAAAGGAGGGGAATACCTGGGGCAGCAGTCATGGTGCTGGTGACGCTGAACAGCACATTCAGGTGCGCGAGAGAGAGGAGGCGTGCGCACGCTACGGTTCTCCAAGCGGGGTGAGTGGCGATCAATTGAGCGAGGCGACTCTCGGCTACGCGCCGGTGAGCCTCGGCTGCCACCTTCAAAACACCCGCCCGTGCGCGGCGTCGGCTGGTTGGACAAGCGGCCAACCTCTCTGGCATTCATACAGAGAATGTCCAAATGCTGTCCTCCACAGTGAGGACAGGGGCGAGAGTTTGGGCAGTCTCGCTGGTAGTGGGACCCCAAACAAGAGAAGCAAAGGCGGCGGGCATTCGCGATGCGCCTACGAGAGGCGACATGCAGGTCCAAGAATGCCCTACAACTGGCCGTTCTGTGCCCCGTGACCTTGCAGTAGGAGCACTCCACTGGGCTCTGCGTGACTGCAAAGCGAGGAGGGCGCCGGTCAACACTGGCTCGGGTGTGAACGCGAGCCTGCTCCTTGACCTTGGGCGGCTGCGACTTAGCCGGCGTGTCACCACCGGAGTTGTCCAAGACCCGGCACTCATCCTCCAGGAACTTCTCCAGGTCAGCAAAGGGGGGCAGATGGGTCGCGCTATCCCCACCAAAGCGCTGTTCAAAACGCGACCTCAGGTCGGCAGGCAGCTTCTTCAGCACAATGTGCACCAATAGATAGGACCATTGGTCCACGGGCAGGTCAAGGCACTTAAGTGCGTTGATGGCCACCAAAAGCGGGTTCAACAGTTGGGTGCGCAACCCAGAGACCCGGGTGAGCGTCGGCAAACCCAAAATCTGCTCAATGTGCGTGTCGGCGAGGCCACGCTTATTATGGTACCTACGGGTAATTAGGTCCCGAGCCGTCTGGTACGCCTCGTCAGACACGGGCAGATGCTGGATGAGGCCCTTTGCCTCCCCATCCAGTACCGACATTAGATAGGCCAACTTTTGTGCCGGCCGAAGGTCAGCCCTATCATGGACTAGGCTGTCGAACAAATTAACGAAGCCCAGGTAGCTTCCTAGGCAGCCATCAAAATGGGGGAGGTCCAAAGTAGGGAGCCTACTCACCAGCCCCGGTGCTGACCTAGGAAGCTCCTGCTTCAGGCCGGGTTGCCCTTCCCTATCGGCAACTAGTTGTCTCGCACTATTGGAGACAGCATCATACAGGTCTAAGACCTGGGCATAGTCTTCGCTGACCTTGTTTCGCTGGTCAGCAGTGAAATCATTGATTGACACTTCAAGACAGCAAGTGCTGAAAGTGCGGAATTGCTGTTCCACACTTGCCAGGCGATCGTCAATCCGCTCGTACCTCTGAAGTAAGGCCTGCTGGCGATCAGGCCGGTTCACTAAAGCATTGGCCGAGGCAAACCAGCGCAAATCTGAAGCAATGGCACCAGCAGCCGCACGCAAGTCCTTGATAGCTGACATAATCAAAATTTCAAAAGAGCCCGGACAAGCGTTAAACAATATTAACAATCAAAACTTAATTTTTCTCAATTCTTTGTAACCAACAAAGTATCAGCCTGTTTACTGCAAGTGCAGGCAAGTGACAGGTATTTACTGCCCAACAAAATTAAAGGTTTCAGTATATTGAAACAAACACAAAAGTTATCAAAGTTATAACTTATAACAAATTAATAAAGTTGAAACTTCAACTTAATTAATTAATTATTTGCAACAGACAGACTAACTGTGTTATTTATGATATACAATAGGAAGTAAGCACAGAATATGTGTTACCTAACAATATTATCTATATTATAACAAAACAAAGTTTATTAATGTGACCCGCCCAAGTGGCAAGGTCAAGTTTGATTATTACAATGTTTATTAATATATGCAATGAACTAAATTTACTAAATTTATTGATACATACAGCTGTTATGTATCCAAACAAACTGGCTTATTAATGCAACAACAAATTTAAGTTAGATTTTCCAACAATACAAATCAACAATTACTGATTGAGGTTATGTGACAATGTGTTTCAAATTATCTAGGTCAACTTATACAATTAAATATTATGTATTTTAGACAATAACTGACCTGACAAACACTACAATACTGTCTACAAGGTGATAAGATACAAGCTCATACCAATCTGAGTTTATACTCAGTAATGCAACAGTGGCTAAATTTCAACTACAGCTCTGCACCAAAAACTATGTCTAGAGTTTGAGCTGAGATCGGGTAAGGTTTACAAAGATCAGTGGAAGCGATTAATTCATCCAGTCTCAGCCCAAGGCAAAGGTCCAACATACACTGCGGTAGCACAGCGAATGAATTGAAATCAATCAATATCAATATTGTGTGTGTTTCACTTACCCGCTATCCTTGCTGATGTCAGGCTTGAGCTAAATTAGACACATTCATACAAGTATATTGGCCAAAATAAATGAATGAAGTATCTTATACTTAGCTATTAAGCTTCAAACGCGACGTTTTCAGGACACGTTGGCACGTGGAAGTCGATACCAGATTCACAATTTTCACAAATATCAATCAATAGTTCACAATCAATTTACCGTTGCCAGCACTAGATCAGGCGGCGTTCAAAGCGGTTTACTCTATTTAGTTCAATTAATCAATTCACACGAAATGCAAAAAGGTGTGCTCACAATAATATTCGCGTAGCTACAATGATGTGCTTTTCAAAAGGCGATATTTTATTTTACGTACGAGTCGACAACGTGGTAAATTTTCAACGCGGGAAGAGACCGAAGTGACAATTCAGTGTGACCATTGTCAGAAATTTTCAATAGACTAAACAAAATGTTACTCAATCGATCTAATCGATTTGACTTATAATAAAAACTAATTCTATTTCAAACACATATTGTAGAACAGTGTTGTATTCTAGCGGCTTTCCAATTTTGCTTTTCATGAATCCCATGTATTAAAATATTTCTGGATTGCCCGATGTAAGTCGATTAACAAAAGATGGAGAGCATTTTCACACCATTATATTTGAGAATACACCCGTAGAACGTTATATTTTCAATAGTAGCCATCTTGCAAAGGGAACAACTTGTGACCATAACCAATGCCACCTGGTTGAAACGTCGGGTAATAAAAATAGGCATACACATTTTCCACGTGACTTAAATCCGGTAGTTATTTGATATCTTAATAATGTACACAAATCGCGTATATCTTTAATCATATTGAGCTGAAATAGTAGATATCACTTATCGGATCAAATGGCAGCTGTACTAAACTTCGGAATGTTAATAGCTACCGGTCTGATTATATAGCTATAATCAACCACTGCATGCACTGGGCTGATTATGTAGCTAATTATAAGCTAGCTGATTAATAGGAACCGTTTTTATGCGTCATTTATTATACCAGCAATTATTATTTTCTGACTTTTCATAACATTGACGCATATCGTTAGTGAGGGTAGACAGGCCTGGCTCGACTATTGGTTACGAATACACTTATACTAGGCATTGCATTAGAGAATAAGTTACAATGGAGTGCACATATAGCATGTATCACAAGAAAGATCAGCTCTGCTGCGTAATGCGTTAGAAATGTAAGACTTACTGACGTCGACACGGCTCGTTTGGTGTATTTTAGCGATTTTCACAGTGTTATGTCCTACGTCATTATGTTATGGGGCTAAGCTGCGGATATTTAGAATATCTTCATTCTACAAAAATGAGCGATACGAGCAATATACATGTTAGGTGGAAAAGATTCTTATAATCCACTTTTTATTTACTAATATATTGTATATTAAGCAAGATAGTTATAGGTTTAGTTACAACAAAAGGGATATCTCTTATAATATAAAAATGAATCGCTGAATGTGTTGCTAAGCGCAAATCGCGAGAGCAGCTGAACCGATTTCGCTAATTCTTTCTTTATAATATTCCTTGAAGTACGAGGATGCTTAAAAAAGAAATAAGAATCTACTGTTAGGCGGTACGAAGTTCGCCGGGTCAGCTAGTTCTATACATATAAACGTAATATATTGTTGTTTTCAGCGCCTATGGTTGAGTTATTGGGCGGCGCTGCAGTATTGGCTGTGAGATCAATTATATCGAAGCTGGTTGAACCTTTTGAGATAGGTAAGATTCTCATGGAGTTTGAGTTTTCATGGTTATTTACACTACACATCGATACATACATACATAACGTCACGCCTTTTATCCTCGAAGGGGTAGGTAGAGGTGTATTTCTACACCCACTTTTCGCCAGATATACTTTAGTCCCACGTAATAAGGGGCGAGCCTATTGCCGTACCGGGCACATTTCCAGACTCCGTGCGGCTACTGAGAATTTCGTGACAGAAAAACCCAACAACACTGCCCGACCCAGGAATCGAACCCGGGACCCCCCGATCCCATGCGCACATTTATGCCGCGAGACCAATGAGACAGTCGTATAGAGTTTGATGTCAAGTTTTCCGTCTCTACGCAAAGATGGTATTTGCATCGTGTTATCCCTTAGTCGCCTCTTACGACACCCATGGGAAGATAGGGGGTGTTGACACTTGTATTCTATGCCGTCAACCACACGGCATACACTTTACACTACACACACTAACGTATCATTTTTGCTAGCGCCATATGCAAGAATGTATCTACTGAGTGTCTACAAACATACCGCTTGCAACAAAGACGGAGTATTGGATATTCGAGACGTATATACATCGTGTATTTTAAGGTGTATATGCACCACGTTTTGAGATACACTTTTAATTGGTTCAACCATTTATTAAAACCAGTGGTGCTGTGAAGGAGGTACCTCTGGTTTTAATAAACTATTAAAAAAATATATATTTATATATATATATATATATATATATTATGGGAAATGTCCATCTCTACATACAAAAATAAACTACCAAGACGCCGACTTTTGTTACTTGGCAGTCAAAATTCAATTGGAAACTAATCAATACCTAGTTACAATTTACTTACCGCCATTTTGTGTCTGTATATAATTATATATATATATATATATATATATATATATATATATATATATATATATATATATATATATATATATATATATATATATATATATATAATCCTTGCGTTACTGACTGTCAGGCAAGCTACAGCCAAAACTATGAGGCGCAAGCAGTTGAAATTTGGCATATAATATTATGTTCCTTGGGAACCTTAGGGGTGCACTGAGAAGGGATTTCCCGAAATTCTCACGGGAACGGGCAGAAAAGGTTACATTAAAACGAATATGCGGGCGTAGATGCGGGCATCTTCTACTTATTTTTTTTTTTTATAAAAGTCAACTCCCGCTTTAGGACTAAATCCTGTGTCGCGGGGGACTATACAGACATACAACTAACGGACACAATTAACACCCAGACTCGAAACAACAATTTGTGAATTTCACAAAGTGTTGCCTCGTGTGGGGATCGAACCCACAACACTCGGCGGAGTGTCAAGCGGTGAGGCGGCCGCTTAAACCACTGCGCCAACCGTGCAGTCATTATTTATATTATTTTGTATTCAGGTAAGGTGAGTTCCGTGACAGGGCTGATAGAAACTCTGATGCCTCTGATATACGTGGCTCTGTATACGTTGGTGTATACTGCTACTATGGATGTACTACCCGGTGCTGTGTTCCTTGTGGGCGCTGGTCTGACATTGCCAGCTCTTCCAGTTTTGATGTAAGTATCTTATGTACCTGCATGCGATTTCTCGTATAAAATGGGATATACTAGAATTAGTTTTTATTATGATATGAATTAAACGAATTCTTTGGATTGTTGAATCCAAAGAATCTGCTAGAATCCGAGATTACGAAAAAAATTGCGTAGTCTTAAGGCTAGACACTTATTTAAGCCAAAAAAAATCTAGTGTATTAATATGCATTTGCAAGAAGTATTCAGGTTTCAATTTGATGGGGCAACACAGTCTTAAAGCTGTAACAGACGATCGAATTTGGTGCGGAACGGACCACGAACATGGTGCGCTCTGAACCAAATTCGAACGTGTGGCGCACGGTCCGCTGGACATTATTATTATTAATATCGGTATGGCGGCTCCATATTAGTGCCGTGAATTCACGCGCAAATTCACGCCGCGAATTCACGGCATAAGTTGTGTCATCCACATTCATGGGATGTTCGCAGTCTTTCGTGAAACGCGCCGCGAAATGGACGTAGAAGCTGCTGCCGCAATAACTATGTTTGCCGTTCTTTCTTTCTTCTGTTTGGTGTGAGTGTGTGGCCAACTCTGGTGTCGGAGTTTTCAGTCCCCCCAAAGGCCTCCGAGTTGGCCTAAGAATCCTTGTCCTGAGACAAGAACCGGGTCCGACAGCTTTACATGCCCGCCGGAGCACGGTAACGATCCGATACAAATGCCACATGTGGTGTGTGCCACCCATCCTAGTAGCAACCTATGCAAACGTTGATAAACTTTGCCGATCTACTACGAATGGCAAGCCAATTCCTGCTATGACCGCTTCTATGTTTGCTGTGGCAACATATTACTATTTACATGTACAAAACAAGAGAGTTATTAGAAATAACTGGACAGCAAGGAGTATTTTTCTTTTTTAATTCCTTGATTTCAATATCCATTTAAGTATTAATCCGCGTCCAGGCATCATGACACTCCTTTTTATACCTAGGTAGGTTTTTTGCATCCCACAGTACATTCTACGTGTGGTAATGCTCTAAAAAGCGCATTTCAGTTTCGTTATCCTAAATGTTCAGACGCAGCTCTATTTTATTAGTACGCGCGCAGCGACTGCACAAGTCTATACGCCACTGAACTCCGGAGAAAACTGGCACTGGGCCGCGAATGTGGATGTGTACGCGTGAATCCTGCGCGAAAAAAGCGCGAATCCTTTGTCGCCGGACAAAATACCGACTCTGGTCGGGGAACAGGCGCGAACCCGCGTGAACAACGCGAAAACTGTCCACATTCACGTTCACGCCTGTTCACGTAGCTTCACTGCACTAATGTGGAGCCGCCAGTACGGCTGGTTCGGAGCGCTTGCACATCGAACGCGGTGCGTTCCGAACCGATTCGATCGTGTGGACGGCGCACCGAACCAAATTTCGGTCCAGTCGCTGTTGTGCCACCGTACGCGCAACACGTCGCAACGTGTTCACAGACAGTTATATGTGGTAGTTATATGTGATTTTACAAGATCCAACAATTCAATAAATGCTTCGGAACTCATTCGAAGATATAATTATACGAAAATCTTTATCATCGAGATCTTTAATGAGATTCATATGACTGTATTGTTGTCTGTTTCTGAGATAAAATATTGCCCATTCCTTTCTTTTTTTCATTGGTTTTGTAATGGCGATGTAGCAACGATAGTTGCCGCAACTAATGCAATTTTGGCCTGTTTTGATAGAATAGGCGGCATGTCGAGGAGACGTGTTCACGCAACGCTAGCACAACGCGACTGGACGGTTCGGAGTCTGGTGCGCTCGTCTGTTGTGTAGACCGCACCGTACGGTTCGTGGTCCATTCCGCACCAAATTCGATCGTCTGTTACAGCTTTTATACTGCACGTGTCACAAACAGTTAATGAAAATAGGGTCTTATATCATCGCAAACTGTTTGAAATAATTATAGATTAATAAGCATACTGTTTATGTTGTATTATCAAAATATTATGCAAATGCAGATCAACATATTGTATATTTACTATTTTGTTTTATACCAAAGTGAAATTGCAAAAAATTAAGACATTTAAAGAAACATTATATTTAATAACACACCATATCCATCAATTTAATCCCAGATTACTATTGTCTTTATTTGATTATTATTATATGAATGATAAGATTATTTATTAGTCAACTACTTTGGACATTTCATTGTCATCTAGTCGGTCTAAATGAATTATTATTATAAGCTTTTCTGCAATAAAACTCTAAGTATCAATACACACACAGTTGAAAAGAATAACTGTGGTTCTGGACATTTAAGAATTCGGTTTAAATATAGTCCGGTCAATTTAGACCTGCGGCAAGTTTTACGATAACACTTACCGTTTGACTGAAAATCGCGGAATACCCGTTCTTGTGACTTTTGACCACGTGTAATTATTTTTCTGGTGGTCGAACCGATGAGGATGTTTAGATTTAATTAGAAACGGTTTTTTCATTAATCTTACAAATTTTCAGCTGGGTGCGAACTATTGTGACCTCAAACCTCTTTTTTGGTCTAATTTGACCAAACATACTAAAACTCATAGATATCCAAAGAATTACAACAATAATTTACGTAACGCTGTTCCTTCAGATAGGTTTTGAACAGAATTTAATGATTTTCATTTCTTTCTTCATTTGTGGATTTCGAGTAGCGACGTATATTTAATAATGCATTGACATAGTTGATAAGTTGACATTTTGAGTAATTGATTAACTTGCCTAGTTTAATGAGTTATCTTTATTCTATTTCAGTTGGTGGTTTTACGACTACAGAAAACAACTAAGCAGAACGAAATCTCAACTCTAGTCAAAACCTTATTTTATAATTATAGTCAATATGATCATCACCGTCTTACCGTTATCCCAGTCACATCCAGACTTACACGCCTTGGAGCCAGAGGTCCGCTTGATAGTCTAACCAGCTATATGTGCGGCGTGGATTCGAACTCGATACCCGCTGCATGGCAATCTGTTGGTATCTCAAGGGCTATCGCCGCCGTCATATAATAGACTGCACGGTTGGCGTAGTGGTTTAAGCGGCCGCCTCGCCGCTTGACACTGCGCCGACTGTTGTGGGTTCGATCCCCAAGGCAATTCTTTGTGTAATTCACAAATTGTTGTTTCGAGTCTGGGTGTTCATTGTGTCCGTTAGTTGTATGTTTGTAAAGTCCCCCGCGACACAGGATTTTGGTCCTAATGTGGGAGTTGTCTTTTTTTTAAATAAATAATATATAGTAAATATGCATATCACGGCATATAATAATTTAAGATCTTTTATCTACCTCGATATCTAATTATTGCTCGTTATTATGCTCTATTGGAGGTGCAATAGGTTTGGTGATCGCCTCTTGCCATGTGGCGCAAGATGTAGGTTTGATACCCAAAGAGTGCAACATTTTTATAATGCGTAAATGTGTATGAATTTTTTGTTTTGGATGTTTGTAATGTAAATCTATCTTATTGTTTATTATAAATACTTGATAATAAGATTTGAATGAGTTTGAAAACATGAGATTGTTCGTTTTAGATTATGGTTAATTATATTGTTACTAGATAATTTTGTTTAGTAATCTCACATAATATTTTCCTATTAAATAACTATTTTAATATATATGTATTTCATTTAAGCAAGATACTAAGGATATTTTACCGTCGTTTACATAGATAATTTGGTATTTGGGTGGAAAGTAAACGGTAGCAAATAGTTCAAAGTAAATTGCTTAGAAGCTTTGTATTTTTTTATAGACTCATGCCTGTATCCCCGAAGGGATAGGCAGAAGTGTAATAATACACCCACATTTCGCCATAAATTTTTAGGTCCCACGTAATAGGGGGCGAGCCTATTGCCGTACCGCGCACATTACCAGACTCCGTGCTGCTACTGAGAATTTCCTAACGGAAAAACCCAGTAACATCAGCTTTGTACTTTGACAATAATTTTTAGATCGCTTTATTTATGTTTATATTGCTAAGAAGATTTATTATAAAAAGTCCCCCTACCTTAAACTTTGTTTAAATTCCTGATATTTTATTTTAATTGCATAGATGTCGTAGTACCTATTGAGAATTTGATACTTAAAAGATACAACCTGCGGGCGTTGTCTTTTTAATGAAAAATAGGTTGTCACCTACATATTTATGTATGTTATTATGTGAAATAGTAACAACTTAACTCAAGGTAAATATTTCCTCTAACTGACTATGTGTTACATTCAAACCTTTTTGTATATTAATAACTTACAAAATCTTTGCGAAATTGCAATATGTAAATGAGCACATAGGAGAATCTCTTATAAAATTTTTAACCTAACTAATTAGTCATAAGGAAATATATAAACAAGTTCAAAAAACAAAAAAAATATTTACAAAATTGGTTGCCTGTAAAGTCGGTATACGGGCGAAAGTTTTACGTGACAACGACTTTGAGTGGTAAAATAATTTTAATGTGAATATTCATTCGTATAGTAGGAAGAAGGATGAAAGACGCGTGCCTTTCACTTTTTATGTCTGTCTCTCTCGCTCTTAGGCGGGACGCGTGCCTCTCACTCGCTCTCATTGTGAGCGCATAACGTGAGCGGAGCGTAACGCAGTTTCTTGAAGTGTCACCCGGCAAACCAATTTATAAGACGTTGTCACGTCAAAAGTACGGCTGACTTATTATTACAAGCTTAAGTACTAGAATTGTGTCCTTATTCTAACGATTGGATGGGTTTGATGTTTATAAAGTGTAGACACGACGTCCAATTCCCTCAGACATTTAACTGCACGTACAATCAAACAAGTCGGCGGTGGACCAGTTTGAAAAAAAAATCCCTTGGCTCGCTCATACAGTCGAGGCACACTACAAACTGGTTTTGTATACGATAGTCAATGTGGGTGAAAAGTAGCACTGGAAGTGACGATGTCTTGCTGAGCAATTCTCTCCCTTATGGTGGTCTAGCGGGAAGTTGTTTGACTGTACATATGGCGTAAAATAACTGTAGGTAGGCTGGTAGTGGCTGGATGGCGAAAACGGGAGATCGGGTCTTGTGGTGTACCCTCGGGGAGGCCTACGTCCAGCTGTGAACGACACCAGACTCATGTGATGTGATGTGAAGCGACCACGGCGCCATTCAAAAGGATAAGCAATTGAGGATTCAATCTCCACACGGAACAAAACTATATGATCTTTCGATCGAATAAAACTTTAGTTTCGAGCCTGCGTTTTTTTTGTACCACATACACACAACACCATCTAGTCCCAAACTAAGCAGAGTTTGTACTATGTCTACTAGACAAAGGATAAACATACGTATATTACCTTTTTTGAGCCTGATCATGTGTGCATTAGGGATCCATCTGTGACAATAGATCTGACCAGGGAGGATACCATTATTATGATACCCAGCTTTTCTAGTCATAATAAACTTAAACGTTACATTAAAATAACTAAATGAATAAAAAAATGTCATAAATCTATTAGGAAATATAATGTGCATAGAGTTAATTTAAATCTTAGAAAGGAGCGCATAAACTTAGTTAATCAACTTTCTGAGTACTCTAGAAATTTGGAACATAGCAGATCAGTGTATGATATGGACACTCATCGCTTAAGGGAAGAGATATTACTTAGGGAAAGAACCTTAAATGAGATCTTCAACAAATACCAAGCTTCTCAACAAGAACTGAGCAAGCGTATAGTGGAGGCAGGTGAGCTCGTAGACTTGGTGAGGTGTAATGCGGAAATGTATGAGTCTCTGACCAATAAGCTCTCGTGTTCTTGTACTCATACTCTTGTACCAGCAGAGCCATTGAGTACCGTACTACCTGAGATTTTTTCTAACAATCCACAAAACTCACACTCATTACAATCAAATTTAAATAAATCTAGGCTTCCAACATCTATTAATAAAACTTTTATTTTTTCTGATAGGCTAGGTCACAATTTTGGTAGTCTTCTCAGTGAATATACAAATCAGTGTGTTATAAATTATTGTAGGCCAGGGGATAGTTACTGTAGTTTAGTTAATCAGATTAAGTTACACTCCTTAGATGAGAGTAGTACTGCAATATTATTGTTTGGTAACAGTTTAACTGTAAAGAGACAGGATATCATAGAATGTATTGAATTGTTGATAGAACTTAATTCTAAATTTAGTTGTACATTTATTATAGGTGCTTTACCTTACTCAAACAATTTAACACACACACAAAATATGCACATACACTCATTAAACATGTTATTGTATCACATAACTTGTCGTCATAGTGACGCAATATTGTTTTTTGATGCTAATAAAATTAGTAAATTTATTTTAACTAAAGATACAATGTATCTGCCATTTTATATTAAGCGTTATTAGCATACACTTTACAGCAAGGCAGTGAGCCTTGTGTTGACAATTTATTTGATAGGGTTAGTACATGTACTAACAACGTTTTTATTGACACATCTTGTGATTTAAACT
This sequence comes from Euclidia mi, assembly GCA_944739405.2. Lineage (NCBI taxonomy): Eukaryota > Metazoa > Arthropoda > Insecta > Lepidoptera > Erebidae > Euclidia > Euclidia mi. The sequence continues at coordinate 6,780,260 of OX123188.2, read as the reverse complement.
CCAAGATAGGACAACAGTTAGGCTGCAGTATTTGAAATTAGTACATCAAGACATGCAGGGCCTATCTGGCAAAGAGTTAGAGTTAAGTTTATTTCTAGAAAAATATGACGTTAAGGTTTTGTGCTTAACTGAACATTGGTTAAGCACCCATGAGGTTATTGTTATAAATGAATATTACACAGTGCAGAGTTCGTATATAAGAAAGCAGGCTATTAGAGGCGGTTCTCTCATAATGACTTCAAATTTATTAAAATGCAAAGAACGTAAGGATATTGTAAATTTATCTATTGAGCGCACTATTCAGTTGTCCTGTGTGGAACTAGACTTATATATTATAATTTGTGTATATCGACCCCCTTCTGGTGATTATAATCTATTTGAGACTGTTATGGAAGCTGCTCTTAATAAAATTATAGGTAATCGATTTTAAACTTTCGCGATTTGTATACATCATACAAAATAAATTAGCGGGTCTTAATCGCGTACAATTAATTTATTTAAGGTGTATATATGTATATGTGGTATCAAAGGATGTCATTCCTCTCCAAACACCTGGCGTCTACGAAGTCGATTGCAGCTGCGGTAGTTCATATATCGGGCAGACTAAGCGTACAATCGCTGAAAGAGTAAAGGAACATATGGCAGCTGTGAAAAACCGACATATTAATAAGTCGGCTATAGCTGAGCATTTGTTGGAGTCTGGACCAAACCACTGGATAGAACTGCATCAACCTCAAGTCTTATCCACCGATCGTCACTATTACTCCAGGATAGTACGTGAAGCGGTAGAAATCAAGAAATATAACAATTTCAACCGGGAGGATGGATATAGATTATCGGCTACTTAGAATCCAGTCATCAGCAAATGTAAACACCGCCGCAGTGATAAATCTCAACAGTGTGTAGACGTCATTAGTGTAGTGTGTCGGAGAACCGACAGTGCGAACTTAAATAAAGACCAAGTGAGGGTAGGTGCCGAAACCGCACTTCCACAAGACGGCGCTGAGCTCTCATCAGTCTCTCCGCGACCACGCTCGGTGCAAGACAAGCGAAACGTCGGAAACAAATAGGTATTTATACCTTAAATAAATTAATTGTACGTGATTAAGACCCGCTAATTTATTTTGTATGAAAATTATAGGTAGTCATAAGAATATTATAGTATGTGGTGATTTTAATATTAATATTTTAGAGAATTCTTCACAGTGTACTAGATTTCTGAATCTTTTTAACTCATTTAATTTAAGTAATTTATTCTGTGAACCTACTAGAGTCTCTGAAACATCTTTTACTTGTTTGGATAACATAATTTAGTTCTTGTGTTGCTAAAAACCCAGTAGTTATTAGTTCTCTTCCTTCTGATCACCGTGGACAGATAGCTAGTTTTTCATGTACAACATATGATAAATCACATACAGTAGAATGTAGGCCTCAAGCTACCAATCGTCTTATACGTTTTAAAAAGAATATTATCGCTAAACTCAATCCCTCAATTTGGAACTCAGAAAATCCAAATACAATTTATAATTCACTTTTTGGAATAGTAAATAATGAGTTTCAAGAAACTTTCAAGAGTAAAACTGTCACATTAAAGGGTACTACCGGATCTTTTAACCAGTGGGCCACTATAGGTATATACAGAAGTAGAGCCAAATTTTTTGAATTATATGGTATGAAACAACATAGATTTGACACACCTTTTCTAAATTATGTAAAAAAGTACTCAAACATTTTTAAACAAGTTTGTGTTATGGCAAAATCTAAATTTATTAGTAGCAAAATTAAGCATTCAACAAATGTAATTAAAGAAACTTGGAGAATTATAAATAATGAAACAGAAGGAGCACGACCACGGGAAAACCAATTTGAACTAAAAGAAAAACAATTTATTAGTCACCAATCAAACTCAAGTAGCGCATATGTTCAATAGTTTCTTTGCGAGCATACCTTTAACAACTACTAGCTCTTTACAATCATCATCTTTAGACGCTGGAATTTTTTTGCTTAGCAGTGTACCTGAATGCAAGAGCGTGTTTAGATTCGAGCACGTTACCCCGCGAGATATATTGATCGCATATAATACAATTATATTAAAAATACCGGCGACTTTTGGGGCATTTCAATTAAAATTTTAGGTACTATAGTTGAGACTATTACGCCTTACCTCTCTATAATTTTTAACCAATGTTTTGACTTAGGCGTATTTCCGGATTTGATAAAATTAAGTAAAATCATACCTTTATTCAAATCTGGCAGTAAAAATGACGTAAATAACTTCAGGCCCATCTCTATTTTGCCGGCATTTAGTAAAATATTTGAAAAGATTTTATTAAATCAGCTACTACGACACTTTAATTTAAATAGTCTGCTTCATAAAGATCAATACGGATTTACTAAAGGTAGATCCACTACTGATGCGGGTGTTGCGCTCATAAAACACGTTTATAATGCTTGGGAGTCATCTAAAAATGCTATCGGAGTATTCTGTGACCTCTCAAAAGCATTTGTTTGCGTTCATCACGACACACTATTGCGTAAGCTCCGCCACTACGGCGTAGAGGAAACCGCACTTTGTGTTGTCGAGTCGTACCTGCGGCAAAGATTTCAGTGCGTCGATGTAAATGGGACTACATCCTCTAAATTACCTATACAGTTAGGCGTTCCACAAGGCTCTATTTTAGGTCCTTTTCTATTCCTTGTATATATTAATGACTTACCTTTTTAAATATCTGTGATGTCGTACTTTTTGCAGATGATACGTCACTTATTTTTAAAGTAGATAGGAATAGGAATCAATTTGATGATGTAAATAATGCACTTATACAGGTTACACAATGGTTTACAGCAAACAACCTAGTGCTTAATTCTAAAAAGACTAAATGCGTTAAATTTGCTTTACCTAACGTTAGACAACTGGGACCTAATATAAGGCTAGATAGGGAGGAACTTGACACAGTTGACTCGACAGTGTTTCTAGGCATTACACTAGATAATAAGTTACAATGGGTGCACATATAGCATGTCTTGCAGGTAAGCTCAGCTCTGCTGTGTATGCTGTCAAAAAAGTTAGACAACTTACTGATGTTGACACAGCTCGTCTAGTTTATTTTAGATATTTTCATAGTGTCATGTCCTACGGTATTTTGTTATGGGGCAAAGCTGCGGATATTCAGAATATCTTCGTTCTACAGAAACGAGCGGTACGAGCAATATACATGATAGGTGCAAAAGATACTCTTAGGGAACGCTTTAAGTCTATAGGGATTCTTACAGTAGCCTTGCAATTTTTATTTGCTAATATATTGTATATTAGGCAAAATATAGGTTTATTTACTACAAAAAGTGATGTACATAACATAAATACTCGAAACAGGCATAAGTTATATGCCCCTTAAAGTTAATAATTCTTTTGTAGGGCTAGGTATTCGTATATACAATAAAATAGCAATTAGTCTTTTAGAATTGCCATTTAGTACGTTCAAAAGTAAAATAAAAGACTGCCTTATTAGGAAAGGTTATTATACCATTAATGATTATTTCAGTGATAAGGATAGATGGTCACTTACACTAGCCAACTCTTGATTTTTTTAATTTATATAGATACCTTACTTTTCAGTTTTTTTTATATAATATCTCTAGTTCTATTAATTTAATATTCATGCATTATTAGGTCATTCAACTTACTACATTTACATTTTCATTGTTGTTCCACAAATTTTATTAAAATTTGCTGCAGTGTTAGATGAAGGTAACTCGTTATCATGGGCTGGATACTAACGTTTTTGTAACTTTTGTGTATTCATATACCGTCACTTTCTGTAACATACTTTTCCACCATAGTTCTGAACATGATCGCGAGTTGCCTACATTATAAAGCGTAAGTGGATGCTCCTGTTACACAAGATTCACATTTGAAGACTACTACAGCACTTAATTTAGTAACTACATATTTTGTATATATGTATGTTCTTATTTACTATTTACAAGTAATTAATTACAATGTGAAACAGTTGCAGCTCCTTACAAAAACAAAATATGTACCATAACACTGGCGATTAAAAAGAGTGGCCACGAGTTTTTTTGCCCGTTCTTTCTCGTGGTTCTACCTATTGCTTTGCGAATGGGCAGTTAATGTAAATGTAGAAGCATTATTAATTTATTTTAAAAATTTGACGTTCACAAGCGTCACGTTGTGACCTAGATCAATAAATGCTTTTTGACTTTTGACTTTTGTTAATACATACATATTATACATAGAAAAACCCAGACCAAGACAAACATCCATGTTCACACACACAAATGTTTGACTTGAGCGCGAATCGAACCCGCGACCTTCGGCTTGGTAGTCGCTCACACTCCCGCCAACCTAAATATGAAAGTCTTTGTTTGTAAAGTCTCCTTCAACACGAAAATTAAAAGCATTTTACACCCCAGAACCAGTAGCTAGCGATAAGGTCACATATTGCACTACAGATTTGTGAACACTATTTTGTTTCTAGCTGTTGCCCGCGGTTTCACCCGCGTCCTGAGGGAAACTACTTCGCGTACCCGGTTAATTTATAGTTACTCCTTGGTACATCAGCTATCCGCCAGTGAAAGTCCCGTCAAAATCGGTCCAGCTGTTCCAAAGTTTAGCGAGAACAAACAGACAGACACAAAAATTGTAAAAAGAAACATTTCGGTACCGTGTGTAGGTACATGCATATGCATTTAGTAAAAAGCGGTTATATACTACACTATAGACACAATACATTATATACTAAACTACCGGTCGCCGCTAGGAGTGCCAGGTATATCATCAATCATCATACAACGTATTACATACTTTATAGTTTTCACATAGTTGATAAAACAACTTTGAATAAGGTCGTTGTCTGCACTGATGGTGAAGCGGTTTAAGCGTTTGCCTCGCAGTTTAAAACTCCAAAAGTAGTGGATGCGATAACTACACGAGACATTTATTGAAGAGCAATATGTATTAGAACACAGATCTGATAAACATACTCTATGTCCGCATGACCCAGAACAACGCGAAAACATAAGCGGAAAGTCACATCACGCGAAAAGGGAGATAATCTGTTCACTGTCCCACAGTATGTACATGTTCGCTAAACTTACGGTACAGACCGCAGATTACTAGTTAACTGGTACCCCTCGGGTATTATGAGGATTATATGTGAGAGTTACAATATATTATTACGTATCTACAGCTTATGTTTGAGTGATAAGGACCTCATTATTTACTAGTGTAGCTTCAGGATCGTTGACCGACAGTTACGGTGCGTAACAAGACGTAAAATTGAAGTCAATATGAGAGTGCAAAAATCATTGAACGCTAATTTGACTTTGACTACAGAAGAAGGTACTACTCTTACCGAATATCGACGTAAAATAACAGTATCTAAACTATTGCGTTTCATTTGGTGAGTGAGAATGCCGGAAGCCCCATCCCCTCTCCCTCATCCAGGTCCTCCTCCTATTGCTTTATAGAATAGGAGGAGAATTGGTAGAATACATAGAATATTATTCTATGTATTCTACCACATTCAACCAACACCATCTACTCCCAAACTAAGCAGAGCTTGTACTATGGGTACTAGATAATGGATAAACATAGATTTATACTTCTTTTTGTAAATGCATACATATTATACATAGAAACACCCAGACTAAGACAAACATCCAAGTTCACGCACACAAATGTTCGACTTGAGCAGGAATCGAACCCGCGACCTTCAGCGAAGCAGTCGCTTACACCCCCGCTCCACCAAACGGTCGTCATATTTGCCCAATTATTTTTCCCCAGGAAAAGTGATGATCGTTTATCATCAGGCGGTTCGTCTGCTAGTTTGCCTCCTAACAAACAAATGACAATTCAAATATGGATGGTATATTTAAAGATGTATTGCGTTTTATATTTTAGCAATTACAATTTCTTTACAATGATATCTCAATCTAAATCAAAGTCAAACTTTATTTAGGCTACAAAGTGACGCTTATGAACGTCAACATTTAAGTTAATTACTTATTGATTCTAAATTTACATTTACTGCCACGTTCGCAATGCAATAGATAGGAACACGAGAAAGAACGGACAATAAAACTTATGGCAAATCCTTTTAATCGGCAATATATAATAGTTATACGTTTTATTTTTGTAAGGAGCTGCAACTGTTGCACGTTGTAAATTATCTACTTGTACAAAATGAATAACTACTGATATCATACTCAAGTAGTAAATAATGTTAGCCGCCTAAAGTAAATATGTTTATTATTTAATTACTTAAGGGCTATTTAGGTAACAGTTTTTCTTACTTTTACCTCAAATTATTTTATCTATGTAAGAAATAACAATTTAAAAACTTCAAATCAAATTTTAAATCAAAGTCCTTTAGGTAACGTTATTCATTTAGAAAATATTAAAGAGTAACGAAACACTTTAACATAAATATTTTAATCAACTTAATTACTTAATCGAAATGTACAGCCAGAATTAAAACTTTTATAATACAATAGCAGCAGTCTAGTACTTAGTATTCGATACTTATGCCGACAATATTCCAAACTGCATGAATAATTTAAATGGCGTACAAGTTGGTGTCGGAGTGTGCACTACGCAGCACTAAACATAGTCGAAAACTCGCTTTACGTAAACGAGCACAAAAAGTTGTCAGACGTTCCTAACTTACACTTATAACTACCTACATCCTGTATACAGTTGTATAGCCACTTTAAGCCAGTGCAGTCGAGCGCACTTACAAGTCGCACGTTAATTTAGACTTCCCTAAGGACCAAGATGACGCCTTGTATATGAATGATGTCTCATTAAAATGTCTGCTGCCGCTCTCTACTACAGAACACATAATTGCAACAGGAATAACAAAAGAAAAATATTATGGAAAATATTTGCAACACACGTTACTAAATGCGGAATACGTAATACTAGATGTTGATTTGAGCTTAGTTACTTTATTACATGTGCTGATAATATGTCTGCTAAGTATAGGTTGGCTCGTTGTTCCTTTATCACAAACAACTCATGAGATAGCATTGCAAATGTTGAAACAGATTAAATAATATATTATAAGTACTACAACAAACATTCTAATAACAAACATGCGCCATTGATGGATATTTATTATTATATATATTATTCCGACGACTGACATCTAACAGACAGCATAAATATAGATGAAAGGAAGATGGCAGTGCTTGCTGGTTTAAAAAATGAAATCGTATATACTACAGAAACTGACGAACAGCACGAAGAAGATGAAAATAAAGAATCTAAAGAAACTTCTCCACTTAAACCTTATACGGAAACCAAAAAGGTAGACGAAGTAAAAGATGTTAAAAAGAAGTTAACTATCAGAGAAAGATTAAAACTAATCAAGGATAATACCACGGTCGAACCAATAATGGCTTGCTACGTTATGCCCAGTGTCCTGGCATCTTTAGCCATACAGAATTTGAACTTAGAAAAAGCCTGCAGGGTCAACCTAAACTATACTGATGAAGTATGTGACGCCCTAAACATGAGACAAATACAAAACTATACACAATACGAAGATGAAGTTCAAAGGCTTATAGCGAGGATTCAAGCATGGAAAAACATACTTCAAACTACAATTCCTGTTATACTTATTCTTTTCGTCGGTGCTTGGAGTGATAAAACCGGGAAAAGAAAAGCTTGCATTTTGATGCCAATTGTCGGTGAATTTTTATCCTGTATTGGTTTCATCTTAAATACATATTTCTTTTACGAATTGCCAGTTGAAGTTGCGGCATTGACTGAGTCATTATTTCCCGCGATCACTGGAGGGTGGTTTACTAATTTCATTGGAGTGTTCAGCTACATAGGTGATATTACGACTAAAGAGAACCGGACCTATAGGGTGGGACTAGTGAACATGTTCATGTCTTTAGGGTATCCCATAGGGAGTGCGTTAAGCGGTGTGATATTGTCTTGGGTGGGATATTACGGAGTATTTCTAATATCGGCGTCCTTATATTTCTTTAGTTTGGTGTATGGCTATTACTTTTTGGAAGAACCAAGAAGGAAAATTGAAGAAAAAGATGTAAGTATAATATGAAATGTAACGAAGTCTGTAACATTAATATAATTATTATAGTAGTTAGTTACTAACTAGCATTAAATTACGAGCATAATTTATCCTTTGAATGTGCAGTTGACTTTAATGTCTCAATTGACTTTCAAAACAGTTTCTAATTAGAGTTTAATATTTAGAATTCTCGGTAATTTCATTGAAGTCTCATCGTGTAAAATATTATAATACAATACATCTGTAGCCATTTATCTATCTGTAGTCATAAATCTATAGGCATTTTATTTCTATGGACATTAATTGATGAAAGATGTTTTATTATACGATATTAGTGTGTCGCATCGTGTAAAATATTAAAATACAAAATTTGTAGCCACCAAACTTCGCTTTTTTATATGGATATATATGAATGAAACATGGTTTAATACACTACATTTTGTTCTGCTTTTGGCGCTTAGTCGCGTAGAATGCAATTTTAGGGTATAAATATTTATTATTGTCTGATGTCCCGGTTAGTTTATGCCAGCCCTGGACATGGTCTCTTGCATGAAGTGGCTCATAATCATCTCAATAATTCTAGACAACCGACAGTTTTCTTGTTTGTCATCGACATTGTCACAACCTTTTGTGATCACAATCATTCCGTTTATAAAATTCTTGCCTTACTGACTGACAGCTAGTTTAGCCAAAACTATTAGGTGCAAGAAACTTAAATTTTGCATGCATGTTCTTCAGGGACTGTAGGGGTCCACTAAGAAGGAATTGCCCGAAATTCCCACGCGGTCGGGCAGAAACAATTAAATTGAAAAAATGTGCAGGCGTAGCTGTGGGTATCCCCTAATTTAGGTTAAAGCAAACGGTGGTCCAGTGGATAGCGTATGCGAGTGATGATCGGAGGTCCCGGGTTTGATTCCCGGGTCGGGCAAAAGTGTTACTGGGTTTTTCCAAACTCTCAGTAGCAACACGGAATCTGGTAATGTGCCCGGCAACGGCAATAGGCTCGCCAACTATTACGCGGGACCTAAAAATTCTTGGCGATATGTGGGTATAATATTTCCCCTCTGCCTTCCCCCTTCGGGGATAAAAGCGTGAGCCTAAAAAAAATTATATACATTAATCTAAAATATTTCCATTTTAGTTTAGATGTCCGTAGTGCAAAAGGTAAAATTAGAAACAACTTACTACTAATATCATGGCTAATGCAGCATTCGCTATACTATACTAGCTAGCCCTGGTTTGCATTTTATTATGTTATCTATATTTGCTTATTTCTCCATAAGATTATCATAAACGTCAACATCAACTGTTTGCGTACTACAGCAATAGATAAGAAACTAAGCTTTTAGTGTTTACAGTAGCGATAACGTTCGTATTTATTTTTGCTGCATCAGTACTTTCAATAAGGAAAAATAGAAAAAAACAATTCACTATGGTAAACATTAATTTCTAGGGTCTATTTGAAAGAACCGAGAAGGAAAATTGGTAGTGGATTTTTTTTTCTGATCAATCAAAAATTATTTTTCGATTTAGAAGATCAAAGCAACCAGACGGATAAACGCAGATACTGATCACTATACTTTTTTGTACTGATCGGTTTCAATAATTGTTTATTCAAAAAGGAATACAAACCATTGTTGCTCTCGTTAGAAGTTTAACAGACTTATAAGAAAACACGGAGTTTCCTGTTAAACTTTTTTAAAACAGAAATAGAAAACGGCCGTAGCATTACAGAATTGTCAATATGTAAAGAATCTGCTCTCCGTTCAACGATAACTTAATGTGTCTTAAGACTACAGACTTATTTAGGAGATAAGTGTCGGTAAACACTGACACATAATTATCTCTTAAATATTTTGTCTACTGTTATGTAAACACTTAACACTACACTTTAATAACGGCCGGCTTTACAACACAAATTAAATAAGATAAGTAGGAGCACAGAGCCTTTTTATGAGAAAGAGAGAAAAGTATTATTTTCCTAAAAATATTCTCTAAATGTGTGTAAGTATAAACTGGCTGGTCGTGTACTTAGTTTGTTTTCTTTTTACAGGAAAGTATAACGCATCCAAAGAAAGGGTTCTTACGAGAATTTTTCGACATAGACTTAGTACTGGAAACCTTCAAGGTGGCGTTTAGGTCAGGCCCAGGCAACAGGAGGCTCAGGGTTGCCTTGCTTCTTTGTTGCGTGTTCGTCATCTTTGGACCTTTGAACGGTAACTAAATCTAGCTATTATACAGGTGAAAGTATCAACTAGTGATAAAACAAAATTGGTGTGAATCCAAATTTAAACATAAAATATTTTTGGCAAATTAAGTATCGTATTCATGACGTAAGAGAATGGGATACCAAATCAACGTAAAGCACAGTAACACAGTCACTATTTATTTTATGTTCATGTAACCTTCTGCCTTGTCCAAAGAAATAAAATATTTATATTCATTCAATATTCATCACGTCGAAAACTGCCTTGTAATCAAATGATTTCTATAAGAATGCTCACGCTCTGGAATATTTTATACCACGATACCGATCCTTTAATGAATAAACAAAGTATAATAATCAATTCATCCAATAAATTCATCACAACCGGAAGAGAAACGGAGTACCTAAAATAATAACTTTTAATATTTAATACTTTTGGTAAGATACCTCCATTTCTACCATTTAATTTAAATAATTCTCCATACTTAAAAATAAATTCTTTCGATTCCCCGGTGCCTTTTAAAACGTTCAGGAGTAGGACTGAAGGATGAGGACATTAAAAAAGTCTGACTTATTTATAGTGACATACTAATATTCAACCACAATTTTACCAAGAAACCTTTTGTAAAATCTAGAATTCAAACCACCATTTTTACAAATACACACAGTCTTTATTTTAGTAGGATTATTATATTCGTTTTATTTTTATTTAGTTTTCAGATATTTTTGTCTGGAACCAAAGCACTTGATCAACTCAGCGTCAATGCTATCACTCTTATCATCATTATTTTAGTCACGTGGTTTCTTAAATAAACTAACTAATGTTATCATTAGAAGGCGCATGTAATGAAATGCTTGCAATAAAATTGCGGCAGATCACGCGTTGCCAACTTTGCATCGGTGTGATAAATTACACATTGCAGAAAGATCTTCTTTTTGATTTCTCTGAAAAGCTCGTTGATATAGAGGGCCACTTTAAATTTAAAAGGTAATATTTTGTTTAACTTTATGACGAGATTTGTTTTATCATATATTGAACAAGTTGGTTTGATAGCATCTGTGGTCAAAGCTCACATTTAAAAACATCCCGAATACGGCATGTAGACTTAAGATCTGTAATTGTTTTTATCTTCACCAAAACTTTATTATTTTCAAACTTATTTTTGCCTTTCGTCTTAACTTCATAACAAACAGGAATAGAGATGACGCAGTTTCTACATTATTCTTCTCCACACAAGCAAATACTAACACTTTTATAATATCTGATATGATCTAATATAGATGTGTGTGTGTAATTCAAAATATTGAATATTATTTCCTATGTAACCGAGGCTTTTCCTTATAACAAGGCAAACAGGGTTGCTAATAATTGGCAATAGGTATATTAAATTTTTATATCCACTTTTACTCTTATTCCTTTTTCCTCATAAGTAAAATTGTATCTGAATTTAGATGTTATCTGATTCTCATTTTTTTTGTCCTTCAGGCGGTTTAAAAACTTCAATAATACACCTACGTTATTTTTGTTATGTGTGGGTGTGTAAGAACAGACACAACAAAAACAAAATGACAGAATCATCCAAGTCTTGTGATGAAATCCAATGCTTTCTAGAGCTCAGTTTCACATTCGCTTATTTAATCATCTGTATAATACTATGTTATGTTTCAGGTGAATTCACAATAATGTACCTGTTCACGAGGTACAGGTTCGGCTGGAATGAGGTACAGTTCAGTATGTGGTCAACGTACTCAATCATCACTAATTTGATCGGTGAGTTATTTGGATATATGTGTTCATACGCCTCTATATCTCTAACAGAACAACTGATGAGAAAAAAGATAACCTCGTATATACATTTTACAGCAGGCTTCTGACCTAGTCAGTTCTTGTCAACATCTAAAACTAGGTATATTCAGAAACATTTCGCCCGAAAATTTTCTTTTCAAAACATCTCTTGCACTTAAACCTTAAAAGTACATACAGATTCGAAACCTTTTTTCGATCTATTCAACCAAATAACTAATAACATATCTGTAAGTATCCACCTTTAAAACAACGACCTTTGGAACCAGAACAATAAGTTCAAGACCTAATACTTAGAACTTTCATCTATCTAATCATCAAAATGTCTAGCAACATAAGTACATATATATATCCATTACATCTTTTCACAAACACTTGGTCAATGACAACGCACACAAATCTATATTCGTTATGTAAAACCGTCTGTTTAACATGCACCCTCCGGCATGACGTCCTGCCTGCTAATTTCGACCACCACCAAGAAAATATACATTCATACAACGATGTCAGCTTTCGGAGTAAAACTGAAGGAAGGGACATAAATATATAATATTAGGCAACAAGTTATGAAGTGACTTAAGCAGATTTGCCTCTGAAGGATTCTGTAATCTGTTATTATTTTATGTACCTTGGAATATAATAAATAGTTGTAGTAGTGGTTTCTTTTCAATTTCAACAATTCTAAAGAGTTTAAAAATGGTGCTAGGTTTCTTAATGAGGTTTCTCGATTGCAAATTAAAAACGATGTACGATATTTTCGTATACATATATTTATTGCGAATAATATAAAACTTATAGATTACAAGCTAATAAAACAATCAATCTAACCGAACAATGAAGTCATCAGAACAATTCAATTCGCACATAACTTCGAAAAGTCCGGGGTGCACGCCGTGGCATAGGCGTGGGTCTGAACTCGGCACCCTTTGTTTGGCAGTCTATTGGTATCTCCACTGGGCTATCACTACCTTTGTGTGGCACTTAAAAGGTAAATAGTTAAATATGAGGAGATACTTACATACTTACTGCCTCCGTGGTCCAGTGAATAGCGTATGCGATTGCTGATTGGAGGTCCCGGGTTCGATTCCCGGGTGTGAAAAGTGTTACTGGGTTTTTCCGAATTCTCAGTAGCAGCACGGAGTCTGGTGATGTACCCGGTAACGGCAATAGGCTCGCCCCCTATTACGTGGGACCTGACATTTTCATGGCGAAATGTGGGTGTAATATTACACCTCTGCCTACCCCTTCGGGGATACAGGCGTGAGAATATAAAAAATACTTACTTTATTCCTAGGTTCTATGTTTGTACCTACAATGTATTTAAAGTTCGTTTTGTATTTTTCAGGGACGTACTTCTCCATTACTCTGTTCACCAACTACTTGAAGCTTGACGATACTCTCCTCGGCATCATATCAATCAGCAGCAAGATTATCGCCTCTTTCGCTTATGCCTTTGCTAGGAATGATCTGGAAATATACTTAGGTAAGTGATTAGCAATATTATTTCGTATTACATAATATATGTCACCATCCTAACGTTCCGGTTGTTACCAAGATTTGAAGCACTGGTTAGCTTTTTAGTCTAACTAGATCGTCATCATCCTTGCGTTGTCTGGGTCATCCGTGGCCACGCCTTGGAGCCTTCTAGTCTAACAAGATATGATAGAATATTAGCTATTTCACAGAGATTCTGACGTCTGACCTACACAACCCAAAAGTACGGTAACGACTGCCAAGAGTCTTCATAACAGCTAAGACCAACGCGGCAACGTCTTGAACTAATCTTAATATATAAAATCCTTGCGTTACTGACTGACTGACTGACAGACACGCTACAGCCGAAACTATTGGGCGCAGGAAGCTGAAATTTGGCATGTATGTTTTATGGGGACCGTAGGGGCATCCCTACGGTGCATACTAAGAAGGGATTTCCCGAAATTCCCGCGGGATCGGCAAAAACGGGTAAATTTAAAAAAATGCAGGCGTATCTGCTGGCGTCCTCTAGTTTAATATGAAAAGTTTAAGAGTGATTACAGGATAAATGGACCAGTTCAATTGAGGGAGTCTCACCCTCTCACAAAAGATCGATGTACAGTGGAGGTATCCCTACTGTTGTGTTTTATTCGGTGAATGACAGTCCCGGAGACAAAAACACATCTTCCGTATATTCTCTCACAACTATAAGGGAAACGAGAGGGAATAAAAACATGTGGGTCAGGGTTGGCAAAACGCGATTCACTGACTTCTAAGAGCTACGTATAATAACCGGCGGGCCATAGTTAATTTGTAAGCCCTAATTATGTAAAAAGGTAAAAAGCATCGTGAGGTGAAATGCATATCGAAGAGTTCTTTAGATAGATAGATAGATTATACTTTATTGAACACCAAAACAAACAAAGTATTTACAGAAGTATATAATTTAAAACTAGTGTGCAATTGGTGGCCTTATCGCTAATAGAGCGATCTCTTCCAGGCAACCGCGGATAGACAGAAATGATGTAGGTTAGCAGTCATGTATATTGATGGTGTAGCGTCAGTAATCTATAATAATTATAAATAAGTACCTAAATTTATACATATTGTAATATACACTTACATAAATACATACTATATTATACTATACATACTAGATTACATATATATTATACCATACATACTATACCTATTATACTACTATAACATACATAAGTATAGGTACTATATGATACAATACATATTATAAATAAAATATGATTATACAGGGTGGTGCTACCATAGGGGCACTTTTTGAACAGAGGCATAGCGTAGAACATTCTGAAGCCTTGTACCAAAAATCAATTAAATCGGTGCAGTAGTTTAGCCACAATATCGATTTTAAGTTCCGCAATTTTTGCACATGCTTTGAATTCCACACAGCTGATACAAAACGGTCAACGACCCTACATTGCGCGCCGCGACTCACTACGATGCGGGCGCCGACTCGACGCCGCGCGAGGATTCCCGCATATCTTCGAGGACGCGCGAATGTTTTTGTCAGGTTCAAGCATAAAGCACTTTATTGTAAAAAAAATATAGTTTATTTTCAAGTGCGTTAATAAAATCCTCTCCGCTGCGCTCCGTTTTATCTGCGCTGAGCCTAACTTCGGATGACATCGAGGCTTCGCGTCGGAGCGAGTCGGGGCGTGCAATGTGTCGTTGACCGTTTTGTATCAGCTGTGTGGAATTCAAAGCATGTGCAAAAATTGCGGAACTTAAAATCGATATTGTGGCTAAACTACTGCACCGATTTAATTGATTTTTGGTAGAAGGCTTCAGAATGTTGTACGCTATGCCTCTGTTTAAAAAGTGCCCCTATAGTAGCGCCACCCTTTATAATTATATGGAAGCAGTGAACGGAACACTTGTAAAACGACAGCTCTTTACAACGTTCTGAAAAATATGTGAAGAATACCAAAGCCCTTGTCTGCGTTATCGATTAATTTCTCACCGTACCTCGCAAAGAACTAGTTTATAAAAAAGGTTATTTATTACAATATAAGTTTACGTTTAGTTATTTGTTATGATCTTGAACAAAATATACACGTAACTTACCTGCTGAGTAAATAAATTCAAAAGAATATTTTGGCACAAAGCCGACCTTAGAATATTGTCGATTAAAACCCGATGTACTCGTAGTACGAAATTCCCTTATAACGGCGCCGTATAGAAGCATATTCACATACATTATTGTACTAAGCTTCAAGTCATAAACACAAGAGCCTTAGTCAAAACTTGAACAGTACTTACAAGTTACTGCACTTCACGTTTATGTTTAATGAATTAATCCTTAGTTATGGCTTTGTAAACGATTCATGGCCCGCAATTTTAATGGTTTATTGTAAATATTATATCATTAATCCGTTTAATGATGGTATTAATTTTGATGTGGCTTCTTGTAAAACTTTTTGTTATCACTTTTTAAATAAACGATGAGTGTCGGTTTTTAAATCAACATAGATATATTGGATTCACCCGAATGCATGGCATTCACAATGTGCTACCTACACTATCTTAAAATTAAGATCATATCTTCTTCTTCTTTCATTTAAGAGCCCAGCTTTCGTCGGTGGGGCAATTGCCATTTTTTCGGATTTCTGCCCGTTCTCTGACCTCTTGATTCGACCCGACCCCAACCTTTTCCTTCAATTGTGCCACATTCGAAGTCATCCTCTTCCTTTTTTTCCTTCGATCTTACCATCTAATAATAATATATGTTTGAAAAATAATAGATAATCCGAGAGGGCAGATGATTGGCCTCTTGATACGATATGACAACTTATTCAAAGATCAAGTAAGATACCTTATTTCAAAGTCGTTGTGGCTGACCCACCACATCAAAACGTACGACAAGACAAAACTCTACTGTACAGAATGGCGCTATAATCTTCGCTCCAAACTTATTTCTGATTAACTTATTTTCTATTCGTAAAAACATATATATGGACGTAGTAATACCTTTTAATTTAAATATAAACTTGTTATGTATTGACTTCATTTATATCACGGCCCTGCTATACCATTTCAGACAAAATCTTATTAAAGATCTGAGCTCAATGCGTGCTAACTTAAAATAATTCATTTTGTAAATTGACTGCTTACATATGAATCGGTATCTAAGACAATTGATGGATGACTGTTATTAGAACAATGAGTTTATTTATTCATATATGACGTTAGAATGAGCTATATTATCTGTATATATAAATATTATAATATTTTTTATAGTAATAGGCGGCAAACGAGCAGACGGATCGCCTGATGGTAAGCAATTACCGCCGCCCATGGACACTAGCAACACCAAAGGAGTCACACGTGCTTTGCCGCCCCTTGGGGTTGGAAATAGGGATAGGAGGAGGAGTGGGATGAGGGAGAAGGAATAGGGGATAAGGCCTCCGGCGCTCTCACTCACCGAACGAAATGCAACAGTTTAGGTACCTACTGTTACTTAACGTCGATTTTCTGTGAGAGGGTAGTACCACAGTATAAAGACATACAGTAGTTTGACGCCTTTGATCTCGTAGAAAAAGCCGACAACGTCTAGACAAGGGTAAGTAGGCTATTGCTGCGACATGTAAATAATACCTACTTATTCAAACACCGTCTATTTATTTTAGAAAAATATTACAATTGCTACGCTACATGAATAATTTTTACAATATGTATAGTGTAAATCACTTATCTATACATATAAATAAAATTGGAGGGTCTGTTTGTAATATTAAACTAACCGCTTTTTACTAAATGCATATGGACGTATATACGGTACATACACCGAAATGACATTTTTTACAATTTTTGTCTGTCTGTCTGTTTGTTCTCGCTAATCTCTGGAACGGCTGGACCTATTTTGACGGCACCCTCACTGGCCTAATGTACCAAGGAGTAACTTAGGCTAAAAATTAACCGGGTACGCGAAGAAGTTCCCTCAGGACGCGAGTGAAACCGTGGGAAACAGGTAGTTTATTATATTAGAATAATTAACGATAAATAATTATTATAAAACACGTTGCATTTTTCGTGCGGTGACAGATTTGCATACAAAGTGTCAGTCAGCACCTATTTTATCCCGCAGGTGTCGTGGGAGGCGGTTAAAAATATAAAGCATTTTTCGTACAAACCAAGTTAAAATAAAGCGATTGACATAGCGGTGGTTTAATGGATGGGTAACCTTGGGATCGGCTTGCAGAGCCTATATTATCGATATGAAGTATTTTGCAGATTTTTTTCGTGCAAACTACGTTAAGGTAGAGCAATAGACATCACGGACATTTTATGGATGGGTGACCGGGCTATGAGATTACGTAGAACATGTGTGGGGTTTATAAAAGGGGGCCAAAAATATGTTTTTTCTTGAGCTAGGATGCGCCGTTACCAAGATACATAATAATATGTGATAGGTACTTACCTAATGCGAAAGTACTAGGTACTTATGGAATGAAATTAAAATCACACCAGAATCGAATATTACCTTACAACGCATATTTACTTACGTCTGCCAAGTTGTTTACGTACAATCATTGCTACTTTATTCTGTGATTTGGGCAGACATGAGATATTGTAAAAAGTAAGTAGATTAGTAGTAGAGATGCGCCGAGTAACACTTTTGCCGAGTAACGGGTACCGAGTTTTACTCGGCTCAATTTTTTTTCAACCGAGTACTCGGCCGAGTAACTCGGTTCAATCAAATTCCCATATCGCGCGCGTACACAAGCACAAATAGGTTCGCGCTGGTCGAGAGGGCCGGCTCGCGTTAATACACCCCTCAACACAGATATAGATCTACATAAATAACTCAATTATCACGATTTGTATTGAAACCAAGCGTGCCGACTTTTTAATACCTACTGTGACGTCGCCTGTATCACGAAGTCGAAGCGATGCGCGACAGTATCGCTTGTGCGATATTCATCGTCTCCTAATACACAACGTCAGATCAAACGTCCGAAGCAAACGCGGCAACGTAATGTGAATAAAGTTTACTTAACGGTAAAACGGACGTGCGGGGACTGAAGTTAGTGGCGACCAAGCTCGACGCTTGGTCGGAGTTCAGACACGCGAAGTGCATGCATTTGCGTTATCTATGTAGATCTATGTCTGTGCCCCTCACCCTGCCCGCACCTTTCAACTACCAGTCGCTTGATAGTTTGCAAATAAATACTTCACATAGCGCGTCATAGTAGATAAATCATTGAAAAAATTTGTTAATTTATATATACGATATACCTAAATATATTGCTTTTCTTAAACAAAGTATACTCGGCATTCAAACCGAGTTATTCGGCCGAGTACGAGTATTAAAAAACCCGCCGAGTACGCCGAGTACCGAGTATGAACCGAGTACTCGGCCCATCTCTAATTAGTAGGAATGTGCACATTATTTTAAGTGGTTATAGGTACCTACATATACATTTCAAAATAATATAAATAATTATAATTAATGAAATTTTCTTTTTTGGTATAAGTAAATTGATGAAATCGCAGATTTTTTAATCCTTATTTATTTAAATCTTTAAACAGCATAAAGAATTTCAATGTCTCACAGCACAAGTCGTATGCACCATCTTAATTAATATTCATAAGCAAATAAATAAGTAACGAACAAAAAACAAGCACGTACCAGCCCCCAAAAACATGTACCTAGTTACGAACTAAGGCGATATACGTACAGTACTCGCCAAACTTTATGGCCGCTCCGAACATAGCCGCATTGCGCTGCGCAGAACACAAAATCAGGTATCAGCGGGACGTACGCGGGGCGTGGAGGCAGGGCACGCCCGCGCGCGCTGTCTTCCACCCGCTAGCGTCCTCGCCTCCCGCGCGTTAGTGTGAGTGTGCTACGTTCGTACACGACTCACATAATCGCTGAGCTCTGACAGTATCGTCGCGTTTAAAATAGTTTCGTAGTGTTACTTCTTTATTGTTTCTCGTTGCTATCGTTGTTTCTTGTTGTTGTTTGTACTGATATAGTTAACATTGTCATTGATCATGCCTTGCGGTCGTTTTAATGTTTTACGTCGCCAAACACGAAAAATAGTGTACGGCGTAGTAACGTTTATGAAGAAGGAAAGAAGTTTAGGCTTAAAAGTCCTTCACCTAACTGAATTTACATTACTCGAATTTGATTGAATATGTAATTAAACAATATAATATAGCTAATCTAACAACGTAACTGAAGATTTTAATTTTCAATAATTACAAATATATTTTCTTGGTTATGACATGTCCACCCGACTGTACCATGCGCAAGTTCGTACCGATGGCTACATTCAGAGCGGCCATAAAGATTGGCGAGTACTGTAACTAGGTACCGCTCTTCCCGCGTCTCACCTCTTGGCCCCCGCACGATTGACCCGTCTAGACGTCGTTCGTCGAACGACTGTATGGATTATTTGACTGTGGTAGTACTTCCCCGGTCGAGCCGGCCCATTCATGCTGAAATCAGCAAGGCTCTACTAGCGTTGATATATGATACTACACTGCTAGATTTAAGCCTCTCCAATCGCACGCAACAGAGCCTGGTTTTCGGCTCTTTGTGTCGAGCGGCTGCCAGCCATTTTACGTATATCGTTACTCCACCTAGCCAGAGGGATCCTACACTACGATTGCCAAGTTGCGGTCTCCACTCTATTAACTAAAGATGAGTTGTGTTATATTACACTTATCACGCACATGATCATTTAACATAGCTATAATTTTCTTTCACATCAATTAAATTTTAAGGCTGTGTCTCATCTTGTTGTAGTAAATCATATTTGATTAGATTAGCTAAACTAAGGCCCACTTGCGTAACGTTTGATTTAAGTCACTCCTTAATTTAAATTTGTTGAACAGAATAAACAGCATAAAATAATTAAAGTTAAAAGTATTTAGCGTCCTCTTGCACAACGACAACAACGCTTAGATTTAGTTAAACATTTTATGAGGCCGGTAAAGTAGTTTCTACGTTTTGTTTCATGGCATGAAGCCTTTTTGTTACGATTTTAACGATGTTATGCGTATGGTTTCGCATAAAACCTCAGACTATATATACTTTGAGCATAAAACAAAACGCATTGTCGTCGCCTAGCAACGAAATGACAATTGACAAATAATAACTAGAAACTTTTGAGCATTAACCCTAGAACCCTACATGGGATGCAGGTGCACCCCACACCGATTTGTTTTCTAAATATCTCAATGTCTTTAATATCCACGAATTCGCGCGTAGGAGTATTTTAGTTTGGTGTCAACCGCTCGCGTTACGTCAATACCGTGACGAGGGACCGCGTTGTGTGGTCGCCTGTATAAGTGCTGTGGGGTACGCCAGTACCCCAGTGTAGTAAAATCGTAAAATTATTTATTTATTACGATTGATGCATTTATATGTAATAAGTTATTAAATTTGATTATTTATTAAAACAATAGTCTTATATGAATTAAATACAGATATTTTTAGATATTATGAAGGTAAAATTCAACGAAGTTTATTTATTTTGTTTCGGAGTGTCGTCGGCTGTCAGAGGTTTGAATTACGAATAAATAAGCTCTATTCTAGACTACAAATCTGGCGAGGAAGAAATAGAAATTGGGACCAGTTGTAATTCCTGGGTTCTTTACATGTGTTCAAGAGCAAATAATAAGCCAAATATAAAGTTTCAGCAGACAGTTTTGAAGTTAGGTTTGGAACTGATACATGAACATTTGGAGGACCGTTACCGGATGCCAATTTAGTCCCTTGCAGTGATCCTCAAAAAAGGACCAAATCCTTCAAGCGCTGTTGCTCAAACTACATTTAACTTTGTGTAATAAGGCTGATTTGTGATCTCAAGTTACCGATTATGTTTAATAAAACGTATTTTCATGAATTGTTTTTTTATTTTAAGGATTAAAGTCATTTTAGTATGGGGTGTTCCAGCACCCCAGTGTAGGAATAACATGTGCGCCAAATAGTGTAGGATTCTAGGGTTAACAATAACACAAGTAGGTACATTGTTATCAGTTATATCATCATCATCATCATGTCAGCCTAGGGACGTCCACTGCTGGACATAGGCCTCCCCCTGCTGCGTCGTCCAGTTAGATAATTATAGATAATTTTCGTCGCTAATGACAAGATGCCAACATCAGTGTGACAGTTCTTAAATGAAATTAGCCACTAAACAGCCGATTTTCGGTAATTAATTTTGACAGTTCTTAAATCATATTACTCGACAAATTTTTCGTTGTGCAAGACACTAGTGGTGTTTAATATTTTTTTTCTCGTTAAATACATCTTAATTCAATTTAAGAATCGTTGTGCAAGTGGGCCTAAATATCTTACGTGTAATTTGATTTAAGAATGTCTAGAAGTTGACATCATAGTTTTTAATTACAGTGTATTAGGAATGACCTGTTTATTTCTTTATCATCTGGTATCAATAAACTTTTAAAAGATAAAAAAAAAACATATAGTTAATTAATAATTATAAACTACAATTACTTCATATTTATACTCTTGTCTGGGTTTTTGTGTATTTTAAAGCAGCTGTGTTACGAAAAGTCTAAAATAGAGTTTGTTTAACAATGTTTTCTTTACTAATAATTCTATGCACCAGACTACTATAATATTGTTCTCATATCAAAGTATTAGGCATGTGGGAAAGCCAGCGTCATGTTTAAACTGAGAAAACTTTAAATAAATTTTATTGTTAAAGTCATAAAAATAATTATGTCATTTTATTTTTAGTGAAAGCAGTAGATAATAAAGTTACTCATCAAGTATTTCATATCTATGGAATAGACTAAAAAGCGGTACAAGTTGTTGAAGATATCATTGCTGAATAAATCATGAAATTACTTATGTATAAGACTTCCTTTTCATGTTTATTCACTTTATGTGTGAAGTATTTAACTTTCAACATCAGATAAGTACTGCCGTACTGCCACGTAAAGTACAGTTGTCTCTTCAGAACCGAATAGTAAAGCCATACAATAGAAGTTTAAAGATAAAGATTAAGATAAAGATGTATTTATTTGCAAACATGTGTAGGTAATAGTACATAATGATATACACATTAGATCTTAAATACCATATAGTTGTATAAACATGATTGACCTTTGATAGGTGTACAAATGTGTAGGCATCTATATTATCATATATAAAAGACATCAGTGCCACAATCTATTAAAATTAAAAGTCAGTCTGCAATAATAAACTTATAAAAAGAAAATGATAAAAACATGAATATACAAATTACAATAAAATTATACATTAATATAATTGGTAAAAAAATGAAATAATATTAACTTTTATGATAGTTGACTGCTTTACACACTCATAGAGATTTGTCATTCAAAAACTCACAAATATTGTAATAGCATTTTTCGACCAGTTTGAGTTTTAATGTTTTTTTGAATAGGTCTTTATTCAGCTGCCTAATGCTATCTGGAATTTTATTATAGATGACTGGACCCATACATACTACACTTTTATGCAGCAGCGCTGTTTTTAACCGACTTAAAAAAAGGAGGTTCTCAGTTTGACCTGTATGTATGTATGTATGTTTGTCCGCGATTATCTCGCGTTTGGCTGAACCGATTTTGATGCGGTTTTCAGAAAAGTATTTGTTACATTTAGGAGAAGGATTAAGTATCTTAACCGACTTCAAAAAAAGAAGGTTCTGAGTTTGACCCGTATATATTGGTTCTTAGTATGTTTGTATGTATTGTGTGTGTGTGTGTTTGTGTGTGTGTGTGTGTGTGTGTACCTGTGTATGTCTCTGCGATTAATAATAAAAAAATGAAGTCGATGAAAGTATCTAATGTGAGAGCATATTTCTCATTCTTGTCATTTTGGCTACCTAAGGCTCTGTTGTCGTGCGGAGGGTTGAGTATTTTTTTCGAGTCAATATTACTTAAAGCCTACCTTCCAGGGATTGGACCCGACTCAAGGCAACATAGCATTGGCTTTTAGCAAAGATTTTAGGCCCTAGGTCGATTACCACGGAACTAAGTGTACATCCTTGCAACTTGTGTACCGTCACAGCCCAACTCAATATGACCGATAAAATCCGCCTCTCGATATCACCGTAACCGCGATTGCCTTGATAGGTTGCTGTCACCTGAGCTGGAGCATGTATCCATCATCATCTTTAAGATGCATCCCTATCATCAAATAATATCAAAATGGCAACAGGCAGTTCACCTGGCTCAAGTTGATTTCTTCTTCAAGAACACCCATTGCCTCGTTCACTAAGCAATCTGCTATTGACATATTTCTCCGGAGCATAATAGGAGAGCTCACAGCCAATTCATTAGTCTGTCCAAGTCCGCCGCATTTGTTTGGTTCAGCCGGCACAGCATTTGCGGGTGGCCTCCTTCCGTATGAGGCTGATTCCCTGGACTTATCTCTCTCTTGCAGCATCAGGTTGTCGTTTTTTTTCGTCGGGAGTTTCATTCTCCCTTGCGCGACTCTTTTTTAAAGCATCGTTCGTTTTTCTATCTAAGCCCATAGGCACACAGAATAAAAGTACGTATGTCAATGTCGCGATTACAGACTGATACTAGCAGAAAACTTATCACTAAAATAATTGAAGAATACATACATACATACATACATATACTCACGCCTTTTTCCCGTCGGGGTAGGCAGAGACAACAGAACGCCACTTGCTCCTATCCTTACAAACCTCACGCGCTTCCTCTACACTCATTACTCTTTTCATACATGCTCGCCGGTTGCGGGTACTTCGGACCTTTCCATTTCTTAGGATGTCTCCAATTTGGTCGAAGAATGTCCGCCGAGGTCTGCCGCGACCGACTTGCCCACACACATTTGCCTTATATATCTGATTCGTCATTCTTTCTTCACTCATTCGCTCCACGTGTCCAAACCACCTAAGCATTCCTTTCTCAATCCTTGTCACCACATCTTCTTTCAGTCCACTGCTCTTTCGTATAGTTGCATTCGGAATTCTATCAATCAGTCTTACCCCACATATACTACGCAGTGATCGCATCTCAACTGCCTTAATTCTACTTTCATGCTTTTTCTGCCAAACCCAGCTCTCACTTCCATACATCAACGTGGGGACAAGCACTCCATTGTGAACCGCCAATCGTGCCTCTTTTGGCACCGTCTGACCGTTCATAAACGCCCACAGTGCTCCATTTACAGGATTTCCCGCAGTCACTCTCCTTTCAATGTCTCCCTCACATCTTCCGTCCCTTGTAAATACGCTACCCAAATATACAAATTCCTTTACTTGCTCTACAATTTCACCTCCAATCGTAATATTACACTCAGTCACACTTTCATCTTTTTCAAACACCATCACTTTCGTCTTTCGTGCATTAACTTTCATACCTTTCGCTTTAAAGCTCTTGTTCATGCAGTCCATCATGTCTTGCAACTCATTCGCCGATGATGCCAGAATGACTTGATCATCGGCATATAAGAGGCACTTAACACGCACTCCTACCATATCGATCCCGCATTCAGTTTCTCTCATATCATTCATGCAGCTATCCATGAATACGTTGAACAACCAGGGCGAGGCTGCACACCCTTGTCTGACACCTTGGGAGATGTCAAACCAGTCCGAATAGGCACCATTGATTCGGACACAGGCTCTAGAACCCCTATACAGGGATTTCAGAGCCCTTATTATAAAGTTGTCTACCCCATACATGGATAACACCTTCCATAATTCCTTTCTATTCACCCTATCATAAGCCTTTTCCAAGTCTATGAACGCGCAATACACCTTCTGGTTTTTTGCCAGACATTTTCGGTGACGCAGCGCAAGGAAAAGACTTGATCCGTACATCCCATTCCCTTCCGGAATCCCGCTTGCACATCCCATATCTTGTCATTAGTCACATTTACTACTCTGTCAATCAAAATTCTGGCATACATTTTTCCAACAACACTAAGAAGGCTGATCCCGCGATAATTTTGACATTTCTGCTGCGAACCTTTGCCTTTATAAATTGGAACAAGCACTGCCTTCGTCCAGTCATCTGGAACTTGGCCCTGTTTCCAGCATAGATTAAAAAGGCGATGCAGCAGGTTAATTATGAGTCCGTCGCCAGCCTTCAACATCTCAGTCGTCACTCTATCACATCCAGTAGACTTTCCTGACCTCATACCTTTTAACGCTTTCATAATTTCATCCATGCCAATTTCATCAGTCGGGCTCACAAACATATCTATAGTTTCTTCTTTCTCTATTTCACACATATCTTTCTCAAATAGAAGAATGAAGAATCTAACTATAAACAAACTATTAATTAACCCAAAACTTAAAGTAAATAGATTACCTACCTATCACTAAAAAATGTGAAATAAATAAAAGAGTAGTTAACACAAAACTTGACGTAAACGAAGTACTTAACACTAAAAAGTATAAAATAAAAATATATAATCCTCTCTGGATCAGGGGTAGCGTATGTAAAAATTATTTCGTACTTTTCAGTGGGTCGAATTTTTGAAAGCGGTTCTCTTTTTTTAAAAAAAGAAACTAAATTCCGATTTTTAAGTTTTCATTTTCGTTTTGTATTTTTTGCAGGATGTATACGAAGTCTGTTCATATTGCGACGATTACGTTTTACGGTGTCTGCTAGTTTGGGAAACAAGTGTGGATTATTTTTAACAAATAGTGGCACTTCTAGTACATACAGTGATGGCAACGTTAGGATTTTATGTTTTATAAATAATGGCTTGCAGCTTTCAGTACTTTGTATCCCGAACATAGCGCGTAGGTATACATCGTTTTTGCATTATAAATACCATATCTTTATTTGTTCAGTTGCCCCAAAATATTATGCAGTATCTAAGTATAGATACAACTAGTCCATAATACGCTAGGAGCTGTGCATATTGATGCACAGCTCCTAGCGTATTGTGGACTAGTTGTATCTCAATCAATGCTAATAGTGGGGGCAAGCTTATATAATGCATATGAAAGGCTGCTAATTTTCTTACATAGTTTTTCGATTTGATCTTTCCAGTTTAGTTTGTTGTCTATAGTTAAACCAAGAAAATGGGCAGTAACGACTTCATTTACAGTGTAATTGTCATAAACTAAATTAATATTTAATGGATTTGAATGTCTTTGGCCAAAGTGCATTATATTTGTTTTGTTTATATTAATTAGTAAATTATTACTATTTAACCAATGTATTACCGATGTCAGTGAACTATCTATGTCAAGTTTATAATTATTAATGTCATTACATGCAATTGTCACCGTACTGTCATCAGCGAATAATGTTATTGGGTGTTTCGTTGTATGTGGCAAGTCGCCAATATACATATATAATCCCTACTAATCCCTACTAATCCCTACTAATATTATAAATTTGAAAGTGTGTATGTATGTATGTATGTATGTTCCGTTTTCACGCTAAAACGGCTGAACCGATTTTGTTGATATTTAATATAGAGATATATTGGACCATGGAGACGGACATAGGCTACCATAAGTTGCAAAAATTAAACTGGGAGGGATTGTAGGGAGGGTAGAAGTTTGTACGGCACAAATTTACCTCTTGGAAGTAAGAACGCATGCGCTAATAATTGAGTGTTGCGCATGTGCTAACATATCTGTCAGTACTGTCACGTCATACATAATGTCATATTGTGCACATTGAAAAACCAGCCAGTTACATTCAGTACAGCCAAAGAGGTTTGATTACTAATAACACATTTGAAATACTAAAATACTTTTGCCCCAACCTATTACATAAAATTGTTCGCATATATAAACTAATAATTATATAATAAGCTTAAACGGCTGAAACGATTGTCCCTACTAATATTAAAAATGCGAAAATGTTTATAGAGATATATTGTGATGTTATTATGTACCTTTCAGTAGATAATGGTAGATAATGTCATGGATACTGACCGAGTTACTTTGGACCCCATAGGGTTTCTGAAGTCTTTAGAATAATCAGGAGTGTCTTCACAGATCTTGAGACTGAAAGTAGATTTGTGTTACCCCGAATTTAACGCGCGCGAAGCGGCGGGCAAAAGCTAGTGAATAATAAAGGACCGAGAACACTCCCTCGTGGAAGAGTTTTAGTTTAGAAGATAGGTAGTACTGTTCATAAACTAAAGAAGAATGGCAATATCAGTGTCACTTATTTGTAGAAGCGACCATGAACGAATTTATATAGGTACATTTTATAGAATGATAGCTGTAGTTTGTTTTCTTAGTTATTGTTTTTTTTATTCAATGGGAAAGAGCATATATCGAATTTGTACTACTGTACGCGAAGTCTAAATGCGACACAGAGAATGCGTAGAGCATACGTTGGTTTGCCATTCTTCTTTGAAAGTCTTCGATATTCTGTGCTTAGGAAGTGCACGAACTCCCGCATGATACAGAGATCTATCGTAGAGTCAAAGCATCTGTTAACACAGTTTCAGTTGGTTTGGACATTTGGAACGGATGGATGAAAGCAAAAATACGAAAGGAGTGTATCGTGCGAGAATGAATGGAAATGTCGGTAGGGGACACCCTAGGCGGAAGTACGCCGACCAAATAGGTGACGTACTGAAAAAGGGCCAAATCAAAAGTACCTACCCATAACCGACGCGCATGCATGATGAGGAAGCGAAAGAGGTATGTTTGAACCGAAGCATGTGGCGTTCCATAGTCTCTGCCTACACCAATAGGAGACAAGCGTGACAATATAGATAGATAGAGACAGTTTCACTTCCAATATTTTATTGTCATTCATTTTCATCAATTGAATAATAGTTGACTATCCTCAGATTATTAACAGACATTTTAATATTAAGCATTATATAATTACTACGAAAACATATCGATAACACTTTGTTAGATTTAAACTAACATACTATATACGTTGACTATTTAAAGAAGATAACTGCCGAAGGTTACTAACATAATAATAATATTACTATCTACGTCTGTGACAATACGTAACATGGCGTTTGCTTGATTGGTATAAATATACTTATAATTATACAAACATGGGATTAACTGATAGCAAATCTTTATTGCACAACTGTAAAGTAAAAACCCGCTTACATACATTATTTTATGACATTCGCTTTTCCTTACTATAAAATATATTAAATACTTTTTAACTTTTGCAATTTGTACACGTACTAATCTCTATGTATTAAATCTCAATGGCGTAATTATTTTATAAAAAAAGATAAGAGAATAACGTCTACCACCAACGCTTCGGCGTGAGTCACACTATATATTGGTGAAAACCGTTCAGGTATATCTTGCGTTTGTAGCGTTCATACGGACAGACAAAATAAAATAGGACTTAATTTTTACCCGACTACGGCAAAGCCAAAGGAGGGTTATGATTTTGACAGGCTATTTATGTGTTTATGTTCATCTGTTCCTAATGGCTCCTAAGCCTCTTAGTGGAACTCGACAAATGAGGTGTTTTTAGAACCGTCTTGATCGTCCGCTGAACATAGGCTACGTGACGTGTCACAAAACTCAATGTGGCGCCCTCTAGCGCCAAAAAAGGGATTCGTTAAAAAATAAAAATGAGATAAACACATCATGTTTGATATCATTTGAAAGGGCATCACATGTACATTTCTAAAAGATTGCTTAAATTTAAAATGGTGCTCTAGCGGACAAAAAGTCAAAATTAAAAAATAAAAATAAGATAAATACACCGTGTTTGGTATCATTTGTAATAACATACCTAGTTCGTATTTGACAATTTAGCTTTTGCAAGTAAATAGTACCTATAGAAGCACAGTGATTTAACACCAAAATAGTTAAATTAATAAAAAGTAAAAAAACTAAAAAAAAATATTATACGATATGTATTGATTGCTTGCACTGCTAGTATAGGTCTCTACAATGGCCTATATCCTGCAGTGGACTACGGCAGGCTGATGATGATGATCATGTGATGATCATGTGATGATAAATAGCTTTATCTATAACTTCGACCAAAAAAATCCCAGCAATTTCTTATCGAGTGTTTTGAAGAAATTATAAGCTATTTCAGGAATAATAAGCACAATTCGTTCACCTGTGAATAAAGTTTAAGGATATAAAAAACTTATTAATTTAAATTTAGTCCTATTTAAATATATACCCCAATTACAATACTAATGTCAATTGCAGGTGCCTAGGGTTCCCACCAAGAACTTAGGGTCCCAAACCAACCTCACCTGCAAGTGGTGCACCTGCTGATCAACGGACGAGGCTCTGGCAAACAAAATATCCCGATAAGCGGCAATAGGCTCGCCACCTATAACGTGGGATCAAAAAACTGGTGAAAAGTGGGCGTTTACCCCTTCGGTGAAACAGGCGTGAGTCTATGTATGTATGTATGTAAATTTATATTTTCTGTTCACAGCTCCTCTGCTTGAGATCCTGAACGGAACCTCATTTATCGCGATGAGGTCTATCGCAACCAAACTAGTAGACGGAGCTGAATTTGGTAAGTTAACATTTTTCACTCCTGAAAAACTGAGAACGTAATTGTTCCTTTTGGACTATCAATTTGTTAAATATAAAAATCGATTTATAATCAGATGAACTTTACATTACGTATTCAAACTGTATATGTAACATTACAGTCAATACGTATGATGTAGTAACTTAAGTATAGCTCTGCAGTTCTTAAGAAAGTATTAATGAATCACATCACATAACATAATATTAAATATTTACAAATTTCTTTGAATATTGCAGGCAAAGTAAACTCGCTTTTCGGACTAGCAGAAGCCATGACGCCTCTGATGTATGGACCATTATACTCCAAAGTGTATGACACGACTCTCAAGATTCTCCCCGGAGCTGTGTTCCTGCTAGGAGCATTTTTGACTGTGCCTGCTGTTGCTATATTTGCGTAAGTATAAAACTATTCACTTTTTGTCTTCACGTTGAAGGCTTGTTGGGCCTGGCAAAGAATGGGCCCTCACTAAAACTGCTGCGTTGCCCATTGATCGTTATCGCTCGAATGTAGTAGTATTCCTGAAATAGGCTTGTACAAATGTCACAGTGGCATAAAAGACTATATTTAGTGGCACAAAATGCACAGACATGGTGCAAGGTCTTTTGCTATCCGGATCAATGCACAATTATACTAAATCATATCCGCCCAATACCCTTGCTATGAGAAAGCTTGGCAGTTTTGGGACTAAGCCACGTAGATTTTAGCCTTGCTTATGCAAAATCTAAAAATATGTTAGAATATGCTTATTTATATAATACCATTGCTCCCTAATCCTCTAATGATACACAAGCATCAAATTACATTTGAAATTCATTCGCATACGTTTAGTAAACGAATCATATTCATCTTTTAATGTATGATAAAATTAGAATAATCCTTAATAAGATTTATTCACTCCAACAACACCTTACTTTGAAAATAAACTATAAATTAACTGAACATTTTCTTAACTAATCACTGACACTAAGCCGCAAGCCTTTTTAAAAACCAATTAATGTCAATCTTTAAATAAGTTTGTATTTCTGCACAACTCGAAAGAGGATTATCCCAAAAGTTTGAAGGGTATGGGGCTACTGCATAGCGGAGCGGTTGGTAAATATAAGACAGATACTTGCCTTTTTAAACACAAGTCGCCAAAAAGTCCTTGCTAATTATATTATTGAGACCTGCAAGAAATATCTGCGCTTCCTTTTTTACGTTACGACTGCGTTAAATATAGTGTTTTCCTGCCCTGAACGAAGCTGTACATGGCATGGTTCACAAAAAGTGATATCCTTGCCTGAGTGTTCTTTATGTCAGCTGATTGACTGTTCGTAAAGTCCTTCTTCTGCTTCCAAGTGAAATAATATTCAGTGTGGTAATAATCGACACAAATACATACTAATAATAGACTGCCCTCAGCTACTCTCAAAATTTAATTTTAATATCCCAACTAGAGATCCGCGTAAGCCTATCAAAATATTGCATCCCCCACATTGTAAAACTGTTTCAGGTTTCCATTCACCCATCCCAAGAATGTGTAGACTTCTCAACGCATGCGACAAGTCTATTGATATCTTCGGCACTGCTTTTCTAAGATTCAGACATCAGGTTCTAAATATAAACAAATTCTAGAAGATTTAAGAATTAGGCATTGGGACAAGATGGAGAGTGATGTTATAAAATGTCTCGATACGCAAGAAAATGTCAATTGCTTTGTTTTTTTTCCTCCATTAATTATGTATTATTGTGTGCCTATCGTTTTCTGTAAGCTGGATTTCATCTTGTATAAAAATATAAAATATGTATTTTTTTTTAATATACATGAAAGCTTGTCATAATTATGCATGCTGTGTTTGCCATAATAATATTGTACACTGAACTAAAAATGTATACTTTGGTAAATGTAATTATATATTATTAAGTGTAAAAATTATAAGTAAACCAATAAATAAATAAATAAACTAAGGTGTCAAAAATATAATTATATTATGCAAATAATTGTGCTGAGAAGTAGTTGCTCGCTCAAATTCGCCCCTCTCATCATAGATGTAACGAAATCTCAATTATAACAAAAATAATGCATAATGTATGTTATTTTCAGATGGTTATACTTCGAACACAAGAAAGATATATTGAGAAATGAATCCTCGAGTGCCGACGCAGAGAAGCAACAGGCGCCACAATTAAAATAAAATCAAATAGTAGATATATGGTTTTCAAATGAGAATTGTACAAAACTGTGCCTGGTTTTTTGAACCAAATAGTTAATAGTGCGATTTTATGAACTAATCCGAATTTATACACCGAGTCTCAATCACATGCAGTGTAAAATTTATTAATGAAATAGCGATGTAGCGATTAGTACATATTATAACTATGTATCGGACAGCGGCGGACACTCAGACACTGGCGTCATCCAACGGACACCTGTAGAACTACGAAGAGACGTAATAATTAAAGATCCTGAATTATAAGAAATTTCACACACGTCTTCGAGTTCTCGACAACAATCGTCTAGCCGTGGTTCAACAAGCATGGTCAGTCATCCTGGGTCAGGGGCTCCTGCTTCTGTTTGGAGGAAGACCATTGCACGCCCCATTCTTGTAGGTACAGGACGCAGGAATAGAAATTGGTACTATTCCCTGACGTTGCGGTGTCACTAGTGTCAGTCACGGGATGCCTAACAAAACTTCGTGAGTCGGCAAAATAATAAAATAATTAAATATCAGTATTTAATTATCACTATGCGATTTAGACTCTGTGTAAAAGATGAGATGCAAAGAAAAATCTTAAGAATTTCATGTTTGATTGTTGGATAGTTTTAAGATTTTGATACATATAAGATCTTATCTGTAAAAATATTGTATTATAAAAGAATTTATTTTTGTATTTTAAATAAATATACAATAAACGTAAAATATAATACTAGCAGATTTTTTTCATAATTATGACATGTGTACTCAGACTGTCCCTCAATGAAGCGAGTATATGAAAAATGGTATTTTTCAGCGACATGCAGAGTAAAATATCTAAAAAAAATCAGAATAAGACTACCTTACTTAAAATTTGTAAAGTACAAACGGGCACAAAGAACTCTTAGATTTGGTAAAAAAAAAATCACCTTGCTTAGTCCCATGGATTGCACCTTAACACTTGGCGTAATGTGAAGCGTCGAGGTGATCGCTAAAGCCACAACGATGTAGTCGAGTATCACATGATACTCATATTTCATCTTATATACAGGGTGTATGCGGGCGGCTCAAGACCGGTCTGTGTGGAGAACCTTGGGGGAGGCCTATGTCCAGCAGTGGACGTCGTTTGGCTGATATGATGACATGGTGTAAAAAGACCCTTAACGAAAACTAAAATCCCATGTTGTACCAATCACAACGAACATTTTTTACTTCGGCACCATACCTGGTAAATTACTGGTTCAGGAGATATTG
The DNA here is from genome assembly GCA_944739405.2 of Euclidia mi. Taxonomy (NCBI): domain Eukaryota; kingdom Metazoa; phylum Arthropoda; class Insecta; order Lepidoptera; family Erebidae; genus Euclidia; species Euclidia mi. Next base: position 6,746,807 of record OX123188.2, on the reverse strand, counting down.
AGGCTCAAAGTTAGTATGGATTTTTTCTAATTAGGTACAAAATCGATGCATTTACCTCGCTAATATGTTCTTTAGATGCTCCCATCGATAAGTAGGTATTTCGAGCATTGCACGCACACGCTTTAAATTGCGGTTTAAAAAATGTGAAAACTCAAAAAAAATGTTTCCCAGGTAATATTTTTGTTTAGAATGACTTGGCATGATGTCTAGATTCCACAACGAGTAAAGTTCGGGTGATGGGTCTTGTGACATCCTGTAATATACTTGTCGTGACTGAATATTAGAGCCTACAAGTTTAAACTGCTGTAGTAGCTAGAAAGAAGAAGTTTGGATACTGGGTCTCTTTTATGAAGTAGACACTAAAAAAATATGTTTTTATGTAATAAACGGCAAACGAGCAGACGAATCGCCTGATGTTAAGCGAATACCGTCGCCCATGGACACAAGCAACACCAGAGGAGTCAAAAGTGCGTTGCCGCTCTTGGGGTTGGGAAAAGGGATGGACGAGGAGTGGGATGAGGGAGAAGGAATAGTGGATGGGACCTTCGGCACTCTCTCCCACCGAACGAAAGACAACAATATAGGTATTGTTATTTTTTAGGCTAGTACTTCCTCGATCGTGCTGGTCCATTTATGCTTACATCAGCAAGGCTGTACTACCTTTAAAATAATCCACCCCTAAGCGGGATGAAAATAATACCCACATCATGGATGAAAATTTGTTTATGTTAGGCCAAGCTGCAGGCAACAGCTAGTTAATATTTTACAAAAGGGCTGACAAATCATATGTACTATGAGTCACTTTCTCCTGGACATAATATGGAAAGTGAGAGACAGATGTAGGTATACATATGATTTTATATTTCTAAACGTGTTTTCAATTGCAATTTCCCACAAACAACCATGAATGATTATAATATAATCATTCATGGTTGTTTGTGGAAAATTATGTACTCGTAAGTATATGTATGTTATATACTTACGAGTCATGATAAAATATTGTTCGGCATAATATATGTATAATTTTATAGGTACGTAATACACTAGTTAACGGACCGGGTTGCAATGGGGATAACACTTGGAAAATTTTGATACGAAGACTAATATTTTCTTGTACGGCGTGTATTGAGGGTACCTCATAGATCTAGAATAATACCTAGTGGGCAATATAAAAAAATGCACGATACTATTGAATGCTTGAAGGCGGTGTTAAAAACACTCGCATATTTAAGCGGTTTTCAATATTATTACCACATTAAATTGTCATGCAATATTGTTGTAGATGTATGACATACCTAAGGAAGACTTAAACTTTCTCCTTGAAGCTCGGAATCCACTTACTAGTCTTACCAGCATTGAAAAACGGTGAGACTTATCAGCTTTTCTACAGAGCCACTGCCGTCGGATCTCCGCAACCCAGAGGGATAGTGATTTACTAAAGTCAAGATTGACTGCCTCCGTGGTCCAGTGGATAGCGTATGCGACTGCTGATCGGAGATCCCGGGTTCGATTCCCGGGTCGGGCAAAAGTGTAACTGGGTTTTTCCGAATTCTCAGTAGCAGCACGGAATCTGGCAATGTGCCCAGTAAAGGCAATAGGCTTATTACTTGGGACTTAACAATTCAAGGCGATGGGTGTATTATTACACCTCTGCTTACCCCTTTGGGGATACAGGCGTGAGTCTATAAATATTTCACAAAAAAATAGTCTAGATCAGTGGCGGTTTCTTCAGAGGTACAGCTCTCCCTTACATATGCTTGCTGCTTATATTTAAATCAGATCTGTGATTTATTTTCGCTATCATATCATGTTATTTACCAAATGTAAAACCGCTTGATTTCTGAAGCTAGAACTTCGTAAGCTCATAGGCAACATCAACAAATGCTAGTTTTTGAAAATACCAAATTTGTAGTCCTGATGTTGAAACCGCAAGGAACACCAAGTAACAATTATGTGCCCCTGATATGTCGGTATTGTATATAATGTAACTGATCAAAGGGCTGCATTTTTCGCCGCAAATGGGATTGCCAGCCTCATCCACTTTTCCTATCCGGGTCCGCAAGGTCCTTATGACAACTCTAGTTTTACATAGACCCTGGGGTATTTATTAGTTTACCATCCAAACCAGGGAGCTGTCACCTCGTTTGCCTCCTATCAAACAATAGGCTTTTTTAAATAAGTTGAGATTATTTTAAGATTTATTGTGTTGCATTTTACAGGAATTAAAATATTTCTTATCAGTTAAACCTATTACAATAATTCCTTAGATATTTTATAAATAACCTAAGAGATATTTCAAATTTATTTTTAACGACGAGTTTTATTATCTATGTAAGATTTACAAAGACACATAATTAAGACTTGTTCCTCTTAATTAGAAAGCAACATTGGTCGTCTATTCAGTCAATATTAAAGTGTAACAAAACACTTAACATTAGTATTTTAATCAACTGAATTACTTACTGTCGAAAGGAGGACAGGCATTCTAGCCTGGGAACTAATAACAACATGCTATATATCAATGAAAAGGATTTTTACTTTAGCTTTTGTTATGGTGGGAAGTCCCATATCGCTGTGTGGAAAAAGTTATTGCACAATAAAGTCAGTAAATACTAGATGCTGATATGAGCTCAGTTACTTTATAACATGCTATAGATGAATGCTGATAATGTGTCTGCCAAATGTAGGTTCGCTCGTTGTTTCTTTATCACAAAAAACATATGAGATAACTTTTGTTGAAACAGATTAAATAATATATTAAAAGTACTACAACAAACATTCGAATAACGAACATGCGCCATTCATGGATATTCATTATTTTATACATTATTCCGACGACTGCCATCCAACAGACAACATAGATATACATTAAAAAAAGATGCCTGTGCATGTTGAATTACAAAATAAAATCGTCTATACTACGGAAACTGAAGAACGAAATGAAGAAGATGAAAATAGAGAATCAAAAGAAACTTCTCCTCTTAAACCTTATACAGAAATAAAAAAGGTAAACGAAGTAAAAGAACTTGTTAAAAATAAGTTGACTATCAGAGAAAGGTTAAAACTAATCAAGGATAACACCACTGTCGAACCAATAATGGCTTGCTACGTTATGCCCAGTATCCTGGCATCTTTAGCCATACAGAATTTGAACTTAGAAAAGGCCTGCAGGGTCAACCTAAACTTTACTGACGAAGTATGTGATGCCCTAAACATGAGACAAATACAGAACTATACACAATACGAAGATGAAGTTCAAAGGCTTGTATCGAGGATTCAAGCATGGAAGAACATAATTCAGACTACAGTTCCTGTCATACTTATTCTTTTCGTTGGTGCCTGGAGTGATAAAACAGGGAAAAGAAAAGCTTGCATTTTGATGCCAATTATCGGCGAATTCTTATCCTGTATTGGTTTCATCGTAAATACATATTTCTTTTACGAATTGCCTGTTGAAGTTGCGGCATTCACTGAGTCAATATTTCCCGCGATCACTGGAGGAATGTTTACTAATTTTATTGGAGTGTTCAGCTACATAGGCGATATTACGACTAACGAGAACCGGACCTATAGAGTGGGACTAGTGAACATGTTCACGTCTTTAGGGTATCCCATCGGGAGTGCGTTAAGCGGTGTGATATTATCTTGGGTGGGATATTACGGAGTATTCCTAATATCGGCGTCCTTATATTTATTTAGTTTGGTGTATGGCTATTATTTTTTGGAAGAACCCAGGAGGAAAATTGAAGAAAAAGACGTAAGTATTATATTATATTATGTAACGAAGTTTGTAGCATTAATATAATTATTATAGTAGTTAGTTACTAATTAGTATTAAAATACGAGCATAATTTATCCTTTGAATGTGCAGTTTGACTTTAATGTCTCAATTAACTTTCAAAACTGTTTCTAATTAGAGTTTAATAAATAGAATTCTCAGTAATTTCATTGAAAATGCATACGATGCATTTTCAATGAAATTACTGAGAATTCTATTTACTGAGTATGGATATAATTATATGAATGAAAAATGGTTTAATATACTACAGTTTGTTCTCCTTTTGGTGCTTAGTCGCGTAGAATACAATTTTAGTATAATAAATATTTATTATTGTCATGATGTCCCGGTAAGTTTACACCTGCTCTTGCACGAATTAGCTCATAATCATCTCTATAATTCTAGAGCCAACAATGTCAGTTTTTTTGTTTGCTACTGACATTGCCACGAACTTTTGTGATCAGAATCTTTCTGTTTTCACAATTCTTGCTATACTGACTGACAGCTAGTTTAGCCAAAACTATTAGGTGCAAGAAACTTTAATTTTGCACGCATGTTCCTCAGGGACTGTAGGGGTCCACTAAGAAGGAATTTCCCGAAATTCCCACGCAATCAGGCAGAAACAATTAAATTGAAAAATAGTGCAGGCGTGGCCATCCCCTAATTTAGGTTAAAGCAAACAGTGATCCAGTGGAAAGCGAATGCGACTGATGATCGGAGGTCCCGGGTTCGATTCCCGGGTCGGGCAAAAGTGTTACCGGGTTTTTCCGAATTCTCAGTAGCAGCACGGAGTCTAGTGATGTGCCCAGCAACGGCAATAGGCTCGCCACCTATTACGCGGGACCTAAAAAATTCTTGGCGAAATGTGGGTGTAATATTACACCTGTGCCGGATAAAGACGAGAGTCTATAAAAAAATATACATTAATCTAAATATTTCTATTTTAGTTTAGACGTCCGTAGTGCAAAAAGTAAAATTAGAACCAACCTACTACTAATATCATGGCAAATGCAGCATTCGCTATACTATACTAGCCAGCCCTGGTTTTGCATATTATTATGTTATCTATATTTGCTTGTGTCTCCATAACAATATCATAAACGTTAACATCAACTGTTTGCCTACTACAGCAATAGATAAGAAACTAAGCTTCTAGTGTTTACAGTAGCGATTAGGTTCGTATTCAATTTTGCTACATCAGTACTTTCCATAAGGAAAAATAGAAAAAAAAAACAATTCACTATGATAAACTTAAATTTCTGCGGTCTATATGACTATGATTATTTGAAAAAACTGAGAAGGAAAATTGGTTGTGGTCAAAATTTTCTGATCAATCAAAAAATATTTTGCGATTTAGAAGATCAAAGCAACCAGACAAATAAAGGCAGATACTGACCCCTATACTTTTTTGTACTACATGATAAATATTGGTCTCAATTGTTTATTAAAAAATGGATACAAACCATTGTCTCTCTCGTTAGAAGTTTAACAAACTTATAAGAAAGCACAGACTTCCCTGTTATACTTTTTTAAAACAGAAATAGAAAACGGCCGTAGCCTTAAAGAATTGTCAATATGTAAAAAATCTGCCCTCCTTTCTTTGTTCAATGTTATATAGTTACGGAAGCCTTTACTAGTCAATATGTTCGGTACTGATTGATCATTGGCAGAAACTGGGAATATCCATAGCCCACCAGTCCGCCAGCATGATGAGTATGTTCATAATCATGCTGGTATCAATAACTATAACTTAATGTTTCTAAAACTACATACTTATTTAAGAGTTAAGTGTCGGTAAACACTGACACACGTCTCCTAAATATTTTGTCTAGTGTAATTATGTAAACACTTAACAATACACTTTACCTACGGCTCTACAACACAAATAAAATAAGAAACGCCACCGTTCGGTCCATAAGCTATTGCCACAAAATCTTCAATCAATTACTATGTTGCTGAATAAAAGCACGACAGAGGAGCATTGTTATGAGAAAGAGAGAAAAGTATTATTATCATACAAATATTCTCTAAATGCGTGTAAATATGAAATGTCTGGTCATGTACTTAGTTTGTTTTCTATTAACAGGAAATTATAACGCATCCAAAGAAAGGGTTTTTGCGAGAATTTTTCGACATAGACTTAGTACTGGAAACCTTCAAGGTGGCGTTTAGGTCAGGCCCAGGCAACAGGAGGCTCAGGGTTGCCTTGCTTCTTTGTTGCGTGTTCGTCATCTTTGGACCTATGAACGGTAAGTAAATCTATCTATTATACAGGAGAAAGTATCATAATCAATGAATGAACATACATACATAGTCTCACGCCTATAACCCCGAAGAGGTAGGCGGAGGTGTATTTCTACACCCACTTTTCGCCAGATATACTTTAGTCCCACGTAATAAGGGGCGAGCCTATTGCCGTACCAGGCACATTTCCCGACTCCGTGCTGCTACTGAGAATTTCGTGAGAGAAAAACCCAATAACACTGCCCGACCCAGGAATCGAACCCGGGACCTCCCGATCCCAATGAATGAACAAGGAAAGTATAATAATCAATTCGTGCAATAAATTCATCCCAACCGGAAGAGAAACGGAGTACCTAAAATAATAACTTTTAATATAAGGTACCTCCATTTCTTTTTAACATTTAATTTAAATAATTCTCCATTATTTGAAAATAAATTCTTTCGATTCCCCAGTGCCTTTTAAAACGTTCAGGAGTAGGACTGAAGGATGAGGACATTAAAAAAGCTTGACTTATTTATAGTGACATACTAATATTCAACCAGTTATACCAAGAAACCTTTTGTAAAACCTAGAATTCAAACCACCATTTTTACAAATACATGATTCACTATTTAGAAGTCTTATGACAATATCAGAATTATTTTATTCGGTTTATCTTAATTTAGTTTTCAGATAGTTTTGTTTGGTATTGTTACGCCATCTATCGGTGAATAGGGGTACTAGAAGAGATTGAATGTATCGGTGGTTTAAAGGTAATTCAGCTACTCTGTACTAGATGGCGTTGCTGTAATCGACGGTTCGAGATTATTTCGACAGTTTTGTGGAAGAGTCTAGAATGTGCTAGTGATGTTATCCGGCCAGTATAAATAGAGCGAGAGCGCGCGAGACAGGACAGTAACAATTGAATACCGAAGCGATCAACAAGAAGCGAAAGGAAGTAATTCGGAAGTGTTTAGTGTTGTTCTTATTAGTGAAGTGGAAAAGTGTGAAATAAGTGTGTTTTTGCTGGTTGTGTAAATAAGTGTGTGTAGTGTTTGTGTATAAATAAAGTTCAGTTTAAGTGGCATAGTGAGTTATAATTTATCGTCGAACCCTAGCTCGTAACAAATTGGTGTCAGAAGTGGGATAAATTATGCCGGTTATGCCGAAGGAAGAAACTGACGGAGTACGTACCAGGAACCAGCGCCAGCAAGACCTGGACCAGAGACGCTTCGGAGACGTTCCTTCTCCATCGTCTGGTGGATCAGGCGACTCCGCGGCTGCAGTGGAGCCTGCAAGCGCACACTCCATGGCGGTGCCCGACATCGCGGCTCTGATGGCGTTCATGCAGGAGCAGGCCCGCCGTCAAGAGGAGCACGCGCGCCGCATGGAAGAACAGCTACAGCGCGACAAGGAGGAGCAGGCCCGCCGTCAAGAGGAGCACGCGCGCCGCATGGAAGAACAGCGACAGAGCGACAAGGAGGAGCAGGCCCGCCGTCAAGAGGAGCAGGACCGCCGTCAACAGGAGCAGGCTCGTCGTCAAGAGGAGCAGGCTCGCCGTCAAGAGGAGCACGCGCGCCGCCTGGAGGAACAGCTTCAGCGCGACAAGGAGGAGCAGGCTCGCCGTCAAGAGGAGCACGCGCGCCGCCTGGAGGAACAGCTTCAGCGTGACAAGGAGGAGCAGGCTCGCCGTCAGGAGGAGCAGGCTCGCCGTCAGGAGGAGCAGGCTCGCCGTCAAGAGGAGCACGCGCGCCGCCTGGAGGAACAGCTTCAGCGCGACAAGGAGGAGCACGCGCGCCGCCTAGAAGAGCAGGTGGTGCTTATGAAGGACCTCAGCGCCGCTGTAAGGAAGGACCTGTAGGCGGTCAAGGAGGAACTTCAGCAGCACGATGCCCGTATCAGCGACGTAGAGATGCTCGTGCACGACAAGCTTGAGACTCGCGTCGCCTCTATAGAGAAGCGTATACATGACCACCACGAGACCTGTGTTGCTGAAGAGGAGAAGAAATTGCGTGGGCTCGAAGTAACACCAGCGGCTGTAGCGCCCTCACCTCGTGGATTTAAGGTTCCACCATTTGATGGCTCGTCATCATGGTCTGCATACAAGATCCAGTTCGAGGCTGTGATGCGATCGAATGGGTGGACCAAAGAACAGGCCTTAACCGCCCTAACCTTGGGCCTTCGCGACCGGGCCTTGACAGTGTTGGAGGCACTCGGGCAAGACGTCACCTACGAAAAGCTCCTGGAGGCGCTGGAGGCGAGATACGGTGACGCGCACCTTGAACACATTTATCGTGCTCAGCTGAAGGACAGGACACAACGCACCGGAGAAACTCTGCAGCAGTGGGCTCTAGAGGTGGAAAAGCTTGTCAGGAAGGCATACCAGTCGTCGCCTGCGCTTATTGACGGGAACCTCGTACAGGCGTTTACGGATGGGATCCGGGACCTGGAGGTAAGAGCAGCAGTGAGGCTTGGGCACTTCAAGGACCTCAAGGACGCCTTAGCCCATGCTCTGGAGGTGGAAGCAGTGCGACGCGACGATCGAGGTCACCGCATCAGGGAAGTTGTGTCGTCACCTCGGTGCTACAACTGCGGAGAAAGAGGCCATATCCGCTTGAGCTGCCCAAAGCGTAGGCAGCCTGGTGACACCCTGTCTCCACCAAAGGGGTCGCCTGATGTGCCTGCCAGGCAGCGAGAGCAGGGAAACGAGTAGAAGCCAGGACTGCGGGGCGGGTGCTGGCTGGTATTGGAAGAGCCCCAAGTATCTCGATCTCGCAATCATGCGACGGGAACAGCCTGATCATCGAAGGCGAAATTAACAGAACACCATGCAAGCTGACATTGGACACGGGTGCTTCTCGGACAGTCATCGGTTTCCATCTGGCAAGACGGGTTCTTCGGGGCTGCTTCAGGAACAATGAAAGTGTGAATCTGAGAACAGCTACCGGTCAGCACATAACCGTTCGAGGTGAAATGGAGGTGGATCTGAAGCTAGGCAACAAAGTTTACCGTCACAAAGTCATCGTAGCCGATATAGTGGACGACTGCATCCTGGGCCTAGACTTCATGAGGAAGTATCGCTGCGAGATCGATGTTAACCAGGGAGTGTTGAAGTGTGGCTCGGAAGAAGTCTTCATGGAAGGTGCAACTTCAGGAAAAGTGTACTGCCTGAAGAATGTCATTCTTCACCCGCGGTCGGAAACTGTTGTACCAGTTTGTTTACCAGGGAATTCTGGTCGAGGGAACCGCTGCGTACTAATCGAAGGTCTAGAGAAAGAGGCCTCCTGGAAGATTGCACGAACCTTGGTAAGGGGTACTAAAGTTCCATCAGTACGCGCACTGAATGCAAGTGACAAGGAAGTGTCGCTCAAGAAAGGGACGGAATTGGGCACCTATGAAGGAGCGGCTTGGATGCGTAGATGTCGAGAGCAACCTACCAGCGCCAAGGTTCAGGGTGCACGATTCGACGTGTCTACTCTTTTAGAGGACTGCGAAAGTACCCTGTCGGAGGAAGAGAAGACCGAGGCTCAGAAGATGTTGAACCGGTTCGCGGATATTCGACCAGTGATGCCGACATAGGGAAGACAGCACTAGTCCAGCACAAAATAAACACGGGAAGTGAAGCACCGATTCGCCAGCGACCAAGATGTGTGCCAGTAGCACGGGAACGTGAAGTGGAAGCTATGATCGACGGTATGGTGAACGAAGGCGTAATCGAGCCTTCGTCCAGCCCGTGGTGCTCTCCGGTTGTCCTAGTTAAGAAGAAGGATGGCAGCATGCGCTTCTGTGTAGACTACCGCCGATTGAATGACATCACGAAGAAGGACAGCTACCCGCTGCCAAGGATCGATGACACACTGGATACGCTGACGGGGATGAAGTGGTTTTCTACCTTAGACCTAAAAAGTGGCTACTGGCAGGTGGAAATAGATCCTCGAGACAAAGAGAAGACGGCATTCTCCACAGGCAAAGGACTGTGGCAATTTAACGTCATGCCCTTTGGATTGTGCAACTCTCCGGCTACTTTTGAGAGACTGATGGAGCGAGTGCTTATGGGACTGATTGGAGACGCCTGCCTGGTCTACCTGGATGACATCATCATCGTGGGGCGCTCCTTCCAGGATCACCTTCGAAACTTGGAGCAAGTGCTGTCAAAGATACGAGGAGCTAATTTGAAGCTGAGCCCGAAGAAATGCGCGTTATTCAGACGGCAAGTGAACTTTCTAGGACATGTGGTCTCGGAGAACGGTATTCAAACTGACCCGGATAAGATCATTGCCGTGAAGGAATGGCCAGTTCCAGAGAACAAAACGCAGGTCAGAGCATTCCTCGGATTATGCTCCTACTATCGACGGTTTGTGAAGAACTTTGCTGACATTGCTCGACCTCTTCATAAGCTCACCGAAGACAGAGTACAGTTCTGTTGGAATGAGAGCTGTGACGTTGCATTCCAGAAGCTCAAGGAACATCTGTGCACTGCACCTATCCTAGGCTACCCTGACAATGAGCATGAATTCATAGTTGACACAGATGCCAGTAACACTGGAATTGGCGGCGTGCTGTCACAGAGGAAGGGTGATCAAGAAGTTGTTATAGCGTACTTCAGCAAGGCCTTATCCAAACCCGAAAGAAACTACTGCGTCACCAGGCGGGAACTCTTGGCTGTAGTAAAGACATTGCAGCATTTCAACAAATATTTGTTGGGGCGTAAATTCCACCTGCGAACCGACCACGCTGCGCTGAAATGGCTACTTCAATTTAAGGACCCAGAAGGACAAGTAGCCAGATGGATTGAACTACTGCAAGAGTTTGATTTTGTAATACAACAGCGCAGCGGTAAGTCCCATGGTAACGCAGATGCCCTAGCGCGTAGGCCGTGTCCCGACCAGTGCAAGCACTGTATCCGACAGGAAGCAAAGCAGGTAGCATTAGTGAGGATGTTGAAGACAGATCTGAGCGACGAATGGAAAGAAGCTTTGCAGAGTGCTCAGCAAGACGACAAGGACATACAGCCGATTCTCGAATGGAAGAAATCAGACGCTCCTAGGCCCAAATGGAGTGATATCGCAGCAATGAGCCCTATCACCAAGAGTTATTGGGCACAGTGGGAAAGCTTGGTCGTCCAGGATGGAGTTCTGTGCCGCAAATGGGAAAACGCTCGCGGTAACCAGTGCCATTTGCAAATGGTAGTGCCTAAAACTAAGGTGCCGGAAGTCTTGCAGCTCTATCACAATGGTGCTTGGGAGGTCACATGGGAGTTAAGAAGACCCTTACTAAGATCCGGGAGCGGTTTTATTGGCTCCACTGTCGGGATGACGTCGAGGATTGGTGCCGCAAATGCACAAGTTGTGCGGCTGTCAAGGGGCCACATACTCGAAGCAGAGGTGCATTAAAGGTGTACAATGTGGGAGCCCCATGGGAGCGCATAGCCTTGGATGTCGCTGGGCCGTTTCCCGAGAGCCAGGATGGAAACAAATACTTCTTGGTTGTGATGGATTACTTCACGAAGTGGCCTGAAGTGTTTGCAATCCCAAATCAAGAAGCTACCACAGTGGCCGACAAGCTGGTGCATGAAGTCTTTTGTCGATTCGGGGTACCCTTGGAAATCCACAGCGATCAAGGCCGGAACTTCGAATCCGAGGTGTTCAAGGAGACTTGTCGCGTGATGGCTGCACATAAAACCAGGACCACGGCTTATCACCCGCAATCAGATGGCATGGTTGAACGATTTAACCAATCACTGGTAAGGTACCTGGCGAAGGTCGTGGAGAGCAAACAAAGAGATTGGGACAAGCACATCCAACCATTCCTTTTGTCATATCGCAGTGCGGTCCACGAAACCACAGGAGTAACACCAGCTTTTGCCAATTTCGGCAGAGAATTACGTTTACCAGCACACTTAATCACCGGGTTTCCGCCAGACTCTCCACGCAATATAACGGATTACGCGACCGAGCTACGCAACAAGATGAACGACGTATAGGAGCACATCAGGGAGTCAGGACAACAGATGTCTGAAAGGATGAAGACTCGCTACGACCGGAAAGCAAACAACAAAAGCTTCGACGAGGGATCATTGGTGTGGCTTCATAACCCAGTACGAAGCAAAGGCAAATCGCCTAAGTTACAAGCCAGATGGGACGGGCCATATCGCATAATTACCAGGATGAACGACGTCACCTATCGAATCCAGAAGGGGTCGCGAGGTGCACCGAAGATAGTTCATGTGGACCGGTTGACTCGTTACCATGGGTCCAACGATGTTCGAGACGAACACGTTTAAGAGGGGGGCAGTGTTACGCCATCTATCGGTGAATGGGGGTACTAGAAGAGATTGAATGTATCGGTGGTTTAAAGGTAATTTAGCTACTCTGTACTAGATGGCGTTGCTGTAATCGACGGTTCGAGATTATTTCGACAGTTTTGTGGAAGAGTCTAGAATGTGCTAGTGATGTTATCCGGCCAGTATAAATAGAGCGAGAGCGCGCGAGACAGGACAGTAACAATTGAATACCGAAGCGATCAACAAGAAGCGAAAGGAAGTACCTAATTCGGAAGTGTTTAGTGTTGTTCTTATTAGTGAAGTGGAAAAGTGTGAAATAAGTGTGTTCTTGCTGGTTGTGTAAATAAGTGTGTGTAGTGTTTGTGTATAAATAAAGTTCAGTTTAAGTGGCATAGTGAGTTATAATTTATCGTCGAACCCCAGCTCGTAACAGTATCAAAGCACTTGACAAACTCAGTGTCAATGCTATAACTCTTATCATCATTATTTTAGTCACGAGGTTTCTTAATTAAGCAAACTAATGTCTTCTATAGAAGGGAAGGCGCTAATTGTAATGAAAAGCTTGCGATAAAATTGCTTCAGGTCACGTGCTGTCAACTTTGCATTGGTGTAATAAATGATACAGTGCAGAAAGATTTGATTTCTTAAAATCTGGCAGATATACACGGTGACACTTTAAATTTAAAAAGGAATAGTTTTTACGCTGCCTTGATCTGATTTAATTGCCAAATTTAAATTTGACGGAGGACAAACCATTATTTTGATCAGTTCTTTCTTAAGAATAACTAATTGCATTCGAATAACTAACAGGGTTGCCTTCAGTAAGTTATCACGAAACATGAAATATGAAGTCTGGGTCTGATAGCATCTGTCGTCAAATCTGACATTTAAAAAAACATTCCGAATGCGACCGGCAGACCTGAAAGATATATAATAATTTTTGCCTCTCTAAGACATCTTTTTATTCTATCATCTTTGTTGAGTTATTCACTCTTTCGATTTTTGCTCCAAAACCACAGAAATAGAAATGGCGCAGTTTCACTTTCACTTTTTTAATATTTAATATGGCTCAATTTAATATGGCTTTTCCTTATATCAAAGCAAACAGGGTTGCTAATAATTGGAAATATATTTTTCATCCACTTTCCCTCTTACTTCTTTTCGCTAAAATTCTATCTGAATTTAGATGTTATCTGATTCTCATTCCTTCTTCAAGAATAAACATTTTATCTAAAAATAGTTATCTTTTCTTTACATCAACGTTTCGTAGACGTACCTATCCACCAATATCTTATACTAATATATAAAGCTGAAGAGCTTGTTTGTTTGTTTGGTTGAACGCGCTAATCTCGGGGTCTACTGGTCCGATTTGAAAAATATTTCAGTGTTAGATAGGTCATTTATCGAGGAAGCCTATAGGCTATATAACATGGCGCTATGAGCGCTGAAAGCGGAGCAGTAGCCTAAAATAACGCGGGTGTAACCGCGGGCTCATCTAGTAAGATTATAAATCGCTGAAGACAAAATTTATCAAAATCATATCCAAGATAAACGATTAATTCCAAATATCAGAACATGCAATTAACAATGTTTTATCACTTTTATCCAGAGTTAGAACTATCAAACCTATGCATATTAACCAAAGAACAAAAACAAGAACCTGGGGTGACCGCTTAAGCTATCATCATCGTCCGAGGTGTAACGCTCATAGCGTAACATACGCAGAGGCCCTTAGTTAGATGGTTTATACTTTATGTGGCATTTATAAAAAAGCGCTAATGTGCTTCAGAGGGTACGTTTCTGTGGACAACATGTAGACGTTCGGGACTTCTAAAAACTCCGACATCGGAGTATTTTTCACACCTACACAACAAAAAAAACAATCACTCAACTGTTGTCTCAGTCAAAAGCTATTGAATAATGTTCATAATAAGATAAAATATGCGGATACTTTATTAATACATTTTATTATAATATTTTAGTGCATGTCGCACTCAAGGCGCTTTTTATCAGACCACAGTTCAGAGATAACGAGTAAAATGGTTGTCACCGCTACATACATACTTTTAAATTAATATTATAATATTTGTATAGTACAACACGAAATGCTTTTAGGGCCCAGGTTTCAATTCGCTTATTTGACTATATGTATAATTCTATGTTACGTTTCAGGTGAATTCACTATATTCTACCTATTCACAAGGTACCGGTTTGGCTGGAATGAGGTACAGTACAGTATGTGGTCGACGTACTCAATCATTACAAATTTGATCGGTGAGTTATTTGAATACATGTGTACATACGGCTTTATATCGTTTATAGACGATCTATCTGACGAATGTCAATCTCATATAAATGTATTTAAAAATAAATAGTAACAGCAGTAGTTGAACAATGTTCGGGTACTCTGCAATTACATGTACATTCAAGACAAGGACAATTAATGTCACATCATTCTTATGTGACCACGGTGCCTGTAAAGTTGCCGAAACTTTGTACTAATGTAGTTTCTTGATAATTCTGTTTAAATTTAATGTCAGTTAAACCAATATTGCGCAACAAAATCCGTCTGCAGTAGTTTATTTCAAAATAAGTCTAAATCTACTAACAGTATCATTGCATATGTCTAGAAAAATGATTCTCTTCGTGCGTTGCGATCATTTCAATGTCTCTGAACATTGCTCTGTAGAAAGCCATCTACATAAGTAAACTTACGTACTACGTACGCAAGTTACATTCTAACCAGTTCGGGTATCCAAAACTAAAATCACGGAAGTTTGTGTGAAATGCTGCGCTATGCAAACGCTATATCAACTTGAAACTTTACGCCTCACTTCTATATTTATGTTTTACGTTTGCCATTTCGGTTTAATATTGATGAAGAATAAATAAGTTCAGAACCTAAAAGAGTTTTATTTTAGGTTCTGAACTCATTTATTCTGTCACAGTCTGCAAGTCGGCAAAACATTTTACTCGGCAAGTTTTAAACGGCAACCTTTAAAACCAGAATAATAAGTTCAAGAACGAATGCTGAGCACTATTTTTGATCTTTTCAGCCATATTATGTTGTTTCAAGTCTGGGTGTTCATTTTGTCCATTAGTTGGATGTTTGTCAAGTCCGCCGTGACACAGGATTTAGTCCTAATGCGGATGTTACCACATCTCTTCACAAACACTCGGTCAATGACAACGCACACAAATCTATATTCGTTATGTAAAACCGTCTGTTTAACATGCACCCTCCGGATAACGTCCTGCCTGCTAATTCGACGACCACCAAGAAAATATACATTTATACAACGATGTCAGCTTTCGGAGTAAAACTGAAGGATGGGACATTTATATATAAAATATTAGGCAACAAGTTATGAAGCGACTTAAGCAGATTTTCTTTTGCAGAATTCGGTATTATTTTATGTTCCTGCGATATCATGCAAATGATTCAGTCGTTTTATTCTGGTTTTGTAGCATTTTCGACTTAAAACTATTTTTGTATTACACGGCATTATTTCTTTGCTTCTAGTTAATTTTGATTTTGACAATACTATTCAATAATGGTCCGTGTGGTGACGGATTAAGAATACAGAATGTCACCACCCCATATCATCCCATGGATGTCGTAAGAGCCGACAGAGGGAGCATATTATGCAAAGAACAACACTGTATGAGAAGGAAAACTTGATACAAACCCTATACCAACGCGTTTGGCCATTGGTATAGGAGGCCAATTCCTCCTTTCAAAGGCGAGGGCTAGTCCAGCAGTGGACTGTTAGAGGCTGATGATGATTCAATTTTTACAAGTTGTAAGGAATAGTTTTTTGGATTTTGATTGCAAATGAAAAGCGAATTAAGATTTTTTGATATTAATATATTTATTGAAATCAGCTTATAATATAAAACATAACAGTAGTTAAATATCGGTGGACGAGATTACTATTAAAAAATAGAGTTATTATTTAAAATACAAGTTTATTCTTAGAAAGGTTCTACAAGACTGATTAAATTAACATTATAATTAAATATGAAACTTATAGCTAAATATGCAGTTTTGATGACACGCGCCATGCTCGTTCGATGCGTAGTCAGCAATCGTGGGGTTGACGCATGTCGCCCGATTGCTTAACTCCTCCCTCCCTTAGTTGGAAGCGCGTCCCGCAGCTTCCCGTAGCGTCCTCGCTACGACTAACATCTGGCGTGTTCTTCAGTTGCCTCCATTTCCAGATTTTCCAGGCGATGATTCCCACCAGGATGAGGTACAAGCCAATTGTTGTCCAACTTGGAGTAGCCATCAAAAGTTGCCAATCGATATTGTTGTCGTCTTGGATGTCATCTGCACGGTCCATCAACTCATGGATGCTGTCTAATGCGATGTCTTCGAGCTGCAGTTTATAATGAATGTTGTCTTCCGGGGCGGCTCTTGTGCTTGGTAGCGGGATGACTTCGTCTATTGTGACGGTGTTGGTGTTTGTCTTCAGGGTTTTGTTCAAGATCTCCAATTGACAGTCGCTGGTTATACTGGCTATGTGGATACCAGATATTCTTTTGTACTCTGTTCGCAATCCGCAGCGGCTTCTCAGGATTTGTTGTTGGTTGAGTATTATAAGCCATTTGTTGTCTTGAAGCTTCTGAATCTTGCCCTGTTTGAGGTTCATTCGTGCTCGTGTACAGTTAGCTGCCTGGTGTTTGATGAGTGATATTATGCAGTCTTCAGATGAATCCATGGGTAGAGTATTGAGGGATTCACAGAGGTGTGTTTCTTGCGTGAGGGCTTTGCAGTTTCCTTCGAGGTACGAGTACTCCTCGCTTCCCAGTGCTAGGTATTTGGACTTGGTGATTATAGTTAGGTTTCGAGTATCGGGAATGGAATATATATGAAGGAGGTCGAATGGGTTCGGGTCAACAGAAGGTATTTCTAGGATAAATGTTAAAGTGTGTTCTGTACTGTAAGCTTTAACGTTGATTGACTTTTCTAGGCTGTGTATATTTCTAATACTTATTTTATCTACGGGTCTAAATTGATTGACTTTTTGAATTTCTAATAACTCATTTAATAAACTGTGCGGGGCTATTATACTAGGATGCATCACACCCAGTTGAGCGAATGTCATTGCGTCTTCTAAAACTACGAGCTTATCTAAAAGAATCTGTAAACAAAAATCTATTTGAATATATAAATCTAAGAAATGCATGCGATTTACAGTTAAGTTATATCTAGTAGTAGTATTCTTCAATAGGTCAGTTAACTTGTTTTGGTTGTCACTTAGAATGTTTATCTGTTTACTAAATTCATCTATTGTGTTTTTAGCTAAAAATAGGGTTTGTTTTTCAGAATTTTGAACTTTACTAACTGAATTGCGTATGAAAGATATTTCCTTTTCTAGCCTAATAGCGTCTTCGTAGTCTAGATTGCCAGTTATAGTCTTAATAACAGATCCTAACCCATTAATTATACCACGTCTAACTCTAATACGAGGGACAATAAACAAAATTTTCTTACCTATTAAGTTTACACTTAGTTCTATCTTATCCTTATAAGTCCTATATGTATCCTCAGTACCTAAGATACTGGCTTCCGCTGTTTTTGTATTAGCATACAAGGCTAATAGTTTTATAGAAACTTCGTGTAAATGGGAAACATTATAGACACAAGCCAAGCTAAAAGTATCGACCTGTTTAAGAACTTGTCCTTGTTTCAGCAAAAGTATTCCGTTTTCATTGTTGACTGGAGTTAGGGTCAAGTTGGCGGTTGCGTAGAGCGCGCAGGCTCCTGCGATGAGGATCCTGGAACAAGGTGAGGTCGTCGTAGAAGTTTGTAATGTACTCTAATTGACTTAGAGTTTGGATGGCTGCCTATAATCTCTGCTACGTTGTTAGGGTGAAGATGTATAATTTTGTACGGACCTTTGAAGACTGGCTTTGTCTTGTCGTTCCGAGCTGTTTTGGCCACCTGTTTGTAAACTGTCTCACCTACCTTAAATGTTATTTCTTCGGCTGCCTTATTTCGTTTTTCTATAACTTGTTCCTTATTCTTCGACATGTGTGCTGCCAAACACTCCTGCACAGCTTCGGCGTTCATGCGGTGCTTAAGAACATAGTCCTGATAAAATTCCTTAGGGTAAAATAACTCTAAAGGATTTCTCGAAGCTGTATGGCTGAATAA
This sequence comes from Euclidia mi, assembly GCA_944739405.2. Taxonomy (NCBI): domain Eukaryota; kingdom Metazoa; phylum Arthropoda; class Insecta; order Lepidoptera; family Erebidae; genus Euclidia; species Euclidia mi. Next base: position 6,728,362 of record OX123188.2, on the reverse strand, counting down.
GAGTTCTCGGGGTGTGTAGCCTGTTGTAGTTATTATAAGCAATGATAGCGTATTTCATAATTAACTGGATAGGGTCTTCTTTATTTGTCATTCTCTGTATTCGCACTATCTCGCCTATGGTTGAGTGAAAGCGTTCTATGGGAGAGTTGGAATTCGGATTATAAGGTGTTGTAAAATGGATGTTGATGTCATGTGAAGCGCAAATGTCTTTTATAACGTCGTTATCGAACTTACTGTCAGAGTCAGTTGTTATTTTTAAGGGTAGACCTATAACTGAGAACACTTGTAGTAATGCCTCGGCTATGTGTATACTGCTTGATGCGTTTAAAGGAATGGCCTGAGCAAATTTTGAAAAGTTGTCGATTATAGTTAGAAATGTAGATCCGCCTGTAGAATAGAGATCCATAAATAAGTGTTCAAGAGGCTTAGTAGGGGTTGGTGTTAGAGATAGCGAGGGTTTGAGTGGATTCCTCTCGTATTTTGTCTTTAAGCAGAAGTCACACTGGTTTATGTATCTTTGGACTGAAAGAAGCATGTTAGGCCAATGGTAGTTTCTATGGAGTGGTTTGTAAGTCTCTTGGATACCACGGTGCATTGTTTTGCCTTCGTGATATTTCTTGATTAATTCCTGTTGTTCTGTTTTGTTTTCTACTAGGGTAACGCGAGTACTGCATCTTACGAGTTTTGGACCTCTGTCATTAAAGATAGTGGTATACACTCTAGAGAAAGCTAAATATAAATGTTCGTCATAAAAGTAGCAGTGAAATATTCGGTCCGCTATGGTGTGTTCTTTCAAGAATTTGATAATCTCAGCCTCCGTATTGTTAACAGGGATAAAGACATCTTTGATAGTGGTTCGAGAACTAGTCGATCTATTTTCTACTCTGTAAGTGGAACCTGGTGTCGATCTAATATGGAATTGTTTAAGTTGTCGGTCTATAGCGTCTGATAGAATTGGTATGCCTTTATTGTCGTTGTCTGGTTGTGTGTGGTTTGTTGAGATAAGTTGGTCAGGGTTAGTGGTCGCTTGACTAATTTGGTCTGTGTCAGTTTTATCAGTGTGTGACTGTAAGTCGCTATCGATCTCCATGTCTTGTTGATTGTTGTCTGTATTGTTTCTATTGTCATTATTAATATTCGTCGGGGCCCTATCTTCTGCTTCTGCTTGTCTACGTGCGTTGTCAAAAATTCTATTTATAATTTCGTCATCGTCATTATCATCTAAGTTAACCGCTAGAGAGTCTATACTGTTATGGAAAATTTTAACCCTGGATAGCGCATCCGCATTAGTATTTTGTTTACCCTTTTTGTATACTACTTTGTAGTCATACTCTGCTAATTTCAATCGCCATCGAGTTAATTTGGAATTTGGATCCTTCAAAGACATTAACCACATGAATGGTCTATGGTCTGTATATATAATAAATTTTCGACCATATAAATAAGTGAATTTAAACTTTCGTGGTCATTTAAACTTAATTTAAATTGTTTTTCGGGGTATATACCACGTACCTTTGTTTGGAGTAACCGATATTTCGGCACTGTTGCAAGCGCCATGTTCACGGATGTACTGATGGTATTGCGGGTGGATGAATGTTACGAGCAAGTATAACGGTCTACCCGCTTTCTTACTCGTTTTCTGCGTTCAACACCACTAGCACTGTTATCACTATCACATTGTACCCGATCACGACATACCACACTCACTACGTCAGCTCGCGGTTTGATTTTGTCCTTTTCACGGGTTTTACATAGACGTACCACTGGATGCCAGATACTCGACAGTTGAAACCCATCTTCTCTATTGAAATTCTTGAACTTTTTAATTTCAATAGCCTCCCTAACCATTCGAGGTATATAGTGGCGTTCTGTCGAAAGTACCTGAGGGTTATGTAACTCAATCCAGTGGTCGGTACCCGAGTCCAAGAGGTGTTGAGCTATGGCCGACTTGTGTGGTTCATTATTTTTGACTGCCTTAATGTGTTCCTTTATTCGGCAAGAGATGGTGCGTTTGGTTTGTCCTATGTAGGAACTCCCACAGCTGCAGTCAATTTTGTATACACCTGGCTTTTCTAAGGGAAGACTGTCTTTCGGCATTCTTATATATTGCGACAGTTTCTTAAAAGGAGTGAAGATAGTTTTAACTGAAACCTTCTTAAGGATGTTGGCGACCTTATCTGTCACTCCTTTGACGTACGGTAAGTACGCTGGGTGGAACGACACCCAGCGTACTTACTTAGGAACACATTAAGGCAGTCAAAAATAATGAACCACACAAGTCGGCCATAGCTCAACACCTCTTGGACTCGGGTACCGACCACTGGATTGAGTTACATAACCCTCAGGTACTTTCGACAGAACACCACTATATACCTCGAATGGTTAGGGAGGCTATTGAAATTAAAAAGTTCAAGAATTTCAATAGAGAGGATGGGTTTCAACTGTCGAGTATCTGGCATCCAGTGGTACGTCTATGTAAAACCCGTGAAAAGAACAAAATCAAACCGCGAGCTGACGTAGTGAGTGTGGTATGTCGTGATCGGGTACAATGTGATAGTGATAACAGTGCTAGTGGTGTTGAACGCAGAAAACGAGTAAGAAAGCGGGTAGACCGTTATACTTGCTCGTAACATTCATCCACCCGCAATACCATCAGTACATCCGTGAACATGGCGCTTGCAACAGTGCCGAAATATCGGTTACTCCAAACAAAGGTACGTGGTATATACCCCGAAAAACAATTTAAATTAAACATATAAATAAGCCCTACAATATTTAATAGCCCATACTATGGCTAATAACTCCTTCTCTATGGTGGAGTAACGCGACTCGGTATCAGATAACGTCCTCGAAGCGTAGGCAACCGGTTTGTCTGAGCCTACATTCCCTTGTGATAAAACTGCACCTAATGCAACGTCTGAAGCGTCAGTTGTTAAAATAAAAGTTTGATCAAAGTCCGGATATTGCAAAATCGGAGAGTTTGTTAAAATTTGTTTACATTTATTTACTGCTTCAAGAAATTCGTTTGTATGAACAACCTTAGCATTCTTCTTAAGACAAGATGTTAAAGGTTTAGTTAATTGTGCGAAGTCTTTAATAAATTTGCGGTAGTAGCCTACCAAACCTAAAAATGATTTTATGTCCTTTTGACTACGCGGTAAAGGGAAATTTAAAACGGCTTTAATTTTGTCCTTATTAGGTTTAAGGCCTTGATCAGTTAGTTCATGACCTAGGAAGTTAACCTGCTTCTGAAGAAATTCGGATTTATCCAATTGAATTTTGAGATTATGTATTTTAAATCTGTCAAAGACCCTTTTAAGTTTCTCTAGGTGATCTTGTAGTGACGTAGACACTATGATGACGTCATCTAAATATGTAAATACATTGTCTAAGCCTCTTAGGATATGATCCATTAGTCGTTGAAAAGTACTCGGTGCGTTTTTAAGTCCAAAAGGCATTCTTAAAAACTCATAATGTCCTCTTTCTGTGGTGAATGCAGTTTTCTCGATATCGTAAGGGTGCATCTCTAGTTGATGGTAGCCACTAGCGAGATCTAGGGTGGTAAAATATTGCGCGCGTCCAAGTCTGTCCAATATGTCATGAATGTTAGGGAGTGGGTACTTGTCTTCTATTATACGATCATTAAGTCGTCTATAGTCAATCACAAGTCGCCATTTAACTTTACCTGATGCATCTGGTTTTTTAGGGACTATATGAACGGGGCATGACCACGGGGAAATGCTTTCTCTAATAATGCCTTGTTTTAAAAGATTGTCAACTTGATTCTGTATTTCTTTGCGTTGTTGAGGGGCTTGTCTGTAGCTTCTAACGAAAATTGGTGTGTCGTCTGTCAGTCTGAGTTCATGCTTTACTGTATGAGTGAAGGATAATGGAATATTGTCAGAGTGAAAGATATCTCTATAATTAAAACACAACTTTGTAATTTCACGCTTTTCTTCCTCGTTCATATGGTCTGTTCGTATTTTATTAAGATTTTTACGAAGCTCGTTATCTACCTCAGTACTGTCTTGTATGTCTAATTTATTTAGTTTAGGAGTCTGAATGTCTAATCGTAGGTCTTGGGGTAGTGGTTCAAGTAAAACAGGTCTATTATTCATTACTATTTTCTTCTCATCTGTAGAATTAATTACCGATGTCTTAAACGATCCATTTTTAACTGTAACTATGGCCGCAGGTGACTTAAGTCCCTGTGTCCAGCAAAAGTCATTGCAGATGTACTGTCCGTCCGTATAATTAGTCTTTACTACAATAAGCTTTTCGCATCTTGGTTCAATTCTAATTTTTTTTACCGGATAATCGAAGTAAATTGGTATCTGAAAATTGGAAGAATTTAATACTCTATTTTCTAAATCTATACCGCATCCTAATTCTTGTAACAAGTCCATACCTATAAGTCCTTTGTACTTTGGGTCAAAATCAAATATGAGAAACTTGTGAAATTTGTCCGTATCAAATGGTGGGGGTAAGGGTAAAACTGCTACGTGTTGATGTTTGGTAATACCATGCGCGGTACGAACTTGGAAGGGCTCGTATTCGACACATTGTTCAAACATGGTGTTCTGTATAACGCTAGGTGATATTAAAGAGTTAGTAGCGCCGGTATCCAATAGAAACTTACCATTAAATTCAGGTAACTCAATGTACGGCAGACGGTCCTTACCTTGACTATTTAGTTGTACTGTGTTTATCAGCTGTGTTCTTTCTGTTCCCCCTCCTCGCAAAAATCCTGAGGGTATGATTCATCAACAGATAAATCCTGGAACGTCTCACAGAGATCGGCATACTGTGGGTTATAGTACTCACTTTGATCGTACAAGGGGTCGTAGTTCTCCTGATACTGTTCCTGTTCGTTGGATGTATAGAAAAGTTCTCCAAATTGCGGCTTTTGCGGCTTGTTAACAGATCTCATTGTAACGTCTGATACCTTTTGTGGTGGGTTCACTTGCTGGTGTGGCACGTTCGGCTGTTGTCTAAAGTTCGACGAGTTCCTAAAGGTGCCGGACCCGCTTGGTCTAACATTACCTTGTGTTTTATTCTTCCATGGGAGCGTGGATTGTGCCCATTGCTGTTTCTGTTCAGGGGCCCAGTTGCTACGTTGTTGCGGCTGAAAGTTCGGGTGTACAAACCTTTGTTGAGGTGGTGCGGCATTGAACCCAAATGGTTGGGGTGTAGACAAACTAAATTTTGGTGTATCTTTTGGTTTGGCTTGCATAAAAGGTGTATTAAAATTATTGCTAAATTTATGGTGTGCTAGGCGTGCTTCCTCCTGCCTAGCGTTAGTTATGGCTATTTCTAGCGTCTCTGGATTCGAGATACGTACGCCTACTGATATATGGAACTCTAAATTGTTAACATATTGGTCTATAACCATCTTTTCGTAATACGACTTGTCATTATGCTTACCCACTGACTGTAGTGTGTCTAAAATATCTCTAAGACGTTTACCAAACGCTTCGGAATCTTCGTTTTTATTACGGCGAATACGAGTGAGTTCCTGCATCACTTGTATTTCATTGCGCGGTTCGCCTAATCTACGTATCAACGCGGTCTTAATGGCCTGCCACGAGTCTAGGGACTCCTCATAAGCTATAGCGTCGATCGCGGTGCCGCTCAACCTGCTTTTAATTAAACAAATAAGTGCTGGATTCGCTCTAGCTGTTGGTTCCAATAATAACATAATATTTTCCACCTACCTAATGAAAAAGTTCAATGTTTTCGGGTTACCATCATATTTGGGCATAAGGTGGCTAATAAACTTTAAGTTAGTCATATCTGTGCTACACATTGCCATTGTTATGAATAAAAAAAAAATATACAACAAATTAAATACTAAAATGTGCTACCTACAACACTGCCTACCGTATTGTATAAATACAGGCGTAATGATATTCAATTACAATAATTAATATCTAATTTTAATCGTTCACTCAGCGTATTTGCTTACCGCGCGAATCTATTGTTATTAAGTACAGCCTAAGTGCACGAAATAAAACAAAATAAGTCTATCGCGATTATAGCATACAGACAAAACACATGGAATAGCAAGTATAAATGCAAGTAATATACGACAGGAAATATTGCACAGGATACTGGGTAAACGATTCGTACTTACCCCAGGAACCTCTGCATTTCTTGCCGGGCCTTGTAGAATAGCAGGACTCCCAATGTTCCGGAACTCCCGCAGGCTGCCACCGACGTAGGTTCTTCTTATAGGGGATCGCGAAGATGACGATAGATACCGTCCACTCTATTCGGAGAGTTTTATTCGATATGCGAGTGTCGCGATCCTACCGACTGCGCCAGTTAAATATCGGTGGACGAGATTACTATTAAAAAATAGATTTATTATTTAAAATACAAGTTTATTCTTAGAAAGGTTCTACAAGACTGATTAAATTAACATTATAATTAAATATGAAACTTATAGCTAAATATGCAGTTTTGATGACACGCGCCATGCTCGTTCGATGCGTAGTCAGCAATCGTGGGGTTGACGCATGTCGTCCGATTGCTTAACTCAGTTTGTAATGTTTTATATTGTTACTACGCTAGAGAACTACACAAGAGTGGGCGTGGGTTTGAACTTGGCACCCTTTGTATGGTAGTCTGTTGCCACTTGCCTATCGCTGCTCAACCCCTTCTTTTGTATGATACTTATAACACTAGAAGTAAAAGAGAAAAAGTGGTTGAATATGAGTAGGTACTTACTTACTTTCTTCTTAGGTTCTATGTATGTACCTGCCTTAAAAATCGTTTTGTATATTTCAGGGACATACTTCTCTATAACGCTGTTCACCAACTACCTGAAGCTGGACGACACTCTCCTCGGCATCATCTCAATCGGCAGCAAGATCGTCGCATCTTTCGCTTATGCTTTCGCCAGGAATGACCTGGAAATTTACTTAGGTAAGTGGTTAGAAATCTAATAACATATACAACTTCATCATTGGCATTATCTAAGTGTTACATTGTAGTAGTAGTACCATCTAAGCCTTGGAGCCCGGTGTCCGCTTTCCTGTCTAACACAAAGCAAAGGTCCTTAAGTGTCCAAGTTCAGAGTCGCCCTTCATAGGAGCTCAGTCAAACGGAGGAATCTGTTCCTCGGCCCACTGTTGTAGAAAAATTTACTTCCTTGGGGAGTCCGTTTCTACACAGTAAAGCAGTGGTCGGGAGTAGGGCTGTGCTAAACCTATTCCCACTCGTGCCGCAATAAGCTGTAAGTGAAAGCTATTGTGAGTCTTGCGCAAATGCGAAGTCGGTAAGCCCCCACACATTAGTCCGCGACGTTGTTGGTTGGCGAATCATACAGCATGGTGCCGTCAGTGTACAGGGAATCAGTCCCTTAAGCGTAGCAAATATGACAGAATGTTGGCTTTTTGTAAAGGCTACATTATACATATAGACATATACATAGACTTTAGACATAGTGTCAATAATTTTCGAGAGTACTGAATTTCGAAGTCGTTGTGGGGACAACGACTTCGAAATATATTTATGAAAGCTGGATCCATCTGCTTAAATTAATTAGATGCATACAACATCATATAACGGCAAAGAAAATGTTACAATTATTGGTTAGTCTCACCCGCTCACAAGCGATAGACGTATTTTAGCAGTATCCCTACTATTGCGTTCCATGCGGTGAGTGATAATGCCAGAGGCAAAAACATGTCTCGAGTCCACTCTTTCATTCCTGTAGAAAAAGAAACAAAATGAGAGGAGATAGGTTGGCAACACATGAATTATGCCTGAATAAAAAACGTCCAAGATTTACAATCAGGCGGAAAATGATTCATTCATAGACACTACTTATATCTAGTCAGCCTAGAAACGTCCACTGCTGGACATAGGCCTCCCCCAAGGTTCTCCATGCAGAACGATATTGAGCCGCCCGCAACCTTAGCATGATCGTCGGTCCACCTTGTGGGAGGTCTACCCTTGCTGCGTCGTCCGATACGCGGATGCCACTCCAGAACCCTGCTGCCCCAACAGTTCTTCAACCTATGTGCGTGAATTTTCTCCTCATTTCTGATTCGATCTCGCAGGGATACACCGAGCATAGCTCTTTCTATCGCCCTCTGAGTGACCCTGAGCTTCCGGATAAAGCCCATAGGTAGTTAGTGGCCTACTCACTTATATAAAAATAAAAAAAAAACATCATGAGATGAATTTTATATCGGTGTACTCTACAATGTTCTTGAAAATGTAAGGTCTACCAACCCACTTGTCACCACTGTCGACTAATTTCTTACGCTATATAAGTGACATACGAGTAGTTCAAAAAATTGGGCAAGTGCGAGTCGGACTCGCGCACAAAGGGTTCCGTACCATCATCTATAAAAGAAAATCACGTTCGTTGTATGTATACTTAAATACTTTATAAGTTTCTACCTGTTTATTAAGATCGAGTAACAAATTGCTTAAAAATTACGTTTGTTGTATGGGAGCCCCACTATATTATTTACTTTTTTAAATTTAATTATTTATTTTGAAAGGTAATATACAACTACATATTCTGTAAAAATTTAAAGCGTCTACCTGTAACAGTTAGTAATTTTGAGCAAAAAATACGAAAAAAAACACGTTTTTTGTATGGGACCCCCTCTTAATTTTTTATTTTTTTTTATTTTTAGTATTTGTTGTTATAGCGGCAACCGAAATACATAATTTGTGAAAATTTCAGCTTTCTAGCTATCATGGTTTATGAGATACAGCCTGGTGACAGACAGACGGACAGACAGACAGACAGCGGAGGCTTAGTAATAGGGTTCCTTTTTTACCTTTTAGGTACGGAACCCTAAAAATGGACCAATTTATAAAGAAAGTTGACAGTTTGACATATTATATGCTATATCTTTTATCATATATGCTAACAACCCACTTGTCAGTGTTGTCGGTTAATCTTTGATTCTATAACAATTAAAAGTTCGGCATTGAACCAGTTTATACAAAAAGTTAACTATTATAATACAAGTTAGTTATTTGTTAAGATCTCTTACAAAATATACACGTTAATAACCCACTTAGTATAGAAATTTAAAAGAATATTTTGGCACAAAGCCGATCTTAGAATATTCTCGATTAAAACCCAATGTAGTATGAAATTCGCTTATAACGGCGCCGTATAGAAGCATATTCACATACATTATTGTACTAAGCTTCAAGTCATAAACACAAGAGCCTTAGTCAAAACTTGAACAGTACTTACAAGTTACTGCACTTCAGGTTTATGTTTAATGAATTAATTCTTAGTTATGGCTTTGTAAACGATTCATGGCCCGCAATTTTAATGGTTAATTGTAATTTTAACACGTTTCGTTCACGTTTGGCTGTGCATAGAGGGGTGTTAGTACCAACACTTATGTATGGAAGTGTAAGTCGGGTATGGCAGAATAGACATGAAAGTTGAATAAATGCTGTAGAAATGAGAGCACTGAGAGAGAAGTACCCTTAACCCCTTAACCGAAGAGCATGCATGAGAAATGTGATGAGAGTGAATGAAGCAAGAGGGATATGTCAGGATCATTGCAATGAATGGCGTTCCGTAGTCTCTGCCTACCCCTCCGGGAAACAGGCGTGAGTCTATGTATGTATGTATTAACAAAACAGGACTTAAATTATACTTTTCATGAAAATTATCGCTTAGTATCACCGTCCTTTTTCTCTCACTACCAAGTTGAATACTGTGTCTTATCTTGCTGTAGATTACTTTTAAATTTACATGTGATTTAGATTAGATAAACTAATTATATCTCACGTGAGAATGAGATTTAAGAATGTCTACAAGTTGACATCATACATTTTAATGACAAAGAGTTAAGATAAGAATGACTTGTTTATTTTTAATTTATTAAGTTTATTTTATTTTTTTATAGACTCACGCCTGTATCCCCGAAGGGGTAGGCAGAGGTGTAATATTACACCCTCATTTCGCCATGAATTTTTAGGTCCTACGTAATATAGGGCGAGCCTATTGCCGTACCGGGCACATTACCAGACTCCGTGCTGCCGACCCGGGAATCGAACCCGAGACCTCCCAATCCCATGCGCACATTTATGCCGCGAGACCAGCGAGGCAGTATTTTAGCAATTAATTAAGTATCTATTATCAATAAACTTTTTACAGATATTAAATATTTTTATAGTTATTTCAGCGATTGTCACTCTTAAACTACAATTACTTTTTATTTATACACATCCCGAATTTATAACTTGTGCGAAGTTATTTTAATTTTCTTTCATATGGCGTCCTGTCTGCCTGTATAAATGGGGCAAACTCGAAAAGTACAGAACGGATCTTTTTATTTACTTTTCACCAATAGTACATGCGTTTGTGATTCCTGAGGATTGCTAAGGTGTATAATTCGTAGGGGTGAAGTCTAGTATACTATTAAAACAACATTAAATTGTTTTACAATGTTTTATGGGGTAAAAGAAGATGTAGTGACAAGCATCGAGAAAGGTATGCTAAGATGGGGATTTGGGCACGTGGAGAGGATGGATGACGAAAGATTAACCAAGCAGATATACAAGGCAAGTGTGAATGGGACAGGACGAAGGGGAAGACCTAGGCGGACGTTCTCTGACCAGATTGGAGACATCTTAAAACAGGACAGGTTAGAAGTACACTGAATAGAAGAGCATGCGTGAGGAATCTGATGGGAGTGAATGAAGCAAGAGAGATATGTCAGGATCGTTGCAAATGGCGTTCCGTAGTCTCTGCCTACCCCTCCGGGAAACAGTCTATGTATGTATGTACAATGTTTTCTTTACCTAGACCACACTTTTTATAAACCAGTATAATTGTTCTCATAATAAAGTATTAGGCATCATTAACATCGTATGTAGGAAAACCAGCGTCATGTTTAAACTAACAGAATTTAGATAAAATGTATTGCAAAAATCCTAAAAACAAAGATAACATCATACTTTTAGTCAAAACCGCAATAAAATTAATTATCCCATCTATTTTTGTATTTTATATCTATGGAATAGCCCAGAAAACTGGTAAAAATTGATAAAGATGTTATAACTGAATCATCATCATCAGCCTTTAACAGTCCACTGCTGGACTAGGCCTCTCCTTTGAAAGGAGGAATGGGCCTACTATATGGCTGGCCAAACGGGTTGGTATAGGGTTTGTATCAAGTTTTCCTTCTCTTACCGTGCTGTTCTCTGCATAATATGCTCCCTCTGTCGGCTGGGGTAGTGACATTCCGTATTCTTAATCCGTCACCACACGGACAATTACTGAATACATAATGATATTACGTATGATGACTTTCTTTTCATGTATATTCATTTTATATGTGAAGTATTCTACTTACGAAATTAGCTCATCAGAACCGAATAGTTAGGTCTTAGACTGGAAATATAGTTTAGTAGGTAAGTAGTATACTGTTGATAAACACTCATATTTTGAAGTCAAAGTAGTCTTCGATGTTTGTTTTAGCCAATGAACGAAACATCACTGTGTGTATCGTACGCATCATCTTTCGTAGAGTCAAACCATTAATTTGTCAACACAGTTTCACTTCCAATTTCATTTTTACCTGCATGTTTCTTACATTATTTTACGATTAAGTTTCATACTGCAAATAATTACAAAGAAGTAGCCTAATTTAATTTTAGGTTAAGCATTCTCATATTTTTCAAAGACTCTTTATTTAAAGCATTATATATATAGTATTAAGTACTATGAGAACATATCGATGAGACTTTGTTACGTTTAGACTAACATACTATTTACGTTGACTATTTAAAGAAGATAACTGCCGGAGGTAACTAACATAATAATTTATATTACTATCTACGTCTGTGACAATACGTAACATGGCGTTTGCTTAATTGGTGTAAATATACTTATAATTATACAAACATGGGATTAACTGATAGTGAATCTTTATGGCACAACTGCGAGGTAAAACTCGCATACATACATTATTTATTTTTTTCCTTATAAGTAAATATCATGGCGGCGATAGCCTAGTGCAGAGACCGACAGACTGCTAAGCAGAGGGTCCAAGTTCGATCATCTTCGCGCACCAATAACTTTCGCAGTTATGTGCGTATTAAATTGTTAATTATCGCTTGCTAAACGGTGAAGGAAAACATCGTGAGAACCTGCGTGTCTGAGAGTTCTCCATAATGTTCTCGAAAGACATGTGAAGCTTGCCTACCCACACTTGGCCAGCGTGGTGGAGTATGCCCTTACCCGTCTCATAGTGAGAAGAGGCCCGTGCCCAGCAGTGGGACAGTTTATATACAGGGCTGATGATGATGGTGAAATATCTATAAGTACTTAGCTTTTTAATACTTCAAACATTTATGCACATACCTACTACTCTGTAAGCAGTTGGTTAAACTACCTCAGCACCACAGAGACAGTCATCAACCGTGGTCACTCGATGTAGAAAGTACGATAGGTAAAGATTGTGGAAGTAGGAGTCATTTTTTGTCGTTTAATGTCATATGACTGACATATGATCACGGAAACTCTTTGTCAGTATGTCGACTGAGTTTAGGATACGACGCGTTTTTGTAATCTTTAACTATAACTTAGAAAAGAGCAATCCTAGGAATTCCTTATTGAGCGCCTTGAAGGAATTATAACCTATTTCAAGTATTACAAGCTCAATTAGCTCGCCAATACATGTCTGAATTATTAGGATTATGGACACACATACTTACAATATATGTACATAGTCCTACGTCTATTCACCGAAGGTGTAGGTGGAGACTAAGGACCAAACTACTAACTAGGACATACAAAGCTTATTAATTAAAACTATCTCCTATTTAGCCACGACAATACAAATGTCAGTTTTTTATCTTCTGTTTACAGCACCGCTGCTTGAGATCCTGAATGGAACCTCATTTATCGCGATGAGGTCTATCGCAACCAAATTAGTAGATGGAGCTGAATTTGGTAAGTTAATTCCTTCAGTATTGCAAAATTATTGAACATAATTATAGCTCTCTTCTACCCTTTACAGCGATCAATTTATCGGATATAAGAATTTTTTTTACAATGACTGTTACTGTATGATGTAGTCACTTAAGTGAGACTCTGCCGTTCTTAAGAATTAAGTGGAGTCAATCCCTGTATAAGTAATAGAACATAAGTACTATCCACAAAAATATGTTGCTGCTTTCGCTGGTTCCAGTTATAATGTAAGGCATTTGGAAGAGGTTAACCATGGTATTCGACACAGTATATTTTTAAATATATTTTTGTCTTTTACAGGCAAAGTGAACTCGTTATTTGGACTAGCAGAAGCCATGACACCTCTGATGTATGGACCATTATACTCCAAAGTGTATGATACAACTCTCAAGATTCTCCCCGGAGCTGTGTTCCTACTAGGATCACTTTTGACTGTGCCTGCTGTTGCTATATTTGCGTAAGTATAAAAATTCAGGAACTACTGGACCGATTTCAAAAATTCTTTGAGTGTTAGATAGCCCAATTATAGAGGTAGGCTATTGGCTATATAACTTCATGCTATGAGCCACGGGAGCGGTGCAGTAGCCGAAGTAGTAACTGTGTTAAATGACGCGGGTGTAACCGCGGGCTCAACTAGTCTATAAATAATTTTAAATTTCTGCACCACTGGAAAGAGGATTGGCCTAAAAGTTTGAAGGGTATGGAAGTAAAGTAAGTAAGAGTAAGTAAGTAATGGTAAGCGGAGCTTTATATTAAGATGTGTCAGATACTTGTGCTCGTTCAAAGCAATAAAATACGGAATAGATAATTGTTATGATGTGCCAGTAAATGAATAATTGTGTGCCAACAACTATCTTGAGGTTTTCTCTGTGCTTTGATTATCTCATAATTATGTACCTATTCTTAATCAAACTCTTTTGTCCAAGACGCCTGCATTCGCGTTGTCCATGACCTACGCATTTATCTGGTTCCCTATCCATTTGCATAAAATTTTAAGACCTAATATAACTTAGCATAATTTTGTTTGGCATAATTATATTTTCGCATAATATAATTACGCATAACAGCTTACGCATAATTTTTTAAGCATAATTTCTCTAACCATAATAATGATTAAGCATAATATTCAAAATGTCCGTGTGGTGACGGATTAAGAATACGGATTGTCACCACCCAATATCATCCCATGGGTGTCGTAAGAGCCGACAGAGGGAGCATATTATGCATAGAACAGCACTGTAAGAGAAGGAAAACTTGATACAAACCCTATACCAACCCGTTTGGCCAGCGTGGTATAGTAGGCCAATTCCTCCTTTCAAAGGAGAGGCAGTCCAGCAGTGGACTGGTAAAGGCTGATGATGATGATGATAATATTCAAAAGCACAAATTTATTAAGCATAAAGTTCTAAAGCATAACTTTTTTAAGCATAATGGCCGCTTAAACCACTACGCCAGCCGTGCAGTCAATATAATAATCGTAATAACCACACAAATTCAAATTCTCCGTCTTAATTTATTTCGTAGTAGTACTGTAAAGCAAGCACTGCTCTTTTCTAATAAACCATCATTACTCGCTGTCAATCGTCGCATTGACTATATAGAAAACCAACACAATAGTTCCGCCGACTCCAACTGAACGGATCACTCAACTCTTTCATCTCAGATCGTTAATTCTCAAAACAGTATTTAAAATTTGAATACCTCATTAAAATATGCGCGAACCACCACATAAAGGTCTTTTAGAATAATACAAAAGGTAATTTTCGCTTATTCATTATACGTAATTAAAAGGGGCGATAATGACTCGCCTTCGTGAAATTAATAACATGCAAAATAACAGGCAAGTCAGTGGTTGGGTGATATTCGTTTAATAGTCGTAAAGGCTCTGTTCAACTCGTTAGCGGGTGTATGGTGCTCAAAGTTGCCGAACAGTTTTTCGTGAGAATTTACTTTGAATAATGTGTGTCGCCGTCATTATCGCGGTTGGTGATTAGGGAAATAATGGATTGAGCGCAGATTATGTGCTTGTAATTGTATTGTGGTGTGTTGTAGTTGTTAAAAGAAATGGATAGAGCAAGCTCCTATTTCCAGGACTTTGATAGGCCACTGTCATTATTAATTATAATTTCTTTAGCCTTTTAAAGGAAAAATAAACCTTTCCTATAAAAATAGAATATAAAAGACAGAGGTTATGGAAATAAAAATGAGTGTGTGCTCACGAAATAAATGGAAACATTGACATATATCTTTTCACACTGGAAATCCGATTTATAGGCATTTAGCACCTACATGTTATTTCAGTAATATACCTTTGATTGAAGTGTGCCCTAATAAGAAAAGCTAATATAATGTCAAATCGGGTTGGACCCTGGGCTAACATTGGATGACTTGGCCGCAACTGATGATTAACTTGATGATGATGATGTTGAAATGTGCCTTAATCTGGCTGGAAAATGATTAAAATGCATGGCTTTGTTTAGTTTCAATTTGAGGTGAACTTAGGTATGAATGAGTATATGATATGCCGTATTCTTTAAAGATGTATATTGTTACAAAAAGAGCTTGGATTATTCTCGTTAACCATACAATTTAAATAATGTTGGGTAACATTGATTTTAAAATCCGACAGCATGACGCTCTTCACAGGGACTGAAGTAGGGCTGTAACAGCCATTATGTGTTCTAGATAGCATTTAGGGTTCCGTACCCCAAGGAAGCTTAGAGGTTAGTTGTTGTGCTTTTGAGTTTAATAGAGTATCTTTAGACTAATACCTGACTACATAAAATAATCTATGTAGCTGCTTTTCGTGCACTTTAAGTTATTGTATCATATTGAATCTTGGAAAATGTATAGGTATGAGATGACACTACAATAATTATTGTACTATAGCGCTGATATAATTATGGAGCTCGTATGTAGGAGAAGAAACAAGAATGCCTACTAGAAAACCCATCGAATTTTGATTCATTAGAATCACCTTGACCTTGAGACCGTGTGGTGAGTGTGGTGACGGATTAAGAATACGGAATGTCACCACCCCATATCATCCTATGGGTGTCGTAAGAGCCGACAGAGGGAGCATATTATGCAGAGAACAACACTTTAAGAGAAGGAAAACTTGATACAAACTCGTTACCAACCCGTTTGGCCAGCGTGGTATAGTAGGCCAATTCCTCCTTTCAAAGGAGAGGCCTAGTCCAGTAGTGGACTGTTAAAGACTGATGATGTGAGAATCACCTTGACTAGTTTTGTAAATGACTCCTCATGACGAAAAGCGGGCTTTTACATTTTTCGAAATAAATGTGGATTACTCAAAGTTTTATATCATGTAAGAATTAAACCCATGACATAAGGCGCAGTGCTAAGCCAATGAATACATATTTACATAGAAGCGCAGTTCTTAAGGATTTCGTGTGCCGAGTCTCCTTCAGTGGGGACTGTCTCCAGTTTAGTTCGTAGTTGGCGCCGTTGTCAGCGCTGACGTCGTTCTCCGTCTCTCTCGCTCTCGTAGTTAAGATAGGCTGGAGAAGAGAGAGACAGCTGCCACAGCGTGACTGCCATGCCACCAAGCGGCAAGTTGAGTCGCAGAAAGTTTGTCTTCAAAGCGCCCGTATGAAATGCGCCTCTATGTAAATATCTGAGCTCTTTGGTTAAGCGGCGAGGACGATGACGAGACACTTTAACAACTACGCCACCTGTGCAGTAAAATGTGTTAAACACCATGAAGCAAAATTCACTTAACGAATATGGACAACCCTAAAAAAGTAATTCACTAAATGTAAATCGCTGGTTTAAGCTGAGCTGTCGTAATGATAGATGAATTTAAACTATACATGCTGAGTATCTTCGAAAGACTTAATTATAATGGTTAATGGATCGATATTCAAATAAATGAAATGTATAATTGTTAAGATGTCGACCGAGGTCGTATATACCTAAGAAACTGTAAATCGTAACAGGCACCCACAGGACAGGCTGGCCTAGTGTGGGGCCGCCGGATAACAATCGACTGTAAACTTTTATTGTCAATAAATGCATTTTTATTTATTTTATTTTATTCCTGATATGATACTTTTCATACCATTGTGGTATAATTTTTTTATCATAACTATCTTCATATGCATTTTAAATTGTTAATTGTCGCCTGGTCTGTCACGGCGAACATGTCAACCAGTTGATTATAAAAATCTTTGACAGGGGACTTCTTACTGCCCTCACATAAACTACTCTCTTTAACTAACATAGCTTTTTATAGAAGAGCTTCTAGCGAATCTAGTTTAAAGAAATCGAGTGATAGTGACAAAATGGGTTGGCTTGTCTTGGATGGCTTGTATGGATTAGTGAATATGGTAGCAGTACTACCCTGCTACCATAGTCACTGATCCATACATCCTTTAGTATCCAGCTTGGCTCTATTACTCCTAAAACTAAAAAACCTGCCATCGCTCAGAAGTAGCGCCTTCTCAATGTTACTACTAATGTAAATAGATATCACAATAACGTAATTAATCCGAACGAATACTTCACTTAATGAAATTATCATCGACATCTAATAATGAAGTCATTTAACAACTCATTATGTAAATCTGAATGATTGTTACCCTTTGTATCAGTGACGGGGAAAGAATAAATTATGTGAATTGAACCGTCGCTTCAATAAAACAGGTGTTTATTTATGAACAAGGGAATTATGAGGCATTAAGAGTATCTCAAGCATTTCTCTGATCAATTTGTCTAAAATATTTACATCTTAAAAGGGAATTGATTTTTGGAAAGTACTGGTTAACTTTTAATATAGGTACCTACTACGATACTTTAGGTAATTAGCATTCTTATTGACGAGTATGTTATTGAAAGTTAGATCATTAAATTAATTTTATTAAGTTATTGATTTAATCTAATTTGGTGAAAGATGTTTCAATTCCATTGAAAATCAATAGACAGTTGCAGGTGGGTCTGCTAAAATACAACCTTAAGTTATTGTATTGCAGGCAGAACATACAGCAGCCTTGATGATGACCAGTTACAGTATACACAGCACTGAGATATCAACGATACATACTTGCTGTTCTTTGCGGTTTCCGTCTCAGAATGTTTGTCTTGACAACACTTACCTGATGCAATTAGGTCTATTAGAAAAAAATTTTTGATGCTAATATTTTTTTTCTTTATTATAATAGGCGGCAAATGAGCAGACGGATTGCCTGATGGTAAGCAATTACCGCCGCCCATGGACACAAGCAACACCACAGGAGTCACAAGTGCGTTGCCGCCCCTTAGGGTTGGGAAAAGGGATAGGATAAGGAGTGGAATGAGGGAGAAGGAATAGGGCATAGGGCCTCCGGCACTCTCACTCACCAAACGAAACGCAACAGTTTAGGTACTACCTTTATGTATAGTAAGGTAATAACTTTACGTCGATTTTCTGTGAGAGGGTAGTACTTCCTCGGTCGAGCCGGCCCATTCATGCTGAAATCAGCAAGGCTCTACTACCGTAAGATGCTAAGCTCATGTTCAGAGATCAAGCGGTTTTGATGAGTTCACATTTGGTCAGCTAGTGAATGAATACGTTACATTTCGCTTTTATATGTCTCTGTCTGTCCTTGCTTCTTTCTTAAAAAGACAACACCCGCACTAGAAATAAATCCTGTATCGTCATATATTTCCAGAATTGTGAAACTTTTTTATTAAAACGTTAAAAAAGATTTAAAGGCGAACGAAAGCGCGCAGTAAGCTTCTTAAATTGACAGTCGTTTTAAAATGTAACCAATGCTTCGTAGGGCTAATAACCTGTGTGTACCTAACCTTTGCGCTCAATGACAAATACCTTTAAATAATACGATATGATAGTAGTATGATAACAATAGTAAAATATACCACAGATTGATCATGTTTAAGTATAGGCAGCTAAGTTTAAACCATATATTGTCAATTATACTTATATTTATATGTTATGCAATATTATATTATGTAGCCTAATATTATAATTATAATATGAAGACGATGAATAATAATTCAAGTTCACTCTTAGATAATTCGATCAGTACCTTCGAGCCCTCTTCGTTCGTGAATAATAAGATACAAATTACACACAATCAGTCATAGTTGTTTGTGGAAAATTGCAATTGAAAACACGTATAGAAATATACATAATATGTATGCATATGTCTGTCTCTCACTTTCTATATTATGATCAGGAGAAGGTGTCTCATAGTACCTACATATGTAGATAGTACATTGGTTTTGTCATTGACAGCCCTTTCGTAAAATATATAATACTAGCTGTTACCTGCGGCTTGCCCCGCTCTAAACAAATTTTCATCTCAAGTTTCTCTCCTTTCATCATCAGCCTTTAACAGTCCACTGCTGGACTAGGCCTCTACTTTGAAAGGTGGAATTTGCCTACTAAACGACGCTGGCCAAACGGGTTGGTATGTCTGGTTTGTATCAAGTTTTCCTTCTCCTACAGTGCTGTTCTCTGCATAATATGCTCCCTCTGTCGGCTCTTACGACACCCACGGGATGGTATGGGGTGGTAACATTCCGTATTCTTAATCCGTCACCACACGGACCCATTTATTTATTTTATTTTATTTTCAGCTTATAGCGTCCCACTGCAGGGCAAAGGCCTCCCTCTCCTTCTTCCACAGGTCTCTATTTTGTGCCAGCATAGGCCAGTCCTTCCTGTACGAGTCCAGTTTGTCCCGCCATCGTCGTCTCGGCCCTCCACGCTGTCGCCTAGCACCTTCATGGACCCAATTAGTGGCGATTTTGGCCCAAAGGTCTTCCAGCATGCGACAAACGTGGCCGGCCCAGTCCGATTTGAGTTTGCAAGCTTTGTGAGTGACATCTGCAATTTTCGTTTTGGAGCGTAGTAGAGCCATTTGGGGCAACTGTGCGCACTTTTTCCTTTCAGACCTTAATGTGTTTAAATATTAACGCTAAAGAAAGAAAAAAATAATCTTTGAATAGAACATTTATTCATCTATAAATGAAAACAGAAAATTTAACAAATTTTAAGTATATCTTTTTGTAATAAGGAATTATAGGGAAAAATTTGAAATGCGTTCACTTGCCCCTTATTGCGGGTGACCGTGCGCACCCCTGTAAGTAAACGCATTGCTTAGTATAACTCAAAAACAATTAGAAAACAATATTTATTGTCAACATTTTTCTCGAAGTTCTTACTGTTAACTGTTACTTAACTGTATTCATTGTAAGTCCGAAATATATATCATCCACTTTCTTGCAATTAATTACAGATTCTGCCTCTTGTTCAATATTGAATGTTGTCTTAAAACGACCCATTGAATCTGCCGCTTTATCCAGGTTAAGTCTTTTGCGCAGACAGGATTCACTTATAGATTGATACCAATGGCATTGGCAGCTGCAGCAGCTCTCTTACTTTTGCTATTTCGAGTATGCTGTTTAGCCTCAGCAATTTGGTGTTCTGTCACTAGTGCTAGTTCAGGTCTTTTCCTAATATATGTTCGCGGCATGATGATTTTTTATAGTGCCACATAAAAAGGAATGTATTAGCACCATGAAGATTTGCATAAAAACTTATTCAGTGAATTGATTAAGACTCGGTTCACTCGGTATCGTTCTAATATATTGCTCATGGGGGTAAGTGTACGGGTGCGCATACTTACCCGCGCACACTTTCCCCAGGAACCCAAAATATAATTAAAACTTGATACAAGTTTAAGAACCAAACATAACCTCAAAATAACTTCTCATAGCTTTACAAGAATATGCTAATTATCAAACAAAATATTATTTACCATTACTGGATCACAAACGTGGACGTGAGAGGGTTTGCCAAAATGCCAAGAATTACCAATGAAACTAGGAAATGTAATTATTTGCGAATAAAAAGTAAACGAAAAGTGACGCGGCGTAGTGTCGTGCCGCTACTAGTACGCCAATTCGGCGTCCTTGTTTCACCCGAATGAACCACCCCTCCTCCACAACTCGTTCCGGAGATATCCACAGTGCGCTCACTTATCCACTGCGTACGGTTACCCCGAATGACTGTATTTTTTACGCGGTCTGTTAAACGGATTCCTAGGATACTACGCTCCATTGCTCGCTGGCAGACCTTGAGTGCGGACCTCTGTTGAGCAGTCAAAGACCATGTTTGTGCACCATAGTTAGGCTGGTTAGGGGCGAAATATTAAAAAATCCTTTCTTAGTGAGTGCCTACGTCATAAAAGGGACACACTATCCACCGTCGTTTCTAGCTTCAGTCGTTTAGTCTTTCTGTGGAATTATAGAAGTCACGACAATAACTTTATATGTATGATGAAAAGAGAACCTTATAAGTATGTTTTACTTGACTTCATAAATAGTGTTGTGACTTTAGCGATCGCCTCGTCGCTTCACATTACGACAAGGGTTTGGGGTCGATCTTTGGGTCAAAACTATGTGAAATAATTTACTTTGCTAAAATCTTTGGGCTAAAACTACCAATTTGGGGCCCCGCGGCAGACCAAAGATTAGGTGGCAAAACCATCTTACACTATTTAATAAAGAGTGGGTAACAGCAGCTCTCGATAGAAAAAGATGGCAAGAGGGTAGGTTTTTTTTTTTGGTGTCGGGTTGGAAAATCCTCATGGAGTCCCTTCACCCTGGGAGGAAAGGACGAAGGGGACTGTCAGACTCTTACTGACTAAAAACCAACCCGTGCTCCTCATGTACCCATGTGTCGGAGGGTAGGGTTTCACCGAAGCATTCCTCACTACCCCCCGACGGGTATTGGCCCGCCAGATGGTCAGGTAGGCCCCGAACTAAAACCCCTAGGCGGTGGATGAAGGTGTTGGGCTCCGCCGCCAAAACACCCAGCGGCCGCAGAGGATAGGGAGGACGGCAACGCAACACCGCATCTCCTCTTCCTCTGCGGCCCCACCGCGACGCAACGATGGTGCGCCCCCATTAATTGGTCGCGGGAGATAGGGCGCGCGGCAACGCAACACCGACACGCCTCTCCTCCGACATAAATGTACACGTGGGATTGGGGGGTCTCGGGTTCGATTCCCCGGTCTGTGCCCGGTAATGTGCCCGGTACGGTAATAGGCTCGCCCCCTGTTATGTGGGACCTAAAAATTCATGGCGAAATGTGGTTGCAATATTACACCTCTGCCGTGCCGTCATACAGGCGTTAGTCTATAAAAAAAAATATGATCAATAGACCTTTGCGGCGAGTTGTGTTTAAATAATTGCAAGTAATACATAACATAACAGATTAATTGCAAGTAGGTATCTGGCTAATATTCATCTACCGCTCCTCTAAGCAGTGGCGCCATACCCTTCAAAGTGTTGGTATACTCCTCTTTGCAGTTGTGCAGAAATTTAAACTTATTTAAAGATTGATAGAGTTAACTCTGTCATTTACTAGTTTTAAAAAAATCTTGCGGCTTAGTGTCAAAATGAAAATGTTCAGGTAATTCATAGTTTATTTTCAAAAGAGGGTTTTATTGGAGTGTATAAATCTTATTAAGGTTTATTTTAATTTTATAATACATGTAAGAGATGAATATGATTCGTTTACTAAGCGTATGCGAATGAATGGCAGGTGTAATTTGAAGCTTGTATATCATTGAAGGATTAGGGAGCAATACGGTATGATTATAATCATGAATAATTGATTATATGATTATAATAGCACACATAACTTAACATAACTTCACGCCTTTTATCATCGAAGGGGTGGGCAAAGGTGTATTACACACTCACTTTTCGCCAGTTATGTTTCGGTCCTAATGTAAAAGGGGGCGAGGCTACTGCCATCTACCGGGCACATTATTAAGCGAGCGATAATTAACCTTTTTTTTTAATACACACATACCTTCGAAAAGTCAGAGGTGTGTGGCCCCCGGGCATGATTATAATAATTCTAACATATTTTTAGGATTTGCATAAGCAAGGCTAAGCCACGTTGGTTTAGGCACGAGATTGTCTAGCAATGTCATACTATAGGGTATAGCGCGGTTATTGATCAGCATACTAGTGTATTGATACGAACACCAAAAAAAATACCTACATCATATCTGTGCGTTTTGTGTACTGTACCTTTTGTATCAAGTCTATTTCAGGTAAACTCTTAGGACATCATTCGATCACCGCAGGCTCGTGGCAAAATATGCTAGCCGCAAATCACCATGTCCTATCAGTATCGAGACGTCGACGGAAAAGCAGTAGTTTTACGTTTTTTATATTAGATCTATCCATGGATTTGACTACAAGAGATACATATTTTGTATGGAGCTTATGTCAAATATGTATTTCTAGTAACTATGTGTGCCATTTTTAGGGCGTTTGGGAGAGTCACATACACTCACTGTCAAGCTCCATCTGCTAGCCTCATTATTCGTGATTTCAAAGTGAATACAAAACGTACATCATTCCATACTAACGCAAATATAGCAACAGCAGGCACAGTCAAGAATGCTCCTAGCAGGAATACGGCACCGTGGAGAAACTTGAGAGTTGTATCATACACCTCGGAGTATAATGGTCCATATATCAGAGGTGTCATGGCTTCTGTTAATCCGAACAGTGAGTTTACTTTGCCTGTAATAGACATAAATATATTTTAAAATATACAGTATAGACTATAAGTGTAATTTGAGTACTGTCTGCAAAGTTCATCAGATACATTTTTATATGTAACAAATTGATATTCGTAATGCTACTACTACACCTGCGTAAGCGTTAACGGCAATGGCCAATAACGCGTTAGTAAAAGCGTTACAAAAAATTCGCATTGGAAATTATTGTTTTAATGCGTTAAAACGTTGGCCACATCTACGTAGCCCCTAAATTAACGCGCTAATTGACGCCTTAAGACGCAGGTGTAGCAGGAGCATAAAAGAAGCAGTTACTTCCTAGGCATGCCATAAGTTAAAAAGTAAAGTTACCAAATTCAGCTCCATCTACTAGTTTAGTTGCGATAGACCTCATCGCGATAAATGAGGGTTCGTTCAGGATCTGTGAAAGAGCCAGGGGTGCTGTGAAAGAAGATAAAAAACTGGCATTTGTATTGTCGTGGTTAAAAAGGACCAATTTTAAATTAAAAATCTTTGTACATCCTCTCGTTTTGAAGTAGGTAATATTCGTCTCCCCCCCGTGGGATCTCCACCTTGTCGTAAAAGACATAAAAGACATAAAAGACATAAAAGACATATTTATTTCTGCATTTTGGTTGTTTACAACACTTATACATGTCAAAACCCTATTCTAGATGATGCCGGCTTTTCCTAGCTAAATGACTTCTTGAGAAGAAAGGCCGAAACAAACTCAGAGTCATTTTTTTTTGTCACTTCATTTTGTTTAGTATTTTCTTCATCTTTTAAAGTCCAGACAAAAAAAAGGGTTTAGTATGCAAGTACAATGCAGGAAATCATCTGACGCTTTTGACTGACTCGGCCCACTGATGGCCCGCGTTCAACAGCAATCGTACGGCTCAACCTTGATTGAGGGAGCCAGCACGATCTGTATCACTATGCCTCCACGCCATCAGAAGGTGTATGCATAAGCATGTCAGCCTAAGCCATCAGACAGGTTGCCACAACTATTTGTTTATATGTTTAATAATGCCCACATCATACTCACAACTTTACAAGCTAATACATAGTAAAATACATGTTGCAAACAATATGTAAAAATAATAAAATTTTAACAATAAAATGTCATATTATATTTAAAATGTCAAAAAATATTATTAAATGTCAATTCAGGAATAATAATATATTACTTAAGTAATTTTAAAAATAGTAAAAATTTAAACAATAAAATGTCATATATTTAAAATGTCAGAAAATATTATTGAATGTCAGTTTAAAAATAATAATATATTACTTAAGTAATTTTAAATGTCAAAAGAAAATAAATAAAATAACAATGTCAAATCAAACAATGTCAAAACAAAATAAATAAAATTACAAATGTCAAATTAAAAATGTCAAAATGTAAAAATATAAGTATTACAAATGTAAATAAAAATATCTTGTCACTAATTTCAAAATGTCAAAATTCATAATTTTTAAACTCAATTCCAGGCATTTTTGTCTGCTAAATAATCTTTAACTGTGTAATAAGCTTTTGAACACAAGCTCTGTTTAATAAATACTTTGAATTTATTAATACTTAGTTCCTGAATATTGCCTGGAATTTTGTTGTAAAAACGTATGCTTTGACACTTGTAGGAGTTACTTATTTTTTGTAGTCTAGTTGAAGGTAGAACAAGTTTGTTTTTATTTCGTGTGTTTAATTTATGAATGTCGCTGAATTTGGAAAACATATTTATATTTTTCCTGACATATAACAAGTTCTCATAAATGTATTGAGATGCGACAGTCATTATCTTAATTTCTTTAAATTTTTCCCTCAGTGAATGCCTTGAACCAAGACTGTAGATTGCACGAATAGCCCGCTTCTGCAGTACAAACACAGTTTGAATGTCAGCTGCGTTGCCCCATAATAAAATGCCATATGACATTATGCTGTGGAAATAACTAAAATATACTAATCTGGCCGTATCTATATCAGTTAACTGACGAATTTTATAAACCGCGTACGCTGCAGAGCTAAGTCTATTCGACAACTGACCTATATGTGGGCCCCACTGTAGCTTAGAGTCTAAGGTTATGCCTAAGAATACGGTGTTATCTATAAGATCCAACTCTTCTCCATTCAAACATATGTTAGGTTTAACTTGTTTTACATTCGGTCTTGAAAATCGTATACATTTTGTTTTTTTTTTATTTAACAGTAAATTGTTAGCAGTAAACCATTGAACTACTTTAGAGAGAGCGTTATTTACATCGTCATTATTTGATTGTTGTCGTCTAAGTTTAAAAATAAGTGATGTATCATCAGCAAATAACACTATCTCTTCATTATTTTGCATAATGTATGGCAAATCATTAATATATACAAGGAAAAGGAATGGACCAAGAATTGAACCTTGCGGCACTCCCATTGTGACCACTGAACCCATAGAAACTTTTCCATTTACCTCAACTCTCTGTATCCTATTACTCAGATATGATGTTAGGAGATCCAAAGCAGTGTTCTTAACTCCATAGTAATGTAATTTCCTGATCAATGTTTCATGAAAAACGCAATCAAAAGCCTTTGATAAGTCACAAAAGACTCCCAGAGCATCATGCGACTCCTCCCAGGCATCAAAAATACTATCTAAAAGCTCAACTCCAGCATCGGTAGTTGAGCGACCCCTAGTAAAACCAAATTGTTTTTCATGTAACAGCTTATTGTTATTAAAATGAATTTGAAGCTGACCTAGAATTAATTTTTCAAAAATTTTACTAAACGTGGGTAGCACAGATATTGGCCTATAATTTGTGGGGTCAGATGTGCTACCTGATTTAAAT
This sequence comes from Euclidia mi, assembly GCA_944739405.2. NCBI lineage: Eukaryota > Metazoa > Arthropoda > Insecta > Lepidoptera > Erebidae > Euclidia > Euclidia mi. The sequence goes on along the minus strand of OX123188.2, from coordinate 6,702,001 downwards.
AACGGAATTACTTTACTACTTTTCATTTGATCAGGAAACACACCACAGTCAATGCATCTATTGAAAATCATTGCCAGTTCAGGTGCTACTGTGTTGATTATGGATTTCGTAATCACAACAGAATTGCCCCAAAGATCACTAGTCTTCTTCAAATTAAGACTATTAAAAGTTTTTACAATATCTCTGTCAGTGACATAACTAAAACTAAATTCAATGTTACACCTATTGACATTTTGTTTCAATAGAGATTCGGCGTCAATAGGGGACGAGTTGAGGGATTTAGTGGTTGAGACTGGAATGTCTGCGAAGAAATTTTCAAATGCTGTGGCAACCTCAAAATCTGACTTTAATATCTTTTTATTTAATTGAAGAGTGTAATCGTTACTTTTAATCTTGACCCTTCCAGTCTCATTGTTTATAATATCCCACGTTGCTTTTATTTTATTGTCACTGTTTTTAATTTTTGATTTTAAATAAAGTGTCTTAGCTTCACGACAAATCTTTTTAAATAACTTGGAATAATTTCTTACATATTGACAAAATTGTTCATCATTTTTATTAATTACTTTCTGTTCATATAATTCATAAAGCTTATTTCTACTTTTATAAATTCCAGTGGTTGCCCATTCACTGAAGGATGTAGTACCAGCAACTGAGATCCTCTTAGGGACAAAGATAGAATTGAATATAGTACAGTACATGTCAAAGAAAGAATTGTACAACTTATTAGGATCGTTATTATAGCATAAGTATGGTAATGTACTTGTGAGTTTATCCTTAAGTCCCTCCAGACGACGCAAAGTTTTTGGCACCACACTCAGTTCCTTTCTACCTACTTTTTTAGACTGCATAGCAAATGTTATAGATTGTCCACAATGATCTGATGTTAATTTGTTAATTATTTGCTTTCTAACTGGTACAATATCTGTAAATATGTTGTCTATACAAGTAGATGTCGTGGAAGTTATCCTGGTGGGTTCCAAAAATAAGCATGCAAGATTATATGACTTGAACAAATTCTTAATTTTGTGGCAATTCAGGGAATCTTCTAGTAAATTAATATTAAAATCGCCACCTACTATTATAGATTTATTTTGTTGGCATAGCTTCCGTAACACATCATCCATGACACTTTCAAAGTTATCATAGCAGGATGATGGTGGCCTATACACACTCAAAACAACAAGTTGGTCCAACTCCACACAGGCTATTTCAACTGTCCGTTCAACAGAGAAACTAACAATGTCACTACGATTCTTAAATTTAAGCAGCTTGTTAACTAAAATCAATGATCCACCATGTATTGCATTTTGTCTACTGAACGAACTACCAACTAGATGGTTATTAAAATTGCACATGAACTGGTGATCTTTAAGCCAATGTTCTGTTATACACAAAATATCGACGCATTCACCGTTCATGAACAACTCCACTTCTAAATCTTTATTTGACATACCTTGTATATTTTGATGTACCAGTTTTAATACTTGTGAATTTCTAAATGAAATATTAGTTGGATTGGGCTTATTCGTACATACCAGCCCATTATTAACGAAAGTGTCATTGCAAGAGGTATTCTCTATTGTCGAATTATTTAATTTAAATTAATAGGAATGTCAGACTGTGTAGCCAAAATACTGGCTGAATCATTATAAATGTCATTTTGTTGCTGTATAGGGGCAACACGTTTATTAGCCAAATTCTTGGCTGAAATGTCAATACAAAATGCTAGCGACTCAGCTAGTTGTATTTTATAATAAGAATTCAGATAACAAGTATCTTGCGTCAAATGTAAAGCTTTACTAACATAATTGTTAGAGTCAAAAACATGAAATTGATCGTTATTGTATGACCAACTACACAAATTTATATTAAGACTATGTCTAATATTATTTTCTTTCTGTGGCAACCCTTTACTGAAAGGTAAAGTGAGCATAATAATTTGATTTAAATTTAATTCACATAATTTACTGTAATAATAGAATAAAAGTCTTTTATTTAAAGATCCTCTTTTACCAAGTAGGATCAATAAAGTTGTATCCTGGTCAATATTGAAGTTTATAATTTTATCTAAAATAGCAATGGAACTTAACCCAGGCAAACAGTAGTTCATCACTAACCCATCACTATATGTGTTCGCCAACAACTGACCCATACCTTTTCCAATCTCGTCACTAAATATTATCACTTTATTTTTATTTTGTAACATAGTTTTACTGTCTAGTTTGTTATTTTTTAATTTATTTAGAGTGTGTTTAATATTTGCATTTGTATTGTTTAAAGAACTATTTGGCAAAACCGGGTCACATGTTGACAATGAGCAAGCTGGCGAGTGTTGGTTGTTGAACGGGATGTCATTGTTCAATGGTATTGAGCATTTGTTACTATTTGATGCCACCAACTCATTCATTGCCAATATGTACTCTTTCATTTGTAGTTCAGAGCTTTTATATTTATTTGTCATTGATACTAATTTGTCACTAAGATTATTTAATTCTACCTGCAAATTATTTATTTCTAATTTATGTTTCAAATTATTTTGGTGATATTTCTGTGTGTATATTTTTAATTTTTCAAGAGCAAGTAATCTTTCCCTATTTAACTTAACATTTTTTATGAAAAATTTTTGTCTGTGAACTAATTTTTGGGTCTTTTTTATGAATTTGTTTATTTTGACATATTTCTTAATTCTATTCCTACTACCCCTAATCAATTTTATTGAATTATTTGATTCTTTGCACACTGAGAGACTATTTGGAAATGAAGGTCGTGGTGGGGGGGCTCAGTAACCGTGGGTTTGAGGTACAACACCCACGGTGAAGTTAAGCGGGATCCCGGGAGGGGACGATCCACGTGGGCTTGCGTGAGGCCTGCGTAGGATGCGTCCCAAGGTGCGGGTGCGGGGGACAGTTCTGTCTGTTCCTCTCAGTCGGGTGCGGTCACGGGAGGAGAGGCGTATCCGTGTTGCGTTGCCGCACGCCCTATCTCCCGCGACCAAATGGGGGCGCACCATCGTTGCGTCGCGGTGGGGCCGCAGAGGAAGAAGAGATGCGGTGTTGCGTTGCCATCCTCCCTATCCTCTGCGGCCGCTGGGTGTTTTGGTGGCGGAGCCCAACACCTTCATCCGCCGCCAAGTGGGTTTCGTTCGGCGCCCGCCTGACCATCTGGCGGGCCAATACCCGTCGGGGGGTAGCGAGGAATGCCTAGGTGAAACCCTACCCTCCGACACATGGGTGTACATGAGGAGCACTGGTTTTTAGTCAGTAAGAGTGAATGCATAAAATTGATAGGACATGCGATAGCTTTGACAAAAAATGAGGTAGCCCGTTTGACAATTAACGGAATCGAATGTCAAATGAGATATCGAAAAATTCTGAATCGCCCCCCTGATGAGACAACTTGACGAGCATTTGACCGCCTATCAGCTGGTATTCTGTAAAGACATTACCTACCTGATGTTGTACGTTAAATACCTCACACTTCATGTGAATATACAAGAAAAGAAAGTCATTTAGATAAATAATTTTATTATTTATTCAGCAAATACACCTTTAACAACTTGAACCAGTTTTTGGGCTTTGCCATAAATATGAAATGCCGAAATAACCAGGACGAGTAATTTTATTACTGTTTTTACTAAAAATAAATTGTGTTTATGACTTTAACAATAAAATTTATGTAAAGTTTTCTTAGTTTATACATGACGCTGGTTTTCCCATATACAATGTTAATGCTGCTTAACTTTGTTATAAAAGCAATTATACTGGTCTAGTTTATAAAATTATTAGTAAAGAAAAAGCGGCGATAGCGAAGTGGTGTACGTAACGGACTGCTGAGACGATGGTCTCGGGTTCGAACCCCAGGTACCCCGGGCACACACCTCTGACTTTTCAAAATGTGTGCATTATACATTTATTATCGCTCGCTTAATGATGTGCCCGGTAGATGGCAATAGGCTCGCTCCCTATTACATTGGGACCGAAACATAACTGGCGAAGTGTAGGTGCATAATAATCACCTCTACCTACCCCTTCGGGGAAAAAGGCGTGAAGTTATGTTATGTTATATAATAAAGAAAACATTGTAAAGTAATTTAATGTTGTTTAATAGTAGACTAGAGTTTGCACGCGGCTTCACCCGCGCGAATTAGGAATACACCTAAGCCATCCTCAGCAATCACACTACTATTAGTGAAAAGCAAATTCAAATTATTTCCGTAGTTTTTAAGTTAGTCACATTCATACAGGCAGACAGGATGCCAAACGAAAAAAAATTAACAACTTCGCACAGGTTATAAATATGCGCAAATTTCCGATGGGTATAAATAAAAAATATTGTAGTTTAAAAGTGACAATAGCTGAAACCTTTATACAAATCGATTAAATCTGTAAAAAGTTAATTGATTACAGATAATAAAAAAAATATTTAAAACTTTTTCATTAATAAGAACGATGTCAACTTGTTGACATTCTTAAATCCAATTCTGACGTGATTACCTATTGGTGGCGATATTATTGGTTTATCTTATCTAAATCGAATATGACTTTTTTGATCTAATCTACAACTAGATGAGACACGTATTTTAACTTTGATTGGTGTAACAGAAAATTATAGCAATGTTAAACGATCATTTGGGTTAAAGAATATTGCAACTCATGTTTTGTTAATAGAGTGGACACTGCGCCTTGGAAATCGTAGTGTAGGACGCTCTCTGGCTGGGTCGAGTGACGATATACGCAATGTGGCTGGCAGTTTTTGGAGACGAAGAGCCGAAATTTGGGCTCAATGTTGTGCCACTGAAGATAAAGTCATGTTTTCAATAGTCTCGATAGCTTTACTTTAACGTGATATCTACTTATGATATCCATGTAAACAAAACTCAATTATCTTAGACACAGATTGATATGAATTACTTTAAGTTAGCACGCATTGAGCTCAGATCTTTAATAAGATTTTGTCGGAAATGGTATGGCAGTACCGCGATATAAAATAAGTCAATAAATCATAAGTTCTATTTAAATTAAGACGTATTACTATGTTGTCTGTATGTGTTTATCATCATCATCAGCCTTTAATAGTCCACTGCTGGACTAGGCCTTTCCTTTGAAAGGAGGAATTGGCCTACTATACCACGCTGGCCAAACGGGTTGGTATAGGGTTTTTATCAAGTTTTCCTTCTCTTACGGCGCTGTTCTCTGCATAATATAATATGTCGGCTCTTACGACACCCATGGGATGATATGCGGTGGTGACATTCGTATTCTTAATCCGTCACCACACGAACGTGTTTATACGAATAGAAAAAGTAAATTATAAATAATAGAATACAATAGCGATATAAGAACACACCCTGTGTTCTTATATCGCTATTCTGCACAGTAGAGTTTCGTATTATGGTACGTTTTGATGTGGTGGGTCAGCCACAACAACTTTGAGATGAGAGATGGGATTTTTTACATAATTATTTATGAGTATTGTGACTGCCAGTATCAATAATGTGACCCAATTTTCTATTTTGAACTAAGAAGGGCTTGTCTATTAAAGGAGCTTAAGTATAGCTCTCAAATAAGTGCTAGAAATTCTTACCCTTTCAGAAATATATCGGCGTAACCCCATTCGCTTTGGAGATCTACAAGTGAATGTCCAACATATATTTTTTGATATAAAAAACCAACGCACTTCGTTTATTTTAAAAATGATAACAATAAGTCCTCTTTTACAAGAAGCCACATCAAAATAATTAACATCATAAAACGGATTTACAATTATCCATTAAAATTGCGGGCCCTGAATCGTTTACAAAGCCATAACTAAGAATTAATTCATTAAACATAAACCTGAAGTGACATAAACTTGTAAGTACTGTTCAAGTTTTGACTAAGGCTCTAGTGTTTATGACTTGAAGCTTAGTACAATAATGTATGTGAATATGTTTCTATACGGCGCCGTTATAAGCGAATTTCGTACTACATTGGGTTTTAGTCGAGAATATTCTAAGATCGGCTTTGTGCCAAAATATTCTTCTGAATTTCTATACTCATTGAGTTAGTTACGTGTATATTTTGTTCGAGATCTTAAGAAATAACTAAACGTAAACATAACTAATATTATAATAATATTTTTATTTATAAACTGGTCCATTGGTGTACTTTTTTGTAAATTAAGGTTTGTTACTATAAATAGCGTAAGAAATTAGTAGACTACGCTGACAATTTTTTTTATATCTATGACACTAGGTAAGGGTTTGAGCAGCGATAGGCTAGTGGAGATACAAACAGACTGCCATGCAATTGGTGCCGAGTTCAAACACACACGACGGTATTTAACAAGTTAAACAGAAGCGGAAAAACGTCGTCTAACAAAACAATAATTTTAAGTAGAAATTACTATCAAACCAAATTAAAACGACTAAATAATCGAATATAAAATAACAGCCTTCCGTGTGGTGACGGATTAAGAATACGGAATGTCACCACCCCATATCATCCCATGGGTGTCGTAAGAGCCGACAGAGGGAGTAAATTATGCAGAGAACAGCACTGTAAGAGAAGGAAAACTTGATACAAACCCTATACCAACCCGTTTGGCCAGCGTGGTATAGTAGGCCAATTCTTCCTTTCAAAGGAGAGGCCTAGTCCAGCAGTGCACTGTTAAAGGCTGATGATGATGATGAAAATAACTAGTGATACCGAATAACAGAATCCTTCAAAGGCAAATCTGCTTGAGTTGCCTCATAACTTGTTGCCTAATATTCTATATTTATGTCCCTTCCTTCAGTTTTACTTGGAAGGCTGACATCGTTGTATAAATGTATATTTTCTTGGTGGTCGTCGAATTAGCAGGCAGGACGTTATGCCGGAGGGTGCATGTTAAACAGACGGTTTTACATAACGAATATAGATTTGTGTGCGTTGTCATTGACCAAGTGTTTGTGAAGAGATGTTGTGGATAGATACTTAACACATGTTACTAGATATTTGATCGAAAAAAGTGATCATTATTAGTTCTTGAGATTATTGTTCTGGTTTCAAAGGATACCGTTTTAAAGGTCGAGTCTTACACATATTATGTTATTAATTATTTGGATGAATAGATCTAAAAAATGGTTCAGCCAGTAACCAAAGATAACCGTTTTAAAACTTGCCCAGTTAAATGAATTTTCGAACTTGCAGGCTAAATATCCTTATAGTAGTAGACACATATTTTTGATTTATGACATAATTCAAATAATTTTGACATTAAACATTAATTAATAATTGTATTGCATGCCTTGCGGCGCATGATGGAGGAACCAACCTATATTATACCACAATAATGTACCCATTTTCGCAATAAATTGATTTGAATTTGAACTCTTGGATTGCAACTGAGACAACACTTGGATGATTCTTCTGTTTTTCTTTTAATTGTGTGGATTTTATAACTCCCGAACGCCTCCGTCATGGTGATTGTTGTCCACAGAAACGTGCCCTCTGAAGCACGCTAGAGCTATTCTATAAATGCCACACAAACGGTCACCCATCTAACTTGTGACCTTTGTGTAAGTTACTTAACTTTATCGATCTATTAGGTACGAACGGTTAGGTCAACGCTAGTCACGCTATGAGCGCTTTAGTTGGACGATGATGATGATGAAATAGCTTAAGCGATGACCTCAGTTTCTTCTTTGTAACCAAAGATATAATAGTTCTAACTCTGGCTATTTTTTTATTTTCTTTATAGACTCACGCCTGTCTCCCGAAGGGGTAGGCAGAGGTTTTGCCCACATTTTGCCACGAATTTTTAGATCCCTCGTAATAGGAGGCGAGCCTATTGCCGTTACCGGGCACATTACCAGACTACGTGCTGGCACTGAAAATACCGAAAATCCCAGTAACACTTTTGTCCGACCCGGGAATCGAACCCGGGACCTCCGATCAGCAGTCGCATACGCTATCAACTAGATCACGGAGGCAGACTTTGGATAAAACTTTGTAAATTGCATGTTCTGATATTAGGAATGTAATCATTGTTTATTTTGTTAGAACATAATTATGATTTTGGTAAATATTATAATAATAATATTCTACATTCACACAACACCATCTAGTCCCAAACTAAGCAGAGCTTGTACTATGGGTACTAGATAGGTAATGGATAAACATACTTAAATACTATTTTTTTTGTAAATACATACATATTATACATTGAAACACCCAGACCAAGACAAACATCCATGTTCATGCACACAAAATGTTTGACTTGTGCGGGAATCGAACCCGCGACTTAGCTTAGCAGTCGCTTACACTCCCGCTGCGCCAACCAGTCGTCGATTGTCTTTAGCGATCTTTAATGTTATATTGGTGGATAGGTGTAATTATACTGAACGTTGATGTAAAGAAAAGATTACTGTTTTTAGATAACCGTTTATTCGTGAAGAAAAACTGAGAATCAAATTACATCTAAATTCTGATACAATTTTACTTATGAGGAAAAAGCAAAAAGGATTTAGAGGGAAAGTGGATGTAAAAATATATTTCCAATTATTAGCAAGCCTGTTTGCCTTGTTAGAAGGAAAAGCCTCAGTTACATAGGAAATAATATTGAATATTTCGTGTGTAACACACACATCTATATTAAATCCTATCAGATATTACAAAAGTGATAGTGTCTGCGACATTTCTATTCCTGTATTTCATGGTGCTGAAACTTGATGAAAATTCGAAAAAATATTTAAGGAAAAATTAAGTCTTAGATTGTAGTTTTATCATATTTAACCCTTTAGTTTAATCATATAACCTTGTGACTAAAATGATCGCTATACGAATTCCAGGCAAAATTATCTGAAAAATAAACCACGACAAACCGAATAAAATAATCCTGATAATTGTCACAAGACTTATAAATAGTGACTCATGAATTTGTAAAAATGGTAGTTTGAACTCTAGGTTTTGTTTTTAGGCAAAACTGTGGTCTAATATTAGTATGTCGCTATAAATAAGTCGGACTTTTTTAATGTCCTCATCCTTCACTCCTACTCCTGAACGTTTTAAAAGGCACCGGGGAATCGTAAGAATTTCTTTTTGTTATGCAGAATTATTTAAATTAGATGGTAGAAAAAATGGAGGTATCTTACCGAAAATATTAAATCTTAAAAGTTATTTTTTAAGAACTCCATTTCTCTTACGGTTGTGATGAGTTTATTGGATGAATTGATTATTATACCTACTTTTCTTGTTCATTAAAGGACCCGTTTTTCGGCGTTGTGGTATGAAATATTTCAGAGAGTGAGCATTCTAAGAGAACACACAGTTTTGACGTGATAAATAATGTTAAAATAGCGATGTTATAATGTAGCGATTAATGTAATGCTCCTGCTACACCTGCATCTTAACGCGTTAAAATACTAAATTCCGACGCGAATTTGTAAATACGTTAACTAACGCGTAGTTGACCATTGCCATTAACGTTAACGCTAACGCAGGTGTAGCAGTAGCATAAGAGAAAATGATAACAATGTTAAACGATTGCACGATTGCATTAAAGAATATTGAAATTCATGTTTTGTTAATAGAGTGGAGACTGCGCCTTGGAAATCGTAGTGTAGTGACGATATACGCAATGTGGCTGGCAGTTTCAGGAGACGAAGAGCCGAAATTTGGGCTCAATGGCGAGCCAGTAAAAATAAAGTCATAATTTCAATAGTCTCGATGGCTCTACTTTAGCGTGATATCTACTTATAATATCCATGTAAACAAAAATAATTTGTCCTAGACACAGATTCATAATTATGTATGAGTTGCTTTAAGTTAGCACGCATTGAGCTCAGATCTTTTAATTAGATTTTGTCTGAAATGGTATGGCAGGATCGCGATATAAAATAAGTCAATAAATCATAAGTTATATTTAAATTAGGACGTATTACTATGTTGTCTGTATGTCTTTATAATCATCATCAGCCTTTAACATCAGTCCACTGCTGGACTAGGCCTTTCCCTTGAAAGGAGGAATTGGCCTACTATACCACGCTGGCTAAACGGGTTGGTATAGGGTTTGTTTCAAGTTTTCCTTCTCTTACGGTGCTGTTCTCTGCGTAATATACTCCCTCGTCGGCTCTTACGACACCCATGGGATGATATGCGGTGGTGACATTCGTATTCTTAATCCGTCACCACACGGACGTGTTTATACGAATAGAAAAAGTAAATTATAAAAAAGGATGTGTTTTTATATCGCTATTCTGCACAGTAGAGTTTCGTCTTATGGTGCGTTTTGATGTGGTGGGTCAGCCACAACAACTTTGAGATGAGAGATGGGATTTTTTACATTATTATTTATGAGTGTTGTGACTGCCACTATCAATAATGTGACCTAATTTTCATTCTATTTTGAACTAAGAAGGGTTTGTCTATTAAAGGAGCTTAAGTATAGCTCTCAAATAAGTGCTAGAACTTCTTACCCTTTCAGAAATATATCGGCGTAACCCCATTCGTTTTGGAGATCTACAAGTGAATGTCCAACATATCTATTTTGATATAAACAACTGACGCACTTCGTTTATTTAAAAAACGATAGCAATAAGTCCTCTTTTACAAGAAGCCACATCAAAATTATTACCATCATAAAACGAATTTACTGATATAATATTTACAATTAAATTAACCATTAAAATTGCGGGCCATGAATCGTTTACAAAGCCATAACTAAGAATTAATTCATTAAACATAAACCTGAAGTGCAGTAACTTGTAAGTACTGTTCAAGTTTTGACTAAGGCTCTTGTGTTTATGACTAGAAGCTTAGTAAAATAATGTATGTGAATATGCTTCTATACGGCGCCGTTATAAGCGAATTTCATACTACATTGGGTTTTAATCGAGAATATTCTAAGATCGGCTTTGTGCCAAAATATTCCTCTGGATTTCTATACTCCTTGAGTTAGTTACGTGTATATTTTGTTCGAGATCTTAACAAATAACTAAACGTAAACAGCTAATATTATAATCTTTTTTTATAAATAAAAATTCAGTCCATTGGTGTACTTTTTTTGTAAAATAAGGTTTGTCACTATAAACAGCGTAAGAAATTAGTAGACTACGCTGAAAAATGGATTGGTAGACATCACATTTTTAAGAACATTGTAGGGAGCTCTGCGATATAAAAAGTGTGTAGGAATGAACTGTGAACTGCCTGATTGCAAGTCTTGGACGTAAGTTATTCACCTAAACCACCTCTTCTAATTCTTTTTCTCTTCTCCTATAGGAATGAAAGAGTGGACGGCAGACGCGTTTTCGTGTGGGGTCATCCCTCACCGCATGAAACGCAATAGTAGGGATACTGCTGCTATATGTACGTCGATCTTTTGTGAAAGTGTGAGACTAACTCGGTCAAACTGATCCATTCATGTTGCAACCACTTTTAACCTTTTCTTTGTGATGATGAAGTTCATAGGTACATCTAATTAATTTAGTAGTGCAGTCGGTTGCACTGCTCTAAGTCATGAATATCGCTATAACTCTGGGTTGCAGAAGTCAGACGGTAGTTGGTCTGTGGAAAAGCTAATATTTTACCATATCTAGTTAGACTAGAAAGCGGACCATGGGCTCCAAATCTTGGGTGATGACGATGACTATGAAGTTATATAATTATTTTATTTATTTATTCATAGACTCACGCCTGTATCCCCGAAGGAGCAAGCAGAGGTGTAATTTTACACCCATATTTCGCCATGAATTTTTAGGTCCCACGTAATAGGGGGCGAGCCTATTGCCGTTACCGGGCACACCACCAGACTCCGTACTGCTACTAAGAATTCGCAAAAACCCAGTAACACTTTGGCCCGACCCGGGAATCGAGCCCGGGACCTCCGATCAGCAGTCGCATACGCTGTCCACTGGACCACGGAGGCAGTTACAAAATTATATGTCATTATATTTCTTATCACTTACCTAAATAAACTTTCAGGTCATTCCTAGCAGAAGTGTAAGCGAAACATGTGACAACCTTGCTGCTGATTAATATGATGCCGAGGAGAGTATCGTCCAGCTTCAAATAGGTAGTTGGTGAACAGGGTTATGGAGAAGTACGTGCCTGAAATATTCAAAACCAACTTTAAATATATAGCAGGTACATACTTAGAACCTAATAAGAAACTATGTTGATGCCTACCTACTCATCTTTTATCACTTAGGTATGTTTTAAGTCCACACGAGTATAGTTTTTTTATCTGTGACACTAGGTAAAGGTTTGAGCCGCGATAGGCTATCATCATCAGCCCTGTATATATACTGTCCCACTGCTGGGCACGGGCCTCTTCTTTCTATGAGAAGGGTAAGTTATATTTTATAGTTATAGTCCACCACGCTGGCCACCGGATTGGCAGACTTCACATATCTTTCGAAAACATTATGGAGAACTCTCAGACATGCAGGTTTTCTCACGATGTTTTCCTTCACTGTTAGTAGCACCGAGTTCAAACACACACAACGGTATTTTTCAAGTTAAATAGTAGGGGAAAAACGTCGTCTAACACAACAAAAGTTTTAAGTAGAAACTACTATAAAACCAAATGAAAACGACTAACTACGGAATTCAATATTCGATCTATAGATAGATCTGTAGATTTTAGATTCGTTTTTGACATAAGCTCCATACAAAATATGTCAAACATGAATCTCGAATCTCAAAATCCATGTAGGTATGGTTCGAATATTGAAAATGGCCATAAATCATCGAATACAAAATTATACCGAATATTAGAAACCTTCAAAGGCAAATCTGCTTGAGTTGCCTCATAACTTGTTGCCTAATGTTCTATATTTATGTATGTCCCTTCCTTCAGTTTTACTTGGAAAACTGACATCGTTGTATAAATGTATATTTTCTTGGTGGTCGTCGAATTAGCAGGCAGGACATTATGCCGGAGGGTGCATGTTAAACAGACGGTTTTACATAACGAATATAGATTTGTGGGCGTTGTCATTGACCAAGTGTTTGTGAAGAGATGTTATGGATACATAGGTACTTATACACTTATCTTACTAGATATTTGGATGAAAAGATCGAAAAAAGTGATCAGTGTTAGTTCTTGAGCTTATTGTTCTGTTTTCAAAGGACACCGTTTTAAGGATGGAGTCTTACACATATGTTATTGGTTATTTGGATGAATAGATCGAAAAAATGGTTCAGCATTGGTTTTTGAACTTATTGTTCAGGTAACCAAATATTACCGTTTTAAAACTTGCCCAGTTAAATGAATTTTCGAACTTGCAGACTTGTTTTTTATTGTTTGTTGATTTAATTTGTTCTAGGTCTATCATTAACATTAAACGGAAATGGCAAACATAACACATATTACTATATAGAAGTGAAGCGTGAAGTTTCAAGTTGATATAGCGTTTACATAGCGCGGCATTTCACACAAACTTCCGTGAAAAGCTACTGATTTTAGTTTTGGATACTCGAACTGATTTTAATGTAACTGGTAACCGCCAGACGTCAATAATTTTAGCTCCGTAATTAAAAAAGTTTTAATACAATTTTAATTGATTATTTAACATATAAGTTAGTGTATAATCATAAAATAGTGACAAGAAGTTATTGTTAAAATTGTGTTTGTAAAAAGTATAATAACTACACGGCCAAAGTTCGAGCGAACAGAACGGAGACTTGGTGTCAACGGACGGATTTGAATAGGAGATAGGAAGTATTAAAACTCATCCAACACTCCACAACACCGAATTACTCGGCTCACACCCGTGTGAGCTACGTCCAACACACATCTGGCTCATTTCTGTCTCCTTTTGCTTGACTATATGTGGAAGCAAAATCGAGGACTAAACAACAGTCCCAGACAAACACAATCTACAGATACACTTCACAATTACTACACTGTTTATTCTTGTCTGTACTTCATATATTTGTATACATTTATGTATTAGCTACTATTGGTTTAAACTTGTAACTTGTACACATACTTACATTTTATTAATAAGTTGATTAAGTTCATCAGCTGAGATATTTCAATAGAAACCTTGTAAAAGTATTAGATAATTACTCTAAAGTATTCAAATTACCTAAATTGTTCTCAATTTCTTAGTTTCTACAATCAATTAATTTAATATATTTTTTATTCATATACCCCCCTTTTCTTTTGTAACTTTTCTTATTTATTCTGTCTATACAATAATACTCAAGCCCCATCACATCTCTTCTCTTCTTTGACTTTGCTCAGCTGTTTTCTTATTTTTTAGGTAATTTGTAATCCTTGGCAATGTCTACCCATATGATGACTCGGAAGGCAACGGCCAAGGAGGCGGAAAATAAATTAAGAATAACTCTGCTCGAGTTAAAGAAGTACAAGGATGACTCATGATCAACTATTAAGGGAACGCGTTGACTGTGAAGAAGAAATTAAAATTGTGAATGACCGTATATCTGAGCTGAAGACACAACTCACGGAGCTGCATATAGAGCATATGGATGTCTTGGATCAACGGGACAGACTACGAGAAGAAGTTAGGTGTTTCAGCAGCTGCGACGAAATTTACTCCAGACAACTTAGCCGCAATGCGGAGTTAGAAGCAAGTGTCAATGAGGCTTATGGCAGAATTTCAACTCTAGAAGATACAATTGCGGCCTTTAACAGTACTGCTACTTACAACTTATTCTCTGAGCTCCTGGGTGACAAAATTAATGTGCTAAAATCTCTTAAATGTAACTGTTTCAAAAAATGTCTTAGTAAGAATAAATTTAGAAAATTGTTTAAGTTAAATAAATTAATTAAGAAACATAGATCTGGTCCTAAGTGGTCTACCAAATTGAGTCAGTATGCACAAGATAACTGTAAATTAAATAAAGAGTGTGAGTCTCTTTTATTAAAGCTTGAGGAAACAAATGAAGAATTAGTTTCTGGTAGGTTGTTATATGAAAAACACACAAGTGAGTTGCAAGCACGAATATCAAATCTACAAGCTCAACTCACTAGAACTATAATGGAACACCAGAATGAGACCCATGAATACATCTTAAAATATGAAGAAATTTCAAGAGTTGGTCGAGAAAATTTAAAACAACTTATCTCATTATCCAACTCTAATAATTACTGTTCCAGTTGTACAACTAAGTGTGCGACTACACCTGCTGAATCAATAGAATTGAATGCTCATGGATGTCAGTATAATACACAAAACAAACTGCATCCAGTAAAGACTGACAGTAAGAATGTAATAATTTTTTCAGACCAACTGGGAGTGGGTTTAGGGAGCTTAATTGATCATTACACTGAGCAACCAGTACAGAACTTTTGTTCACCTGGAGCTCAGTCTTGTACCCTAGTTGATAAGATTAAGAATGCCGACTTGAATGCACAAACTACTGTCATCATATTGTATGGTGACAGCTCATTAGTCTCCAAAAACAGTCTCATAGAATTAACAGACTTAATGATAGATGTTAGCACAAAAATAGGATGTAGCTTTATTATTTGTGCATTGCCTTATTCATATGCTCTCACAGATGACCAAAACAGGCAGATAGGCAAATTAAATCTATTATTGTACAATAGGACATGTCATAGTGACAGTATTTTATTTTTTGACACTAATATTTTTATTAGTAATTTCTTTTTAACAAAAGATACTATGTATCTTTCTTATGTACATAGGCGACAACTTGCTAAATTATTAGCATTTAATTTATATACTGACAGGGGTACTACTAGAGTACTTAGGAATTTGATAGATAATAGTTATACCAATAGTAGTATTGACACATCTATTAGTTTAAACTATTAGATGAGACAACAGATAGGCATTCATGTGTTTTAAACTTAGTTCATCAAAACATACAAGGCCTATCTGGCAAAGAATTAGAAATAGATTTATTTTTAAATAGGTAAACATAAGATTGATATCTTATGTATTACAGAACATTGGTTGCGAGGTGACCAATTAATATTTAACAATCAACATTACTCAGTTATAAGTGCATTCGTAAGAAAGAAGGCTATTCGTGGTGGCTCTCTAATATATGTATGTAATAGTTTGAAATGTAAAGAACGTAAGGATATAGCTAAACGTTCTATCGAGCGCACTGCTGAGATTTCTTGTGTTGAGCTTGAACAACATATTATAGGGTGTGTGTATCGACCACCACAAAGCGACTTTACTCAGTTTGAAAGCATTATTGAGGATGTCTTAAAACACATAATTTCTAGTAGGAAGTCTATAATCGTATGCGGCGATTTTAATGTCAATTTGTTAGAAAAATCACCAATTTGTACTAGGTTAGTTAGCTTATTTAGGTCATTTAATTTAAATGTTTTGTTCTCTGAACCAACCAGAATAACCTCACATTCGTCTACATGCTTAGATAATGTATTTTGCAATTGTCTTTATTTAAGTAAGGCTGTTTTAACTGGCTTGACATCGGATCACTGCGGGCAAAAGGTTGTAATTCCAACTAATACAACCCCTAAAGTACAAGAAATTACATGTAGGCCAATGACCTCTGCTCGCCTCAAACACTTTAGTAATGATGTTGCTGCCAAGATCGCCAGTATTGACTTAACCGTTGATGATCCTGATGAATTATATAAATGCTTATTTAAAATTGTTAATGATGAGTACAATAAAATTTTTAAACTGAAGACGTTTGCAAGGGGCATTAAAGTAAATTTTTGTGACTGGGCAACAGTAGGTATATACAAAAGTAGAGCGTGGTTTTATGATCTATATGGTATGAAGAAATACAATTTTAATCCTGAATTTATTCAATATGTTAGAAATTATTCAAAGGTTTTTAAGAGGACATGTGCTTTAGCCAAATCCTTATATTTAAGCAATAAAATCAAAGAATCCAAGAACAAAATTAAAACTACTTGGAGCATTATTAACAATGAGACCGGTCGAGCTAAATTGGTAGATAACAATTATGAATTAAAATTTAATGGTGAAATTATTACTAGGAAAACTGATGTTGCTCAGACATTTAACAATTTCTTCATAAACATACCAGTGAACACAACCAGCTGTCTAGATTCATGTCCAAGCAAAGCAGAAATGTTGGTTAGGGGCAATGTGAATGAGTGTGATGTGCTTTTTAATTTTAAATATATTGACACCAATGACATACTGAAGGTATTCAAGACGCTCAATAATAAAAAAATCTGTTGACTTATGGGGCATTTCTGTTAAACTTGTGCGACAAATTATTTCTAGCTTAGCTCCATATTTAGCTGCAATATTCAACAGATTCGTAGATACAGGAGTATTTCCTGATCTAATGAAACACAGTAAAGTAATACCATTATTTAAAAAGGGATCAAAGAGCGACCCTAGTAATTTTCGGTCCATTTCTATCTTGCCTGCTATTAGTAAAATTTTTGAAAAGATTATTTTGCATCAACTAGAGAGCCACTTTCACACAAATAATTTATTTCACAGTGAACAGTATGGCTTTACTAAGGGTCGCTCCACCGTTGATGCCGGTGTAACTTTGTTAAAGCATATTTTTAATGCTTGGGAAAACTCGAAAGATGCCATTGGTGTTTTTTGTGACCTATCAAAGGCCTTTGACTGTGTGGAACATAATACGCTTTTACTTAAATTGAAACTTTATGGTATAAGAGATACCGCACTCAATCTTTTTGCCAGCTACCTTAGTGATAGAATTCAGTATGTAGATGTTAATGGGAGTAGGTCTCTAGGTTTGCCAGTAGGAATGGGCGTTCCACAGGGCTCTATTCTCGGTCCATTTCTTTTTTTAATATATATTAATGATTTTCCGTTCTTTGTACAAAATTTATGTGATATTGTTTTGTTTGCCGACGATACGTCACTAATTTTTAAAGTTGATCGTAATTTAAGTAACTTTGATACCGTCAATAACACTCTTGCACAAGTATTAGATTGGTTTTCGACAAATAATTTGGTACTCAATTCAAGCAAAACCAAATGTGTTAAATTCTCTTTGCCTAATGTCAAAAGTGTTCCTACTAATATAATTTTAAATAAGGAAACAATTCAACTAGTCGAATCAACCGTATTCTTAGGTGTAACTTTAGATTGTAAGCTTCAGTGGGGCGCCCAAATATCCTGTCTCGCAGTAAAACTTAGTTCTGCAGCGTTTGCAGTTAGAAAAGTTAGGGAATTCACAGATATAGATACTGCTAGACTAGTTTACTTTAGTTATTTTCACAGCGTAATGTCTTACGGAATAATGTTATTACTATATAATAACGTTATATACTGATATACAGACTATTTTTGTCATTCAAAAAAGGGCCATACGTGCAATTTATAAGTTAGGTGCTAGAGATTCTTTACGTGATAAATTTAAAGAAGTAGATATATTGACAGTTGCATCGCAATATATATATGCTAACTTAATGTATATTAAGAAAAACTTAATTCTATACCGCAAAAATAGTGATTTGCACAAAGTGAACACAAGGAATAAGCATAAACTGGTGGGAACTAACTACCGTCTACATAAAGTTCAGAACTCATTTGCGGGGATTGGTATACGATTTTTCAACAAATTGCCTCTTGAAATAATAAATTTACCCATGCACAAATACAAACGGACAATTAGGAACTTTCTTTTACAAAGGGGTTATTACACTATTAAGGAATTTTTAAATGATAAGAGCGGTTACAGATTAGCGTTTTATACGCGCGTATAAGCTCGTTTTTGGAAGCGCCTGTAGGCGCGTATAGGCTCGCCTTTTGACACACGCACAACTCGTACGAGCTTTGACGCGCGTCTAAGCTCGTATAAGCGCGAGCCGTCAAAATCCATGTTGACACTGACAAGATGCGTAATGTAGCGCGCGTGTAAGCGCGTATGCAGAAACGACCGTATACGCGCAGAAAAATACGCTAATTTGAAACCGCCCTAAGACACCGTGGGGATAGGCTTAGGCTTGTTTAACTCACGATTATTTTATTTACATGTTAAGTGGAGGTGCCTCGTGAACACATGATTTTAGCAGGATTTGGATATTTTATGATTTGTTGAATGTAGTTTAACATTATTTATCCCTGATCATATCATTGTTCACTTGTCACCTTCACAAAATTCTTTCTACATTTGCATTCCTTCACGCGTTCCACTAACTTATGTTAATAATAACGATCTGGAAAATGGAGGTAATTGGCGGTCATGGTCAGTATACCAATAGATTGTTTCTTACTGCTGGCACAGAATAATTAATAGTACTAACGTACAGAAGCTTCACTTTTCAAACCAATTTATTGAAATTGCGACTCTTGGTACTAAGCAATCAAGTTCAATTCAGCTCGCATAAGCACTCAGTGCCTAATGCGATATTAACCTAACAGTTCCCGTTTTTCTAACACATAACGCTGTCGCTGTCTAGCGTGGAGTGGCGCGACTGTCGACTTGGCGCTGCTACTATATTTATTCATCGTCTATGTACCTACTTGACCACGTACCTAATAATAAATAATTATCCTATAAGTATTCTATCCCACTATTTGAGCTAGTAGAACAAAAGCACAAAAATTCTGGTCGTTTACATTTTTACTATACAAATTCTTAGTTATTTCCTAAAGGCGTGGACCGATTTACATGATTCAAACAGATAAAATGGTTTTTGAACTAGATCTTTAATATGACACCATAATCGTTGAGATATCTCAACAAACAAAAAATCAAATTTTCAAGTTGCTCTCGTTATATAAATAAAATCAAATTTTCAAGTCGCATTCGACACACAGTTAATTAAGTATTACTTTGCATTAGACTTGTGATGATACATTTTTGTTGTTAAAGGCTTTTACGAGTAAGTATATAAATTGAACAGTGTATGAACACGGCGCGTAAGAATACGGAGCGGTCGCACTCGTTGCGTGACGTCTAATGTGAGCGGCGCACGGCAACCTACTAAATCCAACCATGTCGACATGGTCGGCCGAGGTACTTGTAAGTTTGTACCTAAAATGCGAAGTTCGCCCGGCCTGCTGCTGTTTCGTATACCGTTGTCGTCATGCTCACTAAAATGTCATTTCTTGTGGTGGCGTTGTGTGTCGGGTCATCCCTGTCCGTCTAATATGGCGAGAGGGATGATGGCTGGCCCATGCGCCATACTCGTGAACGGGTGCTACTTGCGATGACTGGTCGATGACGGTCTTGCGGGCTGGTATTAGATTTTAATATTTAACTGCATCATTTCCATCATGGTTCTGATCACTTTCGCGGATTGCCTGCATTATTA
This sequence comes from Euclidia mi, assembly GCA_944739405.2. Taxonomy (NCBI): domain Eukaryota; kingdom Metazoa; phylum Arthropoda; class Insecta; order Lepidoptera; family Erebidae; genus Euclidia; species Euclidia mi. The sequence continues at coordinate 6,681,784 of OX123188.2, read as the reverse complement.
GGTATATATAATGTAAGTGGATGCTCCTGTTTCACCATGTCTATTCTGAGGAGGCTAACCAAAAGTATTATGCTTGAGTATTATTATGTACAGTAAATATAAACAATTGATATAGAAGGTGTAACAGTTGCAGCACCTTACAAAATGTAAATTGTGTATTATGCAAAACCTGGCGATGAAAAAGAGTGACCGTGAGTTTTATTTCCCGTTCTTTCTCATGGTTCTACCTATTGCTTTGCGAACGTGGCAGTAAATGTAAATGTAGAAGCATACAGTAATAATGTTTTAAATTTGAGTATAAGTAATTATTTTATAAATTTATTATTTTGACGTTCAGAAGCGTCACATTGTGACCCAAATGAATAAAGGATTTTGAATTAGTAACTTGCGTACGAAGTAAATAAGTTTACTTACGTAGATCGCCTTCTATAAAGTGAAATTTGAGAGACATTAAAATGGTCGCAGCATACGAAGTAGTAACTAATGCTCATTTTCCAAAGTTTCTTATGAGCAGCTAACTCTCGTTACATAGAGGCGCATTTCTTATGGGTGCGCCCATAAGAAATGCGCCTCTATGTATATAAATATCTGAGCTCTTTGGTACGGAGCATAAAACAATTTTGTTTATTTGTACATACATACATACATAGTCTCACGCCTATATCCCCGAAGAGGTAGGCCGAGGTATATTGCTACCCCCACTTTTCGCCAGATTTATTCTAGTCCCACGTAATAGGGGGCGAGCCTATTGCCGTACCGGGCACATTACCAGACTCCGTGCTGCTACTGAGAATTTCCTAACGGAAAAAAACCCTATAACACTTTGCCCGACCCGGGGATCGAACCCGAGACGTCCCAATCCCACGCGCACATCTATGCCGCGAGACCACCGTTTATTTGTATCGTGTAAAATGAAATACGAGACAAGAGGCCTGCTGTAAAATAGACGTAAATTTATACAAGCTTGTAATTCGTCTTATGAATTGTTCTGTAAACGAAATAGAGCCGTGTGTACACATATATCCAAATAACTCACCGATCAAATTAGTGATGATTGAGTACGTTGACCATATACTGAATTGTACCTCATTCCAGCCGAACCTGTACCTCGTGAATAGATACATTATTGTGAATTCACCTGAAACATAACATACTATAATATTAAACATATGGTCCAATTAAAGAATACAGATTGCAACTGAGACAACACTTGGATGATTCTTCTGTTTTCCTTTTAATTGTGTGGCCTACTCCGATGTCGGAGATTTTAGAACTCCCGAACGCCTCCGTCATAGCGATTATTGTCCACAGAAACGTACTCTCTGAAGCACGTTAGAGCTTTTATACAGAGTGTTGATATGCATCTGCAAAATATTTTCAGGGGTGAATGTACTGCTATATCTGAATACAAATTCATGGAAAAATAAGTCACTAAAGCCTAACAATATTTTTTCGTAATCATGTATTTCAAAAATCAGATCGGCATATTGACCGCCGCCGTTGCTCAGCTGATCGCTGCAAGTTTGCATTGCAGGTACGTAGCACACACACACACAAGTATACGTACCTACCATGCAATCTTATTCTGCACCAGTAAACAGTTTATTCTGATTTACTACCTAAGTAACATTGAATGAAAATAGGATCTTATATAATCGCACACTGTCTGAAATAATTTTAGGTGAATAAGTATACTGTCTATATTGTATTATTAAAATATTTTGCAAATGCAGATCAACATTTTGTATGAATGCCACACAAACGGTCACCCATCTAACTAGTAACCTATGTGTATGATCCTTAACTTTATCAGTCTCTTAGGTACGAATGGTCAGTCAACGCTAGTCACGCTATGAGAGCTACACTTGGACGATGATCGTTAGTATAGATGAATAGTTACTCTGGATAAAACTTTGTAAATTGCATGTTCTTATATTTGGAATGTAATCATTGTTTATCTTGGTAGAACATAATTATGATTTTGGTATCTTATATTGGTGGATAGGTATATGTACTGAGAGGCAGCGATAGCCTAGTGGAGATACCAACAGACTGCCATGCAGAGGGTATCGGGTTCGAGTTCTAGGCGCGCATCACTAACTTTTCGGAGTTATGTGCGTATTGAATTATTAATTATCGCTTGCCCCATGCCTCGAAAAGCTCGTTAAGCCGTCGGTCCCGGTTGTCATGAAGATCTTTGTCAGTCGTTTTAGGGAGTCAGTACCTATCTCTGAATTAACTGACACTAGTCTAAACCATGGAATATCGCTATCCCTTTGGGTTACGGAGGTCAGACAGGCGGTCGCTCCGTGGAAAAGCTAATATTCAGTCAAATCCGGTTAGACTAGTGAGCGCACCCTGGGTTGAAACTGGGATAACGCTAAGAGAAAGAAGCTATATGTACTGAACGTTGATGTAAAGAAAAGATTACTGTTTTTAGATAACCGTTTATTCGTGAAGAAAAACTGAGAATCAGATAACATCTAAATTCAGATACAATTTTACTTATGAGGAAAAAGCAAAAAGGATTTAGAGGGAAAGTGGATGTAAAAATATATTTCCAATTATTAGCAACCGTGTTTGCCTTGTTATAAGGAAAAGCCTCGGTTACATAGGAAATAATATTGAATATTTCGTGTTTAACACACACATCTATATTAAATCCTATCAGATATTACAAAAGTGATAGTGTTTGCTTGTGTGTGTAAATTTAATGTTAACACTGCGACATTTCTATTCCTGTATTTCATGGTGCTGAAACTTGATGAAAGTTCGAGAAAATATTTGAGGAAAACTAAGTCTTAGATTTTATTTTTATCATATTAAACCCTTTACTTTAATCATATAACCTTGTGACTAAAATGATCGCTATACGAATTCCAGACAAAACTATCTGAAAAATAAATCACGACAGAGTAAAGAATTGTGTGATAAAAGAGTGTTGTGGGGTAAAAGAAGATGTAGTGACAAGCATCGAGAAAGGTATGCTAAGATGGTTTGGGCACGTGGAGAGGATGGATGACGAAAGACTGACCAAGCAGATATATAAGGCAAGTGTGGAAGGGACAGGACGAAGGGGAAGACCTAGGCGGACGTTCTCTGATCAGATTGGAGACATCCTAAGAACAGGACAGGTGAGAAGTACCTTGAACAGAAGAGCATGCATGAGGAATCTGATGGGAGTGCATGAAGCAAGAGAGATATGTCTGGAGCGTTGCAAATGGCGTTCCGTAGTCTCTGCCTACCCCTCCGGGAAACAGGCGTGAGTCTATGTATGTATGTATGTATAAATCACGACAAACCGAATAAAATAATCCTGATATTGTCACAAGACTTATAAATAGTGACTCATAAATTTGTAAAAATGGTAGTTTGAACTCTGGGTTTTGATTTTAGGCAAAACTGTGGTCGAATATTAGTATGTCGCTATAAATAATTTGGACTTTTTTAATGTCCTCATCCTTCAGTCCTACTCCTGAACGTTTTAAAAGGCACCGGGGAATCGTAAGAATTTCTTTTTGTTATGCAGAATTATTATTTAAATTAGATGGTAGAAAAAATGGAGGTATCTTACCGAAAATATTAAATTGTAAGTTATTTTTTTGGGAACTCCGTTTCTCCCACAGTTATGATGAATTTATGGGATGAATTGATTATTATACTTTCCTTGCTCATTTAAGGACCAGTTTTTCGGCGTTGTGGTATGAAATATTCCAGAGAGTGAGAATTCTAAGCGAAAACACAGTTTCGACGTGATAAATAATGTTAAAATAGCGATGTTATAATGTAGCAGCGATTAATGTAACATAATGAAGGCGAAATGGCGAAACGGAAGCCTTCACTTTGATGATCTTCAGAAATAATTTACTAGCAATAAACCTTATAGTAAGCAATAGTATATAATTTATATATATATATATATATATATATATATATATATATATATATATATATATATATATATAACAGTGATGTAGTGGGATGTCAGAGATTGGTAGATTTGTTTTTTATTATTTTAATGTTTGAACATCGGTAAGCCCGATGCATTTTTTGGTAAATCTTAAATAAATAGCAACTGGATTAGGCTGTCTGCTGTAATTTTTGTAACCCACAATATCGATGATGGGCATCAGATATAATTACTTTATTGTCCAGTGTATTTTATCTTTATCGATCTCCATTGGATAATGATTTTCGACAAACTTGCATAGTTTTCTAGCTCCTTCAACTCTGACAGTAGCCGATTTGTTGAGATGTATAACATTACAGATGCATATAGATACTTACCTTTCAAAGGTCCAAAGATGACGAACACGCAACAAAGAAGCAAGGCTACCCTAAGCCTCCTGTTGCCTGGGCCTGACCTAAACGCCACCTTGAAGGTTTCCAATACTAAGTCTATGTCGAAAAATTCTTGCGAGAAGCCTTTCTTTGGATGTGTTATATCTCAAAATGCTTCTTCATCTGGATTACTCAGTATTATTACAGTATTTATAGTTAGGTTTTTCCTCAAATTACCCTAATTTTAATTAAATTACATACATACATACATAGACTCACGCCTGTTTCCCCGAAGGGGTAGGCAGAGGCATATTAAACGCCCACTTTTCGCCATTTTCTGATCCCACGTAATAGGTGGCGAGCCTATTGCCGCTTATCGGGATATTTGGTTTGCCAGAGCCTCGTCCGTTGATCGGCAGGTGCACCACTTGCAGGTGAGGTTGGCTTGGGACCCTAAGTTGTTGGTGGGAACCCTATGCACCCTAATTAAATTAGAAAAAATATATTTGAGAAAATACAGTTTTGAACATGCAGTTGCACTTTTATTTATATTCACTGTGTTTTTAAGTCAGTGTTTTCCCGAAAAGTATGTACTCAGCCCATGATACAGAAGCTACCTATAATATTTATTTTACAAATAATACAAAACTAATTTTTCTATCAAAAAAAATCTTTAAAGTCAGCATTTCAGAACGGAGTGTAAGCTACTTTTTAGCTTATAAATAAAGTGTGTCGCAATTGATGTCACCAGACGCGTGGAGTACTGATCCCAGGTACTTGACCAGGTCCTTTCGCTCGGCAATGTCTCCGCCTATGCGAATTGACGCGGATCTGTACTGTTGCAGGCCAAGTATTCGGTCCTCGCCACGTTTATTTTCAGACCGCCGTTCTCAAACGACTCCTTCCACGCATTCACACGCCGCACCAAGCGTCCCCTGTTCGCATCCACCAGCGCGATATCATCAGCATACATGAGCAGACACGGGTGAGTCTCTGATGCTGTCTGACAATACGTCTAATATCACACTGAACAGATACGGACTGAGGACGGATCTTTTTTGGACCCCGACGGTGATGGGGACAGTATCCAATCAAGGGATTCTGGAAGGGCCCTTGAAGACTGGAGTGATGATACTCAGTCTTCATTGGTTCAGGATTTTTCCTATAAGGAATATGCGATTAAATAGATAAGTAAGGCCCACACCCCGCAGGCACATTGCCTTCTAGCTCTCAATGGGGACTCCATCGGTTCCGCCAGCTTTCCGATTCTTCATGTGACGAAGGGCCCTCTGGACTTCTTCAGGTCACTAGTCCTTGGTTCGGAGGGAGTTCCGGTGGTTGCACCTTTTTATGCTGCTTGTTAAGCCGCTCGTGGAAGTACGAGCGCCATCTCTCCTTCACCGCGCGGGACGCTCATAATAGGTTGCCCTCAGGGCCTTTAACACAGCGACACTTGGTAATGTCCCCTGCCGCTTTGACCCTGGTACGTGCCAACTTTTATAAGAGCTTCCACCACTCAGACTATTCCAGCTTGGCATAAAGCGGTTCCAAGTGGTCTCGTCTGTATACAACCCTCTTAGTGGCACGTTTGGCAGCCCGTCGCGGTCTTCGGGAGATTCGGACGCTTGCCAAGCTTGAAAGAGGGCTTTCTTCACCCTTATCTCCCTCTGGACTGTGTCGTTCCAACACCAAGTCTCCTCGTCACACTTACGTCCACCCTTAGACATGCCCGGCAGTGACTTCGCAAACCCTAGTGATGACTACCCAGTGGCTCTAAGTTGGTTCGCCTTCAGAAGCAGCGCACTTATCGCCGATAACTGAGGCGAACTACAGGGATTTGGCATCCTTGAGCAGCCCCCACCGAATTTGTCGTCGACAGCGGTCGGCGAGTTTGCCTTTGGGTTTCACGCGGAAGTCCATGACAAGGAGGCGGTGTTGTGCCGTAAGACTCGCACCGGGTATGACCTTGCAGTTGGCTAATTTGCTGATATGGTGTCTCCTGGTAAGTGGGAAATTAATCTGGGTCGCGTGCCTCCCGCTCTTCTAGGTGACAAAGTCGGCAACCGCACAAGTTTGGAGGATATACTCCCCTCCCTCGTTACGGCCACTGTAGCCAAAGCCACCGTGAACAAGCTCAAATTCCTCAAACCCCTCATCCACATGACTGTTCAGATCATCACCCAAAATTATTCCCTGTGAGAGCGGGATTACTTGATACTTGATGGCACGTTTCCGCAACTCCACTTCTTGGCGTGTATTTTGCGTACGGGTGGGAATAGTCTTGTCATTCGAGCCACCCCAGCTCTTCGAGGAAGGCCAGCAGGCTCTTAATGTGGCCCACTGCTTCCCTCAGGGTGCTGTGTCTGGTCAGGTGCTGCTGCCTGTACCGTGAGATCTTAGGGCAGTCGAGGAGCAGGTGGGCTGCCGTCTCGTCTGACTGCCATACAGAGAGCGGGATTTCACGGAGAACTTCGCCGAGTTGATCACAGAACGCCATCTTGTCGGTGCGGTGTCGCTGCAAACTGCTTGTGGTGCATAGACAATTATCAAATGGATCACAACCAATAAGCAGCCTACGCCATAAGTCGGTGGCTGTAACGCTTCACCTCCAAGATTCCGTCCTGAAATTCCTCGGCGAGCACTACCGCTACCCTGCTATGCCCGCCAGTTCCACCCGTATAGATCAGCTTGTAGCCACTCCCAATGGACCGAAATCTGCTGCCTTTCCACCGAGTCTCTTGCAGAAACACCACGGCCACCCTCCACCTGGAGAGTACATTGGCAGCTCTCTCGCGTGTCTAGTTAGCGTGCCAATGTTCCACGATGCAAAGCGAATCTTCCGGGTTGGGGCTAACGTCTTTGGCCGTGTCCACCCCCGACACGGTAGCCCTTGCCCACTTGCCACAAGAGTCGGGCGAGGTGCCTGCGCACCGTTTTGCGGCAATGCCCTACCCGTAACACTTATGTTACTTGTGCCTTCCATTTTTTTTATAAGGCTGTTTTGCCTTTACGGGAGCGACTGCCGTCTGACCTCCCTACCCCTAGGGAAGGCTTGCGCCAGAGCCTCGTCCGTCATCCAGCAGCTGCACCGACTTGCAGGGGAGGCTTGGCTTGGGACCCAAAGAACTTGATAGGGCGCCGTACACCCTATGCAACAACAAAACACTCATTTGATGGTAAGTAATCTTGAAAAAATATGTTGAGATGATTATGAAATCAATTCATGGGAGATACCATGTCTACGGCTGGTGTAAACTAACTGAGACGTTGAGATATTAATAAATATTAATACCCTACAAATGTATTCCACGCGATTAAGAGCAACACACAAATGTCGTATAATAAAACATCTTTCATCAATTAATGTCCATATAAATAAAATGCCTACAGATTTATGACTACAGATAGATAAATGGCTACAGATTTTGTATTATAATATTTTACACGATGAGACTTCAATGAAATTACCGAGAATTCTAAATATTAAACTCTAATTAGAAACAGTTCTGAAAGTCAATTGAGACATTAATGTCAAACTGCACATTCAAAGGATAAATTATGCTCGTAATTTAATGCTAATTAGTAACTAACTACTATAATAATTATATTAATGTTACAGACTTCGTTACATTTCATATTATACTTACATCTTTTTCTTCAATTTTCCTCCTCGGTTCTTCCAAATAATAGCCATACACCAAACTAAAGAAATACAAAGAAGCCGATATTAGTAATACTCCAACCCACCCAAGACTATATTACACCGATTAACGCACTCCCGATGGGACACCCTAAGGACATAAACATGTTCACTAGCCCTAACCTATAGGTCCGGTTCTCTTTAGTCGTAATATCATCTATATAACTGAACACTGCACTGAAATTGGTAAACATTCCTCCAGTGATCGCGGGAAATATTGACTCAGTGAATGCTGCAATTTCAACAGGCAATTCATAAAAAAAATATGTATTTACGAAGAAACCAATACAGGATAAGAATTCACCGACAGTTGGCATCAAAATGCAAGCTTTTCTTTTGACTGTTTTATCACTCCAAGCACCGACGAAAAGAATAAGTATGACAGGAATTGTAGTCTGAATTATGTTCTTCCGTGCTTGAGTACTCGCTATAAGCCTTTGAACTTCATCTTCGTATTGTGTATAGTTTTGTATTTGTCTCATGTTTAGAGCATCACATACTCCGTCAGTATAGTTTAGGTTGACCCTGCAGGCCTTTTCTAAGTTGAAATTCTGTTTGGCTAAAGTTGCCAGGATACTGGGCATAACGTAGCAAATCATTATTGGTTCGACCGTGATGTTATTCTTCATTAGTTTTAACCTTTCTCTGATAGTCAACTTATTTTTAACAAGTTCTTTTACTTCGTCTACCTTTTTTGTTTCTGTATAAGGTTTAAGTGGATAAGTTTATTTTGGTTCTTTATTTTCATCTTCTTCAGTTTCCGTAGTATAGACGATTTCATTTTCTAAATCAGCATGCACAACCATCTTCTTTTAATCTATTTCTATGTTGTCTGTTGGATGGCAGTCGTCGGAATAATATATAAAATAATGAATTTCTATGAATAGCGCATTTTCTTTATATGAATGTGTGTTGTAATACTTATAATATGTTATTTAATCTGTTTCAACATATGCAAAGCTATCTCATAAGTTTTTTTGTGATAAAGAAACAACGAGCGTACCTACTGTCGACAGACACTTTATCAGCATTCATCTATTACATGTTGTATAGTAACTGAGCTCAAATCAACGTCTAGTATTTACTGACTTTATTGTGCAATAACTTTTTCCACACAGCGATATGGGACTTCCCACCATAACAAAAGTTAAAGTAAACAATCCATTCCATTGACATATAGCATGTTGTTATTAGTTCCCAGGCTAGAATGCCCGTCCTCCTTTTGACGGTAAGTAATTAAGTTGATTAAAATACTAATTTTAAGTATTTTGTTACACTTTAATATTGAATGAATAGACGACAAATGTCGCCTCCTAATTAAGAGGGACAAGTTTTAATTGAGTGTCTTTGTTAATAACATAGATAAAATAGAGGTTATTTATCAAAGGATCTAAGAAATTATTACACATACAACACAATAAATAGCAAAAGTAAGCTTTGGGATGAGCCCAACGCTTACTCTGCTAGAAATCGAGATCAGCATCTCACATCAATGTGAAAGCTTTTTCGAATTTACCATCATTTAATATATCATCTTTCTAGCTGTATCTTATTCTCCTAAATCCACCATTGGGTGGAGTAGAATTAAGTGACGATATACGCAAAGTTGTTGCCAGCGGATGGACACGAAAAGCTGAAAATCGGCTCAGTGTCGTGTCATTGGAGAGGACTATATCCAGCAGTGGACTATGACAGGCTGAGGACGATGATGATAATAATTACCTTTGAAACTCGGAGCCCCAGTTTCTAGTCTAGTCGGCCTTGGTCTTCAATATATGGGTATATCTTCTATAATACCTATATATACTACCTCGTTGGTCGCGCGGCATAAAAGTGCGCGTGGGATTGGGAGGTCTCGGGTTCGATCCCCCGGTCGCAAAGTGTTATTGGGTTTGTCCGTTAGGAAATTCTCAGTAGCAGCACGGAGTCTGGTAATGTGCCCGGTACGGCAATAGGCTCGCCCCCTATTACGTGGGACTAAAATAAATCTTGGCGAAAAGTGGGTGTAACAAAATACCTCTGCCTACCTCTTCGGGGATATAGGCGTGAGACTATGTATGTATGTATCTATATATATTATGGCGATCTATAAAAAAATATTATTACATTTATGAATTTGTCAAAACAACGACACCAACCTAATAATAAATTATCAAAGCTAAACACACAAATGCGCACAATTTGGTTGATACATAAACATGCTCCGCACACATACGCAAATCGTATAATCTCTCTGAATATGATTCACGCATGTAGTGCGGAGTTGTGCCGAAGTTCTCCGTATAATTCCTTGGGCAAAACACTCGGAATACATAATTGTACGTAGTTACAGCGCCCATTATTTAGATTTAGGCAAATCAGTCCGCGCAAAACATTGCTTTTCACTTACACTGGTGTCGTTTGTCATGAGTTTTTGGTGTCTTGCGAAGTTAGAAATAGATTAAACCTGTGCTGTACTGTTGAGTTGATGTGCAAGAGATATAAGACGATATTACGCGTGGAGAATATAGCCTATATTTTGGTGGTCTTGCGCCAAAGGAGATATAATTTAAAGCTGAAAAGGACAGCTTTTATCAACGCTTTTTACACACCCTGAAGGTTGTGTAGTCTGTTGCTAGTTTCCGCGAGGGATGACCGAGGAAGCAATATTTCAGCCAACAATTTTATTGATTGTAAAGTCATATTTTATAATGACAACTTTAAAGTTTTGGTTTCGATCTCAATAAAATACATATATACCTTCCACATGTACATAACACCATCTAGTCCTAAACTAAGCAGAGCTTGCACAATAGGTACTAGGGCAATGGATAAACCTTGTGCAATTCTGCGAATTGTGTGTGGTTTTTGACCAGTGATTGGATGTTAACAATTTTTTCATAACACTTGCTGTTTCACCTAAAATAAAATTTAAATGGCTCAGCATATCTAAAGTTTTCACTGGTCCACCAGCTTAACGCCACCAAGCAATTATTACCATACCGAGTGTGGAAGTTAATTAACTCCAATACCATATCTTTACTGATTAAGTTCGTCTTTAAACTCGGTTTATATTACGAATAAATTACAAATTCAGACTTATTCTTACTTCGAATATCAAAGGTTACGACTAAGGTCAGACAAGACATGTGGATCAAATATAATGGAAAACTTTAGGAAAGAAAACTTCTTACATCAAATATGGAAGTAAATTTGTTAAAGAAACGTTGAGAATATTGATTAAATGCTAGAAAGGTTGAGCATATCGATTGTTGCTAGTACAGTCAAGAGATTTATTATCGTTTCTTTTTGGAAGGCAACTTACGCCTTTAAGTAAATCATGTGTTGTGGGATAAAAACAAACAAATATTTTGGCTGCATATGTGCACATATGGCAAAGTAGTTTTTACAGCCTCCTCGCTGTTTAACACTGCGCCGATTGCAGTGGGTTCGGTTCGAACCCTGTACATGATCGACGACTTCTTTGCAAACATACTATAATTAAACCTAGCTTACAACTACGAGAGCAAGTATGTACTGACGAAAGACTTGACGTCATGCACTTCATGTTTTGGTGCATACAGTATATCAAGTGACGCGCAAGCGACGTCGGACTGACGTCGCTTCTCTTGAGCAGCGTGCTATTAGCAATTACCGCCGCCCATAGACACAAGCAACACCACAGCAGTCACAAGTGCGTTGCCGCCCCTTGGGGTTGGGAAAAGGGATGGGATGAGGGAGAAGGAAAGGGGATAGGGCCTCCGGTACGCTCACTCACCGAACGAAACGCAACTGTTTAGGTACTGTTACTTTACGTCAATTTTCTATGAGAGGGTAGTACTTCCCCGGTCGAGTCGGCCCATTCATGCTGAAATCAGCAAGGCTCTACTACCAAAGTATGTGCTTCAGTATAATTCACGAATGTCGTCGTTGTCTCACATTTTGTATGAAAACAATTTCAAGCGGCGCACAAGGCGCACGCTACGTCGGACCGATGCGACGTCGTGTAAAGATTAAACAATACCTCAACCTACGTTAAGCTGTTAACAAAAAACATGAATGAGCTGAAAACGAATTAGGACTGTGTGCCATTGGACATCTTTTGTCTGTAAAGCTTGGTACTTCTGTGAAAGAACATCTTGACAATTTGTGGATCACTAAGTGTTGTCCCGTGCGGGGATCAAACCAACACTCGGTGCAGTTACTTGACGAGGCAATCACTTAAACCACTACTTCATCACTCTATGTCTCAATTGACAACCAAATGTGGGTATATTTATCTCGTTATTCTAAGCCAGACTGTTAAATACGAATTTATTTCGATCCATATTTTTAAAACACAATCCCTTATTTTGCACTGAAACAAACAATCCTAACAGATCGTATCAGCGCTCTAAACTACACAAAAAAGTCTATTGAAAAGTAAATGGATAAAACCAGAAATATCGGTCACTATTGAAAACCAAACGAAATAAAAACGTACACAGTGATACGACCGTCTCGATTCGTATTTGAATTAGTGTTTTCAATTCTAAGCGTGTGTGTGTGATTGTGTGTAGCTGTGTGTATGCTAGAGGCAGTCGTGAGTAGAGCAGCCTCGAACTGAGGCAGCGCAAAAGAATACGCTGTTTTTATGTATCCGAAATAAATTCGGGAAATGCATTTAAAACCACCGCGGAGTCTATGACTTCACTTAACGGTTACACCAATCTAGCCCAGTGTGGAATGGCATATCAGATCCTACCAGGATTCGGTCCGCGTTAGAGAAACCCGACCACAATTGTCCCCGGAACTCCTGTAAGAAGCAAGTAGGTAGACACGGCGCTTCCTCGGCCTGTTACTGGTGGGACGAAGAGGGCTCCTTGGCAACACGCTCCGGTGGCCGCATGTCGTCAAACGTGCCCATTAAGGTGAACGCACACTTATCCGAGCCGAACGAGTCGAACACTCGATCGATTGGGACGATTCAACGCGGCGAAGTGTGGTTTATGAGATTTCATATACAGAATTCTAAAATTCGTTTCGTTCGACGCGTTCGGCTCGGATAAGTGTACGTTCACCTTTACCCAGACCTACGCTGGAAAAGAAGGCGTTGACACTTCCTCTGCCGCTCAACTATCACTCTCATCAGCATTAATTTACAGACGGTGGCGTTGCAGGCTCACTCACTCCGTCTTTTGCCTCAAAACAATGACCGAAGTTAGAGCGCATTCGAACCAAACAAAAAAAGACGGTGCCTCAATGCTCAAACAGCTTCTCCTTGAGCGCGCCCCCGGGCCGAGGCACAACTCGACCTGAGGCTGCCTCTATGTAAACACAGCTTAACTGTATTCAAAATGTACACCTGTACATACGTATGCTTAAGTGAATTGTGACTGTCAAAGGGCCAATTACGACTACAGAATTTGTTAAATAAATTAAAGGTGTTAGACAAATGTTATGATAGTGTTGGAGTGCTTTCGACACTCGGCGAGGGTTTGCGTTTGTTAGAATAATACTAGTTTGTACTTACTCGGTACTTTGAAATGGTAACGGGGAATTTTATACGTCAGTGTCAAATATATTATTTTTGCTTGTAAGTTTCATTTAATATTTATACTTTTACTGCATGCGACGAATATTCATTCTGTGTATCCATAAACAGTTTTTGCTGTGCACTTTGATGATTTTTCAGAGCACGCATTATTTTATTGCTATCGATGGTGTTGCGCACAACCAAACTAACTTTAATTTATTGCATTCTTCGTTTAAAAAAAGATGAAACTAATAAGTTCTCCGTTCTTCCTAATTTAGTTCCTATTATTATTTAACGTAATATTAGTTGACACGTCAAGATGTCTCAACTAAGATATGCATCAATCACCGCAAAATGGATCCAAAATTACGTTTTACGTCTCTTAAATACCACTTTACTTACTTACCACTTGCTTTTCTTACGGTACATCTTGGTAAACGTCAGCAATAGCCTGATTTTTTGACGACGTCGATCTCCATACTTTCAAACAGGCTACCAACAAAATAACTGCTTGCACCACTGACTTTGCGTCGTGTTACGAATTTAGTTGGTCCCAGCTGTCATGAAGTTCAGATTTTTTACAGTCGTTTCAGAAATTTTGTACGCTTGGTTTTACTGTCGGCACTAATCGAAGTCGAAGCGAAGTAACTATTTAGTAATCTGTAGTCATAGAATGTCTTTAGCCTTTCTGGTTGCGGAGGTCAGACGGCGGTCACAGATTTTAAAGTCTACCGCATTTACGAAAAGTGGGACCCGCTGTCATTAAAGAAAATACTGACTATCGAAATGTCGACATAGTTCACATAGGTGTATCTTTCTGTTTAGCGTCATAATCAAATTCTCAAAGACTTTTCGTTGGTTATCATTTTAGCCATTTGCTTTTATCTCAACGTAATCCATACCACCCGTGAACGCACAAATATCAAAGATAAATAACATAACAACAGTTTGTAAACGGCGATGTATCACCGCTGAAAGCGGATTCATTGCTGGGTGCGACCAGGTACGCGTAACATGCACTAAATCTTGCTTTATGTGTATGTATGTCACGATACATCTACAAATCTACATTATATGCAGCGCGCTGTGATGCATGCCTGTGTTGACGGGTAGTGCTACTATTGAAGTGCGGCAATTTTGAAGAATAGGCAGTAAATTCCAAGAGGATTAAACTTTTGATAGCTTTGCTTAGGGCTAGCCGAAGAAATAAGCTTTGTAAATAAAAATTAATTACCGAAATGCTTGTACGGGCATAACTTCCAAACGCCTGCACCAAATTGAATAAATCTTTCTTTTAATTTTAGGATTTTTCATATTGTTTTTTTATTATATAGACTCACGCCTGTATCCCCAAAGGGGTAGGCAGAGGTGTAACATTACACCCACATTTTGCCGTGAATTTTTAGGTCCCATGTAATAGGGGGCGAGCCTATTGCCGTTACCGGGGACGTCACCAGACTCCGTGCTGCTATTGAGAATTCAGAAAAACCCAGTTACACTTTTGCCCGACCCGGGAATCGAACCCGGGTCCTCGATCAGCAGTCGCATACGCTATCCACTGGACCACGGAGGCAGTCCATAATATTTTAGGGAAATAAATAATAGAAAAAATATTTCGGTACAAAGTTTGGGGGTTCAGCTAGTTAAAATACTTATATAAAAGTAAAACCATACTTTTATTCAATTATTTACGGAATGCAAGACACTTTAATATTCTCCTACACAGCAATATAGAGGCTCAGTCGTTGCCCATCGCTTCTGAGGCGAAACACGTGTCGAATAATAGTCGGCGCATACAGCGGGATAATGCAAGTTAGGTATCTTCCTGGAGCCCATACCATTCCTATATCCCTTATTCTTTTTGAGGAGTCCGGTATTGTCAACCTTTTTCTATTGTAATAGTTGGGTGATCAATCCGAGGGTGCTTGGTGGGTTCCTCTTTCCTTCCATTAGGTTACAATGGAGTTCCGCCAAGTAACGCCTGATTCGATCAACTATATTTCTTTTTTATGTTACAAGGCTGATGCACGCGTCATACGTGCTAGTAAAATGGGAGATGGGCTATAAATAATACAAACTTCAATCAAGTAATATCAACATTTATATCCAATATCAAACATAACATGTGCCTTGTATATAATTATATGTATAAGAAAATCGCTTCTGCTGGCCACCTTACAAAACATATACACCGATAAGAGTATATGTATGAGCATATGTACAGCTACAGAGTGGTCGTATTAATCCTATAAACTGCTGGTTTTAAATTATCTTCCAAATAAAAAAAAAGCTAAATAATTTTATATTGATTATAAAATCGTCTAAAAACATATGGGCAATCAGTAATTTAGGTGCTAGAAGACTGTGAAATCAAATCGCACCTTTAAAACAAAAGTGGCTGTATACAAAAATAGTCTTTTTTCAGTATGACCGATTCAAGTTCTTGCCGCAGCATTATGATTGCGGCTCCTTACAAAAACATAATATGTGCCATAACACTGGCGATTAAAAAGAGTGGTCACGAGTTTTATTGC
This sequence comes from Euclidia mi, assembly GCA_944739405.2. Lineage (NCBI taxonomy): Eukaryota > Metazoa > Arthropoda > Insecta > Lepidoptera > Erebidae > Euclidia > Euclidia mi. The sequence continues at coordinate 6,665,775 of OX123188.2, read as the reverse complement.
CCGTTCTTTCTCGTGGTTCTACCTATTGCTTTGCGAACGAGGCAGTAAATGTAAATGTAGAAGCATTAAGAAATGCACTTAAAAGTTTTACGTTCATAAGCGTCACCTTGTGACCTAGATGAATAAATGATTTTGACTTTAAATGATTTTGACTTTGACTTTGATTAAATCTAGGCCAGGTAATAAAATATAGTACTGCAAATAGTATTATATAACAGTTGAACTATCTTCCTTTTAGTTACAAACTGCAACTGTAATAATAAATAATGTAGTTTTTTTTGGAAAAAAGAGTATAAAAATAATTTCGTATAATACTTTTGTTATAAATGTGCGAAATGTTTAACTCACATACATTAAAATATCAATCATAACAATTCATTTTAACCATTATTTTCTATAATTTTCTCTTTGGTTTTTACATATTTTTACAGGTCTCGACGTTATGTAGAAATAATTTATTTACCAGCGAAATAATTAATGTCCAAAATAAATCCAAGAACTTTTATTCTGATATTCATCATTCACGCTATATCTCGGCTAGCGTAGTGTTGGACGTCCGTCGGCTAGATGGAACGAGGAAGTCCTCGGGGGGGTCCTGGTAGTGGCTGGATGGTGAAAATGGGAAATTGGGTCTTATGGCGTAGGCTGGTGGAGGGATAAGCCCGGTAGTGGCTGGATGGCGAAAACATGAGATCGGGTCCTATACTGTTCCCTGGGGGAAGCCTACGTGCAGCAGTGGACTGCAACAGGCTGATGTGATGTGACCCTTTTTCCAATAACTGCAGAAGCTTTCATGATGACTATATCTTTAAGTTACTTGTATTTAACGTTTATGGATCTTTCTACGCAGGCACAATGGGAGGGTCTGCAGCGGGCGGAGGAGTGCAGGGAATGTTCAGTCTTTTCTCTTTCTGGTCTTTCCTGTGCTGGCTGTAGAACCAACTGGAACAATAGGCAACAATCATTAAAATGTGTTTTAATGTTCTTTTTTGCCGTGTAAAGACACAAAATATGCGAAACGGATGATTGTGCATCTACATTGAGGGAAAGATAGGCCAAAACGTGTGAATGACATATTCTTATAAATAGGCTCTTTCTAGTATTCTGAACATCGTCGATATTGCTTTATAAAGAGATAGCATGTCCAATTACACAGAATGTTTCTTTCTAAAGATTTTTTAAGGTATCTCGCAATACATATCTATATGTCTATGCAAGAGTAATTCTTGCTCGTTTTTCTATGGTCTTTGGTCTCATCATCGTCGTCCTAGCGATACTCTATGTTTTCGAACAATATCAGTAAGTATGTATACAGTCCATTCACAGTTATTTTACCTCTGACAAATGTCGGTGTTTGTTTGCTTTATGTTGGTGTGGTACTCTGTGATGACAGGTATGTTACCAGTGCATAACATTTTACCCAATTATAGTGGAAACTAGAATGTCCATCTGTAACCACCATGAGTGTGTGTAATGTCAGTCTCATCTATATAGACATTTTTTGAATGGAGAGAAAATCCTTATTTAAATACGTCTATGCGTTTTTTGTATTAAATAGGTTTTTCTGATAAGGAAAGTAATTGTAGTCTATATGATTTTTGCAGACAGACTTAAAAATGCCAAAATTTGAGGCAAGAGTGACTGAACGAGGGATTCGGGATGCAGATAGAATGTATTAGGCTATACAAAGTGTAAGAAAAGAAGTTTTCGCTTAGAGAAACAACTGACAGGAATGAGGTGCCGAGAATCTTTTTAGGATCAGACAAAAGCTTCTAATAGCGGGCATGGCCACAAAGTGGTTAGATTACCGCCATACCACTGCGAGCTAAACGCAATTGAATTTATGTGGAGTCTCATTAAAAGGCGAGTCGCAATGAAAAATGTAGGACAAGAGGCAAGCAACATTGCCAATTTAGCTGAAGAAGCTTTTCAATCTATCACTGCAGAAGACTGGCAAAAACAATGCGAACATGTGCGCCACATTTAAGACAAGCTTCGTGAAACAGATGGGTCTATGGATGCTGCGATGGACTGGTTCATAATAGAATTAAACTATGAGTCTGATACAGAATCTGACAGCAGTTACGAATCAGCATTGGCAGTCCGAGAATCTGACATCAGCTACGAATCGTCATTGGCAGTCCGCATGGATCATTCTTATTCAAAATAAATGTGATAATTAAATTAGCAGTTTTCGTATTTGATAATTAAAACCTCACATTGACGTAAATAGACAAAATTTTTATTATAACTATTTATCTTCATAGGAAATTAGTTATTTCGTAAGAAAATAAATATACATGCGTATAGCCGATGCCGATATCAAGAGGTTTTGTTACAAACATTACTTCCAAATATTTAATACGATTTTTAGCAATACTGTATATTTAAAATGGGAGTATTAGATACTAAATATAGCAACACAACGCCCAGGTTGGCCAATCTAACAGCTAGAGGTAAAATAACTGTGAACGGACTATAGGTATTCAAGGATACCTATTGATTCCCTCAGATCAATCAAAATCTTCATGACAGAAGGACCCAACTCTAGGTTAACACAGGCTAAGCGATAACTCATTTATTTTTGGTCTGCTTACTTCATACGCACTTTTTCATTTGTACAATTGTAGTATTAAAAATACTTTGTTTTTTCTAGTCAGGAATGTATATTATATTGCCTATTTCAAAGCGTAGGTAGTTTAAACAAACATTGGATGCCAATGATCAATTATGTCGAACAATTACCCACAAGACTTATTTAAATACCTGTGTTATACTACACAATACTCATTCTTTATTTTGAATGTCATTCATTCCAGTTGTTATGTTATTAATTTATTATTCAGTAAAACAAACATGAGTTCCTATTGTCTTCATAATATTGTTTTATAAGTCAAATACTATGAGCATGTGTCGTTATTGTTTAATGAAATTCTTTAATACAATAGGAAATAGAAAATTATATTAAATAGGTTAGAGTATTGATGATGTTCAAATTACGGAATTCATTTTGGCAAACTCGACATCTAACATTTCTGCGTCGTTGGTCTCGCGGCATAAATGTGCGCGTGGCATTGGGATGTCTCGGGTTCGATGCCCGGGTCGGGCAAAGTGTTATTGGGTTTGTCCGTTAGGAAATTCTCAGTAACAGCACGGAGTCTGGTAATGTGCCCGGTACAGCAATAGGCTCACCCCCTATTACATGGCACCTAAAAATTCAAGGCGAAATGTGGGTGTGATATTATAATATCCTGTATCCCCGGAGGGGTAGGCAGAGGTGTACCTCTGCCTACCCCTTCGGGGATATCTAACTCTATACCAACTCGTTCAGCCAGCGTGGGAAAAGCCAAATCAATGATATTGTGACAAAAATTAGGAAAGAGCTTTCTTTGTCCAGCAGTGGACTGCGAAAAGCTTCGTAATTATTATTAAAATGATTATGCCTGTTGGAATTCTTTTCATAACTTTCACATATAGCACTCCAAACTGGAGTGAATATTTTCATAGGCGATTCAAGATTTCTGCCCCTTACCCCTCTATGTAGTACCCTACGCCGTGCTCCGTTAGATATCATCATGTCATCCTTACTATTTTTTCGCTATCTGAAGGGTAATATATACTGCCATATGTTATCTAACATAAAGAGTCATCACCAAATACATTATGTAAATAAACCTGAGTCTAGACGTTACATGATCAACAGTTTTCAATCATAGTTTCAGGTTCACTATGCCTAGCGGTAAAAGGGCTAATGATTGAAATATCCTGTCAAACAGATTCATCCATTCTATCGTCACACTTGTTTATAATCTGTTGTACTGCTGAGCATAGAATAGCTCAGATGTTTACATTACATGGCGCATTTCTTATGGGCGCTCTGAAGATAAACTTTATGTGACCCAAATTGCCGCTTGGCGGCGTGGCAGTCGCGCTGTGACATCTGTCTCTACGAGAGCAAGAGAGACGAACGTTCCTCCTGTGTATCTTAACTACGAGAGCAAGAGAGACGGAGAACGACGCCAGCGCCGCCAACGGCGCCAACTAGTAACTAAACTGGAGACAGTCTCCACTTGGAATCGGCACACGAAATCCTTAAGAAGTGGCCTTCTATGTAAATCTGTATTCATAGGCATAGACCTCTTCTCGTTATACAAAGATTGCGTGAGGTGGTAGACTTCCCATAATATATTTTTTGGTTTCCTCATTATGTTTTCTTCACTGTCTAGCAAGTGATTATTAACAATTAAATGCACACATAACTTTCATCCAAATAGATACAGTAAACAAGTAGATTGTCCCCTAACCTAGGACAATATACACTGGAATTCAGTGCGTAAATAATCACAACGATGAATAACTTGAACGCGATTTTAGCGCTTTTTCATGTCATAGGCGACAAACTAGCGAATACCGCGTTCATAGACATATGCTTCACCAAAGGAGGCTGAGCAAAGATATAACGGAATAAGGCCTGCGGATTTATATAAAATAAAGATGTTACCCAAATATACAGAGCGCAGGTATAGTGACTACGACGCTGACAAGAAACACAGCTCCCGGCAGTACGGTCAGTGTGGCGATGTACACGCGCGAGTACAGAGGCGCGAAGATTATTGGCATCATCGTCTCCGCCACGCCGAACAACGAGTACACTTTACCTGTCAAATAATCATTTTATTACTAGCTTTTACTAGCATGCTGTAGGTCTTCAAAATAAGCGGTTTTTTTTCAAAAATAACCAGTACAAACAACGACAAGCCAAGCTAAACAGTTGCAGTTCAATTTCATACTAGCCATATCCTGTTTCACCATATTTACTTTGGGAGGCTTAGATACCAATTGAACATAATTTATTGCTTGAGTATGATATCAATAACTATTAATTTTTGCATTAGTAGATAACTCACAATGTGAAACAGTTGCAGGTCCTTACGAAGATAGCATATAAAACCATTATACTGACAGTTAAAAAGAGTGGCCACGAGTGTTATTGCCCATTCTTTCTCGTGGTTCTACCTATTGCATTCCGGACGTGACAGTAAATGTAAATTTAGAATCATTTATTAATTAACTTTATTTTTGTTACGTTCATAAGCGTCACTTTGTGGCCTAAATGAATTAATGATTTTGACTTTGACTGTATACCATCAGAACGGTACAAATGTCAAAGTTGCCGTGAGTAAGTTCAAATCATCAAAGTGTTCAAGTATTTTATTGTACTTACCTAATTCTTGATATGAAACTAATTTTGAGGCAATCGATCGTAGCGCTATTGCTGATGTACCATTCAATATCTCCAATAATGGTGCTGCGAAAACATAATAAAATAGGACTTTATAAACATTATATACTTAAACTTAACTGAATATCATAATTGCTTTTTTTCTATTCTTTATTATTTTATTATACACAATACTATTTCCAAAGAATTTGAGTTAACATCGAAGAAATATTCTTTGGCTATATATTATTTGGATGAATAACTGCATCAATTTGTACCCTAAAACAAGATTACTGGCCGCTGTATAAAGCTCACCCTAATTAGGAAATCATGATAATTTAATCAGATACTCACATAAGTACACTTCTTTACCATTTCTGGCGAAGGCCAACACTAGGGCTCCACATATTTTGCTCGTAGCTGAGATCATACCAAGCACCGCATCGTCTGCTTTTAGTTTTCTACTGAACACGCTTATGGAGAACAAGGTACCTGTGAAATGACATAAATTAAAGACAAATATTTAACGTCCAATCAACTGTATGAACGTTATTGGACTAAGAACTAAAAACTCTTAGTCGGCAAACCCAGTCGTAGCACATCTCTTACATTCTGTTGAGTATAATAATACTAGCTAAAATATTAAACTCTCTTGAAGTTCATTGAAGTGGTAGAGATTAATCTTCAACCATTGATATGATTTTCATCTCATCCGGATGCATATTGAAAAGAATATTGCATCAACGAACACAAAAAATCTGCTAAAATAGTAGACCACACATTTCTGTGTCTAGTTTAGGTATGTACAGTAACATGGTTCCTAAATTCCTAATGTTAACTAAAACTACTAGATTTTGACTTGCCACTGACATTAAAGTTTATTGAATCACTTAAACTTTAACTCTGACTCCACAGCCAAAATAATATATGATCAAATAGTGCAGTAAAAATACCGGCACGAATATCCAAGCAAAATGTTCCCACAAACTCTGCAGCTATAGATACTCCCATATACTCATGGCGCAGTCGATTTATTTACCAAGTTGTAACCGAACGGCCGCAGCTGCCGGCTCTAACTGGCCAGAACTACGCTATCGAAAACACCTGACTAGCCACCCTCCCCTTTAGATTGTAACCAAGATTTCTATCTATTTGGAACGTTATAGGTTAGGCAGCTGTTTGTAGTAATTGCTGTAATGGTTGCAGCTTGCAATAGTGATTGGATTTGTAATTACGGCTATTTGGGTTTGATTTTTGTACGGCTTTGAGTAGAAAATGTGAGATATTTCAAATCGTTCTTCGCACTTGTGCCTACCGGATAGGGGTTCCTTGTACCCTTTCGGGTAGGCAGAGTCTAAGGCAAACGCCATTTGCAACGATCCTGACATCTCTCTAGCTTCCTTCGCTCCCATTAAATATCTCAAACGGTGCAACCACGTTATTATAGATAACATTCATATCAATGTAATAACTATGGCCATCTCTTTGGTTATATAGCTATATCAAACAGAGAACCCGAACTAAAAATCAGTTTCTTAGTTTCGAATCTTACAAAACATATCTTCATATTGAAAAAACTGCTTTTAAACACATGTTACAAAAAATATTTATTCAAGGGAAATATAAACAGTATACCGAAATAAATCCGTGCTCGTCATAATTAGTTGTTTCGTTGTCCTCTCCTAAATTGTCATTCAAAGTTTTTATAAGTGCCACGAGAGCCGTTAGCAGAAACTCGACCATGCGAGGACGACCCATAAATTAGAATCCCACAATAAAATGAATGATAGATGCATGACCTTTTTATGGGTTACGAGATTAATGGTAAATTGAACGAATGTTTGACTGACCGAATGGGTAATGCTCAAAGTAGTAAGGTACTTTTTAATCACGCTCTATACACACATATTAAGTAAGCGACTGCTACGTCGAAGGTCGCGGGTTCGATTCCCGCTCAAGTCTAACATTGGTGTGCGTGAACATTGATATTTGTCTTGGTCTGGGTGTTTCTATGTATAATATGTATGTATTTACAAAAAAAAGTATATATGTATGTTTATCCATCTATAGTATCCATCTATACCTATATATGTATGTCTAGTACCCATAGTACAAGCTCTGCTTAGTTTGGGACTAGATGGTGTTGTGTGAATGTGGTAGAATATGTACCAGTCCGATTTGAATAATATTATCTACGTGTCCGATAGCCCATGTCTGGAGGAAAGCTATAGGCTACATAACACGGGTGCGGAGAAGTAGCCCTGAATAAAGTGGACGTGACTGCGGGCGGAGTATTATAAAATAAACTGGGACAATTCTCATTGCCATAAGGTAATTTACATGACTGCCTCCGTGGTCCAGTGGATAGCGTATGCACTGCTGATCGGAAGTCCTGGGTTCGATTCCCAGGTCGGGCAAAAGTGTTATTGGGTTTTTCCGAATTCTCAGTAGCAGCACGGAGTCTGGTGATGTGCCCGGTAACGGCAATAGGCACGCCCCCTATTACGTGGGACCCAAAAAAATCACGGCGAAATATGTGTGTAATATTAGACCTCTGCCTACCCATTCGGGGATACAGGCGTCTATAAATAAAAAAAACATAAATCCATGTGATCCAATACTAGGCAAGTCTTATACTATGCCAACCTAACAACATAACTGAGAAACGTATATTTATAGATCCATTGATATTTTGTTAATTACTTCATGTTGCTAAGAGTAATAATAATACATGAACAAGGTTACCGAACCTTAGTCATGTATTGTATAATATACTTGGACTATTCAAACGCACCTAACCAAAACAAAAACTAAAAATCTATATATATTATTGCGATCTATACTAAAAATAATATTACATTTATGAATTTGTCAAAAAAACGACACCAACATAATAATAAATTATCAAAGCTAAACACACAAATGCGCACAATTTGCTTGATACATAAACATGCTCGGCACACATACCCAAATCGTACAATCTCTCTGAATATGATTCACGCATGTAGTGCGGAGTTGTGCCGAAGTTCTCCGTATAATTCCTTGGGCAAAACACTCGGAATACATAATTGTACGTAGTTACAGCGCCCATTATTTAGATTTAGGCAAATCAGTCCGCGCAAAACATTGCTTTTCACTTACACTGGTGTCGTTTGTCATGAGTTTTTGGTGTCTTGCGAAGTTAGAAATAGATTAAACCTGTGCTGTACTGTTGAGTTGATGTGCAAGAGATATAAGACCATATTACGCGTGGAGAATATAGCCTATATTTTGGTGGTCTTGCACCAAAGGAGATATAATTTAAAGCTGAAAAAGAGAGCTTTTATAAACACTTTTTACACACCCTGAAGGTTGTGTAGTCTATTGCTAGTTACCGCGAGGGATGACCCAGGAACCAATATTACAGCCAAAAATTTTATTGATTGTAAAGTCATATTTTTATAATGACAACTTTAAAGTTTTGGTTTCGATCTCAAAGTTTGGTTTCGATCTCAATAAAGTACATATTCTTCCACATACACATAACACCATCTAGTGCTTAACCAAGCAGAGCTTGCACAATAGGTACTAGGACAATGGATATACCTTGTGCAATTCTGCGAATTATGTGTGGTTTTTGGCCAGTGATTGGATGTTAACAATTTTTTCTTAACACTTGCTATTTTACCTAAAATAAAATTTAAATGGCTCAGCATATCTAAAGTTTTAACTGGTCCACCAGCTTTACGCCACCAAGCAATTATTACCATACCGAGTGTGGAAGTTAATTAACTCCAATACCATATCTTTACTGATTAAGTTCGTCTTTAAACTCGGTTTATATTACGAATAAATTACAAATTCAGACTTATTCTGACTTCGAATACCAAAGGTTACGTCTAAGGTCAAAGAAGACATATGGATCAAATATAATGGAAAACTTTAGGAAAGAAAACTTCTTACATTTAATATGGGAGTAAATTTGTTAAAGAAACGTTGAGAATATTGATTAAATGCTAGAAAGGTTGAGCATAGTATATTGATTATTGCTAGTACAGTCAAGAGATTTATAATCATCCGTTTCTTATCATGTGTTGGGGGATAAAAACAAACAAATATTTTGGCTATATATGTGCACACATGGCGAGGTAGTTTTGAGCAGCCACCTAGCTGTTTAACACTGCGCCGATTGCAGTGGGTTCGAACCCTGTACATGATCGAAGACTTCTTTGCAAACATACTATAATTAAACCTAGCCAACAAATTGCAGAGAGCCATTTCTGTCCTGAGGAAATACTGCTGATTTAATGACGTCATGCACTATATGTTTTTGTGCGAACAGTATATCAAGTGACGCGCAAGCGACCGGACTAACGTCGCTTCTCTTCAATAAAATTCACGAAAAAGATTGAATAATACCACAACCTACGTTGAGCTGTTAACTGAACAAAAAACATGAATGGTCCGAAAACGAATTAATACCGTGAATTCCATTGGGCATCTTTTGTCTGAAAAGCTTGGTACTTCTGGGAAAAAACATCTTGACAATTTGTGGATGACACAGTGTCCCGTGTGGGGATCAAAACAACACTCGGTGCAGTAACTTGACGAGGCAATCGCTTAAACCACTACATCATCACCCAAACTACGCAATTCAATATTCGATTTATAATTTTTTTGAGATTTTGGATTCATTTTTGACATAAGCTCTATTCAAAATATGTCAAACACGAATCTCGAATCTTAAAATCTATGTATGGATCGAATATTGGAACTTGACAACCAAATGTGGCTATATTTTTCTCGTTATCCTAAGCCTCATAGTTAGATACAGATTAATTTCATTCAATATTTTTAAAACACAATCCCTTATTTTGCGCTGAAACAAACAATACCCTTACAGGCCGTATCAGCGCTCTAAACTACACAAAAAAGTCTATTGAAAAGTAAATGGATAAAACTAGAAATATCGGTCACTATTGAAAACCAAACGAAATAAAAACGTACACAGTGACACGATCGTCTGGATTCGTATTTGATTTAGTGTTTTCAATTCTAAGCGTGTGTGTGTGTGTGATTGTGTGTAGCTGTGTGTATGCTAGAGGCAGTCGTGAGTAGAGCAGCCTCGAACTGAGGCAGCGCAAAAGAATACGCTGTTTTTTGTCGCGGTGGAAAACTCTCGCGTCCGTGTGGTGACGGATTAAGAATACGGAATGTCACCACCCCATATCATCCCATGGGTGTCGTAAGAGCCGACAGAGGGACCATATTATGCAGAGAACAGCACTATAAGAGAAGGAAAACTTGATACAAACCCTATACCAACCCGTTTAGCCAGCGTGGTAAAGTAGGCCAATTCCTCCTTTCAAAGGAGAGGCCTGTCCAGCAGTGGACTGTTAAAGGCTGATGATGATGATGATGATGATGAAAAACTCTAGTATCTGGTCTCTTTATACTACCTACTTGAAATTGAGTTCAATTCAAAGTTGAGTTGAGCCCTGGCAGAGAGAGTATATATGATATCCGAAATAAATTCGGCCTATGTATTTAAAACCACCGCGGAGTCTATGACTTCACTTAAAGGTTACACCAATCTAGCCCAGTGTGGAATGGCATATCAGATCCTACCAGGATTCGGTCCGCGTTAGAAAAACCCGACCACAATTGTCCCCCAACTCCTGTAAGAAGCAAGTAGGTAGACAGGCGCTTCCTCGGCCTGTTACTGGTGGGACGACGAGGGCTCCTTGGCAACACGCTGCGGTGGCCGCATGTCGTCAAACGTGCCCATTACCCAGACCTATGGTGGAATAGAAGGCGGTAACACTCCCTCTACCGCTCCACTATCACTCTGATCAGCATTAATTTACAGACGGTGGCGTTGCAGGCTCACTCACTCCGTCCTACCTCAAAACAATGACCAAAGTTAGAGCGCATTCGAACCAAACAAAACAAGACGCTGCCTCAAACAGCTTCTCCTTTAGCGCTGCCGCGGGCCGAGGCAACAACTCGACTCGAGGCTGCCTCTATGTAAACACAACTTAACTGTATTCAAAATGTACACCTGTACATACGTATGCTTAAGTGAATTGTGACTGTCAAAGGGCCAATTACGACTACAGAATTTGTTAAATAAATTAAAGGTGTTAGACAAATGTTATGATAGTGTTTGAGTGCTTTCGACACTCGGCGAGGGTTTGCGTTTGTTAGAATAATACTAGTTTGTACTTACTAGGTACTTTGAAATGGCAACGGGGAATTTTAAATGTCAGTGTCATATTCATTATAAGTTTGCTTGTGAGTTTAATTTCTAATACATTCATATGCTCAATGCTTGAACAAAATATAATTTTGAGATTGTTTGATTGATGATATTGTTGTGTTTTAATGATAATTCAGAGTACCCATCTAGATAATTGCCTATAATAAATCACATTTAGAGATAAGGACACCTTCTTCTTATTAAATTATGAATTTGTACGTACATAGTGTGTATGACTATCCAATGAAGCGGTTATCTTAATATATAAAATCCTCGCGTTACTGACTGACTGACAGACACGCTACAGCCGAAACTATTGGGCGCAGGAAGCTGAAATTTGGCATGTATGTTCCTTGGGGACCGTAGGGGTGCACTGAGAAGGGATTTCCCGAAATTCCCACGGGATCGGCCAAAACGGGTAAATTGAAAAGAATTGCAGGCGTAGCTGCTGGCGTCCTCTAGTCTATCCATATTTTGCGATAGAAAGTTATTGGTTGTAATCCTGTTGTGAAAGACTATACGAAAACCACTCATAGTTTGTAGTATTTTCTGTTACAAGATTAATTCGTAATGTGTCCACTGTCATTGAAAAAATATACTGATTGTTGAAATGTGTACAAAATAGCTTTCTTTCTAACGCAGTCTTGCTCAAAATCAAAGAACCACAAAAATTATCCTTGGTTATCGTGTTAATCATCTGCTCCAATCTCAACGTAATCCATACCATCCGTGTGCGTACAAATATCAAAGATAAATAACATAACAACAGTTTGTAAGCGGCGATGTATCACCGTTGAAAGCGGATTCATTGCTGGGTGCGACCAGGTACGCGTAACATGCACTAAATCTTGCTTTATGTGTATGTATGTCACGGTACATCTACAAATCTACATTATATGCAGCGCGCTATGATACATGCCTGTGTTGACGGGTAGTGCTACTGTTGATGTGCGGCAATTTTGAAGAATAGGCAGTAAATTCCAAGAGGATTAAACTTTTGATAGCTTTGCTTAGGGCTAGCCGAAGAAATAAGCTTTGTAAATAAAAATTAATTACCGAAATGCTTGAACGGGCATAACTTCCAAACGACTGCACCAAATTGGATAAATCTTTCTCTTATGTGTTCGTTGATTTTAGGATATTTCCATATTTTTTATTATATAGACTCACGCCTGTATCCCCGAAGGGGTAGGCAGAGGTGTAACATTACACCCACATTTTGCCGTGAATTTTTAGGTCCCACGTAATTGGGGGCGAGCCTATTGCCCTTAACGGGGACATCACCAGACTACGTGCTGCTACTGAGAATTCGGAAAAACCCAGTGACACTTTTGCCCGACCCGGGAATCGAACCCGGGACCTCCGATCAGCAATCGCATACGCTATCCACTGGACCACGGAGGCAGTCCATAATATTTTATGGAAATAAATAATAGAAAAAATGCGGTATGAAGTTTGGGGGTTCAGCTAGTTAAAATACTTATATAAAAGTAAAACCATACTTTTATTCAATTATTTACGGACTGTAAGACACTTTAATATTCTCCTACACATTTTATGTTTCTTTTTATGTTATAAGGCTGAAGCACGCGTCATACGTGCTAGTAAAATGGGAGATGGGCTTCAAATAATACAAACTTCAATCAAGTAATATCAACATTTATATCCAATATCAAACATAACATGTGCCATGTATATAATAATATGTATAAGGAAATCGCTTCTGCTGGCCGTCTTACAAAACATATACACCGATAAGAGCATATGTATGAGCATATGTACAGCTGGTCGTACTAATCCTGTAAACTGCTGGTTTTAAATTATCTTCCAAATAAAGAAAAAAGCTAAATAATATTATATTGATTATAAAATCGTCTAAAAACATTTGGGCGATCAGTAATTTAGCTGCTAGAAGACTGTGAAATCAAATCGCACCTTTAAAACAAAAGTGGCTGTATACAAAAATATTATTTTTTCAGTATGACCGTTTCAAGTTTTTGACGTAGCATTATGATTGCAGCTCCTTACAAAAACAAAATATGTACCATAACACTGGCGATTAAAGAGAGAGAGTGGCCAAGATTTTTATTGCCCGTTCTTTCTCGTGGTTCTACCTATTACTTTGCGAACGAGGCAGTAAATGTAAATGTGGAAGCATTAAGTAATTTACTTAAAAGTTTTACGTTCATAAGCGTCACCTTGTGACCTAGATGAATAAATGATTTTGACTTTAAATGATTTTTACTTTGACTTTGATTAATATGTAGGCCAGGTAATAAAATATAGTACTGCAAATAGTATTATATAATAGTTGAACTATCTTACTTTTAGTTACAAACTGCAACTGTAATAATAAATAATGTAGTTATTTCGAAAAAAGGGTATAAAAAAATAATTTCGTATTATACTTTTGTTATAAATGTGCGAAATGTTTAACTCACATACATTAAAATATCAATCATAACAATTCATTTTTAACCATAATGTTCTATAATTTTCTCATTGGTTTTTACATATTTTTACAGGTCTCGACTTTATGAAGAAATAATTTATTTACCAGCGAAATAATTAATGTCCAAAATAAATCCCAGAACTTTTATTCTGATATTCATAATTCACGCTATTTCTCGGCAAGCGTAGTATTGGTCCGTCGGCTAGATGGAACGTGGACTTGGGGAGGGTCCTGGTAGTGGCTGGATGGCGAAAATGGGAAATTGGGTCTTATGGCGTACGCTGATGGAGGGATATGCCCAGTAGTGGCTGGATGGCTAAAACATGAGATCGGGTCGTATACTGTTCCCTGGGGGAAGCCTACGTGCAGCAGTGGACTGCCACAGGCTGATGTGATGTGACCCCTTTTCCAATAACTGCAGAAGCTTTCATGATGGCTATATCTTTAAGTTACGTGTGTTTAACGTTTATGGATCCTTCTACGCAGGCACAATGGGAGGGTCTGTAGCGGGCGGAGGAGTGCAGGGAATGTTCAGTCTTTTCTCTTTCTGGTCTTTCCTGTGCTGGCTGTAGAACCAACTGGAACAATAGGAAACAATTAACAAACAATAATTAAAATGTATATTCTTTTATGTTCTTTTTGGCCGTATATGAAGGTATATGTGTAAAGACACAAAATATGCGAAACGGGTCATTGTGCAACTACATTGAGGAAAGAAATGCCAAAAACGTGTGAATGACGTATTCTTATAAATAGGCTCTTTCTAGTATTCTGAAAATCGTCGATATTGGTTTAAAAAGAGATAGCATGTCCGATTTCACAGAATGTTTCTTTCTAAAGATTTTTTAAGGTATCTCGCAATCCATATCTATATGACTATTCAAGAGTAATTCTTGTTCATTATTCTATTGTCTTTGGTCTAATCATCGTCCTAGAGATACTCTATGCTTTCGAACAATGTCAGTAAGTATGTATAGGTATTCAAGGATAACAATTGCTTAGACTATATACCTATTATTAGTTCCTTACGTTATTGATTCCCTCAGATCAAAAATCTTCATGACAAAACTCAACTCTAGGTAAACACAGGCTAAGCGATAATTACTAATTTATTTTTGGTCTGCTTACTTCATACGCACCTTTACATTTGTACCATTGTAGTATTTAAAATACTTTGTTTTTTCTTGTTAGGAATGTATATTATATTGCCTCTTTCAAAGCGTAGGTAGTTTAAACAAACGTTGCATTCCAATGATCAATGATGTCGAACAATTACCCACAAGACTTATTTAAATACCTGTGTACTACACAATACTCATTATTTTTTTGCATGTTATTCATTCCAGTTGTTATGTTATTAATTTATTATTCAGTAAAACAAACATGAATTCCTTTTGTCTTCATGATATTGTTTTATAAGTCAAATACTATGAGCATGTGTCGTTATTGTTTAATGAAATTCTTTAATACAATAGGAAATAGAAAATTATATTAAATAGTTAAGAGTACTGATGATGTTCAAATTACGGAATTCATTTTGGCAAACTCGACATCTTACATTTATGCCTCGTTGGTCTCGCGGCATAAATGTGCACGTGGCATTGGGAGGTCTCGGGTTCGATTCCCGGGTCGGGCAAAGTGTTATTGGGTTTGTCTGTTAGGAAATTCTCAGTAACAGCACGGAGTCTGGTAATGTGCCCGGTACAGCAATAGGCTCGCCCCCTATTACATGGGACCTAAAATTTCAAGGCGAAATGTGGGTGTGATATTACACCTCTGTCTACCCCTTCGGGGATACAGGACATCTAACTCTATACCAACTCGTTCAGCCAGCGTGGGAAAAGCCAAATCAATGATATTGTGACGAAAATTAGGAAAGACCTTTCTTTGTCCAGCAGTGGACTGCGAAAAGCTTCGTAATTATTATTAAAATGACTATGCCTGTTGGAATTCTTTTCTTAACCTTTACGTATAGCACTCCAAACTGGAGTGAATATTTTCATAGGCGATTCAAGATTTCTGCCCCTTACCCCTCTATGTAGTACCCTACGCCGTGCTCCGTTAGATATCATCATATCGTCTTAACTATTTTTTCGCTGTGTGAGTGGTAAAATAAACCGCCAGATGTTATCTAACATAAAGAGTCGTCACCAAATACATTATGTAAATAAACCTGAGTCTAGACGTTACATGTTCAACAGTTTTCAATCATAGTTTCAGGTTTACTATGCCTAGGAAGATAAAATCCTTATGATTGAAATGTCCTGCCAAAAAAGTCCATAAATATTAACATCAGCCTATAATAACAATGAGCCGAGGGTGCCGAGCAGTAGCTATGAATATCGCGGGTGTATGTAATGATAATAAAACTCTCAGGTCACTTTCGGAGGACAATATACGTAGGAATTCAGTAAGAAAGTAATCAACAAAAATAAACAAAGTATACGCGATTTTAGCTATTGAAATATTATGTTTTACTATTTCATGTTATAGGCCGCAAACCAGCAGACACGTCGCCTGCTTGTAATCAAATACCGCAGTCCATGGTCACAAGCAACACCAAAGGAGTCTCAAGTGCGCTGGAATGGGAAAAAGAATAGCAGAAGTGGGATGAAGGAAAAGAAGAAGTAAATACAACTCTTACCCAAATATACAGAGCGCAGGTATAGTGACTACGACGCTGACAAGAAACACAGCTCCCGGCAGTACGGTCAGTGTGGCTATGTACACACGCGAGTACAGAGGCGCGAAGATTATCGGCATCATCGTCTCCGCCACGCCGAACAACGAGTACACTTTACCTGTCAAATAATCATTTTATTACTAGGTTTTACTAGCATATTGTAGATCTGCAAAAATCAGCGGCTTTTTCAAAAATAACAAGTACAGACAACGACAAGCCAAGTTAACAGTTGCAGTTCAATTTCATACTTATTTTCTAAGTTATATCCTGTTTCACCATATTTACTTTGGGAGGCTTACAAAATAAACATAATTTATTGGTTGAGTATGATATCAATAACTATTAATTTTTGCATTAGTAGATAACTCACAATGTGAAACAGTTGCAGCTCCTTACGAAGATAACATATAAAACCATTATACTGACAGTTAAAAAGAGTGGCCACGAGTGTTATTGCCCATTCTTTCTCGTGGTTCTACCTATTGCATTGCGGACGTGACAGTAAATGTAAATTTAAAATTATTTATTAATTAACTTTATTTTTGTTACGTTCATAAGCGTCACTTTGTGGCCTAAATGAATTAATGATTTTGACTTTGACTATATACCATCAGAACGGTACAAATGTCAAAGTTGCCGTGTGTAAGTTCAAATCATCAAAGTTTTCAAGTATTTTATTGTTACTTACCTAATTCTTGATATGAAACTAATTTTGAGGCAATCGATCGTAGCGCTATTGCTGATGTACCATTCAATATCTCCAATAATGGTGCTGCGAAAACATAATAAAATAGGACTTTATAAACATTATATACTTAAACTTAACTGAATATCATAATTGCTTTTTTTCTATTCTTTATTATTTTATTATACACAATACTATTTCCAAAGAATTTGAGTTAACATCGAAGAAATATTCTTTGGCTATATATTATTTGGATGAATAACTGCATCAATTTGTACCCTAAAACAAGATTACTGGCCGCTGTATAAAGCTCACCCTAATTAGGAAATCATGATAATTTAATCAGATACTCACATAAGTACACTTCTTTACCATTTCTGGCGAAGGCCAACACTAGGGCTCCACATATTTTGCTCGTAGCTGAGATCATACCAAGCACCGCATCGTCTGCTTTTAGTTTTCTACTGAACACGCTTATGGAGAACAAGGTACCTGTGAAATGACATAAATTAAAGACAAATATTTAACGTCCAATCAACTGTATGAACGTTATTGGACTAAGAACTAAAAACTCTTAGTCGGCAAACCCAGTAGTAGCACATCTCTTACATTCTGTTGAATATAATAATACTAGCTAAAATATTAAACTCTCTTGAAGTTCATTGAAGTGGTAGAGATTAATCTTCAACCATTGATATGATTTTCATCTCATCCGGATGCATATTGAAAAGAATATTGCATCAACGAACACAAAAAATCTGCTAAAATAGTAGACCACACATTTCTGTGTCTAGTTTAGGTATGTACAGTAACATGGTTCCTAAATTCCTAATGTTAACTAAAACTACTAGATTTTGACTTGCCACTGAAATTCAAGTTTATTGAAACACTTAAATTTTTACTCTGACTCCACAGCCAAAATAATATATGATCAAATAGTGCAGTAAAAATACCGGCAGCAATATCCAAGCAAAATGTTCCCACAAACTCTGCAGCTATAGATACTCCCATATACTCATGGCGAAGTCGATTTATTTACCAAGTTGTAACCGAACGGCCGCAGCTGCCGGCTCTAACTGGTCAGAACTACGCTATCGAAAACACCTGGCTAGCCACCCTCCCCTTTAGATTGTAACCTAGATTTCTATCTATTCGGATTGTTATAGGTTAGGAAGCTGTTTGTTAGTAATTGGTGTAATAGTTGCAGCTTGCAATAGTGATTGGATTTGTAATTACGGCTATTTGGTTTTGATTTTTGTACGGCTTTGAGTAGAAAATGGGTATTATCTCGTTTTCCATAAATTCATTTGCACTAATATTGTTTGCCATAATCATCCCCGATCATAATATTTACTTGCACTATTATCATTTATACTAATAACGTTTGCCTTAACAACTCAACAGTGATAACTTTTATTTGCCATAAAATGACTTTCTATAACAACATATATCATAATAATTAGTTTCCATAAGTAACACATCTCATAATCGACTCTTGACATAATCAAAATTTTATATAATTATGAAAATAATACATAATATTGTTAGGTCGAAATTAATTATTGCTAACACCCCGACTCAGTGCAATCTGACTTGGATATGTTAGGTTAGAAGACTAAGGCGGGAGCGAAGCAAAGCGGAGCTCCCGCCTCAGTCTTCGTGGTTTTTTTTAAACCACCCAGAAGTAGGAGCCCCGCGAAGCGGGGCTCCGTCGAGCTTAGTTAGTAGATGCCATACCTAATATGTGGTTTAGTTTTAGGTTTAATTGTGAATAAAAAATCTGGGGTTGGTTTTCGAAACGAGTCGCCCGAATTTGAGGGTATTGGTGGTGTAGGGGGCGTAAGGGAGTTAGTTTTAATCCCCTAAAAGTAATTTTGGCTGCCGGAGTTGCGTCTAAATATTTTTTTTTTCAATTTCCAAAAATTCTTCATTCAAATATGCAAAACGGAACGTAATTTTAGGTTTTATGTGAAAGTAACTAAATAGGTTGTGTTAGGTTCTCTTTCGACCCTTAATCTGAAAATAGGTTGACGGAGCCCTGCGAAGCAGGGCTCCGTCAACCTCAGTTTGTAACCTAGATTTCACTATATATTGATAGTGCACTGCACTGTGGTTGATTCTGCAGAAGGTCGGATGTCCCGAAAAGTTTATCAAACTTATCCGCCAATTCCATGATGGTATGATGGCTTGCGTTCAGCACGAAAACAACTTTACGGATTACTTTTCGGTGACCAGTGGCGTAAAACAAGGATGCGTTATGGCTCCCACACTCTTTGCCATATATTTTACTGCCGTGATGAATGACGCTCTTCAGAACTGCAACGATCAGATTGCTCTAAATGTCCGTTCTGATAGAAGTGTATTTGATCTCTCGCGATTTCGAGCTAAGCGGAAAGTTAAAGAGCTTAGATATTAGAAATCCTGTATGCTGATGACGTATGTCTTATGGCTGACTCAATGGAAAATCTGCAGCTTTATCTAGACCATCTGGATACTTCGTGCCGAAAATTTGGCCTAGCTATAAGTGTGTCGAAGACCCAGGTAGTGAAACAACCTGCTCGAGGTTTACCTCCACACGTCGCTCCTCTTAAGCTGGGCACACAGGAACTAAGGGAAGTATCATCTTTTCGATATCTGGGATGTACGATCCGTAACGACAATCGGCTGGAGACTGAGATAGCTTCAAGAATCGCAAGAGCAGCTGCAGCTTTTGGCGCTCTGAACCGCAGAGTTTGGAATTCACATGAGCTACACCTGAAGACCAAACTGTCTGTCTATAGAGCAATCATTATTCCCATTTTATTATATGCCTCAGAAACATGGGTCCTTTACAAAAATTACATCAAGCACTTAGACAGCTTCCATATGAAATGCCTCAGGGCTATTTTACGAATTAAGTGGCAAGATCGGATTTCAAATTCTGTGGTTTTGCGGCGGTGTGGCATTTCGGGCATTGAATCCCTACTAATTAAAGGCCAACTACGCTGGTGCGGTCACCTGGTACGGATGGGTGATGAGAGGCTGCCTAAAGCGGTATTCTACGCAGAGCTTCAGCGCGGCAAGCGTAAAGCTGGTGGTCAATATCTCCGCTACAAGGATGTCCTTAAAAGGCACTTACATCAGTACAATATTCCTGTACAGAGCTGGGATGAACAGTGTCTACAAAGGCCTGAATGGCGGCGAACGATAAAGAAAGCCGCTGACTCGTACGAGAAAATGCGTCTCGAAGACCTTGATGCAAAACGCCAAATACGGAAGACTCGACCGAAGCCTAATTATAATTATACGTACAACTCCAATAGCCAGCTCTACTGTACCATCTGTGACCGCATATTTTCAACAAAGTTTGGCTTTGCCAGCCACATCCGGGCACATGCCAGAAAAGATGTTTAGGGTCGCCGTCGACGGACACGTCGAGGAGGACATCATCATCATTAAACTAGTGGAATCAAAAAAAAGCGATATTTTGCTTTTATGTGAAAAACGTGAAACAAAACGCAACCGTCATCTTGTACTTGTATGAATGATATAGACAGCTAATGTCAAAATTTGTGCGTCATTGCGTTCGAGTACCTAGGGTTAGGTGCGACTGTAATAAGTAACTAAATAGGTTATGTTAGGTTCTCTTTTGAACCTTAAACCGAAAATAGGAGCCCTGCGAAGCAGGGCTCCGTTGACCTTAGTTTATTTAAGCTAGTGTGAAGAATGTGGAAGTTGGCAGTGCTATACACACCGATGTTTGGAGATATTTTTTTTCAGAGGAAGCCAAGTATTTCCTGCATGTGAAAATGGTGAGGGGGGGTTCCGAGACCTCCTCCCCTCATAATAAATGTTGCGCTTGTACTAAATTATCTTTATTTATATTATGGTGAGTAAAAGTTATGGAAAATGGCATTATAGCAAATACATTTATGGATTTAAATTATTATGACACTTGATCGATTATGACCAATGGAAAGTCATTTTATGTCATTTCACGATTATGGCATCTGAAGCGTTATTTCTAATGAAATTATGGCAAATACCAGTATGGCATATGAAATTATGGCATTTTAAATTATGGCTAACATTAGTAAACCTAGAAAATGTGAGATATTTCAAATCGTTCTTCGCATTTGTTCCTTCATGTACAGGAAAAGGTGTGCGGTTTATACAATGCGTACAAACATAGACTCATGCATGTTGCCTGAAAGGGTACGCAGAGTCTAAGGCTAACGCCATTTCCAAGGATTCTGACATCGCTCTTGCTTCCTTCGCTCTAATTAAATATCTCAAACCGTGCAACCACGTTATTATAGATAGCATTCGTATCAATGTAATAACTATGGCCATCTCTTTGGTTGTGTAGCTATATCAAACAGAGAACCCGAACCAAAAATCAGTTTCTTAGTTTGAAATCTTACAAAACATATCTTTATATTGAAAAAACTGGTTTTAAACACATGTTACAAAAATTATTTATTCAAGGGAAATATAAACAGTATTCCGAAATAAATCCGTGCTCGTCATAATTAGTTGTTTCGTTGTCCTCTCCTAAATTGTGATTCAAAGTTTTTATAAGTGCCACGAGAGCCGTTAGCAGAAACTCGACCATGCGAGGACGACCCATAAATTAGAATCCCACAATAAAATGAATGATAGATGCATGACCTTTTTATGGGTTAACAGATTAATGGTAATTTGAACGAATGTATGACTGACCGAATGGGCACTGCTTAAAATAGTAAGGTACTTTTTATTCACTCTCTATACACACATATTGTGGGTACTCACAATACCAATAGATTCCAACAATAAAATGAATGATAGATGCATGACCTTTTTAATTTTTATGGGTTACGAGATTAATGGAAAATTGAATGAATGTTTGACTGGATGGATGGGCAAAGCTTAAAGTAGTAAGGTACTTATAAATCACGATAGATATTCTACTCATATTACCTTTACGAGGTTATCGGATCACATTCATTTATATAATTTGTACTAATTTAATAAAGCTGAAGAGCTTTTTTTGTGTGGTTGAGCGCGGAACGAACGCACTACCGGCCTGATTGAGTAAGTAGCTAGCCTAGTTTAGCCCATTTATCGAGGAAGGCTATAAGCTACAAAACATCACGGTATGAGCTACGGGTGCGGAGCAGTAGCCCTTAATAAGTGGGTGCAGCCGAGGGCTCAGCTAGTGTATTATAGGGATATAAGGGACTATTACATACATAGACTCACGCCTGTTTCCCCGAAGGGGTAGGCAGAGGCATTATAAACGCGCACTTTTCGCCAGTGTTTTGATCCCACGTAATAGGTGGCGAGCCTATTGCCACTTATCGGGATATTTTGTTTGCCAGAGCCTCGTCCGTTGATCGGCAGGTGCACCACTTGCAGGTGAGGTTGGCTTGGGACCCTAATTTCTTGGTGGGAACCCTATGCAAGGGACTATTATGTGATCCAAAACTAGACAAGGCTTATGCTTTGGCAACCAAACAACAAAACCAATAAACCTAGTTGTATATTCTTAAATCCATTGCTATAATATTTTGTACTTAATATAGTTAGCTATGTATTATAAGTATTCACAATATCAGAACAAGGTTATTGAAGCTCATTAATGTGTATAATATTATCGGACTGTTCACATGCATCTAACCCTGACTGTGCAGGGCTTGTTGACTATGGGAATCAAAAATATGTAAACGTCCTTATACATTCATCAATACATATACAAGATAGAAAAATCACAGCCAGATACATAACAACTCATCGGGTTCATCCCACAAAGGTTTATTTTGGATGGGAATCAAACCCACGACCTTCGGTATAGTAGCCAGGGTCATAGCTACTAGCCCAAAATACCAATAAATTGTGGGTTTGGGATTAATCCTGTACGGCTGTCAATTGTATGTTCTACCTGTGGTTTTACCTTAAAGTACCTTTTTTATTCGTTGATTTCGTTGTATCATTCAATTTTGTTATTGTTACTTCTAGTTTATTTGAATTTTTAATTATCGCTTGTCTCGTGCCTCGGAGAGCACGTTAAGCCATCGGTCTCGGCTGTCATGAACATCTTTGACAGTCGTTATAGGGCGTCAGTAGGTACTGTATTAAACCATGGAATATCGCTATCCCTTCCGGTTGCGGAGGTCAGACAGGCAGTCGCTCCGTAAGAAAGCTAATATTCCGCCAAATACGGTTAGACTAGAAAGCGGACCCCAGGTTAAGAGTGGGATAACGCTAGGAGGATGATGACTTGCAATAAGAGCCAACATAATATATCTACCTTTTTCTACTTGATCTGGGCGTTACCAACTGAAAAATAAGTAGTACTTACCAATAGAATGTGTAATGAGGCTGTAGGTCGAGTATATGCTGTACTTAACTTCATCCCAGTTAAACCGGTAGCGAGCAAAGATATACATTATGCTGAGTTCACCTGGCAACAAACAAAATTAAGTTTAAATAAATAGTGATAATCCAATCAATAACGGTATATATACACATCACACGGACCGAGGAAGCTCCATCAGGGACTCAAGGAAATATCGTTGAGAAGAATTTGCATGAAATCGTTTACACATCGGGTCTAGGAGACAAACTACAGAAAGAATCACCAATCTTCGTCTTAGGCGCACAGTCTAGTAATAGACAAATACACCGAATAGTGAGTACTATTTGAGTTATTTGAGTAGTATTTGAGTTATTGATATGGACCTAGTCCTGTTTCGTACATTTAACTTAGATGTAAAATTATAAAAAAATCATATTAAAATATAATAAAATAAATAATACTTAATCCCATCCCTTGTTTTTATGATGTATAAAAAGTTAAAGCAATTATTTTCCTTGCTTACACTGTAAGACAACAAACAATGATGATTCTATAATTAATTTTATCCAGGCGGTATACAAATCATCGAAAATTTTAAACTACCACCTGCATTCGGTGTGGAACATTTTAAGTTACTGCGCTGTAGAGCATTATTGGTGCATTAATATTAATAGACTTTCTGCACTAAGGCTATTTGAAAAATAACCAGTAGGATATGATTTGAAGAGTGAAACTGTAAAGCAATCAGCTTCAGACGGGCTCCGCTTGTAATTTCCCACGAGACTCCACTATTCTCTGTAAGAATGACGACTGTGTACTAACTGTAGCTAAAGATTTCATTATATTTTGATTAGGTTTCATGGCTTTTCAATTTCTATCAATAAGTTCTACACTTTCGACATGATTTTTTGTAACTATATTTTTTAGTTATTGGCTGTATATCATAGCGAAAGATTAACGAACTTTCAAACAACCTTTGAATCTCTATTGTATCCAACGGCCATTTTCAATATTCGATCCATACATGGATTTTGAGATTCAAGATTCGTGTTAGACATATTTTGTATGGAGCTTATGTCAAAAACGAATCTAAAATCTACAGATCTTTCTATAGATCGAATATTGAATTCTGTAGTTAGGGATGGAATGTAAGAGATCCTTAGTAGTGCTTATGTCATAAACGAAACACTCTGTCCAATATTCTTGTCTCTAACTTCAGTCATTGATAATTTTGAACAAGCAATTTATACATATTTTTTTTTTATTTACCCGTTTTGGCCGATCCCGTGGGAATTTCTGAAAATCCCTTCTTAGTGCACCCCTACGGTCCCCAAGGAACATACATGCCTAATTTCAGCTTCCTGCGCCCAATAGTTTCGGCTGTAGCGTGTCTGTCAGTCAGTCAGTAACGCAAGGATTTTATATATTAAGATTATGATGATGATGTACTTAGCTTTAATAAGTAACCCCAAGTTTCGTTAATACCTTATCCCAAGGCTCATCTGGATTCCTTTTTTATTTTCTGTGATATGCAAATTGCTGTTGTAACCACCCGTAGCAAATAAATAAATTCTATTCTATTTTAAATTAAAAATTTGCCTCATAATGCGAGGGACAATGGAAGGATAGCCATTTAAACAGCATCACTACATAGTATAAAACAAAGTCTGTCTTCTGTCTGTCTGTCTGTCTGTCTGTCCCTATGTATGCTTAAATGTTTAATACTACGCAAGGGATTACGAAGCGGTTTTTTTTAATAGATAGGGTGATTCAAGAGGAAGGCTTATATATATAATTTTGCACTCGTGCGAAGCTGGGGCGGGTCGCTAGTTTACTATATAATACAGCAAAAATAATTTGCTACAAAGACAACACTAGATACACATCACGACAGTAAATTTCAACAAAAACGTATATCATAAACATTTAGCTGCATTGCGCAGTTGACAACGCGCTCTAACAATGGTCGCTGGTATAAATCGCGCGGACGATCTCTGTGAAGACTTATGTTTGTGGGGAGCCTCGGTTTGATTTCTGGGTCGGGTTAAGCGACAGAGGATTTTTCTGTAAAGAAATTCTGGAAGCAACAAAGGGATAAGGGCTGTACATGCCCTTGATATAGCCAAATACATATCTATTTGGCGATGTTATTACAAAGTTGTGATACCAAAAGTGCATCAGTAAGGCAAGCACTAAAGTATTGTTGGCAAGGTTTTGAGTTTTTGTTATTTGAAATATATTATAGATATATGTCCTGATACATTTGAGGCCCGGCGCCCATATAGAAGCGTATACGAAGAGCGCGAATAGCATATTTCAGCGTCCAACTTTTATCGAAAAACGCGCTATTGCGCTGTTTCGCTATTACTGTTTGAGCTAATAAACGCGAGATAACCAGTGTCGATAAACGAGAATATCATAATAACTTAATCTGGTCTTAATTAATTCGAAGTAAAATGACAGTAATGAAAACAACGCCATAGCTATGGCAGATTATTGGTCGCACAAAATTCAAATCGCCATTGATGCACGCTTCGCGGATGGTGGCCTATTTTAATCTGAAGAATATATTTTTAAATATTATTAAGAAATCTTGCAGTCAGTCATTATGAGCGTAAATGCCGATTGTGCGCGCGTGCCTTTTTATTTATTTATTTATTGATAGGAATATTTTATATGTTTACTTTTAGTGCAAACGTATAAAATTCACTGTACTCCGTACATGACAAGAAGAACAATGACAATAATTCAGTACCCAAGTTGAATACGTAAAACTATAATCTAGTGGTATTTCTTATAGTATTTCATTTATGAGGGATTTTTGTTGTAGTCATTTTAATTTCGAATCCCTTCTTAATGCATCTCTACGGTCTTCGAGGAGCATACATGGCAAATTTCAGTTTCTTGTGCTCCATAGTTTTGTCTGTGCGCTGTCAGTCAGTAACGCAAGAATTATATACAGAGTGTAAAAAGACCCTTAAAGAAAACTGAAATCCCATGTTGTACCAATCACTACGACCATTTTTTACTTCGGCACCATATCTGGGAAATTACTGGTTCAGGAGATATTGAGGCTCAAAGTTAGTATGGAATTTTTCTAATTAGGTACAAAATCGATGCATTTACCTCGCCAATATGTTCTTTAGATGCCCTATAACCTCATGGATAAGTAGGTATTTCGAACATTGCACGCGCGCGCTTTTAATTGCGGTTTAAAAAATGTGAAAACTCAAAAAAAATATCGTTTCCCAGGTATTATTTTTGGTTAGTGTGACTTGGCATGATGTCCACAACCAGTAGACTTCGGCTTGGTGATGGGTCTTGTGACATCCTGTATATAGGTACACAGTTATGTAGCAGATACAGATGTATAAATTTCAACAAACACATACATCATAATCCGGCTGGTGCATTGCGCTGTTGACACACACACACACATTCAAACAATGCCCGTTATAAATCACCCGACACGGACACAGACACAGTTAGCTACAGATTTACACACGACCGCCATTCACGCGGCTAAATTAAATAATTGACTCGTACCATTTGAATTTTGATGAATGAATACTGACGTTTCAATTGGCTGTCAGCTTGGAAGCTAGGGTCTTGTTTATTGATGTACAGGATAGACAGTACTTTATTTATGATTAATATATTGTACTAGCTTCTGTACGTATGAGTGTCGTCATTCATCTCAGACTCGAGACGTCTACAGCTAGACATAAGCCTCCCCCAGCGATCACAGCTATAGCAACTACATTAAAAGTAAGTAGCTATCCTATACAATTTCGTTTTATAGACTCACGCCTGTATCCCCGAAAGGGTAGGCAGAGGTGTAATATTACACCCACATTTCGCCATGAGCGTATTGCCGTACCGGGCACATTACGTGTACACACACACTCCGTGCTGCTACTGAGAATTTCCTTACGAAAAAACCCAATAACACTTTGCCCGACCCGGGAATCGAACCCGAGACCTCCCAATCCCACGCGTACATTTATGTTACGAGACCAACGAGGCAGTATACAAATTATAAAGATATCAATTCGCTTTATCAATACGTTGGCCATTTCTATACATTTCCGCTCTTGCATTGAGTTTTCCATTTAAAAGCGTGGACACAAATTCTCTAAACGCTAAAATACTCCACGCTAAAACCAATTAAGCTCCACTTCAATACAAAACATAAATCTGCACATATATACGGAACAGTCTTTATCCTCAAATACACCGAATAAAAGGTCCAAATCCCGTATTCATCCACAAAAATAAAATTGTCAAATTCGCCATCAATTTTAAAGCGCGCAAATATTTCAATATGTTAAAATCTATTTGGAAGAGAGATCAAAATTGTCCATAGAATAAAGCCCGGGTTTGTGTTTGAATCACTTTCAGAAGGCGTTTTAAGCTGGGTCATCTAAATTGTTTTATATACAGTAATGGGTAGGGTATATATTCGAGGCAGCGATAGCCTAGTGGAGATACCAACGGACTGCCACGCAGAGGGTATCGGGTTCGAATCCACGGCGCGCACCAATGACTTTTCGGAGTTATGTGCGTATTGAATTGTTAATTATCGCTGGTCCCGTGCCTCGGAGAGCACGTTAAGCCGTCGGTCCCGGTTGTCATGAAGATCTTTGACAGTCGTTACAGGGCGTCAGTACCTTCTAAATAAACTGACACTAGTCTAAACCATGGAATATCGCTATCCCTTCGGGTTGCGGAGGTCAGACAGGCAGTCGCTCCGTGGAAAAGCTAATATTCAGCCAAATCCGGTTAGACTAGAAAGCGGACCCCAGATTAAAAACTGGGATAACGCTAAGAGGATGAATGGGTAGGGTATATACCTATATAGGGTAGGGGTCTGAATCGACGTTATTACTTAACATAATCTTAATATCATTCAAACGAAAATATATTAAGTTGTAGTCCTGATCTTGTATTGTGTCATCATCATCAGGTCTGTATATATATATTGTCCCACTGCTGGACACAGGGCTCTTCTAACTATGAGAAGGGTGTGGCCATAGTCCACCACGCTGGCCAAGAGCGGGTTAGCAGACTTCACATGTTCTGAGAACACTATAGAGAACTCTCAGACATGCAGGTTTCCTCACAATGTTTTCCTTCACCGTTTAGCAAGCGATAATTAATAATTATACGCACTGAACTTCGAAAAGTCATTGGTGCGTGCCGTGGATTCGAACCTGTGACCCTCGTTTACGTGTATAACTTGTTAAATGTAGACTAATGACTGCGAAACATCCCTCTTTATATTTAAACAAATGTTCAGGTAAAACGAATAACCACCTTATTTAATAGTTTCACTAGAGGATGCTACGCTACGCTCACACATTTTATTTGAATTTTACCGTTTCTTCCTCATACCGAGGAAATTTCGGGTAAACCATTCTTAATGCACCCCTACGGTCCCCAAAGAACATACATGCCAAATTGCAGCTTTCTATGCCCAGTAGTTTTGACTGAGCCTTGTCTACCAGTCAGTCAGTAACGCAAGATGTTTTTTATACACAGATGTCTGAAATTTTATTGCCTGTCACTCTCCTACATAAAAGGAGAGCGACATCTCACGCCTTTAAAAAAACTCGATTGTCGGAACTGTTGTTACAGTTCTATAAAAACCTATAGGTATGGAACTCCTTGCTTGAGTCTATGTTTCCTGATGAGTAAAATCTGGGTGTTTTCAATTCGCGGATGAACAGGTACCTTCTAGGCAAGCGTGATCCATCTTCGACCGTATCATCGCTTAACATCAGGCGAGATCGCGGTCAAACGTTAGCCTATCAAAAGTAAAAAAAACCAAACAATTTAAAACCGTACATTATTTTTTATTTGTTTACTTTTATTGGCTATATCCATGTTATAAATAAATATTTCAATTGCTGTATTTGTACTGCCCCGTTGGCCGGCACGTATTGTGCAATAACTCACCACATTCGATTTGCGACAATTGCTGTCAAACTCGCGATAAATCGCGTGCGGAACCTACGTGACCGTCTGAACTTCCTTCTTTGACATTTTTAAGTCCTACAACTGAGGTGTATTACTTACTTATATCTAACAATATTTCTCTAAGTTTTATAAGGTTGTTACGATATTTCTTTCAGTTAACTATTTTTATAGAATGAAACAGTTCCGCCCATATTTTATTTGAATTTATCCGTTTCTACTGTGGGAATTTTGGGAAATCCAGTCTTAGAGCATCGCTACGGACGGTACGACCAAGTAGGACTAAACAGCCAACATCCCAAATTTCAGATCCTTGCGCCCAATAGTTTCTGCAGTGCGTATTTGCGTGCGAGCTTACTGACTGTCTGACGTCTGTCAGTCAGTAAGGAAGAATTTTAGAATTCAACTAGAGGACCCATGCTGCTCCACAGCATATTTTAATATTATAAAAAAGCTCTTACATACGAATAGCAGTTTTGCTAAAATGGTAGTTTTGGTAGGAATGGTAGCTTTGGTAGCAATCGTAAGTGACAGTTCTACCAAAACTACTATTCGTACCGAAAATACTATTCCTATCAAAACTACTATTCGTACTAATACTATCATATGTACCATTTTATTAAACTACCATTTCTACCAAAAGCGCCGGTGCTGTCCTACGTACCTTTTCTCTCAAAACTACTATACTTACCAAAGCTACAATTTCTACCATAACTACCACTTGTAATATAATTATATGACAATAGTACTATGAACCGCTGTAATATGTTCCACATAAAAAAAAATATTTTCCGTGTGGTGACGGATTAAGAATACGGATTGTCACCACCCCATATCGTCCCATGAGTTTCGTAAAAGCCGACAGAGGGAGCATTTTATGCATAAAACAGCACTGTAAGAGAAGGAAAACTTGATAAAAACCCTATACCAACCCGTTTGGCCAGCGTGGTATTGTAGGCCAATTCCTCCTTTCAAAGGAGAGGCCTAGTCCAGCAGTGGACTGTTAAAGGATGATGAGAAAAAAATGAAGATGCCCGAAGAAAGGCCGTAATTTAAAAACACAAAAAATTTCCTAACATAAAACGTAATTTACCCGTCTGTGGGGTTGATTTTCCCAACATTAGGCGGAAATTTCACTATATTAGGGGAAAATTCCTCGGGTCGCGGGTATATCTACTGACGTCGTTACCGCGACCCCATCATGAGGTTCGATACAGGAACACCGCGGTGTTTTAGTGGGTATGCCCCCCGAATATCAAGGGGGGAGAGCCGAGCCACACACCCCTCTCCACCTGGCTCAAACTCGGTACAGAGTTGGTGGAGGGGTCCCTTTGAGGAACAGTCCGTAACTGGATTTCATCGCGATACAAAAAAGGGGGAAAATTTCTTAAGGTTAACTGGTAACATTCGGGGAATATTACTTGCCATCAGCGATAATTCACTATAGTGATAATTTTACCAACATCGGGTATAATTTTACACACCACCACAATCACACCCGTATGAAAGGAGGCATAACGGTTTTTCCTGGCAGTTACCGCAAGGAACTTATTAGATGCCATAATTTTTTTTTGAATTTAGAACCGTGCATGTAGAGAGAAAGCAATGGAATCTTAAGAAATTTATAGGAAAATATTGAAAAATAAGTTCAATGTCCACACCTATCTTCCTTCAAACTTACACAATTTAAATGAGCATACCATCAAATGAAAGAGCTCTTTTCAGCGCGTGTTTTAGGCCTACAACGAAACGCATATCTCAATAATTAGCAGATATATAGAAGCAGAAAGTCAATGACTACGGCTACGAAAACGCAAAAAATGTATGGCAGAAAACTGTTTTTGCATATAACTTGATGAATGTGCAAGTTAGATAATTTCTAATACTTGATGACAACTCTAGGCAGCAAGAGCTTTCATTTAAAAAAAAATCATCCGAATCGGTTGGGTAGAACGGGCTGGCCGACTCGTATTATAAAACACAAATTCTTTTACTATATAGATATGCCTGTATAATTATATACATAGTACAGACATATTTAATTGACAAATTGTTATATTTTGTTAGACAATCTGTAGGCAAAGATGTGCAAGTTTCCTTGCAATTAGGTGCATTATTCGCACATTGTTGTAAGAGATGTCACAGTTAATAAATTATTACTTATATGTATTATTGCATTTTACACTTTCCCGTAATTTTCCCGTAATCAGTTAGTATGATATCTTGTAATGCAAAGACTAGATAAACACATTTATGGCTTAATAGCAATCCACATAATACGGTTGTAGATAGTACGAATATAGGTTTGCACGTATTTTCCAAACAAATATTGAATCTTTGCTTAAAACAGACAAACTGTTCATGTAAATATGATTTCAAATTAAAACTACACTCTCGAGAAGATAAAATTTTCAATATTTATTCACGATAAACTGTTTTAATATCTGCGCTACCATTAAGATACAAGCTATTTAAGTAAGGATTAATAATTTATCGTTAGGATATTACTGGCTTGTTTTGATCTGTTAACTAGCACAGTCATGTCGCCACAGGCTAATCAAATATACCCTGCACGCTATGTTATGTTCACATTTTGACTGGTGGAAAGTTACAAATGTCAGAGATGGTTAAAAGATTAATCTGTATACATAATTTTTTTGCGTTACTGACTAACTGATAAACAAGCCACAGCCATGACTGATGGACGCAGGAGGCTAAAATTCAGCATGTTTGTTGCTTGTGAACAGCAGGGGTGCAGTAAGAAGGGATTGCCCGAAATCCTCACCGGAACGAGGTATATAAAAAATTAAAACCAATGTGTGTGCGTACCTGCAGGTATGGACAGGAGTGTAAGCGACTGCCAGGCTGAAGGTCGCGGGTCCGATTCCCGCTCAAGTCAAACATTTGTGTGCATGAACATGGTTGTTTGTCTTGGTCTAGATGTTTGCTATGTATAATAATATGTATGTATTTACAAAAAAAAAGTATATATGGTTTATCCATTATCTAGTACCCATATAATAAGCTCTGCTTAATTTGGGACTAGATGGTGATGTCTGAATGTGGTAGAATATTATTATGTTATATTAATTATCCGTAAATGACTAACAGACAGCGCACAGCTGAAACTACTGGGCGCAAAAAGCTGAAATTTGCCAAAGGAGTGTAGGTAGAGCCGCAATAAAAAATTTACAAAATCGCCAAAAAATCGGGCAAAAACGGATAAATTAAAATAAAATAAGGGTGAGCGTAGCTGAGGCCATCCTCTAGTAATTTATAAAAATCTTGTGTCACAGTAATTTTTATCGAACTCCGTTGATTATAGCAATCGGATAATTGTTAGAGATACATAAATATTCTTAAATACGTCATCATTAACATCAGCCTTTAACAGTCCACTGCTGGACTAGGCCTCTCCTTTGAAAGGAGGAATTGACCTACTATACCACGCTGGCCAAACGGGTTTGTATAGGGTTTGTATCAAGTTTTCCTCCTCTTACAGTGTTGTTCTCTGCATAATATGCTACCTCTGTCGGCTCTTACGACACCCATCGGATGATATGGGGTGGGGACATTACGTATTCTTAATCCGTCACCACACGGAGAAATAAATATATATAGTTATCTTAAATACGTACGTATTATAAATAGATTAAACCCAGGCACAAATCATTGTATTCATCACACAAAGATATGTGCTGAAGAGAAAACGATCTAACGACCTTAAGTTAGTATTCAAAGTGACTAACCGGTCTAGTCATCTAGTGCTAGACTAGACGACTAGATAGAATAGTCCAGTAAATTCTATACACATCACTAAATAGCAAAATGATCATTGTTTACATCACTATTTCCTGTAATAACACTTAATAGCCGCTTTAGGCAGAAGTGAAAGCGTTTAAAACGTCATCAAGCAATTTTATTTGTTAGTGAAATAGCATTGTTCAAAACTTTTTGCGTTTGTACGCAACAATTGTGCAAAGAATTGTGACAGCGATGTTACACAATTTGTATTATGTAAAATTCTTCCGTTATTGACTAAGTAACAGACAACGCACAGCTGAAACAAATTTTTTTTAGACTCACGCCTGTATCCCCAAAAGGGTAGGCAGAGGTGTTATATTACAGCCACATTTCGCCATGAATTTTTAGGTCCCACGTAATAGGGGGCGAGCCTTTTGCCGTTACCGGGCACATCACCAGACTCCGTGCTGCTACTGATAATTCGGAAAAATCCAGTAACACTTTTGCCCGACCCGGGAATCGAACCTGGGACCTCCGATCAGCAGTCGCAAACGCTATTCACTGGACCACGGAGGCAGGCTGAAATTTAGCATTTATGTTCCTTGGCGAGTGCAGGGGTGCACTGAGATGTTCAGAAGGTAGTTCTGGAAATTCACATGGGATCGAGCAGAAACGGTTTATTAAAAAAAAAGTGTGAATGCAGCTTCGGGCATCCTCTAGTAAAAATATGTATGCACCATTTTCGCCATCGTTCTTCACTTTTTTATTTAAATAAGTCTTACTATTTACTACTTATTGTTCAAGTGACAGCGAGCCATCTGATAGAATTTGCTACTATAGCTGTAGCAGTACTACTGATGACATCTGTAGTATTAAGGTAAAGATATAAACTGTAGCGACATCTATCGGGCTCGAACGCAGTGAAAGTTAAAGATTATGAATCGCGCTAACAGAATTCTAACACAATCAGATATCTGATTCAAACGCACGACGCACACTGCTGCACACCAATAATATCACTTGCTAAACGATCAAGGAAAGCGTCGTAAGGAAACCTGCTTCGAAACTCCCGGATGGGAGTTCCCCATAGTGTTTTCGGAAGACTTTTGTTGTGAAATCTGTTAATTAGCACTTGATCGGCGTGGTTGACTGTGCCTATTCCATTTGGGACAGTTATATACATCTTATATTTTATTACCTCTTGATAGCACACACTTGTGCTACGGAACGTCATCGGTTGTCAATATTCGCCTTTGTCTTATAAAAAACACATGATTTCCTGCAAAATAACAGATAGCAAAAACGGTCTGTTTGACGAACCTATTCAAACAGTACCAAGGTTGTTCTTTTTTACTCATTCGAATGCTGTATCATCATTTGACCTTCTGAATAGCGCTAATGGCTAGCGATTTACCTATATTGTCAGTGTGTACACTGTGTACAATTAATAATGTACTTGATGCATCCCACAGATCAAAAAAATATAGTGGTAATTCTAACATTATTCTGGGATTTGTGAATAACAACACAAGAATAATGCAAAGTTTGATAGGTGTAAATTAGGCTAACAATGTCCTATCCGATCGTATCTTCGCCTCTCTGCTTTAGCTGCCTTTCATTTTCCCTTTTTGAATACCGCAAAATCTAGCATTTGGCATCATCATCATCACTGTCCTAGCGTAATCCCGGTTGAAGACCGGAGTCTGCGCACTAATCTAACCAGATATTATGGAATACTAGAGGACGCCAGCAGCTACGCCTGCAATTCTTTTTAATTTACCCGTTTTGGCCGATCTCATGGGAATTTCGGGAATTCTCTTCTTAGTGCACCCATACGGTCCCCAAGGAACATACATGCCAAATTTCAGCTTCCTGCGCCCAATAGTTTCGGCTGTAGCGTGTCTGTCAGTCAGTAAGTAGCGCAAGGATTTTATATATTAAGATTAGCTTTTCCACAGAGCGACTGCCGTCTGACCTCCACAACCCAAAGGGATAGCGATATTCCATGGTTTATACCAGTATCACTTTATTTGACTGACTCCCTGTAGCGAATGTCTGAGATCTTCATGACAGTCGGGCACAGGGCAAGCGATAATTAACAATTATATAGACCTTTTATTGCCGAGCTTAGCGTCACATCAAAACAATCTATTTGACCAAACACTTCTTACTTCCGAGAAAAACAGATTTGTTACCCAAATATTTCATTGACAATCTAAATATAGAATTTTATTAATGTATTCTTTGAATTATATTATTATATCACTAAAAGTTCTCGTGAATGAATCGACCCTCACACCCATGTTGACGCTACATAATATATATGAAAGTAGTTCTTGGAACACGATTTGCATGCAGATGATTTCTTGGTGAAGCACAGCGAAATCTTGTTTCAACCTATAGGAAGGTTTTAAGATACAGCTAAATTATTTATGGAGGACAGCATACTTAATACATTTCCTTATTTACCTCAGGCGTAAAAGTATTAAAACAATTTAGCACGTCGTTTTGGTTGCTTTAAAGGCGCTTAAAAACCTGTATCAATAATGTCATTTTAACTCTCTACCCTCTGATAAGTGCAGTTTAAATGAAATGGCAGATAATAACTCAAATTACATACATACATAGCCTCACGCCTGTTTCCCCGAAGGGGTAGGCAGAGGCATATTAAACGCCCACTTTTCGCCAGTGTTTTGATCCCACGTAATAGGTGGCGAGCCTATTGCTGCTTATATATTTTGTTTGCCAGAGCCTCGTCCGTTGATCGGCAGGTGCACCACTTGCAGGTGAGGTTGGCTTGGGACCCTAAGTTCTTGGTGGGAACCCTATGCACCCTCATAACTCAAATTATTCTCAAATATTCAGTTTATTTGGAAGATAATGCATGTCGAGAAGTAATGCGACTAAAATTTATACTAAAATAAAAAAACTAAGAATTAAATTATGAATTCTTCTAAAACGCAGAACAATACAACGTAAATAAGGAAGCGTATTTTATATATTATACACAACTATATCGAAGACGTAGTCGAATACAAACGCGTGAGGTCCCGAACGACCTTCTGCAGCTCCCTAGTGATACATTTAACATAGTATTAATATACACTGCACACAATAATAAGATGCAGAAAAATAATCATACTACTAGTTAAGTTCTATATGTAAGACGCTTGGGAATTCTGATGTTAACACATCATGGCCTCTTTCAAGAGCGACACAGCTTATAAAAAAATCTTGTAATAACAATTGAATAGAATGGTTTCTCAAGGTACAACCAGACGGCAATTCAAAGTCTTTCAATGAGCTAAAGAAACAGCTACGCTGCTAGTAGACTATCCAGGTAGTATCTCTTATAGAACAAATCTTAATGTATAAAATCCTTGCGTTACTGACTGACTGACTGCTACAGCCGAAAATACTCGGCGCAAGAAGCTGAAATTTAGCATGTATATTCCTTGGGGACCGTAGGGGTTCACTAAGACGGGATTTCCCGAAACTCCCACGGGATCGGGCAAAACGGGATATTAGAAAATATGTGCGTGCGAAGCCGCTGGCGTCGACTAGACTAAAATAAAATCAGTCGTCAGAGAACTAAAGTAACACGACTTAGTAACAAGTAAATAAGACCTTGAACGAAGACCGTGAATTGGACAGCCTCTAATTGGGAGTGATGTTGATACTCATGGGAAAGCAAAGGAGAAGGCCTTAAGACGTGGACGACTGGAGTAGCTTAAGTCCAGCAGTGGAGTAGTGTAGGCTGATAATTACCCATTAGATAAACAGAAATATAATTCGTTATGTTACGATATATGGTCATGTTACAATGAAGTCTGGGTGTGTGCCTTTTTCCAAAGAACATTAAGAAGTCTCGTATAGAGATCAAACCCATGTGTGCAGTCAATATTTGACTCGTCCCATGACCGCACAAGCTGTAGGTAATCCCCGCCGGAACGACGGGCCATTTTTTTCTCAAATAATTACGCAATTAAAATCCATTACATAAATATTAGTCTTGGACAGTTTGGTTTAGATTAGAAGCAAAATACATTACAAAACGTCTGAGCTCTTAATGCGGTAAATAAGATAAACGGCGTTAAATCGATTTAACAATCGATTAACGTATCGGTCACTCAATTGAGTTGAAGCGATCAGTTATCTGAAGGTCAAAGATTACAACGTAAATGATAATCGTGTTTAGCGTAAGAACATCGTGTGAGGTCTTTTATTCACACGAGATCTCTTTATGTCGAAGAAAGGGTAGGTTAGGTCTGTCGTAAGAACCGAAAAACGTGTAATCAGCATTAATCTGTATTATTCTGTACATGTAAAATTCTTCCGTTACTGGCTATTGGTTGCAAGAAGCTGGTTGGCATGTATGTTCCTTGGAGACTGTTGGGTGCCAAACGCCAAAACTCTTCAAAAAGTAAACCAAATCCTCCTTAGGCTATGTATTATTTTCATACATTGATCCTCACAATTCAATCTGGATGTCAATTATTTTCAGAGAGTACTTCAATTGCAACCACGACGACCCGATTCAAATACAAAATGAGAGAGCCTCCAGGGAAAACATGGATTATGTGAGGATGGATTTGTAAGAGAAAGGGGTAAATGATCGGATAAAGGGCGACAGAGAAATATAGAAGTGATGGACGTACTCCGCAGACCTCTAATGAATTGAAACTGGGGCAAAGGGATGATAATCAAAGAAACAATTTTGAGTCAAAGCTCTGAAACCAAACCTGGGTTTGGTACGCACCCATACGGGCCATACTTGTCATAAAATTACAAAGTCATGGTTTCTAAATTCAATATATATAATCTGAACACTGCAGTAAAACAGAAAGTAGTTAATTTGACCCATACTTAACTAGCAAGGCAAGTTAAATATAAAATCTTGTATAAACCGGTATTACGCATACCAGTTTCTGTATGACTCTTGCATTTAAGTAGCAGACGGGCCTACGGACACTGCCGGCTGCCGGCTATTTTCCTTTTTCTTCGTATTTGAAAGAAAAGTCTAGGAGCAAAGACGACAAAGAGCATGCCGGTATTATGATCATGTCCTGTAACTCAGGGGACTTTACAAACGACCAAGCAACAGACACAAACGACACTCAGACTCAAAACAACAGTTTATGGATCGCACAAAGTTTTCCTCCGTGTGGGAGATGGAATGCACAATACTTGGCATAGTTTAATACTACTAGGCGATCAAACTACTAGGCGAAACAGTCTAAGCTATTCTTATTATACATCTTTTCTAAAGGCACTGATATATTTGAGCATTCACCTGTAATGAGCATTCTCGCAAATTTTACAAAACAAATGAGTGTGTTTTAGCGAGCATTCTCACGAACATTAGGGCGAGCTTTAGAATATAGATAATACATAGAATATGCGCTACAATGGCGGTTAAACCTAATATATTTACTTAACTTTGACTTATGATTTTAATCTAGGAAAGAATCTTCGTAGTTTGTCACTTATTTTGACTTGACTAGTGATGGGCTTACTCAGAATAAATATCGATAAAATATCGATCATGTTTACAATAGATCCTTAGATTTGGTTTACTCAGAATAATTTTAATTGAATGTGGATAAACTCTCGATACCGATAAATAAATTTGAACGTAAGAACAGACAATTGTGTGATTTACTATACCTGTTCAAATTAAAATCTGCATTTTATTATTTAGAAACGTCATTTGTTTATGTATCTTGCTCTTACTCGGAAAATAATTCATAAGTGAAACTGAAGTTAACATATTGGGTAAAACTGCTGTTGTAATGCGATTTCAATATTTTTTCTATATTCTACGAACTATTTGAATTTAGAGTATTCGCTAGAATGATCGTGAAAATGTTCGGTTCGACAAAACAGAAAACGGCGACTGCTCGCTGTTCTGTTACAAGTGAATGCTCAGGTGTATCAGCGCCATAATGCCAACAACAGCAAGAGCCAGCCTTGCGGCTATTTACCCTCTTCATTGTCAACTTGTTGTAATACTTATAGCCATCCAGTAAAGTGAGCGCCGGTCAAATCGGTCTTTTATCACTGCGATGAGTTCTTTGCGGAGCAACACAACACCCTGACTTCGTTAATCGAGGTTATCCAATACCTATCCAAATCTGCCAAGCTACTGTCGAACTTTTATCGCCTACAGCAAGAGTTGCTTTGCCGTTCGACATAGATCGGCAGAGTTAAGCAACGTTTACACAGGTCACCGCTTGGATGGTTCCTTCAGAGCGCTATTGTGTTTGTTTGTTTTTCGTGTGAGTGTGTGGCCAACTCTCGGAGGTGTCGGAGTTTTCAGACCGCCCGAAGGCCTCCGACATGGCCTAACGATCCTTATCCTTAGACAAGAACCGCGACCGACAGCTTTACGTGTCCTCCGAAGCACGGTAGCGCTCTGATGTAAATGCCACACACGGTCACCCATCCAAGTGGTGACCTGTGCAAGCGTTGCTTAACTATGCCGATCTTTTACGAACAGTAAGCCAAGTCTCGCTATGAGTGCTACTATTATGTTAGCAGTGGGCAAATAAAACCATCAGTCCAGGTGCGGATTGTTTGGCCATGTCAGTGGTCTTCGGGCTGCCCATAAACTTCGACATCAGAGAAATGGCTATTCACTCAAACGAACGGAAAGAATTTTCTTCTTTCTTAAATGAAGACTTGTTTCGCAATAGCCATTATACTATTTCGTTGAGACGTCATAATTATGCTCACGGCATTATAATCAGTTTTAAATTATTCCGTAACAGACTAAAAAAAGACAAAGGTCAGATGCCGTCCTGGTCGAAGCTAGTTCTTATTATAATTATTTTCAGATTTTGTCCTTAGAGGTCTATATTTGGAACTAGCTATTTAAATATTTATTATACGGATAAATAAAAACTTAAACGAGATTATGCATGGCAGGTAATATTTGTTTGAGGAAAAGATTACATACCGTTAACCTTAACCTTATGCTATTTATATATTCTTCCACCCTGTAAGTTTCGTTTACCTTTTTAATCTTGACAGTTAAGCACAGTTTTTATAAAGATTTAAATTCCAATTCTTTCTTCCAAAAAATGCACAGGCTATCACATATACATGAAAACGTTATATATGGCACATTCGTATATAAAGCTTATATGGTCTAGCGTAATTATGTAAATATAGTGCAAGTTTAACAATATAAATACGATCGAAATAAAAACCGGTATTTTGGATGTCAATAAATAATCAGATGATTGCAGCAGTCCTCGTTAATAGATCAAAATAAATCCATGATTATCATAGCGCCTAACCTACGTCAAAATATAACAAAAGTGTTTTAACTAGGCCCATTCTTATCTTCTCTACGGTACACCTGTGTACGTTCAGCACACAGACAGACATCAGTATATCCTTACAAACCTACACATTTATAATAGTAGCAAAAAAAGTATAGCACTATGTCAATGTACTTACCCCACATAGGCCCAAATGTTAGACAGACGACAGTCAGTATGAGGCATATCCGCAGTCTCCTATTATTTGGCCCCTTCTTGAAAGCAATCTCCATTGTCTCTCTTAAGCTTCGGAAGTCAAAAAATTCTAAAAGAAATCCGGTACAACCAGATCGTTTCACCTAAAAACGTAAAAAAAACATTTTATAAAAACATTCATTTCAAATTTATGGTCATAGTATGCCAAGTTCATAAAAGATATTTAAGGATTTATAATTGCAATATGTTGTGAAATATAATACTAGATTATTTACATTAATAATAAATTAAAATAGCTACCGAAACTAGTATTTTAATTAGATAACGCTGCTCTGCATTCTACCTTGATTTTTTTTTTATATGGCTCCATCGGTGGTATCGATGATTTTGCCAAAGTCAAGGTGGAAAAAGAGATCAAATAAATTAATAAAATACAGGTTTTGACCTAAAGAATGAATGGCATTGACATTTTTAGGTGCAAGAAGTTTTTAATACAAACAAACATTCAGTCATGTTTATGAAGAACAGACTCGAATCAACCATTTTTTGATTACACATAGTGTTCTCTCGTGTGGGAATCGAATCCACTACACCTAGCAAAGTATGAAGCGGTGAAGCGATCTTTTATCGTTTATCTTCTGTCAACACAAATAGAGAGTCGCCGTCGAAGAATGCGTTCGATATCGGTACTCTACAGATAAATATTAGAAACAAATATCATAATACAAACCTTGTCCTTATTCTCGAGCCACGTATGGTCATCTATCATAAATAATACGTAGCAGAAATTGATAAACTGGAAGAGCGCTGATATTGAAAATACCCCATAATAACCAAGGTATCTCAGTAACACGCCGCTTAAACCCATGCCTATGGGAAATCCAACTGTCATACATAAACTCAATATTCCCATACGGAATGTCCTTGTTTCCTTCGAAGTGATATCTCCTAAGTAACTGAAAGTACCGAGAAACATGGTATACCAGCCGCCTGTTAGAGAGGGGAATATCACCTCCATAAACACTGTCCATTCCACTGAGACTTCATAAAAGAAATACGTGTTGATCATATTCATCATACATGTCATGAACTCTCCGAAAATTGGCATTAGCATGCAGATTTTACGCTTCCCTGTCTTGTCGCTCCAGGCGCCTATGAACAGCATAAGTACTGTCGGTACTGCTGTGTGTATCACGCTCTTCCAAGCTTGCACTGAAGCAATAAGTTTCTGTACTTCATCCTCCTCATATGTGTAGTTCGCTCGCTGTCTCAGCCTTAACGCAGTGCACGCCGCATCCGTGAACTCTAAGTTGACCCTACACGCTTTGTCAAGGTTCAAATTCTGCGTAGCCAACATCGCTAGGACACTTGGCATCACAAACATCGCTAGAACCGGTTCCACCGTTATGTTTGCTTTAATAAATTTTAATTTATCTAGCACACTCATGTTTTGGACTTCATCAGTACTCTCCCTTTTTAGAGGCAGTTCCTCTGTAGTGTCCTCACGAGATTTAACTTCAGATTTTTCTGTTTTATCCATTTTTCTAAATTTATATTGTCTCTTCAGAAATTAAAATTGACTATCTATTGAATAAGGAAGTGTACCTGTAGTCCGTAATGTTAGTAGGTAGTGAATTCACATTGTTATGACACTGCACAACACATCCACACAGCACCGAGATAAACACGTTATAATATTGAATAGCCGCTCTGTCGACGTCTCAGCTGGGATACCACTAGCGTCCTATTGTTCAGCGATATGTAAGCAAACACTCTTATGTTGCCATATCAGTCTTTAATGCGTCCACAAACACTCCCGTACAAATCGAAAATAAACATAACACGCCGATAAACCAAACAAGTAGAGCGATCCAACCTTGTCACAGCAATGCAAACATTCGATTGTGTTCGAATAAAAACCACTGTTGATACTCGACAGAAATTTTATTAAACATTCGCACTTAATCAAAACACACTGTATAATGTCCAATAACACTTTCACTTATAATAAATGCTTTGAGTTCAATAGTCTGATGGGAGCACTGCAGTGCAATTAAACGTCTTTGTTGACATTTTCCATCTCATCGACTTGCTTAGTGTCTTCTCTTTGTTCGAAGTACATCCATCTGCAACGAATGAACGAACAATTATCGTCTGCAGCGGAAAACTAAATACTCGCGGAAGATCGATTGTGAAGTGATGTTATGGACAATTCGGTTCGCGTATTATAGACGCGGGGACGAGGCGAGGTACTGTCAGTACGACAACTGTTTACTGAATGGCTTATACTTAACATCGAGCAAGCAAATAA
Source organism: Euclidia mi (assembly GCA_944739405.2). Lineage (NCBI taxonomy): Eukaryota > Metazoa > Arthropoda > Insecta > Lepidoptera > Erebidae > Euclidia > Euclidia mi. The sequence continues at coordinate 6,622,665 of OX123188.2, read as the reverse complement.
AAACAAAGTTGTGTGTAGCCTTATATCAGCTGGTCATTCGTTGGAATAAAATTAAAAATAACTGGACTAACAAGATTTATTTTAAGTGATTCATTATTTCACAACACATGCATATTTTGTTGACTTATTGACAATAACATAGAGACGCGACAGCTACACAAAATTGCCGAATTCTAGAAAGAGAAAGCAACGCCAACTTATAAGGGTATCTCTTTCGTAAGTTTTTAATCCTTTTCGGTATTGGTCGTAATTATTTGACATCTTTTGAAGAAATGCTCATGTCTATGTTTCTGTTAATGGCCAAGGTCAGTACGTCATACATTACATAATATGACCAATTTAAGTAGGTATGTATGCCAAAAATCGGGCTCAGTGGCATGCCCAGGGAGAGGCCCAGCAGTGGATTATTAGACTGATGATGAGAAAGTAGGTAAGTATAGCAACTTTGTCGAAATCTACGACCAGTGTTCGAAATAATTGTATATTATACAATTATTCTCACCAAATACATAATTATAAATATATATATACCTACTGATACCTACATTATTATGCCAAAAACTCTCCTCTAACTATTTTAAATTATATAAAACTATGAAATTCAAATACATAATTAGTTTGATATTATAATGTATTTAATTGAAAAGTAATATAGATATCTATAAGTATGTAAACAATCTTTAATAATATTATATAATTTGCTCACAAATATGTAAATGTAAATACAACAAAATTCTTTATGATTTAGGTAATATATCACATTGCTACGCCTGACAAAGGCACTAAGTCTAAAGTTCATCATCAATGTATACCACCTAATGTACACTTAGTTTGCAATAAAGATTTGAATTTGAATTTGAATTTGAATTCATTTGAAATGATGACGAAATGATAGTTTGAAAAGGCATAAAAAAGTGTGTATTTATAAATAAATTATTGATTGATGAAAGAAACTTTTTAATTATTGTTGTTTGTAGGTTTTAAGGGGCTTTAGGGGTTAACTTATTAAGTGCATTGAATATTGAAACATACATAAGTAGTAATTGTAAAAATAGATACATTGTGGGGATACTTTCACGAAGGTTAACAACATTTTGTCCACGTGTGAACCCTAGCAAACCACGATATGGTCGACTGCTATCGCGCAATTTTCTAGTACAGAGTTAAATGTCCAACATTAGACCAGTTTATAAGCATGGTCGCCATGACATACATTCGCATTGGATGTCATATGCGTCAGAATAGCAAACTCTACCATTATCAGACCTTTTTATTAACACTTGTCGTTGTGTAGGGGTAAAAATTATTAACACTTGTTGTTTTGTAGGGGTAAAAATTTAACAATGTTTTATGCATATATTTTTTAATAGTCTCACCCCTGTATCCCCGAAGGGGTAGGCAGAGGTGTAAATATTACACCCACATTTCGCCATGAGTTTTTAGGTCCCACGTAATAGGGGGCGAGCCTATTGCCGTTACCGGGCACATCACCAGACTTCGTGTTGCTACTGAGTATTCGGAAAACCCAGTAACACTTTTTTTTGCCCGACCCGGGAATCGAACCCGAAACCTCCGATCAGCAGTCGCATGCGCTATCCACTGGACCAAGGAGGCAGATCATTTTAGTGCCATAATTATAGAATTTCACACTCAAATGAATCTATAATGCGCTAAAAAGAGTCCGAAGTTTTTACTCGGGTATTAATATATGTATATACCTAAGTTAAATCTGGGTTTTTATTTTAAATTAATGGTTTTTCTTATATGGAATTAATTAACATTTTTAGTTAACACTAAATCTGAAAATAATAATAATAATAATAATCTTTATTCAAACATAAACAAATACAAAAGGTTAAACAGGTACACAATTACACAGTTACATTTTGTTGGTTTTGTTAAGTCACAAAGTCGAAATCGCAACTGATATCTTAACTAGACTATAAAATAGTCTGTACTAAAGATACCAGTAAAATAGGAGCACTATTGTCTGCAGTTCTTTCAGGCATTATTAAAAAGTCGATGTAACACCATAGACGACAGTTGAGAATATTTACGTCGACTAAAATAGTTATATAAATATCTTCTTAATCATGATTATGTTCAGATCTTCTCATAATAAGTAGGTAACTGTTTGTTTATAAACTTAATTTGTTGTTTTTGTCGTTTTGAGAGAAAACTCCATTTTACGCATATTTCCTGTATCGCAGAAAACTTTACAAACATAAATACCGACAGAAAGTACTCGCGGTATGTACATACATGTCAGTCCACCTCATGGTCATCTATATCGTAGTAGCTTAAGGGGCCAAGTACCAAGTAAGGGGCCAACTCACTGTTAGTGGTATATATGTTACTGTAAAAGCCCGAAGTACGGTAAATCTTAAGATTTCCTAGTAAATCCTAAGATTTACCAGCACGAGTTGGTAAATGACCGAATTTTTTAATAAATAAAAAAAACTAATTTGATGGAACCCTGCTTCGCAGAGAACCTAACATAATAATAATAAATATTCTACCACATACACACATCACCATCTAGTCCCAAACTAAGCAGAGCTTGTACTATGGGTACTAGATAATGTATAAACATACATAATATATACTTTTTTTTTGTAAATACATACATACCTATTATACATAGAAACACCCAGACCAAGACAAACATCCATGTTCATGCACACAAATGTTTGACTTGAGCGGGAATCGAACTCGCGACCTTCGGCGTAGCAGTCGCTGACGCTCCCGCTGCGCCAACCGGTCGTCAAACATAACCTACTTACTTGAGTTACATTCTCACCTAACCTTACAAACAACTGTTGAAAATAATTACTTTTGGATTTACTGGGCAATCTTAAGATTTACTGCACTTCGGGCTTTTACAGTAACATATATTCATCAAATTAAAATTTTGTTAAATATGTAATTTCCTTAAAAAACGTCAGCTCAGAACAGTCAAAATATAAACGAATAATTTCCGATTGTTCTATACAAAACCGTTATGATATTAATATTTTATATCAAGTAAGTGGCTTCTTCTCAAATATACTGCTATGGACGGGTACAAGGCTTTGCTTTCAGTGTGCAAGCACTAATTTAGGAAGCCTTCGAATATAACTCGTGCATTATAAGTCCGCCATTGGCTTCGAAAATTTATATCAGTGAGACCTAGTTTAAACCGAAACTTATGTGGACTAATGGAAATTTAAGCTTCGTGAGTTACAATGCTGAATTTTTCATCTTGTCTACCTTTTATCATGTCTATGTCTCAGTTGCGATGTCTATAAGGGTGGGAAAGCTAATATTCAGCCAAATCCGGTTAGACTAGTAAGCGGACCCCGGGATGAAACTGTGATAACTCTAGGAGAATGATGTTTTTTTAACGCATATTATTGCCCGTTTGGTTTCGTCTAACTTTGAGGAATAATATGTATAGTGTTAATCACGTTCCAACTAATTTAAGGTAGGATAGCCTCTGTCTTCTCCGATGTTTCAATAGGCTTACAACGGCCACTAATTTTTTTAAGTTTTGTGGGTAATAAACTGAATATGACCCTCCTTGATACATTTAAACAAGAAAACTATTCACCTTTATTATATAAGGATAGATTCACTTTGAATGCAATTTATTATCCTACTAGAGGACGCCAGCAGCTACGCCTGCATTTTTTATTTACCCGTTTTGGCCGATCCCGTGGGAATTTCGAGAAATCCCCTCTTAGTGCACCCCTAAGGCCCCCAAGGAACATACATGCCAAATTTCAGCTTCCTGCGCCCAATAGTTTCGGCTGTAGCTTGTCTGTCAGTCAGTCAGTAACGCAAGGATTTTATATATTAAGATTATTAATGTCATAAACCCATCAATTGTTAAATCTCTTTATTACGTAGGTATTATTAGAGACATTGTGTTTTACTACTTCATTGTTTGTTTAAACTGTTATCTGCTTTTCGATGTAGTAAATCCTTATAATATTTATGATTGATAAAATGAGCGTAATGTGTGAAAACAGGATCACCTATCTTAATATCAGACAATTGCTTGATATACAACAGTAGTAATTTAGCTCAGCCCCGATCACTCTAAAACCAATAATTAAAAAAACTGCTTAATTAAAATAATAAACCATTCATAATATCGTTAAAATATTTTAGTGTCGACAACTACAATATTTGACAGTGGCTGACTATGATAGCCTTGGTCGTATTCATAAAAAATCGTCAGGCTAGTTAAATATCGGTGGACGAGATTACTATTAAAAAATAGATTGTTGTTGGCACAAAATCATCACTAGATAAGAATTTGTCTCATTTCCTCTTTATAAAAATAGAGACAAATAAAATATTTAATTTGCATTGCAAATTAGAAATACGCAAAGCAGCGGCTGGATACAAAGAGCCGAAAGTCAAATGATAGAGGGCAGTGGCGTGCTATTAAAGAGGCCTATACCCTGTAGTGCATCACGAAGGGCTGATGATGATCATGAAGAAATAAGTAAATCAAGCCTTTACTTGATGACATTAAAAGTGTGGTGACGAATTTAGAATACGGAAAGTCACCACCCCATATCTTCCCATGGGTGTCGTAAGAGCCGACAAAGGGAGCATATTATTATTATGCAGATAAGAACACTGTAAGAGAAGGAAATCTTGATACAAACCCTATACCAACCCGTTTGGCCAGCGTGGTATAGTAGGCTAATTCCTCCTTTCAAAGGAGACGCCTAGTCCAGCAGTGGACTGTTAAAGGCTGATAATGAATGAAGTATGGAATTGTTAGAAGAGCGGAGCGTCCCGACACAGGCCTTTAAGCTTAAAAGGAGGCTCTATTGGTTAAAGAAATAAAGATTTTATTTTATTTTATTTTTATAATCCCTATTTAACTTCTTTAGGTGACATACCTATCACAAAATTAGTGAGAGAGACAACGTTATAATAGAAACGCACTATCACGTTCCTGGATAAATAAATAACGACTTTCTTTGATACGTAGTCTATATTCTATAACACCTAGAACTGAGTCTCGTATTGAGATGTTTAATAATAGTCTAAGATCCGTGGAAGTAGAAGAGTGACCTTCACTGATCTGTTTATTGGATGAAAAGTATTTTATATCAAATTTTGCATGTTAAAAAATATATCGCGATTGGGTTGGTAAAAAAACCAGGTCCAGTGGTCCAGGTTAAAAAAAACATTGCCAACTGCTTTTCCTGACAGGTTTTTCGTAGGCAACCCAATATCATCGTGTTCGCAGTGGAGTAGCGGTCATTTTAATATAATATTTGTCTATTAAAATAATTGATAAATATAACTAGTGTCAACTTAACAGTCGAAGAATTTATACTTGGCTAGCCTTTTTTTTTTTTTTTTTTTTTTTCTTTTTTTTTTTTACGAGGTGGAAAATCCCTTCGGATCTCCGACTCTTGGGGGAAATAAGAGCCGGAGTATGTGGTGTTTCCACTAAAAACCACCTCGATTTCCGCCATGTACCCGTGTGTCGGAGGGTGGGGCATCACCAAAGCACTCGTCGCCACCCTCCGACGGGTATTGGCCCGCCAGATAGTCAGGCGGGCCCCGATCAAAACCCCCTTGGCGACGGATTAAGGTGTTGGACTCCGCCGCCAAAACGCCCAGCGGCCGCAGAGAATAGGGAGGACGGCAACGCAACACCGCATCTCCTCTTCCTCTGCGGCCCCACCGCGACGCATCGAATGGTGCGCCCCCATTCGGTCGCGGGAGATAGGGCGCGCAGCAACGCAACACCGACACGCCTCTCCTCCCGCGACCGCACCCGACTGCGAGGGACAGACAGAACTGTCCCCCGCACCCGCACCGTTGGACGCATCCTGCGCAGGCCCCTCCAAGCCCACGCGGAGCGTCCCCTCCCGGATCCCTCATAGCTTCACCGCGGGTGACCAATCCACGGTTACTGAGCCCCCCCACCACGACAAGGTGGAGATCCCACGGGGGGGATACTTGGCAACCCTACCAAATACGCCAGGAAAAATTGACAACCCTATGTAAACATACCTTTTAGGGTTCATACATTCGGTTAGTACTAAATTTATTCATTAAACGCGTATATGCACTGTTAAATGAAAATTCAAATACATTTTTTTTTTTAGTTTTCCTAGTCTGGACCGGATTTTTTTTGCTAACCAATTCGCGATATATATTTTGACATGCAAAATTTGATATAAAATACTTTTCAGCCAATAACCAGATCGGTGAAGGTCGCTCTTCTACGGATCTCGGACTATAACAAGGCGCTATTTTAATGAATGGCAATTTGAACTTTGTCATTCAAAAATACATATTAATTAATTTATGTAATAAAATGGTGCAAGTTATTATTTATGAGCTTTTCTACTGTTATTTCTGTTACGCCAGAGAAAAAAAACAAGTCTTCTAAATTATTGACAAAAAGTCAAGAAACGCTTATGTTAACCGAGTGTTGCGAATTTGACTCCTAATTTGTCAGACAGAGCATTAGCTCTCTCTGCGACTGTACCTAGTATTAATAACGAGTGACACTTGACTGCGTACAAGGACTCACCGTAACCGATATCTCGAGAGGTAACAAGATTTGACGAAAAAACGGTGGCTTATCAGTTGTAAGCGGGAGTTTACGCAATTACCGAATTCCCTCTCACTGCCGATGCGGAAATGGTACCGGTATCGCCAATTCTGCTACTAAAGGTTCATAAAATAGCTATCTTAGTAGTGGAAACGAATTTAACCAATTTAATTTATCTCTTAGAGATAGGTCCTTTTAGGTACGCTGTACTACCTCAAATAAAAGATTGTGAAGGTAATGGAATAAAACACCTCCACACTCTTTTATTCCATTTACAAATGGATTTCGAGAAAACCATCAAAACCATCAACTCTGTTGTTTGATTTTTATGGTTTTTTACTATTCTATTCTATTAGAATTATTGCGCAGGAGGTATTGCTGTGAGAAAAGATAAAAATTAATTTCGATGGGTACGGCGAACCATATCCCGTTGATGCTCTAGGATTCGCGCGTGCCATACTAAAGTATGATAAATTTGCAGGTGAAGACACCACAGTCGTTGTAACCAGGAAGACAGCATCCTCTTTTAGAGGTATCTCACAGATTCCCACCAAACTCTAAACTCAAATATCTAGTGGTAAAGACATGATAAAAAGGGTCAGCAAGTCAGAATGTGTTAAAAAAAGCAGTTTACTAAAGTATCAAAAACAGACATTTCAGTGTAAAATAAAGTTTAAGACTACTGTGCTCTTATCTCGTGTACCAATAAAAGTGTGAAAGTATTCGATTCTCAGTAAGTATTTGTTTGTAAAACTAATGTTTGCACCGTTATCAGGAGGTAAACAAAGACGTTAGACAAACAGACTGGCCTCTTGGTCTAAGGTTAATGACGCTGGTTGCCGATTCCTATCCAGGGAGTATTTGTGCGATAACTTCTTTCTTTTTCGTGTGAGACAACTGCGATGTCGACGTATATACATAGATCTACCACTTGAAGACCTCCGAGATGGCCTTACAATTCCTGTTCTGAGATAAGAACTGTGACCTATCATATGGCTTTTGGTACTCTCCGTAGCAGGGTCAACACAAGCGGTCACTCATCCAAATGGTTACCTGTATAAACGTTGCTTAACTTTACGGATATTTTACTAAAAGTAAGTCAAATCACTGCCTCCGTGGTCCAGTGGATAGCGTATGCGACTGCTGATCGGAGATCCCGGGTTCGATTCCCGGGTCGGGCAAAAGTGTTACTGGGTTTTTCCGAATACTCAGTAGCAGCCCGGACTCTGGTGATGTGCCCTGTAACGGCAATAGGCTCGCCCCCATTACGTGGGACCTAAAAATTCATGGCGAAATGTGGATGTAATACTTATTACGCCTCTGCCTACCCCTTCGGGTAAAAAAAAAAGTCAAATCACGCTTTGAGTGTTACTAATATTTTTTTATATACTGCGCAAGTTGCGAGCGCCCTGACTACGATTGTTCTCGAAACAAAGATACATGGTACATATAACAAGAAACAGTTCAAAATTAATGACCATAACTAAACATTTAATAAAGATAAGTTATTCAAATAAAGACCGGCGCTTAGCTCATTAACAAATGCTGTATTTACAAACGATTTCTTATCATAACATGGTTATGATAAGGAAAATTTTGTTCTAAGAAGTTTGTAATGTTAGTTGTTAAAGGCATTTCGTTAGCCGGGGAAAACCTATAAATATTGATTCTAGTTCAAGTGTTTGTGTATGTTAAATAACGTTTACTTATTAAGTGAATTGTGTACTTTAAAATGTACACAGTTTGTAGGTAGAATAAGACATGGTCAGATTTAGGAGACGTGTAAGACTTTATCTAGTAGTACCTAGAATGATTGGGCAGACTGCTGTAGGATCGATTACCACAAGATTAAAAATAATTTTAAACTATTAGTAGGTTCTTCATATTTTAAAATTCTAAGAGCGTTATTATAAATCAAAGTCCGCCGCGATAAATGATTGATTACAAGTACGGAAATTGTCTCTTTAAAAATATCTGATACTAGACGATGCCCGCGGTTACACCCGCGTTATTTAAGGCTACTGCTCTGCTCCCGTCGCTCACAGCGTGATGTTATATAGCCTATAGCCTGCCTCAATAAATAGGCTATCTAACACTGAAAGAATTTTTTAAATCGGATCGTTCGTTCCTGAGATTAGCGTGTTCAACCAACCAAACAAACAAACTCTTCAGCTTTATATATTAGTATAAGATGATTTGAATATTAAACCTTAGAATCTGTTATTTTTCAATTCGTATGTATGTTAACTGATACTAATGGAACAAAAAAGTATTCCATAAGAGAAATCCTAGACGCCTAAAGTAAAATCTCATTTGGACGGCTCAATTTATCACAGACATTCAATAACGGAGAGTTGCAAATGTTCACAAAAACTAACCTGAACGTCCGTTGTGACACTTTAATAAAAACTAGACCATATTATGAGAGGATAATGACCTGAACATATTGGATGGAGGATAAAAAGTGTATCCAAATCACATTATGATTAAGATCAGTTTGATTTTTAATCAGGGCAAACATGACAATGACAGTATGGGTATTATTAGATTAGTAAATACATTTTTACATGCATAAAAATACCTACATCTAGTTCTTGTATGTCAATAAATAAAGTTCGTTTGAAAATTCAGACGTTTTAGATTCAACTTACAACCTAACTCATCCTCTTACGACCCGGCCACGGCGCACAGCGGCGGCGGCAGCGGCGAGCGTTTTCGATGTACATCGCGCGCTTTACTCCGCCGCCGCGGCCGATGTCGCGTTAGAGTAAACGCGCCATGTACATCGAAAACGCTCACCGCTGCCGCCGCCGCTGTACGCCGTGGCCGGGCCGTTAGCGTTATCCCAGTTTCAATCTGGGGTTCGCTTTCTAGTCTAACCGGATTTGGCTGAATATTAGCTTTTCCACCGAGCGACTGCCTGTCTGACCTCCGCAACCCGAAGAGATAGAGATATTCCATGGTTTAGACTAGTGTCAGTTTATTTAGTAGGTACTGACGCCCTGTAACGACTGTCAAAGATCTTTATGACAAGCGGGACCGACGGCTTAACGGGCTCTCCGAGGCACGGGACAAGCGATGATTAACAATTTCAACTTACAACCTAATTATCTAGAACTAATACCCGTTCCATCAGAGCTCATGAAGTTGCTGCTTAGGTTAACATTGCTTTTTATATTGTAAATAGAGGATGCGCGCAGACCTCACATTACTTTTTTATTTAGCCTTTTCTACCCGATTCCGTGAAAATTACGGAAAAATCTTTCACAGTGCAACCCACGCTCCTCAAAATGATACCCTCACCAACAAGCACACCTACAAGCAAGCTACGTAACTTTTAAAGCGTGAAGGGCAGATAAACGCAGCTAAGCTGTCGATCTTACTAGCTGTTTAAGCTATTAATAATGAATTATGTTTAATATTTTACAATTACAAGTGATCTGATGTCCAAACGATTATACTAACATTACGATTATATATAACGCCTTAACACTGATTAAGATCTACTAAAATCATTAGGTACAAATTGAATCTTTGCTCAGTAAATCGCGGACTCACTTCCACGAATAATTTTGTGTTCAACTTTTTACACGAATCAATCTCGAATGTAATCTTAATCACTTTGAATGACATGCATAATCGTGCATAATTATTTGTAAATTTATTTTCATTTAACAAGCTTAGTCGTGTAACTAGTAAAAAATGAAGATGTATGGGCAAAAACCAAACATACACATACATACATATACTGACACCTTCATCCCGCCGGGGTAGGCAGAGACAACGGAATGCCACTTGCTTCTATCCTTACAGACCTCACACGCTTCCTCTACACTCATTACTCTTTTCATACATGCTCGCCGGTTTCGGTTACTTCTGACCTTGCCGTTTTTTAGGACGTCCCCAATTTGGTCGAGGAAAGTCCGACGAGGTCTGCCGCGACCGACTTGCCCACACACATTTACCATAAAGATCCGATTCGTCATTCTTTCTTCACTCATTCGCTCCACGTGTCCAAACCACCTAAGCATTCCTTTCTCAATCCTAGTCACAACATCTTCTTTTAGACCACTATTCTCTCGTATAGTTACATTCGGAATTCTATCAATCAGTCTTACCCCACACATACTACGCAGTGAACGCATCTCAACTGCATTAATTCTACTTTCATGCTTTTTCTGCCATACTCAAACATAACTCACAAAAAGTCATTTTTGCAACAAAAAGAGAATAATTGTAAAACATTAAGCAAGTTTGTGGTCAGTTTGCAATTAGGTAGTTAGCTATAGCTTTTCGCAGTCCACTGCTGGACTTAAGTCTCTCCTAACCTTCTTCACAATACCACTGTGATTCAATAGGAGGATAACCTATCATGCTACATTGCCGATGGTTAGCTGTCTTGGTACAGGTTTTGATGTCGAGTTTTCCGTCTCTTCGCAAAGATACTGTTTGCTTTGTATATTTTCCATAATCGCCTTTTACGACACCTATGGCATTTTGAAATGGATTGACTTTTTGTATACTTATTCCGTCCCCACACGGACCACCCTAGCGTTATCCCAGTTAGAACCTGGGGTCTGATTTCTAGCCTGTCTGAACTCCGCATCCCAAAGGGATAGCTGTATTTCATGGTTTAGATTAGTGTTAGTTTATTCATAGGTACTGACTCTCTCGATTGTCAAAGATCTTCTTGACAGCCCGGACCGCCGGCTTAACATGCTCTGCGAGGCACGGGGAATGCGCACGCACATAACTCCGAAAAGTCATTGGTGCGCGCCGTGAATTTGAACCCGAGACCCTCTGCATGGCAGTCTATTGGAATCTCCACTAGGCTATCGCTGCCTCTCAGACCAACACATTGACCATTTTAGATAATTCTTCCACATGTAGTTAAAATCAACTCAAAAAATTACCCAGCTGTAAATTGAACCCGGAACCGTTTAGCAATGTAAACAAACTTCGTACAAGTGTATTGAACTTGTTTACACGGTAACACACAAGGTCGTTCGAACACATGACCTCACAGTATGTCAATATTGGCATATTTTCGGCTCATCTAATATGTCTTACGTTAAACCGATAACTATGTCTATTTTTAGAGAAAATAGTTTGATTGATATTCTTTATGTAAAGTTATACAGTGTCAAGTCCACACTCGGACTTTAAAATAAAAAATAGACTACGTATATTTCGATATTTATAAAGGCCCGCCCCTGTCTGCGTAAATAATTAAACGTAAAACTAATACAAAATCTTTAGAGCATTTGCACTTACTCAGTCCACTTTTGGACATAGTTACCTCGAAATTTCCGTGACAATACTGACAATAGCATTGTCTATAATCATATAGTGAATGAATGAGCTACATTCCATTTATTAATAAACATTTACAATTCAATCTATTCTGTAAATTCCTGAAGTGCGACACTTACACTACAGAGGTGCAGAAACGGTATACAAAATTGAAACTAAGATTAAATCTTATGTCCCGAGGTACTTCAATCAACCGACACAATTATTATCCACGTGCAATTCTTCTAAACATAACAAACAATTTGTGCATAGTGTTGCCCCCTGTGGCAATCGAACCCATAATACTTAGCGTAATGATAAACGGCGAGGCAGGTGTGTGTGTGGACTGAGCGACCACATGATATAAAAAAAAGGTTCAAAACATTTGTAAACTAAATATTGGAGTTTCTTAAGGAGTCGTCAAAACGTTATTGAGCTTCAAGTGTGGTCCCTCACACAGTTCGACCAACTAAAATTAAAAAATAGCTTGTAGTCCCTCAGTCCGCACACATACAGGAGGCCGATTAAATCACGCTGCATCTCTTATAAGTGGCTTTCAAAAAGTACCGTTCTAGGACGTCAAACTGACATACCACTTTCGCTAACATTGCAGATATAGTCGCTACTTGGCTTCAATATTAATTACCATCAGGCTAAGCAACATAAATTTTATTAGTCTTACGACAACTTCTAGTTTTCTCTTGTGTTTTCTTCGATAAATCGTCCAATCAAATAACCACAAAAAAATTCGAAATCTGTCGACCCGTTTTGGAGAATTGCAGCCATACACATACAGAAGTTCAAATATATAACGAACAAACCATGAGTTCACAGGCTGAATTCATTCGACAACAATCTTACTTCGTCGTTCTAAGATTGCTAATCATAATTTCAAACATAATAATTAAGTAGTATGCGCCATTCGAGTGTACCAGGCTAATACTCGTAACTTGAACTTGCGAATGATATCAAGTTTAATTACTGTGAAATGTCAAAGTTTCACAAGACTGCTATACGAGTTCTGGATAGATATTAACGAATATTATCAATCGTTCAACTTAAATTACTTACTTGAATGTCATTTTGTTCTGGGAAAATTGGTTCCAGCGTCATTGTAGAAGATTTTAGGATTTACTTTTACATTTTTACGGGATCTATGCCACGTATATTTTTTTTATTTGTTTTGTTTCGCAAAACAAAGGTACAGGGGGAAGGGAAATGTAAAATTAATGTTGAAGTTTAAATTCCTATTTTAGAATTAATTGAAATAATTATTACTTTAGACCATTTAAAGTTAACTTACAAGGTTTTAGTTCTTATGTGGGACGTAATATGCCATTTTATATTATTTTAATCTGTCAGTCTTACTCAGCTTAGCAAAGTTTTTCTGTGTCTTTTTATCGTTTTAGACCGTCAGAGGACGGTACTTTTTGTGGTTTGTTTGATTTTCTACACGTCCCGATCGAAGTATAATTGCTACAGCCTAGCGTAAAAAGATGCAATGATAAGTAGGGATAATTTTGGGCTGTATTCAGCAAGGAATATGCTTTTAATTGTAAGTCAAGGAAGTTTACTGAACTGACAAGCATCTGCAGAATTCTTTACCATCAAGACAAGTGAAATTCCTATGATAGATTGTAACGTAAGTTTACTGAACTGACAAGCATCTGCAGAATTCTTTACCATCAAGACAAGTCAAATTCCTATGATTGATTGTAACGTAAACACTATTATATAAAGAAGAAAATATGTATTAAAAAGAAAAGATGGGTGATGGTAAATGGTCAAGTTAGTTATTGGGCCTTCTGGATCATTTTAATACTCAACTTCAACTTCAATTTTGGGTAAATGGCTCCATCGGAGGGATCGATAATTTTGCCAATGTCAAGTAGGAAAAAGAGGTCAAATAAATTAATAACAATACAGTAAGGACGGCTGTTGACCGGTAATAATAGCTATGATTTCTCTTTGAAGTAGTGAGTCCCTAAAATAGGGTATACACAAATAGTTAATAAACAATAATAGTTAATAGACTGCCTCGTTGGTCTCGCGGCATTAAAGTGCGCGTGGGATTGGGAGGTCTCGGGCTCGATTCCCGGGTCAGGCAAAGTGTTATTGGATTTTTCCGTTAGGAAATTCTCAGTAGCAGCACGGAGTCTGGTAATGTGCCCAGTACGGCAATAGGCTCGTCCCCTATTACGTGGGACCTAAAAAAATTATGGCGAAATGTGGGTGTAACATTACACCTCTGCCTATCCCTTCGGGAAAGAGGCGTGAGTCTAAAAAAAAGGTAATAAACATTTAGTCGTTTGGTCTATTTACCCATCAGTGAGAGTACCAGCATGCTAACTATTCCGGCACACAAGAAATATTGCATGTAATCGCTCCGTTGCGACGTGAAGAAGGAAAACTAAACACACTTGCACATTTATAATATTAATATAAGTTAATTAATTTTATTTATTTATTTATTTATTTAGTTAAGGAAAACCAACAGCTACAGCAAATGAGTATGTGACTATAACTACGCAACATACAGCCAATTACAGGTTTCCACTAATAGTAGTACAATATTTTACAAAATCTTAAGCGAACACTATGTAGCACACAACATTGACAGTAAAAATTAATTTAAATAACAATAGGTATTTATATAGTACGTTATGAAGTGACTAAGATTGTGAACAAAAGAATTTAAGGTTTAGCTGCCTTCTAACCGAACTGCCTTTAGTACTAAATATATCCAACGAGAACTGCTTACAGAATTTATTAATATCATTGCTTGCTCGCACCATAAACGTGTTCTGCCTATAGTTGGAGGAGGAATGAGGAATAGAAATAGGAGGATTAAATCTTATTGATTTACTTGGAACATTGAAATGCAATTTACTTAATAATTCAGGACAATAATAAATAATGACTCAAGATATTCACCCAAATATAGCGACAGCAGGCACGGTCATTCCGGCTCCGAGGAGGAATACGGCGCCGGGTAAGATGTTCAGCGTCGCCATGTACACGCGCGAGTACAGCGGCCCGTACACCAGAGGCATCATCGCCTCTGCCAGACCGAACAGTGAGTTCACTTTACCTAGAAAGAGGAGAAAATAATTAATATCACTTTTTATTTTTTTAAAATCTGCGGCCTGCTTCTGAATGGAGTAATCCCCAATCTATACCGCAAGGAATTCTATAAACATTTAATGATAACAGATTTTAATCTCGAATGTAATGAGAGAATGTCCGTGTGGTGACAGATTAAGAATACGGAATGTCACCACCCCATATCATCCCATGGGTGTCGTAAGAGCCGACAGAGGGAGCATATTATGCAGAGAACAGCACTGTAAGAGAAGGAAAACTTGATACAAACCCTACACCAACCCGTTTGGCCAGCGTGGTATAGTAGGCCAATTCCTTCTTTCAAAGGAGAGGCCTAGTCCAGCAGTGGACTGTTAAAGGCTGATGATGATGATGTAATGAGAGACCTAACGAGGACTCTCCCTGACTGCACGTTTAAGGTCAGTCACGGGTAAGCCACAGCAGATGTAGGGCTATTACTACTCGTATGGAAACTAATCACTTTGGGCTATTATGATGGATGTTAAATGGATTCGTTTAGTCGAACGCAGTAGTATGATTATTATTAAAAACAGTAAACGAAACTTGCTCCTTAACCTATGGGATTTTTACGGAATACACTTAAAGCTTAGTTGCACGAACCCTTAATCTGTAAACTTGAACTACGAAACACTCCTCTAATAGAAAAAGAGGAGAGTCATTAAATTGTGTTAGCCACATATATTTCAGAATCGTTCCTAGAACCCTAAAAGTACGTGAAATATTACTTATCGCAACAGTTTTGAGTAAACCGTCATTTGATTTCATACTACGCTTTTGACTTCAGATTCCGTGAACGATGCCTTTAAAATCGTACCTTTGAAGCTCTTCAACTCCATATCAGTTAAAACTGTTCTCTGAATAGCCATTAAGAATTAAAGTTTTATACCAATACTAAAGGATGCCCGCAGCTACGCCCGGATTTTTTTAAATAAATTGTTACTGGCCGATACCGAGGGCATTTTGGGAAAGTCTCTTCTTAGTGCCCCTTCGATATCCAAAGAAAATTCACACTAAAATTCAGCTTCGCCCAGTAGTTTTGGCTGTAACTTGTTTAATAGTCAGTCAGTAACGCAAGAACTTTATGTATACAGATTATATGAAATATTGAGATTTTTATTACATATTAGCCGCTCCATGAGATTTACCCAATTTTACTCCTATATCTTAACAAGAGCGCCACCTACTGTATCAAACTACTGCTTAAAACTCGTCAATGAAATTCATATTAAAGTTAAGCCGCTCCAAAGGTTAACTCGGATTAACAAAACAACAGACAGGCAAAAGTTTGTTTATGTATTAGCGTCATGTAAATAAATAAAAACATAAATATATTTTCGTGACTTTCATGAGTGTTTTTATTTCTTAAAGCGTTTGACATTCAAGAGCCATCACCTTATATGCGATAGCATTAATGTAAAGATTGTATTCAAACTTCAGTCGCACTGTAGGTGACTCATACTATGAAAAACCCGGATGCCAACGATTTGTACAAAAAATATACATCATATTTATTTTGTATATTATTATGTACCTTATAACAAAATTCAGTAACATTCCGTGACCTACAAAGCGTACATGGATTTCTTACAGACAGAGGCTAATAAAAATCGTCATGGAAGAAAAACATAATTATGTTATAGTCCCGATTGCTAAGCCTGTAAGTGACCAGAAAAGAGTGAGGTGAACCCTCCTCCCTCGAATTTCTTAGCACCACGGGAGAGCCTACCACCAGGACACACCCTGCCGTGGCCCATCTGGAAATCGCTAAACAGACTGCGCACACAAGTTGGCCGCAGCAGGGTGAATATGTGCAAATGGGGGTTCAGAGACCCAAGCTGAGCGGAATGTGACTGCGGTGATCCTGTGCAGTCTATGTCACATTTATTGGAGTGCCCACTCTGTCCTTACAGGTGTACAATGGACGATCTCAATGCAGCTACTCCGAACGAGGTAGCATTGGCCCAATATTACAGCGAATCAGTTTGACGGAAATTGGATCAGTTTGACGGAAATTGTTTTTAGGAACTATTGACACGAAAAGAAGAAGAATAAGCCTGTAACCAAGGGTTCAAATCATTTTTTTTTTTGTGTCTAGGTGTAACTTAACTGTAATATGTCTGTGTTTAAGAGAACGTAAGTATTTTATAATTTTTATCAGTTATCTGGTAACTTTGTTTGGGGTGGTATGACCGTATATGTCGTCCTAGGAGGGAAATGGTAAACACATGGCGGAAAAATAACTTGGGTTCTTTTGAGTCTATAATATTAACATACTTATCTGCCTATATACGTACCTACTTGATCGATTACTTTATGATGATGCTGATTAATTTACAGTCTTATCTAAGTATAGGCAATCATGGTATATATTTTTTTCACAGTAGGTAAGTGAAAATTATTGGATCGAATAACGGGCTGTTCACCAATAAAAGTGGTATATCTCTGTCTTAGAATTAAAAGAAAAAGCAACTTACCCAGTTCCTCACTGGTGACCAGTTTCGAAGCGATAGAGCGCATGGCGATGAACGACGTCCCGTTGAAGATCTCTACCAGAGGCGCTGCAAGAGCAATACATAGGATCAACCCTTGTTTTGTAAAAGCTCCTTCAAACCAAATGATCGGCACTTCCCAGTTATTACAGCAGACAGACGCCAGCGGCAAAGGTTCCTGACTAAGTAAATTATAAGCTGATTATTAAAAAATATATATATATGGCTAAAGAAACACGCTACTATATCCAGAAACTTGAAAAACTCGGGTTCCTTGAGTAATACTAATAGCAACTATATATGGCAAAGGGTGTACAACAGGGTTACAAAATTTGTAAACACAACAGAATGTCTATGCTCCCAAAGCCGCGCAAAACCTTGACTTTAAACCGCGCGAGGCAAGCACATTCTCTTCACAGAGATTCGGTAATACTCTTGTGCTGCTAAACACCGAATACATCATTAACATATAAATTCTTATTTTATGGTTTCCTGCCAAAATCAGACAGCGCAAAATTGCAAGTTCGGCCATTGCATAACCAAAAAGACAAAACAGATAAACTCACCCATGTAAATCTCAGTAGTGGTAGTGGCGAAGGCAAAGATGAACGAAGCGAGGATCTTGCTGGTGCACGAGATGATGCCCACCACGGTGTCGTCCAGCTTCATAAAGTCGCTGAAGATGCTGATGGAGAATAGGGTACCTGGGAGAAAAAAGAACTTTCGGTAAGTAAAAGACTCTTCGTAGATAGAGGTGGGTTAAGGTATCCATATGGCGGAGCCTAACCTTAATAGGTTAAGCTTTCTGTAAAAGGAGTTCTTTGAAATGAATTCTGAAAAGTTGGTAAATTTTTGCACCAACTGTGAAGAATTACTAGAAAGATCTAGTAATACTGCATAATTGGTGTATTGACGATGAAAATAGTCATATTCGCGTTCACCAACATTGTTTTTAATAAGTGTTCATATCCAATGCAGAGTAAATCGTATGTTTGCTCAGTACGTCGTTTAATTATCGGAATATGTACTTATTAATTATCATTTTTGCATTCCATACAAATTATTGCAATGATGAAAGCAGCGTATATGTAACAGAAATGGATCATCATGTTTTCTTTATTTTTGTAAATGCATTTTACTTAATCGTATTCCAAATCAAATGTTTCTATGTATAATATGTATGTATTTACAAAAAAAAGTCATCATCATCATATCAACCAAACGACGTCCACTGCTGGACATAGGCCTCCCCCAAGGTTCTCCAGACAGACCGGTCTTGAGCCGCCCGCATCCAACCGCCTCCCGCGATCTTGACGAGGTCGTCGGTCCTACCTCTGCTGCGTCGTCCGGTGCGTGGCCGCCACTCCAGAACCTTTCTGCCCCAACGGCCATCGGTTCTTCGAGCTATGTGCCCTACCCACTGCCACTTCAGTTTGGCTATCCGGAGAGCTATGTCGGCGACTTTGGTTCTACTGCGGATCTCCTCATTTCTGATTCGATCTCGCAGGGAAACTCCAAGCATAGCTCTCTCCATCGCCCTCTGAGTGACCTTGAGCCTTCTGATAAGGCCCATAGTGAGCGACCACGTCTCTGATCCGTAAGTCATCACTGGCAACACACACTGGTCAAAGACTTTCGTCTTGAGACACTGCGGGATATCGGACGAGAAGATATGTCGTAGCTTCCCGAACGCTGCCCAACCGAGTTGGATTCGACGATTGACCTCCTTCTCGAAGTTGGACCTACCTAATTGGACTACTTGTCCCAGGTAGGTATACTTGTCGACAACTTCGAGCGTAGAGTTCCCAACCTGAATAGGAGCAGGTACAACATGGACGTTCGACATGATTTTCGTCTTGTCCATGTTCATCTTAAGACCTACTTGTTGAGAGACTCTACAGAGGCCATCGAGCATCGTGCCTAGGTCTTCCATGGTCTCAGCCATGACTATGATATCGTCTGCAAATCGAAGGTGAGTGATGTACTCGCCATTGATGTTGATGCCGAGCCCATTCCAGTCGAGAAGCTTGAAAACATCCTCCAGTGCAGTGGTAAACAGTTTCGGGGATACGACATCCCCCTGTCTCACCCCTCGCTGGAGTTGAATAGGTTTCGACCTCTGGTCCTGGAGGTGGACTGACATAGTGGCGTTTTCATACAAACACTTCAGCACTTCGATATATCGGTAGTCAATCCGGCACCGTTGGAGAGACTGTAGCACCGCCCAGGTTTCGATCGAATCGAAGGCTTTCTCATAGTCCACAAACGCCAAGCATAGGGGCTGGTTATACTCCTCCTCCTCCTACTACTAAAAAAAAGTATATTATGTATATTTATCCATTATCTAGTGCCCGTAGTACAAGCTTCTGCTTAGTTTGGGACTAGATGGTGTTGTGTGAATGTGTTAAAATATCATTATATTATTATTATTATTATTTGTGTTTTACTAATGCGTTCTATCCCATTGACTATTTCAGGACACTTCAATGCTTGACGTCTGTACTGTTCCGACTGACTTTCAGCCAGAGAAACAGAAGTCAGAAGTGAACAACATTGCAAAAATATCAACCGCTTGTACTGGTCACTGTCATGAGTTTTTGAAAATTGGCCTATTTCTATTTTAAATTATAGTAGCCGAACAGCCAGGGTCGATTCTGATAACAACTGAAATAATTTGGCAAATTCAACAAAAGTGAAAATTCCGCAAAACTATTTATGTCCCAGTTGCTATAATAATAATATATAATCTTTCACCTTGGAGTCTAACGATCTAGACTTCCAACATTTCTAACCGAACCCACGTATGGAGATTGCGTTACGTGCCAGAGATATAATGTCGTTCCGACCGATTCCGGCCACGGCGGCTTGACTATTTGAGAGACTTGCCATCAGCGCGGGACATATTGCTGTGCAAAAGTGTATGCGCATACACAAGTGCACTCTCTATTCCCTTACTCTCATAGTCCGATGGGACGCCACATGTGACACGACCGGAGAGATTTTGGGCGCAGGACCAACGGCTTAACGTGCTTTCCGAGGCACGGGGGTGTGACACCGCCAACTTCCTGACTCCGAACTTCTATTGGATAATTCCTAACAGAAAAACCCAATATCACTTTTAGTTCGACCCGGGAATCGAACCTGAGACCTTATGATCTGCAGTCGCTAACACTACCGCAGGACCACAGAGGTAGACGCGAGAGATATACTAAGCAAAGCAAGTGGCAATCCTCTGATGCTGCTTACATCTTTACAAGAAAGCTTGTAAAAACTTAAAGTATCTGAAGTCAGCCGTTGATACTGAAATATTTAATTGCATATCAATTATTGAGAGAATAAATTAATCCCTGTGATCTCAGTAGAATCGCAATAATGAAACGGTAACATTTAAAAATGTTTTCCATTTCGCTGCAATATTTTATTCCCCCTGATCATTAATTATTGAGAAAGGCAATGCTCTGTGGGTCAATGTTCGCGAATCTGTATGTCTTGTAAATGATACTAACTACGAAATTCAATATTCGATCTATAGATAGATATGTAGATTTTAGATTCGTTTTTGACATAAGCTCCATACCAAATTTGTCAAACACGAATCTCGAATCTCAAAATCCATATGTGGATGGAATATTGAAAATGGCCGAGACCATTCCTGTTAGCTATCGGGACATATAGTCGAGACGTATTTCAACTAGAAGGATTGTCACCTGGCAAGGCTAAGGCGATATAGAACGGATATTGTCGAAAAATTAAAAATTGTATCTGATCGCTTGCAAAACTGTTCATAACATAATTCAGGATCCTTATTTAGTATTTTATATTTTGTCAGTGACTGTTCGATGTCCTCAGCGTTTGCAGAGCTCAACGCTCAACATATCAAATCTCAATGGAATTGTGCCTTATATTAGGGGAGCCCGCGATGCTAAATTGGGATTTACTCAAGCGTCATAGAGACCTATTGGGTTGCAAATCTTAGATGATAAAATGATAAAAATGTAAATAATGTATAATTTTGCATTGGTGGAGGGAGCGGCTATAGAATTTTAAAGTTTTAAAAAGAGTCCAGCCAATCGTCAGATTATGAGTAAGCACGTCTAGGACGTTAGGATAAAGCATATATTTCTTAATCTGACGCGTTTGAGTATTTCAAAACGGTGAATTCACTCATTCACATTTGCAACTTTATAATAATGGCCACGAGTTTTCGTGACACCTAAATCGTCAGATTATTCGATGAGAGCCAAAAAAAATTTAGGTTCACTTAACATCCCTTTAGAAAATCTGACACGCTCGATTGATTTTCTTTTTTTTAGATTTTGAAATCTTACCTCCATTATGCAAATGATCAGATTAACATTTCTACTTTATTAAAAATAGGTAGAACATGGACGCTATCAATATATGACGCGCTCGAGAAAATCCCGAAATTCCTTGATGGGCTCTCCTACTATTATTGATTACAAGCAAGCAGCCTAACTCATGGTAGACACTGTAAACTTAAATGTGGATGCTGCGAATACGTAGGAAATTACACTAGAATGTTACCTGAGAAAGGTTACATTTTGAAGAAAACGAAGAAAATGGTACCCAAAAACCTGCTGTCTCACTTTATGTACATATCTACACTAATATTATAAAGAGAAAAAAATTGTATTTTTGTTTGTAATGGATAAACTCAAAATTTTGTGGACCTTGGATTTTACTTGGATTCTTTCACCATTAGAAAGCTACATTATCTGCGAGTAACATAGGCTTTATTTTATTCCCTTAGGACGCGGGTGACACCGCGGGAAACGGCTAGTCTTAAATAAACATAATAAAAGGTTTTTTATGTATACATCTTAAATGTACAGAATAGGATTTATTGCTTAGCTTTTACAGAACTAGATACCTAGTATTGTACTTTCAAGATCACGATATCAATAAAACATAAAAAACAAACTACAAAACACACCAATTGGACAAATACAGTATACTCATAGAAAACCTATCATAAGAATAAAATTAATATATTCAGAAATAAAAATAATATAAAAATATATGGTCACGATTTGTCTACAAAATGATCATATGTCACAAATATTTCTTTTACAACTTTTATAAATCTTCGTAAATAACCTTGAGACCTTTTTAACTATAAATTTTGTGTGGACCCATTCTGTTTAATAGAATAGAAATGTTAGATTACCAGTTCACATTTGTAAAAGCCTCTGTCAGACCCGTCCAAATGAAAATGGGACTTGAATGTTAATAAAAAATGTTTTCAGATTTAAGACTTAAGTAGGAGTTATTTGAAAGTATTTATATTAAGAATGATGCGATGTTTTGACAGTTCGTAATATAAACTTTACGCTGTGATACTGAAACGAATATTTAATGTTAAAATTTAGTTTATTTTTATAAAGGTTTTAATCACGATTTTTGGTAAAAGTGTGATTGCGTTGTCATTTTTGATTTATCACAACATTTTATTTCAAGCTAAAGTTCACAAAAGGTATAAAGCCTATATCGCGCAGGGCTTAGCTAATATTGAGCCAATAGATACAAAGAACAGGCATAAAGGCTCGATGCAAAAATCTGTGGATCACACAATGTATTTACACGTATAGGGGTCGGACCTATAACACCTAGTACAGTGTTACGGAGCGAGGCAACCGCTTAAACTACTACGCTCTACGTGCAGTCACTTTTCTGTTACCGCGAAATCACTGAATACACAAACCTCAACATATCGCAGTCTCTACTAAAGGAAAACAATATTTGTGAACAGACAAGAAATAACAGGTCCGTTCACGAACAGCGGGGGCGAGCGATGGCGGCGACGGCAACGATTTCTATGTGAATGTCACACTCTTCTCCACGGCCCATGTCGTGTCAGATTAGAACGTGGAGATCAAAATCTCTGCCGTTGCCGCCCGCCGTTACTGTTCATGAACGAAGTAAATGAGGTGTTTTATGACGTACCGACTAAATTGGTGATGATGCTATAAGTGCAGAACATGCTGAACTGAACCTCGTCCCAGTTGAACCTGTACCTCATGAACAGATACAGCACGTTCATTTCACCTGAAACAACAAATATGTTAGAAAACATCTTATCATACATACTTTTGCTAACCACTGCTTGACATCGGCCATCTGAAGATTTGCGTCACAGTGCTATTGTGAGATATTAGGAAGATTTAGCCTACAATACCACGCTGGCCAGACGGGTTCATATAGGGTGCGATGTCACAAAAAATGCTATTTGCTTCGTGCTTCGTGTAATTTCCTAAGTCGCTTCTTAAAAAAGCCTACCGAATGAAAATAAAATCTTGCCATGTCGATCAACACCCTTTTCACAACGACTGGTCCTTCCGCATCTAGCTCGCCACAGCCACCTCCGTTAGGTCCTCGGACCACCTAGTCGGGAGGCGTCCAACACTTTGTTTTCCGATAGACACGTCGTCTCTAAGACTCGTCAGCTATATCACTCGTCAGTACTTCAACAGACGTCGCCAACCTATTCAGCTGGTATGTCAGTATCGCCAGTTCTGTACTCAACATGCAGAGGTCCAAATATGTCGCATACAACGACGATAAGCAAGGACACCCGGAGTCTCCGCCGCCTCGGTCTGGTCCTGAACGATCAGCTCCATCGCTCGTTGGTACTTCCAGTTCTGTACTCACCATGCAGAGGTCCAAATATGACGCACACCACAACAATAAGTAAGGACACCCGGAGTCTCCGCCGCCTCGGCCCGGTCCTGAACGCCACGGTCAGGGTCTCACGCACGTGGCGCGCGTCGAAGAACGAACACACCCAGCCTCGACAGCCCACTGGTTGATCCTGGAAACATAATATTGAGGAATACCTGTCAAACATATCATTATATATATGAAATCAGCTGAGCCCGCTTACACCTGCGTTATTGAGGAGTTCATGATTTTATACTTACCATATTCCGAGGAATATGGTATAAAATAAATAAAAACAATTAATATAAATGAGCTATTTAACACAAAGAAATTATTCAAATCGGAACAGTGTTGCCTAAAATTGGCACGTCCATCCAAACAAATGTCCGTTTTAGCTTTATATTTTTAGTATAGATTTGTTGTCCTTTTTTTATAGTAATAGGCGGCAAACGAGCAGGCGGATCGCCTGATGGTAAGCAATTACCACCGCCCATGGACACAAGCAACACCACAGGAGACACAAGTGCATTGTTGCCTCTTGGGTTTGGGATAAGGGATAGGATAAGGAGTGCGATGAGGGGGAAGGAATAGGGGATAGGGCCTCCGGCACTCTCACTCACCGAACGAAACGCAGCAGTTTAAGTACTGTTACTTTACGTCGATTTTCTGTGAGGGGGTAGTACTTCCCCGAGCCGGCCCATTCATGCTGAAATCAGCAAGGCTCTACTACCCTCCGGACTGACATATCATCGCAGAGACCAAATTATAAAAGTTAGAAACCTTCAATGACAGCGGCTTTTACGACTAAGAAGGGAGGTACCCACTAAGAAGATTTTTAATATAGCCAGATATCTGTCGGGCCCTAAACAATTTGCCGTCTCTATTTCTTTCAGACTGTACTTAATGGGCAAAATATAATCGAACGTCATCAATTATGCCAACTAGCTATTATTCACAGGTTGGCAACCCAAACAAAGAGGAACTAAACTAGCTTCTGACAAAGCTCCGTCCTTCCTGAGCCTTCCTCTCTACTTGCTTAGGGGGAAAAAAGAGAGGACGAGCTAAACGCAACAGTCCCTATTGAAACAGGCCCTTTATATTTTTGTATTTAGGCTTTAGCTATTCTACCTAAAAATGAGGATATTAAATTTTACTATTATGATACGATTTATATTGTAGTTTACAGAAGTTCAGACGTCTACAGTAAAAACAAATATTAAAGCGACCGCTTTTAATTTTAAGATACACTTCTTCAAATATAACGAAAAATACCGAGCGTTGCGTACAAATGAATGCCTAAAGTACATTAGTACACCATTAGCAATTTTCTATTATAATACGTTGTGTATTAACACAAGGCGAATATAAACTGTCCTACCACTTGGCACCGAGTCCCTTTGGAGACAGTGTTTGCCAAATGTATTCTTTATTTTTAAGACACTTACTCTATAAATAAACCCTGTATTGCGGAGGACATGCGGACGTTACAAACAGATATAAGGAACACTAAAACTCGAAACAACAGTTCGTGAATCATACAAAATGTTATCTCGTGAGCAGATCTGGCGCATAACACTCGGCGTACTGTTAAATCACGATAATGATAGGGTTAAACGGCGAGGCGATAACTTAATTTTTTATCCCATCAATACCCTATATTCACGAAGAATAATAATTATTTATCTACTAGTACGAGATCCCGCGACAAATTTTTATGTATATTAATTTATATATAGATAGGCAACCGTAATTTTTCAGAATTATATTGCCGTGATGTAGACGATATTTTATTTAAAAAAAAAATCGGGCAAGTGCGAGTCTGACTCGCGCACCGAGGGTTCCGTACGCATTTTACCTTATTTGAGGTTGGTGCTAATTACGCTAGTCTTTTAAATCTGAGGGTCTAGTACCAGTTTACACTCAATCGTCACGGTGGACGATAGCCTAGACGACGGGAACAATTTCCATACATTTTCTAAATGCGCTCCCTAGCGGTCTCTATCGATCGCTTCTCTCCATTAGGGGCGCTTTAACAAGTACGAAAATTAACCTTAATTTTCAACTTTTTTAAATTTTCAGAATTTTTCCTTTATTTGTGCTGTAGGACCCCGCTTTTGGCCAAATTTCGTGATTCTAGTTCAACGGGAACTACCATATAGGTTTTCGACCCAAAACCTATAGGGTACTTACGGTTGACCTAGAATTGTCAATTTTTGTCAAAACCAAGGTCTTACAGCACAAGTAAAGGAAAAATTCCGAAAATTAAAAAAAGTTGAAAATTAAGGTTAATTTTGGTGCTTACAAGTTTTCGCAAAAATCTAATTTTGACCATATCTTTTTATCGGGTTGACCCAGGACCCTGATTTTTACACACCTAATAGGAACCATAGACCTCAGTATCTGGTATAAATTTCAATTTGCTAGGTCCACCCGTTCCTGAGAAAATCGGTGGTGACACACGGACAGACAGACAGACAGACAGACAGACAGACAGACAGACGGACAAGAAAGTGATCTTATAAGGGTTCCTTTTTTACCTTGTGAGGTACGGAACCCTAAAAACAAGTGAACGAAACTTTTTCCCAAAAGTCAATTACCAAAAAATTTGTTCAAAACTGCTAGCATTTTAATAGGCAACCTAGTAAATATATATTCTCCTAATCATAAATTTATATAAAAATTTGGTTTTTAGCGAAAACTCGATGAGTGCACTAATTTGTCGCGGGATCTTAGACTATACGTCATAGTTTATTTATTCTCAATAATATTTTGTCAAAAAAGAGCTTGTGGGAAAGAGCAGTCGCAAAAACCGCGCGCTTCTCCCGTGATTCGGTCCTCAAGGAGGGTAGAGCTATAAGGAGGTGGTGGGAATATGGCCTTTCCTCCACAATCGCCGGCCGAAACAACCATGGTCGGTGCGGACTTGAGTAACCCGGAAAGTGAGAACACCGCGAGGCGACATCTCTTCCAACACATGTCAATAACAGGAATTATAGCCACAATGGAGGCGTGCCCATATGCAAGACACCTGCATGTAATAGACATTCCTACTGAAGGCTTAGAGGACTTTTATGTTTGGTCAGGAGAATTAAATAAAAAATATAATTTAACTGCTTTTTTATGAGTCCACTGCATTTTAAGGCTCGTATATTCAAAACCTAGTAAGGGCTATTGCCGTACCGGGCACATTACCAGACTCCGTGCTGCTACTGAGAATATCCTAACGGAAAAACCCAATAACACTTTGCCTGACCCGGGGATCGAACCCGACACCTCTTAATCCCACGCGCATATTTATGCCGCGAGACAAACTAAAGTTATGGTTTTTGAAAAGGAGGAATGCGTTACAGCTTGTAATGTTTTGATCAATGGACAACGAGTGGAGCAAGTGAATGAGTTTGTATACTTAGGTACGTTGTTTACAAGAGATGGTAAAAATGAAGATGATATTGAAAGAAGAGTTAATGCAAGTAATAGAGTGAATGGAGCTCTGAAGGCATTTATGAAAAGCCAAATCGTGTCCAAAAAGGCACGTTTGGCTGCGCATAGAGGGGAATTAGTGCCAACCCTTATGTATAGTAAGTTGGGTATGGCAGATTAGACTTGAAAGTATAATGAATGCTGCAGAAATGAGAGCACTGAGAAGTATGTGTGGTGTATCTTTGACCGACAGAGTAAAGAATTGTGTGATAAGAGAGTGTTGTGGGTTAAAAGAAGATGTAGTGACAAGCATCGAGAAAGGCATGTCAAGATGGTTTGGGCACATGAAGAGGATGGATGACGAAAGACTGACAAAGAAGATATATGTATAAGGCAAGTGTGAATGGGACAGGACAAAGGGGAAGACCTAGGCGGACGTTCTCTGACCAGATCGGAGACATCCTAAAAAAAAGGACAGGTCAGAAAAACTCTAAATAGAAGAGCATGCATGTGAAACTTGATGGGAGTGAATGAAGCAAGAGAGGTATGTCAGGATCGTTGCGAATGGCGTTTCGTAGTCTCTGCCTACCCTCCGGGAAACAGGCGTGAGTTTATGTATGTATTAGTTTTTAAATTTTTCATCACAATCTTTTTCGAACGGTAGAATTGTATTTGGTGGCTCATTTTACGAAGTAGGTATTAAAAATACAGCGACACATTATAGCTGTATTAGGCTGCGTTTCCACCAGAGATGTACGAGGAAAATGTGTCGTGCGAGGATATGTAGCGGAGCTGTGAATAATGTGTGGTGCGAGGATGCGTTGCGAAGCTGTGAAATGTGTCGACGGTGCGGTGTAGTGGGAGCGGAGTGACGCAAACGCCTGCCTGCCGCTCGTGCTCACTTTGCTTTTTCCAATTATCCATATCTATTTTGCGCATCTACTTCCAACAAACTCCGTCTATGGACTGGCTAGTACAGTATGTCGCAAACCTCGCAACACATCCCTCGCACACATCCCTCGCACACATCCCTCGCACACATCCCTCGCTTGTTTTGTATGCGCAAAAATCTAGCTCTGCTGATTTTTGCGCACCGTTTCCACCAGAGCTGTGCTGACCGAGGCGAGGTAAATGAAGCGATTCTATTGGTTCTTTACAAACACATCTCTCGATACGCATCCTCGCACATCTCTGGTGGAAATGCAGCCCTACTCCGTTCGCGCATCCACGTCTATTTAAGCTGCCGCGTGCGCATCGTGTCGCGAGAGGCCACTGCCCCGCGCCCCTCCTCACGTTTTACGCGCATCAAAAACCTAGTAAGGCGCATCGACCATTTAAAAACCTAGCAAGTCCAGAGAGTTACTAGGTTTTGAAATGGTTAAAGTGACATACTAGGTTTTAAAGTGGTTACGAGGCAGTGAATGGAGCACTTACTAGGTTTCGATGCTTAAATATATCTGCTTTCAAGTGAGATTAAGACGCCAGTGTTTTTGTATTTGGTAGGGACTTACTAGGTTAGCAAGATTCTGCAATAAAACGATTTTTGTAAAAAATGTCGGGCAGCCGAGTTGACCACCATTACTCCTTTTTGATTTATCGCTTCTGACAAAACAAAACTGCTTTACGATACTTTCAGGCTATACATTCAAAACTGAATATTTTCTTAGAAAATTTACTTAGAACTTTGGTGTAATAGTGCCTTAGTGTGAATTAGTGTGTTCTATTAAAATAACACCATTTTATGTAATGGTCGGCAAAATAAAGATTAGCCCAATTTGGGTGATCTCCTTACAAACTATCTCATAATATAACGAAGTTATCATAAAATATACATTCTTATGTTAGGTAATTGGTATGTCAAAAAAAAAGTCATTGGTATGTGCTGACCATTGAGGTAACATAAGTGATGACTGAAGACATGCATCATCATCAGTGCATGTATGAATTATTACTTATACCAATTTTATATATTATTTATATATTCGAGGATGCTGGATAAAAGAAGAATTACGAAAGAAGTGTATCGAGTAAGAATAAATGGAGATGTCTGTTTTTAGTTAGTTAGATTTGCTAATATAATATAACCATATCTCGTCATAAGAAGTATGTCTCGTCAATAGTGTTCACAGTTTGCCTAGACAGACTGGGAATTGTTTGCACGGCAGTGACGGGTAATATAATTATAAAATGGTGTAGAATAAAAAGAATAAGAATTTATTTATTTGTAAAACATAGGTACGAGGATGATCTTAAATACTGATAGTCTCGCTATGTTTTGTCGTTTAGACATACAAATTTTAGATATTCATGCTTCGTAATTATTATTTTCACTCCTTACAAGTAATTTACACTAAGTTTAAAAATAAGAAAATAAATATAACAAGGACTACAAACAGAATTAATGAAGATCAAGAAATCATCTATAGAATAGTAACATTTCGAAATTAAGAATTTATGAAGCATTTTTTTATTGGATTATGGGGATATTTTTTAAATCAGTAGGTTTTTTTTTGTATAAGTAGTAATTTTTTGTATGGCTATGAAAAAAAAAAATAATAAAAAATAATTCATGCCCCTCAAAACAGCCACGCCTTACGAATATACGCTAAGGCGTGAAAGCGATGCATAGAAATCTATACTTACATTATACAGCTGAATAGTTTGTTTGTTTGAGAAAACTCTAGCTCCAGAACGATTGTTTTAATTTAAATAATTATTTTTGTGTTTGGTAACCTTGGTTGGGTTGCCAAAAATTATATCTACCGCTAAATTTGGCTACTAGAGATAGTCCTTCGACATATACATGGTTATTTGTACAACACCGTTAACCTCTCAGGACTATGTTACTTCGGGCACGCCACGATAGTAGCGGTAAGTCCCGTGGTTGAAGAGTGGTTGGAGAGACGTCACGGCGTCCTCACCTTCCGGTTGACTCAAATCCTTACCGGCCATGGTTGTTTTGGCCGGTATTTGTGGAGGATAGGCCGGGAGGAAACGCCCGGATGCCACCATTGTGGCAGTAGCCGCGACCCTGTCGAAGACACGGCGTTGCATACTTTGGCGGATTGCCCAGCCTGGGCATCGCAGCGCCGTGATCTGGTCGCGGCTCTGAATACGGTTGTCCTCTCGCTCCCGGCCGTAGTTCTGTCTATGGTCCGGAGTGAGAGGTCCTGGAACGCCGTCGCCTCCTTCTGCGAAGCAGTCATGCTGAGCAAGGAGGCGGCGGAGCGGGAGAGGGAAATACATCGCCCTCTCCCCAACCGTAGGTCCGGGCGTCGGGGACGTCGAACAAGAGACGACCTCCGACCACCCTAAATTTAATGCCTGCGGACGGTGAGCGCTGGGGCTGCTCCCTGTCCGCCAAAAGGCGGGAGGCGGCGCGTGTCCTCGCCGCCTCCCAAGTAGCTTTGTGAGGTGATGGATGCTAGAAGTTTGATGGATGCAAGAAGTTTGATGGATGATTGCGAGATCATATGTAGACGGGGCCCGCCAACACAAACGGCGGGCCAATCCCGGGCGGGGTCGCGAGAAAGTATGCTAATCGCGGATCGCGTGACCCCGCCAACATACGGGACCCGTAGGGACACCGCGGTGGTTTTTAGTGGGTATGCCCCGAACGACTTTAGGGGAGAGCCTCCACGTACCTCTTCCACCAGTCCCAAGCCCAGCCGTTCTAATGGCTGGGTTGGCGGAGTTGAGATGACTCATAAGGAGAGTTTCCCACCGTAGTGAACAAAAAAAAAAAGGACTATGTTACTTACATCATAATCAACAATTTTTGTTCTAAGTATTATAATTATATTATGACTGTTTTAATTGTTCTATCATTATTAATGTATTTAACTTCAATCCTATTATATTTTTATGCCATCTATGGCAAAACATGTTTATAAGTACCTAATTTTAAAAATTAATAAATCTTATCTTATCTTATGACTTTTAAAAATTCATCATATTTTAGTTCATCAGATTTTCATACAAAAATAAAAATATTTAAATTGAACGCTCTAAATGTTGCGTAGTCTATGCGATAGAACAATAGCGAGGGGTGCGGGCGGCGGGCGGTAGGGGCGCGCAGGCGTAGGTAGGTACAGCAAAATACACGAGTTGAAATATGTTAGATAGGACAACGAAATCTTGAAGGTTTGTTTTTGGTAAATGTTTTATGTTTTGTAAAAAGTCATAGAACAAAAGTTGTTGATTATGATGTAAGTAACATAGTCCTGAGAGGTTAACGGTGTTTTACAAATAACCCAGTATATGTCAAATATCTATCTGTAGTAATCGAATCCATGGATAGATTGAATATTGGAAACTGGTGTAAGACGATTACGTGTACAATCGACAGAACGCAATTCGATCTGGTTTAATCAAGATCATGCGAGCATGAAATAAAAATAAAATATAAAAACACGAACTAACTATATAATATGTGAGGTATTGGCATTTTGATGGTTTTTCAGAAGCAGCATGAAAGAAAAATATTGAGAACCACTGTCTCAAAATGAAAACAGAACTAGTACAAGCCGTAAAACATGCTAGCGTTAGCTAGCCAAGTGTTATCTGACAGAGTACTAATAGTTTTCTGAAGGGCTTTTTTTACATTCGCTACATCAATACGAATATTAAATAGAGATCATATATGATTGGCTATTTATAGGAAGGTTAAATAAGGAATACCTATGCTCTATACACTACTAGATACTTTAAATGTTTCATACATTATTATAATAATGACTGCCTCCGTGGTCCAGTGGATAGCATATGCGACTGCTGATCGGAGGTCCCAGGTTCGATTCCCTTGATTGAATTCTCAGTAGCAGTACGGAGTGGTGATGTGCCCGGTACCGGCAATAGGCTCGCCCCTTATTACGTGGGACCTAAAAATTCATGGCGAAATGTGGGTGTAATATTACACCTCTGCCTACCCTTTCAGGGATACAGGCGTGAGTCTATAAATAAATAAAATAAAAATAAAATATAATAATCATAAAATTACAACCGGTGACGGATTAAGAATACGGATTGTCACCTCCCCATATCATCCCATGGGTGTCGTAAGAGCCGACAGAGGGAGCATATTACGCAGAGAACAGCACTGTAAGAGAAGGAAAACTTGATCCCTATACCAACCCGTTTGGCCAGCGTGGTATAGTAGGCCAATTCCTCCTTTCAAAGGAGAGGCCTAGTCCAGCAGTGGACTGTTAAAGGCTGATGATGATGATCATGATGAAAATTACTTGTCCTGACTGACATAATAATATTATCGCAGAGGCCATACGACTGAAGCTAGAAACATGACATATTTATTTATGACGTAGACACTCGCAGAGCAAGCCAGTGAGCAGCGATAGCCTAGTGGAGAAACCGACGGAATGCGTCTCGGGTTCGAATCCACGGAACGCACCAATGACTTTTAAAAGTTATATGCGTATTAATTTCTTAATCATCGCTTGCTAAGCGGTGAAGGAAAACATCGTTAGGAAGCATGTTTGAGAGTTCACCGTAATGTTCTCGAAAGACATGTGGAGTCTGCCAACCTGCACTTGGCCAGCGGCAGCGTGGTGGACTATGTCCTTACCCTTCTCATAGTGAGAAAAGGCCTGTTCCCAGCAATGGGACAGTTTATATATAGGGCCGATGATGTTGTAAACACCCACTAACGCAAGATTTTTTAATATTTCCGTCTTAGGTGTAAAATGAGATTGAAGTTAAGTGCCGGCGAAGCCGCGAGCACCTGCTAGTAGGTATATTATACAGAAGAGAACCTTCCACATACAATTTGATAAAAGTGATGATGTTGCTTAATAAACGCTTTGAAAACCATTAAATAACTGCAAATAGCAAGCAGAAAAGATAGCTATTTATATCGCTCTAAGAGATGATGATGACTGAAGAATATGTATCCCTAAAAACTATTAAAGTATCTATATTTACATATTCCGTGTGGTGACGGATAAAGAATACGGAATGTCACCACCCCATATCATCCTATGGGTGTCGTAAGAGCCGACAGAGGGATCATTTTATGCAGAGAACAGCACTGTAAGAGAAGGAAAACTTGATACAAACCCTATACCAACCCGTTTGGCCAGCATGGTATAGTAGACCAATTCCTCCTTTCAAAGGAGAGGCCTAGTCCAGCAGTGGACTGTTAAAGGCTAATGATGATGAAATTTACATATTTAAACGTAACCATCACACTGAGTTAACTCGAGTCCTGTGTAGATTTTAACAAATACGACATAACTGGCAAATATATGTAGATCCCTGCATTATAAGCATACGGAAAGGTAGATATAGATTACATATTTTTCTTCATGTCAATGACGAGTCATTTTGATGAAGTTTCAAATCTTGTTCGCCCAGTACGCAGCCTAACTACATTTTCGAAGAAGTTCATTAGGTCTTGAGGGGAGCCGAGAACATGTGTTCTGTGCATACATATAGATTACTAGAGGATACTCGCAGCTCCGCCTTCATATTTTTTTATTTAACAATTTCTGTCCGATACCGATGTATTAGTTTTATTGTTTACTTTTGTCTTTATTTTCCTTGGAGTCCCTAGGGTTGCACCCTGGATTTTCCAAGGAAATCAAATGCCAAATGTTAGGTTCTTACGCCCAATAGTTTTGGCTGTATGTTGTCTGTCAGTCAGTCAGTAACGCAATAATTTTACATATTTTTTTTTTTTATTTATAGTCTCGCGCCTGTATCCCCAAAGGGATAGGCAGAGGTGTAAATATAACACCCACATTTTGCAATGAATTTTTAGGTCCCACGTAATAGGGGCGAGCCTATTGCCGTTACCGGGCACTTCACCAGACTCCGGGCTAGTACTGAGTATTCGGAAAAACCCATTAACACTTTTGCCCGACCCGAGAATCGAACCCGGGACCTCCGATCAGCAGTCGCATACGCTATCCACTGGACCACGGAGGCAGTCTAGTAATTTTATATACAGGGTGTTTCATAACCCTCCGTCCGATCAATGAAGGGGTTGTAGGGTAGAGTAAAATGATGAGGTATTTGTCATTAATTCACGGAAATTCAAGAAAAAAAATTCCCTGCTAAATTTAATTAACTTTAAATAATATCATATTAGATTACTCATGGCAACACTGAAGACTCATAAATCGTAATAACTAGGTATCTACCTAAAGTTCATAAAAGGTCGTTGAGTGCATCGGCCGGCGCCGCCGGCGGCCGCGTCTTTGCCTAAATCCTTTGACAAAAGCCAAACGTCAATTTTACACGTGCCATCATTTTAGGTAGGTAGGTATACCCATTTTATTTATGAGTTTATTGCAACAGCTGGTTTATTGCATTAGGTAAAACGGAAGGTATAGTTTACGTTGTTTGTTTGTTTCGTGAGAGTGCATAGCCAACTTTGGTGTCCGTGTATTCAGACCACCCGAAGGCCTACGACATGGCCTTACGATTCTTAGATTCAGTTTTATGTGCCTTCTGAGTACGTGGGCACCCAGCCAAGTGATGAAATGTGCAACCGTTGCTTAACTTTGCCAAACTATTACGATCCAAAAGCTTAGTCACGCTATGAGCGCTGCGTTATTTACGGTAATAACAATTTTTTTAAATCTTACTTAGGCAGGTTACCTTTAATTCCGAAAAACATCAACTTACTTGTAAGCTGCGTACGACGATCAAAATTGCACTATTTTAAAGGCGGCATCCCCTTTGAAACGAAAAGCCGACAATATTTTAATAGAATTAATAGAATCATAAAGGATACCGCCGCTGAGTGGATTTTTGCTAGTTTAGGGAATTTTCTCTAATTTCAGGGTAATGTTTCTCGTTAATACTAAGGCGTTAGGCTAAGGAAATTAATTGTGATGTTTTATGAAGACCTGGATTTTTTTATTATTTTTCCTGGTATGCCTGACAAGTCAGTAATATGTGGTTTCCGGATCAGACGGGGGTTATGAAACACACTGTATACAGATATATAGCTGCGGAAATGTTAAGTCCTTCATCTCCGTGCTACGCAGTGTCGTACGCGCGTGACAAGCGTTTATGCTATTAGACAGAGGCAACTTTAGAGCAATTTATGAGTAATATGAATATCTTCACCTATAGACGTTCTTTGTTTCATTGTTTCTTGTATTATATTAGCACAATATAATAGTCGGCAATAGGCTCGCCTCCTATTACGTGGGACTAAAATAAATCTGGCGAAAAGTGGGTGTTGCAATATACCTCTGCCTATCTCTTTGGGGATATAGGCGTGAGACTATGTACGTATATATGTATTAGCACTTAGTACGAAAACTAGATATGATTAACCTTAGACTATTAACTTTAGGTGTTTCAAAGTCTCCTGTGAATAGAATTAAATCATAGTGCGGCCGCTGTCTTTTATAGAAACAAAATCCCTACATAAGTTTATTCCGTTATTTTAAGATGTTTGCTTTTGATTAGTGTGATCGAATTATATACCGCATAACATAACAATACATTATTTCAATTGAGTAGCAGGAATCATGGACATGGAATCCAATGATAACAATATTACAACCTTATTATAATCTGCAGTCGATTGAATTACATAATACGTAAAGAGAAATCAGGACGCGTTGATATATTTGAAAATATCTTCCCCACAAACTGGAGATTAAACAGCGCTGCATTTTACTTGAGACCATTGACAGTAACCAAAATGAGCCTTATGAGCTGTATAAATACTAAATCGCATACATACAGACTTTTTTTGCTGTCGTGTTGGCAAATCCTCATGGAGTCCCTCCGCCCCGGGAGAAGGGCGAAGGGGACTGTCAGACCCTTACTGACTAAAAACCAACCCGTGTTCCTCATGTACCCGTGTGCCGGAGGGTCGGGTATCACCGAAGCATTCCTCGCTACCCCCCGACGGGATACACACAGACTTTTAGACAAACCTGACCAATATTGACTAGAATGTAGGTACATATGGCTTAGTGGTTCAAAAGGTCACCGGCATTTCGAGAAGATGTTTTTGTGTCCTTTGATTTATTGTTTATAAAGTCCCCCGCGACACAAGATTTATAATAATTGTATACCTAACTTGAGGATTCGGAAAGACATTTCTGGAAATCTTTTCTTAGTGCAACCCTACGGTTCTCAAGGAACATACATGCCAAATTTCATCTGCGCCTCGTAGTTTCGCCAGAACATTGTCTGTCTATTAGTCAGTCAGTCCCGCAAGGATAACATATACAAATATAAATATACTTTTTTTTGCTCAATAAAAAGACAGTTTCATATCGCAAGAAATAATTATTAATATTAATTAATAAGCACATTTATGCCTTTGGTCTCGCGGCATAAATGTGCGCGTGGGATTGGGAGGTCTCGGGTTCGATTCCCGGGTTGGGCAAAGTGTTATAGGGTTTTTCCGTTAGGAAATTCTCAGTAGCAGCACGGAGTCTGATAACGTGCCCGGTACGGCTTATTGCCGTGCCGCTCGCCCCCTATTACGTGGGACCTAAAAATTCATGGCGAAATGTGGGTGTAATATTACACCTCTGCCTACCCTTTCGGGGATACAAGCGTGAGCATATAAAAAAATATAATAATAAGTATGTATTGAAGCTTACAGATTACACCAATGTTCGATTTATCTCTCTTAAGAGTAAATTATGTAAATATCATATTCCTTTACTGATTGATTCGTTCACTTGTAAAAGGTTACGAAGGCGTGGAAAGCCCACGTTCAAATACAACTTCGCAGACTAAGAACTATTTAATTCCTGCCCCTAGGCTAATTCTTACATAATTAGACTATTATCGTCTTGAAGAATACTTGATATTTCTTAAAAAAGGTTTATTGCGTAATATGTAGTTTATATCTGTTTGTTTATACACTACAAGGTTTTGCCCGCGGCTTCGCGCGCGTCGAGGTTAACACAAATCTACTTTCTGTCTCAAGTTGTGGGAAAACACTCCTGATTATTCTAAAGACTTCAGAAACTCTTTAGGATACAAAGTAGCTCGGTCAGTATCCATGACATTATCTAATGTTGTCTAACGAAAGCTTTGCCGAAAGGTACATAATAACATCACCTTGCATACAGTCAAATGTCAAACCCATGTTCCAATACATGTCCATTATCTATAAACACCTTCGCATTTATAATATTAGTAGAGAAAATCGTTTCAGCCGTTTTAGTGTGGTATATAATTATTAGTTTATATATGCGACATAATCAATATAATCACTGTGACAATATGACATTATGTATGATGTGACAGTACTGACAGATAGCACATGCGCAGCATACAATATTACAGCGCATGCCTTCTTGCTTCCAAGAGGTAAATTTGTGCCGTACAAACTTCTACCCTCCCTATAATCCTATGGCCTATGTCCGTCTCCATGGTCCAATATATCTCTATATTAAATTTTAACTAAATTGGTTCAGCCGTTTTAGCGTGAAGGAACATACATACATACATACACACTTTCGAATTTATAATATTAGTAGGGATATTGCTTTTAAGTCAATATGCAAACTTAGAAATAATACCTAGAAAGTGAAAGAATAGATATCAATTGCAAAAAGATTTGGAATAAATTAATATCAAACCAATTAGCAATAAGTAATTAGTTCATAAGTATTTGCAATCGTTGAATTATAAACAGACCGAAGATTTGCTAGCAGTGCTAAAATAAATTGGACCTCTCTTGACATTGGTACTAAGTATATAAGAAGTGATGATGTCAAGAATGATGTTATTTATATAAAATAACATCATTCTCATCATATCATCTTGACATCATCATTTCTTGAAGGTATTTAACTTTGTTATGTAACTTTATAAATAGTATAAGCAGTAATAAGTATTGGTATATAATTTT
The DNA here is from genome assembly GCA_944739405.2 of Euclidia mi. Lineage (NCBI taxonomy): Eukaryota > Metazoa > Arthropoda > Insecta > Lepidoptera > Erebidae > Euclidia > Euclidia mi. Next base: position 6,584,234 of record OX123188.2, on the reverse strand, counting down.
AATTTGTTATCAACATAATACACCTATGATAGTGCTCTTACCGCCTGTGGCACAGGTTTACCCTAGTACAGGCACCTATTGTAATCTAGAACATACTTACCCTTAGAAGTACATATACTATTATTGTAGAAAGATGAATAAATAAATTATTTATTATTAAAAAATATATACTTATTATTAAAATTATTCCGGGTGTGAGTAGCAATTTTGACTACTCATATATTTTAACTTCTGCAAAAATAAGTTTATTTTAACTAAAATAGTCTTTAAATCTTCAAATTACAGCTAATTAGTTTCAGCGACTCAAACTGCAAGCGTAACAAAAGACCTGGCTAAACTACAATACCATTCTGTAGCTCTCCATCGTACTCTAAGGGCAGTTTCAGATTAGCGTTTTATACGCGCGTACAAGCTCGTTTTTGGAAGCGCATGTAGGCGCATATAGGCGCGCCTTTTGGCACACGCGTGACTCGTACGATCGTTGACGCGCTTCTAAGCTCGTTTAAGCGTGAACCGTCAGAATCCATGTTGACACTGACACGATGTGACTACCGTTTCGAGATATATTTATATATTATATAGAATAGATATATTTTTTTAATTTTATGTGTAATATTTGTATGCTACACAGGCAAAAACATGACGAACAAGCCTGTACTTTTCCTCACCATGCATGCTATCATGTTTATACCTACTCATATTTTAACAAATAAATAAACTTGATTTGATTTGATTTGAAGCGCGTAATGCAGCGCGCGTGTAAGCGCGTATGCTGAAACGACCGTATACGCGCAGAAAAATACGCTAAGCTGAAACTGCCCTAAATGAACACACTCTGTGTGTTTATTTTTCTTTATTATGATTAGCTATAGATGAAAATGAAAATAATAACTATACTAAAAGATATTGTATTTTAGATGAATATGCTTTGTTTCGAGTTACTGTCATAGTTGGGATTTTGTCATTCGATTCTTTAACAGTCATCAACCTAAAACATAACACAAAAGGCATAAGCCCAGAACAATAAAATTATTGTTTATTTTGGGTGTATAAAAGAACGTCATATGATGTTGACAATCACATACCTACACGTGCAAAAAAAAAAAAAAGACTAGTTAGGGCAGACGCCGTTCTTTATCCATAGTGTTCACGTATATTGATTCATCAAACACCCATCCCGATAGCCCAGAAATATTAGTATCCATACAAGTAGCAATAGTCCTACACTTGTTGCGGCTAATCCGTGGCTGTACTTCATAGTGCTGTTATGGAGGCTCCTCAGTAGGTGTCCCATCACATCCTAGGTTAAAACTCTCAAAGGGTGTCTTCGCGTTGGACCTGTGTCTCCGTGTACGCCTTCCAAAGGGCCCTGTACTCTTTTAACATCATATGTTAGAAAAGTACGCGTGATAGAGAAACACATAATAATAATTTATAGTATGTTTCTCATCAAAACATCCTGACCTCATGTGGCCTGATGAATCCAAACCAAAAATTAAATAGCACTCGCTACTTATAGCAGTACATCGTGGGTTTGAATTAGTTACCACTAAAAGTACTTATTTAGGTAAAAATCTCACTTTCTGTCCCGCTTCGACAAGTTTCACAGAAGTGACTGCTGAAGAAACTAAGTGACAGTAATAGTAGATTCCCGGTTAAAGTTAAAGACCTTAAAGTCTGCAACGTATCAAATCAGAAGTATATTGGAGCACTTGGAAAATAGTTAATCCACTTCCTTCTTCAACAATGTGGGAACCAAGAATAAAGAGGTTTTAAAGTTATAGACAAGATAAGCACTAAAAACTACTTCCTATAATGGTTTCAACATAAGTTTATAAACCAATATAAACAAATCAGAAAACTTAATGATACAACAAAAGGTAATTCCCGTCAACATCCATAATGCAAAGATAAAATTTAATTACACATAAATTCATTACTAAAGCGAAATGAATTTCATTTAGCGTCAGCCGGGACAAACGAATAAGTGCAATTTCACGTTTAACCTAATCCCACAATAATCCCCACTTTATTATTATGTCGTATTTAACCTGCAAAATGCATCAGAACTTGTTTACAACGCTTTTGATGAACAAACATACACAAAACCTAATCTACAACTTCAAAAGCCAAAATCAAGAGAGATAGATGAAATGAAAACGTAACCAATTTTTCTCACTCAGCTTTTTACAAGCGAAAAAGTGACATAACAGCAAAAAATATTATATTTTTCATAAAGTTCGACACGGCTCGCCGTCATCAATCAACGTGAAAAAAGAGAACTATTAAAAGTGTGATACGACGATATTTCATGTAGTGCGGCTGTAGATATATTATTGACAATGTCAAAGAACCGGCGACATATAAATCGCAGTCGACACCTATGCGAGCCTCGCGTAAAACGCAGATTGCGTTGCGATGTCCCCCTTCGTTCGAATTTGCGTTGTGGGCGCGGAGCAATTTATCACTTAGACATAGGACTAACTGGCTTGTCGAGCTACTCTGCACATGATGTATGGCCTCAACGCGCCTTACGTTCATCCAGTCACATACCAAAATACCATTAACTCAAAATATCACCTTAAAAATGCTCCCTAGATAATGAATTCAATAAAAATTAGGCTTAAGTCATAAAGGATAAAGAAGTTTGTACTCACTCGTTTCCTATCTGCAGATATTTCAGGATCCTTTAACCGAATGTATCCATATATCAAACTCGTCAAATAGAGACAGTTTGATATTAAAAATATGCCGTAGTATCCAATTTGCTGCAGCAGTATACCACTCAAGGACATGCCAAGTGGTATCCCAAGAGACATACACAGATTGGCCACTCCTACTCTGAATGTCCTCATTTCTTTCGTGGTTACATCACCTATGTAGCTGAATACACCGACGCACACTGTTATCCATCCACCGGTTAACGACGGAAATAGATCTGAGAGGGCCGTTACCTCGAGAGGCAATTCGTAGAAGAAATATGTGTTTAGAATGAAGCTCGTGCAACACAAAACTTCCCCCACAATCGGTAGAAGTATACACGCTTTCCTCTTCCCTGTTTTGTCGCTCCATGAACCCACAAATAATACTAAAATACACGGAAATGCTGTCTGCGCGATGTTTTTCCATGCCTGCACCGACGCAGTCAGCTTCTGGACTTCAGATTCTTCTAACGTATAATTTTCAGTTTGCCGCCTGTTCAATGCGGAACACACCTCATCGTCGTACCCCAAATTAACCCTACACGCTTTCTCTAAATTCAAATTCTGCACTGCAAGTCCTGAGAATACATTAGACATTATATAACACGCTATGATAGGTTCCACGGTAATGTTCGACCGGATCTGCATGAGCTTTTCCCTGACTCCCGTTCTTTTGGGTTTGGGTTCATCTTTGACTGGTATCTCAACTCCGGTAGCTGGTTTCTCAGCCGCCGCGCTTATTCCATTCATGATGTCAATTTGTTAGTCCACTTTAGAGTTCAATCAATCATCGTTACAGATATTTTTTGACTTTGGGTGGTTCCCACGAGGATTATTCCGGCCGCGTGTAACACCACATACATTTTCAACAAATATCACACGTCACTCCATAACAATCACTGGGAATTCACTGGTTCTGGTCCACAGCAATCCGCTAACGGTGCGATAGTGTCGGCGGGTCGAGCAGACTGAAGGATCTTCTTGTCTTAAGAGTTGATTGGACGGATACGCGTTCGAGTGGTGTCATTAGAGGCAATTGGCCGGGCGTAGTGTCGGCTCACGGCGGCGGAGTGGCCTGAAGCCCGCAGGACTGCCTGGAGCGTCGTCACAACCTTGCAATAAGTAGGCGTTTATCCCATTGGAGCGTTGTCTGTCATTATATGAAACAGTGGGTACGCGCGCGGCACTATTAGTGCACGGTCAAGGTACGCGAGGTGCGTGGGCGACAGTTTCCATTTCGTTTTCATTGCGCCGTCTGTTTATATCTGTCGTTACGTCATGCGGAACTACTCATCCGATTCCGCTGCTTAAAACTGAATATCTTTGTACGAAGTAAGAAAATAATTCAGAATATCTATCGTTTTATCCTCAAAAATAACTTTAGAAAAGAGACAATTTGGCTCAGCTATCAGATTTATTTACTAACAAAAAGTGTGATAGTCGAAAAATAGCGTAGGAAGGGTAATTCTTATTGTCGGGCGTCGAAGTAGAGCTACTTTAGTTACAAATATCTTCCAGTAGGATGGCGGTGCGTAATAAAGGCGCAACGGGGAAACATTACTCAATATGAATGGTTTCCTTTAACGGCCCTTGCCAAAACTATTGCTTAACTACTTTTGCTTCGTCGGCTACTGAGCACAAATTAAGAGGTAATATGCTGAGGAAAATTTAACGGATTTGTTTGTCTGAACTTCTAAAATTGTTTTGTGACAAAATATTTGTGAGTGTTATTATTTTTGTAAGCGCCGCCCGGTCCACTTTAGTAATACTTCAGCCTCATTCATATAAGTGGGTATTAACGGCCAGTCCCAATATTTTTTGTTATTGTATAGATTCATATTGTCATAAGTTGCATACGAAATATTTTAAATATTAATCTCTAATCTCCAAATCCATGGATAGATCATATAATGAGACCGGCCGAAAATTTTTCAAAGCTGTATATCTATATCAGCAGCGATAGCCTAGTGGAGAGATCGACGGAGTGCTACGCAGAGGGTCTCGGGCTCGAATCCACGGCGCGCACCAATGACTTTTCGAAGTTATGTGCGTATTACATTGTTAATTCGATAACTACATTATAGTATTTGAGGATAATATTGAAATAGAATTGAAATTGCAACTCATTTATTCACAAGAAACGTGGTTACATAATGGTGGTAGGGTAATAACAATCTCCTCACATTCTACCATAACAATGGTGTTTGAATAAGTCAGTCTTAATAAATAAATGGTTAAATTACATCATTATAAGTTATTTATTCTATATCAATTCTATAATTAATGAATGGTAATAATTGGTAGCAAGTAATTATAAGTCCTATATGAATGTCAAAAAAGTGAAATATAATGTAGTTTGAATGAGATTAATATACATTGTAATTTGAATAATATTATGTAATTATAATTTTCTCTATATGTCATAAATTCTCTTAAGTTGTAGAAACATTTTTCTGCAAGCCACGTTGTGATAATTTTTTTTAAACATAGTAATAGACAAATTCTTTGAATTTGTCTGGTCATCATCATTGTCTTGCCCTGGTCCCAATTTATTTGGGGTCGGCGCAATATGTCCTTCTCTTCCATACTTCTCTGTCAGCAGTCATCCGATCATTTACCCTTTTCTCTTTCATATCCATCCTCACACAGTCCATCCATCTTTTCCTTGGCCGTCCTCTACCTTTTCGTCCTTCTACATGCATATTCATCACTTTTTTACCTACATACATCTCATCTCTCCGCATAACATGTCCATACCAGGCCAATCGACTTCCTTTTATCTTTTCATCAATCTTTGAATTTGTCTGGTAACTTATTATAAACCTTTATAGCTTTAACATATACATTTTTTCCATAGATGTCTAGTCTGCACCTAGGGCGAAGAAGCCTAAATTTGTTCCTAGAATTTTTTTGAACTCTATATCTCTGAAAAGAGTAATGAGTGTAGAGCAAGCGCGTGCAGTTTGTAAGGATAGAAGCAAGTGGAATTCTGTTGTCTCTGCCTACCACGACGCAGTGTTTTCTTTTACCTAAAAATCGGACATCCTTACTTTGAATTGAAACCAGATACAGCTTCTTATTACAAATATAAGACTAAAACTCCTGTCAAGCTCACTTGTATAGTTTAGGAGAAAACTCAATTTCAAGTTTGATGTCCCGTATTACCAAAAATAAGAAATGGATTTAAAAAAAAACTGCTGATATTTAAATGGAATGTTTTTGTGATTTGATTCATTCAGTATTAGCAATAATTACGACTTCTTTCTGCATTTGCTAAAATGTAGCCGAAGTTATCATGGTTCCAAAACCAGGAAAACCACCTCATGAACCTACATCATATAGACCAATTTCTTTACTTCCAGTAATGTCTAAATTATTTGAGAAGCTACTATTGAAGAGACTCACACCAGTCATAGAAAATAGCAATCTTTTACCGGACCATCAATTTGGCTTTAGAGAAAAGCACTCTACGATCGATCAAGTGCACCGAATAACCAACATAATTGAAAAAACACTAGAGGAAAAAAAGTGTGTTTCACGGTATTTCTCGACGTCGCTCAAGCATTTGACAAAGTCTGGCATGAGGGCCTAATATATCAGTTAAAAATGATGCTGCCACAACAATTTTCGGATATTCTCGAGTCATATATTTTAGACTGAGTCTTTCGAATAAGACAAGAAGATGCCTACTCTGAAATAAGGCCAATAAAAGCTGGTGTGCCACAAGGTAGTATCTTAGGGCGGGTCCTATACCTACTGTATACCTGTGATATCCCAGTAACTAATAATAATTTCATAGCGACCTTTGCGGATAACACTGCTATCATGGCAATAGGAAAACACCATGAAGAAGCCGTTGAAAATGTTCAGGTAGCTGTCAATGAAGTATTAAATTGGACAAAGAAATGGCGAATCAAACTTAATGAAAGCAAGTCGACTCATATTGACTTCACCAACAGAAAAGGCCAGTACCATCCTGTAACCATAAACGGTCAACCGATATCATACGCGAACACTGCCAAGTATCTTGGTATGACACTTGACACAAAACTACGCTGGAAAGCACATGTCAAAAGAAAAGAGAAGAGCTTGGTATACGGTATAAAAAAATGTACTGGCTGATGGGTCGACATTCTTCATTGTCAGTATATAATAAAATTCTATTATATAAGCAAATACTCATGCCAGTGTGGACATACGGCATCCAGTTATGGGGTTGTGCCAGTAAGAGCAATCGGCAAATCATCCAAAGATTTCAGAATAATGTGCTGAGGGATATTGTCAATGCGCCCTGGTTTATTCGCAATAACGATCTCCATCAGGACCTCAATATGGACGACGTCGATAAAGTTATACAGAAATATGCAGAAGCACACGAACGGCGTCTTCATCATCACGTGAATGTCGAAGCGATTCAGCTCCTCGACAACTGAATTAGTGAGAAGACTGAAATGGATAAAACCATTTGAGTTAGTATAGTATAGTGACGTTAAAATAAGAGCGTAGTGATAAGTGCACTGTGAAAAAGAACACATGAACAAAGTGTCTTCGCCTTAACGTAAACTAAGAAATTATGTTATTGGACAATTCTTAGATAATAATGTTATGTATCAATTTAGGTTAAATTAAAATTACTCATTAGCTTCAAGGGTAGATTGTAATATAAGTAGTTGAGGTATTTTATACAATAAAAATTAAAATGAAAATTTGTTAAAATGTATCAGTTCCGAGAAAATAGTGATTTTATGTTTATCGATTTAATTTTTTCCTGCTTTGTGCTTCCGTATTAGCAGCTGCAACTTCCTTTAAAATATAGCTACAGGTATGATATATCACAAATAAAAAAACTCGATCTAATTCCGTGGCTACCCTGAGATACGTAACTTTGAAATTTACGGGACAACTAAAAACACGGCAAAATTTTTGCCTCATCGCCTAAATCATAGCCACTACTAGCACACAGTTCTAATTTACAGAAGACACGCAAGCTATTACAGTCAAGTTGAGCGTGGTACCGTCAAATGAAGGATATTGAAGATAATGATATCCTTGTGGGCGTGGACACGACATCTGGAGAACAATTGTAGGTCCCGTGACTTTGTGACAAGTATACACGATCAATTTCACGTGGACACTTCCGTAACATGAAGGATCATGTTGCAGATATGATGCTTGTCTGACGAAGATTGGCATCTTTGCTGCTAAACTGCTATGCTAAGTATTTCGTTCAAACCCACGGTGCGCACCACTGCCTTCAAGCTTAAACGCGTACTCAATCGATATTTATCGCTTGCTGAACGGTACAGGAAACCTCCGTAACAAAACTTGCATGTCCGAAAGTTCTCCGTAATGTTTTCGAAAGTCTGCCAACCTGCATTTGACCTGTGTGGGCATATGCCCTGGGGCATACCTATAGACTAACCTTGAGAAGTGGCCTGTGCTCAGCAGTCGGACAAATTATAAACAGGGCTGAAGATAGTGATAAATAGTTTGTACGTCAGAAGCTAGACGCCATTTTTTCGCTATACTTATAATAATAATAATAATAAATTTATTTATTACCTAATTAATAACAACTCACTGAGGTACAATTTCAAAACATAAAATATCATTATTAGTGAACTATGAGTTATAAAATGTTAGACCTTATCTCCTAAACTAGGCTAAGGAGGCCTGTATCTTAGGAAACAGTGATATCTATTCGTGTGTACAAATTCACTACAATTAGGTTAAGGAAACTCTGTGTATGTAACCTATGCAAAAATTAGTAAGTAATGTTTAAAGTGTGGGTGTATAGGTGTGTGTGTATGTGCATGAATGTGTGTTTGTATGTGTTTGTGGTACGTGTGCTTATGTGATGTAAGTTAGCAGACATTCTGTTTTAGTGTAATCGAGACCTAGCAACCATTCTTTAACTATGGATCTGAGTTTGTATTTATTAAAATTCCTTATGTGAAGTTCCTTATGTAGTTTATTATATATATGTATACTTAATACATAATATTGATGTTTGGCAAAACTAGTTTTATGTTTTATTCCGGGTGGAAAATTTGTGCGTCTATTTGAATATGATGGGGGAATTTTGCTATGTATTTTAAGTGTAAAAAAGAAAACATACAGCTGCCGAACCGTGAATACTTTGCAATCTGTGTAAAGTTCATTAGATATATACATACATGTACGGTTTTCTTAACATGATTTTAAGAACAGCTCTTTGAGCTCTCTCTACTTTACGAAGGTATGTTTTCAGGGCACCGCCCCATGCAGTTATGCAATAGCCGATTATGGACTGGCCCAATGCAAGGTAGACCATCATCAGTGTGTTTCTGTTGGCACATTCCCTGAGAGATTTAAAAACATAAATAAGTCGTAAAACCTTCGTAGTAATGGTATTTGCCTGATGGTCCCATCGTAACCCGTCATCAATTTCTACGCCCAATGCCCTATTAATAGCCAAACATGAGCAAGAAGGAGATAAATTTAAACAAGAATGGGCAATTATAGCGAAACTGCTAGGTGGCCTTGAAATGTGGCTTAAAGCAAAGGGGATGTAAAACGTTTTTTTTTTATTTTGATAATGGAAAATGCGAATTCTGCGTTTTCTTTTTTTATTGCCAAGATTGCCAAGTATTTCCACTTATAATAATCACCGTCTCGTCGGCATAGGCATAAATGCTACAATTTGGGATAATCATTCTACAGCGATCATTCATATAAATTTGGAAGAGTATGGGACCCAAGATGCTTCCTTGGGGGACACCATAGTTTACACACTCCTCATCGCTGTATGTAGCTTCTATTTTTACTTGCTGTGAGCGATCTTTAAGGTAATCCTTAAATATCTCCAATGCAATACCACGCACCCCCATGCACTCCATCTTTGCCAATAGCTTAGGAACAGAAACTGTGTCAAAAGCTTTGGACAAGACTAAGAAAATGCCTACGCATTTAGACTCCTGGTTAAGAGTTTTTGCGACTGTTTGAGTGAGATCAAGTACAGCATCCTCGGTCGACACACCAGTACGAAATCCGTACTGGTTATCAGCCAGAATACCGTAGTTCCTCATGAAGATCTTAAGGTTGTTGTTTAGAATTCTTTCAAGAATTTTAGAGAACGTGGATAATACTGATATGGGCCTCTAATTATTGACACAGTTTCTATCCCCTCCCTCATAAACTGGATGAACTACAGCTTTTTTAAGAGGCGCAGGGAAAACACCTTCCTCTATATTGAAGTTGCACACATATGTTATTAAGGGCACTAAAACATGACCACACATTCTCAGCAACCTGCGAGATATATTATCCCAGCCTATAGCGGCATCATCACGTAGTTGTTCAATAATGCCACAAATCTCCTTTTCATTCACTAGTTGTATAACTAAAGAGTTTGTTGGAGAATGAAAAAATTTTTTTATTAAAAAGTATTTCCTATGTAAATTGGTGTGGTGGTGGTATGTGTACACGTTAGCGCATATTGCAGCGATGTAGCATAGCTAACAAAAGAGAAAATATGTATATAATTACAAATAATCGCCATCGGTTATTGCCGGTCCCGCGTCACTCGTGGTTTATGCGAGCTTTAACTTTGTATTTATCTACCTATAGTATATATATATGCAGATTTATATACCATTACTTTTCGGAACATACTGTTCCACCATAGATCTGAATAGTCATGTTCGCAAGTTGCCTACATCAAAAGACGTGATGCTCTTGTTTCACCATATTGACTTTGGGAGGAAGCAATAAATTATGTTCATATGGTAAGCCATATGAACATAATTTATTGCTTGAGTATGATATAAATAACTCTTAACTTTTGTATTAGTAGATAACTCACTATGTGAAACAGTTGTAGCTCCTTTGCAGCAGTTAAAAAGAGTGGCCACGAGTTTTATTGTCCATTCTTTCTCATGGTTCTACTAATTGCATTGCGGACGTGGCAGTAAATGTAAATGTAGAATCATCTAGTAATTAACTTTATTTTTTGACGTTCATAAGCGTCACTTTGTGGCATCAATGAATAAATTATTTTGACTTTGACTTTATAATAATCACATGCGAAATATACAACCATTATACAAGTGAGTTTTACAATCCAACCAAAAAAACAGTAATTAAAAATATATAAGTATAATATTATGTTACTGACGTAAGCAAACTTTTCTTTTAGATAAAGCTAATCATATAAACAATTAAAAGAACAAGACAGAGTTCCAGGTATTTGCAAACTACGTGTATATTGATAAATAATGTAAAAAGAAAAGTGGTAATTCGAACATATTCGAAGATTTGGTGACGTTCGAATATTAATCATTAATGGCTCATTTTCAAATTCATCATCATCATCGGCCCTGTATCTATACTGTCCCATAGCTGGGCACGGGTCTCTTCACCAATGTTACGCAGGTAAAGTCGGACTCAGACATACCAAAGTCAATATTTAATAGTCCATACGATAATTCAAACATTACAGCGCGAAGCAAAAGACCTCGCGCTGACATGTCTCCTAGTAATGACTTTCTTGATTTCAAACAAGAAGTTCTAGGAATGTTGTCGTCTTGGAAAAAGGAACAGGAAGAACGTCTGACCAAATTCCACAATGATCACCAATCTTCACTCTGCAAGTTAGTTTCTGAAATAAGTGATTTAAAGCTACAAACCCTGGAAATACAAAAATCTAACTCAGAAATTGAAAAAACAATCACGTTCATAAGTCAACAATACGACGACATGGTGAAGCAAATTGATGATCTCCAAAAGGAGAAACTGGCCTACAAAAATACCATTCTGGACTTGGAAACTAAAATAAGAGACTTACAGCAATCTACACGGTCTTCAAAAGTAGAAATTCGAAATGTGCCCACCAAAGAAAATGTCTCTTCATCCGAATTGTCTGAAATAATCACCAAAGTGGGCGCATCCGTCAATATAGCCATTAATGATACCAACCTGCGTGACGTGTATCGCTTGCCGGGAAAACCAGGTTCCACCAGAGCAATTATTGCAGAATTTACTACAGTCCAGGCTAAAACTCAACTCATAACTAGTATACGCAGCTTTAATAAGAAACACCCGAATGATGGACGACTCAACACGCAATGTATTGGCTTACCTGGTCCTCGTCGTCCTGTATTCGTTGCTGAACACCTGTCCTCCAGCTCAAGAAGGCTCTTTTATCTGGCCAGGGAATACGCAAAGAAGAATAATTTCGACTTCTGTTGGACGGCAAACGGAAATATCTTCTTACGAAAAAAAGAAGGGGAGAAACAAATTCTCGTTAAGTCCGAGCAAACCCTAAGAGATCTGCAAACAAACCTGTCCACCCAAACACCACCAACGCCACCTGCAAATGTTTCCGTGAGCATCATCTAACCTAATAATTTCTTTTTTTTTTGTGCTAACTAAACGTATTGTTACTTACACGTAAAAATGTATACTCTTGTCGACTTTGTTAAAATTTATTCATATAGTATAGGTGCTTCTACATATGTTATAATACCTCACACATTACACAAACACACACACAATATTCACGCCTACCACCGCACGCAATCTTACAACACATTAAATAAACAATTAAGAACTGAACTTTTTTACTCCGTCCTTCTAATCGCGGAACAAATAGCTACCTTAAGCCAACAATACACAATATCAATACCCCTGCCTTGTTTTGTTTACAATTATTAATATGGCTAACCGCTTTAATTTCATTCAAGATCTAGATCAAACAAATCTCTACTCATCTTATAGAAATAGTAGCATACAAGAATGCGTAAATTATATCGGTGACGAACACTCGCAATTCATTATCATATGTCAAAACATACGAAGTATTCAAAAAAACTTTGATAATTTCGTTGTTTTTCTTTCCAGGCTTCAGTTCCAACCCGACGTGGTTATTTTAACAGAATGTCGTCTTAATGATTGTACACCCTTATTTAGTCTTCGAAATTATCAATTACACTATTCTAAAAATTATATTAATCAAAATGATGGTATAGCAGTTTTTTATAAATCTGAACTCTCAGTAGTTATTGATGAACCGCCTTTTGTTGACGCAAACTGTCTTATCATAAATATCGATAAAGAATTCACGATATTTGCTCTCTATAGGTCCCCATCTGTCTACAATATCCATATGTTTTGCGATTCATTGGAAAAAGTGCTGCAAAATCATAATAACAGCAACTGTGTCATAGTAGGAGATATCAATATAGACATTAAAATTGGCTCTGCAGATAGACGTATGGATCAATATTTGGACCTTTTAGGTCACTACGGCTTTTCACCTAGCCATCAGTTACCGACACATGATCGGAATTGCTTAGACCACGTCATGCTGAACACCAAAAGACATTCCAGAACTGCCATATGTGAATCAGGAATAACTGATCATGATACTGTCATGATAGGCATCTCAAAAACGACCCTTACAGGGCCGACTCCTAGTTCAGATCACATAATTAAGATTGACTATCCCAACTTAACTAATTCCATTGCAGAAATTGATTGGAGTTTTATTTACGAATGCCAAGATGCTACAAAAGCTGTTACAAGCTTCTCCAATACCATAAGTAATACAATCCGTGTTCATTCAACAACTAAGCAAGTACGCAACTCAAAAGCCATTAGAAAGCCTTGGATAACAAGTGGGCTCCTAAAATGTATGTCGAAAAGGGATTTTTTACATGTAGAAGCAAAAAAAGAACACAATAAGCACAAAATTTATATACAACAGCAATACAAAAATTACAGAAATACATGTAACAATATATTACAAAACCTCAAAACTGCTTACGAAAAAAAGGAACTAGAAGATGCTAGTGGCGACAATAAGAAAATCTGGACGGCTGTTAAAAAAATTTGTAACTTGAAAACTAAGGACACAAAATGTACGGACCTTCTTCAAATCTATTCTGATCCCCAAAAATCGCTCAATAACGTCAATAATTACTTTTCGACTATTGGTGAACAACTTGCGGAACATACTATGTTACGCATCAATAAAACCGAAGCCCAATTAGCTTCTTTAATAAAAACCCACAGTTCTCGTAAAGTATCTGGTGCCTCCTTTTTTGTCACACCTACTGATCGAGTTGAAGTTGATAAAATCATAAATAATCTCAAAGAGAACTCGGCTCCTGGATGTGATGCAATCACTAATAAAATACTTAAACTATCGAAAAAACACCTCGCTGCACCTATTGCCTTTTTATGCAACTTAAGTATTTCTACGGGAACTGTACCAGCTATAATGAAAACGGCCAATATTTGCCCAATTTTTAAATCAGGTGACAAAACAATGCCATCTAACTATCGTCCTATTTCCCTGCTAACGTCCCTATCTAAGATTCTGGAAAAGGTCATCAACGTTAGGTTGTTAAAATTCCTCGAAAATAATGCACTGCTCTCTGAGAATCAATACGGCTTTCGCAATAATAGATCGACGGAAGACGCAGTCACGGATTTGACCAAGCTTATCGTTGCTAGGTTAGATGAAGGCTACAAGTGTGCTGGTGTCTTCCTGGATCTGGCAAAGGCCTTTGATACGATTTCTAAGCCCATTCTTTTGACAAGAATGGAAGCTCTCGGTATCCGAGGCACACCGTTAAAGTGGTTCGAGTCTTATCTTACTAATCGCACTCAGAGAGTTCGCATCAACAATACGTGCAGTGACTCTGCTTCTGTAAATTTCGGTGTGCCTCAAGGAAGTGTCCTAGGGCCAACTCTATTCATCATATACATCAATAGCCTTTGCTCTACGGTACTTCCCAAAGCCAAAATATTCGCCTACGCTGATGACACAGCATTAGTCTTTTACGACAAAACATGGGATGGAGTTTATCAGGCAGCCCAAGCAGGAATGAACCATGTGTCCAAGTGGTTGAACTACAACCTATTAACATTAAATGTTGAGAAAACCAAAGTCATCAACTTTAGTGTCAATTCAAAAACAAAATGCCCCAAGCTATTAACTGTTAAAATACATTCATGCACCAATAGTTCAGTCACTAGTTGCACCTGTCCGGGTCTTGAGCGAGTAGACCACATTAAGTACCTCGGTGTTCTCTTAGACAAGCACCTTACCTGGTGTAAGCAAATAGAACACGTTAGCAGCAGGGTAAGAAAACTCATGTACATATTTAAAAAAATGGGCCACATAGCAAATAAAAAGACACTGAAGATGATTTACAGCTCTCTGTGCCTGTCGGTCATTAGCTACTGTATAGCGGTCTGGGGAATAGCACACAAAACGTACCTAATAAAACTCGAACGGGCGCAACGAGCTATATTAAAAGTCAGTTACAAAAAACCTATTCGATACTCTACTGATATTTTGTACCGGGAGACAGGCGTACTACGTGTTCGACAATTGTACATCATGGCCGTGTCTCTGAGGTTTCATAAGAATGCCCCATCACTTATAACAACTAGTAAGCGCCCCCTACGAAACCCTAAATGGGACAAACCACACTGTAAACTTCAATTTGGAAATAGATGTTTTCGTTTTATGGGACCCTTCATTTACACAAAACTAAACAATATCTTGAAAATCCTATCGCTAACTAGATTTAGATGTAAGAAGCTGATCCACTCATTCCTCATTAATATGGACTACAATAAAACCGAAAGCTTTCTTCAGGTAGTCTAGGGGTCTACAATTATTTTTAGTCATTATACACACATACACTCCCCCAAACACACATACACACGCACACACACATTCACCAACACCACCTTTACCCATCACTAACAAAACACGACTATATACCGAACATACAATGTAGTAAGCACTTGTATTTTCAATCATATATGTATGTTATTCTTTGTTTTAGTTTTATAATATTTCTTTCATTTTAATTTGAGCGGTAACTTTCACAGAATTGCAAAAGTAATTAATAAATTATGGACGTAAGAGACTAGCATCCACGACACAGGGAATCCTAGTGTGGAGGCTAGTGCCAATTGTATCTAGTTCTAAGTGTCTGAACAATAAATTATTATTATTATATTTTTTGTTACTCGGCTGTTTGCCGGATTTTTAGAATAGTACGGGCCAAAGCCAAGTGCTATCCTAGGAAGAATGATAAGTCTATGTTTGTGTCTGCTCTTGATGTTGTGTTCTGTTATGAGTGTTTGTTGGTCGAGTGTGTGAGGGAACTAATGTGGTTTAATTTTCGTTTTATTATTATTATTATTATTATTCTCACTATGAGAAGGTTAAGGCCATAGTTCACCACGCTGCACGCTGGCCAAGTGCGGGTTGGCAGACGCTTATGCGGCTCCTTTTGCGTTACCGTGTTTAAGCATTACAAGCTGATGTTAAAAATGGCCCAGTTAAACGGAGCGCAGACTCGTCTGCAATTGAAAGTAATAAAATATCCCAAAAAGCAGTAATCAAACCCGTCTAATATATCACCGGGAAAAAAGATCTCCTAATCAAAACCCTACATTACGGGGTATGATAAAAATTCCTTTCATTCAGCAGATTTATATCGCTATTAAACTTCATATTGAAATGGTAGTCAGCCATTTTTATTTGATATGTAAATTGTTTCATTGTACATATTGTTTTGTTCGCTCTCGTAAACGTTCATCGTCAAATAATGCCAGATTACTTGTGAGTAACGGCTGGTGAAATATATGGATATTAATACGGTTAAATTGCCCAACTTTTATCATATATTTTCCGATGTTGCGGTAATGAATCGCTGAATATTAATTGTGAGTGTTTGTTTATTTTATTCGTCGACTGGTTGTGAAGAGCGCTAGGAAAATAATGTAGTTTTATATATAAACTCGGTCTTAAGAGATCTGTAAGTCAGTTATTGTCATACAACCATAATGATATCAAAGCCATCTTAGCGTCATCCCGACTAAAACTACATCCAAAACTCACATTTTGAAGTTTCTGTCCAACAAGATATTTTGAAATCGCGTAGCCGTACTTTGGGTTTTACGTTATAGGGATACACATTATTAAAATATTCTTATAACTCAAATTTAGGAAGGGCTGCACCCAGCAGTGGGTAGCGAAAGGCTCTTTGGTGATGATATAAAATTACAACTGCATGCGAAGCCGCCAACAAAAGCGAGTTGTTCAAAAGTGAATTTAAAACATACTAGTCTTCGCTCTCAGCTCTGCCCGCATGAATTAAAACTAAAAACTCCTAAACCTTCCTAAAACTTCCTCATGAATCATCGTATCTACTGAAAATCCGACCACAAACTGTGAACCACACAAAAATCCGACCGATAGTTTGAGATTTTCGCGTTAATACAGACAGAGAAAAAGAAACTGACTGACTGCCTCCGTGGTCCAGTGGATAGCGTATGCGACTGCTGATCGGAGGTCCCGAGTTCGATTCTCGGGTCGGGCAAAAGTGTTACTGGGTTTATACGAATATTCAGTAGCAGCCCGGAGTTTGGTGATGTGCCCGGTAATGGCAATAGGCTCGCCCCTATTACGTGGGACCTAAAAATTCATGGCGAAATGTGGCTGTAATATTTACACCTCTGCCTACCCCTTCGGGGATACAGGCGTGAGACTAGAAATAAAATAAATAGAAGAAGAAAAGGGGCGTTTCTTTTATACTACGTGTAGATTTCAATGACATGCTGATGAGTATCACGGAAATGTTTGTAGCAGTTAGACGACACATTCTTGCTCCCGTATAGTCGGCATCAGTCATGTAACGAGACACAATTGGCTGAGAAAGATCCCCTCACACATGCTAATGCTATCGTGAGTGTCACGATTATATGAAGCCGGGTAGAAAGATATACAATAATATACATATTATGAAGACGCTGCTGAAAGATCATGTTTTGTTGATGATGAGATCGGGGTACAATATTCCGATTGGAAGATGTTGGAGTTTCCGATAGAAAATTGGATTTTCTTAATGGAATTAAGATTTTTGTTGTCAAGGCTTAGCTCAGGCATAGCCTTTTTTGTTCTCACCTAACCATATTTATGCAGAGTCCCCGAAAATAAGAGTACTATATACTTCATTATGGGATCAATATTTTCTTCTGATACTATAATATATATTCGTAATTATCGAATTGAAGCACCGCACTGTGAAATAACAAAGATGACTAAAATTCATAGATATAAGATAAGTTTACAGACAAAAATGTATTTACCTTTTATACTTTTATATAGCAGTTTTTATATAACGATTACAAAAACATGCTGTCCTGCAGTTGGGGAGAGACTTCTTTAGAAGCCATTTCATCTAAGAGGTCCCTCAACAGCGATGACAACTCGTATTTGGCCGATTTCTTTGTAAATCATCGCCGTTAACAAACCAAGAAACACATTAACAAGCTGCCAAACAAAGAAGATAACCATAGCAAAAGATTATCAAAACAATATCGCTCTCATCGCCACCATTTTCCTTAAAAACATGTTTATCAACATAATTCCATAAAAGGCACACAAAAGTGGCTTAAACAACATAATAGCTTCATCTTAAGCATCACAGACACACTAATGGCTAATTTCCACGAATTAACTTTCATGACCATTGAAAAAAACAACATCCATCTATCCGGCGCGTAAATTTAACGTAGGAAAATTTTTCACAGTTGTGTTCTAGTCATAAAGACACAGGAAAGGAGGCTATTTTTCTCATTGGCAACTTGTAATTTTAGGACTACAACCTGCCTAAATTTTGGTGTCAATTCCAGACGACTTTGTTGTCAAAATTTGCAACAACTGCTTGAGATTAAGTATTAACGTGTCAGCACGACACGCCATCATCTCATTCTCTTATAAATACATAGGTGAAAATAAAAATGAGTCAACTTTTTTGAGATAACTACTTTATTGCCATTAATTTAAGCTAGTTTCCTTAATGGCAACTGACATTCGAAGACTGCATTCTGTATAACTGTTCGGTGACTTTCTGCTGTTGATTTCTTCATCAAAATCGAAATTAACTATCTCAGATAAAAGTTAACATATTTTCTTTTTGCTTCTTATCAGCAACTACCGATCAAACTGCAACATTTTCCACTAGACTTATTTATCAAATTTTAAATTTACCAAAGGAAACTCAAAACACAACCAGGCTGCACGTCTCAGATATTTCATTAAACTAATCTTGAAGAACTACCTGCTAGTAGAAAAGACACACGTCTCGTCGTTTAAACGCCGCGCCTTCAATTTCAGAAGGCGGTTCGTTACAGCACAACTTTTGTTCGACTACCCGCACAAATTGCTAAGACGTGATCCCACTGCCTTATTAACTGAAGGTATTGCTGTTGACTATTAGTCAGCAGAATTGACTGGGAATTTCTGGACGGCTATCGATTTTCCCGCCTAGCATTGTAGATTGGAAATTAGGCTAGAAGAAGTACTGAGTAACTTGTGAATTATTTTTGGGTGAACGTGCCAGATATATTTTCAGGGATGAATGTTGATTCTCTATTATGCTGTCAATTAAAAAAAATATAGACTCATGCGTATTGGTTTATATCTTCACTTTTTCTCTAGATGGTCGTGGTATAATGTATCATTTTAGTTTTAGTTTATTGGCAAGCCGTTTCCTGGCCGCCAAGGAAAGGTTATTTATACATTTATTTTGACCAATTGTAACTGCGATAGCATACAAGATTTAATTTTATTTAATCCGAAGACAAATAAAAATGTAAAATAATAAGTGTTTAAGATAACCCACACTAAGAATTTTATTTACTACTCTATCAAGGGGGACTTTATAAACGGATACAAGTGGCTCATACAGTGCAGTAGCAAACGGCTAAGCGTCCAACGCAGCCGCTTCGTCGTTTGCTACTTCACTACAACACCATCCATCATATCGTAGTTATCTAACCGTATATTTCAATTCTCGCACGCATTTTAATTTTCCTTGCCAAAATGGAACATATCGCAATATATTACTATCGCTGTTCTTACGTGTATTGCAGGTGTCCCAGTTTGAAACGATTTTCATCTATTTGCAGTGAGGAACATGCTAGAAAGTTTAACATATATTTTTCTAGCTTCTGCCCACGGATTTAAGAAAGAAATGCCGGCCGAGGAATATAAAGATATAGATGTGACCCCGGCGACCGCTAATTTAAAAAAAAGGTATATGCATATTCTCAATCGGCATTCCAATACTACCAATAGGCATGGCCTACTTTCTAAAAAAGTGAATACTGACAACCTATCTACAAAACTACACCCTAGCCGAACAGCAATTCCAAGTAAACTCAACAAAAACGCCTAACGTAGTAATTGAATTCTTAACCGTAACTCGTACAGCACAACGTCTGTACCGACAGCAAACTTAATAAGTCAGTACCACAAAGCGAGATATGTTTTTGTTGTCTGTACTAACAAATAGGACGTACACTGCGCTCCCAAATTCCCGATGTTTCGATGTTGTAAATACGAGCGTACCGTTGCAAATTGCGAGCCATACAGCCTTTGTATTTCGTTCCAATGCACATCGTTGGTATCGGTTTAGGGTTGAATCGTACAAAAAGTTACAAGCACACCACTAAATCACCTCACAATGAAGCTGGGATATCCCTCTGTTTACTATCTAAGCAGTTTTGTTGCTACTTCAAAAAAAATTGAGGAAATTTCGGTAAGCAAACAACACCGTTACCCATACAGATAGGAAGCAATCCCATCCGTCACTCGAAGCAATAATTTGTAATAGCCAATATATTTTAAGGTGGGGTTGAAGTGAGCAACCCTGTTCCGTACGTTGGTATTCATGTAAACACTCAGCGAACCTGTAAACCATTTAGCTAAGTGTTTTATGCAGACCGCGCTTTCCATTTAGATATTGAAAACTTTTTCGAACCAATAGATCTGGATTGGCGCTGATGTACCTACATTTATGTTATAATGTAAATTTATTAGGTTAGGTAATTTTTTAACTAATCTTAAAATTTATTATTTAAGATTTTTTTATTTATCTTCTGAATAAATATAATTAAATCTTGTAAGCTATCGTTATTACAATAAAATTGGTCAAAATAAATGTATAAATAACCTTTCCTTGGCGGCCAGGGAACGGCTTGCCAATAAACTAAAACTAAAATGATACATTGTAACACGACCATCTGGGGAAAAATTGAAGCTATAGACCAATACGCATGAGTCTATATCTCTTTTAATAGACAGCATAATAGAGAATCAACATTCACCTCTGTAAATATATGTGGCACGTTCACCCAAAAATAATTCCAAAGTTACTCAGTACTTCTTCTAGCCTAATTTCCAATCTACAATGCTAGGCGGGAAAATCGATAGCCGTCCAGAAATTCTCAGTCAATTCTGCTGACTAATAGTCAATAGCAATACCTTCAGTTAATAAGACAGTGGGATCACGTCTTAGCAATTTGTGCGGGTAGTCGAACAAAAGTTGTGCTGTAACGAACCGCCTTCTGAAATTGAAGGCGCGGCGTTAAAACGACGAGACGTGTGTCTTTTCTACTAGCAGGTAGTTCTTCAAGATTAGTTTAATGAAATATCTGAGACGTGCAGCCTGGTTGTGTGTTGAGATTCCTTTGGTAAAGTTGAAATATGATAAATTAGTCTAGTGGAAAATGTTGCACTTTGATGGGTAGTTGCTCATAAGAAGCCAAAAGAAAATATGTTATCTTTTATCTGAGAAAGTAAATTTCGATTTTGATGAAGAAATCGACAGCAGAAAGTCACCGAACAGTTATACAGAATGCAGTCTTCGAATTGTCAGTTGCCATTAAGGAAACTAGCTCAAATAAAAAGTTGACTTATTTTTATTTACACCTATGTATTTATAAGAGAATGAAATGATGGCGTGTCGTGTTGACACGTTAATCCTTAATCTCAAGCAGTTGTTGCAAATTTTGTCAACGAAGTCGTCTGGAATTGATACCAAAATTTAGGCAGGATGTAGTCCTTAAATAACAAGTTGCTAATGAGAAAAATAGCCTGCTTTCCTGCGTCTTTATGACTAGAACACAACTGTGAAAAAAATTCTTACGTGAAATTTACGCGCTATTTGTAAAGGCGGTTTCAGATTAGCGTTTTATACGTGCTTATAAGCTCGTTTCTTGAAGCGCATGTAGGCGCGTATAGGCGCACCTTTTGGCACACGCGCAACTCGGACGAGCGTTAACGCGCTTCTAAGCTCGTATAAGCGCGAGCCGTCAAAATCGTTGTTGACACTGACAAGATGTCACTACCATTTCGATTGAACACGTCGAAATATGCCAGTTTACGCGAGTCCGGTTTTCTGAAGCGCGTAATTTAGCGCACGTGTAAGCGCATATGCTAAAACGACCGTATACGCGCAGAAAAATA
The DNA here is from genome assembly GCA_944739405.2 of Euclidia mi. Lineage (NCBI taxonomy): Eukaryota > Metazoa > Arthropoda > Insecta > Lepidoptera > Erebidae > Euclidia > Euclidia mi. Next base: position 6,562,211 of record OX123188.2, on the reverse strand, counting down.
CGCTAATCTGAAACCGCCCTTAAACAGTCGAGTCTAAATTGGATGTTGTTTTTTTCAATTGTCATGAAAGTCAATTCGTGGAAATTAGCCATTAGTGTGTCTGTGATGCTTAAGATGAAGCTATTATGTTGTTTAAGCCACTTTTGTGCGGCTTTTATGGAATTATGGTGGTAAACATGTTTTTAAGAAAAATGGTGGTGATGTGAGCGATATTGTTTTGATAATCTTTTGCTATGGTTATCTTCTTTGTTTGGCAGCTTGTTAATGTGTTTCTTGGTTTGATAACGGCGATGATTTACATAGAAAACGGCAAAATACGAGTTCTCATCGCTGTTGAGGGACCTCTTAGATGAAATGGCTTCTAAAGAAGTCTCTCCCCAACTGCAGGACAGCATGTTTTTGTAATCGTTTCTCGGTACTGCTATATAAAAGTATAAACGGTAAATACATTTTTGTCTGTAAACTTATCTTATATCTATTAATTTTAGTGATCTTTGTTATCACAGTGCGCTGCTTCAATTGTATATTATAGTATCTGAAGAAAATATTGAACCCAAAATTAAGTATATAGTACTCTTGTTTTTTGGGACGCCGCATAAATATGTTAGGTTAGAACAAAAAAGGGCTTTGCCTAAGCCAAGCCTTGACAACAAAAATCTTATTTCCAATAAAGAAATCCAATTTTTTATCGGAAACTCGAACATCTTCCAATTGGAATATCGTACCCCGACCTCATCATCAACAAAACATGATCTTTCAGCACTGTCTTCATAATATGTATATTATTGTATATCTTTCTACCCGACTTCATATAATCGTGACACTCACGATAGCATTAGCATGTGTGAGGAGATCTTTCTCAGTCAGTTGTGTCTCGTTACATGAGTGATGCCGAGTATACGGGCGTAAGTATGTGTCATCTGACTGCTTCAAACATTTCCGTGATACTCATCAGCATTTCATTGAAAACTACACATAGTATAAAAGAAACGGCTCTTTTCTCCTTCTCTGTCTGTATTAACGCGAAAATTTTAAACTATCGGTCGGATTTTTGTGAGGTTATTTTCAGTAGATACGATGATTCCTGGGGAAGGTTTGGGAGTATAATTCATGCGGGCAGAGCTGAGAATGGTATGTTTTAAATTCACTTTTGAACAACTCGCTTTTGTTGGCGGCTTCGCATGCAGTTGTAATTTTATATCATCACCATAGAGCCTTTCGCTACCCACTGCTGGGTGCAAGCCTTCCTAAATTTTTGTCATAATAATTTTTTAATAATGTGTATCCCGATAATGTAAAACCCATGTACGGCAACCCGATTTCAAAATATCTTGTTGGACAGAAACTTCAAAATGAGAGTTTTGGATGTAGATATAGTCGGGATGACGCTAAGATGGCTATGATATCATTATGGTTGTATGACATAACTGACTTACAGATCTCTTAAGACTGAGTTTATATATAAAACTACATTATTTTCCTAGCGCTCTTCATAACCAGTCGTCGAATAAAATAAACAAACACTCACAATAAATATTCAGCTATTCATTACCGTAACATCGGAAAATATATGATAAAAGTTGGGCAATTTAACAGTATTAATATCCATATATTTCACCAGCCGTTACTTACAAGTAATCTGGCATTATTTGACGATGAACGTTTACGAGAGCGAACAAAACAATATACAATGAAACAATTTACATATCAAATAAAAATGGCTGACTACCATTTCAATATGAAGTTTAATAGCGATATAAATCTGCTGGATGAAAGGAATTTTTATCATACCCCGTAATGTAGGGTTTTGATTAGGAGATTTTTTTCCCGGTGATATATTAGACGGGTTTGATTACTGCTTTTTGGGATGTTTTATTACTTTCAATTGCAGACGAGTCTCAGCTCCATTTCACTGGGTCGTTTTTAACATTAGCCTGTAATGCTTAAACACAGTAACGTAATAGGAGACGCATAAGCGTCTGAAACTGGAGGGAAAGTGGAAGGAAGTAGAAACAGCACACTGGTAGAAAAAAGTAATTGGATCTCAGGTACCCCACCAATACACTGCTCTGCTTAGCTAGGGACTAGATAGTGATGTGCGTATGTGGTAGAATATTATTATTATTATATTATTAGAATATTTTTATTATTAAAGTTGCAAACCGGCCTAAACACTTTATGAACACTCATAAGTGCCAACTAATATTGTCTCAGTGAAACGTTATTTTCTAAGGTCAATCGCTCACCAAAACAGTGACACCAGCTCCATGGGAAACTCTACATATAAAGTTAATATCAACTTCCTCCATTTCCACTATTTTAAACCATCTGTAAAGGAACTTCGTTATTAATTTGTATTCGACATTTGTCGCAACGTATTTTAGTGATACATAATTTAAAATTTGATGGAATAATCTGCCTTTAATAAACGAGCTTAGCCCGCGGTTATACCAGCGTTATTTAGGTCTACTGCTCCGCACCATTAGTCATAGCGTGATATTAAATACCCTTCCTGGATAAATGGGCTATACAAAACAAAAATAATTATTCGAATCAAAACATTAGTTCCTGAAATTAAACACGTTCAACCACACAAATAAATAAACTCTTCAGCTTAATTATATAAGTAAAGATTGGTGATAAGGCCAGAACTATGTTCAATCTATGTATATTTAATCTAAATTTTATCATAAGTCAGAAGAACTTAGAATTTTGGCATAGGTACCTACTCATTTTTAACAAAAATAAATGTCTTTGTCTTATATAGTCATTCAACATAGTCTTAAACAAAATCCAAGTGTGTAGTGCCAGCCCTAGAGCGCGTCGACATCAGCGTGATACCCCTGTGGATTAGATTATCGGACAGAAAGGCTATCCTAAGCACTGAATTTCGTCAAATCGATTTCGAATATCTCGACATCGCTACCGCTTCGTCTATGTCGTAGCAAACTAGCGTGAACTTGCGTCCTTTGATTTTTGGGTTAGACATAAATTAAAGCGAAGAATTTTATTGTCATTTTATGATAACTACTTAGCTATACCTGTAAACACAATACCTGATTTTTTATTTATTTGTCCTGTTTAATTTATTTCGTTGAATGACAAAGGGAAGAAAAATGTGAAAGGGTGTGATATTCCTCCAGCTAGAGGGAGGATCCTCTCACCGGGTAGATGATAATGACTGGTAGATTGCAGTCCGACGGAAGTACTCAAGAACTTTTATGTACTAATCGAGTGAAGTCCCTGTTTGCACGATGCAGGACTATAGTTCCGTCGTGTCCGCTAGATGTCGCCGTGTGATTGTGTGTGATTGTCTTCTACATCGTAAGCGATGCGGGAATTCGGCAGAAGAGAGCAAGTATAGTTTCTCTTTCTAACAGGCGCGGTCCGAAGGGGGGGGGGGTCACAGGGGACATGACCCCCCCAAAATCTAAGGTCAAATTGAAAAATCTCAAAAATTTGCCAAATAATAAAAGGAAATTTCTAACTAACAGCGATAAATTTATAGTTTGCTGACTCTATCTAGTAGTGTTTTTATGAACTACGTACGATGGCCAAAATAACTTGGAAATTACATCTAGTTTAGAAACAAGGAACCGAACTACTTACGTAGTTTTGGTAATCCTAGCAAAATCGATATGCGTCGTTATGATAAAGATTGTTTAATAATAATCTAATAATGTAATTTGTCGCTTTATTGTAAAGATTCAAGATAAAGGCTGTCTAAGTACTTAGTTGGGAATTGTGATTCTTGTTGATAAGGTTTGTGATTGAGGAAAAATTAAAATATAACTTAATTATCGAATACTTACTACATATAATTTAATTTGAATAACAGTGCTTAATTTAATGATCATTTTATAATAATGCTAAGTCATTGTAAGTAATATCGAGCCTTTCCCGCCATTTTAGCGCAACCGTCAAAAACAAAATTTTACAGAAGGTTTTTTTTAAATATTTTTATACAGGAATGTGCTAATAAAGTAAAATTTGATGTACATTAACGATTTTTAGACATTTACATGTATCATTAAAAAAACTACAAATATAATAAGTATTTTGGGTTGGATTTTAAAACGAGTCGTCTAAATTTGAGGGTATTAGTGGTGTAGGGCTTAAGGGAGTTAGTCTTAATCCCCTCAAAGTAATTTTGGCTGCCGGAGTTGCGTTTAAATATTTTTAAACAATTTCCAAAAATTCTTGAATACTTTGGCAATTATGCAAAACGGAAAAAAAATTCAGACTGCGACCGCGCCTGATTTCTACTGCTTTCAAGATTAACAAGGCGAGATTGATATCTTCCTTACATTACTGACGTCTTATCTGCAGTTAATCGTTAACCATCAGGCGGGCCAAAGATCATTTACCGTTCTTACCTTACAAAAATACATGTAGTATTTTTTTTCATTAACATAATCTGTAAACCACTCCGAGAAACAGAAAAAAATGATCTGAAGGTACGCAACCTAAACCTCCTTGCTCGTTTATATAACCAGAGTTGTGCCAACATGGCGTAATAAGCATCCAATACCCGAAATACTTTTCTTTCATATCCAAATTACGTAAGCGAATTTGAATATTGCAATAATACTAAGTAAAGCCTCAGGTCTTTGGCAAACTTTCTTCGGTAAGTTTCAAGATTTTGCTCTAAGTAATAAGTAGTTGATCTGAATTCTACTTTCAACGTATTTTAGATTTGAATTCATATTTTTAATTGGTTTGTCTATTTTATTTTTGCCAAATTCTCCTTTAACTTCATTTTTGGCAAGTTCCTCAAGTAAAGAGGAAATACTTTTGGTTGGTGATTAAAATGCCGAAATCTTATCTGTAATGTTTTAAGGTATCTATTCTAAATATTCACGACGATCACAGATATAGACGACGACCGTTTTCTCAAGGTTAAGTAATTACAATGTTTGTAACATTTTAATGACAAATTGATGGTACAGTTTTTTGCAAAAGAAGCAGAAATTATTAGGATCATCATTATGGAATGGCTCAGTTGTAATTGTAACACAAAGTTTAGTAAATATAGCAGTTCACTGTTTTTTTTAGCCACAAATAATGTGTGATTTATTTAAATGTGTAATTGGAAATATGTTAAAACATTTATTTAGAAACAATTAATAGATCCTTGTATGTTAATCAAAATCATGAGAAGAATCCAGATGACGTAACTGGCAATATTAACATCAGAAGTGAGACGCTATTATTCTAAAACCGCTTAAACAATGCCACACATAGGAAATCACGCTAAAATGTAACCTATTTAGGTCAACAAGACGCACGCCCGCAGTACTTCACAGATTCAATTTCCGAGCGTGTAACTAAATTATATAATGTTAGTTGTTTCCCCTTGGCAGACGAATCCCGTGGCCATCGCCAGAGCAATTGTTCCAACCTTCGGCGATACTTCAATACTAAACGCTGTTAGGGAATGGGTTGCCTGGTTGGGGAATCTCCCCGATTTGTGGGAGAAAATTTGGGTGATGGTTGTTTATTAGAATTGATAGGGGTCTTGAGTGCAGCGATATGCTGGTCGGATCAACCAGAAAAACGGCCAGTTAAATGGAGCTGAGACTCGTCTGCAATTGAAAGTAATAAAACATCCTAAAAAGCAGTAATCAAACCCGTCTAATATATCACCGGGAAAAAAAATCTCCTAATCAAAACCCTACATTACGGGGTATGATAAAAATTCCTTTCATACTGCAGATTTATATCGCTATTAAACTTCATATTGAAATGGTAGTCAGCCATTTTTATTTGATATGTAAATTGTTTCATTGTATATTGTTTTGTTCGTTCTCGTAAACGTTCATCGTCAAATAATGCCAGATTACTTGTGAGTAACGGCTGGTGAAATATATGGATATTAATACGGTTAAATTGCACAACTTTTATCATATATTTTCCGATGTAACGGTAATGAATAGCTGAATATTTATTGTGAGTGTTTGTTTATTTTATTCGTCGACTGGTTACGAAAAGCGCTAGGAAAATGATGTAGTTTTATATATAAACTCGGTCTTAAGAGATCTGTAAGTCAGTTATGTCATACAACCATAATGATATCATAGCCATCTTAGCGTCATCCCGACTACAACTACATCCAAAACGCTCATTTTAAGGTTTCTGTCCAACAAGATATTTTGAAATCGCGTAGCCGTACATGGGTTTTACATTATCGGGATACACATTATGAAAATATTATTATGACTCAAATTTAGGAAGGGCTGCACCCAGCAGTGGGTAGCGAAAGGCTCTATGGTGATGATATAAAATTATAACTGTATGCGAAGCCGCCAACAAAAGCGAGTTGTTCAAAAGTGAATTTAAAACATACTAGTCTTCGCTCTCAGCTCTGCCCGCATGAATTATACTCCTAAACCTTCCTCGGGAATCATCGTATCTACTGAAAATAACCACACAAAAATCTGACCGATAGTTTGAGATTTTCGCGTTAATACAGACAGAGAAGAAGAAACTGACTGACTGCCTCCGTGGTCAAGTGGATAGCGTATGCGACTGCTGATCGGAGGTCCCAGGCAAAAGTGTTACTGGGGTTTTACGAATATTCAGTAGCAGCCCGGAGTTTGGTGATGTGCCCGGTAACGGCAATAGGCTCGCCCCCTATTACGGGGGACCTAAAAATTCATGGCGAAATGTGGGTGTAATATTTACACCTATGCTTGCCCCTTCGGGGATACAGGCGTGAGACTATAAATAAAATAGATAGAAGAAGAAAAGGGGCGTTTCTTTTATACTATTTGTAGATTTCAATGAAATGCTGATGAGAGTCACGGAAATGTTGGAAGCAGTCAGTCGACACATACTTGCTCCCGTATACTCGCATCAGTCATGTAACGAGACACAATTGGCTGAGAAAGATCCCCTCACATATGGTAATGCTATCGTGAGTGTCACGATTATATGAAGCCGGGTAGAAAGATATACAATAAAATACATATTATGAAGACGGTGCTGAAAGATCATGTTTTGTTGATGACGAGGTCTGGGTACGAGATTCCGATGGGAAGATGTTGGAGTTTCCGATAGAAAATTGGATTTCCTTATCGGAAATAAGTTTTTTTTGTTGTCAAGGCTTGGCTAAGGCAAAAGGCCTTTTTTTGTTCTAACCTAACCATATTTATGCATCGTCCCAAAAAATAAGAGTACTATATACTTACTTCAGTTTGGGTTCAATATTTTCTTCAGATACTATTATAATATACAATTGAAGCATCGCACTATGAAATAACAAAGATCACTTAATTATAAGATAAGTTTACAGACAAAAAAATGTATTTACCATTTATACTTTTATAAAGCAGTACCGAGAAACGATTACAAAAACATGCTGTCCTGCAGTTGAGGAGAGATTGCTTTAGAAGCCATTTCATCTAAGAGGTCCCTCAACAGCGATGACAACTTGTATTTGGCCGTTTTATATGTAAATCATCGCCGTTAACAAACCAAGAAACACATTAACAAGCTGCCAAACAAAGAAGATAACCATAGCAAAAGATTATCAAAACAATATCGCTGTCTCATCGCCACAATTTTTCTTAAAAACATGTTTACCAACATAATTCCATAAAAGCCACACAAAAGTGGCTTAAACAACATAATAGCTTCATCATAAGCATCACAGACACACTAATGGCTAATTTCCACGAATTAACTTTCATGACAATTGAAAAAAACAACATCCAATTTGGACTCGACTGTTTAAGGGCGGTTTCAGATAAGCGTATTTTTCTGCACGTATACGGTCGTTTTAGCATACGCGCTTCAGATAACCGGACTCGCATAAACGGGCATATTTCGGCGTGTTCAATTGAAACGGTAGTGACATCTTCTCAGTGTCAACAACTATTTTGACGGCTTGCGCTTATACGAGCTTAGAAGCGCGTCAACGCTCGTACGAGTTGCGCGTGTGCCATGTGTACATGCGCTTCAAAAAACGAGCTTATACGCACGTATAAAAAGCCAATCTGAAACCGCCTTTACAAATGGCGCATAAATTTCACGTAAGAAAATTTTTCACAGTTGTCTTCTAGTCATAAAGACACAGGAAAGGAGGCTATTTTTCTCATTAGCAACTTGTAATTTAATGACTACATCCTGCCTAAATTTTGGTGTCATTCCAGACGACTTCGTTGTCAAAATTTGCAACAACTGCTTGAGATTAAGTATTAACGTGTCAGCACGACACGCTATCACTTCATTCTCTTATACATACATAGGTGAATAGGTGTAAACAAAAAAGAGTCAACTTTTTTTTCTTTGAGATAACTAATTTATTGCCGTTGATTTGAGCTAGTTTCCTTTAATGGCAACCGACAATTCGAAGACTGCATTCTGTATAACTGTTCGGTGACTTTCTGCTGTCGATTTCTTCATCAAAATCGAAATTAACTATCTCAGATAAAAGTTAACATATATTTTCTTTTTGCTTCTTATGAGCAACTACCGATCAAACTGCAACATTTTCCACTAGACTCATTTATCAAATTTCAAATTTACCAACGGAAACTCAACACACAACCAGGCTGCACGTCTCAGATATTTCATTAAACTAATCTTGAAGAACTACCTGCTAGTAGAAAAGACACACGTCTCGTCGTTTAAACGCCGCGCCTTCAATTTCAGAAGGCGGTTCGTTACAGCACAACTTTTGTTCGACTACCCGCACAAATTGCTAAGACGTGATCCCACTGCCTTATTAACTGAAGGTATTGCTATTGACTATTAGTCAGCAGAATTGACTGGGAATTTCTGGACGGCTATCGATTTTTCCGCCTAGCATTGTAGATTGGAAATTAGGCTAGAAGAAGTACTGAGTAACTTTGGAATTATTTTTGGGTGAACGTGCCAGATATATTTTCAGGGATGAATGTTGATTCTCTATTATGCTGTCTATTAAAAGAGATATAGACGTATGCGTATTGGTCTATAGCTTCACTTTTTCCCCAGTTGGTCGTGTTACAATGTATCATTTTAGCTTTAGTTTATTGGCAAGCCGTTCCCTGGCCGCCAAGGAAAAGTTATTTATACATTTATTTTGACCAATTGTAATAACGATAGCTTACAAGATTTAACTATATTTCTTCTGAAGATAAATAAAAAAAAATGTTCAATAATAAATGTTTAAGATAACCCACACTAGGAATTTTATTTACTAGGTACTCTATCAAGGGGGACTTTACAAAAGCATATAAATTAAGTGGCTCATACAGTGCAGTAGCAAACGACGAAGCGTCCAAAGCGGTCGCTTCATCGTTTGCTACTTCACTACTACACCATGCATGCATCATATCGTAGTTATCTAACCGTATGTTTCAATTCTCGTACTCATTTTAATGTTCCGTGCCAAAATGGAACATATGTGCCCTAGTTTGAAATGATTAAAATCAATTTACGGTGAGGAACATGCAAGAAAGTTTAACTTATATTTTTCTCGCTTCTGCCCACGGGTTAAATAAAGGTATCGCGGCCGAGAAATATAAAGATATAGATTTAACCCTGGCGAACGTTAATTTTAAAAAAATAGATGTATATTCTCAATTGGCAATCCAATATTTCCTATAGATATTGCCTACCTTCTAACAAATTGAATACTGACAATCTATCTACAAAGCACCCCACTAGCCGAACAGCAATTCCAAGTAAACTCAACAAAAACGCCTAACGTAGTAATTGAATTCTTAACCGTAACTCGTACAGCACAACGTCTCTACCGACAGCAAACGCAATAAGTCAGTACTACAAAGTTAGATATGTTTTTGTTGTCTGTACTAACAAATAGGACGTATACTGCGCTCCCAAATTCGCGATGTTTCGATGATGTAAATACGAGCGTACCGTTGCAAATTGCGAGCCATACAGCCTCTATGCAGCCGCTTTATTTATTTCGTTCCAATGCACATCGTTGATATCGATTTAGGGTTGTATCGTACAAAAAGTTACAAGCACACCACTAAATCACCGCACAATGAAGCTGGTATATCCCTCTGTTTACTGCCTAAGCAGTTTTGTTGCTACTTCAAAAAAAATAGAGGAAAATTCGGTAACCAAACAACACCGTTACCTTACAGATAGGAAGCAATCCCATCCGTCACTCGAAGCAATAATTTCTAATAGCCAATATATTTTAAGGTGGGGTTGAAGTGAGCAACCCTGTTCCGTACGTTGGTATTCATGTAAACACTCAGCGAACCTGTAAACCATTTAGCTAAGTGTTTTATGCAGACCGCACTTTCCATTTAGATATTGAAAAGTTGTCCGAACCAACAGATCTGGATTGGCGCTGATGTACATTTTTGTTCGATAAATTTGTAACTGATTAGTTGCTCACGAAATGTAGGCAAATTTTATGTTTTAGAATTGTTATTGAAAGTGTTAGGTACTTGTACTAGTATAGATTAAGAATGAAAGGCAATAAAGTGAAAATAGATATATCTTGTCTTCCCTTCACTGCTGAATATAAGCCTCCCCCCAAACTATCCACACAGAATGACCCTGAGCCGTCCGCATCCGTTGCCATTTCAACTTCACTATTCGAAGAACCTTGTCAGCAACTTCGATTCTACTGCGGATATACTCATTTCTGATTCTATTTCGCATGTATATTTGCAAAATCAAAACCAGCAATCAGAAAAATCGGGATCAGTTTTATCTAACAGCAACTAACTGTTACTAGGTACTACTGGTTCCCATCGAACATAATAAAAGCATATAATTTTCATACTCTATGATACATTACAAAATCCACCAGATCCTATTACGTTAGTAAGTAAGTAAGTAATTCTTTATTGTACACCACAATAATGCAAATACAGGAAAAAACAACTTATAAAAATAGATGCACAATTGGCGGCCTTATCGCAAACAGCAATTTCTTCCAGGCAACCAGAGTTAGTTACAATGTATTGATCCAAAACTTAATTAATGTTTCGTCTATACATGTCCTAATTGTCAACCTTTAAGCAAATTACCATTAGGTAAATTGACGATAAAATACCTTCCTCGCTTAATAATGTTATACCTACTAAAATGTATAATTGTTATTATTAAACAAAGTTCACAAAATCGTTTTGTCACTTTGTCTGTCTCTTGTCTTGATGACAGTCTGCTGATATCGTTAGACAAACAGCTATGTATGTACATGTGGTATCTCATGTGGTAATCATCGCAAATATGCTGTTTACTTATTTTTGTTTACATCCCTATTTTCTCAGCGTTGACAAAAACATCATTGAACGATGAAGGAAAATTTTGATTTCAAGATGAAGGACAGCGATTGTAATTCATAGGATGTGGGATTCAGTATAATTCAGTATACATAGTAGTTTAATGTATCCAAGTTCTTATACTTCGATACTATTGTAACTATTTTTGCACGTTAACAAAATACCAATTGAAATATTTTTTGAACAAAACCTACACTATAATCTAACTACTTCGTTGGTTAAAATATACTAAATGAAACAAACATTACCTGTGTTAAAAACCACACATTCATACAAACATATAAGCCGACTTCAAAGTTCTATTCACCAACTCAAAAAACGAAACTGGACGCACGTGTCCAGTAATTAATGAAACTTAACATTTGTATCGTTTGTTATTTCGTCGAGTAGAAACGCTAAGATTTTAACACGTATCCACAAACTGAAACTTATATTAAACCTCTTGAGTATTTCAAATACACGGGTGTTCGAGCGGAAGTGTAAGCGACTGCTACGCTGCAGGTCGCGGGTTCGATTCCCGCTCAAGTCAAATATTTGTGTGCATGAACATGAATGTTCGTCTTGGTCTGGGTGTTTCTATGTATAATATGTATGTATTTACAAAAAAAAGTTTAAGTATGTTTATCCATTATCTAGTACCCATAGTACAAGTTATGCTTAGTTTTGGACTAGATGGTGATGTGTGTATATTTATTAGAATATTATTATTATTAATGTTGCAAACCGGCCTAAACACTTTATGAACACTCATAAGTGCAAACTAGCATGGTCTCAGTGAAACGTTCTTTTCTAAGGCCAATCGCTCACCGGATTAATTACTATAATGTTTTCGCCAATTAGACACACTCAGTTCTGTTGCAAAAAAACAGTGACACCAGCTTCATGGGAAACTCTACATGTAAAGTTAATGTCAATTTCCTCCATTTCCACTATTTTAAACCATCTGTTAAGGAACTTCGTTGTCAAAATTTGCAACAACTGCTTGAGATTAAGTATTAACGTGTCAGCACGACACGCCATCATTTCATCACTTTTGTTACTGTTACTGTTACACTTGTTGGTACATAGGTGAATAGGTGTAAATAAAAGTGAGTCAACTTTTTTTCTTTGAGATAACTACTTTATTGCCATTGATTTGAGCTAGTTTCCTTTAATGGCAACTGACAATTCGAAGACTGCATTCTGTATAACTGTTCGGTGACTTTCTGCTGTCGATTTCTTCATCAAAATCGAAATTAACCATCTCAGATAAAAGTTAAAATATTTTCTTTTTGCTTCTTATGAGCAACTACCGATCAAACTGCAACATTTTCCACTAGACTTATTTATCAAATTTCAAATTTACCAAAGGAAACTCAACACACAACCAGGCTGCACGTCTCAAATATTTCATTAAACTAATCTTGAAGAACTACCTGCTAGTAGAAAAGACACACGTCTCGTCGTTTAAACGCCGCGCCTTCAATTTCAGAAGGCGGTTCGTTACAGCACAACTTTTTTGTTCGACTACCCGCACAAATTGCTAAGACGTGATCCCACTGCCTTATTAACTGTAGGTATTGCTATTGACTATTAGTCAGCAGAATTGAGTGGGAATTTCTGGACGGCTATCGATTTTCCCGACTAGCATTGTAGATTGGAAATTAGGCTAGAAGAAGTACTGAGCAACTTTGGAATTATTTTTTGGTGAACGTGCCAGATATATTTTCAGGGATGTTGATTCTCTATTATGCTGTCTATTTAAAGGGATATAGACTCATGCGTATTGGTCTATAACTTCACTTTTTTCTCTAGATGGTCGTGTTACAATGTATCATTTTAGTTTTAGTTTATTGGTAAGTCATTCCCCAGCTTCCAATGAAGGTTTATTAAAAAAATTCTTCTGAGTAAAAGTAATAACAACGACTTTCAAAGTTTATATTCATATATTCCGCAGATAAATAAAAAATGTTAAGTATTTTAAGTGTTTAAGATAATATCTTCTTTGGTTTACGCGAATGTTACACATTAAAATTATGATCATGGTCATGTCAGACTCATCTGATAAATCCTGTAAAGAATTCGAAACGTCGGTTAGAAATAAATTAAAATATAGTTTCTAGATCATTCGGTTTAAATGTAATAACTAAGTGAAACCAATATATCGCAGTAAAATCCGTAACCTGTAGTTTAATTTAAATGTTGAAGATATCTCAAACTAAGAATTTTATTTACTACTCTATCAAGGGGGACTTTTCAAACGCATATAAGTGGCTCATACAGTGCAGTAGCAAACGGCTAAGCTAAAAACAGGACAGGTTAGAAGCACCCTGAACAGAAGAGCATGCATGAGGTATCTGATGGGAGTGAATGAAGCAAGAGAGATATGTCAAGATCGTTGCAAATGGCGCTCCGTAGTCTCTGCCTACCCCTCCGGGAAACAGGCGTGAGTCTATGTATGTATGTATGTATGTGTACTTGCAAAATCAAAGCTAGCAACATCTGGAGCAGTTTTATCTTACAGCAATTAACTTACTCATTAAAAGGTATATATTCCCATCGAACATAATTATAAAAAACATATAGGTATATTTCATACTCTCTGATACAATACGAAATCCTCTGAAAAGGATCTGGTGATCCTATTACGTTAGTTACAATGTATTGGTATTGTTCCAAAAAATCATTAATGTATCGTCCCTACATGTCCTAAATGCCACCCTTTAAGCAAATTACCATTAGGTGAATTGACGATAAAATACCTTCCTCGGGTAATAATTTTATACCTACTAAAATGAATAATTTTTATTATTAAACAAAGTTCACAAAATGGTTTTGTCACTTTGCCTCTCTTGTCTTATTCACAGTCTGCTGATATCTTTAGACAAAAAGCTATGTATGAACATGTGGTATCTCCACAATCATCGCAAATATGCTGTTTCCTTATTTTTATTTACATCCCTATTTTCTCAGCGTTGACAAAAACATCATTGAATGATGGAGGAAAATTTTGATTTCAAGATTAACGACAGCGATTGTTATTTGTTGGATTCAGTATAAGTCAGTATACATAATAGTTTAATGTATCCAAGTTCTTATACTTCGATACTATTGTAACTATTTTTGCACCTTAACAAAATAACAATTAAAATATTTTTTTTAATAAAACCTACACTATAATCTTACCACGTCGTTGGTAAAAATATAGTAAATGAAACAAACATAACCTGTGTTAAAAACCACACATTCATACAAACATATAAGCCGACTTCATAGTTCTATTCACCAACTCAACAAACAAAACTGGACGCACGTGTTTAGTTGGTGAAACTTAACATTTGTATCGTTTAATATTTTGTCGAGTAGATACGCTAAGATTTTTAAACGTATTCATAAACTGGAACTTAAATGAAACCTCTTGAGTATTTCAAACACACGGGTGTTCGAATGTTGCAAACTGGCCTAAACACTTTATGAACACTCATAGGTGCCAACTAAGATCGTCTCAGTGAAACGTTATTTTCTAAGGCCAGTCGCTCACCGGGTTAATTACTTTAATGTTTTCGCCAACTAGACACACTCAGTTCTTTTGCAAAAAAACAGTGACACCAGCTCCATGGGAAACTCTATACATATAAAGTTAATGTCAACTTCCTCCATTTACACTATTTTAAACCATCTGTAAAGGAACTTCGTTATCAATTCGTATTCGACATTTGTCGCAACGTATTTTAGTGATATATAATTTAAAAATTTATGGAATCATCTGCCTTTAATAAACTAGCTTATCCCGCGGTTATACCAGCGTTATTTAAGTCTACTGCTCCGCACCATTAGTCATAGCGTGATATTGTTTAGCCTTCCTCGATTAAGGCTATCCAAAACAAAAATAATGATTCGGATCGAAACATTGGTTCCTGAAATTAACGCGTTCACACCACACAAATAAATAAACTCTTCAGCTTTATAATAGTATAGATTGATGATAAGGCCAGAACTATGTTAAATCTATGTATATTTAATCTAAATTTTATCATAAAGTCTGAAGGACTTAGGTTTTGGCATAGGTACTCATTTTTAACAAAAACATATGTCTTTGTCTTATATAGTTATTCAACATAGTCTTAAACAGAATGCAAGTATGTAGTGCCAGCCCTAGAGCACATCGACATCAGCGTGATACCCCTGTGGATTAGATTATTGGACAGAAAGGCTACCCTAAGCACTGAGTTTCGTCAAATCGATTTCGAATATCTCGAAATCGGTACCGCTTCGTATATGTGATTGCCAACCATCGCAAACTTACGTCGTTTGATATTTTGGGTTGCAAATGTCAAATTAAAGTGATGAATTTTCTTTTCTTTTTCATTATAACTACTTAAAATAATATCTCTAAATTTCATCATCATCAGATTTTTATTTGATTTTTTTCGTTGATTATCGAAGGGAAGAAAAATGCGTGGAGGAATGAGGATGTGGTGTTCCTCCAGCTAGAGGGAGGATACTCTCACCGGCTAGATGATAATGACTGGTGGATTGCAGTCCGCGCGGTAGTACTCAAGAACTTGTATATACCTATAGTAATCTAGTGAAGTCCCTGTTTGCACGATGCAGGACTATAGTTCCGTCATGTCCGCTAGATGTCGCCGTGTGATTGTGTGTGATTGTCTTCTCCATCGTAAGTGATGTGGGAATTCGGCAGAAGAGAGCAAGTATAGTTTCTCTTTCTGCTGCTTTCAAGATTAACAAGGCGAGATTGATATCTTCCTTACATTACTGACGTCTTATCTTCAGCAGGCGGGCCGAAGATCATTTATATACTACCTTACAAAAATACATGTAGGTAGTATTTTTTTCCCACTAACATAATCTGTAAACCACTTGCAGAAACAGAAAAAAAATTATCTGAAGATACGCAATCTAAACATCCTTGCTCGTTTATATAACCAGAGTTCAGCCAACATGGCGTAATAAGCATTCAATACCCGAAATATTTTTCTTTCATGTCCAAATTACGTAAGCAAATTTGAATATTGCAATAATACTAAGTAAAGCGTCCGGTCTTTGGCAAACTTTTCTTCGGTAAGTTTCAAGAATTTTGCTGTAAGTAATAGTTGATCTGAGTTCTACTTTCAACGTATTTTAGATTCGAATTCATATTTTAAATTGGTTTGTCTATTTTATTTTTGCCAAATTCTCCTTTAACTTCGTTTTTGGCAAGTTCCTCAAGTAAAGAGGAGATTCTTTTCAGAATCAGAATCAGAATCAGTCTTTATTCTCAAGAACATGGTTATAAATTACAGGTCTTATGTTAAATAAAAACATTTGATCACATGTTCTACCATTGATGGTGCGAAAATATAAATTAATTACGAAATGATTATACACAAATTTAAATAGTACAGTAAAAATGTCAATTCTAATACAATAACAATTATATCTCACAATATTTATTCAGTAATTAAATGGAATGTTAATTTGATGTCATGCTAAGATTTTATAAAGTATGTCAAGATGTGCCTGTAATTATCACTTTCATATTGTATACAATAATATAATTATAGTTTAATATAAAATGTGGCAAGTTATGTTATTAAGTAAGGCAATATCATACAGTCAACAATTTATCATTAAGAAACTCTTTGACACTATAATAGTTCCTTTCAGCTAACATTTTATACAATTGGCGGCGAAACAAATTAAGCGGCAGATTCTTTAAATTCTTCGGTAAGTGATTGTAAATTGTTATGGACATGTAGTAGGTGTTCTTTCTAAATAATTCTAGATTAATTTTAGGAATCTGGAGTTTTTCTTTATGTCTAGTCCGGCTTGTTGTTACATCTCCGAGCCGAATAAATAACTCTGGATGCTTTTTGACGAAAAGTGCGATTTCTAATATATAAAGGCACGGTAGTGGGAGTATTTTGTGTCGTTTAAAGATAGGTCTACAGCTTTCAAGGTAATCAGATCCAAACATGGCTCGAATACACTTTTTTTGTGCCATAAATACTCTGTCTACCTCTACTGAGTTGCCCCATATGATAATGCCATAACGTAGTACGGATGACACATATGCATGGTAAGCCTTTATCGCTGTTTGTATATTGACAATTTTTTTAATCCTATAGAGAACATAGACGAAACGATTTATTTTACCTACAATTTTGTTGATATGAGGCTTCCAAGAGCAATGCTTATCTATAGTGATACCTAGGAATATGCAATCGTTTACAAAATATAGTTTTATAGATTATTTCTAGCTTTGTTGTATTGCTTCTGTAAGTTTGAAAATGTATGATGTTGGTTTTTGTCATGTTCAATCTAAGATTGTTTCGTTCCATCCAATTAGCGACTTTGTCAATTGCGATATTTATCTGAGTTTCCAGATCATTTAAGTCTTTGCTTTTGACAATCAGCGTTGTATCATCGGCAAATAAGATACATTCATTATTGATCACAGCGGGCAGGTCGTTTATATACAGTAAAAAGAGAAGAGGAGCTAAAATTCCACCTTGTGGAACACCGTAGTTGTTTTGCTGATATGTCGACCTATATCGGTTTTGTTGATGTTGGCTGATTTTTGTTATTTCGACACATTGTATTCTTTCGTCAAGGTAGCTCTCTATCCATTTGTTGGCCATCCCCCGTATTCCGTAGCAATTCAGCTTTGATAACAGTATTTTGTGACTGACAAAATCGAAGGCTTTTGTCATATCTAGGAAGATGCAGGCTATATTTAATTTATTATTGAGAGTTTCGGTAATCTGTTTCACTAATGAGAAACATGCTAGAGAGGTTGAACTTTCTTTCCTAAAGCCGAACTGCTGGTTTTGTAGAATATCACAGGATGTAATAAAGTTTTCTATTTTACTGTGCATCACTTTTTCAAATATCTTTGCCAGTATAGGTATTAAGGTTATTGGTCTGTAGTTATTCATATTATCCGCATCACCTTTTTTAAAGAGAGGTTTTACTATGGATTACTCGAGCTGGAAAGCAACCTTCTGACATTGATAAGTTAATTATATACGTTAATGGGTATACTAATACTTGTGCACATCGTTTGATAATCCTAGTATTAAGATCGTCATAACCCATAGAATTGGTGTTTTTTAAGCAATTGATTATTTTATATATCTCATAATTATCTACTGGAGTTAAAAATATACTTTTAGAGTTATTCGGAATATGGGTTGTCAATTGTTGCCCATTATAATCATGTGGGTTATGGTTCGTTAGGGATATGTAGTATTTGTTAAAAAGATCGCAAATGATGTTTGGGTCGTCATATGTTACGCCGTCAATTTTTATCTTATCTATTTCAGACAGATTCTGCGAGTTATTTACGTTGTCTTTAATTAACTTCCACGCTGCTTTATTCATATTTTTTGATGATGTAATAAAGCGTTGGTTATTTATTTGTTGCGCCTTATATATAAATCTTTTTAATATGCCCGCATACTGTTCATATATTTTTTTGTTTCGGTGTTTATTATGTTTTTGTAAATGATATTTAAGGTAGAACATTCTTTTTTTAACACAGCATCTTTTTATTCCTTTTGAAAGCCATCTATTTTTGATGGACTTTTGGGTATATTTAATTTTTATAAATGGGAAATATAGATTATAAAATAGCGTAATCGTGTCATGGAAACAACTAAACGCGTCTTCAGTGTTTATATGCTCGTAGATTTCATTAAATGATAAGCATGTCAGGTAATTTTTGAATTTCTCAACATTCTCTTCGCTCATGTCCCTTACAGTTTTAAACCAAGATTTCGGAATTCTTTTTTTGTGCAACGTAGTCCGTTTCTATCTGAACCGTTAGTGATTGAGCTGTTTCGTGATCAGACAGTGCTAGATAATGTATATTTGAAGAAGCCTCGCGTGTATTACTAACGTTTACGTCCAGACATGCGCTTTTTCGTGTTGGTACTTTTATATGATTTGTCAAATTGTTATTATCAAGGATAGTCGTAAGTTCATTAGAGAATTTATTTATTTTTAGCATATCTATATTCCAGTCCCCACATATTATAATTATTTTGTTTCTTTTCTTAGCTAGTTTGACAGTTAGGGATTCTAGTTTTTTTAGAAATAAATTTGCATCTGACGCAGGTGTTCTGTATATACACGACACAATTAGATTAAGTCCCAATATATCAATGGTACAACATTCAAAACTATGTGGTATTGAGGACTCCAAGTCGAGGTTTTTATACTGCAAGTGGTTTCTGAGTAATATGCATGTTCCACCTCTATTTTGATTTTTACGAGAAAAACATGCCGCTATTGTAGTCTTTTAAACTGAAGTTACGTTCATTGCCATACTTGAGGAATGTCTCGCTAAGACATATATCTATGGGACCACTGTTACTACAAAGCTCTGTAATAGCTATCTCTAATTGATCTCGTTTCGAAAGTAACCCTGCAATATTTTGGTGAAGAAGTGTAATTGTTATGTTATTATATTTGTTATTTGTATTATTTTCGAAAACAATCTTCATTTGATGACGCTGGTGAATCATTAGTGTAATCATTAGTGTTTTGGTTGGTTAGTGATTGAAATGAGCCCTATAACTCCTTGTTATTTTGAAATCTTATCGGTAATGTTTTATGGTACCTATTCTAAAAATTCGCGTCGTTCAGGTTAACACGGTTAAAGTAGTATCCAATGTTTGTAATATTTTAATAATTGTTATTAAGAAATGGCTCGGTCGTAATTGTAACACAGCGTCTTGTAGTTTTAACTGTAGTCAATAAAATCGCTTTCTGAAGTTCTTTTTTGCCCCAAATGTGGATGAAATGTGCAATTGAAAATGTGTTAAAACATTTATTTAGAAACAATTAATAGATACTTGTATGTTAATCAGAATCATAAGAAGAATCCCGATGACGTAACTGGCAACATTAACATCAGAAGTGAGACGCTATTATTCTAAAACCGCTTCAACAATGCCGCACATAGGAAATCACGCTAAAATGTAACCTATTTAGGTCAACAAGACGCACGCCCGCAGTACTTCACCGATTCAATTTCCGAGCGTGTAACTAAATTATATAATGTTAGTTGTTTCCCCTTGGCAAACGAATTCCGTGGCCATCGCCAGAGCAATTGTTCCAACCTTCGGCGATACTTCAATACTAAACGCTGCTAGGGAATGGGCTGCCTGGTTAGGGTATCTCCCCGATTTGTGGGAGAAAATTTGGTTGATGGACGTTTATTTAAATTGAAAGGGGTCTTGAGTGCAGCGATATTCTGGTGGGATCAACCAGAAAAACGGCCTAGTTAAATGGAGCTGAGACTCGTCTGCAATTGAAAGTAATAAAACATCCCAAAAACGAGTAATCAAACCCGTCTAATATATCACCGGCAAAAAAGATCTCCTAATCAAAACCCTACATTACGGGGTATGATAAAAATTCCTTTCATCCTGCAGATTTATATCGCTATTAAACTTCATATTGAAATGGTAGTCAGCCATTTTTATTTGATATGTAAATTGTTTCATTGTATATTGTTTTGTTCGCTCTCGTAAACGTTCATCGTCAAATAATGCCAGATTACTTGTAAGTAACGGCTGGTGAAATATATGGATATTAATACGGTTAAATTGCCCAACTTTTATCATATATTTTCCGATGTTGCGGTAATGAATCGCTGAATATTAATTGTGAGTGTTTGTTTATTTTATTCGTCGACTGGTTGTCCTCTTCACAACCAGTCGACGAATACGCTAGGAAAATAATGTAGTTTAATATATAAACTCGGTCTTAAGAGATCTGTAAGTCAGTTATGTCATACATAATGAAACAAACAAACAACCATAATGATATCATCTTAGCGTCATCCCGACTACAACTACATCCAAACCACTCATTTTAACGTTTCAGTCCAACAAGATATTTTGAAATAGGGTAGCCGTACATGGGTTTTACATTATCGGGATACACATTATTAAAATATTACTATGACTCAAATTTAGGAAGGCCTGCACCCAGCAGTGGGTAGCGAAAGGCTCTATGGTGATGATATAAAATTACAACTGCATGCGAAGCCACCAACAAAAGCGAGTTGTTCAAAAGTGAATTTAAAACATACTAGTTTTCGCTCTCAGCTCTACCCGCATGAATTATACTCCTAAACCTTCCCCAGCCCGCCTAGGATACGCACCACGAGATATCACACGCGTGAATGAAGAAATATTGTCGTTATCGGTTAACATCTCGTTTTCTTTAACATGCGCGCTACGATAGACAAGCTTCACGTCGAAGAATTCGCTCTCGTTGCACGAGTAACCGATGTTGCCCTTTGAAACATAGAATGTCAATTACGGCATTTATTAATGTAACCACACCGGTTTAGTTCATTCAATTTGTGCTCAAATGGCTCAAAAGACTTGTATCCACCTCTTTAGTTTATCATATTATTATGTACTATTTGACATTTGTAATTTGTATGTATTGTTAAATTCAAAAGTTGATTAGTTTTAATTCGAAACTGATGTCAATACCTACAAAGTATTAACAATTGTTAGCTTCGATAATAATGATATTAACTTATCTTTAAATAGACAGGCAGGTCATCTGAATGAGGCTCGCGATCCGTGGCAAGCCTTTCTATGAGAAACAGAGCCATTGGTTTTGATATACGCCAAAGCAACTGGAATTCTCTGTCGTTCAACGTAAAAGGGTCACAGAGATCCCTAATTCGCTTTCTTTGAACTTTTCTCGCGTGGCGCTCTTCATATAAGGTTATTAAATAATTATATTATGGAACTGCCATTGTCTTTGTTGTTTTAAAGAAATATTTTTAGTTACTCGTGTAGTTCTCGTCGTATGAAAGCATGACGACTATTATTACTATTTTAGTTGTCAAAATTTGTCTTAATCGAGTAATATTCGGCCGTCATGTTAGGATTCGTCGAGAGAAATGCCACAGATAAGTAAAAACGACTATTATAGCTACATTTGACATAACGAGTCGAATCGTGTGTGCAACCATGTTAGAGTAAGCGAGTTAATAGAGATAATCGTCATAAACACGAGTAAACGTGTAGAGATAATTTTCTCGTGGTGCGTATGCTGGACGGGCAGGAATCATCGTATCTACTGAAAATAATCACACAAAAATCCGACCGATAGTTTGAGATCTTCGCGTTAATACAGACAGAGAAGGAGAAAAGAGGCGTTTGTTTTATACTATGCGTAGATTTCAATGAAATGCTGATAAGTAGAATTAGGAGTATCACGGAAATGTTTGAAGCAGTCAGTCGACACATACTTGCGCCCGTATACTCGGCATCAGTCATGTAACGAGACACAATTGGCTGAGAAAGATCCCCTCACACATGCTAATGCTGTCGTGAGTGTTACGATTATATGAAGCCAGGTAGAAAGATAAACAATAATATACATATTATGAAGACGGTGCTGATAGATCATGTTTTGTTGATGATGAGGTCGGGGTACGATATTCCAATTGGAAGATGTTGGATTTTCCGATGGAAAGTTGGATTTCCTTATTGGAAATAAGATATTTGTTGTCAAGGCTTGGCTAAGGTAAAGCCTTTTTTGTTCTAAACTAACCATATTTATGCAGCGTCCCAAAAAATAAGAGAACTATATACTTCATTTTGGGTTCAATATTTTCTTCAGATATATAGTTATCGAATTGAAGCACCGCACTGTGAAATAACAAAGATCACTAAAATTAATAGATATACGATAATTTTACAGACAAAAATATATTTACCATTTATACTTTTATAAAGCAGTACCGAGAAACGATTACAAAAACATGCTGTCCTGCAGTTCTAGTTGGGGAGAGACTTCTTTAGAAGCCATTTCATCTAAGAGGTCCCTAAACAGCGATGACAACTCGTATTTGGCCGTTTTATATGTAAATCATCGTCGTTAACAAACCAAGAAACACATTAACAAGTTGCCAAACAAAGAAGATAACCATAGCAAAAGATTATCAAAACAATATCGCTGTCTCATCGCCATCTTTATCACATTTTCTTAAAAACATGTTTACCAATATAATTCCATAAAAGCCACACAAAAGTGGCTTAAACAACATAATAGCTTCATCTTACGCATCACAGACACACTAATGGCTAATTTCCACGAATTAACTTTCATGACAATTGAAAAAAACAACATCCAATTTGGACTCGACTGTTTAAGGGCGGTTTCAGATTAGCGTATTTTTCTGCACGTATACGGTCGTTTTAGCATACGCGCTTACACGCGCGCTAAATTACGCGCTTTAGAAAACCGGACTCGCATAAACGGGCATATTTCGGCGTGTTCAATTGAAACGTTAGTGACATCTTCTCAGTGTCAACAACGATTTTGACGGCTTGCGCTTATACGAGCTTAGAAGCTCGTCAACACTCGTACGAGTTGCGCGTGTGCCATGTGTACATGCGCTTCAAAAAACGAGCTTATACGCGCGTATAAAACGCTAATCTGAAACCGCCTTTACAAATAGCGCGTAAATTTCACGTTAGAAATTTTTTCACAGTTGTGTTCTTGTCATAAAGACACAGGAAAGGAGGCTATTTTTCTCATTAGCAACTTGTAATTTAAGGACTACATCCTGCCTAAATTTTGGTGTCAACTCCAGACGACTTCGTTGTCAAAATTTGCAACAACTGCTTGACATTAAGTATTAACGTGTCAGCACGACACGCCATCATTTCGTTCTCTTATAAATACATAGGTGTAAATAAAAATGAGTCAACTTTTTTTTTCTTTGAGATAACTACTTTATTGCCATTGATTTGAGCTAGTTTCCTTAATGGCAACTGACACTTCGAAGACTGCATTCTGTATAACTGTTCGGTGACTTTCTGCTGTCGATTTCTTCATCAAAATTGAAATTAACTATCTCAGATAAAAGTTAACATATTTTCTTTTTGCTTCTTATGAGCAACTACCGATCAAACTGCAACATTTTCCACTAGACTTATTTATCAAATTTCAAATTTACCAAAGGAAACTCAACACACAACCAGGCTGCACGTCTCAGATATTTCATTAAACTAATCTTGAAGAACTACCTGCTAGTAGAAAAGACACACGTCTCGTCGTTTAAACGCCGCGCCTTCAATTTCAGAAGGCGGTTCGTTACAGCACAACTTTTGTTCGACTACCCGCACAAATTGCTCAGACGTGATCCCACTGCCTTATTAACTGAAGGTATTGCTATTGACTATTAGTCAGCAGAATTGAGTGGGAATTTCTGGACGGCTATCGATTTTTCCGCCTAGCATTGTAGATTGGAAATTAGGCTAGAAGAAGTACTGAGCAACTTTGGAATTATTTTTTGGTGAACGTGCCAGATATATTTTCAGGGATGTTGATTCTCTATTATGCTGTCTATTTAAAGGGATATAGACTCATGCGTATTGGTCTATAACTTCACTTTTTTCTCTAGATGGTCGTGTTACAATGTATCATTTTAGTTTTAGTTTATTGGTAAGTCATTCCCCAGCTTCCAATGAAGGTTTATTAAAAAAATTCTTCTGAGTAAAAGTAATAACAACGACTTTCAAAGTTTATATTCATATATTCCGCAGATAAATAAAAAATGTTAAGTATTTTAAGTGTTTAAGATAATATCTTCTTTGGTTTACGCGAATGTTACACATTAAAATTATGATCATGGTCATGTCAGACTCATCTGATAAATCCTGTAAAGAATTCGAAACGTCGGTTAGAAATAAATTAAAATATAGTTTCTAGATCATTCGGTTTAAATGTAATAACTAAGTGAAACCAATATATCGCGATAAAATCCGTAAACTGTAATTTAATTTCAATGTTGAAGATATCTCAAACTAAGAATTTTATTTACTACTCTATCAAGAGGGACTTTACAAACGCATTTATGTGGCTCATACAGTGCAGTAACAAACGATGAAGCGTCCAAAGCGGTCGCTTCGTCGTTTGCTACTTCACTACTACACCATGCATCATATCGTAGTTATCTAACCGTATGTTTGAATTCTCGCACTCGTTTTAATATTCCTTGACAAAATGAACTTATCGCAATATATTACCATCGCTGTTCTTATTGCAGGTGTCCCAGTTTGAAATGATTTTAATCTATTTGCAGTGAGGAACATACCAGAAAATTTTACTTATATATTTCTAGCTTTTCGCAATTGCCAGCCGATAATTATAAAGATCATTCATCTACTCTATAATTTAAGGCATAAATACCTCTATATTACCGACGTTTCGACCGTATTACAACGGCCGTGGTCGCGGCGGTATGATGTATATAAATCGCGAAAGTTTGAAATTGATTTGACTTCGGCCTTCTGTTATGGTAAAGATTTTATATGCAAATTCTCGATCGGCAATCGAATACTACCAATAGACATTGCCTACCTTCCATCAAAGTGAATACTGACAATCAATTTACAAAGCACCCCACTAGCCGAACTGCAATTCCAAGTAAACTCAACTAAAACGCCTAACGTAGTAATTGAATTCTTAACCGTAACTCGTACAGCACAACGTCTGTACCGACAGCAAACGCAATAAGTCAGTACCACAAAGCGAGATATGTTTTTGTTGTCTGTACTAACAAATAGGACGTACACTGCGCTCCCAAATTCGCGATGCTTCGATGATGTAAATACGAGCGTACCGTTGCAAATTGCGAGCCATACAGCCTCTGTGCAGCCGCTTTATTTATTTCGTTCCAATGCACGTCGTTGATATCGGTTTAGGGTTGAATCGTACAAAAAGTTACAAGCACACCACTAAATCACCGCACAATGAAGCTGGGATACCCCTTTGTTTACTGCCTAAGCAGTTTTGTTGCTACTTCAAAAAAAATAGAGGAAATTTCGGTAAGCAAACAACACCGTTACCCGTTAGATAGGAAGCAATCCCGTCACTCGAAGCAATAATTTCTAATAGCCAATATATTTTAAGGTGGCTTGAAGTGAGCAACCCTGTTCCGTACGTTGGTATTCATGTAAACACTCAGCGAACCTGTAAACCATTTAGCTAAGTGTTTTATGCAGACCGGGCTTTCCATTTAGATATTGAAAAGTTGTCCGAACCAACAGATCTGGATTGGCGCTGATGTACATTTTTGTTAGATAAATTGGTAACTGATTAGTTGCTCACGAAATGCAGGCAAATTTTACGTTTTAGAATTGTTATTAAAAGTGTTACTTCTTAGTAGAAGAAACACTTTTAATAACAATCCTAAAACGTGTACAATCCTAATAAACCAATAATCCTAAAAAACTATACTAGTGTATAGATTAAGAATGAAAGGCAATAAATTGAAATTAGATATATCTTGTCTTCCCTTCACTGCCGAATATAAGCCTCCTCCCAAAACTATCCACACAGAATGACCCTGAGCCGCCCGCATCCGTTGCCATTTCAACTTGCCTATTCGAAGAGCCTTGTCAGCCACTTCGATTCTACTGCGAATCTACTCATTTCTGATTCTATTTCGCATGTGTACTTGCAAAATCAAAGCTAGACACATCAGGAACAGTTTTATATAACAGCAGCTAACTTACTAATTAAAAGGTATAATATATTCCCATCGAACATAATTATTAAAAACATATAGGTACTGATACAATACGAAATCCACCAGATCCTTTTACGTTAGTTACAATGTATTGTTCCAAAAAATCATTAACGTTTCGTCCATACGTATCCTAAATGCGACTCTAAGCAAATTATCATTAGGTAAATTGAGGATAAAATATCTTCCTGGGATAATAATGTTATAAATACTAAAATGAATCATTTTTATTATTAAACAAAGTTCACAAAATCGTTCTGTCATTTTGCCTCTCTTGTCTAATTCACAGCCTGCTAGACATCTTTAGACAAAAAGCTGTGTGTGTACATGTGGTATCTCCACAAGCATCGCAAATATGCTGTTTCCTTATTTTTGTTTACATCCCTATTTTCTCAGCGTTGACAAAAACATAATTGAACGAGGAAAATTTTGATTTCAAGGTGAACGATAGCGATTTTTATTTTTTTGGATTCAATAAACGTACTGACGTTTATTGAATCCAAAAAAATGAGTTATCTAACAAATTCATATGTATACTGTACATAATAGTTTCAAGTATCCAAGTTCTTAAAGTAGTGTCTTACTTTAAGAACTTGGATACTTGAATTAATTTAACACGTTAACTAAATAACAATTGATATTTTTTTTTGTTTACATCTGCACGATAAACTAACTACTTTGTTAGTTACAATATACTAAATGCAATTCATACATACATAAAAACCGACTTCAAAGTTATAATCACCAACTCGACAAGCCAAACTGGACGCACGTGTATCCAGTTGGTGAAACTTAACATTTGTACATACATACCTAACATATGTATAATATACCCCGACGGGAAAAAGGCGTGAGCATATGTATGTACATATGCTCACGCCTTTTTCCCGTCGGGGTAGGCAGAGACAACAGAACGCCACTTGCTTCTATCCTTGCAAACCTCACACGCGTCCTCTACATTAATTACTCTTATCTAAACATTTGTATCACTTATTATTTCTCCAACTAATACATGACATGACACACTCATTTCTTTCGCAAGAAAACAGAGACACCAACTCTATAGGCAGCTCCATTTAATTATAAAATTAGTATCATATTCCGCCATTTGCAAAATTGTTAACCATCTGTCAAGAAATTTCGCTATCTGTTTGAATTTTACATTTGTTGCAAAGTATTTTAGTGAGAAATAATGTAAAAAACATATAGGATAATCTGCGTTTCATAAACTAGCTGAGGCCGCGGTTACACCAGTGTTATTTAGGTATACTGCTCCGCACCCGTTAGTCGTAGCGTGATATTATATAGCCTATAACATTTATCGTAAAATAGGCAATCCAAAATAAAAATATTATTCAAATCAAACCAGTAGTAGTAGTATTAGCACGATTAACTATACAAACTCATCAGCTTTATAACATTAAGACCACAACTAATCTTCAAGCCATATTTTGGTCTAACTTCTATCATAGGATCTTTCAAGGTTTTTGTCACACCCATTACAAAATTAAGGTCCAGTTTTACCACCACTAGATAGGCTTTATCTCCCAGATAAATAAAATTCAAACCTAGAACGGAATTTATATGAGTTATCTTACAAATTCATTTCTTTGTCTTAGCTTTCAAGGTAGTTTTTAAACAGAATGCAAGTGTATAGTGACAGCCCTACGGCACATCGAGATCAGCGTGATACTCCTGTGGATTAGATTATCGGACAGAAAGGCTACCCTAAGCACTACGTTTCGTCAAATCGATTTCGAATATCTCGAAATCGGTGCCGCTTCGTCTATGTGATTGCCGACCATCGCGAACTGAAGGCTTTTGATTTTTTGGGTTAGGCATAAAATTCAAGTGCTGCATATATTGTTATTTAATTATATCTACTTGGAACAATACCTGAAAATACAGTAATAGAATTTTTATTTAATTTTACTGTGTGTGTTTTTTGAATGACAGGCAGCTGTAGATAGTGTCTATATCTAGAAGTGTGTCTATAGAAGGAAAGAATGCGAAGAGTTCAGCAGTTGAGTCAAGTGAGTCAAAGAGTGCAAGTAAATTATCTTTTTTCTGATTTCACCTAAGGTTAAGATCGCGGAAGTAAAGTCTTGCTCACAGCACTGACATATTATCTGCAGTTAATCGTTAACGATCAGGCGGGCCAAATATTACTTACCGTTCTTATCTTACAAAAATACATGTAGTATTTCTTTCCATTAACATAATCTGTAAACCACTTCGAGAAACAGAAAAATGATCTGAAGGTACGCAACCTAAACCTCCTTGCTCGTTTATATAACCAGAGTTGAACCAACATGGCGTAATAAGCATCCAATACCCGAAATACTTTTCTTTCATATCCAAATTACGAAAGCGAATTTGAATATTGCAATAATACTAAGTAAAGCCTCCGGTCTTTGGCAAACTTTCTTCGGTAAGTTTCAAGAATTTTGCTGTAAGTAATAGTTGATCTGAGTTCTACTTTCAACGTATTTTAGATTCGAATTCATATTTTAAATTGGTGTGTCTATTTTATTTTTGCCAAATTCTCCTTTAATTTCGTTTTTGGCAAGTTCCTCAAGTAAAGAGGAGATTCTTTTGATCGGTTAGTGATTGAAATGAGCCCTATAACTCTTTGTTATTCTGAAATCTTATCGGTAATGTTTTATCGTACCTATTCTTAAAATTCGCGTCATTCAGGTTAACACGGTTAAAGTAGTATCCAATGTTTGTAATATTTTAATAATTGTTATTAAGAAACGGCTCAGTCGTAATTGTAACACAGCGTCTTGTAGTTTTAACTGTAGACAATAAACTCGCTTTCTGAAGTTCTTTTTTGCCCCAAATGTGGATGAAATGTGCAATTGAAAATGTGTTAAAACATTTATTTAGAAACAATTCATAGATTCTTGTATGTTAATCAGAATCATGAGAAGAATCCAGATGACGTAACTGGCAACATTAACATCAGAAGTGAGAAACTATTATTCTAAAACCGCTTAAACAATGCCGCACATAGGAAATCACGCTAAAATGTTAACCTATTTAGGTCAACAAGACGCACGCCCGCAGTACTTCACCGATTCAATTTCCGAGCGTGTAACTAAATTATATAATGTTAGTTGTTTCCCCTTGGCAGACGAATCCCGTGGCCATCGCCAGAGCAATTGTTCCAACCTTCGGCGATACTTCAATACTAAACGCTGTTAGGAATGGGTTGCATGGTTGGCGAATCTCCCCGATTTGTGGGAGAATTATTTGATGGATTTTCATTTATATTGATATTCAGTGCAGCGTTAAGCTACTGGGATTAACAGACTGCTACGAATCTCTAGTTCACCACTGCTTTCTCGTATTTTTATATGCATTAAATTATTGATTGTGGTTTGCTAAAGATAAATAAAATATTATTGTCCGACTGCACGGTTGGCGTAGTGGTTTAAGCGGCCGACATTGCGCCGAGTGTTGTGGGTTCGATCTCCACACGAGATAACACTTTGGTGATCCTCAAATTGTTGTTTCGAGTCTGATTTTCATTGTGTCCGTTAGTTGTATGTTTGTAAAGTCCCCCATGTAAAGATTTAAGTTGTTTTGTCTTTATTTAATAATCTGAGTTCGTAAAGTTTTCACTCTCTGAGATAATATTTTGAATATGAATCCTAACAATGACATACGAGTATTATTCAAATTACGGGCTGTAATGGAACAAAATCGTAATAATATTTCTTATTTACTAAAAAAAAGTTCTATGTCCATTCTAACTCTACTCTATCTGTACTATATTATATGGTGCATCTTTTACATACTTATTCATCGAAAAGAAATACTGCTGTGTGTGAACATGTACGACAAGGAACCAACTTAATAACCAATTACCTGCGATGTGAAAGTGTAAACCTCAGATACTCGCAAAAGAACGCCGTTTTATTCCAAGAATGATACGTGAAGCTATTGGAATTAAAACACACCCTAATTTTAATAGGGAAGATGGTTGGAATGTTCCTCCAGATTGGGACCCTGTCATCATACAACTAAGCTAATGAAACCCAAGAAGGACAAAGTCACCAGAAGACATCAAGACACAGTGTGCACATTCTGCGTAAGTAGTAACACCAATAGTTGAAAAATGTTCGGGTACTTTGAAATAACTTTATATTCAAGACAAAGACAAATATCACCTCAGTCTCGGCTAGTAATAATTAAATAATGTAGTTCTGGATCATCTGGGCTGCTTCCGTGCTCCAGTGGATAGCGTATGCGACTGCTGATCGGAGGACCCGGGTTCGATTCCCCGGTCGGGGAAGTGTTATTGGGTTTGCCCGAATTCTCAGTAGCAGCACGGAGTCAGGTGATGTGCCCGGTAACGGCAATAGGCTAGCCACCTATTACGTGGGACCTAAAAAATTATCGAGGTATAATATTACGCCTCTGCCGACCCCTTCGGGGATACAGGCGTGAGATTGGATCGGATCGGGTCTGGATCATTCGGTTTAAATGCAATTTAACTAAAACCAATATATCGCGTAATTCGCTTAAACCCAAGAAGATACTTAGAAATATACATAATTAGATCGACATATTTTATTTCATATTTTGCTGCTAGGCCCACCCAGTGCTGTGTCACTTGAGTCAGCAGTAGTGACCATTGATGACAATGAGTTTGACACTCGTAAAGGCTCAGGCAAAAGTTAAGCAGTCTTAGAATCCGCAATGAATTTTATCAGAAGTATGTTGAAGGAGTATTGACTAATATAGTAGAATGAAGCTCACATTACATTTGCCACAGTATACTAGACCATAAAACACTATACATATGAATGTTTTCAGGCAAATCGCGCCCGTCAGCTGGCAACACCGCTTAGGGTCGTGAGGAAGGAACGAGGAAGCCCCATCAATTTGCGAGCCCATAAACATGTTTTACGAGCCGGACTTTTGATGGACAGAGCGTACATTATGCGTGTGAACCCACCAGCTACGACAACCGTATAACTTAGATATGTCGCTAATTGTTTCCGCCCTACGCGTAACACTTGTACAATTAATTTTGATAGGGTTTTGGTTGGCAGAGCGAGACCGAGTTGGCAGCTTTAGGAGTAGTTTCAAACGTTTTGTTTGCACTTGATGTAAATGATTATTACATTTTAACTTCTTACTGTAGGGTGAGGCAGATTAATCGCGAGGCAAATTTTCGGACGATTATAGTCTTGTATGTGATTGACAAATTAAATGACAAGGATTCCCATACCATTACTACTGAGCTGTAGCTATATATTTTTGTTTTTTTTATGTAGTAAGTAACATGATGCCATAGTTCTATATAGCAGATAGGATTTCAAGTTTTCAGACTTCAAAGTCAAAGTCAGTCTGTTATTAAAACATGCCTTAAGCATAAACCAATGACACCGCCACGCAAACTTAAACCATCACTCACAATAGACTTTCAGCAATATATCAAAAGCAGATTTTGAACCCCTACAACACAATTCAACCAAGAAACAAGCTATCTACAGGGCTGCCGCGGTGATGAAAGATCGAATCGACCAGTGTTCGGTGTACTAATAGACTATATTGACGACGCCTTGCCGTTGCATACAGCATTAAATACATATATCACAAAAGTTAAATTGAAATTCAAAATCATTTATGTCATTTAAGTCACATTATATTTACAAATACATGAACGTTAAAACAAATTAACATCCAGGTTCGGCTAGACAATAACACATAGTTTCTGCATTATGATTACCAATGAAAACGAACAACTTCCCGCTAGACCACCATAAGGGCGAGAATCGCTCAGTAAGACATCGTCGCTTCCAGTACTACTTTACACGCACATTGACACTCGTATACAAAATCAGTCTCTAGTGTGCCTCTACTCTATGAGCAAGCCAAGGGACTTTTTTTAAACTGGTCCAGCGCCGCGCCGACTTGTTTGATTGTACATACTACCAAAAATATAAAAGCATTGTACACTAGCAGATCAATGCCAGCTAACTATACCTTTTTGGGTAAATCCAAGGAGCAAATTTATATTTTTCCTGTCTTGCATTTACTTTTTATATTTAGATATGAACTAATGTAGTTGCTCAATGATTTTACAATAAGTTTTTACAGAAAAACCGCAAGATGTCTGTCAATAAGTAAGTGCTAATTGGCTATCAAATTGTGGTCAAGTTTAAAATAGGTTCTTTCCTGGCTATTTTAGGCATATCCTGTTAAAGTGGATGCTAATAAGTAATGCTAATAGACAAATTAACGATTCTAACAAAGTTTTCTAATTCGTAAAAACGGATATTTGAAAAACTAATTTGCGGACTTGTTATAAATACTAACATCAAAACTTAGGTATGTATACAATTGTCAATTTTATTTTATCACTTGCCCCATATCTCAAACTCAAATATGTTTACATACATACATACATATACTCACGCCTTTTTCCCGGCGAGGTAGGCAGAGACAACGCCACTTGCTTCTATCCTTACAAACCTCACGCGCTTCCTCTACACTCATTACTCAAATATGTTTATTTCCATAAAAATGTCAAAAAATTTTTTGGAAACGTCAGAATGTCATAGATAATAATATAAAAAAAGTATGTGAGGCTTATATGCATATTTACGTAATTGAGCATTGAAAAAAATGCCTGTTTAGAAAGTAGAGCCTCTGAGAAGAATCAGGCAAGAAACTCAGGGCCACTCTTTTCATCGTCCAGTACATTGAGATAACATGTCCAGTATCTCTCAGTAAGCATATCAAGCCGTCGGTCCCAGTCGTCATAGAGATCTTTGACATCTTCATATCACTTCGTAGGTGAAATGGTGGAAATACTTTCGTAGCTTAGCTTCTGTATCCTCGTAGCATGGTTATGCTAGGCAGATGCGTAGCACATATCTGGTCTCTAAGCACCCCTAATTTTGTGAAATCAGTTCCCTCTTTTTCCAAAAATATCTTTAAGTCTTACCATGCAACATATATTCGATTTTAAACTTCCGCGATTTGTATACATCATACAATATTATTTAGCGGGTCTTAGTCGCGATAATTTACTTATTTAAAGGCATAAATACCTCTGTTATTCTCCTACGTTTCTACCGGCTTGCAACGGTTGTGGTCGCGGAGGGACTGATGTCAGTTCAGCGCCGTCCTTGTGAAGCGCGGGTTTCGGCAGCTACTCTCACTTGTTTTATATTTTTGATTTTATCCGCACTGTCGGTACTTCGACAAACTACACTTATGACGTCTACACACTGATGAGTTGTATCACTGCGGCGTTGTTTGCATTTGTTAATGACTGGATTCCAAGTGGTCGATAGTCTGTATCCGTCCTCCCGGTTGAAATTTCTATGTTTTTTATTTCTACCGACAGAGGTATTTATATCATGCAACATATGATAGAGTGCAACATCATCTCATCAACGTTTGCGGATTCTCTCTGACGTCATAGACCACAGCAGTGATGTTCTCGATCGAACAGGTCATAGGAGCGGGCCGCTTCTTGCGGTCTTGGTATCAACAGACACATAGTTTACACAAGGTGCTCAGTGAAACAATGAATTGTTCACACACATTAAATATGACAATAGATATCACGCCGCGATAAAACAATAGACTCGACTACTACATAACACATAACATAACTTCACGCCTTTATCTCCGAAAAGGTAGGCAGAGGTGCATTACACACCCACCCTTCGCCAGTAGTGTTTCGGTCCCAATGTAATACGGGGCGCGCCTATTGCCAGTTGACGACTTGTTGGCGCAGCGGAGTGTAAGCAACTGCTACGCCGAAGGTCGCGGGTTCAATTCCCGCTCAAGTCAAACATTTGTGTGCATGAACATGAGTGTTTGTCTTGGTCTGGGTGTTTCTATGTATAATATGTATGTATTTACAAAAAAAAAAGTATATATGTATGTTTATCCACTATCTAGTACCCATAGTACAAGCTTCTGCTTAGTTTGGGACTAGATGGTGTTGTGTGAATGTGGTAGAATATTATTATTATTATTATTCATTTATTCATCATTACTTAAATTTAATTTACATTTTTTAAATATATCACTAACAAAAAAAATACATTTAAAAATATAAAAAAAACCGTGGGATCCCACCAGCAACGGGCACAGGGTCCAAGCTGCCGGTGGTTAGGGCTCCAGAGACAGGAACTTCCTCACAATACGTGCCGTGTCGAGAAGAACTGCCTTTTGTATCAGACCCTTGACCCAAGCACCCAACGCGAGCCCCTTAAGGTGACGATCGAGACTCTTGGCTAGTAGACCATTAACCGTCACAACTATCGGCACAATAATTGCCGAGTCCACGTCCCACATGTCGACAATCTTGTGAGCCAAGTCCAGATATTTAATCTGTTTGTCTTTCTCGGCCTTCACGAGATTCTCGTCATGGGGAATGGTGACATCAACAATTATTGCGAGGCGCTCTGATCGATCTATCACCACAATATCAGGTTTGTTGGCTAAAATATTCCTAACTGTGACGATAGATCGATCCCAGTACAATGTGACATGGCTATTTTCGAGAATTGGCTCTGCCACTTACCTGTAGTACGGTACCTCGATGTCTACACGTTTGTATTTTAAGTTGCTGGTGAATGATTCTGGCTACTTGGTTATTATTATTATTATTAAGTGTTTTTTATGTCTCTTGATTAAAAATTCATGAGCGCAAAGAGAAAACGTAGTCATCCACAAAAACAAAAATATACTAGAGCAGAAAAACTTTTACACTTTTTTCAAAAAATCATAACTAGCGTGTTTTCTAACTTATGCTCATGATGTTTTGATATTATACTTGTTATTTTTTCTAAATATAGTTCTATCTCTCAAACCTCATTCTTACAATTATTTTCCAACATTTTGTTGACTATGACATTTTAAACCATTTTTACAGAACTTAAAAACGCTGTAATTGCACTATCGAATTATGAAGCTGGGCTGAATCCTTTTTTAAGGAAAGCGAAAACGTTGTAAGCAGCAATAATTGAAACAAAGCTGCCCAACTATTTACTGTAAACTAACTAAACTAAATCTCTATAATGATTCTTCTTTTTCCACTTGATGTTTTATTACTATATTAATATTTTCTTCAGATTTACAATCGTAAATTTAGCGCCAGAAAGGTAGTAGCCCGCGCGGCAGAAACGTAGTTATCGACGTGTATCATTTTTTACGGAAAACCGAATTGTTGTAATCGACATAGTATAACTTAGAACTGATTTTTTCTGTAACCTACAGCCTTTTTTAATGCAGGCATTAATGGTAATACCCATCAAAATGTTAATTTTATAACTATTCATCGACCGGACCATTTGATGCAGTTTTTCTTTCTGATTCGAACAGTGCAATAAAAAAATTAACGAAGACAAGTGGCGATACGGAACATCTCATTGTCCAACACAGGAACCATGTTGGACGATTATACGTTCCGTATCGCCACTTGATATTATACGGAACGTATCATCGTCCAACATGGTTCCTGTGTTGGACGATGGTAGTGCCTGAAGCCATAGACCGGATTCCCATTCCCCCACAGCCAGCAAGCGAACACGCGCTCTGTAACATTAAAATATATATCTGCAAATGTATGCAATCAAAATGTTCAATTCTATAGAGAGTGTAAGTGACAGTGTACCGAAAACCGATACCAGTGATTCAGTACATGATACTGAAGCCATTGGCGGTCAACATTTCCGGAAAATTTTCATGAATTTACCGATTTTTCTTTTGCTTTTGGTACACCGACCCTTACACCCCGTATATTAAGGGTAATACGCAATACGTATAGTATAGCCATCCTTAAACTTAATATTCGAACAGGACATCAAAACAATACGACACACAAAGGCAACACACACATACAAAAGCACACACACACACTTGAACCCACAAACAAAATTCGAAAACACACATATAACTGCAACAATACATATGTGTATAGCCTGCCTTCTCACACACAAACAAAACTTGGACACACATCATTCTATCTTACCTACACACACAATTGTAACCCATACATACAAGTATATATACATATACGCCATAAAAGCCTCTGTTTAGCAGGATTAACGGCAGTGGTGTTCTAATACCGTCCGTATATAAAACAACTCATACAGTCGGAGGGTACGTCGATAATCATAGCATCCCTCGACCCAACTGGCCTGATTGGGTGCTTCGAACCTCGATACAACGATTAAGTGTCGATCCCTACATTATTATGGAATTTGTGTTTGTACGGAGATTCGGCCAGCTTAGTCTTACAGAGAATTTCACTGAGAAAAGACTAAAAAATATTATTTTCATCATCATAAAAAAGTTGTCAAAAGGGGAAAATCATCATCATCATCAGCCTGCCATAATCTACTGCTGGATATAGGCCTTTCCAATGGCAAGAGGTAAATAGACGAAGCAAATCATATTTTTGTGAAGAGACATCTGGCCACTTGTATAGTAGACTAATTCTTGCTGTGGACTGTAAAATGCCCAGGTATTTAATTTAAAAATAATTTCTTATCGGTACAAGACACAGGGTTACTACAATTCATAGTGGTAACTACGAGAAACTATCTAGTCGCGCGGTTAAACGCATGCGTCGCTTACTGATTTATAGATAGGTGGCCGGCCATAAAAGTCACATGATTCGTGTATCGTAGGGCACGTAAACCAATAGGTACTAGCTGTTGTCGAGTTCTATGGCAGTCGTTAGTCGGTATTCTGTTAAAAAGAACAATCGTACCAAAAACATTTTCATGTGAAATGTTGCCAAGATGTGATCAAATGCTCGAACTCTCAAAAAGTTACCAGATCACATGAAGAGCCTGATCTCTAACTCTAAAAGCTCCAAATTTAAAAGCAGAACTTTTCACTCGCAATGCTATTGTGAATATATATATAAT
Source organism: Euclidia mi (assembly GCA_944739405.2). NCBI lineage: Eukaryota > Metazoa > Arthropoda > Insecta > Lepidoptera > Erebidae > Euclidia > Euclidia mi. The sequence continues at coordinate 6,524,490 of OX123188.2, read as the reverse complement.
TGTATGATGAAGAAAATTCAATAAGTTATACTTCATACAATATTATTTAGCAGGTCTTAGTCGCGATAATTTACTTATTTCAAAGGATAAATACCTCTGTTATTTTACTACGTTTCTACCAGCTTGCAACGGTTGTGGTCGCGGAGGGACTGATGTCAGCTCGCTCGCTACTAAGACCTGCTAAATAATATTGTATGATGTATACAAATCGCGAAATTTTAAAATCGATTAAATTATACTTATTATATTTTGGTAAAATCCAAGCCCAAGTTATGAGAGATGAAAAATCGTATATTGGGGCGGGTACTGCCGTACTTCCGGCAATAGTTTTGACCCTCTGTTACACGTGGCTTGTAACACATCAATCAAAACATTGATAATATTATCTATATATGTAATTAATACGTATACCCGCTGCTAAAGACATAAACCTTCCAATCAGTATCCATTAACCCGGTATTGACATGGCCACTGTAATCCTTTATAAAACAGTTCCCTTGTCTCAGTGCCTCGGCCCATCCATCGAGGATTACTGTGCGTATACAACGCGGATACAGGTAAGCAATCCATTTGCGGCCAAATCCTTTGTAATCCTGATATGTGTTCAACGTTCTGTGTAGCTGGTCTACGGTTACATGTACTTTAAGTTTATGTACCGTTTAGGGCCGCTTGAGATGTTTTCAGGACATGTTGAAGGCATTAAGAGCTATATTTTCAAATACAAGACAATTTAAAAGACTGAAATAGAACGTCATAATTTTCAACTATATAGCTTTTTTTTAATTTGCTGATGCAGGCATAACTGCCTTTTATGCAGCATCATGAGTCGTTTTGTGTCCTGCGTCGTTACTAGATTTCAACGCGATTCCCATTAATACGCCGTACACAAAAATAATCAAATTGACCCTATTTACTTAAAGAGCTGATTGGGTAAGCAACACGTTTGTTGTACCTGTCATACTAATGTGCGAGCCGTCGAAGTGATTCCCATAACCAAACAGACGAACAGCCTTTTGCCATCTTCTACATAAAAATGATGGTTTTATTTATAGAACTTCCACAAACACCCTTAAATTATTGCACCCATAAACTATAATTGCTTCTAAGAGAATCGCACCTAATACATCTGTGTCAGTGATAAATGGTCCTCTAAAACAGCTCCCAATATAACGTCGGATGCTGAAAATTTTCCAAAAAAAAATAAACGTGAACATAATTCTTTCCCTCAGATTTTACGAGCGGCGCGGGAAGACAAGCAAATGAAACGGTTTTATTTTTTTCTCTCATAGGCGAACTAACAAAACTGTGAGGAACAAGTAATGAAGTATGCCTGGATTTCTCCCTGGAGGTTAGGCAGAAATATCAAGCAAGATATTATAAAACTTTTTGAGGAAATATTTGGTGCTGTAATATACAGGGTGTAAAAAGACCCTTAACGAAAACTGAAACCCCATATAGTACCAATTATTACGATCATTTTTTACTTCGGCACCATACCTGGGAAATTACTGGTTCAGGAGATATTGAGGCTCAAAGTCACGAATTTTTTTTTCGAATCATTCCAAAATCGTGTTTAGAATGATAAATGTACACTTTCTGCCAAATAAACATAAACAAAATTTTCAATATTTCCCTAAAATAAACGGCTTTAAAGTTTCCGACGCGTAGTGTATGCCTACATAATCAGCTGCGAGGTCATTCCCCTCGGCCGCGCGACCACGTGATCATAAAGCCATGTATTCACTAGGGGACAAAGTCGCTCGACTTATCGCGAACAGTCGCAGGACATTTACGTGCGACTGTCCCGCGACAATGTCGACCGACATTTCGCTCGTCCACATACCGGCATTGTGATCAAAATGTCGCCTAAGTGTTAACACAGTTTCGTTGGTAGTGTGCACCAACGAAGTGTGCTATAATCGCGGGTAGTCGCGGCACAAATAGCAACACACGTCCTCACAAGTCAAATGCCTTCGGAAACTGTCGAGGGACACAAAGTCGCGCAAGGTCGACGCTATCGGAGCGTCGACAAGCGACTTGTTCCCCGACACGTAGATGTCGCCTGCGATGTCGGGCGATGTCCCCCGCGACGTCGCTCAACACGTAGAATTCATGTCGGGCGACAAGGTCGCGGGACAAATGTCCCCTAATGAATACGAGGCTTAAACTGCCGCCACCGCGGCGCACGGTGTAGGTAGATACGGCCGGCGTCGGTACGATGTCTGCAAGCGCGCGCTTTACATTACCGGTAATAAAAGTTGTAATTTTTTTTAAGCATAAAATTTTATTTTGTTTCCCAGGTATTATTTTCGCGTAGTATGACTTAGCATGATGTGCAAAACGAGTAGACTTCGGCTTGGTGATGGGTCTTGTGACACCCTGTATAAATCGTCTTTCTGACATTCGTGAAGTGCTGAGCAACAACCCACGATGAGAAACATTTTAGCGTATAAAGCTTGCGCAAAGAGGAAAGTTCGATCGGCGTTCTGTGCACTGTTTCACCCAATTTGGATTTCTACGACGATCTGGCTAATCAGCGCATCAACGACGAGCTCATCGTTGCGTACACTGGCTATAATGTGTGTATGATACACAGTATTTCTGAATGGCACTCCCTTTCACCTCTCCCAGATATCGAATCTTTTGTCATATTTCAATTTAATTCTTAAAACTTCCACCTGTTATAGCAAACTTAACACTTCAAGTACAGTAACATCTGATAGGCGTCGTAAAAATAAAACTTCTATTGTGTCTCGTTAAAGTCCTTCAAAACATTAACGTTTAAGCAGTGTCAGTTCTGTAGCGGCCAGCTATATAACACAGCGCCATCTACCCAGTGACAACGGAACTTCTACGACACGACCACTCGCCAAATTCAAAAATCCTGAATGGCGCAAGCAACTTTCGCAAACCAAACGGCATATATACAACTTCCAAAGTATTTATTTTATATATACAAAAATGGTATAATACACTTTTAAGAATATAGTTTTTTAGTCGCCAAGCTCATTCGCTTGTTGGCGACACGCTCTTATCATCTATTTATAAATACCTCATAAAATGTTACATAATATTAAAGTACTAGCAGACCCAGCGAACTCCGTATCGCCTTTTTAAGAGTTTTTATTTAATTCCCTTTTTTCCAAGACCCTTTTCCAAAGTTACCATTGACTTAGCGCTTAATCTCTAATCATTTCAGAGTCTATAAATAATGAACAAACAAACATAGATTTTTATATAATATTGAATTCCCCATTTTTTTAAATATCGGTGACAATACCCATATCGACTTTAAGAAAAATCCCGTCCGCCATCTTTGATTTCCTATTCACCATCTTTGATCACGATATAGATGTTGTATTTGGATTCACCATCTCTTAAATCATCAGAGACGATACCGATATTGATATTTTAAATTTTTTCCCATCTGCCATCTTTGATTTCCCATCCGCCATCTTGAATCACGAAACAGATGTTGTATTTTGATTCCCCATCCCTTTTAACATCGCAGACGATACCAATATTGATTTTTTTTAATTTTCCCAGCCGCCATCTTTGCTTTCCCATCCGCCATCTTTGATTTCACGTCCGCCATTATGGATCAATAAATAAATTTCATATTATTAATCAGCGTCCCAAAAATCTCGAAAACGATATCCATATAGATTGTATCCTATTCGTTTAGCCTTTTTTTGCCTTTGACCCAACCCTCCCCTTCTCGTTTGACCATTTTATTATTTTTGTCTGGCTCCTAAAAGTTGTGGCGTAATTTTATATAGCCTATAGCCTTTTGGGATAATTCAGCTATCATAGACAATAAAAAATTTTAAAATCCGACTGCTAGTTCCTGAGATTAGCCGACATTATCTTTTAGCCTTTTTAGCCTTTTGCCCGACCCCAAAGGGCCGAAGCGTTATGTTAAATAGCCTATATATAGCCTGCCAGAATAACTGGGCTATCGTATACAAAAAGAATTTTTCAGATCCGACCGGTAGTTCCTGAGATTAGCGCGTTCAAACAAACAAACTCTTTCGCTTTATTATATTAGTATAGATAAAACAAAACAACAAAGAAAGGAAACAAAACATAAATTCTAACTTAACTTTAAAGATATGAATATGGAGCTTAGAAATTGACTGCTCGATGATTTTGGTGAGCCTCCGCAATCGCGGGGTCACCTTCACCGAGCAATCAAGCAAGATCCCTTAGCTTATTTTTAACACATACTTGCTATATTTTGGTTCTACTCTTAACCTATATGAATAAATGAGTTTGAATTTGAATTTGAACAAATTTATTTCATTAAATATTTTTGGGCCTAGATATTCAGTCATTCTCTCTCCATAGTAGTTGTTAGGCTTTGGTTTTACCAATTTACTTCCCCTTGCACTTCTAGTATTATGACAGATTTGTATTTTATTTGTATATTTATCAGTATGTCCGTCGGCCTGCAGGCCACCAAGCACTACCACCCAGCTTGGTTAGAGGCTCCTCCCTCTAGTTGGAGGAACATCAATTTTTTCGAGTAGGCAACTCTGGTATCGGTGTTTATAGTCCGAGCGAAGATCTAAACCATGGCCTTTGATTCTTATCCTGACAAGAGCCGAAAGCGTCCCCAGCCGGCGCTTTCGGCTCTTGTCAGGACGACGGTGATGTAAATGGCACAAGAAACGGTCACCACTCCAAAGCTCACCTTTTACACACGTTGCTTGACTTTGTTGATTTGTTACGAACGGCAATATTTATTTTATTTATTTATTGGACCAACAGCTTATACAAATTAAATAAATATATAAAATATGTCACATATTGGCAATTACAGGTCTCCAGGCTTAGCTATTGTATATAAAATAATGCGTGAACATTGTTTAGAACAACATATTTAACATTATATATTATTAAGTTACATTTTATAGTTCAGCTAAGGAATAAAGGTAATACTTATTCTAGTTTAAACAGTTGTAGATTGTGTCTTTAAATGCGAAAAAAAACAATAATCTTAATTTTCTCTGTTGTTAATTGTATCTTTGAAAAAGTCAAGACTGAGCATCCGCCTTACCGAGTTGGGTTTCGAAGTAAATTTATACGTCTAAGTTATGCTTTAAAGACAGTTCATTGAGAGTTTTGCTCGCTCGCCAGAGAAATACGTTCTGACGATAATTAGTGGATACTAATGGAAGATGTATAAGTCTATATTGTCTGACTACAATTATAGTTACACTATAAACGCTACAAATACTTTGGCTACATAAAAGTCTACAACGCAATCTCCCTAGTACCAGGGCTGCAGAGAGCTTTAGGAGGTACCTATCTCCCGGCGTCGGGCAGTGACGACCCCATCGCCCAGTGACTTGTCACTGCAAGCAGTCACCTTTGCTCCTCTCAGGAGAGGAGTGAAGGATATCCCGCTGTACCCCTTGTTCGGAGGGGTACGGCTGCGACGGGTCCAGGCACTCGCGTTTAACGAGTGGTTGGACAGGCAAATCTGCCAACCGTGGCAAATCGTAACCCCGGCATTGAGTCACAGTCATGTTTTGTGACCTAATGCTGGGAGCGAAGGTCTTGGCTTAACCGCCCGGGCCGCGAGGAAGAAAACCTCTATAAAAAATTACCCCAACTCCAAGGTTTGGCGCGCGCCGATGGATGCATGGCTGATGGGAAGATCAGTCGCGAGCGCTCCTCCAGTCAGGGCAAAGGCCGTCCCCCTGGTTGGGTACTAAATGTAGGCTTACCCGGGTACAGGGGGCACCACCCGGGCGGACCATCTATTCCCCCACTCTCGTGGGAACCAAATGTATAGTTCGCAAGCCACTAATTCGAGCGAAGAGCCACGCTCACTAAACTCTGGCTCCACTCTTCGCGCCAATATTGACGCTGATGATGAGGTGGAGGATCCATCACTACCAAGGGTAGCTTTACCTGGTGTTGCAGCCTGTGACCGGGGCCGCTCTCGGTCCTTGGGCAGATCCCGGGGGCGTTCAGGTCCTTCTCGTTCAGCCACCCCTTGCCCGGGGCTGTCACGGGTACCAGCCACTGCCATATCCGCGGCGGTCTCCAAGACCACCACCTCCACTTTACTGGGGGCCCAAGGCCCTGAGTTGATCGGGCGGGCGTCGCCAGACGTTTCTGATGGCGGAGGCCGCGTAACCCGCTCGGGGAAGAAGAAGGCTTTGGGTGATCCAGCTGCGCATACCCCGGAGTCGTCAGTTGAGCGGGCCGCGGACAGTGCGCGTGAGAGCGATAGCTCCGCCATGTCTGTGGCATCGGTCTCGACCCGAGGTGCACGAAAACGCGCCGTGAAACGTCACCCAGAGGGACCGGATGAGGGGGTGGCCCGGGTTAGGGCAAGGACGGCGGAGGTCTTTGATTCGGACGGAGAACTAAGTTTATTGTCAGACCCGTTAGCTTCTTCGTCCGACTCAACAAAACGCGCTCACGAGATCGAGCAGCGTTTAGAGGAGCTGCGCGGGCAACCGACAGCCGCAATACAGGAGAAAGCGCTCCTCTCTGTTGCGGTTGTAGAGAGAGTGGCCAAAGAGAGCCGCAGCCTGAAGGGGGCCTTTGGTAAGGCCCTGATAGACGCCGCTCAGGACATTGCTGCTGCAATTGCGGCTCAAACTGAGCGCATCGGGCGGGAGGAGGCATCTAACGCCGAGCTCTACTCCCGCCTAGCCTCCCTTGAGGCTGCGATGGACGCGATGTCCAAGGAGCTCGAGCAGCTCCGTAAGAGTGCGCTGCTGACATATCCAGCTGCTCAGTCACCGCGAACGCCAACGACGAAGACCTGCGCGCCTCCCCAGTCCGGGTTACCTCCTCTTTCTGCCAGGCAGCCGACAATGAGCGCACCAGCCAAGAAGCCTCCGAGGAGTGGGGGCCCACTTCGCCGAGAGGAGTTCCCTCCTCTTCCCTTCCACCCCGCCCGGGCCCAGACTAGCGATCGGGTCCAGCAACAAGTTGTCGCGGCACCTTATCCATGCGTGAGCCACGATGGTTCTACTTATACGGACCTGGCGTCGCAGATCTCGGCCCAACTTGCGATCCAGATGGATCGCAAGTTCGAAGAATTTCGGGCTGAGATCTTCCCGGACCGTGTGGCACGGCCGCGACTCGCGCAGCCAATAGCCGCGACACATAACGTTGCACCCATAGCTGCACCAGACGTCGCGATTGCCACCGCGTCCACTGCTGCAGCAGCAGTCACGCCTGGTGGCGGAAGCAGGAAGAAAAGGAGGAGAAAGACAGCGCCGCCTGCACCCGCACTTGCCCCATTGTCAACCCTCAACACTGTTGGGCAGGCACCTGCAGCTGAGCCCAGTGCCTCCTGGGCCACAGTGACAAGCCGCCCTGCAAAGGCCAGGGCCCGAAAGGATAAGACCAAGAAGCCAGTGTTGCCCAAAGTGCCGTCCACGTCGGCAGTGACAGTGACTCTTCCACCGGGGTCCAACACCACCTTAGCTGAGGTGATGAGACTGGCCAGGGAGAGGGTTGACCTCAACGAACTGGGGCTCACCGAGGGCCTCCGTCCGAAACGGGCCATCACCGGAGGACTTATACTTAAAATTCCCGGTGAACAGGGCTCGGAAAAGGCGGAAGACCTTAAAAGGCGCCTTCAGACGGCATTGTCCGAAACGGGCGCGATCGTGGCGCGTCCCGTAAAAATGGCTGAGATCCGGGTGAGAGACTTGGACGACGCAGTAGTCCCTAAAGATATTGCCGAAGCAGTTTCCGCGGAGGGCAATTGCGATGAGGCCGACGTGAAGGTTGGCCAAATTCGCTCCTCCGCGGCGGGATTGGGGACTGCGTGGGTTCGATGCCCGCTCACAGCTGCCCGCGAGCTGGTGGCCGCGGGAAAGCTCCGAGTAGGTTGGGTCATCGCCCGTGTCGAGGCCCTGGCGGCTAGACCTCTACAGTGCTTCAGGTGCCTGGAGAAGGGGCACGTGCGCGCCCGCTGCACATGTGACAGGGACCGAAGCGCTCTCTGCTTTGTCTGCGGCCAAGCTGGCCACAAGGCAAGCGGTTGTGAGGAGAGTGCTCCGCGGTGCCCTGTGTGCACGGATGCGGGGCGTCCGGCCAACCACCGGGTGGGCACCAAAGCCTGCACTCCTCCTGAGAAGAGGGGTGGTAGAAGTAAGCCTGCGGTTACCGCCGCTCCTGCCACGGCGGTTACCGAAACCAGCAATGGTTTTGGGTTGTTGGAGTCGGTTACCGGCTCTGGGGAGGCTATGGAGGCTTAAAATTCTTTTCCCCTTTAGTCGTTCTTCAGGGCAACCTAAACCACTGCCGTGCTGCGCAAGCTTTGCTTGCGCAGACCGTTGCAGAGCGTTCGGTTGCCCTGGCAATAATGGCGGAGCCGTATTTCGTCCCGGACCACCCTCGTTGGTTCGGGGCATCAGATGGCTCCGTCGCTGTGTACTGGGCGGGGGGGGAAAGAGAGCCCCATTGCCGCCTGCTCCATCAGGGGCCGGGTTTCGTCGTTGTCGAATGGGGTCCTGCGATCGTCGTCGGCTGCTATGTCTCCCCAAACAGTGGCCTTGCCGCTTTTGAGGCCTACCTCGACGGGCTGGCGAACCACATCAGGGTTTACCAGTCCCGTCCGGTGTTTGTCCTGGGTGACTTCAACGCACGCTCTAGCGTGTGGGGTGACACCCGGGACAACCTGCGTGGAGAGACGGCGCTCGAATGGGCGACTGAACTCGACCTCCGGCTTTTAAACCGGGGGTCAGTTAGTACATGCGTCCGCTGGCAGGGAGAATCGATCGTCGATCTTTCGTGGGCGACTCCCTCTGCCGAGCGTCTCGTCTCGGGGTGGTTTGTCGCAGAGAATGTGACCACGCTGTCAGATCACAGATTGATCGAATTCAGCGTGACCTTCCACCCACCCCGCGACATTCCGTGGCGCCCAAACGCGGTTCCGACGCGTCGCTGGCAAGTTCGACAACTTGACGGAGATATGTTAGCAGCCGCTGCCCACGTGGCCGAGTGGGAGGCCGCCAATTTGGGAATCCCGCCCGATCCCGACTCACAGGCGGACTGGTTTCGGGACATTATGACATCTGTCTGCGACACGTCTATGCCCCGATCCAGTCCGAGGAGACCCAGTTCGCAGTACTGGTGGACGCGCGAAATCGAGCGCATTCGCCTTGATCATGTCGCGGCGCGGCGCCAGTACCTACGAGCCCGACGAAGAAGGAGAGCCACTGCTGAAGAGATTGCTGGAGCATATGAGCGGTATCGGACCGTCGGGAAAACACTTTCAAGTGCCATCCTTGCGGCCAAGGCCCGTTCCTGGCAAGAACTAGTCAATGGACTGGACAGGGACCCATGGGGGCGCCCTTACAAATTTGTTATGGGCAAGCTCAGACCGTGGGTCCCTCCCATCACGTCAACCCTGGACCCGCCGTTTTTGGAGAGAGTAGTCGATACCCTCTTCCCGCGGGCCGAGGTTAGCGACTCGACACCTCTTCCGTCACAGTCGTCCCAAGTTCCTTGGGATGACCAACTTGACGTGACGGAAGACGAGCTGGACCGAGCCATTCGACGGCTCCGGGCCCGCAACACCGCCCCGGGTCCCGATGGGATCCCGGGTCGGGCGTGGGTGCTCGCGCTCGCAATCTTGGGGGACAGGCTAAGGCAATTGTTCACCGACTGCCTCCGTTGTGCCGTATTCCCCTCCGGTTGGAAAGAGGCTGATCTGGTCTTAATCCAAAAGCCCGGCAGGACTGCCGATTCTCCCTCAGCGTTCCGACCCATTTGTTTGCTGGACGAGGTGGGCAAGCTCTTTGAGCGCATTATTGCTGCCCGCCTCCAGGACCACCTGTCGAACGTGGGCCCCGATTTGTCTGAGTGCCAGTTCGGCTTCCGACAGGGGCGTTCGACTATAGACGCAATCCGTCGCGTCCGCTCCCTGTCGGAGCCGGTGCTCAGGGAGGGAGGCGTTGCGTTGGCGGTCAGTCTTGACATTGCCAATGCCTTTAACTCCCTCCCCTGGCAGTCAATTAGGAGGGCGCTGATTTATCATAACGTGCCCTCCTATCTGCGTGATATTATCGGGTCGTACCTAAATGGGAGGTCCATCAGGATAAAAGGTCGGAACGGAGCTCTGCTCACGAGGGAGCTCTCAAACGGAGTTCCACAGGGGTCCGTATTAGGACCCCTTCTGTGGAACATCACGTTCGATGCGGTCCTGCGTATCGGTCTCCCCTCTGATGTCAGCGTCGTCTGCTATGCGGACGACACGTTGGTGCTGGCGCGGGGGACAACCGGCTTCCGCAGTGTCGTGGCTCTCGCCAATCGTGGCGTGGCACTGGTCGTCTCGGCGATCAGCCAGCTGGGCCTTCGAGTGGCGCCTCACAAATCTGAGGCGCTATGGTTCCATGCCCTTCCTCGGGGTCGGGAACCACCCAGCTCTGTGGTGTCAATTTGTGGTGCACAAGTCCGGGTGGGCCGTACTATTAAGTACCTTGGCCTCATTTTGGACTCTCGCTGGGCGTTCGAAGACCACTTCGAGCGCTTGGCCCCCCGAGTTCGTGGTGCGGCGGGCGCGCTTCGACGCCTGCTCCCGAACCTTGGTGGGCCACGCGAGGAAGTTCGCCGCCTCTACTGTGGCGTCGTGCGGTCCATGGTTCTCTATGGGGCGCCCGTGTGGCATCATCGTCTTACGCGCGCCTCCCGCTGCAGGGCTATCCTAGCCAGTCTGCAGCGGTTGGTGGCCATTCGGGTAGCACGAGGCTACAGGACGATATCCCATGAGGCGGCGACGCTCATTGCGCGCCTCCCGCCGTGGGATCTCCTGGCGTGGGTGAATGCCCGTCTTTATGACGAGGTTCGCCTTCGTCGGGTAGGCGGAGAGGCGTCGAGTGAAACGCTCGAAGAGTGCCGGCGAAATGCGCACCGAAGTGCGTATGAGGAGTGGCGCGTGCGGCTGCATCTACCGCGTTGCACGCGCCAACGCATCGTCGGTGCGATTTTGCCAATATTTGACGCCTGGCTCGAGACGAAAGAGTGCACTACTTTCCGGCTGACTCAGATACTTACCGGGCATGGTTGCTTCGGTGAGTATCTGAGTCGGATCGGCCGTGAGGAGACGACACAGTGCCACCACTGCGATGACGATCTGGACTCCGCTCAACACACACTAGAGGTGTGCCCCGCGTGGGCGGACGAGCGGAGTACTCTGGTCGCTACAATCGGGAGGGATTTGTCCCTACCAGCCGTAGTAGCGACAATGGTAGAGGACACCCACAATTGGCGTGCAATGGTCTCCTTCTGTGAAGCTGTAATGCTCCAGAAGGAGGCCGCCGAGCGGGAGCGTGAACGACGCAACCCCGCTCGCAGGCGAAGGCGGCGTCGAGGCGGCGGCAGCGGCCGTTGAACTCGACTCTTCCTCAGGTCTGCGGGCGTTGGAGGGGGAGCCTCTAATGACCCACCACAAGCGGACCCGAGAAGGCTGCGGACTGTGTGGCGCAGTCTGCTGTGAAAGGCATTGCACACCCCGCCTTTCCCCGGGCACGCGTCCCAAGCAAGGGGACGGACGCGACAGGTACAGCGGAGCAATACAACACAGTTCCCGCTGTACCTGCAAGGCGTCGAGCTACGGAGCCACCGTGTGGTTTTTAGTCGGTAACCCAGGTGGGAGTCCGACATACCCCTTTTGACCGCTCCCCGGTCGGATGGGCATGAGGTAACTCATTTTCCACACGATAAAAAAAAAAAAAAAAAAAAAGGAGGTACCTATCTGCTAAATTGTATCGCAAGCGAAACTCGTAAATTTCGACTAAGGAAAGGTAACGCAGCATTAGCATGTAAATAGCCAATGAACGTGCATCCTGTCACTGCATAGTACTTATGCAAATGTGCTCACCTGTCTTGTATAGCAGGCATATGCAAAATTATAGAATATATTATTCTACTACCCGGTCAGATAAAGAATGGGATTAGAAATGAGGCCATTCCGCCGTTTCCTTCAGCATATTACGTAAAAACGCACTAACGATTATTTAATTGCTATCTTTAAAGTCTACAACGCACTGCCTCCGTGGTCCAGTGGATAGCGTATGCGACTGCTGATCGGAGGTCCCGGGTTCGATTCCCGGGTCGGGCAAAAGTGTTATTGGGTTTTTCCGAATTCTCAGTAGCAGCACGGAGTCTGGTGTTGTGCCCGGTAACGGCAATAGGCTCGCCCCCTATTACGTGGGACCTAAAAATCCATGGTGAAATGTGGGTGTAATATTACACCTCTGCCTAGCCCTTCGAGGATACAGGCGTGAGTCTATAAAAAAAAACTTTAAAGTTATTTCACTATTTCATCAATTTGATTTGATAGTAGTTTAATACAATTATTCCGCTATTCTAATCCCATCTTTATCTGAACGGGTAGTAGTATGTTACTAGTGACAGAACAGGCCTCTTCAGACCTAAGCGGTATTCGCTACCGTTTGCAGCAGAGAAAACCCAGTGGGTATGCGATAATATTACTGTTCAGACCTAAGCGGTATTCGCTATCCTTGTGGGTAGAATAACGCGCGGTAGTCGAGTTTCGGCAGCGGTACTTGATACCAAATACCTGAGCGAAACCCGCGCGGTATGTACCTCTACCCACAGCGCAGCGGCAGCGAATATCGCTCAGGTCGCTCTAGCCGCGGTACTTGATACTAAATAACTGAGCGAAACCCGCGCGGTATGTACCTCTACCCACAGCGGCAGCGAATATCGCTCAGGTTTGAATAGGCCTTTAGACATTACCTAAGGAAACATTGGAAACCATTCTGTTTACAAACTTTGTCTGTATGTAATGAAATCTTGCAAGATAAATTCAACCCACATCCCAGTTTAATATTGAGGTGGCATTTTGTATGCATATGTTTATCCCATGATAATAAATAAATAATAATAAATAAACAAACAATTATTAATTTTCATTCATCACAAAAATATACATACATAGTTTTAAAAATGCAATATTACTGGAGCTGAGTTGATGATAGAGCCGGAAGATGGCAATAGGACCTTCGTATCAAACCGACTGAACCACATCGAGTTTGGGCTCGTCAGACTCGTATTGACGAGTTCTTTGTTGATTCCATATGTCTAACGCATATGAAAGCTTAAAAAATCACTTGCAAATAAGATTAACTTTCAATTTAAATTAAAGTTTATTTGCTTAAATTGTTTCTAGTCTGGGTGTTCTTTGTGCCTATCAACTTAATGTCTCGTAAATCTTCAGCATTATTGAATTTAATCTAAATTCTCTAGGACTTATTACAAAACGAGGTTTAAATATAATACCAGGTTTAATCCTTAATTGACAATTTAACAAAAGGCTTTTTGAAGAAGGTTATTATTTATTTTAACGCAACATGTGTTCTTAATAACTTTAGTGATAAGTAATAGTTTAACAAAAATGTATCTGTAGACTACTTATAATGAAATATAGGTAAGTGAGGCTAGGTTTAAACTTCAATTTATATTAAGACCATGTTTTATAATAAGGTGGAGTAAGTCTAGTTTTAATTTTAAGCCTGTGGGGACAAATATGTCTCGCAGGTGCGTATCTTAAGGCTTTTCTTCTTACATCAGCGATTTTTATGATGCAACAAATTGTTGCATTTCTAATTCGATCTGGTATTTATTACCGTAATATTAATTCTGTCGGTATGTATACCGAGAATACGCCCTTCTATTGCTCTTAGGCCTACTGCAAGCGGAAATCTCTGCCCATTTGTCAAAGGCCAGAGAATCAAACGAGAAAATGAAGCGAACACGGCCAACAGTCTTCTCGTATGCAAGAGAAACAGATTTCCCTGTTTCACGGTCTAATAAAGCTGGCCTTATTTACGTCACCATCGTCATATCAGCCATAGGCCTTCTCCAATATTATTAATATTAAATTTTCTTATTTATCTATTAAATCTTTTTTTAAATTACAATTCTTCATCTATAACCAACATCCATAATAAACTTTAAATACAATATAGCAAGCAGGCTCTGTTACATAGCACAATTTAGTGCGGGGGCTAATCTCACCGTCTTGCCCATAAACTACGGTCTGTACGCTGTACGCTACCGGTGCCACCCAACTTACACAGTAAGTCCGTATTTAATAAACTATATTGTGGAGCTCTCGGGGGTTAAAGGGGTTCTAAGGAAACTACCTGTGTTTACAGGTAGTGGATGAAACGTGTGGCCAAGTCAAATTACAAATGGTAGAGTCGATTAATTAAGAAAGGATTTCTATTGACGTACCTGAAAGATTAAAAATGATGAAATCTAGCTGTTGCCAAATTTTCACAGCAACTTTTATATCCAATTTTACCCACTTAGGAATGGTACCTATATAAAAATATACTCCCATAGTGCACCTTCGTTGTAAAAGGAAAAAATAATCCTAATTTCATGTTTTTAATTTGGATTCTGCGATGATATTTCGTTTTGGACAAGTGACATTGTATAAATTATGAGAATGATGATTAATCTGCATACTCAATAACGATACTTTGTATGACGTATATTTTGGGCAAATAAACTATACTATTCTAAAAAAGAAACATAATTTTATGCAGGTATCATAACGATTATGATTGTGACTGCGTTTTCGAGATCCGAAATGGTTGTGGTACGAATTTTTGGCTTCATTCATATAACACGATCATCGTTAATATTGTCAAACATCGAACAGTAACCAAATACTGGTGTCATTAACCAGTAAGTTTGAACAAACTGACAATGATAATATTTATACTTTCATCATATAATTTTCAACAATCTTTCCGTTTCGAATTAGGTTCGCAGGATTTTATTTGCTGTTTTACATCTTGCTTTGGTTAACAGAATGTATTCTTTGAGCGGATATCTTCATCAGTGATATTTACATCAGTCCACCATACTGGCCAAGTACGGTGGACAGTGGTAATTTACATAGAAGCGCACTTCTTTCGTGTGCCGATTCCAAGTGGAGACTGTCTCGAGTTTAGTTCGTAGTTGGTGCCGTTTGCGGCGCTGGCGTCGTTCTCCGCCTCTCTTGTTCTAGTAGTTAAGATACACAGGGGGAACGTTTGTTTCTCTTGCTGTCGTAGAGACAGCTGTCACAGCGCGACTGCCAGCACTGCCATAGGAAATGCGCCTCTATGTAAATATCTGAGCTCTTTGATTTAGGTTTATAGGTTTAAACTCGATACTTTCTTTATAGTCTATTCTTCTCTTCCCACTAGGCTATCTCACTAATCATCATCATCAGTCCCACTGCTGGGCACCGGCCTCTTCTCACTATGAGTAGGGTAAGGCCATAGGCCACCACTCTGGCCAAGTGCGGGTTGGCAGACTTTACATGTCTTTCGAGAACATTATGGAGAACTCTCAGACGTGCAGGTTTCCTCACGATGTTTTCCTTCACCGATAAGCAAGCGATAAATATCAATTTAATACGCACTTAACTCCGAAAAGTCATTGGTGCGAACCGTGGATTCGAACCCGAGACCCTATGCGTAGCAGTCTGTCGGTCTCTCCACTCAGCTATCGCTGCTTTAATCATCGCTGCTCACTAATATGACTTTTTGATCAACCTTATCGCGCAGCACCCTATCCCCTCACTATCCAGCCATACACCCAACTTAGACAATGAAACGATTAATTAAATAAGTCGCCGACTCTCCAAGTATGAATAAACTTACCGATTCGCTCTAAACGTATTTAACTTCCAAATTTTATTGACATTTCCTCCGTTTACGTCCAGAATTAAGTTTAACTCGAAGTCCTAACTTTAGAGACAATTTGCTTCATTTATTTCTTTACTTAGCTTTATTATTCTTCTTTATTATCTTTACAACAGTTTTCTTCTAGCTACGACATCGAAATTACATTAAAAGTTACTTAACAAATTATCAAAGTTCCCTATAGATCATTGGTATATTTCTGACAAGTTGGTAATATTTATTTTCTTTTTCTTTTCTTTATAAAGACAAAGCGTTCGGAATAAATTCTGTATTCAGGGCAATTTTATAGGCATACATCGAAGGGACACGAAGATCACTGACTGCGCATGTGACGACGAGGTTTGATCGGTCGCTTTGCCGTTTCTTTATCGAGTTATACCGAATGTGAGTTCGGAGCTTCAGACTGCGTCGAGTGTCCTGAGTCAGAGCCTCCCAAGCCCGCTTCCCACAGTGCTCCTGTGGAGCCGAATTCACAGAAGCCACAGCATCGGTAAGCACTCTATTGACTAGCAGACTGCTACGCAAAGGGCCTCGCTACATATCCACGGCGCACACCACTGACTTATCGATTTGATGAACCACAGATGTTCGCAACAGAACTTCATTTTCTTCCAAGTATGTTGCGAGAAGCTAATGAAATGATATAACGCTCTAATTGCATACGGAGTGACTTTGCGGTTGACCGCATATAGGCCAGCGTTCACGCACTTATTTTCTACACTTCTTGAGTAAGGCCACTATTATAGCTCATAAACCCATCTAACATCCCCCAAAGTAACCACACAGCCGTTAAAGTCACAAACATCAAAGTTACAATCAATTATAGCACGTACAACACCTCTGCAACACGCCGCGTAACTTGTTGCGCGCTCCCCAGGGATTCGTACCGCGAGTTCTTCGACCAACGATGTTACAGTAACTTCGGTAACTCGGTTACCGTCACGTTGTGTTTATTGATTTATCGACGTGAAACATTAGATAAAATATTTTGAACTACTGCCCCTGCACGATAAAGTTACTCAATTATTTGCCACTTCAGAGTCAATTGTTTGACACATGACAATGGTACAACCAGACCGCAGGTACGTTTTGCAACAACTTGTAAACGGGCAAAATTTTGAAATACTTTAACTTGTAGCAACAATCCATGGAGTTACCTCGAGTGTTTTGTTATCAAATTTTTTGCTCTAACATTCTGAAATGTTACTCAACAGAATGAAATTGCGGTGTGGCTGTATGTATATGTAGTTTTTGATTAATAATATGGAATCTATATAATATAGCCAAAAAGGTCAATTTATGCGATGCAAACATAATTACAAATAAAAATACGCCAGAAATAATTTTGTATATTCAATAATCGCTTCACGCCAAACTATAATATGAACCTAGTATTAACTACCTAAATACTCGACCCAGTACACACACTGTATTGGACCAAAGCGGTCCAGTCCAAAAAAAAATATTCGTCATACGAAACCGATCGAGAGTCGACCGTCTCCGATAGAAATCAGTCACTTCTGATTCTTTGGGGCTACATAACTAACCCTAATCCCTAGAGACCACTCTATAATTATTTACAAATAATCACTTCACATCTACCAATCAACTTTAAACCTTGCCTAAATTCATCTAAGGTTTGTTTTACGATATCAAATTTCTGGATCGTAAGCAAGACCATCGCGCTACGACACTTAGGTTCTGAGTAATCGGAAGATGTGACGATATTCCAAATCAATCTGGTGGAACTTCGTACTTGTTACTCGTCCCAAGTTCTAGACATCAGTTACAGATTATCGCATGTATTTGCTAAGCGTTTTGCGATATTGAATGCCTAGATTATGTTTTGTAACTACGGAGATGTACTGATGTATTGGAGTTTATTTAACTTTATCTAATTATATTCTTAAGACGCAACGTAGATCGCCAATTTCCGAAGGCAATCACTAATAGTATAAGTATAGGATAGAACTCAAATCTACACCAATTTACTAAATATAAACAAAAATCGATACCACGGCAGCCAAAACCTTACGCACGGAACATAAAGTACTGAAAAACGATATAAATTTAAAGATCAAATAAAACCAAGACTTTATTGTTCCAATAAGCGATAAAAGCAGGCTCGCCGAATAACCTCACGCCGGAATACTCATTACAAACATAGCGTAGCATTTACATGAATAAGTTACAGTGTTACCAACAAAGTTTTTACATTTATCCCCAGTTTTGTTGAATTTCCCTGAACGTTTGCCGTTTTCTATAAACCGGTAGATAACTCAGCAGGCACCCGGTCCGATATGAGTTTCTATAACATCGACCCGAAACCAATTGTACTAGATGTTGTCGTTTAACTTTTTCAATTTCACAACGAAATTGGCCGTCCACCTTTCACCCTCACTTATTAAAAACGTAACTGCGATAATGGAATGTTGCCACTTGAAATTAAAAACTTTATTGACTTTTTTAACCTGTAAATCATCGGGCGGCTATACGTTGCAAGCAAGATTTAGCGGGCGACCAACATTTCCAAGTCCTAAATTATCAACTTCCACACCTAACTTTCGAAGTTCAAAACAAAAGTAATTGAAGCTGTTTGAAAAGATTAAAATTCTAAATATTATTGTTATATTTTAAAGGTTGGTGGAAAATTGTTACACCTTTGGTAGGGATAAATTCGAAGGCTTTATATTGCTTGATAAACATGTTAGGTTTATTAATGCTCCTAATCATGCAGTTCTTATTCCTCGGAGAACACATCAATTAGTTGCAGATGCCACTAGCTGTGGACTTTAGGAGGTGGCGAGGGTAATCCTGGCAAGTTATATAGACGTCGGCCAGGGACCTTTACGGATGTAGAATAAAACTGGAATCTCAGAGTTTATTTTACGGCATATTCCGTGGAGAATGTGATTCGGAAGCGACGTGGCGCTAGAAATATACAGGACACGGCGGATCAGCTGTAAAACTCGGTGTTTTATAATGCCCCGGACGAATGATATTGAGATAGGTAACGCGGGACACTCGTCTAGAAATAACCGGTCCGTCTTGAAGCGCTTTGTAAATGGCGATTTTTTATGGTAGAAGATATTTGCGTATCATTGGACTCAAGGGTTAACAAAATTAATTTATATTTTTAATGACTATGCAACGCATTGCTTAAACTTACAGAAGAATATCATCAATAGAAGGACAAGTCAGAAGTACCCTAAACAGAAGAGCATGCATGAGAAACTTGATGGGAGTGAATGAAGCAAGAGAGGTATGTCAGGATCGTTGCAAATGGCGTTCCGTAGTTTCTGCCTCCTCCTCCGGGAAACAGGCGTGAGCGTGAGTCTATGTATGTATGTATATAGTATACTAGTTTGAGACTTTGATTTACATTCCAGAGCGATTTTTGCTCAATTTGGGAATTCAATATTACTCAAAAAGATGCGAAGTCAAATACTCCTTAGGTTCTTGAGAGTGACGAGATTATTTTATTAATACAACTTTCTATTAAACGTGGGATACTTTTACTGTTATTTTCTAGAAGGACGAGAAAGAGAAACCTTTCAATTTTGCTATTTCACCAATGCGACCATCATCATCATCATCCTAGCGTTATACCAGTTGCAATCGAGATTTTCGTCTTAGAGGCGATATCCAATTAGAAGTCAAATCATATTTGACGGAATATTAACAATTTACCATAACAGCATTAAATATTAATTCCCCAAGTCTCTTCAATTGAGTGAGACATCAAATAGTAGCAGGTTAAAGGCGACTTATTAAAACGGCCGCCTTAAAATATGTCACGTTGGGGCGCTCTCATATAAATAATGTCTGGTGGTGACCGGGAGAGGGCAGGGGCTCCTTCGTCTACTCCGTGTGGACATGACTGGGACAATGCAGATATTTAAACGTATTTTAGGTAAGCTGATTATATTTTCATTGGAACAGGTTATGCATTATTTTAGTGTTTAAGGTTTAATGGTTTATTTTTGCTGTGATTGAGAGTATCTGAGATCTTAGTGTGACTTTAGTCAATGCACGTCTTACCTTTGATTTATTTTTTCGTCAACTTTTGGGTAATGTCATCGAAGAAGTTAGTGCGAGGCAATTTATTTATCGAATGACTTTCGAAAAAGGGTTACACATGTGGCAGCTAAAGCTGTACTAAGCTCTCTCGTCGTACTATGATATATACAAGCCGAAAACATAGCCATATTCTGTGAAATGAACCAGAATATTTCAGAGCTCCGAATATTATCCCTTTAGGTTGCGGTTGCTCTGTAGAAAATCTGATATAGTAAGCAGACCCCGGGCTTCAAGGCTTGTAAGTCTTGGATGCAACCGAGATAACGGTTGGAAGATGTTTTCACGGCTCGAATATTATTATGATAGCTGGATCTGACGTCTTTCGGTCGCTCATCCACAAACTAGACGGTGACGAACGGGCCTAAACTCGCAAAGCGATAGATTCGCCAGGTTTCCACTTTGCCTTTGGAATCTCAATAATTCCTACACATAGAGGTATTGTTATTTGTCATTGATAGAGAATGTCGCATTGTCGTTGCACAATGCGACATTCTCATTAAGTTACAAAGAGATGTGATTAAAATCTACTTATGGTGATGATAGTGGATTAAGAAAGTACTTGATAGAATTTTTCTTTTGGAAACAGTTATATTCATGACATACCTAAGCAGTCAAACACGTGATGCCCAAGTGAGTACGTCAAAAGCAATTATTACAATAATAGTAAAAAAAAACCTTTATCTTATACTAAAAATGTTTAGTATTTAGGCGTTGATAGCCTAGCAAGGCTCAGTTGATCGTTAGCCGTTAATGATAGCAAGAAGTTGAACGTTCTAAGAGAGTATTGCAATTAACCTAGCTTGATCAGTTTCGGCAGCACTAATGAAAAGTAACATTAGAATCAAACTTGTAATGAAGGTACTTGTAATGAAGGTACTTGTAATTTACCTACTTGCAAAACATACTCATCTTAGAAAATAAATTCCATTTGCTGTCTGTTTTTCAAATATAAGTCAGTAACGTAACAATTTTATATATACTTACAGAATTTTCTGTACCTCAGCTCCTAGCTAGCATAATCCTAGATCAAGAAATTGGATTTTAAACATGTTTCTGCCCTACCCTTATAACCGTAAATGAAGCCTTAATATAGAACAAAACTGCCCAATTATTCGTGAAGGTCCCATAAAAATTGGATAAACCATTCCAAAGGTCACTGGTCACTCCTCACCACTGTGCAAACAGAAATACAGATAAACAAAGCTTGTTTATGTCTCGGTTATGCTTAGGTCAACAACTATAAGCACTTGAGAAAACATATGTATTTCGAAATCACAGACAAACACTTCACTTTTTTATCTGCGTGTATGTATAGTTTGTTATCGGCGATATACTGCTTCAATAACTAAAGTAATATACTAAAAGAGTACAGTCACTCAAATAGCTTAATTCGAAGATATTCTATTCGAAGACGATAACCAAAGCGTTCTATTCTAGACCTAAATTATAATATAAATTCTAGACCGAATCCAATATATACAAACACTGAATTCTAGATCATCTTTTTATTTTATTCTAAGACAAGTTAGAAAATCAGTCGATATTTCTTGCATACGCAGCTATCTAAAAGCCTATCGCCGTCTCCCAGTACTAATGCAAGCACAAAAAGCCCTGTGCCAAGCCCACAAGGGTTACACGCATATGTTTGTATGCACAAAATGTTTGTAGCAAGTTGAACGTCTCAGTAAACACGTACTTACGTCGCTGTGTGCATATCAACACTGTTTGTTAAATAATTTCCTTTAGTCACTTGTGCACTCAACAAGTTGGTTGGACCCTGGTGCAGCACCCAAACAATGCCCTAAACGAAAACTTACCCCTAGAAAAGTGATGGTCACTGTTTGGTGGTCTAACGCGGGTGTAATTCATCACAGCTTCTTACCAAACGGCAGATGTGTACTGTGAAGATCTGAATGGTGGAAGCTCGCACAAAATCGAATCGAAATCGTTTGGCTCCACTGCTCCTGCACGACAACGCGCGACCTCAGACTGCACAGCAGACGGTCTCCAAGCTACAAGAGCTGGGGTTGGAAGTTCTCCGTCATCCGCCGTACTCACCAGACCTTGCGCCTACAGACTTCTTCTTTTTCCAGAATTTGGATAACTTCTTGGCGGCAAAAAATTAAATATCCGAGAGGCAATAAAAATGCCTTTGAAGAATTTGTTGTCTCCCGTCCAGCTGATTTTCAAGAAGGGCATCAATAAACTATCAATGCGGTGGCAAAGATGCATTGATTGCATGGGTGATTACTTTGATTAATAGAAGGAAAAATATAGAAAAAAAAATACGCTTAATTTATTTCATGAAAAACGGCAATTTAATAGGTAAAGACCTAATATATCTCGGTATAAAGAACGAGCGCTCGGACCCCATGAGCCTAGCGTCTAGCGTTTCCACCCCAAACGGCTACAATACATACTTAGCTACTAGATTACTGTATTTGCGCCGATTGAGGGTTTCTGCAGATGCAGCAGCAGGGCCAGCATGACCTCCCGTGCTTGGAACATGGGATGGCGCAAAGGTGTCTACGCAGGTTCCCGTCGTCGCGTACCAAACCAATTAGTTCAAGTACAGCTGGTACATCAGACGCGACAAGATCACGACGGATTATGTCATTTAGGTGAGCATGACGAGGAATTCTACCAGCGCTTCTGCTGCAGGATAGCCCATGATGTCCAACGTCATCTCCACAATGACATCGATGTGGAGGAACACACGGAGAACCTAAACGAAGACAAGTGGCGATACGGAACGTATTATCGTCCAACACAGGAACCATGTTGGACGATGATAGTTTCCGTATCGCCACTTGATATTATACGGACCGTATCATCGTCCAACATGGTTCCTGTGTTGGATGATGGTAGTGCCTGAAGCCATAGACCGGATTCCCATTCCCCCACAGCCAGCAAGCGAACACGCGCTCTGTAACATTAAAAGATATATCTGCAAATGTATGCAAGCAAAATGTTCAATGCTATACGGAGTGTAAGAGACAGTGTACCGAAAACCTATACCAGTGATTCAGTATATGATACTGAGGCCATTAGCGGTCAAAATTTCCGGAAAATTTTCATGAATTTACCGATTTTTATTTTGCTTTTGGTACACCGACCCTTACACCCCGTATATTAAGGGTAATACGCAATACGTATAGTATAGCCATCCTTAAACTTAATATTCGAACAGGACATCAAAACAATACGACACACAAAGGCAACACACACATACACAAGCGCACACACACACTTGAACCCACAAACAAAATTCGAAAACACACATATAACTGCAACAATACACATGTATATGGCCTGCCTTCTCACACACACACAAAACTTGGACACACATAATTCTATCTTACCTACACACACAATTGCAACCCATACATACAAGTATATATACATGTACGCCATAAAAGCCTCTGTTTAGCAAGATTAACGGCAGTGGTGTTCTAATACCGTCCGTATATAAAACAACTCATACAGTCGGAGGGTACGTCGATAATCATAGCATCCCTCGACCCAACTGGCCTGATTGGGTGCTTCGAACCTCGATACAACGATTAAGTGTCGATCCCTACATTATTATGGAATTTGTGTTTGTTCGGAGATTCGGGCAGCTTAGTCTTACAGAGAATTTCACTGAGAAAAGACTAAAAAATATTATTTTCATCATCATAAAAAAGTTGTCAAAAGGGGAAAATCATCATCATCATCAGCCTGCCATAATCTACTGCTGGATATAGGCCTTTCCAATGGCAAGAGGTAAATAGACAAAGCAAATAATATTTTTGTGAAGAGACGTGTGGCCAGCTGTATAGTAGACTAATTCCGGCTGTGGAGTGTAAAATGCCCTGGTCTTTAATTTAAAACTAATATCTTATCAGTACAAGACACAGGGTAACTTCAATTCATAGTCGTAAGTACGTGAAACTATCTAGTCGCGCGGTTAAACGCATGCGTCGCTTACTGATCTATAGATAGGTGGCCGGCCATAAAAGTCACATGATTCAGTGTCTCGTAGGGCACGTAAACCAATAGGTGCCAGCTGTTGTAGAGTTCTATGGCAGTCGTTAGTCGGTATTCTGTTAAAAAGAACAATCGTACCAAAAACATTTTCATGTGAAATGTTGCCAAGATGTGATCAAATGCTCGCACTCTCAAAAAGTTACCAGATCGCATGAAGAGCCTGATCTCTAACTCTAAAAGGTCCAAATTTAAAAGCATAACTTTTCACTCGCAATGCTATTGTAAATAATTAAATTATACTTCATACAATATTATTTAGCGGGTCTTAGTCGCGATGATTTACTTATATCAAGGCATAAATACCTCTGCTCCTACGTTTCTACCTTGTATGATGTATACAAATCGCGAAAGTTTAAAATCGATTCAATTATACTTATTATATAAATTTGGTAAAATCCAAGCCCAAGTTATGAGAGATGAAAAATCGTATCTTGGGGCGGGTACTGCCGTACTTCCGGCAATAGTTTTGACCCTCTGTTACACGTGGCTTGTAACACATCAATCAAAACATTGATTATATTATCAATATATGTGTTTAATACGTATACCCGCTGCTAAAGACAGAAATCTTCCAATCAGTATCCATTAACCCGGTATTGACATAGCCACTGTAATCCTTTATAAAACAGTTCCCTTGTCTCAGTGCCTCGGCCCATCCATCGAGGATTACTGTGCGTATACAACGCGGATACAGGTAAGCAATCCATTTGCGGCCAAATCCTTTGTAATCCTGATATGTGTTCAACGTTCTGTGTAGCTGGTCTACGGTTACATGTACTTTAAGTTTATGTACCGTTTAGGGCCGCTTGAGATGTTTTAGGACATGTTGAAGGTATTAAGAGCTATGTTTTCAAATACAAGACAATTAAAAAAATAGAGATAGAACGTCATAATTTTCAACTAAGTATATAGCATTCTTTTTAAATTTGCTGATGCAGGCATAATTACCTTTTAGGCAGCTTCACGAGTCGTTTTGTGTCCTGAGTCGTTACTAAAGGAGAAGTTGCAACTTCCATATAAAATTATCCCACGTCCGACAGCTGAGAAAAATATCTCAAATAATAGATAAAAATGAGTATTAATAAATTGCATACCTCTGATTGTCATCCTTACTGGCAATCATACTTAGAAATTGCTCCAAATATTGTTTCAGGTGCAGTATTAAGTATTTATCTTAAAAATATTTTAGTCTCAATTATGCAATACCTACTACTCTAACGACCATAAATAAAGATTAAACAAATGAACACATTTTTTTATAGACTAGTCTGTATCCCCGAACACATTTTCTAAAAGCGCCCCTAACGGAGAGTAGGGATCGATAGAGTCCGCTAGGGGGCGCATTTAGAAAATGTATGGAAATTGTTTCCGACGACTAGGCTATCGTGACGATTGAGTGCAAACTCGTACTGACCCTCTGATATCATAATTAATTCCTAATATGTCTCGGAAAATCATATTAACTTCTTCGCCAGTTGCTTCCAACCTCGCAAAGGGAACTCTGCTGGTTGAGATTATGTTCTTCGACATAATCTGCTAACAAGTTTGGTTTAAGCATATTTAGTCTTATTGATTGACAAAACTCTTCAGTAAATGTGCTTTATTACTAACCTAGTAAAATAACTATTATCAAACGTGAGTTATTACAGTGTTTAATTGCTTTTTAATCCTATTCTAAAACTAAAATCAGAAGTTAGTATATACAGGTTTTCTATTCCTGAATTAATATTTAGAGCAATTTTTTATGTGCTAGCCAGTAAAGATGATTACCGGAAGTATATAATTTTTTTATACTGATTATTAGCGACTTTTTGAGATACTTATCTTTGCAGTCGGAAGTGGGGCATTTTTGCTACTTCTTCTTTAAACGCGATTCCCATTCGGTTAATACGCGGTACACAAAAAGAATCAAATTGACCCTATTTACTTACAGAGCTAATTGGGTACGCAACACGTTTGTTGTACCTGTCATACTAATGTGCGAGGCGTCGAAGTGATTCCCATCACCAAACAGACGAACAGCTTTTTGCCATCTTTTACATAAAAATGATGGTTTTATTTATAGAACTTCCACAAACACCCTTAAATTATTGCACCCATAAATTATAATTGCTTCTAAGAGAATAGCACCTAATACATCTGTCTCAGTGATAAATGTTCCTCTAAAATAGCTCCCAATATAACGTCGGATGCTGAAAATTTTCCAAAAAAAAATAAACGTGAACATAATTCTTTCTCCTCAGATTTTACGAGCGGCGCGGGAAGACAAGCAAATGAAACGGTTTTATTTTTTTCTCTCATTGGCGAACTAACAAAACTGTGAGGAACAAGTAATGAAGTATGCCTGGATTTCTCCCTGGAGGTTAGGCAGAAATATAAAGCAAGATATTATAAAAACTTTTTGGAGAAATATTTGGTGCTGTAATATATAAATCGTCTTTCTGACATTCGTGAAGTGCTGAGCAACAACACACGATGAGAAACATTTTAGCGTATAACGCTTGCGCAAAGAGGAAAGTTCGATCGGCGTTCTGTGCACTGATTCGCTCAATTAAAATCTACGACGATCTGGCTAATTAGCGCATCAACGACGAGCTCGTCGTTGCGTACATGATTATAATGTGTATTTCTGAACTGGCACTTCCTTTCACGTCTCCCAGATATCGAATCTTTTGTCATATTTCAATTTAATTTTAAAACTTCCACCTATTATAGCAAACTTAACACTTCAAGTACAGTAACATCTGATAGGCGTCGTAAAAATAAAACTTCTATTGTGTCTCGTTAAAGTCCTTCAAAACATTAACGTTTAAGCAGTGTCTGTTCTGTAGCGGCCAGCTACATAACACAGCGCCATCTACCCAGTGACAACGGTACTTCTACGACACGACCCACACACGACCCAACCTATCGCAGACGACGCGCCAAATTCAAAATTCCCGTATCGCGCAAGCAACTTTCGCAAGCCAAGCGCCGTATATATGTGTATGCAAATTTAATGGTAGGTATTATACACTTTTAAGAATGAATATAGTTTTTTACTCGCCAAGCTCATTCGCTTGTTGGCGAGGTACGCTCTTATCATCTATTTATAAATACCACATAAAATGTTACATAATATTAAAGTAAAAAAGAAAACAACAAAGAAAGGAAACAAAACATAAATTCTAACTTTTAGATAGTAGGTAGCTTAGAAATTGACTGCTCGAAGATTTTGGTGAGCCTACGCAATCGCGGGGTCACCTTCACCGAGCAATGAATCCCGAAGCTTATTTTTTGACACATGCTTGCTATATTTAGATTCTACTCTTAACAAATTTATTCCATTCTATATTTTTGGGACTAGACATTCAGTCATCCTTTCCATAGTAGTTGTTAGGCTTTGGTTGTACCAATTTACTTTCTCTTGCACTTCTAGTATTTTAACAGTTTTCTATTTTATTTTTATATTTGTCAGTATAATAGTATCTCCGTCAGCCTGCAGGCCACCAAGCACGACCACCCAGCTTGGTTAGAGGCTCTTCCCTCTAGTTGGAGGAACACCACACCTTTCTTCCTCCACAGTTCCATTACGAGTTGCTGGTCTTCTCTCCTTCCATCCACCATCTAGTAGGCATCTCTGGTATCGGTGTTTATAGTCCGAGCGAAGGCCTGAATCATGGCCGCTGATTCTTATCCTGATGTGCCCCGACGACGGTGATGTAAATGGCACAAGAAGCGGCCACCCCACCAAAGCTCACCTTTTACACACGTTGCTTGACTTTGTTGATTTATGGGTGTTATCAAAATGGTTAGCATAGTATTGTTAGCAAATCTGTGAGCTGAAATAGCTAATTGATCAGCAACTCATAGCCAGCAAACATTACAAAAGCAATCAGCAATTTATGTCATTCTGGATGGCTGTATTTATTTTGGTAAGCAATCAGAGAGTAAGCAAACAAATATAGTGTAAGTAGACATTATGTCCAATTACCTAGTTTAATAAACTATGTCGACGGAGCCCTGCTTCACAGGACTCCTATTTTTGGGTTAAAGGTCAAAAGATAACCTAACGTAACCTATTTATTTAGTTCGTCGCACCTAAACCTAGGCACTAGCTGTTGATAATAATATTTAAGTACTTTAAACTTTTTCTCTGCCGATCAATGCAGACTGAATGTTTATTATGCAATGTCAGGTTATTGTAAGCTGCCTATTTATGATTTAATTTTTGATCATTATCAAGATTATTTACGGAACAAGAATTACTGACTGATTTTGTATGCTGACCAAATTATTTAATTGCTTTTTTTTTGTGGCTTACCAAATTTTATAATTGCTAAACCATTTAATTACTTGTCTTGATTTATTACGAACGGCAACTCTAGTCACACTATAAACGCTACAAATACTTTGCTATATAAAAATCTACAACGCAATCTCCCTAGTATCAGGGCTGCAGAGAACTATAGGAGGTACCTATCTGCTATATTGTATCGCAAGCGAAACTCGTAAATCGACTAAGGAAAGGTAACGCAGCATTAGCATGTAAATAGCCAATGAACGTGCATCCTGTCACTGCATAGTACTTATGCAAATGTGCTCACCTGTCTTGTATAGCAGGCATATGCAAAAGTATAGAATATATTATTGTTCTAAGACCTGTTCAGATAAATAATGGTATTAGAAATGGGACCATTCCGCCGGTTCCGACAGCATAATACGTAAAAACGCACTAACGATTATTTTACTGGTATTTTTAAACTCTACAACGCACTGCCTCCGTGGTCCAGTGGATAGCGTATGCGATGCTGATCGGAGGTCCCGGGTTCGATTCCCGGGTCGGGCAAAAGTGTTACTGGGTTTTTCCGAATTCTCAGTAGCAGCACGGAGTCTGGTGTTGTGCCCGGTAACGGTAATAGGCTCTCCCCTTATTACGTGGGACCTGAAAATTTACGGCGAAATGTGGGTATAATATTACACCTCTGCCTACCCCTTCGGGGATACTATTTAAGAGAATGAAGCTAACACGGCCCGCAGTCTTCTCGTATGCAAGAGAAACAGAATTCCCTGTTTCATGGCCTAATAAAGCTGGCCTTATTTACGTCACCATCGTCATATCAGCCATAGGCCTTCCCTAATATTATTATTATTTAATTTTCTTATTTATAGTCTATTAAATCTTATTTTAAATTACAATTCTTCATCAATAACCTAATTGAATAATAAACTTTAAATACAATATAGCAAGCAGGCTCTGTAACATGGCACAATTTAGTGCGGGGGCTAATCTCACCGTCTTGCCCATAAACTACGGACTGTACGCTGCCGGTGCCACCCAACTTACACACTAAGTCCGTATTTAATAAACTATATTGTGGAGCTCTCGGGGGTTAAAGGGGTTATAAGGAAACACAGGTAGTAGATGAAACGTGTGGCCAAGTCAAATTACAAATGGTAGATTCGATTAATTAAGAAAGGATTTCTGTTGACGTACCTGAAAGATTAAAAATGATGAAATCTAGCTGTTGCCAAATTTTCGAAGCAACTTTCATATCCAATTTTACCCACTTAGGAATGTATATAGACTCTTGCCTGTATCCCCGAAGGGGTAAGCAGAGGTGTAATGTAACTTAGAAATGTAATATAAAAATATACTCCCATAGCGCACCTACGTTGTAAAAGGAAAAAATCATCCTAATTTCATATTTTTAGTTTGGATTTTGCGATGATATTTCGTTTTGTACAAGTGACATTGTATAAATGATGAGAATGATGATTAATCTGCATACTCAATAACGATACTTTGGTTTGGGCAAATAAACAATACTATTCTAAAAAAGAAACATAAGTTTATACAGTTTTCATAACAATTATGATTGTGACTGCTTTTTCGAGATCCTACATGGTTGACGACTGCCTCCGTGGTCCAGTGGATAGCGTATGCGACTGCTGATCGGAGGTCCCGGGTTCGATTCCCGGGTCGGGCAAAAGTGGTACTGGGTTTTTCCGAATTCTCAGTAGCAGCATGGAGTCTGGTGATGTGCCCGGTAACGGCAATAGGCTCGCCCCCTATTACGTGGGACGTAAAAATTCATGGCGAAATGTGGATGTAATGTTATACCTCTGCCTAACCCTTCGGGGATACAGGCGTGAGTATATAAAAAAAACCTGGTTCTAGTACGAATTTTTGACTTCATCCATATAACACGATCGTCGTTATTATCGTCAAACATCGATCAGTAACCAAATACTGGTATCATTAACCAGTAAGTTTGAACAAACTGACAATGATAATATTTATACTTTCACTAAGTAACTTTCAACAATCTTTCGGTTTCGAGTTAGGTGCGTAGGATTTTATTTGCTATGTTTCATATGTCCGTGTGGTGACGGATTAAGAATACGGAATGTCACCACCCCATATCATCTCATGGGTGTCGTAAGAGCCGACTGAGGGAGTATATTATGCAGAGAACAGCACTGTAAGAGAAGGAAAACTTGAAACAAACCCTATACCAACCCGTTTGGCCAACGTGGTATAGTAGGCCAAATCCTTCTTTCAAAGGAGAGGCTTAGTCCAACAGTGGACTGTTAAAGGCTGATGATGATGTTTCATATCTCGCTTCGTTCAACATAATGTATTCTTTGAGCGGATATCTTCATCAGTCATATTTACACCAGTCTTGTTTATACCCTTCTTCACTGCTGGGCACAAGCCTTTCTCACCATGAGACAAATTGACCATACTCCACCATGCTGGCCAAGTACGGAAGACAAATTGCACATCTTTCGGTAACATTATGAAGAACATTCATTTAGGCAATGAATACAGATTTACATAGAAGCGCAGTTCTTAAGGATTTCGTGTGCCGATTCCAAGTGGAGACTGTCTCCAGTTTAGTTTGTAGTTGGCGCCGTTGGCGCCGTTGGCGCCGTTGGCACCGTTGGCGACGCTGGTGTCGTTCTCCGTCTCTTTTGCTCTCGTAGTTAAGGTACACAGGTGTCTCTCTTGCTGTCGTAGAGACAGCTGTCACAGCGTGACTGCCACCACTGCCATAGGAAATGCGCCTCTATGTAAATATCTGAGCTCTTTGATTTAGGTTTCCTCGCGATATTTTAACAAGCATTAATTAAATTATTTAATACGCACATATGGGTTTAAACCCGAGGCTTTCTGTATTATATTTCTCTCTCTAGTCTATTCTTCTCTTCCCACTAGGCTCTCTCACTAATATGACTTTTTAATCAACCTTATCGCACAGCACCCTATTCCCTCACTGTCCAGTCATATACCCAACTCAGACAATTAAACGATTAATTAAATAAGTCGCCGACTCTCTAAGTATGAATAAACTTACCGATTCGCTCTAAACGTATTTAACTTCCAAATTTTATTGACATTTCCTCCGTTTACGTCCAGAATTAAGTTTAACTCGAAGTCTAACTTAGAGACAATTTGCTTCATTTATTTCTTTACTTAGCTTTATTATTCTTCTTTATTATCTTTGCAACAGTTTTCTTTTAGCTACGACATCGAAATTACATTAAAAGTTACTTAACAAATTATCAAAGTTCCCTGTAGATCATTGGTATATTTCTGACAAGTTAGTAATATTTATTTTCTTCTTTTTTTGTTTATAAAGACAACGCGTTCGGAATAAATTCTGTATTTAGGGCAATTTTATAGGCATATCTACATCAGATGGACACGAAGATCACGACGGGTGACGACGAGGTTTGAGCGGTCGCTTTGCCGTTTCTTTATCGAGTTATACCGAATGTGAGTTCGGAGCTTCAGACTGCATCAAATGTCGTGGGTCAGATCCCCCAAGCCCGAATTCCACGGTGCTCCGGTGAAGCCGGATTCACAACAAGGAAAGAAAGAAAGAAAGAAAGAAAATATATTTATTGGATTCATAATGAGTATCACAAATAGGTTGGTACAAGCATAAAATGTGTTGATATGATAATACACTATTATCATTTGCGGTACCAAAAATGCATCCAAAAGGCCACAGCTCAGCATATGCCGCTACCCGCTAGAGATAACAGCGCTGATTTTCAGCTGAAGCCCTTTTTGAGTTTCTAATGGAATTTTGTTTTTAAAATGGTTGAGCAGAGACATATTAAACTTATGCTATTTTGGTTTTAGTTGGCAAGGCAAGCAACAGCGTCGATAACGACTTTGAAACGAACAGACTGCTACGCAGAGGGTCTCGGTTCTTACCCATGGCGCGCACCACTGACTTATCGATTTGATAAACCACAGATGTTTGCAAAAGAATTTCGTTTTCTTCCAAAGATGTTGCGAGAAGCTAATGAAATTATATAACGCTCTCATTGCATCCGGAGTGACTTTGCGGTTGACTGCATATAAGCCAGCGTTCACGCACTTATTTTCTACACTTCTTGAGTTTTACTAAGGCCTGTATTATAGCTTATCAACCCATCTAACATCCCCCAAAGTGACCACACACCCGTTAAAGTCACAAACATCAAAGTTACAATCAATTATAGCACGTACAACACCTCTGCAACACGCCGCGTAACTTGTTGCGCGCTCCCCAGGGATTCGTACCGCGAGTTCTTCGACCGACGATGTTACAGTAACTTTAGTAACTCGGTTAACGTCACGTTGTGTTTATTGATTAATCGACGTAAAACATTAGAGAAAATATTTTGAACTATTGCCCCTGCACGATATAGTTACTCAATTATTTGACACGTCAGAGTCTATTGTTTGACACATGACACCAGACCGCAGGTACGTTTTGCAACAATTTGTAAACGGGTTTTTTTTTTTTAATTTTAGCTACAATCCATGGAGTTATCTCCAGAGTTTTGTTATCAAATTTTGTGCTCTAACATTCTGAAATGTTACTCCACAGAATTAGATTGCGGTGTTGCTGAATATATAGTTTTTGATTAATATTATGGAATCTATATAATATGGCCAAAAAGGTCAATTTATGCGATGCAAACATAATTACATATAAAAATACGCCACCAATAATTTTGTGTATTCAACAATCGCTTCACGCCAAACTATATAACATGAACCTAGTATTCTTAATACCTAAATACTTAACCTAGCACACACTGTATCGGACCAAAACTGTCCAGCCCAAAGAAATATCCGTCAAACAAAACCGATCAAGACCGTCTGCGATAGAAATCAGTCACTTCTGATTCCTTGGGGCTACATAACTAGCTTATCCTAACCCCTAGAGACCACTCTGGAATTATTAACAAATAATCACATCACATCTACCAATCAACTTTAAACCTTACCTCAATTCATCTAAGGTTTGTTTTACGTTATCATAATTCTGGATCGTAAGCAAGACCAACGCGCTACGACACTTAGGTTCGGAGTAATCCGAAGATGTGACGATATTCCAAATCAATCTGGTGGAACTACTTCGTACTTGTTACTCGTCCCAAGTTTTAGACATCAGTTATAGATTATCGCATATATTTGCTAAGCGTTTTGCGATATTGAATGCCCAGATTATGTTTTGTAACTACAGAGTTGTACTGATGTATTGGAGATTATTTTACTTTAGAAGGATTTTGTCGCAAGTTATCAGATTAACGGTATTAGAGAATATTTAACGGTAGTAGAGCCTTGCTGATTTCGGCATGAATGGGCCGGCTCGACCGGGGAAGTACTACCCTCTCACAGAAAATCGACGTAAAGTAACAGTACCTAAACTGTTGCGTTTCGTTCGGTGAGTGAGAGTGCCGGAGGCCCTATCCCCTATTCCTTCTCCCTCATCCCACTCCTCATCCTATCCCTTTTCCCAACCCCAAGAGGCGGCAATGCACTTGTGACTCCTGTGGTGTTGCTTGTGTCCATGGCCGGCGGTAATTGCTTACCATCACGTGATCCGTCTGCTTGTTTGCCGCCTATTACTATAAAAAAAAACAAAAAGAAAACAGAGTCCAGCTTTTAGTACTGATAAGTATTCTTGATAGTCACAATGTAGATTGACAATTGCCTAAAGCACTCTTCACTAATAATATATAGGATAGAACTCAAATCTACACCAATTTACTAAATATAAACAAAAATCGATACCACGGCAGCCAAAACCTAAAGCACGGAACATAAAGTACTGAAAACCGATATAAATTTTAAGATCAAATAAAACCATGACTTTATTGTTCCAATAAGCGATAAAAGCTGGCTCACCGAATAACCTCACGCCGAAATACTCATTACAAACATCGCGTAGCATTTACATGAATAAGTAACAGTGTTACCAACAAAGTTTTTACACTTATCCCCAGTTTTGTTGAATTTCCCTGAACGTTGGTCGTTTTCTATAAACCGGTAGATAACTCAGCAGGCACCCGGTCCGATATGAGTTTCTATAACATCGACCCGAAACCAATTGTACTAGATGTTGTCGTTTAAGTTTTTCAATTTCACAACGAAATTGGCCGTCCACCTTTCACCCTCACTTATTAAAAACGTAACTGCGATAATGGAATGTTGCCACTTGAAATTAAAAACTTTATTGCCCTGTAAATCATCGGGCGGCTATACGTTGCGAGCAAGATTTAGCGGGCGACCAACAGTTCCAAGTCCTAAATTATCACCTTCCACACCAAACTTTCGAAATTCAAAACAAAAGTAATTGAAGCTGTTTGAAAAGATTAAAATTCCAAATATCACTGTATATTTTATTGGTTGGTGGAAAATTGGTACACCTTTGGTAGGGATAAATTCGAAGGCTTTATATTGCTTGATAAACATGTTAGGTTTATTAATGCTCCTAATCATGCAGTTCTTATTCCTCGGAGAACACATCAATTAGTTGCAGATGCCACTGGCTGTAGACTTTAGGAGGTGGCGAGGGTAATCCTGGCAAGTTATATAGACGTCGGCCAGGGACCTTTACGGATGTAGAATAAAACTGGAGTCTCAGAGTTTATTTTACGGCATATTCCGTGGAGAATGTGATTCGGAAGCGACGTGGTGCTAGAAATATACAGGACGCGGGGGATCAGCTGTAAAACTCGGTGTCTTATAATGCCCCGGACGAATGATATTGAGATAGGTAACGCGGAAATAACCGGCCCGTGTTGAAGCGCTTTGTACATGGCGATTTTTTATGGTAGAAGATAGAACTATTTCTATTTTTGCGTATCATTGGAATCAAGGGTTAACAAAGTTAATTTATATTTTTAAAGACTATGCAACGCATTGCGTAAACTTACAGAAGAATATCATCAATAGAAGGACAGGTCAGAAGTACCCTAAACAGCATGAGAAACTTGATGGGAGTGAATGAAGCAAGAGAGGTATATCAGGATCGTTGCAAATGGCGTTCCGTAGTCTCTGCTTCCCCCTCCGGGAAACAGGCGTGAGCGTGAGTCTATGTATGTATGTAGTATACTAGTTTGAGACTTTGATTTACATTGCAGAGCCATTTTTGCTCAATTTGGGGATTTAATACTCAAAAAGATGCGAAGTCAAATACTCCTTAGTTTCTTGAAGGCGATGAGATTATTTTATTAATACAACTTTGTATTAAATATGGGATACTTTTACTGTTTTTTTTTTCTAGAAGGACGGGAAACCTTTCAATTTTGCCA
Organism: Euclidia mi; assembly: GCA_944739405.2. Taxonomy (NCBI): domain Eukaryota; kingdom Metazoa; phylum Arthropoda; class Insecta; order Lepidoptera; family Erebidae; genus Euclidia; species Euclidia mi. The sequence goes on along the minus strand of OX123188.2, from coordinate 6,489,088 downwards.
TTTCACCAATGCGACCATCATCATAATCATCCTGGCGTTGCAATCGAGATTTTCGTCTTGGCGACGATATCCGATTAGAAATCAAGCCGCTTGTGACAGAAAATTAACAATTCCCCATAACAGCATTAAATATTAATTCCCCAAGTCTCTTCAATTGAGTGAGACATCAAATAGTAGCAGGTTAAAGGCGACTTATTAAAACGGCCGCTTTAAAATATGTCACGTTGGGGCGCTCTCATATAAATAATGTCTGGTGGTGACCGGGCGAGGGCAGGCGCTGCTTCGTCTACTCAGTGTGGATATGACTGGGAGAATGCAGATATTTAATCTTATTTTAGGTAAGCTCATTATAGTTTCATTGGAACAGGTTAGGCATTATTTTAGTGTTTTAGGTTTAATGGTTTATTTTTGCTGTGATTGAGAGTATCTGAGATCTTGGTGTGACGTTAGTCAATGCACGTCTTACCTTTGATTTTTTATTTCGTCAACTTTTGGGTCATGTCATCGAAGAAGTTAGTGCGAGGCACTTTATTTATCGAATGACTTTCGAAAAAGGGTTACACATGTGGCAGCTAAAGCTGTACTAAGCTCTCTCGTCGTACTATGATATACACAAGCCAAAAACATAGCCGTATTCTGTGGAATAAACCAGAATATTTCAGGGCTCCGAATATTAACCCTTTGCGGAGGTCAGACGGCACTTGACGGCAATCGCTCTGTAGAAAATCTGATATAGTAAGCGGACCCTGGGCTTTAAGCCGTGTAAGTTTTGGATGCAACCGAGATAACGGTTGGAAGATGATTTCACGGCTCCGAATATTATTATGATAGCTGGATCTAACGGCTTTCGGTCGCTCATCCACAAACTAGACGGTGACGAAGGGGCCTAACCTCGCAAAGCGATAGATTCGCCAGGTTTCCACTTTGCCTTTGGAATCTCAATAATTCCTACAGATAGAGGTATTGTTATTTGTCATTGATAGAGAATGTCGCATTGTCGTCGGACAATGCGACATTCTCATTAAGTTACAAAGAGATGTGATTAAAATCTACTTATGGTGATGATAGTGGATTAAGAAAGAACTTGGTTGAATTTTTCTATTGGAGACAATTACATTCATGACACACACATTCAAACACACGATGCATGTGAATATGTGTCGATTAAAATAGTATAAAAACCTTCATCTAATACTAAAAATGTTTAGTATTTAGGCGTTGATAGTCTAGCAAGGCTGAGTTGATCGTTAGCCGTTAATGATAGCAAGAAGTTGAACGTTCTAGGAGAGTATTGCAATTAACCTAGCTTGATCAGTTTCGGCAGTACTAATGAAAAGTAACATTAGAATCAAACTTGTAATGAAGGTACTTGTAATTTACTTACAAAACATACTCGTCTCTGAAAATAAATTTATGAGTAAAAAGTATCTTAATTCCGTTGACGACCGGTTGGCGCAGCGGGAGTGTAAGCGACTGCAACGCCGAAGGTCGTGGGTTCGATTCCCGCTGAAGTCAAACATTTGTGTGCATGAACATGGATGTTTGTCTTGGTCTAGGTGTTTCCATCTATAATATGTAAGTATGTATTTACAAAAAAAGTATAGGTATATGTATGTTTATCCATTGTCTAGTACCCATAGTACAAGCTCTGCTTAGTTTAGGACTAGATGGTGTTGTGTGAATGTGGTAGAATATTATTATATATTATCTATTATTTGCTGTCTGTTTTTTAAATATTAGCGATCGTAATACATGCACGTTTAAATGCACACACATACAACTTTCGGCTTCTTGAGCCCTATAGTTTCTCTGTTTGTCTGTCAAACAGTCAGTAACGTAACAATTTTATATATAAAGATTTTTCTGCAACTCAGCTGTACATATTGATTTGAAAACATAATCCTAGATCAAGGAATCGGATTTTAAACATGTTTCTGCCCTGCCCTTATAACCGTAATTGAAGTCTTAATATAGAACAAAACTGCCCTATTATTCGTGAAGGACCCATAAAAAGTGGATAAACCATTCCAAAGGTCACTGGTCACTCCTCACAACTGTGCAAACAGAAATACAGACAAACAAAGCTTGTTTATGTCTCGGTTATGCTTAGGTCAACAACTATAAGCACTTGAAAAAACATAATACCTATGTATTTCGAAATCACAGACAAACACTTCACATTTTTTTCTTCATGTATGTATAGTTTGTTATCGGCGATATACTGCTTCAATAACTAAAGAAAATAAATATACTAAAACAGTATACAGTCACTCAAATAGCTTAATTGGAAGATATTCTATTTGAAGACGATAATCAAAGCGTTCTATTCTATACTAGACCGTTAATTCGAAAATATTAAGTATATCTTTAAATAATTTATCGAATCAAATATATAGGTACAAACACTCAATTCTAGATCCCCTTTTTATTTTATTCGAACACGAGTTAGAAAATCAGTCGACATATCTTACATACGCAGCTATCTAAAAGCCTATCGCCGTCTCTTAGTACTAATGCAAGCATAAAAAGCCCTGTGCCAAGCCCACAAGGGTTACACACATGTGTTTGTATGCACAAAATGTTTGTAGCAAGTTGAACGTCTCTGTAAACACGTACTTACGTCGCTGTGTGCATGTCAACACTGTTTGTTAAATAATTTCCTTCAGTCACTTGTGCACTCAGCAAGTTGGTTGGACCCTGGTTCAGCACCCAAACAATGCCCTAAACGAAAACTTACCCCTAGAAATGTGATGGTCACTGTTTGGTGGTCTAACGCCGGTGTAATTCATCACAGCTTCTTACCAAACGGCAGATGTGTACTGTGAAGATCTGAATGGTGGAGAAGCTCGCACAAAATCGAATCGAAATCGTTCGGCTCCACTACTCCTGCACGACAACGCGCGACCTCAGACTGCACAGCAGACGGTCTCAAGCTACAAGAGCTGGGGTTGGAAGTTCTCCGTCAACCGCCGTACTCACCAGACTTCTTCTTTTTCCAGAATTTGGATAACTTCTTGGCGGGAAAAAATGCAATATCCGAGAGGCAGTACGAAATGCCTTTGAAGAATTTGTTGCCTCCCGTCCAGCTGATTTTCAAGAAGGGCATCAATAAACTATCAATGCGGTGACAAAGATGCATTGATTGCATGGGTGATTACTTTGATTAATAGAAGGAAAAATATAGAAAAAAAAATACGCTTAATTTATTTCATGAAAAACGGCAATTTAATAAGTAAAGACCTAGTATATTTCAGTATAAAGAACGAGCGCTCGGACCCCATGAGCCTAGCGTTTCCACCCGAAAAAGCTACAATACATACTTAGCTACTAGATTACTGTATTTGCGCCGATTGAGGGTTTCTGCAGATGCAGCAGCAGGGCCAGCATGGCCTCCCGTGCTTGGAACATGGGATGGCGCAAAGGTGTCTACGCAGGTTCCCGTCGTCGCGTACCAAACCAATTAGTTCAAGTACAGCTGGTACACCAGACGCGCCAAGATCACGACGGATTATGTCATTTAGGTGAGCATGACGAGGAATTCTACCAGCGCTTCTGCTGCAAGACAGCCCATGGTGTCCGACGTCTTCTCCACAATGACATCGATGTGGAGGAACACACGGAACACCTAAACGAAGACAAGTGGCGATACGGAACGTATTATCGTCCAACACAGGAACCATGTTGGACGATGATACTTTCCGTATCGCCACTTGATATTATACGGAACGTATCATCGTCCAACATGGTTCCTGTGTTGGATGATGGTAGTGCCTGAAGCCATAGACCGGATTCCCATTCCCCCACAGCCAGCAAGCGAACACGCGCTCTGTAACATTAAAAGATATATCTGCAAATGTATGCAATCAAAATGTTCAATGCTATACGGAGTGTAAGAGACAGTGTACCGAAAACCGATACCAGTGATTCAGTACATGATACTGAGGCCATTGGCGGTCAAAATTTCCGAAAAATTTTCATGAATTTACCGATTTTTCTTTTGCTTTTGGTACACCGACCCTTACACCCCGTATATTAAGGGTAATACGCAATACGTATAGTATAGCCATCCTTAAACTTAATATTCGAACAGGACCTCAAAACAATACGACACACAAAGGCAACACACACATACACAAGCGCACACACACACTTGAACCCACAAACAAAATTCGAAAACACACACATAACTGCAACAATACACATGTATATAGCCTGCCTTCTCACACACAAACAAAACTTGGACACACATAATTCTATCTTACCTACACACACAACTGCAACCCTTACATACAAGTATATATACATATACGCCATAAAAGCCTCTGTTTAGCAGGATTAACGGCAGTGGTGTTCTAATACCGTCCGTATATAAAACAACTCATACAGTCGGAGGGTACGTCGATAATCATAGCATCCCTCGACCCAACTGGCCTGATTGGGTGCTTCGAACCTCGATACAACGATTAAGTGTCGATCCCTACATTATTATGGAATTTGTGTTTGTACGGAGATTCGGGCAGGTTAGTCTTAGAATTCCACTGAGAAAAGAGTAAAAAATATTATTTTCATCATTATAAAAAAGCATTCCGCGGGTGTCGAAAGTGGAAAATCATCATCATTATCAGCCTGCCATAGTCTAATGCTGGGTATATCTCCAATGGCAAGAGGTAAATCATCATCATCATCAGCCCTTTATACTGTCCCACTGCTGGGCATGGGCCTCTTCCCATTATGAGAAGGGTAAGGCCATAGTCCACCACGCTGGCCAAGTGCGGGTTGGCAGGCTTCACATGTCTTTCGAGAATATTATGGAGAACTCTCAGACATGCAGGTTTCCTCACGATGTTTTTGATGATAATTAACAAGTTAATACGCACATAACTCCGAAAAGTCATCGGTGCGTGCCGTGGATTCGAACCCGGACTCTCTGCGTAGCAGTCTGTTGGTCTCTCCACTAGGCTATCGCTGCTGTGAGGTAAATAGACGAAACAAATAATATTTTTGTGAAGAGACGTCTGGCCAGCTGTATAGTAGACTAATGCCGGCTGTGGAGTGTAAAATGCCCTGGTCTTTAATATTATCAGTACAAGGCACAGGGTTACTTCAATTCATAGTCGTAACTACGTGAAAATATCTAGTCGCGCGGTTAAACGCATGCGTCGCTTATTGATTTATAGATAGGTCATAAAAGTCACATCATTCGTGTATCGTACGGCACGTAAACCAATAGGTACCAGCTGTTGTTGAGTTCTATGGCAGTCGTTAGTCGGTATTCTGTTAAAAATAACAATCCCACTAGAAACATTTTCATGTGAAATGTTGCCAAGATGTGATCAAATGCTCGCACTCTCAAAAGAAGAACCTGATCTCTAACTCTAAAAGCTCCAAATTTAAAAGCAGAACTTTTCACTCGCAATGCTATTGTGAACATACAGGGTGTTAAAAGATCCTTAACGAAAACTGAAATCCCATATTGTACCAATCACTACGAACATTTTTTACTTCGGCAAAATACCTGGGAAATTACTGGTTCAGGAGATATTGAGGCTCAAAGTTATTATGGATTTTTTTCTAATTAGGTACGAAATCGATGCGTTTACCCCGCCAATATGTTCTTTAGATGCCCAATGATCCCATGGATAAGTAGGTATTTCGAGCATTGCACGCGCGCGCTTTTAATTGCGGTTGAAAAAAAATGTGAAAACTTAAAAAAAGTCGTTTCCCAGGTATTATTTTTGGATAGTATGACTTGGCATGATGTCCACAACGAGTAGACTTCGGCTTGGTGATGGGTTTTGTGACATTCTGTATATAATTCTGATGAATAAAATTAATTGGGGCGGGTACTGCCGTACTTCCAGCAATAGTTTTGGCCCTCTGTTACACGTGGCTTGTAACACATCAATCAAAACATTGATTATATTATCTATATATGTGACGTACGTATACCTGCTCTCAAAGACATAAACCTTGCAATCAGTATCCATTAACCAGGTATTGACATAGCCACTGTAATCCTTTATAAAACAGTTCCCTTGTCTCAGTGCCTCGGCCCATCCATCGAGGATTACTGTGCGTATACAACGCGGATACAGGTAAGCAATTCATTTGCGGCCAAATCCTTTGTAATCCTGATATGTGTTCAACGTTCTGTGTAGCTGGTCTACGGTTACATGTACTTTAAGTTTATGTACCGTTTAGGGCCGCTTGAGATGTTTTTAGGGCATGTTGAAGGCATTAAGAGCTATGTTTTCAAATACAAGACAATTAAAAAACTGAGACAGATCTTCACTCAACTATATAGCTTTCATTTCTAATTTGCTGTTGCAGGCGTAATTGCTTTTCAGGCGGAATCACGAGTCGTTCTATGTCCTGCGTCGTTCCTATATCTAAACGCGATTTCCATTCGGTTAATACGCCGTACAAATTGACCCTATTTACTTACAGAGCTAATTGGTTAAGCAACTCGCTCGTTGTACCTGTCATACTTATGTGCGAGTCGGCGAAGTGATTCCCACAACCAAACAGACGAACAGCTTTTTGCCATCTTCTACATAAAAATGATGGTTTTATTTATAGAACCTCCACAAACACCCTTAAATTATTGCACCCATAAACTATAATTGCTTCTAAGAGAATCGCACCTAATACATCTGTCTCAGTGATAAATGTTCCTCTAAAACAGCTCCCAATATAACGTCGGATGCTGAAAATTTTCAAAAAAAAAATTAACGTGAACATAATTCTTTCTCCTCAGATTTTACGAGCGGCGCGGGAAGACAAGCAAATGAAACGGTTTTATTGTTTTCTCTCATTGGCGAACTAACAAAACTGTGAGGAACAAGTAATGAAGTATGTCTGGATTTCTCCCTGGAGGTTAGGCAGAAATATCAAGCAAGATATTATAAAAAATTTTTGGAGAAATATTTGGTGCTGTAATATATAAATCGTATTTTTGACGTTCGTGAAGTGCTGAGCAACAACGTCGATATTTGAAACATTTTAGCGTATGACGCTTCCGCAAAGAAGAAAGTTCGATCGGCGTTCTGTGCACTGATTCGCTCAATTAAAACCTACGACGATCTGGCCAATCAGCGCATCAACGACGAGCTCGTCGTTGCGTACAGTGGTTATAATGTGTTTAGTATTTCTGAACTGGCACCACTGTTCTACCTCTCCCAGATATCGAATCTTTTGTCATATTTCAATTTAATTCTTAAAACTTCCACCTATTATAGCAAACTTAACACTTCAAGTACAATAACATCTGATAGACGTCGTAAAAATAAAACTTCTATTATGTCTCGTTAAAGTCCTTCAAAACATTAACGCTTGAGCAGTATCAGTTCTGTAGCGGCCAGCTATATAACACAGCGCCATCTACCCAGTGACAACGGAACTTCTACGACACGACCACTCGCCAAATTCAAAAATCCTGAATGGCGCAAGCAACTTTCGCAAACCAAGCGGCATATATACAACTTCCAAAGTATTTATTTTATATATACAAAAATGGTATGGCACTTTTAAGAATATCGTTTTTTAGTCGCCAAGCTCATTCGCTTGTTGGCGACACGCTCTTATCATCTATTTATAAATACCTCATAAAATGTTACATAATATTAAAGTACTAGCAGACCCAGCGAACTCCGTATCGCCTTTTTAAGAGTTTTTATTTAATTCCTTTTTTTTCCAAGACCCTTTTCCAAAGTTACCATTGACTTAGCGCTTAATCTCTAATCATTTCAGAGTCTATAAATGATGAACAAACAAACATAGATTTTTATATAATATTGAATTCCCCATTTTTTTAAATATCGGAGACGATACCCATATCGACTTTAAGAAAAATCCCGTCCGCCATCTTTGATTTCCTATCCACCATCTTTGATCACGATATAGATGTTGTATTTGGATTCACCATCTCTTAAATCATCAGAGACGATACCCATATTGATTTTTTAAATTTTTTCCCATCTGCCATCTTTGATTTCCCATCCGCCATCTTGAATCACGAAACAGATGTTGTATTTTGATTCCCCATCCCTTTTAACATCGCAGACGATACCATTATTGATTTTTTTTAATTTTCCCAGCCGCCATCTTTGATTTCCCATCCGCCATCTTTGATTTCACGTCCGCCATTATGGATCACTAAATAAATTTCATATTATTAATCAGCGTCCCGAAAATCTCGAAAACGATACCCATATAGATTGTATCCTATTCGTTTAGCCTTTTTTTGCCTTTGACCCAACCCTCCCCCTTCTCGTTTGACCATTTTATTATTTTTGTTTGGCCCCTAAAAGTTGTGGCGTAATTTTATATAGCCTATAGCCTTTTGGGATAATTGGGCTATCATAGACAATAAAAAATTTTAAAATCCGACTGCTAGTTCCTGAGATTAGCCGACATTATCTTTTAGCCTTTTTAGCCTTTTGCCCGACCCCAAAGGGCCGAAGCGTTATGTTAAATAGCCTATATATAGCCTGCCGGAATAACTGGGCTATCGTATACAAAAAGAATTTTTCAGATCCGACCGGTAGTTCCTGAGATTAGCGCGTTCAAACAAACAAACAAACAAACTCTTTCGCTTTATTATAATAGTATAGATAAAACAAAACAACAAAGAAAGGAAACAAAACATAAATTCTAACTTAACTTTAAAGATATGAATATGGAGCTTAGAAATCGACTGCTCGATGGTTTTGGTGAGCCTCCGCAATCGCGGGGTCACCTTCACCGAGCAATCAAGCAAGATCCCTTAGCTTATTTTTTAACACATACTTGCTATATTTTGGTTCTACTCTTAACCTATATGAATAAATGAGTTTGAATTTGAATTTGAACAAATTTATTTCATTAAATATTTTTGGGCCTAGATATTCAGTCATTCTCTCTCCATAGTAGTTGTTAGGCTTTGGTTTTACCAATTTACTTCCCCTTGCACTTCTAGTATTATGACAGTTTTGTATTTTATTTGTATATTTATCAGTATGTCCGTCGGCCTGTAGGCCACCAAGCACGACCACCCAGCTTGGTTAGAGCCCCTCTAGTTGGAGGAACATCAATTTTTTCGAGTAGGCAACTCTGGTATCGGTGTTTATAGTCCGAGCGAAGATCTAAACCTTTGATTCTTATCCTGACAAGAGCCGAAAGCGTTCCCAGCCGGCGCTTTCGGCTCTTGTCAGGACGACGGTGATGTAAATGGCACAAGAAACGGTCACCACTCCAAAGCTCACCTTTTACACACGTTGCTTGACTTTGTTGATTTGTTACGAACGGCAATATTTATTTTATTTATTTATTGGACCAACAGCTTATACAAATTAAATAAATATATAAAATATGTCACATACTGGCAATTACAGGTCTCCAGGCTTAGCTATTGTATATAAAATAATGCGTGAACATTGTTTAGAACAACATATTTAACATTATATATTATTAAGTTACATTTTATAGTTCAGCTACTTGTTGGTGTTCAAACTAGAATAAGTATTACCTTTATTCCTTAAAGGTAATACTTATTCTAGTTTAAACAGTTGTAGATTGTGTCTTTAAATGCGAAAAAAAACAATAATCTTAATTTTCTCTGTTGTTAATTGTGTCTTTGAAAAAGTCAAGACTGAGCACCCGCCTTACCGAGTTGGGTTTCGAAGTAAATTAAAATTTATACGTCTAAGTTATGCTTTAAAGACAGTTCATTGAGAGTTTTGCTCGCTCGCCAGAGAAATACGTTCTGACGATAATTAGTGGATACTAATGGAAGATGTATAAGTCTATATTGTCTGACTACAATTATAGTTACACTATAAACGCTACAAATACTTTGGCTATATGAAAGTCTACAACGCAATCTCCCTAGTACCAGGGCTGCAGAGAGCTTTAGGAGGTACCTATCTGCTAAATTGTATCGCAAGCGAAACTCGTAAATTTCGACTAAGGAAAGGTAACGCAGCATTAGCATGTAAATAGCCAATGAACGTGCATCCTGTCACTGCATAGTACTTATGCAAATGTGCTCACCTGTCTTGTATAGCCGGCATATGCAAAAGTACAGAATATATTGTTCTACTACCCGGTCAGATAAAGAATGGGATTAGAAATGGGACCATTACGCCGTTTCCTTCAGTACAATAAATAAAAACGCACGAAATTTAACTGCTGCCTTCAAATTTGTTACGCTATTTCGCTTTGATTGGATGCAAATTTAGTAAATAAATTATTCCGCCATTCTTATCACATTCTTTTTTGGAACGGGTTTCATAACGGATTAGTAATTACTAGTGGCAGAACTACGAGACGTACGTAACATTTCTTTTTGCAAGTTTTTACTTTCACCTTTACCGGAGTCGGTAATGAAATCTTGCAAGATATGTTTAACTCGCTGCCCAGTTTTCTACTGAGCTTTTGGTATACATATGTACATATGTATATCGCATGACGATGCAATATTATAATGTCATAGAGCTGATTTGATGATAGAGCTGGAAGGTGGCCATAGGACCGCCGCAATAAACCGACTCAACCACATCGAGTTTAGGCTCGTCCGATTTGTATTGATAAGTGCTTTGCGCATATAAAAGCATGTTTAATAAAATCTTACAATTAATAGCTACTTTCAAATTGATTTTATATATGGTTATTTGTATAAATTGTTTCCAGTCTGGGTGTTCTTTGTGCCTGTTAATTAAATGGCTCTAAAATCCTCTGCAATATAGAATTTGTTCTTAATGGGGGTGATTCTCAATTACTTTTTAGGGTTTGAAAAATGCTACGTCCGAAAACCAAAATAAAAATTTTTGGAATTTATATTAATCATCGATATATATGTACTAATATGTCAATGATATTAATGACCATTTTGAATCGCAACATGGCAACTTAGTGTCGTAGTTTGTGTAATAAGTAAAGAAGACACGTAATATTGCTTTTGCTTTTTTGCATATGCTTAAAAAATGTGTGCTCTAGAAAGAGAAAGCTGAGATCTGAATCACCATTTTATTTGTAATATCATGGTTCGGAATAGAATGCACTATTTAAACATTATTACGACTCTTTTAAACTAGGCAGAGGGCCTTTCGCTCTCTGTCTACTTTTATTTTCAAATAAGATAAGCTCGTCCTGCCATCTTAGTGTCTATCGCGAAGTCGTTTGCCTTTTAGGAACTCCATTCGATATTTATTTCAGCTATTATTTCCCTTGACATACGATACGACAGATATGTCTCGCCACAGATTACAAAATAGTTATATGTCTCGCCCAGTTTGACTCAAACGTTGAAGGCGTTGCAGCTTGCCTTCCTAATTCGGTCTGTTAGTTGAATATCTAGAATACAAAGGCCTAAGAATCAACGTGATGTCGTACTCAAGTCTTCTCGAATGGAAAAGTAAGAGATTGTCCTTGATGAGGCGTTTCGACGCCAAATTAAGCTGGCCTTATTTATCTCCTCATCATCATATCAGCCGATAGAAGTGCACTGCTAACCGTAACGTGAACAATTGGACATAGGTATCGCCTAAAATTATTATTATTAATGTTTAATTTAATATTGTTATTGATCTATGAAATCTTATTTTAAATTCTTCATCAATAACCAACTTGAATAATAAACTTTAAATACAATATAGCAAGCAGGCTCCGTAACATGGCACAATTTAGTGCGGGGGCTAATCTCACCGTCTTGCACATAAACTACGGACTGTACGCTGTACGCTACCGGTGCCCCCCAACTTACACACTAAGTCCGTATTTAATAAACTATATTGTGGAGCTCTCGGGGGTTAAAGGGGTCTAAGGAATAACAGGTAGTAGATGAAACGTGTGGCCAAGTCAAATTACAAATGGTAGATTCGATTAATTAAGAAAGGATTTCTGTTGACGTACCTCAAAGATTAAAAATGATGAAATCTAGCTGTTGCCAAATTTCCAAAGCAACTTTCATATCCAATTTTACCTACTTAGGAATGGTTTATAAAAATATACTCTCATAGCGCACCTACATTGTAAAAGGAAAAAATCAGCCTAATTTCATGTTTTTAATTTGGATTCTACGATGATATTTCGGTTTGGACGAGTGACATTGTATAAATGATGAGAATGATGATTAATCTGCATACTCAATAACGATACTTTGTATGACGTATATTTTGGGCAAATAAACTATACTATTCTAAAAAAGAAACATAATTTTATTCAGTTTTCATAACATAGTATCTTCTTGGGTTTACGCGAATGTTACACAGTGAAATTAAACTACAGTTTATGCAGAATGAGCTCACAGTGTCCTTAGGTGTTCTGCGCTGTTCTGCGTATATAGTAACACCAATAGTTGAAAAATGTTCGGGCACTTTGAGATAACTTATACATTCAAGAAAACGACAAATATCACCTCAGTCTGCCGTGAACATGAATCCTGTAAAGAATTCGAAAAGTCGGCTAGTAATAAATTAAAAATATATTTTCTGGATCATTTGGTTCAAATGTAATAACTCAGTGAAACCAATACATCGCGATAAAATCCGTAAACTGTAATTAAATTTCAAAATTTTCATAAGAATTATGATTGTGACTGCGTTTTCAAGATTCTAAATGGTTTTGGTACGAATTTTTGGATTCATCCATATAACACGATCGTCGTTAATATTGTCAAACATCGATCAGTAACCAACTACTGGTATCATTAACCAGTAAGTTTGTACAAACTGACAATGATAATATTTATACTTTCATTATGTAACTTTCAACAATCTTTCCGTTTCGAGTTAGGTGCGCAGGATTTTATTTGCTATGTTTCATATGTCCGTGTGGTGACGGATTTAGAATACGGAATGTCACCACCCCATATCATCTCATGGGTGTCGTAAGAGCCGACAGAGGGAGTATATTATGCAGAGAACAGCACTGTAAGAGAAGGAAAACTTGAAACAAACCCTATACCAACCCGTTTGGCCAGCGTGGTATAGTAGGCCAAATCCTCCTTTCAAAGGAGAGGCCTAGTCCAACAGTGGACTGTTAAAGGCTGATGATGATGATGATGATGTTTCATATCTCGCTTCGTTTAACATAATGTATTCTTTGAGTGGATATCTTCATCTGATATTATGGTGATATTTACATCAGTCTTGTTTCTACCCTTCTTCACTGCTGGACACTAGCCTTTCACACCATGAGACAAGTTGACCATAGTCCACCATGCTGGCCAAGTACGGGTAGACAAATTGCACGTCTTTCGGTAACATTATGAAGAACTCTTAGTCATTTAGGTTTCCTTGCGATATTTTAACAAGCATTAATTAAATTATTTAATGAGCACATATGGGTTTAACTGCCTCGTTGGTCTCGCGGCATAAATGTGCGCGTGGCATTGGGAGGTCTCGGGTTCGATTCCCGGGTCGGGCAAAGTGTTATTGGGTTTTTCCGTTAGGAAATTCTCAGTAGCAGCCCGAGTGTGGTAATGTGCCCGGTACGGCAATAGGCTCGCCCCCTATTACGTGGGACCTAAAAATTCATGGCGAAATGTGGGTGTAATATTACACCTCTGCCTACCCCTTCAGGGATAAAAGCGTGAGTCTATTAAAAAAATGAGTTTAAACCCGAGACTTTCTGTATTATTATTCTCACTCTAGTCTATTCTTCTCTTCCCACTAGGCTCTCTCACTAATATGACTTTTTAATCAACCTAATCGTCCGCAGCATCCTATCCCCTCACTGTCCAGACATACACCCAACTTAGACAATGAAACGATTAATGAAATAAGTCGCCGACTCTCCAAGTATGAATAAACTTACCGATTCGCTCTAAACGTATTTAACTTCCAAATTTTATTGACATTTCCTCCGTTTACGTCCAGAATTAAGTTTAACTCGAAGTCCTAACTTTAGAGACAATTTGCTTCATTTATTTCTTTACTTAGCTTTATTATTCTTCTTTATTATCTTTGCAACAGTTTTCTTTTGGCTACGACAACGAAATTACATTAAAAGTTACTTAACAAATTATCAAAGTGCCTATAGATCATTGGTATATTTCTGTCAAGTTGGTAATATTTATTTTCTTTTTTTTTCTCATTATAATGACAACGTGCTCGGCATAAATTCTGTATCTAAACTCAGAAGCAAATTTGTATTCATACAACCAATGGACATGAATATCACTAACGCTTTTACTAGAGATATTTGACATATTTTGTATTGAAATGGTTTTAACCAGCCATTCTCAAAATGTGCTCCGCGGTGCCCCAGGGCTCCATGAAGCATATCTAAGGGCTCCACGACAGTGTTGCTGAAATTCAAATATAATTAGAACTAAATCACTGGATAGCAGACTTTGTTTCATTTTGGGGCTCCGCCAAATACTTGGTTAACCAAAAGGGAATAATCCATCCATCTGGAAATAAGTTTGAAAACGACTTGTTTAAACTATGTATCTTTAGAGTCAAATCCCTGGATAGATCAAGTATTGGGACCGACTGTAGGACTGCACGGCTGACAATGAGGTTTGAGCGGTTGTATTGCCGTTTAACACTGTGTCGATTTGTGAGTCAGTTTCCTTGACATAAGTCACTGCATCGATAGCCACTCTAGAGGCTAACGGGCTGCTACGCAGAGGGTACTCGGTTCGAACCCATGGCCACCACCGACTTTTTGAGTTTAAGTGTGTATTCATTTGCTACTTATCGCCAACTTGAATCTTGGTAGATGCTTTATTATTGACTGTAATTTAGACTATTATTTTATTTAGACGACCGATTGGCGTAGCGGGAGTGTAAGCAACTGCTACGCCGGAGGTCGCGGGTTCGATTCCCGCTCAATTCAAACATTTGTGTGCATGAACATGGATGTTTGTCTTGGTCTGGGTATTTATATGTATAATATGTATCTATGTATTTACAAAAAAGGAATATATGTATGTTTAACCATTATCTGGTACCCATAGTACAAGCTCTGCTTAGTTTGGCACTAATTGAAGAGAATAAAAATTTTGTGAAGTATGTCATCCCCCATTTAGCTTACGTCATGGATAACGGCCGAGTGTGAGACAACTTTGAACTAAAACTGACATTCATAATATTATAGCTGTAAGTTATTTTTGTTTAAAATAAGTATGTACGCTTTCTTAAGCAGTATTAAATATTTTATTAGTCACTGACCCTTTTACTATATTTAAATTAGTTCATTTATTTGAGTTTCTCATTTAGTTTTATTAAATTTGAAACTGAATGAGATTTTACTTATTTTGTCAATAACTAATTATCTGACTTCGGAGAATTTTCACCATTTGAAATAGTATTTGGAATATAAAACGTAACAATAAGTAATTATTCAAAATCTCTGCGATAGGTTACTGACTAGTCGCAGAGATCGTAATAAATATTTCTAAATAACAAAAAAGTATCTGCTGTGTCCATCTAAGACATTCGGTTGGATATTCCTTATTAGGTGCACCATTTAAATATACTTTGGAAAGAAATATACACAATTAGATCGACTTTTTTATTTCTTTTGCTATACCACATCTCTCTCTCTCTCTCTCATCTGTATCAGCAGCCGTGACTCTTGAGTCTCTTGACAACGAGTTTTGACACTTGTGAGGTCCCGGGCGAAAGCTGTCTATGCACCCGAACTTAATCAGAAGAATGTTGAAAGACTATTTATTTGACCAATATTGTAGACTGAAGCTCGGATTGATATTGCTGAGTCCTTAAACTTCAATGAGCTCCTGATCTACTATAAACATTTGCCACAATATACTAGAGACCATAAACACTATCCAAATAAATAAATAATTGTTTTCAGGCAATCGCTCCGGTCAGCTGGCAACACTGCTTAGGGTCGTGAGGAAGGAACGAGGAAGCCCCATCAATTTGCGAGCCCATAAACATGTTTTACGAGCCGGACTTTTGATGGACAGAACGTACATTATGCGTGTGAACCCACCAGCTACGACAACCGTATAACTTAGATATGTCGCTAATTGTTTCCGCCCTTCGCGTAACACTTGTACAATTAATTTTGATAGGGTTATACCGAGTTGGCAGCTTTAGGAGTAATTTCAAACGTTTTGTTTGCACTTGATGTAAATGATTATTACATTTTAACTGCTTACTGGGTGAGTCAGATTAATCGCGTGGCAAATTTTCGGACGATTATAGTCTTGTATGTGATTGTCTGGTTAAATGGCAAGGATTCTCATACCATCACTACTGTGGTGTAGGTATATATTTTGTATTTTTTTTTGTAGTATTTAACATGGTGCCATAGTCCTGGGATTTCAAGTTTTGAGACTTCAAAGTCAAAGTCAGTCTGTTATTAAGACATGCCTTAATAAACCAATGACACCGCCACGCAATCTTAAACCATCACTCACAATAGACTTTCAGCAAAGTATCAAAAGCAGATTTTGAATCCCTACAACACAATTCATCCAAGAAACAAGCTATCTACAAGGCTGCCGAGGTGATGAAAGATCGAATTGACTGAACACTGGTCAATTCGATCTTATATACTAATAGACTATATTGACGACGCCTTGCCCTTGCTTATAGCGTTAAATACTGATATATGACTGCACGGTTGGCGTAGTGGTCGCCTCACCGCTTGACACTGTGCCGAAGTGTTGTGGGTTCGATCCCCACATGAGACAACACCTTGTGTGATTCATAAATTGTTGTTTCGAGTCTGGGTGTTCATTTTGTTCGTTTGTTGTATGTTTGTAAAGTCCCCCACGACACAGGATTTAGTCCTTATGCGGGAGTTGTCGTTTTATATAAAAAAAATATCACAAAAGTTACATTGAAATGTAACTTTTGTGATATTTTTCGAAAGTCAATAGTCACATATTAACAATTATATGAACGTCAAAACATTTAACATCCAGGTTCAGGAAGACAATAACACACAGTTTCTGCATTATGATTACCAATGAAAAAATGTGAACATATACGTACAGTCGAACAACTTCCCGCTAGACCACCATAAGGGCGAGAATCGCTCAGCAAGACATCGTCGCTTCCAGTGCTACTTTACACGCACATTGACACTCGTATACAAAACCAGTTTCTAGTGTGCCACTACTCTATGAGCAAGCCAAATTTTTTTTTTTCTAACTGGTCCAGCGCCGACTTGTTTGATTGTACATACTACCAAATATATAAAAGCATTGTACACTAGCAGATCAATGCCAGCTAACTATACCTTTTTGGGTAAATCCAAGGAGCAAATTTATATTTTTCCTGTCTTGCATTTACTTTTTATATTTAGGTATGAACTAATGTACTTGTTCAATGATTTTACAATAAGTTTTTACAGAAAAACCGCAAGATATCTGTCAATAAGTAAGTGCTAATTGGCTGTCAAATTGTGGTCAAGTTTAAAATAGGTTCTTTCCTGGCTATTTTAGGCATATCCTGTTAAAGTGGATGCTAATAAGTAATGCTAATAGACAAATTAACGAGTTTAACAACGTTTTCTAATTCATAAAAACTGATATTTGAAAAACGTTGCGAAGTTGATATACATTCTAATATTCAAAACTAACGTGTGTACACAATAATTGTTAATTTTATTTTATCACTTGCCCCATATCTCAAACACAAACATGTTTATTTCCATGAAAATTACAAAAGCTGCCTCGTTGGCCACGCGGCATAAATGTGCGCGTGGGATTGGGAGGTCTTGGGTTCGATTCCCGGGTCGGGCAAAGTGTTATTGGGTTCTTCCGTTAGGAAATTCTCAGTAGCAGCACGGAGTCTGGTAATGTGCCCGGTATGGCAATAGGCTCGCCCCCTATTACGTGAGACCTAAAAATTCCTGGCGAAATGTGTGTGTAATATTACACCTCTGCCTACCCCTTCGGGAATACAGGCGTGAGTCTATAAATAAAAAAATAAAAATAAAAATCACAAATATTTTTTTGGACACGTCAGAAAGTCACAGATATAAGATAAAAAGTAAGTATAAATGCATATTTACATAGTTGAGCATTGAAAAAAATGCCTGTTTACAAAGTAGAGCCTCTGAGAAGAATCAGGCAAGAAAGTCAGGGCCACTCTTTTCATCGTCCAGTATCTCTCAGTGAGCATATCAAGCCGTCGGTCCCAGTTGTCATAAAGATCTTTGACATCTTCATATCACTTCGTAGGTACTCGTCCAGCTAAATAACATCAGTAAAACAGTGGAAATAGTTTCGTAGCGTAGCATGGCTATGCTACGCAGATGCGTAGCACATGTCTGGTCTCTAAGCACCCCTAATTTTGACCATCAGTTCCCTCTTCTCCAAAAATATCTTTAAGTCTTACCATGCAACATATATCTACTGATGCCCAATAGAGTGCAACATCGTCTTATCAACGTTTGCGGATTCTCTCTGACGTCATAGACCACAGCTGTAACGGATGCCAGGAATCAAACCTTTGCTAGTCCGCTACAGTGCGCTGGTAGTGTGCTGCTGACGTGTGCCTACGACGATGCGTGTTCTTCTATGTGTGTGGACTGTATGGCTTCGATGTGTGAGGGCTTCAGAAATGAAACATCTTCATACGTTGAGAGCGATGCTGTTCAGGTGTGCGGTGCTTGATGGTTACAAGATGGTGGTTGAGACGCCAACAACTGGCCGAATACATGGTCGCTTAAGTACCTCGAAACTTTACCTTATCGACGACCATCGCACCGAACACGTGCACAGAGAATCTTTCGTCTATTTTTATTTCAAAAACAGTACAAATGTTACGTATGATTCGATCCTATTATACATACATACGTGTTCTATACATCGTTAGATAGGTCTCATTAAGTTCTATCTATTGGTATACAATACCTAAACCTAACTATTAGCGTCACTAAGTTATTCCATAAAAACTCCCAAAATATGCTGCCACACAAGGGCCCGCCCACTATATTTTCTATTGAAAAACTATCGTATACTAAATTTATATATATAATTTTGGTAGGCCGTTGTGTGCAACTATATGGGGCATCTATTAAAACAAATACGATGAAAATATCTTTATTCAATTCGAACATATTACATGATAACTTTGAAGCATAAAAAAATTACAGAATTTCTTAAGTAAATACTATCGTAAGTAAACAAATTTTATGATAAACATACGAATGTTTGTTATTATGCTTATTTTAACTACATAAGGTAATAACTAGCAATAAAAGGGTATCTAGACATGATTTCAAGTCTATATGAAGCTAAAAAACACTTATAAAACTATGAAATGAATATGTAAACAAACAGCTGTTTTATGAAGCATTAACTCTTATCTGTCACTACTGATAACGCTATTTATGATTCGATATCTAAGGTCCCTACAGTTAGCACAAGTTTAAGACTAATGTTCATGTATTACATAGTTGTTGTATATTAACAATCTAACCATTTACACTATTTTAGCTATTTTTTAACGTTTTGACACGTCCGGGAACCGAACCCGGTGTACCGCACGATTAGATAACACTGATTTTCTACGATTTTCACTCGCGGTTTCGAATACACTATTCACTGTCATAGTTTTAATGTCTGTCGCGAACATCTCTCCCGCCGTGCAGCAACGCGCGTGACCCGTCGTGTGGCGGTGCTGCAGAGCACCCGGTGAGCGACGCCTCGTCACTTGGGCAGGGGGACCAGCTTCTTAGCCGGCCGTTTGAGGACTCCTGCTGCTGTGCGCACCTGACGAGGCGCTCCCATGCGCCCCCCATGAATGGCGCTGAGGGGGTGATGAAGCGCCATATGATGCCACGGCGACTCGCTTCCTCGGCGACGGCGTCTCTCATCTCTCGGTCGGCACCGTGCATGTTGGTGCCGTTGTCCGAGTAGATCTCTGCGGGGCAACCTCGGCGCGCTGCGAACCTGCGCAGCGCCAAGATTGCGGAGTCGGCGCTCAGGCTGGCGGCGACCTCCAGATGTACTGCCCTGGAAGTGAGACATGTAAGCAGTGCCACATAACGTTTGTGACGCTGTCTACCGACGGTTACGGAGAGCGGCCCGAAATAATCAAGACCCGTGTAGGTGAAGGGCCTCTGATGGTGAGCAAGGCGCGTCTTTGGATGGTCCCCTGTGGCTGGCTCAGGCGGCTGCGTTTTTCTAATGCGGCATGGTAGACATCTATGTACTATTTTCTTTGTAGTCGGCCGCAGACGAAGAATCCAATAGTGTTGGCGTATTTCATTGATTACCAACTCTGTACCGCTGTGATGTAATTTTCTATGCGTCCAATCTATGTATAGCTGTGTAATACGATGATCGCCGTCTAAGATCGGCGGTCTCTTTGTTTGTTCGGAGATTTCTTCTGTAGCTGTTATACGACTGCGTGGAGTGATCATTCCGTTGTTCATCTCCACGGATAACGAATACAGGCGGCTGTCTCTGGCGACACCTCCTCCGCGCCGCAGCTCCCGAAGGTCGGCGCCGAAGGAGTCCTCTTGTACCGCCTTCACAAGAAGGTCCTCGGCGCCGCGGGTGTGTTCTGCGGAGAGAAGCACGAAGTTTCGGGAGTCGGCGGCTGGACGAGGTGCCGCTTTGCCCGACTTGATGTTGTGTTTCGTCTTCGTCACGTGACGCCAATCTGGATCCTTCTGTCTATTTTTCTGCGTTCTTTTATATAGAACCTTCTCTGCGGTTTTCTTACATAATGCTATAAATTGTAGAACTCTTGCTGTCGCTCGTAAGAGCCTCTCCCATTTGGAAAATCTATACGGGTCCGGTACGGCTTCTATAATTCTATGTGTTTGACGTTTCTCTACAGCTGTCAGTGTGCGCTCTTCGCCTGTCGCGTCAGGGGCGATGTGCTTCTCTACGGGCCATAGTGACGGGTCTTCGTACAGGAACGACGGTCCGGTGTACCACTCGTGTTCGGAGTTAAAGCTGTTTGGCACGTCGCGTGTAGCCGCATCCGCCGCGTTCAACTTCGTAGGTACCCAGCGCCAATCTTCAACTTTACTATGCTCTTCTATGGCGGCTAGGCGGTGCGCGACGAATGGTTTGTACGCCCGTGCTCCTTTTCTGATCCACGTTAGTACGGTCTTGCTGTCCGTCCAGTACACGACGGCCTCGGGTTTGACGCGATGTTCTTCTATTACCGCTTGAGCGACTCGCGTACCCATGACGGCGGCTTGCAGTTCGAGTCTCGGGATTGACACCACCTTAAGCGGTGCCACTTTCGCCTTCGCCATAACGAGCGTCACGTGCACACGCCCATCTGGTGTAGTCGCTCGCCAGTACACCGCTGTTGCGTAGGCCGCTTCACTGGCGTCCGTAAAGACATGTACTTGGAGTGTACAGGCGTCACTGTACCCGGGGTAACACCGCGGGATGCGTATCGACTTCAACTGTTCTAAATGCTGTATCCACGATGCCCATTGCACTCTGAGGCTTTCGTCAAACTTCTCGTCCCAATTTGTACCGAGTCGCCAGGCTTCCTGTAGTATCTGTTTGGCTCGAACAGTCACGGGCGATGCGAGGCCGAGTGGGTCGTATAGCGACATAACTATTTTCAAAGCTTCCCGTTTCGTAGGCGCTTCGGTGCTGATGAGTCCGTCTGGAAGCCGTGCGAGTGTAAGGTTGAAGCTCAGCTCGTCCGCGCTCGTTTTCCACATCAAGCCGAGAATTTTCTCTTCTTGCCCCTTGCTGGCGAGGCCGACTGTCTCCTGGCGATGTTGACTTGGTTCTATTGCTTCGATGACGTTTCTAGAGTTCGACACCCATTTCGTGAGGTGAAAGTGCGCTTGTCTGTGTATGTCTCGCACCCGTGACGCTATACTCGTCGCTTCCTGTTCGTCCCTGAAGCTGTCCAGATAGTCATCCATGTAATGGTTATCTATGATGGCTTCTGCTGCTTCCGGGTACTCTTCTGCGTGCTTGCGAGCGTTCCAATTCTTCGCGAATATAGCTGTACACGGTGACCTTGCCGCGCCGAAGATAATGGACTTCATACGGTATTCCTGGGGCGGTCCCTCCCGCCGGTCACCTCTCCACAGGTAGCGCAGCGCGTCTCGGTCTTCTGGGCGTACTCTCACCTGCATAAACATCTCTGTTATATCAGCTGAGACGGCAACGCGGTGTCGACGCAACCTCATCAACACCCCCGGCAACGATTGTAGCAAGTCCGGTCCCGTGAGCAGGTAATCGTTGAGTGACATACCTCTGGTCTTCGCGGCGGCGTCGTGAACTATACGAATCTTCTCAGGCTTCATGGGGTTGTGTACATCGAAGTGAGGCAAGTACCAAGTCTTCCCTGGCGTACTATTCATGGGAGCTTCTTCTGCGTATCCCTTTTCTATCAGCGAGTTCATCTGTTCTGTATATCTTGTTTTCAACTCTATGTTTCTATCTAATTTTTTCTCTATGTGTGCGAGCCTCCTTGCCGCGTTCTCGTAACTATCTGGCATGACGATGTCTTCTTGTTTCCACAGAAGAGCCGTCTCTATATGTCTATCTTCTAATTGTTTCGTATGTTTTTCTAACATATCTGTAGCCCGCTTCTCGGGGTCCGAGTTCGGTCGACGTGGGTTCACTATGAGCGATTCCAGTGCGAAATATTCTTTCAGTTGCGCTTCTATGTTTTCATCTATAGCGGAGAGACCGTTGACGAAGTGTACGGTGTTTCCCAAGGTGCGTGAGCGCGCGCCGTGCAGCACCCATCCCAGCGATGTAAGCGACGCCACCGGTTGATCGTTGGGTCCTCTTCGTACTGCGTTCGCTATGAGCAGGTGCCAGTTGTCTTGACCTATTAGCACCTTTGGCACGCCTATGTCATACACCAGCTTCTTCTTGATGCCTTCGACGTGTTTGCAGTCTATCAGGTCCTCTTCGGCGATCTTCTGCGGCGACAGGTGTAGGCTGGCTACGGTGCGCGCACACAAAGGCACTTGTTTGCTGTCGGCGCCGGCTCCTCGTATTTGTATGTCTACGCGTCGCGACGTTGGCATGTCGATCGACGTATCGCCTATGGCACGGATCGTAAACGGGTCCAGGTTCCCTTCCGCGCCGACTTCCTTGGCTATGTCTTCGTCTATGAGCGATACGGTGCTTCCGTCGTCGAGTAGGGCGAACGTAGACGCTTCTCCCGCCGGTCCGACTATCTGCACGGGCACTATCTTTAAGTATGCTTGAGCCTTTGCACGAACTGGCGACCGTTTCTTGCTTTTCTATGTTCACGTCTTCGGTCCTATGGGCTCCTCTATCGTAGTGAAGCAACTGGTTGTGTGTAGCGCGGCATCCCTCTACACCGCACTTCTTAGGCTTGCACGAGTGTTCTATTCGGCGTATGCGTAAGCAGCGAAAACACAATCCATGCTGCTTAGCTAGCTGCCATCTCTTCTCTGCGTTGGCGTTACGAAACGTGCTGCAGGCCGACGAGTAGTGTCCTTCGCGTTCACATATCCTGCACTTCGCGTTAGACGTGTCCGTATGCGTTCGCTTCTCCGTCGCCGTCGCCGTGTACGTCCTCTGCACGGTACGTCTGCTTGGCGGCCCATCGGTGATGTTCTCAGCCGGCGCGAACGCGCTACAGTAACGCGCGTACTCTGTCACGAAGTCACTGAATCGGCTGAGGTCCGGCTTCGACTGGCACTTCTCGGTATACGTCTTGTACCACTGCACACGTAGCGAGTTCGGTAGCTTCTCGGTCAACACGCGCACTAGCTCCGCATTGATGAGGTAGTGTTCCTTTTTCAACGCACGAAGTGTGACGACGCCGCTTCTAATCTTGCTCGCGAACGCGCATATGTCCTTGGGTGCTTCGCTACAGCGTGGCAGGGTCCTCAGCTTGTCCGTCTCTGCCTGTGCGATCGAGTCTGGTCGTCCGAACTGCAGCTCCAACTCCTTCATAATCTCATCTGGTCGCGCATGCCCAATCAGTTCAGAGCTAACTGTTTCTAACGCTCTTCCCTTGAGACTTCTTCTCAGTCTCGCTGTATTCTCCACGTCGTTGAAGAAATTCTTGGTGGTGTCGTATATCGCCTTGAACGACAGCCACTCGGTGTGCGCGCCGCCGAACGTCGGTAGCGTCATGATGACTTTCGAAACCGCCGGGTGTGGTGCAACTATCGATGTGTCCGGTGGCTTCCTATCGGCGAGCGCGGCGATCGCGGAGGTGAGATCCGTGATGAACGGCTTCAGCGAATCACCTCCCCGTTGATGAACGTCCATCTTCTGTGAGGGCGGTCCATCTTCTATCTTCTGTGCCCCGTCGACGTCCCTCTTCTTAGTGGGCGCCGATATCACTTCTATATCTTCGGAGCCGGGCTGGGGTTCCGGAGCCTCTTCCAACCACGAACGTACGTAGTCTTGTTTCGACTGTCCATCCTCGTTGTAGTCATCGGAGTCCGCCTCTTCTTCAGCCTTCTGTAGTGCTAACTGTAGTTTTATCTTCAAAACTTCTTCTCGAGCCAACATCACATTTCTATTGGAGCGTCCCGTAGCTGCTGAGCGTTGGTCGCGTTCCCTCGTTGGCTTCTTTCTATCTCTATTTTCTATTATGCTTTGTTGCGCTGTACAAACGCTCGATCTATCGGATGGTTGCAACGTCCTTTCCTTGCCATCTTCATTTTTCGACTGCACCTCTGCTCGCTCCCTTGCATCTTGAGTGATGTTTCGTTCGTCCCTTCCCGCGGGGCCGGGGGGGGCCGGCGGCGGCGCGTCGCTCCCGACTGTTGTCGACGGCGATCGCGGTGGCCCGTCGTGACGGACGACCGCGGCGGCTGGGTTGCGGGCAGCGGCGGCGCGGGCAGGGGTACTGGAACTAGGCCCGGCGCCGGCCGCTCCCCCGGCGACCTCGGGAGCACGACCTCTTGAACGCGTCGTAGGCATTCTTCAATCCGGCTCGAAGCGACCAACAAATGTAACGGATGCCAGAAATCGAACCTTTGCTAGTCCGCTACAGTGCGCTGGTAGTGTGCTGCTGACGTGTGCCTACGACGATGCGTGTTCTTCTATGTGTGTGGACTGTATGGCTTCGATGTGTGAGGGCTTCAGAAATGAAACATCTTCATACGTTGAGAGCGATGCTGTTCAGGTGTGCGGTGCTTGATGGTTACAAGATGGTGGTTGAGACGCCAACAACTGGCCGAATACATGGTCGCTTAAGTACCTCGAAACTTTACCTTATCGACGACCATCGCACCGAACACGTGCACAGAGAATCTTTCGTCTATTTTTATTTCAAAAACAGTACAAATGTTACGTATGATTCGATCCTATTATACATACATACGTGTTCTATACATCGTTAGATAGGTCTCATTAAGTTCTATCTATTGGTATACAATACCTAAACCTAACTATTAGCGTCACTAAGTTATTCCATAAAAACTCCCAAAAAATGCTGCCACACAAGGGCCTGCCCACTATATTTTCTATTGAAAAACTATCATATACTAAATTTATATATATAATTTTGGTAGGCCGTTGTGTGCAACTATATGGGGCATCTATTAAAACAAACACCATGAAAATATCTTTATTCAATTCGAACATATTACATGATAACTTTGAAGCAAAAAAAAATTGCAGAATTTCTTAAGTAAATACTATCGTAAGTAAACAAATTTTATGATAAACATACGAATGTTTCTTATTATGCTTATTTTAACTATATAAGGTAATAACTAGCAATAAAAGGGTATCTAGACATGATTTCAAGTCTATATGAAGCTAGTTGTTGTATATTAACAATCTAACCATTTACACTATTTTAGCTATTTTTTAACGTTTTGACACGTCCGGGAACCGAACCCGGTGTACCGCACGATTAGATAACACTGATTTTCTACGATTTTCACTCGCGGTTTCGAATACACTATTCACTGTCATAGTTTTAATGTCTGTCGCGAACAACAGCAGTGATGTTCTCGATCGAACAGGTCATAGGAGCCGGCCGCTTCTTGCGGTCTTGGAATCAACAGACACACAGTTTACACAAGGTGCTCAGTGAAACAATAAATTGTTCACACATATGAAATATGACAATGAATTTCACGCCGCGATAAAACAATAGACTCGACTACTACATAACACATAACATAACTTCACGCCTTTATCTGGGAAGGGGTAGGCAGAGGTGCATTACACACCCACACTTCGCCAGTTATGTTTCGGTCACTATGTAATACGGGGCGCGCCTATTGCCATCTACCGGGCACATTGTTAAGCGAGCGATAATTAACATTATTTAAAACACACATAATTTCGAAAAGTCAGAGGTGGGTGCCCAGGGTAACTGGGGATCGAACCCGAAACCATCGTCTCGGCAGTCCGTTACGTACACCACTAGGCTATCGCTAGTATTATATTATCTGCGGAGTTGACCGACGGACATTTTGACCACACATGGTATGGTATGGACAATGAATACAGATTTACATAGAAGCGCAGTGTGCCGAATCCAAGTGGGGACTGTCTCCAGTTTAGTTCGTAGTTGGTGCCGTTGGCGGCGCTGGCCGTTCTCCGTCTATCTTGCTCTCGTAGTTAAGATACACAGGAGGAGCGTTCGTCTCTCTTGCTCTCGTAGAGACAGCTGTCACAGCGCGCTGCCACACCGCCAAGCGGCAATTTGGGTCACAGAAAGTTTGTCTTCAGAGCGCCTATAAGAAATGCGCCTCTATGTAAATATCTGAGCTCTTTGGTATGGAGTAGTAGTCTAAGCGGCCGCCTCGCTGTTTGATTCTGCGTAGAGTGTTATTGGTTCGATTCCCACACGATCCAACACTTTGTGTGATCCATAAATTGTTGTTTCTAGTCTAGTGCTTTTTATGTCTCTTGATTGAATATTCATGAGTATTTGTTGCAAGGTATCTGCAAGTAATATTTTTAATGTGCTAGATGCAGATAAGCAGCAACATTAGTTTCTCCTTTTGTGTATCGTTTTTAAACAAGTTATTTACTTAAGTATTATCGATCAGGCTACAAAATGTTTGTGCAGCGTTATGGCACATGACAGCATTCGAAAACGCGAGATATTACTGGATATGACATATAAACGAAACTATAAATGTATGCAATCAAAATGTTCAATGCCATATATATTAAGGGCATCATATGCGTAGTATAGCCATCCTTAAACTTAATATTCGAACAGGACATCAAAACAATACGACACACAAAGGCAACACACACATACACAAGCACACACATATATACACACACACTTACACCCATAAACAAAATTCGAAAACACACACATCACTGCAACAATACACATGTATATGGACTGCCTTCTCACACACACACACAAAACTTGGACACACATAATTCTGTCTTACCTACACACACAATTGCAACCCATACATACAAGTATATATACATATACGCCATAAAAGCCTCTGTTTAGCAGGATTAACGGCAGTGGTGTTGTAATACCGTCCGTATATAAAACAACTCATACAGTCGGAGGGTACG
Organism: Euclidia mi; assembly: GCA_944739405.2. NCBI lineage: Eukaryota > Metazoa > Arthropoda > Insecta > Lepidoptera > Erebidae > Euclidia > Euclidia mi. The sequence goes on along the minus strand of OX123188.2, from coordinate 6,461,682 downwards.
TCGATAATCATAGCATCCCTCGACCCAACTGGCCTGATTGGGTGCTTCAAACCTCGATACAACGATTAAGTGTCGATCCCTACATTATTATGGAATTTGTGTTTGTACGGAGATTCGGGCAGCTTAGAGAAAAAAAAGACTCCCTTAGAAAATATTAGAAATTATTATTTTCATAATCTTAAAAAGGAATTACACGGGTTTTGAAAAAGGAAAAGCATCATTATCATCAGCCTGCCATAGTATACTGCTGGATATAGGCCTCTCCAATGGCAAGAGGTAAATAGACGAAGCAAATAATATTTTTGTGAAGAGACGTCTGGCCAGCTGTATAGTAGACTAATTCTTGCTGTGGAGTGTTAAATGCCCTGGTCTTTAATTTAAAAATAATATCTTCCCAGTACAAGACACAGGATTACTACAATTCATAGTCGTAACTACGTGAAACTATCTAGTCGGGCGGTTAAACGCATGCGTCGCTTACTGATTTATAGATAGGTGGCCGGCCATAAAAGTCACATGATACAGTGTTTCGTAGGGCACATAAACCAATAGGTACCAGCTGTTGTGGAGTTCTATGGCAGTTGTTAGTCGGTATTCTGTTAAAAAGAACACTAATTACTGGTGTACAATAAAGAATTAAATAAATAAATAAATAATAAATAAAGAACAATCCTACCAAAAACATTTTCATGTGAAATTTTGCCAAGATGTGATCAAATGCTCGCATTCTCAAAAAGTTACCAGATCGCATGAAGAGCTTCTAACTCTAAAGGCTCCAAATTTAAAAGCAGAACTTTTCACTCGGAATTCTATTGTGAATATATATCTAATTATGATGAAGAAAAATATATTATACTTATTATATAAATTTGGTATAATCCAAGCCCGAGTTATGAGATATGAAAAATCGACGAAGAGACACGACGACTAAAACTATTGGTAAGGTAACTTGGGGCGGGTACTGCCGTACTTCCGGCAATAGTTTTGGCCCTCTGTTACACGTGGCTTGTAACACATCAATCAAAACATTGATTATATTATCTATATATGTAATTAATACGTATACCTGCGCCTAAAGACACAAATCTTCCAATCAGTATCCATTAACCCGGTATTGACATAGCCACTGTAATCCTTTATAAAACAGTTCCCTTGTCTCAGTGCCTCGGCCCATCCATCGAGGATTACTGTGCGTATACACCGCGGATACAGGTAAGCAATTCATTTGCGGCCAAATCCTTTGTAATCCTGATATGTGTTCAACGTTCTGTGTAGCTGGTCTACGGTTACATGTATTTTAAGTTTATGTACCGTTTAGGGCCGCTTGACATGTTATTAGGACGTGTTGAAGGCATTAAGAGCTATGTTTTCAAATACAAGACAAATAAAAAACTGAGATAGAACGTCATAATTTTCAACTAGATAGCTTTCTTTTTAAATTTGCTGTTGCAGGCATAATTGCCTTTTAGACTTTTAATAGATTTAGACGCGATTCTTATACGGTTAATACGCCGTACACAAACGAATCAAATTGACCCTATTTACTTACAGAGCTAATTGGTTAAGCAACTCGCTTGTTGTACCTGTCATACTTATGTGCGAGTCGTTGAAGTGATTCCCATCACCAAACAGACGAACAGCTTTTTGCCATCTTCTACATAAAAATGATGGTTTTATTTATAGAACTTCCACTAACACCCTTAAATTATTGCACCCATAAACTATAATTGCTTCTAAGAGAATCGCACCTAATACATCCATCTCAGTGATAAATGGTCCTCTAAAACAGCTCCCAATATAACGTCGGATGCTGAAAATTTTCCAAAAAAAAATAAACGTGAACATAATTCTTTTCTCTCAGATTTTACGAGCGGCGCGGGAAGACAAGCAAATGAAACGGTTTTATTTTTTCCTCTCATTGGCGAACTAACAAAACTGTGAGGAACAAGTAATGAAGTATGCCTGGATTTCTCCCTGGAGGTTAGGCAGAAATATCAAGCAAGATATTATAAAAAATTTTTGGAGAAATATTTGGTGCTGTAATATATAAATCGTCTTTTTGACGTTCGTGAAGTGCTGAGCAACAACCCACGATGAGAAACATTTTAGCGTATAAAGCTTGCGCAAAGAGGAAAGTTCGATCGGCGTTCTGTGCACTGTTTCACCCAATTTGGATTTCTACGACGATCTGGCTAATCAGCGCATCAACGACGAGCTCATCGTTGCGTACAGTGGCTATAATGTGTGTATGATACACAGTATTTCTGAATGGCACTCCCTTTCACCTCTCCCAGATATCGAATCTTTTGTCATATTTCAATTTAATTCTTAAAACTTCCACCTGTTATAGCAAACTTAACACTTCAAGTACAGTAACATCTGATAGGCGTCGTAAAAATAAAACTTCTATTGTGTCTCGTTAAAGTCCTTCAAAACATTAACGTTTAAGCAGTGTCAGTTCTGTAGCGGCCAGCTATATAACACAGCGCCATCTACCCAGTGACAACGGTACTTCTACGACACGACCCACACACGACCCAACCTATCGCAGACGACGCGCCAAATTCAAAAATCCCGTATCGCGCAAGCAACTTTCGCAAGCCAAGCGGCGTAAATACAACTTCCAAAGCTATATATCTTGTATATTTTATATACAAATTTAATGGTACGTATTATACACTTCTAAGCATATCGTGTTTTACTCGCCAAGCTCATTCGCTTGTTGGCGAGGTACGCTCTTATCATCTATTTATAAATACCACATAAAATATTACATAATATTAAAGTATAAAAGAAAACAACAAAGAAAGGATACAAAACATAAATTCTAACTTCTAGATAGTAGGTAGCTTAGAAATTGACTGCTCGAAGATTTTGGTGAGCCTCCGGAATCGCGGGGTCACCAATATTTTTCAACACATACTTGCTATATTTTGGTTCTACTCTTAACAAATTTATTTCATAAAATTTTTTTGGACCTAGATATTCAGTCATTCTCTCTCCATAGTAGTTTTGGCTTTGGTTTTACCAATTTACTTTCTCTTGCACTTCTAATATTTAACAGTTTTCTATTTTATTTTTATACTAGAGGACGCCAGCAGCTACGCCTGCATTTTTTTTAAATTTACCTGTTTTGGCCGATCCCGTGGGAATTTCGGGAAATACCTTCAGAGTACCCCTACGCTTCCCAAGGAACATACATGCCAAATTTCAGCTTCCTGCGCCCAATAGTTTCGGCTGTAGCGTGTCTGTCAGTCAGTCAGTAACGCAAGGATTTTATATATTAAGATTTATCAGTATTATAGTATGTCAGTCGGCCTGCAGGCCACCAAGCGCGACCACTCTGCTTGGTTAGAGGCTCCTCCCTCAGGTTGGAGGAACACCACAGCTTTCTTCCTCTACAGTTCCATTACGAGTTTCTGGCCTTCTCTCCTTCCATCCACCATCTTTCTTTTCGAGTAGGCAACTCTGGTATCGGTGTTTATAGTCCGAGCGAAGGCCTAAATCATGGCCTTTGATTCTTATCCTGACAAGACCCGAAGGCGTCCGCTGGATGTGCCCCAATAACGGTGATGTAAATGGCACAAGAAGTCACCCCTCCACAGCTCACCTTTTCACACGTTGCTTGACTTTGTTGATCTATTACGAACGGCATCTGACTGTACGGTTGGCGTAGTGGTTTAAGCGACCGCCTCGCCGCTTGGTACTGCGTTTTGTGGGTTCGATTCCCACACGAGACAACACTTTGTGTGATCCATAAATTGTTGTTTCGAGTCTGGGTGTTCATTGTGTCCGTTGGTTGTATGTTTGTAAGAACCTGTCCAGAAAGCGCGATTTACGCGCGTGTCCACTCGCGCGTTTTGATTTGTGTTGCGTCCAGATGCGGCGTTTCACGCGCGTTCTTACGCGCGCATGTGATGAGACGTATTTGGGCATTTTCACTTTAAATGACCCATTGCTGTTTTAGAGCTGTCCCAAGGAATATGCATTTTTAATAAATATCTATTTAACTAATAGTTTTGGTAATGAATTGAACATACATTGAAAATGTACGAAACAGGCTATCTGTTTTTGATATTAACAATAATATAAAATAAAACAATTTTACGTAAAACATATTTGAAATTTCATGAATTTTCAGTTTCATACTGTCCTATTTGTTGATTATTAAGATTGGATGGAGATTTTAATATATTTTTATATGATTAATTTTGCAGTGATGATTTTAATGCTTAAAAAAAGCTAGTTGTATTTATTTAATTGTATTTATCTATTTAATAAGTATTATTTACTTACCTAAAGTTATTTTTTTCTCCTCGGAATCATCAGGTTCACAAAAAAATTCTATTATTTCTTCCCAGTTCCTACGTTTAATGGTTCTATTAGAATAATCCGATGATTCCATATCCCATATAGCTACCCTTTTCTCAATTTCGTCATTAAAAAGTTCCGTGTCAAAGTTATCACGCTCCATTTTATCTGTTGGATGATGTTCTTTAAAATAAAATATGCGGAATGTATCCGCATATTTTATTTTAATATTTATTTATAAAACATTTTATTATAATATTTTAGTGCGATAGGACAAGACGCTTTGTAACAGACCACGGATCAGAGGAGTAAATAGGTTGTCACCTCTACATACATACTCTTTTCAATTAATATTATGCTATTTATATATTAGCTAGCTTCAGACTGCGTCGAGTGTCCTGAGTTAGAGCCTCCCAAGCCTGCTTCTCACGGTGCTCCTGTGAAGCCGAATTCACAGAAGCCACAGCATCGGTAACCACTCTATGGACAAGCAGACTGCTACGCAAAGGGCCTCGCTACATATCCACGGCGCACACCACTGACTTATTGTTTTGATGAACCACAGATATTCGCAAAAGAACTTCATTTTCTTCCAAGTATGTTGCGAGAAGCTAATGAAATTATAGAACGCTCTAATTGCATATGGAGTGACTTTGCGGTTGACCGCATATAGGCCAGCGTTCACGCACTTATTTTCTACAGTTCTTGAGTTTTACTAAGGCCTGTATTATCTATACTATAATAAAACTGTAGAGGTGAAAAAGTCTGTACATTAAAGATATTTTGACGAAAATTAGCTAAAAAATCTAGGAAAATGCTAAAAAGCAATACTTGATAATTTTTAGAATTTATGTCTGTCTGTCTGTCCGACGTCTTTCCCTATGTTGCTAAAGATCTCTAAAATGGCGAAATTGATTTCAATAAAACTTACACTCATGTACACAGGATACTCAAACCTATAAAATATTATATGTTACATCAAAGCCGTGTGGTTGACGGCATAGAATACAAGTGTCACCACCCCCTATCTTCCCGTGGGTGTCGTAAGAGCCGACTAAGGGATAACACGATGCAAATACCATCTTTGCGTAGAGACAGAAAACTCGACATCAAACCCTATACGACTGCCTCGTTGGTCTCGCGGCATAAATGTGCGCGTGGGATCGGGAGGTCCCGGGTTCGATTCCTGGGTCGGGAAGTGTTATTGGGTTTTTCTGTCACGAAATTCTCAGTAGCAGCACGGAGTCTGGAAATGTGCCCGGTACGGCAATAGGCTCGCCCCTTATTACGTGGGACTAAAGTATATCTGGCGAAAAGTGGGTGTAGAAATACACCTCTGCCTACCCCTTCGGGGATAAAGGGCGTGACGATATGTATGTATGTATGTTACATCACAATCGGTTGAGTAGTTTTCGGTGTACAGCTTGACCTCTCCTTTGTACGTAGTCCCAAACAAAACAGGGATCATCCAAAACTGGATTTATATGTGGTGCCATCTATGATCATTATAAGTTTGTTAGTAAAAGTATAGTTAGTTTAAATAGGTACCTTCAAAGTGTTTTATGGCTACTTACCGACCGATAGATGTCACTATTTTCAAATAATTTTCTAGCAAAATAAATGTTTCTTGCAAAAAAGACAATAATTATGTGTCGGGTATCTTTCTGTTATAAAAAATAATAGAGTATAATATTCGGCAATTTCATAAACAAAAAGTATCTGTGTCAAAATTTACTACAATGTCCACTTAATTTAAACGGTCAATCTCATGTATTTCAAATTATAATGTTTATATAATAGTTTTTTAGTTTTTATTTTAAATGATAAATACAATGACTATAGATCCTTTTTTCAATAAATTGTCGATTAGTCCATAATTATTATTTTCTATCTCGGTCGGTTTGCATATGTAAACATAGATGGCGTTGACAAATGACGTCATTTTCTGAATGGCGGTGTTAAGGCCTATAGACCTATAGGCCACACGACACGATCTAAATCACTTGATGAAATCGTGATGTGTAGACGCCAATCGTCCAACTCAAGTTCATCGGGTGGGCGGTACCACCAGATTTTCACCAATCGGGTGGACGGAATGCAAATCAGTGATTTGATTGTGTCGTGTAGACGAGCAAAGCCAATTCGATTGAAAATTTGATCAGCGGTAAAATTGTGCCGTGAGGATGGGCCTTAAGATTCACCGAGGATTGATAATATAATAATAATAATAATATTCTACCACATACACACATCACCATCTAGTCCCAAACTAAGCAGAGCTTGTACTATGGGTACTAGATAATGGATAAACATACATATATACTTTTTTTTTTTGTAAATACATACATATTATACATAGAAACACCCAGACCAAGACAAACATCCATGTTCATGCACACAAATGTTTGACTTGAGCGGGAATCGAACCCGCAACCTAATAATATATAATGCATAATTTGCTTTCGTCGTCGTTGGAATACTCGGATTGGGTATTTGACGTTACTTATGAGTTTATGATTGTTGAATGTTATCGTGTTTCTTTGATTTCTTTCGTTCGTTCGTGTTCTGTTCTTATACAGGGGTCTCATTATTCCCAATTTTCCACTCCTCACGTCACGTACGTGGGAATCTCTGAGCGGGAGACTGAGCCCTGAATTCAGATACCTCTTGAATTACTCAACGGGGCTTATCTTACTTTCGGCAGGGCTGGATAGTCGTAGTCCTGTGTGTATTTTCTAAATAAATCGCAGGGACAGACACTTGAGACACTTGGAATCGACATCCGAACATGTTGTTTTTCACATGATCGGTAAAAATAATTTACATGTTCTATGTATGGTAGTGAAAGTTGGGTATGGCAGAAGAGTCATGAAAGTAGAATAAATGCTGTAGAAATGAGAGCACTGAGAAGTACGTGTGGTGTGTCTATGACCGACAGAGTAAAGAATTGTGTGATACGAGGGTGGTGTGCGGTAAAAGAAGATGTAGTGACAAGCATCGAGAAAGGCATGTTAAGATGATTTGGACACATGGAGAGGATGGATGACGAAAGATTGACAAAGAAGATATATAAGGCAAGTGTGAATGGGACAGGACGAAGGGGAAGACCTAGGCGGACGTTCTCTGATCAGATTGGAGACATCCTAAAAAAGGACAGGTCAAAAGTACCCTAAACAGAAGAGCATGCATCAGAAACTTGATGGGAGTGAATGAAGCAAGAGAGGTATGTCAGGATCGTTGCAAATAGCGTTCCATGGTCTCTGCCTACCCGTCCAGGAAACTTTTAGCAACAATCCAAGGATTGTTGCTAAAAGTAACCTCGAGTGTTCCGTTATCAAATTTTGTGCTCTAACATTCTGAAATGTTACTCCACAGAATTAAATTGCGGTGTGGCTGAATATGTAGTTTTTATTAATATTATGGAATCTATATAATATGGCTAAAAAGGTCAATTTATGCGATGCAAACATAATTACATATACAAATACGCCAGAAATAATTTTGTATATTCAATAATCGCTTCACGCCAAACTATAATGTGAACCTAGTATTAACTACCTAAATACTCGACCCAGTACACACACTGTATCAGACCAAAGCAGTCCAGTCCAAAAAAAAAAATTCGTCAAACGAAACCGATCGAGAGTCGACCGTCTCCGATAGAAATCAGTCACTTCTGATTCCTTGGGGCTACATAACTAGCTTACCCTAACCCCTAGAGATCACTCTGGAATTATTAACAAATAATCACTTCACATCTACAAATCAATTTTAAACCTTGCCACAATGCGTCTAAGGTTTGTTTTACGTGATCATAATTCTGGACACTTAGGTTCTGAGTTATTCGAAGATGTGACGATATTCCAAATCAATCTGGTGGAACTACTTCGTATTTGATACTCGTCCCAAGTTGTAGACATCAGTTATAGATAATCGCATGAATTTCCTAAGCGTTTTGCGATATTGAATGCCTAGATTATGTTTTGTAACTACGGAGTTGTACTGACGTATTGGAGATTATTTTACTTTAAAAGGATTTTATCGCAAGTTATCAGAGTCTGGATTTTAGTACTGATTGGTATTCTTGATAGTCACAATGTAGATTAACAATTGCCTAAAGCACTCTTCACTAATAATATATAGGGTACAACTCAGAATCTATACCAATTTACCAAATAAAAACAGAAATCTATACCACGGCAGCCAAAACCTTACTCACGGAACATAAAGTACTGAAAACCGATATAAATTTAAAGATCAAATAAAACCATGACTTTATTGTTCCAATAAGCGATAAAAGCTGGCTCACCGAATTACCTCACGCCGAAATACTCATTACAAACATCGCGTAGCATTTACATGAATAAGTAACAGTGTTACCAACAAAGTTTTTACATTTATCCCCAGTTTTGTTGAATTTTGCTGAACGTTTGCCGTTTTCTATAAACCGGTAGATAACTCAGCAGGCACCCGGTCCGATATGAGTTTCTATAACATCGACCCGAAACCAATTGTACTAGATGTTGTCGTTTAACTTTTTCAATTTCACAACGAAATTGGCCGTCCACCTTTCACCCTCACTTATTAAAAACGTAACTGCGATAATGGAATGTTGCCACTTGAAATTAAAAACTTTATTGCCCTGTAAATCATCGGGCGGCTATACGTTGCGAGCAAGATTTAGCGGGCGACCAACAGTTCCAAGTCCTAAATTATCACCTTCCACACCAAACTTTCGAAGTTCAAAACAAAAGTAATTGAAACTGAAAAGATTAAAATTCCAAATATTACTGTATATTTTATTGGTTGGTGTAAAATTGGTACATCTTTGGTAGGGATAAATTCGAAGGCTTTATGTTGCTTGATAAACATGTAAGGTTTATTAATGCTCCTAATCATGCAGTTCTTATTCCTCGGAGAACACATCAATTAGTTGCAGATGCCACGAGCTGTAGACTTTAGGAGGTGGCGAGGGTAATCCTGGCAAGTTATATAGACGTCGGCCAGGGAACTTTACGGATGTAGAATAAAACTGGAATCTCAGAGTTTATTTTACGGCATATTCCGTGGAGAATGTGATTCGGAAGCGACGTGGCGCTAGAAATATACAGGACACGGCGGATCAGCTGTAAAACTCGGTGTTTTATAATGCCCCGGACGAATGATATTGAGATAGGTAACGCGGGACACTCGTCTAGAAATAACCGGCCCGTGTTGAAGCGCTTTGTACATGGCGATTTTTATGGTAGAAGATAGAACTATTTCTATTTTTGCGTATCATTGGAATCAAGGGTTAACAGAGTTAATTTATATTTTTAATGACTATACAACGCGTTGCTTAAACTTACAGTAGACTATCATACAGGTCAGAAGTATCCTAAACAGATGAGCATGCATGGTAAACTTGATGGGAGTGAATGAAGCAAGAGAGGTATGTCAGGATCGTTGCAAATGGCGTTCCGTAGTCTCTGCCTCCCCCTCCGGGAAACAGGCGTGAGCGTGAGTCTATGTATGTAGTATACTAGATTGAGACTTTGATTTACATTCCAGAGCCATTTTTACTCCACATTGAGCAAAATATTGCTCAGAAAGGTGCGAAGTCAAATACTCCTTAGTTTCATAAAGGCGACGAGATTATTTTATTAATACAACTTTCTATTAAACGTGAGATACTTTTACTGTTTTTTTCAAGAAGGACGAGAAACCTTTCAATTTTGCTATTTCACCAATGCGATCATCATCTTCATCATCCTAGCGTTATACCAGTTACAATCGAGATTTTCGTCTTGGAGGCGATATCCAATTAGAAGTCAAACCACAGGTGACAGAATATTAACAATTCACCATAGCAGCATTAAATATTAATTCCCCAAGTCTCTTCAATTGAGTGAGACATCAAATAGTAGCAGGTTAAAGGCGACTTATTAAAACGGCCGCTTTAAAATATGTCACGTTGGGGCGCTCTCATATAAATAATGTCTGGTGGTGACCGGGCGAGGGCAGGCGCTCCTTCGACGACTCAGTGTGGACATGACTGCGAGAATGCAAATATTTAATCTTATTTTAGGTAAGCTCATTATATTTTCATTGGAACAGGTTATGTATTATTTTAGTGCTTTAGGTTTAATGGTTTATTTTTGCTGTGATTGAGAGTAACTGTTGTCTGAGGTCTTAGTGTGACTTTAGTCAATGCACGTCTTACCTTTGATTTATTTTATTGTCAACTTTTGGGTAATGTCATCGAAGACGTTAGTGCGAGGTAATTTATTCACCGAACGACTTTCGAAAAAGGATTACACATGTGGTAGCTAAAGCTGTCCTAAGCTCTCTCGTCGTAGGTACTATGATATACACAAGCCAGTGCCCAGTACCAGCTTCTCCTTCTGGGCCGCATCCAACGGAGAGCTACTCGAATTGTCGACTGCCAAGATATTTGCAACCGGTTAGACCCCTTGACGCTGCGTAGAGATGTAGCGTCGCTATGCATCTTTTATCACTACTACTATGGGGAGTGCTCCGAGGAATTGTTCAGATTAATCCCTGCCGCCTCTTTCCGCCATCGTTCTACGCAACAGCATGTCCATCCCCATCATTTAGATGGTTGGCGATCCACAACGGTGCGTTTCTCTAGAAACTTTCTGCCTCGCACATCTAAACTGTGGAATGATCTGTCGCCTGCGGTTTTTTCCGAACCAATACGACCTTCAAGAAAAGAGCGTATTCTTTTTTAAAAGGCTGGCAACGCACTTGTGACTCCTCTGGTGTTGCGAGTGTCCATGGCGGCGGTAATCGCTTAACATCAGGCGATCTGTCTGCTCGTTTACCCCCTATCTCATAAAAAAAACAAAAAAGCCGAAAACAAGGGCGTATTCTGTGGAATAAACCAGAATATTTCAGGGCTCCGAATATTAACCCTTTGGGTTGTGGAGGTCAGACGGCACTTGACGGCAGTCGCTCTGTTGACAATCTGATATAGTAAGCGGACTCCGGGCTCAAGGCGTGTAAGTCTTGGATGCAACCGAGATAACGGTTGGAAGATGATTTCACGGCTCCGAATATTATTATGATAGCTGAATCTGACGGTTTTCGGTCGCTCATCCACAAACTAGACTAGGTGACGAACGGGCCTAACCTCGCAAAGCGATAGATTCGCCAGGTCTTCACTTTGCTATTGCAATCTCAATAATTCCTACAGATAGAGATATTTTTGGGTGCATAGGGTTCCCACCAAGAACTTAGGGTCCCAAGCCAACCTCACCTGCAAGTGGTGCACCTGCCGATCAACGGACGAGGCTCTGGCAAACAAAATGTCCCAATAAGCGGCAATAGGCTCGCCACCTATTACGTGGGTTCAAAACACTGCCGAAAAGTGGGCGTTTAATATGCCTCTGCCTACACCTTCGGGGAAACAGGCGTGAGTCTATGTATGTATGTATAGAGATATTTTTATTTGTCATAGCTAGAGAATGTCGCATTGTCGTCGGACAATGCGACATTCTCATTAAGTAACAAAGAGATGTGATTAAAATATACTTTTGGTTATGATTGTGGATTAAGAAAGAACTTGATTGAATTTTTCTATTGGAGACAATTACATTCATGACACACACATTCAAACACACGATACATGTGAATATGTGCCTATTAACTACAGCAAAAATAGTATAAAAACCTTCATCTAATACTAAAAATGTTTAGTATTTAGGCGTTGATAGCCTAGCAAGGCTCAGTTGATCGTTAGCCGTTAATGATAGCAAGAAGTTGAACGTTCTAAGAGAGTATTGCAATTAACCTAGCTTGATCAGTTTCGGCAGTACTAATGAAAAGTAACATTAGAATCAAACTTGTAATGAAGGTACTTGTAATTTACTTGCAAAACATACTCGTCTTAGAAAATAAATACATGAGTAAAAAGTATCTTAATTCCATTTGCTGTCTGTTTTTTAAATATTAGCGATCGTAATACATGCACATTTAAATGCACGCACATACAAATTTCGGCTTCTTGAGTTTGATGATTTTTCTGTACCTCAGCTATACTGCTGTACCTACATATTGATTTGAAAACATAATCCTAGATCAAGGAATTGGATTTTAAACATGTTTCTGCTCTGTCCTTATAACCGTAAATTAAGCCTTAATATAGAACAAATTCGTGAAGGTCCCATAAAAATTGGATAAACCATTCCAAAGGTCACTGGTCACTCCTCACAACTGTGCAAACAGAAATACAGATAAACAAAGCTTGTTTATATCTCGGTTATGCTTAGGTCAACAACTATAAGCACTTGAGAAAACATATTTATTTCGAAATCACAGACAAACACTTCACTTTTTTATCTGCGTGTATGTATAGTTTGTTATCGGCGATATACTGCTTCAATAACTAAAGAAAAGAAATATACTAAAACAGTATACAGTCACTCAAAAAGCTTAATTCGAAGATATTCTATTCGAAGACGATAATCAAAGCGTTCTATTCTAGACTTTTAATTTGAAATTATTATATTCGAATCCAATATATACAAACACTCAATTCAAAATCATCTTTTTTTTATTTTATTCGAACGCAAGTTAGAAAATCAGTCGATACTTCTTGCATACGCAGCTCTATCTAAATGCCTATCGCCGTCTCCCATGGACTAATGCAAGCACAAAAAGCCCTGTGCCAAGCCCACAAGGGTTACACACATGTGTTTGTATGCACAAAATGTTTGTAGCAAGTTGAACGTCTCTGTAAACACGTACTTACGTCGCTGTGCGCATGTCAAGAGTGTTTGTTAAACAATTTCCTTCAGTCACTTGTGTGTAAACGTAAATATTTCTAATGGCAAATGCGTTCGCTTTATGCACGTAGACGGAGAATTTCACAGAAATATGTGGAGAAGTTTTGAAGCCGCGTGTTTGTATGTAATTTGGAGGTGTATTACTAGGCAAAATAATGTACTATACAAACATAATTATATTCGTTACGTACTACGCTTTGGACCTTTATTGAAACTATTGATTCCTACTTACCTTATTGTACTATTTCACCGCACATTCTCAAAGGTCTGTTTTCAAAATATTTTTCGCAGCAAAACATCTTTAAGTGTTAGTCCTCAGTCTTAACGAGAAGTATAAACAAGGAAAATAATTTTCGAAATCGATTAAATGGAAGGAAACAAAAAATACCGAAGAACTTCATCTATTCCGTCAAAAATTCGCACATAAAAAAAGTTATTCAGTGTATGAATTTTCAGTAAATGAATAAATAACACAAGATTGATTGTCCTGAAATATGAGCTTAGAAAAATCAAACCCCTCTCTATGAAGAATGACTTTAGGACAATTTCAACAGTCCATATGACTTAAGCAATAATTTTTGGATCACACCAAATTGTAGTGTAAGGACCAGAGCTACTTATTAACGAGAAGAATAGCATGCAAATCCCACAAAATTTTCAATTATTTATTCTACATATTCTCCAAAATCTTAAATTATTTAATGTCTGGCCGATCCACACTTATAGAACGTGATACGAGTTGCCACGAGTGCTCTCAATGGGTAAGGTCTCACCGCGATCAGAATTTACACTACGACGCCCACCATTACATAAAATTCGATCCCCGCCCGAATTATGAATGATATTATATAAGTTAGCTTATTACCCGTTGTCTGAAGAAGGATGTAAATAAAATAGTTTGACGATTATGAGCGTAAAGTTTATAGTAAGTACTTTAAGTAAGTACTTTGTAAGGGCGTTAAGGTTAGTTAATGCAAGATAAAATAAGTTTTACTTAACACAGCATACCATGTATACATGTTATAAAGAAAAGAAGTCTCCCGCCCGCTTTATCTGTCTGCATGAACGCGAAATACGAAAACAATACCAAACATATTTTAATACGGTTTTCACCAATAAATGTGTGAGTCCTTGAGAAAATTCAGGTGTATAATTCAGGTGTACAAAACTGCGGGTGAGTTCCAGTTATATAATATATAAGTTAATGACGTCGTGTAGTCCAATTATTATTTTATTATATTACTAACTCAGTTAAACTTATGGCCATGTTGTCATTATGTTTGGCGCTGGCATGACATGGTTTTGGCGTAGCTAACACATTGCCCTGCGATGGTGCAGCAGATTAAAGCAGTCATACAGATGCGTGAATATATTATTATCATCTCCGTCACCGAAATACAAAGAATATTTTTTCGGTAGTTCAAGCTTTGATTTATAATCAAGAAGTTCAAACTAAGAGAAATCGCATGACTACATATTTATTACTAGTTACAAAAGCATCATCAGGATCTAACAAAGACCTTTAATTCCAAATAAATCATAACGAAACTCATCTATATCTGAAAGAGCTACTATCACTACAAACAAAGCTGCAAAATTCCAACAATCCTCTGTTGACAAGTTTCAAAACAAACTAAAATAAACATTTACACCTATTCATTTTTATTCAAAACTAAAAGCATTGAAACTGTGAGCAAATTTTTGAATAATACGGACGAATATTTAGAAACGCGTTCGTAGTCACCCAGACAGGTAGGCGAGATAAAAACTTTAACTTTGTTCGGGGAGAGAGGGTACATAGTTGGTAGTAATGTGCATCGGACTGAAAAACGAGCGATTCACTCCGGCCATGTAGTGTACAGGACTTCTGTAGGGTTCACAGACGACTTTTAGGTCAATCTATAACAATGGCTAAAGGCATTGGACTTAATATTACTTATTTGACTGCCTCGTTGGTCTCGCGGCATAAATGTGCGTGTGGGATTGGGAGGTCTCGGGTTCGATTCCCGGGTCGGGCAAAGTGGTATTGGGTTTTGCCGTTAGGAAATTCTCAGTAGCAGCACGGAGTCTGGTAATGTACCCGGTACGGCAATAGGCCGCCCCCTATTACGTGGGACCTACAAACTCATGGCGAAATGTGGGTGTAATAGTACACCTTTGCCTACCCCTTCGGGGATACAGGCGTGAGTCTATAAAAAAAATAAAAAAGAAATATCACTATTTCATGGATACTTCATCAGCCATGCTCCGATATAAAATGTTTGACAATGTTTGCTGTCACCATTTTGCAAGCGATAATTTAAGGAGGAGTAGGAAAACTGCAGGATACACATACATTTCCCAGCTATAAAGTCAAAACAGCATTATTTGAGAAATAAAGCGTCACACAAGCTATATTGTTTACAAAGACGTAAGAAGCAACCCTAGATATCTACTTTAAGTGCACAACAGAGCCCCGTATCTCCTCAGCGATACACTGGACTCACTGCCGATGGGAAAAGAATATGCAACACCTACAAAAAACAAACAAAAACAACCCATAATACCTTCACATTAAAAGCTAAATTCCAATTACGTGTTTCAGCAAGGTAAGCGATGTTCGTGAAATGCCGGTATCTGAACGCAAGCAAAAATGGATCTTGAAAGCAAGACAGATGAACGACAAAGGGCTTAATTTCCTGTGTACAATAAATAGCTATAACTATGAGGCCCCTAGGGCAGCAACTATGAAGTAAGTACAATATGAACGGGATTGTAAAACTCAGTGTTCTTAAAAATATTTTTGAGATAAGTGTATTTAATAGCTACTCCTATTTATTGATGTTATTTAGGATTTATAACTGAAACGATTTATTGCGTTGAATGTTTTACTTGCTATATTTGGGGTGCGATGTTCAAATTAACTCGTTAGATACGGCTTTACGAAGAATATTGAGAAATGCAACCGCAACCAATAACCATCATAATTCTGTTGTCAAATGTTTTCGAAAACGTTTCTCTTGGTAAAATCCTAGTTTATGCACGGTCCCTTATGAAGAGAAAGCTAGATCACGATTAAACATACTAAAGTAAGTATCATCAGTCCTATCTACTAGGAGTGTAGACCGGTAACATCAATTCTACTAGTCACGAATCGTGTGCAAATTTGCATTCTGCATAACATAAAATCGAGCATAAAATTTGACGCCTTATACAACGTAATATCCTACTAAATAGTAGATTATCCGACACTTGCAACACTGTTCGCTTATGTAAATATCATCAAATTTTATCATGGCAACACTGTAGCTTTTTATTGCAGGTGATAATTCGAATACGCGCTCCATTTAAAATATAAGATAACTTTTCGTCACTTTTTGGTATAAAACTTATGTTTCGCTAGTTTTATAATATCAACAATGTTACTGGATGTTTTACTCTAGAATAGTAATCTATAATGGTAAACGAGTGCCGTTATGTCTATGTGTCCCACCTTTCTTCTTCTCGTTCTGTCTACAGAAAAAGAAACGAGGATGGAAAATAACAAGAAGCTTGGGCCTCTGGCATTGCCTTTGAAAACTGCAATTTTTGGTCCATCATCTCTGTGAAAAGGTGGCACTACTAGTTATAGCCGGCCTGCACGACTGCATGGTCGGTGTAGTGATTTAAGCGGTCACCTCATCGCTCGACACTGCCCAGAGTGTTATGGGTTGGATCCATTGTTGTTTAAATTATTGTTTCGGGTCTGGGTGTACATTGTGGCCGTTGGTTGTATGTTTGTAAAGCCCCCACGACACAGGATTTATTCCTAGTGTTTGTTATAACAAAAAAATATATGCAACTAGCCACTGGATTCATGAGGGAAACCTGGAAGAATCCCATGCCAGCCTTTTATGCCACATTTAACTTCGCTTTGTGCACCGCCGTCCTAGTGGCCCATGCCCGGTGATACCAGTAGTTAATTGCGACGCTCTGTGAGGTGCGGATTATTTACACTTTTTGCCCCTTCCCCATAATTACTGCCACCGACTCATAGACTGAAAACATCACTATATTAAAAATAACTCTTTGAACTAGTTCATAATGAAACTTCACGCCTTCTACGGATAAGCAAAAGTGTTATTGCATTACTCTTTAATCGATTTTCCGCAATTGCAATAGCATTTCCGATTAAATTACGTCAAACTAATGACAATATTCGCTATGTGCGAAGTACATGGTGGGGGCATAGAGCATAGATATAGATATAGAGGCACATTTCTTATGGGCGCTCTGTAGACAAACTTTCTGTGACCAGTGTGACCCATATTGCCGCTTGGCGGCGTGGCAGTCGCGCTGCGACAGCTGACTCTACGAGTGCAAGAGAGACGATCTCTTGTGTTACTTAACTACGAGAGCAAGAAAGACGGAGAACGATGCCAGTGCCGCCAACGGCGCCAACTACGTACTACACTGACAACCGTCAATACGCCAGTTGGCATCGGCACACGAAATCCTTAAGAAATGGGCTTCTATTATGTAAATCTGTATTCTTTGGTGGGGGTATAGTAAAGCGATCGCAGCGCTTGCCGTGGCAGAAATACGCAAAAATCCGGGCAAGTAAAGTCAATTTGCATGGAGTTCTTAATAAATATAAAAATTTAAATTGCCTAAAAATAGGTGTTGTTGTGCTGTGAACTGCAAAAATAACGGCAGAAATAGACGGTGTAAGTTCTATATATTTCCTACATTGGACTGGAACTTAAATCAATGAAATAAATGGATATAAAAAAGGAATAAGTAAGCGATATAACCATTAATTATGATCAATTTTCTTTGCGCTATATTTAATGTGATATTTATTATTGTCTTAATTATTTTAGTGTTGATGGGTTGCCATGGTATCTCAAACCTGACGACACAATTTGCAGTGAACATTTTATGGGAAACAAAAAATCAGACGAGGAAGAAGCCCGAGGAAGAAGTGAAAAAGGAAGGTTAATGATTCTAAGTCCTAGCTAGATATACCCGCTTGACAAAACAAAGAACCACAAAAGTCTCAGATACCACATCAAGTCAAATAATAAGTAAATTAAATCAAACTCAACCTCTTGTAAGAATTAAGATTAAGAATACGGATTGTCACCACCTCATATCATCCCATGAGTGTCGTAAGAGCCGACAGAGGGACTATACTATGCAGAGAACAGCTCTGCAAGAGAAGGAAAACTTGAAAAAACCTATACCAACCCGTTTGGCCAGCGTGGTATAGTAGGCCAATTCCTCCTTTCAAAGGAGAGGCCTAGGTGGACTGTTAAAGGCTGATGATGATGATGATGATGAACCTCTTGTGGTCGATCAAGGATCTCAAGTTAATATGTTTTCTGAATCGAAATTAAGAGATGCAACCTTTATTTGTATTAAATTCATTTACAGTGATCACTGTGATGCTGAAATTCAAGTGGATATAGCAACAACATCAAGAATTGTAATGACAAATAATTCAAGAAAGAAAGATAAAAGCTGTTGCACTGACAAAAATCGTATGAGGATCAATCTACCGAAACAAAAAGCCAAGAATTTGTTGGTATTTCATCAATGAAAAATGATCAAGAACTCTAGTTCTTGCTGGTGTGTCATTTAGCAATTCTGAGTTTTTATTAACAAGATTAACTACATCGATGTATTATATATCGATGATTAACTATGAAAAAATGTACAATTTCCATTAAACCGGACTTATAATTGTTTTGATTAAAATGAAAACTGGACACAATCTCACGAATATTTCATTTGATCTTACAAAATCTAGCTTGTACAACTACCTACTAATTTCATATTTTGGCCAAATAGAGCCACCGTACAAGCAACAATGCCCGAATGTTTCAGTCCAGATTACATTAATACAAGAGTTATGATTGACTGTACTGAATTCCGAATTGAAACACGGACAGCTGTGGATGATCGTTGATAGTAAAAATACCACTCGTCGTCTTTTTATTTATCTTT
Organism: Euclidia mi; assembly: GCA_944739405.2. Lineage (NCBI taxonomy): Eukaryota > Metazoa > Arthropoda > Insecta > Lepidoptera > Erebidae > Euclidia > Euclidia mi. The sequence goes on along the minus strand of OX123188.2, from coordinate 6,442,618 downwards.
AATTTACTATATTTACTAGAAAGCAATAAAATACTGATATGTCATTATTTGGCATAATCCCGAATAGTTGCGCATGCTAGGTGGTGCTACTGTCGTGTATTTCTTTTAATAAGAGGAATACAAAGAGAGACAGTATGCTAAAGCAAATCATATATTCATATTAAATTACTCGCTTTACCTCTTAATATAGATTACTGCAAACTCCCTTTCACTTAATGTATATTTTTCCTCCACAGTTTGATATTAAACGATTGATGTAGATGAGCTTATTTATTTTCTCGACTACGGCAAAGCAGGGTTATAATAATTTACAGCAGGTAAAACTATTGAAGACCATTGCGAAATATTCAAAATCATTAAAGTAATAGTACACTATAGGTAATAGGCTTGTGTCCACTAAGAACAAATCGGTTTGATTGTAGTATCTTTAGATTCATTATGATTTTAAGATGTCAATAAAGTTTATTATTTATTATAAAAAGGTAAGATTAATGTTATTTTTAGGATTCTAAAACTAAAAATAATGTATTTATTCTTGTAACAGTGAACACCAATCAGAGAGCATTACGTCAAACAGTACGTCCGCCATTCATGTTGTTGACGTTTTAGTAGTAAATACAAGTAAAACGTTTAACTTTGTACCTGTCAAATCGAATATGACAAAATAAAAGTGGGTACATCAGACCAGACTTCATTCACGGTTTGTTTTGTTTTACTCTTTGTGATATCACACAACCGCCATGATGGTTTACAGCGTTTTGGTGTCAAATTCAAAAAGGTTTTTAAAAAGCCGTAATTAATAATGTTGCTGACCGATTTTTGAAGAAAAAATCAGGTATTTCAGTTTAACATCTAATAAAGGAACGAATCAATCGCTAATTACATTTTAAGACACAAGCTTATTGTGTGTGTCTAAATGTACCTATAAGAAGGGTTTAGCCCAGGTGTGCACTGGCGGCCAGGTCGCAGCGGCCAGCGAAATACATGCATTGTATGGAAATATGCATCAAATGGCACATGGCCGCAAACGGCCATCAGCCGCTGCGGCCAATAAGATCACTGCGACGTAACCTGCGACCCTTTTCTTCTTGTTTGTAGCGTTGCACGTGAGTCAACGCTATTTAGTTAAAAAAATATCAATATATCGGTAACAATAACAGTTTATACGAGTATATTTCTGTAAAATAATCTATACACCTTTTAGCATAGAAAGGAAAAAAAAACTGATTCTAAACAATTTTGACTCCAAACCAAGATAGAAGAAGGGTCGCGAAATTCGGTGTAGTCCTGAAGGAACGTGTTTCCGGCGTCGCACAGGTATAAGGGAGGACTTATCTTGATGCCGCACCGATCGAGAGGGGCGATCACTCCTGCGCCACGGTATATATAGGTTGCTGGGGGAGGCGCGAGCGGCCAGCCGTGAGTAGTGGGCAAACGACGTCAGCAACGATGTTACATGTTTGGTCGCTTCCTACTTGCGTCCTCTACGTCCATTTCTAATCACTCTGTACTCCGTACTGACAACTTTGGCCGCAGTTCTGACTGCTTGCTTGGTCGCGACACTTGCTGCCTGGCCGGCATGCGTACTGGCTGCATACTGGCTGCTGCGACCTGGCCGTGCCTGTGCTTAGTATTGGTGAGGAATAGAAACACGTCTTTCGAGTAGCTTTATATATTTGCGACTGAAAACTTAGTCGGCGGACGCAGCCGCCACTAAATGCACACATATCTTCTTAATATATAAAATCCTTGCGTTACTGACTGACTGACAGACACGCTACAGCTGAACCTATTGGGCGCAGGAAGCTAAAATTTGGCATGTATGTTCCTTGGGGATCGTAGGGGTGCATTAAGAAGGGATTTCGCGAAATGCCCACGGGATCGGCCAAAACGGGTAAATTTAAAAAAAATTGCAGGCGTAGCTGCTGGCGTCCTCTAGTATTAATATAAGAATGTGGATTCCGCATACCTACTACTACTAATACACATGTGTCCACATCATCATCATACACAATAATTTTCTACAAAGCTTTATTTTCATAAATAGTTTCTCTTTTCAAAATATAGTTAAGAATTTGACGGCAAAAATATCTCACACCTTTATGCGTTGTTCACAGCTCGTTCGAACTAAATGTTCAGAGAGAAATAGCTTCGTAATACAACGAAATACGAATACTTTATAATTTAATATGTGTATATTGGGCTTTATTTAAATTAACGTCTTGTTATATATGAACTATCTCCGTGATCCAGGAGATAACCTATGCGTCTGTGGATGGAGGTCCGGGCTCGATTCCCGGGTCGGACAAAAGTGTTACTGAGTTTATACGAATTCTCAGTAGTAGCACGGAGTGTGGCAAAGTGCCCGGTAATGTCAATAGGTTCGCCATTGTTACATGGGACCTACAAATTCATAACAGTGCGAAATTTGGGTGTTATATTACACCTCTGCCTAGCCCTTTAGGTATACAGGCGTGAAGCCATAACAAAGGCAAAATAAAAGAATTTTTCTATGTATAAATATATGCGTATGAGGCATCGATAGCTTAGTCAAGATACCACCAGTCTTCTATGATAAATGAAGGAGATATCAGTTTCTGGCAATTTCAGTCCCACAGCGATCACATCTTTACCCATTCATCCAAATTTTCCTTTTGCCAAGAAAAGGATTCAAATTTACGTAAAAGTACAAGCTTAAACAGGTACAATACATTTAGATTTTTCATAAAATTCATGATTAGCAGTCAATTCTTATCAAACATCAAATATTATTACCTAACATGCACCCTTCAAGCTGCAGCCCAAACATATCAAGTGCCGGTCCAGTCCACGTTCGTAGATGTAGTCCACACGTGGGGTTTATCGACGTCACGTACATCACCGCAGACGCGCACAAATCAACGCCTGCAGACGTTCTGCTCAATCACTTTATTGACTACGCCTCCACTGCCTACTAGAGTAATTGCCTACGAAATTTGAATATGAAATCCATACATGCCTTACATATCGTTGCCTCTCCTGCAATGGACGTTTTTAACCGCTGAATTCAATGTTCAATCTGTCCATGGCTTTGGAAATTTTAGACATATTTGACATAAACTCCACACAAAATATGTCTAACATGTATCTAAAGTCTCAAAATCATTAGATAGTTTGAATATTGAAACAGGGTTGAAATGCATCAATCTGTTCTTCCTTTTCTTTTTGATAAGAACAACTTTGAAACCCCTGACTTATGATTGCACAGCGAGAGAATCCGTATCAATATGATTTTTCATATCTATTTATATATTTGTAACTGAAGCTTTTTAGTAACTAAGTCTCTGTTTATTGCTGGAAGTAGCTACCACTTAAAGGATAAAGTTGAAAGTTTTTGATGTAAAATAATGTCTATAACAGTAAATAAAACAAAATGGAAACTAACGCAAAAGAGCTATGGATATATAAATACTTGGGAATTTCAGAAAATCCCAGCTTGGTGCATTCCGTCTCAAAGAATTATACATTTTAAATTTAGATTCGGGCGCCCTATAGTTTTAGCTATGCCTTGTCTGTCAGTCAGTCAGTAACGCAAGAATTTATAAATACAGATAAAGTCACCTTTCAGCAGGCTGTTACCTCTTCCTTACTCTGATAGTCTTTCCGTGACAATTACGAACACTGCCATTGTAGATCATGTCAAATCGTTTAAAGAGCAAAATAGTTTAGCTTTTCTTTAAAACATCAACAGGACTTTTACACAAAGCCAACAGCTTTTAAAATAATCAAGAGTACGGTAGCACAAAGTTCTTTTCATCTAAATCCAAATACTTGTATGTAGTACAAATCTGGTTCCGACCACACAGAGCTAACTACCCTGATTGAACTCATTACAGCAAATCCGAATACAGGCACGGCGAGCTTAACCCGTATCGCTATACACCCACTCACTAATCACCGCTCAAAGGGACCCCAACTTAAACGGGAGTACGGCGAATAAACTAATAACTCGAAAGTAACAGCAATAGGATTCTAATTGGTTAGCTCAAAGCGCGCCTCAATTTGTGTGCGGTTGTGTTATACCGCAGGCACTTTTCACGTGACGGCGAGCGTACTGCGTACTTTCAGCGTATCACGCCAGCGTATGGCGTGTTGGAGCGTACCACGCCAGCGTATGGCGTGTTGGAGCGTACCACGCTATGTCATGTGCAATCAATTTCCGTCGTATCGCAGCGTATTTTCGCAACTGTTTGCTTTGTCCGGCGACACCCGGTTAGAATGGTTTGCTGAGTGCATAGAATGCACGCTACTGTGTAACCTGCCCGCCTGTGATACGCTTGTGATTCGATTAACACTCGGCTAGGGCGTGGTTTGATGTCCACTGTGGAACAATTTGGTTGGGATGCAGTCGCGGCTCTAGGGGATGCAAAGTTGATTACGTATTTTTACCGCTAGGGATAGTAGGTAAGAGCGTGTCATAAATTAGAAAAGGGTGCAATATCAGAAGTGGAAGCCTTGACTCTGTTTTATAAAATAATCGGAACCAAAGGACCTCGACACGTGGCATTAAAATCAGGTCTCGATACTGTGATATTTCCCATTAATTTAATAAGGTTGATACAAAATTCTCAGTAGAACTACTGGATCGAATATGTGTTGGATGCGATTCTGCCACTGTCACGACACTTAAAAAATGCTTGTCATATGCTCATTTATATACCCTACGCTTTCCAAGAAACCTAGTCGATCTATTCTCAATAATAACTTTGGAAGCTTTCTCCTCGATTCTCTTTATTCTCATCTAATTTTATAACCACTTTTATATCTAAAATATGACAAATCAGCACTACTATAAAAGAAACAGCCTGATAGCTTAATAAATTTGTTCACCCGTTATCGCTCGATCTAAGAACTTTGTACAGCGCGATAAGCGTCCAAGTTTACGTGTAAATAAAAACTAAAAGTTTCATTTTATGTAGCGGCACATTCGTAAACATCCAAGCAAGTGTTTTAAGACGCGATAAATAAGATATTTAAGTCTTAGTGTAAATATTTTCCTCTGGAATGGACGGAGTACGGTGGATTACGTGGTTGTAAATAACTTGAACGCTCTTCGCCGGCGTTATCGTGGTCCTTTACCGCGATTACTCCGTCAAAACTTGGCCATTTTATGTTTTAATACACCTATACGTAATGGAAGTTTGCTTGATGAACATTTTATAGGTTACGGCTTTACTTGTAAGCTGTTTGAGCTTCGTAATTGATAACGGTTATGGAGTTGTGGATGGCCGTTCTTTTATTTGAATGAGGTCACATCCCGACCTTATTCAACCAAAAGACTGCATGGCCACTAAGCTGCATCTTTTGTCAGTTTTATCTCCTTGTAGGATAGATTTACGTAGCTATTCCAAAAATGAGTGGGGTTGACACAAGTAGATTTTTCATTATATCATCGACTTTAGTACCTCTTAGGCCTTCTGCAATCAAGAAAGATAGAGATCAAGGACAGAAACTACCGACGTTAACTGAATTTCCAGTATGAAATTAGTTTATCCGGATCGGTTACTAAGCTCTAGCTTTAGTAATTTTTACATAGAAGAAACCCGTGCCCGTAAACTTTTCGAAGAAAATATGTGAAAAATATGAATTTAGATGAGTAACGGTATTTTGTGTATATCGTTCACACTTACACATGTCTCATGCATATATCTGAAAAGAAAAGAAAATAATGCTTTTATTTCGCATATGCTATAAGCTATCAAATCTGGCTGGACCAGTAGGTACCTTTGATTCAACCAGGATAGCGCTAGGACGATGATGATGAGATTACGTATAATCTGAATGGATATAAAACTTTTCTTTTGGATTTAGCGAATGTTACACATTGAAAATGGGTGTTCATTGTGTCCGTTAGTTGTATGTTTGTAAAGTCCCCCGTGACACAGGATTTAATCCTAACGAAGTTACTTTCGATTAATTAGTGAAGGAATTGTAATTAAATTTTATTTTTTTTAAGTTATAATAATATATTTTTTTTATTATTAACAAATATAATGGAATATAAACTTAATCAGTAGGCTCAATTTTAGTAATAATTGTTAATTTTACAAAAAATGTCCCGTTCGCCATCTTGGATCCCCCAATGAATGTCATTTACGTTATCGGAATGCATGACAGCTTCGAAAAATATACCCATATTAATTTTATTAAAAATGTCCCGTCCGCCATCTTAAAAAAATAAGGTTAGTGATCTAGGGTTAAGAGGTTATGGCTTTACTTGTAAGCTGTTTGAGCTTCGTAATTGATAACGGTTATGGAGTTGTGGATGGCCGTTCTTTTAGTTGAATGAGGTCACATCCCGACCTCATTCAACCAAAAGACTGCATTGTCACTAAGCTGCATCTTTTGTCGGTTTTATCTCCTTGTAGGATAGAAAATTTACGTAGCCATTCCGAAAATGAGTGGGTTTGACACAAGTAGATTTTTCATCATATCATCGACTTTAGTACCTCTTTGGCCTTCTGCAATCAAGAGAGATAGAGATCAAGGACGGAAACTACCGACGTTAACTGAATTTCCAGTATGGAATTAGTTTATCCGGATCGGTTACTAAGCTCTAGCTTTAGTAATTTTAACATAGAAGAAACCCGTGCCCGTAAACTTTTCGAAGAAAATAAGTATGTGAAAAATATGAAATGCATGACAGCCCCGAAAAATATACCCATATTAATTTTATTAAAAATGTCCCGTCCGCCATCTTGGATTCCCAAATAGATGTAATTTTCGTGACCAGCATCTATAAAAACCCCAAAATGATACCCATATTAATTTCATTAAAAATGTCCCGTCCGCCATCTTGGATTCCCAAATAGATGTCATTTTCGTGATCAGAAAGCATGAACATGATGCTTGCTTTCTATAAGAGAGAGAGAAAGACAGACAGAGAAAAATGCGCACGCCGCACGGCTTACAATAGCATAGCAAAAAGTGTCGTTACAACTTTTCGTCTTAATTTATTCCGTCTAGCCCCCTTTCGCAACGTGCGATAAGGAACTTCGTTCCAAAAACGAAACCAAACTATGGGTTACGGATTCTGTCATATAATTTCTAGATCATTCAGTCAGTAAAACCAATAAATCGCGATAGAATCTGTAATTCGTAGTTTGATTTCAATGGACAGAAAACTGTCAAAAATCTCGAACTTCTAAAAACAAAATAAATATTTGAGTAAATTATATGAACGGCGGCACTTAAGATAATAGGAGATTGGTCTGAATGCCTAAGTAAAGACAACTAATTTCGTCTTCAGCACAGCCCCCATCACGATATTATCTTTTAAAATTACGTCCCGAGAAACAAATGGTTTCATTTAAGACTTAATTTTAAGACGGGTCAAGTATGGAATGTTACTGCGGCTATTTTCCTTAACGTGCCTCGTAAATGCACCATGGGGCATTTCATTTTAAATGACTCAATTTCAAAGATTAAAATATATATTGCTACCGTGAAGATATATCTGGCTTGATTAAAATAATAATCTGGATGAGGGTAGAAATTGTTTGCTTTGTTAATAATGAATCATTTTCATATTATTGTTGTCTTTTTCATACACCGAATAAATTCTTGGAATAAATTCTGCATCGCCCATTTATAATTAAAAATGTTAAAGCATTCAATTAACGGACACAAAGAAGTGCACGGGAACGAAAGAAAATATGTATGAGTTATTATATCATTCTGTAAACAGTTTGTATAAATGAGTTGCAATGCTGTTTTTATTTGCGTAATCGAAGTCAAAAAATTTCTTTAAAAAACATCTGTCTTCTGTGTGTCTCTTGGTTGCATGTTTATAAAGTTACAAACTTACAACCAAGGGGTGTATCTCTTGGTTGTATGTTAGTGTTCAAGGTAGTAGTGCCTTGCTGATTTCAGCATGAATGGAAAATCGACGTAAAGTAACAGAACCTGAACTGTTGCGTTTCGTTCGGTGAGTGAGAGTGCCGGAGGCCCTATCCCCTATTCCTTCTCCCTCATCCCACTCCTCATCATATGCCTTTTACCAACCCCAAGGGGCGGCAACGCACTTGTGACTCCTGTGGTGTTGCTTGTGTCCATGGGCGGCGGTAATTGCTTGCCACCAGGCGATCCGTCTGCTCGTTGGCCGCCTATTACCATAAAAAAAAACATAGAAATCTCAGGCCCGGTACAACCATATGTAGATCACACAGTGATCATCATCGTCTAGCGTTATTCCGGTTGCATCCATGACTTACGCCTTGATGCATAGGGTCGACTTATTAGTCTAAACAGATATAATAGCATATCAGCATTTTCGCAGAGAGCCTTCTGACCTCCACAAGCCGAAGGGATAGCGATATTCCATGGTTTAGATCAGTATCAATATGTTTAAGGGTACTGACTCCCCGTGACTATTATCAAAGGTCTTCATGACAGCCGCGACCGACGCGCGACGGTTCAAGACGTTCTCCATGACTCTCCATCCATACATACGAAGAACTTCTTTTTAAAGTGTCCCATTGCTGGGCACAGGCTTCTTCTCACTATGAAAAGGGTAAGGCCATAGTCCACCACGCTGGCTAAGTGCGGGTTGGCAGACATATTATGCATACTGCCAAGGTAGAAACTTTTTGCCTCAGTCTGTTTCCTGATGAGTAGGTACAATCTGAATGTTTTCAAGTCGCTGGTGAATAGGACCTTTGTAGGCAAACCGCTCTTTCTTAGGCCGTCTTATAATTTGGCGAGACGAGATCACAACCAAACATTTGCATCTCCACATAAAATATTATTGAGATACCTGTGTATATTCTATAACTAGTTTCTGAAGATCTTACTAAAGAAAATATTGTTCTCTCAATATGCAATAGAATACAAGTTTCGGTGAGATTTTATAACACGTAAATATTTGCAGTAGTAAGTGGAAACTCCAAGCTCTTGAATTCAACAAACAACATTGAAGGGGTAGTCTTGAAACATTATTCTTTACTCATATTTTCTGTTATATACTGTACCCATATTATGCTATAGTCATTGGTGCAAAGATTTTCTCACACAATTTTTTTAAAAGCCGAAAGTTAATTCATTCAACTCTTCCCAGCAGTCTAGACATTGAATAAAACGTCTAGCACTACCGTAAAAGTAATTAATAGGCACATACAGCAACAGTATGTAGTCCTTAATCTTTTAAGCAAGACATGCACTTACGCGGCAAATTAAAACTAACGGCTCCCTGCAGACGGTATTTTTCTTGTAAATGAAGCATTTTATTCACTAAGTCTCTGTTTATTGCTGGAAGTAGGTGCCACTTAAAGGATTAAGTTGGAAGTTTTTGATGTGAAATAATGTGTATTCTATAACAGTAAATAAAACAAAATGGAAGCTAACGCAAAAGAGCAGTATACTTGGGAATTTCAGAAAATCCCTGCTTGGTACATTCCGTTTCAAAGAATTATACATTTTAAATTTAGATTCGGGCGCCCTATAGTTTTAGCTATGCCTTGTCTGTCAGTCAGTCAGTAACGCAAGAATTTATAAATACAGATAAAGTCAGCTTTCAGCAGGCTGTTACCTCTTCCTTACTCTGATAGTCTTTCCGTGACAATTACGAACACTGCCATTGTAGATCATGTCAAATCGTTGGAAAGAGCAAAATAGTTTACCGTTTCTTTAAAATATCAACCGGATTTTTACACAAAGCCAACAGCTTTGTAAATAATCAAGAGTGCGGCAGTCCAAACTTCTTTTCATCTAAATCCAAATACTCGTAAGCGGTACGAGTCTGGTTCCGACCACACAGAGCTAACTAGCCTGACTGAACTCATTACAGCAAATCCGAATACAGGCACGGCGAGCTTAACCCGTATCGCTATACACCCACTCACTAAACAACGCTCAAAGGGACCCCAACTTAAACGGGAGTACGGCGAATAAACTAATAACTCGAAAGTAACAGCAATACGATTCTAATTGGTTAGCTCAAAGCGCGCCTCAATTGCTTGCGGTTGTGTTACACCGTAGGCACTTTTCACGTGACGGCGAGCGTACCGTTACCGTCAGCGTATCACGCCAGCGTACGGCGTGTTGGAGCGTACTACGCTATGTCATGTGCAATCAATTTCCGTCGTATCGCGGCGTATTTTCGCAACTGTTTGCTTTGGCGACACGCGGTTACAATGGTTTGCTGAGTGCATAGAATGCACGCTACTGTGTAACCTGCCCGCCTGTGATACGCTTGTGATTCGATTAACACTCGGCTAGTGCGTGGTTTGATGTCGACTGTGGAACAATTTGGCTGGGATGCAGTCGCGGCTATAGGGGATGCAAAGTTGATTACTTATTTTTACCGCTAGGGATAGTAGGTAAGAGCGTGTCATAACTTACAAAAGTGGAAGCCTTGATACTGTTTTATAAAATAATCGGAACCAAAAGACCTCGACACGCGACGCGGCGTTAAAATCATCTGTCTCGATACTGTGATATTTCCCATTAATTTAATAAGGTTGATACAAAGTTCTCAGTAGAACTACTAGATCGAATATGTGTTAGATGCGATGCTGCCTTTCTCACAACACTTATAAATTCCTGTCGTATACTCGTTTATATACCCTACGCTTTCCCAGAAACTTAGTCGATCTATTCTCAATAATAACTTTGGAAGCTTTCTCCTCGATTCTTTCTCTTCTCATCTAATTTTATAACCATTTTATATCAATTATATGACAAATGTACACTACTATAAACGAAACAGCCTGATACTCGTAGCTTAATAAATTTGTTCACCCGTTATCGCTCGATCTCAGAACTTTGTATAGCGCGATAAGCGTCAAAGTTTACGTGTAAATAAAAACTAAAAGTTTCATTTTATGTAGCGGCACATTCGTAAATATCCAAGCAAGTGTTTTAAGACGCGATATATAAGATATTTAAGTCTTAGTGTAAATATTTTCCTCGGGAATGGACGGAGTACGGTGGATTACGTCGTTGTAAATAACTTGAACGCTCTTCGCCGGCGTTATCGTGATCCTTTACCGCGATTACTCCGTCAAACTTGGTCGTTTTATGTTTCAATACACCTATACGTAATGGAAGTTTGCTTGATGTACATTTTATAGGTTATGGCTTTACTAGTAAGCTGTTTGAGCTTCGTAATTGATAACGGTTATGGAGTTGTAGATGGATATTCTTTTGGTTGTATGAGGTTGGGATATGACCTCATTCAATCAAAAGACTGCAAGGTGACTATGCTGCATCTTTTGTGAGTTTTATCTCCTTGTTGTAAAGAAAATTTAGCAGTAGTATCGTAGCTATTACGAGTATGAGTGTGTTTGACACAAATGGATTTCCCATACTATCATCTTCTTAATTGCCTCTTTGGCGTTCTGCAATCGTGACACAAAATCGCAGTCAGTAGCAGACCGGAGGAGAGCAAAAGGGAGGTGAAGGAGAGAAAATACCGACGTTTACCTAAATTTCTAGTAGATGCATTTAGTTTATCAGATTGGTTAGTAAGAACTTTAGTCATTATAACATACAAGAAACCATTTTCTTTAAATTACTGCAAATTAGTGGAAAATATTAATTAAGATGAGTAATGGAATTTTAGGTATATCGTATAGCAAGACACATGTCTCATAGATACATGTATACGCTATAAGTTATATTATACATATAATATTTCGCTGTATGGTAAAGCTGATATTCAGTCAAATCTGGTTGGACCAGTACCTTGGCTTCAATCGGGACAGCGCTAGGACGATGATGATAATGATGATTTACTTATAATCTTGCATCTTACACATTGAAAGACGTCATTTCCTTTCCAGATCATTCTGTTTTAATGCAATGCCAGTAAAACCAATATGCCGCGATAGGCCGTGTGCCTGCCTTAAAGTGCCTGCTTTAAATCTTACATACTTAAAACAGAAAGTAGTCTCAAATTTAACATAAAGGCCTTTTGGAAATACGCCAAATCTAAGAAATCGAATAATGACATACCCAATCAAATGCACTACTACACGGACTCAGGTAACACAGGTGTTGATATCGCTAATTTATTTGCCAAGCATTTCTCCTCTGTCTACAGTGACCCTACTATGGAACCATTTCAGCCCCGTTTCCCGGAGGCCTGCACCAGTATCTCATCTATTGTCCTATCACCTGACCAAGTAAAAACTGCCATCAAATCAATCGATATCAAAAAGGGTGCGGGTCCCGACGGTATACCACCTATATTTATAAGAAGATGCTCTACAGCCTTGTTTAAACCTCTCTCTTTAATTTATAACAAATGCCTTAGTATAGGATATTTTCCCCAAACTTGGAAGATAGCGCACATAGTGCCTATACACAAATCCGGTGATAGATCGAATGTAAAAAAATACAGACCTATTAGTATCTTAAGCTGCTTTGCAAAAATATTTGAGGTTTGATCTATGAGCGCATAAGCTTCTATTTAAAACCGATAATAAGCCCTAGACAGCATGGTTTTGTGACCGGTCGCTCCACCACGTCAAACTTGCTTACATATATTCACCACGTAAGTTGCTCATTTAATAATCGTATACAAGTAGACTCACTATATACTGATTTTGCAAAGGCATTTGACAAAGTAAATCATCGTATTCTGTGTCAATAAGCGCAGCACCTCGGTATACATGGCTCATTACTACGATGGTTAATATCCTATCTCTCCCATCGTGCGCAAATCGTGAAAGTATATGGTTTCGAATCTCAGTCTTTCATGGCAAAACCCGGTATACCTCAAGGTTCAAATCTCGGCCCTTTGCTATTCATTCTATTTATTAATGACTTACTACGGAATTCAATATTCGAATTTTAGATAGATCTGTAGATTTTAAGTTCGTTTTTGACAGTTTTTGACATAAGCTCCATACAAAATATGTCAAATACGAATCTAAAATCTACAGATCTATCTATAGTTCGAATATTGAAAATGGCCGTTAGTCATCTCTATTAAAAGTAATTGCCTTGCCTACGCTGATGACTTAAAAATATATAGTGAAGTAAAAACTAATGAAGACTGCATCATGCTACAAAATGATATAAACTTATTATACCAATGGTGTGCAGATAACAAAATGTCTTTAAATATATCAAAATGTCAAGTTATATCATTCACTAAAAATAAATCTCCCATTTACTATCCGTATAAAATAAATAATGAAACTTTAACTCGTCAAATTGCTATCAAAGATCTCGGTGTTTGGTTTGACTCTAAGCTAACGTTTAACCAGCATTACGGACACCTAGTTACTAAAGCTAATAAAATCATAGGATTCATATGGCGTATAGCAAAACCGTTCCGAAATCCAGAAAGTATATTGCTACTATATTTTACGTTGGTCAGAAGTATACTGGAATATGCATCTCTAATATGGTCTCCCTTTTATCATAGAATACTACCGATAGAATTGAAGGTGTCCAAAGACGCTTCCTCCGCTACTTAAGTTCTAAGTTTGGTTTGAGAAGAAAATTACCATCGTTTGAATCGAGACTTCAGCACTACAAACTGGACACCCTTGAATCTAGGCGCATAACATACGAGTACTCCACGCTGTATAAAATTCTTAATGCTCACTGGGATGCGAGCGAGTTGTTGAGCCGAATTTCTCTAAAGATAGGTGGTAGCAAACGAACTCAGAAACTATTCTCTCTGCCTACTAGTAATAATAATGTGAGTCACTACGACCCAGTCGCTAGAATGTGCAGAAGATACAATGACCATTCCAAAGAGCTTGATATTTTTTATGAGAGTCACGGTGAATACCTGCGAAAATGTAAACAAATAGTCCAATCAGAATTTGGCAGTCGTTAGATGTTTTGATTTGTTAAATTTTATTTGAGTTGGTTTAATTTTATTTGAGTTGGTTTAATTTTATTTGAATTTGTTTAATTTTATTTGAATTTATTTAATTTTATTTTAATTATCTTTATTATGTTTTGATTTGTTTAATTTTATTGTTTTTTTTTATTCCAATTTGTTCTTATATTTAATTTTATTTTGTATAATCTCATTTATTTTCACAATTTATTTGACTATTCCCTATTCTTATATTCTAGTTAGCCCTAATTAATTTCCATCTTAACTACAAATGCTGTGCTCAACCATAATCGGACTTCAAATTTACATGTATACTATCTTGCTTCTGTAACTATTCAACATTGTAATTTGTTTTCTGTAGTTGTGCCTATTATTAAATAAATAAATAAATAGAACCCGTAATTCGTAATTTGATTTCAATGGATACAAAGCAGTCAAAAATCTTCATTTTCCAAAAACAAAATAAACATTTGAGTAAATTGTATGAACGGCGGCACTTAACTTTTTAAACGATGATATTGTTTGAGCTTGTTTAATTGGCATCGGCAATGCATTCCACAAGCGAGCAGGACGGTAAAGGATTTATCGTAAAATCTACTGGAATGCATTGGTATAGCCAGTCTTAGATTCACCGATGACCTTAGAGATCTAGAATGCGTGTCAGAAAGAAACTCGAAGCGTTCTTTTAAGTAATGGGGAGTAGAAGGGTTAAGATAACAGGGGATTGGTCTGAATGCCTAAGTAAAGACAATCAATTTCGTCTTCAGCAACGCCCATCACGATACTATTTTTTTAAATTACGTCCCGAGAAACAAATGGTTTCATTTAAGACTGAATTTTAAGACGGGTCAAGTGTGGAATGTTACTGCGGCTATTTTCCTTAACTTGCCTCGTAAATGCACCATGGGTCATTTCACTTTAAATGACTCAATTTGTCTTGCAAAGATTAAAATATATATTGCTACCGTGAAGATATATCTGGCTTGATTAAAATAATAATCTGGATGAGGATGGAAATTGTTTGTTTTGTTAATAATGAATCATTTTCATATTGTTGTCTTTTTCATATTGTTGTCTTTTTCATACACCGAATAAATTCTTGGAATAAATTCTGCATCACCCAGCACTTTATAATTAAACATTTTTAAAGCATTCGATTAACGGACACAAAGAAATACACGGGAAGGAAAGAAAATATGTATGAGTTATTATACTCGTATCATTCTGTAAACAGTTTTTATGAAAGAGTTGCAATGCTGTTTTTATTTGAGTAATCGAAATCAAAACATTTCTTTAAAAAATATCTGTATTCTGTGTGTCTCTTCGTTGCATGTTTATAAAATTACAAACTTACAACCAAGGGGTGTATCTCTTGGTTGTATGTTAGTGTTCAAGGTAGTAGAGCCTTGCTGATTTCAGCATGAATTGGGCCGGCTCGACCGCGGAAGTACTACCCTCTCACAGAAAATCGACGTAAAGTAGCAGTACCTAAACTGTTGCGTTTCGTTCGGTGAGTGAGAGTGCCGGAGGCCCTATCCCTTATTCCTTCTCCCTCATCCCACTCCTCATCCTATCCCTTTTCCCAACCCTAAGGGGTGGCAACGCACTTGTGACTCCTGTGGTGTTACTTGTGTCCATGGGCGGCGGTAATTGCTTACCATCAGGCGATCCGTCTGCTCGTTGGCCGCCTATTACCATAAAAAAAAGATATAAATCTCAGGCCCGGTACAACCATATGTAGATCACACAGTGATCATCATCGTCTAGCGTTATCCCGGTTGCATCCATGACTTACGTCTTGATGCACAGGGTCGACAGACAGACAGATATAACAGCATATCAGCATTTTAGCAGAGAGCCTTCTGACCTCCACAAGCCAGCGATATTTCATGGCTTAGATCAGTATCAGTATGTTTAAGGGTGTAACGGGTTCTGGTAGTAGTAAAACGCAGAAGAGGTTCAGATGCGTTTATTGCCGAGTATTGTCTCACTTCCCTTGCACGAGTATGACCGACAAACAACACGACACTGGCCTGAACACTAAGGGCTGCAGTCTCCCACGCTGTTCCCTCCGGTAGTGTGCAGGGCAGGTTGCTCGAAGGGCTGCGCGTAGCGGCAGATCCTCGCAGGCCGTTGGCTCAGCTGGCAGGTGCCGGCGGTGTGTGTGCGATGAGCGGGGCAGGCCAGACTCTTCGGCAGAGGTGACGCCGAAGGCGATGCAGCAGGTGTAGCGGTCTAGGTAGCGTAGCCCGGAGCTTAAGGTAAACCTGGAACCTGAAGGAAAGCAGCATTAGGAGAGCCACAACCAATAGAGTCAGGCAGGCGGCGTCAGCCAGCCTCAGCTAGCAGGTAGAGAGATGGGCAGTACGCTAACGCAGTAAATGTAGTGCTTACCCGTAGCTGGGACCAGGATACACGTAGATACGACGTAGGGTCAGTAGGTACGCGTAATTATCGTAGGTAGATAGTAGAAGCGACGTTAGAATAGCGGTCCGGCCTCTCTGTCGGCCCCTTTATATACCGGGCCCTCCATCAGATTTCGTGTCGGCGTGTAACCAAATATGGGCAAAACTCACGGGCGCGGACGATGGCCTTCTCTGATTGGCCGAGCGTATGGACGGTATTATGACGTACACTCGGTAGGTACCGGTCATACGCCACAAGGGTACTGACTCCACGTGACTACTATCAAAGGTCTTCATGACAGTCGGGACCGACGCGCGACGGTTCAAGACGTCTTCGATGACTCACCATCTATACATACGAAGAACTTCTTTTTTTATTATGCGTACTCATCGGCGCTGTATATAAACTGTCCCACTGCTGGGCACGGGCTTCTTCTCACTATGAAAAGGGTAAGGCCATAGTCCACCACGCTGGCTAAGTGCGGGTTGGCAGACATATTATGCATACTACCAAGGTAGAAACTCTTTGCCTCAGTCTGTTTCCTGATGAGCAGGTACAATCTGAATGTTTTCAAGTCGCTGGTGAATAGGAACTTTCTAGGCAAACCACTCTTTCTTAGGCCATCTTATAATTTGGCGAGACGAGATTACAACCAAAAATTAGCATCTCCACATAAAATATTATTGAGATACCTGTGTATATTCTGTAACTAGTTTCTGAAGATCTTACGTAAGAAAATATTGTTCTGTCAATATGCAATAGAATACAAGTTTCGGTGAGATTTATAACACGCAAATATTTGCAGTAGTAAGTGGAAACTCCTAGCTCTTGAATTCGACAAACAACATTGAACGGGTAGTCTTGAAACATTATTCTTTACTCATATTATCTGTTATATACTGTACCTACATTATGCTTTAATCATTGGTGCAAATATTTTGCATTATATTATATGTACACTACTACTAGTGCGAAGCACCTTTAACCGGTGAGCATGTTTGAAAAGAGTAATGAATGTAGAGGAAGCGCGTGAGGTTTTTAAGGATAGAAGCAAGTGGCGTTCTGTTGTATCTGCCTACTCCGACGGGAAAAAGGCGTGAGCGTGTATGTATGTGTTTTATTTCTTACGAACTTTCTGGCAGACGTTCTGGTGAATGGACAGTTTCAGTTCGTTTCGTAACTTATGATTGTATAACGATCGGTCCCGGCTGTCATGAAGATCTTTGACAGTCGTTACAGGGCGTCAATACCTTCTAAATAAACTGACACTAGTCTAAACCATGGAATATCGCTATCCCTTCGGGTTGCGGAGGTCAGACAGGCAGTCGCTCTGTGGCAAAGCTAATATTCAGCCAAATCCGTTTAGACTAGTAAGCGGGCCCCAGATTGAAACTGGGATAACGCTAAGAGGATGATGCTGATTTAAGTTTTAGTTTTACGTTGTAGATCGAACAACGTAATATAAATATAAAACTGGACAAAGCACAGGACAGGGATGTATGGCGATCAAAGGGAGAGGCCTTTGGCCAGTAGTGGGACACATTACTAGGCTAATAAAAAAAAAACTACTGGCATGAAATAAAACCACCCAACTAATCAGGACATCACATCATCCGATGCTGGTAACCCACGGCCGCGCGGCCGGTCGCAATATATGTATGATCCATGCATGGATTTGGAAATTAGAGATAGATAGATACATATTTTACATATTTTGTTTGGAGCTTAATTCCAATACGCATCTTTAATTTTCTCATCCATGTGTAAATCAAACGTTAAATCCGGTGGTTAATCACTATATCAGAAACTTAATATCTAAAGGCAAAAGCACAACCCAACAAAATATATATCTACATTTTCTCACACTTATTTTTAAAAAGCATGAAGTTAAATTATTCAACTCTTCCATTTCCAGCAGACTACATTGAAATAAACGTCTAGCACTACCGTGAAAGTAATTAAAAGGCACATACAGCAACAGTATGTAGTCCTTAATCTTTGAAGCAAGACATGCACTTACGCGGAAAATTAAAACTAACGGCTCCCTGCAGATGGTATTTTTCTTGTTACTGAAGCTTTTTATTAATTAACATACATACATACATAGACTTACGCCTGTTTCCCCGAAGGGGTAGGCAAGGCACATTAAACGCCCACTTTTCGCCAGTTTTTTGATCCCACGTAATAGGTGGCGAGCCTATTGCCGCTTATCGGGATATTTTGTTTGCCAGAGCCTCGTCCGTTGATCGGCAGGTGCACCACTTGCAGGTGAGGTTGGCTTGGGACCCTAAGTTCTTGGTGGGAACCCTATGCACCAACATTTATTAACTAAGTCTCTATTTATTTTTGGAAGTAGCTGCCAAAAGGATAAAGTTGGAAATTTTTGATGTAAAATAATGTATATTCTATGTAAATAATGTAAATAAACCAAAATGGAAGCTAACGCAAAGGAGCAAGATACGAAGACAGATAGATCTTTACATAAGTTTTATAATATTTGTAATGTTATGAATCAAATACAACGTTAAGTATAACTTGACTGGAATTCTCATTTAGATACAAATATCTACGATACTTCTTGAGTATAAGTATATACTCAAGAAGAAAACTATATCAAATTGTATGCGTGGCAAAATACATCATATTTTGTTTTAGTGGTATACTAGAGGATGCCCGTAGCTACGCCCACAAATTTAAATTTAATTTAACTGCTTCTCTCCCATCCCTTGGGAATTTCACAAAATCCCTGCTTGGTGCACTCCCACTGTCTCAAAGAATCATCTATTATACTAATATAATAAAGAGGATTTTATTTTTATTTCCGTATGTTTGTAACGAATACACTAAAAAAGTACTAGACCACTTTTTAAAATTCTTGCGCCATTATAATGCGACATTATCCCTGAGTGACATAGGCTATATTTTTTTCTCGAAAATGTTAGGGTTCACCCGTGCGAAGCCGGGACGTGCCACTAGTACATGATAAATGTCAAATTTTAAATTAAGATTCGGGCGCCCTATAATTTTGGTTATGCCTTCTCCGTCAGTCAGTCAGTAACGCACGAATTTATACATACAGATAAAGTCAGCTTTAAGCAAGCCGTCACCTCTTCCTTACTCTGATAGTCTTTCCGTGACAATTACGAACACTGCCATTGTAGGTCATGTCGAATCGTTAAAGCAAGAGAGAAAAATTGTTTACCGTTTCTTTAAAATATCAACAGGATTTTTACACATACATAAAGCCATAAGCTTTGTAAATAATCAAGAGGACGGTTACCAAAAAGTTCTTTTCATCTAAACCCAAATACTACAAGTCTGATTTCGACCACACACAGCTCTAACTAGCCTGATTGAACTCATTACAGCAAATCCGAATACAGGCACGGCAAGCTTAACCCGTATCGCTATACACCCACTCACTAAACACCGCTCAAAGGGACCCCAACTTAAACGGGAGTACGGTGAATAAACTAATAACTCGAAAGTAACAGCAATACGATTCTAATTGGTTAGCTCAAAGCGCGCCTTAATTTGTGTGCGGTTGTGTTACACCGCAGGCACTTTTCACGTGACGGCGAGCGTACTGCGTACTGTCAGCGTATCACGCCAGCGTATGGCGTGTTGGAGCGTACTACGCTATGTCATGTGCAATCAATTTCCGTCGTATCGCGGCGTATTTTCGCAACTGTTTGCTTTGTCGACACGCGGTTAAAATGGTTTGCTGAGTGCATAGAATGCACGCTACAGTGTAACCTGCCCGCCTGTGATACGCTTGTGATTCGATTAACACTCGGCTAGTGCGTGGTTTGATATCGTCTGTGGAACAATTTGGTTAGGATGCAGTCGCGGCTATAGGGGATGCTAAGTTGATTACTTATTTTTACCGCTAGAGATAGTAGGTAAGAGCGTGTCATAACTTACAAAAGGGTGCAATATCAGAAGTGGAAGCCTTGATTCTGTTTTATAAAATAATTGGAACCAAAAGACCTCGCCACGCAGCGTTAAAATCATCTGTCTCGATACTGTGATATTTCCCATTAATTTAATAAGGTTGATACAAAGTTCTCAGTAGAACTACTGGATCGAATATGTGTTAGATGCGATGCTGCCATTCTCACGACACTTAAAAATGCCTGTCGTATAATCGTTTATATACCCCACGCTTTCCAAGAAACCTAGTCGATCTATTCTCAATAATAACTTTGGAAGCTTTCTCCTCGATTCTCTCTCTTCTCATCTAATTTTATAACCATTTTATATCTAAAATATGACAAATCTACTCTACTATAAACGAAACAGCCTGATAGCTTAATAAATTTGTTCACCCGTTATCGCTCGATCTAAGAACTTTGTACAGCGCGATAAGCGTCCAAGTTTTCGTGTAACTAAAAACTAAAAGTTTCATTTTATGTAGCGGCACATTCGTAAACATCCAAGCAAGTGTTTTAAGACGCGAAAAATCAGATATTTAAGTGTTAGTGTAAATATTTTCCTCTGGAATGGACGGAGTACGGTGGATGACGTGGTTGTAAATAACTTGAACGCTCTTCACCGGCGTTATCGTGATCCTTTACCGCGATTACTCCGTCAAACTTGGTCGTTTTTTGTTTCAATACACCTATACGTAATGGAAGTTTGCTTGATGTACATTTTATAGGTTATGGCTTCACTTGTAAGCTGTTTGAGCTTCGTAATTGATAACGGTTATGGAGTTGTAGATAGTCATTCTTTTGGTCGTATGAAGTCGGGAAATGACCTCATTCAAGCAAACGACTGCAAGGTGCCTATGCTGCACCTTTTGTGGGTTTTATCTCCTTGTAGGATGTAAAGAAAATTTAGTAGTAGTAGCGTAGCTATTACGAGTATGAGTTTGTTTGACACAAATGGGTTTCCCATACTATCATCTACTTAATTGCGTCTTTGGCTTTCTGCAATCGTGACACAAAATCACAGTCAGTAGCAGACCGAGGGAGAGCAGAAGGGAGGTGAAGGAGAGAAAATACCGATGTTTACCAAAATTTCCAGTAGATGCATTTAGTTTATCGGATCGGTTAATAAGAACTTTAGTCATTATAACATACAAGAAACCCGCATTTTCTTTAAATTACTGCTTTATGAAGAAAGTTAGTGGAAAATATTAATTAAGATGAGTAATTTTAGGTAAATCGTATAGTAAGACACATATCTCATAGGTACATGTATACGCTATAATTTATATTAAAAATAATATTTTTTTGTATGCTAAAGCTGATATTCAGTCAAACTGATAGTCAGTCTGGTTGGACCTTGGATTCAATCGGGACAGCGCTAGGGCGATGATGATGATGATGATGATTTACTTATAATCTTGAATCTTATACATTGAAAGAAGTCATTTCCTTCCCAGATCATTCTGTTTTAATGAACCAGAAAAATCGATATATCGCGATAGAATCCGTAAACCGTAGTTTGATTTCAATGGATACAAAACTGTCCAAAATCTACATTTTCCAAAAAAAAAATAAACATTTGAGTAAATTGTATAAACGACGGCACTTAAGATAACAGGGGATTGGTCTGATTACCTAAGTAAAGACAACTAATTTCACCTTCAGAGCAGCGATATTATCTTTTAAAATTACGTCCTGAAAAACAAATGGTTTCATTTAAGACTGAATTTTAAGACGGGTCAAGTATGGAATATTACTGCGGCTATTTTCCTTAATGTGCGTCGTAAATACACCATGGGGCATTTCATTTTAAATGACACAATTTTTCTTGCAAAGATTAAAATATAGATTGCTACCGTGAAGTATCTGACTTGATTAAAATAATAATCTGCATGAGAGGAATGGAAATTGTTTGTTTTGTTAATAATGAATCGCTTTTATATTTTTTATTTGTATTTTTAATACGCCGAATAAACTCTTGAAATAAATCCTGTATCGCTTAGCACTTTATAATTAAAAGCATTCGATTAACGGACGCAAAGAAGTGCACGGAAATGAAAGAAAATATGTATGAGTTATTATATCATTCTGTTAACAGTTTTTTTTTTATAAAAGAGTTGCAATGCTGTTTTTATTTGCGTAATCGATCGAAGTAAAAAAAATCCTTTAAAATATGTATCTTCTCTGTGCCGCTTGGTTGCATGTTTATAAAGTTACAAACATACAACCAAGGGGTGTATCTCTTGGTTGTATGTTTGTAACTTTATGAATATAGAAAACTCAGGCTCGGCACAACCATATGTAGATCACACAGTGATCATCATCGTCCTAGCGTCATCCCGGTTGCATCCATGACTTACGTCTTGATGCACAAGGTCGACTTACTAGTCTAACCAGATATAACATTAATCAATATATATAAAAGAAAGTCGTGTTAGTTACTGTTTCGGCGAACCGAATGTTCCTAGTCGATTTGGGAAAACTATTAATATGGTGGACTGTAGGATTTGGGTTCTTATCGACTAGGAAATGAGGAAGTGAAAAGGTGATGTGGATAGGAGCCTCTTACCTTGAACGGCAGTCTTTTTCTTTGCAAATGGCAGCCTCCTGGTGTCTTCGAGAATCCTGAAGCTGCATTGAATCACTCCACTACACAAATCACTTTCACTCGCGAGCGTTTTTGTTAGGTTTTGGTATAAGCGGTAATAATTATATATGGCGGTGCAGACTGCGGTATACGACGGACATGAGATCGGCGCGTCTCGAATCTTCCATTCTTTTCTTCGTCGCCGTTGAGCAGGGCGGCCAATAGCGAGGCGTTTTGGGAGGGGATTCATGAAAGGATCGCTCGGATTGGCCGAGCAGCGACGAACCATTGACGTTGACATAATTAATTCTCGATGGAAAGGTAGATGGCGCTACCATATCCCCCCGGCCCTAAAGGGTTGCCTTTAAAAAAAAGGCAACCCTAAACCCTAAAAAACAAAAATGAAATTAGCTATGTTGGGTGTTCTACCGCATAACCCATCAATAGGCTAAGACAGCGATATGATAATAAAATTAATCTAAATTAACTTTAGCGAAAATTACAAACGCAATTCTAGCGAAAACTACAAACTAAATACTAAACTAAGAGGTAGATCCAACTTCAGGCTAGATCTCACTGAGTTGGAAGCGGACAGAGACGTACAACAGGGCGCACGTAGCTCCCCTTCGCGGTTTTCACGGTAACAACGCGGGTTGTACCGTCCTTGGAAGTATGCAGTTTCTCTACGATAGCTAACGGCCATGAAAGCGGCGGAGCATTATCATGTATTAGGACGACCAACGTACCCTCCTGTATAGTGGATGCAGGACTATTCCATTTGGATCTAGGCTGAAGCTGGTGTAGATATTCCGCACGCCAGCGCCGCCAGAACGACTGCACGAGTTTATCCAGCAGAGTATGTCTCTGGAGCAAGCTTGAAGAGTCTACTTCAGGAGCCGGAAATGACGATAATGGCACTGTGTTTAGAAAATGTGCAGGGCTTAACGCGGATGGTTCTGCAGGGTCACTACTCAATGCCGTGAGCGGACGCGAATTAATCAGTGCCTCGACTTGTGCAAGGACAGTTAAAAGCTCTTCATAAGAGAGGATCTGTTGACCTATAACTTTGAAGATATGCGTTTTAATTACTTTAACCATGCTTTCTCAACATCCATCGAAATGTGATGATGCTGGTGGAATAAACTTCCAGTCAATATGATCTATGGAAAGTTCTACCTGAAGACGAGTACGATAACCCGCGACGTGATTGAAACAAGTAGCGGGAACAAATTCAATCAATTTACTAACGCGGTTGGCGACAAAAGTCTGCCAGCGGTGAGGAGATGAATAAATCCAAGCGAGCACTACTTTGAAGTCAAAAAATGCGTATATTCTATTAATAGGGTAGTGGGTCAAGACTGTGTCTTGAACCTTGCGGAGCAACTGAGACAGCAGAAGGGCCGCACACAACTCCAGTCTCGCAACCGAAATGGTTTTAACAGGCGAGCCCTTAGACTTGGCGCAAACTAACTGCACCGAGTAGTTAGAACCAATGCGGACTTGCAGATATACGACTCCGCCGTAAGCACGCTCGCTGGCGTCAGCGAAACCTATTAAGTTGATGGTACATCCATCTACCAACCCAAGATGACGCGGAATAGTAATTTGATTGAGCGCGGTAAGCTAAATACAAGACTGGCCCCAAGCGGCGACAATATGGTTAGGGGGTGTTTCATCCCACTCACACTTTGATAGCCAAAGTTCCTTGATCAAGAGCTTGGCGTACAAAATTGTGGGAGCCACAAAACCCATTATGTCCCATAGTCGAGCCACTGTGGACAGCATAGTGCGTTTGTTGCACTTATCATCTGGCGGTGAGACATCAAACCGAAAACTATCACAGGATTTGTCCCAGCGTAAACCGAGACTTTTATGCGGTACAGACTTCTCAAACTCAATGTCTGGAGAAGCTTTATGAGAATCTGGTATGCGTGCGAGACCCTCCTTAGAGTTGCTTGTCCATTTGACAAGATCAAACTGGCCTCGCTTGAAAAGCTGAATAAGCTCTTCACAAAGCGAAATTGCTAGCGGAGCGGATATGACACTACAGGCAATGTCATCCATATACAAAGCGGAAGTGTAGTATAGTATAGTGTAGCGTAGCGTAGCTTAGCATGGCGTAGCATAGCATAGCATAGCATAGCTAATTAGTATAGCATAGCTAATTAGTGCTTTATCTTACACACAGTTTTAGCACCCACCTTGATCTCTTGAAGAGCAGAACAACAACAAGACGTAATACAATGAGAATAGCATAGCGTAGCGTAGCATAGCATAGCATGGCATAGCATAGCATGGCATAGCATGGCGTAGCATAGCGTAGCATTGCATAGCATGGCATAGCATAGCGTAGCATAGCATAGCATAGCATAGCATAGCATGGCATAGCATGGCATAGCATAGCATAGCATAGCATAGCATTGCATAGCATAGCATAGCATAGCATAGCATAGCATAGCATAGCATAGCATAGCATAGCATAGCATAGCATAGCATAGCATAGCATAGCATAGCATGGCATAGCATAGCATAGCTAATTAGTCCTTTTTCTTACACACAGTTTTAGCACCCACCTTGATTTCTTGAAGAACAGAACAACAACAAGACGTAATATAATGAGAAGTATGTAACGTAGGTACGGTACCCATAATCACATACCCAAATACCGTCTCAATAGCGGGCGGTAAATCATATCGCTCACTACGTACTATTTTAGTTAGTAGCAAGTGCGGAAATATTGAAGCTCCGATCAAAAGATCAATCTCTGCTGGATTCGAAAACTCCGCGTCTGCCAGCGGCAATGACTCGAGGTGAGTGAGTGATGCTACGTCTACATTAGCGTTCGGCAATGCGTCCGTGATACGCTCCACGATAAGCGAAGAAATGTTAAAATTAATATCCCTATCAAAACGCGAATGTATTTTAATATCTACGGAACCCCTGCAATGTTTTTCTGAACCGCCGATCCCTTTGACCACTGAACTAGTATTTCTAAAGTTATTCCACAATCCGAGGCGTTTGAAACAATCCAATGTTATTAAATTGGTCTGAGACGCGCTATCGAGTAGACAACGTACCATGTGCGGCGACCCATTAATATCATAGACGATAACTTGCGCTGTCGCTAACAGTACCGTCTTGGACGCCATACACTGCGTTTTGGCCCCGCGCGGATCATTATAGACGCGCGAGGGCCGTCCGCGCGTGCGCGTCGCCCGCGCCATGGATGTCGTACACAACGATATTTCATTCTGCATCGTGGGAGGCGCAGTTATCGTAGCCTGCACCTGCAACGTAAGTGTGTCAAGGTTAGCGGCTTGGCTTGACAACGGACTACTTTTATCAAAGTGCAACAATGAGTGGTGTCGTTGATTACATGAACGACATCTCGTCTTACTAGAACAATCACTCGTTTTATGCTTTATACTTAAACAATTAATGCAAGCTTTGTTATCTTTCACGCACTTGAAACGAGCAGACGGATTTAAACCATTAAAGGCGGGACACTTGTAGAAATGTTCGTGCACTATATTACTGCACAGATACTTCTGTGACTTAATTTTATTAGATTCCGAGCATGTTACGTAAGATTTTAGGGACCGAGTTATTATTACTATTTCGCGCTTTATTCAACCTTTGTTTGCTGTTGTTAGTGTTAGACGGGCTAGGTGAACTAGACTGCGTATTATGAAATATTCGACACTGATCTTTGATGAACGAAATAAAACTATCTAGTGTAGGTATTTTTTATTGCGTTCCGTCATCTCGAAAGCACGAATTGTTTCAGTGTCAAACTTTTTCAAAGCGAGTTGAAGCAACATAAAGTCGGAAAGATCTTCCAAATCCTAAGAGAATTAACCGCGATTACGAAGTTATCTATAAACAGCTGGAAATTCGCGACAGACGCGGCACCGGACAGTTTAAGATTTAAAGCCTGATCAAAGTAGGTAGACGCTAGGACGCGAGTGTCTTGATATCTATCAAGTAGTGACTGAAATATGACCTGATAATTCTCAGCACTGGGTGTGACACCTGCAAATACGGACTGGGCCTTCGGTGACAGTTTACCTATTAAATAGTACAACCTGTCAGCATCTGTCAGAGAACCATTATCGTGCACTGTGGACTTAAAACTCGCATAGAATAACGGCCTATTTCGTATATCTCCGTCAAACGACATAATCTCGATTGGCGGTAATCTCGGCTTGCAAGCCGCTGCAACGGGCTGTGCCGAATATTTACCCTCCAATTGCAATTGTATACGCTTAATAATACAATAAAGGTCTTCGAAAGAGGTGTACGCCTGATAATTCGGTTTTTCATCAGGATTAGTAGAAAGCAATCTTGCGTTATAATCGTCTAACAACTTATGAAAATCTTTTCGAATACTATCTACTGTCATACAATAGCTGAGAAATGACTCCCTATTACTATCAGAAACGGCTGCGGTCTTTGAACGCTCATAAATGTTTTGAATACGCTCAAATAAAATATTGCGTTTTGCTTCTTAGATTGTCATCTCTTTGTCTTCCGACACGCGTGACTTCTTTTGTTTTGACATGCTTACGTAAGTATAAGCTAATGAGACCGAAACAAAATAAGAATATCTAAAGTACCTATTATTATAGATAGTTCCAGAAATAATAATTGGGTAAGTAGGTAGCTACATAAAAGTATATTACCTACTGATGCGTGCGAAAACAACCATGTGACGGTTATGTGAATGGACTAGGAGTATAGCTAGGTGCTATAACTGCCTAGGTATAGAGATATATCGAGGTTTTACGTATAAAACGTAAATGAATCCGACTCGTATGGATCAAAAAATGTTTCGGCGAACCGAATGTTCCTAGTCGATTTGGGAAAACTATTAATATGGTGGACTGTAGGATTTGGGTTCTTATCGACTAGGAAATGAGGAAGTGAAAAGGTGATGTGGATAGGAGCCTCTTACCTTGAACGGCAGTCTTTTTCTTTGCAAATGGCAGCCTCCTGGTGTCTTCGAGAATCCTGAAGCTACATTGAATCACCCACTACACAAATCACTTTCACTCGCGAGCGGTTTTGTTAGGTTTTGGTATAAGCGGTAATAATTATATATGGCGGTGCGGACTGCGGTATACGACGGACATGAGATCGGCGCGTCTCGAATCTTTCATTCTTTTCTTCGTCGCCATTTAGCAGGGCGGCCAATAGCGAGACGTTTTGGGAGGGGATTCATGAAAGGATCGTTCGGATTGACCGAGCAGCGACGAACCATTGACGTTGACATAATTAATTCTCGATGGAAAGGTAGATGGCGCTACCAGTTACACTATTTATAACTCAAGAACGGCTGAACCGATTTGGTTGAAAATTGGCGGGGAGGTAGCCCAGGAAAAACACATAGAATACAATTAGTTGCAAAAAATAATCTGGGAGAGATTTTATAGAGTGTTGAAGTTTGTAGGGCCAAACCTACTACCTATTGACAGTAAGAACGCATGCGCTGTAATAACTCTCTCATCATCTGTCAGTACTGTCACATTATACATTGTCATATGGTGCACTGTCATTACTTCGTTCGCTTACTTATATAAATAAACTAATAATTTATTGTAACAACCTTGGCTAATCCCTACTAATATTTGGTATAAATGCGAAAATGTGTATGTATGTATGTACCGATTTCACACTAAACTGGCTGAACCAATATTCTCTACTCATAAATGCGAAAGTGTGTATAGAGATATCGGACCATGGCTTTGACATTTGACTGTATGCAAAGTGATATTGTTGAACACCTTTCGGTAGATAATGTCATGAATACTGACCAAGTTACTTCGTATCAACTTCTTACAATTATGTCAAACATGTATGTCAAATCTCAAAATCCATGGATAGATCGAATATAGAATCATGCCAAAATACATCTATCTGCTCTTCCTTTTATTTGGGTAAGAACAACTTCGTAACTCCTGCTTTATGATAGTACAATGAGGGAATCCATATCTAAATGTTGTCTCATTTTTTAGTTTTACTTTATAGAGCGAACGAACGTAATAGAAAACTACTGTAAAGAAATTTAAAACTACAAACTGCTTCTAAAAATTACACAATCATAAATCACTCGATTCGATGCTGGTAACTCCAAAACGTCACTATGCCAAGAATTTTATATGTACAGAAAAAAAACAATCCAACAAAATAATTATATCTCTAGGTTTTTTCGCACTTATTTTTAAAAGCATAAAGTAAATGCATTCAAATCTTCCATTCCCAGCATTGAAATAAACGTCTAGTACCACCGTAAAAGTAATTAAAAGGCACATACAGCAACAGTCCTTAATCTTTTAAGCAAGACATGCACTTACGCGGCAAATTTAAACTAACGGCTCCCAGCAGACGGTATTTTTCTTGTTACTGAAGCTTTTTATTAACTAAGTCTCTGTTTATTGCTGGAAGTAGCTGCCACTTAAAGGATAAAAATGGAAGCTTTTGATGTAAAATAATGTGTATTCTATATAAGTAAATAGAAAAAAATGGAAGCTAATGCAATGGAGCAAGATACGAAGTCAGATAGATCTTTAGAAAAGTTTTATAATATTTGCAATTTTTGGAATGATACATTAAGTAAAACTTGATTGGAATTCTTATTTCGCTACAAAACATTAATATTTATACTCAAGAAGAAAACTATATAAAATTATATGCGTGGCAAAACACATCATAGTTCGTTTTAGTGAGGTACTAGAGGATGCCAGCAGCTAGGCTCGCATGTTTTAATTTAATTTAACCGCTTTTCCCCCATTCCTTGGGCATTTTGGAAAATCCCAGCTGGGTGCACTCCCACTGTCTCCAAGGATCGTGTAAAACTTTAACCAAGGATCATATAACTAGCTATTCTGGCGCCCAATAATTTTGTGCCTTGTGTGTCAGTCAGTCAATAACGCACAAATTTATACAGAGTGTCACAAGACCCATCACCAAGCCGAAGCCTTCTCATTTTGGACACCATGTCAAGTCGTACTAAGCAAAAATAATACCTGGGAAACCCATTTTTTTAATTGACACCTTTTTTAATCTGCAATTGAAAGTGCGCGCGTGCAATTTTCGAAATACCTACTTATCCATGGGTGCATAGGACATCTATAGAACAAGTTGGTGCAAGAAATACATCGATTTTGTACCTAATTAGAAAAATTATACATAGTAACTTTGAGCCTGAATATCTCCTGAACCAGTAATTTCCCAGGTATGGTGCCGAATTAAAAAATATTTGTTATGATTGGTACAATATAGGATTTCAGTTTTCGTTAAGGGTCTTTTTACACCCTGCATATACAGATAAAGACAGCTACAAGCTGCCTTACTCTGATAGTCTTTCCGTGACAATTACGAACACTGTCATTGTAGATCATGTCGAATCGTTAAAGCAAGAGAGTAAAATAGTTCACCGTTTCTTTAAAACATCAATAGGATTTTTAAACATACATAAAGCCATAAGCTTTGTAAATAATCAAGAGTACGCTAACCAAAAAGTTCTTTTCATCTAAACCCAAATAGTACAAGTCTGATTTCGACCACACACAGCTCTAACTAGCCTGATTGAACTCATTACAGTAAATTCGAATACAGGCACGGCAAGCTTAACCCGTATCGCTATACATCCTCTCACTAAACACCGCTCAAAGGGACCCCAACTTAAACGGGAGTACGGCGAATAAAGTAATAACTCGAAAGTAACAGCAATACGATTCTAATTGGTTAGCTCAAAACGCGCCTCAATTTGTGTGCGGTTGTGTTACACCGCAGGCACTTTTCACGTGACGGCGGGCGTACTGCGTACCGTCAGCGTATCACGCCAGCGTATGGCGTGTTAGAGCGTACTACGCTATGTCATGTGCAATCAATTTCCGTCGTATCGCGGCGTATTTTCGCAACTGTTTGCTTTGTCCGGCGACACGCGGTTAGAATGGTTTGCTGAGTGCATAGAATGCACGCTACTGTGTAACCTGCCCGCCTGTGATACGCTTGTGATTCGATTAACACTCGGCTAGTGCGTGGTTTGATGTCTACTGTGGAACAATTTGGTTGGGATGCAGTCGCGGCTATAGGGGATGCAAAGTTGATTACTTATTTTTACCGCTAGGCTATAAGAGCATGTATTTGCAATATCAGAAGGTGAAGCACTGTTTCTGTTTTATATAATAATCTGAACCAAAAGACCACGACAGGCGACATTATGATCATTTATCTCGATACTGTGATACTTCCCATTAATTTAATAAGGTTGATACAAAATATTCAGTAGAGCTACTGGATCGAATATGTGTTAGATGCAATGCTGCCACTGTCACGACAAATGCCTGTCGTATGCTCGTTTATATACACCCAACATTTTCCAAGAAACCTAGTCGATCTATTCTCAATAACAACTTTGGAAGCTTTCTCCCCGATTCTCTCTCTTCTCATCTAATTTTATAACCATTTTTATATCTAAAATATGACAAATCTACACTACTATAAACGAAACAGCCTGATAGCTTAATAAATTTGTTCACCCGTTATCGCTCGATCTCAGAACTTTGTACAGCGCGATAAGCGTTCAAGTTTACGTGTAAATAAAAACTAAAAGTTTCATTTTATGTAGCGGCACATTCGTAAACATTCAAGCAAGTGTTTTAAGACACGATAAATAAGATATTTAAGTCTTAGTGTAAATATTTTCCTCTGTAATGGACGGAGTACGGTGGATTACGTGGTTGTAAATAACTTGAAGGCTCTTCGCCGGCGTTATCGTGATCCTTTACTGCGATTACTGCGTCAAACTTGGTCGTTTTATGTTTCAATACACCTATACGTAATGGAAGTTTGCTTGATGTACATTTTATAGGTTATGGCTTTACTTGTAAGCTGTTTGAGCTTCGTAATTGATAACGGTTATGGAGTTGTGGATGGCCGTTCTTTTAGTGAAATGAGGTCAGATCCCGACCTCATTCAACCAAAAGACTGCATGGCAACTAAGCTGCATCTTTTGTCAGCTTTATCTCTATTCCAAAAATGAGTGGGTTTGACACAAGTAGATTTTTTATCATATCATCAACTTTAGTACCTGTTTGGCCTTCTGCAATCAAGAGAGATGGAGATCAAGGACGGAAACTACCGACGTTAACTGAATTTCCAGTATGGAATTTGTTTATCCGGATCGGTTACTAAGCTCCAGCTTTAGTAATTTTAACATAGAAGAAACCCGTGCCCGTAAACTTTACGAAGAAAATATGCGAAAAATATGAATATAGATGAGTAACGATATTTTGTGTATACCGTACACACTTACACATGTCACATGCATATATATGAAAAGAAAAGAAAATAATGCCTTTCGTATATGCTATAAGCTATCAAATCTGGTTTGACCAGTAGGTACCTTTGATTCAACCAGGATAGCGCTAGCACGATGATGATGAGATTACGTATAATCTGAATGGATACAAAACTTTTCTAGCCATAACCTATAAACAGCCGTGTGGTTGACGGCATAGAATACAATTATAACCACCCCCTATCTTCCCGTGTGTGTCGTAAGAGGCGACTAAGGGATAACACTATGCAAATACCATCTTTGCGTAGAGACGGAAAACTCGACATCAAACCGTATACGACTGCCTCGTTGGTCTCGCGGCATACGCACACACCGCGTGGGATCGGGACGTCCCGGGTTCGATTCCTGGGTCGGGCAGTGTTATTGGGTTTTTTTGTCACGAAATTCCCAGTAGCAGCACAGAGTCTGGAAATGTGCCCGGTACGGCAATAGGCTCGCCCCTTATTACGTGGGACTAAGGTATATCTGGCGAAAAGTGGGTGTAGAAATACACCTCTGCCTACCCCTTCGGGAATAAAAGGCCTGACGTTATGTATGTATGTACAAAACTTTTCTTTTGGGTTTAGCGAATGTTACACATTGAAAAGTTAGTTGTATGTTTGTAAAGACCCCCGCGACACAGGATTTAGTCCTAATGCGGGAGTTGTCTTTTAAAAAAAACGAAACGAAAGAAAAAAACGAAAGTAAATTATGGGTTACGGATTCTGTCATATAATTTCTAGATCATTCAGTCAGTAAAACAAATAAATCGCGATAGAATCCGTAATTCGTAGTTTGATTTCAATGGACAGAGAACTGTCAAACATCTCGATCTTCTAAAACAAAATAAACATTTGAGTAAATTGTATGAACGGCGGTACTTAAGATAACAGGGGATTGGTCTGAATGCCTAAGTAAAGACAACTAATTTCGTCTTCAGCACAGCCCCCATCACGATATTATCTTTTAAAATTACGTCCCGAGACACAAATGGTTTCATTTAAGACTGAATTTTAAGACGGGTCAAGTATGGAATGTTACTGCGGCTATTTTCCTTAACGTGCCTCGTAAATGCACCATGGGGCATTTCACTTTAAATGACTCAATTTGTCTTGCAAAGATTAAAATATATATTGCTACTGCGAAAGTATATCTGGGTTGATTAAAATAATAATCTGGATGGGGGTGGAAATTGTTAGTTTTGTTAATAATGAATCATTTTCATATTGTTGTCTTTTTCGTACACCGAATAAATTCTTGGAATAAATTCGGCATCGCCCAGCTCTTTATAAGTAAACATTTTTAAAGCATTCGATTAACGGACACAAAGAAGTGCACGGGAACGAAAGAAAATATGTATGATTTATTATATCATTCTGTAAACAGTTTTTATAAAAGAGTTGCAATGCTGTTTTTATTTGCGTAATCGAAGTCAAAAATTTTCTTTAAAAAACATCTATCTTCTGTGTGTCTCTTGGTTGCATGTTTATAAAGTTACAAACTTACAACCAAGGGGTGTATCTCTTGGTTGTATGTTAGTGTTCAAGGTAGTAGTGCCTTGCTGATTTCAGCATGAATGGAAAATCGACGTAAAGTAACAGAACCTGAACTGTTGCGTTTCGTTCGGTGAGTGAGAGTGCCGGAGGCCCTATCCCCTATTCCTTCTCCCTCATCCCACTCCTCATCCTATCCCTTTCCCAACCCCAAGTGGCGGCAACGCACTTGTGACTCCTGTGGTGTTGCTTGTGTCCATGGGCGGTGGTAATTGCTTACCATCAAGCGATCCGTCTGCTCGTTGGCCGCCTATTACTATAAAAAAAAAGATATAAATCTCAGGCCCGGTACAACCATATGTAGATCACACAGTGATCATCATCGTCCTAGCGTTGTCCTGGTTGCATCCATGACTTACGCCTTGCTGCACTGGGTCGACTTATTAGTCTATCCAATGTACCAATGTACAACATGGGATTTCAGTTTTCGTTAAGGGTCTTTTAACACCCTGTATGTATGACCCATGCATGGATTTGGAAATTAGAGATAGGTAGGTACATATTAGGCGTATTTTTTATGGAGCTTAATTCCAATAGGTACGCATCTTTAATTTTCTCATTCATGCATAGATCAAATATTAAATCCGGTGTTTAGTCACTATAGCAGAAACTTAATATCTAAAGGCAAAAGCACAATCCAACAAAATATATCTCTACATTTTCTCAGACTTATTTTTAAAAGCATAATTTAATTCACTTAAATCTTCCATTCCCAGCAGTCAACATTGAATAAAACGTGTAGCACTACCGTAAAAGTAATTAAAAGGCACATACAGCAACAGTATGTAGTCCTTAATCTTTTAAGCAAGACATGCACTTACGAGGCAAATTAAAACTAACGGCTGCCTGCAGACGGTATTTTTCTTGTAACTGAAGCTTTTTATTAACTAAGTCTCTGTTTATTGCTGGAAGTAGCTGCCACGTAAAAGATAAAGTTGGAAGTTTTTGATGTAAAATAATGTGTATTCTATATAAGTAAATATAAGTTAACGCAAAGGTGCAGGATACGAAGTCAGATAGATCTTCAGAAAAGTTTTCAAATATTTATGATCAACAATCGCTACTTCATATTAAACTTTATTTCTTAGACTTAACTTATATTAGACTTTATCTACTAAACAGACTTAAATTCTTAATTAACTCCAAATATCATTGATACTTAGAAAAATAAATGATATCGGTAACTAAGACTCGTTATTTACTTGTAATAACTAGATGTTTAGATAGAAACTGATTGTATGAAAAAAAATATCACAATTATAAATATGTAGTCACTACAAGTCTGACATCTGCAGTTTGCCATTATATCTCGTGTGTAAAATATGGACTCTTAAGAAAAGGTACTTCATATTCTCTTTAAAATATTTACGTGATTGCGACCATTATACAAAAATAAAGTCAACTTTGTGAATACTCATGATCAGTAACCATAAAGTTCTTTTCATCTCAATCCAAATAGTAGAAGTCCGAAATTTCAACCACACTCAGCTCTAACTAACCTGATTGAACTCATTACAGCAAATCCGAATACAGGCACGGCGAGCTTAACCCGTATCGCTATACACCCACTCACTAAACACCGCTCAAAGGGGCCCCAACTTAAACGGGAGTACGGCGAATAAACTAATAACTCGAAAGTAACAGCAATACGATTCTAATTGGTTAGCTCAAAGCGCGCCTCAATTTGTGTGCGGTTGTGTTACACCGCAGGCACTTTTCACGTGACGGCGAGCGTACTGCGTACCGTCAGCGTATCACGCCAGCGTATGGCGTGTTGTAGCGTACTACGCTATGTCATGTGCAATCAATTTCCGTCGTATCGCGGCGTATTTTCGCAACTGTTTGCTTTGTCCGGCGACACGTGGTTAGAATGGTTTGCTGAGTGCATAGAATGCACGCTACTGTGTAACCTGCCCGCCTGTGATCCGCTTGTGATTCGACTAACACTCGGTTTGATGCCGACTGTGGAACAATTTGGTTGGGATGCAGTCGCGGTTTTAGGGGATGCAAAGTTGATTACTTATTTTTACCGCTAGGGATAGTAAATAAGAGCGTGTCATAACTTAGAAAAGGGTGCAATATCAGAAGTGGAAGCCTTGACTCTGTTTTATAAAATAATCGGAACCAAAAGACCTCGACACGTGGCGTTAAAGTCATCTGTCTCGATACTGTGCTATTACCCATTAATTTAATAAGGTTGATTCAAAGTTCTCAGTAGAACTACTGAATCGAATATGTGTTAGATGCGATGCTGCCATTCTTACGACACTTAAAAAATGCCTGTCGTATACTCGTTTATATACCCTACGCTTTCCAAGAAACCTAGTCGATCTATTCTCAATTATAACTTTGGAAGCTTTCTCCTCGATTCTTTCTCTTCTCATCTAATTTTATATCAATATAATATGACAAATCTACACTACTATAAACAAAACAGCCTGATCGTAATATATAAGATACTTGCGTTACTGACTGACTGACAGACACGCTACAGCCGAAACTATTGTTTGCAGGAAGCTGAAATTTGGCATGTATGTTCCTTGGAGACCGCAGGGGTGCACTAAGAAGTGATCCCGAAATTCCCACGGGATCGGCCAAAACAGGTAAATTTAAAAAAAATGCAGGCGTAGCTGCTGGCGTCCTCTAGTAGCTTAATAAATTTGTTCACCCGTTATCGCTCGATCTAAGAACTTTGTACAGCGCTATAACGTCCAAGTTTACGTGTAAATAAAAACTAAAAGTTTCATTTTATGTAGCGGCACATTCGTAAATATCCAAGCAAGTGTTTTAAGACGCGATAAATAACATATTTAAGTCTTAGTGTAAATATTTTCCTCTGGAATGGACGAAGTACGGTGGATTACGTGGTTGTAAATAACTTGAACGCTCTTCGCCGGGGTTATCGTGATCCTTTACCGCGATTACTCCGTCAAACTTGGCCGTTTTAAGTTTCAATACACCTATACGTAATGGAAGTTTGCTTGATGTACATTTTATAGGTTATGGCTTCACTTGTAAGCTGTTTGAGCTTCGTAATTGATAACGGTTATGGAGTTGTAGATGGCCATTCTTTTGGTCGTATGAGGTCGGGATATGACCTCACTCAAGCAAAAGACTGCAAGGCTACTATGCTGCATCTATTGTGGGTTATGACCTCCATGTAGGACGTTAGTGAAATTTACGCAGCTATTTCGAATATTTGACACAAGTGGGTTTTTCATCATATCATCTACTTAATTGCCTACTTGGCTTGTTGTAATCGTGACACAAAATTGCGCTCAGTAGCAGAGCAGGAGAGCAGAAGGGAGAGAACATACTAAAGTTTACACAATTTCAAGTAGATGCATTTAGGTTATCGGATCAATCTTTTCCTTTCTCCCAAAGAGAGTGGGACGCGCCGCTCTGCAACTAAGTACAAAAAATTATTTTGTCTACAGCTCCTAATGTGGCAGAGCGTGCTTGCTTGCTGGCAGTGGAGGAATCGGAAACCGGCCTTTGGCTTCAGGCACTACCATCGTCCAACACAGGAACCATGTCGGACGATGGGACTTTCCCTATCGCCACTTGCCTTCGTTTAGGTGCTCCGTATGTTTCTCCGCATCGATGTCATTGTGGAGAAGACGTCGATAGCCTCGGACACCACGGGCTATCCTGCAGCAGAAGCGCTCGTAGAATTCCTCGACATGCCCATCTAAATGACATAATCCGTCGTGCTCTTGTCGCGTCTGGCGTACCAGCTGTACTTGAACCAAATAGTTTGGTACGCGACGACGGCAAAAGACCTGATGGTATGTATGTGTATGAAGATAATTAGTGGAAAATTTGAATTAAGATGAGTAATGAAATTTTGGGTATATCATATAAGTAGTACGACACAGTCATGTCTTATACATGGATACTTATGCTTTAAGTTCGTGGTAAAATTATATTCAGTCAAATCAGGTTGGATCAGTGCCTTGGTTTCAACCGGGGTAGCGCTAGGACGATACTGATGATGATTTACGTATAATCTGTCGTCATCATCTTCATCAGGCGTCATAGTCCACTGCTGGATATAGGTCTTTCCAATGGCACACCACTAAGCCCGATTTTCAGCTATTCGTACCCAACCGCTGCCAGCCATTTTGCGTATAATCTGTATGGATACAAAACTTTTCTCTTGGATTTACGCGAATGTTACGCATTGGAATCAAACTACAGTTTACGCATTCTAATTAATTTAATTTGTAGATCATCTGGTCAGTAAAACCAGTATATCACGATAGGTACAATCCGTAAGCCGTATTTGATTTCAATGGATACAAAACTGTCAAAAATCTTCATTTTCCAAAAACAAAATAAACATTTGAGTAAATTGTATGAACAACGGCACTTAAGATAACAGGGGATTGGCCTGAATGCCTAAGTAAATACAACTAATTTCGTCTTCAGAGCAACGCCCATCACGATATTATCTTTTAAAATTACGTCCCGAGAAACAAATGGTTTCATTTAAGACTGAATTTTAAGACGGGTCAAGTATGGAATGTTACTGCGGCTATTTTCCTTAACGTGCCTCGTAAATGCACCATGGGGCATTTCACTTTAAATGACTCAATTTGTCTTGCAAAGATTAAAATATATATTGCTACCGTGAATTATCTAGCTTGATTAAAATAATAATCTGCATGAGAGGAGTGAATTGTTTGTTTTGTTAATAATTCATCGTTTATATATTTGTTTTTTAATACACCGAATAAACTCTTGGAATAAATCCTGTATCGCCTAGCACTTTATAATTAAAAGCATTCGATTAACGGATACAAAGAAGAGAACGGGCCCGAATGAAAATAAATTTAAGTTGAATTATCATTCTGTAAACTGTTTTTATAAAGAGTTGCAAATAATATAGGACTAAAGATAATTTCTTGCTTTAAATGCTGTTTTTATTTACATTATTGATCTTTACTACGGGTTTAAGTAACAGCAAATAATTTTCCTTAAAGATAAGTCTTAAGTGTATCCCTTGGTTACTTGTCTAAAATGTTACAAACCTAAAACCAAGGGTGTGTCCCTTTGTTGTGTGTTTGTAACTTAACCTAAACATGGAACACTCAGGCTCGGTACAAACATTTGTGGATCACACAGTGATCATCATCATCCTAGCGTGAACCGCATCCAAGACTTGCGCATTGAAGTCCGAGGTCCGCTTAGAAGTCTAACCAGATATGAGAGACTGCCATCGGACCGTCACATCACTTAGCGAGATCATGATCAAACGTTAGCCTATCACTACTCACTACATAGTATAAAACAAAGTCTGTCTTCTGTCTGTCTGTCCCTATGTATGCTTAAATCAAAAAATACGCAACGGATTTCAATGCGGTGTTCCTTAATAGATAGAATGATTCAAGAGGAAGGCTTATATGTATAATTGACGCGGGCGAAGCCACTGGCGACGCCGACGTCTAGTCCACAATAATATATTATTCAGATACCTTACTGTATTCTATAACAAGTTTCTGAAGAAGATCTTACTAAAGAAAATATTGTTCTCTCAATATGCAATAGAATACAAGTTTCGGTGAGATTTATAACACGCAAATATTTGCAGTAGTAAGTGGAAACTCCTAGCTCTTGAATTCAACAAACAACATTAAAAGGATAGGCTTGAAACATTATTCTTTACTCATATTTTTTGTTATATATTGTATCTACACAATACTATAGCCATTGGTGCAAATATTTTATATCACTTATACCTACTACCATCTGTGAACGAAATTGAAAATGGAATATCGGTATGAAATTGGGTACCTACGTACCTATGGCTACAATGAAAATGATGAATTATTATCAACTTTGATTAAAGCAGATCTCTAATACAAATAATCAAAATATACACGTCTAGGCTTCGCCTTCGGCTCTGCCGACAATTTTACCCCATTGATTGTTTTTTTTTTATGGTAATAGGTGGCAAACGAGCAGACGGATTGCCTGATGGTAAGCAATTACCGCCGCCCATGGACACAAGCAACACCAGGAGTCACAAGTGCATTGCCGCCCCTTGGGGTTGAAAAGTTGGGAAAAGAGCTAGGATGAGGAGTGGAATCAGGGAGAAGGAATAGGGGATAGGGCCTCCGGCACTCTCACTCACCGAACGAAACGCAACAGTTTAGATACTGTTACTTTACGTAGATTTTCTGTGAGAGGGTAGTACTTCCCCGGTCGAGCCGGCCCGTTCATACTGAAATCAGCAAGGCTCTACTATCTATTGTGGTACTACTAATTGTGGTAATTTCCAGAAAATCCTCTCTTAGTGCTCTCCGAAATACCCCAAGGATCATACATGTCTTCAGCTTCTTGCGCGGTAGTCTCGACTGTGCTTCGTCTGTCAGTTAGTCAGTAATCCAAAGATTGTACAGATTACAGGATTTTCATATAGGTACGAATGAAAAAAGTTCACAATAAAATAAGCCTATAAAGATTTTATTGCATGTTTTCCCCTTGTTTCAAAACTACAATTTACATAATACAGTAATTTGACTAATTGAGATAAAGTTAAAGCAACGGACGAAAAATATCGAGATACGAACGTTTGATCGATATTATATTTCGAGTCATAAACATCTTCACATTCCAACATTCTCCGACCTAAAGAAATAAAAATAACAAGTAGCTATTAATTACGAATCTAAACCCAAACAATAAAAAACACCGACATTTATTCAAAAAGTTTGACTAAATTACCGAAAAAAATAGCAAAACAACCTTTTTCATCTTGACGACCCAATTGCGACAGTGTGACAATATTAACGAGTATCATTTGAAGCATCCTTCTTTTTAATGCTCTTATTTAGTTGCCTCCTTCAGGTAATATAAGTGGAGCGCTCGAAATAGACATAATTGTAGCTCATTTGAGCGTAATAGGGAAACGGATACCTACGTCTGCCGTTTCAATGTAATCCTTGATTAGTACTTCAGCGAGGAAGATTGTACGTTAACATGGCAAGATATATAGACCTTATAAGTCGCTATATATATGCACAATGCGTCTCCTTTTCTTCTTTGAGTGTGGTGTCCGAGTTTATAGACCGCGCGAAGGACTCCAACATAGGTTTAAGATTCCTGTCCTGATTCAATAACTAGAACGGAAAGGAGCGAAATTTTAATTCTACAGCACCCATCTAATTGAGGACCTCTACAAACGTTAATTTACTTTATCTTATAATTTGCTGTCACAGGAAAAGCACTGATGATTAAAAGGTTTAGGATGCCGATTCTTTACTTATGATGATACAATATTATTATTTGTTTATTCTATACATGCAACAAATCCAGCATTGCGGTAAGTTATACTTAAGTATAACATAAAAAATAAGTTTAAATTATAACCCAACTACGTGAAAATGGGGTCAAAAAGGATGAAACAAGAAAATAGCTCGTTCAGAAATAAATCCAGAAAAGTATAAGTACCTACAGAAATGCTCAAGCTAGAGCCGTGGTCACACCTTTTGTATACTACTGTACATGTACTTACCTGTCATGTTTGTTTCATGCAGGTAAGTGTTCCTGACAGCCACATTAGGTATGAAATAGGTGCGACCACGGCAAATCAGATGCTTCAAAGGCAAGTCCTGAAACGACTTTAGCATGCTTTTGTCCTTATCTGGTATGAAGCCAGCCGCTGTGGTACAGCTACAATAACGTCACTCAGCGCAGATCAATGTATCAATGTATCCCGCCGTGATAGCCAGCCTCCATTGTTCTTACAGCTTTTATATTCGAACGATGCACTCCATCATCACTACAGGAATGAATGCAATCTGCATAAGAATAAATTAGATAAATACTAGCAACCCGGCTGCTTCGCACGGGTGCAGTGCTTATAAGGCATGTGTATAATACATGCTTTATAAACCTTCCTCTTAAATTACTATCTATCTAATCTATTAAAAAAACCGCTTCCAAATCCGTTGTGTAGTTTTAAAGATTTAAGCATAACAGACAGAAGATAGACTTTGTTTTATTTCCCCCCCGTGGGATCTCCACCTTGTCGTGGTGGGGGGGCTCAGTAACCGTGGATTGGTCACCCGCGGTGAAGCTAAGAGGGATCCAGGAGGGGGACGCTCCGCGTGGGCTTGACGGAGGCCTGCGCAGGATGCGTCCAAAGGGGCGGGTGCGAGGGACAGTTCTTCTGTCCCTCGCAGTCGGGTGCGGTCGCGGGGGGAGAGGCGTGTCGGTGTTGCGTTGCCGCGCGCCCTATCTCCCGCGACCAAATGGAGGCGCACCATGGTTGCGTCGCGGTGGGGCCGCAGAGGAAGAGGAGATGCGGTGTTGCGTTGCCGTCCTCCCTATCCTCTGCGGCCGCTGAGTATTTTGGCGGCGGAGCCCAACACCTTCATCCGCCGCCAAGGGGGTTTTGTTCGGGGCCCGCCTGACCATCTGGCGGGCCAATACCCGTCGGGGGGTAGCGACGAATGCTTCAGCGATACCCGACCCTCCGACACACGGGTACGTGAGGAACACGGGTTGGTTTTTAGTCAGTAAGAGTCTGACAGTCCCCTTCGTCCTTCCCCCAGGGCGGAGGGACTCCATGAGGATTTTCCAACCCGACACCAAAAAAAAAAAAAAAAAAAGACTTTGTTTTATTTATACTATGTAGTGAAGTATGGGTTGCGATAAGCTCGAATGCAGGTGAAATACTCAAATATTACAATACTAGCTTCTGAACGCGGCTAATCCTACGTACAAATACCCGTTGGCCCCAAACTAGGTATAAACCTGTCCTGTGGTAACCCGATATGCTTACCTATTAATTAATTACAATATTTCATGTAGCTCGATTGCCGACATAGACTTAATGACTAATTAACCAGAACATACATACTATACATACATAATAATATTATGTATGTGTCGATTATCGCGACGAAAGGTAGCCTATGGGCTCCTACGCACTATGAGGTCAGCCGGAATGTGGCCAGCCGTGCGGGTGACCGCAACCTATGTGTTATTCTGATGTTTTAGTAATATTGCTGCAAAGATTCATCAAAATCGGCTAAGTGGATATTGCTTAAAATAAGCTTTTATGTTTATAAAAGTAACAGAACGATCAACAAAAACTTTGCGTTTATAATTGTATTAGACTTAGTTTAAATTAATTCGCGTTTATGTTGCCTTTTTTGGTGAGTGGGCACGCCAAAAGGCAAATTTAAGGCCAGGTAGTCGCGCAAAAGTAGGCATTTAGCGCTGTCCCGACCGCGCGTGAATTACTTCGCGCGGCCGCAGCGACTGTGAACTCGCGTGCCCTCGCCAGCGCCACAGTATAGAAATAAGCAGCATAATAACTTTATTTGACGTTAAAAATATTATTTTTATGATCAAAGTTTGTTTATAGTAAACATAGAGTTTCGTAAATAAATGAAGTTGTAATGATCTAATTATGTACGAATATAAAAAGAAGAATAATACGATTACCTAATTATTAGAATGAACAGCAAGTTTGCTTTTGGTAGGTTTGATATGAGTTTAGGAACAGTTTTGTACGTGTTTTACAGACAACGGTTTTGTAAAATTTCTTTGCACATTACTTTTTCTCATATTTCATTTCATTAAATAATAATTAATACATATAATACTTACTTTAAATAAATTCAACTCAATGATTTTTGTTAATCATATAAAAGTAAAGTAAATTAAAAAAGTAAATCAAATACCTATATTTATCTTCATATCGTTCAGTTAGTATAAAAGTTATTGGAAAGAAATTTGTTTATGACACTCGGCGGCCTCTGCTGAGGCACGCTCGCTTCGCTCGTTCGTTGTATGGTCGCAGTTCTAACCCAATCTACTACTTAAGTCTGACATCGACGCAGTTCTAACCATATCTAATCATGGATAATTGTTTAACTTCGTGAGCTAAGTTTTCATCAAAGATTATTACAGCCTTATTTATTGATTGCCATAAATATAATAAAGGGTATAAAATAAAACAATTAAATGTATCTAGGTATTTCAATATTTATTATTTAGGCATATACTAAACTTGTTTGCACATATTGCATTCAAAACCAAAAACCGATAGAAGTCCTCGTCGTTTTTCACTAATTAAGCGGAAGTTTAAATAAATCGTTATGGCGAGCTTTTTCTTGTAACTCCTGTAAAATATAATTAATAATTACAATTCGGCGTCTTGTAACAGGCTGGAATTCATCTCCTTTGAGTACATTCTCTACGATAGGCGAGATTTCTAGCTCTTCAGTATCTCTGAAATAAAGAATGCATGTGATATGTAACGTTTTTAAGGTTATTACTGGATTCTAATTGTTTTTAATATTTACACAGGGTTAATAAGATGTAAAAAAAATAAACACTTAAAATAGTAAATATATCATACAAAATGTGATACTTACGTTACAACTTGTTGTGGATCGACATGATCCAATCTAATGAAAAGAGTCTTTGGACACGTCAGCCATGTTGTTACATATTACAGTGTTTGTATGCCTGAAAACCGAATACATTATGTGAGTAACAGTATATCACATCACAGCCTGTAACAGTGCACTGCTGGACTTAAGCCTCTTACCAAAGGAAGGATGTGGTCTACTATACCACGCTGACCAGACGGGTTGGTATAGGGTTTTGTTTAGAGTTTTCCATCTCTTTAGTACGCAAGTTAATCTCATACTCAATTCCCTTAGTTGCCTTCTACGACACCCACGAGACGAAATGGGGTGGTGAGCACTGTATTCTATTCCTTCACCAAAGAGAAAGTAATTTTTAAGACAACTCCCGCACTAAGTAACAATCCTTGTGTCGCGTGGGATTTAACAAACATACAATCAACGGACACAAAGTACATCCAG
This sequence comes from Euclidia mi, assembly GCA_944739405.2. Lineage (NCBI taxonomy): Eukaryota > Metazoa > Arthropoda > Insecta > Lepidoptera > Erebidae > Euclidia > Euclidia mi. The sequence goes on along the minus strand of OX123188.2, from coordinate 6,398,110 downwards.
ACTCAGAACAATTATTTGTGGATCACACAAAGAAATGGCCTGTGTGGGATTCAAACTCACAAAACTTGGCGCAGTAGTGCGCGGTGAGGCGACTGCTCAAACCACTACGCCATCCGCGTATGGAATGTACAGTATTACATCACATCACAGCCTGTAACAGTCCACTGCTGGACTTTACCCTTAGGCAGCGATAGCCTAGTGGAGATACCATCAGACGGCCATGCAGAGGGTATCGAGTTCGGCATCAATGACTTTTCGAAGTTAAGTGCGTATTGAATTATTAATTATCGCTTGTCCCGTGCCTCGGAGGGCACGTTAAGCCGTTGGTCCCGGCTGTCATGAAGATCTTTGACAGTCTTTATAGGACGTCAGTACCTTCTAAATAACTGACACTAGTCTAAACCTTGGAATATCGCTATCCCTTGGGGTTGCGGAGGTCAGACAGGCAGTCGCTCCGTGAAAGCGGACCCCGCGTTGAAACTGGGATAACGCTAGGAGGAAGAAGATATAATATGTAATTATTCAGGATGAAGCAGTGAGGACGTAAGCACTACAAAGTGTATATTTATCGTGTTTAGTCCCAATTGAATTGTAAATAAATCAGTTTAGAAAGCACTACCTGTACACCTATATCCATGGAAATTACTTACCTATGTTCAGGTGTATTAACAGGTGACAGTTTTATTAGTGCGGCCGTATCTATGTTAGTTTTTTTTAGCCTGCTCCATAGACCTACAATAAAAAGTAAATAGAGTACCTAGAATATTGCTTGGTAATTAATTTTGTAGTTTTTTGCTTTATTTGAACAAAGTATTTACATATATCATGTTGTGAAATAGGCACCAAGAAAATATGAAGTTATAAATTATTATTATGTTTACGGTAAACAAAACTCCACGAAAATATATAATTATTTATATTGTAAGAACGCTACCACGCACGACAGCCTCAAACACTGAGCTGCTTCGTCAGAACGGTCTTCAGTCAAATTCAAATATGATTTCTAATGTTTACCCTCTGTATTACTTTTTACTCTGTGGTAGTGAAAATATGCAAGATGAATGATCAAAAATCTTAGTCAGTCTAATCTTCACCACTGATCTTCTTATACTATGGCACTACAAACGACTAGACAGGTGTACCAATATAGGTACACAAAATATTACTTATAAAAAATCATAGCGAAAGAGACAGAGCTAAAATGAATTCTAATTTTAATACATTATAGACCAAATTACATTAAAAAATGAAAGATGTATTTCTTCACATATCTTTGAAGTGTGTTATTTTATTTGTTGATTTTATCGCCTTACGCGACTGTTTTCGCTTACGTTGTTTATTGCCCATTATGACTTGACAACGAATTCACAACGCAAGAAACTGTCGCAGAAAAATCCGACACAGGTCCGCCCTCCGTAAGCGCCGGCGCGCGACTGAACGGGCCCACCGAAGCGCATTTAGTTGATATTTAAACATAGTAATTCAGACAATTATTTTATCAAGTCAAACTCTGCGAATTTGTGTGTAACTATTAAGTATCTTTAATTTAGTACAAAAATGAAGTGTAAAACATCACTATTATAGTCATAATATTGAAAAAACATTCCGGAAGAAGGTGACTTTGGGATTTTTTTCTATCGAGTGAAGTTCATTATGTCTTGTGACTGAATGCGATTTTGACTAGACAATATCCTCAACTAACACATATCTTTTATTTAGAATTTTAAAAAGCTATTTTCTATGTCTCAGACGATTTTAAAAAACTCAAAAGTACGCCCACCTCGCCTTAATAGCCTCCCACGCACTCCGTCTATACCTGCTCAGATTCTAGGCAACACCTTGAATGTATTTCCTTTATATTATTACTGTATTTTTAACAACACAACATACATACCCAAGTGAGTGGGCTAAGTGTATACTTATCATCATCATCAGTATACGTACTGCTACATACGTAGCTATGATAAGTATTTATTTATTTATTTATTTATTAGGAAACTCAACAGCTTATAACTAATTTACATGGTTTTATGAAATTCATCCCATTATCAGTGACAAGGTTAATTTGAGGCGTAATATTATTAATGTCATTGATAGTGAGATGATGACAATTGTCTCTTAAGCCAATAACAGAGTTTCACGCGATTGATAAAGCTAAGTTGCTAGAAAGTGACAAATGCTATACATAGATGCAGCCATGAATGGAATATTACAGCATAGTTACAAGCATAATATGGCTACAAAATCAGGAAACGAAAGATAGCAAAAAAATTAAAAGAAAACAAAAGCAGGAAATAGCAAGGTCTTACTTATACATGCGTACATAAACTTAAATACATACTTATATATTATACATACATTATACATATATATAGTATATATTATACATGAGCTATGGCACAACATGTTTGCTAAACAGTATCTGCCTGATTTGTCTACGGTATGATTGCTTGGATAAGTGTAGTATATCGACACTCTCAAAACTCTCAGAGTAAATGCGAGGCAGTCGGGTCATGACAGCATTTCTTCCGTATTTGGTGCGGTAACCAGGGATACTGAATAACTTTGTGTGTCTGGTACGTGTTTTAGGGGTAGAGAAAGCTATAGACGATAGCAGATCACTGCTGTCCAGACGACCCCGCAGGATATCAAAGAGCAAAAACATGTCTAACATCTTACGCCTATCCTCAAGGGGAAGCAAATTATAGTGCTTGCAGTCTAGTGCATACGTACCATGACGCCTTCGAGATTTGAAATTTAGGAATTTTGTGAACTTTTTCTGCAAATTTTCAATTCTTCTAATATATACTTCGTATTGGGGTGACCAGATTGGGCTACAATAACACAATACAAAAATACTACGCACATACGCAAAATAAATAACTTTGAGACTGTGACAGTTCCTAAAGGGCTTACAAGTGCGCATTACAAAACCAAGGTTACGAGAGGCTTTATTGGTGATGGTATCAATATGCTGGTCAAAAAGCAATTTGGAATCCAACATTACACCAAGATCCCGAACTACGTTTACCCTTTCGATCCCATTATTATTAAATGCATAAGGATACTCAATTGGATACTTGGAGCGGCTGAAGCTAATACATTGACATTTAGAAATATTGACAGTGATCTTATTTTGTTGGTAATACCTGTATAATGCATCCAGATCATGCTGTATCAGTTCACAATCAAGTCTGGATTTTACACACATATATATTTTCATATCATCAGCATACATGAGGTGTTTAGCAGATTTGAAACACGACTGAATGTCACAAAGATATGCGCAGTAAAAAAGTGGACCCAATATCGATCCCTGGGGAACACCGGAAGGGATAGTTACAAAATCAGACTTAAAACCACCCATAACCACGGCCTGGGATCGGTTCGACAAGTATGATCGGACCCATCTCAGCAAATCTCCACGGATTCCAAGGTTTTGTAGCTTTTCAAGCAGGATGTCGTGATCTACACGATCGAATGCTTTTTCGAAATCCGTGTAGATCACGTCAACCTGTCCACCAGCCTTCATATTATGCAGGACATAGGTACTAAACGTGGCTAAGTTAGAGGTTGTGGAGCGATTCCTAACGAAACCGTGTTGGCTCAGGCCTATACCACTTGAGATTATGGGATATATATTATTATAAATTACTTTCTCCAAAACTTTGCTAAGAGTGTTAAGAATAGATATAGGACGATAGTTTTTTATATCCATTTTAGGACCCTTCTTATGCACTGGCACTATGTGAGCCGTTTTCCATAGGGAAGGACAGACGCAGTCGGCTAAGAATTTTCGAAATAATGAAGTTATAGGATATGCCAAACTATCCGCACAGTTGTGTAAGAAAATAGGCGGTAATCCATCGTTACCTGGACCTTTTGTTCTATCTAAGACGCGTAAAGCTTTAAGTACGGTGTCTTTAGTGATTTCGAGGTTAGGCAGCACATCGGCTGAGCCGTTCAATTTACAAGATGTTCTAGTAGTTGCGGTAGAGGTCGTGGACGGACTAACGAAAACACTGTGGAAGTATTTGTTAAAGGCTGTACAAATATCATTTCCAGACTCAAAAGACGTCTCGTTTAAAATCATCGTTTTTGGATACTGACTGCCACCTCTTTTATTTTTAACATAGCTCCAAAATGTTTTCGGAGAATGAGTGATTGCATCTTCAGTCAAAGCTATATAGTTTTTATACGAGGATTCTTCAACAATGCGTTGTCTAGTACGTAGTAATGCAAACTCATAGTAATCCCTTGGGTTAGCATATTTTTTCCATCTTTTATGCAATTTGTTTTTCTCATGAATTAATCTTATAAGCGCACGACTGTACCAGGCAGGGTATTTACTACTTTTTGACTTTTTAACTAAGGGAATGAAGCGCTCCACGCCAACTTTGACTTCATTGTAAAACGAGTCAACAGCAGCATCAATCGAGACAGTCGATAACTTCTCATCCCAATCAATATTGTAAAAGTGTTTATTTAACTCGCCATAATCGCCTTTATAAAAATTACGACGCGGTATGTGCACTTCTTGTAAAGGTGCTAAGAATAATTCGATAGCCGTTATAGCAAGAGCGGGATGATGGCAATCTTCCGGGAGCAATGGATCATCGCACCTATTTACAAGGAGGCGTATAGTAGAAAAGCACAAATCTAAAATCCTGTTATTAGTGTTGTTGATAAGATTGTATTGAGAAAAACCAAGTATATTCATTTCATCTGCAAAAGAAGCAGCAGCAGTTCTTATTTGTAGCGAACAGTTATTTAGTGTAGAAAAGCTTTCATCCGTCCATGATAAACACGGTAGATTGAAGTCACCGATAAGAACAAAATTATGAGATTTATTTACAGCCATTAAATCCGTTATAGCATGCGCTATGTTATTCAGATAAAATGGGATATTTGTCACATAAGGAGGTATATAAAGAACTATAATATGTAAGTCTTCTTGAGTACCAACACTCTGAGATGAAAGTGTAACATGCAGTAGCTCCAAACCTGCACACTGTAAGTCCTGCCAACGGCAACGCCTAGATTCAAACCTACGATTGACGCATATCATAACACCTCCACCAGTCTTTTTACCTGTTAAACTAAGATCGCGGTCTTGCCGGAAAATCCAATACCTATCATCGCACAATTCAGTATCAAAAATGTCATCTTGCAACCATGTTTCTGTAAATATTCAAATGTCATACTTTGAGCGCAAGATACTGTTATACAAGTCCAATACCTTAGTTCTCATCCCACGAACATTTTGGTAATAAAAATTTAACGGTGGATTTCCCATATTTAAACATAAATAACTATCATAAAAAATAAATTAAATAACACAAGTGGGTAGCTTAACGCTACAACGCGTGACAATGAGAAACGCATAGGTTTGAAGACCAAAGGCTCATAAATAATATGCACTTGCAAGCTATAGTATGAAAATGAAAAAATACAAATATCTACTGCCACTATATTAGAACCATGCAACAATATGACGTTTGCAAGCTGATAAATAATTCGTCTTGATCTGTTCAAAGGATTATAATATATTCTATAACACACGTATTGTGAGTAGGTGGTAAAGATTACGACAAAAGATAAGCAAAATCTTTGGATGATTGTGCCATAACTCATCATTATAATCGCGTAATATGCAGAACCAGAGGGTAGATAAAATAAATAAAAACTAATAAAAATTACGTTTATAATTACATAAAACTTTGCGGCACGACTATGCATATAAACATTCATTAATATGTACGAGTATTTCATTAGGCGAATCCGACTTAATATTGGAGTATAGTAAACGTATAAATTATGGTATCGAGTGAACGTAGCAATACAAATAAAAATAAGCATGTTTTACAAATTAGAATAGAAATAATGATTAAGTAAGTATATGTAACATCTCGAGGTTACGGATAAACACTGTATCACTCGTTTCAGATTTTCTAACGTAGATGCGTCCTCCACGCACCCACATAATTTATATTTTAACTCCTTTGCACGTTTACGAGCTGCAGCATGCAAGTTTTTATTTTCCGGCGATAAGTTTTCGACAACAAACACAGGAGATTTTTGACTCGTGCCTAATCCCAGGTCATGGGTGTTTAACTTGTCCTGGACATTTTTTTTATTGTATGTCATGACTGCTGACAGGAATGTATCACGAGTACGAGGCGAATTTAATTTCGTTAGTATAGACCGTGGACGGTTACTCTCTGCATTCAATTTCGCAATTCTTGCACAATAATGGATGTCGGTATCGCTAATGGACACGTTCACGGTTCGGGCAATTTGCTTAACGATACTTAAGACATTTTCCGATTTATGTTCCGGGACACACTGTATTTCGATATTAGAGGCCCGTGACAGTTGATCACTGAAGTATACACTTATCATCATCATCAGCTGCATACTGTCCCACTGCTGGGCACGGGCCTCTTCTCACTATGAGAAGGGTAAGGCCATAGTCCACCACCACCTCTAGGTAGTAGAGCCTCGCTGATTTCAGCACGAATGGGCCGGCTCGACCGGGGAAGTACTACCCTCTCACAACCCCAAGGGGCGGCAACGCACTTGTGACTCCTGTGGTGTTGCTTGTGTCCATGGGCGGCGGTAATTGCTTACCATCAGGCGATCCGTCTGCTCGTTTGCCGGATAATTTTATAAAAAAAAATACACGCTGGCCAAGTGCGGGTTGGCAGACTTCACATGTCTTTCAAGAACATTATGGAGAACTCTCAGACATGCAGGTTTCCTCACGATGTTTTCCTTCACCGATAAACAAGCGATAATTAAAAATTTAATACGCACTTAACTTCGAAAAGTCATTGGTGCGTGCCGTAGATTCGAACCCGAGACCGCAGAGGCGTAGCAGTCTGTCGGTCTCTCCGCTCTGCTTATGCTGTTTTTTACCAACCCACTTTTTTCAGCCAATTTAAACAATAGCAAAATAAGCGCGCGTTTTGATTGACATCTTTTTTTTTGGCGTATGAGCGCGGAATACTCTTTAAAATAAAATTGTTGCGAGTTGAACTCGTGTCTGTTTAATATTTATGAGAGGCAGAACGAAATAGCCAACTGAAAGTTCCATCTGAACGTTTCTAAACGACCATGTGCGACATTTCGCTTCAACAATTTCATTGTCAACTTTAGTCGTATTTAATGCGCGGACGAGATTCAAAATTATAATGTGTTGTGTTTTATATTGTGTGTAAGGTATTGTGGTTGTTTTGGATTTTGATGAAAAGGAATGTAGGTATGTGATCACATTTAACATACATTTCATGCCATGGATTTAACCTAAGATCTCAATTGCAAGTTTAAAGTTTAACCGCGCCTAAAGTTACATATTGGTCAAAATTATTTATTTGATATCTTAGGTTGAATCCATGGCATCCTGCAATATATTTAACCACGAACTACATGGGTGATAACATACATTTTGTACAAAACGCCTGCAATAAAACTTATAGCAAGACTACTGTAGACAGTCTGCATTGAAACTACTCATGTATGAATAAGTTAACTTACCTTCATACTATGGCTTAAAACGTGACTATAAAAGATTGGCGGTGAAAACCAATAATATAATTATGCATAAGTATCGAATTTCAGGGACAATATTTGGAATTTTACAGCCAGTATTCTCAGTGGCGTAGCTAGGGGGGGGCGGTGGGGGCGGTCCGCCCCGGGTGACACCATTTTTGGGGTGACACCCGGGCACATTACACAGATGTGTAATGTTACAGATGGATATAGAAAAAAAATGCGTTACTGGCTGACTGACAGACAACGCACAGCCGAAACTATTTGGGACAAGAAGCTGAAATTTTGCACGTCCCTTGAGGACCGTAGGGGTGCACTAAGAACGGATTTCAAGAAATTCTCACAGGATCGATCGGGGAGAAACGGTTCAGTTAAAATAAAATGGCTGCGCGTAGCTGCAGTAGCCTGTAGTATCTAGTAAATATAAGCCTTCGTCCCGTCCGCGTGAATTATACTTACACCTTAACGTTCCTCAGGAATCACACAAATTATTTATTGGTGAAAAGCGAACAAAAATCCGTTTTATTGTTTTTGAGTTTATCGGGTTCATACAAACAGAACGAAATGGTGACTTCATTTCATTATGTATGTAGATATCAGAACCGCGCCGATTCAAGACGGTGCGCCTGTGTGCGAAACCTATGAAGTTCTTTTTGTCGTTCTATTTTGACATTCTATTTTATTATATTTCTCTGAAATAATTATGTTCTCCAATTTTATATACCTAGGCTATTTACCTAATAACGTGAGTTCGCTACCAGTTGGGAAATACTGCAAAAATTAAGCACAATTAAAATTTGTACATACATACCTACTTACTATATTTAAGATAGCTGACTGTCTTAATCAATAGAATATAAATATAATTTATTCAGCCTTTCGCAGTCCATTACTGATATCTAATCAGATAAATTCTTCGTTTTATTCTGTTTTATTTTGATTTTAGGGTCGATTACTTTGATTCTCTGGCAGATGACTTCATTTCGAATTCGATTCTTCAGAGAAACTCCGAGCGTAGCCCTCTCCATAGTTTGTTAAGCGAGCTCAAATTGGTGGACCAGTCTTACCGTCAGTGTCCACGTTCTGTAAGTCACGGGTAGAACACACTTTGTCTTAAGTCTTTGCGGTAAGAGTGACAAACAGCGGCGTGATTTCCTATACGCTGCCCAGTTAAGCTGTATTCTTTTGCGAGCCTTCTCGAAATTGTCTCTACCCAACTTCAAGTTTTGCCCGACGCAGAAATTCGACATATATCTGAGCAAACAGTACCGTTACACGGACTCCAGAATATACCAGGTTTCAATAAAATCAAAGGCTTTTTCATAGTCCATAAATGCTATAAGCACAGGGGATGATTATACTCTTCTGTCTCATGTATAATCTGGCGTAATGTGAATGTCATCTTTGGTGCCACCTTAACCTCGAGAACCGGTCTATTTGGAGGTCTAAAAGTTCTAAAACTCGTCAAGCGAGACGCGAAACTGTTGGTGGTGACTGATGACACTGGAAAACAGCTTAAATACGTTGCTCAAAAGAGTGACGTGTCGACAGCACTTAAAAAGGGTTTTGTCCGCCACTACACGAGAAGAGGCTAGATTTAAATATACATTGGAGCTGCACATTGTTTCGACTTCTACAGGGGATTTTCCACGTTTAAGCTCTTGGCTGACTTCTGGTAACTCATCCGTGTTCTTGTAAATGCTCTGAACTTCAAGAATTGCGGACCTTGAAGTGACGAATTTCCATCAGATGTGGTCAACTTCTCCTACCAAATCCGTGCGATCTTACTACAATTGGTAGATATGCACTCCCACTTTGGCGTTGTAGTCCTCCATGACAACATTGAAAATTGTAAGTATCTAGAAACGTCAATAGTTATTTGTGCAACAAGAGAGCAAAGTTGTTTTTTGTTTCGAGTGCTGATTTTGAGTCTCGAGCAAGCGAAGGATTCTATGATTGATTCACGAGCGTAGCGAGTAAATCAAAGTTAGAATCCTAAGCGTAGTGAGGGACTCAACAGCACAAGATACAAAAAACTTTGCTCTCGTGTAGCACACATAACTTTTCACCACAGCAGTGAGAACACTTAGGAGACATAGAAATGAACAGGAATAGATTGATTCTGTATTAATCACTTGTTGATTTAACTCTTCTGGTCATCATCGCTAGTTTCACTCATCTTTTTAGATTATTTTATATATTAATATAATTTAACACGTTACGCTATACTGTATCAGCATCAGCGAAATTTTTATTCCCGCTTCTTTTTTAAATCGCGTTTTAATACCGCATCCCTGATGTTTATTTTTCAGTTAATGTATCATTGTTATAATTCCAAATAAAAATGTACTTATTGGTTAAATACCAATTTTATACTATTAATTAGACTTATTTTATTAAAATCCAATAATAAATTAAACATATAAATAATAACATATAAAAAAAAGTAAATATCTTTTTTTATTTGCGTTTCCGAAGGCGTTTTCTTTGAGGTCGAATTCCAAAATCGAATTTCGATTTCGAAGGGGTTTGTTTTTCACTCACTTTTTATATGTATGTGAAAGAGACAGAGCACAATAAAATTGTGCAAATGTTTCAAATTTATGGCTGAACAATGTCAATTCGTGACACTGAAGATTGAAAAATTAAAAAGCTACTTTTACTCACCCTCGAATCAAAATCGCGTTTTGTTCACTGTTGTCTCGCAGCAAAAGCGGCATGTTTGAGCTGCTGTGGTGAAAAATACATTTCCTCCACTTCGAGTATATCAAAGTAGGTGCATATACTTGGACAATTTTCAAGTTCATACTCTTGCCGACACACTGGAAACTGCTATATCGTTACCAGAGAAGACTTTATATACCTACCAAGAATCCGGCTCCGCCTTGGGATAGCTGGTGTCCCTTTCTAAGTACATAAGATGGCTAGAATCTAGATTAATGGTATTCTACGCCTCGCTGCGAACTTTACACATACACATATACTCACGCCTTTTTCCCGTCGGGGTAGGCAGAGACAACAGAACGCCACTTGCTTCTATCCTTACAAACCTCACGCGCTTCCTCTACACTCATTACTCTTTTCATACATGCTCGCCGGTTTCGGGTACTTCAGACCTTGCCGTTTTTTAGAACGTCCCCAATTTGATCGAGGAATGTCCGACGAGGTCTGCCAACGACGGACTTGCCCACACACATTTGCCTTATAAATCTGATTCGTCATTCTTTCTTCACTCATTCGCTCCACGTGTCCAAACCACTTCAGCATTCCTTTCTCAATCCTAGTCACGACATCTTCTTTCAGACCGTGATCCGAAAAACTTCATATAATCCCAAAATATGTCAGGCGTAGCTTCTCCACCAGTGACGTTGCTGCCCGTGACATTTTAGGGTGAACCTTACACCCACATTTTCAAATATTTTTGATTTTTTCACCGGAGGAAGCCAGAACAACAAGTATCAACTTTCTCACTCGCAAAAATTAAAAAAATGTGACTGAACCCATACACAACATGTGTCACATCACATTGGATTGGATCAAATCTGACTAAAAAAGGATTTAGAATGATGATGAATTAACTATGTTTCTTTTCTTCAACAATTGGGCATCTTTAAATATTGTCGAAGCAGGAGAACAAAAAAGGCGCTTCATAGATTTCGCTCACAAGCGCTGTCTAGGGTCGGCTCGACCCTGGACCGCTAGCTTGATCCTGGTTGTCGTAGGATTTATGAAGATAATAATTCAAAAGCCATGGGAGGACTCTGATGCTTTGGAGAGGGCAATGAGCCGCAATACACCCACGATGGGGTGACACCACGTAAATCCGCCCCGGGTGCCTCCCAAGCTAGCTACGCCACTGACTGTATTCTACATTCGATTATTTATAGGTAGGTACATTTAAAACCTATCTTTTAAAATGCCACTATGCATAAGTTTTAAATTTGTAGACTTTACGCACTTCTACATTCAGTTAAACCAACTCTCCCTTCACCAAATTAGTTCGCAGCCTGAAACGGTACAAGCCATTCCGTTTGAGACGCGAAGTTATCTCTGCAAACAGAACATGATGCCAAACAGGCGTAGTGGGTAGGAGCAAAAACCGTCCAATATCGAGCCGAACAAATATTTGCTGAAGCCAGTTGGTGTACAAATGAGCGAATGAGTTTTCACAAGCGTCTGTGTGGGTAGTGTTTATGTGTGCGTGTAGTGTCTATGTGTGCGGGTAGTGTAACGGCTTTGGTGAAACTTTATGAGCCGTTAAACTTGGTTTTTAATTTATGTGGTGTTTTCTTTAGAGTGATTGGAAGGTGTTTTTTCATACGCCATGCTAGTGTCTTGTAGGTTTCATCCCAGGTCAACAACTGATTTTGGGCAGTCTATGTATTATATTGATGTGGGTCATCATTATTTTGCAAGTTGATCCAAGTTTTGAAATATTTGAGTAACTAGAGGCATAAAAGCAATGCGATGAAAACATTGAACGTCAAAAAGTTTACCATAGCTTTCATAAACACTATTCTTTTCCAAACTGTACTGTGTACCTATGAAATTCATAGCATACCTATATCTGCGATCGGCAAAAAAGCAACGTTGGCAAACGTCACAACCTTAATGGAAATGAAATTATTGAGTATTGGATGGGTGCCCGTATCCTGGCATTTACACCCTAGCGTCAAAACACAGCATTCGACCGCACGTAAATAGGTACATCTCCGTTCCCGTCTCAAGACAAACATCGGTGGCCTTTGGGCAGCCTAGAAACACCAACACCAGCGTAGGTAAACCATACACTGCACTCACACGAAAAAAATAAGAAAGAACAGAAGAAATTCAATGTACTGCTTATCTTTTGTTTTCTAAAACATGTGCGTAAATACAAAGCTTGCGGCACATACATATATCAATGAGCAATCATTACGGGTTCCAGGGATCAACCACTAATTACCTATTCGTAAATACAAGGTCCGTCCGCCTGTCTGTGTGTCGGTGTTCCAATTAGTTGAATAGCGTAATCAGAGATAGCGCTTCGAGCAAAATGGTGTAATCCTGATTTAGCCTAGATATTATGAAGATATTAACTGTAATTTTCGTTTTCCTTGTTGGTTTTCCTATGTGGTATTAATAAATGTGGCTATTTTAGTAACAAAGGTTTGTCTACGTATTGTATAGACAGTTGTATTTTTGGAACAGATCGCAAAAGAATTAAGCGCTTAGAAAAAAATACCGCATGTCTACTAGCAGCTGGAGTTCGAATAAACAGCCCACACTACTTTCTAAATCCTATGCAATATTAAGTTGTTAGTAATCTTTTACTCCATGCCTCAGCGAACACTTTAAGCCTTCGGTCTAGGCTTTCATAGGTATCATTGTTGTTAATGGTCTTTCTTCTTCTTCTTCTAAGGTTTTTCGACCGCATGGGTGTCCTTCAGTTTACACCACTTCTTATGGTCCTGGTCAACCTGAATCTATTCCGCTCTGGCTGTTTTACCGTTGTTGCTGTTATATCTTCGCATCTGAATTATGGTAACTGGTCTAAACTATAATACAGCTACCATTCTGAGGAGCTCAGGTGAACAGCAGTCACTATGCAGAAAAGTACATTTCTGTCACATCTGGCTAGACGAAAGTGCGCCGCGAGGAAAAGTGCGAAACTATAAAGATACATTTAGATATCATTAGATTTTATCCCACTACAATTAGATATTTACGATACAATATGAACCTCACGACCTGCAAGACCTCTGCTTGGTGAGTCCACTAACGGATATGATAAAACCAATCCATGTTGCTTCATAACATACAGCGCAATTTCTTCTATTGTTGTCTGAAAAATTATTCTGATAGCACAGCCGTGCATAATGTTTGTACCGATTCTCTATTCCATTTTTACTTCGTATATTTCTCATCATTGTTGACAAGACAGCTCCGACTGTACATAAAAGCCGAGACCATTGCCTCCGTTTATCGGCAAACGCTAAAATGAAGATTATTGGAATTTTAAAGATTAAGAGTAATGGAATATTATTTTTCCATCTTCGCTATAAAGACATTTAGCATCAGGGCCTCCGTCAACATTCAGTGGAGTCGTGGATCCGTTAATGGCGGAGTAAATGGTGTTTTTATGATGTGATGTATGAGGTGTTTAGACGCCTCTGAATGTGGATTTAGACGTATGCTCTGGTGAAATGATGCCGGTTTATAATGCAGAATGATGGTGGGAGCGCTTGATTTGTGACTTCTGATTTTTTGTGACTTTTGATATTGTGGAAACGATTTGGTTGCATATAATACACATTTTTTATAAAATTGGATCCTGTAAACTAGTTTACACATTTAAAAAATCCCTCTGTCGTAGCGCGCCCCTTTTCAAAACTAAAGTCAAGAAATACATTGGGGATAGGTAGTAATGAAAATATGATCAGTATTGAATTGTTTGCTAGCTTTTCGTTTGCTAGTTTCTCTTTAGCTAATGGCAAGCCTGTCCGTAACTGGATATCTATAAATAGCATATAGAAATCTCATAAAGTGAGATAAAATAGAAAATACTAATCACTCTAAACACGACGAAAATAAATGTCACATAAAATACTTAAGCTCTTCTCCAAAAATGGCGGTAGCACAAAAGCTCATAATCTATCAAAATAAAGAAAGAAAAATACCTCAAAATAAAAGTAACAGACATAAAAACACCTTGGCAACATAAAAAATTGCGCTCGTCCTTCGAAGCAAAAAGGGCATCGTTAGATAAAGTGAAAATTATCTGTTGGCAAAGAAAAAAGAATTGCAAGGTTTGTTATTTACGGCGTATAGGTGATGTAGGCTGATGTGTAGGTCGTTAACTGGAGTTTTTACCCTCCGAGGGGCGAACTTCGGCCTAAAGTCCCGTATTTCCTTCAGTACTGTCTGTATAACCGTGATATATCGCCGTACGTGTAATTATTACTTATGGCTCCACCTTATTGGTTAATTGAAAGGTACGACTTGAAGCTTTTCGAGAAATTGGGGCTGGATTACGCTCTTGAAATATGTCGCCAGGGTGTAACCTGATATAAATTGTAAACTAAATTAAATGATGTATTTTTATTCATCGATTCAATCCACATAGAGACCATAAAGTAGAAGAGAAACATCGAGTGATTTGAAGATGCGACCAATGTGCATGCGGAAGCCCCTTTCGTTTAAGTATACGTATGTCATAGATTTATATGTACGTATGTCAAATATTTTTAATTTAATTTTTAGGCGTGAAAGAAGTAAAGTGGAGACATTTATTACCATTTTCTCGTCCTCCGAACTGACACTGATATTTAGGAAAACGACTTTGATTTTTTTAAAGAAATATAGCATGGCTCATGAATCATGATATCTACCTATTGCATTTAAATTGCAAAAAATCAGTACCTTATTTTTTACATTACACATCATATCTATAATCTTTTACATAAGGCTGCATTCAAAAGGAATTACCACAAGTAGATCGTCAGGCATCCGTGTACTGTACGTAATTATATTTTCAGTGTCGCCGAGTGTCACTGAGCGCCTCACCGCGAGTCATTAGTACACATTGTTGGATATGGGTCACGCAACAATACACAACACTTGTACACTTCACACTCGTCATTCATTAACTTTTTTTAAATATTTCTACATAACTCATTTGATGGGAGTGAATGAATCAAGAGAGATAGATATGTCAGGATCGTTGCAAATGGCGTTCCGAAGTCTCTGCCTACCCCTCCGGGAAACAGAAATTCTCGTCTATGTAGGTATGTCGTATTATGTCTATGTAGCTATATATGTGTGTATGTCGACGCATAAGTTACCGCTTATCGTGAGGCAGCGGTGCCCTAGTGGAGAGATCAACAGACTGCTACGCAAAGGGTCGCAGGTTCGAATCCACGGCACGCACCAATGACTTTTATAATTCATGTGCGAATCAAATTGTAAATTATCGTTTGCAAAACGGTGGAGAGAAACATCGATGCCTGAAAGTTCTCCGGCATGTTCTCGAAAGACATGTGAAGTATATCAACCCGCACTTGGCCACAATGAGAGACCGGCCCTATCCTTCTCATGGTGGGAAGAGGCTCATGTCCAACAATGGTAAAGATGGTCTGGTGATGTAATTTTTAAGCCTCCTCTAGCATTTTTACTGCCTCCGTAGTCCAGTGGAAAGCGTATGCCTGAACGGAGGTCCCGGTTCGATTCCCCGGTCGAGCAAAAAATTTTTTTTTTTTTTTTTTCAAATTCAAATTATATTTATTTGTTAAACACAGGTTTATGGTAAGATGTTGCGAAATAACAGAAGTGCAGTTCTGTGTCCTGCCAATGTTGGCGTACAAATATTTAAAAGTAATTAACAAAAAAATTAAAAATAATTAAATGCAAGGAGAACACAAATAACATAAAAATATCTATAATAAAAAACCTTAAATCTAACACATAATAGGATATCAATACAATTTTACTGTTTAAATACTGTCGTTGAGGAAGTCTGCAATGGAATAATAGCACTTCTCAGTCAATAATATTCGTAATTTTTTTCTAAAAAGGCTGATGTTTAATGTTTTTATTGTATCCGGTAGTTTATTGAAGATTTTGGGCGCTAAACAAAACACACTTTTCCACATGAGCGCCGTGTTAACCTTACGTATACATATGTTGTGAAAAAAGGTCGGCTTTTTTCAAATTCTTAGTAGCAGCACGGAGTCTGGTGATGTGACCGGTAACGGCAATAAGCTCGCCCCCTATTACGTGGGACCTAAAAAATCGTGGCGAAATTTGGGTGTAATATTACACCTCTGGCTACCTCTTCGGGGATACGGGCGGGAATCTATAAAAAAAAATATTTTTATATTGTGGGTCAATTTACCCACCAAGAACATAAAACATCGGTTAAAACACACAAAAAAAAACACGAAAATGGTAACAACCCGTCGCTGTAAATGGCTGTAGAATGCAGAGACTCCCCGAAAAAACTGCATCTGAGGAGAACTCACCCTACAATACTATCTATTCTGTGACCCTACTTGTGTAAGCGGACACCAGGTGGCGCTGCTCCGAGTAGCTCGATCAGTTATAGCTCCGTGTTGAAAATTAAGTTAAAAATATTTATTATGTGCAAATTGTATATTATGTGACATTGTATAATAGCTTCAGTGACTATAATCCATATATAGTGAAATACCCAACTATCATTGACAATTAGTGCAATATATTCGTAACAAAAACAAACGATGAGAAGTGGATTGAAAATCTAACTTTCTACAGTGATTCATTGTTTCCACATCACCAATACAGTGTAAAATGGAATATACAAACAATTGTGAGTACAAACATTTGAAGTTTTGAAATAAAGTTGCAAAATTCACTCAAACTATGAAACAATATTGACAAAGTTCGTTTATTTTATTTAAAATAAATGGTCATCTAGTATCAAATGGTTGAACTACATGATAACATATACTATAGAAATTGAAGTAAGTACAGCCATTCTACAAGAGAGGGCACCTCTAACTACTCAGCTACTCACAAATAGATGTCACTTCTATACGGTTCTACCCACGCACGAATAACAATATAAAACTGAGAATTAGCAGGCTATCAACAATTTTGCTTCAGTGATACAACTAGCGCGTGGCGTAACTGATAGTACGTGTGACTGGAAGACATCGAGATCAAACCCCACTTAATCTGACAATTTTTTTCGGAAGGAATCAACATATTTGGACATTTATTTAATAATTACATAAAAAATTAATTATAAAAATCGAAAATAACTTATTAATTATATTGTATTGGAATTTGCTAAAATAATCAAGAGCAGTATGGATGAAAATGTTACAGTTAGAAACCGAACCAGAACAAAATCAATGAACGATTCAAGTACTTCGTCACTATTTGATTGTACTATGACAAGCCTTCCGGACGACACCCAATCCCAAGAGTGTATTGTTACAAGAGAACTGAAGGAGACTTTAAAGAAAATATCCAATGAATTACAATCTGCGCACCAGGAAATTGATAATCTAACATGTGAAAATGTCCAACTCAAATCAGACTTGTCAAAGGCGAATAAAACTATTGAATTATTAAAAAAGGTATCTACTGAGAGTCCACGGCTGACACCACGACTCGACCGTAAAAAGAAAAAGATCGATCATTTATGTAGCCCAATGATTCAGCACAGAAACACACATTTCAAAAATAATATTTTCTCAGACAAGATAGAGAACACAAAAGAATTTGAGAGACAAAATAGTAAAATAGATTGTACCGATACCGTGAGAGAACAAGATACTATGAAAACCCGAAATACTACTGGAAAACGGAAACTGTGTATTCTAACCAACTGTCGTGTGAAAGGAAGAATACAGGATATTGATTATACATTTGCTGAACAATTTGACTTCTGCCGTTATATTACAAACTGTGGCATTTTGGAAATGTTAGCAGATATTAAAAGCAAATTGCGAAACTACACCATCAATGACTATTGCTTGATCCAGATTGGAGACTATGACTTCAAAACTAATGTAAATAGTTCCGAGCTAGTCAAATCTATTCAGCTATGTTTACAAGATATAACTCACACAAATGTAATATTATGTGTTCCTACTTACATTTGTGGAGCCCCCATTTTTAACTACAAAGTAGAGTTGTTTAATAATTCATTATTTGCGAATGTACATTACTATAAATACGCTTATATATTTGACTGTAATTATAGTCTCACATATGACATGTTTTCATACAGAACTGGTAGAATTAACTATTCTGGATTACAGACTATATATAAAAATATTATGAAACAATTGCTTGCAGATCTAACAATATTCACGCATGATATGCATGGTAATATTACAAGCTCATGCACTCAAACTTCGTCCACTCTGATGCAGGGTGAGAATATTGCTATTTTAAATGACAGATCAATAGGGACTCAAACCTCGCCAATTAAGATATCTCCTGATTTAGACAGCCCAAACAGATCACTAAAACCTAACACAATATTTTTTCGCCCCTCCAGTCCGGAATAATAACTCAATATGTTTAAATGATAACTCATCCTGTTCGCAACTAAACATATTCTACCAAAATGTTTGTGGTTTAAATAACAAAAAAAATTAGTTCGAGCTTTACATCGAAAGCCTTCAAAATACCATGGACTACCTATATTTAAGTGAGCATTTCCTTAACGATAACCTAGTGGGCCTATTAAACTTGACAAACTATAAGGTAGCATCCTACAACACGAGAATTAAAAAAAGAGGGGTGGCACTATTATACTGGCTAGGAGGGATAGAGAGTATGAAGAAGTAACTACAAATAAAAAATTATATAAAGTAGATGCATTTGAAATATGCGGCATTAAAGATAAGGCTACTGGTCTGTATGTATTTTGTTGTTATCGTAGTCCCTATGACACAAACCTAACTGTATTTATGGATAAGTTAGAGTCATTGTTGGAACACTTTTGCAGTAGTAGTTGCTGTATATGTGGCGATTTTAATATTGACATTTTGACGGATAGTAAAAAGTCTCGAGAATTTATTAGTTTATTGACATGCTTTAATTTTGTACCATTGATTGACATAATTACTTTTATACGCAATGACTCTACGTCCTGCATTGACAACATATTAACTAACTTGCCAACATACTGTATTACCAAATGGGACATTGATCATAATGGTCTAGCTGATGGACATGCTGGTTTAATATGTAACTTGAGATTAAAAAGTAACAAGGCAATCAAAACTAAATATTATTATGTAATGAAAAGACAACTTAGTAGAAAAAATAAAATAATTTATAGGCAAAGACTAATTAGTCAAAATTGGAGTACATTAGGTATCAATTCTATCATAAAACAATTTGAAATAGTTTACAAACAATGCTTTAAAACACAAAGAAAACAAATTCACTTTGATTCCTCAGTTAAGCTGCGTTGGGTTACTAAGGGAATAAAAGTTGCCAGCCAGATGAAACGGTTTCTAACGGCAGGTAAAGGATTCAGCAGTAAGGCTAGTATTATTAATTACAGACATAAGTATTTAAAGGTGTATAGAAGGGTCTTAAAAATGGCTAAGAGGTTATCAGTTCAAAGAGAAATAGATAAGTATAGAAATTTATCAAAAAATATTTGGAAAATTGTCAATCGACATAGAAATAAAGAACACTCGGTAAAAGATAGGATTACTTTAAAATATCAAGGGGACAAAGTGTCTAACCCATCTGAAATTGTAAATATATTTGCAGAGGAGTTTGGTGGTAAATTTAACATGATCCAGAGATACTCGCAAATGGCCATTGACATTTTGGAAACAAACACTAGCAGAGTCGAAAACCAGATTATATGGGAACAAGTCACATTTATTGAAATTCTAAAGTAGTCAATCAAATGGAAAATAAATCATCATGTGGTTATGATGAATTACCATTAGCACCTGTTAAAGATAATATTGACTTACTAGCTGAACTTTTAAGTAATATGTACAATGACTGTCTAGAGCAGGGCATCTTCCCAGATCAGTTTAAGACTGCTAAAATTATACCTGTTCATAAAAAAGGTGACAAAACTGATCCCTCCATGTATAGACCAATTTCATTATTGCCTACATTATCAAAAATATTTGAGAAGTTAATAAAAGTAAGACTCCTTAGACACTTAAACTTAAACAAGGTGTTGCATCACAGACAATTTCGTTTTCAAACTGGAGTCGGTACACAAGATGCGATTCAGTCATTGGTAAACGACGTTTGCATAAGAATGAATCAAAAGAAGAGAGTGGCGGGGCTGTTTCTTGATCTAAGTGCAGCATTTGATACCGTAAATCACGAATTACTTTTGAAGAAACTAGACCATTACGGCATTAGAGGCAATGCAGGGCAACTTCTCAAATCGTATCTGCAAAACAGAAAAATGTTCGTTCAGATTCAGGCCCTAACAACCAGTACAGAATCTGAAACTAAGGCTATTTGTGAGGAAGCGTATAAGTCAAAATTAACTCCAATTTTAACAGGTGTTCCTCAAGGATCAATATTAGGTCCTATATTCTTTATCACGTTCATCAATGACCTAATACATTATGTTACGAACATATCCGATATTCAACCCATAATGTTCGCCGATGATACAAATGCCATCATATCTGCAGACAACATAAATGATCTCAACCTCAAACTTAATGAAGCACTAAATATATTTCAAAACTGGTTTACAGCAAATAGCCTCACGCTAAACACCAAAAAAACTAATATAATGTTGTTTCGATCGACTGCTAAAAATAAAGATCAACTTAACTGTACTGTAAATGGTGTAAGTGTAGGCACAGTGAAGGCTACTAAGTTTCTTGGGGTTAATGTGGATGAGTACTTAAACTGGAAAACCAGAACTCACATGTTTAGAAGGTGCTCTTAGCTCTGCCTGTTATGTGCTTAGAATCCTACGCAGTGAAGTTAGTGTACGTCACCTTAAGATGGTATATTATGCTCTTGTAGAATCGAAGTTACGATACAGTATATTATTTTGGGGTGGTAGCTACAATTATAATATCTCAAGAGCATTTATATTGCAGAAACGAGCGATTCGAACAATTATGGGTATAAAGCAGGACGAGTCGTGTAGACCGTATTTTCTCGAGCTCGAAATCTTGACGGTTCCCAGTCTATATATATTAGTTCTTTTAACTAATTTTGCCAAATACGTTCACGAGTATGAAACAACAGAAGACCAGCAACAAAGGGAAAATACGCGACGAAAAGATTTTTCAAGTACCATGGTACCTCACCTTAACGTATTAAAACATGGTTGTTACTACAACACGCCATAAACTTTTTCAATAAATTGCCCATAGGTCTTAAAAGCATGCTATATACAACTAAAGAACAATGGCAGAATTTGGTCTGGGTTTGTTGTGGCGACCTTAAACTTCATATGAACAAAACAAATTGTTTCTTTTTTCTACAATTTTTAATATTTTCACTTTGTCTCGTTAAAGCTGGAGTATTTTATGATGATAAAAAGCATTCCAATTGATTACGAATACTTTATTATTTGATTGTTGCCATTGACAATGGTGTGACAGAAATAGACGTGAGTGCTATATCCGTATCGATTATTAAATAAGTAATCGATACGATCGACCTTTATAGAGTTGGTTTGGTTTAAAATGCAGTTATTTTATATTTAATCAACATTATATCAATAAGCTAATATTTTTGAAGCAAAACAACGTTTAAATCAAATAAAAACGTCACAGCATCGTTTTAAAGTTGTATCGATTTCACATAAAATCGATTTAAAATGTGCAGCTCTGCTTTTGTCTTTGGCTGTGACAGTTAGATGCTACAAAATACTTCCGCGTTTTGATGTCAATCTGACATATGTCATTTGATAATTCAAACGTACTGTAATGGTGTTGCTGGCTACACCAAATTAAATAATAATATATAGTCCTTAGGTCGCATATATGTTTCCACATGTGTTTGTCTTATTGCTACGATGGCGCCAACGTTCTGCAATTAGTTAACTCATAAATTCTAAGAGGTTGACAAATTTATAAGAGTTATGTGACAGGCATATGAGTAAAGAAATAGCCATGAAATATGAGAAAACATTTACACTGTAGTGTTCACATGCGGTATAGTTGAGGATCATAAAAAAAGGGATAAATCATAAGAAACGGACTCTATCAGGTAGTAAGAGGTCAGGGGCGTTGCCTTGGTGGTGTTTGACGGGACAGTGGGTCTTAGGACGCGGAGGTGGACAGATCTCCGGAAAGCGTGGCGTGGTAGTTTAGGAAATACGGTTTTGTGGTGTTTGGAGATGGTCGATGTGAGTACGCGAAGCTAGGCGGATCCCGGCGGTTGACGTGGGGACGCGGCGTGTTAGGTTGGGAAGTATGCGTAGGGGTGGAGAAGAGTTGGCTTGGAGGCTCGAAACGTATCGTACCTAGATCTAGGCGCGGACAGAGTATTCGGCAAGTATTGAGAATAAGTGCTAATTACTAACAAGGAACGAGACGAGCGGGCTTCAAGAAAAGGTATAGGGCGACGAGTGGCGGAGTTTCGGTTACCGGGTGAGAAGTCCTAACGAGGTATGACGCTGTTGATCCCGGTGAGTGCCTGATACTTAAATTTAATCACTAAAATTCATTGTATAAGTTTTATATAATTACACATTACAAATATGTATGTACTGACATCCCAGGCTGAATAAAATACTATAAACAATGTTATTTATTAATATGTTTGGTAGAATTTGTTATAATATATCAGTTTATAATAGTTGGATATATAATAACGATTACAGACTGACTGACTGGGTGCGCCTGGCTTAGCGTAGGTACTGTATGGCCGAGAGAGTGTGATATATGTAAGCCACGGTTTGATGGTTGTGTTCTCGGCTCTGCCCCGGGACCCAGCGTACGGAGATTGAGAGCGGAGAGAATACAAGTATCCTGCCAGTGGATCTGCGTATGTGTGATTAGCTTAGGATATTATGCTTGCGGAGAAGTAAGAGTGTACGCAGGTCTGGTATGAGTTACCTCGGCTTTGCCCCGGTACACAGCTACCGGAGATTGAGAGCGGAGGGGTTTCACATGCTTGATTTGTGACCACGGTCTGGTATGAGTTACCTCGGCTCTGCCTCGGCACCCAGCGTCTGAGATTGAGAGCGGAGAGGTTTCACATATCTCGCTTGTGGGTGTGTGGTTATGAATGGTGGATAGTTAACTATGTGGTATTCAGGGTACTGCTAGGCATCGTAATCAAGTTAGAAGCGAGGCAATCCCATTAAAGACATATATTATTTTGATGTCCTCTTTTCACTCTTAGAAGTGTTTACACTTGGTAAATGCTGTCAGTAGAGACATGTCCCGTCAAACCTGGACGAGTGTCATAGATTATGCGCGGAGGAGGGGCGCTTTAATCAGGGCCACTGGGGGCCCTCTGACATTTTAAACCCAGTTAATAAGAAAACTAAAATTTTAATCAGCCTGGGGTCTATAAGATTCCGTTACAGTACCTACCTACATTGTTTAACTTTCATACTATAACTTTCCTTTAACCTACATTGTTCATTCTTAACTAAAAATTCAAACACCGATATCTTCTTTTTCCACCTTTCCTGAGTGAAAATAGAATCATTTATAGACTCTGTTACTTACGCCAAATTTTTTGATATATTTTTTATTACTGTTCGCTTCAATTTAATTTCAGACATTTTGATGTATGGAGATCTGCCATTGTCCTTTAAAAGTGAATTGAAAGAATTTCTACTGCAAGGGTGTTTATATTCTACCGAGGACATGAGTAAATGTATATCACAATAATTGGTAATGACATGACATTTTAATTACTCTTATTTGACATTTTTATATTAATTTGTTTTTAATTATTATGACATGGTTTAATTTATTTTTTATTTTGACATTATTTATTAATAATTTTGTTTGTTACTCCAATGGTTTGAAATGAATGTTAAATGTAGAATATTATTATTATTACTAATTTATCGACCAATTATTACCACCTATTTATGTGCGTTATTATTGTTTTCTGCAATTCTTTTATATTGTATTTTTGTAAGTTTTTATATCTAAATATTATGTTCAAACACAATGTAAAAATTGTTCATGAAATAAATAAAAAAAAAAAAATAAGCTCTTGCATGTACGCATCTCTTCAATGATGATGTGCCATCAGTTAATTGTCATGTCGGATATGTAGATAAATAAATAAATAATAAAAAAGATGCGCATCTCTTCACAGTTCCTAGACTGGGCCTTACTACAATTAGGAATGTTTCCTAGGTACAAGTAAAATAAATTATATAAATTCTTTTACATAGTAAAACTTTATTATTATTAATTGACTTGGCAGAAGTGTAATATTAAAACAGGTCAAAATAATAGTCAATCAAAAATAATATTAAAACTCTATATAACATTTTTATTGTCAATTTATTCATTATGTACCTACTTCAATTTCATAGCTAAATCTAGAACTAAAATACTGTAATCCCCCCTGTCTTTGTCTATTATGTTGTTTAGTTCGAATTAAGAATCTCTATCAAATAGGAGAGAATCAACTAAACTACAACCAAAGCGGATCCAAATGTTGAAAATTGCGACCTCAGACATTTATTTCAGTTGATAATAATCCATTAGGTATCTAGGTAGATAGATGGTCAAATTTTCTTAGCTAAGCTAATGCCTACTTTAGCTCATACTACACAATTAAGTACTTGATTGACTTAGCAGGCCTGTATCGCCTAGCTCAACTCGCTATATGGCCAAGCAATGTGTAGAATTGCAAAAGACCACTAAAAGCATATAACGGCTAAGATCATGAAAATTCAACTCACGGCCCAGATTAATGAAGATTGATCACAGTAATAAATACATAACTGTGCATCGGCATCGTCAAATATTCGATATTTTATCGAAAATCTACTACTTTTAGCGTTATTTATTCATACCGTATGTGTCAAACACACGGAACGATTTTGTGCAATTTATGTAATTTATTTCGACATCGGAAGGCCAATGTTTGTTTTCGTAAAACCAATATTTATTTTTAAAATTTTCATCCAATGTAAACGTGGAGGCGATTGTTAAAATCAACGTGGGGTGGTCAATTATAAAATTAACTTATGTTTTCACGGACTGTGGCTTGCTGCGCGGATTGCCCGCTTGTGTGCACCCCGAGTTTGTTTTGAAACGATTTAATTAAAATTTCATATACAGACGTGTCGCTCTATGCATGCATGTACCTACATACTCATTGTAATAAACGCCAGTACAAGTCCGAAAAGCAATCCGATTAACTCTTAATGTCTGTCAGTGCCAGTTTGTAAGTTATCCAGTAGCTAAATTTACCATCTAGTAAACTAGTTTGCTATAGGCTAATAAACAAAAAGGTAACTTACCTATTTCAAGTACATAATCATGTTTGCGAAATAAAAATACTTTTAAACATTTTATCTCCAAAATAGATTTTACTAATCTCAAGTTTTATACTACACTAAACTTTAAAAGACCTAAGCTTCGTAAAATGATAACAGAGTAAACAGATTAGGACGAAACGCTCAAACGCCTGAATCAATTTAAACTTTTTTTGTCTTTAGTCAGACTATGTTTTATTACACTTACTTTTTAATGAGTTTGTAAGGCAGCAGCGGGCAGATACTCGTATTTGTCTGTACAATGAATCAATGTTTTACGAGTGTACAAAGGTCGCTAAAACTTAGCCGTCAACTGCACAGCGTTCAAGAATGTTGCATTGCATTGTGCCAGGGACACGAATTTAAATTAAAAAACTTTACCGAGCTGTAACCGTAACAAGAAAGCGAGATTCCCAAACGCGCCCGCGATGTTCCATAAATGAATGAACGAACGAATCTTTGTTTGTACTGGCACTTTGTTTCTTTTTAAATGCTTTTTAATTAATGCACAGATAAACGAAATTGTTCTTAATGGATACTTGAAGTGGTGTTTACACGAAATTAAGGTTAAATCGCTTATTGCATATTGTATTTTTGCTGTTTGTTGATTTAACCGTTTTTATGTTTGACAGTGTTGGTGGAAAGAAATACTTAGCAAGATACCGTTTGCGTTTTACTGGCTTTAGGTAGGTACTCACACTTATAAGTACTCCCAACTAATTACATTTGTAAGTA
The DNA here is from genome assembly GCA_944739405.2 of Euclidia mi. NCBI lineage: Eukaryota > Metazoa > Arthropoda > Insecta > Lepidoptera > Erebidae > Euclidia > Euclidia mi. The sequence goes on along the minus strand of OX123188.2, from coordinate 6,371,874 downwards.
GGTATGCTACGCAATTATCCGTTTCTGAACAATTCATGACGAATTATTTCGCCCTTGAGTCTGGCAGTTTTGTGGCGACATTCGATTTTTATCACAACTATAGATCAGATGAATCTGAAATCTATCTACCGCTATCGTAGGTAACGAAGTCCGAACAGGAGAACATCGATACAAGTTTTAAAATAAGTATACTTACCGTGTTCACCATCATTTGTGATTTATTTTATTTACCTATAAAATGTGTTGTGTTGTTTCAGATTTAACAATAAAAAACACCTGGCGACACAAAGAAAAAAATTGCCACGTGACTAAAATAGCAGTCAAATACCAATACTTAGGTAGAAACAACGTGAGGCACGCGAAGAGATCATAATTAGCGGTATCCCGGTTGCATACCTACGATAAGTACGCAATAGGATCAGCTTTCTAGTGTTACCACAGTTTTTCCTCAGATACATTTCTTGTACGTTGCGAATGCGATAACTGTTTGCCTATTTTATAAGTTCTTGACGTAGGTACCTATAAAATAATTTACTGTAAATAGTTAATTGGTTACTTAAAACGTCGCTGTTGCTATCTTTCTTTATTCTGTATTAGCTCCATAGGTAACAGGGAACTCAATCTTTTAAAAGTCAATAGGCATAAATTGTTTAACAATTTGATAAACAATTTATGTCTTTTGCCTTTTCTTAATTATTATATTTGTCTACAACTCTACACTACGAAATTGGATTTACAACTCAAAACATAAATCCAACTTATTTATCAAACCATTTTCCTTTCGACTTACCTACTTTTCATTCGTACATAAATCTCGACCCAAATCTATTCTGAAGACTTTTATATAACGTCACCATCACTAGATATCGAAAACACCATGAATAAATTCAAGACAGGTCATTGAAGAGTTTCAGAACTGTAGTTGTTGGTACGAATAAGATTTTATTGCGTTCGGAAAACTATGTTGTTGAAGTGAAATGATCGACCCCAATCACTATTCAAGTCTTCCACAGATATTTGTAAACAAGAAAAATTGTATTCGACGTGGAGGTTTGAAGTTACTTCTGGTAATTCCATAAATACTGATGGTTCTGGCAATTTTTTTCATTAGGAACGTGAAGAACCTGCTCTGTGTACATTTCTTTTGTGAGCCTTGTAGCTATGTAAAGTCCTTCGTAATTCAATGACATCTTTATAGCAGTATTTCTCTCATACCGAAATACAAAACGTCTATATTTTCTTAAACTAAGAAATAAAAATAATTGTAGCCGTACAAAATCTCATATAAACACCATCGTTATTTTAAGGCCCAATATTACTTTTCACGTAACATCCAAACCTAATCCAAGTTTATAATTCCTAGTAACTAAGATCACCGACCAAGAAAGATCTTTCAATATACGTCGAAATAAATACAGAAGCTCCAGAATTGAACATAATTCGTCGAAAATGGCTACTTATTTGCAGTAACAATGAACCTTAGAAGATTCTATTAACTTACCTTCATAATATGGCTTAAAACGTGACGATAAACGATTGGCGGTGAAAAACCAATAATGTAAGTATGCATAAGTATCGAATTTCAGTGACAATATTTGGAATTTTACAGCCAGTATTCTACAATCGATTATTTATACATTAAAAACCTATCTTTTAAAATCCCACTATGCATAAGTTTTAAATTTGTAGACTTTACGCACTTCTACATTCAGTCAAACCAACTCTCCCTTCACCAAATTAGTTCGCAGCCTGAAACGGTACAAGCCATTCCGTTTGAGACGTGAAGTTATCTCTGCAAACAGAACATGAAGCCAAACAGGCGTAGTGGGTAGGAGCAAAAACCGTCATGTGGTGTGCAATATCGAGCCGAACAAATATTTGCTGAAGCCAGTTGATGTACAAATGAGCGAATGAGTGAGTTTTCACAAACGCCAGTGTGGATAGTGTTTATGTGTGCGTGTAGTGTCTATGTGTGCGGGTAGTGTAACGGCTTTGGTGAAACTTTATGAGATGTGAAACTTCTTTTTTAATTTTTGTGGTAAATTTTTGAAATTGATAGAAGTGAAGGCGGTTTTGTGGACGCCACACTAGTGGGTTGCAGTTTTGATGCTAGGAAGACACTGGAATTTGAATATACCTATTTGATTTTAAATACTCTGGGTGATTGCTCTGCGGAGATTATTGCAAGAGTGGAAATTCATATGAAAAATACATAGAAGCAGATTTTACGACTATAAGCGACAAACAGCATTCACGAAAATGTTGATGCAGGTTATAGGTAATTAAGTTGCGATATTCTGTAACTAGAGACATAAAAACAACAAACAAAAAGCAATGCAAGGGAAACATTGAACATCAACAAATTCACTATCCCGTCTTTCTTAAACACTTATTCGAACTGTCAATTAATATAACATGAAGTTCATGGCGTACCTCCGATCGGCAATGTAAACCACTGTTGGCAAAATTCATAGATGCAAATAAAAGCATTGAGTATTGGATGGGGTGGAGTGACTGCTTCATGGCATTTAGAATTTTTGAAATCGGTCCAGTAGTTCCTGAGATTAGCGCGTTCACCAAGCAAACAAACTCTTCAGCTTTATATCTTATACTAATACATAAAGCTGAAGAGTTTGTTTGTTTGGTTGAACGCGCTAATCTCAGGAATTACTAGTCCGATTTGAAAAATTCTTTCAGTGTTAGATAGCCCATTTATCAAGGAAGGCTATATAACATCCCGCTATGAGCGTCGGGAGCAGAGCAGTAGCCTTAAATAACGCGGGTGTAACCGCGGGCATCCTCTAGTATTAGTATATAAGATAATATTAGAGTCACATGCATGGCATGTAAAACCGTCAGTGTCCATTTTTGTTTGAAAACAAGCATCTGAGGCCTTCGGGTGGCCTAGATACACCAACACCAGAGCAAACCATAGACTCACACGAAAAATAAAGAACAGGAGAAATTTAATGTACTGCTTATCTTTTGTTTTCTAAAACATGTGCGTAAATACAAAGCTTGCGGCACATATATCAATGAGCAATCATTACGGGTTCCAGGGATCAACCACTAATTACCTATTCGTACATTACAAGGTCCGTCCGCCTGTCTGTGTGTCGGTGTTCCAATTAGTTGAATAGCGTAATCAGAGATAGCTCTTCGAGCAAAATGGTGTAATCCTGATTTAGCCTAGATATTATGAAGATATTAACTGTAATTTACGTTTTCCTTGTTGGTTTTCCTATGTGGTATTAATAAATGTTTGTCTACGTATTGTATAGACAGTCTTATTTTTGGAACAGATCGCAAAAGAATTAAGCGCTTAGAAAAAACAACCGCATGTCTACTAGCAGCTGCTAAAGTTCGAATAAACAGCCCACACTACCAAATCCTATGCAATATTAAATTGTTAGTAATCTTTTACTCCATGCCTCAGCAAACACGTTAAGCCTTCAGTCTAGGCTTTCATAGGTATCATTGTTGTTACTGGTCTTTCTTCTTCTTCTTAGGCTTTTTCGAATGAAAGGACGGGGTGTCCATTCAGGTTACGCCACTTCTCATGGTCCTGGTCAACCTGAATCCATTTAGCTCTTGCTGTTTTACCGTTGTTGCTGTTATACCTTCGCATCTGAATTATGGTAACTGGTCTAAACTATATAATATAGCTACCATTCTGGGGTGCTCAGGTGAACATCAGACACTATGCAGAAAAGTACTTTTCTAGACTAGAAAGTGCGCCGCGTGGACAAGTGCGAAACTATAAAGATACATTTAGATATCATTATAATTTTATCCCACTACAACCAGATATTTACGATACAATATGAACCTCACGACCTGCAAGACCTCTGGTTGGTGAGTCCACTAATGGATGTGATAAAACAAAACCATGTTGCTTCATAACATATAGCGCAATTTCTTCTATTGTTGCCTATATGTTTATACCGATTCTCTATTCCGTTTTTACGTCGTATATTTCTCATCATTATTGACAAGAAAGCTCCGACTGTACATAAAAGTCGAGACCATTGCCAACGTTTATCGGCAAACGCTAAAATGAAGATCATAAGTAATGGAATATTATTTTTCCATCTTCGCTATAAAGACATTTAGCATCAGGGCCTCCGTCAACATTCAGTGGAGTCGTGGATCCGTTAATGGCGGAGTAAATGGTGTTTTTATGATTTTTCCTCGCCATCAACACCAACCAAAGGTCTATTGTTTCACGCCAAGTGATTTATATATGCGTGAGATGTATGAGGTGTTAGACGACTCTGAATGTGGATTTAGACGTGTGCTCTGGTGAAATGATGCCGGTTTATAATACAGAATGATGGTGGGAGCGCTTTATTTGTGACTTATGAATTTTTATGGTTTGGAAAATGATTGGGCTCGTTATCCTATTGTGGAAACGATACAGGTTGCATATAATACACATTTTTTTATAAAATTGGATCCTGTAAAGTTGTAAACTAGTTTACACATTAACAAAATCCTTCTGTCGTGGCGGGCCCCTTTCCAAACCTAAAGTCAAGATATACATTATGGATAGTAATTAAATAATGATCAGTATTGAATAATTGTTCGCTAGCTTTTCGTTTGCTAGTTTTTCTTTAGCTAATGGCGAGCCTGTCTGTAACTGAAGACCTGTAAAACGCGTAGCTATAGAAATCTTATAAAGCAAATGCTTAAACTGTATACAAATACTAATCACAAAGAAAATAAATGTGACGTAAAATACTTAAGCTATTCTCCAAAACTGGAGGTAACACAAAATCTCATAATCCATCAAAATAAGGAAAGAAAAAATACTTCAAAATAAACTTAACAGCCATAAAAACACCTTGGCAACATAAAAAATTTCGCTCGTCCTTCGAAGCTAAAAGGGCATCGTTAGATAAAGTGAAAATTATCTGTTGGCAAAGAAAAAAGAATTGCAAGGTTTGTTATTTACGGCGTATAGGTGATGTAGGCTGATGTGTAGGTCGTTAACTGGAGTTTTTACCCTCCGAGGGGCGAACTTCGGCCTAAAGTCCCGTATTTCCTTCAGTACTGTCTGTATAACCGTGATATATCGCCATACGTGTAATTATTACTTATGGCTCCACCTTATTGGTTAATTGAAAGGTACGACTTGAAGCTTTTCGAGAAATTTGGGCTGGATTACGCTCTAGAAAAGTGTCGCGAGAGTGTAATGTGATATAAATTGTAAACTAAATTAAATGTATTTTTATTTTTCGATTCAATTACGGCTCATAAAGTAGAAGAGAAACATGGAGTTATTTGAAAATGCGACCAATGTGCATTTTTTATTGATCCGCTTTCGTTTAAGTATACGTATGTCAAATAATTTTAATTTAATTTTTAGGCGTGAAATACGTAAAGTGGAGACATTTATAACGATTTTCTCGTCCTCCGAACTGACACTGATATTTAGAAAAATGTCTTTGATTTTTTTTTAAGAAAAAGAACATGGCTCATGATCTTATTTTAAATTGTCTTTCGGGATTTATACCCGAAAGACAATTAAAAATAAGTTTAAATGACCACGTAAGTTTAAATTCCTATATATGGCTCATGATATCTATTGCCTTTTAAATTGCAAAAAAACAGTACCTTTTTTTTTACATTACACATATCTATAAGCAATTACATATAAGGCTGCATTCAAAAGGAATCACCATAAGTAGGTCGTCAGGCATCCGTGTACGTAATTATATTTTCAGTGTCGCCGAGCGTCACTGAGCGCCTCACCGCGAGTCATTAGTACACATTGTTGGATATGGGTCACGCAACAATACACCACACTTGTACACTTCACACTCGTCATTCATTAACTTTTTTTATATTTCTACATAACTCATTTGATGGGAGTGAATGAGTCAAGAGAGATAGATATGTCAGGATCGTTGCAAATGGCGTTCCGTAGTCTCTGCCTACCCCTCCGGGAAACAGACGTGAGTCTATGTAGGTATGTCGTATATCTATGTAGCTATATATGTGTGTATGTATGTCGACGCATAAGTTACCGCTTGTCGTGAGGCAGCGGTGCCCTAGTGGAGAGACGAACAGACTGCTACGCAAAGGGTCGCAGGTTCGAGTCCACGGCACGCACCAGTGACTTTTACAATTCATGTGCGAATCAAATTGTAAATTATCGTTTGCAAAACGGTGGAGAGAAACATCGATGCCTGAAAGTTCTCCGTCATGTTCTCGAGAGACATGTGAAGTCTATCAACCCGCACTTGGCCAGTATGAGAGACCGGCCCTATCCTTCTCATGGTGGGAAGAGGCTCATGTCCAACAATGGTAAAGATGGTCTGGTGATGTAATTTTTAAGCCTCCTCTAGCATTTTTACTGCCTCCGTAGTCCAGTGGAAAGCGTATGCCTGAACGGAGGTCCCGGTTCGATTCCCCGGTCGAGCAAAAAAGGTCGGCTTTTTTCAAATTCTTAGTAGCAGCACGGAGTCTGGTGATGTGACCGGTAACGGCAATAAGCTCGCCCCCTATTACGTGGGACCTAAAAAATCGTGGCGAAATTTGGGTGTAATATTACACCTCTGGCTACCTCTTCGGGGATACGGGCGGTAATCTATAAAAAAAAATATTTTTATATTGTGGGTCAATTTACCCACCAAGAACATAAAACATCGGTTAAAACACACAAAAAAAACCACGAAAATGGTAACAACCCGTCGCTGTAAATGGCTGTAGAATGCAGAGACTCCCCGAAAAAACTGCATCTGAGGAGAACTCACCCTACAATACTATCTATTCTGTGACCCTACTTGTGTAAGCGGACACCAGGTGGCGCTGCTCCGAGTAGCTCGATCAGTTATAGCTCCGTGTTGAAAATTAAGTTAAAAATATTTATTATGTGCAAATTGTATATTATGTGACATTGTATAATAGCTTCAGTGACTATAATCCATATATAGTGAAATACCCAACTATCATTGACAATTAGTGCAATATATTCGTAACAAAAACAAACGATGAGAAGTGGATTGAAAATCTAACTTTCTACAGTGATTCATTGTTTCCACATCACCAATACAGTGTAAAATGGAATATACAAACAATTGTGAGTACAAACATTTGAAGTTTTGAAATAAAGTTGCAAAATTCACTCAAACTATGAAACAATATTGACAAAGTTCGTTTATTTTATTTAAAATAAATGGTCATCTAGTATCAAATGGTTGAACTACATGATAACATATACTATAGAAATTGAAGTAAGTACAGCCATTCTACAAGAGAGGGCACCTCTAACTACTCAGCTACTCACAAATAGATGTCACTTCTATACGGTTCTACCCACGCACGAATAACAATATAAAACTGAGAATTAGCAGGCTATCAACAATTTTGCTTCAGTGATACAACTAGCGCGTGGCGTAACTGATAGTACGTGTGACTGGAAGACATCGAGATCAAACCCCACTTAATCTGACAATTTTTTTCGGCAGGAATCAACATATTTGGACATTTATTTAATAATTACATAAAAAAATAATTATAAAAATCGAAAATAACTTATTAATTATATTGTATTGGAATTTGCTAAAATAATCAAGAGCAGTATGGATGAAAATGTTACAGTTAGAAACCGAACCAGAACAAAATCAATGAACGATTCAAGTACTTCGTCACTATTTGATTGTACTATGACAAGCCTTCCGGACGACACCCAATCCCAAGAGTGTATTGTTACAAGAGAACTGAAGGAGACTTTAAAGAAAATATCCAATGAATTACAATCTGCGCACCAGGAAATTGATAATCTAACATGTGAAAATGTCCAACTCAAATCAGACTTGTCAAAGGCGAATAAAACTATTGAATTCTTAAAAAAGGTATCTACTGAGAGTCCACGGCTGACACCACGACTCGAGCGTAAAAAGAAAAAGATCGATCATTTATGTAGCCCAATGATTCAGCACAGAAACACACATTTCAAAAATAATATTTTCTCAGACAAGATAGAGAACACAAAAGAATTTGAGAGACAAAATAGTAAAATAGATTGTACCGATACCGTGAGAGAACAAGATACTATGAAAACCCGAAATACTACTGGAAAACGGAAACTGTGTATTCTAACCAACTGTCGTGTGAAAGGAAGAATACAGGATATTGATTATACATTTGCTGAACAATTTGACTTCTGCCGTTATATTACAAACTGTGGCATTTTGGAAATGTTAGCAGATATTAAAAGCAAATTGCGAAACTACACCATCAATGACTATTGCTTGATCCAGATTGGAGACTATGACTTCAAAACTAATGTAAATAGTTCCGAGCTAGTCAAATCTATTCAGCTATGTTTACAAGATATAACTCACACAAATGTAATATTATGTGTTCCTACTTACATTTGTGGAGCCCCCATTTTTAACTACAAAGTAGAGTTGTTTAATAATTCATTATTTGCGAATGTACATTACTATAAATACGCTTATATATTTGACTGTAATTATAGTCTCACATATGACATGTTTTCATACAGAACTGGTAGAATTAACTATTCTGGATTACAGACTATATATAAAAATATTATGAAACAATTGCTTGCAGATCTAACAATATTCACGCATGATATGCATAGTAATATTACAAGCTCATGCACTCAAACTTCGTCCACTCTGATGCAGGGTGAGAATACTGCTATTTTAAATGACAGATCAATAGGGACTCAAACCTCGCCAATTAAGATATCTCCTGATTAAGACAGCCCAAACAGATCACTAAAACCTAACACAATATTTTTTCGCCCCTCCAGTCCGGAATAATAACTCAATATGTTTAAATGATAACTCATCCTGTTCGCAACTAAACATATTCTACCAAAATGTTTGTGGTTTAAATAACAAAAAAAATTAGTTCGAGCTTTACATCGAAAGCCTTCAAAATACCATGGACTACCTATATTTAAGTGAGCATTTCCTTAACGATAACCTAGTGGGCCTATTAAACTTGACAAACTATAAGGTGGCATCCTACAACACGAGAATTAAAAAAAAGAGGGGTGGCACTATTATACTGGCTAGGAGGGATAGAGAGTATGAAGAAGTAACTACAAATAAAAAATTATATAAAGTAGATGCATTTGAAATATGCGGCATTAAAGATAAGGCTACTGGTCTGTATGTATTTTGTTATTATTGTAGTCCCTATGACACAAACCTAACTGTATTTATGGATAAGTTAGAGTCATTGTTGGAACACTTTTGCAGTAGTAGTTGCTGTATATGTGGCGATTTTAATATTGACATTTTGACGGATAGTAAAAAGTCTCGAGAATTTATTAGTTTATTGACATGCTTTAATTTTGTACCATTGATTGACATAATTACTTTTATACGCAATGACTCTACGTCCTGCATTGACAACATATTAACTAACTTGCCAACATACTGTATTACCAAATGGGACATTGATCATAATGGTCTAGCTGATGGACATGCTGGTTTAATATGTAACTTGAGATTAAAAAGTAACAAGGCAATCAAAACTAAATATTATTATGTAATGAAAAGACAACTTAGTAGAAAAAATAAAATAATTTATAGGCAAAGACTAATTAGTCAAAATTGGAGTACATTAGGTATCAATTCTATCATAAAACAATTTGAAATAGTTTACAAACAATGCTTTAAAACACAAAGAAAACAAATTCACTTTGATTCCTCAGTTAAGCTGCGTTGGGTTACTAAGGGAATAAAAGTTGCCAGCCAGATGAAACGGTTTCTAACGGCAGGTAAAGGATTCAGCAGTAAGGCTAGTATTATTAATTACAGACATAAGTATTTAAAGGTGTATAGAAGGGTCTTAAAAATGGCTAAGAGGTTATCAGTTCAAAGAGAAATAGATAAGTATAGAAATTTATCAAAAAATATTTGGAAAATTGTCAATCGACATAGAAATAAAGAACACTCGGTAAAAGATAGGATTACTTTAAAATATCAAGGGGACAAAGTGTCTAACCCATCTGAAATTGTAAATATATTTGCAGAGGAGTTTGGTGGTAAATTTAACATGATCCAGAGATACTCGCAAATGGCCATTGACATTTTGGAAACTAACACTAGCAGAGTCGAAAACCAGATTATATGGGAACAAGTCACATTTATTGAAATTCTAAAGTAGTCAATCAAATGGAAAATAAATCATCATGTGGTTATGATGAATTACCATTAGCACCTGTTAAAGATAATATTGACTTACTAGCTGAACTTTTAAGTAATATGTACAATGACTGTCTAGAGCAGGGCATCTTCCCAGATCAGTTTAAGACTGCTAAAATTATACCTGTTCATAAAAAAGGTGACAAAACTGATCCCTCCATGTATAGACCAATTTCATTATTGCCTACATTATCAAAAATATTTGAGAAGTTAATAAAAGTAAGACTCCTTAGACACTTAAACTTAAACAAGGTGTTGCATCACAGACAATTTGGTTTTCAAACTGGAGTCGGTACACAAGATGCGATTCAGTCATTGGTAAACGACGTTTGCATAAGAATGAATCAAAAGAAGAGAGTGGCGGGGCTGTTTCTTGATCTAAGTGCAGCATTTGATACCGTAAATCACGAATTACTTTTGAAGAAACTAGACCATTACGGCATTAGAGGCAATGCAGGGCAACTTCTCAAATCGTATCTGCAAAACAGAAAAATGTTCGTTCAGATTCAGGCCCTAACAACCAGTACAGAATCTGAAACTAAGGCTATTTGTGAGGAAGCGTATAAGTCAAAATTAACTCCAATTTTAACAGGTGTTCCTCAAGGATCAATATTAGGTCCTATATTCTTTATCACGTTCATCAATGACCTAATACATTATGTTACGAACATATCCGATATTCAACCCATAATGTTCGCCGATGATGCAAATGCCATCATATCTGCAGACAACATAAATGATCTCAACCTCAAACTTAATGAAGCACTAAATATATTTCAAAACTGGTTTACAGCAAATAGCCTCACGCTAAACACCAAAAAAACTAATATAATGTTGTTTCGATCGACTGCTAAAAATAAAGATCAACTTAACTGTACTGTAAATGGTGTAAGTGTAGGCACAGTGAAGGCTACTAAGTTTCTTGGGGTTAATGTGGATGAGTACTTAAACTGGAAAACCAGAACTCACATGTTTAGAAGGTGCTCTTAGCTCTGCCTGTTATGTGCTTAGAATCCTACGCAGTGAAGTTAGTGTACGTCACCTTAAGATGGTATATTATGCTCTTGTAGAATCGAAGTTACGATACAGTATATTATTTTGGGGTGGTAGCTACAATTATAATATCTCAAGAGCATTTATATTGCAGAAACGAGCGATTCGAACAATTATGGGTATAAAGCAGGACGAGTCGTGTAGACCGTATTTTCTCGAGCTCGAAATCTTGACGGTTCCCAGTCTATATATATTAGTTCTTTTAACTAATTTTGCCAAATACGTTCACGAGTATGAAACAACAGAAGACCAGCAACAAAGGGAAAATACGCGACGAAAAGATTTTTCAAGTACCATGGTACCTCACCTTAACGTATTAAAACATGGTTGTTACTACAACACGCCATAAACTTTTTCAATAAATTGCCCATAGGTCTTAAAAGCATGCTATACAACATGTAACAAGTTTAATGCACATCTTGAAAGTACTTTGTTCAGAATCGGCAACTGAATCCATTTCCGTCATTTTTAATATTGTTTATTTTTAGTCTTAAAATAATTAAAATAACGTAAATTGTAGTCACTCATTTTTTATAAAAATTGAGCTATTCGAAAATAAACCTTAAATCAAAGCAGAACGGCTTATTTTTAAATGCATTTGTTAAATGGTTCCACGTTGACTTACACAAACGCACACATTAAAACAACACAATTTAAAAAAAAATTGAGCTATTCGAAAATAAACCTTAAATCAAATCAGAACGGCTTATTTTTAAATGCATTTGTTATATGGTTTCACGTTGACTTACACAAACGCACACATTAATACAACACAATAGACGGCAAAAGACAATAGCACACAATTGACCACCAAAATGTCTATCATCTATCTTCACTAACGTAGGTAATAAACAACGGGAAAGAGCGAGACGTAATGTCTCGCTCGCGCTGGCGCATGACAAGCGCAGCGGGCGATGCGCTTAGACATGTTATGACAAGTACAACCGGGAATATCTATCTGATTCTACCAGTGAGTGCTGTGAAAACCTTTTTAAAAGTTCACTTGTTTACAAAATGTGTAATGGTGTATAATTTAATCATTCAACAACAAAGTGAAAAGTTCAACATCATCTTGATGTTGACTTGTCACCCATGGACTTTCTCATTGTGGAGAAATAATAAATCACCAGTTTATTGTGACGACAGAAAAAGTGCCGACTAGTTAATTAATTAAGATATTAGCTGCTTTTGAAACAGTGAAAAGATGTGATTTGTGAGGAAATACTGAAGTGCTACGTGGACGAAAGAATTGTGATTTAAGCCTGTAAGTTATTTTATTATTCTATTATTGTAAGTATTTAGATTCACAAGACAACTTTAAACACGCCGTTCTTGTTTATTTCTCTCATTGATATTCTTTTATTTTATCTGATTAAGTTAAGATAGTCACAATAGTCACTTACGATGTTAAGAAAAAATAGATCGTGCATATTAATAACAAACAATAAATGATTCGACTGTCCACACCATAGCTTAAAAGTGTGATGGAAAGAAATACTCATAATATCTTTGGTAATATCAACAGTAGCTGACAAATTGTTCAAACATCATTTTTGTAAACCCCACTCTATCAGAGTGTGGTTTACAGACTGAATTTCATACATTTTGTTATATCGTATCATGTTTCGTTCCTATCAGATCGCTGTTGTTTGTTTACCATAGCAACCGTTTCGTTTGTGTGCGTGCGCAGATTTAGAGCGACCACGATTTTCACTTTTAATTGAGTTAATACTTTCTTTAAAAAACATTATTTACGCAAATAAAAAAAAATATTTCAATGCATGCATTATGATTGTAACAAGGTTTTCTAATTGGGGTGTCTGAGGATGTGCGTTATTTCCATTACACGTTGTATACAACTAAATTTAAAAGTGAATTGAAAGAATTTCTACTGCAAGGGTGTTTATATTCTACCGAGGACATGAGTAAATGTATATCACAATAATTGGTAATGACATGACATTTTAATTACTCTTATTTGACATTTTTATATTAATTTGTTTTTAATTATTATGACATGGTTTAATTTATTTTTTATTTTGACATTATTTATTAATAATTTTGTTTGTTACTCCAATGGTTTGAAATGAATGTTAAATGTAGAATATTATTATTATTACTAATTTATCGACCAATTATTACCACCTATTTATGTGCGTTATTATTGTTTTCTGCAATTCTTTTATATTGTATTTTTGTAAGTTTTTATATCTAAATATTATGTTCAAACACAATGTAAAAATTGTTCATGAAATAAATAAAATAAAAAAAATAAGCTCTTGCATGTACGCATCTCTTCAATGATGATGTGCCATCAGTTAATTGTCATGTCGGATATGTAGATAAATAAATAAATAATAAAAAAGATGCGCATCTCTTCACAGTTCCTAGACTGGGCCTTACTACAATTAGGAATGTTTCCTAGGTACAAGTAAAATAAATTATATAAATTATTTTACATAGTAAAACTTTATTATTATTAATTGACTTGGCAGAAGTGTAATATTAAAACAGGTCAAAATAATAGTCAATCAAAAATAATATTAAAACTCTATATAACATTTTTATTGTCAATTTATTCATTATGTACCTACTTCAATTTCATAGCTAAATCTAGAACTAAAATACTGTAATCCCCCCTGTCTTTGTCTATTATGTTGTTTAGTTCGAATTAAGAATCTCTATCAAATAGGAGAGAATCAACTAAACTACAACCAAAGCGGATCCAAATGTTGAAAATTGCGACCTCAGACATTTATTTCAGTTGGTAATAATCCATTAGGTATCTAGGTAGATAGATGGTCAAATTTTCTTAGCTAAGCTAATGCCTACTTTAGCTCACACTACACAATTAAGTACTTGATTGACTTAGCAGGCCTGTATCGCCTAGCTCAACTCGCTATATGGCCAAGCAATGTGTAGAATTGCAAAAGACCACTAAAAGCATATAACGGCTAAAATCATGAAAATTCAACTCACGGCCCAGATTAATGAAGATTGATCACAGTAATAAATACATAACTGTGCATCGGCATCGTCAAATATTCGATATTTTATCGAAAATCTACTACTTTTAGCGTTATTTATTCATACCGTATGTGTCAAACACACGGAACGATTTTGTGCAATTTATGTAATTTATTTCGACATCGGAAGGCCAATGTTTGTTTTCGTAAAACCAATATTTATTTTTAAAATTTTCATCCAATGTAAACGTGGAGGCGATTGTTAAAATCAACGTGAGGTGGTCAATTATAAAATTAACTTATGTTTTCACGGACTGTGGCTTGCTGCGCGGATTGCCCGCTTGTGTGCACCCCGAGTTTGTTTTGAAACGATTTAATTAAAATTTCATATACAGACGTGTCGCTCTATGCATGCATGTACCTACATACTCATTGTAATAAACGCCAGTACAAGTCCGAAAAGCAATCCGATTAACTCTTAATGCCTGTCAGTGCCAGTTTGTAAGTTATCCAGTAGCTAAATTTACCATCTAGTAAACTAGTTTGCTATAGGCTAATAAACAAAAAGGTAACTTACCTATTTCAAGTACATAATCATGTTTGCGAAATAAAAATACTTTTAAACATTTTATCTCCAAAATAGATTTCACTAATCTCAAGTTTATACAACTCTAAACTTCAAAGGAGCTAAGCTTCGTAAAATGATAACAGACTAAACAGATTAGGACGAAACGCTCGAACGCCTGAATCAATTTAAACTTTTTTTGTCTTTAGTACAGACTATGTTTTATTACACTTACTTTTTAATGAGTTTGTGAGGCAGCGGCGGGCAGATACTCGTATTCGTCTGTACAATGAATCAATGTTTTACGAGTGTACAAAGGTCCCTAAAACTTAGCCGTCAACTGCACAGCGTTCAACAATGTTGCATTGCATTGTCCCGGGGACACGAATTTAAATTAAAAAACTTTACCGAGCTGTAACCGTAACAAGAAAGCGAGATTCCCAAACGCGCCCGCGATGTTCCATAAATGAATGAACGAATGAATCTTTGTTTGTACTGCCACTTTCTTTATTTTTAATTAATGCACAGATAAACGAAATTGTTCTTAATGGATACTTAAAGTGGTGTTTACACGAAATTAAGGTTAAATCGCTTATTGCATATTGTATTTTTGCTGTTTGTTGATATAACCGTTTTTATGTTTGACGGTGTTGGTGGAAACAAATACTTAGCAAGATATAATTTGTGTTACTTGGAAGTAGTATCTATAGCGGTGTAGCCGTGTTTCTGAACAATTAATATTAAATTATTTCCCACTTGAGCCTAAAAGTTTTACAGCGAGAATAGATTTTTATAACGACTACCTACAGATCTGATTAAATATTATTAGCTTAATATAGTTATTAGGTGGCTTCTTTTCCAATAGCAAATCCCTACCTTCGTTCTATGTTAAGAAAGATCATTAGCAGCAATATCATAAGCATAAAACTTTGTGTAATTTGTGATTTATTTTTGTAATTGTTTATGTTTATTCTGTTGACATGGCTTAATAATAAATAGGTAATAAAAATATCAGGATCTTATCTACCTACCGCTAAGGTAACGAAGGTCCATAACAAGAGAACATTAATATAAGTTTTGAAATAAGTAGCTAAGCCGTGTGGTTTCTGCTTTGTGGTTTTATTTTACCTACTTATAAAATGTCTTGCGCAGTATCAAATTTAACAATGGTGACATAAACAAAAAAAATGCCACCTGACTAAAGTAGCTGTCAAATACCAATATAGTTACTAAAACCAAGTAACCAACCTGAGGCACGCGATGACATCATTATTATCATAATTAGCGGTATCCCGGTTGTATCCGATAAGTACGCAATATATACATATGTCCACTTAAAGCCCAGGATCAGCTTTCTAGTGTTACCAGAGTTGACCACAGCTTTTCAACAGATACATTTCTTGTACGTTGCGATAACTGTTTGCCTATTTTATAAGTTCTTGACGTAGGTACCTAGAAAATAATTGATTGTAAATAGTTAATTAGTTACCTACAACGTCGCCGTTGCTATTTTCTTTATTCTGTATTAGCTCCATAACAGGGAGCTCATACTTTTAAAAATTCAAAAGACATAAATTGTTTAACAATCTGATAAACAATTTATGCGTTTAGCCTTTTTTATAATTATATTTGTCTACAACTCTACACTACGAAAATGTGTTACAACTTAAAACATAAATCCAACTTATTTATCAAACGATTTTCCTTTCGACTTATTTTTCATTCATACATAAATCTCGACCCAAATCTATTCTGAAGGCTTTTATATCAAGTCACCATCACTAGATATCGAAAACACCATGAATAAATCCAAGACAGGTCATTGAAGAGTTTCAGAACTGTAGTTGGTACGAATAAGATTTTATTGCGTTCGGAAAACTATGTTGTTGAAGTGAAATGATCGACCCCAATCACTATTCATGTCTACTACAGATATTTGTAAACATGAAAAATTGTATTCGACGTGGAGGTTTGAAGTTACTTCTGGTAGTTCCATAAATACTGATGGTTCTGGCATTTTTTATTTCATTAAGAACGTGTAGAACCTGCTCTGCGTATATTTCTTTTGTGAGCTTTGTAGCTATGGAAAGTCCTTCGTAACTCAATGACATCTTTATAGCAGTATTTTTCTCATACCATCAAATCTCATATAAACACAATCATTATTGTAAGGCCCAAAATTACTTTTCACGTAACATCCAAACCTAATCTAATATACTAGTATATAAAGCTGAAGAGTTTGTTTGTTTGTTTGTATGTTTGTTTGTTTGCTTGGTTGAACGCGCTAATCTCAGGAACTACTGGTCCGATTTGTAAAATTCTTTCAGTATTAGATTGCCTATTTATCGAGGAAGGCTATAGGCTATATAACATCACGCTATGAGCGACGGGAGCAGAGCAGTAGCCTTAAATAATGCGGGTGTAACCGCGAGCATCGTCTAGTCCAAGTATACAATACCTAAAGTAACTGAGATCACCGAGCAAGAAATATCTTTCAATATACGTCGAAATAAATACAGAAGCGCAAGAATTGAATATAAGGTAAAGGCTCCTTATACCGAGGTATTTCGTGGCATTTGGAAGCAAGCAGGAAAAATAAGCATTTGTAAATATTTTAGCTTAAGTAAGAATATTATTTCAGCTAAAATGAACATTAAATTTTGTATAACTTCTATTATTATGTGACTTTTCAAAAGATTTATTCATGAAAAAAAATAGTTTTATAGCAAAGTCGATTTTCCCTAATTCCGAGGTATTTTCGGGCTTGAAACCTAATACCGCGGTAGTCGGTTCCTAATTCCGAGGTAGAATAAATGGAGTTAATTGGTTCCGTGCAGCAATTTTATAAGTTAAATAATAATAGTAAAATAGTAGTGCTATTTCTTAAAAATATGCTCTTACTCTAGTCACAAAGGAGTTTTTAAATAAAATAATAAATGTTTAAAAAAGTTTGATTAAATTTCAAGTAGATAGTTTACTTATTCTTAATTATTAATAACACACATAATCGTTGAATATAAAATTTGAATATATCTTAATAGGTAGGTATCAAGAAAATCCAAAATGCGGCTAAGCGCAAACGCTAAATTGTAGCGGGGCGGCCGGCGCGTGTATAAAGGATTCCGATATGACGCGAAAGTTTTGGTCTAAGGAACCCTAAAATACTATTTGTGGTTGCCATACCTCGGTATAAGGCTCTATTGAGATCCTTATACGGAGGCATACCCTTGGTATTAGGAGCTCATGGAGCCTAACACCGAGGTATACAAAAATCCTACCTCGGAATTAGGAGAAAGTCGTGTAATTTGTAACCCTAATTCCGACACATAAAAATTCGGCCGAATAAATAACTTATTCAATTCTTACTGGTACCAACATTTCTGTGATTGAAAAGTGTTAATATCAGTCAAAACCTGTACAAAATAATTACATTTTATTAGACTAAAGAGCAGTGGGCTGGTCACATCTGTCGCAGAACCGATAATCGATGGAGTAGCCGTGTTCTAGAGTGGAGACCGCGCCTTGGCAAACGTAGTGTAGGACGCCCTCCGGCTAGGTGGAGTGACGATATACGCAAAGTGGCTGGCAGCGGCTGGACACGAAGAGCCGAAAATCGGGCTCAGTGGCGTGCCATTGGAGAGGCCTATATCAGCAGTGGACTACGGCAGGATGATGATGAGACTAAAGAGCTACTTCTTATTTAGGCCTTTCAAAGAAAATGTTGTTTTCTGGATCATGTTTGACAACATTTAATAAGATTTCTATCCAATAAAACATACCACGGAATTAGGTTTTTAACTCGAAAGAATATTAATAATTTTAAATGAACAAATGAACAGATGTAGTGTTTCTCCTATTACCGATGGTACCTCCGAAATAGGAACTACGCTTAAAAAACGTACCCTAACTCCGTGGTATTCTGTTTTATATTTTTAGATACTAAATCAATTTAAAACATATATTATCTTGATAATTATATCAAGTAAAATAACACAAAATACTGACAAATTGCTTACCTTCAGTACCTTATGTTAAAATCACAACAAAAACATACTTTAAAAAAATGAGCTCACTTACCTAACAGGATCCGTGTTTGTATGAAAAAAACACTCGCGTCGACACCGTGGCAGAGACTGATTGATTTTAGCTAGTTGCTCCGGGGTTACACTTACAAACTTCACGTATGTGAGCAAGTTTGAAACATGGAATGAGTGAATCCTTTTTTTAAGTAGTTACATAATAATATTCAAAAGATAAGAGCGAAAACAAAAATACCTCGGAATTAGGAGCCGATTTTGACTACCTCGGTATTTGGAGCCTTTTTACCTTAATTCGTCGAAAATGGCTACTTATTTGCAGTACCAATGAACCTTAGAAGATTCTATTAACTTACCTTCCTAAGCCATATTGGCTTAAAACGTGACGATAAACGATTGGCGTTGAAAAAACAATAATATAAGCATGCACAAGTATCGAATTTAAGTGACAATATTTGGAATTTTACAGCCCGTATTCTACATTCGATTACATAAACATTTAAAACCTATATTTTAAAATGCCACTATGCATAAGTTTTAAATTTGTAGACTTTACGCACTTCTACATTCAGTCAAACCAACTCTCCCTTCACCAAATTAGTTCGCAGCCTGAAACGGTACAAGCCATTTCGTTTGAGACGCGAAGTTATCTCTGCAAACAGAACATGATGCCAAACAGGCGTAGTGGGTAGGAGCAAAAACTGTAATGTGGTGTGCAATATCGAGCCGAACAAATATTTGCTGAAGCCAGTTGGTGTACAAATGAGCGAATGAGTTTTCACAAGCATCTGTGTGGGCAGTGTTTATGTGTGCGTGTAGTGTCTATGTGTGCGGGTAGTGTAACGGCTTTGGTGAAACTTTATGAGCCGTTAAACTTGGTTTTTAATTTTTGTGGTGTTTTCTTTAGAGTGATTGGAAGGTGTTTTTTAAGCTGCGCGTCCACCGGATCGGAATCGGAGCGTACGGAGCGGACGGAGCGTCGTCATTTACAAAATGCCGATGGGGTGCGTCCACTGCATTCGGATTCAGCATCGGCAATTTAGGTATTTTTAAAGCAGGAGGATAGTGACGAGGATATTGTTGTAGATTAATTTTCGGAGAATATTATACATTTGATGAATATCATAAATAATGATTTTTGGGTACATTCATATGACTCTACTAAAGTAATTAAAACATCGTCGTTCATCGTGAATAAGTATTTTTGCCTACAGTTTAATGCCGCAAACACGTCAGAACTTGAAACGCTCGAAATCCGAATCATGCGTTCACTGTGGATGACGTCATCAGCACAAATACCGGTCTCTGGCGCAGAAATGCCGATCCAGTGCACGCAGTTTCATAGAAATTAATACAAAGCAACAAATCCTTCCGCTCCGTACGCTCCGATTCCGATCCGGTGGACGCACAGCTTTATACGCCATGCTAGTGTCTTGTAGGTTTCATCCCAGGGCAACAACTGATTTTGGCAATCTATGTATTATATAATATTGATGTGGGTCATCATTATTTTGCAAGTTGATCCAAGTTTTGAAATATTTGAGTAACTAGAGGCATAAAAGCAATGCGATGAAAACATTGAACGTCAAAAAGTTTACCATAACTTTCATAAACACTATTCTTTTCCAAACTGTACTGTGTACCTATGAAATTCATAGCATACCTATATCTGCGATCGGCAAAAAAGCAACGTTGGCAAAGGTCACAATCTTAATGGAAATTTATTTCCATTAAGATTGTGAATTGTATTGGATGGGTGCCCGCATTCTGGCATTTACACCCTAGCGTCACAACACAGCATTCGACCGCACGTAAATAGGTACATCTCCGTTCCCGTCTCAAGACAAGCATCGGTGGCCTTTGAGCAGCCTAGAAATACTAACACCAGTGTAAACCATACACTGCACTCACACGAAAAAAATAAGAAAGAACAGGAGAAATTCAATGTACTGCTTATCTTTTGTTTTCTAAAACATATGCGTAAATACAAAGCTTGCGGCACATACATATATCAATGAGCAATCATTACGGGTTCCAGGGATCAACCACTAATTACCTATTCGTACATTACAAGGTCCGTCCGCCTGTCTGTGTGTCGGTGTTCCAATTAGTTGAATAGCGTAATCAGAGATAGCGCTTCGAGCAAAATGGAGTAATCCTGATTTAGCCTAGATATTATGAAGATATTAACTGTATTTTTCGTTTTCCTTATTGCGTAGACAGTCGTATTTTTCGAACAAATCGCAAAAGAATTAAGCGCCTAGAAAAAAAATACCGCATGTCTACTAGCAGCTGCTGGAGTTCGAATAAACAGCCCACACTACTTTCCAAATTCTATGCAGTATTAAATTGTTAGTAGTCTTTTACTCCATGCCTCAGCGAACACGTTAAGCCTTCGGTCTAGGCTTTCATAGGTATCATTGTTGTTACTGGTCTTTCTTCGTTTTCTTCTTAGGTTTTTTCGACCGCATGGGTGTCCTATAGTTAACGCCACTTCTCATGGTCCTGGGCAACCTGAATCCATTTCGCTCTTGCTGCATCTGAATTATGGTAACTGATCTAAACCATATAATATAGATATTATTCTGGGGTGCTCAGATGCACAGCAGTCAATATGCAGAAAAGTACATTTCTGTCACATCTGGCTAGACTAGAAAGAGCACCGCGTGAACTAGTGCGAAACTATAAAGATACATTTAGATATCAATTTCATCGCACTACAACTAGATATATACGATACAATATGAACCTCTCGACCTGCAAGACCTCTGGTTGGTGAGTCCATTAATGGATATGATAAAACCAAACCATGTTGCTTCATAACATACAGCGCAATTTCTTCTATTGTTGCCTGAATAATTATTCTGATAACACAGCTGTGCATAATGTTTGTACCGCTTCTCTATCCGTTTTTACGTCGTATATTCCTCATCATTATTGACAAGAAAGGTGTTCGGCAGAGCCCGTTGCCCGCAAACCGAGATTACCGCCAATCGAGATTATGTCGTTTGACGGAGATATACGAAATTGGCCGTTATTCTATGCAAGTTTTAAGTCTACAGTGCACGATAATGGTTCTCTGACAGATGCTGACAGGTTGTACTATTTAATAGGTAAACTGTCACCGAAGGCCCAGTCCGTATTTGCAGGTGTCACACCCAGTGCTGAGAATTATCAGGTCATATTTCAGTCACTACTTGACAGATATCAAGACACGCGCGTTCTAGCGTCTACGTACTTTGACCAAGCCTTAAATCTCAAACTGTCCAGCAACGCGTCTGTCTCGAATTTCCAGCTGTTTATTGATAACTTCGTAACCGCGGTTAATTCTCTTAGGAATTTAAAATTAGAAGATCTTTCCGACTTTATGTTGCTTCAACTCGCTTTAAAAAAGTTTGACACTGATACAATTCGCGCATTCGAGATGACGGAACGCAATAATAAAATACCTACACTAGATAGTTTTATTTCGTTCATCAAAGATCAGTGTCGAATATTTCATAATATGCAGTCTGGTTCACCTGGCCCGTCTAACACTAACAACAAAAAACAAAGGTTGAATAAATCGCGAAATAGTAATAATAACTCAGTCCCTAATCCACAATCTTACGTAACATGTTCGGAATCTAATAGTAATAATTCACAGAAGTGTCTGTGCAGTAATATAGTGCACGACCATTACTATAAGTGTCCCACCTTTAATGATTTAAATCCAATTGCTCGTTTTAAAAGCGTAAAAGATAACAAAGCTTGCATTAATTGCTTAAGCATAAAACATAAAACGAGTAATTGTTCCAGTAGAACGAGATGTCGCACGTGTAAACAAAAACATCATACACTGTTACATTTTGATAAAAATAACCGGTTGTCAAGTCAAGCCGCTAACCTTGACACACTCACGGAAGTGCAGAACACGGTAGCTGCGCCTTCCACGCCTCGCAATAATGAGATATCGTTGTGTACGACATCCATTGCGCGGGCGGCACGCACGCGCGGACGGCCTTCGCGCGCTTGTAGTGATCAGAACAGTGCTAGGCCGCCATGTATGGCGTCTAAGACTGTTCTGTTAGCGACAGCGCAAGTTATCATATATGATGTCAATGGGTCGCCGCACATGGTACGTTGTCTGCTAGATAGCGCATCTCAGACCAATTTAATAACGTTAGAATTGTTCAAACGCCTCGGATTATGGAATAACTTTAAAAATACGAACTCAATAATCCGAGGGATAGGCGGATCAGAAAAACATTGCAAAGGTTCCGTAGATATTAAAATACATTCGCGTTTTAATAGGGACATTAATTTTAACATTTCTTCGCTTATCGTGGAACGTATTACAGACACGTTGCCAAACGCTAATGTGGACGTGTCGCTCCTCACACATCTCGAGTCATTACCACTAGCGGATTCGGAGTTTGCGAATCCGGCAGACATTGATGTTTTGATCGGAGCCGCAATATTCCCGCACTTGCTACTTACTAAAGTGGTACGTAGTGAGCAAAATAACTTACCGCCCGCTATTGAGACGGTATTCGGGTATGTAATTATGGGTACCGTACCTACATTACATACTTCTCAATACGTTACGTCTTGCTGTTGTTCTGTTCTTCAAGAAAACAATATTGACTCTCTTCTCAAGCGATTTTGGGAGCTTGAAGAGGTTACCGCACCGCCCTCGATGAGCCATAAAGATCTCGAGTGTGAAGAACATTTCCGCGCTACCACTGTTCGTGACGACAGTGGCAGATACGTTGTGGCGTTGCCATTCTGTGGTGACCCTTATTCGTTAGGCGACTCGTACGCTGCTGCGCTCAGACGTTTCCATTGTTTGGAACGTAAACTTGATGCATCACCTAAGTTACGCAGCGCCTATAATGACGTCATTCGTGACTACATAGATAAAGGTTTTTTGAGTGTAGTTGTAACCAACGAGGGCAACTCTCTGCCCTCATATTATATCCCGCATCACGGCGTAGTTCGCGAAGATAAAACCTCTACTAAACTTCGTGTGGTTTTAGACGCTAGTTGTAAGACTACATCGGGTCAGTCGATTAATGACATTTTGCATGCCGGCCCCAATCTACAGGGTGATTTATTTAACATCATAATAAAGTTTCGTCTTTTCCAAATCGCTCTGTCAGCTGATTGCCGCCAAATGTTCCTCAATATCGGCGTTCGCGAATCTGACCGTAGATTTCAACGGGTCTTTTATCGTTTTGACAAGAAAGAACCTTTATCTGTGTATCAGTTCAATCGTGTTTGCTTTGGACTCAAGTCTAGCCCATATCACGCGTTACGAGTTGTTCGCCAGTTGATCGCTGATGAAGGCGATCACTTTCCCGCCGCAGCGGCTGTTGCCACTTCCGCTTTGTACATGGATGACATTGCCTGTAGTGTCATATCCGCTCCACTAGCAATTTCGCTTTGTGAAGAGCTTATTCAGCTTTTCAAGCGAGGCCAGTTTGATCTTGTCAAATGGACAAGCAACTCTAAGGAGGTTCTCGCACGCATACCAGATTCTCATAAGGCTTCTCCAGACATTGAGTTTGAGAAGTCTGTACCGCATAAGGTTCTCGGTTTACGCTGGAACAAATCCTGCGATAGTTTTCGGTTTGACGTCTCACCACCAGATGATAAGTGCACCAAACGCACTATGCTGTCCACAGTGGCTCGACTATGGGACATAATGGGTTTTGTGGCTCCCACAATTTTGTACGCCAAGCTCTTGATCAAAGAGCTTCGGCTATCAAAGTGTGGGTGGGATGAAACACCCCCTGACCATATTGTCGCCGCTTGGGGCCAGTTTTGTATTGAGCTTACCGCGCTCAATCAAGTTACTATTCCGCGTCATCTTGGGTTGGTAGATGGATGTACCATCAACTTGATAGGTTTCGCTGACGCCAGCGAGCGTGCTTACGGCGGAGTCGTATATCTGCAAGTCCGCATTGGTTCTAACTACTCGGTGCAGTTAGTTTGTGCCAAGTCTAAGGTCTCGCCTGTTAAAACCGTTTCAGTTGCGAGACTGGAGTTGTGCGCGGCCCTTCTGCTGTCTCAGTTGCTCCGCAAGGTTCAAGACACAGTTTTGCCCCACTACCCCATTAATAAATTATACGCATTTTCCGACTCCAAAGTAGTGCTCGCTTGGATTCATTCTTCTCCTCATCGCTGGCAGACTTTTGTCGCCAACCGAACCGCGTTAGCAAATTGATTGAACTGGTTCCTGCTACTTGTTTCAATCACGTCGCGGGTATTGAGAACCCCGCAGATTGCTTGTCTCGTGATGTCACTCCACTTAATCTTCTGCATCATCCATTGTGGCGTCGTGGACCTTCTTGGATCTCCCATGATCCGTCAGAATGGCCCATGCAACCCTTTGACCACAGTGCAGAAGACGAAGATGTACCCGAGCGGAAGTCTGTTTCTTATCCCGTGATTGCTGAGGTTGCGGAGTCTCCCATCTATGCACTCGCACTACGCATGTCATCGTGGTCTAAGTTACTCCGCGCCATCGTTTATGTCTATAGGTTTCTTAGGCACCTACCTAATGAGACTTTTGTATCAAGTACTGATCTGAAATTCGCAGAATGTAAGTTACTACGAGCTGTACAAGCTGTTCATTTTAGTAACGACATTCAAAATTTAAAGGACAATGTACCTTGTTCTCCCGCTATCCTTAGACTCAAGCCGTTTCTCGATGAACATGGCGTCATACGCGTTGGGGGTCGTCTGTCAAATTCGGATGAACCTTATAACTACAAACATCCTTGTATTCTGCCGCGACATGATCATGTTGTCGACCTTCTTGTTGATTTTTATCACAAGAAGCACCTCCATGCCGGTCCGGAGTTGCTTATGTCCTTACTTAGGCATAAGTATTGGATTTTAGCCGCTCGACGAATAATTCGTCACAGAATACATAAATGTAACGTCTGTTTCAAATTTCGTCCGCGTCCGACTTTCCCTCCCATGGCCGATCTCCCTAGCCAGCGCGTCAACCAGGTTGCTAAAGCGTTTACACACACCGGTTGTGATTACGCAGGACCACTGCAGTATACGCCAGTGCGTGGTCGAGGTGTTAAAAGCCGTAAAGCCTGGCTATGTATTTTTACAAGCTTAACGACGCGCGCTACGCATATTGAAGTTGCGTCAGATTTAAGCACGGTGTCATTCCTGGCAGCCCTTAAACGATTTCTCTCACGGCGCGGCCCTATACAGTGTTTGTACACGGATAACGGCACTTGTTTTGTGGGCGCAAGCTCTTATTTACGCGACCTTTATAAGTTTCTCAGGGAAGAATATCGTACTCGTCTTCAGGAGGAACTTTCCATAAATCATATTGACTGGAAGGTTATTCCACCAGCATCACCGCATTTCGGTGGATGTTGGGAAAGGAAAACGCATCTCTTCAAGGTTATAGGTCAACAGATCCTCTCTTACGAAGAGCTTTTAACTGTCCTTGCACAAGTCGAGGCACTGATCAACTCGCGTCCGCTCACGGCATTGAGTAGTGACCCTGCAGAACCATCCGCGTTAAGCCCTGCACATTTTCTGAACACAGTGCCATTATCGTCATTTCCGGCTCCTGAAGCAGACTCTTCAAGCTTGCTGCAGAGACATACTCTGCTGGATAAACTCGTGCAGTCGTTCTGGCGGCGCTGGCGTGCGGAATATCTACACCAGCTTCAGGCTAGATCCAAGTGGAATAGTCCTGCATCCCCTATACAGGAGGGTACGTTGGTCGTCATAATACATGATAATGCTCCGCCGCTTTCATGGCCGTTAGCCATCGTAGAGAAATTGCATACTTCCAAGGACGGTACAACTCGCGTTGTTACCGTGAAAACCGCCAAGGGGAGTTACGTGCGCCCTGTTGTACGTCTCTGTCCGCTTCCAACTCAGTGAGATCTAGCCTGAAGTTGGACCTACCTCTTAGTTTAAGTATTTAGTTAGTAGTTTTCGCTATTATTGCGTTTGTAGTTTTCGCTAAAGTTAATTTAGATTAATTTTATTGTCATATCGCTGTCTTAGCCTATTGAGGGGTTATGCGGTAGTACACCCAACATAGCTAAGTTCAATTCTATTTTTTTTAAAGGCAACCCTTTAGGGCCGGGGGTATATGGTAGCGCCATCTACCTTCCTATATATAACTAATCGCATCAAGATCAATCGTTCCACGTACAATTGTGAGCGATACCATATTTCCGTCCCGCTCTCTCCCACTCCCTGGAAGAGGCACTGCCTTCGCCTGATTCGTCGACGCGATCGTGGACGCGAGTGACAGTCTAGAACATTCCGCTCGCTGAGAACGCCGTCTCGATACCGTACCGCGCCGCACCGTTGTATGTGATTATATAAACCGCTCGCAAGTGGGAGTGACGGTGAATTGAAGTGTAAACAATCAGCTGCATCACGAAACACCAGGAGGAAAAGAAACGAAGAAGGCTGTATAAGGTAAGGGCCTTCCATCCATGAAATATCCTATACCCACTCAATCACCTCCTCCCGTATCCATCTCCTCTTCCCTTATTCCTTTCTAGGCGACCCAGAACTCGCCCTAATACAGTCCATTCCATTAATCCTTCCCAAGTCGCCTAGAACCCTACGGTTTCGGTGTAACGCCGAACCACCGACTGTACATAAAAGCCGAGACCATTGCCTACGTTTATCGGCAAACGCTAAAATGAAGATCATAAGTAATGGAATATTATTCTTCCATTCGGTATAAAGACATTTAGCATCAGGGCCTCCGTCAACATTCAGTGGAGTCGTGGATCCGTTAATGGCGGAGTAAATGGTGTTTTTATAATTTTCCTCGCCATCAACACCAGCCAAAGCTCTATTGTTTCATGCCAAGTGATTTATATATGCGGGAGACGTATGAGGTGTTTAGACGCCTCTGAATGTGGATTTAGACGTGCGCTCTGGTGAAATGATGCCGGTTTATAATGCAGAATGATGGTGGGAGCGCTTGATTTGTGACTTATGAATTTTTATGGTTTGGAAAATGATTGGGCTCGTTATCCTATTATGGAAACGATACAGGTTGCATATAATACACATTCCTCATCCTAGCTGTAAAGTTGTAAACTAGTTTACACATTAACAAAATCCTACTGTCATGGCGGGCCCCTTTCCAAACCTAAAGTCAAGATATACATTATGGATAGTAATTAAATAATGATCAGTATTGAATAATCGTTCGCTAGCTTTTCGTTTGCTAGTTTTTCTTTAGCTAATGGCGAGCCTGTCTGTAACTGAAGACCTGTAAAACGCGTAGCTATAGAAATCTTATAAAGCAAATGCTTAAACTGTATAGGTACAAATACTAATCACAAAGAAAATAAATGTGACGTAAAATACTAAAGCTCTTCTCCAAAACTGGCGGTAACACAAAAACTCATAATCCATCAAAATAAGGAAAGAAAAAATACCTCAAAATAAACTTAACAGCCATAAAAACACCTTGGCAACATAAAAAAATTTCGCTCGTCCTTCGAAGCTAAAAGGGCATCGTTAGATCAAGTGAAAATTATCTGTTGGCAAAGAAAAAAGAATTGCAAGGTTTGTTATTTACGGCGCGGCGTATAGGTGATGTAAGCTGATGTGTAGGTCGTTAACTGGAGTTTTTACCCTCCGAGGGGCGAACTTCGGCCTAAAGTCCCGTATTTCCTTCAGTACTGTCTGTGTAACCGTGATATATCGCAGTACGTGTAATTATTACTTATGGCTCCACCTTATTGGTTAATTGAAAGGTACGACTTGAAGCTTTTCGAGAAACTCGGGCTGGATTACGCTCTAGAAATATTTCGCCAGGGTGTAGTCTGATATAAATTGTAAACTAAATTAAATGATGTATTTTTATTCATCGATTCAACCCACATAGAGACACGACACATAAAGTAGAAGAGAAACCTCGAGGGATTTGAAAATGCGACCAATGTGCATTTTGTATTGATCCGCTTTCGTTTAAGTATATGTTTGTCAAATAATTTTAATTTAATTTTTAGGCGTAAAAGAAGTAAAGTGGAGATTCATAACGATTTTCTCGTTCTCCGAACTGACACTGATATTTCGAAAAATGTCTTAGAAAGCATGGCTCATGATGTCTATTGCCTTTTAAATTGCATAAAATCAGTACCTTATTTTTTACATTACACATCATATCTATAATCTTTTACATAAGGCTGCATTCAAAAGGAATCTCCATAAGTAGGTCGGCGGGGATCCGTGTACGTAATTATATTTTCAGTGTCGCCGAGTGTCACTGAGCGCCTCACCGCGAGTCATTAGTACACATTGTTGGATATGGGTCACGCAACAATACACCACACTTGTACACTTTACTGACTTTACTCATAATTTTTTTAGTTCATCACTTCACTCATTAGTTCATTCATTACTTTTTTTTATATTTCTACATAACTCATTTGATGGGAGTGAATGAATCAAGATATGTCAGAATAGTTGCAAATGGCGTTCCGTAGTCTCTGCCTACCCCTCCGGGAAACAGACGTGAGTCTATGTAGGTATGTCGTATTATGTCTATGTAGCTATATATGTGTGTATGTTGACGCATAAGTTACCGCTTGTCGTGAGGCAGCGATACCCTAGTGGAGAGACCAACAGACTGCTACGCAAAGGGTCGCAGGTTCGAGTCCACGGCACGCACCAATGACTTTTAGAAGTCATGTACGAATCAAATTGTAAATGATCGTTTGCAAAACGGCATAAGGAAACATCGATGTCTGAAAGTTCTCCGTCATTTGCTCGAAAGACATGTGAAGTCTATCAACCCGCACTTGGCCAGTATGAGAGACCGGCCCTATCCTTCTCATGGTGGGAAGAGGCTCATGTCCAGCAATGGTAAAGATGGTCTGATGATGTAATTTATAAGGCTCCTCTAGTATTGTTACTGCCTCCGTAGTCCAGTGGAAAGCGTATGCGACTGCTGATCGGAGGTCCCGGGTTCGACGGTAGCAGTAGCAGCACGGAGTCTGGTGATGTGCCCGGTAACGGCAATAGGCTCGCCCCTATTACGTGGAACCTAAAAATTCAGGGTGAAATGTAGGTGTATATCGCTCTGGCTACCCCTTCGCGAATACAGGCGTAAATCTATTAAAAAAAAAAATTCTTATATTGTGGGTCAATTTACCAAAACCACAAAAATCGGTAAAAACACAAAAAATCAACGAAATTAGTAATAACCCGTCACTGTAAATGACTGTACAGTGCAGAGCTTCCCCGAAAAAACTGCATCTGAGGAGAACTCACCCTACAATACTATCTATTCTGTGACCCTACTTGTGTAAGCTCTTGCACGTACGCATCTCTTCAATGATGATTTGCCATCAGTGAATTGTCATGTCCGATATGTAGATAAATAAATAAATTAAAAAAAAGATGCGTATCTCTTCACAGTTGACTCTACTTTCCTAGACTGGGCATTACTACAATTAGGATTGTTTCCTAGGTACAAGTAAAATAAATTATATAAATTATTTTACATAGTAAAACTTTATTATTATTAATTGACTTGGCAGAAGTGTAATATTAAACAGGTCAAAATAATAGTCAATCAAATTAATGTTAAAATTTAAAAAAAAACATATTACATTTTTATTGTCAATTTATTCATTATGTACCTACTTCAATTTTATACCTAAATCTAGAACTAAAATACTGTAATCCCTCCCTGTCTTTGTCTATATAATATGTTGTTTAGTTCGAATCAAGAATCTCTGTCAAATAGGAGAGAATCAACTAAACTACAACCAAAGCGGATCCAAATGTTGAAAATTGTGACCTCAGACATTTATTTCAGTTGATAATAATCCATTAGGTATCTAGGTAGATAGGTGGTTAAATTTTCTTAGCTAAGCTAATACCTACTTTAGCTCACACTACACAATTAAGTACTTGATTGACTTAGCAGGCCTGTATCGTCTAGCTCTAGCCATGCAATATGTAGAATTGCAAAAGACCACTAAAAGCCTATAACAGCTAAAATCATGAAAATTTAACTCACGGCCCAGATTAATGAAGATTGATCACAGTAATAAATACATAACTGTGCGTCGGAATCGTCAAATATTCAATATTTTATCGAAAATCGACTACTTTTTACTAAACGTTATTTATACATAACGTATGTCAAACACACGGAACGATTTTGTGCAATTTATGTAATTTATTTCAACATCGGAAGGCCAATGTTTGTTTTCGTAAAACCAATATTTATTTTTAAAATTGTCATCCAATGTAAACGTGGAGGCGATTGTTAAAATCAACGTGGGGTGGTCAATTATAAAATTAACTTATGTTTTCACGGACTGTGGCTTGTTGTGCGGATTACCCGCGTGTGTGCACCCCGAGTTTGTTTTGAAACGATTTAATTAAAATTTTATATACAGACGTGTCGCTCTATGCATGTTGGTACACACTCACTTCAATATACGCCAGTACAGAGAAGTCCGAAAAGCAATCTGATTAACTCTTAATGCCTGTCAGAGCCAGTTTGTAAGCTATCCAGTAGCTAAATTAACCATCTAGTAAACTAGTTTGCTATGGGCTAATAAACAAAAAGAAAACTTATTTCAAGTATATAATCATGTTTGCAAAATAAAATTACTTTTAAACATTTATCTCATAGATAATAGATTTCACTAATCTCAAGTTTTATACAACACTAAACTTCAAAAGAGCTAAGCTTCGTAAAATGATAACAGACTAAACAGATTAGGACGAAACGCTCAAACGCCTGAATCAATTTAAACCTTTTTTGTCTTTAGTCAGACTATGTTTTATTACACTAACTTTTTAATGAGTTTGTGAGGCAGCGAGGGGCAGATACTCGTATTTGTCTGTACAATGAATCAATGTTTTACGAGTGTACAAAGGCCCCTTAAACTTAGCCGTCAACTGCACAGCGTTCAACAATGTAGCATTGCATTGTGCCAGGGAAACGAATTTAAATTAAAAAACTTTACCGAGCTGTAACCGTAACAAGAAAGCAAGATTCCCCAACGCGCCCGCGATGTTCCATAAATGAATGAACGAACGAATCTTTGTTTGTACTGCCACTTTCTTTATTTTTAATTAATGCACAGATAAACGAAATTGTTCTTAATGGATACTTGAAGTGGTGTTTACACGAAATTAAGGTTAAATCGCTTATTGCATATTGTATTTTTGCTGTTTGTTGATTTAACCCTTTTTATGTTCGACAGTGTTGGTGGAAATAAATACTTAGCAAGATACCGTTTGCGTTTTACTGGCTTTACTCACACTAATGAGTATTTCCAAGTAAATAGATTTGTAAGTATGCTACGCAATTATCCGTTTCTGAACAATGAATGTCGAATTATTTCGCCCTTGAGTCTGGCAGTTTTATGGCGACATTCGATTTTTATCACAACTATAGATCTGATGAATCTGAAATCTATCTACCGCTATCGTAGGTAACGAAGTCCGAACAGGAGAACATCGATACAAGTTGTAAAAGTAAAAGTATACTTACCGTGTTCACCCTCATTCGTGATTTATTTTATTTATAAAATGTCTTGTGTAGTTTCAGATTTAACAATGGCGACACCTGGCGACACAAAGAAAAAAATTGCCACCTGACTAAAATAGCAGTCAAATACCAATACTTATATCTATAGGTACTAGAACCAATGTGAGTCACGCGATGACATCATTATCATCATAATTAGCGGTATTCCGGTTGCATCCGATAAGTAGGTACGCAATAAATGTCGTCTTAAAGCCACAGATTACTAAATAGTGTTAAAGCCCAGGATCAGCTTTCTTGTGTTACTAAAGTTGACCACAGCTTTTCAAAAGATACATTTCTTGTACGTTGCGATAACTGTTTGCCTATTTTATAAGTTGTTGACGTACTCATAGGTACCTAGAAAAGAGTTGGTTGTAAATAGTTACATACGTACATACATAGACTCACGCCTGTTTCCCGGAGGGGTAGGCAGAGACTACGGAACGCCATTTGCTACGATCCTGACATATCTCTCTTGCTTCATTCACTCCCATCAGATTCCTCATGCATGCTCTTCTGTTCAGGGTACTTCTCACCTGTCCTGTTTTTAGGATGTCTCCAATCTGGTCAGAGAACGTCTGCCTAGGTCTTCCCCTTCGTGCTGTCCCTTCCACACTTGCCTTATATATCTGCTTGGTCAGTCTTTCGTCATCCATCCTCTCCACGTGCCCAAACCATCTTAGCATACCTTTCTCGATGCTTGTCACTATATCTTCTTTTACCCCACAACACTCTCTTAACACACAATTCTTTATTCTGTCAGTCAGAGAAACACCACACATACTTCTCAGTGCTCTCATTTCTACAGCATTTATTCTACTTTCATGACTCTTCTGCCATACTCAACTATCACTACCATACATAA
The DNA here is from genome assembly GCA_944739405.2 of Euclidia mi. Lineage (NCBI taxonomy): Eukaryota > Metazoa > Arthropoda > Insecta > Lepidoptera > Erebidae > Euclidia > Euclidia mi. The sequence goes on along the minus strand of OX123188.2, from coordinate 6,338,643 downwards.
GAGTAGGTACTAACACCCCTCTATGCACAGCCAAACGTGCCTTTTTGAACACGTTTTGGCTATTCATAAACGCCTTCAGAGCTCCATTCGCTCTATTACCTGCATTAACTCTTCTTTCAATATCTTCTACATTCGTACCATCTCTTGTAAACAGCGTACCTAAATATACAAACTTATTCACTTGCTCCACTCGCTGTCCATCGATCATAATATTACAAGCCGTAACGCATTCCTCCTTTTCAAAAACCATAACTTTCGTTTTACTTACATTCACTTTCATTCCTTTCCTCTCTAACGCACCATGCATGATTGTTACCATCTACTGCAACTCCTCCGCTGAAGACGCAAGCATAACCTGATCATCAGCATGAAGGAGGCATTTGATAAGTAACTCATTCATCCTTAATCCACAATCACTATGTTTCAAATCTTGCAAACAACGCCATGAAGAGGTTGAACAGCCACGGCGACGCTACACATCCCTGTCTAACACCTGTGTTGATGGTAAACCAGTCAGTGTATGCCCCGTTTATCCTCACACAAGCTCTAGAATCCTCATAAAGGGATTTCAGAGCTCGTATGAGGCTGCTGTTCACCCCATACATCGACAGTACCGACCACATTTCATTCCTCACCACTTTATCATAAGCCTTTTCCAAATCCACGAATGCGCAGTAGACCTTTTGACCTTTGTCCAAAAATTTCTCGGCTATGCATCGCAAGGAAAAGACTTGATCCATACACCCCAAATTATAGGAATTTAAACTTTCGTGGTCATTTAAACTTTTGAATTGTCTTTCGGCATATATTCCACGTACCTTTGTTTGGGTTTGGAGTAATCGATATTTCGGCATTGTTGCAAGCGCCATGTTCACGGATGTACAGTACATCCGAAAATATATCCCGAAAGACAATTAAACTTTTAAACGCTTAAACTTTTAAAAAGTCAAAAGGCATAAATTGTTTAACAATCTGATAAACAAATTTTGCCTTTTGCCTTTTTTTTAATTATTATATTTGTCTAAAACTCTACACTACGAAATTGGATTTACAACTCAAAACATAAATCCAACTTATTTATCAAACGATTTTCCTTTCGACTTAGGTACCTATTTTTCAGTCATACATAAATCTCGACCCAAATCTATTCTGAAGACTTTTGTAAGTATCAAGTCACCATCACTAGATATCGAAAACACCATGAATAAATCCACGACAGCTCATTGAAGAGTTTCAGAACTGTAGTTGGTACGAATAAGATTTTATTGCGTTCGGAAAACTATGTTGTTGAAGTGAAATGATCGACCCCAATCACTATTCAAGTCTTCTACAGATATTTGTAAACATGAAGAATTGTATTCGACGTGGAGGGTTGAAGTTACTTCTGGTAATTCCATAAATACTGATGGTTCTGGATTTTTTTTTTTTTTTTCATTTGGAACGGGGAAAACCTTTCTCTGTGTACATTTCTTTTGTGAGCCTTGTAAATATGTAAAGTCCTTCGTAATTCTACGTATTTTCTTTAAACGAAGAAATAAAAAATAATTGTAGCTGAACAAAATCTTCATAATTCAGAATTTTTCATTCATCTCATATAAACACAAACGTTATTTTAAGCAGGCTCAAAATTACTTTTCACGAAAGATCCAAACTTAATCCAAGTATATTTTCTTAAGTAACTGAGATCACCGACCAAGAAATATCTTTCAATATACGTCGAAATAAATACAGAAGCGCCAGAATTGAACATAATTCGTCGAAAATGGCTACTTATTTGCAGTAACAATGAACCTTAGAAGATTCTATTAACCTTTTGCGATGTTAAGAATATACCACCTTGGAGTGGTTAGTTGGGAAAATAAAACGGTCGAGACTGCTTAATATGTGGACTATAAAACCATTACAGGGTTACGACCTGACTAACTACTGTTCGGTGTGAAACTACGTATTTACGTCCTTAGGAACTGTTGGGTATTGGAAATAAAAAAGCTTTCAGTGTCCGTTTAGATTTACTGGCCTATCTTATTACTTGCCTTACAACAATTGTTTCTTTGTTAAGACTTGTGTTCTATTTGCTTTTACAAACTTTTGTAATAATTGCTATGCTATTCATTTTAATGAAAAGGGTTTTCATCACATAGATCATCTCGTGAGCATAGATGGTGTAATCCACGCTTGTCTTGACAAGCGTGGAGTCACCCTTTACATATAAATACTTATAAGTTACTAAGTAATCGTTTTTTTAAGTTACTTACGTATGCGTGGTTCAGATCTTGCAAACTGATTAGGACCATACCCTGGCAACCGTCATTAAATTTCAACGATTCATAAGTTTCTGGCCGCTAGGTACAGGCCGTCCTTGGTATTTCTCCTTTTGCGACTCGTTTTTACTCGACCATTTTTATGAGTTGTGTTTTATATAGTGTGTAAGGTATTGTGGTTGTTTTGGATTTTGATGAAAAGGAATGTAGGTATGTGATCACATTTAACATACATTTCTTGCCATGGATTAAACTTAAGATCTCAATTGCAAGTTTAAAGTTTAACCGCGTCTAAAGTAACATATTGGTCAAAATTATTTATTTGAGATGTTAGGTTGAATCCATGGCATCCTGCAATATATTCAACCACGAACCACATGGGTGATAACATACATTTATGTACAAAACACCTGCAATAAAACTTATGGCAAGACTAATGTAGACAGTCCGTGTGGTGACGGATTAAGAATACGGAATGTCACCACCCCATATCATCCCATGGGTGTCGTAAGAGCCGACAGAGGGACCATACTATGCAGAGAACAGCACTGTAAGAGAAGGAAAACTTGATACAAACCCTATACCAACCCGTTTGGCCAGCGTGGTATAGTAGGCCAATTCCTCCTTTCAAGGGAGAGGCCTAGTCCAGCAGTGGACTGTTAAAGGCTGATGATGATGATGAATGTAGACAGTCTGCATTGGAGCTACTCATGTATGAATAAGTTAACTTACCTTCATACTATTGCAAAACGTGACGATAAACGATTGGCGGTGAAAAACCAATAGTATAAGTATGCATAAGTATCTAATTTCAGTGACAATATTTGGAATTTTACTGCCCGAATTCTACATTCGATTATTTATACATTTAAAACCTATATTTTAAAATGCCACTATGCATAAGTTTAAATTTGTATACTTTTCGCACTTCTACATTCAGTCAAACCAACTCACCCTTCACCAAATTAGTTCGCAGCCTGAAACGGTACAAGCCATTCCGTTTGAGACGCGAAGTTATCTCTGCAAACAGAACATGATGCCAAACAGGCGTAGTGGGTAGGAGCAAAAACCGTCATGTGGTGTGCAATATCGAGCCGAACAAATATTTGCTGAAGCCAGTTGGTGTACAAATGAGCGAATGAGTTTTCACAAGCGTCTGTGTAGCAGGTGGCTATGTGTGCGTGTAGTGTAACGGCTTCTGCGAAACTTTATGAGCTGTGAAACTTCTTTTTTAATTTTTGTGGCATGTTGTTGAAATTGATAGACGTAACGACAGTTTTGTGGGCTGTAGTTTTGCACCTACGAAGTAATTGGACTTTCAATATTATTTGATTTTATATAGTCTGGGTTTTCTCTGCGAGGATTATTGCTGGTATGGGTATTTCTATGAAAATCAAAGATGCAGAATTGGCGGCTACTAGCTACAAACAGTCTGTAGGTATCTTTGAATCAGAAGGCTTTACGTTACATTCACTGTGCCGAATGTTGATGTTGGTCATAATTGTGTTGCAATATTTCAGTAACTAGACGCATGAAAGCAATGTGATGGAAACATTGAACGTCAAAAAGTTCACTATATCCACGTCCTTCTTAAACATATATTCAAACTTTCAAATATGACAATGAGAAGCTCATAGCGTATCTTTTATAGGTAGTAGAGCCTTGCTGATTTCAGAATGACTCGGCCGGCTCGACCGGGGAAGTACTACCCTCTCACAGAAAATCGACGTAAAGTAACGGTACCTAAACTGTTGCGTTTCGTTTGCTGAGTGAGAGTGCCGGAGGCCTTATCCCCTATTCCTTCTCCCTAATTCCACTCCTCATCCTATCCCCATTCCCAACCCCAAGGGGTGGCAATGCACTTGTGACTCCTGTGGTGTTGCTCGAGTCCATGGGCGGCGGTACTTGCTTACCATCAGGCAATCCGTCTGCTCGTTTGCCGCCTATTAAAAAAAAACCTTGCTTGATGTGCGTAACCGATTGGCAAAGTAAAGCAAAGTTCGCAAGAGGTACCATTTTCACCAAGATTTTGGAAAAACACTTTTGGTGTAACGGTATCTACAGTCCCCAAAGAAAACACAAACCAAATTTCAGCTTCTTGCACCCTGTAGTTTTGGCTGTCTCTTTTTTATCAGTCAGTCGGTAATGCAACAGTTTTATACATATTTTTACAGATTGGATGGATGACAGCGTCCTGGCACTTACAGCATACTGTCACGACACAGCTTTCGGGTGCACGTAAAAACATCTCCGTTCCTGCCTCAGCACAATTATCGCTGACCTTCAGGCACCCTAGAAACACCAATAGGTATCAGAGTAAACCACATATTCATACGAAAAATAAAAAGCAGGAGAAATTGAATGCAAAAATTATCTTTTGTTTACTAAAACATGTGCGTAGGTACATAGCTTGCGCCACATATATCAATGAGCAATCATTAGGGGTTCCAGGGATCAACCACTAATTACCTATTCGTACATTACAAGGTCCGTCCGCCTGTCTGTGTGTCGGTGTTCCAATTAGTTGAATAGCGTAATCAGAGATAGCGCTTCGAGCAAAATGGTGTAATCCTGATTTACCCTAGATATTATGAAGATATTAACTGTAATTTTCGTTTTCCTTGTTGGTTTTCCTATGTGGTATTAATAAATGTGGCTATTTCAGTGACAAAGGTTTGTCTACGTATTGTATAGACAGTCGTATTTTTGGAATAGATCGCAAAAGAATTAAGCACTTAGAAAAAAATACCGCATGTCTACTAGCAGCTGGAGTTCGAATAAACAGCCCACACTACTTTCCAAATCTTATACAATATTAAATTGTTAGTAATCCTTTACTCCATGCCTCAGCGACCACGTTAAGCCTTCGGTCTAGGCTTTCATAGGTATCATTGTTGTTACTAGTCTTTCTTCTTCTTCTGAGGCTTTTTCGACCGCATGGGTGTCCTTCAGTTTACGCCACTTCTCATGGTCCTGGGCAACCTGAATCCTTTTCGATCTTAATGTTTTACTGTTGTTGCTGTTATACCTTCGCATCTGAATTATGGTGACTGGTCTTAACCATATAATATAGCTACCATTCTGGGGTGCTCAGGTGAACAACAGTCACTATGCAGAAAGAGAAATTTCTGTCACATCTGGCTAGAAAAGTAAGTGCGTCGCGTGGACAAGTGCGAAACTATAAAGATACATTTAGATATCATTAGATTTTATCTCACTACAACTAGATATTTACGATACAATATGAACCTCACGACCTGCAAGACCTCTGGTTGGCGAGTCCACTAATGGATATGATAAAAACAAACCATTTTGCTTCATAACATACAGCGCAATTTCTTCTATTGTTGCCTGAATAATTATTCTGATAACACAGCCGTGCATAATGATTGTACCGCTTCTCTATTCCATTTTTACTCCGTATATTTCTCATCATTATTGACAAGAAAGCTTCGACTGTACATAAAAGCCGAGACCATTGCCTACGTTTATCGGCAAACGCTAAAATGAAGATCATAAGTAATGGAATATTATTTTTCCATTCGCTATAAAGACATAGCATCAGGGCCTCCGTCAACATTCAGTGGAGCCGTGGATCCGTTAATGGCGGAGTAAATGGTGTTTTTATGATTTTTTCTCGCCATCAACACCAGCCAAAGCTCTATTGTTTCACGCCAAGTGATTTATATATGCGGGAGATGTATGAGGTGTTTAGACGCCTCTGAATGTGGATTTAGACGTGTGCTCTGGTGAAATGATGCCGGTTTATAATGCAGAATGACGGTGGGACTGGTGGGAGCGCTTGATTTGTGACTTATGATTTTTTATGGTTTGGGAAATTATTGGGCTCGTTATTCTATTGTGGCAACGATACAGATTGCATATAGGACAAATGTTGTCTGTACTGTGAGCGTAATGGTTAAACGGTCGCTACGCCGCTCAACACTGCGTCGGGTGTTGTGGGTTCGGTTCCCACACGAGACAACACTTTGCGTGACCCATAAATCGTTGTTACGAGTGTGGGTGTACATTGTGCCGTAAGTTGCATGTTTCTAAAGTCTCCCGCTACACAGGATTTATTCCTAGTGCGGGAGTAGTTATTTTTTCAAAAACAAGAAACAGCAAAAATATTATGGATTAAATAATTGTTCGTTACCTTTTCTTTCGCAAATTTTTCTTTAGCTCATGGCTAGTCTGCTTGTAACTGAAGATCTATAAAAAAGCGTATAGAAATCTTACAAATTAAATGCTTACGTATATAAATACTAATCACAAAGAAAATAAATGTGACGTAAAATACTTAAGCTCATCTCCAAAAATGGCGGTAACACAAAAACTCATAATCCATCAAAATAAAGAAAGAAAAAATACCTGAAAATAAAAGTAACAGCCATAAAAACACCTTGGCAACATAAAAAAATTTCGCTCGTCCTTCGAAGCTAAAAGGGCATCGTTAGATAAAGTGAAAATTATCTGTTGGCAAAGAAAAAAGAATTGCAAGGTTTGTTATCTACGGCATATAGGAAATGTAGGCTGATGTGTAGGTCGTTAACTTGAGTTTTTACCCTCCGAGGGGCGAACTTCGGCCTAAAGTCCCGTATTTCCTTCAGTACTGTCTGTATAACCGTGATATATCGCCGTACATGTAATTATTACTTATGGCTCCACCTTATTGGTTAATTGAAAGGTACGACTTGAAGCTTTTCGAGAAATTTGGGCTAGTGTTCGTTCTAAGAATGTGTCGCGAGGGTGTAATCTAATATATAAAATTCTCGTGTCACAGTTTTCGTTCCCATACTCCTCCGAAACGGCTTGACCGATTTTGATGACATTTTTTGTGCTAATCCGGTATCTATGAGAATCGGCCAACATATATTTTTCAAAAAAAAATTTTGCAAAACAACGTTTGCCGGGTCAGCTAGTGTGATATAAATTGTAAACTAAATTAAATGTATTTTTATTTTTCGATTCGATGACGCGGTGACGCCTCATAAAGTAGAAGAGAAACATCGAGTAATTTGAAAATGCGACCAATGTGCATTTTGTATTAAGCCGCTTTCGTTTAAGTATGTCAAATAATTTTAATTAAATTTTTAGGCTTGAAAGAAGTGCAGTGTTGACATTTTAAACGATTTTCTCGGACACTGATATTTAGAGAAAGTTATTAGATTTTTTTTAAGAAAGAATTTTTATATCTATTGCCTTCTAAATTGCAAAAAACAGTACCTTATTTGTTATATTACACATTATGTATGAGCTATTGCTTATAGGGCTGAACTGAAAAGGCATCATCATAAGTAGGTCGGCAGGGTTCCGTGTACGTAATTATATTTTCAGTGTCGCCGAGTGTCACTGAGCGAGTCCGGGAGACATTAGTACACATTGTTGGATGTGTTATCATAATACTTCAAACTTGTACACTTCACTCATCATTCACTTTTATTTTTTATTTTGCATAATTCATTATTCGAAGCATAGGTAAGTTACAGCTTGTGAGGTAGTGATGCCCTAGTGGAGAGACTGACAGACTGCTACGCAAAGGGTCTAAGGTTCTAATCCACAGCAATGACTTTCTAATTTATGTGTGAATAAAATTGTTATAGATCGCTTACAAAATGGTAGAGGAAAACAAAATGAGAAAATCTGCATGACTGAAAGTTCTCCGTCATTTTCTTAACAGACATGTGAAGTCTGCCAGTATGAGAAACGGGCCTTACCCTTCTCATGATGTGAAGAGGCCCATGCCCAGCAATGGTAAAGATAATTCATACAAGTGTGATGATATATTTTTTAAAGCTCCACTAAAAATAATTTCTATATTGCAGGGCAATTAACCAAGACGACAAAAATCGGTTAATAACCATAGTACAAGCTTCTGCTTAGTTGAGGACTAGGTGGTGTTGTGTAAATGTGGTAGAATATTATTATATTATAAAGCACACAGAAAAATCCACGAAAATCTTAAAATCTAAAATATACTGCATCAGGGGTGAAACGTGCCCTTCTTGTGTAGGCTCTTTCAGGTGCGCAATGTGTGCATTTCTTGTCTCTACAAATTGCCTGAGCTGGCTTTACTACAATTAGCTCACGTGCAATTCTGGAGAGTTCAAAGGCACCTGTTTCACTGAGCTGCCAGGCTTCATCTTCTTCGCAATTGGTAGCATGTCTTGTCATACGTACGCAATACTACGATAGTACGGCAGTGGAGCCTTATACTCGTAGTATTAGTCGATATGCTCACTAAATCCCCTTTGCTCTCATATTAACTATTTATGTTTACTTCTGTAATCAAATCTTTAAGTCTACAACGTATCTATCGCAAGAGCAATACCTGAATCTAGAACTCAGAAATACTGTAATCACTGTCAAAGACAGCGGTCTTTGTCCACAAGTGTTGTTTAGTTCGATACAAGTAAGAATCTCTAACAAAATTGCCGCGCCTATTGTAGAATATAATCATGTACAACAAAGGTGGATTGAAATTTTGAAAATCGGGACCACAGTCTTTATTTCAGTTGATTATCCATTAAGTACCTACTCAATTTTTCTTAGTTAAGTTGAACTATGTAAAGTCACTTTAGATAACTACTTTAGCTCACACTACACAATTACTCTATTGATTTTTGATATTGGCAGGCCCGTATCGCCTAGCTCAACTCGCTATATGGCCATGCAATATGTGGAATTGCAAAAGACCACTAAAAGCCTATAACGGTTAAAATCGTGACAATTTAACTCACGGCCCAGATTAATGAAGATTGATCACAGTAATAAATACATAACTGTGCGTCGGCATCGTCAAATATTCGACATTTTATCAAAAATCGACTACTTTAAACGTTATTTATTCATACCGTATGTGTCAAACACACGGAACGATTTTGTGCAATTTATGTAATTTATTTCGACAACGGAAGGCCAATGTTTGTTTTCGTAAAGCCAATATTTATTTTTAAAATTTCCATCCAATTTAAACGTGGAGGCGATTGTTAAAATCAACGTGGGGTGGTCAATTATAAAATTAACTTATGTTTTCACGGACTCTGGCTTGTTGTGAGGATTACCCGCGTGTGTGCACCCCGAGTTTGTTTTGAAACGATTTAATTAAAATTTCATATGCAGACGTGTTGCTCTATGCATGTACACACTCACTTCAATATACAATTTTACTAATCTCAAGTTTTATACAACACTCAACTTCAGAAGAGCTAAGCTTCGTAAAATGATAACAGACTAAACAGATTAGGACGAAACGCTCAAACGCCTGAATCAATTTAAACTTTTTTTGTCTTTAGTACAGACTATGTTTTATTACACTAACTTTTTAATGAGTTTGTGAGGCAGCGGCGGGCAGATACTCGTATTTGTACATACATAAATACATAGACTCACGCCCGTTTCCCCGAAGGGGTAGGCAGAGGCATATTAAACGCCCACTTTTCGCCAGTGTTTTGATCCCACGTAATAGGTGGCGAGCCTATTGCCGCTTATTGGGACATTTTGTTTGCTAGAGCCTCGTCCGTTGATCGGCAGGTGCACCACTTGCAGGTGAGGTTGGCTTGGGAACCTAAGTTCTTGGTGGGAACCCTATGCACTCGTATTTGTCTGTACAATGAATCAATGTTTTACGAGTGTACAAAGGTCCCTCCTAAAACTTAGCCGTCAACTGCACAGCGTTCAACAATGTTGCATTGCATTGTCCCGGGGACACGAATTTAAATTAAAAAAACTTTACCGAGCTGTGACCGTAACAAGAAAGCGAGATTCCCAAACCCGCTCGCGATGTTCCATAAATGAATGAACGAACGAATCTTTCTTTGTACTGCCCAAAGAAATATAACCTTAAGTCACTGGTACTGCCACTTTGTTTCTTTTTAATTATTGCACAGATAAACGAATTTGTTCTTAATGGATACTTGAAGTGGTGTTTACACGAAATTAAGGTTAAATGGCTTATTGCATATTGTATTTTTGCTGTTTGTTTATTTAACCGTTTTTATGTTTGGCGAAAAGTGGGTGTAGCAATATACCTCTGCCTACCTCTTCGGGGATATAGGCGTGAGACTATGTATGTATGTATGTATGTTTGACAGTGTTGGTGGAAATAAATACTTAGCAGGATACCGTTTGCGTTTTACTGCCTTTACTCACTGGCGACCACGTACCGGGACGACGCAGCAGGGGTAGGCCTCCCGCTAGGTGGACCGACGATCTGGTTAAGATCGCGGGAACCGGTTGGATGCGGGCGGCTCAAAATCGGTCTGTGTGGAGAACCTTGTGGGAGGCCTATGTCCAGCAATGGACGTCTCTAGGCTGACATGATGACTCACACTTATAAGTACTAACCAAGTAAATAGATTTGTAAGTATGCTATGCAATTATCCGTTTCTGAACAATTAATGTCGAATTATTTCGCCCTTGAGTAAAAATTAGCCGTACAGTCTGAAATAGCACATTTTCAAAACATACCTAGGGATATTTGGAAAATTATAAATAAACACCGCAATATTAAGAAAAAAATTAATGAGTATTTCACAATCACGGTAGCTAATCAAATTGTTAAAAATCCTAAGCAAATTGCAAACATTTTTGTGAACCAGTTTGTTTCGAATAGTAATGTGGCTGGCGATTATAACATGCATTCAGCTGTTGTGTTACTACAAAATAATACAGATAGAGTCCAAAATGAACTTAACTGGCAGCCTACTACCACGTAGGAATTAAGAAAATTAGTTAGTAAGATGGAGTACAAAACTTCATGTGGCTATGATGATTTGTTAGTAACTGTTCTGAAAGATAATGTTGACATTTTGGCTTTACCTTCAAGTATTTTCTTTAATAAATGCATGTTTAAAGATGTATTTCCGGACCAACTCAAGATTGCAAAAGTTATTCCCGTTCATAAGAAAGGATCGCAGCAAGATCACAAAAAGTATAGGCCCATCTCGCTGCTGCGAACGTTATCAAAAATTTGTTAATCAAATGCAGAATTTAAAAACATCTTAATGAGAATAGAGTACTAAATTACAATTTGGGTACCAGACTAATGTTGGTACACAAGATGCCATAGATAATTTAATTTGTAATGTAATTGTAAGATCTCGTCTAAACTTAAAACAGAAAGTAGCTGGCCTGTTCCTTGATTTAAGCTCCGCCTTTGACATAGTGAAACATGAACTGTCGCTGAGCAAATTGGAACATTATGGTGTGAGAGGTAATTCCATGAAACTGTTTAGATCCTACCTAAATAACAGAAAGATGTAAGTAGAAGTGAAAGCACTGGATAATAATGGTTCTGTTGATAACGATCGTGACGTATTAAAGCAAAAGGCAAACAAACCTTATAGAACTTACAGGGAGGCATTTAGATCAAAGATGGTTTATACTAACACGGGGGTTCTACAAGGCTCAAGGCTCTATATTGGGTCCATTATTCTTTGTCATCTTCGTTAATGATCTAATAAATCATATTAAAAATAAGTTAGCCGAGAATGCGCAGCTGGTATTATTTGCTGATGACACGCACGCCCTAGTGTTTGCAAACGATCTGAGCTCTCTCTATGTGCGAGTGAATGAAACCCTAAAACATGTTTCATAACTGGTTTACAGTTAACGGGTTACAGGTAAATGCATCAAAAACTAATGTTATGCTGTTTAGATCCACAGCTAAAAATACTGACCGTCTTACCTGTGTCCTTGATGACGATACAATTAACTCAGTAGAAGTAGTTAAGTTCCTTGGAGTATATGTGGATAATAATCTTTATTGGTAAAATGAACTCGTCAACATAGAAAACAGTATAAGTTCAGTGTGCTACGTACTTAGGAGCCTGAGAAATTATAATAGTGCTAAACAATTAGCAACAGTTTACTATGCACTTGTGGAATCCAAGCTAAGGTATAGCATTTTATTCTGGGGAGCAAGTTACGAATATATGTAATATAGAAAAGGCATTTATTTAACAAAAAACCGGCCAAGTGCGTGTCGGGCCACGCGCAATGTAGGGTTCCGTAGTTGCCCATAATGACTTGCTGCAAAGGGTATTAATGTACAACAAATCCGACTGTTTATTTTGCTGAAAAAATAATTTTAATAACACTATTATAAGAACCTAAGTTTTGTTTAGAAAAATACTAGGTATGTATCCATTTATGTATTGTAAACATAAAATGTGGTTTCGAAGATATGCTACTACTATACATACGTAGTCCCGTAGTACATTACATACCAAAGTACGTATATCTTTAAGATTAAGCCAGCGCGCCCAATGTAAACTCACAGAAATAGGTATTTATAAGTTAACCTGCGATTACTCGTAAACTAGTGATATCTACTTAGCCGTGATAGTTTTCCTTTTAAATTCGTTATATGTACTACATTTGTGATTTTTTCACCTCTTCCAAATTAATAGTTTAGCCGGCAGAGGGGGGGGACACATGAGTCTAACAATTTTTTTCACTTCAAAGCTTGATATTTGACAAATCAATCACTTGATCGAAAAATGATTTGAGAAAACTAATAATATTTTTTTTAACCCTATCCAATGATACCCCACGTGATGGGGTACTCAACCAAAAAAATTCAACCCCACTATATATGTAGGGGAGATACCCTTAAAAAAAATATTTTCCTAAATTTTATTCTACAGTTTTGTTGCAATATCTTATGTCTATATTCATGTCAAATATCAGCTTTCTAGCACCAGGCGTCTTTGAGCTAGGCTGCGGACGGACAGACGGACGGACATGACGAAACTATAAGGGTTCCTTGTGGACTACGGAACCGTAAAAAGGGCAATTCGCACGATTATTCGTATTAAACAACAAGAGTCTTGCAGGCAGTATTTCAAAGATCTCCGTATTCTAACAGTCCCAGGTCTTTACGTGCTAGTTCTACTAACTTCAAAAAATATGTCCACGAGTAGGGTTTCCAAAATTACGGATCCAATAACGAATTTTGGTAGTCCAATTACGTAACTGCGTAATTACGTAATTTCTGAGATATTTTTGAAATAGATTTTTTTTTATATTTGTAGCAATGGACAATCTTCACCTTGTCGTGGTGGGGGGGCTCAGTAACCGTGATTAGGGCACCCACGGTGAATCTAAGCGAGATCCCGGGAGTGGACGCTCCGCGTAAGCTTGATGGAGGCCTGCGTAGGATGCGTCCAAAGGTGCGGGTGCGGCGAACAGTTCTGTCTGTCCCTCGCAGTCGGGTGCGGTCGCGGGAGGAAAAGCGTGTCGGTGTTGCGTTGCCGCGCGCCCTATCTCTCGCGACCAAATGGGGGTGCAGCATTTGTTGCGTCGCGGTGGGGCCGCAGAGGAAGAGGAGATGCGGTGTTTACAGGTTGCTGTTCTCCTTATTCTCTGCGGCCATTTTAGTGCCTGCGGATGGCGAGCGCTGGGGCTGCTCCCCGTCCGCCAAAAGGTAAGAAGGCGGCGTAGTGTCCGCGCCGCCTCCCAAGTCATAACGAGACGGGGCCCGCTAACACCAACGGCGGGCCAATCCCGGGCAGTGTCACAGAAAAGTATGCTATCCACGATTCGCGTGAGCCCGCCTGTAGTGGCGGGACCCGTAGGGACACCGCGGTGGTTTTAGTGGGTATGCCTAGTTAGAGGGGAGAGCCTCCACACTCCTCCTGCGCCAGTCCCAAGCCCGGCCGAACACACTGGCCGGGTTGGCGTCGAGTTGAGATCTCATAAGGAGACCATAGTGACCAAAAACAAAAACAATGTACAATTTTATAAGAGTAAAAGAACATTGATTAAACTAAAGTTTTTATCGAATAATTTGGACATACAGAATAATGTTACATAATCAACAGCATAACTTAACACAATCTCTAAGTTACTAATTACTTATTATGAGCCTTCCATTTTGCATTACCCACATTATTTTAAATTTGTGTATTTGGTTGGAATGTATTTTTTATTTTGTTTAAAAGTAATAAATAACCGTTGCTATGTAATATCTAGTGATTTATATAATAAATAATAACCATAAAAATGTGTAGTGTTTAGTATGGCATATCTAATATCTTAATATATAAAATCCTTGCGTTACTGACTGACTGACAGACACGCTACAGCCGAAACTATTGGGCGCAGGAAGCTGAAATTTGGCATGTATGTTCCTTGGGGACCTTAGGCGAGCACTAAGAAGGGATTTCCCGAAATTCCCACGAGATCGGCCAAAACGGGTAAATTAAAAAAAAATGCAGGCGTAGCTGCTGGCGTCGTCTAGTTAATATATAAAGCTGAAGAGTTTGCTTGTTTGTTTGGTTGAACGCGCTTATCTCAGGCACTACCAGACGATTTGAAAAATTCTTCCAGTGTTTGATAGGTAATTTATCGAGATGAACCACGGGAGCGGAGCAGTAGCCTTCAATAACGCGGGTGTAACCGCGGGCATCATCTAGTATATACATATTAGCGTCACATGCATGCCATGTAAAACCGTCAGTGTCCATTTTGGTCTCAAGACAAGCACCAGCGGCCTTCGGGCGGCCTAGAAACACCAAGACCAGAGTAAACCATACACTCACACGAAAAATAAAGAACAGAAGAAATTCAATGTACTGCTTATCTTTTGTTTACTAAAACATGTGTGTAGGTACAAAGCTTGTGGCACATACATATATCAATGAGCAATCATTACGGGTTCCAGGGATCAACCACTAATTACCTATTCGTACATCAAGGTCCGTCCGCCTGTCTGTGTGTCGGTGTTCCAATTAGTTGAATAGCGTAATCAGAGATAGCGCTTCGAGCAAAATGGTGTAATCCTGATTTAGCCTAGCTACTATGAAGATATTAACTGTAATTTTCGTTTTCCTTGTTGGTTTTCCTATGTGGTATTAATAATTGTGGCTATTTTAGTGGCAATGTTTTGTCTACGTATTATATAGACAGTCGTATTTTTGGAACAGATCGCAAAAGAAATAAGCGCTTAGAAAAAAATACCACATGTCTACTAGCAGCTGGAGTTCGAATAAACAGCTCACACTACTTTCCAAATCCTATACAACATTAAATTGTTAGTAATCTTTTACTCCATGCCTCAGCGAACACGTTAAGCCTTCGGTCTAGGCTTTCATAGGTATCATTTAACTCTTTCACTTACTAACTATTTAATTTTGCATTAGTAGATAACTCACAAAACAACAGTGTGAAACAGTTGCATTTCCTTACAAAGATAACATGTAAAACCATTATACTGGCAGTTAGAAAGAGTGGCCACAAGTTTTATTGCCCGTTCTTTCTCGTGGTTCTACC
Organism: Euclidia mi; assembly: GCA_944739405.2. Classification (NCBI taxonomy): domain Eukaryota; kingdom Metazoa; phylum Arthropoda; class Insecta; order Lepidoptera; family Erebidae; genus Euclidia; species Euclidia mi. The sequence continues at coordinate 6,323,107 of OX123188.2, read as the reverse complement.
TATTGCATTGCGAACGTGGCAACTGGCAGTTAATGTAAATGTAGAATCATCTAGTAATTAACTTAAATTTTTGACGTTCATAAGCGTCACTTTGTGGCCTAAATGAATAAATGATTTTGACTTGACTTTGACTTGACTTCATTGTTTTTACTGGTCTTTCTTCTTCTTAGGCTTTTTTGACCGCATGGGTGTCCTTCAGTTTACGCCACTTCTCATGGTCCTAGGCAACCTGAATCCATTTCGCGCTTGCTGTTTTACCCTTGTTGCTGTTTTACCTTCGCATCTGAATTATGGTAACTGGTCTAAACCATATAATATAGCTACCATTTTGGGGTGCTCACTATGCAGAAAAGTACATTTCTGTCACATCTGGCTAGACTAGAAAATGCGCCGCGTGGACAAGTGCGAAACTAAAAAGATACATTTAGATATCATTAGATTATATCCCACTACAACTAGATATTTACAATACAATATGAACCTGACGACCTGCAAGACCTCTGGTTGGTAAGTCCACTAATGGATGTGATAAAACCAAACCATGTTGCTTCATAACATACAGCGCGATTTCTTCTATTGTTGCCTTAATAATTATTTTGATAACACAGCCGTGCATAATGATTGTACCGATCCTCTATTCCGTTTTTACGTCGTATATTTCTCATCATTATTGACAAGAAAGCTCCGACTGTACATAAAAGCCGAGACCATTGCCTACGTTTATCGGCAAACGCTAAAATGAAGATCATAAGTAATGGAATATTATTTTTCCATTCGCTATAAAGACATTTAGCATCAGGGCCTCCGTCAACATTCAGTGGAGTCGTGGATCCGTTAATGGCGGAGTAAATGGTGTTTTTATGATTTTTCCTCGCCATCAACACCAGCCAAACTCTATTGTTTCACGCCAAGTGATTTATATATGCGGGAGATGTATGAGGTGTTTAGACGCCTCTGAATGTGGATTTAGACGTGTGCTCTGGTGAAATGATGCCGGTTTATAATGCAGAATAATGGTGGGAGCGCATGATTGGTGACTTATGAATTTTTATGTTTTGGGAAATTATTGGGCTCGTTATCCTATTGTGGAAACGATACAGGTTGCATATAATACACATTTTTTTATAAAAATGGATCCTGTAAAGTTGTAAACTAGTTTACACATTAACAAAATCCCTCTGTCGTGGCGGGCCCCTTTCCAAACCAAAAGTCAAGATATACATTGTGGATAGTAATTAAATAATGATCAGTATTGAATAATTGTTCGCTAGCTATTCGTTTGCTAGTTTTCTTTAGCTAATGGCGAGCCTGTCTGTAACTGAAGACCTGTAAAACGCGTAGCTATAGAAATCTTATAAAGCAAATGCTTAAACTGTATACATACAAATACTAATCACAAAGAAAATAAATGTGACGTAAAATACTTAAGCTATTCTTCAAAACTGGCGGTAACACAAAAACTCATAATCCTTCAAAATAAGGAAAGAAAAAATACCTCAAAATAAACTTAACAGCCATAAAAACAGCTTGGCAACATAAAAAAATTCGCTCGTCCTTCGAAGCTAAAAGGGCATCGTTAGATAAAGTGAAAATTATCTGTTGGCAAAGAAAAAAGAATCGCAAGGTTTGTTATTTACGGCGTATAGGTGATGTAGGCTGATGTGTAGGTCGTTAAAACCCCAGTTTTACCCTCCGAGGGGCGAACTTCGGCCTAAAGTCCCGTATTTCCTTCAGTACTGTCTGTATAACCGTGATATATCGCAGTACGTGTAATTATTACTTATGGCTCCACCTTACTGGTTAATTGAAAGGTACGACTTGAAGCTTTTCGAGAAATTTGGGCTGGATTACGCTCTAGAAAAGTGTCGCGAGAGTGTAATGTGATATAAATTGTAAACTAAATTAAATGTATTTTTATTTTTCGATTCAATTACGGCTCATAAAGTAGAAGAGAAACATCGAGTGATTTGAAAATGCGACCAATGTGCATTTTGTATTAAGCCCCTTTTGTTTAAGTATTCGTATGTCAAATAATTTTAATTTAATTTTTAGGCGTGAAAGAAGTAAAGTGGAGATATTTATAACGATTTTCTCGTCCTCCGAACTGACACTGATATTAAGGAAAACGACTTTGATTTTTGTTAAGAAATATAGCATGGCTCACGATATCTACCTATTGCATTTAAATTGCAAAAAAACATCACCTTATTTTTTACATTACACATATCCAAAAGCTATTACTTATAAGGGTGCATTCAAAAGGAATAATCATAAGTAGGTCGTCAGGCATCCGTGTGCGTAATTATATTTTCAGTGTCGCCGAGTGTCACTGAGCGCCTCACCGCGAGTCATTTATAGTATACATTGTTGGGTATGGGTCACGTAACAATAAACTTGTACACTTCACTCGTCATTCATTAGCTTTTTTTATATTTCTACATAACTCATTTGATGGGAGTGAATGAATCAAGAGAGATAGATATGTCAGAATCGTTGCAAATGGCATTCCGTAGTATCTGCCTACCCCTTCGGGAAACAGACGTGAGTCTATGTAGGTATGTCGTATATCTATGTAACTATATATTATGTATGTATGTCGACGCATAAGTTACCGCTTGTCGTGAGGCAGCGGTACCCTAGTGGTCGCAGGTTCCAATGACTTTTAGTAGTCATGTGCATGTCAAATTGTAAATGATCGTTTGCAAAATGGTAGAGAGAAACATTGATGTCTGAAAGTTCTCCGTCATGTTCTCGAAAGACATGTGAAGTCTATCAACCCGCACTTGGCCAGTATGAGAGACCGGCCCTACCCTTCTCATGATGGGAAGAGGCACATGTCCTTCATTGGTAAAGATGGTCTGCTCATTTTTAAGGCTCCCCTAGTATTATTACTGCCTCCGTATTCCAGTGGAAAGCGTATGTGACTGCTGATCGGAGGTCCCGGGTTTGATTCCCTGGTCGGGCAAAAGCGTTACTGGGTTTTTCCAAATTCTCAGTAGCAGCATGGAGTCTGGTGATGTGCCCAGTAACGGCAATAGGCTCGCCCCTATTACGTGGGACCTAAAAATTCGTGGCGAAATGTGGTTGTAATATTACAACTCTGGCTACCCCTTCGGGGATACAAGCGTGAATCTATAAAAAAAAAATTATATTGTGGGTCAATTTACCAAGACAACAAAAAACTGTTAAAACACACAAAACAAGCCACGAAAATGGTAACAACCCATCACTGTAATTGGCTGTAGAGTGCAGAGCTTACCCGAAAAAACTGCATCTGAGGAGAAACTCACCCTACTTGTGTAGGCTCTTGCATGTCCGCATCTCTTCAATGATAATTTGCCATCAGTGAATTGTCATGTCCAATCATCATTCTCTTAGCGTTATCCCAGTTTCAATCTGGGGTCCGCTTCCTAGTCTAACCGGATTTGGCTGAATATTAGCTTTTCCACAGAGCGACTGCCTGTCTGACCTCTGCAACCCGAAGGGATAGGGATATACCATGGCTTAGACTAGTGTCAGTTTATTTAGAAGGTACTGACACCCTGTAACGACTGTCAAAGATCTTCATGACAACCGAGACCGACGGCTTAACGTGCTCTCCGCGGCACGGGACAAGCGATAATTAACCATTCAATACGCACATAACTCCGAAAAATCATTGGTGCGCGCCATGGATTCGAACCTGATACCCTCTGCATGGCAGTCTGTTGGTATCTCCACTAGGCTATCGCTGCCAACATGTAGATAAATAAATAAAATAAACTGGTCAAGTGCGAGTTCAACTCGCGCACCGAGGGTTCCGTACACACCTGTAGGTATATATAATTATTTAAAAAATATGTGATGTGCTATAAAACGTTTCTTTATGCCAAATTTCAAGATTCTAGATCGACTGAAAGTACCCTTTAGTTTTGACTTGAGTATTTGGTATGAATTTCAATTTTATTTCTCTACGGGTTCACGACGAAAGGGGCAGTTAGTACCGTTAAAATTATAAAAAAAAAAAAATATGATGTAACTAAAAAAATTTGTCCGTGTGGTGACGGATTAAGAATACGAAATGTCACCACCCCATATCATCCCATGGGTGTCGTAAGAGCCGACAGAGGGAGCATATTATGCAGAGAACAGCACTGTAAGAGAAGGAAAACTTGATTCAAACCCTATACCAAACCGTTTGGCCAGCGTGGTATAGTAGGCCAATTCCTCCTTTCAAAAGAGAGGCCTAGTCCAGCAGTGGACTGTTAAGGCTGTTGTGATGAACTAAAAAAATACGGTTATTTGCAATTTTTGCTTTATCTGTGCTATGAGACGTTGTTTCGTGCCAAATTTTAAGATTCTGAGTTCAACGGAAGTACCCTGTAGGTTTTGATTCCATTCCGAGTAGTTGCGAGTTTGAAAATATGCTTAAATTGCTGTTTCTTTTTGTTGCGTTGACATAGAAGATTGATTTTTTTACAGCTTAGCCTTAAAGGTATAGAAGATTAATTTTTTTACAGCTTAGCCTTAAAGGTATTATATACCTGAGTATTTGATATGAATTTAATAACTCTATGCGTTCATGAGGAAGGAAGTAGTAACATTAAAAAAAAATGTTTTTATTGTAGGTATGATGTAACAAAAAATTTACATTTTTGGAAATTTTCCCTTAATCTGTGCTGTATGTAGTTACCTCGTACGAAATTTCAAGATTCTAAGTTCACGGGAAGTACCCTGTAGGTTTTAATTCCCTTGTGAGTTTCGCAAATTTGCGAGAATTTGCGGCATAAACAGTATGTAACAGTATGTATCTTTTGATTGCGTTGGCTTAGAAATTTGATTTTGTTACATACAGCTTAAAGATATTATAGACTCGAGTATTTGATATGAATTTTAATTTAATACCTTTACGCGTTCATAAGGAAAGGGCTAGTAACTTTATAATTATTAATATTATATTCATTATATGATGTAACAAAAAATTTGCGGTTTTCGCAATTTTTCTTTCATTTGTGCCATAAGACGTTGGTTCGTACCAAATTTCAAGAATCTGCGGTAAGTACCCTGTAGGTTTTGATTCCCTAGCCAGTAATTGCGAGTCTGAAAATATGCTAAAATAGCTGTTTTTTTTTATTGCGTTGAGATATAAGTTTGATTTTGTAACAGCTTAAAGGTATTATAGACCCGAGTATTTGATATGAATTTGAATTTAATAACTTTACGCGTTTTTCTTCTTAGCGTGTCGCTGGCAAACACTTAAATTTTTGAGGCCCAGAAAGCAGCCACACTGACTGCATGATCGGCGGCAGTCATCAGTTCTTCCTGCGTGCAAGTATTTGGGCACGCAGGGCACGATGTTAGGTGGGACATCGTTTGTCTTGCACCGCACAGACAAGCCAAATCGGTACCGTCCGAGAGTCCCCATCTGAACATGTTTTCTTTGCACCGGCCGACCTGAGTCCGTAGTCTATTCAAGGACTTCCAGACAGACCATGGCAAGCCATGCCCAGGTGGAGGACTCTCGGCTGGTGAAACGAAAGGAGATGGTAGAAGGCTCTCTTCTCGCCATAGGTCGCACCTTGCCTTTGATGGCTCCTGGGTCAATGGATGGATACTTTTCACAAAGCTCCTACGGCTCCTTAATCGTGCTTGCACTGGGATGTGACCATGCAATAGGTGCCGTGGGTCACAGTCCATCTTGGATCTTTCTGCAGAGCTCGCCACGGCCCTATGGACATTCGGTGGTACGATGCCAGCTAGTGGGTACAGCAGTTTTACCGGGGTTGGTTTTAAACAACCAGTGATAATTCGGCAAGTCTCGTTAAGTGCTTTATCCACTGACCTTGCATGAGCGGATCGGCTCCACATAGGGCATCCGTATTCACCCGCAGAAAATGCTAGCGCCAGGGCCGAAGTTCGCATTACTTGCGGTGCAGCTCCCCACTTAGCAGTGATGAGGTGCCGGAGCAGGTTATTGCGAGTATGAACCTTTCTTTTTAATAACTCGCAGTTCCTTCTATAGGTAAGAGCCCTATCAAGCGTAATGCCTAGGTATTTGGGATGTTGATTGTGAATTATAGGTATTCCCTGCCACTCTATATTAAGTTTACGACCGGCTTGGCTGTTACGCAGATGGAATACGCAGGACTCAGTTTTAGTTGGGTTAGGTTTGAGTGCGTTTGCCTCATAGTAAGTACCCAAGATGTTAAGAGCCTTACTGAGATTTACTTCTATTTCTTCAAAGTTCGTGGCTTGGGATATTAGCGCAAGATCGTCTGCGTAAATAAAGCGGCAGTTGTTTGGGCAGGAGGGTTGGTCATTAGTGTAGATATTGAAGAGTAGCGGAGCCAGAACACTTCCTTGGGGCAGCCCATTCTTTTGAGATCTCCAACGACTTTTTTCAGATAGAAGATGAACCTGATAGCGACGGTTATGGAGAAGCTCCCGGAGTATCATGACAAATTTGTGATCGCCTATCATGGTTTCCACCTTCCACAACAGCCGCCTGAGGTTCACTGTGTCGTAAGCCGCAGAGAGATCTACAAAAACAGCGCCAGTTATTTTACGTGTTTCAAAGCCGTCCTCTATGTACTGCGTGAGTTTCAGTGTCTGGTTGCAACATGACTTCACCGCTCTAAAGCCGGCCTGCTCTGGGATCACAGCCGGCTCGACCAGGTTCGTGAGCCTTGCCAATAGTAATCGCTCGAATAATTTGTGAGTATGGCACAGGAGTGATATAGGCCGGAAGTTTTTTGGATTGTCTGCTGGCTTGCCCGGCTTTAGTATAGCCATAACTTTTGATTTTCGCCAGAGACGAGGTATTGAAGCGGATTCCAGACAATAATTGAAAAAAAGCCGCAGCCATGACACAGCAGCTGGGCCTAGATGTTTTATTTGCTCCACTGATATATTATCCATCCCCGAGGCTTTGCCACTCTTAAGGTCATTAATTGAAGAAACTAGATCGGTCAGGCTGAATGGCTTACTAACTAGGTCGCTTGAGCTGGAACAGCTAATTAGGTTTGGAACCTTTTTAAGGCGGCACGATGACTTGCCATTTAAAAGAAGTTGATGAGCAATTTGGTTTGCGGTTACTTGACCAGGACAGGTTGGTGGAGGCGGATCGCTAGTCAGCTTCCGGATAGTATTCCATGCCTTCTTACTATTGTGAGTCAAGTCTATGCTAGTAATAGTGTTAATCCACCTCTTTTGATTCGTATCACTAATACGCGACAGCAGCTCTTCGCCGACCAAAGTGGTTTCCTCGGAGAATGGGTCGTGACTGTATAGGGACTCATACTCATTTAACAGATCCACGGAATCCTTTGATAGCCCTGAAATGTAAGAAGTTCGACAGCCCCTAGGTATGCACTTGCGCGATATTTTTACAATGATATCGACAAATCTATCGTAGTTCTGAGGTATTGGCGGAACATTCAGTAGTGCTTCATCTATGAGCTGTGAAAACTGCCCCCAGTTAGCCTTGGTGTAGTTGAAACGACGCCTTAACGGGAAGCTTACAGGCCTAACAACGGGTCGAATTGTACACATGATCGGTCTATGCTGTGTACGGGGTATTGGGGAGCATACGGTTTTTATGCACTGTGAGCTTATGGTTTCACTAGCAAAGATAAGGTCTGGGTTATATCCACGCTTCCATCGACCACTGTTAAAGGAAGCCGGTTGTTTTGCGTTATGAATCAGCACCAAATCATTTGCTTCTGCCCACTCTTCAACTGATTGACCGCTAAAGTCCGTAGAGTTGTAGCCCCAGTTCGTATTGTGGCTATTAAAGTCACCGAGTACAACGCTTACGGGCTGGGCGTAGAAATTGCCCGGGGCAACAAATTGGAAAGGAATATTGGGTGGCTTATAAAGAGAAGTAACGGTACAGTATCCAAGGTCTAAAGTAATGATTCGATTCGATTTTATGCTTACGCCGGGAGCAACAAACACTGCGTTACCGTGTTTCGGGTGACAGATCTCGGCGACTAGCGTAAGTCCAGGAATGTGTGGCCGACTTTGTGATGCATCTCTGTGGGTTTCTTGGACACACAGAACATCGCAGCCTGTAGTACGGCACAGTTCAGATAGTATGTCTGATTTTTCGCTAGAGAAACCTTGATGACCTGACCGATGTTGACAGATACCACACACAGAGCCGGTTTTAGGGCTGGACTGATGGTGTTTGCCATCGTGGTGAAAGGATTGGCCAATCAGCGTGTGAAGCTCGCCGATTGTTACCAGGGTGCGCCGGACGCACGGGGTTCTGGAAGTACGTCACTCGTGGAGGCTCCTATCATGCACCCCACTTTACGCGTTCATGAGGAAAGAGGTAGTAACTTTAAAATTCATACATTTCTTTTTATATCATGTAAGAAAAAAGGTACAGTTTCCGCAATTTTTCCTTTATCTGTGCTATAAGACATTGCTTCGTACCAAATTTCAAGAATCTGAGTTCACGGGAAGTACCCTGTAGGTTTTGATTCCCTGGCGAGTAGTTGCGAGAAAATTGCTGAAAATTACTTAAATTGCTGTTTCTTTTTACTGCGTTGACATAGAAGTTTGATTTTTTTACAGCTAAAAGGTATTAAATACGCCGAGTATTTGATATGAATTTCAATTTAATACCTCTCTCAACGCGTACATGAGAAAATGGTAATAAATTTAAAATTATAAAAAACTATTTTTATTAAAGGATGTAACTAAAACTTTACGGTTTTCGCAATTTTTACTTTATCCGTGCTATAAGACATTCCTTCGTACGAAATTTCAAGATTCTGAGTTCACGGGAAGCACCCTGTAGGTTTTGAATCCCTTCCGAGTTTCGAAAATTTGCGGAGATTTGCAGCATAAACGGCTGTAGCTTTTGATTGCGTTGGTTTAGAAGTTTGATTTTTTCACAGCTTCATGGGACAGTAGATTTGACTATTTGATATAAATTACAGTTTGATACCTTCACGCGTTTCTGACAAAAAGGGTCTTGATAGACGGACGGACAACAAAGTGATCCTATAAGGGTTCCGTTTTTTTTCATTTCGAGGTACTGAGCCCTAAAAAACGTTGCGCATCTCTTCACAGTTGACTCTACTTTCCTAGACTGGCCTTACTACAATTAGGGATGTTTCCTAGGTGCAAGTTAAATAAATTATGTATTTTTTTTTTACATAGAAAAACTTTATTATTATTAATTGAATAGGCAGAAGTGTAATATTAAAACATGTCAAAATAATAGCAGTTTCAGGCATCAATCAAACTAATGTTAAAACTCTATTTAACATTTTTATTGTGAATTAATTCATTAGATACTTCAATTTCATACCTAAATCTAGAACTAAAAATAGTGTAATCCCTCCCGGTCTTTGTCTATATAATATGTTGTTTAGTTCGAATCAAGAATCTCTGTCAAATAGGAGAGAATCAACTAAACTACAACCAAAGCGGATCCAAATGTTGAAAATCGCGACCTCGGACATTTATTTCAGTTGATAATAATCCATTAGGTAGGTAGGTAGATAAGTGCTCAAATTTCCTTAGTTAAGCAAATACCTACTTTAGCTTACACTACACAATTACTTTATTGACTTAGCAGGCCTGTGTCGCCTAGCTCAACTCGCTATATGGCCATGCAATATGTAGAATTGTAAAAGACCACTAAAAGCCTAATAACGGCTAAAATCATGAAAATTTAACTCACGGCCTAGATTAATGCGATTATTCCCGGTGTCCACCCCCTGCTTGTCCACCGCGGGTGGACAGAGACACAAATATTTAAAAAAATTCTCGCTGTGCACCCCTGGGGGACAGCGAGAATTTTTTTAAATATTTGATTTTTAATAAACTAAGTTGACGGAGCCCTGCTTCGCAGGGCTCCTATTTTTGGGTTAAGGGTCAAAAGAGAACCTAACATAACCTATCTACCCGAATCAGAAGTGATGAAAAAACTCGTGTCTTTGTCCACCCGGGGTGGCCAGCGAAAATAATTTAAAATTAATTCTCGCTGTCCCCCAGGGGTGCACAGCGAGAATTTTTTTAAATATTTGTGTCTCTGTCCACCCGCGGTGGACAAGCAGGGGGTGGACACCGGGAATAATCAGATTAATGAAGATTGATCACAGAAATAAACACATAACTGTGCATCGGCATCGTCAAATATTCGATATTTTATCGAAAATCGACTACTTTAAGCGTTATTTATTCATACCGTATGTGTCAAACACACGGAACGATTTTGTGCAATTTATGTAATTTATTTCGACAACGGAAGGCCAATGTTTGTTTTCGTAAAACTAATATTTATTTAAAAAAAATCCATCCAATGTAAACGTGGAGGCGATTGTTAAAATCAACGTGGGGTGGTCAATTATAAAATTAACTTATGTTGTCACGGACTGTGGCTTGTTGTGCGGATTACCCGCGTGTGTGCACCCCGAGTTTGTTTTGAAACGATTTAATTAAAATTTTATATACAGACGTGTCGCTCTATGCATGCATGTACATACTAATTGCAATAAGCGCCAGTACAAGTCCGAAAAGCAATCCGATTAAATTAAAACTTAATGCCCGTCAGTGCCTAATGATGATCTAAGTATCCAGTACCTAAATTAAACATCTAGTAAACTAGTTTTCTATGGGCTAATAAACAAAAAGAAAACTTATTTCAATCAAGTACATAATTATGTTTGCAAAATAAAAATACTTTTAAACATTTATCTCCAAAATAGATTTCACTAATCTCAAGTTTTATACAACACTAAACTTCAGAAGAGCTAAGCTTCGTAAAATGATAACAGAGTAAACAGATTAGGACGAAACGCTCAAACGCCTGAATCAATTTAAACTTTTTTTGTCTTTAGTACAGACTATGTTTTATTACACTAACTTTTTAATGACTTTGTGAAGCAGCGGCGAACAGATACTCGTATTTGTCTGTACAATGAATCAATGTTTTACGAGTGTACAAAGGTCCCTAAAACTTAGCCGTCAACTGCACAGCGTTCAACAATGTTGCATTGCATTGTCCCGGGGACACGAATTTAAATTAAAAAACTTTACCGAGCTGTAACCGTAACAAGAAAGCGAGATTCCCAAACGCGCCCGCGATGTTCCATAAATGAATGAACGAACGAATCTTTGTTTGTACTGCCACTTCGTTTCTTTTTAATTAATGCACAGATAAACGAAATTGTTCTTAATAGATACTTGAAGTGGTGTTTACACGAAATTAAGGTTAAATCGCTTATTGCATATTGTATTTTTGCTGTTTGTTGATATTACTGTTTTTATGTTTGACAGTGTTGGTGGACACAAATACTTAGCAAGATACCGTTTGCGTTTTATTGGCTTTACTCACACTAATGAGTATTTCCAAGTAAATAGATTTGTAAGTATGCTACGCAATTATCCGTTTCTGAACAATTCATGTCGAATTATTTCGCCCTTGAGTCTGGCAGTTTTATGGCGACATTCGATTTTATCACATCTATAGATCTGATGAATCTGAAATCTATCTACCGCTATCGTAGGTAACGAAGTCCGAACAGGAGAACATCGATACAAGTTGTAAAAGTAAAAGTATACTTACCGTGTTCACCCTCATTCGTGATTTATTTTATTTATAAAATGTCTTGTGTAGTTTCAGATTTAACAATGGCGACACCTGGCGACACAAAGAAAAAAATTGCCACCTGACTAAAATAGCAGTCAAATACCAATACTTATACCTATAGGTACTAGAACCAATGTGAGGCACGCGATGACATCATTATCATCATAATTAGCGGTATTCCGGTTGCATCCGATAAGTAGGTACGCAATAAATGTCGTCTTAAAGCCACAGATTACTACTAGAGTACTGTTACTAAAGTTGACCACAGCTTTTCAAAAGATACATTTCTTGTACGTTGCAATAACTGTTTGCCTATTTTATAAGTTGTTGACGTACTCGTAGGTACCTAGAAAAGAATTGGTTGTAAATAGTTAATTATAGGAATTTTAACTTTCGTGGTCAATTAAACTTTTAAATTGTCTTTCGGCATATATACCACGTACCTTTGTTTGAAGTAACCGATATTTCGGCATTGTTGCAAGCGCCATGTTCACGGATGTACTGTATATATCCCGAAAGACAATTAAAAAATAGTTAATTAATTACCTACAGGGAGCTTAAACTTTTAAAACGTCAATCAATCAATCAATCCTTTATTTGCTAGAATACGGTCACATTTTACAGCTTATCAGTTTTTAGATTACACACAGCATATTCTGCCACATGTGGCGTGCAAAGATTAAATAATACACATTAAATATACCTACTTAACAGCTAAATACAATAACATGATTCGTTTTAACATTATTATGACATGTATAAATATAAGTGAGACCCAATTAGAATATTTATTAATGAAACAATAAAAAAATAATTGCAATGTATGAGAAGTAGTTAACAATAGTGAAATTATGGCGGTAACAAATAATAATAGAATATGTCGAACAATTTAAAAAAGATAATAAAATCTTCAAGTCAAAAGGCATAAATTGTTTAACAATCTGATAAACAATTTTTGCCTTTTTTTAAATTATTATATTTGTCTACAACTCTACACTACGAAATTGGATTTACAACTCAAAACATAAATCCAACTTATTTATCAAACCATTTTCCTTTCGACTTACCTACTATTCATTCGTACATAAATCTCGACCCAAATCTATTCTGAAGACTTTTATATCAAGTCACCATCACTAGATATCGAAAACACCATGAATAAATCCAAGACAGGTCATTGAAGAGTTTCAGAACTGTAGTTGGTACGAATAAGATTTTATTGCGTTCGGAAAACTATGTTGTTGAAGTGAAATGATCGACCCCAATCACTATTCAAGTCTTCTACAGATATTTGTAAACAAGAAAAATTGTATTCGACGTGGAGGTTTGAAGTTACTTCTGGTAATTCCATAAATACTGATGGTTCTAGGAATTTTTTTTCATTAGGAACGTGAAGAACCTGCTCTGTGTACATTTATTTTGTGAGCCTTGTAGCTATGTAAAGTCCTTCGTAATTCAATGACATCTTTATAGCAGTATTTTTCTTATACCGAAATACGTAACGTCTATATTTTCTTAAACTAAGAAATAAAAAGAATTGTAGCTGTACAAAATCTCATATAAACACAGTCGTTATTTTAAGGCCCAAAATTACTTTTCACGAAACATCCAAACTTAATCCAAGTTATATTTTCTAAAGTAGGTGCCTAACTGAGATCACCGACCAAGAAATATCTTTCAATATACGTCGAAATAAATACAGAAGCGCCAGAATTGAACATAATTCGTCGAAAATGGCTACTTATTTGCAGTAACAATGAACCTTAGAAGATTCTATTAACCTTTTGCGATGTTAAGAATATACCACCTTGGAGTGGTTAGTTGGGAAAATAAAACGGACGAGACCGCTTAATATGTGGACTATAAAACCATTACAGGGTTACGACCTGACTAACTACTTTTCGGTGTGAAACTACGTATTTACGTCCTTAGGAACTGTTAGGTATTGGAAATAAAAAAGCTTTCAGTGTCCGTTTAGATTTACTGGCCTATCTTATTACTTGCCTTACAACAATTGTTTCTTTGTTAAGACTTGTGTTCTATTTGTTTTACAAACTTTTGTAATAATTGTTATGCTATTCATTTTAATGAAAAGGGTTTTTATCACATAGATCATCTCGTGAGCATAGATGGTGTAATCCACGCTTGTCTTGACAAGCGTGGAGTCACCCTTTACATATAAATACTTATAAATTACTAAGTAATCGTTTTTTTAAGTAGGTACCTACTTACTTACGTATGCGTGGTTCAGATCTTGCAAACTGATTAGGACCATACCCTGGCATCCGTCATTAAATTTCAACGATTCATAAGTTTCTGGCCGCTAGGTACAGGCCGTCCTTGGTATTTCTCCTTTTGCGACTCGTTTTTACTCGACCATTTTTATGAGTTGTGTTTTATATGGTGTGTAAGGTATTGTGGTTGTTTTGGATTTTGATGAAAAGGAATGTAGGTATGTGATCACATATAACATACATTTCTTGCCATGGATTAAACTTAAGATCTCAATTGCAAGTTTAAAGTTTAACCGCGTCTAAAGTAACATATTGGTCAAAATTATTTATTTGAGATCTTAGGTTGTATCCATGGCATCCTGCAATATATTTAACCACGAACTACATGGGTGATAACATACATTTATGTACAAAACACCTGCAACAAAACTTATAGCAAGACTACTGTAGACAGTCTGCATTGAAGCTATTCATGTATGAATAAGTTAACTTACCTTCATACTATGGCAGTATAAGTATGCATAAGTATCGAATTTCAGTGACAATATTTGCAATTTTACAGCCCGTATTCTACATTCGATTATTTATACATTTTAAACCTATATTTTAAAATGCCACTATGCATAAGTTTTAAATTTGTAGACTTTACGCACTTATACATTCAGTCAAACCAACTCTCCCTGCACCAAATTAGTTCGCAGCCTGAAACGGTACAAGCCATTCCGTTTGAGACGCGAAGTTATCTCTGCAAACAGAACATGATGCCAAACAGGCGTAGTGGGTAGGAGCAAAAACCGTCATATGGTGTGCAATATCGAGCCGAACAAATATTTGCTGAAGCCAGTTGGTGTACAAATGAGCGAATGAGTTTTCACAAGCGTCTGTGTAGGAGGTGGCTATGTGTGCGTGTAGTGTAACGGCTTCTGCGAAACTTTATGAGCTGTGAAACTTCTTTTTTAATTTTTGCGGCATGTTGTTGAAATTGATAGACGTAACGACAGTTTTGTGGGCTGTTGTTTTGCACCTACGAAGTAATTGGACTTTGAATATTATTTGATTTTATATAGTCTGGGTTTTCTCTGCGAGGATTATTGCTGGTATGGGTATTTCTATGAAAATCATAGATGCAGATTTGGCGCCTACTAGCCACAAACAGTCTGTAGGTATCTTTGAATCAGAAGGCTTTACGTTACATTCACTGTGCCGAATGTTGATGTTGGTCATAATTGTGTTGCAATATTTCAGTAACTAGACGCATGAAAGCAATGTGATGGAAACATTGAACGTCAAAAAGTTCACTATATGCACGTCCTTCTTAAACATATATTCAAACTTTCAAATATGACAATGAGAAGCTCATAGCGTATCTTTTATAGGTAATAGAGCCTTGCTGATTTCAGAATGACTCGGCCGGCTCGACCGGGGAAGTACTACCCTCTCACAGAAAATCAACGTAAAGTAACGGTACCTAAACTTTTGCGTTTCGTACGG
This sequence comes from Euclidia mi, assembly GCA_944739405.2. NCBI lineage: Eukaryota > Metazoa > Arthropoda > Insecta > Lepidoptera > Erebidae > Euclidia > Euclidia mi. Next base: position 6,307,795 of record OX123188.2, on the reverse strand, counting down.
TGAGTGAGAGTGCCGGAGGCCCTATCCCCTATTCCTTCTCCCTCATCCCACTCCTCATCCTATCGCCATTCCCAACCCCAAGGGGTAGCAACGCACTTGTGACTCCTGTGGTGTTACTTGTGTCCATGAGCGGCGGTACTTGCTTACCATCAGGCAATCCGTCTGCTCGTTTGCCGCCTATTAAAAAAAAACTTGCTTGATGTACGTAACCGATCGGCAAAGTAAAGCAAAGTTCGCAGGAGCTAACTTTTTCACCAAGATTCTGGAAAAACACTTTTAGTGCAACCGTATCTACAGTCTCCAAAGCAAACACAAACCAAATTTCAGCTTCTTGCACCCTGTAGTTTTGGCTGTCTCTTCTTTGTCAGTCAGTCGGTAATGCAAGAGTTTTATACATATTTTTACAGATTGGATGGATGACAGCATCCTGGCACTTACAGCATACTGTCACGACACAGCTTTCGGGTGCACGTAAAAACATCTCCGTTCCTGCCTCAGTACAAGTATCGGTGACCTTCAGGCAGCCTAAAAACACCAATAGGTACCAGAGTAATCACATATTCATACGAAAAATAAAAAGCAGGAGAAATTGAATGCGAAGCTCATCTTTTGTTTACATGTGCGTAGGTACAAAGCTTGCGGCACATATAGCAATGAGCAATCATTACGGGTTCCAGGGATCAACCACTAATTACCTATTCGTACATTACAAGGTCCGTCCGCCTCTCTGTGTGTCGGTGTTCCAATTAGTTGAATAGCGTAATCAGAGATAGCGCTTCGAGCGAAATGGTGTAATCCTGATTTAGTCTAGATATTATGAAGATATTAACTGTATTTTTCGTTTTCCTTGTTGGTTTTCCTATGTGGTATTAATAAATGTGGCTATTTTGGTAACAAAGGTTTGTCTACGTATTGTATAGACAGTCATATTTTCGGAACAGATCGCAAAAGAATTAAGCGCTTAGAAAAAAATACCGCATGTCTACTAGCAGCTGGAGTTCGAATAAACAGCCCACACTACTTTCTAAATCCTATGCAATATTAAGTTGTTAGTAATCTTTTACTCCATGCCTCAGCGAACACTTTAAGCCTTCGGTCTAGGCTTTCATAGGTATCATTGTTGTTACTGGTTTTTCTTCTTCTAAGGTTTTTCGACCGCATGGGTGTCCTTCAGTTTACACCACTTTTCATGGTCCTGGTCAATCTGAATCCATTCCGCTCTGGCTGTTTTACCGTTGTTGCTGTTATATCTTCGCATCTGAATTATGGTAACTGGTCTAAACCATAATACAGCTACCATTCTGAGGAGCTCAGGTGAACAGCAGTCACTATGCAGAAAAGTACATTTCTGTCACATCTGGCTAGACTAGAAAGTGCGCCGCGTGGAAAAGTGCGAAACTATAAAGATACATTTAGATATAATTAGATATTTACGATACAATATGAACCTCACGACCTGCAAGACCTCTGGTTGGCGAGTCCACTAATGGATATGATAAAAACAAACCATTTTACTTCATAACATACAGCACAATTTCTTCTATTATATAATAAATATTCTACCACATACACACATCACCATCCAGTCCTAAACTAAGCAGAGCTTGTACTATGGGTACTAGATAATGAATAAACATACATATATACTTTTTTTTTGTAAATACATACATATTATACATAGAAACACCCAGACCAAGACAAACATCCATGTTCATGCACACAAATGTTAGACTTGAGCGGGAATCGAACCCGCGACCATCGGCGTAGCAGTCGCTTACACTCCCGCTGCGCCAACCGGCCGTTGCCTGAATAATTATTCTGATAACACAGCCGTGCATAATGTTTGTACCGCTTCTCTATTCCATTTTTACTCCGTATATTTCTCATCATTATTGACAAGAAAGCTCCGACTGTACATAAAAGCCGAGACCATTGCCTACGTTTATCGGCAAACGCTAAAATGAAGATCATAAGTAATGGAATATTATTTTTCCATTCGCTATAAAGACATTTAGCATCAGGGCCTCCGTCAACATTCAGTGGAGTCGTGGATCCGTTAATGGCGGAGTAAATGGTGTTTTTATGATTTTTCCTCGTCATCAACACCAGCCAAAGCTCTATTGTTTAATGCCAAGTGATTTATGTATGCGGGAGATGTATGAGGTGTTCAGACGCCTCTGAATGTGGATTTAGACGTGTGCTCTGGTGAAATGATGCCGGTTTATAATGCAGAATGATGGTGGGAGCGCTTGATTTGGGACTTATGAATTTTTATGGTTTGGAAAATGATTGGGCTCGTTATCCTATTATGGAAACGATACAGGTTGCATATAATACACATTTTTTTATAAAAATGGATCCTGTAAAGTTGTAAACTAGTTCACACATTAACAAAATCCTTCTGTCGTGGCGGGCCCCTTTCCAAACCTAAAGTCAAGATATACATTATGGATAGTAATTAAATAATAATCAGTATTGAATAATCGTTCGCTAGCTTTTCGTTTGCTAGTTTTCTTTAGCTAATGGTGAGCCTGTCTGTAACTGAAGACCTGTAAAACGCGTAGCTATAGAAATCTTATAAAGCAAATGCTTAAACTGTATAGGTACAAATACTAATTATAAGGAAAATAAATGTGACATAAAATACTAAAGCCCTTCTACAAAACTGGCGGTAACACAAAAACTCATAATCCATCAAAATAAGGAAAGTAAAAATACCTCAAAATAAGCTTAACCGCCATAAAAACACCTTGGCAACATAAAAAAATTTCGCTCGTCCTTCGAAGCTAAAAGGGCATCGTTAGATAAAGTGAAAATTATCTGTTAGCAAAGAAAAAAGAATTGCAAGGTTTGTTATTTACGGCGTAAAGGTGATGTAGGCTGATATGTAGGTCGTTAACTGGAGTTTTTACCCTCCGAGGGGCGAACTTCGGCCTAAAGTCCCGTATTTCCTTCAGTACTGTCTGTATAAACGTGATATATCGCAGTACGTGTAATTATTACTTATGGCTCCACCTTACTGGTTAATTGAAAGGTACGACTTGAAGCTTTTCGAGAAATTTGGGCTGAATTTTGCTCTAGAAAAGTGTCGCGAGGGTGTAATCTGATATACCAAAATTGTAAACGAATTTATTGATGTCTCTTTACTCTTCGATTCAATGAAATTAAGTAGAAGAGAAACATCGAATGATTTAAAAATGGAACGAATATTTGCATTTCATATTGAGCCGCTTTCGAATATTAAGTGTGTAAAACAATTTTATTGATGGCAATTTTTAGAAAATGGTGTAATATAAAACAATGTTTTGTTCCCCGAACTGACACTGAGATTTAGATAGATTTCTTTTTTGCCTTGTACATACCAAAACCAGTACCAGTATAAACAATTTCAAGTACATAATTATGTTTGCGAAATAAAAATACTTTTAAACATGTATCTCCAAAATAGATTTTACTAATCTAATTAATAAATATTATTATGGCATCTAATAAGTTCCTTGCGGTAACTGCAGTGACCTTGCCTTACTTTCATACGGGTGTGAGTGTGGTGGTGTGTAAAATTATACCCGATGTTGGTAAAATTATCACTATAGTGAATTATCGCTGATGGCAGGTAATATTCCCCGAATGTTACCAGTTAACCCTTAATGTTGGGTGAACTGATATAATTAAAAGCCGTTGGTCCCGGCTGTCATGAAGATCTTTGACAGTCGATAAAGGGTGTCAGTACCTCTAAAATAAACTGACGCGAGTCTAAACCATGGAATATCGCTATTCCTTCGGGTTGCGGAGGTCAGATAGGCAGTCGCTCCGTGGAAAAGCTAATATTCAGCCAAATCCGGTTAGACTAGTATTAGCGGACCCCAGGTTGAAACTGGGATAACGCTAGGAGGATGATGGTGTAGGTGGAAATAATTTTTGTAGGTAGTAGAGCCTTGCTGATTTCAGCATGAATGGGCTGGCTCAACCGGGGAAGTACTACCCTCTCACAGAAAATCGACGTAAAGTAAACCTACCTAAACTGTTGCGTTTCGTTCGGTGAGTGAGAGTGCCGGAGGCCCTATCCCCTATTCCTTCTCCCTCATCCCACTCCTTATCCTATCCCTTTTCCCAACCCCAAGTTGCGGCAACGCACTTGTGACTCCTATGGTGTTGCTTGTGTCCATGGGCGGCGGTAATTGCTTTCCATCAGGCAATCCGTCTGCTCGTTTGCCGCCTTATACAATAAAAAAAAAGAAAATAGTAAGTAGGTACTTAGTAAGATATCGTTTGAGTCCTACTGGTTTTACTTACACATTTAAGTAGGTTCTTCCATGAAGATCGATTTGCTTACAACGCAAATAATTATTAGAGATGTAACCGTGTTTCTCAAAAATAATGTCGAGTTATCTTTCTCCTGAGCTTAAAAGTTTTATGGCGTCATTAGATTTTTAGCACTACTACGGATCTGATGAACTATTTAATTATCAGCTTAATATAGATGTAAGGTGACTTATTTTCCAATAGCAAATACCTACGTTCCATGTTTAGAAGAGACAAGATCAGCAGCAGCAATATCAGGATCTTATCAACACTAACGTAACGAAGGTCCATAACAAGAGAACATTAATATAAGTTTTGAGAAAAGTAGCTATACCGTGTTGTACCTGCTTTGTGATTTTAGTTTATTTATAGAATTAGTTTCAGATTTAACAATGGCAGAAACAAGGAAAAAAATTGCCACCTGACAAAAATAACAGTCAAATACCAATACTTAGGTACTAGAACCAACGTGAGGCACGCGATGACATCATTATCATCATAATTAGCGGTATCCCGGTTGCATCCGATAAGTACGCAATCAATGTCGACTCAAAGCCCAGGATCAGCTTTCTAGTGTTACCAGAGTTGACCACAGCTTTTCAACAGATACATTTCTTGTACGTTGCGAAAACTGTTTGCCTATTTTATAAGTTCTTGACGTAGGTACCTAGAAAAAAATTGGTTGTAAATAGTTAATTAGTTACCTACAACGTCGCTGTTGCTATTTTTCTTTACTCTGTATTAGCTCCATAATAGGGAGCTCAAACTTTTAAAAATTCAAAAGTCATAAATTGTTGAACAATCTGATAAACAATTTATGCGTTTTGCCTTTTTTTATAATTATATTTGTCTACAGTTGTAGACAAATATAACTGTTGGGTATTGGAAATAAAAAAGCTTTCAGTGTCCGATTAGATTTACTGGCCTATCTTATTGCTTGCCTTACAACAATTGTTTCTTTGTTAAGACTTGTGTTCTATTTGCTTTTACAAACTTTTATAATACTTGCTATGCTATTCATTTTAATGTAAAGGGTTTCTATCACATAGATCATCTCGTGAGCATAGATGGTGTAATCCACGCTTGTCAAGGGAGTTACCCTTTACATATAAATACTTATAAGTACTAAGTAATCGTTTTTTTTTAAGTAGGTACCTGCTTACTTACATATGCGTGGTTCAGATCTTGCAAACTGATTAGGACTATGATTAGGACATACCCTGACATCCGTCATTAAATTTCAACGATTCATAAGTTTCTAGCCGCTACAGGCCGCCCTTGGTATTTCTCCTTTTGCGACTCGTTTATACTCGACCATTTTTATGAGTTGTGTTTTATATAGTGTGTAAGGTATTGTGGTTGTTTTGGATTTTGATGAAAAGGAATGTAGGTATGTGATCACATTTAACATACATTTCTTGCCATGGATTAAACTTAAGATCTCAATTGCAAGTTTAAAGTTTAACCGCGTCTAAAGTTACATATTGGTCATAATTATTTATTTGAGATCTTAGGTTGAATCCATGGCATCCTGCAATATATTTAACCACGAACTACATGGGTGATAACATACATTTATGTACAAAACACCTGCAATAAAACTTATGGCAAGACTAATGTAGACAGTCCGTGTGGTGTCCGTGTGGTGACGGATTAAGAATACGGAATGTCACCACCCCATATCATCCCATGGGTGTCGTAAGAGCCGACAGAGGATACTACACAGAGACAGACCATACTATGCAGAGAACAGCACTGTAAGAGAAGGAAAACTTGATACAAACCCTATACCAACCCGTTTGGCCAGCGTGGTATAGTAGGCCAATTCCTCCTTTCAAGGGAGAGGCCTAGTCCAGCAGTGGACTGTTAAAGGCTGATGATGATGATGAATGTAGACAGTCTGCATTGGAGCTACTCATGTATGAATAAGTTAACTTACCTTCATACTATTGCAAAACGTGACGATAAACGATTGGCGGTGAAAAACCAATAGTATAAGTATGCATAAGTATCTAATTTCAGTGACAATATTTGGAATTTTACTGCCCGAATTCTACATTCGATTATTTATACATTTAAAACCTATATTTTAAAATGCCACTATGCATAAGTTTAAATTTGTATACTTTTCGCACTTCTACATTCAGTCAAACCAACTCACCCTTCACCAAATTAGTTCGCAGCCTGAAACGGTACAAGCCATTCCGTTTGAGACGCGAAGTTATCTCTGCAAACAGAACATGATGCCAAACAGGCGTAGTGGGTAGGAGCAAAAACCGTCATATGGTGTGCAATATCGAGCCGAACAAATATTTGCTGAAGCCAGTTGGTGTACAAATGAGCGAATGAGTTTTCACAAACGTCTGTGTAGCAGGTGGCTATGTGTGCGTGTAGTGTAACGGCTTCTGCGAAACTTTATGAGCTGTGAAACTTATTTTTTAATTTTTGTGGCATGTTGTTGAAATTGATAGACGTGACGACAGTTTTGTGGGCTGTAGGTTTTCACCTACGAAGTAATTGGACTTTGAATATTATTTGATTTTATATAGTCTGGGTTTTCTCTGCGAGATTTATTGCTGGTATGGGTATTTCCATGAAAATCATAGATGCAGGATCGGCGGCTACTAGCCACAAACAGTCTGTAGGTATCTTTGAATCAGGAGGCTTTACGTTACATTCACTGTGCCGAATGTTGATGTTGGTCATAATTATGTTGCAATATTTCAGTACCTAGACGCATGAAAGCAATGTGATGGAAACATTGAACGTCAAAAAGTTCACTATATCCACGTCCTTCTTAAACAAATATTCAAACTTTCAAATATGACAATGAGAAGCTCATAGCGTATCTTTTATAGGTAGTAGAGCCTTGCTGATTTCAGAATGACTGGGCCGGCTCGACCGGGGAAGTACTACCCTCTCACAGAAAATGGACGTAAAGTAACGGTACCTAAACTGTTGCGTTTCGTACGGTGAGTGAGAGTGCCGGAGGCCCTATCCCCAATTCCTTCTCCCTCATCCCACTCCTCATCCTATCGCCATTCCCAACCCCAAGGGATAGCAACGCACTTGTGACTCCTGTGGTGTTGCTTGTGTCCATGGGCGGCGGTACTTGCTTACCATCAGGCAATCCGTCTGCTCGTTTGCCGCCTATTAAAAAAAAAACTTGCTTGATGTACGTAACCGATCGGCAAAGTAAAGCAAAGTTCGCAGGAGCTAACATTTTCACCAAGATTTTGGAAAAACACTTTTAGTGCAACCGTATCTGCAGTCCCCAAAGAAAACACAAACCAAATTTCAGCTTCTTGCACCCTGTAGTTTTGGCTGTCTCTTCTTTGTCAGTCAGTCGGTAATGACATATGGTGGTCAATGTTGCCACATTACCAAATCCTTAGGAAATGGGATTATAATTCACTGTCTCGCCAACCATGATTATAAGCGTTCGAGACCTACAATATTGGGAGTTTTAACGAGTGATTGGATTTCAACTCTTGAGTTAAATACACATTAATTGACCGTGTAAACTTCTGATTTGCTTAATATGTCGGCTCTTTTTAAGAGCTTACTCGGAGATTTTAATAAGAAGATAGCAATACTAAATCCACGCTAAAATGAGAGGTCAGACCACAGAGAGTGAGATAGAGAAATGTAGGTATTTGACTCAAGGCTTTGTTGCAGCTGTGGCCTCCATGTTTATCTATACCTTCATGGCGATGTTCCATAAATGAATGAACGAACGAATCTTTGTTTGTACTGCCACTTTGTTTCTTTTTAATTAATGCACAGATAAACGAAATTGTTCTTAATAGATACTTGAAGTGGTGTTTACACGAAATTAAGGTTAAATCGCTTATTGCATATTGTATTTTTGCTGTTTGTTGATATTACTGTTTTTATGTTTGACGATGTTGGTGGAAAGGCAGCGATAGCATAGTGGAGATACCAACAGGCTGCCATGCAGGGGGTATCGGGTTTGAATCTACGGCGCGCATTGTATATATGCGTATAGAATTGTTAATGATTGCATGGGCCGTGCCTCGGACAGCACGTTAAGCCGTTGGTCCCGGCTGTCATGAAGATCTTGACAGTCGATAAAGGGTGTCAGTACCTCTAAAATAAACTGACACGAGTCTAAACCATGGAGTATCGCTATACCTTCGGGTTGCGGAGGTCAGACAGGCAGTCGCTCCGTGGAAAAGCTAATATTCAGCCAAATCCGGTTAGACTAGTATTAGCGGACCCCAGGTTGAAACTGGGATAACGCTAGGAGGATGATGGTGTAGGTGGAAATAATTTTTGTAGGTAGTAGAGCTTTGCTGATTTCAGCATGAATGGGCTGGCTCGACCGGGGAAGTACTACCCTCTCACACAAAATCGACGTAAAGTAAACCTACCTAAACTGTTGCGTTTCGTTCGGTGAGTGAGAGTGCCGGAGGCCCTATCCCCTATTCCTTCTCCCTCATCCCACTCCTTATCCTATCCCTTTTCCCAACCCCAAGGTGCGGCAACGCACTTGTGACTCCTGTGGTGTTGCTTGTGTCCATGGGCGGTTGCTTACCATCAGGCAATCCGTCTGCTCGTTTGCCGCCTTATACAATAAAAAAAAAGAAAATAGTAAGTAGGTACTTAGTAAGATATCGTTTGAGTCCTACTGGTTTTACTTACACATTTAAGTAGGTTCTTCCATGAAGATCGATTTGCTTACAACGCAAATAATTATTAGAGATGTAACCGTGTTTCTGAAAAATAATGTCGAGTTATCTTGCACCTGAGCTTAAAAGTTTTATGGCGTCATAAGATTTTTAGCACTACTACGGATCTGATGAACTATTTAATTATCAGCTTAATATAGATGTAAGGTGACTTATTTTCCAATAGCAAATACCTACGTTCCATGTTTAGAAGAGACAAGATCAGCAGCAGCAATATCAGGATCTTATCAACACTAACGTAACGAAGGTCCATAACAAGAGAACATTAATATAAGTTTTGAAAAAAGTAGCTATACCGTGTTGTTCCTGCTTTGTGATTTTAGTTTATTTATAGAATTAGTTTCAGATTTAACAATGGCAGACACAAGGAAAAAAATTGCCACCTGACAAAAATAACAGTCAAATACCAATACTTAGGTACTAGAACCAACGTGAGGCACGCGATGACATCATTATCATCATAATTAGCGGTATCCCGGTTGCATCCGATAAGTACGCAATCAATGTCGACTTAAAGCCCAGGATCAGCTTTCTAGTGTTACCAGAGTTGACCACAGCTTTTCAACAGATACATTTCTTGTACGTTGCGAAAACTGTTTGCCTATTTTATAAGTTCTTGACGTAGGTACCAAGAAAAGAATTGGTTGTAAATAGTTAATTAGTTACCTACAACGTCGCTGTTGCTATTTTTCTTTATTCTGTATTAGCTCCATAACAGGGAGCTCAAACTTTTAAAAATTCAAAAGACATAAATTGTTGAACAATCTGATAAACAATTTATGCGTTTTGCCTTTTTTTATAATTATATTTGTCTACAGTTGTAGACAAATATAATTATAGTGTAGAGTTCTACACTATGAAAATATTTTACAACTCAAAACGTAAATCCAACTTACCTATGTATATATCAAACGATTTTCCTTTCGACAAATTTTTCATTCATACATAAATCTCGACCCAAATCTATTCTGAATACTTTTATATCAAGTCACCATCACTAGATATCGAAAACACCATGAATAAATCCAAGACAGGTCATTGAAGAGTTTCAGAACTGTAGTTGGTACGAATAAGATTTTATTGCGTTCGGAAAACTATTTTGTTGAAGTGAAATGATCGACCCCAATCACTATTCAAGTCTTCTACAGATATTTGTAAACAAGAAAAATTGTATTCGACGTGGAGGTTTGAAGTTACTTCTGGTAATTCCATAAATTCTCATGGTTCTGGCATTTCTGACGTTAAGAAGCTGAAGATCCTACTCTGTACATTTCTTTGTGAGTCTTATAGCTATGTTAAGTCCTTCGTAATTCAATGACATTTTTATAGCAGCATTTTACTCATACCAAAATACACAATGACTATTTCTTAAAACGAACAAATAAAAAATAATTGTAGCAGTACAAAATCTCATATAAACACAAACGTTAGTTTAAGTAGGATCAAAATTACTTTTCACGAAACATCCAAACTTAATCCAAGTATATTTTTTAAAGTAACTGAGATCACCGACCAAGAATTATCTTTCAATATACGTCGAAATAATACAGAAGCTCCAGAATTGAACATAATTCGTCGAAAATGGCTACTTATTTGCAGTAACAATGAACCTTAGAAGATTCTATTAACCTTTTGCGATGTTAAGAATATACCACCTTGGAGTGGTTAGTTGGGAAAATAAAACGGACGAGACCGCTTAATATGTGGACTATAAAACCATTACAGGGTTACGACCTGACTAACTACTTTTCGGTGTGAAACTACGTATTTACGTCCTTAGGAACTGTTAGGTATTGGAAATAAAAAAGCTTTCAGTGTCCGTTTAGATTTACTGGCCTATCTTATTACTTGCCTTACAACAATTGTTTCTTTGTTAAGACTTGTGTTCTATTTGTTTTACAAACTTTTGTAATAATTGTTATGCTATTCATTTTAATGAAAAGGGTTTTTATCACATAGATCATCTCGTGAGCATAGATGGTGTAATCCACGCTTGTCTTGACAAGCGTGGAGTCACCCTTTACATATAAATACTTATAAATTACTAAGTAATCGTTTTTTTAAGTAGGTACCTACTTACTTACGTATGCGTGGTTCAGATCTTGCAAACTGATTAGGACCATACCCTGGCATCCGTCATTAAATTTCAACGATTCATAAGTTTCTGGCCGCTAGGTACAGGCCGTCCTTGGTATTTCTCCTTTTGCGACTCGTTTTTACTCGACCATTTTTATGAGTTGTGTTTTATATGGTGTGTAAGGTATTGTGGTTGTTTTGGATTTTGATGAAAAGGAATGTAGGTATGTGATCACATTTAACATACATTTCTTGCCATGGATTAAACTTAAGATCTCAATTGCAAGTTTAAAGTTTAACCGCGTCTAAAGTAACATATTGGTCAAAATTATTTATTTGAGATCTTAGGTTGTATCCATGGCATCCTGCAATATATTTAACCACGAACTACATGGGTGATAACATACATTTATGTACAAAACACCTGCAACAAAATTTATAGCAAGACTACTGTAGACAGTCTGCATTGAAGCTATTCATGTATGAATAAGTTAACTTACCTTCATACTATGGCAGTATAAGTATGCATAAGTATCGAATTTCAGTGACAATATTTGCAATTTTACAGCCCGTATTCTACATTCGATTATTTATACATTTTAAACCTATATTTTAAAATGCCACTATGTATAAGTTTTAAATTTGTAGACTTTACGCACTTATACATTCAGTCAAACCAACTCTCCCTGCACCAAATTAGTTCGCAGCCTGAAACGGTACAAGCCATTCCGTTTGAGACGCGAAGTTATCTCTGCAAACAGAACATGATGCCAAACAGGCGTAGTGGGTAGGAGCAAAAACCGTCATATGGTGTGCAATATCGAGCCGAACAAATATTTGCTGAAGCCAGTTGGTGTACAAATGAGCGAATGAGTTTTCACAAGCGTCTGTGTAGGAGATGGCTATGTGTGCGTGTAGTGTAACGGCTTCTGCGAAACTTTATGAGCTGTGAAACTTCTTTTTTAATTTTTGCGGCATGTTGTTGAAATTGATAGACGTAACGACAGTTTTGTGGGCTGTTGTTTTGCACCTACGAAGTAATTGGACTTTGAATATTATTTGATTTTATATAGTCTGGGTTTTCTCTGCGAGGATTATTGCTGGTATGGGTATTTCTATGAAAATCATAGATGCAGATTTGGCGCCTACTAGCCACAAACAGTCTGTAGGTATCTTTGAATCAGAAGGCTTTACGTTACATTCACTGTGCCGAATGTTGATGTTGGTCATAATTGTGTTGCAATATTTCAGTAACTAGACGCATGAAAGCAATGTGATGGAAACATTGAACGTCAAAAAGTTCACTATATGCACGTCCTTCTTAAACATATATTCAAACTTTCAAATATGACAATGAGAAGCTCATAGCGTATCTTTTATAGGTAGTAGAGCCTTGCTGATTTCAGAATGACTCGGCCGGCTCGACCGGGGAAGTACTACCCTCTCACAGAAAATCAACGTAAAGTAACGGTACCTAAACTTTTGCGTTTCGTACGGTGAGTGAGAGTGCCGGAGGCCCTATCCCCTATTCCTTCTCCCTCATCCCACTCCTCATCCTATCGCCATTCCCAACCCCAAGGGGTAGCAACGCACTTGTGACTCCTGTGGTGTTACTTGTGTCCATGAGCGGCGGTACTTGCTTACCACCAGGCAATCCGTCTGCTCGTTTGCCGCCTATTAAAAAAAAACTTGCTTGATGTACGTAACCGATCGGCAAAGTAAAGCAAAGTTCGCAGGAGCTAACTTTTTCACCAAGATTCTGGAAAAACACTTTTAGTGCAACCGTATCTACAGTCTCCAAAGCAAACACAAACCAAATTTCAGCTTCTTGCACCCTGTAGTTTTGGCTGTCTCTTCTTTGTCAGTCAGTCGGTAATGCAAGAGTTTTATACATATTTTTACAGATTGGATGGATGACAGCATCCTGGCACTTACAGCATACTGTCACGACACAGCTTTCGGGTGCACGTAAAAACATCTCCGTTCCTGCCTCAGTACAAGTATCGGTGACCTTCAGGCAGCCTAAAAACACCAATAGGTACCAGAGTAATCACATATTCATACGAAAAATAAAAAGCAGGAGAAATTGAATGCGAAGCTCATCTTTTGTTTACATGTGCGTAGGTACAAAGCTTGCGGCACATATAGCAATGAGCAATCATTACGGGTTCCAGGGATCAACCACTAATTACCTATTCGTACATTACAAGGTCCGTCCGCCTCTCTGTGTGTCGGTGTTCCAATTAGTTGAATAGCGTAATCAGAGATAGCGCTTCGAGCGAAATGGTGTAATCCTGATTTAGTCTAGATATTATGAAGATATTAACTGTATTTTTCGTTTTCCTTGTTGGTTTTCCTATGTGGTATTAATAAATGTGGCTATTTTGGTAACAAAGGTTTGTCTACGTATTGTATAGACAGTCATATTTTCGGAACAGATCGCAAAAGAATTAAGCGCTTAGAAAAAAATACCGCATGTCTACTAGCAGCTGGAGTTCGAATAAACAGCCCACACTACTTTCTAAATCCTATGCAATATTAAGTTGTTAGTAATCTTTTACTCCATGCCTCAGCGAACACTTTAAGCCTTCGGTCTAGGCTTTCATAGGTATCATTGTTGTTACTGGTTTTTCTTCTTCTAAGGTTTTTCGACCGCATGGGTGTCCTTCAGTTTACACCACTTTTCATGGTCCTGGTCAATCTGAATCCATTCCGCTCTGGCTGTTTTACCGTTGTTGCTGTTATATCTTCGCATCTGAATTATGGTAACTGGTCTAAACCATAATACAGCTACCATTCTGAGGAGCTCAGGTGAACAGCAGTCACTATGCAGAAAAGTACATTTCTGTCACATCTGGCTAGACTAGAAAGTGCGCCGCGTGGAAAAGTGCGAAACTATAAAGATACATTTAGATATAATTAGATATTTACGATACAATATGAACCTCACGACCTGCAAGACCTCTGGTTGGCGAGTCCACTAATGGATATGATAAAAACAAACCATTTTACTTCATAACATACAGCACAATTTCTTCTATTATATAATAAATATTCTACCACATACACACATCACCATCCAGTCCTAAACTAAGCAGAGCTTGTACTATGGGTACTAGATAATGAATAAACATACATATATACTTTTTTTTTGTAAATACATACATATTATACATAGAAACACCCAGACCAAGACAAACATCCATGTTCATGCACACAAATGTTAGACTTGAGCGGGAATCGAACCCGCGACCATCGGCGTAGCAGTCGCTTACACTCCCGCTGCGCCAACCGGCCGTTGCCTGAATAATTATTCTGATAACACAGCCGTGCATAATGTTTGTACCGCTTCTCTATTCCATTTTTACTCCGTATATTTCTCATCATTATTGACAAGAAAGCTCCGACTGTACATAAAAGCCGAGACCATTGCCTACGTTTATCGGCAAACGCTAAAATGAAGATCATAAGTAATGGAATATTATTTTTCCATTCGCTATAAAGACATTTAGCATCAGGGCCTCCGTCAACATTCAGTGGAGTCGTGGATCCGTTAATGGCGGAGTAAATGGTGTTTTTATGATTTTTCCTCGTCATCAACACCAGCCAAAGCTCTATTGTTTAATGCCAAGTGATTTATGTATGCGGGAGATGTATGAGGTGTTCAGACGCCTCTGAATGTGGATTTAGACGTGTGCTCTGGTGAAATGATGCCGGTTTATAATGCAGAATGATGGTGGGAGCGCTTGATTTGGGACTTATGAATTTTTATGGTTTGGAAAATGATTGGGCTCGTTATCCTATTATGGAAACGATACAGGTTGCATATAATACACATTTTTTTATAAAAATGGATCCTGTAAAGTTGTAAACTAGTTCACACATTAACAAAATCCTTCTGTCGTGGCGGGCCCCTTTCCAAACCTAAAGTCAAGATATACATTATGGATAGTAATTAAATAATAATCAGTATTGAATAATCGTTCGCTAGCTTTTCGTTTGCTAGTTTTCTTTAGCTAATGGTGAGCCTGTCTGTAACTGAAGACCTGTAAAACGCGTAGCTATAGAAATCTTATAAAGCAAATGCTTAAACTGTATAGGTACAAATACTAATTATAAGGAAAATAAATGTGACATAAAATACTAAAGCCCTTCTACAAAACTGGCGGTAACACAAAAACTCATAATCCATCAAAATAAGGAAAGTAAAAATACCTCAAAATAAGCTTAACCGCCATAAAAACACCTTGGCAACATAAAAAAATTTCGCTCGTCCTTCGAAGCTAAAAGGGCATCGTTAGATAAAGTGAAAATTATCTGTTAGCAAAGAAAAAAGAATTGCAAGGTTTGTTATTTACGGCGTAAAGGTGATGTAGGCTGATATGTAGGTCGTTAACTGGAGTTTTTACCCTCCGAGGGGCGAACTTCGGCCTAAAGTCCCGTATTTCCTTCAGTACTGTCTGTATAAACGTGATATATCGCAGTACGTGTAATTATTACTTATGGCTCCACCTTACTGGTTAATTGAAAGGTACGACTTGAAGCTTTTCGAGAAATTTGGGCTGAATTTTGCTCTAGAAAAGTGTCGCGAGGGTGTAATCTGATATACCAAAATTGTAAACGAATTTATTGATGTCTCTTTACTCTTCGATTCAATGAAATTAAGTAGAAGAGAAACATCGAATGATTTAAAAATGGAACGAATATTTGCATTTCATATTGAGCCGCTTTCGAATATTAAGTGTGTAAAACAATTTTATTGATGGCAATTTTTAGAAAATGGTGTAATATAAAACAATGTTTTGTTCCCCGAACTGACACTGAGATTTAGATAGATTTCTTTTTTGCCTTGTACATACCAAAACCAGTACCAGTATAAACAATTTCAAGTACATAATTATGTTTGCGAAATAAAAATACTTTTAAACATGTATCTCCAAAATAGATTTTACTAATCTAATTAATAAATATTATTATGGCATCTAATAAGTTCCTTGCGGTAACTGCAGTGACCTTGCCTTACTTTCATACGGGTGTGAGTGTGGTGGTGTGTAAAATTATACCCGATGTTGGTAAAATTATCACTATAGTGAATTATCGCTGATGGCAGGTAATATTCCCCGAATGTTACCAGTTAACCCTTAATGTTGGGTGAACTGATATAATTAAAAGCCGTTGGTCCCGGCTGTCATGAAGATCTTTGACAGTCGATAAAGGGTGTCAGTACCTCTAAAATAAACTGACGCGAGTCTAAACCATGGAATATCGCTATTCCTTCGGGTTGCGGAGGTCAGATAGGCAGTCGCTCCGTGGAAAAGCTAATATTCAGCCAAATCCGGTTAGACTAGTATTAGCGGACCCCAGGTTGAAACTGGGATAACGCTAGGAGGATGATGGTGTAGGTGGAAATAATTTTTGTAGGTAGTAGAGCCTTGCTGATTTCAGCATGAATGGGCTGGCTCGACCGGGGAAGTACTACCCTCTCACAGAAAATCGACGTAAAGTAAACCTACCTAAACTGTTGCGTTTCGTTCGGTGAGTGAGAGTGCCGGAGGCCCTATCCCCTATTCCTTCTCCCTCATCCCACTCCTTATCCTATCCCTTTTCCCAACCCCAAGTTGCGGCAACGCACTTGTGACTCCTATGGTGTTGCTTGTGTCCATGGGCGGCGGTAATTGCTTTCCATCAGGCAATCCGTCTGCTCGTTTGCCGCCTTATACAATAAAAAAAAAGAAAATAGTAAGTAGGTACTTAGTAAGATATCGTTTGAGTCCTACTGGTTTTACTTACACATTTAAGTAGGTTCTTCCATGAAGATCGATTTGCTTACAACGCAAATAATTATTAGAGATGTAACCGTGTTTCTCAAAAATAATGTCGAGTTATCTTTCTCCTGAGCTTAAAAGTTTTATGGCGTCATTAGATTTTTAGCACTACTACGGATCTGATGAACTATTTAATTATCAGCTTAATATAGATGTAAGGTGACTTATTTTCCAATAGCAAATACCTACGTTCCATGTTTAGAAGAGACAAGATCAGCAGCAGCAATATCAGGATCTTATCAACACTAACGTAACGAAGGTCCATAACAAGAGAACATTAATATAAGTTTTGAAAAAAGTAGCTATACCGTGTTGTACCTGCTTTGTGATTTTAGTTTATTTATAGAATTAGTTTCAGATTTAACAATGGCAGAAACAAGGAAAAAAATTGCCACCTGACAAAAATAACAGTCAAATACCAATACTTAGGTACTAGAACCAACGTGAGGCACGCGATGACATCATTATCATCATAATTAGCGGTATCCCGGTTGCATCCGATAAGTACGCAATCAATGTCGACTCAAAGCCCAGGATCAGCTTTCTAGTGTTACCAGAGTTGACCACAGCTTTTCAACAGATACATTTCTTGTACGTTGCGAAAACTGTTTGCCTATTTTATAAGTTCTTGACGTAGGTACCTAGAAAAAAATTGGTTGTAAATAGTTAATTAGTTACCTACAACGTCGCTGTTGCTATTTTTCTTTATTCTGTATTAGCTCCATAATAGGGAGCTCAAACTTTTAAAAATTCAAAAGTCATAAATTGTTGAACAATCTGATAAACAATTTATGCGTTTTGCCTTTTTTTATAATTATATTTGTCTACAGTTGTAGACAAATATAACTGTTGGGTATTGGAAATAAAAAAGCTTTCAGTGTCCGATTAGATTTACTGGCCTATCTTATTGCTTGCCTTACAACAATTGTTTCTTTGTTAAGACTTGTGTTCTATTTGCTTTTACAAACTTTTATAATACTTGCTATGCTATTCATTTTAATGTAAAGGGTTTCTATCACATAGATCATCTCGTGAGCATAGATGGTGTAATCCACGCTTGTCAAGGGAGTTACCCTTTACATATAAATACTTATAAGTACTAAGTAATCGTTTTTTTTTAAGGAGTACCTGCTTACTTACATATGCGTGGTTCAGATCTTGCAAACTGATTAGGACTATGATTAGGACATACCCTGACATCCGTCATTAAATTTCAACGATTCATAAGTTTCTAGCCGCTACAGGCCGCCCTTGGTATTTCTCCTTTTGCGACTCGTTTATACTCGACCATTTTTATGAGTTGTGTTTTATATAGTGTGTAAGGTATTGTGGTTGTTTTGGATTTTGATGAAAAGGAATGTAGGTATGTGATCACATTTAACATACATTTCTTGCCATGGATTAAACTTAAGATCTCAATTGCAAGTTTAAAGTTTAACCGCGTCTAAAGTTACATATTGGTCATAATTATTTATTTGAGATCTTAGGTTGAATCCATGGCATCCTGCAATATATTTAACCACGAACTACATGGGTGATAACATACATTTATGTACAAAACACCTGCAATAAAACTTATGGCAAGACTAATGTAGACAGTCCGTGTGGTGTCCGTGTGGTGACGGATTAAGAATACGGAATGTCACCACCCCATATCATCCCATGGGTGTCGTAAGAGCCGACAGAGGATACTACACAGAGACAGACCATACTATGCAGAGAACAGCACTGTAAGAGAAGGAAAACTTGATACAAACCCTATACCAACCCGTTTGGCCAGCGTGGTATAGTAGGCCAATTCCTCCTTTCAAGGGAGAGGCCTAGTCCAGCAGTGGACTGTTAAAGGCTGATGATGATGATGAATGTAGACAGTCTGCATTGGAGCTACTCATGTATGAATAAGTTAACTTACCTTCATACTATTGCAAAACGTGACGATAAACGATTGGCGGTGAAAAACCAATAGTATAAGTATGCATAAGTATCTAATTTCAGTGACAATATTTGGAATTTTACTGCCCGAATTCTACATTCGATTATTTATACATTTAAAACCTATATTTTAAAATGCCACTATGCATAAGTTTAAATTTGTATACTTTTCGCACTTCTACATTCAGTCAAACCAACTCACCCTTCACCAAATTAGTTCGCAGCCTGAAACGGTACAAGCCATTCCGTTTGAGACGCGAAGTTATCTCTGCAAACAGAACATGATGCCAAACAGGCGTAGTGGGTAGGAGCAAAAACCGTCATATGGTGTGCAATATCGAGCCGAACAAATATTTGCTGAAGCCAGTTGGTGTACAAATGAGCGAATGAGTTTTCACAAACGTCTGTGTAGCAGGTGGCTATGTGTGCGTGTAGTGTAACGGCTTCTGCGAAACTTTATGAGCTGTGAAACTTATTTTTTAATTTTTGTGGCAGGTTGTTGAAATTGATAGACGTGACGACAGTTTTGTGGGCTGTAGGTTTTCACCTACGAAGTAATTGGACTTTGAATATTATTTGATTTTATATAGTCTGGGTTTTCTCTGCGAGATTTATTGCTGGTATGGGTATTTCCATGAAAATCATAGATGCAGGATCGGCGGCTACTAGCCACAAACAGTCTGTAGGTATCTTTGAATCAGAAGGCTTTACGTTACATTCACTGTGCCGAATGTTGATGTTGGTCATAATTATGTTGCAATATTTCAGTACCTAGACGCATGAAAGCAATGTGATGGAAACATTGAACGTCAAAAAGTTCACTATATCCACGTCCTTCTTAAACAAATATTCAAACTTTCAAATATGACAATGAGAAGCTCATAGCGTATCTTTTATAGGTAGTAGAGCCTTGCTGATTTCAGAATGACTGGGCCGGCTCGACCGGGGAAGTACTACCCTCTCACAGAAAATGGACGTAAAGTAACGGTACCTAAACTGTTGCGTTTCGTACGGTGAGTGAGAGTGCCGGAGGCCCTATCCCCAATTCCTTCTCCCTCATCCCACTCCTCATCCTATCGCCATTCCCAACGCCAAGGGATAGCAACGCACTTGTGACTCCTGTGGTGTTGCTTGTGTCCATGGGCGGCGGTACTTGCTTACCATCAGGCAATCCGTCTGCTCGTTTGCCGCCTATTAAAAAAAAAACTTGCTTGATGTACGTAACCGATCGGCAAAGTAAAGCAAAGTTCGCAGGAGCTAACATTTTCACCAAGATTTTGGAAAAACACTTTTAGTGCAACCGTATCTGCAGTCCCCAAAGAAAACACAAACCAAATTTCAGCTTCTTGCACCCTGTAGTTTTGGCTGTCTCTTCTTTGTCAGTCAGTCGGTAATGACATATGGTGGTCAATGTTGCCACATTACCAAATCCTTAGGAAATGGGATTATAATTCACTGTCTCGCCAACCATGATTATAAGCGTTCGAGACCTACAATATTGGGAGTTTTAACGAGTGATTGGATTTCAACTCTTGAGTTAAATACACATTAATTGACCGTGTAAACTTCTGATTTGCTTAATATGTCGGCTCTTTTTAAGAGCTTACTCGGAGATTTTAATAAGAAGATAGCAATACTAAATCCACGCTAAAATGAGAGGTCAGACCACAGAGAGTGAGATAGAGAAATGTAGGTATTTGACTCAAGGCTTTGTTGCAGCTGTGGCCTCCATGTTTATCTATACCTTCATGGCGATGTTCCATAAATGAATGAACGAACGAATCTTTGTTTGTACTGCCACTTTGTTTCTTTTTAATTAATGCACAGATAAACGAAATTGTTCTTAATAGATACTTGAAGTGGTGTTTACACGAAATTAAGGTTAAATCGCTTATTGCATATTGTATTTTTGCTGTTTGTTGATATTACTGTTTTTATGTTTGACGATGTTGGTGGAAAGGCAGCGATAGCATAGTGGAGATACCAACAGGCTGCCATGCAGGGGGTATCGGGTTTGAATCTACGGCGCGCATTGTATATATGCGTATAGAATTGTTAATGATTGCATGGGCCGTGCCTCGGACAGCACGTTAAGCCGTTGGTCCCGGCTGTCATGAAGATCTTGACAGTCGATAAAGGGTGTCAGTACCTCTAAAATAAACTGACACGAGTCTAAACCATGGAGTATCGCTATACCTTCGGGTTGCGGAGGTCAGACAGGCAGTCGCTCCGTGGAAAAGCTAATATTCAGCCAAATCCGGTTAGACTAGTATTAGCGGACCCCAGGTTGAAACTGGGATAACGCTAGGAGGATGATGGTGTAGGTGGAAATAATTTTTGTAGGTAGTAGAGCTTTGCTGATTTCAGCATGAATGGGCTGGCTCGACCGGGGAAGTACTACCCTCTCACACAAAATCGACGTAAAGTAAACCTACCTAAACTGTTGCGTTTCGTTCGGTGAGTGAGAGTGCCGGAGGCCCTATCCCCTATTCCTTCTCCCTCATCCCACTCCTTATCCTATCCCTTTTCCCAACCCCAAGGTGCGGCAACGCACTTGTGACTCCTGTGGTGTTGCTTGTGTCCATGGGCGGTTGCTTACCATCAGGCAATCCGTCTGCTCGTTTGCCGCCTTATACAATAAAAAAAAAGAAAATAGTAAGTAGGTACTTAGTAAGATATCGTTTGAGTCCTACTGGTTTTACTTACACATTTAAGTAGGTTCTTCCATGAAGATCGATTTGCTTACAACGCAAATAATTATTAGAGATGTAACCGTGTTTCTGAAAAATAATGTCGAGTTATCTTGCACCTGAGCTTAAAAGTTTTATGGCGTCATAAGATTTTTAGCACTACTACGGATCTGATGAACTATTTAATTATCAGCTTAATATAGATGTAAGGTGACTTATTTTCCAATAGCAAATACCTACGTTCCATGTTTAGAAGAGACAAGATCAGCAGCAGCAATATCAGGATCTTATCAACACTAACGTAACGAAGGTCCATAACAAGAGAACATTAATATAAGTTTTGTAAAAAGTAGCTATACCGTGTTGTTCCTGCTTTGTGATTTTAGTTTATTTATAGAATTAGTTTCAGATTTAACAATGGCAGACACAAGGAAAAAAATTGCCACCTGACAAAAATAACAGTCAAATACCAATACTTAGGTACTAGAACCAACGTGAGGCACGCGATGACATCATTATCATCATAATTAGCGGTATCCCGGTTGCATCCGATAAGTACGCAATCAATGTCGACTTAAAGCCCAGGATCAGCTTTCTAGTGTTACCAGAGTTGACCACAGCTTTTCAACAGATACATTTCTTGTACGTTGCGAAAACTGTTTGCCTATTTTATAAGTTCTTGACGTAGGTACCAAGAAAAGAATTGGTTGTAAATAGTTAATTAGTTACCTACAACGTCGCTGTTGCTATTTTTCTTTATTCTGTATTAGCTCCATAACAGGGAGCTCAAACTTTTAAAAATTCAAAAGACATAAATTGTTGAACAATCTGATAAACAATTTATGCGTTTTGCCTTTTTTTATAATTATATTTGTCTACAGTTGTAGACAAATATAATTATAGTGTAGAGTTCTACACTATAAAAATATTTTACAACTCAAAACGTAAATCCAACTTACCTATGTATATATCAAACGATTTTCCTTTCGACAAATTTTTCATTCATACATAAATCTCGACCCAAATCTATTCTGAATACTTTTATATCAAGTCACCATCACTAGATATCGAAAACACCATGAATAAATCCAAGACAGGTCATTGAAGAGTTTCAGAACTGTAGTTGGTACGAATAAGATTTTATTGCGTTCGGAAAACTATTTTGTTGAAGTGAAATGATCGACCCCAATCACTATTCAAGTCTTCTACAGATATTTGTAAACAAGAAAAATTGTATTCGACGTGGAGGTTTGAAGTTACTTCTGGTAATTCCATAAATTCTCATGGTTCTGGCATTTCTGACGTTAAGAAGCTGAAGATCCTACTCTGTACATTTCTTTGTGAGTCTTATAGCTATGTTAAGTCCTTCGTAATTCAATGACATTTTTATAGCAGCATTTTACTCATACCAAAATACACAATGACTATTTCTTAAAACGAACAAATAAAAAATAATTGTAGCAGTACAAAATCTCATATAAACACAAACGTTAGTTTAAGTAGGATCAAAATTACTTTTCACGAAACATCCAAACTTAATCCAAGTATATTTTTTAAAGTAACTGAGATCACCGACCAAGAATTATCTTTCAATATACGTCGAAATAATACAGAAGCTCCAGAATTGAACATAATTCGTCGAAAATGGCTACTTATTTGCAGTAACAATGAACCTTAGAAGATTCTATTAACCTTTTGCGATGTTAAGAATATACCACCTTGGAGTGGTTAGTTGGGAAAATAAAACGGACGAGACCGCTTAATATGTGGACTATAAAACCATTACAGGGTTACGACCTGACTAACTACTTTTCGGTGTGAAACTACGTATTTACGTCCTTAGGAACTGTTAGGTATTGGAAATAAAAAAGCTTTCAGTGTCCGTTTAGATTTACTGGCCTATCTTATTACTTGCCTTACAACAATTGTTTCTTTGTTAAGACTTGTGTTCTATTTGTTTTACAAACTTTTGTAATAATTGTTATGCTATTCATTTTAATGAAAAGGGTTTTTATCACATAGATCATCTCGTGAGCATAGATGGTGTAATCCACGCTTGTCTTGACAAGCGTGGAGTCACCCTTTACATATAAATACTTATAAATTACTAAGTAATCGTTTTTTTAAGTAGGTACCTACTTACTTACGTATGCGTGGTTCAGATCTTGCAAACTGATTAGGACCATACCCTGGCATCCGTCATTAAATTTCAACGATTCATAAGTTTCTGGCCGCTAGGTACAGGCCGTCCTTGGTATTTCTCCTTTTGCGACTCGTTTTTACTCGACCATTTTTATGAGTTGTGTTTTATATGGTGTGTAAGGTATTGTGGTTGTTTTGGATTTTGATGAAAAGGAATGTAGGTATGTGATCACATATAACATACATTTCTTGCCATGGATTAAACTTAAGATCTCAATTGCAAGTTTAAAGTTTAACCGCGTCTAAAGTAACATATTGGTCAAAATTATTTATTTGAGATCTTAGGTTGTATCCATGGCATCCTGCAATATATTTAACTACGAACTACATGGGTGATAACATACATTTATGTACAAAACACCTGCAACAAAACTTATAGCAAGACTACTGTAGACAGTCTGCATTGAAGCTATTCATGTATGAATAAGTTAACTTACCTTCATACTATGGCAGTATAAGTATGCATAAGTATCGAATTTCAGTGACAATATTTGCAATTTTACAGCCCGTATTCTACATTCGATTATTTATACATTTTAAACCTATATTTTAAAATGCCACTATGCATAAGTTTTAAATTTGTAGACTTTACGCACTTATACATTCAGTCAAACCAACTCTCCCTGCACCAAATTAGTTCGCAGCCTGAAACGGTACAAGCCATTCCGTTTGAGACGCGAAGTTATCTCTGCAAACAGAACATGATGCCAAACAGGCGTAGTGGGTAGGAGCAAAAACCGTCATATGGTGTGCAATATCGAGCCGAACAAATATTTGCTGAAGCCAGTTGGTGTACAAATGAGCGAATGAGTTTTCACAAGCGTCTGTGTAGGAGGTGGCTATGTGTGCGTGTAGTGTAACGGCTTCTGCGAAACTTTATGAGCTGTGAAACTTCTTTTTTAATTTTTGCGGCATGTTGTTGAAATTGATAGACGTAACGACAGTTTTGTGGGCTGTTGTTTTGCACCTACGAAGTAATTGGACTTTGAATATTATTTGATTTTATATAGTCTGGGTTTTCTCTGCGAGGATTATTGCTGGTATGGGTATTTCTATGAAAATCATAGATGCAGATTTGGCGCCTACTAGCCACAAACAGTCTGTAGGTATCTTTGAATCAGAAGGCTTTACGTTACATTCACTGTGCCGAATGTTGATGTTGGTCATAATTGTGTTGCAATATTTCAGTAACTAGACGCATGAAAGCAATGTGATGGAAACATTGAACGTCAAAAAGTTCACTATATGCACGTCCTTCTTAAACATATATTCAAACTTTCAAATATGACAATGAGAAGCTCATAGCGTATCTTTTATAGGTAGTAGAGCCTTGCTGATTTCAGAATGACTCGGCCGGCTCGACCGGGGAAGTACTACCCTCTCACAGAAAATCAACGTAAAGTAACGGTACCTAAACTTTTGCGTTTCGTACGGTGAGTGAGAGTGCCGGAGGCCCTATCCCCTATTCCTTCTCCCTCATCCCACTCCTCATCCTATCGCCATTCCCAACCCCAAGGGGTAGCAACGCACTTGTGACTCCTGTGGTGTTACTTGTGTCCATGAGCGGCGGTACTTGCTTACCACCAGGCAATCCGTCTGCTCGTTTGCCGCCTATTAAAAAAAAACTTGCTTGATGTACGTAACCGATCGGCAAAGTAAAGCAAAGTTCGCAGGAGCTAACTTTTTCACCAAGATTCTGGAAAAACACTTTTAGTGCAACCGTATCTACAGTCTCCAAAGCAAACACAAACCAAATTTCAGCTTCTTGCACCCTGTAGTTTTGGCTGTCTCTTCTTTGTCAGTCAGTCGGTAATGCAAGAGTTTTATACATATTTTTACAGATTGGATGGATGACAGCATCCTGGCACTTACAGCATACTGTCACGACACAGCTTTCGGGTGCACGTAAAAACATCTCCGTTCCTGCCTCAGTACAAGTATCGGTGACCTTCAGGCAGCCTAAAAACACCAATAGGTACCAGAGTAATCACATATTCATACGAAAAATAAAAAGCAGGAGAAATTGAATGCGAAGCTCATCTTTTGTTTACATGTGCGTAGGTACAAAGCTTGCGGCACATATAGCAATGAGCAATCATTACGGGTTCCAGGGATCAACCACTAATTACCTATTCGTACATTACAAGGTCCGTCCGCCTCTCTGTGTGTCGGTGTTCCAATTAGTTGAATAGCGTAATCAGAGATAGCGCTTCGAGCGAAATGGTGTAATCCTGATTTAGTCTAGATATTATGAAGATATTAACTGTATTTTTCGTTTTCCTTGTTGGTTTTCCTATGTGGTATTAATAAATGTGGCTATTTTGGTAACAAAGGTTTGTCTACGTATTGTATAGACAGTCATATTTTCGGAACAGATCGCAAAAGAATTAAGCGCTTAGAAAAAAATACCGCATGTCTACTAGCAGCTGGAGTTCGAATAAACAGCCCACACTACTTTCTAAATCCTATGCAATATTAAGTTGTTAGTAATCTTTTACTCCATGCCTCAGCGAACACTTTAAGCCTTCGGTCTAGGCTTTCATAGGTATCATTGTTGTTACTGGTTTTTCTTCTTCTAAGGTTTTTCGACCGCATGGGTGTCCTTCAGTTTACACCACTTTTCATGGTCCTGGTCAATCTGAATCCATTCCGCTCTGGCTGTTTTACCGTTGTTGCTGTTATATCTTCGCATCTGAATTATGGTAACTGGTCTAAACCATAATACAGCTACCATTCTGAGGAGCTCAGGTGAACAGCAGTCACTATGCAGAAAAGTACATTTCTGTCACATCTGGCTAGACTAGAAAGTGCGCCGCGTGGAAAAGTGCGAAACTATAAAGATACATTTAGATATAATTAGATATTTACGATACAATATGAACCTCACGACCTGCAAGACCTCTGGTTGGCGAGTCCACTAATGGATATGATAAAAACAAACCATTTTACTTCATAACATACAGCACAATTTCTTCTATTATATAATAAATATTCTACCACATACACACATCACCATCCAGTCCTAAACTAAGCAGAGCTTGTACTATGGGTACTAGATAATGAATAAACATACATATATACTTTTTTTTTGTAAATACATACATATTATACATAGAAACACCCAGACCAAGACAAACATCCATGTTCATGCACACAAATGTTAGACTTGAGCGGGAATCGAACCCGCGACCATCGGCGTAGCAGTCGCTTACACTCCCGCTGCGCCAACCGGCCGTTGCCTGAATAATTATTCTGATAACACAGCCGTGCATAATGTTTGTACCGCTTCTCTATTCCATTTTTACTCCGTATATTTCTCATCATTATTGACAAGAAAGCTCCGACTGTACATAAAAGCCGAGACCATTGCCTACGTTTATCGGCAAACGCTAAAATGAAGATCATAAGTAATGGAATATTATTTTTCCATTCGCTATAAAGACATTTAGCATCAGGGCCTCCGTCAACATTCAGTGGAGTCGTGGATCCGTTAATGGCGGAGTAAATGGTGTTTTTATGATTTTTCCTCGTCATCAACACCAGCCAAAGCTCTATTGTTTAATGCCAAGTGATTTATGTATGCGGGAGATGTATGAGGTGTTCAGACGCCTCTGAATGTGGATTTAGACGTGTGTTCTGGTGAAATGATGCCGGTTTATAATGCAGAATGATGGTGGGAGCGCTTGATTTGGGACTTATGAATTTTTATGGTTTGGAAAATGATTGGGCTCGTTATCCTATTATGGAAACGATACAGGTTGCATATAATACACATTTTTTTATAAAAATGGATCCTGTAAAGTTGTAAACTAGTTCACACATTAACAAAATCCTTCTGTCGTGGCGGGCCCCTTTCCAAACCTAAAGTCAAGATATACATTATGGATAGTAATTAAATAATAATCAGTATTGAATAATCGTTCGCTAGCTTTTCGTTTGCTAGTTTTCTTTAGCTAATGGTGAGCCTGTCTGTAACTGAAGACCTGTAAAACGCGTAGCTATAGAAATCTTATAAAGCAAATGCTTAAACTGTATAGGTACAAATACTAATTATAAGGAAAATAAATGTGACATAAAATACTAAAGCCCTTCTACAAAACTGGCGGTAACACAAAAACTCATAATCCATCAAAATAAGGAAAGTAAAAATACCTCAAAATAAGCTTAACCGCCATAAAAACACCTTGGCAACATAAAAAAATTTCGCTCGTCCTTCGAAGCTAAAAGGGCATCGTTAGATAAAGTGAAAATTATCTGTTAGCAAAGAAAAAAGAATTGCAAGGTTTGTTATTTACGGCGTAAAGGTGATGTAGGCTGATATGTAGGTCGTTAACTGGAGTTTTTACCCTCCGAGGGGCGAACTTCGGCCTAAAGTCCCGTATTTCCTTCAGTACTGTCTGTATAAACGTGATATATCGCAGTACGTGTAATTATTACTTATGGCTCCACCTTACTGGTTAATTGAAAGGTACGACTTGAAGCTTTTCGAGAAATTTGGGCTGAATTTTGCTCTAGAAAAGTGTCGCGAGGGTGTAATCTGATATACCAAAATTGTAAACGAATTTATTGATGTCTCTTTACTCTTCGATTCAATGAAATTAAGTAGAAGAGAAACATCGAATGATTTAAAAATGGAACGAATATTTGCATTTCATATTGAGCCGCTTTCGAATATTAAGTGTGTAAAACAATTTTATTGATGGCAATTTTTAGAAAATGGTGTAATATAAAACAATGTTTTGTTCCCCGAACTGACACTGAGATTTAGATAGATTTCTTTTTTGCCTTGTACATACCAAAACCAGTACCAGTATAAACAATTTCAAGTACATAATTATGTTTGCGAAATAAAAATACTTTTAAACATGTATCTCCAAAATAGATTTTACTAATCTAATTAATAAATATTATTATGGCATCTAATAAGTTCCTTGCGGTAACTGCAGTGACCTTGCCTTACTTTCATACGGGTGTGAGTGTGGTGGTGTGTAAAATTATACCCGATGTTGGTAAAATTATCACTATAGTGAATTATCGCTGATGGCAGGTAATATTCCCCGAATGTTACCAGTTAACCCTTAATGTTGGGTGAACTGATATAATTAAAAGCCGTTGGTCCCGGCTGTCATGAAGATCTTTGACAGTCGATAAAGGGTGTCAGTACCTCTAAAATAAACTGACGCGAGTCTAAACCATGGAATATCGCTATTCCTTCGGGTTGCGGAGGTCAGATAGGCAGTCGCTCCGTGGAAAAGCTAATATTCAGCCAAATCCGGTTAGACTAGTATTAGCGGACCCCAGGTTGAAACTGGGATAACGCTAGGAGGATGATGGTGTAGGTGGAAATAATTTTTGTAGGTAGTAGAGCCTTGCTGATTTCAGCATGAATGGGCTGGCTCGACCGGGGAAGTACTACCCTCTCACAGAAATCGACGTAAAGTAAACCTACCTAAACTGTTGCGTTTCGTTCGGTGAGTGAGAGTGCCGGAGGCCCTATCCCCTATTCCTTCTCCCTCATCCCACTCCTTATCCTATCCCTTTTCCCAACCCCAAGTTGCGGCAACGCACTTGTGACTCCTATGGTGTTGCTTGTGTCCATGGGCGGCGGTAATTGCTTTCCATCAGGCAATCCGTCTGCTCGTTTGCCGCCTTATACAATAAAAAAAAAGAAAATAGTAAGTAGGTACTTAGTAAGATATCGTTTGAGTCCTACTGGTTTTACTTACACATTTAAGTAGGTTCTTCCATGAAGATCGATTTGCTTACAACGCAAATAATTATTAGAGATGTAACCGTGTTTCTCAAAAATAATGTCGAGTTATCTTTCTCCTGAGCTTAAAAGTTTTATGGCGTCATTAGATTTTTAGCACTACTACGGATCTGATGAACTATTTAATTATCAGCTTAATAATGATGTAAGGTGACTTATTTTCCAATAGCAAATACCTACGTTCCATGTTTAGAAGAGACAAGATCAGCAGCAGCAATATCAGGATCTTATCAACACTAACGTAACGAAGGTCCATAACAAGAGAACATTAATATAAGTTTTGAAAAAAGTAGCTATACCGTGTTGTACCTGCTTTGTGATTTTAGTTTATTTATAGAATTAGTTTCAGATTTAACAATGGCAGAAACAAGGAAAAAAATTGCCACCTGACAAAAATAACAGTCAAATACCAATACTTAGGTACTAGAACCAACGTGAGGCACGCGATGACATCATTATCATCATAATTAGCGGTATCCCGGTTGCATCCGATAAGTACGCAATCAATGTCGACTCAAAGCCCAGGATCAGCTTTCTAGTGTTACCAGAGTTGACCACAGCTTTTCAACAGATACATTTCTTGTACGTTGCGAAAACTGTTTGCCTATTTTATAAGTTCTTGACGTAGGTACCTAGAAAAAAATTGGTTGTAAATAGTTAATTAGTTACCTACAACGTCGCTGTTGCTATTTTTCTTTATTCTGTATTAGCTCCATAATAGGGAGCTCAAACTTTTAAAAATTCAAAAGTCATAAATTGTTGAACAATCTGATAAACAATTTATGCGTTTTGCCTTTTTTTATAATTATATTTGTCTACAGTTGTAGACAAATATAACTGTTGGGTATTGGAAATAAAAAAGCTTTCAGTGTCCGATTAGATTTACTGGCCTATCTTATTGCTTGCCTTACAACAATTGTTTCTTTGTTAAGACTTGTGTTCTATTTGCTTTTACAAACTTTTATAATACTTGCTATGCTATTCATTTTAATGTAAAGGGTTTCTATCACATAGATCATCTCGTGAGCATAGATGGTGTAATCCACGCTTGTCAAGGGAGTTACCCTTTACATATAAATACTTATAAGTACTAAGTAATCGTTTTTTTTTAAGTAGGTACCTGCTTACTTACATATGCGTGGTTCAGATCTTGCAAACTGATTAGGACTATGATTAGGACATACCCTGACATCCGTCATTAAATTTCAACGATTCATAAGTTTCTAGCCGCTACAGGCCGCCCTTGGTATTTCTCCTTTTGCGACTCGTTTATACTCGACCATTTTTATGAGTTGTGTTTTATATAGTGTGTAAGGTATTGTGGTTGTTTTGGATTTTGATGAAAAGGAATGTAGGTATGTGATCACATTTAACATACATTTCTTGCCATGGATTAAACTTAAGATCTCAATTGCAAGTTTAAAGTTTAACCGCGTCTAAAGTTACATATTGGTCATAATTATTTATTTGAGATCTTAGGTTGAATCCATGGCATCCTGCAATATATTTAACCACGAACTACATGGGTGATAACATACATTTATGTACAAAACACCTGCAATAAAACTTATGGCAAGACTAATGTAGACAGTCCGTGTGGTGTCCGTGTGGTGACGGATTAAGAATACGGAATGTCACCACCCCATATCATCCCATGGGTGTCGTAAGAGCCGACAGAGGATACTACACAGAGACAGACCATACTATGCAGAGAACAGCACTGTAAGAGAAGGAAAACTTGATACAAACCCTATACCAACCCGTTTGGCCAGCGTGGTATAGTAGGCCAATTCCTCCTTTCAAGGGAGAGGCCTAGTCCAGCAGTGGACTGTTAAAGGCTGATGATGATGATGAATGTAGACAGTCTGCATTGGAGCTACTCATGTATGAATAAGTTAACTTACCTTCATACTATTGCAAAACGTGACGATAAACGATTGGCGGTGAAAAACCAATAGTATAAGTATGCATAAGTATCTAATTTCAGTGACAATATTTGGAATTTTACTGCCCGAATTCTACATTCGATTATTTATACATTTAAAACCTATATTTTAAAATGCCACTATGCATAAGTTTAAATTTGTATACTTTTCGCACTTCTACATTCAGTCAAACCAACTCACCCTTCACCAAATTAGTTCGCAGCCTGAAACGGTACAAGCCATTCCGTTTGAGACGCGAAGTTATCTCTGCAAACAGAACATGATGCCAAACAGGCGTAGTGGGTAGGAGCAAAAACCGTCATATGGTGTGCAATATCGAGCCGAACAAATATTTGCTGAAGCCAGTTGGTGTACAAATGAGCGAATGAGTTTTCACAAACGTCTGTGTAGCAGGTGGCTATGTGTGCGTGTAGTGTAAC
Organism: Euclidia mi; assembly: GCA_944739405.2. NCBI lineage: Eukaryota > Metazoa > Arthropoda > Insecta > Lepidoptera > Erebidae > Euclidia > Euclidia mi. Next base: position 6,275,921 of record OX123188.2, on the reverse strand, counting down.
GGCTTCTGCGAAACTTTATGAGCTGTGAAACTTATTTTTTAATTTTTGTGGCATGTTGTTGAAATTGATAGACGTGACGACAGTTTTGTGGGCTGTAGGTTTTCACCTACGAAGTAATTGGACTTTGAATATTATTTGATTTTATATAGTCTGGGTTTTCTCTGCGAGATTTATTGCTGGTATGGGTATTTCCATGAAAATCATAGATGCAGGATCGGCGGCTACTAGCCACAAACAGTCTGTAGGTATCTTTGAATCAGAAGGCTTTACGTTACATTCACTGTGCCGAATGTTGATGTTGGTCATAATTATGTTGCAATATTTCAGTACCTAGACGCATGAAAGCAATGTGATGGAAACATTGAACGTCAAAAAGTTCACTATATCCACGTCCTTCTTAAACAAATATTCAAACTTTCAAATATGACAATGAGAAGCTCATAGCGTATCTTTTATAGGTAGTAGAGCCTTGCTGATTTCAGAATGACTGGGCCGGCTCGACCGGGGAAGTACTACCCTCTCACAGAAAATCGACGTAAAGTAACGGTACCTAAACTGTTGCGTTTCGTACGGTGAGTGAGAGTGCCGGAGGCCCTATCCCCAATTCCTTCTCCCTCATCCCACTCCTCATCCTATCGCCATTCCCAACCCCAAGGGATAGCAACGCACTTGTGACTCCTGTGGTGTTGCTTGTGTCCATGGGCGGCGGTACTTGCTTACCATCAGGCAATCCGTCTGCTCGTTTGCCGCCTATTAAAAAAAAAACTTGCTTGATGTACGTAACCGATCGGCAAAGTAAAGCAAAGTTCGCAGGAGCTAACATTTTCACCAAGATTTTGGAAAAACACTTTTAGTGCAACCGTATCTGCAGTCCCCAAAGAAAACACAAACCAAATTTCAGCTTCTTGCACCCTGTAGTTTTGGCTGTCTCTTCTTTGTCAGTCAGTCGGTAATGACATATGGTGGTCAATGTTGCCACATTACCAAATCCTTAGGAAATGGGATTATAATTCACTGTCTCGCCAACCATGATTATAAGCGTTCGAGACCTACAATATTGGGAGTTTTAACGAGTGATTGGATTTCAACTCTTGAGTTAAATACACATTAATTGACCGTGTAAACTTCTGATTTGCTTAATATGTCGGCTCTTTTTAAGAGCTTACTCGGAGATTTTAATAAGAAGATAGCAATACTAAATCCACGCTAAAATGAGAGGTCAGACCACAGAGAGTGAGATAGAGAAATGTAGGTATTTGACTCAAGGCTTTGTTGCAGCTGTGGCCTCCATGTTTATCTATACCTTCATGGCGATGTTCCATAAATGAATGAACGAACGAATCTTTGTTTGTACTGCCACTTTGTTTCTTTTTAATTAATGCACAGATAAACGAAATTGTTCTTAATAGATACTTGAAGTGGTGTTTACACGAAATTAAGGTTAAATCGCTTATTGCATATTGTATTTTTGCTGTTTGTTGATATTACTGTTTTTATGTTTGACGATGTTGGTGGAAAGGCAGCGATAGCATAGTGGAGATACCAACAGGCTGCCATGCAGGGGGTATCGGGTTTGAATCTACGGCGCGCATTGTATATATGCGTATAGAATTGTTAATGATTGCATGGGCCGTGCCTCGGACAGCACGTTAAGCCGTTGGTCCCGGCTGTCATGAAGATCTTGACAGTCGATAAAGGGTGTCAGTACCTCTAAAATAAACTGACACGAGTCTAAACCATGGAGTATCGCTATACCTTCGGGTTGCGGAGGTCAGACAGGCAGTCGCTCCGTGGAAAAGCTAATATTCAGCCAAATCCAGTTAGACTAGTATTAGCGGACCCCAGGTTGAAACTGGGATAACGCTAGGAGGATGATGGTGTAGGTGGAAATAATTTTTGTAGGTAGTAGAGCTTTGCTGATTTCAGCATGAATGGGCTGGCTCGACCGGGGAAGTACTACCCTCTCACACAAAATCGACGTAAAGTAAACCTACCTAAACTGTTGCGTTTCGTTCGGTGAGTGAGAGTGCCGGAGGCCCTATCCCCTATTCCTTCTCCCTCATCCCACTCCTTATCCTATCCCTTTTCCCAACCCCAAGGTGCGGCAACGCACTTGTGACTCCTGTGGTGTTGCTTGTGTCCATGGGCGGTTGCTTACCATCAGGCAATCCGTCTGCTCGTTTGCCGCCTTATACAATAAAAAAAAAGAAAATAGTAAGTAGGTACTTAGTAAGATATCGTTTGAGTCCTACTGGTTTTACTTACACATTTAAGTAGGTTCTTCCATGAAGATCGATTTGCTTACAACGCAAATAATTATTAGAGATGTAACCGTGTTTCTGAAAAATAATGTCGAGTTATCTTGCACCTGAGCTTAAAAGTTTTATGGCGTCATAAGATTTTTAGCACTACTACGGATCTGATGAACTATTTAATTATCAGCTTAATATAGATGTAAGGTGACTTATTTTCCAATAGCAAATACCTACGTTCCATGTTTAGAAGAGACAAGATCAGCAGCAGCAATATCAGGATCTTATCAACACTAACGTAACGAAGGTCCATAACAAGAGAACATTAATATAAGTTTTGTAAAAAGTAGCTATACCGTGTTGTTCCTGCTTTGTGATTTTAGTTTATTTATAGAATTAGTTTCAGATTTAACAATGGCAGACACAAGGAAAAAAATTGCCACCTGACAAAAATAACAGTCAAATACCAATACTTAGGTACTAGAACCAACGTGAGGCACGCGATGACATCATTATCATCATAATTAGCGGTATCCCGGTTGCATCCGATAAGTACGCAATCAATGTCGACTTAAAGCCCAGGATCAGCTTTCTAGTGTTACCAGAGTTGACCACAGCTTTTCAACAGATACATTTCTTGTACGTTGCGAAAACTGTTTGCCTATTTTATAAGTTCTTGACGTAGGTACCAAGAAAAGAATTGGTTGTAAATAGTTAATTAGTTACCTACAACGTCGCTGTTGCTATTTTTCTTTATTCTGTATTAGCTCCATAACAGGGAGCTCAAACTTTTAAAAATTCAAAAGACATAAATTGTTGAACAATCTGATAAACAATTTATGCGTTTTGCCTTTTTTTATAATTATATTTGTCTACAGTTGTAGACAAATATAATTATAGTGTAGAGTTCTACACTATGAAAATATTTTACAACTCAAAACGTAAATCCAACTTACCTATGTATATATCAAACGATTTTCCTTTCGACAAATTTTTCATTCATACATAAATCTCGACCCAAATCTATTCTGAATACTTTTATATCAAGTCACCATCACTAGATATCGAAAACACCATGAATAAATCCAAGACAGGTCATTGAAGAGTTTCAGAACTGTAGTTGGTACGAATAAGATTTTATTGCGTTCGGAAAACTATTTTGTTGAAGTGAAATGATCGACCCCAATCACTATTCAAGTCTTCTACAGATATTTGTAAACAAGAAAAATTGTATTCGACGTGGAGGTTTGAAGTTACTTCTGGTAATTCCATAAATTCTCATGGTTCTGGCATTTCTGACGTTAAGAAGCTGAAGATCCTACTCTGTACATTTCTTTGTGAGTCTTATAGCTATGTTAAGTCCTTCGTAATTCAATGACATTTTTATAGCAGCATTTTACTCATACCAAAATACACAATGACTATTTCTTAAAACGAACAAATAAAAAATAATTGTAGCAGTACAAAATCTCATATAAACACAAACGTTAGTTTAAGTAGGATCAAAATTACTTTTCACGAAACATCCAAACTTAATCCAAGTATATTTTTTAAAGTAACTGAGATCACCGACCAAGAATTATCTTTCAATATACGTCGAAATAATACAGAAGCTCCAGAATTGAACATAATTCGTCGAAAATGGCTACTTATTTGCAGTAACAATGAACCTTAGAAGATTCTATTAACCTTTTGCGATGTTAAGAATATACCACCTTGGAGTGGTTAGTTGGGAAAATAAAACGGACGAGACCGCTTAATATGTGGACTATAAAACCATTACAGGGTTACGACCTGACTAACTACTTTTCGGTGTGAAACTACGTATTTACGTCCTTAGGAACTGTTAGGTATTGGAAATAAAAAAGCTTTCAGTGTCCGTTTAGATTTACTGGCCTATCTTATTACTTGCCTTACAACAATTGTTTCTTTGTTAAGACTTGTGTTCTATTTGTTTTACAAACTTTTGTAATAATTGTTATGCTATTCATTTTAATGAAAAGGGTTTTTATCACATAGATCATCTCGTGAGCATAGATGGTGTAATCCACGCTTGTCTTGACAAGCGTGGAGTCACCCTTTACATATAAATACTTATAAATTACTAAGTAATCGTTTTTTTAAGTAGGTACCTACTTACTTACGTATGCGTGGTTCAGATCTTGCAAACTGATTAGGACCATACCCTGGCATCCGTCATTAAATTTCAACGATTCATAAGTTTCTGGCCGCTAGGTACAGGCCGTCCTTGGTATTTCTCCTTTTGCGACTCGTTTTTACTCGACCATTTTTATGAGTTGTGTTTTATATGGTGTGTAAGGTATTGTGGTTGTTTTGGATTTTGATGAAAAGGAATGTAGGTATGTGATCACATATAACATACATTTCTTGCCATGGATTAAACTTAAGATCTCAATTGCAAGTTTAAAGTTTAACCGCGTCTAAAGTAACATATTGGTCAAAATTATTTATTTGAGATCTTAGGTTGTATCCATGGCATCCTGCAATATATTTAACTACGAACTACATGGGTGATAACATACATTTATGTACAAAACACCTGCAACAAAACTTATAGCAAGACTACTGTAGACAGTCTGCATTGAAGCTATTCATGTATGAATAAGTTAACTTACCTTCATACTATGGCAGTATAAGTATGCATAAGTATCGAATTTCAGTGACAATATTTGCAATTTTACAGCCCGTATTCTACATTCGATTATTTATACATTTTAAACCTATATTTTAAAATGCCACTATGCATAAGTTTTAAATTTGTAGACTTTACGCACTTATACATTCAGTCAAACCAACTCTCCCTGCACCAAATTAGTTCGCAGCCTGAAACGGTACAAGCCATTCCGTTTGAGACGCGAAGTTATCTCTGCAAACAGAACATGATGCCAAACAGGCGTAGTGGGTAGGAGCAAAAACCGTCATATGGTGTGCAATATCGAGCCGAACAAATATTTGCTGAAGCCAGTTGGTGTACAAATGAGCGAATGAGTTTTCACAAGCGTCTGTGTAGGAGGTGGCTATGTGTGCGTGTAGTGTAACGGCTTCTGCGAAACTTTATGAGCTGTGAAACTTCTTTTTTTAATTTTTGCGGCATGTTGTTGAAATTGATAGACGTAACGACAGTTTTGTGGGCTGTTGTTTTGCACCTACGAAGTAATTGGACTTTGAATATTATTTGATTTTATATAGTCTGGGTTTTCTCTGCGAGGATTATTGCTGGTATGGGTATTTCTATGAAAATCATAGATGCAGATTTGGCGCCTACTAGCCACAAACAGTCTGTAGGTATCTTTGAATCAGAAGGCTTTACGTTACATTCACTGTGCCGAATGTTGATGTTGGTCATAATTGTGTTGCAATATTTCAGTAACTAGACGCATGAAAGCAATGTGATGGAAACATTGAACGTCAAAAAGTTCACTATATGCACGTCCTTCTTAAACATATATTCAAACTTTCAAATATGACAATGAGAAGCTCATAGCGTATCTTTTATAGGTAGTAGAGCCTTGCTGATTTCAGAATGACTCGGCCGGCTCGACCGGGGAAGTACTACCCTCTCACAGAAAATCAACGTAAAGTAACGGTACCTAAACTTTTGCGTTTCGTACGGTGAGTGAGAGTGCCGGAGGCCCTATCCCCTATTCCTTCTCCCTCATCCCACTCCTCATCCTATCGCCATTCCCAACCCCAAGGGGTAGCAACGCACTTGTGACTCCTGTGGTGTTACTTGTGTCCATGAGCGGCGGTACTTGCTTACCACCAGGCAATCCGTCTGCTCGTTTGCCGCCTATTAAAAAAAAACTTGCTTGATGTACGTAACCGATCGGCAAAGTAAAGCAAAGTTCGCAGGAGCTAACTTTTTCACCAAGATTCTGGAAAAACACTTTTAGTGCAACCGTATCTACAGTCTCCAAAGCAAACACAAACCAAATTTCAGCTTCTTGCACCCTGTAGTTTTGGCTGTCTCTTCTTTGTCAGTCAGTCGGTAATGCAAGAGTTTTATACATATTTTTACAGATTGGATGGATGACAGCATCCTGGCACTTACAGCATACTGTCACGACACAGCTTTCGGGTGCACGTAAAAACATCTCCGTTCCTGCCTCAGTACAAGTATCGGTGACCTTCAGGCAGCCTAAAAACACCAATAGGTACCAGAGTAATCACATATTCATACGAAAAATAAAAAGCAGGAGAAATTGAATGCGAAGCTCATCTTTTGTTTACATGTGCGTAGGTACAAAGCTTGCGGCACATATAGCAATGAGCAATCATTACGGGTTCCAGGGATCAACCACTAATTACCTATTCGTACATTACAAGGTCCGTCCGCCTCTCTGTGTGTCGGTGTTCCAATTAGTTGAATAGCGTAATCAGAGATAGCGCTTCGAGCGAAATGGTGTAATCCTGATTTAGTCTAGATATTATGAAGATATTAACTGTATTTTTCGTTTTCCTTGTTGGTTTTCCTATGTGGTATTAATAAATGTGGCTATTTTGGTAACAAAGGTTTGTCTACGTATTGTATAGACAGTCATATTTTCGGAACAGATCGCAAAAGAATTAAGCGCTTAGAAAAAAATACCGCATGTCTACTAGCAGCTGGAGTTCGAATAAACAGCCCACACTACTTTCTAAATCCTATGCAATATTAAGTTGTTAGTAATCTTTTACTCCATGCCTCAGCGAACACTTTAAGCCTTCGGTCTAGGCTTTCATAGGTATCATTGTTGTTACTGGTTTTTCTTCTTCTAAGGTTTTTCGACCGCATGGGTGTCCTTCAGTTTACACCACTTTTCATGGTCCTGGTCAATCTGAATCCATTCCGCTCTGGCTGTTTTACCGTTGTTGCTGTTATATCTTCGCATCTGAATTATGGTAACTGGTCTAAACCATAATACAGCTACCATTCTGAGGAGCTCAGGTGAACAGCAGTCACTATGCAGAAAAGTACATTTCTGTCACATCTGGCTAGACTAGAAAGTGCGCCGCGTGGAAAAGTGCGAAACTATAAAGATACATTTAGATATAATTAGATATTTACGATACAATATGAACCTCACGACCTGCAAGACCTCTGGTTGGCGAGTCCACTAATGGATATGATAAAAACAAACCATTTTACTTCATAACATACAGCACAATTTCTTCTATTATATAATAAATATTCTACCACATACACACATCACCATCCAGTCCTAAACTAAGCAGAGCTTGTACTATGGGTACTAGATAATGAATAAACATACATATATACTTTTTTTTTGTAAATACATACATATTATACATAGAAACACCCAGACCAAGACAAACATCCATGTTCATGCACACAAATGTTAGACTTGAGCGGGAATCGAACCCGCGACCATCGGCGTAGCAGTCGCTTACACTCCCGCTGCGCCAACCGGCCGTTGCCTGAATAATTATTCTGATAACACAGCCGTGCATAATGTTTGTACCGCTTCTCTATTCCATTTTTACTCCGTATATTTCTCATCATTATTGACAAGAAAGCTCCGACTGTACATAAAAGCCGAGACCATTGCCTACGTTTATCGGCAAACGCTAAAATGAAGATCATAAGTAATGGAATATTATTTTTCCATTCGCTATAAAGACATTTAGCATCAGGGCCTCCGTCAACATTCAGTGGAGTCGTGGATCCGTTAATGGCGGAGTAAATGGTGTTTTTATGATTTTTCCTCGTCATCAACACCAGCCAAAGCTCTATTGTTTAATGCCAAGTGATTTATGTATGCGGGAGATGTATGAGGTGTTCAGACGCCTCTGAATGTGGATTTAGACGTGTGCTCTGGTGAAATGATGCCGGTTTATAATGCAGAATGATGGTGGGAGCGCTTGATTTGGGACTTATGAATTTTTATGGTTTGGAAAATGATTGGGCTCGTTATCCTATTATGGAAACGATACAGGTTGCATATAATACACATTTTTTTATAAAAATGGATCCTGTAAAGTTGTAAACTAGTTCACACATTAACAAAATCCTTCTGTCGTGGCGGGCCCCTTTCCAAACCTAAAGTCAAGATATACATTATGGATAGTAATTAAATAATAATCAGTATTGAATAATCGTTCGCTAGCTTTTCGTTTGCTAGTTTTCTTTAGCTAATGGTGAGCCTGTCTGTAACTGAAGACCTGTAAAACGCGTAGCTATAGAAATCTTATAAAGCAAATGCTTAAACTGTATAGGTACAAATACTAATTATAAGGAAAATAAATGTGACATAAAATACTAAAGCCCTTCTACAAAACTGGCGGTAACACAAAAACTCATAATCCATCAAAATAAGGAAAGTAAAAATACCTCAAAATAAGCTTAACCGCCATAAAAACACCTTGGCAACATAAAAAAATTTCGCTCGTCCTTCGAAGCTAAAAGGGCATCGTTAGATAAAGTGAAAATTATCTGTTAGCAAAGAAAAAAGAATTGCAAGGTTTGTTATTTACGGCGTAAAGGTGATGTAGGCTGATATGTAGGTCGTTAACTGGAGTTTTTACCCTCCGAGGGGCGAACTTCGGCCTAAAGTCCCGTATTTCCTTCAGTACTGTCTGTATAAACGTGATATATCGCAGTACGTGTAATTATTACTTATGGCTCCACCTTACTGGTTAATTGAAAGGTACGACTTGAAGCTTTTCGAGAAATTTGGGCTGAATTTTGCTCTAGAAAAGTGTCGCGAGGGTGTAATCTGATATACCAAAATTGTAAACGAATTTATTGATGTCTCTTTACTCTTCGATTCAATGAAATTAAGTAGAAGAGAAACATCGAATGATTTAAAAATGGAACGAATATTTGCATTTCATATTGAGCCGCTTTCGAATATTAAGTGTGTAAAACAATTTTATTGATGGCAATTTTTAGAAAATGGTGTAATATAAAACAATGTTTTGTTCCCCGAACTGACACTGAGATTTAGATAGATTTCTTTTTTGCCTTGTACATACCAAAACCAGTACCAGTATAAACAATTTCAAGTACATAATTATGTTTGCGAAATAAAAATACTTTTAAACATGTATCTCCAAAATAGATTTTACTAATCTAATTAATAAATATTATTATGGCATCTAATAAGTTCCTTGCGGTAACTGCAGTGACCTTGCCTTACTTTCATACGGGTGTGAGTGTGGTGGTGTGTAAAATTATACCCGATGTTGGTAAAATTATCACTATAGTGAATTATCGCTGATGGCAGGTAATATTCCCCGAATGTTACCAGTTAACCCTTAATGTTGGGTGAACTGATATAATTAAAAGCCGTTGGTCCCGGCTGTCATGAAGATCTTTGACAGTCGATAAAGGGTGTCAGTACCTCTAAAATAAACTGACGCGAGTCTAAACCATGGAATATCGCTATTCCTTCGGGTTGCGGAGGTCAGATAGGCAGTCGCTCCGTGGAAAAGCTAATATTCAGCCAAATCCGGTTAGACTAGTATTAGCGGACCCCAGGTTGAAACTGGGATAACGCTAGGAGGATGATGGTGTAGGTGGAAATAATTTTTGTAGGTAGTAGAGCCTTGCTGATTTCAGCATGAATGGGCTGGCTCGACCGGGGAAGTACTACCCTCTCACAGAAAATCGACGTAAAGTAAACCTACCTAAACTGTTGCGTTTCGTTCGGTGAGTGAGAGTGCCGGAGGCCCTATCCCCTATTCCTTCTCCCTCATCCCACTCCTTATCCTATCCCTTTTCCCAACCCCAAGTTGCGGCAACGCACTTGTGACTCCTATGGTGTTGCTTGTGTCCATGGGCGGCGGTAATTGCTTTCCATCAGGCAATCCGTCTGCTCGTTTGCCGCCTTATACAATAAAAAAAAAGAAAATAGTAAGTAGGTACTTAGTAAGATATCGTTTGAGTCCTACTGGTTTTACTTACACATTTAAGTAGGTTCTTCCATGAAGATCGATTTGCTTACAACGCAAATAATTATTAGAGATGTAACCGTGTTTCTCAAAAATAATGTCGAGTTATCTTTCTCCTGAGCTTAAAAGTTTTATGGCGTCATTAGATTTTTAGCACTACTACGGATCTGATGAACTATTTAATTATCAGCTTAATAATGATGTAAGGTGACTTATTTTCCAATAGCAAATACCTACGTTCCATGTTTAGAAGAGACAAGATCAGCAGCAGCAATATCAGGATCTTATCAACACTAACGTAACGAAGGTCCATAACAAGAGAACATTAATATAAGTTTTGAAAAAAGTAGCTATACCGTGTTGTACCTGCTTTGTGATTTTAGTTTATTTATAGAATTAGTTTCAGATTTAACAATGGCAGAAACAAGGAAAAAAATTGCCACCTGACAAAAATAACAGTCAAATACCAATACTTAGGTACTAGAACCAACGTGAGGCACGCGATGACATCATTATCATCATAATTAGCGGTATCCCGGTTGCATCCGATAAGTACGCAATCAATGTCGACTCAAAGCCCAGGATCAGCTTTCTAGTGTTACCAGAGTTGACCACAGCTTTTCAACAGATACATTTCTTGTACGTTGCGAAAACTGTTTGCCTATTTTATAAGTTCTTGACGTAGGTACCTAGAAAAAAATTGGTTGTAAATAGTTAATTAGTTACCTACAACGTCGCTGTTGCTATTTTTCTTTATTCTGTATTAGCTCCATAATAGGGAGCTCAAACTTTTAAAAATTCAAAAGTCATAAATTGTTGAACAATCTGATAAACAATTTATGCGTTTTGCCTTTTTTTATAATTATATTTGTCTACAGTTGTAGACAAATATAACTGTTGGGTATTGGAAATAAAAAAGCTTTCAGTGTCCGATTAGATTTACTGGCCTATCTTATTGCTTGCCTTACAACAATTGTTTCTTTGTTAAGACTTGTGTTCTATTTGCTTTTACAAACTTTTATAATACTTGCTATGCTATTCATTTTAATGTAAAGGGTTTCTATCACATAGATCATCTCGTGAGCATAGATGGTGTAATCCACGCTTGTCAAGGGAGTTACCCTTTACATATAAATACTTATAAGTACTAAGTAATCGTTTTTTTTTAAGTAGGTACCTGCTTACTTACATATGCGTGGTTCAGATCTTGCAAACTGATTAGGACTATGATTAGGACATACCCTGACATCCGTCATTAAATTTCAACGATTCATAAGTTTCTAGCCGCTACAGGCCGCCCTTGGTATTTCTCCTTTTGCGACTCGTTTATACTCGACCATTTTTATGAGTTGTGTTTTATATAGTGTGTAAGGTATTGTGGTTGTTTTGGATTTTGATGAAAAGGAATGTAGGTATGTGATCACATTTAACATACATTTCTTGCCATGGATTAAACTTAAGATCTCAATTGCAAGTTTAAAGTTTAACCGCGTCTAAAGTTACATATTGGTCATAATTATTTATTTGAGATCTTAGGTTGAATCCATGGCATCCTGCAATATATTTAACCACGAACTACATGGGTGATAACATACATTTATGTACAAAACACCTGCAATAAAACTTATGGCAAGACTAATGTAGACAGTCCGTGTGGTGTCCGTGTGGTGACGGATTAAGAATACGGAATGTCACCACCCCATATCATCCCATGGGTGTCGTAAGAGCCGACAGAGGATACTACACAGAGACAGACCATACTATGCAGAGAACAGCACTGTAAGAGAAGGAAAACTTGATACAAACCCTATACCAACCCGTTTGGCCAGCGTGGTATAGTAGGCCAATTCCTCCTTTCAAGGGAGAGGCCTAGTCCAGCAGTGGACTGTTAAAGGCTGATGATGATGATGAATGTAGACAGTCTGCATTGGAGCTACTCATGTATGAATAAGTTAACTTACCTTCATACTATTGCAAAACGTGACGATAAACGATTGGCGGTGAAAAACCAATAGTATAAGTATGCATAAGTATCTAATTTCAGTGACAATATTTGGAATTTTACTGCCCGAATTCTACATTCGATTATTTATACATTTAAAACCTATATTTTAAAATGCCACTATGCATAAGTTTAAATTTGTATACTTTTCGCACTTCTACATTCAGTCAAACCAACTCACCCTTCACCAAATTAGTTCGCAGCCTGAAACGGTACAAGCCATTCCGTTTGAGACGCGAAGTTATCTCTGCAAACAGAACATGATGCCAAACAGGCGTAGTGGGTAGGAGCAAAAACCGTCATATGGTGTGCAATATCGAGCCGAACAAATATTTGCTGAAGCCAGTTGGTGTACAAATGAGCGAATGAGTTTTCACAAACGTCTGTGTAGCAGGTGGCTATGTGTGCGTGTAGTGTAACGGCTTCTGCGAAACTTTATGAGCTGTGAAACTTATTTTTTAATTTTTGTGGCATGTTGTTGAAATTGATAGACGTGACGACAGTTTTGTGGGCTGTAGGTTTTCACCTACGAAGTAATTGGACTTTGAATATTATTTGATTTTATATAGTCTGGGTTTTCTCTGCGAGATTTATTGCTGGTATGGGTATTTCCATGAAAATCATAGATGCAGGATCGGCGGCTACTAGCCACAAACAGTCTGTAGGTATCTTTGAATCAGAAGGCTTTACGTTACATTCACTGTGCCGAATGTTGATGTTGGTCATAATTATGTTGCAATATTTCAGTACCTAGACGCATGAAAGCAATGTGATGGAAACATTGAACGTCAAAAAGTTCACTATATCCACGTCCTTCTTAAACAAATATTCAAACTTTCAAATATGACAATGAGAAGCTCATAGCGTATCTTTTATAGGTAGTAGAGCCTTGCTGATTTCAGAATGACTGGGCCGGCTCGACCGGGGAAGTACTACCCTCTCACAGAAAATCGACGTAAAGTAACGGTACCTAAACTGTTGCGTTTCGTACGGTGAGTGAGAGTGCCGGAGGCCCTATCCCCAATTCCTTCTCCCTCATCCCACTCCTCATCCTATCGCCATTCCCAACCCCAAGGGATAGCAACGCACTTGTGACTCCTGTGGTGTTGCTTGTGTCCATGGGCGGCGGTACTTGCTTACCATCAGGCAATCCGTCTGCTCGTTTGCCGCCTATTAAAAAAAAAACTTGCTTGATGTACGTAACCGATCGGCAAAGTAAAGCAAAGTTCGCAGGAGCTAACATTTTCACCAAGATTTTGGAAAAACACTTTTAGTGCAACCGTATCTGCAGTCCCCAAAGAAAACACAAACCAAATTTCAGCTTCTTGCACCCTGTAGTTTTGGCTGTCTCTTCTTTGTCAGTCAGTCGGTAATGACATATGGTGGTCAATGTTGCCACATTACCAAATCCTTAGGAAATGGGATTATAATTCACTGTCTCGCCAACCATGATTATAAGCGTTCGAGACCTACAATATTGGGAGTTTTAACGAGTGATTGGATTTCAACTCTTGAGTTAAATACACATTAATTGACCGTGTAAACTTCTGATTTGCTTAATATGTCGGCTCTTTTTAAGAGCTTACTCGGAGATTTTAATAAGAAGATAGCAATACTAAATCCACGCTAAAATGAGAGGTCAGACCACAGAGAGTGAGATAGAGAAATGTAGGTATTTGACTCAAGGCTTTGTTGCAGCTGTGGCCTCCATGTTTATCTATACCTTCATGGCGATGTTCCATAAATGAATGAACGAACGAATCTTTGTTTGTACTGCCACTTTGTTTCTTTTTAATTAATGCACAGATAAACGAAATTGTTCTTAATAGATACTTGAAGTGGTGTTTACACGAAATTAAGGCGAGGTTGCAGTACTTTTTAAGATTTTTGAACGTCTGAAAGTCCCATGAACTATGATATTTTTTATGAATAAAAATTAAAGTATATAAGTTGAACATATCTTCTAGTAAATCGTAAAGATAGAAACACGATTTGGAATGATTGGCTCGATAAAAAAAAATGTCAAACATGGCACTAAATCACAATTTTAAACGTGTACTGCTTAGAGATTCCATAATGAATTTATATGAAAGTATTATCAATAGAAACAGCTCTTGATTTTAAAATAAATGGTAAAAACAGATTTCGTAATTTCGTTATCATTTTTCTCCAAGAAAAAAAATAGTCAAAATGTTGGCATTATATCGCTCGCCGGCCGTTCATCAGTGCCTGTCTAGGCGTGATTGAGGGCGGACGTACGTCGTTGCTCCGCAAAATCCCCCTCCACCCCCGCATGTACGTTTTCGCAAAAGTACAAAGTAATTCGTATTCCAAAAACAATCGTTGAAACCATAGACATACTAGTAAGAAACCGTAGACAGGTTACTGACAAGGTAACATGACGGAGCTTACGAGTGGCACGCATCGCGAAAAGCGTACGCACACTAATATAAATATGTCAAAACGACACACTAAGAATTAGATAAGAAGTGTAAGTGAGATAGCACATCTAATCGCAAGCGCGAAGTAAACATATACTCTCAGGACCGACGCGCATTGTGACATCATGCTGACCGTTTCTGTCTTGAGTAAATGCAATTCGCCTCAAAGTAAATTTGATTAATTCATTTCAGGTAGGGAAATAAAAAGTCGATGTGATTTATTTATAACAATTATAAAGAAAGTACATTTTATTCTTCTCATTTCATTCAATGGAAACCTAAAACAGTACGTTAATATAAAAACTCTGCGCTGCGGACCCACCGTAGCTCTGGCAATACCCTGGGGGTATGGTGGGTTTTTTAAAGCTTAACCGTACTCCTGGCTGAAATGCTCGTAGTGTTATACCAACGTGCTACGTGGACATTAAACTGAACAGTGTTATCTCTCGTATGATAATGACTTACTACTTACGTTTTTGAATTTTTAGACAAGCGAAGACAAGCGCTAGTACGATGATATAGTGCAACAAGGAGATAAATTAGAGAATAAAACGTTTAGGTATTACTGCTAATGGTTATAATGTTTTGTATATTATAGGTATAATCTGTGGTATTGTTGAAGACCCGTCATCATCATCATCCTTGCGCTGTCGGAACATTCCCACTAGTTCTATTGAACAGTTCTATGATAGAACTAGTGATACTTTTTTCCCAGTAGTTCTATTAGCACAACTTGATGAGAAGAATAGAACTAATGGGAAACAGTCATAGGAAATTTACCACTAGTTATATGTATGTTTTACAAAGGTAGTGTCACAACATCGCGCTCACATATCCGAATAAATATGTATGTATAAAAATGTGTTAAACGAATGAACGTCTACAAAACAAATGAACGTCTACAAAACAAATGAACGTCTACAAAACAAATGAACGTCTACAAAACAAATGACTACCAGAAAGTGATCTGCTATCGATAGTGATTGCAAAAAACAGGTGCATCCGATTTTCGACCTTCCTGACAATTCATGACAAACTTTCTTTTTTGTTTTTTCTCGCTTTCTGGCAATATTAGGGTAATAAAATTATAAATTCTGACTTATGTCAATTAGGTTGAAAATGGCATGCACCTGTTTTCTGCAATCACTATCGATAGCTGATCACTTCCTGTAAGTCATTTGTTTTGTAGACGTTCATTTGTTTTGTAGGCGTTCATTTGTTTTGTAGACGTTCATTTGTTTTACACATTAAACAAATGAGCGTCTACAAAACATATTCATTCGGATATATGAGCGCGATGTCGTGACACTACGGATCATTTCCAGTAGTTCTATTGAATACCCTTGTAAATACATACATAGAACTAGACTGGGACATTTCCTATTACATATCCCATTAGTTTTTTTCTCCTGTTCAAGTTGTGCTAATAGAATTAGGACAGTTCTATCATAGAATTGTTCAATACTACTACTATACTGGGAATGATCCCACAAAATAGTAGAACTTGAAATTAACGAACTGAAATTAATAAACTAATTACACAACAATATTATCTGGGAGTACGGTTAAGCTTTGAAAGACCCACCATACCCCCAGGGGTACGGTGGGTCGGCAGCGAAAACTGTGCAGTACAATCTACTTAGTTGTTTAATACTAAACGGAGAAAAACAAGAACAAGTGAATGGACTTTGATCATCCGTCAATGTTTGTAACTTACGTATGATTTTGTATTTCTATAATAATAATATATTGTGTTGATTCAGCCTCAAATCACTTTTATTACTTGACAAAAACACACATCAGTATCTTATTATTACGAATGTCCCATCTGGATACTTTGTTGTTTAGTCTTTGAACACGCACAATACTGCTTCTCTTTTACACTCGCTAAATGCCAATTTTTTTATTCACTCTATTATTTGTGATACTGAATTTATTATAAATTGTAAATAAAACGTTGTAATATTGTAATACCCATGAATAAGAAGTGATTCCATAACTTTTAGTCATTTTCCTACTATAGTTTGTGCAAAATCTCATTACACACGACGGCATTTTCAAATGTAACGTACACACATGCGAGTAAAAGAGCGAGCGCTTCCAACCGCAGCGCGTACGCGACTAAAGCCAAATGAGACATTTAGCCTGTTTTTAATGTGCCACTTTTCATAGATATATTACTGTTCTGTGGCCACTTTTGAAGTTCGCATAACTCATCTACGGTTTTTTTTACGCTGCGCTGTGACACACGCACACACGAAACCCCCCCTCCTCTCCCCCCGCTCACTCGCTGACGCCACCGCCGTGTTTTTGTTTTTTGCGGGGGGTGAGGTCGAGCTACGCACTGTACTGCAACCTCGCCTTAAGGTTAAATCGCTTATTGCATATTGTATTTTTGCTGTTTGTTGATATTACTGTTTTTATGTTTGACGATGTTGGTGGAAAGGCAGCGATAGCATAGTGGAGATACCAACAGGCTGCCATGCAGGGGGTATCGGGTTTGAATCTACGGCGCGCATTGTATATATGCGTATAGAATTGTTAATGATTGCATGGGCCGTGCCTCGGACAGCACGTTAAGCCGTTGGTCCCGGCTGTCATGAAGATCTTGACAGTCGATAAAGGGTGTCAGTACCTCTAAAATAAACTGACACGAGTCTAAACCATGGAGTATCGCTATACCTTCGGGTTGCGGAGGTCAGACAGGCAGTCGCTCCGTGGAAAAGCTAATATTCAGCCAAATCCAGTTAGACTAGTATTAGCGGACCCCAGGTTGAAACTGGGATAACGCTAGGAGGATGATGGTGTAGGTGGAAATAATTTTTGTAGGTAGTAGAGCTTTGCTGATTTCAGCATGAATGGGCTGGCTCGACCGGGGAAGTACTACCCTCTCACACAAAATCGACGTAAAGTAAACCTACCTAAACTGTTGCGTTTCGTTCGGTGAGTGAGAGTGCCGGAGGCCCTATCCCCTATTCCTTCTCCCTCATCCCACTCCTTATCCTATCCCTTTTCCCAACCCCAAGGTGCGGCAACGCACTTGTGACTCCTGTGGTGTTGCTTGTGTCCATGGGCGGTTGCTTACCATCAGGCAATCCGTCTGCTCGTTTGCCGCCTTATACAATAAAAAAAAAGAAAATAGTAAGTAGGTACTTAGTAAGATATCGTTTGAGTCCTACTGGTTTTACTTACACATTTAAGTAGGTTCTTCCATGAAGATCGATTTGCTTACAACGCAAATAATTATTAGAGATGTAACCGTGTTTCTGAAAAATAATGTCGAGTTATCTTGCACCTGAGCTTAAAAGTTTTATGGCGTCATAAGATTTTTAGCACTACTACGGATCTGATGAACTATTTAATTATCAGCTTAATATAGATGTAAGGTGACTTATTTTCCAATAGCAAATACCTACGTTCCATGTTTAGAAGAGACAAGATCAGCAGCAGCAATATCAGGATCTTATCAACACTAACGTAACGAAGGTCCATAACAAGAGAACATTAATATAAGTTTTGTAAAAAGTAGCTATACCGTGTTGTTCCTGCTTTGTGATTTTAGTTTATTTATAGAATTAGTTTCAGATTTAACAATGGCAGACACAAGGAAAAAAATTGCCACCTGACAAAAATAACAGTCAAATACCAATACTTAGGTACTAGAACCAACGTGAGGCACGCGATGACATCATTATCATCATAATTAGCGGTATCCCGGTTGCATCCGATAAGTACGCAATCAATGTCGACTTAAAGCCCAGGATCAGCTTTCTAGTGTTACCAGAGTTGACCACAGCTTTTCAACAGATACATTTCTTGTACGTTGCGAAAACTGTTTGCCTATTTTATAAGTTCTTGACGTAGGTACCAAGAAAAGAATTGGTTGTAAATAGTTAATTAGTTACCTACAACGTCGCTGTTGCTATTTTTCTTTATTCTGTATTAGCTCCATAACAGGGAGCTCAAACTTTTAAAAATTCAAAAGACATAAATTGTTGAACAATCTGATAAACAATTTATGCGTTTTGCCTTTTTTTATAATTATATTTGTCTACAGTTGTAGACAAATATAATTATAGTGTAGAGTTCTACACTATGAAAATATTTTACAACTCAAAACGTAAATCCAACTTACCTATGTATATATCAAACGATTTTCCTTTCGACAAATTTTTCATTCATACATAAATCTCGACCCAAATCTATTCTGAATACTTTTATATCAAGTCACCATCACTAGATATCGAAAACACCATGAATAAATCCAAGACAGGTCATTGAAGAGTTTCAGAACTGTAGTTGGTACGAATAAGATTTTATTGCGTTCGGAAAACTATTTTGTTGAAGTGAAATGATCGACCCCAATCACTATTCAAGTCTTCTACAGATATTTGTAAACAAGAAAAATTGTATTCGACGTGGAGGTTTGAAGTTACTTCTGGTAATTCCATAAATTCTCATGGTTCTGGCATTTCTGACGTTAAGAAGCTGAAGATCCTACTCTGTACATTTCTTTGTGAGTCTTATAGCTATGTTAAGTCCTTCGTAATTCAATGACATTTTTATAGCAGCATTTTACTCATACCAAAATACACAATGACTATTTCTTAAAACGAACAAATAAAAAATAATTGTAGCAGTACAAAATCTCATATAAACACAAACGTTAGTTTAAGTAGGATCAAAATTACTTTTCACGAAACATCCAAACTTAATCCAAGTATATTTTTTAAAGTAACTGAGATCACCGACCAAGAATTATCTTTCAATATACGTCGAAATAATACAGAAGCTCCAGAATTGAACATAATTCGTCGAAAATGGCTACTTATTTGCAGTAACAATGAACCTTAGAAGATTCTATTAACCTTTTGCGATGTTAAGAATATACCACCTTGGAGTGGTTAGTTGGGAAAATAAAACGGACGAGACCGCTTAATATGTGGACTATAAAACCATTACAGGGTTACGACCTGACTAACTACTTTTCGGTGTGAAACTACGTATTTACGTCCTTAGGAACTGTTAGGTATTGGAAATAAAAAAGCTTTCAGTGTCCGTTTAGATTTACTGGCCTATCTTATTACTTGCCTTACAACAATTGTTTCTTTGTTAAGACTTGTGTTCTATTTGTTTTACAAACTTTTGTAATAATTGTTATGCTATTCATTTTAATGAAAAGGGTTTTTATCACATAGATCATCTCGTGAGCATAGATGGTGTAATCCACGCTTGTCTTGACAAGCGTGGAGTCACCCTTTACATATAAATACTTATAAATTACTAAGTAATCGTTTTTTTAAGTAGGTACCTACTTACTTACGTATGCGTGGTTCAGATCTTGCAAACTGATTAGGACCATACCCTGGCATCCGTCATTAAATTTCAACGATTCATAAGTTTCTGGCCGCTAGGTACAGGCCGTCCTTGGTATTTCTCCTTTTGCGACTCGTTTTTACTCGACCATTTTTATGAGTTGTGTTTTATATGGTGTGTAAGGTATTGTGGTTGTTTTGGATTTTGATGAAAAGGAATGTAGGTATGTGATCACATATAACATACATTTCTTGCCATGGATTAAACTTAAGATCTCAATTGCAAGTTTAAAGTTTAACCGCGTCTAAAGTAACATATTGGTCAAAATTATTTATTTGAGATCTTAGGTTGTATCCATGGCATCCTGCAATATATTTAACTACGAACTACATGGGTGATAACATACATTTATGTACAAAACACCTGCAACAAAACTTATAGCAAGACTACTGTAGACAGTCTGCATTGAAGCTATTCATGTATGAATAAGTTAACTTACCTTCATACTATGGCAGTATAAGTATGCATAAGTATCGAATTTCAGTGACAATATTTGCAATTTTACAGCCCGTATTCTACATTCGATTATTTATACATTTTAAACCTATATTTTAAAATGCCACTATGCATAAGTTTTAAATTTGTAGACTTTACGCACTTATACATTCAGTCAAACCAACTCTCCCTGCACCAAATTAGTTCGCAGCCTGAAACGGTACAAGCCATTCCGTTTGAGACGCGAAGTTATCTCTGCAAACAGAACATGATGCCAAACAGGCGTAGTGGGTAGGAGCAAAAACCGTCATATGGTGTGCAATATCGAGCCGAACAAATATTTGCTGAAGCCAGTTGGTGTACAAATGAGCGAATGAGTTTTCACAAGCGTCTGTGTAGGAGGTGGCTATGTGTGCGTGTAGTGTAACGGCTTCTGCGAAACTTTATGAGCTGTGAAACTTCTTTTTTTAATTTTTGCGGCATGTTGTTGAAATTGATAGACGTAACGACAGTTTTGTGGGCTGTTGTTTTGCACCTACGAAGTAATTGGACTTTGAATATTATTTGATTTTATATAGTCTGGGTTTTCTCTGCGAGGATTATTGCTGGTATGGGTATTTCTATGAAAATCATAGATGCAGATTTGGCGCCTACTAGCCACAAACAGTCTGTAGGTATCTTTGAATCAGAAGGCTTTACGTTACATTCACTGTGCCGAATGTTGATGTTGGTCATAATTGTGTTGCAATATTTCAGTAACTAGACGCATGAAAGCAATGTGATGGAAACATTGAACGTCAAAAAGTTCACTATATGCACGTCCTTCTTAAACATATATTCAAACTTTCAAATATGACAATGAGAAGCTCATAGCGTATCTTTTATAGGTAGTAGAGCCTTGCTGATTTCAGAATGACTCGGCCGGCTCGACCGGGGAAGTACTACCCTCTCACAGAAAATCAACGTAAAGTAACGGTACCTAAACTTTTGCGTTTCGTACGGTGAGTGAGAGTGCCGGAGGCCCTATCCCCTATTCCTTCTCCCTCATCCCACTCCTCATCCTATCGCCATTCCCAACCCCAAGGGGTAGCAACGCACTTGTGACTCCTGTGGTGTTACTTGTGTCCATGAGCGGCGGTACTTGCTTACCACCAGGCAATCCGTCTGCTCGTTTGCCGCCTATTAAAAAAAAACTTGCTTGATGTACGTAACCGATCGGCAAAGTAAAGCAAAGTTCGCAGGAGCTAACTTTTTCACCAAGATTCTGGAAAAACACTTTTAGTGCAACCGTATCTACAGTCTCCAAAGCAAACACAAACCAAATTTCAGCTTCTTGCACCCTGTAGTTTTGGCTGTCTCTTCTTTGTCAGTCAGTCGGTAATGCAAGAGTTTTATACATATTTTTACAGATTGGATGGATGACAGCATCCTGGCACTTACAGCATACTGTCACGACACAGCTTTCGGGTGCACGTAAAAACATCTCCGTTCCTGCCTCAGTACAAGTATCGGTGACCTTCAGGCAGCCTAAAAACACCAATAGGTACCAGAGTAATCACATATTCATACGAAAAATAAAAAGCAGGAGAAATTGAATGCGAAGCTCATCTTTTGTTTACATGTGCGTAGGTACAAAGCTTGCGGCACATATAGCAATGAGCAATCATTACGGGTTCCAGGGATCAACCACTAATTACCTATTCGTACATTACAAGGTCCGTCCGCCTCTCTGTGTGTCGGTGTTCCAATTAGTTGAATAGCGTAATCAGAGATAGCGCTTCGAGCGAAATGGTGTAATCCTGATTTAGTCTAGATATTATGAAGATATTAACTGTATTTTTCGTTTTCCTTGTTGGTTTTCCTATGTGGTATTAATAAATGTGGCTATTTTGGTAACAAAGGTTTGTCTACGTATTGTATAGACAGTCATATTTTCGGAACAGATCGCAAAAGAATTAAGCGCTTAGAAAAAAATACCGCATGTCTACTAGCAGCTGGAGTTCGAATAAACAGCCCACACTACTTTCTAAATCCTATGCAATATTAAGTTGTTAGTAATCTTTTACTCCATGCCTCAGCGAACACTTTAAGCCTTCGGTCTAGGCTTTCATAGGTATCATTGTTGTTACTGGTTTTTCTTCTTCTAAGGTTTTTCGACCGCATGGGTGTCCTTCAGTTTACACCACTTTTCATGGTCCTGGTCAATCTGAATCCATTCCGCTCTGGCTGTTTTACCGTTGTTGCTGTTATATCTTCGCATCTGAATTATGGTAACTGGTCTAAACCATAATACAGCTACCATTCTGAGGAGCTCAGGTGAACAGCAGTCACTATGCAGAAAAGTACATTTCTGTCACATCTGGCTAGACTAGAAAGTGCGCCGCGTGGAAAAGTGCGAAACTATAAAGATACATTTAGATATAATTAGATATTTACGATACAATATGAACCTCACGACCTGCAAGACCTCTGGTTGGCGAGTCCACTAATGGATATGATAAAAACAAACCATTTTACTTCATAACATACAGCACAATTTCTTCTATTATATAATAAATATTCTACCACATACACACATCACCATCCAGTCCTAAACTAAGCAGAGCTTGTACTATGGGTACTAGATAATGAATAAACATACATATATACTTTTTTTTTGTAAATACATACATATTATACATAGAAACACCCAGACCAAGACAAACATCCATGTTCATGCACACAAATGTTAGACTTGAGCGGGAATCGAACCCGCGACCATCGGCGTAGCAGTCGCTTACACTCCCGCTGCGCCAACCGGCCGTTGCCTGAATAATTATTCTGATAACACAGCCGTGCATAATGTTTGTACCGCTTCTCTATTCCATTTTTACTCCGTATATTTCTCATCATTATTGACAAGAAAGCTCCGACTGTACATAAAAGCCGAGACCATTGCCTACGTTTATCGGCAAACGCTAAAATGAAGATCATAAGTAATGGAATATTATTTTTCCATTCGCTATAAAGACATTTAGCATCAGGGCCTCCGTCAACATTCAGTGGAGTCGTGGATCCGTTAATGGCGGAGTAAATGGTGTTTTTATGATTTTTCCTCGTCATCAACACCAGCCAAAGCTCTATTGTTTAATGCCAAGTGATTTATGTATGCGGGAGATGTATGAGGTGTTCAGACGCCTCTGAATGTGGATTTAGACGTGTGCTCTGGTGAAATGATGCCGGTTTATAATGCAGAATGATGGTGGGAGCGCTTGATTTGGGACTTATGAATTTTTATGGTTTGGAAAATGATTGGGCTCGTTATCCTATTATGGAAACGATACAGGTTGCATATAATACACATTTTTTTATAAAAATGGATCCTGTAAAGTTGTAAACTAGTTCACACATTAACAAAATCCTTCTGTCGTGGCGGGCCCCTTTCCAAACCTAAAGTCAAGATATACATTATGGATAGTAATTAAATAATAATCAGTATTGAATAATCGTTCGCTAGCTTTTCGTTTGCTAGTTTTCTTTAGCTAATGGTGAGCCTGTCTGTAACTGAAGACCTGTAAAACGCGTAGCTATAGAAATCTTATAAAGCAAATGCTTAAACTGTATAGGTACAAATACTAATTATAAGGAAAATAAATGTGACATAAAATACTAAAGCCCTTCTACAAAACTGGCGGTAACACAAAAACTCATAATCCATCAAAATAAGGAAAGTAAAAATACCTCAAAATAAGCTTAACCGCCATAAAAACACCTTGGCAACATAAAAAAATTTCGCTCGTCCTTCGAAGCTAAAAGGGCATCGTTAGATAAAGTGAAAATTATCTGTTAGCAAAGAAAAAAGAATTGCAAGGTTTGTTATTTACGGCGTAAAGGTGATGTAGGCTGATATGTAGGTCGTTAACTGGAGTTTTTACCCTCCGAGGGGCGAACTTCGGCCTAAAGTCCCGTATTTCCTTCAGTACTGTCTGTATAAACGTGATATATCGCAGTACGTGTAATTATTACTTATGGCTCCACCTTACTGGTTAATTGAAAGGTACGACTTGAAGCTTTTCGAGAAATTTGGGCTGAATTTTGCTCTAGAAAAGTGTCGCGAGGGTGTAATCTGATATACCAAAATTGTAAACGAATTTATTGATGTCTCTTTACTCTTCGATTCAATGAAATTAAGTAGAAGAGAAACATCGAATGATTTAAAAATGGAACGAATATTTGCATTTCATATTGAGCCGCTTTCGAATATTAAGTGTGTAAAACAATTTTATTGATGGCAATTTTTAGAAAATGGTGTAATATAAAACAATGTTTTGTTCCCCGAACTGACACTGAGATTTAGATAGATTTCTTTTTTGCCTTGTACATACCAAAACCAGTACCAGTATAAACAATTTCAAGTACATAATTATGTTTGCGAAATAAAAATACTTTTAAACATGTATCTCCAAAATAGATTTTACTAATCTAATTAATAAATATTATTATGGCATCTAATAAGTTCCTTGCGGTAACTGCAGTGACCTTGCCTTACTTTCATACGGGTGTGAGTGTGGTGGTGTGTAAAATTATACCCGATGTTGGTAAAATTATCACTATAGTGAATTATCGCTGATGGCAGGTAATATTCCCCGAATGTTACCAGTTAACCCTTAATGTTGGGTGAACTGATATAATTAAAAGCCGTTGGTCCCGGCTGTCATGAAGATCTTTGACAGTCGATAAAGGGTGTCAGTACCTCTAAAATAAACTGACGCGAGTCTAAACCATGGAATATCGCTATTCCTTCGGGTTGCGGAGGTCAGATAGGCAGTCGCTCCGTGGAAAAGCTAATATTCAGCCAAATCCGGTTAGACTAGTATTAGCGGACCCCAGGTTGAAACTGGGATAACGCTAGGAGGATGACGGTGTAGGTGGAAATAATTTTTGTAGGTAGTAGAGCCTTGCTGATTTCAGCATGAATGGGCTGGCTCGACCGGGGAAGTACTACCCTCTCACAGAAAATCGACGTAAAGTAAACCTACCTAAACTGTTGCGTTTCGTTCGGTGAGTGAGAGTGCCGGAGGCCCTATCCCCTATTCCTTCTCCCTCATCCCACTCCTTATCCTATCCCTTTTCCCAACCCCAAGTTGCGGCAACGCACTTGTGACTCCTATGGTGTTGCTTGTGTCCATGGGCGGCGGTAATTGCTTTCCATCAGGCAATCCGTCTGCTCGTTTGCCGCCTTATACAATAAAAAAAAAGAAAATAGTAAGTAGGTACTTAGTAAGATATCGTTTGAGTCCTACTGGTTTTACTTACACATTTAAGTAGGTTCTTCCATGAAGATCGATTTGCTTACAACGCAAATAATTATTAGAGATGTAACCGTGTTTCTCAAAAATAATGTCGAGTTATCTTTCTCCTGAGCTTAAAAGTTTTATGGCGTCATTAGATTTTTAGCACTACTACGGATCTGATGAACTATTTAATTATCAGCTTAATAATGATGTAAGGTGACTTATTTTCCAATAGCAAATACCTACGTTCCATGTTTAGAAGAGACAAGATCAGCAGCAGCAATATCAGGATCTTATCAACACTAACGTAACGAAGGTCCATAACAAGAGAACATTAATATAAGTTTTGAAAAAAGTAGCTATACCGTGTTGTACCTGCTTTGTGATTTTAGTTTATTTATAGAATTAGTTTCAGATTTAACAATGGCAGAAACAAGGAAAAAAATTGCCACCTGACAAAAATAACAGTCAAATACCAATACTTAGGTACTAGAACCAACGTGAGGCACGCGATGACATCATTATCATCATAATTAGCGGTATCCCGGTTGCATCCGATAAGTACGCAATCAATGTCGACTCAAAGCCCAGGATCAGCTTTCTAGTGTTACCAGAGTTGACCACAGCTTTTCAACAGATACATTTCTTGTACGTTGCGAAAACTGTTTGCCTATTTTATAAGTTCTTGACGTAGGTACCTAGAAAAAAATTGGTTGTAAATAGTTAATTAGTTACCTACAACGTCGCTGTTGCTATTTTTCTTTATTCTGTATTAGCTCCATAATAGGGAGCTCAAACTTTTAAAAATTCAAAAGTCATAAATTGTTGAACAATCTGATAAACAATTTATGCGTTTTGCCTTTTTTTATAATTATATTTGTCTACAGTTGTAGACAAATATAACTGTTGGGTATTGGAAATAAAAAAGCTTTCAGTGTCCGATTAGATTTACTGGCCTATCTTATTGCTTGCCTTACAACAATTGTTTCTTTGTTAAGACTTGTGTTCTATTTGCTTTTACAAACTTTTATAATACTTGCTATGCTATTCATTTTAATGTAAAGGGTTTCTATCACATAGATCATCTCGTGAGCATAGATGGTGTAATCCACGCTTGTCAAGGGAGTTACCCTTTACATATAAATACTTATAAGTACTAAGTAATCGTTTTTTTTTAAGTAGGTACCTGCTTACTTACATATGCGTGGTTCAGATCTTGCAAACTGATTAGGACTATGATTAGGACATACCCTGGCATCCGTCATTAAATTTCAACGATTCATAAGTTTCTGGCCGCTAGGTACAGGCCGTCCTTGGTATTTCTCCTTTTGCGACTCGTTTTTACTCGACCATTTTTATGAGTTGTGTTTTATATAGTGTGTAAGGTATTGTGGTTGTTTTGGATTTTGATGAAAAGGAATGTAGGTATGTGATCACATTTAACATACATTTCTTGCCATGGATTAAACTTAAGATCTCAATTGCAAGTTTAAAGTTTAACCGCGTCTAAAGTTACATATTGGTCATAATTATTTATTTGAGATCTTAGGTTGAATCCATGGCATCCTGCAATATATTTAACCACGAACTACATGGGTGATAACATACATTTATGTACAAAACACCTGCAATAAAACTTATGGCAAGACTAATGTAGACAGTCCGTGTGGTGTCCGTGTGGTGACGGATTAAGAATACGGAATGTCACCACCCCATATCATCCCATGGGTGTCGTAAGAGCCGACAGAGGATACTACACAGAGACAGACCATACTATGCAGAGAACAGCACTGTAAGAGAAGGAAAACTTGATACAAACCCTATACCAACCCGTTTGGCCAGCGTGGTATAGTAGGCCAATTCCTCCTTTCAAGGGAGAGGCCTAGTCCAGCAGTGGACTGTTAAAGGCTGATGATGATGATGAATGTAGACAGTCTGCATTGGAGCTACTCATGTATGAATAAGTTAACTTACCTTCATACTATTGCAAAACGTGACGATAAACGATTGGCGGTGAAAAACCAATAGTATAAGTATGCATAAGTATCTAATTTCAGTGACAATATTTGGAATTTTACTGCCCGAATTCTACATTCGATTATTTATACATTTAAAACCTATATTTTAAAATGCCACTATGCATAAGTTTAAATTTGTATACTTTTCGCACTTCTACATTCAGTCAAACCAACTCACCCTTCACCAAATTAGTTCGCAGCCTGAAACGGTACAAGCCATTCCGTTTGAGACGCGAAGTTATCTCTGCAAACAGAACATGATGCCAAACAGGCGTAGTGGGTAGGAGCAAAAACCGTCATATGGTGTGCAATATCGAGCCGAACAAATATTTGCTGAAGCCAGTTGGTGTACAAATGAGCGAATGAGTTTTCACAAACGTCTGTGTAGCAGGTGGCTATGTGTGCGTGTAGTGTAACGGCTTCTGCGAAACTTTATGAGCTGTGAAACTTATTTTTTAATTTTTGTGGCATGTTGTTGAAATTGATAGACGTGACGACAGTTTTGTGGGCTGTAGGTTTTCACCTACGAAGTAATTGGACTTTGAATATTATTTGATTTTATATAGTCTGGGTTTTCTCTGCGAGATTTATTGCTGGTATGGGTATTTCCATGAAAATCATAGATGCAGGATCGGCGGCTACTAGCCACAAACAGTCTGTAGGTATCTTTGAATCAGAAGGCTTTACGTTACATTCACTGTGCCGAATGTTGATGTTGGTCATAATTATGTTGCAATATTTCAGTACCTAGACGCATGAAAGCAATGTGATGGAAACATTGAACGTCAAAAAGTTCACTATATCCACGTCCTTCTTAAACAAATATTCAAACTTTCAAATATGACAATGAGAAGCTCATAGCGTATCTTTTATAGGTAGTAGAGCCTTGCTGATTTCAGAATGACTGGGCCGGCTCGACCGGGGAAGTACTACCCTCTCACAGAAAATGGACGTAAAGTAACGGTACCTAAACTGTTGCGTTTCGTACGGTGAGTGAGAGTGCCGGAGGCCCTATCCCCAATTCCTTCTCCCTCATCCCACTCCTCATCCTATCGCCATTCCCAACCCCAAGGGATAGCAACGCACTTGTGACTCCTGTGGTGTTGCTTGTGTCCATGGGCGGCGGTACTTGCTTACCATCAGGCAATCCGTCTGCTCGTTTGCCGCCTATTAAAAAAAAAACTTGCTTGATGTACGTAACCGATCGGCAAAGTAAAGCAAAGTTCGCAGGAGCTAACATTTTCACCAAGATTTTGGAAAAACACTTTTAGTGCAACCGTATCTGCAGTCCCCAAAGAAAACACAAACCAAATTTCAGCTTCTTGCACCCTGTAGTTTTGGCTGTCTCTTCTTTGTCAGTCAGTCGGTAATGACATATGGTGGTCAATGTTGCCACATTACCAAATCCTTAGGAAATGGGATTATAATTCACTGTCTCGCCAACCATGATTATAAGCGTTCGAGACCTACAATATTGGGAGTTTTAACGAGTGATTGGATTTCAACTCTTGAGTTAAATACACATTAATTGACCGTGTAAACTTCTGATTTGCTTAATATGTCGGCTCTTTTTAAGAGCTTACTCGGAGATTTTAATAAGAAGATAGCAATACTAAATCCACGCTAAAATGAGAGGTCAGACCACAGAGAGTGAGATAGAGAAATGTAGGTATTTGACTCAAGGCTTTGTTGCAGCTGTGGCCTCCATGTTTATCTATACCTTCATGGCGATGTTCCATAAATGAATGAACGAACGAATCTTTGTTTGTACTGCCACTTTGTTTCTTTTTAATTAATGCACAGATAAACGAAATTGTTCTTAATAGATACTTGAAGTGGTGTTTACACGAAATTAAGGTTAAATCGCTTATTGCATATTGTATTTTTGCTGTTTGTTGATATTACTGTTTTTATGTTTGACGATGTTGGTGGAAAGGCAGCGATAGCATAGTGGAGATACCAACAGGCTGCCATGCAGGGGGTATCGGGTTTGAATCTACGGCGCGCATTGTATATATGCGTATAGAATTGTTAATGATTGCATGGGCCGTGCCTCGGACAGCACGTTAAGCCGTTGGTCCCGGCTGTCATGAAGATCTTGACAGTCGATAAAGGGTGTCAGTACCTCTAAAATAAACTGACACGAGTCTAAACCATGGAGTATCGCTATACCTTCGGGTTGCGGAGGTCAGACAGGCAGTCGCTCCGTGGAAAAGCTAATATTCAGCCAAATCCGGTTAGACTAGTATTAGCGGACCCCAGGTTGAAACTGGGATAACGCTAGGAGGATGATGGTGTAGGTGGAAATAATTTTTGTAGGTAGTAGAGCTTTGCTGATTTCAGCATGAATGGGCTGGCTCGACCGGGGAAGTACTACCCTCTCACACAAAATCGACGTAAAGTAAACCTACCTAAACTGTTGCGTTTCGTTCGGTGAGTGAGAGTGCCGGAGGCCCTATCCCCTATTCCTTCTCCCTCATCCCACTCCTTATCCTATCCCTTTTCCCAACCCCAAGGTGCGGCAACGCACTTGTGACTCCTGTGGTGTTGCTTGTGTCCATGGGCGGTTGCTTACCATCAGGCAATCCGTCTGCTCGTTTGCCGCCTTATACAATAAAAAAAAAGAAAATAGTAAGTAGGTACTTAGTAAGATATCGTTTGAGTCCTACTGGTTTTACTTACACATTTAAGTAGGTTCTTCCATGAAGATCGATTTGCTTACAACGCAAATAATTATTAGAGATGTAACCGTGTTTCTGAAAAATAATTTCGAGTTATCTTGCACCTGAGCTTAAAAGTTTTATGGCGTCATAAGATTTTTAGCACTACTACGGATCTGATGAACTATTTAATTATCAGCTTAATATAGATGTAAGGTGACTTATTTTCCAATAGCAAATACCTACGTTCCATGTTTAGAAGAGACAAGATCAGCAGCAGCAATATCAGGATCTTATCAACACTAACGTAACGAAGGTCCATAACAAGAGAACATTAATATAAGTTTTGAAAAAAGTAGCTATACCGTGTTGTTCCTGCTTTGTGATTTTAGTTTATTTATAGAATTAGTTTCAGATTTAACAATGGCAGACACAAGGAAAAAAATTGCCACCTGACAAAAATAACAGTCAAATACCAATACTTAGGTACTAGAACCAACGTGAGGCACGCGATGACATCATTATCATCATAATTAGCGGTATCCCGGTTGCATCCGATAAGTACGCAATCAATGTCGACTTAAAGCCCAGGATCAGCTTTCTAGTGTTACCAGAGTTGACCACAGCTTTTCAACAGATACATTTCTTGTACGTTGCGAAAACTGTTTGCCTATTTTATAAGTTCTTGACGTAGGTACCAAGAAAAGAATTGGTTGTAAATAGTTAATTAGTTACCTACAACGTCGCTGTTGCTATTTTTCTTTATTCTGTATTAGCTCCATAACAGGGAGCTCAAACTTTTAAAAATTCAAAAGACATAAATTGTTGAACAATCTGATAAACAATTTATGCGTTTTGCCTTTTTTTACCCGACTGCGCGACGCAAAGGAGGGTAATGTGTTTATCAGTCTATGTATGTATGTATGTATGTTTGTTTCTATGTGGCGTTCTAGAGACCAAATGCGTTGGCCGATTTTGATGATTCTTACGTCAATCGCTTCGTCTTAACCTTGCGAGTGTCACTAAAGACATGACAGTAATCAAAATTCACCACAGCGACAGCCAGACGCCATATTGTCAAAATGAAAAAAATTAAAGTCGATGAAATATGTCAAGTGGGGTGTCGTTGAATAGGTATTTTAAAATCATTTTTAGGTTTCTTTTATCATTTTTCATTTTAAATAATAGTTTAGGATATATAACGATTTAAAGATGTTTAACAAAAATAAATTCTCGCTAATTTTCATACTTATTGATTATAGATTTTATTTCAATTATAAACGATATTACAAACACTCGATTGCGAAATTTACCATCGTATAACGCAGTCAATGAGTCGTAACTAAAAAGTATAAAATAAAAAAAAATATTTAAAGAAAAACAAAAAACCCGACTGCATAAAAACTAATTTTAAAAAATACGTGAAAATATTAACTTAAATAAAAACTAAAAAGAAAGAAACAAGCCCAGAAGTTTAGAAGTAATATGCAGAACAGAACGAGTCACAGTCGGGGCCCATTCAAATTTTACCAATCAAATCTTCCCAAGGGGCCCCGACTGTGAGTCGTTCTGTTCTGCATATTACTTCTAAACTTCTGGGCTTGTTTCTTTCTTTTTAGTTTTTATTTAAGTTAATATTTTCACGTATTTTTTAAAATTAGTTTTTATGCAGTCGGGTTTTTTGTTTTTCTTTAAATATTTTTTTTTATTATAATTATATTTGTCTACAGTTGTAGACAAATATAATTATAGTGTAGAGTTCTACACTATGAAAATATTTTACAACTCAAAACGTAAATCCAACTTACCTATGTATATATCAAACGATTTTCCTTTCGACAAATTTTTCATTCATACATAAATCTCGACCCAAATCTATTCTGAATACTTTTATATCAAGTCACCATCACTAGATATCGAAAACACCATGAATAAATCCAAGACAGGTCATTGAAGAGTTTCAGAACTGTAGTTGGTACGAATAAGATTTTATTGCGTTCGGAAAACTATTTTGTTGAAGTGAAATGATCGACCCCAATCACTATTCAAGTCTTCTACAGATATTTGTAAACAAGAAAAATTGTATTCGACGTGGAGGTTTGAAGTTACTTCTGGTAATTCCATAAATTCTCATGGTTCTGGCATTTCTGACGTTAAGAAGCTGAAGATCCTACTCTGTACATTTCTTTGTGAGTCTTATAGCTATGTTAAGTCCTTCGTAATTCAATGACATTTTTATAGCAGCATTTTACTCATACCAAAATACACAATGACTATTTCTTAAAACGAACAAATAAAAAATAATTGTAGCAGTACAAAATCTCATATAAACACAAACGTTAGTTTAAGTAGGATCAAAATTACTTTTCACGAAACATCCAAACTTAATCCAAGTATATTTTTTAAAGTAACTGAGATCACCGACCAAGAATTATCTTTCAATATACGTCGAAATAATACAGAAGCTCCAGAATTGAACATAATTCGTCGAAAATGGCTACTTATTTGCAGTAACAATGAACCTTAGAAGATTCTATTAACCTTTTGCGATGTTAAGAATATACCACCTTGGAGTGGTTAGTTGGGAAAATAAAACGGACGAGACCGCTTAATATGTGGACTATAAAACCATTACAGGGTTACGACCTGACTAACTACTTTTCGGTGTGAAACTACGTATTTACGTCCTTAGGAACTGTTAGGTATTGGAAATAAAAAAGCTTTCAGTGTCCGTTTAGATTTACTGGCCTATCTTATTACTTGCCTTACAACAATTGTTTCTTTGTTAAGACTTGTGTTCTATTTGTTTTACAAACTTTTGTAATAATTGTTATGCTATTCATTTTAATGAAAAGGGTTTTTATCACATAGATCATCTCGTGAGCATAGATGGTGTAATCCACGCTTGTCTTGACAAGCGTGGAGTCACCCTTTACATATAAATACTTATAAATTACTAAGTAATCGTTTTTTTAAGTAGGTACCTACTTACTTACGTATGCGTGGTTCAGATCTTGCAAACTGATTAGGACCATACCCTGGCATCCGTCATTAAATTTCAACGATTCATAAGTTTCTGGCCGCTAGGTACAGGCCGTCCTTGGTATTTCTCCTTTTGCGACTCGTTTTTACTCGACCATTTTTATGAGTTGTGTTTTATATAGTGTGTAAGGTATTGTGGTTGTTTTGGATTTTGATGAAAAGGAATGTAGGTATGTGATCACATTTAACATACATTTCTTGCCATGGATTAAACTTAAGATCTCAATTGCAAGTTTAAAGTTTAACCGCGTCTAAAGTTACATATTGGTCATAATTATTTATTTGAGATCTTAGGTTGAATCCATGGCATCCTGCAATATATTTAACCACGAACTACATGGGTGATAACATACATTTATGTACAAAACACCTGCAATAAAACTTATGGCAAGACTAATGTAGACAGTCCGTGTGGTGTCCGTGTGGTGACGGATTAAGAATACGGAATGTCACCACCCCATATCATCCCATGGGTGTCGTAAGAGCCGACAGAGGATACTACACAGAGACAGACCATACTATGCAGAGAACAGCACTGTAAGAGAAGGAAAACTTGATACAAACCCTATACCAACCCGTTTGGCCAGCGTGGTATAGTAGGCCAATTCCTCCTTTCAAGGGAGAGGCCTAGTCCAGCAGTGGACTGTTAAAGGCTGATGATGATGATGAATGTAGACAGTCTGCATTGGAGCTACTCATGTATGAATAAGTTAACTTACCTTCATACTATTGCAAAACGTGACGATAAACGATTGGCGGTGAAAAACCAATAGTATAAGTATGCATAAGTATCTAATTTCAGTGACAATATTTGGAATTTTACTGCCCGAATTCTACATTCGATTATTTATACATTTAAAACCTATATTTTAAAATGCCACTATGCATAAGTTTAAATTTGTATACTTTTCGCACTTCTACATTCAGTCAAACCAACTCACCCTTCACCAAATTAGTTCGCAGCCTGAAACGGTACAAGCCATTCCGTTTGAGACGCGAAGTTATCTCTGCAAACAGAACATGATGCCAAACAGGCGTAGTGGGTAGGAGCAAAAACCGTCATATGGTGTGCAATATCGAGCCGAACAAATATTTGCTGAAGCCAGTTGGTGTACAAATGAGCGAATGAGTTTTCACAAACGTCTGTGTAGCAGGTGGCTATGTGTGCGTGTAGTGTAACGGCTTCTGCGAAACTTTATGAGCTGTGAAACTTATTTTTTAATTTTTGTGGCATGTTGTTGAAATTGATAGACGTGACGACAGTTTTGTGGGCTGTAGGTTTTCACCTACGAAGTAATTGGACTTTGAATATTATTTGATTTTATATAGTCTGGGTTTTCTCTGCGAGATTTATTGCTGGTATGGGTATTTCCATGAAAATCATAGATGCAGGATCGGCGGCTACTAGCCACAAACAGTCTGTAGGTATCTTTGAATCAGAAGGCTTTACGTTACATTCACTGTGCCGAATGTTGATGTTGGTCATAATTATGTTGCAATATTTCAGTACCTAGACGCATGAAAGCAATGTGATGGAAACATTGAACGTCAAAAAGTTCACTATATCCACGTCCTTCTTAAACAAATATTCAAACTTTCAAATATGACAATGAGAAGCTCATAGCGTATCTTTTATAGGTAGTAGAGCCTTGCTGATTTCAGAATGACTGGGCCGGCTCGACCGGGGAAGTACTACCCTCTCACAGAAAATGGACGTAAAGTAACGGTACCTAAACTGTTGCGTTTCGTACGGTGAGTGAGAGTGCCGGAGGCCCTATCCCCAATTCCTTCTCCCTCATCCCACTCCTCATCCTATCGCCATTCCCAACCCCAAGGGATAGCAACGCACTTGTGACTCCTGTGGTGTTGCTTGTGTCCATGGGCGGCGGTACTTGCTTACCATCAGGCAATCCGTCTGCTCGTTTGCCGCCTATTAAAAAAAAAACTTGCTTGATGTACGTAACCGATCGGCAAAGTAAAGCAAAGTTCGCAGGAGCTAACATTTTCACCAAGATTTTGGAAAAACACTTTTAGTGCAACCGTATCTGCAGTCCCCAAAGAAAACACAAACCAAATTTCAGCTTCTTGCACCCTGTAGTTTTGGCTGTCTCTTCT
The DNA here is from genome assembly GCA_944739405.2 of Euclidia mi. Lineage (NCBI taxonomy): Eukaryota > Metazoa > Arthropoda > Insecta > Lepidoptera > Erebidae > Euclidia > Euclidia mi. The sequence continues at coordinate 6,240,393 of OX123188.2, read as the reverse complement.
TTGTCAGTCAGTCGGTAATGACATATGGTGGTCAATGTTGCCACATTACCAAATCCTTAGGAAATGGGATTATAATTCACTGTCTCGCCAACCATGATTATAAGCGTTCGAGACCTACAATATTGGGAGTTTTAACGAGTGATTGGATTTCAACTCTTGAGTTAAATACACCTTAATTGACCGTGTAAACTTCTGATTTGCTTAATATGTCGGCTCTTTTTAAGAGCTTACTCGGAGATTTTAATAAGAAGATAGCAATACTAAATCCACGCTAAAATGAGAGGTCAGACCACAGAGAGTGAGATAGAGAAATGTAGGTATTTGACTCAAGGCTTTGTTGCAGCTGTGGCCTCCATGTTTATCTATACCTTCATGGCGATGTTCCATAAATGAATGAACGAACGAATCTTTGTTTGTACTGCCACTTTGTTTCTTTTTAATTAATGCACAGATAAACGAAATTGTTCTTAATAGATACTTGAAGTGGTGTTTACACGAAATTAAGGTTAAATCGCTTATTGCATATTGTATTTTTGCTGTTTGTTGATATTACTGTTTTTATGTTTGACGATGTTGGTGGAAAGGCAGCGATAGCATAGTGGAGATACCAACAGGCTGCCATGCAGGGGGTATCGGGTTTGAATCTACGGCGCGCATTGTATATATGCGTATAGAATTGTTAATGATTGCATGGGCCGTGCCTCGGACAGCACGTTAAGCCGTTGGTCCCGGCTGTCATGAAGATCTTGACAGTCGATAAAGGGTGTCAGTACCTCTAAAATAAACTGACACGAGTCTAAACCATGGAGTATCGCTATACCTTCGGGTTGCGGAGGTCAGACAGGCAGTCGCTCCGTGGAAAAGCTAATATTCAGCCAAATCCGGTTAGACTAGTATTAGCGGACCCCAGGTTGAAACTGGGATAACGCTAGGAGGATGATGGTGTAGGTGGAAATAATTTTTGTAGGTAGTAGAGCTTTGCTGATTTCAGCATGAATGGGCTGGCTCGACCGGGGAAGTACTACCCTCTCACACAAAATCGACGTAAAGTAAACCTACCTAAACTGTTGCGTTTCATTCGGTGAGTGAGAGTGCCGGAGGCCCTATCCCCTATTCCTTCTCCCTCATCCCACTCCTTATCCTATCCCTTTTCCCAACCCCAAGGTGCGGCAACGCACTTGTGACTCCTGTGGTGTTGCTTGTGTCCATGGGCGGTTGCTTACCATCAGGCAATCCGTCTGCTCGTTTGCCGCCTTATACAATAAAAAAAAAGAAAATAGTAAGTAGGTACTTAGTAAGATATCGTTTGAGTCCTACTGGTTTTACTTACACATTTAAGTAGGTTCTTCCATGAAGATCGATTTGCTTACAACGCAAATAATTATTAGAGATGTAACCGTGTTTCTGAAAAATAATTTCGAGTTATCTTGCACCTGAGCTTAAAAGTTTTATGGCGTCATAAGATTTTTAGCACTACTACGGATCTGATGAACTATTTAATTATCAGCTTAATATAGATGTAAGGTGACTTATTTTCCAATAGCAAATACCTACGTTCCATGTTTAGAAGAGACAAGATCAGCAGCAGCAATATCAGGATCTTATCAACACTAACGTAACGAAGGTCCATAACAAGAGAACATTAATATAAGTTTTGAAAAAAGTAGCTATACCGTGTTGTTCCTGCTTTGTGATTTTAGTTTATTTATAGAATTAGTTTCAGATTTAACAATGGCAGACACAAGGAAAAAAATTGCCACCTGACAAAAATAACAGTCAAATACCAATACTTAGGTACTAGAACCAACGTGAGGCACGCGATGACATCATTATCATCATAATTAGCGGTATCCCGGTTGCATCCGATAAGTACGCAATCAATGTCGACTTAAAGCCCAGGATCAGCTTTCTAGTGTTACCAGAGTTGACCACAGCTTTTCAACAGATACATTTCTTGTACGTTGCGAAAACTGTTTGCCTATTTTATAAGTTCTTGACGTAGGTACCAAGAAAAGAATTGGTTGTAAATAGTTAATTAGTTACCTACAACGTCGCTGTTGCTATTTTTCTTTATTCTGTATTAGCTCCATAACAGGGAGCTCAAACTTTTAAAAATTCAAAAGACATAAATTGTTGAACAATCTGATAAACAATTTATGCGTTTTGCCTTTTTTTATAATTATATTTGTCTACAGTTGTAGACAAATATAATTATAGTGTAGAGTTCTACACTATGAAAATATTTTACAACTCAAAACGTAAATCCAACTTACCTATGTATATATCAAACGATTTTCCTTTCGACAAATTTTTCATTCATACATAAATCTCGACCCAAATCTATTCTGAATACTTTTATATCAAGTCACCATCACTAGATATCGAAAACACCATGAATAAATCCAAGACAGGTCATTGAAGAGTTTCAGAACTGTAGTTGGTACGAATAAGATTTTATTGCGTTCGGAAAACTATTTTGTTGAAGTGAAATGATCGACCCCAATCACTATTCAAGTCTTCTACAGATATTTGTAAACAAGAAAAATTGTATTCGACGTGGAGGTTTGAAGTTACTTCTGGTAATTCCATAAATTCTCATGGTTCTGGCATTTCTGACGTTAAGAAGCTGAAGATCCTACTCTGTACATTTCTTTGTGAGTCTTATAGCTATGTTAAGTCCTTCGTAATTCAATGACATTTTTATAGCAGCATTTTACTCATACCAAAATACACAATGACTATTTCTTAAAACGAACAAATAAAAAATAATTGTAGCAGTACAAAATCTCATATAAACACAAACGTTAGTTTAAGTAGGATCAAAATTACTTTTCACGAAACATCCAAACTTAATCCAAGTATATTTTTTAAAGTAACTGAGATCACCGACCAAGAATTATCTTTCAATATACGTCGAAATAATACAGAAGCTCCAGAATTGAACATAATTCGTCGAAAATGGCTACTTATTTGCAGTAACAATGAACCTTAGAAGATTCTATTATCCTTTTGCGATGTTAAGAATATACCACCTTGGAGTGGTTAGTTGGGAAAATAAAACGGACGAGACCGCTTAATATGTGGACTATAAAACCATTACAGGGTTACGACCTGACTAACTACTTTTCGGTGTGAAACTACGTATTTACGTCCTTAGGAACTGTTAGGTATTGGAAATAAAAAAGCTTTCAGTGTCCGTTTAGATTTACTGGCCTATCTTATTACTTGCCTTACAACAATTGTTTCTTTGCTAAGACTTGTGTTCTATTTGTTTTACAAACTTTTGTAATAATTGTTATGCTATTCATTTTAATGAAAAGGGTTTTTATCACATAGATCATCTCGTGAGCATAGATGGTGTAATCCACGCTTGTCTTGACAAGCGTGGAGTCACCCTTTACATATAAATACTTATAAATTACTAAGTAATCGTTTTTTTAAGTAGGTACCTACTTACTTACGTATGCGTGGTTCAGATCTTGCAAACTGATTAGGACCATACCCTGGCATCCGTCATTAAATTTCAACGATTCATAAGTTTCTGGCCGCTAGGTACAGGCCGTCCTTGGTATTTCTCCTTTTGCGACTCGTTTTTACTCGACCATTTTTATGAGTTGTGTTTTATATAGTGTGTAAGGTATTGTGGTTGTTTTGGATTTTGATGAAAAGGAATGTAGGTATGTGATCACATTTAACATACATTTCTTGCCATGGATTAAACTTAAGATCTCAATTGCAAGTTTAAAGTTTAACCGCGTCTAAAGTTACATATTGGTCATAATTATTTATTTGAGATCTTAGGTTGAATCCATGGCATCCTGCAATATATTTAACCACGAACTACATGGGTGATAACATACATTTATGTACAAAACACCTGCAATAAAACTTATGGCAAGACTAATGTAGACAGTCCGTGTGGTGTCCGTGTGGTGACGGATTAAGAATACGGAATGTCACCACCCCATATCATCCCATGGGTGTCGTAAGAGCCGACAGAGGATACTACACAGAGACAGACCATACTATGCAGAGAACAGCACTGTAAGAGAAGGAAAACTTGATACAAACCCTATACCAACCCGTTTGGCCAGCGTGGTATAGTAGGCCAATTCCTCCTTTCAAGGGAGAGGCCTAGTCCAGCAGTGGACTGTTAAAGGCTGATGATGATGATGAATGTAGACAGTCTGCATTGGAGCTACTCATGTATGAATAAGTTAACTTACCTTCATACTATTGCAAAACGTGACGATAAACGATTGGCGGTGAAAAACCAATAGTATAAGTATGCATAAGTATCTAATTTCAGTGACAATATTTGGAATTTTACTGCCCGAATTCTACATTCGATTATTTATACATTTAAAACCTATATTTTAAAATGCCACTATGCATAAGTTTAAATTTGTATACTTTTCGCACTTCTACATTCAGTCAAACCAACTCTCCCTGCACCAAATTAGTTCGCAGCCTGAAACGGTACAAGCCATTCCGTTTGAGACGCGAAGTTATCTCTGCAAACAGAACATGATGCCAAACAGGCGTAGTGGGTAGGAGCAAAAACCGTCATATGGTGTGCAATATCGAGCCGAACAAATATTTGCTGTATCTTTGAATCAGAAGGCTTTACGTTACATTCACTGTGCCGAATGTTGATGTTGGTCATAATTGTGTTGCAATATTTCAGTAACTAGACGCATGAAAGCAATGTGATGGAAACATTGAACGTCAAAAAGTTCACTATATGCACGTCCTTCTTAAACATATATTCAAACTTTCAAATATGACAATGAGAAGCTCATAGCGTATCTTTTATAGGTAGTAGAGCCTTGCTGATTTCAGAATGACTCGGCCGGCTCGACCGGGGAAGTACTACCCTCTCACAGAAAATCAACGTAAAGTAACGGTACCTAAACTTTTGCGTTTCGTACGGTGAGTGAGAGTGCCGGAGGCCCTATCCCCTATTCCTTCTCCCTCATCCCACTCCTCATCCTATCGCCATTCCCAACCCCAAGGGGTAGCAACGCACTTGTGACTCCTGTGGTGTTACTTGTGTCCATGAGCGGCGGTACTTGCTTACCATCAGGCAATCCGTCTGCTCGTTTGCCGCCTATTAAAAAAAAACTTGCTTGATGTACGTAACCGATCGGCAAAGTAAAGCAAAGTTCGCAGGAGCTAACTTTTTCACCAAGATTCTGGAAAAACACTTTTAGTGCAACCGTATCTACAGTCTCCAAAGCAAACACAAACCAAATTTCAGCTTCTTGCACCCTGTAGTTTTGGCTGTCTCTTCTTTGTCAGTCAGTCGGTAATGCAAGAGTTTTATACATATTTTTACAGATTGGATGGATGACAGCATCCTGGCACTTACAGCATACTGTCACGACACAGCTTTCGGGTGCACGTAAAAACATCTCCGTTCCTGCCTCAGTACAAGTATCGGTGACCTTCAGGCAGCCTAAAAACACCAATAGGTACCAGAGTAATCACATATTCATACGAAAAATAAAAAGCAGGAGAAATTGAATGCGAAGCTCATCTTTTGTTTACATGTGCGTAGGTACAAAGCTTGCGGCACATATAGCAATGAGCAATCATTACGGGTTCCAGGGATCAACCACTAATTACCTATTCGTACATTACAAGGTCCGTCCGCCTCTCTGTGTGTCGGTGTTCCAATTAGTTGAATAGCGTAATCAGAGATAGCGCTTCGAGCGAAATGGTGTAATCCTGATTTAGTCTAGATATTATGAAGATATTAACTGTATTTTTCGTTTTCCTTGTTGGTTTTCCTATGTGGTATTAATAAATGTGGCTATTTTGGTAACAAAGGTTTGTCTACGTATTGTATAGACAGTCATATTTTCGGAACAGATCGCAAAAGAATTAAGCGCTTAGAAAAAAATACCGCATGTCTACTAGCAGCTGGAGTTCGAATAAACAGCCCACACTACTTTCTAAATCCTATGCAATATTAAGTTGTTAGTAATCTTTTACTCCATGCCTCAGCGAACACTTTAAGCCTTCGGTCTAGGCTTTCATAGGTATCATTGTTGTTACTGGTCTTTCTTCTTCTAAGGTTTTTCGACCGCATGGGTGTCCTTCAGTTTACACCACTTTTCATGGTCCTGGTCAATCTGAATCCATTCCGCTCTGGCTGTTTTACCGTTGTTGCTGTTATATCTTCGCATCTGAATTATGGTAACTGGTCTAAACCATAATACAGCTACCATTCTGAGGAGCTCAGGTGAACAGCAGTCACTATGCAGAAAAGTACATTTCTGTCACATCTGGCTAGACTAGAAAGTGCGCCGCGTGGAAAAGTGCGAAACTATAAAGATACATTTAGATATAATTAGATATTTACGATACAATATGAACCTCACGACCTGCAAGACCTCTGGTTGGCGAGTCCACTAATGGATATGATAAAAACAAACCATTTTACTTCATAACATACAGCACAATTTCTTCTATTATATAATAAATATTCTACCACATACACACATCACCATCCAGTCCTAAACTAAGCAGAGCTTGTACTATGGGTACTAGATAATGAATAAACATACATATATACTTTTTTTTTGTAAATACATACATATTATACATAGAAACACCCAGACCAAGACAAACATCCATGTTCATGCACACAAATGTTAGACTTGAGCGGGAATCGAACCCGCGACCATCGGCTTAGCAGTCGCTTACACTCCCGCTGCGCCAACCGGCCGTTGCCTGAATAATTATTCTGATAACACAGCCGTGCATAATGTTTGTACCGCTTCTCTATTCCATTTTTACTCCGTATATTTCTCATCATTATTGACAAGAAAGCTCCGACTGTACATAAAAGCCGAGACCATTGCCTACGTTTATCGGCAAACGCTAAAATGAAGATCATAAGTAATGGAATATTATTTTTCCATTCGCTATAAAGACATTTAGCATCAGGGCCTCCGTCAACATTCAGTGGAGTCGTGGATCCGTTAATGGCGGAGTAAATGGTGTTTTTATGATTTTTCCTCGTCATCAACACCAGCCAAAGCTCTATTGTTTAATGCCAAGTGATTTATATATGCGGGAGATGTATGAGGTGTTCAGACGCCTCTGAATGTGGATTTAGACGTGTGCTCTGGTGAAATGATGCCGGTTTATAATGCAGAATGATGGTGGGAGCGCTTGATTTGGGACTTATGAATTTTTATGGTTTGGAAAATGATTGGGCTCGTTATCCTATTATGGAAACGATACAGGTTGCATATAATACACATTTTTTTATAAAAATGGATCCTGTAAAGTTGTAAACTAGTTTACACATTAACAAAATCCTTCTGTCGTGGCGGGCCCCTTTCCAAACCTAAAGTCAAGATATACATTATGGATAGTAATTAAATAATAATCAGTATTGAATAATCGTTCGCTAGCTTTTCGTTTGCTAGTTTTCTTTAGCTAATGGTGAGCCTGTCTGTAACTGAAGACCTGTAAAACGCGTAGCTATAGAAATCTTATAAAGCAAATGCTTAAACTGTATAGGTACAAATACTAATTATAAGGAAAATAAATGTGACATAAAATACTAAAGCCCTTCTACAAAACTGGCGGTAACACAAAAACTCATAATCCATCAAAATAAGGAAAGTAAAAATACCTCAAAATAAGCTTAACCGCCATAAAAACACCTTGGCAACATAAAAAAATTTCGCTCGTCCTTCGAAGCTAAAAGGGCATCGTTAGATAAAGTGAAAATTATCTGTTAGCAAAGAAAAAAGAATTGCAAGGTTTGTTATTTACGGCGTAAAGGTGATGTAGGCTGATATGTAGGTCGTTAACTGGAGTTTTTACCCTCCGAGGGGCGAACTTCGGCCTAAAGTCCCGTATTTCCTTCAGTACTGTCTGTATAAACGTGATATATCGCAGTACGTGTAATTATTACTTATGGCTCCACCTTACTGGTTAATTGAAAGGTACGACTTGAAGCTTTTCGAGAAATTTGGGCTGAATTTTGCTCTAGAAAAGTGTCGCGAGGGTGTAATCTGATATACCAAAATTGTAAACGAATTTATTGATGTCTCTTTACTCTTCGATTCAATGAAATTAAGTAGAAGAGAAACATCGAATGATTTAAAAATGGAACGAATATTTGCATTTCATATTGAGCCGCTTTCGAATATTAAGTGTGTAAAACAATTTTATTGATGGCAATTTTTAGAAAATGGTGTAATATAAAACAATGTTTTGTTCCCCGAACTGACACTGAGATTTAGATAGATTTCTTTTTTGCCTTGTACATACCAAAACCAGTACCAGTATAAACAATTTCAAGTACATAATTATGTTTGCGAAATAAAAATACTTTTAAACATGTATCTCCAAAATAGATTTTACTAATCTAATTAATAAATATTATTATGGCATCTAATAAGTTCCTTGCGGTAACTGCAGTGACCTTGCCTTACTTTCATACGGGTGTGAGTGTGGTGGTGTGTAAAATTATACCCGATGTTGGTAAAATTATCACTATAGTGAATTATCGCTGATGGCAGGTAATATTCCCCGAATGTTACCAGTTAACCCTTAATGTTGGGTGAACTGATATAATTAAAAGCCGTTGGTCCCGGCTGTCATGAAGATCTTTGACAGTCGATAAAGGGTGTCAGTACCTCTAAAATAAACTGACGCGAGTCTAAACCATGGAATATCGCTATTCCTTCGGGTTGCGGAGGTCAGATAGGCAGTCGCTCCGTGGAAAAGCTAATATTCAGCCAAATCCGGTTAGACTAGTATTAGCGGACCCCAGGTTGAAACTGGGATAACGCTAGGAGGATGATGGTGTAGGTGGAAATAATTTTTGTAGGTAGTAGAGCCTTGCTGATTTCAGCATGAATGGGCTGGCTCGACCGGGGAAGTACTACCCTCTCACAGAAAATCGACGTAAAGTAAACCTACCTAAACTGTTGCGTTTCGTTCGGTGAGTGAGAGTGCCGGAGGCCCTATCCCCTATTCCTTCTCCCTCATCCCACTCCTTATCCTATCCCTTTTCCCAACCCCAAGTTGCGGCAACGCACTTGTGACTCCTATGGTGTTGCTTGTGTCCATGGGCGGCGGTAATTGCTTTCCATCAGGCAATCCGTCTGCTCGTTTGCCGCCTTATACAATAAAAAAAAAGAAAATAGTAAGTAGGTACTTAGTAAGATATCGTTTGAGTCCTACTGGTTTTACTTACACATTTAAGTAGGTTCTTCCATGAAGATCGATTTGCTTACAACGCAAATAATTATTAGAGATGTAACCGTGTTTCTCAAAAATAATGTCGAGTTATCTTTCTCCTGAGCTTAAAAGTTTTATGGCGTCATTAGATTTTTAGCACTACTACGGATCTGATGAACTATTTAATTATCAGCTTAATATAGATGTAAGGTGACTTATTTTCCAATAGCAAATACCTACGTTCCATGTTTAGAAGAGACAAGATCAGCAGCAGCAATATCAGGATCTTATCAACACTAACGTAACGAAGGTCCATAACAAGAGAACATTAATATAAGTTTTGAAAAAAGTAGCTATACCGTGTTGTACCTGCTTTGTGATTTTAGTTTATTTATAGAATTAGTTTCAGATTTAACAATGGCAGAAACAAGGAAAAAAATTGCCACCTGACAAAAATAACAGTCAAATACCAATACTTAGGTACTAGAACCAACGTGAGGCACGCGATGACATCATTATCATCATAATTAGCGGTATCCCGGTTGCATCCGATAAGTACGCAATCAATGTCGACTCAAAGCCCAGGATCAGCTTTCTAGTGTTACCAGAGTTGACCACAGCTTTTCAACAGATACATTTCTTGTACGTTGCGAAAACTGTTTGCCTATTTTATAAGTTCTTGACGTAGGTACCTAGAAAAAAATTGGTTGTAAATAGTTAATTAGTTACCTACAACGTCGCTGTTGCTATTTTTCTTTATTCTGTATTAGCTCCATAATAGGGAGCTCAAACTTTAAAAAATTCAAAAGTCATAAATTGTTGAACAATCTGATAAACAATTTATGCGTTTTGCCTTTTTTTATAATTATATTTGTCTACAGTTGTAGACAAATATAACTGTTGGGTATTGGAAATAAAAAAGCTTTCAGTGTCCGATTAGATTTACTGGCCTATCTTATTGCTTGCCTTACAACAATTGTTTCTTTGTTAAGACTTGTGTTCTATTTGCTTTTACAAACTTTTATAATACTTGCTATGCTATTCATTTTAATGTAAAGGGTTTCTATCACATAGATCATCTCGTGAGCATAGATGGTGTAATCCACGCTTGTCAAGGGAGTTACCCTTTACATATAAATACTTATAAGTACTAAGTAATCGTTTTTTTTTAAGTAGGTACCTGCTTACTTACATATGCGTGGTTCAGATCTTGCAAACTGATTAGGACTATGATTAGGACATACCCTGACATCCGTCATTAAATTTCAACGATTCATAAGTTTCTAGCCGCTACAGGCCGCCCTTGGTATTTCTCCTTTTGCGACTCGTTTATACTCGACCATTTTTATGAGTTGTGTTTTATATAGTGTGTAAGGTATTGTGGTTGTTTTGGATTTTGATGAAAAGGAATGTAGGTATGTGATCACATTTAACATACATTTCTTGCCATGGATTAAACTTAAGATCTCAATTGCAAGTTTAAAGTTTAACCGCGTCTAAAGTTACATATTGGTCATAATTATTTATTTGAGATCTTAGGTTGAATCCATGGCATCCTGCAATATATTTAACCACGAACTACATGGGTGATAACATACATTTATGTACAAAACACCTGCAATAAAACTTATGGCAAGACTAATGTAGACAGTCCGTGTGGTGTCCGTGTGGTGACGGATTAAGAATACGGAATGTCACCACCCCATATCATCCCATGGGTGTCGTAAGAGCCGACAGAGGATACTACACAGAGACAGACCATACTATGCAGAGAACAGCACTGTAAGAGAAGGAAAACTTGATTTTTATATATTGGATGGATGACAGCATCCTGGCACTTACAGCACGACACAGCTTTCGGGTGCACGTAAAAACATCTCCGTTCCTGCCTCAGTACAAGTTGAAGTGTGCTAGGAATTATTGTGATTAATAACAGAAACGACTTTACTTCGCGAGTACATGTTTATTAATATCATTCGCCTAGTTACATGGTTCAGCTACGTATTTGGACAGATACATGATCTATTATTAATAAAGCACCTTATACATTAAGCATATTGTTATAATAGAACATACCCACTTCACCTCCGAGAGTGAAAGAAAGAAAAAAAAAAAGAGATACACATTTTTTTTATGCCATAAATTTCTTAGTCATATTTTTATGTACTATATCTATTTTCTTATTTCTAATAATTTTAACATTTGGTCCAATATCTTCTTGTACCACAAATGGGCCTTCATACAATTCGTCAAGCTTGCTGCCAGTTTCAGATTTTATTAAAATAAGCTCATCTTTTTTATATAATAAAGGGTTAATAGTTTTATCATATTCATCTTTCCTATGATATTTACTTAAAATAAGTTGATTACGAGCGTCTTTATGCGCCACTTGCAACCTATATCTAAGTTCATTACTATAATTTTCTGGGTTATATATTGGTTCTACAGTATTTAAACTTATAGGAAGATTACAGAGTCTACCGAACACTAGTTCGAATGGTTGATATTTAGTTTCAGTATGGACGGTGGTGTTGAAACTGAAACACCAGTAAGGTAGCCAATAAGTCCAAGCTTCTTTATTTTTGTTACAGTGTATACGTAAGAAGGATCCTAAATTTTTGTGCGCGTTTTCTAACGCTCCGATCGATTGATGGTGATATGCGGTAGAACAAATTTTATCAATCTTAAATAATTTACAGACTTCGGCTAATGTTGAAGACATGAATTCAGCACCCCGGTCGGTAGCTATAACTTTGGGGATGCCGTACCGTAGTATAAAATTATTAACTAACGCCCTAGCAACACTAATAGTTTCTTTATTCTTTAATGGGTAGGCTTCGATAAATTTACTTAGTTCGCATTGTACTGTAAGGATATACATATTATCTTCATGATCACGTGGTAATGGACCTACTATGTCCAGAAATATTTTTTCGAAAGCATATGTAGCTGTTGTTGTTAATGACATAGGTTCCTTGACGTATCTACAATGTTTAGATTTTTGACAACTTGAGCATCTTTTCACGAATTCCCTGACATCAATTTCGAGACCTGGCCAGAAAAAACGACGTTTTATGTTGTTAGCCATTCTTCGCACGCCAGCATGGCCACTACTCGGCAATAAATGAAAATCATTTAATATATGTGATTTATCCTTATCGTCTATGATTCTAGTAACACCTCTTATTATATTTATACGTGGCCCAGACCAATTTATGGTCGACCTTATTTCATTAATTATATCTCTTATAAAAACTTCATTTTCCTTTTCTTTGACAATACAAATCTCTTTAATATCTAATTGCTTACAAAATTGACTCAAGTTTGCGACAAACTCGGCTCGCGACATTTGACCTTTAAACTTGAGGTTAATATATAATGTTTTTCTACTTAATGCAAAAGCAAAGCACCCATTTTCTTCTATTATTTCGTTTCTTTTTCTTAGAATATCAAGTTCATCTCCATTCATAAACATCATCTCTACTGCATACCATGGCTTCCTTAATAACTCCACAACGTTTGGTTTTTTAATCCGATTGTTTGTGGATTTATTAAGGAAAGGCATATCATTCAATATCTCATTCTTTCTGTCAGTCTCAGCCTCATTCTCAACTTCTATTTTCTTCTTTTGTGCCCTGGTTAGGACAGTCACGAGTTGCTCATTGTTACATTTCAGGTCATTTGACGTAATACTAATCCTAGATAAAGCGTCGGCGCTGACGTTTTCGCTTCCTTTCACATATTCTATTTGAAAATCATATTCTTCTAATGCTAGTCTAAATTTTATTAATCGGCTTGATGGATATCTCATTCCCAACAGGTATACCAGGTGTCTATGATCAGTTTTTATTGTGAAACGTCTACCATACAGATAAGGCCTGAAGTATTTAACACTCCAAACTATAGCTAGAAGCTCTTTTTCTACAGTTGGGTAATTGACTTCTGCTTGATTTAATGGCCTGCTAGCATATGCAATAGGTTTCATATCTTTGTTACTTAAGACCGAGCCAATAGCTATGCCTGACGCATCTGTTTGAAGAATAAATTCGTTATCTGATGAAAAATCTGGGTAACTAAGAATTGGGGGTGATATCATAGCTAATTTATTTTATTTATTAGCGATTCAAACGAATTTTGACATTGACTATTCCAAATAAATGGTGTGTTTTTTCGACATAATTTATTGAGTGGAATAGTGATTTCTGCAAATAAAGGTATGAATTTCCGGTAATAATTACAGAATGCTACAAATCTTCTTACTTCGTCTTGGTTTTTTGGAAGGGGATAATTTTGAACCACTGAAACCTTTTCCTGATCAGGTAGAATGCCTAGAGAGGAAATGACATGACCAAGGTACAGTATTTCTTTCTTTAGAAATTGGCATTTCTCAGGGTTTAATTTAAGATTGACTTTCCTGAGTCTTTCAAATACATCTATTAAGTTTTTATTGTGGATTTCTAAGGTCCTTCCCATAACTATAAGGTCATCTAAGTAAATAAAACATTTATCAAATGTCAATCAGGACATAGCTATGGACATTACTCTGCTAAAAGCACTAGGTGAAATTTTTAAACCCATAGGTAGACGTGTCATTTGATACTGCCCTGAATTTGTAGAAAACGCTGTATATTTACGATCCTCTGGGTTAAGAATTACCTGATAATAGCCAGAATATAAGTCAAGATGTGTAAAATAAATAGAACCTGCAAGGGAATCCAGAATATCTGTTATGTTTGGAAGTGGAAACTTGTCATCTTGAATGTTTTCATTAAGTTTCCTGTAGCCCACAACTAAACGCCACTTTTTTTTTCCGTTGTTATCACATTTCTTTGGAACTAACAATATTGGACTTGACCAAGCACTTTTTGTTTCCTCTATAATGTCATCTTTAAGTAAAGTTTCAATTTGAGCTTTTGAATTTCAGGTCTAACAGATTGTGTATCACCCGTAATATGATCCTTCCAATCCTTGATGAAATCCTACCTATCATTTCCCACATCCTTAATTTCTCCATATCCAGTGGCATTTTCCCAACTGCTTGGAAAAATGCTCAAGTCATCCCTTTACCTAAGAAACCCAATCCTGAATCCTTTGCAGAATATCGTCCCATATCCATATTACCTTTCCTTTCAAAAGTTCTTGAACGCCTTATCCACAACCAACTCGACACATTCCTTTCTAAAAATAATATCCTTAATCCCTACCAATCCGGCTTCCGTCCTGGTCATAGTACCACTACCACCCTTGTCAATATTACGGATGATATCAGATCGGGCATGGAAGATGGCAAACTCACGGTGCTCTGTTTATTAGACTTCAGTAATGCTTTCAACACCGTAGACTTTGATGTTCTCCTTGCCCGATTAGGCTCTCTTAACATATCTCCATCGGTGATCGACTGGTTTCGTAGTTACCTGTTTGGTCGCCGACAACGAATCCGGCTAGATGACACCTATTCTACTTGGTGTGACAACTCTGCCGGCGTACCACAGGGCGGCGTTCTATCTCCATTGCTCTTCTCAATTTTTATAAATAATATCTCCAACCATATTTCTTCTTCCTACCACCTATATGCAGATGATCTGCAGATTTATTGTCAAATCAAGCCTGAAAGCCTGTCTCAAGGTATTACAATAATAAATAATGATCTGGATCAAATTTGTGACTGGACAAAAAGGTTTGGACTCAGGGTTAATCCTACGAAGACACAGGTTATTTTGGTTGGTAGTTCCAGACTAATCTCTAAGATCGACTGGTCAATGGTTCCCCTTGTATCTTTTGACGGTATTCCAATTCCTTTCAGTGACAAAGTAAAGAACTTGGGGATATACATTGACCAAACACTCTCTTGGAGCTTTCAACTGCAAAGTACTAGTCGGAAACTCTTCGCAGCTGCAGCATCGCTAAGAAGATTGCGAAATTTTCTTCCAATTGCCACCAAAATTGCGCTTGTGCAGTCTATCCTTCTTCCTATTCTTGACTATGCCGATGCCAGCTATCTAGATCTTAATGAGGACCAACTAGACAAGCTTGAGCGACTCCAAAACTTTTGTATACGGTTCATATTTGGTTTACGCAAATATGACCACGTTTCCGAATTTCGAAACAAGCTCAAATGGCTACCCATCCGCCTTCGCCGGAATACTCATATTCTTTGTCTCTTGTATAATATTCTATTCAATCCTTCATATCCCTTATATCTCAAGAGTAGATTCGTCTATCTGCATGACACACATTCTAAGTGCTTGAGATCGTCGGAAAATCTTAAGCTAAAAAGTCCTGTGCATTCTACTAAGTCACTATAATAAGTAACATTCCAATGATATCTTCTATATAATAGTATATTATAATATATATTACATAATATATATATATATATATATATATATATATATATATATATATATATATATATATATATATATATATATATATATATATATATATATATATATATATATATATATATATATATATATATATATATATATATATGTTTGTATTTATTTATTTATATAACTGTGATTTATTTGATATTATTATCATATTTATGTATGTATATGGATTATGGATGTATATGTTTTTCTTATCTCATTTTAGTTTTAAGTATATAGTTAGAATTATTGTAATTTGTTTGACCCTTTATAGTGCACCCGCATACTACCTGTCCTTTTTTTTTAATTATGTCCGTACACGGTTGTCTGGCAGAAATCGCATTATGCGATAAGACCGCCCTTGTAACACTAGTTTATAAGAAACTCTTTGTAATGCACTCATGTTATTGCCTGGTGTACAATAAAGAATTAATTATTATTGTGGAAGTCTATAGGGTTTGACATACACTGGGCTTACGTTAGGTTTTAAAGTTATTGATTGTTGGTAAATATTTGTTGTACTTATTTGGTCAACGGGCAAATGGAAAATGTCTGAATATTTCCTACAAATCAGGTCTATTTTATTTTTTTCCTCTAAATTTAAGTGGTCTAATTTTAAAAGTGATGACAAAACATTCGCTCGATCAGCACTTGATTTGTTTTTGTTAAAACTATAGATATCATAATCACTTAACGAATAGATTTCAGGAGTAAATCTTGGTAACTTTATAGGATTATCACTGACATTTAATATTTTAACAGGAATTTTACCGTCTTTTATTCTTACAATAGCACTACCTAAATATAAATCCTTGCCTAACTCTTTTGTATAAATCACGCAATCACCTTTCAAATCCTGGTTTACAGCTATATAATGTAAAGACTCACTACGTGCGGGGATATCTAAAAAAGAATTGGTATAATCTGGGGTTTCGTAAATTGGTACGAAGCATTTCATGCCCTCTGCATATAGTTCTAAAGTATTTGTTTTTAAACAAATACTTGACCCATGGCTACATAAAAAATCTAAACCAATAATACCATCAACTTTTAATGGTAAATTATTGAAAATATGGAATTTATGATAAAATGATGCACCATCAATTATGGATAAAGTGAGATAGACGTGCCCCTGTGATTGTACTTGACCACCTATACCATTAACTATTGTGTTTTCTTTATAAACTTTAATGTTCTGAGGCACTATTTCACTTTTAATTACTGACAGCGACGCGCCAGTGTCTAATAAAAAATAAAACTTACGATTATTCACAATAAAGTGTACTAATTTACTTCTACTGTCACATGCATATATAAAGTTTTTAATTCCGAAAAAACTGCGTCGGCTCAGTACTTTTGTCAGTTACGTCACTAGAAGAGGTTTGAGCCTCTGTGTCAATTTTTGTAATAGGTAGTGCAACGGGATTTACATTTCCTCTAGTACCTCTAAAAAATCTGCCTCGGTGAGCATAAAACGAACCTCGCTCCTGCTGATCGCCACGAGTAGGATATTGACCCCTTACAAAATATCTATGGTTGTAAAATTCACGTCCTTGCGTCTGCCTCTGGTTGGGATATAAGTTGTTAAAATAATTTCGCCTACCTCTAAATCCGCGCATATTTGAAGCAAATTCAGCCCTCACGTGCATGACATCATCACTGGATGAGGTAGAAGGGGAACAGTCTTCGTCCTTGGCCGCCTGGATTGCATCCTTTAGGGACGTATAATTCCTCGCCGCTACTATGGTACTTAATTTAGGGTCCCTGAGCCCGGCTGCAAATTTTTTAATGGCAAATTTTTCGTTAAGTGGTTTAAGCAAATCAAAACTTGAAGTATTTCCATCAGCTTGGGATATCGTCAAATCAGTAAAAAGTTTTTCTATTTCTGAACCAAATTCATCAATAGACCGCCAACCTTGGCGAGCCCTTTGAAGACGATCTTGAATGGCTGTAAATGATTTTTTTGTCAACAAATGCGTTCTCATATCCTTGACAACATCCTGAACTGCGGAATATTGGTTTGACATACGTAGTTTAGCATTTTCAGAAAGCCTAGATTTTAAAATAAATTTAATCAATTTAGGTATATCCACGTCATTAAGCATTTCCGAATACATTTCGATACCATCAATCAATCTTTTTGTAGTGTCCTCATCACCGTCCATAACTGGAAGCAAGTTACAAGCTGTTTTAAAATCAAATTCCATTTTGGATGAAAAAAAATTGGGTCTAACACACAACTCTTTTATCTGAGAAAACAATGTATTAATATTGCAATAAATGTCGGTAGCCTTTGTAATAATTTCGGACTTTTCGCGACTTTTAATATTTTTTAAAATCAAATCGCTATTTAGAACAAGTTTTTCACATTCATCTAACTTATTTTGTACGATACTTCCCGTGAATCTACTCTTTCCTTTTTGAACCAAATATTTTTTTATATCATTTAATGAGTTATTAACAATAGTAAGTTCATCAGTCATAATAAATCACAGTACTCACAAGATAAAGTTCTAAAAATAAAATTCTCCGTATTGACTAACGTATAGCAACGATCGTAATAGGTCTGGAATGTCACAACTTGCCTTTTCGGGCGGCGCGTATCATGTTCGCGAGTCACCGTGCACTGTTTTAAGCTCACTTAAATAATATAATCACGATAACGAGATTTATCTTACTGTAATTATTGATGTAAAGTGCCGCACTCTACGGTATTTTCACGCTTTTCTATAACCGTACGTAGTTATTAACTCTACTGGAATGTTTGGTCTTCGCTGGTTTTCGACGTTTCCCGGTTTCGACGGCGAATTATGCTCGCAGCTCGTTCCAATGCATTCGCGTGCAGTTCTTCACGTATCCATCCTCTATGGCAGTTTTTGTACATCCGGTATGCTCCGAAACAAATGCCCAAAACGATTGCGAAGACCACGATGCCTAATAGTACGTTAGTCACGCCGATACCAAATTTCAACTCTTCTACGTTGGCCTGGTTACTGCCTGAACCCGCCGCAGTTTGGGCTATAATAATGTCTTCTTTCGATTGCGATGATTGGCACATCGTATTCGCCCGAAATGACTACCGGTTTATATTATACTGTCTTTTTAATTATACTGAACGGTCAAAAAAACTTATATAGATTCAAGGTCAACTTTAAGGCAGGGTCGCCATGAAGTGTGCTAGGAATTATTGTGATTAATAACAGAAACGACTTTACTTCGCGAGTACATTTTTATTAATATCATTCGCCTAGTTACATGGTTCAGCTACGTATTTGGACAGATACATGATCTATTATTAATAAAGCACCTTATACATTAAGCATATTGTTATAATAGAACATACCCACTTCAAAGTATCGGTGACCTTCAGGCAGCCTAAAAACACCAATAGGTACCAGAGTAATCACATATTTATACGAAAAATAAAAAGCAGGAGAAATTGAATGCAAAGCACATCTTTTGTTTACATGTGCGTAGGTACAAAGCTTGCGGCACATATAGCAATGAGCAATCATTACGGGTTCCAGGGATCAACCACTAATTACCTATTCGTACATTACAAGGTCCGTCCGCCTGTCTGTGTGTCGGTGTTCCAATTAGTTGAATAGCGTAATCAGAGATAGCGCTTCGAGCGAAATGGTGTAATCCTGATTTAGTCTAGATATTATGAAGATATTAACTGTATTTTTCGTTTTCCTTGTTGGTTTTCCTATGTGGTATTAATAAAATTTTCCGTGTGGTGACGGATTAAGAATACGAATTGTCACCGTCCCATATCATCCCATGGGTGTCGTAAGAGCCGACAGAGGGAGCATATTATGCAGAAAACAGCACTGTAAGAGAAGGAAAACTTGATACAAACCCTATACCTACCCGTTTGGCCAGCGTGGTATAGTAGGCCAATTCCTCCTTTCAAAGGAGAGGCCTAGTCCAGCAGTGGACTGATAAAGGCTGATGATGATGATTAATAAATGTGGCTATTTTAGTAACAAAGGTTTGTCTACGTATTGTATAGACAGTCATATTTTCGGAACAGATCGCAAAAGAATTAAGCGCTTAGAAAAAAAATACCGCATGTCTAACTAGCAGCTGGAGTTCGAATAAACAGCCCACACTACTTTCTAAATCGTATGCAATATTAAATTGTTAGTAATCTTTTACTCCATGCCTCAGCGAACACTTTAAGCCTTCGGTCTAGGCTTTCATAGGTATCATTGTTGTTACTGGTCTTTCTTCTTCTTCTTCTAAGGTTTTTCGACCGCATGGGTGTCCTTCAGTTTACACCACTTCTCATGGTCCTGGTCAACCTGAATCCATCCCGCTCTGGCTGTTTTACCGTAGTTGCTGTTATATCTTCGCAACTGAATTATGGTAACTGGTCTTAACCATAATACAGCTACCATTCTGAGGTGCTCAGGTGAACAGCAGTCACTATGCAGAAAAGTACATTCCTGTCACATCTGGCTAGACTAGAAAGTGCGCCGCGTGGAAAAGTGCGAAACTATAAAGATACATTTAGATATAATTAGATTTTATCCCACTACAATTAGATATTTACGATACAATATGAACCTCACGACTTACAAGACCTCTGGTTGGCGAGTCCACTAATGGATATGATAAAAACAAACCATTTTGCTTCATAACATACAGCGCAATTTCTTCTATTGTTGCCTGAATAATTATTCTGATAACACAGCCGTGCATAATGTTTGTACCGCTTCTCTATTCCATTTTTACTCCGTATATTTCTCATCATTATTGACAAGAAAGCTCCGACTGTACATAAAAGCCGAGACCATTGCCTACGTTTATCGGCAAACGCTAAAATGAAGATCATAAGTAATGGAATATTATTTTTCCATTCGCTATAAAGACATTTAGCATCAGGGCCTCCGTCAACATTCAGTGGAGTCGTGGATCCGTTAATGGCGGAGTAAATGGTGTTTTTATGATTTTTCCTCGTCATCAACACCAGCCAAAGCTCTATTGTTTAATGCCAAGTGATTTATATATGCGGGAGATGTATGAGGTGTTCAGACGCCTCTGAATGTGGATTTAGACGTGTGCTCTGGTGAAATGATGCCGGTTTATAATGCAGAATGATGGTGGGAGCGCTTGATTTGGGACTTATGAATTTTTATGGTTTGGAAAATGATTGGGCTCGTTATCCTATTATGGAAACGATACAGGTTGCATATAATACACATTTTTTTATAAAAATGGATCCTGTAAAGTTGTAAACTAGTTTACACATTAACAAAATCCTTCTGTCGTGGCGGGCCCCTTTCCAAACCTAAAGTCAAGATATACATTATGGATAGTAATTAAATAATAATCAGTATTGAATAATCGTTCGCTAGCTTTTCGTTTGCTAGTTTTCTTTAGCTAATGGTGAGCCTGTCTGTAACTGAAGACCTGTAAAACGCGTAGCTATAGAAATCTTATAAAGCAAATGCTTAAACTGTATAGGTACAAATACTAATTATAAGGAAAATAAATGTGACATAAAATACTAAAGCCCTTCTACAAAACTGGCGGTAACACAAAAACTCATAATCCATCAAAATAAGGAAAGTAAAAATACCTCAAAATAAGCTTAACCGCCATAAAAACACCTTGGCAACATAAAAAAATTTCGCTCGTCCTTCGAAGCTAAAAGGGCATCGTTAGATAAAGTGAAAATTATCTGTTAGCAAAGAAAAAAGAATTGCAAGGTTTGTTATTTACGGCGTAAAGGTGATGTAGGCTGATATGTAGGTCGTTAACTGGAGTTTTTACCCTCCGAGGGGCGAACTTCGGCCTAAAGTCCCGTATTTCCTTCAGTACTGTCTGTATAAACGTGATATATCGCAGTACGTGTAATTATTACTTATGGCTCCACCTTACTGGTTAATTGAAAGGTACGACTTGAAGCTTTTCGAGAAATTTGGGCTGAATTTTGCTCTAGAAAAGTGTCGCGAGGGTGTAATCTGATATACCAAAATTGTAAACGAATTTATTGATGTCTCTTTACTCTTCGATTCAATGAAATTAAGTAGAAGAGAAACATCGAATGATTTAAAAATGGAACGAATATTTGCATTTCATATTGAGCCGCTTTCGAATATTAAGTGTGTAAAACAATTTTATTGATGGCAATTTTTAGAAAATGGTGTAATATAAAACAATGTTTTGTTCCCCGAACTGACACTGAGATTTAGATAGATTTCTTTTTTGCTTTGTACATACCAAAACCAGTACCAGTACAAACAATTTCAAGTACATAATTATGTTTGCGAAATAAAAATACTTTTAAACATGTATCTCCAAAATAGATTTTACTAATCTAATTAATAAATATTATTATGGCATCTAATAAGTTCCTTGCGGTAACTGCAGTGACCTTGCCTTACTTTCATACGGGTGTGAGTGTGGTGGTGTGTAAAATTATACCCGATGTTGGTAAAATTATCACTATAGTGAATTATCGCTGATGGCAGGTAATATTCCCCGAATGTTACCAGTTAACCCTTAATGTTGGGTGAACTGATATAATTAAAAGCCGTTGGTCCCGGCTGTCATGAAGATCTTTGACAGTCGATAAAGGGTGTCAGTACCTCTAAAATAAACTGACGCGAGTCTAAACCATGGAATATCGCTATTCCTTCGGGTTGCGGAGGTCAGATAGGCAGTCGCTCCGTGGAAAAGCTAATATTCAGCCAAATCCGGTTAGACTAGTATTAGCGGACCCCAGGTTGAAACTGGGATAACGCTAGGAGGATGATGGTGTAGGTGGAAATAATTTTTGTAGGTAGTAGAGCCTTGCTGATTTCAGCATGAATGGGCTGGCTCGACCGGGGAAGTACTACCCTCTCACAGAAAATCGACGTAAAGTAAACCTACCTAAACTGTTGCGTTTCGTTCGGTGAGTGAGAGTGCCGGAGGCCCTATCCCCTATTCCTTCTCCCTCATCCCACTCCTTATCCTATCCCTTTTCCCAACCCCAAGTTGCGGCAACGCACTTGTGACTCCTATGGTGTTGCTTGTGTCCATGGGCGGCGGTAATTGCTTTCCATCAGGCAATCCGTCTGCTCGTTTGCCGCCTTATACAATAAAAAAAAAGAAAATAGTAAGTAGGTACTTAGTAAGATATCGTTTGAGTCCTACTGGTTTTACTTACACATTTAAGTAGGTTCTTCCATGAAGATCGATTTGCTTACAACGCAAATAATTATTAGAGATGTAACCGTGTTTCTCAAAAATAATGTCGAGTTATCTTTCTCCTGAGCTTAAAAGTTTTATGGCGTCATTAGATTTTTAGCACTACTACGGATCTGATGAACTATTTAATTATCAGCTTAATATAGATGTAAGGTGACTTATTTTCCAATAGCAAATACCTACGTTCCATGTTTAGAAGAGACAAGATCAGCAGCAGCAATATCAGGATCTTATCAACACTAACGTAACGAAGGTCCATAACAAGAGAACATTAATATAAGTTTTGAAAAAAGTAGCTATACCGTGTTGTACCTGCTTTGTGATTTTAGTTTATTTATAGAATTTGTTTCAGATTTAACAATGGCAGAAACAAGGAAAAAAATTGCCACCTGACAAAAATAACAGTCAAATACCAATACTTAGGTACTAGAACCAACGTGAGGCACGCGATGACATCATTATCATCATAATTAGCGGTATCCCGGTTGCATCCGATAAGTACGCAATCAATGTCGACTCAAAGCCCAGGATCAGCTTTCTAGTGTTACCAGAGTTGACCACAGCTTTTCAACAGATACATTTCTTGTACGTTGCGAAAACTGTTTGCCTATTTTATAAGTTCTTGACGTAGGTACCTAGAAAAAAATTGGTTGTAAATAGTTAATTAGTTACCTACAACGTCGCTGTTGCTATTTTTCTTTATTCTGTATTAGCTCCATAATAGGGAGCTCAAACTTTTAAAAATTCAAAAGTCATAAATTGTTGAACAATCTGATAAACAATTTATGCGTTTTGCCTTTTTTTATAATTATATTTGTCTACAGTTGTAGACAAATATAACTGTTGGGTATTGGAAATAAAAAAGCTTTCAGTGTCCGATTAGATTTACTGGCCTATCTTATTGCTTGCCTTACAACAATTGTTTCTTTGTTAAGACTTGTGTTCTATTTGCTTTTACAAACTTTTATAATACTTGCTATGCTATTCATTTTAATGTAAAGGGTTTCTATCACATAGATCATCTCGTGAGCATAGATGGTGTAATCCACGCTTGTCAAGGGAGTTACCCTTTACATATAAATACTTATAAGTACTAAGTAATCGTTTTTTTTTAAGTAGGTACCTGCTTACTTACATATGCGTGGTTCAGATCTTGCAAACTGATTAGGACTATGATTAGGACATACCCTGACATCCGTCATTAAATTTCAACGATTCATAAGTTTCTAGCCGCTACAGGCCGCCCTTGGTATTTCTCCTTTTGCGACTCGTTTATACTCGACCATTTTTATGAGTTGTGTTTTATATAGTGTGTAAGGTATTGTGGTTGTTTTGGATTTTGATGAAAAGGAATGTAGGTATGTGATCACATTTAACATACATTTCTTGCCATGGATTAAACTTAAGATCTCAATTGCAAGTTTAAAGTTTAACCGCGTCTAAAGTTACATATTGGTCATAATTATTTATTTGAGATCTTAGGTTGAATCCATGGCATCCTGCAATATATTTAACCACGAACTACATGGGTGATAACATACATTTATGTACAAAACACCTGCAATAAAACTTATGGCAAGACTAATGTAGACAGTCCGTGTGGTGTCCGTGTGGTGACGGATTAAGAATACGGAATGTCACCACCCCATATCATCCCATGGGTGTCGTAAGAGCCGACAGAGGATACTACACAGAGACAGACCATACTATGCAGAGAACAGCACTGTAAGAGAAGGAAAACTTGATACAAACCCTATACCAACCCGTTTGGCCAGCGTGGTATAGTAGGCCAATTCCTCCTTTCAAGGGAGAGGCCTAGTCCAGCAGTGGACTGTTAAAGGCTGATGATGATGATGAATGTAGACAGTCTGCATTGGAGCTACTCATGTATGAATAAGTTAACTTACCTTCATACTATTGCAAAACGTGACGATAAACGATTGGCGGTGAAAAACCAATAGTATAAGTATGCATAAGTATCTAATTTCAGTGACAATATTTGGAATTTTACTGCCCGAATTCTACATTCGATTATTTATACATTTAAAACCTATATTTTAAAATGCCACTATGCATAAGTTTAAATTTGTATACTTTTCGCACTTCTACATTCAGTCAAACCAACTCACCCTTCACCAAATTAGTTCGCAGCCTGAAACGGTACAAGCCATTCCGTTTGAGACGCGAAGTTATCTCTGCAAACAGAACATGATGCCAAACAGGCGTAGTGGGTAGGAGCAAAAACCGTCATATGGTGTGCAATATCGAGCCGAACAAATATTTGCTGAAGCCAGTTGGTGTACAAATGAGCGAATGAGTTTTCACAAACGTCTGTGTAGCAGGTGGCTATGTGTGCGTGTAGTGTAACGGCTTCTGCGAAACTTTATGAGCTGTGAAACTTATTTTTTAATTTTTGTGGCATGTTGTTGAAATTGATAGACGTGACGACAGTTTTGTGGGCTGTAGGTTTTCACCTACGAAGTAATTGGACTTTGAATATTATTTGATTTTATATAGTCTGGGTTTTCTCTGCGAGATTTATTGCTGGTATGGGTATTTCCATGAATATCATAGATGCAGGATCGGCGGCTACTAGCCACAAACAGTCTGTAGGTATCTTTGAATCAGAAGGCTTTACGTTACATTCACTGTGCCGAATGTTGATGTTGGTCATAATTATGTTGCAATATTTCAGTACCTAGACGCATGAAAGCAATGTGATGGAAACATTGAACGTCAAAAAGTTCACTATATCCACGTCCTTCTTAAACAAATATTCAAACTTTCAAATATGACAATGAGAAGCTCATAGCGTATCTTTTATAGGTAGTAGAGCCTTGCTGATTTCAGAATGACTGGGCCGGCTCGACCGGGGAAGTACTACCCTCTCACAGAAAATCGACGTAAAGTAACGGTACCTAAACTGTTGCGTTTCGTACGGTGAGTGAGAGTGCCGGAGGCCCTATCCCCAATTCCTTCTCCCTCATCCCACTCCTCATCCTATCGCCATTCCCAACCCCAAGGGATAGCAACGCACTTGTGACTCCTGTGGTGTTGCTTGTGTCCATGGGCGGCGGTACTTGCTTACCATCAGGCAATCCGTCTGCTCGTTTGCCGCCTATTAAAAAAAAAACTTGCTTGATGTACGTAACCGATCGGCAAAGTAAAGCAAAGTTCGCAGGAGCTAACATTTTCACCAAGATTTTGGAAAAACACTTTTAGTGCAACCGTATCTGCAGTCCCCAAAGAAAACACAAACCAAATTTCAGCTTCTTGCACCCTGTAGTTTTGGCTGTCTCTTCTTTGTCAGTCAGTCGGTAATGCAAGAGTTTTATACATCTTTTTACATATTGGATGGATGACAGCATCCTGGCACTTACAGCACGACACAGCTTTCGGGTGCACGTAAAAACATCTCCGTTCCTGCCTCAGTACAAGTTGAAGTGTGCTAGGAATTATTGTGATTAATAACAGAAACGACTTTACTTCGCGAGTACATGTTTATTAATATCATTCGCCTAGTTACATGGTTCAGCTACGTATTTGGACAGATACATGATCTATTATTAATAAAGCACCTTATACATTAAGCATATTGTTATAATAGAACATACCCACTTCACCTCCGAGAGTGAAAGAAAGAAAAAAAAAAAAGAGATACACATTTTTTTTATGCCATAAATTTCTTAGTCATATTTTTATGTACTATATCTATTTTCTTATTTCTAATAATTTTAACATTTGGTCCAATATCTTCTAGTACCACAAATGGGCCTTCATACAATTCGTCAAGCTTGCTGCCAGTTTCAGATTTTATTAAAATAAGCTCATCTTTTTTATATAATAAAGGGTTAATAGTTTTATCATATTCATCTTTCCTATGATATTTACTTAAAATAAGTTGATTACGAGCGTCTTTATGCGCCACTTGCAACCTATATCTAAGTTCATTACTATAATTTTCTGGGTTATATATTGGTTCTACAGTATTTAAACTTATAGGAAGATTACAGAGTCTACCGAACACTAGTTCGAATGGTTGATATTTAGTTTCAGTATGGACGGTGGTGTTGAAACTGAAACACCAGTAAGGTAGCCAATAAGTCCAAGCTTCTTTATTTTTGTTACAGTGTATACGTAAGAAGGATCCTAAATTTTTGTGCGCGTTTTCTAACGCTCCGATCGATTGATGGTGATATGCGGTAGAACAAATTTTATCAATCTTAAATAATTTACAGACTTCGGCTAATGTTGAAGACATGAATTCAGCACCCCGGTCGGTAGCTATAACTTTGGGGATGCCGTACCGTAGTATAAAATTATTAACTAACGCCCTAGCAACACTAATAGTTTCTTTATTCTTTAATGGGTAGGCTTCGATAAATTTACTTAGTTCGCATTGTACTGTAAGGATATACATATTATCTTCATGATCACGTGGTAATGGACCTACTATGTCCAGAAATATTTTTTCGAAAGCATATGTAGCTGTTGTTGTTAATGACATAGGTTCCTTGACGTATCTACAATGTTTAGATTTTTGACAACTTGAGCATCTTTTCACGAATTCCCTGACATCAATTTCGAGACCTGGCCAGAAAAAACGACGTTTTATGTTGTTAGCCATTCTTCGCACGCCAGCATGGCCACTACTCGGCAATAAATGAAAATCATTTAATGTATGTGATTTATCCTTATCGTCTATGAATACAAATCAGGTCTATTTTATTTTTTTCCTCTAAATTTAAGTGGTCTAATTTTAAAAGTGATGACAAAACATTCGCTCGATCAGCACTTGATTTGTTTTTGTTAAAACTATAGATATCATAATCACTTAACGAATAGATTTCAGGAGTAAATCTTGGTAACTTTATAGGATTATCACTGACATTTAATATTTTAACAGGAATTTTACCGTCTTTTATTCTTACAATAGCACTACCTAAATATAAATCCTTGCCTAACTCTTTTGTATAAATCACGCAATCACCTTTCAAATCCTGGTTTACAGCTATATAATGTAAAGACTCACTACGTGCGGGGATATCTAAAAAAGAATTGGTATAATCTGGGGTTTCGTAAATTGGTACGAAGCATTTCATGCCCTCTGCATATAGTTCTAAAGTATTTGTTTTTAAACAAATACTTGACCCATGGCTACATAAAAAATCTAAACCAATAATACCATCAACTTTTAATGGTAAATTATTGAAAATATGGAATTTATGATAAAATGATGCACCATCAATTATGGATAAAGTGAGATAGACGTGCCCCTGTGATTGTACTTGACCACCTATACCATTAACTATTGTGTTTTCTTTATAAACTTTAATGTTCTGAGGCACTATTTCACTTTTAATTACTGACAGCGACGCGCCAGTGTCTAATAATAAAAAGAAAGAAACAAGGCTAGTAGTTTTGAATTCTAATGCAGAACAGAACGACTCGCAGTCGGGGCCATTCAAATTTTACTAATCACATGTTTCCAAGGGGCCCCGACTGTGAGTCGTTCTGTTCTGCATTACAATTCAAAACTACTAGCCTTGTTTCTTTCTTTTTAGTTTTTATTTAAGTTATTTTTGTCACGTATTTTTTTTAATTATATTTTACGCAGTCGGGTTTTTGTTTTTCTTTAAATATTTTTTTATTTTATACTTTTTAGTTATTCACTGCTGTTTTGTTTGTTTATCGTTTATACTTGAAGTAAAAACTTAAATCAATATGTAACAACATTAGCGAGAATGATTGTTTTGTTAAACAACTTTAAATCGTTAAATATCCTAAACTATTATTTTAAATGAAAAATGATAAAAGAAACCTAAAGATGATTTTAAAATACCTATTCAACGACACCCCACATGATATAGTTCAACGACATTTTTTTTTTTCATTTTGACAATATGGCGTCTGGTTGACGCTGTGGTGAATTTTGATAACTGTCATGTCTTTAGTGACACTCGCAAGGTTAAGACGAATCGATTGACGTAAGAATCATCAAAATCGGCCTACGCATTTGGTCTCTAGAACGCCACATAGAAACAAACATACATACATACATATATAGACTGATAAACACATTACCCTCCTTTGCGTCGCGCAGTAGAAACAAACATACATACATACATATATAGACTGATAAACACATTACCCTCCTTTGCGTCGCGCAGTCGGGTAAAAAATAAAACTTACGATTATTCACAATAAAGTGTACTAATTTACTTCTACTGTCACATGCATATATAAAGTTTTTAATTCCGAAAAAACTGCGTCGGCTCAGTACTTTTGTCAGTTACGTCACTAGAAGAGGTTTGAGCCTCTGTGTCAATTTTTGTAATAGGTAGTGCAACGGGATTTACATTTCCTCTAGTACCTCTAAAAAATCTGCCTCGGTGAGCATAAAACGAACCTCGCTCCTGCTGATCGCCACGAGTAGGATATTGACCCCTTACAAAATATCTATGGTTGTAAAATTCACGTCCTTGCGTCTGCCTCTAGTTGGGATATAAGTTGTTAAAATAATTTCGCCTACCTCTAAATCCGCGCATATTTGAAGCAAATTCAGCCCTCACGTGCATGACATCATCACTGGATGAGGTAGAAGGGGAACAGTCTTCGTCCTTGGCCGCCTGGATTGCATCCTTTAGGGACGTATAATTCCTCGCCGCTACTATGGTACTTAATTTAGGGTCCCTGAGCCCGGCTGCAAATTTTTTAATGGCAAATTTTTCGTTAAGTGGTTTAAGCAAATCAAAACTTGAAGTATTTCCATCAGCTTGGGATATCGTCAAATCAGTAAAAAGTTTTTCTATTTCTGAACCAAATTCATCAATAGACCGCCAACCTTGGCGAGCCCTTTGAAGACGATCTTGAATGGCTGTAAATGATTTTTTTGTCAACAAATGCGTTCTCATATCCTTGACAACATCCTGAACTGCGGAATATTGGTTTGACATACGTAGTTTAGCATTTTCAGAAAGCCTAGATTTTAAAATAAATTTAATCAATTTAGGTATATCCACGTCATTAAGCATTTCCGAATACATTTCGATACCATCAATCAATCTTTTTGTAGTGTCCTCATCACCGTCCATAACTGGAAGCAAGTTACAAGCTGTTTTAAAATCAAATTCCATTTTGGATGAAAAAAAATTGGGTCTAACACACAACTCTTTTATCTGAGAAAACAATGTATTAATATTGCAATAAATGTCGGTAGCCTTTGTAATAATTTCGGACTTTTCGCGACTTTTAATATTTTTTAAAATCAAATCGCTATTTAGAACAAGTTTTTCACATTCATCTAACTTATTTTGTACGATACTTCCCGTGAATCTACTCTTTCCTTTTTGAACCAAATATTTTTTTATATCATTTAATGAGTTATTAACAATAGTAAGTTCATCAGTCATAATAAATCACAGTACTCACAAGATAAAGTTCTAAAAATAAAATTCTCCGTATTGACTAACGTATAGCAACGATCGTAATAGGTCTGGAATGTCACAACTTGCCTTTTCGGGCGGCGCGTATCATGTTCGCGAGTCACCGTGCACTGTTTTAAGCTCACTTAAATAATATAATCACGATAACGAGATTTATCTTACTGTAATTATTGATGTAAAGTGCCGCACTCTACGGTATTTTCACGCTTTTCTATAACCGTACGTAGTTATTAACTCTACTGGAATGTTTGGTCTTCGCTGGTTTTCGACGTTTCCCGGTTTCGACGGCGAATTATGCTCGCAGCTCGTTCCAATGCATTCGCGTGCAGTTCTTCACGTATCCATCCTCTATGGCAGTTTTTGTACATCCGGTATGCTCCAAAACAAATGCCCAAAACGATTGCGAAGACCACGATGCCTAATAGTACGTTAGTCACGCCGATACCAAATTTCAACTCTTCTACGTTGGCCTGGTTACTGCCTGAACCCGCCGCAGTTTGGGCTATAATAATGTCTTCTTTCGATTGCGATGATTGGCACATCGTATTCGCCCGAAATGACTACCGGTTTATATTATACTGTCTTTTTAATTATACTGAACGGTCAAAAAAACTTATATAGATTCAAGGTCAACTTTAAGGCAGGGTCGCCATGAAGTGTGCTAGGAATTATTGTGATTAATAACAGAAACGACTTTACTTCGCGAGTACATTTTTATTAATATCATTCGCCTAGTTACATGGTTCAGCTACGTATTTGGACAGATACATGATCTATTATTAATAAAGCACCTTATACATTAAGCATATTGTTATAATAGAACATACCCACTTCAAAGTATCGGTGACCTTCAGGCAGCCTAAAAACACCAATAGGTACCAGAGTAATCACATATTTATACGAAAAATAAAAAGCAGGAGAAATTGAATGCAAAGCACATCTTTTGTTTACATGTGCGTAGGTACAAAGCTTGCGGCACATATAGCAATGAGCAATCATTACGGGTTCCAGGGATCAACCACTAATTACCTATTCGTACATTACAAGGTCCGTCCGCCTGTCTGTGTGTCGGTGTTCCAATTAGTTGAATAGCGTAATCAGAGATAGCGCTTCGAGCGAAATGGTGTAATCCTGATTTAGTCTAGATATTATGAAGATATTAACTGTATTTTTCGTTTTCCTTGTTGGTTTTCCTATGTGGTATTAATAAAATTTTCCGTGTGGTGACGGATTAAGAATACGAATTGTCACCGTCCCATATCATCCCATGGGTGTCGTAAGAGCCGACAGAGGGAGCATATTATGCAGAAAACAGCACTGTAAGAGAAGGAAAACTTGATACAAACCCTATACCTACCCGTTTGGCCAGCGTGGTATAGTAGGCCAATTCCTCCTTTCAAAGGAGAGGCCTAGTCCAGCAGTGGACTGATAAAGGCTGATGATGTTGATTAATAAATGTGGCTATTTTAGTAACAAAGGTTTGTCTACGTATTGTATAGACAGTCATATTTTCGGAACAGATCGCAAAAGAATTAAGCGCTTAGAAAAAAAATACCGCATGTCTAACTAGCAGCTGGAGTTCGAATAAACAGCCCACACTACTTTCTAAATCGTATGCAATATTAAATTGTTAGTAATCTTTTACTCCATGCCTCAGCGAACACTTTAAGCCTTCGGTCTAGGCTTTCATAGGTATCATTGTTGTTACTGGTCTTTCTTCTTCTTCTTCTAAGGTTTTTCGACCGCATGGGTGTCCTTCAGTTTACACCACTTCTCATGGTCCTGGTCAACCTGAATCCATCCCGCTCTGGCTGTTTTACCGTAGTTGCTGTTATATCTTCGCAACTGAATTATGGTAACTGGTCTTAACCATAATACAGCTACCATTCTGAGGTGCTCAGGTGAACAGCAGTCACTATGCAGAAAAGTACATTCCTGTCACATCTGGCTAGACTAGAAAGTGCGCCGCGTGGAAAAGTGCGAAACTATAAAGATACATTTAGATATAATTAGATTTTATCCCACTACAATTAGATATTTACGATACAATATGAACCTCACGACTTACAAGACCTCTGGTTGGCGAGTCCACTAATGGATATGATAAAAACAAACCATTTTGCTTCATAACATACAGCGCAATTTCTTCTATTGTTGCCTGAATAATTATTCTGATAACACAGCCGTGCATAATGTTTGTACCGCTTCTCTATTCCATTTTTACTCCGTATATTTCTCATCATTATTGACAAGAAAGCTCCGACTGTACATAAAAGCCGAGACCATTGCCTACGTTTATCGGCAAACGCTAAAATGAAGATCATAAGTAATGGAATATTATTTTTCCATTCGCTATAAAGACATTTAGCATCAGGGCCTCCGTCAACATTCAGTGGAGTCGTGGATCCGTTAATGGCGGAGTAAATGGTGTTTTTATGATTTTTCCTCGTCATCAACACCAGCCAAAGCTCTATTGTTTAATGCCAAGTGATTTATATATGCGGGAGATGTATGAGGTGTTCAGACGCCTCTGAATGTGGATTTAGACGTGTGCTCTGGTGAAATGATGCCGGTTTATAATGCAGAATGATGGTGGGAGCGCTTGATTTGGGACTTATGAATTTTTATGGTTTGGAAAATGATTGGGCTCGTTATCCTATTATGGAAACGATACAGGTTGCATATAATACACATTTTTTTATAAAAATGGATCCTGTAAAGTTGTAAACTAGTTTACACATTAACAAAATCCTTCTGTCGTGGCGGGCCCCTTTCCAAACCTAAAGTCAAGATATACATTATGGATAGTAATTAAATAATAATCAGTATTGAATAATCGTTCGCTAGCTTTTCGTTTGCTAGTTTTCTTTAGCTAATGGTGAGCCTGTCTGTAACTGAAGACCTGTAAAACGCGTAGCTATAGAAATCTTATAAAGCAAATGCTTAAACTGTATAGGTACAAATACTAATTATAAGGAAAATAAATGTGACATAAAATACTAAAGCCCTTCTACAAAACTGGCGGTAACACAAAAACTCATAATCCATCAAAATAAGGAAAGTAAAAATACCTCAAAATAAGCTTAACCGCCATAAAAACACCTTGGCAACATAAAAAAATTTCGCTCGTCCTTCGAAGCTAAAAGGGCATCGTTAGATAAAGTGAAAATTATCTGTTAGCAAAGAAAAAAGAATTGCAAGGTTTGTTATTTACGGCGTAAAGGTGATGTAGGCTGATATGTAGGTCGTTAACTGGAGTTTTTACCCTCCGAGGGGCGAACTTCGGCCTAAAGTCCCGTATTTCCTTCAGTACTGTCTGTATAAACGTGATATATCGCAGTACGTGTAATTATTACTTATGGCTCCACCTTACTGGTTAATTGAAAGGTACGACTTGAAGCTTTTCGAGAAATTTGGGCTGAATTTTGCTCTAGAAAAGTGTCGCGAGGGTGTAATCTGATATACCAAAATTGTAAACGAATTTATTGATGTCTCTTTACTCTTCGATTCAATGAAATTAAGTAGAAGAGAAACATCGAATGATTTAAAAATGGAACGAATATTTGCATTTCATATTGAGCCGCTTTCGAATATTAAGTGTGTAAAACAATTTTATTGATGGCAATTTTTAGAAAATGGTGTAATATAAAACAATGTTTTGTTCCCCGAACTGACACTGAGATTTAGATAGATTTCTTTTTTGCCTTGTACATACCAAAACCAGTACCAGTATAAACAATTTCAAGTACATAATTATGTTTGCGAAATAAAAATACTTTTAAACATGTATCTCCAAAATAGATTTTACTAATCTAATTAATAAATATTATTATGGCATCTAATAAGTTCCTTGCGGTAACTGCAGTGACCTTGCCTTACTTTCATACGGGTGTGAGTGTGGTGGTGTGTAAAATTATACCCGATGTTGGTAAAATTATCACTATAGTGAATTATCGCTGATGGCAGGTAATATTCCCCGAATGTTACCAGTTAACCCTTAATGTTGGGTGAACTGATATAATTAAAAGCCGTTGGTCCCGGCTGTCATGAAGATCTTTGACAGTCGATAAAGGGTGTCAGTACCTCTAAAATAAACTGACGCGAGTCTAAACCATGGAATATCGCTATTCCTTCGGGTTGCGGAGGTCAGATAGGCAGTCGCTCCGTGGAAAAGCTAATATTCAGCCAAATCCGGTTAGACTAGTATTAGCGGACCCCAGGTTGAAACTGGGATAACGCTAGGAGGATGATGGTGTAGGTGGAAATAATTTTTGTAGGTAGTAGAGCCTTGCTGATTTCAGCATGAATGGGCTGGCTCGACCGGGGAAGTACTACCCTCTCACAGAAAATCGACGTAAAGTAAACCTACCTAAACTGTTGCGTTTCGTTCGGTGAGTGAGAGTGCCGGAGGCCCTATCCCCTATTCCTTCTCCCTCATCCCACTCCTTATCCTATCCCTTTTCCCAACCCCAAGTTGCGGCAACGCACTTGTGACTCCTATGGTGTTGCTTGTGTCCATGGGCGGCGGTAATTGCTTTCCATCAGGCAATCCGTCTGCTCGTTTGCCGCCTTATACAATAAAAAAAAAGAAAATAGTAAGTAGGTACTTAGTAAGATATCGTTTGAGTCCTACTGGTTTTACTTACACATTTAAGTAGGTTCTTCCATGAAGATCGATTTGCTTACAACGCAAATAATTATTAGAGATGTAACCGTGTTTCTCAAAAATAATGTCGAGTTATCTTTCTCCTGAGCTTAAAAGTTTTATGGCGTCATTAGATTTTTAGCACTACTACGGATCTGATGAACTATTTAATTATCAGCTTAATATAGATGTAAGGTGACTTATTTTCCAATAGCAAATACCTACGTTCCATGTTTAAAAGAGACAAGATCAGCAGCAGCAATATCAGGATCTTATCAACACTAACGTAACGAAGGTCCATAACAAGAGAACATTAATATAAGTTTTGAAAAAAGTAGCTATACCGTGTTGTACCTGCTTTGTGATTTTAGTTTATTTATAGAATTAGTTTCAGATTTAACAATGGCAGAAACAAGGAAAAAAATTGCCACCTGACAAAAATAACAGTCAAATACCAATACTTAGGTACTAGAACCAACGTGAGGCACGCGATGACATCATTATCATCATAATTAGCGGTATCCCGGTTGCATCCGATAAGTACGCAATCAATGTCGACTCAAAGCCCAGGATCAGCTTTCTAGTGTTACCAGAGTTGACCACAGCTTTTCAACAGATACATTTCTTGTACGTTGCGAAAACTGTTTGCCTATTTTATAAGTTCTTGACGTAGGTACCTAGAAAAAAATTGGTTGTAAATAGTTAATTAGTTACCTACAACGTCGCTGTTGCTATTTTTCTTTATTCTGTATTAGCTCCATAATAGGCAGCTCAAACTTTTAAAAATTCAAAAGTCATAAATTGTTGAACAATCTGATAAACAATTTATGCGTTTTGCCTTTTTTTATAATTATATTTGTCTACAGTTGTAGACAAATATAACTGTTGGGTATTGGAAATAAAAAAGCTTTCAGTGTCCGATTAGATTTACTGGCCTATCTTATTGCTTGCCTTACAACAATTGTTTCTTTGTTAAGACTTGTGTTCTATTTGCTTTTACAAACTTTTATAATACTTGCTATGCTATTCATTTTAATGTAAAGGGTTTCTATCACATAGATCATCTCGTGAGCATAGATGGTGTAATCCACGCTTGTCAAGGGAGTTACCCTTTACATATAAATACTTATAAGTACTAAGTAATCGTTTTTTTTTAAGTAGGTACCTGCTTACTTACATATGCGTGGTTCAGATCTTGCAAACTGATTAGGACTATGATTAGGACATACCCTGACATCCGTCATTAAATTTCAACGATTCATAAGTTTCTAGCCGCTACAGGCCGCCCTTGGTATTTCTCCTTTTGCGACTCGTTTATACTCGACCATTTTTATGAGTTGTGTTTTATATAGTGTGTAAGGTATTGTGGTTGTTTTGGATTTTGATGAAAAGGAATGTAGGTATGTGATCACATTTAACATACATTTCTTGCCATGGATTAAACTTAAGATCTCAATTGCAAGTTTAAAGTTTAACCGCGTCTAAAGTTACATATTGGTCATAATTATTTATTTGAGATCTTAGGTTGAATCCATGGCATCCTGCAATATATTTAACCACGAACTACATGGGTGATAACATACATTTATGTACAAAACACCTGCAATAAAACTTATGGCAAGACTAATGTAGACAGTCCGTGTGGTGTCCGTGTGGTGACGGATTAAGAATACGGAATGTCACCACCCCATATCATCCCATGGGTGTCGTAAGAGCCGACAGAGGATACTACACAGAGACAGACCATACTATGCAGAGAACAGCACTGTAAGAGAAGGAAAACTTGATACAAACCCTATACCAACCCGTTTGGCCAGCGTGGTATAGTAGGCCAATTCCTCCTTTCAAGGGAGAGGCCTAGTCCAGCAGTGGACTGTTAAAGGCTGATGATGATGATGAATGTAGACAGTCTGCATTGGAGCTACTCATGTATGAATAAGTTAACTTACCTTCATACTATTGCAAAACGTGACGATAAACGATTGGCGGTGAAAAACCAATAGTATAAGTATGCATAAGTATCTAATTTCAGTGACAATATTTGGAATTTTACTGCCCGAATTCTACATTCGATTATTTATACATTTAAAACCTATATTTTAAAATGCCACTATGCATAAGTTTAAATTTGTATACTTTTCGCACTTCTACATTCAGTCAAACCAACTCACCCTTCACCAAATTAGTTCGCAGCCTGAAACGGTACAAGCCATTCCGTTTGAGACGCGAAGTTATCTCTGCAAACAGAACATGATGCCAAACAGGCGTAGTGGGTAGGAGCAAAAACCGTCATATGGTGTGCAATATCGAGCCGAACAAATATTTGCTGAAGCCAGTTGGTGTACAAATGAGCGAATGAGTTTTCACAAACGTCTGTGTAGCAGGTGGCTATGTGTGCGTGTAGTGTAACGGCTTCTGCGAAACTTTATGAGCTGTGAAACTTATTTTTTAATTTTTGTGGCATGTTGTTGAAATTGATAGACGTGACGACAGTTTTGTGGGCTGTAGGTTTTCACCTACGAAGTAATTGGACTTTGAATATTATTTGATTTTATATAGTCTGGGTTTTCTCTGCGAGATTTATTGCTGGTATGGGTATTTCCATGAATATCATAGATGCAGGATCGGCGGCTACTAGCCACAAACAGTCTGTAGGTATCTTTGAATCAGAAGGCTTTACGTTACATTCACTGTGCCGAATGTTGATGTTGGTCATAATTATGTTGCAATATTTCAGTAACTAGACGCATGAAAGCAATGTGATGGAAACATTGAACGTCAAAAAGTTCACTATATCCACGTCCTTCTTAAACAAATATTCAAACTTTCAAATATGACAATGAGAAGCTCATAGCGTATCTTTTATAGGTAGTAGAGCCTTGCTGATTTCAGAATGACTGGGCCGGCTCGACCGGGGAAGTACTACCCTCTCACAGAAAATCGACGTAAAGTAACGGTACCTAAACTGTTGCGTTTCGTACGGTGAGTGAGAGTGCCGGAGGCCCTATCCCCAATTCCTTCTCCCTCATCCCACTCCTCATCCTATCGCCATTCCCAACCCCAAGGGATAGCAACGCACTTGTGACTCCTGTGGTGTTGCTTGTGTCCATGGGCGGCGGTACTTGCTTACCATCAGGCAATCCGTCTGCTCGTTTGCCGCCTATTAAAAAAAAAACTTGCTTGATGTACGTAACCGATCGGCAAAGTAAAGCAAAGTTCGCAGGAGCTAACATTTTCACCAAGATTTTGGAAAAACACTTTTAGTGCAACCGTATCTGCAGTCCCCAAAGAAAACACAAACCAAATTTCAGCTTCTTGCACCCTGTAGTTTTGGCTGTCTCTTCTTTGTCAGTCAGTCGGTAATGCAAGAGTTTTATACATCTTTTTACATATTGGATGGATGACAGCATCCTGGCACTTACAGCACGACACAGCTTTCGGGTGCACGTAAAAACATCTCCGTTCCTGCCTCAGTACAAGTTGAAGTGTGCTAGGAATTATTGTGATTAATAACAGAAACGACTTTACTTCGCGAGTACATGTTTATTAATATCATTCGCCTAGTTACATGGTTCAGCTACGTATTTGGACAGATACATGATCTATTATTAATAAAGCACCTTATACATTAAGCATATTGTTATAATAGAACATACCCACTTCACCTCCGAGAGTGAAAGAAAGAAAAAAAAAAAAGAGATACACATTTTTTTTATGCCATAAATTTCTTAGTCATATTTTTATGTACTATATCTATTTTCTTATTTCTAATAATTTTAACATTTGGTCCAATATCTTCTAGTACCACAAATGGGCCTTCATACAATTCGTCAAGCTTGCTGCCAGTTTCAGATTTTATTAAAATAAGCTCATCTTTTTTATATAATAAAGGGTTAATAGTTTTATATATATAGTAGGTATACAATTCTTCAACAAATTACCTCTGGAAATAATGAATTTACCTCTGCACAAATTTAAAACCACTACTAGGAATTTTCTTTTAAAAAGGGGTTATTACACTATTAAAGAATTTCTAGATGACAAGACATCATGGGTCTAGTTGCTTTTTTTTTTAAATTCACATTATTGTTATTTTTATGACTGTGTAAAATACTCTCTTCTTAATTAGTAACATGTTAAGTGGAGGTGCCTCGTGAACACATGATTTTTGCAGGATTTGGATATTATTACGATTTGTTGAGTGTAGTTTAACATTATTTATTCCTGATCATATCGTTGTTCACTTGTCACCTTCACAAAATTCTTTCTGCATTTGCATTCCTTCACGCGGTCCACTGATTTATGTTCATAATAACGATCTGGAAAATGGAGGTAATTGGCGGTCATGGTCAGTATACCAATAGATTGTTTCTTACTGCCGGTTCGTATACCGTTATCGTCATGCTCACTAAAATGTCATTTCTTGTGGTGGCGTCGTGTGTCGGGTCATCCCTGTCCCTCTAATATGGCGAGAGGGATGATGGCTGGCACATGCGTCATACTCGTGAACGGGTGCTACTTGCGATGACTGGTCGATGACGGTCTTGCGGGCTGGTATTAGATTTTAATATTTAACTGCATCATTTCCATCATGGGTCTGATCACTTTCGCGGATTGCCTGCATTGTTAGGTATATATAATGTAAGTGGATGCTCCTGTTTCACCATGTCTATTCTGAGGAGACTAACCAAATGAACATCAAAAGTATTATGCTTGAGTATTATTAAGTACAGTAAATATATACAAGTGATATAGAAGGTGTAACAGTTGCAGCACCTTACAAAATGTAAATTATGTGTATTATGCAAAACCTGGCGAAGAAAAAGAGTGACCGTGAGTTTTATTGCCCGTTCTTTCTCATGGTTCTACCTATTGCTTTGCGAACGTGGCAGTAAATGTAAATGTAGAGTCTTTAAGTAATTATTTCTTAAATTTATTATTTTGACGTTCATAAGCGTCACATTGTGACCCAAATGAATAAACGATTTTGAATTTGAATTTGAATTTATCATATTCATCTTTCCTATGATATTTACTTAAAATAAGTTGATTACGAGCGTCTTTATGCGCCACTTGCAACCTATATCTAAGTTCATTACTATAATTTTCTGGGTTATATATTGGTTCTACAGTATTTAAACTTATAGGAAGATTACAGAGTCTACCGAACACTAGTTCGAATGGTTGATATTTAGTTTCAGTATGGACGGTGGTGTTGAAACTGAAACACCAGTAAGGTAGCCAATAAGTCCAAGCTTCTTTATTTTTGTTACAGTGTATACGTAAGAAAGATCCTAAATTTTTGTGCGCGTTTTCTAACGCTCCGATCGATTGATGGTGATATGCGGTAGAACAAATTTTATCAATCTTAAATAATTTACAGACTTCGGCTAATGTTGAAGACATGAATTCAGCACCCCGGTCGGTAGCTATAACTTTGGGGATGCCGTACCGTAGTATAAAATTATTAACTAACGCCCTAGCAACACTAATAGTTTCTTTATTCTTTAATGGGTAGGCTTCGATAAATTTACTTAGTTCGCATTGTACTGTAAGGATATACATATTATCTTCATGATCACGTGGTAATGGACCTACTATGTCCAGAAATATTTTTTCGAAAGCATATGTAGCTGTTGTTGTTAATGACATAGGTTCCTTGACGTATCTACAATGTTTAGATTTTTGACAACTTGAGCATCTTTTCACGAATTCCCTGACATCAATTTCGAGACCTGGCCAGAAAAAACGACGTTTTATGTTGTTAGCCATTCTTCGCACGCCAGCATGGCCACTACTCGGCAATAAATGAAAATCATTTAATATATGTGATTTATCCTTATCGTCTATGATTCTAGTAACACCTCTTATTATATTTATACGTGGCCCAGACCAATTTATGGTCGACCTTATTTCATTAATTATATCTCTTATAAAAACTTCATTTTCCTTTTCTTTGACAATACAAATCTCTTTAATATCTAATTGCTTACAAAATTGACTCAAGTTTGCGACAAACTCGGCTCGCGACATTTGACCTTTAAACTTGAGGTTAATATATAATGTTTTTCTACTTAATGCAAAAGCAAAGCACCCATTTTCTTCTATTATTTCGTTTCTTTTTCTTAGAATATCAAGTTCATCTCCATTCATAAACATCATCTCTACTGCATACCATGGCTTCCTTAATAACTCCACAACGTTTGGTTTTTTAATCCGATTGTTTGTGGATTTATTAAGGAAAGGCATATCATTCAATATCTCATTCTTTCTGTCAGTCTCAGCCTCATTCTCAACTTCTATTTTCTTCTTTTGTGCCCTGGTTAGGACAGTCACGAGTTGCTCATTGTTACATTTCAGGTCATTTGACGTAATACTAATCCTAGATAAAGCGTCGGCGCTGACGTTTTCGCTTCCTTTCACATATTCTATTTGAAAATCATATTCTTCTAATGCTAGTCTAAATTTTATTAATCGGCTTGATGGATATCTCATTCCCAACAGGTATACCAGGTGTCTATGATCAGTTTTTATTGTGAAACGTCTACCATACAGATAAGGCCTGAAGTATTTAACACTCCAAACTATAGCTAGAAGCTCTTTTTCTACAGTTGGGTAATTGACTTCTGCTTGATTTAATGGCCTGCTAGCATATGCAATAGGTTTCATATCTTTGTTACTTAAGACCGAGCCAATAGCTATGCCTGACGCATCTGTTTGAAGAATAAATTCGTTATCTGATGAAAAATCTGGGTAACTAAGAATTGGGGGTGATATCATAGCTAATTTATTTTATTTATTAGCGATTCAAACGAATTTTGACATTGACTATTCCAAATAAATGGTGTGTTTTTTCGACATAATTTATTGAGTGGAATAGTGATTTCTGCAAATAAAGGTATGAATTTCCGGTAATAATTACAGAATGCTACAAATCTTCTTACTTCGTCTTGGTTTTTTGGAAGGGGATAATTTTGAACCACTGAAACCTTTTCCTGATCAGGTAGAATGCCTAGAGAGGAAATGACATGACCAAGGTACAGTATTTCTTTCTTTAGAAATTGGCATTTCTCAGGGTTTAATTTAAGATTGACTTTCCTGAGTCTTTCAAATACATCTATTAAGTTTTTATTGTGGATTTCTAAGGTCCTTCCCATAACTATAAGGTCATCTAAGTAAATAAAACATTTATCAAATGTCAATCAGGACATAGCTATGGACATTACTCTGCTAAAAGCACTAGGTGAAATTTTTAAACCCATAGGTAGACGTTTCATTTGATACTGCCCTGAATTTGTAGAAAACGCTGTATATTTGCGATCCTCTGGGTTAAGAATTACCTGATAATAGCCAGAATATAAGTCAAGATGTGTAAAATAAATAGAACCTGCAAGGGAATCCAGAATATCTGTTATGTTTGGAAGTGGAAACTTGTCATCTTGAATGTTTTCATTAAGTTTCCTGTAGTCCACAACTAAACGCCACTTTTTTTTTCCGTTGTTATCACATTTCTTTGGAACTAACAATATTGGACTTGACCAAGCACTTTTTGTTTCCTCTATAATGTCATCTTTAAGTAAAGTTTCAATTTGAGCTTTTGAATTTCAGGTCTAACAGATTGTGGAAGTCTATAGGGTTTGACATACACTGGGCTTACGTTAGGTTTTAAAGTTATTGATTGTTGGTAAATATTTGTTGTACTTATTTGGTCAACGGGCAAATGGAAAATGTCTGAATATTTCCTACAAATCAGGTCTATTTTATTTTTTTCCTCTAAATTTAAGTGGTCTAATTTTAAAAGTGATGACAAAACATTCGCTCGATCAGCACTTGATTTGTTTTTGTTAAAACTATAGATATCATAATCACTTAACGAATAGATTTCAGGAGTAAATCTTGGTAACTTTATAGGATTATCACTGACATTTAATATTTTAACAGGAATTTTACCGTCTTTTATTCTTACAATAGCACTACCTAAATATAAATCCTTGCCTAACTCTTTTGTATAAATCACGCAATCACCTTTCAAATCCTGGTTTACAGCTATATAATGTAAAGACTCACTACGTGCGGGGATATCTAAAAAAGAATTGGTATAATCTGGGGTTTCGTAAATTGGTACGAAGCATTTCATGCCCTCTGCATATAGTTCTAAAGTATTTGTTTTTAAACAAATACTTGACCCATGGCTACATAAAAAATCTAAACCAATAATACCATCAACTTTTAATGGTAAATTATTGAAAATATGGAATTTATGATAAAATGATGCACCATCAATTATGGATAAAGTGAGATAGACGTGCCCCTGTGATTGTACTTGACCACCTATACCATTAACTATTGTGTTTTCTTTATAAACTTTAATGTTCTGAGGCACTATTTCACTTTTAATTACTGACAGCGACGCGCCAGTGTCTAATAAAAAATAAAACTTACGATTATTCACAATAAAGTGTACTAATTTACTTCTACTGTCACATGCATATATAAAGTTTTTAATTCCGAAAAAACTGCGTCGGCTCAGTACTTTTGTCAGTTACGTCACTAGAAGAGGTTTGAGCCTCTGTGTCAATTTTTGTAATAGGTAGTGCAACGGGATTTACATTTCCTCTAGTACCTCTAAAAAATCTGCCTCGGTGAGCATAAAACGAACCTCGCTCCTGCTGATCGCCACGAGTAGGATATTGACCCCTTACAAAATATCTATGGTTGTAAAATTCACGTCCTTGCGTCTGCCTCTGGTTGGGATATAAGTTGTTAAAATAATTTCGCCTACCTCTAAATCCGCGCATATTTGAAGCAAATTCAGCCCTCACGTGCATGACATCATCACTGGATGAGGTAGAAGGGGAACAGTCTTCGTCCTTGGCCGCCTGGATTGCATCCTTTAGGGACGTATAATTCCTCGCCGCTACTATGGTACTTAATTTAGGGTCCCTGAGCCCGGCTGCAAATTTTTTAATGGCAAATTTTTCGTTAAGTGGTTTAAGCAAATCAAAACTTGAAGTATTTCCATCAGCTTGGGATATCGTCAAATCAGTAAAAAGTTTTTCTATTTCTGAACCAAATTCATCAATAGACCGCCAACCTTGGCGAGCCCTTTGAAGACGATCTTGAATGGCTGTAAATGATTTTTTTGTCAACAAATGCGTTCTCATATCCTTGACAACATCCTGAACTGCGGAATATTGGTTTGACATACGTAGTTTAGCATTTTCAGAAAGCCTAGATTTTAAAATAAATTTAATCAATTTAGGTATATCCACGTCATTAAGCATTTCCGAATACATTTCGATACCATCAATCAATCTTTTTGTAGTGTCCTCATCACCGTCCATAACTGGAAGCAAGTTACAAGCTGTTTTAAAATCAAATTCCATTTTGGATGAAAAAAAATTGGGTCTAACACACAACTCTTTTATCTGAGAAAACAATGTATTAATATTGCAATAAATGTCGGTAGCCTTTGTAATAATTTCGGACTTTTCGCGACTTTTAATATTTTTTAAAATCAAATCGCTATTTA
Organism: Euclidia mi; assembly: GCA_944739405.2. Taxonomy (NCBI): domain Eukaryota; kingdom Metazoa; phylum Arthropoda; class Insecta; order Lepidoptera; family Erebidae; genus Euclidia; species Euclidia mi. Next base: position 6,195,984 of record OX123188.2, on the reverse strand, counting down.
GAACAAGTTTTTCACATTCATCTAACTTATTTTGTACGATACTTCCCGTGAATCTACTCTTTCCTTTTTGAACCAAATATTTTTTTATATCATTTAATGAGTTATTAACAATAGTAAGTTCATCAGTCATAATAAATCACAGTACTCACAAGATAAAGTTCTAAAAATAAAATTCTCCGTATTGACTAACGTATAGCAACGATCGTAATAGGTCTGGAATGTCACAACTTGCCTTTTCGGGCGGCGCGTATCATGTTCGCGAGTCACCGTGCACTGTTTTAAGCTCACTTAAATAATATAATCACGATAACGAGATTTATCTTACTGTAATTATTGATGTAAAGTGCCGCACTCTACGGTATTTTCACGCTTTTCTATAACCGTACGTAGTTATTAACTCTACTGGAATGTTTGGTCTTCGCTGGTTTTCGACGTTTCCCGGTTTCGACGGCGAATTATGCTCGCAGCTCGTTCCAATGCATTCGCGTGCAGTTCTTCACGTATCCATCCTCTATGGCAGTTTTTGTACATCCGGTATGCTCCAAAACAAATGCCCAAAACGATTGCGAAGACCACGATGCCTAATAGTACGTTAGTCACGCCGATACCAAATTTCAACTCTTCTACGTTGGCCTGGTTACTGCCTGAACCCGCCGCAGTTTGGGCTATAATAATGTCTTCTTTCGATTGCGATGATTGGCACATCGTATTCGCCCGAAATGACTACCGGTTTATATTATACTGTCTTTTTAATTATACTGAACGGTCAAAAAAACTTATATAGATTCAAGGTCAACTTTAAGGCAGGGTCGCCATGAAGTGTGCTAGGAATTATTGTGATTAATAACAGAAACGACTTTACTTCGCGAGTACATTTTTATTAATATCATTCGCCTAGTTACATGGTTCAGCTACGTATTTGGACAGATACATGATCTATTATTAATAAAGCACCTTATACATTAAGCATATTGTTATAATAGAACATACCCACTTCAAAGTATCGGTGACCTTCAGGCAGCCTAAAAACACCAATAGGTACCAGAGTAATCACATATTTATACGAAAAATAAAAAGCAGGAGAAATTGAATGCAAAGCACATCTTTTGTTTACATGTGCGTAGGTACAAAGCTTGCGGCACATATAGCAATGAGCAATCATTACGGGTTCCAGGGATCAACCACTAATTACCTATTCGTACATTACAAGGTCCGTCCGCCTGTCTGTGTGTCGGTGTTCCAATTAGTTGAATAGCGTAATCAGAGATAGCGCTTCGAGCGAAATGGTGTAATCCTGATTTAGTCTAGATATTATGAAGATATTAACTGTATTTTTCGTTTTCCTTGTTGGTTTTCCTATGTGGTATTAATAAAATTTTCCGTGTGGTGACGGATTAAGAATACGAATTGTCACCGTCCCATATCATCCCATGGGTGTCGTAAGAGCCGACAGAGGGAGCATATTATGCAGAAAACAGCACTGTAAGAGAAGGAAAACTTGATACAAACCCTATACCTACCCGTTTGGCCAGCGTGGTATAGTAGGCCAATTCCTCCTTTCAAAGGAGAGGCCTAGTCCAGCAGTGGACTGATAAAGGCTGATGATGATGATTAATAAATGTGGCTATTTTAGTAACAAAGGTTTGTCTACGTATTGTATAGACAGTCATATTTTCGGAACAGATCGCAAAAGAATTAAGCGCTTAGAAAAAAAATACCGCATGTCTAACTAGCAGCTGGAGTTCGAATAAACAGCCCACACTACTTTCTAAATCGTATGCAATATTAAATTGTTAGTAATCTTTTACTCCATGCCTCAGCGAACACTTTAAGCCTTCGGTCTAGGCTTTCATAGGTATCATTGTTGTTACTGGTCTTTCTTCTTCTTCTTCTAAGGTTTTTCGACCGCATGGGTGTCCTTCAGTTTACACCACTTCTCATGGTCCTGGTCAACCTGAATCCATCCCGCTCTGGCTGTTTTACCGTAGTTGCTGTTATATCTTCGCAACTGAATTATGGTAACTGGTCTTAACCATAATACAGCTACCATTCTGAGGTGCTCAGGTGAACAGCAGTCACTATGCAGAAAAGTACATTCCTGTCACATCTGGCTAGACTAGAAAGTGCGCCGCGTGGAAAAGTGCGAAACTATAAAGATACATTTAGATATAATTAGATTTTATCCCACTACAATTAGATATTTACGATACAATATGAACCTCACGACTTACAAGACCTCTGGTTGGCGAGTCCACTAATGGATATGATAAAAACAAACCATTTTGCTTCATAACATACAGCGCAATTTCTTCTATTGTTGCCTGAATAATTATTCTGATAACACAGCCGTGCATAATGTTTGTACCGCTTCTCTATTCCATTTTTACTCCGTATATTTCTCATCATTATTGACAAGAAAGCTCCGACTGTACATAAAAGCCGAGACCATTGCCTACGTTTATCGGCAAACGCTAAAATGAAGATCATAAGTAATGGAATATTATTTTTCCATTCGCTATAAAGACATTTAGCATCAGGGCCTCCGTCAACATTCAGTGGAGTCGTGGATCCGTTAATGGCGGAGTAAATGGTGTTTTTATGATTTTTCCTCGCCATCAACACCAGCCAAAGCTCTATTGTTTCATGCCAAGTGATTTATATATGCGGGAGATGTATGAGGTGTTTAGACGCCTCTGAATGTGGATTTAGACGTGTGCTCTGGTGAAATGATGCCGGTTTATAATGCAGAATGATGGTGGGAGCGCTTGATTTGTGACTTATGATTTTTTATGGTTTGGAAAATGATTGGGCTCGTTATCCTATTATGGAAACGATACAGGTTGCATATAATACACATTTTTTTATAAAAATGGATCCTGTAAAGTTGTAAACTAGTTTACACACTAACAAAATCCTTCTGTCGTGGCGGGCCCCTTTCCAAACCTAAAGTCAAGATATACATTATGGATAGTAATTAAATAATGATCAGTATTGAATAATCGTTCGCTAGCTTTTCGTTTGCTAGTTTTTCTTTAGCTAATGGCGAGCCTGTCTGTAACTGAAGACCTGTAAAACGCGTAGCTATAGAAATCTTATAAAGCAAATGCTTTAACTGTATAGGTACAAATACTAATCACAAAGAAAATAAATGTGACGTAAAATACTAAAGCTCTTCTCCAAAACTGGCGGTATCACAAAAACTCATAATCCATCAAAATAAGGAAAGAAAAAATACCTCAAAATAAACTTAACAGCCATAAAAACACCTTGGCAACATAAAAAATTTCGCTCGTCCTTCGAAGCTAAAAGGGCATCGTTAGATAAAGTGAAAATTATCTGTTGGCAAAGAAAAAAGAATTGCAAGGTTTGTTATTTACGGCGTATAGGTGATGTAGGCTGATGTGTAGGTCGTTAACTGGAGTTTTTACCCTCCGAGGGGCGAACTTCGGCCTAAAGTCCCGTATTTCCTTCAGTACTGTCTGTATAAACGTGATATATCGCAGTACGTGTAATTATTACTTATGGCTCCACCTTATTGGTTAATTGAAAGGTACGACTTGAAGCTTTTCGAGAAATTTGGGCTAGATTTCGCTCTAGAAAAGTGTCGCGAGGGTGTAATCTGATATACCTTAATTGTAAATGAATTTATTGATGTCTCTTTACTCTTCGATTCAATGAAATTAAGTAGAAGAGAAACATCGAATGATTTAAAAATAGAACGAATATATGCATTTCATATTGAGCCGCTTTCGAATATTAAGTGTGTAAAACAATTTTTATATAAAAGAATGTTTTGTCCCCCGAACTGACACTGAGATTTAGATAGATTTCTTTTTTGCCTTGTACATACCAAAACTAGTACCAGTACCTATTATAAGGATGCATTCAAAAGGCATCACCATAAGTAGGTCGGTGGGGATCCGTGTACGTAATTATATTTTCAGTGTCGCCGAGTGTCACTGAGAGAGTCGCCGCGCATTAGTACACAATGTTGGATATGGGTCACGCAACAATACACCACACACTTCACTCATCATTAATTATCTTTTTTTTTATTTCGTCACGCCTATAACCCCGAATGCGTAGACAGGGATGTAATACTACACCCACATTTCGCCTTACGAATTTTAAGGCCCCACGTTAAAGAGGGCGAGCCTATTGCCATTACCGGGCAAATTGACACACTCCGTACTGCTACTGAGAATTAGGAAAACTTAGTAACACTTTTTCCCGATCCGGGAATCTCGGGACTTCCCGATCAGCGACGCATATGCTATCCACTGAACTACGGAGGCAGTCAATATCTTTTTTATATTTTGCATAACTCATTATTCGAGGCAGAAGTTTAGTTACCGTTAAACAAAAAAAAACATCGTAAGGAAACCTGCATGTCTGAGAGTTCTTCATAATATTCTCGAAAGACATGAGAAGTCGGACAAACCGCACTTGGCTAGTGTGAGAGACAAAGGCCTTAACCTTCTCGTTGTGAGAAGAGGAAATGAATGCCCAGCCATGGGAAAGATGATGGCTCCACTAAAAATATTTTCTAGATTGTGGGAGTAAGCAATTTAACGAGACGACAGAGATCGGTTAAAACAAAAAAAAATCCACGGCAATCGTAACAACCGACCCGTCACTTGAAATAGCTTTAGAACTTCCCGGAAAACCGCATCAGGGGAAAAACGCACCGCACAACGCACTTGTGTAGGCTCTTTCTTGACTCTACAAATTGCCTGGGCTGATCTTACTACAATAGGCATGTTTCCTGCAAGTATAATATATATTATTAAGGTGACTTGGGGTAAGATAAAAAACGGGGAAAGATAAAAAAAATATAATAACGCCGAATATCAGGGAATTCTTTTAATGCTGGCAATACCGTTGTAGACACCATTTAGTCTTGCCCCGCCCCGCAGTCTGCGTCAGTCGCTAAGTAAGGGTACTCGTGTGTTATTTGACATTTTTCCGTACATTAAATTTTCCGCGTAAAATTGAGTTTTTCAATCTTACCCCGCTCGCTGTATTTCCTTACAAAGGTAAGTAACTAACATTTTGTTTTGACATTCGTTATTACATTTGAAATGTAATATGCTCTATAATGTGGTGAATAGTATATTTCACGTATTTTAAGATTTATAGTGCCTTTCAAACTTTCCCCTGCAAAATTTAACGGGGTAAAATGATAATATAAAACTTTCCATCTTACCCCGTTTACTAAAGTCATACAAAAGGTCAGAGGCCCGAGTTCTGATGAACGCAAGAACGGTATTTTTTACAATTATCTATAATTTTAATGTCAATTTGGCAGTGATTATAATAGCACTGTTTACTAACGTTTATAAAGGCAAGAGTGTCTAGTTTTGTTGTTTTTTTTTATTAATTACTAGTCGACGCCAGCGGCTTCGCACTCACGTATTTTGGAATTTCCCGTTTTGCCCGATCCCGTGGGAATTTCGGGAAATCCCGTCTTAGTGCATCCCCACGGTCCCTAAGGAACATACATGCTAAATTTCAGCTTTTTGCACTGACTAGTTTCGGCTGTAGCTTGTCTGTCAGTCAGTCAGTAACGCAAGGATTATATATATACAGATTAAGGTACGCAAAATACGAGTACGTGATTTTTTATATTGTAGTTACTTAATTCTGCTTTGCGGAATTACCAACTGATCTGATAAAGCCAAATTATAATTAAACATATTTTTGATAAGAGGTTGTTTTTAGTTTTAAAAGTAGTACCTACTTATAACTGACTGATTTTATTTAACTGTGATGTTTAGGAATTACCTACTTGAAATAATAATTTAATAATGTTTAATTGTATTCTGCTGTCATGGTTTATTTTATGAAATTAATTATTATGTACGCTACGGGGTAAGGTAATGAAAACGTGTGTTTTATTCATCGACCCGAGTTAGACTTGACAGTCATGCATGAGCATGATTATTTAATTCTTTTAATATCCAAAACATGTTGAGAGCCCCTGACTGCCAGCCGTTTCAACGGGGTAAGATTGATATATTTTATTTGATAAATTATTTTTTGTAGCATTTAGAATGCGATTTTTTTATGTAACTGATTTTCAAGTTATTTAGTTTATTGTAGCAGAAGGTTTATTGGTCACCACACAAGCATAATGACCATGAATACGATTTTAGTCACTATTTCAATCTTACCCCTTCAGCGTTTCATCTTTCCCCTACATCTTTTTTTTCTTAAGACCAATTTTACTAACGTTTTTTTCATAAAATATTGTTTCAAAAAGATTGCTGTCAACATTATAAAAACAAGTTGACTATACTTTTTTACCCAAAACATCATTTCATGGATTTGACGTAAATGTCTTTGTTTCACAACAGTTTCAAATCAACACTGTTTATCTCATCAAAAATCCATTCCGACTTACCCCAACTCACCTTATATACATTTTTATGTGTTTCTTAAAACATGCTCAAATAATAGACGTTTCACTATTTTATCTATATTGCGAGAACAATACCTGAATCCATAATTGAAAAATTGTGTAACAGTCTTTGTCCACTATGTTCGTTTAGTTCGGTTCAAGCAAAAAGCTCTGTCAACATGTTCGCGCCAAATCGGAGACAATCAATTTACAACCAAATTAGAGATTTAGAATTATGAAAACCGCGTCCTCCGGTAATTATTCAGATGATTAACGATTAGGTACACCTACACTTTTCTGTACCTACGTTAGCTACGTTACACAATTATTTTATTGACTTGGCAGACCTAAATCACCCAGCTCAACTCGCTATATGGCCATGCAATATGTAGAAGTGCAATAGGCCACTAAAAGCCTATCATATCTATATATAGCATGAAAATTTAACTCACGGCCCAGATTAATGAAGATTGATCACAGTAATAAACACATAGCTGTGCGTCGGCATCGTCAAATATTCGATATTTTATCGAAAATCGACTACTTTAAGCGTTCTTTATTCATACCGTATGTGTCAAACACACGGAACGATTTTGTGCAATTTATTTAATTTATTTTGACAACGGAAGGCCAATGTTTGTTTTCGTAAAACCAATATTTATTTTTAAAATTTCCATCCAATGTAAACGTGGAGGCGATTGTTAAAATCAACGTAGGGTGGTCAATTATAAAATTAACTTATGTTGTCACGGACTGTGGCTTGCTGTGTGCACCCCGAGTTTGTTTTGAAACGATTTAATTAAAATTTCATATACAGACGTGTCGCTCTATGCATGTACTTACTCACTTCAATACCTATACGGCAGTACATAGAAGTCCGAAAAGCAATCCGATTACCTAACTCTTAAAGTAAAGTAGTTTGCTATAGGCTAATAAACAAAAAGAAAACTTATTTAATGTACATAATCATGTTTGCGACAAGAAAATACTTTTAAATATTTTATCTCCAAAATATATTTTACGAATCTCAAGTTTTATACAACACTAAACTTCAAAAGAGCTAAGCTAAGTTTCGTAAAATGATAACAGACTAAACAGATTAGGACGAAACGCTCAAACGCCTGAATCAATTTAAACTTTTTTTGTCTTTAGTACAGACTATGTTTTATTACACTAACTTTTTAATGAGTTTGTGAGGCAGCGGCGGGCAGATACTCGTATTTGTCCGTACAATGAATCAATGTTTTACGAGTGAACAAAGGTCCCTAAAACTTAGCCGTCAACTGCACAGCGTTCAACAATGTTGCATTGCATTGTCCCGGGGACACGAATTTAAATTAAAAAAACTTTACCGAGCTGTAACCGTAACAAGAAAGCGAGATGCCCAAACGCGCCCGCGATGTTCCATAAATGAATGAACGAACGAATCATTGTTTGTACTGCCACTTTGTTTTTTTTTTTTTTTCTTCTCTTCCTTTCCAGTCGAGAGTATTTGGCTTGCACGTTGTGCATTCGCCAGTTTCAAGTATATTTGAAATAGACGTTGTAAGTAATGGGTCTTTATATATTTCAGGGTCGTAATGGTTTTTATTTTGTGGTTAAGGTAGGGAAACTTTTACCATGTAAATTTATAAATCGGAATTTGGGAATAGGATCAGAAAAGTAGGATAATAATAACAAATTAAAAGTACAAACATAAATATCAGTAGGAAGGAAATCAATCTATGTCTACAAATAAAGACTTATTTGCATATACTTATTTACACTTGAATATTGTTACTATAAATATAATCAGAAAGTATACTATAAATGGAAGGGATACAAGCAAATATAAGACATTTAATGGATGACGGGAAAGGGACGCGTAATGAAATTAAGCTATCTAAAAAGGAAGTACGATCATATATAGGACAAGAAAAGAATATATGGTCCAAATCTCCACAGTCATTACCACATTCACGTTGTGGACTATCTATGTATTATATGAAAACGTGCAAGATGGGCTGGACAAGTAGTATGTCCTAAACGTATTCTTATTAAAATTGTTGTTGCAATTTTGCCAAGCTTTAAAACAGAGAACCAGGGCTTACCGCGAATTTCCGGATGTACAATAAAGTAGTGTTTACCTTTAAATTTGCTACTTTCTGACCCAAGTCGGTTCCAGGAATTAACTAGGTAACGTCTTGGAAGAACAGCCAGGTCCTGTATATAATTCTTAAAAGGAAATTTGTCCCCACACAATACAGCCTCATTTGCAAGCTTATCAGCTTTTTCGTTGCCACTAATACCGCAATGGCTCGGAATCCAGACAAAAATTATAGAAATATCTTTCGCAACACATTCGTATAGTTTTCGCCTAATATCTGCAATAAGAGGAAATAGTGGTTTTGACTTAAATGGATATTTGAATATTGCTCGTAAGGCGCTCATAGAGTCTGTTAAAATTAAACAATTTTTAAGTTTTAGAAGTAGAATGTATTCCACAGCTTTAAGAATGCCAAGGCATTCGCCGGTAAATACTGTTGTCTCTGGAGGGCATTTAACTTTCTGAACAATGTTGAACTGAGCATGATAAAGTCCTACACCCACATAATCATCAATGTTTTTCTTAGACGCATCAGTGAAAATATGATGCGATTCAGGCCAATTTTCTTCCACGATGGAATTAAAAAAGGTGTCAGCATTTTTTTTGTCAATGTCTATAATGTACATATTTTACATTCGGTTTATAGACCAAAGCTTCATATTCACAATTAAATAAGTCAAGCTTCGGAGATCGGTGTGTAGGGGCAGTAAACGATTTAAAATTGATGTAACTTTTAAGTAAGCAAGGGAGCGATTTGTGAGTCCAGTAATTTGAAGAATCTATGGTATCGACAAGAATTTGTAGTTTATCAATTAAAAGGCTATTCGAAAATTACAGAACTCGAAAAAATAGGCGATCGGCTAAATATTGGCGTCTCTAAGCGGAGGTTCATTACATTCAACTTGTAATGCGTTTATAGGGCTAGATTTAATTGCTCCTGTAATTATTCTCAATGCCCTTGATTGGATAGAATCCAATTTCCTAAGACCAGCCATACCACAAGGCTCCAATATGAAAACTCCATAAACTAGAATACTTCTTATCAAAGCATTGTAAAGAAGCTTCAAAGAAAATGGATGAGCACCCCACCAAACACCCGAGAGACATCTCATTTTTAGAAGTTTCTCACATTTATTTACGGTATAATCACAATGAGGAACACCTGTAAGTTTTGAGTCCAAAATGACACCCAAAAATTTTACCTGATTTTTAACAGGTATTTTATTATTTTCAAAATCAATAGATATTGGAGGTTGGATTCGTTGACGTGTAAAGAAAACCAAAGAACTCTTAATTGGTGATATGTTAAGGCCATTTCTATACATCCAGACTTTTAAATAATCTAAAGAATTTGATAAATTTTTACAGAGTGAACTTGGTGATTTTCCCACGGTATAAAGAACGATATCGTCAGCGTATTGCAGTATAGTAGATGAATTTTGAACGGAATATTCTAAATCAAATGTATATAAGTTAAATAATAAAGGGCTGAGAACTGAACCCTGAGGAAGACCTTTCCATAAAATTCTACTCTGGTCGTTTGCTTGATAGGTTTGGTCTAATTGAATTTTCCTACCAGAAAGAAGATTTGTAATAAAACAAGAGAGTATTTCAGGGATTGCAAGATTATCTAATTTTTCCTTAAGGACATTCAAAAGTACACTGTCGTACGCCGATTCTAAATCCAAAAATAAAGCTAGAACAGATTCATTTTTAGTAAACGCAATTCTTATATCTGTTACAATTGTAGCCACCCTATCAAGTGTACTTCTGCCTTTCCTGAATCCAAATTGTGATTCAGGCAAAATATTACGGTTTTCAATTAGCCATTCAAGACGAGTTTTTACTAAATTCTCAGCTACTTTTGTTATTACTGGTGATAAGGCTATAGGGCGATAAGAAGTTGATTCAGTTGGTAATTTGCCAGGTTTAAGTATAGATATGATGGTTTGAGATTTCCAAGATGGAGGAACATTACCTAAAAACATGACATTATTTAGTAGGTCTAAATAATACTGTAGTGATGATTGACTCAGGTTGGTTAAAAACGAATAGGGGATGCCATCTTCACCTGGTGCTGAATCTTTTACTGTGGATAAAACACCCTGTAACTCTTCCATTTTGAATGGGGAATTAAGAAAATGTTTACCATGGGAGACAGAAGAAGGAATGTTGTTATGGACGAGTTCTGATTGTGGAACTGATGGAGGCGCTAGACTATTTAAGAATGAGTTGCTGATATTAAGAGGTATGCCAGGAACATGTGAATCAGAAGTACCATTTCTAAATTTTCTTATGTTTTGCCAAGCTATAGAAGGTTTGATATGGGGAGATATGGAAAGGCGGAAATTTCTCCAACCTTGAATTTTTTTGTCTTTCAGTAATTTACGTGTTTTAGCTATTGCATCACACACTAATTTAAAATTAACTTCTGTCATATTATTGTTATACCGTTTCTTAGCTGTTTTCCTCTCTTTTATTATTTGGGTACATTCTTCATCCCACCAAGGAGGGGAAATAATGAAACGATTAGCTGATTTCTTTAATGGGAATGTTCAGGGCCGGATTTAAAGGTCTGGAGGCCCCGGGGCAATGAAGCTGTGCTATTTATTATCCGTATAAATTTTACTTAAATTATTTAAAAAATACACTGTCAGTAAATTAAATTTCGTTAAATAAAAAAATATATAAAATACAATTTAAACTAAATACGGTGTTAATTAAATGGAACTTTGCGAACTTTTTTGTATGAAAAGTCACCAATTATTTCGCTGAAGTCTAGCTCGCGGAGTAAATAATTTTCAATTCTAAGTAGGGTTAATTTCGATAGCCGGTTTTGTCCCATTGTCGTTCGGAGCCTATTTTTGATAATCTTGATAATATACATTTAAGAAAACGAGCGCCCTCCGGTGCAATTCGATACCAATTAAAACCAAATACATACATTTTAATGAAATTTCTATGTTCGGGAAGAATTTCAAGTATGCGATAGTAAAACACTTCTTTAGATTGGTCTTCTTCATAGTCCTTTTTGTACAAGTCTATTAAAGATACAAATTGAACTAACTCATTGCCAAGGCTAGGTTCTAAATCTTTGTAAACTTTTACTATTTCCTCTGCAGCGGCATATTAACTTACGACCTCCATCTCCTCTAAGTGGTTGAGGAATCCAAATGTCAATCGATTAGCTTCGTATGCTTGAATCTTTCTGTGAGAGAAACACAAAAATGATCTATAACTGGGATAAAACCAGTCACTTAAAATTTTGCTCTTGGTGATAGATTTGCTTCTGGTGTTTTCATCTAATCGGGCGGATTAAATTTAACACTTCTTTTTCTGATGCGTGATTGTACTTATTTATTCGTCAGTACTTGAAATTACCGGACGACGCAGCAGAGGTAGGCCCCCCGCCAGGTGGACCGACGATCTCGTCAAGATCGCGGGAGGCGGTTGGATGCGGGCGGCTCAAGACCGGTCTGTGTGGAGAACCTTGGGGAGGCCTATGTCCAGCAGTGGACGTCGTTTGGCTGATATGATGATGACTTGAAATTGGCTTCGCTGCTTCTTCGTATTTATCAAAATTGTCTCTTTTAGATTCGACGTATGATTTTCAAGACTCCAATGCACGCACAGCAGAACCAATTTTGGTTGTTCTGTAAAAACTTGTTAACTTGTAAACTTGTAAAACGTGATCCAATGATTTCGTCGTTTCCTCGGCAGGCTAATCCGCGTTTAGCAATGAATTTTATAGTACTTACGACAATTTTAAAGATTTTTCGCCAGTACTCAATTTGCTGTCTCCTGTGTTGCTAGCTCTCAGTGGATACATCCCGTGACTTCTCCCCGTTGCACTAGACTCATCAGTAACTCTGAATGGGTATTCGATATGTCGTACTCTTATAGGCGCTCTGATACTTATTTCTAGTAACTGAAGCCTTCTCCACTTAACTTCGTTCTTTGAGTGGACATTAGTGTACATGCATAGCAATATATTTTACACATAGTCGGAAAATAAAGCCAGAATAGATTGACTGTCTCTTGATTTTTATTGCGACGTATAAGCATGTTCTTTGTACATTGCCGAACAAAGTTGGTATAATCTCGGAATTGATCTTGGAGGACAGAATTATGAAGTGAAACTTCATTACAATTTTACGGTTCTTCGCCCAATATTTGATAATTCCTCCAGTTATGATGACATTGGGCCAAAGACCAATGACATTTTTGAAATCATTATCCATTTGCTCTTGATTGTGACTACATGTTTTAAAGGCTTTAGGTGTTGCCTACCTCGAGACTACCATCGACCCTCTATCCATGTACTAAATCTTAAGATGTTTTAACAGGCTCGTGTGGCAGTTCTTGTTTGGGTGTCATTATGTAATAGTCAATTTTATATAAATACTAGAGGAAATCCGCAGCTACAACCGCACATTTTATTTAACTGTTTCTGTCCGAACTCGTGGTATTTTCCGGAAATCTCTTCTTAATGCACCTTTACGGTCCCTAAGGAACATAAATGCCAAATTTCAGCTTCCTGCGCCTAATGGTTTGGCCTGCAATTTGTCTGTCAGACAGTTTATTGTTTATAGTTTTATACATACAGATTCTATCTTTTAGATTTTTATGTGTCGCTCGTTGCGGCGATTATTTGGTTGTTTTTCAAAATTGAAATATACTTACCTTATACTTCAATCCTTACACTAATAAATTATGGTTTTCAGAAAATTGATTCATCATTTTATATTCGTTATTTAGAAATAAGTGACACTGACTAAATTTTAATTACATAGGTATAAGCAATTTCTGTCTCGTGGATTTTGTTTGTTTGGTATGAAACTTTAATAATGTCGATTTTTTTTAACATTCATTTGGATTTACGATTCTCAAGTTCATTGTTTGAAGTGAAGTGAACAAATGCCGATTTTTAGTTTAAATAGTTGCTATACCCTGTGCGCTGTAGCATCGTGCGGCTGATAGTTGCCTATATGACGTTGACATCCGTCAGTACCACATGACTAGGGATGTGACGTTATGCAATTCATTTTTATCGATCTATCGATACTCATAACATAAATCTAGTTCACATTAATAGAGTTATCAAAATTTGAGTGTTATTCAGTTGTGCAGTGTAACTACGTGTATTAACTTGTCCATATATATATATATATATATATATATATATATATATATATATATATATATATATATATATATATATATATATATATATATATATATATATTATGGCTGCATAATAATATCTTTGTACTTATATAAAACTAGCTGATACCCGCGGCTTCGCACGCGGATAAAAGTAACATTTAATAATTTTCGCTGCCAAATCTAACTTTTATAAGGCCGGTGATTTGCCAGATTTCATGACGACTGACTATTCACTTTTATTTATTATTACACATAGATAAATAGCATGACGCCACCAGCAGGTCAAATTTTATACCTAATTTTAAGTGCCTGGGGGCAAAGGCGAACGCCTTATTATTTGTCACGCAGGTACAGCAAGTTGATTCGTCCCTAATTTTATTGTTTGCTGGCTTTTAAGTCAAAAAAACTACAGAGTATCATAAGGAGATGAACTACGAAAAATTTAAAGATTGGTTCATAGGTCTATTGAATAATTTAAAAGAGCCTATGACTATAATAATGGACAACGCACCCTACCATTCGGTACAAGTTAATAAACCCCCAAACCAATCCAGCCTCAAAAGCGAGTTGGTGAAGTGGCTGAATGAAAATGGAGTTACAGCAGATATAAAAATATTAAAGGCAGAGCTTATTGCCTTAGTACGGCGTCATAAGCCACCAGCTCCTACCTATGCTCTGGACGAAATGGCAAAAGAAAAAGGCCACCAGGTTCTTCGACTGCCACCCTACCATTGCCAGTATAACGCTATTGAGATGATTTGGGCCCAAATAAAAGGTCACGTCGGAAGAAATAATACTTCGCCGCCATTTATAGCAAATAGAATGTTGGCCCATTGCAAACGGCCATCACAATGTTCAACCTGAAGACTGGTCGAAGGTTGTGAATAAAACAAAGAGGGACATTGTCTGTTTGGGATCGTGACATTCACACTGACTATATAATGGAGTCATCGTTGATAATATCCGTCACTGATACAGATGATGAATTTAGTGACAATTCAGATGTTGCTGACTCTGATATGAGTTTAGACGAATGAAATCTATTATGTTCTGTTCTTTCATTAATATAATTATAGACTTTTTATAATATGATTTGAAGTACGCCCAATATACGTCTTTTTATTATAAAAATATCGAATATCTATCGTAGCAGTACATCCCAGCACTAAATACGTCTATGGTGTTACGATATATGCATGACACTTTGCTTAATTTTTCTTTCCATTCGATTTTATTTGTAGACTAGAACATTCTGGTTGAGTATAATTTTATGTACCACAGTAATAAATGATTTAAAATCTTACGAATGTGGTACAACTGAAATACTAAGTAATAATAATACATAATTTGTAAATCGCGGCAACTTTCAAAAGTGAAATGAAACGTTACTGAAACTGCCACCCGCACGATGCTACAGCGCACATAGTATAATTATGTGCAAAATTATGTTTGAAGGAATAAACACAGACGTGGTTTTTCGGAGTAGGTACATATATATAGGTATTCTTATCTCTGTTGTGGGGGCCCCCGTCTTGTGGGGGCCCCGGGGCCATTGCCCCGCCTGCCCCCCCTTAAATCCGGCCCTGGGAATGTTTCATCTGCAGCTTGTATGATTGCATTAACAAACACATTATTACAATCAAAGACATTATCAGAAATATCACTCTGTAAATTAGAAAGGTTTTGTTGAACTGCAAATCTGAATTTATCCCATAATTTGTCATTAGTCAGTTTATACTTTATACGCGGTTTTCTCAGTAAATTAGGAGAGCTGCGAACATTTTTAACAGGAAAAGTGATATGAATGGGGAAGTGGTCACTTCCATAAGTCAACAACAGGGTACGCCATGTTAATAATGAAGCCAAATTTGGAGTGCAAACTGACAGATCTATTGCACTAACATTTTCATTTGGACCAGAACGCCGAGTCAGAGAACCTGAATTTATTATGCAGATATTAAGAGAGTCAAATATATCTAATAGTGTGTCACCACAGTGAGAAGAATAACTACAACCCCAAGAAGTATGATGGCAGTTAAAATCGCCCAAGATCAAGAAGGGGCGAGGAAGGAGGGATGTAAGATTGGTAAGTTGTTGAAGGGCAGAAGAAGAAGGAGAAGGAATGTATATAGAAACAATACAAATATTATTTATTTGTGCTGCTACTACAGAAAAATCATTATATACAGGAAGGAAATATGACCATAAGAGATGGAATTTCTAATGAGTAGGGCAGCACCTCCATAGCCATCAAACCTATCATCTCGTAGGCAAGAAAAGCCGTGTATTTTAAAAAATGAACCTGGTTTTAACCAGGTTTCCGAGAGTGCAAATAAGCAAGCGTGGTATTTATTTATTAAGTGAATAATTTCACTTTTTTTTGATACAGCGCTTCTACAGTTCCACTGTAGAACGTTTTAAATATGAACTGCCATTATTAACAGCTTTTGAAGACAGGTACATATTAACTAGTGGGGCAACGTCGGGCGGTAATTTTATGTTAGATTTATTTAAAGTCTGAATGAGGATTGCGATTACTTCTGATGTAGACATTATTGAAGGATCTTTCGGTTTTTTGTTTAAGGCGCTGCCATTCTGAGAAGTAGAAATGCTATACTCATTGATAATGTTTTGGTGAGCTTCTCGGTCATAGCCTTTACCTGGTTGCGGTGGAAGTCGACGGTTAACAGTTACAGTTTTTTTATGAGAACTAGCATATGGTGAGATTTCAATATGTGATGAATGTGCTGATTGAGAATGTGTTTTAATGAAGTTAGAGCTAGCGGCACGAGTATTTGTAACTTCAGCATAAGATTTAGACACAGGAGGGACCAATTTAGCAGCTTCACCATTGGAAATGCTTTTTTCTGCCATGGTAATTTTAATTTGTTTTTGGCGTAGAAATTCAGGGCATGATTTAGAAGTTGCAAAATGATAACCTGTACAATTACAACAGTAAATATACTCATCTTCAACGTCACATGAATCGCCAGTATGATCCTGACCACACTTAAAACATTTTGATTTTGATCGACATTGAACCTTAGTATGACCAAAGCGACAACAATTGTAACATTGGATAGTAGGATATACATAGAGCTCTGTCGGCAATGAATTGTAACAAATAAAAATTCGAGGGGGCAAGATCTGACCATCCAGTGTAATCACAATACTCTGTGTTGGTTTCCATACAGGTGAACCATCTACAATAGTTTTATAATTTATTCTTCTAACTTTTAATATTTTACCATACTCATTTGGCACTGAAGCATTTTCAATTATTTCTTCAGGTGACCAATCAGATGGAACGCCGCGCACAAGACACATTCTTGTTATTTGAAAAGTTGGTATGAATGCTTTTAAATTGTTTTCTGTCAGTATTAGACTATTACTAATAAATGAATTGGCTTCCCGATAGTCTGAGAATGCCATCGAAATTCTGTTTCGCCCTTTTTTTATAATAGACCCATCGACAATGTTGCGACTTGTATTTCTTTTAAGGAACCGCCCAAACGCGACTGGATGGAGAGTAGTGCCATCATCAGGTGTCTTCGTTTCTTTTTGAACGTGGACAACAAATGGAGCGATTTCAGTAGGCTCGTATTGGATTCTGGACGTGCCAGAGGTAAAACCCTGGGGACCTGGACCATTAGTTGTTGTCATAGGTTTATTTGTAACAATATTATTATTATCAACCGATAAAAACGTTTCGTTCCTTGCACTAGTAGCAGTGTCACTATTTTCACTGTCACAGCGACAACCGGTTTTGCCGTCAACAGCCTGAGCGTGCTTCATTTTCTTATTACAAGTTATGCAAATGTTAATCCTACTTCTTTTGCGACCGTTTCGTTGTGCAACAGAATTATCTGTATCCATGCCAGACTCATTGGATAAAATCGAAGGAACAGTTACAAAACTTACAGCCGGGGGAGCTATTTCCCCCGGATCCGCCAGGTCAGGCGGCTTATTCATAATAATTTATAAAAAAACTTACCTAATCTGCAAAATTTACACTTAAACTACTATAAATATACTACAATACAAATAATATTTACACAAAGATACTAAACTGATCCACAAATGTACAAAAAATTAAATTTAAATTTTTTAACAAGAAAAATTGCCACCGTTCAACTCGAAGTTTACCCGCGCTTTTTTTTCTGCCACTTTGTTTCTTTTTAATTAATGTATAGATAAACGAAATTGTTCCTTATGGATACTTGAAGTGGTGTTTACACGAAATTAAGGTTAAATCGCTCATTGCATATTGTATTTTTGCTGTTTGTTGATATAACCGTTTTTATGTTCAACTGTGTTGGTGGAAATAAATATTTAGCAAGATACCGTTTGCGTTTTACTGGCTTTTCTCACACTAATAAGTACTTCCAAGTAAGTAGATTTGTAAGTATGCTACGCAATTATCCGTTTCTGAACAATTATTAATGTCGAATTATTTCGCCCTTGAGTCTGGCAGTTTTACGGCGACATTCGATTTTTATCACTAGGCACTATAGATCTGATGAATCTGAAATCTAACATCGATACAAGTTGTAAAATAAGTATACCTACTTATCGTGTTCACCCTCCTTTGTGATTTACTTTATTTATAAAATGTCTTGCGTTGTTTCAGATTTAACAATGGCGATGGCGACACCTGGCGACACTAAGAAAATATTGTCACCTGACTAAAATAGCAGTATTTTTTTTTAGTATATATAGGTGCGCGTTTGACCACTATCATGCCTGATGGTAAGCAATGATGCGATCTAGGATGTAGCACGCTTACCTAAAAGATGCCTATTCACTCGCGTCTTGAAGACACCCAAATTGTACTGATCGGGAAACACAGATTCTGGCAGGGAGTTCCATTGTTTTGCCGCGCGCATGATGAACGAGGAAGGAAAACGTTTTGTACGTATATGGTTGTAATATCGACCATGTACCGATGGCGCTAGGCAGTGCGTCTGGTATCTGTGCCAATATTTAGGTACGAGAACCAACGTGAGGCACGCGATGACGTCATTATCATCATAATTAGCGGTATCCCGGTTGCATCCGACAAGTACTTACGCAATAAATGTCGACTTAAAGCCCAGGATCAGCTTTCTAGTGTTATAAAAGTTGACCACAGCTTTTCCACACATACATTTCTTGTAAGTTGCGATAACTGTTTGCCTATTTTATAAGTTGTTGACGTAGGTACCTAGAAAAGAATTGGTTGTAAATAGTTAATTAGTTACCTACGGCTCCATAAAGCTCAAACTTTTAAAAATTCATAAGAAATAAATTGTTTAACAATCTGATAAACAATAAATGCGTTTTGCCTTTTTTTTCATAATTATATTTGTCTACAACTCCACACTATGAAAATGTTTTACAACTCAAAACATAAATCCAACTTACCTATGTAGGTAGGTAGGTATATATCAAACGATTTTCCATTCGACTTATTTTCATTCATACATAAATCTCGACCCAAATCTATTCTGAAGACTTTTATATCAAGTCACCATCACTAGATATCGAAAACACCATGAATAAATCCAAGACAGCTCATTGAAGAGTTTCAGAACTGTAGTTGGTACGAATAAGATTTTATTGCGTTCGGAAAACTATGTTGTTGAAGTGAAATGATCGACCCCAATCACTATTCAAGTCTTCTGCAGATATTTGTAAACAAGAAAAATTGTATTCGACGTGGAGGTTTGGAGTTACTTCTGGTAATTCCATAAATGATGATGATGGTTCTGGCATTTTTTATTTCATTAGGAACGTGTAGAACCTGCTCTGTGTACATTTCTTTTGTGAGCCTTGTAGCTCTATGTAAAGTCCTTCGTAATTCAATGACATCTTTATAGCAGTATTTTTCTCATACCGAAATACATAACGTCTATATTTTCTAAAACTAAGAAATAAAAATAATTGTAGCTGTACAAAGTTGAGACTTTGTACAGTTGTGTTTATATGAGTATAAACACAATCATTATTATAAGGCCCAAAATTACTTTTCACGTAACATCCAAACCTAATCTACGTAGGTTCCCTAATTTTTTAAAGTAACTAAGATCATCGACTAAGAAATATCTTTCAATATACGTCGAAATAAATACAGAAGCGCCAGAATTGAATATAATACCACAGATTACTAAATAGTTACTACGTAAATAAAACGTCGAAAATGGCTACTTATTTGCAGTAACAATGAACCTTAGAAGATTCTAATAACTTACCTTCATAATATGGCTTAAAACAGACGATAAACGATTGGCGGTGAAAAACCAAAAATATAAGTACCTATGCATAAGTAGCAAATTACAGTGACAATATTTGGAATTTTACAGCCCGTATTCTACATTCGATTATTTATAAATTTAAAACCTATCTTTTAAAATGCCACTATGCATAAGTTTTAAATTTGTAGACTTAACGCACTTCTACAATCAGTTAAACCAACTCTCCCTTCACCAAATTAGTTCGCAGCCTGAAACGGTACAAGCCATTCCGTTTGAGACGCGAAGTTATCTCTGCAAACAGAACATGATGCCAAACAGGCGTAGTGGGTAGGAGCAAAAACCGTCATGTGGTGTGCAATATCGAGCCGAACAAATATTTGCTGAAGCCAGTTGGTGTACAAATAAGCGAATGAGTTTTCACAAGCGTCTGTGTGGGTAGTGTCTATGTGTGCGTGTAGTGTCTATGTGTGCGGGTAGTGTAACGGCTTTGGTGTTTATGAGATGTGAAACTCCTTTTTTTTATTTTTGTGGCAAGTTTTAGAAATTGATAGAAGTGAGAGCGGTTTTGTGGAAGCCAAGCTAGTGGGTTGCAATTTTGATGCTAGGAAGACACCGGAATTTGAATATACCTACTAGGTATTTGATTTTAAATACTTTGGCCCAAACAGCATAGTAGGCTTAACGGTACATTCACGAAAATGTTGATGCAGGTTATAATTATGTTGTGAATTGTGATATTCTGTAACTAGAGACAACAAAAACAACAAACAAAAAAAACCGGCCAAGTGCGTGTCGGGCCACGCGCAATGTAGGGTTCCGTAGTTGCCCATAATGTCTTGCTGCAAAGGGTATTAATGTACAGCAAATCCGACTGTTTATTTTGCTGAAAAAATAATTTTAATAACACTATTATAAGAACCTAAGTTTTGTTTAGAAAAATACTAGATATGTATCCAGTTATGTATTGAAAACATAAAATGTGGTTTCCAAGATATACTACTACTATACATACGTAGTACCGTAGTACATTACATACGAAGGTACGTATATCTTTAAGATTAAGCCAGCGCGCCCAATGTAAACTCACAGAAATAGGTATTTATAAGTTAACCGACGATTACTCGTAAACTAGTGATATCTACTTTGCCGTGATAGTTTTCCTTTTAAATTTGTTATATGTACTACATTTGTGATTTTTTTCACCTCTTCCAAATTAATAGTTTAGCCGGCAGAGGGGGGAGACACTTGAGTCTAACAATTTTTTTCACTTCAAAGCTTGATATTTGACAAACCAATCACTTGATCGAAAAATGATTTGAGCAAACTAATAATATTTTTTTATAACCTATCCAATGATACCCCACATGATGGGGTACTCAACAAAAAAAAAATTCAACCCCACTATATATGTAGGGGAGATACCCTTAAAAAAAATATTTTCCTAAATTTTATTCTACAGTTTTGTTGCAATATCTTATGTCTATATTCATGTCAAATATCAGCTTTCTAGCACCAGGTTTCTTTGAGCTAGGCTGCGGACGGACAGACGGACGGACATGACGAAACTATAAGGGTTCCTAGTGGACTACGGAACCTAGATGCAAATAAAATAATTGAGCATTGGATGGGGTAGCGTGACCGCTTCATGGCATATATACATATATATACATATTAGCGTCACATGCATGGCGTGTAAAACCGTCCATTTTTGTCTCAAGACGAGCATCTGTCATCTGTGGCCTTCGGGCGGCCTAGAAACACCAACACCAGAGTACCTAAACCATACACGCACAAGAAAAAGAATGAAGAGGCGAATTTCAAAATATAGCTTGTATTATAATATATAATAATAAAATTCTTTATTTAGGCAACGAAGGCCCAATCAAAAGTGTTAGTTACATAGCTAGAATAGAGGCCATACAGCGACGCTTTCTTCGTCACTTAAGCTCTAAACTTGGTTTGCGCCGGAAATTACCATCATATGAGTCTTGACTCCAATATTTTAAAATGGAGACACTCTAGTGTCTCCATCAATCTGTTCTCTAAACAGACGTAAAATACAAGATTATATTATTGATTATATATGATATTGTATAAGATCGTGAATTCTATATGGGACGCTAGTGAATTGTTGAGCCATCTCTCTCTTAAGGTGGGTGGTAGTAAACGCAAACAAAATCTGTTTTCTTTGCCTCTGACTAACAATAACGTAACATATCATAATCCAATATTGAGAATGTGCAGAGAGTTCAACAACCACACCAAAGACCTAGACTTATTTTATCAGACATACAATGAATATTTAAGTAAATGTAAGCAGATCCTGGCTATCCACTGATTTTCATTTAATTTAATTTAAATTGCATTAAATTTGTTCATTTGTGTTTAATTTAATTTGTTTTAATGTGTAGATGTATTTTATTTTATTTGTTAACTGATTTGAATGTTAATGATTGCCCTACTGATTATGTTATATCCATTATGTTATATTGACCTCATTTTATTCTAACCTTAGATATGTTTTTTTTTCTTTTTAATATTATTATTTTTAATACTTATATTTAATGATTTAATTTATTACTCACAATATATTTTTTTAAATTAATTTTATGTAAATGTTTTGTCGACCTAGCATATTTCAATAATTCTACACCTTTCTTTGCCTGTCTTTAATTATATTATTCTGCAAATGTTGTGCACGACTTTAATCTGATAACAAAATTGATCTGTATACTTTCACTTATATTGTACCTATTTCTAAGTTAGGTACTAATGTTAGTACCTATTCTTAAAAAGTAAAAGACACAAAAGATAGGCAGGTGTGTCAGTCTCTCCCCACATTAATCCGGGAGTAATGATTCATGTAGAGTGAAACAAGCCTATCAGCTATCATAGCCAAGACGCGGTTGGGGCTCGCCCGCACTCTGCAGAACAAGGATGCGCATCTTTTACGGATGGTCGGAGTGCATCATGTGCGCGCGCGGGCGACCACCGCAACAGCGGACGCCTACATGAAGACGCCTATACAACACACACCACACAGTCAATAACACACATACACACACAGACATCCACAGGGCCGCACATTAGTAAGTCGCTGTCCGCGTCGCTGGCTTCACGGAGCTGGGCCTCCCTCGGTTCGCCGGGGGTCTCACCCGGCTCGTGTTGACCGCCCGGACGGCGTGAAGACCGAAGCGGCCCTGTAAACACGACGACGACACACACAGGACACACATAGCCCACCCCAAATACCTGCCCTTTATTTAAGGGGCAGCGACGACCCCGCAGGCTGAGGGCACATCGCCCTGAACCCGCTTCCGCCAACCCTCTTGGGGGTTGCGTGAGGACTCGACTACGCACTATGAAGTCAGCCGGAATGTGGCCGCACGGCTGGCCACATTTCTTATTTACTTTATGTTATTCTAATTTACTGCAAAGATTCATCAAAATCTGCTAATTGGCTTTTGCTTAAAATAAGCTTTTACGTTTATAAAAGTAATAGAACTATCAACAACAACTTTGCGTTTATAATTGTTTTAGACTTAGTGCAAATTAATTCGCACTGCTCCTGTTGCCTTTTGTTTGGCGAGTGGGCACGCCAAACCAAAGGGCAAATTTAATAGCCTCCCACGCACTTCGTCTATTCCTGCTCAGATTCTAGGCAACGTCGTGAATAATTTTTACAATATTCCTAGCAACACAACATACATACACAAGTGAGTGGGCTAAGTGTATACTTACTAATCATCATCATCAGTAGGCATACGTACTTCTACTTAGGTCCCTATAGGTACTTATACCTGTCTCAAATTCAAATTACTAGGTACAGTCACGAGCATAAATATATTGCTATGGGCAGATTAGCAAAAATATCTGTCCCAAGAATGAGTTCAATAATATCTGTCTGCACGTACGCAGCAAAAATATCTGATATTATCTGGCAGCATAATAAAGTGGCATCAAAATGATGTGATGACAATGTCGAAGCATAAATATCTGATGTGACAGGTGGCAAAATGTTATGATGCCTTGTGGAGAGCAAATATATGTAACGTTTTCTATTTGTGTAATTTGCATTGATTTCGCCCTAAAGGCATAAATATGTGACACCAACTAGGTGGCAATAATATCTGACATACAATTTATAAACAATAAAATATTTGTATAGCGCCGGTAAAATAGACCAAATTTTTTTATTGAATAGTATTAGTATTATGTATTTTGCCGGGCAAAGAATATGAACAAAAACACGTTATAAATATTTTTTATTTTTATTTGCCTAATCAACTTAAAAAAATAATGATTTTAAGAAAGTATATATGTCACCGGCGAATGACAAGAACCGCAAATTTATAAATTTCCTAAGAAATGTATAAACTTTCGTAGGATTCTAAACGAGAGATAAATTGTATTATTTTACGCCCACATTTCCGCAAATGGCTTAACTTACGAATTCAGCGTAAAATAATAAGTAAGCAATTACCAAACGCCATGTGCGCTCTGATTGGTTGAATAAGTCACGTGTTTTATTCCTTCCTCTTCACCGCCATTGTTCGCCACTTTAACGAATAAACTGGAACTTTAGCGATGTTTATGAGCCTCAGTTAAGGGAACCATGCTTCGCAAAGCTCTTATTTTTATATATATTAAGTTGAATTGATGCCGACCTTCATTATCACCGACCGACCTATCAGAGAGCAGTATGTTATTTGCCGTATTTTAAATAAGCGTAAAATGAATGCGAAATTTCTGTGATTGGTTGAACCGTTTAGAATCTTACGAATGGATATCCGTCAGTTTATACATTTACGATGAGACGTCGCAAATTGATAAATTTACGAAAATATGGGCGTAAAATAATACAATTTATCTCCCGTTTAGAATTTCCTAGTAAATTTATAAAGTTATCTTCCGGTGACATCTAATTATACATACCTAATGAATTAAAATCGAGTAAATCCACCATTTGCATCATTACGTCCCGTAGCCTCTGTTGCATTGTAGAACTATATTAGCACACAATTGCGAGCCTCGTAGTGACTCCCGAATGTCAAAGGTGAGACAACGTAGAAAAGCATGAGTTCCAGCCAGAATTGGATCCTATTGTTGAAACATTGAACTCCACAGATTCTCAATGGGATTCAAATCAGGGCTCTCTGAAGGGAAATTTATGAACTTTAAGGCCACTCTTTGAATATTAACTTTTAAACCACTCACGAGTTATTCGAGAGCAATGAATGGAATATGTGCATCGAATAGTATCTATGTATGTCTTCATACATGGATACTGTTCGATAACTCATCGTCAATCCAATGAAATCCAAATAAATAAGTAAGGTCCGATATATTACTATAAAAATAATGGGGAATCGGACTGTATTAAAAATAAATTGCTAAGTATCATTTATCAAAACAATAATGTCCGTGTGGTGACGGATTAAGAATACGAAATAGCACCACCCCATATCATCCCATGGGTGTCGTAAGAGCCGACAGAGGGAGCATATTATGCAGAGAACAACACTGCAAGAGAAGGAAAACTTGATACAAACCCTTTACCAACCCGTTTGGCCAGCGTGGTATAGTAAGCCAATTCCTCCTTTCAAAGGAGAGGCCTAGTCCAGCAGTGGACTGTTAAAGGCTGATGTGATGATGATTTATCAAAAATATTGTCTCAAATCACCACTATAAATTTTTAAATTTTAATTTTGCTCTTACAGCAAATTTCATCTAACCATAAAAAAGTACAGCAGTTGATAAAATACAGACAGGTGACAAAAAGTTACTGATTTGACTAGGCAGTCCGACACCCTTCCTAAACTATTACTCGGCAGCCGTAGATAGAATAGCTACAATGAATAAATAATTTAATTCAGTCGTGATATTGGATATGTCTAGACATAAATCTTATACTAATATATAAAGCTGAAGAGTTTGTTTGTTTGGTTGAACGCGCTAATCTCAGGAACTACTGGTCCGATTTGAAAAATTCTTTCAGGGTTAAATAGCCCATTTATCGAGGAAGGCTATAAGCTATATAACATCGTGCTATGAGCCACGGGAGCGGAGCAGTAGCCTTAAATAACGCGGGCATAACCGAGGGCATCATCTAGTATAGTATAAAACGACAGCCTATATTAAAACAATGTAAAATAACATTTATTCTCTAATTATTTCGTATGAATTTTTAATTAAATTGAAGATAAAATAATGTCAGATATTATTGCCACTTAGTTGATGTCACATATTTATGCTTTTAGGGCGGAATCAACGCAAATTATACAAATAGAAAACGATACATATATTTGCTTTCCACGAGGATTCGGAACATTTTGCCACCTGTAACGTCACATATTTATGCTTTTGCATTTTTATCACATCATTTTGATGGCAGTTTATTATGCTGCCTGATAATATCAGATATTTTCGCTGCGTACGTGCAGACAGATATTATTGAACTCGTTCTTGGAACAGATATTTTTGCTCAGCTGCCCATAGTAATATATTTATGCTCGTGACTGTACTTATCATTAGGAGTTTTTTTATTTGCTGCACTACTACTACTACTAGTCATAATCCTACACCTAGCAAAAGAAGCAAAGTAACGTCATATATACATTTACCTTATCGCTCAAAATTCACCTAAACATAAAGCATTTATTATATCTCTGTCCAATAAACTGTAAGAGAAAGAAGTAGGTACTCGTCAATTTCGAACCCACTTTTTTCAGCCAGTTTAAACAATAGCAAAATAAGCGCGCGTTTTGATTGACATCTTTTTTTTTGGCGTATGAGCGCAGAATACTCTTGAAAATAAAATTGTGGTGAGTTGAACTCGTGTCTGTTTAATATTTATGAGAGGCAGAACGAAATAGCCAACTGAAAGTTCCATCTGAACGTTTCTAAACGACCATGTGCGACATTTCGCTTCAACAATTTTATTGTCAACTTTAGTCGTATTTAATGCACGGACGAAATTCAAAATTATAATGTGTTATGTTTTATATAGTGTGTAAGATATTATGGTTGTTTTGGATTTTGATGAAAAGGAATTAGTAGATATGTGATCAGATTTAACATATCTACATTTCCTTTTCGTTATCGTATCGGATTATACCTAAGATCTCAATTGCAAGTTCAAAGTTTTACCGCGTCTAAAGTTACATATTGGTCAAAATTCTTTACCTGCAATATATTTAACCACGAACTACATGGCTGAGCAATGTATGTTATGTACAAAATGCCTGCAATAAAACTTATAGCAAGACTACTGTAGACAGTCTGCATTGAAGATACTCATGTATGAATAATATCCTGCCTCCTCGGGTCAATATCCTGCCGTCTGGCGAAAAGCCTACGTTCGGCCTCTCCCTAAAATATCAAATCCCACTATACCCAACCACTTAAGACCCATTTACATTCTCCCATTCCTATCCAAAGTCCTAGAGGCTTGTGTACACAAGCAGTTATCCCGATTCATCCTATCCAATAATATCCTAAGTCCATTCCAATCCGGATTCCGGCCTGGTCACAGTACTGTTTCCGCTCTGCTGAAGGTGACTGGCGAGGTATTCTCTCGTTTTCCATAAATTCATTTGCACTAATATTGTTTACCATAATCATCCCCGATCATAATATTTACTTGCACTATTATCATTTATACTAATAACGTTTGCCTTAACAACTCAACAGTGATAACTTTTATTTGCCATAAAATGACTTTCTATAACAACATATATCATAATAATTAGTTTCCATATGTAACACATCTCATAATCGACTCTAGACATAATCAAAATTTGATATAATTATTATGAAAATAATACATAATATTGTTAGGTCGAAATTAATTATCGTTAACACCCCGACTCAGTGCAATCCAACTCGGATAGGTTAGGTTAGGGTTCTCTTTTGACCCTTAAACCAAACATAGGAGCCCTGCGAAGCAGGGCTCCGTCAACTTCGTCCACATTCTTCACACTAGTTTAATAAACTGAAGTTGAATTAATTATCGTTAACACCCCGACTCAGTGCAATCCGACTCGGATAGGTTAGGTTAGGTTAGGGTTCTCTTTAGACCCTTAACCCAAAAATAGGAGCCCTGCGAAGCAGGGCTCCGTCAACTTAGTCCACATTCTTCACACTAGTTTAATAAACTGAAGTTGTTCAACTTCAGTTTATTATCTATTTTCTTCTTAGATTATTGAAAACGAAAATTATAGCAAATATATTTATGGATTTAAATTATTATGACACTTGATCGATTATGACCAATGGAATTAGTGAAAGTTTTTTTATGTCATTTCACGATTATGACAACTGAAGCGTCCTTTCTAATGAAATTATGGCAAATACCAGTATGGCATATGAAATTATGGCAGTTTAAACTATGGCAAACATTAGTAAACCGACTGGCGATATTAGGGCGGGCGTGGAGAAAGCCGAGGTAACTATGTTAGTCTTGGTGGACTTCTCAAACGCCTTTAATACCGTCAGCCACGATGTACTTTTGGCCATCCTTACCCACATTAATATTTCATCTGAGGCTCGGGGTTGGTTCTCTTCATATCTTAGTGGTCGCCAGCAATCGGTTCGCATTGATGAGACATCGTCGAATTGGTGTGATCTGGACGCTGGGGTTACACAAGGTGGAATTCTCTCTCCACTTCTTTTGTCACTATTCATTAACCTCATCACTCATGAACTTCAGTGTGCGTATCATCTATATGCTGACTACTTGCAGCTTTACGCTCAGGCAAGGGTGGACAAGCTGCCCGATTTAATTGCAGATGTTAATCGAGACTTACATGCTATAGGAGTGTGGTCGGACAGATTTGGCCTTTGCGTTAATCCTACAAAATGCCAAGCTATCGTGGTGGGAAGTCCGCGTATGATTACTAGAATAGATTTCACAAGCCTGTCGCCTGTCATTTTTAACGGGTGTGCTATACCATTCTCGACATCTGTGTAAAATCTTGGTCTACACATAGATAGCAACCTTGACTGGCGGACTAAGATTTCAGTCGTTAGCCAAAAAGTATTTGGGACTCTGCGATCACTGTACCGTCTCAAAAATTTTCTTCCATCTAAAACTAAGGCAATGCATGTGCAAACTTTAATCTTCCCTATAATTGACTATGGTGACGTATGTTATCTCGACCTGAATGCAGATCTGCTCAACAAACTTGACCGACTTCTCAATTATTGCATTCGGTTCGTTTTAAATCTGCGTAAGTTCGATCACGTTTCTAAATTTCGCAAGGAATTAAAATGGTTGCCGATTCATCAGCGACGAAATTTGCGTACTCTGACGACTTTATACTCTTTTCTTCACTCTCCTAACGGTCCGTCATATCTAGTACCTTATTTTCAATATATTCAAATTTAGAGTTCGCCAGCTTTTGTATAGCAAATTGTCGGAAGTTTCTCAGTAGCACTTAATAACTTACTTGTTAGCAGTCTATCTTCTCTATATATATAAATATATATATATGTATATATATATATATATATATATACCTATATTTATATATGTATTTATTTTATATGTATGTATGGATATTTTATGTATTAAAATTTAAATTATAAGTATGTATTATGTTGCGTATTCTCTTTACTCTGTTGTAGTACACACCTGCCATGATCATCTCTGCATCACCTAAAGGTTGACTGGGAGAAAATGCCTATAGGCATTAAGTCCGCCTTGTGCAATGTATTTTGCAGGAAGTTTTTAAATAAATAAATAAATAAGTTAACTTACCTTCATACTATGGCTTAAAACGTGACGATAAACGATTGGCGGTGAAAAACCAATGATATAAGTATGCATAAGTATCGAATTTCAGAGACAATATTTGGAATTTTACAGCCTCTATTCTACATTCGATTATTTATACATTAAAAACCTATCTTTTAAAATGCCATTATGCATAAGTTTTAAATTTGTAGACTTTACGCACTTCTACATTCAGTCAAACCAACTCTCCCTTCACCAAATTAGATCGCAGCCTGAAACGGTACAAGGCTACAAGCCATTCCGTTTGAGACGCGAAGTTATCTCTGCAAACAGAACATGATGCCAAACAGGCGTAGTGGGTAGGAGCAAAAACCGCCATGTGGTGTGCAATATCGAGCCGAACAAATATTTGCTGAAGCCAGTTGGTGTACAAATGAGCGAATGAGTTTTCACAAGCGTCTGTGTGGGCAGTGTTTATGTGTGCGTGTAGTGTCTATGTGTGCGGGTAGTGTAACGGCTTTGGTGAAACTTATGAGCTGTTAAACTTGGTTTTTAATTTTTGTGGTGTTTTCATTAGAGTGATTGGAAGGTATTTTTTTATACGCCATGCTAGTGTCTTGTAGGTTTCATCCCAGGGCAACTAATTTTGGCAATCTATGTATTATATTGATGTGGGTCATCATTATTTTGCAAGTTGAGTTTTGAAATATTTGAGTAACTAGAGGCATAAAAGCATTGCGATGAAAACATTGAACGTCAAAAAGTTTACCATAGCTTTCATAAACACTATACTTTTTCAAACTGTACTGTGTACCTATGACATTCATAGCATACCTTTATCTGCGATCGGCAAAAGAGCAACGTTGGCAAAGGTCACAATCTTAATGGAAATGAAATTATTGTGTATTGGATGGGTGCCCGCATCCTGGCATTTACACCCTAGCGTCACAATACAGCATTTGACCACACGTAAATAGGTACATCTCCGTTCCCGTCTCAAGACAAGCATCGGTGGCCCTTGGGCAGCCTAGAAACACCAACACCTGAGTAAACCATACACTGCACTCACACGAAAAAAATAAGAAAGAGCAGGAGAAATTCAATGTACTGCTTATCTTTTGTTTTCTAAAACATGTGCGTAAATACAAAGCTTGCGGCACATACATATATCAATGAGCAATCATTACGGGTTCCAGGGATCAACCACTAATTACCTATTCGTACATTACAAGGTCCGTCCGCCTGTCCGTGTCGTATGTTGGTGTTCCAATTAGTTGAATAGCGTAATCAGAGATAGCGCTTCGAGCAAAATGGTGTAATCCTGATTTAGCCTAGATATTATGAAGATGTTAACTGTAATTTTCGTTTTCCTTGTTGGTTTTCCTATGTGGTATTAATAAATGTGGCTATTTTAGTAACAAAGGTTTGTCTACGTATAGTATAGACAGTCGTATTTTTGGAACACCACAAAAAAATACCACATGTCTACTAGCAGCTGGAGTTCGAATAAAAAGCCCACACTACTTTCCAAATCCTAGGCAATATTAAATTGTTAGTAATCTTTTTTCCATGCCTCAGCGAACACGTCAAGCCTTCGGTCTAGGCTTTCATAGGTATCATTGTTGTTACTGGTCTTTCTTTTTTTTCTTCTTAGGCTTTTTCGACCGCATGGGTGTCCTTCGGTTTACGCCACTTCTCATGGTCCTGGGCAACCTGAATCCATTTCACTCTTGCTGTGTTACCGTTGTTGCTGTCATACGTTCGCATCTGAGTTATGGTAACTGGTCTAAACCATATAATATAGCTACCATTCTGGGGTGCTCAGGTGAGCAGCAGCCAATATGCAGAAAAGTACATTTCTGTCACATCTGGCTAGACTAGAAAGTGCGCCGCGTGGACAAGTGCGAAACTATAAAGATACATTTAGATATCATTAGATTCTATCCCACTACAAGTAGATATTTACGATACAATATGAACCTCACGACCTGCAAGACCTCTGGTTGGTGAGTCCACTAATGGATATGGTAAAACAAAACCATGTTGCTTCATAGCATACAGCGCAATTTCTTCTATTGTTGCCTGAATAATTATTCTGATAACACAGCCGTGAATAATGTTTGTACCGATTCTCTATTCCATTTTTACGTCGTAGATTTCTCATCATTATTGACAAGAAAGCTCCGACTGTACATAAAAGCCGAGACCATTGCCTACGTTTATCGGCAAACGCTAAAATGAAGATCATAAGTAATGGAATATTATTTTTCCATTCGCTATAAAGACATTTAGCATCAGGGCCTCCGTCAACATTCAGCGGAGTCGTGGATCCGTTAATGGCGGAGTAAATGGTGTTTTTATGATTTTTCCTCGCCATTAACACCAGCCAAAGCTCTATTGTTTCACGCCGAGTGATTTATATATGCGGGCGATATATGAGGTGTTTAGACGCCTCTGAATGTGGATTTAGACGTGTGCTCTGGTGAAATGATGCCGGTTTATAATGCAGAAGGCTTGATTTGTGACTTATGAATTTTTATTGTTTGGGAAATTGTTGGGCTCGTTTCTATTGTGGAAACGATGCAGGTTACATATAAAAAACACATTTTTAGTAAAATTTGATTCTGAAACTAGTTGACCGATTTTCAAATTGCCTCTGTGTGGCCTCTTTTTAATACTAAAGGACAAGTGTTGTCTGTACGTTGAGCGTAATGGTTAAACGGTCGCTACGCTGCTCAACACTGCGTCGGGTGTTGTGGGTTCGATTCCCACACGAGACAACACTTTGCGTGACCCATAAATCGTTGTTACGAGTGTGGGTGTACATTGGCCCGTAAGTTGCATGTTTCTAAAGTCTCCCGCTACACAGGATTTATTCCTAGAGCGGGAGTAGTATTTTTTTCAAAAACAAGAAACAGCAAATACATTATGGACAGTAATTAATTAATTGTTCGTCACCTTTTCTTTCGCAAGTTTTTCTTTAGCTCATGGCTAGGTCTGTTTGTAACTGAAGATCTATAAAAAAGCGTATAGAAATCTAGTAAAGTAAATGCTTACGTATATAAATACTAATCACAATGAAAAGAAATGTGACGTAAAATACTTAAACTCTTCTCCAAAAATGGCGGTAACACAAAAACTCATAATCCATCAAAATAAAGAAAGAAAAATAACTCTAAATAAAAGTAACAGCCATAAAAACACCTTGGCAACATAAAAAAATTTCGCTCGTCTTTCGAAGCTAAAAGGGCATCGTTAGATAAAGTGAAAATTATCTGTTGGCAAAGAAAAAAGAATTGCAAGGTTTGTTATTTACGGCGTATAGGTGATGTAGGCTGATGTGTAGGTCGTTAACTTGAGTTTTTACCCTCCGAGGGGCGAACTTCGGCCTAAAGTCCCGTATTTCCTTCAGTACTGACTGTATAACCGTGATATATCGCCGTACGTGTAATTATTACTTATGGCTCCACCTTATTGGTTAATTGAAATTTAAGACTTGAAGCTTTTCGTAAAATTTGGGCTGGATTACGCTCTAGAAAAGTGTCGCCAGGGTGTAGTCCGATATAAATTGTAAACTAAATTAAATAATGTATTTTTATTCATCGATTCAACACACATAGAGACACGACCCATAAAGTAGAAGAGAAAAATGCGACCAATGTGCATTTTGTATTACTTAAGCCCCTTTCGTTTAAGTAGGTATACGCATGTCAAATAATTTTAATTAATTTTTTAGGCGTGAAAGAAGTGGAGACATTTATAACGATTTTCTCGTCCTCCGAACTGACACTGATATTTAGAAAATGTCTTTGATTTTTTTAAGAAATAGAACATGGCTCGTGATATCTATTGCCTTTTAACTTTTAAATTGCAAAAAACAGAACCTTATTTTTTACATTCCTTCCTTCCTTCTATTATTTGTGGGAGCTTCTAGTACTGAATTTAAGAAAATATGCCGAAAGTGCAACGTTCACCACCTCAAACTAAAATAAGCGAGGCGCACTCCGCACCAAATGTCGCTACTATCACGGCAAGCGAATCACAAGACAGTGGCAATGTTACATCCAGAGCCAAGCGGCTACGCTGTGACGATTCTATATCTCCATCTACGACCATTTATGAACTAAAAGAGATGCTGGTGGCTTGGAAAACCGAGCAGGCTACAGTGTTGAATGAACACTCTGCTAGTTTGAAGACTATAGTGGCTGAAATAGCGGATTTGAAAACACAGTCACTGCAAATTCAAAAAACAAACTGTGAAATAGAAAAGGCTATAGACTTTTTTAACACAAGTTTTGAAGAGATACAGCGCCGTGTTGATGCTCTTGAAAAAGAGCGGAATTATTACAAACAGGCATATGAGAACTTGGAGACAAAGATGCAAGACATGGAGTTCAGGTCCCGTTCGGCAGGTATCGAGGTGAGAAATGTGCCTTTTCAAGAAAAAGAGACTCCCGAAGAACTAACAAACATCGTTATGCAGATTGGTTCAACAGTTCAGAATAATATAACAGCGTCAGAAATGAGGGACATTTACAGACTACCAGGGAAGGCGAACTCAAGCAGACCTATTATTTGTGAGTTTTCTTCAGTACTACTAAGAAATAAATATATCGGAGCAGTAAAATCCTTTAACAGAAATCGCGAGAGTCAGCAAAAGTTGAACTCTTCTCAGCTGGGCCTTAAATGTGAGAGTCGTCCAATTTATGTAAGCGAGCAAATATCTTCTTCAGTCAAAAAAATATATCATATGGCTCGTGAATTTGCCATCCAGCACAAGTACAAGTACTGTTGGTGTGTCAATAATAAGGTATTTTTGCGAAAGAGTGATGGAGACAAATATTTTTATGTTAATTCAGTTAGTTTTTTGGATGAACTCAAGAAATCACAATGACTATACTTGTCATACTCTGTTGGCGGCCAATTAATGTTAAGTTTTCTATATAGGTTATTTTTTTTCAGTTATATTTACGATTTGATGCTTGTAAAATACACATACACACGGAACACACCCTTTTCTCTCACCACACATTCGCTCAGAACATTTTATTACGATATATTATACATACATTTATCCTCCACTATACGTGCTACACACAGATCCTCACTTTCACAACACACGCTAACATTGAAGATAAGTTTGATACGGCTACGTCAATATACTCGGCATAGTCAAAAACTTTTATTATACTATAATTACGTAACACTATATATTTTACTATCTATCTGCCTAAGTTGCAATCTTTCACACATAAATGTTTTATTAACTCTTATTATTTCCATTAGTAAATACAACCACATTTTACCCTACTCCAACGTAATATCGCAATTAACAACCTTTGATACTAAAATGATAAATTTACCTGAAATCTGCCTTTTGCCAGTGCTATACTGGAATGTACCTAATTATCCTACTACTGTATGTCCTAAAATAAATGGTATACTATTCATTAAAATTCGATTGTGATAAATTAAGTAACAAACTAGATAGTCTCTCAATATCGGAATTTTCTACGTGCAGTATAGACGAGTGCGATAGGCATATGTATAATGATAATCGTTCCCTCAAAGTTATTGTGCAAAATATCCGAAGTATAAAGAGAAACATTGATAATTTTCATATTATATTGAAACTGGCTGGAGTGGATTGGGACATGATTATTTTCACTGAATGCTGGCTCTCCTGTAACCATTCGATGCCCCTCATTGACGGATATAACTACGCTCGTACACAAAATAATCGAACGCAAAATGAGGGAGTCACTGTATATTATAAGGCAATGCATAAAAATTTTATTACTGAACCTCTCAACCTATTAGATGCTAATTGCTTACTGATTAAAGTAGATGTGAACACAGCTGTGCTCGCTATTTACCGCCCGCCAGCTCAAAGAAACATTAACAAATTCCTAGAAACGCTTAATGAGTTACTTCTTAGCCTATCGCCCTTCAAAAACCTTATTCTTACCGGCGACCTAAATATTGACATATCCTCGATGACTAAAGATGCTAGAGCCGAAAGTTATTTAAATCTTCTTGCGTCACACGGTATGTTACCTTCATTTGATGTCCCAACTCACACTCTAACCTGTTTAGACCACATAATCGTGAAGACTAAACACCCATTAAAATGCCTCGTTATCCCCACCACGGTCACAGATCATTATAGTATAGTCTTTAGCTTGAAAGGTACAAATGAAAATTTAAATAACATTAAACTGGCCAACCAGGTTGACTATGTTGGTCTTGACGCGGCACTTAAAGCTTTCGATTTCAGCCCAATATATGAGATGACCGATGCTAATAAAGCAGCGGATTTTCTAGTTTCTTCTTTAAGAAATATTATGCAAAACTGTACAACACAGAAAAAAGTACCTCGTCGTAAAAGAATATTTAAACCCTGGATTACACGAGGTTTACTTAGGTGCATAAAGAATAGGGATAATTTACATGCTAAATATAGACGTTCTCAAAGCGATACAGACAAAACAATATTCCTGAGATATCGCAACTTCTGCAACGAT
Organism: Euclidia mi; assembly: GCA_944739405.2. Taxonomy (NCBI): domain Eukaryota; kingdom Metazoa; phylum Arthropoda; class Insecta; order Lepidoptera; family Erebidae; genus Euclidia; species Euclidia mi. The sequence continues at coordinate 6,159,839 of OX123188.2, read as the reverse complement.
CTGCTAAAAAAAGTGAAACGTGAATACGAAAGATCAGCTTTTGCCAGTGCTCAAAACAATAACAAAAGATTATGGGAGCTAATTAAAAGAGTAACTGGCACTAGGAAAGCAAAAACCTCAGCTACTGAATTACTTTCTGAAGTAGATGTGCTAGAGTCTGTTAATAAAGTCAACAGGTTTTTTATTGATGTTGGTCAGGGTATAACGGATTCTGTTTGTTCAAACAGCATACCCATTTCACTGCCAATGCCCACAGCAACACCCGTAAACTCATTCGTTCTTCTTTCAGTAGACGAAAGTGAGATAAAATCACTTATTCTGGGCTTGAAAAACGATAGCGCTGCTGGGTATGACAATGTATCTGGAGGTCTTTTAAAAAAATACTCAGAACTTTTAGTGAGACCCCTCACTCATGTTTGTAATTTATCTTTAGATACGGGTACTTTCCCAGAGGCATTCAAGCGATCTCTCATACACCCTATACACAAGCAGGGTCACAGGGACTGTGTCAACAATTATAGGCCTATTTCTATATTGCCCACCTTTTCCAAGATTCTTGAGAAAGCCATTAACAATAGACTACTGCAGTATCTGGAGTCCAAAAATCTCTTATCAAATGCTCAATTTGGTTTTCGCAGAAATAAATCTACCACCGATGCTGTTCAAGAGCTTACTAGCCATATGGTGGATAGCTTGGAAGAAAGAAAAAAGGTTATAGCTGTATTTCTAGATCTAGCCAAGGCTTTTGACACAGTCTCTGTACCTTTGCTTCTTCAGAAGTTGTATAGACTGGGTGTAAGGGGTCAACCGCTTCAACTTTTTCAAAGTTACCTCTCCGGTCGGTTTCAGGCTGTTAAAATAGACGAATGGATAAGTGATGGCCTCGAAATTCTTCGTGGTGTCCCACAAGGTAGTATACTCGGCCCAACCCTGTTTCTTGTCTTTATCAACGACCTGTGCGAACTTAAACTTGTTAATGGAAAAATTGTGACTTATGCAGACGACACGGCCCTTATCTTTACTGCATCCAATTGGGAAAAGGCATTTAGACATGCGCAAATAGGATTCAATATTGTCTCTAAATGGCTTGCCATCAACTCTTTATCTCTCAATGTCAACAAAACGACTTATATGCCTATAACTTTGTCTACCTCTTGCTTGTTTGAACTGTCGAAATATAGTATTATTGCTCACACCTGCCCCAATAATCTTGATAATTCTTGCACCTGCCAAAAAATTGAATCAAGTAGCTGTGTCAAATATTTAGGTATCATAATTGACAAGAACCTTACGTTTAATCAACATCTTACTCATCTATCATCCAGGATCCGAAAACTCATATATGTGTTTAAAAACTTAAGAAATGTCGCCGACAAACCCGTTATTAAAAGCACATATGTAGCATTATGTCAGTCTCTCATCACATATGGCATAACGGTCTGGGGTGGAGCTGCAAAGACATTAATGCTCCCAGTTGAAAGAGCGCAAAGAGCTGTTTTAAAGGTATCTCAAGATCTGCCTTTCTATTTTCCAACCACTGAATTATATGGCTCCTGTCAGGTACTTACCGTTCGTCAGTTATATATCCTATGTGCAGTATTGAAGAAACATTCTGAAACTATTTTCCCATCAACTCGTAACAACCCACAAGGACGACGACATTATAGAATTTTTCCACCAGTTCGTTATAAAAATAGCCTGTCGCATAGAATGTTCTGTTTCATGGGCAGTCATTTATATAATAAACTAAACTCTATTTTAAACATATATCCTCTCTCAAAATCTGAGTGCAAAGAAGTTGTTTCAGAATGGTTACAAGAACTTAGTTACGATCAAACTGAAAATCTTCTGAAAACACTAATATGACCGGTTACCATTTATGCGTCCAAACAGAAACACACAGACTCACACACAAAAACACACACACACGCGCACAACACACACACACACACACACACACACACACACACACACACACACACACACACGCACACACACAAAACACACATACACACACACTTTTCTTTCTAACTGTTTAAATAATCTAGCTGTTTTTGCAAATTGTAAGCTACTGTCTTTGTGACACTATTGATATGAAATAATGTGCGGGGAGCCTGGTAATCTGTCTGACAGGATTTTCCTAGTTCAGATACCAGTCTCTCACAAAGGTGTAATCTGTTTTTCTAGATATTAATCAATGTAGTTTGTAAGTTACCTTTGTGAAAGAAATAAAAAAACATTACACATATCTATAAGCTATTACATATAAGGCTGCATTCGAAAGGAATCACCATAAGTAGAGTCATTCGGGGCAACTATGCGCACTTTTGCCTTTCAGATCTTACTGTGCTTTAAATATTAACGCTAGAGAAATAAAAAAATAATCTTTGACTAGAGCATTTATTCACCTGTAAATAAAAATAGAAAATTAAACAAATTAAAAGTATATCTTTTTGTAATAAGGAATTATAGAGAAAAAATCAGAATGCGGTTACTTGCCCCTTATTGCGGGTAACCGTGCGCACTCCTGTGGGGTAAGTAAACGCATATGGGGTGAGTAAACGCATTCCTTAGTATAATACAAAAACAATTAGAAAATAATATTTTTTGTCAACATTTTCTCGAAGCTCCTACTGTTAAGTTAACAGTCCTAATTTTCAGTCACAAAAGTATTGAGTTAACTTATATATTTGAGGTCAATCTCAATTATCTTAATCACAAAGTTCAGTCAGTTTGCTTTGGCGACCAATTCAGCGACCCATTGAATCTGCAGCTCTAACCAGTTTAAGTCTTTTGCGCAGACAGGATTGACTGATATCAATGGCATTGGCAGCTGCAGCAGCTCTCTTACATTTCCATTTCGGATATATTATAATCTTTAGCCTTAGCAATTTGGTTATCTGTCACTGGTGCTAGTTCAGGTTTTTTCCTAATATATGTTCGCGGCATGATGATCAACATATACACAAAATATTATTAGTATTAAGTACCTTAAAGTTTTATATAAAAATCTTACTTTACTCAGTAAATTAATTAAGATTTTCTGTATCGTTCTAAAATATTGCTCATGGGGGTAAGTGTACGCGTGCGCATACGGTAAGTACGCGCACACTTTCCCCAGGAAGCCAAAATACAAATATATTTTTTTATAAGTTTAGGAACCAAACATAACTTCAAAATAACTTGTCACAGATTTACAAGGATATGCTAATTAAAAAAAGAAATATTACTTACCATTACTGGATCACAAACGTGGACGTGACAGGATTTGCCAAAATGCTAAAAATTACCGATTAAACTAGGAAACGTAATTATTTGAGAATAAAAAGTAAACGAAAACTCACGCGGCGTAGTGTCGTGTCGCAACTAGTTTGCCACTTCGGGGTCCTTGTTTCACCCGAATGAAGCACCTCTCTCCCGCAACCCGTTCCGGAGATATCCACAGTGCTCTCACTTACCCACTGCGTACGGTTACCCCGAATGACTCTAGGTCGTCAGGCATCCGTGTACGTAATTATATTTTCAGTGTCGCCGAGTGTCACTGAGCGCCTCACCGCGAGTCATTAGTACCCATTGTTGGATATGGGTCACGCAACAATACACCACACTTGTACACTTCACTCATTATTTTTTTAGTTCATCACTTCACTCATTAGTTCATTCATTATTTTTTTTACATAACTCATTTGATGGGAGTGAATGAATCAAAAGAGATAGATATGTCAGGATCGTTGCAAATGGCGTTCCGTAGTCTCTGCCTACCCCTCCGGGAAACAGACGTGAATCTATGTAGGTATATCGTATTATGTCTATGATACACACATATATAGCATATGTGTGTATGTCGACGCATAAGTTACCTATGGGCGCAAATTTATATAGAATGATTATATTGATACAAAAATGTTAATAATATTTAAGATTGATATTTAAATAACTATTTGTGAACACAGAACTGAGAACTTCACTACTTTACAATATTAGACACTGTATTGGCTGCTTAACCGTTTTATAAATGTTGGGTATTTAATTTATCGCTTAATTAGTAAGATAACTCCAGAAACTCTCAAAGTAAAATCAATTAGTATTAAATAACATGATTCTGACACTTATTATTATGTTTTCGGTAATAAATAACATGCGATTATATTTACATCCTGTTGATAGCGCCATCTGTTGACAATGTTGTAAAGCAGCGTTTGGTTAATTAAATAAATTTGTTATTCGTGTAAAATAAATCATTTGGTGTTGTGCAAAATTCAATACAATATTAATGTCGAATTTTGATTAGTTTATAAGTAATTAATTGTATAGTAATTTCAATTATATGTTGTAAAGGAAGTGGCAGTTGTTAAGCATTAAGTGTAGGTAGACGGTTATTGTATAAAAAGGACTGTAGGTCACATTTTATTTCAAATCTGTGCTAGAAATCGTCTGAAGATAAACCAAGTAATATTACGTGAGTGTTTTTATTATGGAGTCTGGACACCATAACCCTGGCATATCGCCGACAGCAGCGGTGGGATAAACGCCCCCTAAGAGACTTCGGGATCTACGGTTGGCGCGAGAGTGATGGGTCTCTTGGCTTAGCCGCCATTACCAAGGATGACCTGAAGACTGATGCGACAAGCGCTTAGAAGCCGTGTTTGGCGCTAGTCAACCCTCGTCGGAGACCACACGGTGTGTCGGAGTTATGGCGAGCAAGTCTACACTTCACGTGAGGCCACGTGCGAGCGAGAGCGACAGAGCGACTACGACGGGGTGCACGCACCGGGGTGTGCTATGGCGTGAACGCTATTCTGCTCCGAGTTCTACCAGAGGTTGCAGATGCGGCTTGTTGATGCACTGACCAGAGGTATTTATTTAGAGCTGATTTAATTAGTTTTTGAGAAACATCCTAATTTTATAAATTATGGTGCTTACAAGATTACCTACTGTCCCCGTAAGGATTGCCATTAACACACAAACATTATACAGTCAAAATTACGAACGTTACACCCCAAATAGAACTTATAGGTAACTGTTGTTTATCCATGTTTGATACATAGCAGTGCTACTGTGCTTATAGTCATGTTATGCCTTCGGCTGGGGCTCTATCTCAATAGTAAAACATTAAAGGAATCAAAACATTATTTATAGGCCTTGGTGACACATTACATAAGGCTAACTAACTGCATTACTTATGGCTAGTGCTCACGGCGCGATTATATGAAGCCTCTCTTGATAAATGACTATCCACCACAAAAATAATTATTGCATAAAACCAGTATGTAGTTTCACAGATAAGTGCATTCAACAAAACAAACTTCAGTTTTATTATATTAGTACAGATATATTCAGAAGGTAGATATAAAAATAAATTTGTGTTACACATTTTTTAAAGCTAATATTTGTAAAGTTACAAAATAGGTTTTATTATACAATTTGTGGACTGTGTAGGTGCCTACATGATTTCATTTTAACATTATGTTGAAATTACAACTTGCAGCTCAAGTTAAGGTTATATAATAAGACAAGGGAACCCGACTATAGTTGCAAAACTTCTGAAAAATTCTGAATAATTCCGGAATACTTCTGGGAAAGTTTCTTTAAATCAGAATTATTCAAAACGAATTTAATTAAGACTTTTTTCATTTTTTTGCTGAAAAATCGTATTTTGCATCGATCGGAGATTGTGCGTGCAGGCGATGGCGGTGCGGGGTGCGGTAAGAGGGGAGATGCTCCCCGGAGAAGTTTTCCCCCCCGCGAGAAAGATTCGTACCCCGCAATCGAATGTTTCCGCCGAATATTTCGCCCGAATAATTCAATGGGAATAAACGTGTTTGTTTGTGGTGTGGTGGGTTTTTATTATAAATGGGATTGAATAAGTATATGTTGATGTTTTTATAGGTAGATATGTTAGCCTGCGATTAACAGGATTTTTATACTTTTGTTTTTAGGTAGGTACCTACTTATTTCGAAATCGAATGCTATTTTTATAAATGTTAGTTGTGGAATAAAAAACCAGCCTAGCATAAATTTGATTTGTTTCTTGAATGAAAAAGGGTTACCTACCTATGTTTTTGGATAGTTTGTATGTAGCTCTGTACGCATCGCGAGTATTCGCGAGTCGCATAGGTAGGTATTAATCATTACCTATCTACTTAACGCGTATAATAGCCCAGTCAATAAAAACAAATAAAGGAAAACCTTGTAAGCAAACAAAGATAATATAATTTACGACTTCCAAGCGCGAAATAGTTAGTAAGGTCGATGTTCCTGTTCTTTTTTGACAGTTGAAATATTCCCAAAGTTTCGGAATATTTCGGAATACTTCCGAAGTATTCGACGGGAATGATTCGGAATTTTTCCCGCCAGCATCTATAAACCCGACATATCTTAATATTTGTCGCTTAATTTTATACCTGTATAGAATGATTTGTTCCTTGATAATTCCTTGCTTAACCCGAACTACTGAAGCTAGAGACATGAGATCTGGACGGTGGATTTCTTTGTGGACGTGTGCACTCACTTGGGTTCTACAGTGGTCCGCCTCTAAACATTTTCGGTTGAAAGTCTTGAGGCAGGTGACTGCTGATCTTTTATAAGTGCCGGGCCTTAGTGTTATATTTGGTAAATGCAATTTGTTTTGTTTGTGGGTTCGTTTGCAAAGTTGGTTGCATCTATATTCGGGATGACAAACAGTGATAAACCAATAAAATTTGGTGCCAACCTTATTACTTAGCTCTTGTGGGATGCAAGCCAGTTCGGAGTATGGTTGTTAGGATAATGATAGGTGGGTTTGGGGAACATGATGTGAAAATCCATATTATCTCTTTTCCCATTTAGCAGTATTTATTCTTGGCAAATAAAAGTAGTTGTGTGGACTGCTCATGCTTTATTTCTAAGTCAGTTGTGATTGGTCAGTTTAAGTTTATTTATTCGGATAAACAATTATTAATTGTGTATGAATTGATAAGAATTACACAGGCACCTCATGTTAACAGTTTATGATAAATATTAACATTATTTGGAAAATTCCCTTAAATATAAAGTCAAATAAAATTCAAGTTGAATTACATAATGAAGGAGGGGACGAATGATAAATGGAAACATTCATTTCAGAAAGAAAGGTCTATTTGAATTAATTATAAAATACCAATATCTGAGTGTCTTTATTGGCTTTTATGGTTTATTGTAGTAAATTTCTTAACTGAGTGCAATCATTTTTAGAAATAAGACTGCACTACTCTTGCTTTGTTATATTGGTAGCTTGTAAATTTCTCTTTTATGGCTCAGTTGGCAAACAGTTCAACAATTTCGCAGCTTGCACTATGCCTAAAAATATTCAATATTGGATTAAATATGTTCTTACATGAGTAATAATTATAGCACTAGTATTTTCGAAATTCTTGGATCTGCATGGTTTGAAATCATTTCATATTTATCACCAACAGTCCGACTGTTCACGGCTGAACATAGGCCTCTCTTTGTTCTTGCCATCTTGTTTTCCTGTTTGATGTGGATAAAACTTATTTTGAATATACTAAGTTTTAACTGTTTTATCAAAACTACAAAATATGGGTATCCTGATAACTTTATATTTGATTATCTAAAATGGCACTGACAGACAGAACCTGAGAAAATTCAGAGTGTCTTTTGTATTTTACCTTATGCGGAAAATATGGGCTCCAACACTGTTGTAGCTAAGATAACTATAGACCAATGCACAGGTTGAACATGCCTGATATACAGATATAGCTTAATAGACCGGACCACTTTGTAAGAGTAGAATTTTATTTCATCTACAGTTACGAAGGTTCATGGAACTAATATTTGGGTGGGAAATGTTGCCCACCACCTGTCTTTTGAGTGTTGCAGGTTGATGATGACATCCTAGCAGATGACCTGACCTTAGTGTGAAGAGAGGATGGACGAGCGGTCCTTTACTGATTAATATGTATGGATGACGGTGGCCCACCCTTTTGACGTCAGTGGTTTTGTGTGTGGGCTACGCGCACACATGCCGCATGAGTGCTGTACTGAGCTGGAGTCAAGCATTGTTTGCTAACCTTTGTTGCTGATCAACAACTGTATGAGCAGCTTGACCGTATGGGCGGAGGATTCGTCAGATACTGATTTACGTGGGGGGGTCCTCTACCTCCTCCACTGTCGTTCTTGGACCTATTTAATTGCATTGTATTGATATAACTGATCATGACGAACGATGATGATTATTTTACGTATATGCATTGATGTGATTTTTTTTTCCTATCCAACATCCTTCCCAAAACGCTGGCTGGCCATGCGTATCCTTGATCCTGGTCTTGTTGGCTAGATCCCGTGATGGGTGATGCCTTGTGTTGGCTAGAGCCCAGGATGGGTGATGCCTTGTGGTGGCTAGAGCCCAGGATGGGTGATGCCTTATGGGTTGGCTAGATCTCGTAATGAGTGATGCCTTATGTGTTGGCTAGATCTCGGAATGAGTGATGCCTTATGGGTTGGCTAGATCTCGTAATGAGTGATGCCTTATGTGTTGGCTAGATCTCGGAATGAGTGATGCCTTATGGGTTGGCTAGATCTCTGAATTCAATTCAAATTCAAAATCGTTTATTCATTTGGGTCACAATGTGACGCTTATGAACGTCAAAATAATAAATTTATAAAATAATTACTTAAAGACTACATTTACATTTACTGCCACTTTCGCAAAGCAATAGGTAGAACCATGAGAAAGAACGGGCAATAAAACTCACGGTCACTCTTTTTCTTCGCCAGGTTTTGCATAATACACATAATTTACATTTTGTAAGGTGCTGCAACTGTTACACCTTCTATATCACTTGTATATATTTACTGTACATAATAATACTCAAGCATAATACTTTTGATGTTCATTTGGTTAGTCTCCTCAGAATAGACATGGTGAAACAGGAGCATCCACTTACATTATATATACCTAACAATGCAGGCAATCCACGAAAGTGATCAGACCCATGATGGAAATGATGCAGTTAAATATTAAAATCTAATACCAGCCCGCAAGACCGTCATCGACCAGTCATCGCAAGTAGCACCCGTTCACGAGTATGACGCATGTGCCAGCCATCATCCCTCTCGCCATATTAGAGGGACAGGGATGACCCGACACACGACGCCACCACAAGAAATGACATTTTAGTGAGCATGACGATAACGGTATACGAACCGGCAGTAAGAAACAATCTATTGGTATACTGACCATGACCGCCAATTACCTCCATTTTCCAGATCGTTATTATGAACATAAATCAGTGGACCGCGTGAAGGAATGCAAATGTAGAAAGAATTTGTGAAGGTGACAAGTGAACAACGATATGATCAGGAATAAATAATGTTAAACTACATTCAACAAATCGTAATAATATCCAAATCCTGCAAAAATCATGTGTTCACGAGGCACCTCCACTTAACATGTTACTAATTAAGAAGAGAGTATTTTACACAGTCATAAAAATAACAATAATGGTGAATTTAAAAACAAGCAACTAGACCCATGATGTCTTGTCATCTAGAAATTCTTTAATAGTGTAATAACCCCTTTTTAAAAGAAAATTCCTAGTAGTGGTTTTAAATTTGTGCAGAGGTAAATTCATTATTTCCAGAGGTAATTTGTTGAAGAATTGTATACCGAGTCCCGCAAATGAGTTATGAACTTTATGTAGACGGTGGTTAGTGCCCACTAGTTTATGCTTATTCCTTGTGTTCACTTTGTGCACGTCACTATTTTTACGGTAAAGAGTTAAGTTTTTCTTAACGTACATTAAATTAGCAAATATATACTGCGATGCAACTGTAAATATTTCTACTTCTTTAAATTTATCTCGTAAAGAATCTCTAGCACCTAACTTATATATTGCACGTATGGCCCTCTTTTGAATAACAAAAATTGTCTGAATATCGGCCGCCGTACCCCATAATAGTATCCCATAAGACATTACACTGTGAAAGTAACTAAAGTTAACTAGTCTAGCAGTATCTACGTCTGTGAATTGGCGAACTTTCCTAACTGCAAATGCTGCAGAACTAAGTTTGACTGCCAGACAGGATATTTGGGCACCCCACTGAAGCTTACAATCTAAAGTTAAACCTAAAAATACAGTTGAATCAACTAGGTTAATTGTTTCGTTATTTAAAACTATATTAGTAAGAACATTTTTGACATTCGGCAAAGTGAATTTCACACATTTTGTTTTGCCAGAGTTGAGTAGCAAATTATTTGTCGTGAACCAATGTAGTACTTGCGCAAGAGAATTATTTACGCTGTCAATGTTACTTGTATTACGATCAACTTTAAAAATAAGAGAAGTATCGTCAGCAAAAAGAACAATATCACATAGATTTTTAACAAAGAATGGCAAGTCATTAATATATATTAAAAAAAGAAACGGACCAAGAATAGAGCCCTGTGGAACGCCCATTCCCACTGGCAAACCTTGAGACCTACTTCCACTAACATCTACATACTGAACTCTATCTCTAAGGTAACTGGCAACAAGATTGAGTGCGCTATCTCGAATACCATAATGGTTGAGTTTACGTAAAAGTGTATCATGTTCAACACAATCAAAAGCCTTTGACAAGTCGCAAAAAACACCAATGGCATCCTTCGAATTTTCCCAAGCGTTAAAGATATGTTTTAACAGAGTTACACCGGCATCAACGGTGGAGCGACCCTTAGTGAAGCCATACTGCTCACTGTGCAATAAATTATTTATGAGAAAGTGGCTCTCTAACTGATGCAAAATAACCTTTTCAAAAATTTTACTGATTGCAGGCAAGATAGAAATTGGCCGAAAGTTACTAGGGTCGCTCTTGGATCCTTTTTTTGAAAAGTGGTATCACCTTGCTGTGTTTCATTAAATCAGGAAATACCCCTTTATCCACGCATCTATTAAATATTGCAGCTAAATATGGAGCTATGCTAAAAATGATTTGGCGAACAAGACTAACTGAAATACCCCATAAGTCAATAGATTTCTTAATATTGATGGTCTTGAATGTCTTGAGGATGTCATTGGTGTCAATGTATTTAAAATTAAACAGCACATCACACTCATTCACATTGCCCCTAACTAACATCTCTGCTTTGCTTGGGCATGAGTCTAAACACTTGGTTGTTTTCACTGGTATGTTTATGAAGAAGTTGTTAAAAGCCTGAGCAACATCAATTTTCTTTGTAACTATTTCTCCATTACATTTTAACTCATAGCTATTATCTACTAACTTAGCTCGACCAGTCTCACTGTTAATAATGTTCCAAGTTGTTTTTATTTTGTTCTTGGATTCTTTAATTTTATTACTTATAAATATAGACTTAGCTGAAGCACATGCTCTCTTAAAAACTTTTGAGTAATTTTTTACATATTCAATAAATGAAGGATTAAAATTGTATTGCTTCATACCATACAGATCATACAACCTAGATCTACTTTTGTATATTCCTACTGTTGCCCAATCACAAAATTTAACTTTAGAGCTCTTGGCAAATGTCTTCTGCTTAAAAATTTTATTGTACTCATTTTTAATGACATCAAATAACCACTTATATAATTCATCTGGATCATCGTGAGTTAAGTCAATGCTGGCGATCTTAGCAGCAACATCATCACTAAAGCGATTAAGGCGAGCAGAGGTCATAGGCCTACATGTCATTTTTTGTACTGTAGAGGTTGTATTAGTTGGAAGTACAACCTTTTGTCCACAGTGATCCGATGTCAAGTCACTCAAAACAGCTTTACTTAAGTACAAACTATTGCAAAAAATATTATCTAAGCGTGTAGAAGAATGTGAGGTAGTTCTGGTTGGTTCAGAAAATAAAACATTCAAATTAAATGACATAAATAAACTAACTAACCTAGTACAAGTTGGTGATTGTTCTAACAAGTTAACATTAAAATCACCACATACGATTATTGACTTCCTGCTGGAACTTAAGTGTTTTAAGTCGTCCTCCATGATGCTTTCAAATTGGCTAAAGTCACTTTGCGGTGGTCGGTATACACAGACTATGACGTGTTGCTCAAGTTCAACACAAGATATCTCAGCGGTGCGCTCGATAGAAAGTTCGGCTATGTCCTTTCGTTCTTTACATTTAATACTATTACAAACATATATGAGAGAGCCACCACGAATAGCGTTCTTTCTTACGAATGCACTAATCACTGTATAAAATTCATTATTGAATATTAATTGGTCACCTCTTAACCAATGTTCCGTAATGCATAATACATGCAACTTATGTTTCTTTAAAAATAAATCTATTTGTAATTCTTTGCTAGATAGGCCTTGTATGTTTTGATGAGCTAAGTTTAAAACACATGAATGCCTATCTGTTGTCTCATCTAGTAGTTTAAACTAATAGATTTGTCAATACTACTATTGGTATAACTATTATCTACCAAATTCCTAAGTACTCTAGTAGTACTGCGTTCACTATGTAAATTAAATGCTAATAATTTAGCAATTTGTCGCCTATATATAAAAGAGAGATACATAGTATCTTTTGTTAAAAAGTAATTACTAATAAAAATATTAGAGTCAAAAAATAAAATATGGTCACTATGACTACAAGTGCTATTATATAATAATAGATTCAATTTACCTATCTGGTTATTTTCTTTATAAGATAAGTTATTGGAATATGGTAATGCACAGACAATAAAGTTGCACCCCACTTTAGAACTTTGTTCTATCATAATATCTGATAAAGCTAATATTTCTTTCTTGGTAACTAGTAGGCTATCCCCATATAAAATTATAACTGTAGAATGTTTATTTAGTCTAGCATACTTTAATTTATTAATTAACATAGACATTCCTTGTCCTGGTGAACAAATATTTTGTATTGACCGATCAGTATAACTATTAATCAGGCTACCCATACCAATTCCTAATTGGTCAGAAAAAATTAAAACATTGTTATCTAAAACCTTATTATTTTCATTATGTAACAATGTGTCAGAACCATGACATGTTTTCAAAGGATATTTATCTTGAAATTCACTATATAACTTGGTTGTACAATTAGGTGAAGCCTCTAACTTATGATTTGAACAATTTAAACAGTTACCGTTGTTGGTCATAGAGAGCAGTTGTTTTAGATTTTCTCTACCAACTCTGCTAATTTCATCATATTTCAATATATATTCCTGTGTTTCACTTTGATGATCTATTATCAATTTGTTGAGCTGTGCATTTAATGATGTGATTTGTGTTTGCAGCTCACATGTGTGTTGTTCATATTGTAATCGGCTACAGGCTAATTGCTCACTACTATCCTTAAGCGTAGAAACTAATAACTCACTCTCTTTAACTAAATCATGGTTAATTTGTGTTAAATCTACAATTTTCTTTGACCTCTTATAGCCTAACTCAAGTCGCTTTATTAATTTATTTAATTTTGTCAATTTCCTAAATTTACCATTTGACACCTTATATGTAAAGTTACAATTACATTTTACAGATTTAAAAATATTTGCCTTTCCACCAATGACTTCAGAGAACAGGTCCTGGTTTGCTGCGCTGCTTAGTGACTGAATGGAATTCTCCAAGGTTGTTATTTTGGATTGAGCTTCACTCAAGCTTGTTTCCAACTCCATGATGCGACTGAGCTGCCTCATATATGTATCATCGCAGCTACTATATGCTCTGACTTCTTCCTGCAGTCTGTCCCGCTGGTCCAGAATGTCCATATGTTCTATGTGGAGTTCCGTCAATTGTGCTTTCAGTTGTGAGACTATGTCATTAACATACTTAATTTCCTCTTCACTGTCAATTCGTTCCTTCAACAGTTGACTATGATCTTCCTTATATTTCTTGAGTTCCAATAGTGCAATCTTCAACTTGTGCTCCGTTTCCTTTGCCAAAGCCTTACGGGTCATCAAAGTGTGTGTAGACATATTTTGTACCCAAATTACCTTAAAAGAAGAAAAATAAAACAGCTGAATTATTTGAAAAATATTATAGGGTATGGGGAAAGGGATGTTAATATATAAATATAACAAATACTCAGAAAAAGTTGAAAGACAGAAATATTTTAAGAAAGTACAGTGATGTAGGTATGTTAAAAAAAAAATAATAATAAGAAAAGTTATACAAATTGAACAGAAAAAGAATAACAAAGGAACTAGAAAGGTAATTTGATTATTAGATACCTATATTACTTATAATATCTTAGTTTCTTGGACAATCTTAAGTACACTAGGTAAGATAGCTGTAAGCTGTAGCTATTATTATACTAGGTACTAATTATATTCAAATAAATCAACTGGAAATTGATGCATATACACTTAAAATAATAATTGTGAAGTGTGATTAGTGTAGTGGGTGTTTGTATGGGGCATTTGTTCAGTCCTCGATTTTGCTTCCACTTTTGTCAAGCAAAAGGAGACAGAAACTGTGCCAGTGTGTGATGGACGAAGCTCACGTTATGTGAGCCGAGTAAATATGTGATGAGGAGTGTAAGTTAATAAGTAAAATACTCCCCGGGTTTCAGGATGATGATTTGAAATCCGTCCGTTGACACTGGGTAGTTGATCTGTCCGCCAAGAACTGTCGGCAGCGAGGTTTCAATCCTTTTCAAACACCAAACTCAATGTCTTTCACACTTCTTTTGGCATAAATACAACTTTAGTGAAACATAAACGTTTAATATTGATTTAAACTTTATTAAAAATTTTAAAAGCACGGAGCTACGTAATTTTACGTCTGACGTTTTCAGTGTTGCCAGCAAAAAAAAAAGAGTGAGTGATGCCTTATGGGTTGGCTAGATCTCGTAATGAGTGATGCCTTATGTGTTGGCTAGATCTCGGAATGAGTGATGCCTTATGGGTTGGCTAGATCTCGGAATGAGTGATGCCTTGTGTGCGCTGGATCCCGTAATCGGTGATGCCACGAGTTGGCTTAGCCATGGGTGAAGCATTGTTTGTTAGATCCCGTGATGGGTGACGCATGCCACAGGCTAAGATCCTATGACTAGGTGAAGCCTTGTAAATAACTTTTAGTTAATTCTGTATAATAAACGCTTATTTATGTTATTTTTATATACATTCTTTTTGTTATGCTGTTTATTCTGTAACCGTTAAATAAACAGCAGCGCATGAGACGCGCTGGAGTCAGTATGGCCGTATGGGCGCAAATTTATATAGAATGATTATATTGATACAAAAATGTTAATAATATTTAAGATTGATATTTAAATAACTATTTGTGAACACAGAACTGAGAACTTCACTACTTTACAATATTAGACACTGTATTGGCTGCTTAACCGTTTTATAAAGGTTGGGTGTTTAATTTATCGCTTAATTAGTAAGATAACTCCAGAAACTTTCAAAGTAAAATCAATTAGTATTAAATAACATGATTCTGACACTTATTATTATGTTTTCGGTAATAAATAACATGCGATTATTTTTACATCCTGTTGATAGCGCCATCTGTTGACAATGTTGTAAAGCAGCGTTTGGTTAATTAAATAAATTTGTTATTCGTGTAAAATAAATCATTTGGTGTTGTGTAAAATTTATTACAATATTAATGTCGAATTTTGATTAGTTTATAAGTAATTGTATAGTAATTTCAATTATATGTTGTAAAGGAAGTGGCAGTGGTTAAACATTAAGTGTAGGTAGACGGTTATTGTATAAAAAGGACTGTAGGTCACATTTTATTTCAATTATGTGCTAGAAATCGTCTGAAAATAAACCAAGTAATATTACGTGAGTGTTTTTATTATGGAGTCTGGACACCATAACCCTGGCATATCGCCGACATACCCCTTGTCGTGAGGCAGCGGTACTCTAGTGGAGAGACCAACAGACTGCTACACAAAGGGTCGCAGGTTCTAGTCCACGGCACGCATCAGTGACTTTTACATTTCATGTGCGAATCAAATTGTAAATTATCGTTTGCAAAACGGTGGAGAGAAACATCGATGCCTGAAAGATCTCCGTCATGTTCTCGAAAGACATGTGAAGTCTATCAACCCGCACTTGGCCACTATGAGAGACCGGCCCTATCCTTCTCATTACGGGAAGAGGCTCATGTCCAACAATGGTAAAGATGGTCTGATGATGTAATTTTTAAGGCTCCCCTAGTATTTTACTGCCTCCGTAGTCCAGTCGAAAGCGTATGCCTAAACGGAGGTCCCGGGTTCGATTCCCCGGTCGGTCAGTTTTTTCAAATTCTTAGTAGCAGCACAGAGTCTGGTGATGTGCCCGGTAACGGCAATAACCTCGCCCCATATTACGTGGGACCTAAAAATTCAGGGCGAAATGTAGGTGTATATTACACCTCTGGCTACCCCTTCGAGAATACAGGCGTAAATCTATAAAAAAAATCATATATTGTGGGTCAATTTACCAAAACAACAGAAATCGGTAAAAACACAAAAAAATCAACGAAATTAGTAATAACCCGTCACTGTAAATGGCTGCACAGTGCAGAGCTTCCCCGAAAAAACTGCATCTGAGGAGAACTCACCCTACAATACTATCTATTCTGTGACCCTACTTGTGCAAGCTCTTGCATGTACGCATCTCTTCAATGATGATTTGCCATCAGTGAATTGTCATGTCCGATATGTAGATAAATAAATAAATAAATAAAAAGATGCGCATCTCTTCACAGTTGACTCTACTTTCCTAAACTGGGCCTTACTACAATTAGGAATGTTTCCTAGGTACAAGTAAAATAAATTATATAAATTCTTTTACATAGTAAAACTTTATTATTATTAATTGACTAGGCAGAAGTGTAATATTAAAACAGGTCAAAATAATAGTCAATCAAATTAATGTTAAAAACTCCATATAACATTTTTATTGTCAATTTATTCATTATGTACCTACTTCAATTTCATACCTAAATCTAGAACTAAAATACTGTAATCCCTGTCCCTGTCTTTGTCTATTATGTTGTTTAGTTCGAATCAAGAATCTCTATCAAATAGGAGAGAATCAACTAAACTACAACCAAAGCGGATACAAATGTTGAAAATTGCGACCTCAGACATTTATTTCAGTTGATAATAATCTATTAGGTATCTAGGTAGATAGGTGGTCAAATTTTCTTAGCTAAGCTAATACCTACTTTAGCTCACACTACACAATTAAGTACTTGATTGACTTAGCAGGCCTGTATCGCCTTTTTTTTTTTTTTTGTTTTACGAGGTGGAAAATCCCTTCGGATCTTCGACTCTTGGGGGAAATAAGAGCCGGAGTATGTGGTGTTTCCACTAAAAACCACCTCGACTTCCGCCATGTACCCGTGTGTCGGACGGTGGGGCATCACTAAAGCACTCGTCGCCACCCTCCGACGGGTATTGGCCCGCCAGATGGTCAGGCGGGCCCCGAACAAAACCCCCTTGGCGGCGGATTAAGGTGTTGGACTCCGCCGCCAAAACACCCAGCGGCCGCAGAGGATAGGGAGGACGGCAACGCAACACCGCATCTCCTCTTCCTCTGCGGTCCCACCGCGACGCATCGAATGGTGCGCCCCTATTTGGTCGCGGGAGATAGGGCGCGCGGCAACGCAACACCGACACGCCTCTCCTCCCGCGACCGCACCCGACTGCGAGGGACAGACAGAACTGTCCCCCGCACCCGCACCGTTGGACGCATCCTGCGCATCCTCTTAGCTTCACCGCGGGTGACCAATCCACGGTTACTGAGCCCCCCCACCACGACAAGGTGGAGATCCCACGGGGGGGAGGCCTGTATCGCCGAGCTCAACTCGCTATATGGCCAAGCAATATGTAGAATTGCAAAGGACCACTAAAAGCCTATAACGGCTAAAATCATGAAAATTTAACTCACGGCCCAGATTAATGAAGATTGATCACAGTAATAAATAAATAACTGTGCGTCGGAATCGTCAAATATTCGATATTTTATCGAAAATCGACTACTTTAAGCGTTATTTATTCATACCGTATGTGTCAAACACACGGAACGATTTTGTGCAATTTATGTAATTTATTTTGACAACGGAATACATTACATAAACAAACGAAATAAATTACATAAATTGTTATGTAATTTATTTCGACAACGGAAGGCCAATGTTTGTTTTCGTAAAACCAGTATTTATTTTTTAAATTTCCATCCAATGTAAACGTGGAGGCGATTGTTAAAATCAACGTGGGGTGGTCAATTATAAAATTAACTTATGTTTTCACGGACTGTGGCTTGTTGTGCGGATTACCCGCGTGTGTGCACCCCGAGTTTGTTTTGAAACGATTTAATCAAAATTTCATAAACAGACGTGTCGCTCTATGCATGTACATACTCACTTCAATATATGCCAGTACAGAGAAGTCCCAAAAGCAAAGAAGTCCAAAAATACCTGTCAGTGCCAGTTTGTGAGTTATCCAGTAGCTAAATTAACCATCTAGTAAACTAGTTTGCTATGGGCTAATAAACAAAAAGAAAGCTTATTTCAAGTACATAATCGTGTTTGCAAAATAAAAATACTTTTAAACATTTATCTCCAAAATAGATTTCACTAATCTCAAGTTTTATACAACACTAAACTTCAAAGGAGCTAAGCTTCGTAAAATGATAACAGACTAAACAGATTAGGACGAAACGCTCAAACGCTCAGACCGATTTAAACATTTTTGTCTTTAGTACAACCTCTTCATGGACAGTTGTTTGCAAGATTTGAAAAATAGTGACTGTGGATTAAGGATGAATGAGTTACTTGTCAAATGCCTCCTTTATGCTGATGATCAGGTTATACTTGCGTCTTCAGCGGCGGAGTTGCAGGAGATGATAACAATCATGCATGGTGCGTTAGAGAGGAAGGGAATGAAAGTAAATGTAAGTAAAACGAAAGTTATGGTTTTTGAAAAGGAGGAATGCGTTACGGCTTGTAATGTTATGATCGATGGACAGCGAGTGGAGCAAGTGAATGAGTTTGTATATTTAGGTACGCTGTTTACAAGAGATGGTAAGAATGTAGAAGATATTGAAAGAAGAGTTAATGCAGGTAATAGAGTGAATGGAGCTCTGAAGGCGTTTATGAATAGCCAAAACGTATCCAAAAAGGCACGTTTGGCTGTCCATAGAGGGGTGTTAGTACCTTCTCTTATGTATGGTAGTGATAGTTGGGTATGGCAGAAGAGTCATGAAAGTAGAATAAATGCTGTAGAAATGAGAGCACTGCGAAGTATGTGTGGTGTTTCTTTGACTGACAGAGTAAAGAATTGTGTGATAAGAGAGTGTTGTGGGGTAAAAGAAGATGTAGTGACAAGCATCGAGAAAGGTATGCTAAGATGGTTTGGACACGTGGAGAGGATGGATGACGAAAGACTGACCAAGCAGATATATAAGGCAAGTGTGGAAGGGACAGGACGAAGGGGAAGACCTAGGCGGACGTTCTCTGACCAGATTGGAGATATCCTAAAAACAGGACAGGTTAGAAGCACCCTGAACAGAAGAGCATGCATGAGGAATCTGATGGGAGTGAATGAAGCAAGAGAGATATGTCAAGATCGTTGCAAATGGCGCTCCGTAGTCTCTGCCTACCCCTCCGGGAAACAGGCGTGAGTCTATGTATGTATGTCTTTAGTACAGACTATGTTTTATTACACTAACTTTTTAATGAGTTTGTGAGGCAGCGGCGGGCAGATACTCGTATTTGTCTGTACAATGAATCAAAGTTTTACGAGTGTACAAAGATCCCTAAAACTTAGCCGTCAACTGCACAGCGTTCAACAATGTTGCATTGCATTGTCCCGGACACGAATTTAAATTAAAAAACTTTACCGAGCTGTAACCGTAACAAGAAAGCGAGATTCCCAAACGCGCCCGCGATGTTCCATAAATGAATGAACGAACGAATCTTTGTTTGTACTGCCACTTTGTTTCTTTTTAATTAATGCACATATAAACGATTTTTTTTTAATGGATGCTTGAAGTGGTGTTTACACGAAATTAAGGTTAAATCTATTTTAAGGTTTTTTTTTTTTTAATTATTATATTTGTCTACAACTCTACACTACGAAATTGGATTTACAACTCAAAACATAAATCCAACTTATTTATCAAACGATTTTCCTTTCGACTTACTTACTTTTCATTCATACATAAATCTCGACCCAAATCTATTCTGAAGACTTTTATATCAAGTCACCATCACTAGATATCGAAAACACCATGAATAAATCCAAGACAGGTCATTGAAGAGTTTCAGAACTGTAGTTGGTACGAATAAGATTTTATTGCGTTCGGAAAACTATGTTGTTGAAGTGAAATGATCGACCCCAATCACTGTTCAAGTCTTCTGCAGATATTTGTAAACAAGAAAAATTGTATTCGACGTGGAGGTTTGCAGTTACTTCTGGTAATGCCATAAATACTGATGGTTCTGGCATTTTTTTTTTTCATTTGAAACGTGGAAAACCTGCTCTGTGTACATTTCTTTAGTGAGCCTTGTAGCTATGTAAAGTCCTTCGTAATTCAATGACATCTGTATAGCAGTATTTTCTCATACCGAAATACATAACGTCTATATTTTCTTAAACTAAGAAATAAAAATAATTGGAGCTGTACAAAATCTCATATAAATACAATCGTTATTTTAAGGCCCAAAATTACTTTTCACGTAACATCCAAACTTAATTCAAGTACCTATATTTTCTAAAGTAACTGAGATCACCGACCAAGAAATATCTTTCAATATACGTCGAAATAAAAACAGAAGCGCCAGAATTGAACATAATTCGTCGAAAATGGCTACTTATTTGCAGTAACAATGAACCTTAGAAGATTCTATTAACCTTTTGCGATGTTAAGAATATACCACCTTGGAGTGGTTAGTTGGGCAAATAAAACGGTTGAGACTGCTTAATATGTGGACTATAAAACCATTACAGGGTTACGACCTGACTAACTACTGTTCGGTGTGAAACTACGTATTTACGTCCTTAGGAACTGTTGGGTATTGGAAATAAAAAAAAACATTCTGTGTCCGTTTAGATTTACTGGCCTAGATCTTATTGCTTGCCTTACTACAATTGTTTCTTTGTTAATACTTGTTCTATTTGCTTTTACAAACTTTTATAATAATTGCTATGCTATTCATTTTAATGTAAAGGGTTTCTATCACATAGATCATCTCGTGAGCAAGATGGTGTAATCCACGCTTGTCAAGGGAGTCACCCTTTACATTTACATAAATACTTATAAGTACTAAGTAATCGTTTTTTTAAGTAGGTACCTGCATACTTACGTAAACGTGGTTCAGATCTTACAAACTGATTAGGACCATACCCTGACATCCGTCATTAAATTTCAACGATTCATAAGTTTCTGGCCGCTACAGGCCGCCCTTGGTATTTCTCCTTTTGCGACTCGTTTTTACTCGACCATTTTTATGAGTTGTGTTTTATGTAGTGTGTAAGGTATGTGGTTGTTTTGGATTTTGATGAAAAGGAATGTAAGTCTGTGATCACATTTAACATACATTTCTTGCCATGGATTATAATTAAGATCTCAATTGCAATTTTAAAGTTTAACCGCGTCTAAAGTTACATATTGGTCAAAATTATTTATTTGAGATCTTAGGTTGAATCCATGGCATCCTGCAATATATTTAACCACGAACCACATGGGTGATAAAATACATTTATGTACAAAACACCTGCAATAAAACTTATGGCAAGACTAATGTAGACAGTCCGTGTGGTGTCCGTGTGGTGACGGATTAAGAATACGGAATGTCACCACCCCATATCATCCCATGGGTGTCGTAAGAGCCGACAGAGGATACTACACAGAGACAGACCATACTATGCAGAGAACAGCACTGTAAGAGAAGGAAAACTTGATACAAACCCTATACCAACCCGTTTGGCCAGCGTGGTATAGTAGGCCAATTCCTCCTTTCAAGGGAGAGGCCTAGTCCAGCAGTGGACTGTTAAAGGCTGATGATGATGATGAATGTAGACAGTCTGCATTGAAGCTACTCATGTATGAATAAGTTAACTTACCTTCATACTATTGCAAAACGTGACGATAAACGATTGGCGGTGAAAAACCAATAGTATAAGTATGCATAAGTATCTCATTTCAGTGACAATATTTGGAATTTTACAGCCCGAATTCTACATTCGATTATTTATACATTTAAAACCTATATTTTAAAATGCCACTATGCATAAGTTTTAAATTTGTAGACTTTACGCACTTATACATTCAGTCAAACCAACTCTCCCTGCACCAAATTAGTTCGCAGCCTGAAACGGTACAAGCCATTCCGTTTGAGACGCGAAGTTATCTCTGCAAACAGAACATGATGCCAAACAGGCGTAGTGGGTAGGAGCAAAAACCGTCATATGGTGTGCAATATCGAGCCGAACAAATATTTGCTGAAGCCAGTTGGTGTACAAATGAGCGAATGAGTTTTCACAAGCGTCTGTGTAGGAGGTGGCTATGTGTGCGTGTAGTGTAACGGCTTCTGCGAAACTTTATGAGCTGTGAAACTTCTTTTTTAATTTTTGTGGCATATTTTTGAAATTGTTAGAAGTGACGACAGCTTTGTTTTGAACCTACGAAGTGATTGGACTTTGAATATTATTTGATTTTATTTAGTCTGGGTTTTCTCTGCAAGGATTATTGCTGGTACGGGTATTTCTATGAAAATCTTTGAATATTATTTGATTTTATTTAGTCTGGGTTTTCTCTGCAAGGATTATTGCTGGTACGGGTATTTCTATGAAAATCTTTGAATATTATTTGATTTTATTTAGTCTGGGTTTTCTCTGCAAGGGCAAGGATTATTGCTGGTACGGGTATTTCTATGAAAATCTTTGAATATTATTTGATTTTATTTAGTCTGGGTTTTCTCTGCAAGGATTATTGCTGGTACGGGTATTTCTATGAAAATCTTTGAATATTATTTGATTTTATTTAGTCTGGGTTTTCTCTGCAAGGGCAAGGATTATTGCTGGTACGGGTATTTCTATGAAAATCATAGATGCAGATTTGGCGCCTACTAGCCACAAACAGCCTGTATCTTTGAATCGTGAGGCTTTTCGTTACATTCACTGTGCCGAATGTTGATGTTGGTCATAATTATGTTGCAATATTTCAGTAAATAGACGCATGAAAGCAATGTGATGGAAACATTGAACGTCAAAAAGTTCACTATATCCACGTCCTTCTTAAACAAATATTCAAACTTTCAAATATGACAATGAGAAGCTCATAGCGTATCTTTTATAGGTAGTAGAGCCTTGCTGATTTCAGAATGACTCGGCCGGCTCGACCGGGGAAGTACTACCCTCTCACAGAAAATCGACGTAAAGTAACGGTACCTAAACTGTTGCGTTTTGTTTGGTGAGTGAGAGTGCCGGAGGCCCTATCCCCTATTCCTTCTCCCTAATTCCACTCCTCATCCTATCCCCATTCCCAACCCCAAGGGGTGGCAATGCACTTGTGACTCCTGTGGTGTTGCTCGAGTCCATGGGCGGCGGTACTTGCTTACCATCAGGCAATCCGTCTGCTCGTTTGCCGCCTATTAAAAAAAAAAACCTTGCTTGATGTGCGTAACCGATTGGCAAAGTAAAGCAAAGTTCGCAAGAGCTACCATTTTCACCAAGATTTTGGAAAAACACTTTTGGTGCAACGGTATCTACAGTCCCCAAAGAAAACACAAACCAAATTTCAGCTTCTTGCACCCTGTAGTTTTGGCTGTCTCTTCTTTGTCAGTCAGTCGGTAATGCAAGAGTTTTATACATATTTTTACAGATTGGATAGATGACGGCATCCTGGCACTTACATCACAGTGTCACGACACTGCTTTCGGGTGCACGTAAAAACATCTCCGTTCCTGCCTCAGCACAAGTATCGGTGACCTTCAGGCAGCCTTGAAACACCAATAGGTACCAGAGTAAATCACATATTCATACAAAAAATAAAAAGCAGGAGAAATTTAATGCAAAGCTTATCTTTTGTTTACATGTGCGTAGGTACAAAGCTTGCGGCACATATAGCAATGAGCAATCATTACGGGTTCCAGGGATCAACCACTAATTACCTATTCGTACATTACAAGGTCCGTCCGCCTGTCTGTGTGTCGGTGTTCCAATTAGTTGAATAGCGTAATCAGAGATAGCGCTTCGAGCAAAATGGTGTAATCCTGATTTAGCCTAGATATTATGAAGATATTAACTGTAATTTTCGTTTTCCTTGGTGGTTTTCCTATGTGGTATTAATAAATGTGGCTATATTAGTGACAAAGGTTAGTCTACGTATTGTATAGACAGTCGTATTTATGGAACAGATCGCAAAAGAATTAAGCGCTTAGAAAAAAATACCGCATGTCTACTAGCAGCTGGAGTTCGAATAAGCAGCCCACACTACTTTTCAAATCTTATGCAGTATTAAATTGTTAGTAATCTTTTACTCCATGCCTCAGCGAACACGTTAAGCCTTCGTTCTAGGCTTTCATATGTACCTACCTATCATTGTTGATACTGGTCTTTCTTCTTCTCAGGCTTTTTCGACCGCATAGGTGTCCTTCAGTTTACGCCACTTCTCATGGTCCTGGGCAACCTGAATCCATTTCGCTCTTGCTGTTTCACCGTTGTTGCTGTTATACCTTCGCAACTGAATTATGGTAACTGGTCTAAACCATACAATATAGCTACAATTCTGGGGTGCTCAGGTGAACAGCAGTCACTATGCAGAAAAGTACATTTCTGTCACATCCGGCTAGACTAGAAAGTGTGCCGCGTGGGACAAGTGCGAAACTATAAAGGTACATTTAGATATCATTAGATTCTATCCCACTACAACTAGATACGAGTATTTACGATACAATATGAACCTCACGACCAAGACCTGTGGTTGGTGAGTCCACTCACGGATATGATAAAACCAAACGATGTTGCTTCATAACATACAGCGCGATTTCTTCTATTGTTGCCTGAATAATTATTCTGATAACACAGCCGTGCATAATGTTTGTACCGATTCTCTATTCCGTTTTTACGTCGTATATTTCTCATCATTATTGACAAGAAAGCTCCGACTGCACATAAAAGCCGAGACCATTGCCTACGTTTATCGGCAAACGCTAAAATGAAGATCATAAGTAATGGAATATTATTTTTCCATTCGCTATAAAGACATTTAGCATCAGGGCCTCCGTCAACATTCAGTGGAGTCGTGGATCCGTTAATGGCGGAGTAAATGGTGTTTTTATGATTTTTCCTCGCCATCAACACCAGCCAAAGCTCTATTGTTTCATGCCAAGTGATTTATATATGCGGGAGATGTATGAGGTGTTTAGACGCCTCTGAATGTGGATTTAGACGTGTGCTCTGGTGAAATGATGCCGGTTTATAATGCAGAATGATGGTGGGAGCGCTTTATTTGTGACTTATGAATTTTTATGGTTTGGAAAATGATTGGGCTCGTTATCCTATTGTGGAAAAGATACAGGTTGCATATAATACACATTTTTTTATAAAATTAGATCCTGTAAAGTTGTAAACTAGTTTACACATTAACAAAATCCCTCTGTCGTGGCGGGCCCCTTTTCAAACCTAAAGTCAAGATATACATTATGGATAGTAATTAAATAATGATCAGTATTGAATAATTATATTAATAATACGTACCTAATAATTAGTAACTAAGTTTTATTTATTACCTTGATTATGTTGTATACTGTCAAATTTTGCAAATAATATTGCTGTACCTATTTACAAAATTTGTTATGAGGGACCCAACTGCCTGTGATACAGTTTTTAACTAGTACAGGAGTCTGGTGTTCTTTCCAATTCTTTCAAAACTGTAGCCTAAGTTTAATATTATATTATAAGAATACTATTGTATCTGTGCTCTCTGAGAAATAAATATTATTATTATTCTCTTTATCTAAACATTCTCTCATAAATTATATTTTACATTTTTATGTGATTTAGAAAAAACAATATAAAAATATAAAATAAAATTACGGGGCTCACCGGTATCGGGTTCAGGGACCAAGTCACCGGTGGTTAGGGCTCCAGAGAGAGGAACCTCCTGACGATACGAGCCGGGGCCAGCAATACTGCCTTCTGTATAGAGGACTTAATCCAACCGTCTAACGCGAGCCTCTTGAGGTGGTGATCGAGGCTCTTGGCAATGAGACCATTAACTGACACGACTATCGGTACAATGATCGCCGAGTCCACATCCCACATGTCGACAATCTCGTGAGCCAAATCCAAATATTTTATTTGTTTATCTTTCTCGGCTTTCACGAGATTCACGTCATGGGGAATGGTGACATCGATGATCATTGCAAGGCGCTTAGATTGATCTATCACTACTATATCTGGCTTGTTAGCCACAATAGTTCTATCAGTAATGTTAGATCGATCCCAATGCATGGTGACACGACCATTTTCAAGAACTGGGTCGGGCACATACCTGTAGTACGGTATCTCAGAGTCTACAAGATTGTACTTTAAGGCAAGTTGCTGATGGATGATCCTAGCTACTTGGTTGTGCCTGTGCAAATATTCGCCGTTGGCAAGACGAGAACAACCAGATACTATATGTCTGAGAGATTCACCAGGCTGGTGACATGCCCGACATATGTCAACCGTCTCATCCCTCAGGATATACTTCCGGTAGTTATTCGTCATGACAACCTCATCCATAATCGCAAAGACAAAACCTTCTGTTTCGGCGAACAGATCGCCAAAACGTAGCCAGGACACAGAAGCTGGTAAGTCTACATCGGGTCCATGCAGGGCCCGATAAAAACGTCCATGCAGCTCTTTACCTTTCCATACCTCCTTGCGCTCCTCTACACCAAGTACGGCAGGTTTGCGCCAGTTCTCCTTAGCCAGACCCAACGGGGTAAGCCCGTTGTCCACAGTGACCACATCACGGTGGACACCCGCGTCAGTGCTGAGAAAATATTCCCTGAGATTGCACACCTCGCGGTTATGAGGGTTATGGAGGGTCTTGGCACTTAAGAAGCCGCGACCCCCGCACTTCCGCGGGATGTACAATCTCACAACTGACGATCGCGGGTGATGCATCCGGTATGTAGTGAGTAGACAACGGACTTTTCTATCCAAGGCATCAAGTTCTGTTTGAGTCCATCTAAGTATGCCGAAGGAGTACGTTAAGACTGGCATGGCCCAACCGTTACAGGCGCGAACCCTGTTACCACCTGATAAAAAACTATTTAAGATTTTTCTCAGACGGCCAAAGAAGCGCTCCTGCAACGCCTGTTTCATGCCAGTCTCAGCAATACCTAGTGCCTGCGACATACCTAGATATTTGTAGGTTTCGGTTGCAGATAGAGATCTAAGTTGTGTGAAATCTGAAAGTTCTATACCATCAGATTCCAAAACCCTGCCCTTCTTTACATGCAAGACCGCACATTTATCTACACCGAACTCCATCTTGATAGACTTACTAAAGTTTTCAGTCACCTTTATTAACTCTGTCAACTGGAGGTCAGTGGAGGCAAATAGTTTTAAGTCATCCATGAAAAGAAGGTAAGATATTACTTGACCTCTGCTGTGCAACTGATAGCCTAGCCCTGAATTCTCGAGCAAAGTGCTAAGAGGATTCAGTGCTAGACAAAACCATAAGGGACTCAAACTGTCACCTTGGAAGATTCCTCGTTGGATCTTTATAGGATCGCCGCATCCGAGAGTCCGTCGACATCCTGGATAGCGAAGAACCGTACTCCACTGCCCCATACACGTCTTCAGGAAAGTGCATAGAGTTGGATCCACTTTGTACAACTCTAGCACTCTCAAGAGCCATGTTTGTGGCACAGAGACGTAGACCTTCTTATAATCTATCCAGCATGTCGCTAGATCCTTCCGGCTACGGTGAACCTGTTGGCTAATGGTCATGTCTATAAGGAGTAGCTCTTTAGTACCACGTGACCCACTTTTACATCCATTTTGAGAACTGGACATGATTTTGTTAGTATATATATGTTTGGCCAGTTTGGTTCTCAAAATGGATGTAAAAAGTTTATAGACCGTCGGTAGGCAGGTTATAGGTCTATAATTTTTTGGATCCGTAGTACTTCCTGTTTTGAAGAGCAGGTGGGTAATGCCAGTTGTTAAGAAAATTGGCAGCGTCCCTGATTCTAGAGATGATTGAAATTGGGACGCCAAACGAGCATGTGCACTACGCAGCCACTTCAACCAAAAGTTGTGCAATCCGTCCGGACCTGCCGCTTTCCAGTTTGGTAACGGACGGACTGCACAACCAACATCTGTAGCTGTAATAGCTACGGCATCCATATTTGGGATTGCTGCACATGATCGCTCGACATCCATAAACCAACCACCCTCCGTGTGGCTAACGGGGGTCGACCAGATGATACTCCAGAACGTATTTGTAGTTTCATCATCTGGTAGACCCCCATCATCCACACCTAGACCGGGACGCTCCCAATTTCTATACACCCACCTTTCATCCTTTTGGAATGTGCGATTCTGGGAATATCTGCCTATACGTTTTTTATAACGTTTGATACGATTTGCCCACGCATAAATCTTTTGCTTCAGGAAGTCGATGCGTTCTGTGACCCGCGACATGTATTCTTGTGGCCTAATACCCGTTCCCGCAAAGGCGCGGGTCACAAAACGCATCACTCTCGGGCGAGTATTGCCCGACCTGAAATAGATCAGCTTGCCAATGAGTGCCCTAGACTCAGCGATACGACGCTCAATCCTGCACTGCCAAGCCGGCACAGCATTATTTCGGGTAGCCATATCAATGTTCTTTTTTTATTATTATTATCTCCTTTATTTATTATTTTTCTAATTAAAATTACATTTTTAAATATATTTTTTACCAAAATAAACACATTTAAAAATATAAAAATAACCGTGGGGTCCCACCAGCATCGGGCACAGGGTCCAAGCTGCCGGTGGTTAGGGCTCCAGAGACAGGAACTTCCTCACAATACGTGCCGTGTCCAGAAGTACTGCCTTCTGCATCAGGCCCTTGACCCAAGCACCCAACGCGAGCCTCTTAAGGTGACGGTCGAGGCTCTTGGCTATTAGACCATTAACGGTCACGACTATCGGCACAATAATTGCTGAGTTCACATCCCACATGTCGACAATCTCGTGAGCCAAGTCCAGATATTTAATCTGTTTTTCCTTTTCGGCTTTCACGAGATTCTCGTCATGAGGAATAGTGACATCAACAATTATTGCGAGGCGCTCTGATCGATCTATCAACACGATATCAGGCTTGTTGGCTACAACAGTCCTGTCCGTGATGATAGATCGATCCCAGTACAATGTGACATGGCCATTTTCGAGAACTGGCTCTGCTACATACCTGTAGTACGGTACCTCGATGTCTCCAAGTTTGTACTTCAGAGCAAGTTGCTGGTGAATAATTCTGGCTACTTGGTTATGTCTGTGCAAGTACTCGCCGTTAGCAAGACGTGAACAACCGGAAACAATATGCCTGAGGGATTCACCAGGTTGGTGACAGGCACGGCAAATATCAGTAGTGCCATCCCTCAGGATATATTTCCGGTAGTTATTCGTCTTGATATCTTCGTCAGCAATTGCACAAACAAACCCTTCGGTTTCCCCAAAGAGGTCACCGAAGCGTAGCCAGTTCACCGAGGCTAATAGGTCTATATCGGGTCCATACAGGGCCCGATGGAACCTGCCATGAAGCTCCTTGCTCTGCCATACACGCTTGCGATCATCAGTACTAAGTACTACAGGCATGCGCCAGTTCTCCTTAGCCAACCTGAGCGGGGTGAGCCCATTGTCTACCGCGACAACATCTCGATGCATATCCACGTTTGCCCGGAGAAAATATTCTCTGAGATTGCACACCTCGCGATTGTGTAGAGTCTTGACATTCAGAAAGCCGCGACCCCCGCACTTTCGCGGGATGTACAACCTCATGACGGATGAACGTGGATGATGCATACGATATGCCGTCAACAAAGTGCGAACTCTTCTGTTCAGGGCGTCCAATTCAGACTGAGTCCACTTGAGTATGCCAAAGGAGTATACAAGAAGTGGCATGACCCAACCGTTGCAAGCACGAACCTTGTTGCCACCTGATAAAAGACTTTTCAGTACTTTTTTCAGGCGGCCAAAGAAACGCTCTTGCAACGATTGCTTCATGACGGCTTCATTGATACATAAAGCCTGTGACATACCCAAGTACTTATAGGTATCAGTTAAGAGAAGCGTTCTTAGGTTAATGGAATCTGAGAGTTGGATCCCCTCAGATTCCACCATCTTGCCCTGCTTCACATGAATGACAGCACATTTATCCACACCGAACTCCATATTGATAGATTTACTAAAGTTTTGGGTTACGTTTAGTAAGTCTATCAATTGGGCCTCAGAGTGGGCAAATAACTTCAGGTCATCCATGAACAGCAGGTGAGATATGACCTGACCACTTCTCTGCAACTTGCAGCCTAACCTTGAACCCTCCAGTAAAGTACTGAGAGGGTTCATGGCTAAGCAAAACCAAAGGGGACTCAGACTGTCGCCCTGAAAAATTCCTCGCTCAATTTTAATACGTTCGTCGTCCTCCTGGATCCGTCGGCATCCTGGAAAGCAAAGAGTCGTATTCCATTGCCCCATACATGACTTTAAGAAGGTGCGTAGAGTTGTATTTACTTTATACAACTCTAACACCCTCAAAAGCCATGTATGTGGCACGGAGTCATACGCTTTCTTATAATCTATCCAACATGCCGCCAGATCTTTTCGGTTACGGCGAACTTGTTGGCTTATGGCCATGTCAATGAGGAGGAGCTCCTTAGTACCACGAGCCCCCTTCCTACATCCATTCTGAGAGGCTGACATAATTGCATGGTCTTCAACATGTTAAGCTATTTTAGCTCTCAGAATAGATGTAAGAAGTTTATAGACCGATGGTAAACATGTTATCGGTCTATAATTGCCGGGCTCGCTAGTACTGCCTGTCTTATGGAGCAGGTGGGTAATTCCAGTCGTCATGAATGTTGGTAACGACCCAGATTCCACAGCTGATTGGAATTGAGATGCCAAGCGTTCATGCGAGCTACGTAGCCATTTAAGCCAGAAATTGTGCAGCCCGTCCAACCCTGGAGATTTCCAATTCGCTAACGGACGGACTGCTTGTGAAACGTCCTGGCTAGAAATGGCCACGCATTCCATTTCGGGAATATATTCGCATGCACGCTCGACATCTCGCATCCAATCGCCTTCAGTATGACTAATGGGCATCGACCAGATGCTACGCCAAAACATGGCTGTGGCGTCCGCATCCGGCCGCTGTACATTAGTCACACATTGGTCTGGTCGTTCCCAGCTTCTGTATACCCACCTCTGGTCCCTCTGGAATGTACGATTAATGAGATACCGGTCCACACGTTTTTTGAATCTACGAATACGGTTTGCCCATGCATAGACTTTCTGTTTTAGGAAGTCAATGCGCTGTGTGACACGGGATGTATAATCTTGAGGACTAATTATTATTATTATTAGTAATTATTACTTATGGCTCCACCTTATTGGTTAATTGAAAGGTACGACTTGAAGCTTTTCGAGAAATTCGGGCTGGATTACGCTCTAGAAATATGTCGCCAGGGTGTAGTCTGATATAAATTGTAAACTAAATTAAATAATGTTTTTTTATTCATCGATTCAACCCACATAGAGACACGACCCATAAAGTAGAAGAGAAACATCGAGGGATTTGAAAATGCGACCAATGTGCTTTTTGTATTGATCCGCTTTCGTTTGTCAAATAATTTTAATTTAATTTTTAGGCGTAAAAGAAGTAAAGTGGAGATTTATAACGATTTTCTCGTTCTCCGAACTGACATTGATATTTCGAAAAATGTCTTAGAAAGCATGGCTCATGATGTCTATTGCCTTTTAAATTGCAAAAAATCAGTACCTTATTTTTTACATTACACATCATATCTATAATCTTTTACAAAAGGCTGCATTCAAAAGGAATCACCATAAGTAGGTCGTCAGGCATCCGTGTATGTTATTATATTTTCAGTGTCGCAGAGTGTCACTGAGCGCCTCACCGCGAGTCATTAGCACACATTGTTGGATATGGGTCACGCAACAATACACCACACTTGTACACTTCAGTCGTCATTCATTAACTTTTTTTATATTTCTACATAACTCATTTGATGGGAGTGAATGAATCTAGAGAGATAGATATGTTAGGATCGTTGCAAATGGCGTTCCGTAGTCTCTGCCTACCCCTCCGGGAAACAGACGTGAGTCTATGTAGGTATGTCGTATTATGTCTATGTAGCTATATGGGTCAAAATCAGAGAGGTGAGCATTTTAGGATTTGAAATAGCTAAAAAAATAAGTTCCCTTTTGAAGAAAACTAACATGAGGAGTCTGTTGTGTCATTTGTCATGAAACTTTTCTGTGATTAGGCACGCACAAAAATACATATTTTCGAAATTCTACCTGTTTATAACAATAATGCCAGAGTTGTAAGTCATTTCGGGAACACTTTAAAATATTTTTTATAATAAACAATAACCAACATATTTAAGAATGACCTTCAATAAATTGTAATAAGTCTCTTGCTAAATAGAAAAATATTTTTACTTTGTATATTTTTTAAACAATACCAATTATTTTTAAATTACTCTACATAAATTTTCAATTGGCGTAATTTCTACTGCGATACTTTAAGTTATTATAAATATTCTTGCAATTTGTAGTATATTAATAATATAAATACCAAAGTTCAAATGTTATTTTGTCTTATATATGCATGATTTAACTCTAACATTACTTATTAAGTGATTTATCGCCATTTTTGTGATGTTCCCGGAAATGATGGGAGTGTTCCCAAAATGACAGGCAAGTTCCCTAAATAACGATTACGTTCTCTAAAAGCATTTATAATATACGGTTTTGAATGAAAATAATATACATTTATAGTATTAAACCTTTTTTATTGTAAGGAATAAAGAACATGAGTATCAAAATTTAAACTTATAATCTAATAACAATAAACTTTAAAGTTTTAATCAACAAACATTAGATATTAGGAACAAATGCTTATTGCACACTATTATTAAGATTACTTGCACAGCAGTGCTTAAAATCAAAAACTTTACGGTTTCTAAAGTAAACAAATACTAGGCTTTAAATAAAATACCATCACAACATGCAAAATCATATACTACCTAGTATCACAAAAGTATTTTGAGTCTCAAAATTTTAACTTAATAGTTTAACAATTACTTTTCGAATATGTCCATACTTTCATCAAAATAATAAAAACTACGACTACCTTTTTTCTGTAATTTCGGTGTAGGTAAGATTTTAACAATTTGTTCGTAGGAGATATATGAAACATCATTTTGTTCGATTTTAAATATTTTTGCTGAGTTGCGCTGACAACGAAGGAAGGTGACTTTTATTTCACCGTCTTCATCAATCGAGGTGTCAGCAACGGCAACATATCTGTAATTATTTTTGTTATTTTCGGTTGGTACATTAATTAGCATAAATGTCTTTGGACGTATCATGTTTGGATGAAAGTTCTCCTTGTCATTTCCGTACGACGTACCAGCACCAAT
This sequence comes from Euclidia mi, assembly GCA_944739405.2. Classification (NCBI taxonomy): domain Eukaryota; kingdom Metazoa; phylum Arthropoda; class Insecta; order Lepidoptera; family Erebidae; genus Euclidia; species Euclidia mi. Next base: position 6,126,236 of record OX123188.2, on the reverse strand, counting down.
ATCGTCATTATTTCCATGAAGTCGATCTGAAACCGTTTGGAGATTCTCATCATCTGAAGTATCTGATCCATATACGGCGCCGTAAATACTTTCTTTATAGATACGAAGAGAATTCAGAAAGTCTTGATTCATTTCTATGTCTAAATTTATTTCAGACGGCTCTTGCATTTCGTTTCCTTTATTTTGGACTGAAAAGGCTTGCAGTTTAATTACTCGCAACAATTTTGAAAATTGATACAATTGTATGGAGACTTCAGAAGCATTCTCCCATACAATCTTAGTAGCATTCATAATGCCGGGGATCGCATCTATTTTTTCAGGTATTTTGTTTTTGATTGTAATAATTTCATCGTTGGTGACTTCGTGAAGTGCAACAGTTGATTTTTTCAGTAACCGAACAAAATCCTCAGCTGTATTGACGTCGTTTCCTCGCAGTACTAGGTCATCAGCAGTTTTTTTCAGCACTCCTCCTACACCATCCATTGGCCCCTTGCCATGACCTGGTTCACTGAATGTCCACGTTGAAGCAGTAATTTGTGGAAATTGGTCTATTAAGATTTTTATCCATAAATAAATATTAGTCCGGTTTCGATACTGGGATGTGGGTCCATCCGAAAACACGTGAAGGGTATTTACGTGAGGCCTGGCACTCAATATTTTCTGTAGCGATGAATTCAGATGACCCCATACAGCATGAGCCTGATGGTCCAGATTATCACTCACAGTGGCAAAAGGAACAGTTTCCAGAGACGTGTGACCTTTAGCATATAAAACACCTGTGTGGATCGATAACTGACCTTTTGAAGCTCCAAATCTAATTGATTGAATCTCTTTCCCATATTTTGTCATATAATTTTCAGCGAAATCGATTTGAATCATTATCTCTGTTTCTTTTAAATTGTATTTCAGTTCTCTTTTGGCCTTCAAATTTTCGCTAATTCCATAAACATGTTTTTTCATTGGAGAAATATCCGCAGCTAAAGACATTTTCAAATCTTTCACTGTGCTTGTAACCGTAACTTTTTTAGTAAGTTTGATAGTTTTCTTCTCTCCTTTTATGATTCGATCTTCTTTTGTCACTTGCCATTGAAAGTATTGAACGGTATCTTCATTACTGCCCAATTCTAGTTTGATCTCTTTGCAAACACTACACAAACCAAACATACAATCGTAAGAAGTAATGTCACAGCTATACGCTTTTATACATTGAGATGTAGAATTGTGAGCGTGCTCGTGTAGTCGGTTCAATTTGTTCAATTTGTATTCAAAATTTTCGTGCCTAACACAAAGACAAGTATCTCGATCTCTTTTTGTAGGATGCACTACCCAATAAGGTTTCGCTCTTAAAAGTGTTGAATAAGATACTCGAATTCCAGTCTCAGTACAAAACTGAGGGTGCAAGTTTTTTACGGTTTCTAAAAGCAACCGTTTTTGTTTGCCTCCATGGAGGCAATCTCTCTTACCAGGGCACATTCTGCTAACATCATCCCGCTCAAAAAACTTATGAATTTCTTCACGAATCTCATTAGTGATTAAAAATACTGGATGCCTCCGATTAGATGTTAAAATGTTATCATTACATTTATTTTTGCGGAGAAATTGTTTTGCCATATTACTTAAACGATGTTTCTTGATACGGTTGCCACTGACGCATTTTTGAAAAGCCTCTCGCTGCTTAGAATTCTTTGGTAATTTGTCAACAGTCTCTTTAAGTTGGGTTGTCAAAACCTCGCCAAATAATAAACGTTTGCGAACTTCTGGAGTGACAGGACACCCTCTTGTCAATTCATTAACTTTACGAGTAGGTGTATCAGCGTTTTTTTGGGATGTTCTTTCTTGACGTCTTCTGTTTCTCTCTACTTTTTTTCGTAACTGATCTATTGTTCTTTGCATTTTTTGTATTTTATGTTTTTGCTTTTTAATGGTCCTGTAAGCCTGTGCTTTATCTTTTTTAACCTCTTTTCTTCCTGATTTTTTCCTTGACACGTGAATATCGTTTTCCATCTCATTTTCAGAACAAGGAGGGCTATCAGCTAAAATATTTGCCAGCATCTTTTTTTTCTGCCTATACTTTTGCGAATTTTTTCTCCACGCCTTTCTCTGTTTCCTCTTCTCTCTTTCAGTCATATCACTAACAGTCTTAACTTTGTTTTCAGCTTTCTTTCTTTGGTAATATTCCCTATCTTTCAGTCTTTTCAGCTCCTTTTGTTCAGGTGTCATTTTATCTAAAAACTTACGCTTCCTTGCATTAGCCTTTTCACGATGCTTTTTATAAGCTAAACCATCTTGCTTTGATTGTTTCTTCGACTTCTTTTTTTCTTTATTTTTATCGTTTTCCATGTTACGCGTACTAAATGGATACCTAAAACCAAAATATCGCATGGTTAAGCTTTTTAGTAGCATTGCAGTATCATTTTCTTTACAGAATTACATTTCGGGAACGCTCGCCTCATATCGGGAACGCCCGCCTCATTTCGGGAACGTCGGTCATATCCGAGAACGTTCCCAAAATGACCGTTCCCGAAATGATTATTCGATAAATATTTTTAGGTTACACTTGATACCGCCATGTTTGATACTGGTTTGAGAGGTTATGAACAAGTAAGTTGAAATATTTACTAGAATTTTGTAAAAAGTATGCAATATTTCGAAAATCTAATCACTAAACAGCGTTCACGTAGTGACGGGGTATTAAAGTACACTTCACACATATCAAATTAAACGGTACTTACCACCAAAATCAATTATTGCTTTCCGTAAACACAACACACGGCCGTTTGCTTTGACTAGTGAACTTCACACTGATGCTCCTTAACGCCATCTAGTATATGTTGTTCATATTACATCGTCGTTTATCCTCCGCGTTCACAAAATGATTGGATAAACGTCAGACAGCATTTGAATTGTCAAAATATGACGAAAATATAATAATTAAATTTTATTTTAAGGATATTTTCTTAATTTAATGATTTTTAAAGCTTATAATAAAATATGAGATTTTTAATTCGTAATTGTAAATGTTTTTGACGTTTCTGAACTATGAAACATCGTATAAGGACGCGTTCCCAGAATGATTATTTAGGCTTGTTTTTTTCATAATCAAGTAATAAATTATGATAGAAAATTCAATATGTTAAGTGCCTTGTAAACATGCTTAGTACCTTTATTTTGAAATAAATATTGTAGTAATATAATTTTATTTTATTAAGAAAATCTTTGTCAGAAGCATAATGCTCACCTCTCTGATTTTGACCCATATATGTGTGTATGTCGACGCATAAGTTACCGCTTGTCGTAAGGCAGCGGTGCTCTAGTGGAGAGACCAACAGACTGCTACGCAAAGGGTCGCAGGTTCGAGTCCACGGCACGCACCAGTGACTTTTACAGTTCATGTGCGAATCAAATTGTAAATTATCGACTGCAAAACAGTGGAGAGAAACATCGATGCCTGAAAGTTCTCCGTCATGTTCTCGCGAGATATGTGAAGTCTAACAACCCGCACTTGGCCAGTATGAGAGACCGGCCCTATGCTTCTCATGACGGGAAGAGGTTCATGTCCAGCAATGGTAAAGATGGTCTGATGATGTCATTTTTAAGGCTCCACTAGTATTTTTACTGCCTCCGTAGTCCAGTGGAAAGCGTATGCGACTGCTGATCGGAGGTCCAGGGTTCGATTCCCGGGTCGGGCAAAAGTGTTACTGGGTTTTTCCAAATTCTCAGTAGCAGCACGGAATCTCGTGATGTGCAAGGTAACGGCAGCAGGCTCGCCCCCTATTACGTGGGACCTAAAAATTCGTGGCGTAATGTGGGTGTAATATTACACCTCTACCCCTTCGGCGATACAGGCGTGAATCTATAAGAAAATTTTGATTTTTATATTATTTTATTTATTTTATTTGTTCGGGACAAAAAACAGTTACATGCAAAATTTTACAAATGCTTTCTTGACCTAGATTGATATACACATAACCAGCACCATTGTCCACAAATTAACACAAATTATATTAAGAAGCAAAACATACTTAAGGAAAAAAAAAAAAGATTACATTAAATTTACGATAAGAGTTCGATAACCAATCGTTTGAATTTGCTACTTGATAGAGAGAACATGTCAATATCTGTGAAGCGACTGTTATAAATAACTGTTATAATATATTATGGTTCAATTTACCTAGACAACAAAAATCGGTTGTAACACACAAACAATCTACGAAAATGGTAACAATCCGTCACTGTAAATGGCTGTAGAATGCAGAGACTCCCCGAAAAAACTGCATCTGAGGAGAAACTCACCCTACTTGTGTAGTCTTGCATGTACGCATCTCTTCAATGATGATTTGCCATCAGTGAATTGTCATGTCCAATATGTAGATAAATAAATTAATTAAAAAAAGATGCGAATCTCTTCACAGTTGACTCTACTTTCCTAGACTGGCCTTAATACAATTAGAGATGTTTCCTAGGTACAAGTAAAATAAATTATATAAATTATTTTACATAGTAAAACTATTATTAATTGATTAGGCAGAAGTGTAATATTAAAACATGTCAAAATAACAGCAGTTTCAGGCATCAATCAAATTAATGTTAAAACTATATGTAACATTTTTATTGTCAATTTCTTCATCATGTCGATTTCATACATAAATCTAGAACTAAAAATACTGTAATCCCTCCCTGTCTTTGTCCATTATGTTGTTTAGTTCGAATCAAGAATCTCTATCAAATAGGAGAGAATCAACTAAACCACAACCAAAGCGGATCAAAATGTTGAAAATTGCGACCTCAGACATTTATTTCAGTTGTTAATAATCCATTAGGTAGGTAGATAGGTGGTCAAATTTTCTCAGCTAAGCTAATACCTACTTTAGCTCACACAATTACTTGATCGACTTAGCAGGCCTGTATCGCCTATCTCAACTCCCTATATGTCCATTCAATATGTTGAATTGCTAAAGACCGCTAAAGCCTATAACGGCTAAAATCATGAAAATTTAACTCACGGCCCAGATTAATGAAGATTGATCACAGTAATAAATACATAACTGTGCGTCGGCATCGTCAAATATTCGATATTTACCGAAAATCGACTACTTTAAGCGTTATTTATTCAAACCGTATGTGTCAAACACACGGAACGATTTTGTGCAATTTATGTAATTTATTTCGACATCGGAAGGCCAATGTTTGTTTTCGTAAACCCAATATTTATTTTGAAAATTTCCATCCAATGTAAACGTGGAGGCGATTGTTAAAATCAACGTGGGGTGGTCAATTATAAAATTAACTTATGTTGTCACGGACTGTGGCTTGCTGCGCGGATTACCTGCGTGTGTGCACCCCGAGTTTGTTTTGAAACGATTTAATTAAAATTTCATATACAGACGTGTCGCTCTATGCACGTACACAACTACACACTCACTTCAATATATGCCAGTACAGAGAAGTCCGAAAAGCAATCCGATTAACTCTTAATGCCTGTCAGTGCCAGTTTGTAAGTTATCCAGTAGCTAAATTAACCATCTAGTAAACTAGCTTGCTATAGGCTAATAAACAAAAATAAAACTTATTTCAAGTACATAATCATGTTTGCGAAATAAAAATACTTTTAAACATTTTTCTCCAAAATTGATTTTACTAATCTCAAGTTTTATACAACACTAAACTTCAAAAGAGCTAAGCTTCGTAAAATGATAACAGACTAAACAGATTAGGACGAAACGCTCAAACGCCTGAATCAATTTAAACTTTTTTTGTCTTTAGTACAGACTATGTTTTATTACATACATACATACATAGACTCACACCTGTTTCCCGGAGGGGTAGGCGGAGACTACGGAACGCCATTTGCAACGATCCTGACATCTCTCTTGCTTCATTCACTCGCATCAAGTTTCTCATGCATGCTCTTCTGTTTAGGGTACTTCTGACCTGTCCTTTTTTAGGATGTCTCCAATCTGGTCAGAGAACGTCCGTCTAGGTCTTCCCCTTCGTTCTGTCCCATTCACACTTGCCTTATATGTATATGTATCTTCTTTGTCAGTCTTTCGTCATCCATCCTCTCCATGTGCCCAAACCATCTTAACATGCCTTTCTCGATGCTTGTCACTACATCTTCTTTTACCCCACACCACTCTCGTTTTATTACACTAACTTTTTAATGAATTTGTGAGGGAACGGCTCGCGCCGTTCCCTCACAAATTTTGCTCGCGCAGATACTCGTATTTGTCTGTACAATGAATCAATGTTTTAAGAGTGTACAAGGGTCCCTAAAACTTAGCCGTCAACTGCACAGCGTTCAAGAATGTTGCATTGCATTGTCCTGGGGACAAGAATTTAAATTAAAAAACTTTACCGAGCTGTGGCTGTAACCGTAACAAGAAAGCGAAATTCCCAAACGCGCCCGCGATGTTCCATAAATGAATGAACGAACGAATCTTTGTTTGTACTGCCATTTTCTTTATTTTTAATTAATGCACAGATAAACGAAATTGTTCTTAATGGATACTTGAAGTGGTGTTTACACGAAATTAAGGTTGAATCGCTTATTGCATATTGTATTTTTGCTGTTTGTTGATATAACCGTTTTTATGTTTGACGGTGTTGGTGGAAACAAATACTTAGCAAGATATAATTTGTGTTACTTGGAACTAGTATCTATTAGCGGTGTAGCCGTGTTTCTGAACAATTAATATTTAATTATTTCGCACTTGAGCCTAAAAGTTTTACAGCGAGAATAAATTTTTATAACGACTATCTACAGATCTGATTAAATATTATTAGCTTAATATTGTTATTAGGTGGCTTCCGTTCCAATAACAAATCTCTACCTTCGTTCTATATTTAGAAAAGCCAAGATCATTAGCAGCGGTTTTTCATCAGGATTGATAGAAAGTAATCTTGCGTTATAATCGTCTAACAACTTATGAAAATCTGTTCGAATACTATCTACTGTCATACAATAACTGAGAAATGCTTCGCTATTACTGTCAGACATGCGGTTTTTGAGCGTTCATAGATGTTTTGAATGCGCTCAAATAAAATATTGCGTTTTGCTTCTAAGATTGTCATCTCTTTGTCTTCCGACACGCGTGACTTCTTTTGTTGTGACATGCTTACGTAAGTATAAGCTAATGAGAACGAAACAAAATAAGAATATCTAATGTACCTATTATTTTACCTAAGTAGGCTAAGTAGGCAACACTTTAGAGCTGTGGAATTAAAAGATGCTTGAAATATGAGATTTATAAGACAACTATGATAGTTCCAGAATTAATAATTTAATAAGTAGGTAGCTACATAAAACTTTACCTACTGATGCGGGCGGAAATAACCATGTGACGGTTATGTGAATATATTAGGAGTATAGCTAGGTGCTATAACTGCCTAGGTATAGCGACATAACGTATAAAAACGTAAATGAATCCGACTCGTATGGATCAAAAAAATGGTTCGGCGATACACCGAAACCGATTAGGTTCTAGGCGACTTGGAGAAGGAAATGGACTGTATACAAAGGATAGCGGCTTTTTGGCCGCCTAGGAGTGGATACGGGAAGAGGTGATTGTGAGTAGGTATAGGATATTTCAAGGATGGAGGGTACTTACCTTATACGGCAATCTTCTTCGTTTCCGAAGGGCAGTCTCCTGGTGGTTTCGTGATGCAGCTGCTTGTTTTCACTTCACTACACAGTCACTTCCACTTGCGAGTGGTTTTATAAGCGGTAATAACTTATACGGGAGCGGCGCGGTGATGCGGTATAGCGAACGCGTATCGCGAATCGAATGTTCTCGAAAGTTCTGGACTGTCACTCGCGTCGACGATCGCAGCGACCAATCCGCGAAAGGCAGTGCCTCTTCCAGGGAGTGGGATAGAGAGGGACGGAAATACAGTATCGCTCGCACTTGTACGTGGAACTATTGATGTTGATGCGATTAGTTATAGATAGGAAGGTAGATGGCGCTACCACATAGGTAAGTTGGATTTATGTTTTGAGTTGTAAAACATTTTCATAGTGTAGAGTTGTAGACAAATATAATAATTAAAAAAAAGGCAAAAGGCAAAAAATTGTTTATCAGATTGTTAAACAATTTATGCCTTTTGACTTTTTAAAAGTTTAAGCTCCCTGTAGGTAATTAATTAACTATTTTTAAATTGTCTTTCGGGATACATACAGTACATCCGTGAACATGGTGCTTGCAACAATGCCGAAATATCGGTTACTCCAAACAAAGGTACGTGGAATATATGCCGAAAGACAATTTAAAAGTTTAAATAACCACGAAAGTTTAAATTCCTATAATTAACTATTTACAACCAATTCTTTTCTAGGTACCTACGAGTACGTCATCAACTGATAAAATAGGCAAACAGTTATCGCAACGTACAAGAAATGTATCTGTGGAAAAGCTGTGGTCCACTCTGGTGACACTAGAAAGCTGATCCTGGGCTTTAAGTGGACATAATTATGTAATTATATGCATTTATTGCGTACTTATCGGACGCAATCGGGATACCGTTAATGATGATGATAATGATGTCATCGCGTGCCTCACATTGGTTCTAGTACCTATAGGTATAAGTATTGGTATTTGACTGCTATTTAAGTCAGGTGGCAATTTTTTCTTTGTGTCACCATTGTTAAATTTGATACTGCGCAAGACATTTTATAAGTAGGTAAAATAAAACCAGAAAGCAGGAACAACACGGTTTAGCTACTTATTTCAAAACCTATATTAATGTTCTCTTGTTATGGACCTTCGTTACCTTAGCGGTAGGTAGATAAGATCCTAATATTTTCATTATTTATTATAAAGGCATGACAACAGAATAAACATAAACAATTAAAAAAAGAAATCACAAATTACATATTAGCAGATGAAAAACCGAACTATCAGGCGTTTACCTCATTCGAAGATCTTTATTGTATTATTAAGCGTATACAATCGCAATTGGAGGGTAAATGTTCAGCAGAGCCCGTTGCCCGCAAACCGAGATTACCGCCAATCGAGATTATGTCGTTTGACGGAGATATACGAAATTGGCCGTTATTCTATGCGAGTTTTAAGTCTACAGTGCACGATAATGGTTCTCTGACAGATGCTGACAGGTTGTACTATTTAATAGGTAAACTGTCACCGAAAGCCCAGTCCGTATTTGCAGGTGTCACACCCAGTGCTGAGAATTATCAGGTCATATTTCAGTCACTACTTGACAGATATCAGGACACGCGCGTCCTAGCGTCTACCTACTTTGACCAAGCTTTAAATCTCAAACTGTCCGGCAACGCGTCTGTCTCGAATTTCCAGCTGTTTATTGATAACTTCGTAACCGCGGTTAATTCTCTTAGGAATTTAAAATTAGAAGATCTTTCCGACTTTATGTTGCTTCAACTCGCTTTAAAAAAGTTTGACACTGATACAATTCGCGCATTCGAGATGACGGAACGCAATAATAAAATACCTACACTAGATAGTTTTATTTCGTTCATAAAAGATCAGTGTCGAATATTTCATAATACGCAGTCTGGTTCACCTGGCCCGTCTAACACTAACAGCAACAAACAAAGGTTGAATAAATCGCGAAATAGTAATAATAACTCGGTCCCTAATCCACAATCTTACGTTACATGTTCGGAATCTAATAGTAATAATTCACAGAAGTGTCTGTACAGTAATATAGTGCACGACCATTTATATAAGTGTCCCGCCTTCGATAATCAGAATGCAACCGCTCGTTTTAAATGCGTAAAAGATAACAAAGCTTGCATTAATTGCTTAAGCATAAAACATAAAACAAGTAATTGTTCTAGTAAGACAAAGTGCCGCTTTTGCAATAAAAAACATCATTCATTGCTACATTTCAATAAAGATAACCCGTTGTCAAGCCAAGCCGCTAACCTTGACACACTTACCTCACAGGTGCAGACCACGGTGACTTCCCCCTCCACGCCTCACAATGAGATATCGTTGTGTACGACATCCATTGCGCGGGCGGCACGAACGCGCGGACGGCCTTCGCGCACTTGTAGTGATCAGAGCAGTGCTAGGCCGCCATGTATGGCGTCTAAGACTGTTCTGTTAGCGACAGCGCAAGTTATCATATATGATGTTAATGGGTCGCCGCACATGGTACGTTGTCTGCTAGATAGCGCATCTCAGACCAATTTAATAACGTTAGAATTGTTCAAACGCCTCGGATTATGGAATAACTTTAAAAATACGAACTCAATAATCCGAGGGATAGGCGGATCAGAAAAACATTGCAAGGGTTCCGTAGATATTAAAATACATTCGCGTTTTGATAGGGACATTAATTTTAACATTTCTTCGCTTATCGTGGAGCGTATTACGGACACGTTGCCAAACGCTTATGTGGACGTGTCACTCCTCACACATCTCGAGTCATTGCCACTAGCGGACTCGGAGTTTGCGAATCCGGCAGACATTGATGTTTTGATCGGAGCCGCAATATTCCCGCACTTGCTACTTACTAAAGTGGTACGTAGTGAGCAAAATAACTTACCGCCCGCTATTGAGACGGTATTTGGGTATGTGATTATGGGTACCGTACCTACATTACATACGTCTCAATACGTTACGTCTTGCTGTTGTTCTGTTCTTCAAGAAAACAATATTGACTCTCTTCTCAAGCGATTTTGGGAGCTTGAAGAGGTTACCGCACCGCCCGCGATGAGCCGTAAAGATCTCGAGTGTGAAGAGCATTTCCGCGCTACCACTGTTCGTGACGACAGTGGCAGATACGTTGTGGCGTTGCCATTCTGTGGTGACCCTTATTCGTTAGGCGACTCGTACGCTGCTGCGCTCAGACGTTTCCATTGTTTGGAACGTAAACTTGATGCATCACCTAAGTTACGCAGAGCCTATAATGACGTCATTCGTGACTACATAGATAAAGGTTTTTTGAGTGTAGTTGTAAACAACGAGGGCAACTCTCTGCCCTCATATTATATCCCGCATCACGGCGTAGTTCGCGAAGATAAAACCACTACTAAACTTCGTGTGGTTTTAGACGCTAGTTGTAAGACTACATCAGGTCAGTCGATTAATGACATTTTGCGTGGCGGCCCCAATCTACAGGGTGTTTTATTTAACATCATAATAAAGTTTCGTCTTTTCCAAATCGCTCTGTCAGCTGATTGCCGCCAAATGTTTCTCAATATCGGCGTTCGCGAATCTGACCGTAGATTTCAACGGGTCTTTTATCGTTTTGACAAGAAAGAACCTTTATCTGTGTATCAGTTCAATCGTGTTTGTTTTGGACTCAAGTCTAGCCCATATCACGCGTTACGAGTTGTTCGTCAGTTGATCGCTGATGAAGGCGATCACTTTCCCGCCGCAGCGGCTGTTGCCACTTCCGCTTTGTACATGGATGACATTGCCTGTAGTGTCATATCCGCTCCGCTAGCAATTTCGCTTTGTGAAGAGCTTATTCAGCTTTTCAAGCGAGGCCAGTTTGATCTTGTCAAATGGACAAGCAACTCTAAGGAGGTTCTCGCACGCATACCAGATTCTCATAAAGCTTCTCCAGACATTGAGTTTGAGAAGTCTGTACCGCATAAGGTTCTCGGTTTACGCTGGGACAAATCCTGCGATAGTTTTCGGTTTGACGTCTCACCACCAGATGATAAGTGCACCAAACGCACTATGCTGTCCACAGTGGCTCGACTATGGGACATAATGATGTGTGTGTATGAGTATTGATGGCATTATACAACAGAATAGCGAAATTATGAAATCTATTGAATTTGTAACGCAACAGTACGACGAAATGAAGAGTACATTGATTACATTGGAGACTGAAAAACGATCGCAGTTGGCTTATATTCAAGCATTAGAATCAAAAGTGGAAAATCTCGAAAGATCTCAGAAACAGGCTTGCATCGAGGTTAGAAATATACCCATAAAGAAAAATGAAACTAAGGACGACCTTATAAACTTAGTTAAAAAAATCGGAGCAGCCACTAGCACCTGCGTCGATGAAACTCACATTAGGGATGTTTTCCGCTTGGCTGCGGACAAAAAAGGAAACAGACCTATTTTAGTCGACTTCTCTTCAGTGCTTGTAAAGGAAAAGGTTATAACCTCGGTGAAAACCTTTAACAGAAAAAACCAGAGCAACAAAATAAGTACAACTCATCTGGAACTTGACGGGGAACCTCAGCCAATATATATAGCTGAAAGTCTTACTCAAAAAGCTAGAAAATTATATTATTTGGCTCGCGAATATAGCAAGAAGAGCAATTTCGAATTCTGCTGGACTGCGCACGGCAAAGTGTTCCTCCGTCACAAGGTTGGAGCCCCGTCACATCGTATTGATAACGAAAGTGACATCGCTAAGTTGCAACCTGTACCTTCACTGTGACTAGAAAAACCGGCATCATTATATATTTTATTTGCTGCATGTTGTCGTATAGTTTTAATTTCGTTATTTTTATTGTTATATTGCTAATACTTAGCAACTTGTTACCACCGACACTACAACTTAACATTTTCACTTACACAATACATAATACTTTTACACAATTACAAATCAACAAATTAATTATACATAAATACACACAACTTCCTTTCGTAAAAAAATCTGTAACTGATAATGAAATTATACGCGTATATATTATCCAAAAGGATAATAATATGCATTACATTCATTTGTGCACCTTAAAACGTTTGCTTAAAAAATGTTGTTTTTAGATAAGATATCTAATGATATTGACACAGCGGATATATCGGCATCAATAATATGTTCTCCTGAAGACTTAAAAAGCCATAGATTTATCGCGGAAAGCTTTAACTGTATTCCACACTAACGTACGTAGTGTGGCCTGTAACTTTGACGCTCTAGTTGTGCTATTAGAGCGAATTTGTTTCCAGTGTGATATACTGATATTAACGGAGTGCTGGTTAAGTAAATCTCCTATTGTACCTGAACTTGCTGGTTATACATCATACGCATCTAACTTTACTAACCAAAATGACGGTGTTTTATCTCAATATATAAAATCCTTGCGTTACTGACTGACTGACAGACACGCTACAGCCAAAACTATTGGGCGCAGGAAGCTGAAATTTGGCATGTATGTTCCTTGGGGACCGTAGAGGTGCACTAAGAAGGGATTTCTCGAAATACCCACGGGATCGGTCAAAACAGCTAAATAAAAAGAAATGTGCAGGCGTAGCTGCTGGCGTCCTCTAGTTATATATAAAATCTGAGATAAAACACTCTATAATAACACCCTCAGTGCTGGATGCTAATTGTCTTATCTTGCGATATAAAAATGATTACGCCGTCGTTGCTATGTATCGTCCACCATCATGCCGAAACATCAGCATGTTTTGTGACAGCCTTGACACTTGCCTTGAACCGCTAAAGTCTGTTAATTCAGTGGCTCTAATTGGAGACATAAATATAAATATTGCTGCACAAAGTAATGACCCAAACTGTGGCGTTTATTTGGATCTAATGGCCTATCACGGCCTCTTGCCTGCCCATGTTATTCCGACTCGCAATGCAAGTTGCTTAGATCATGTAATGTTGAGGTCAAATAGATATGCAGCTACTTATATACTTAATTCTCAAATTACTGATCATGCACCCTTAGTTTTTTATTTGGACTGCAGAATAAAAAGGGATAATACAGAGAAAACTTTGCTTAAGATTGATTATCCCGCCCTAGTGCTCAAATTTTCCCACACGGACTTCAACTCTGTTTATAATACTTCTGACGCTAATATATCATCTGCTAACTTAATGAATATAATCTCTGACGTCATAAGTGAGCACTCAAAACGGATAAACATTCCCCACCGGAAGCGACCAATCAAACCGTGGATGACTCCGGGTTTGGTTCAATGTGTTAGAAATAGGGATAAACTGCATACAAAAACAAAATCTAATCCTAACCAGTGGCGGCTCTTTCAAAGGAGCGCTGGAGCAGTGAACTCCCAAAATTATAAAATTATACAACTCATATAAACTTATTCTATAAACATGCTCAATATTTTAATACACACCTATTCTCTTTTCTATAATGCATATCTACAAATAAGTATTTGACTACTAAACTGTTTATCATCATTTTGTGATTTGTCAACACTCTTGAAACATTCATAGGTATTTTTCTTGAGTGGAGCGCTCATAACAGCGCTCTTAGTTGACGAAAGCTTAGTACAACGCTTAATACTGAAACGTAATGAGTGCGAAAGAGAGAGCGTTCTATGTGCTGGGCGCGTGAGACAAAAGATTTGTATGAGAAATAAGGCAAATACGGAGCGGCGCTCCTGGCTAGCTTGACGAGGTCCGCATGCGCGAATATATTACCCGACTAAATGATATGACCATTTGTCACGAAAAAAAATTAAAACGTGTGCGCCGTTTTTTTTTAGTAATGTTTTGCCGGTATTATTTGAATGTAAACAAAAGTAAAACATTTCTCTGCAAACGTTGGTAATTAGAAAAGGATTGGTGTTTAAAATATTGTTAATTGTATGTGTGATCGTGTATATATGTTTAAGAAAGACAGTTAAATTGTGTAACTTATATGGAATATAACAGCGTAAACTTTATAAAAAAACTGTGAAAAAGCTTTAAAAAACGACTAATATGATAAAACGCCTTGGTTATGTGGTTGCGAAAATGCGAAGGAAGTAAGAAGCGGTTTTGTTTTCCATGTAGGTATTTTGTTTAGTGGCGCCGGAGTTGATACCTAACCTACTGCGTGGACGGTTCGGGTAGGTACCTATTGATGATTTAGCACATCTTACTATTAATTGTAAAAGCATTCACAAAATAAATTGTAAGCAGTTTCATCTTCTTTTTTAGTGAACACCCAATATAATCTTTCACGAGCCGCCTCTGATCCTAACAATGCAATATTGCAGGTCACATACACCAGGTACCGCAATTTCTGCAACAACCTTTTAAAAAAACTTAAGACCAGCTTTGAACGATCTGAATTTCAGAGGAATAAAAACAATCCGAAGGGTATGTGGAAGACGATCAATAAAATGACTAATATAAAAAAATTCTCGCCTCCCCCTAATGAACTACTTAATCTAGATCCGGATCCTTGTGAATCACTAAATTTGGTTAATCGCTTTTTTGCCGGTATAGGTGCAACTTATGCAAATGCAATATTAAATAAGCAAGTTGAAAAATCACCAAATACTTCAAACAGAGTCACTCTACGTTCATCACCGACAAACTCTATGGCGTTGTTTCTTACCGATTGGCAGGAAGTCGATAATATAATCGTAAACTTAAAAACAGACTCTGCGGCTGGCATTGACAACATACCTACACGGGTGGTTAAAAGTGCGAAGAGTTACTTGATTCCTCCTCTTACATTTGTTTATAATCAATGCTTGCTCACAGGTGTCTTTCCGGATATCTTAAAAGGTGCACTTGTACACCCTATTCATAAGAATGGTGACAGAGGCAGTGTTGGAAACTATAGACCTATATCGGTACTAAGTGTTATCTCAAAAATATTGGAAAAGCTTATAAATTGTAGGTTAGTTAATTTTCTAAACAAAAATAACATCATAGCTGAAAATCAATTTGGTTTTATTAACGGTAAATCTACTGAAGATGCTACTTTATTACTTACAGAAACCATCAGTAAACATCTTGATAAGAGAGAAAAAACCATAGGTGTATTTTTAGATCTCTCAAAGGCCTTCGACACTGTCTCTGTCCCTCTACTGCTCTCTAAATTGGAGTCGATTGGTATTCGTGGTGTTGCACTGAAATTGTTTCGTTTGTACCTCTCAAATAGAACCCAGTGTGTCAGAGTCGGTAACTTTACAAGTTCTCTACAATCACTTTCATTTGGCGTCCCGCAGGGTAGCGTGCTTGGACCTTCTCTCTTTTTATTATATATAAACAATTTATGTACGATGTCGCTACCAAACTGTAACATCATCACTTACGCTGATGATACAGCGTTAATCGTGCATGGTAGGGACTGGATTGAGGCTAAACACCATACAGAGGATGCACTGAGGGAGGTGATGAAGTGGTTGAGAGAAAATATATTAACTTTAAATATAAATAAAACAAGTTACGTGACTTTTTCACCCCGTTCAAACACTCAGCCGCCTCCTTTGACTTTGAAATAACTGCACATACCTGTGACCAACAAAATGGATGCGTTTGCCCACTGCTAACTCGTACTTCAAACAAGAAGTATCTTGGACTGATAATAGATTGCTCCCTAAATTGGTTACCTCACATAAACCTACTAACTACCCGAGTAAGGAGATTGATTCCAATTTTTCGTAAACTCAGACCGTCTGCCGATATCGAAACACTTCTATGTGTTTATCATGCTCTTGCACAGTGTTTGCTTCAATACTGTATCACAGTATGGGGTGGTACTGGCAAGACCACACTACTTCCGTTGGAACGTGCACAGAGGGCGATATTGAAGGTGATTCTGGGTAAACCACGTAGGTATAGCACTGATCTTCTGTACACTGAGACTTCTGTCTTAACTGTTAGACAACTTTTTATTTTTCTAACTGTACTACGAAAGCATAAAAGTATGACTTATAACGCGATTACCAAGCGAAACAAAACGAAAGTTTGCTCAGTTACTCCACATTGTACAACCCTTGCCAAAAATCAATTTTATGTGGTAAGTAACAAATTATACAATGCTGTAAATCAAGCAAATAATATATATGCTCTTCCAACCAATAAATGCAAGGATGTTCTGCGAAAGTGGTTGTTAGGCTTGGATTATAGTCAAACCGAGCAACTATTAAATCCCTATTCTTAAAACTAATATATAAATACAGATTAATATCAAATCACACTTTATGCACAAACACTACCTTACATTCACACTCACACACACACCACATACACACATGCACATAAACATGAACACACACACACACACACACACACACACGCACACACACAAAAACGCACATGCTCTCAAATCATCAATACGAGTGGTAACAGTTTTCTTTAAGTTTAAGTATCATATTATAATTAAACACTAGACTACCTTATCATGTAATTTTATAGCATAAGTCTAAACAAAACGTATTTGGGTTTAATTTGTAATTGTTTAATTTGTTCTTTCTTTTTTCTCTTTTTCATGTGACAAAATCTAATAACTTTTTGTACCAAGCTGAGGGATGAAGGCGCTGGCGACTGTAGCACAGTTTATACTAGTACGGTCGTCATCGAATTCTCTTATAATATTTAAAACGCAAAACATACATGTACTTGCTTCTAGTAGATTAAGAGAAAATTGTAAAACCTAGTGATGAAAATAAATTATTTCATTTCATTTCATTTCATTTCAATGGGTTTTGTGGCTCCCACAATTTTGTACGCCAAGCTCTTGATCAAAGAGCTTTGGCTATCAAAGTGTGAGTGGGATGAAACACCCCCTGACCATATTGTCGCCGCTTGGGGCCAGTTTTGTATTGAGCTTACCGAGCTCAATCAAGTTACTATTCCGCGTCATCTTGGGTTGGTAGATGGATGTACCATCAACTTGATAGGTTTCGCTGACACCAGCGAGCGTGCTTACGGCGGAGTCGTATATCTGCAAGTCCGCATTGGTTCTAACTACTCGGTGCAGTTAGTTTGTGCCAAGTCTAAGGTCTCACCTGTTAAAACCATTTCAGTTGCGAGACTGGAGTTAAGCGCGGCCCTTCTGCTGTCTCAGTTGCTCCGCAAGGTTCAAGACACAGTTTTGCCCCACTACCCCATTAATAAATTATACGCATTTTCCGACTCCAAAGTAGTGCTCGCTTGGATTCATTCTTCTCCTCATCGCTGGCAGACTTTTGTCGCCAACCGCGTTAGCAAATTGATTGAACTGGTTCCTGCTACTTGTTTCAATCACGTCGCGGGTATTGAGAACCCCGCAGATTGCTTGTCTCGTGGTGTCACTCCACTTAATCTTCTGCATCATCCATTGTGGCGTCGTGGACCTTCTTGGATCTCCCATGATCCGTCAGAATGGCCCATGCAACCCTTTGACCACCGTGCAGAAGACGAAGATGTACCCGAACGGAAGTCTGTTTCTTATCCCGTGACTGCTGAGGTTGCGGAGTCTCCCATCTATGCACTCGCACTACGCATGTCATCGTGGTCTAAGTTACTCCGCGCCATCGTTTATGTCTATAGGTTTCTTAGGCACCTACCTAATGAGACTTTTGTATCAAGTACTGATATCAAATTCGCAGAATGTAAGTTACTACGAGCTGTACAAGCTGTTCATTTTAGTAACGACATTCAAAATTTAAAAGACAATGTACCTTGTTCTCCCGCTATCCTTAGACTCAAGCCGTTTCTCGACTAACACGGCGTCATACGCGTTGGGGCTCGTCTGTCAAATTTGGATGAACCTTATAACTACAAACATCCTTGTATTCTGCCGCGACATGATCATGTTGTCGACCTTCTTGTTGATTTTTATCACAAGAAGCACCTCCATGCCGGTCCGGAGTTGCTTATGTCCTTACTTAGGCATAAGTATTGGATTTTAGCCGCTCGACGAATAATTCGTCACAGAATACATAAATGTAACGTCTGTTTCAAATTTCGTCCGCGTCCGACTTTCCCTCCCATGGCCGATCTCCCTAGCCAGCGCGTCAACCAGGTTGCTAAAGCGTTTACACACACCGGTTGTGATTACGCAGGACCACTGCAGTATACGCCAGTGCGTGGTCGAGGTGTTAAAAGCCGTAAAACCTGGCTATGTATTTTTACATGCTTAACGACGCGCGCTACGCATATTGAAGTTGCGACAGATTTAAGCACGGTGTCATTCCTGGCAGCCCTTAAACGATTTCTCTCACGGCGCGGCCCTATATAGTGTTTGTACACGGATAACGGCACTTGTTTTGTGGGCGCAAGCTCTTATTTACGCGACCTTTATAAGTTTCTCAGGGAAGAATATCGTACTCGTCTTCAGGAAGAACTTTCCATAAATCATATTGACTGGAAGTTTATTCCACCAGCATCACCACATTTCGGTGGATGTTGGGAAAGCATGGTCAAAGTAATTAAAACGCATCTCTTCAAGGTTATAGGTCAACAGATCCTCTCTTACGAAGAGCTTTTAACTGTCCTTGCACAAGTTGAGGCACTGATCAACTCGCGTACCGTGTACGCGACGCTGCAGAACCATCCGCGTTAAGCCCTGCACATTTTCTGAACACAGTGCCATTATCGTCATTTCCGGCTCCTGAAGCAGACTCTTCAAGCTTGCTCCAGAGACATACTCTGCTGGATAAACTCGTGCAGTCGTTCTGGCAGCGCTGGCGTGCGGAATATCTACACCAGCTTCAGGCTATATCCAAGTGGAATAGTCCTGCATCCCCTATACAGGAGGGTACGTTGGTCGTCATAATACATGATAATGCTCCGCCGCTTTCATGGCCGTTAGCCATCGTAGAGAAATTGCATACTTCCAAGGACGGTACAACTCGCGTTGTTACCGTGAAAACCGCCAAAGGGAGTTACGTGCGCCCTGTTGTACGTCTCTGTCCGCTTCCAACTCAGTGAGATCTAGCCTGAAGTTGGACCTACCTCTTAGTTTAAGTATTTAGTTAGTAGTTTTCGCTATTATTGCGTTTGTAGTTTTCGCTAAAGTTAATTTAGATTAATTTTATTGTCATATCGCTGTCTTAGCCTATTGAGGGGTTATGCGGTAGTACACCCAACATAGCTAAGTTCAATTCTATTTTTTTAAAGGCAACCCTTTAGGGCTGGGGGGATATGGTAGCGCCATCTACCTTCCTATCTATAACTAATCGCATCAACATCAATCGTTCCACGTACAAGTGCGAGCGATACTGTATTTCCGTCCCTCTCTATCCCACTCCCTGGAAGAGGCACTGCCTTTCGCGGATTGGTCGCTGCGATCGTCGACGCGAGTGACAGTCCAGAACTTTCGAGAACATTCGATTCGCGATACGTCCGCTATACCGCATCACCGCGCCGCTCCCGTATAAGTTATTACCGCTTATAAAACCACTCGCAAGTGGAAGTGACTGTGTAGTGAAGTGAAAACAAGCAGCTGCATCACGAAACCACCAGGAGACTGCCCTTCGGAAACGAAGAAGATTGCCGTATAAGGTAAGTGCCCTCCATCCTTGAAATATCCTATACCCACTCACAATCACGTCTTCCCGTATCCACTCCTAGGCGGCTAAAAACCCGCTATCCTTTGTATACAGTCCATTTCCTTCTCCAAGTCGCCTAGAACCTAATCGGTTTCGGTGTATCGCCGAACCACTATGTATATATCAAACGATTTTCCTTTCTACTTATTTTTCATTCATACATAAATTTCGATCTAAATCTATTCTGAAGGCTTTAATATCAAGTCTCCATCACTAGATATCGAAAACACCATGAATAAATCCAAGACAGGTCATTGAAGAGTTTCAGAACTGTAGTTGGTACGAATAAGATTTTATTGCGTTCGGAAAACTATGTTGTTGAAGTGAAATGATCGACCCCAATCACTATTCAAGTCTTCTGCAGATATTTGTAAACAAGAAAAATTGTATCCGTCGTGGAGGTTTGAAGTTACTTCTGGTAATTCCATTAATACGGATGGCTCTGCCATTTTTTTTTTCATTAGGAACGTGTAGAACCTGCTCTGTGTACATTTCTTTTGTGAGCCTTGTAGTTCTATGTAAAGTCCTTCGTAATTCAATGACATCTTTATAGCAGTATTTTTCTCATCATCATCAGCCTTTAACAGTCCACTGCTGGACTAGGCCTCTCCTTTGAAAGGAGGAATTGGCCTACTATACCACGCTGTATTTTTCTCATACCGAAATATATTTTCAAAAACTAATAAATAAAAATAATTGTAGCTGTACAAAATCTCATATAAACACAATCATTATTATAGGGCCTAAAACATCTAAAATTACTTTTCACGTAACATCCAAACCTAATCCAAGTACCTATATTTTCTAACGTAACTTAAATCACCGTCTAAGAAATATCTTTCAATATACCTACGTCAAAATAAATACAGAAGCGCCAGAATTGAATATAATTCGTCGAAAATGGCAATTTTTTTGCAGTAACAATTAACCCATCTTTTAAAATGCCACTATGCATAAGTTTTAAATTTAGACTTTACGCACTTCTGCCAAACCAACTCTCCCTTCACCAAATTAGTTCGCAGCCTGAAACGGTACAAGCCATTCCGTTTGAGACGCGAAGTTATCTCTGCAAACAGAACATGATGCCAAACAGGCGTAGTGGGTAGGAGCAAAAACCGTCATGTGGTGTGCAATATCGAGCCGAACAAATATTTGCTGAAGCCAGTTGGTGTACAAATGAGCGAATGAGTTTTCACAAGCGTCTGTGTGGGAAGTGTTTATGTGTGCGTGTAGTGTCTATGTGTGCGGATAGTGTAACGGCTTTGGTGATGAGATGTGAAACTTCTTTTTAAATTTTTGTGTTAAGTTTTTGAAATTGATGGAAGTGAGGGCGGTTTTGTGGACGCCATGCGAGTGGGTTGCAGTTTTGATGCTAGGAAGAGACCGGAATTTGTTTATACCTATTTGATTTTAAATACTCTGGGTGATTGCTCTGCGGAGATTATTGCAAGAGTGTAAATTCCTATGAAAAATACAAAAATGCAGATTTGGCGACAGGCTACAAACAGCATATTAAGCTTTGCGGTACATTCACGAAAATGTTGATGCAGGTTATAATTATGTTGCGATATTCTGTAACTAGAGACAATAACAACAACAAACAAAAAGCAATGCGAGGGAAACATTGAACATCAACAAGTTCACTATTGACTACTATGATCTTGAACACTTATTTGAACTGTCAAATATAACATGAAGTTCATGGCGTAGGTACCTCCGATCGGCAATGTAAACCACCGTTGGCAAAAGTCACTACTTAGTTCAAATAAAATCATTGAGCATCGGATGGGGTGGCGTGACCGCTTCATGGCATATATATACACTAGAGGATGCCCGCGGTTACACCCGCGTTATTTAAGGCTACTGCTCCGCTGCCGTCGCTTATAGCGCGATGTTAGTTAGCCTATAGCCTTCCTCGATAAATGGGCTATCTGGTGAAGTGGTGACATTTAAAACGATTTTCTCGGACACTGATATTTAGAGAAATTACTTAGATTTTTTTAAGAAAGAAAGCATGCCCCTTTTGTATCTACTGCCTTCTAAATTACAAAAAAAAACAATTCCTTATTTTTTACATTACAGATATCTATAAGCTACTACTTATAAGGCTGCATTCAAAAGGAATCACCATAAGTAGGAAGTCAGGCATCCGTGTACGTAATTATACTTTTAGCCTATAGCCTTCCTCGATAAATGGGCTATCTAACACTAAAAGATTTTTTCAAATCGGACCAGTAGTTCCTGAGATTAGCGCGTTCAAACAAACAACGAACTCTTCAGCTTTATATATTAGTATAAGATATTAGCGTCACATGCATGGCATGTAAAACCGTCAGTGTCCATTTTTGTCTCAAGACAAGCATCTGTGACCTTCGGGCCTAGAAACACCAACACCAGAGTAAACCATAGATTCACACGAAAAATAAAGAACAGGAGAAATTCAATGTGTCTTTTGTTTACTAAAACATGTGCGTAAATAGGCACAAAGCTTGCGGCACATACATTTATCACTGAGCAATCATTACGGGTTCCAGGGATCAACCACTATAATTACCTATTCGTACATTACAAGGTCCGTCCGCCTGTCTGTGTGTCGGTGTTCCAATTAGTTGAATAGCGTAATCAGAGATAGCGCTTCGAGCAAAATGGTGTAATCCTGATTTAGCCTAGATATTATGAAGATATTAACTGTAATTTACGTTTTCCTTGTTGGTTTTCCTATGTGGTATTAATAAATGTGGCTATTTTAGTAACAAAGGTTTGTCTACGTATTGTATAGACAGTCATATTTTCGGAACAGATCGCAAAAGAATTAAGCGCTTAGAAAAAAAATACCGCATGTCTAACTAGCAGCTGGAGTTCAAATAAACAGCCCACACTACTTTCTAAATCCTATGCAATATTAAATTGTTAGTAATCTTTTACTCCATGCCTCAGCAAACACGTTAAGCCTTCGGTCTAGGCTTTCATAGGTATCATTGTTGTTACTGGTCTTTCTTCTTCTTCTTCGGTTTTTTCGACCGCATGGGTGTCCTTCAGTTTACGCCACTTCTCATGGTCCTGGTCAACCTGAATCCATTTAGCTCTTGCTGTTTTACCGTTGTTGCTGTTATACCTTCGCATCTGAATTATGGTAACTGGTCTAAACTATATAATATAGCTACCATTCTGGGGTGCTCAGGTGAACAGCAGACACTATGCAGAAAAGTACATTTCTGTCACATCCGGCTAGACTAGAAAGTGTGCCGCGTGGGACAAGTGCGAAACTATAAAGGTACATTTAGATATCATTAGATTCTATCCCACTACAACTAGATACGAAAATTTACGATACAATATGAACCTCATGACCTGCAAGACCTGTGGTTGGTGAGTCCACTCACGGATATGATAAAACCAAACGATGTTGCTTCATAACATACAGCGCGATTTCTTCTATTGTTGCCTGAATAATTATTCTGATAACACAGCCGTGCATAATGTTTGTACCGATTCTCTATTCCGTTTTTACGTCGTATATTTCTCATCATTATTGACAAGAAAGCTCCGACTGCACATAAAAGCCGAGACCATTGCCTACGTTTATCGGCAAACGCTAAAATGAAGATCATAAGTAATGGAATATTATTTTTCCATTCGCTATAAAGACATTTAGCATCAGGGCCTCCGTCAACATTCAGTGGAGTCGTGGATCCGTTAATGGCGGAGTAAATGATGTTTTTATGATTTTTCCTCGCCATCAACACAAGCCAAAGCTCTATTGTTTCATGCCAAGTGATTTATATATGCGGGAGACGTATGAGGTGTTTAGACGCCTCTGAATGTGGATTTAGACGTGCGCTCTGGTGAAATGATGCCGGTTTATAATGCAGAATGATGGTGGGAGCGCTTGATTTGTGACTTATGAATTTTTATGGTTTGGAAAATGATTGGGCTCGTTATCCTATTATGGAAACGATACAGGTTGCATATAATACACATTCCTCATCCTAGCTGTAAAGTTGTAAACTAGTTTACACATTAACAAAATCCTACTGTCATGGCGGGCCCCTTTCCAAACCTAAAGTCAAGATATACATTATGGATAGTAATTAAATAATGATCAGTATTGAATAATCGTTCGCTAGCTTTTCGTTTGCTAGTTTTTCTTTAGCTAATGGCGAGCCTGTCTGTAACTGAAGACCTGTAAAACGCGTAGCTATAGAAATCTTATAAAGCAAATGCTTAAACTGTATAGGTACAAATACTAATCACAAAGAAAATAAATGTGACGTAAAATACTAAAGCTCTTCTCCAAAACTGGCGGTAACACAAAAACTCATAATCCATCAAAATAAGGAAAGAAAAAATACCTCAAAATAAACTTAACAGCCATAAAAACACCTTGGCAACATAAAAAAATTTCGCTCGTCCTTCGAAGCTAAAAGGGCATCGTTAGATCAAGTGAAAATTATCTGTTGGCAAAGAAAAAAGAATTGCAAGGTTTGTTATTTACGGCGCGGCGTAGAGGTGATGTAAGCTGATGTGTAGGTCGTTAACTGGAGTTTTTACCCTCCGAGGGGCGAACTTCGGCCTAAAGTCCCGTATTTCCTTCAGTACTGTCTGTATAAACGTGATATATCGCAGTATGTGTAATTATTACTTATGGCCCCACCTTACTGGTTAATTGAAAGGTACGACTTGAAGCTTTTCGAGAAATTTGGGCTGGATTTCGCTCTAGAAAAGTGTCACGAGGGTGTAATCTGATATACCTAAATTGTAAACGAATTTATTGATGTCTCTTTACTCTTCGATTCAATGAAATTAAGTAGAAGAGAAACATCGAATGATTTAAAAATGGAACGAATATTTGCATTTCATATTGAGCCGTTTTCGAATATTAAGTGTGTAAAACAATTTTATTGATGGCAATTTTTAGGAAGTGGTGTAATATAAAACAATTTTTTGTCCCCCGAACTGACACTGAGATTTAGATAGATTTCTTTTTTGCCTTGTACATACCAAAACCAGTACCAGTATAAACAATTTCAAGTACTTAATTGTGTTTGCGAAATAAAAATACTTTTAAACATGTATCTCCAAAATAGATTTTACTAATCTAATTAAAAAATATTATTATGGCATCTAATAAGTTCCTTGCGGTAACTGCAGTGACCTTGCCTTACTTTCATACGGGTGTGAGTGTGGTGGTGTGTAAAATTATACCCGATGTTGGTAAAATTATCACTATAGTGAATTATCGTTGATGGCAGGTAATATTCCCCGAATGTTACCAGTTAACCCTTAATGTTGGGTGAACTGATATAATTAAAAGCCGTTGGTCCCGGGTGTCATGAAGATCTTTGACAGTCGATAAAGGGTGTCAGTACCTCTAAAATAAACTGACACGAGTCTAAACCATGGAATATCGCTATTCCTTCGGGTTGCGGAGGTCAGATAGGCAGTCGCTCCGTGGAAAAGCTAATATTCAGCCAAATCCGGTTAGACTAGTATTAGCGGACCCCAGATTGAAACTGGGATAACGCTAGGAGGATGATGGTGTAGGTGGAAATATTTTTTGTAGGTAGTAGAGCCTTGCTGATTTCAGCATGAATGGGCTGGCTCGACCGGGGAAGTACTACCCTCTCACAGAAAATCGACGTAAAGTAAACCTACCTAAACTGTTGCGTTTCGTTCGGTGAGTGAGAGTGCCGGAGGCCCTATCCCCTATTCCTTCTCTCTCATCCCACTCCTTATCCTATCCCTTTTCCCAACCCCAAGGTGCGGCAACGCACTTGTGACTCCTATGGTGTTGCTTGTGTCCATGGGCGGCGGTAATTGCTTACCATCAGGCAATCCGTCTGCTCGTTTGCCGCCTTATACAATAAAAAAAAAGAAAATAGTAAGTAGGTACTTACTAAGATATCGTTTGAGTCCTACTGGTTTTACTTACACATTTAAGTAGGTTCTTCCATGAAGATCGATTTGCTTACAACGCAAATAATTATTAGAGATGTAACCGTGTTTCTGAAAAATAATGTCGAGTTATCTTGCACCTGAGCTTAAAAGTTTTATGGCGTCATTAGATTTTTAGCACTACTACGGATCTGATGCACTATTTAATTATCAGCTTAATATAGATGTAAGGTGACTTATTTTTCAATAGCAAATACCTACGTTCTATCTTTAGAAGAGACAAGATCATTAGCAGCAATATCAGGATCTTACCAACACTAACGTAACGAAGGTCCATAACAAGAGAACATTAATATCAGTTTTGAAAAAAGTAGCTATACCGTGTTGTTCCTGCTTTGTGATTTTAGTTTATTTATAGAATTAGTTTCAGATTTAACAATGGCAGACACAAGGAAAACAATAGCCACCTGACAAAAATAACAGTCAAATACCAATACTTAGGTACTAGAACCAACGTGAGGCACGCGATGACATCATTATCATCATAATTAGCGGTATCCCGGTTGCATCCGATAAGTACGCAATCAATTTCGACTTAAAGCCCAGGATCAGCTTTCTAGTGTTACCAGAGTTGACCACAGCTTTTCAACAGATACATTTCTTGTACGTTGCGAATGTTGCGATAACTGTTTGCCTATTTTATAAGTTCTTGACGTAGGTACCTAGAAAAGAATTGGTTGTAAATAGTTAATTAGTTACCTACAACGTCGCTGTTGCTATTTTTCTTTATTCTGTATTAGCTCCATAACAGGGAGCTCAAACTTTTAAAAATTCAAAAGACATAAATTGTTGAACAATCTGATAAACAATTTATGCGTTTTGCCTTTTTTTATAATTATATTTGTCTACAGTTGTAGACAAATATAATTATAGTGTAGAGTTCTACACTATGAAAATATTTTACAACTCAAAACGTAAATCCAACTTACCTATGTATATATCAAACGATTTTCCTTTCGACTAATTTTTCATTCATACATAAATCTCGACCCAAATCTATTCCGATGACTTTTATATCAAGTCACCATCACTAGATATCGAAAACACCATGAATAAATCCAAGACAGCTCATTGAAGAGTTTCAGAACTGTAGTTGGTACGAATAAGATTTTATTGCGTTCGGAAAACTATGTTGTTTAAGTGAAATGATCGACCCCAATCACTATTCAAGTCTTCTGCAGATATTTGTAAACAAGAAAAATTGTATTCGACGTGGAGGTTTGAAGTTACTTCTGGTAATTCCATAAATACGGATGGTTCTGGCATTTTTTGTTTCATTAGGAACGTGAAGAACCTGCTCACTGTACATTTCTTTTGTGAGCTTTGTAGCTATGTAAAGTCCTTCGTAATTCAATGACATTTTTATAGCAGTATTTTTCTCATACCGAAATACATAACGTCTCTCTATCCTGTCGTTCCCTCATGACTGAGGATCGTGGTCATCACTGGATGGCTTACACTTGGAGTGAATGATTTGCCTCCATCGAGTCCTGTCCATTGCTTCCTTTACAACCGAGTAAAACTTGGAGGAATATGTGTCTTTTACTTGATCGGTCCATCTGGTTGGGGAACGGCCACGAGCTCGCTTACCTTCTGTGTTCCCAACTATGATCAGTTTTTCGACACTCTCATTTCCTCTTCTCACTATGTGGCCGAAATACGAAAGAATTCGCTGGTGGCATATTTTGAACAGGCGGGTTTTGATCTTAAGCTGCGCGAGAATCGATATATATACGTAACGTCTATATTTTCTTAAACTAAGAAATAAAAATAATTGTAGCCGTACAAAATCTCATATAAACACAATCGTTATTTTAAGGCCCAAAATTACTTTTCACGTAACATCCAAACTTAATCCAAGTACCTATATTTTCTAAAGTAACTGAGATCACCGACCAAGAAATATCTTTCAATATACGTCGAAATAAATACAGAAGCTCCAGAATTGAACATAATTCGTCGAAAAAGGCTACTTATTTGCTGTAACAATGAACCTTAGAAGATTCTATTAACCTTTTGCGATGTTAAGAATATACAACCTTGGAGTGGTTAGTTGGGAAAATAAAACGGTCGAGACTGCTTAATATGTGGACTATAAAACCATTACAGGGTTACGACCTGACTAACTACTGTTCGGTGTGAAACTACGTATTTACGTCCTTAGGAACTGTTGGGTATTGGAAATAAAAAAGCGTTCAGTGTCCGTTTAGATTTAAGTACTGTCCTATCTTATTGCTTGTCTTACAATAATTGTTTCTTTGTTAAGACTTGTGTTCTATTTGCTTTTACAAACTTTTATAATAATTGCTATGCTATTAATTTTAATGTAAAGGGTTTCTATCACATAGATCATCTCGTGAGCAAGATGGTGTAATCCACGCTTGTCAAGGGACTTGTCCTTAACTGTGCTTGTCTTTGTCCTTTACATTTACATAAATACTTATAAGTACTAAGTAATCCTTTTTTTTAAGTAGATACCTGCTTACTTACGTATGCGTGGATCAGATCTTGCTAACTGATTAGGACCATACCCTGACATGAAATTGAGGGGTATAGATGCAAATGCGCTTCTATCCATTTTTTCAAATATTTCGTTATGTCACAAAAACTAATTTACTGTAAAATATTAG
Organism: Euclidia mi; assembly: GCA_944739405.2. Classification (NCBI taxonomy): domain Eukaryota; kingdom Metazoa; phylum Arthropoda; class Insecta; order Lepidoptera; family Erebidae; genus Euclidia; species Euclidia mi. The sequence goes on along the minus strand of OX123188.2, from coordinate 6,097,477 downwards.
GCCTTAGTTTATGATGAAATTGTATGTCGTGGCAAATCAATAATATTTTTAATTTATAATATTACCTTAGTCATTCATGCAGTTAAAATTTCTAAAAAAGACATTAAATTCTAGATAGAGGCCCTTCTGCATCTGAAGAGTGTATAGAGGCGCTTTTGCATTTGGCAATACTGGATAGAGGTGGTTTTGCTCTGTAATTTATAATATGGATGGAGCTATGCAATCAACGGTCCATATTCACGATACAAATTTCTTATTGTACTTTGCTGATTTTTTTGTATAACTAATGAATTTTATAAAGCATAGGTGCAATTGCTTATTTAAGTGAATGACCTATCGTGCATGTAAACTGCTCATCATGAAATGGGATACTAAAACTTGAAAGCTATTTACTTTATGAATTATTTATTTTTATCTTTGAATTACAGTTTCGGTTTTTAAACATAAGTATTAAGTAGGTAGGCAATCAAAATTAAATAGAAAGTCCAACTTCTTCCAGATATTCACAGCTTTCTTGATTTTCCGGTTCACCGTTATTAGTGTTTTCCAAGATGTTTTTATAAAATAGGAGTTGTTCAGAGCCTAATTCTGACTTCCAATTTGTACATATATTTATATTCGGCCGTCGTTTAGAGGAGTACCTGAAATAATTTTAAGAGTTTAATAAACACCAACTTATTTTATTAGTAGATAAACGAACCAGGCTAAAATATAACTTGCACGTACTTTACTGACACACTCGTGACTACATAGTACATAATTTTAAAATCAAACGTATAAAAAGAACATTCTGTTAGCTATTCTAAATAACCTATTTATATAATTACGGTAAGTTTATTAGTTATGAATAGTAGGTATTTTATTAGTTACGAATCGGACCTGTCTCGCGTCCCGCATACCTACTGCATAAACACGACCAATCATAAAGAATGGTAACACTTACCTTTCGCGCTTTTTTATGTTGCGCTTCCACTGATTTTCATTTCGAATCCTCTTCCTTGCCCTATTACCTTGCGCTGGAGCAATATTGATTTCCATTTTCTGATGACTTTCTATTAAAAAACAGGTAAATAAAACCACCGGTAACAAGAAACAACAGCAAGGCACCATTACACTTGCATACTAAATGCAGTGCTGTGATTGGTCGAATCACGATAGTGGCGTTTTTGTTTTTAAAATGATATCAGAGGCGGTTTTGCACCTAATCCTTTATTAGTTGTGTGATTTTATATAGAATAGAGGCGATTGTGCGTGTACTTTATTCAATAGAATCATAGAGAAATGGAAGAGGGCTACCTACAAATAAAAAAGTATTAAGTGCATAAAATGGGATAGAAGCGCTTTTGCATCTATACCCCTCAATTTTAATGATGGATATCATTAAAATTTTGCGACTCGTTTTTCCTTGGCCATTTTTATGACAAGTATGAATCCACATCCAAATTGGCTCCGGGCTTGGTAACTCCTCAGTGGTTAAAAGCGTAAACAAGCCAGCAGCCTACATAACGGTAAACAGTAACTTCTTGCCTTATGTGTTTTACCATTGATACAAGCAATACTTAGGAAACCCTTCAAAGCTTTTCGTGAAGCATGCAAAAAAAGGACGAGTGAGGAAAACGCAATTTCTGTTGACACACACTAAAAGTAATAATAATTGATTTATAAGACTAGTAAGCGGACCCTGGGCTCCAAAGTGATAGGATGATGATGACGATGATGACTCTTTGAAAGAGTAGTTTTATTAGAACCGGGCCTTCAAATCAGTTCTGATATAACTTTTACTAAATTCCTAAGTGCGACCATAGGCGAGCCGCCAATATGTGCGACTTGTGCGGCGCACACAGGTGCCAGGGTAAGAAACAGCGCAACGAGTTCAATTCTGGTTATAATTTATTAAAATTACTTTGGAATAAGTACGAAAAAAAGCGCTTCATAAATTTCGCATATACAGGCGCTGGATTGGGTCGGTGCGGCACTGAGTGCGACGAAAAAAGGATACTGATGTTCATTGTCTTACTCTGTGTGTACCATAGAATATATGTAGGTAGAATTTAGCAAAATCAAAATCTGTTACTAGGTGGTGGCTCTGTGGTAGGTGCGCCGCGCATCGTCCGCAATGACGTCATACAGCGGGACACCCGTATGGAGAGCCTGCACGTCTTCATCCGCCGCCTGTCCGTGGGGATGTTCGAGCGTGCCGATGCCTCGGCCTGGGACCACGTCCGAGACCTGGCCCCCTGGCACGCTCGCCCCCCGGACAAGAAGAAGCTGCCGCGAGATCTGCTCGCGTCACCCGATGACTCCATGGACAACACGGTCACCCCCAGGTGACCGCCGCCCTCGCAACACTACACTACATTCCCTCTGTTGCAGGTGACCGCCCCTTTCCGCGCGACATCTGCGCGTATGTACAGTATACGTGCATCATGAGCGCGCGCGGGCGACCACCGCAACAGCGGATGCCTACATAAAGACGCCTATACAATACACACCACACAGTCAATAACACACATACACCCACAGACATCCACAGGGCCGCACATTAGTAAGTCGCTGTCCGCGTCGCTGGCTTCACGGAGCTGGGCCTCCCTCGGTTCGCCGGGAGTCTCACCCAGCTCGTGTTGACCGCCCGGACGGCGTGAAGACCGAAGCGGCCCTGTAAACACGACGACGACACACACAGGGCACACATAGCCCACCCCAAATACCTGCCCTTTATTTAAGGGGCAGCGACGACCCCGCAGGCTGAGGGCACATCGCCCTGAACCCGCTTCCGCCAACCCTTTTGGGGGTTGCGTGAGGACTCGACTACGCACTATGAAGTCAGCCGGAATGTGGCCGCACGGCTGGCCACATTTCTTATTTACTTTATGTTATTCTAATTTACTGCAAAGATTCATCAAAATCTGCTAAGTGGCTTTTGCTTAAAATAAGCTTTTACGTTTATAAAAGTAATAGAACTATCAACAACAACTTTGCGTTTATATTTGTATTAGACTTAGTGCAAATTAATTCGCAGTGCTCCTGTTGCCTTTTGTTTGGCGAGTGGGCACGCCAAACCAAAGGGCAAATTTAATAGCCTCCCACGCACCCCGTCTATTCCTGCTCAGATTCTAGGCAACGTCGTGAATACACAATATTCCTAGCAACACAACATACATACACAAGTGAGTGGGCTAAGTGTATACTTACTAATCATCATCATCAGTAGGCATACGTACTTCTACTTAGGTCCCTATAGGTACTTATACCTGTCTCAAATTCAAATTACTAGGCACTTATCATTAGGAGTTTTTTTATCTGCTGCACTACTACTACTACTAGTCATAATCCTACACCTAGCAAAAGAAGCAAAGTAAGGTAATATATACATTTACCTTATCGCTCAAAATTCACCTAAACATAACCTTTAATAGGGCATGGGCAAACTGAGGGTGATTGAAACAAAAACGCAGTCAATTTGGCATTATGGGTGTATAGTGAAGTAGAATTGCAAATCTTTTCAACCCCAAGAGTTTTCAGTTTTTCAGGAAAACTTGTGGGAAAATAATTCCTCTTGCCCATTTAGATCATCACATATATGTAAGTGTTATATGGGAAATTATTTCCCTACCTATGGGAAATATATTTTATACATATCCGGTAGTAGGGACAATAAAATAACATATTGCGATTATTTTATTACAGGATAATATTTTATGTAAATAAAACAGAAATAAATGTACCTAAATATTTATTTATTGGTGGAACATTTCAAAGCAAGGAGCAGCACACAAAGAGACCTTACAAATTTTGCAAATGTATTTGCTGTGTTGATCCTTTGCATGTGTACCGAAGATCCTACACCTCCGAAATTTAGACAATTCTGGCATGTGCGATGCAACATCCGCTTTTCTTAGTTCCTCGGGTACTGCAGTGGCACCTCCTTTTATGGTTTTGAATACTGGAGCAATTTTTTTTCGTGACCTCATCTTCTCTCACAGCGCGGACAGTTGGGTTTCAATATCTGAATCACGAAGATGTTTCTGAAAGAAAAAAAATACTACCTTCTTTCTGATTGTGTAACATAAACATTCCTCGCAGGAAAATATTTCCCACAATATGATAAATATTTAAACCTAAACGGGCAACAAGCTAATATTTCCCACATAGTTTTGAGACCTAAATTTCAGTCACTCATTGTTTTTCACACTAATAAATTACATAAACAAGTAACGTGACCCTTTATCTAATAAAAGAAATCAATAGTAAACACTTACCGGATTTTTTTTCGGCATTATCACATTTTTTATCCAAAATCACACAAAAAACGGTGATCTGTTTGACAAAACATTGAAAGTAAAACTTTGACAACTCATTTTTTTTACTTCGTTCGTTTTGGATACGTGTCTTTTGGCTAATATTGTAGGTTACTTCATAAAGAAAAAGATGACAGTGACATTTTGTGGGAACAGTTACACATTTGACCGTTTACAACAAAAAAATTATGTGGGAATAATGTTCATCTTGCCCTATTAAGGGATAAAGCATTTATTATATCTCTGTCCAATAAACTGTAAAAGAATGAATTAGGTACCTACTCGTCAATTTCCAACCTACTTTTTTCAGCCAATTATAACAATACCAAAATAAGCGCGCGGTTTTGATTGTCATCTTTTTGACGTGACAACGTCTTATAAATTGGTTTGCCGGGTGACACTTCAAGAAACTGCGTTACGCTCCGCTCACGTTATGCGCTCACAATGAGAGCGAGTGAGAGGCACGCGTCCCGCCTAAGAGCGAGAGAGACAGACATAAAAAGTGAAAGGCACGCGTCTTTCATCCTTCTTCCTACTATACGAATGAATATTCACATTAAAATTATTTTACCACTCAAAGTCGTTGTCACGTAAAACTTTCGCCCGTATACCGACTTTTTTTCGGCGTATGAGCGCGGAATGCTCTTGAAAATAAAATTGTGGCGAGTTGAACTCGTGTCTGTTTAATATTTATGAGAGGCAGAACGAAATAGCCAACTGAAAGTTCCATCTGAACGTTTCTAAACGACCATGTGCGACATTTCGCTTCAACAATTTAATTGTCAACTTTAGTCGTATTAAATACGACTGCGCGGACGAGATAGAAAATTATAATGTATTGTGTTCTATATAGTGTGTAAGGTATTGTGGTTGTTTTGGATTTTGATGAAAAGGAATGTAGGTATGTGATCACATTTAACATACATTTCTTGCCATGGATTAAACCTAAAATCTCAATTGCAAGTTTAAAGTTTAACCGCGTCTAAAGTTACATATTGGTCAAAATTCTTTACCTGCAATATATTTAACCACGAACTACATGGGTGAGCAATGTATGTTATGTTCAAATCGCCTGCAATAAAACTTATAGCAAGACTACTGTAGACAGTCTGCATTGAAGCTATTCATGTATGAATAAGTTAACTTACCTTCATACTATGCCTTAAAACGGGACAATAAACGATTGGCTGTGAAAAATCAATAATATAAGTATGCATAGATATCGAATTTCAGTGACAATATTTGGAATTTTACAGCCCGTATTCTACATACGATTATTTATACATTTAAAACCTATCTTTTAAAATGCCACTACGCATAAGTTTTAAATTTGTACACTTTACGCACTTCTACATTCAGACAAACCAACTCTCCCTTCACCAAATTAGTTCGCAGCCAGAAACGGTACAAGCCATTCCGTTTGAGACGCGAAGTTATCTCTGCAAACAGAACATGATGCCAAACAGGCGTAGTGGGTAGGAGCAAAAACCGTCATGTTGTGTGCAATATCGAGCCGAACAAATATTTGCTGAAGCCAGTTGGTGTACAAATGAGCGAATGAGTTTTCACAAGCATCTGTGTAGCAGGTGGCTATGTGTGCGTGTAGTGTAACGGCTTCTGCGAAACTTTATGAGCTGTGAAACTTCTTTTTTAATTTTTGTGGCATGTTTTTGAAATTGTTAGAAGTGACGACGGCTTTGTTTTGAACCTACGAAGTGATTAGACTTTGAATATTATTTCATTTTATATAGTCTGGGTTTTCTCTGCGAGGATTATTGCTGGTATGGGTATTTCTATGAAAATCATAGATGCAGATTTAGCGGCTACTAGCCACAAACAACCTGCATCTTTGAATCGTGAGGATTTACTTTACAATCACTGTGCCGAATGTTAATGTTGGTCATAATTATGTTGCAATATTTCAGTAACTAGACGCATGAAAGCAATGTGATGGTAACATTGAACGTCAAAAAGTTCAATAGGTATATTCACGTCCTTCTCACTTCTCAAACATATATTCAAACTTTCAAATATGACAATGAGAAGCTCATAGCGTATCTTGCTTCATGTGCGTAACCGATCGCCAAAGTAAAGCAAAGTTCGCAAGAGCTACCACTTTGATGCAAATAAAATTATTGAGTTCTAGATTATGCCCGCAGTTACGCACATTTTCATTTTACCGTTTCTTCCCGATTTTGGAAAAACACTTTTAGTTCAACCGTATCTGTAGATACGGTTGTCCCCAAAGAAAACACAAACCAAATTTCAGCTTCTTGCGCCCTGTAGTTTTGGCTGTCTCTTCTTTGTCAGTCAGTCGGTAATGCAAGAGTTTTATACATATTTTTACAGATTGGATGGATGACAGCATCCTGGCACTTACATCATAGTGTCACGACACAGCTATCGGGTGCACGTAAAAACATCTCCGTTCCTGCCTCAGCACAAGTATCGGTGACCTTCAGGCAGCCTTGAAACACTAATCAGTACCACAGTAAATCACATATTATTCATACGAAAAATAAAAAGCAGGAGAAATTAAATGCAAAGTTTATCTTTTGTTTACTAAAACGTGTGTGTAGGTCGTAGGTACAAAGCTTGCGCCACATATAGCAATGAGCAATCATTACGGGTTCCAGGGATCAACCACTAATTACCTATTCGTACATTGCAAGGTCCGTCCGCCTGTCCGTGTGTCGGTGTTCCAATTAGTTGAATAGCGCAATCAGAGATAGCGCTTCGAGCAAAATGGTGTAATCTTGATTTAGCCTAGATATTATGAAGATATTAACTGTAATTTTCGTTTTCCTTGTTGGTTTTCCTATGTGGTATTAATAATTGTGGCTATTTTAGTGGCAAAGGTTTGTCTCCGTATTGTATAGACAGTCGTATTTTTGGACAGATCGCAAAGAATTTAGCGCATGGAAAAAAAAATACCGCATGTCTACTAGCACCTGCTGGAGTTCGAATAAACAGCCCACACTACTTTCCAAATCCTATGCAATATTAAATTGTTAGTAATCTTTTACTCCATGCCTCAGCGAACACGTTAAGCCTTCGGCCCAGGCTTTCATATGTATCATTGTTGTTACTGGTATTTCTTCTTCTTCGCCGGCTTTTTCGACCGCATGGGTGTCCTTCAGTTTACGCCACTTCTCATGGTCCTGGGCAACCTGAATCCATTTCGCTCTTACTGTTTTACCGATGTTGCTATTATACCTTCGCATCGGAATCGGAATAATGGTAACTGGTCTAAACCATATAATATAGCTACCATTCTAGGGTGCTCCGGTGAACTACGGTCACATTGCAGAAAAGTACATTTCTGTCACATCTGGCTAGACTAGAAAGTGCGCCGCGTGGACAAGTGCGAAACTATAAAGATACATTTAGATATCAATTTCATCCCACTACAACTCGATATCGTCGTCGATATTATCGCTTCGCTATACCAATCATTAGTCTATGTTTTTGGCAATATTTGAGTCAGTTAAAAAATTCCATTCCGGTTCTGAAGAGAATTCCCCGTGGTGCGAGGCCTTCAGTGGCTCAAAATCTAGCACAATGCATAGGCCTTGTCATCCGGGAGAATTCTATTACGGCTTGGGAACAGTTACTCACCTTTCCGTATAGAATTCTACATGCTCAAGAAGACAGGCTATCAAAAAAAAGTTTGACAACAAAAATTAAAGAAAAGTGCAATATTTCGACATCAAAATTAAATTACCATCCTGCCAAAGCACACCGCAATAGCACCATCTACCACCATGTAAAGTCTAAACTGAGGGAAGGTGATATCAGGGAAGCGTCCAGGCTTTTGTTCAGTACCGATGTGGTGGCGCCTTGCTCTGCCGACACACTCGCGAGTCTGCAGAGCAAGCAACCAGCGCCATTGGATAACCTCTCGGCTCTCCTTTCCTGATCCACCTAACACTGACTCGGGTTTTCTCAGCATTACAGCCAAGGACGTGGTTGATGCCGTTGGCTCCTTCCGGAGCGGGTCTGCTGGTGGTCTCGACGGTTTGACACCACAACATTTGAAAGATCTTGTGTGTTCAAGCGCTGGGGCGGCCGGCGACTCGCTTTTGGGTGAGCTAACGGCATTAACTAATCTCATGCTCTCCGGCAATGTGAACGATGCCATCGTCGACGTTTTGTATGGCGCTAATCTGTGCGCCTTACGAAAGCGGGATGGTGGCATTCGTCCCATTGCCGTTGGGTGCACGTACAGGCGTATGGCAGCCAAGATATGCTGTCGCCATTTTAACACCTCCTTATCTTGTAAATTTCAGCCACAACAGCTGGGCTATGGTTCCAGAGAAGGCTGCGAGGCTGCCGTACATGCCTTGTCATCGTACCTTGACTGTAATGGAGGTGAGGTTATCTTGAAGGTTGACTTAAAGAATGCCTTTAACTCAGTCAACATGGACACTTTGTTGACACAAGTTAAATTGGAAACACCCCAAATTTTCAATTTTCTTTGGCAATGTTATAGACAGCCTTCTAAATTAATATACAAAGAACATCTTTTAGAATCTGCCGTCGGTTGTCAACAAGGTGACCCTCTTGGACCACTAATTTTTAGTTTGGCCATCCATCCAGTTATAACCCAACTAAATTCTAAATTTTACATCTGGTACCTAGATGATGGAACCCTGGGCGGTGACGTAGAGTCTGTGTATCAAGATCTAGCACTTCTGAAATCAAAATTTTTATCCATAAGCTTAGAACTGAATACAAACAAATGCAAAATTTTTATTAATGACAATCTAGATAAATCCTCTATTCTTTCAAAATTTCAATATTTGGCTCCCAATATCACTCATGTTGAAAAAAGTTCTCTTCGCCTCCTGGGGTCCCCAATTTTAGACGACGGTTTTGATTCTTTTATACAGGAAAAAATTCAAAATTTTAGTGAAATTTCTGACAGGCTACTCAAAATTAATATACATTCGGCTTTCACTATTATTCGATATTGTCTTTTTGTTCCTAAATTTACGCACGCATTACGGTGCTCACCTTTTTGGAAAAATCCAACTCCACTCATTCAAATTGACAAAATTATACAGAATACCCTAAGTAAAATTTTGAATGTGGCCCTAAACGACCAGGTGTGGGTACAGGCGTCCTTACCTGTGCGCTTGGGCGGCCTCGGCGTTCGCAAAATTACCGACGTAAGCCTGCTAGCGTTCTTGTCATCGGTCCACAGACCGATGACAAGAACTGCAGAATTAACTAGGAAAATTTTAGCTCCCACACTGGTTGATTCTGAAGTGCCGTGTAAGACCGATGCCTTGAACGCTTGGAGAAATGCTTGTCCAGGAACTGAGTTACCCCGAAACTTATCCTCCCAGAGGCAATGGGATAGGCCGCTTTGCAGCGTGGTACGAGAAAACCTTCTCAATACATCGTCCAACGCTGCGGAGCGTGCTCGCCTGCTGGCTGTGGGAGAATGGGAATCGGGCCTCTGGCTTCAGGCACGGCCATCGTCCAATATAGGTACCATGTTGGACGATACGACCTTCCGCTTCGCTACTTGCCTCCGTTTAGGTGCGTCATGTGTCTCTCCGCATCGTTGTCACTGTGGAGAGGCTGTCGATAGCCTTGGTCACCATGGCCTGTCATGCAGCAGGAGCGCGGGTCGTATTTCTCGACACGCCAACCTCAATGACATACTGCGCCGTGCTCTTGCCACCGCTGGCGTTCCAGTCCAACTTGAACCTCAAGGCTTGGCACGCGACGATGGCAAAAGACCAGACGGGATGTCGTTACTGCCGTGGAAGCTGGGTAGGCCTTTGGTATGGGACGCAACATGTGTCGATACCCTTGCGCCACCTCATCTTCCCAGCACAGCAGGTTGTGCGGGCGCTGCTGCTGCTACAGCGGAGACACTCAAACGGCGCAAATATGTAAATCTAATAGGAGATTATGTATTTGAGCCGTTTGGGGTCGAAACATTGGGGCCATGGGGTCCAAGTGCGCGATCACTTTTTAGAGATCTCACAAAGAGACTTATAGAAGCCTCGCGTGACCAGAGGGCTGGCACGTATTTGGCTCAAAAAATAAGTATAGCCATCCAACGAGGCAATGCTGCCAGTCTTCTGGGCACGCTTCCAATTGACTGCGATGCGGATGAGTTTCATGACGCCTTCTAAATTTTAATTTTTAATTTTTTGAATTTTCCCTTGTATATATTAATTCGTTTTTTATTATTTAAAGACTTAATTTAATTATATTGTTAATCATTAGTAATTAAATAATTGTTCGTTACCTTTTGTTTCGCAAGTTTTTCTTTAGCTCATGGCTAGTCTGCTTGTAACTGAAGATCTATAAAAAAGCGAATAGAAATGTAATAAAGTAAATGCTTACGTACTTATATAAATACAAATCACTCTAACCACAAAGTAAATAAATGTGACGTAAAATACTTAACTCTTCTCCAAAAATGGCGGTAGCACAAAAACTCATAATCCATCAAAATAAAGAAAGAAAAATACCTCAAAATAAACTTAACAGCCATAAAAACACCTTGGCAACATAAAAAAAAATCGCTCCTCGTTCGGAGCTAAAAGGGCATCGTTAGATAAAGTGAAAATTATCTGTTGGCAAAGAAAAAAGAATCGCAAGGTTTGTTATTTACGGCGTATAGGTGATGTAGGCTGATGTGTAGGTCGTTAACTTGAGTTTTTACCCTCCGAAGGGCGAACTTCGGCCTAAAGTCCCGTATTTCCTTCAGTACTGTCTGTATAACCGTGATATATCGTCGTACATGTAATTATTACTTATGGCTCCACCTTACTGGTTAATTGAAAGGTACGACTTGAAGCTTTTCGAGAAATTTGGGCTGGATTACGCTCTAGAAAAGTGTCGCGAGAGTGTAATAATAATAAATTGTAAACTAAATTAAATGTATTTTTAATTTCCGATTAAATTACGGCTCATAAAGTAGAAGAGAAACATGGAGTTATTTGAAAATGCGATGCAATGTGCATTTTTTATTGAGCCGCTTTCGTTTAAGTATACGTATGTCAAATCATTTTAATTTAATTTTTGGCGTGAAAGATGTAAAGTGGAGACATTTATAACTATTTTCTCGTCCTCCGAACTGACACTGATATTTAGAAAAATGTCTTTGATTTTTTTTTAGAAAAAGAACACGGCTCATGATCTTATTTTAAATTGTCTTTCGGGATTTACCCGAAAGACAATTAAAAATAAGTTTAAATGACCACGTAAGTTTAAATTCCTAAAAAACAGTAAAACTTGCAATTTAAATTGCAAAAAAACAGTACCTTTTTTTTACATTACACATATCTATAAGCTATTATTTATAAGGCTGCATTCAAAAGGAATCACCATAAGTAGGTCCGTAGGTCGTCAGGCATCCGTGTACTGTACCTACGTAATTATATTCTCAGTGTCGCCGATTGTCACTGAGCGCCTCACCGCGAGTCATTAGTACACATTGTTGGGTATGGGTCACGCAACAATACACCACACATGACACTTGTACACTTCACTCGTCATTCATTAACTTTTTTTATATTTCTACATAACTCATTTGATGGGAGTGAATGAATCAAGAGAGATAGATCGACGGTTCCTACGTACATATAAGGTCAAGTCAAAAATCGAGGTTTACAGGAGAGCGTAATTTGTGTTCAACACGCCCTAGAAATATTTCTATGACCAATAATAAATATTTTCTTTCTACAATATTTTAACAGTTTTAAGAGATTTATAATGCTATTTACACAATTTTTTTTTTACGTTTTCTTGAAAAAACTGATACATGACCGTTTCTACGCCGATAATAATGTCAGTCATGTATATTTTACCTTTTTATACGCTGTCCGTGTGGTGACGGATTAAGGGGCGGAACATATCTGACGGAAGATCCGTCGAACGTATCTTCGGTCGCGTATATTCCGTCAAATGAGTCGGTACACATCTGACGGAAAATGCGTCGAGCGTATCTGCACACATTTGCTAAAAGCGTGGCTATTATGCACACATATAAGTTTGTTCGTGCAGGGCCGTACTCAGGGCAGCTCAATATTTTACTGTCATATTCTTTTACCTAATAATTTTTCGTGTTCCCTGATGTTATGTAGTCAATGAAGTCCGGTAGTTATTTATATTGTAATTCGAGTTTGACTATTAAAAATATGTCGGACTTAAGAGATTTTTATAGTAGCCAACAAGCGTTATTTGAATATATTTCCTATATAATAATAATAATAATAAATCATTTTATTTCGCGTGGCATAGACGCATAGATAAATACCTTACAGTCTAACATACATACAGTTGTAGTTAGTATAAATATACCTAAAACTATGTTAGTTTCGCTTCACTTGCACGTTGTTGTTGTGCGTTCGTGTGGCACTTGTCCGCGGAAGCGACGGAACACCAATCCTTTCGGCCAAAAGTCCTCCTTCATCACAACATCCAGAAAGCACGTCGGGACCCGCACCACAAACGCCTTGAAATTGACGTTCCGACGCGACTCCAGCAGCTGTACTCTCGGTGTGTAATTCGTCTTTTGGCGCACGTACTCCGCGATGTCCTCCACCTTAGTAGTGTAGTGCAGGCGAGAGACATAGACGGGTGTGTTCGGTGCGGCGGCGCGCAGATTCGCACCCGACTCCACAGGGGCCGTACCGCAGCAGTTCTTGTTGGTTTTCTGACGACGCTTCCTCCTCTGCACCGTCATAAAACCATCATCAGCTTCCTCGTCACAGTTCGTTGCCTTCTCCGGCATGGACGTCAGTATGGAAGCAACGGGGGTACTCGCAGTAACCTGCTGAACCTCTTTTCGCTTATAACGCGCGGCGATACACGGAGGAGCCGCAGAGGCGTGGGCAGGGCTGTGGGGCGCTTGTGTAGCGCACTCAGCAGTCACAACATTTCGCGGCGACAAAACTGCTGACGCGAAACTTGCGACCGATGTGTCGACGCATGCACCTCGGCGCGTGTTGACGTTACTACGCGCCGGTGACCCAGTTAAATTGACAACCTTGTGTAGGTCGTCCATCTCCGTGCGCAAGAGTGCAACGGTGTCTTGGGATGCCTGTAGCTTCTTGTGTACATCCGCTAAACTTGCCTTCAGAAACACAATGTCCTTCAAAAGGCTTGTGACATCGACGTGGTCGAAAGTGACGGGAGGCAACTTGTTCAAGTCCCTCGCCACAAACGTCGGCACGTCGTCAGGATCGGTCTCCTTCAGCAGCGTGATAATATCCTGCAAACTTTTCTTTGTCCCGTCACGTCTGCGGGACACCATCTGGTCGCATTTGTTTAGCGACCTGTACAGAAGCAGCTTGGCAGCCGCTATGTCCTCCTCGCTGAAGTTGCTGGAACAGATCTGGATAGCCGACACCTCGTCCATGATATCCAGCTTCTGCTGCAGGAACGCCAGCAGCTCGTTCGCCACAAGTTTGTCACTCATGGTGATAAAAATTGCGAGCGTCGGCTTGCGCCGCGCTAAGCAATAAAATTAAATATATTTGTACGCGTTACACGTCCGCCTTAGAGCGCGGTCGGCGAAAAGATCGTATATAGGTATGGAGGTTAAAATTAAAAGACGATGATACGATTTGGTTACGGTTTTTAAGAAAATTTATACAAATGATAAAGAAGGGGTTACAGTTGCAGCGCATGACACAAAATGTTTTCTATGTAGGTATTTTAATATATAAAGTTTGAAATTAAAAGGAGTAGCCGTGAGATTTATTGCCTGTTCTTTCTCATGGTTCTAACTTCTACGCCTCTACGTCGCATTAACTGTACATGTAGAATCTTTGGTAAAAGTGGATTTTGGTTACAAATCGTGTTCTTCATGTTTTATATTCATTTTTTTTGTTTAATAAGACAACTCCCGCACTAGGAATAAATCCTGTGTCGCGGGGGACTTTACAAACATACAACTAACGAACACAATGAACACTCAGACTCGTAACAACAATTTATGGATCTCACAAAGTGCTGTCTCGTGTGGGGATCGAACCCACAACACTCGGCGCAATGTCAGGAGGCGAGGAAGCCGCTTAAACTACTATGCCAACCGTGCAGTCCATATTCTATAGCTATACCATAAGTTTTTCAGAAGGTACTTCATCTTTTGGCTATCTGAAATGTATATAAAATAATTTACTTACATTATATTACGATTATTTTTAGTTATGCTTATTATATAGAAAGGCAAATAACGGTGCCTAGGCCAAATTATATTTAGTAGAAATAATTAACCAATAATTAATTAAATATTGACCCGAGTATGTTCAAACGACCAAAAAACGTATAGTGAAAAATGATCATATAAAACAACTCATGAGAAACATACTAATATCATCAAAACTTTATCAGCTACGAAACTCAAAGAATTTGTTCAAAAACTGTGGGTGAAAAATTCAGAGAAAATTTGGGTGTACATAATTATTATTAATAATATGTCGAAACTTGCCGATGAATTGTTATTTCTGTTGTTTTCTTGTCACTTGAACCATCTTATTTATACACACTACCTTTAACCGTAGGTATAATTTATACTTTTTAATTAATTTTTAGGGTTCCGTAGTCCACAAGGAACCCTTATAGTTTCGTCCTGTCCGTCCGCAGCCTATCTCAAAGACGCCTGGTGCTAGAAAGCTGATATTTGACATGAATATAGACATACGATATTGCAACAAAACTGTAGAATAAAATTTAGGAAAATATTTTTTTAAGGGTATCTCCCCTACATATACAACATGTAACAAGTTGAAATGCACATTCTGAAAGTACTTTGTTCAGAATCGGCAACTGAATCCATTTCCGTCATTTTTAATATTGTTTGTTTTTAGTCTTAAAATAATTAAAATAAAGTAAATTGTAGTCACTCATTTTTTAAAAAATTGAGCTATTCGAAAATAAACCTTAAATCAAAGCAGAACGGCTTATTTTTAAATGCATTTGTTATATGGTTCCACGTTGACTTACACAAACGTACACATTAATACAACACATTTTTTTTTAAATTGAGCTATTCGAAAATAAACCTTAAATCAAAGCAGAACGGCTTATTTTTAAATGTATTTGTTAAATGGTTCCACGTTGACTTACACAAACGCACACATTAATACAACACAATAGACGGCAAAAGACAATAGCACACAATTGACCACCAAAATGTCTATCATCTATCTTTCACTAACGTAGGTAATAAACAACGGGAAAGAGCGAGTGCTCAGTGAGTGCTGTGAAAACCTTTTTAAAAGTTCACTTGTTTACAAAATGTGTAATGGTGTATAATTTAATAATTATCAACAAGCCGGTGCCGGTGTGGAATGTTCAACATCATCTTGATGTTGACTTGACACCCCTGGACTTTCTCATTGTGGTCACCAGTTTATTGTGACGAGAGAAAAAGTGCCGAGTAGTTAATTAATTAAGATACTAGCTGCTTTTGAAACAGTGAAAAGATGTGATTTGTGAGGAAATTATTTCATAGTGAAGTGCTACGTTGACTATAGAAATGTTATTTAAGCCTGTAAGTTATTTTATTATTCTATTATTGTAAGTATTTAGATTCACAAGACAACTTTAAACACGCCGTTCTTGTTGATTTATCTCATTGATATTCTTTTATTTATCGATCAATAATGCTAACTAGGTATGATTAAGTTAAGATAGTCACAATAGTCACTTACGATGTTAAGAAACAATAGATCGTGCATATTAATAACAAACAATAAATGATTCGACTGTCCACTCCATAGCCTAAAAGTGTGATGGAAAGAAATACTCATAATATCTTTGGTAATATCAACAGTGGCTGACAAATTGTTCAAACATCATTTTTGTAAACCCCACTCTATCAGAGTGTGGTTTACAGACTGAATTTCATACATTTTGTTATATCGTATCGTGTTTCGTTCCTATCAGATCGCTGTTGTTTGTTTACCATAGCAACCGTTTCGTTTGTGTGCGTGCGCAGATTTAGAGTGACCACGATTTTCACTTTTAATTGAGTTAATACTTTCTTTAAAAAACATTGTTTACGCAAATAAAAAAAATATTTCAATGCATGCATTATGATTGTAACAAGGTTTTCTAATTGGGGTGTCTGAGGATGTGCGTTATTTCTATTACACGTTGTATAGTGGGGTTGAATTTTTTTTCGTTGAGTACTCCATTGTGTGGGGTATCATTGGATAGGTTTTAAAAAAATATTATTAGTTTGCTCAGATCATTTTTCGATCAAGTGATTGGTTTGTCAAATATCAAGCTTTGAAGTGAAAAAAATTGCTAGACTCAAGTGTCCTCTGCCGGCAAAACTATTAATTTGGAAGAGGTGAAAAA
The DNA here is from genome assembly GCA_944739405.2 of Euclidia mi. Lineage (NCBI taxonomy): Eukaryota > Metazoa > Arthropoda > Insecta > Lepidoptera > Erebidae > Euclidia > Euclidia mi. Next base: position 6,080,840 of record OX123188.2, on the reverse strand, counting down.
AATCACAGATGTAGTACATATAACGAATTTAAAAGGAAAACTATCACGGCTAAGTAGACATCACTAGTTTACGAGTAATCGTCGGTTAACTTATAAATACCTATTTCTGTGAGTTTACATTGGGAGCGCCTGGCTTAATCTTAAAGATGCCCGTTTTTAGTCCCATGTGAAACAGAAGTTATTATCAATAATGGCCATTATGGGCAACTACGGAACCCGACATTGCGCGTGGCCCGACACGCACTTGGCCGGTTTTTTGAGTCAGGTGTGGTGACTAATTCGAGCTGGGGTAGGAACGAGAGACGCCTTGTTGGCTCTGCAAGTGTTGATCCAAAAATGCAAAGATATGCAACAATACGTTTTTCTTTGTTTATAGATTACCTACGAGAAAGCATTTGATCGAGTGTTACATGTAACACTGATCGGCATGACCGTTTTATGACACTCTTGACCGACATAGGATTAGACGGCAAGGATCTGCGCATAATCCATAATCTATACTGGAATCAAACAGGCGACCGTTCGTGTAGATGGAGAACGACGACGAACGACGATCCAGGCTAGCAAGTATGCGTACACTCATAGCACATACTAACACTACATTATTCTACACATTTCGTTTCTGAAAAAATAAGTAAGTTCTGGCGGCCCTGGAATCTTACTCTACTACGCGTCACTCAAAATCAGCGATCTGGGAATGACATGGATATGGCATGTCCAATACCTACGAATATAGCGTGCATACCTACGAAATTAGCGTGCATACCTACGAAATGTTGGGCAATTTAAAATGCCCATGCAAATGAAAATAATTTATTTTTGTAGTAAGTTACTTTAGTTAGTTTAAATCTTTTGCCAGATTAGTTTATTTCATAATGCAAATGTGGGCGAACATGGCAAAGCGAAGGACGACCCTTGTATCAAACGTAACAAAATATTCTCTGAAAGCTAATATCGATACTGTGTCGCTGAGAAAATACCGGAAATGAATGGCACCATACATACGGTAATGACACACAGGCTGAAGCACTGATTCATCTGGTTTTTAGACATATTTATGCACAAAAACAAAATTATTATGTTCGATATACAACGATTTCACAGCAGATGTACCACAAACCTTGGCAAAAAATATGGCGACAGTGGCATGAATGACATTTCTTATAAAATATCGTCATGATTAACTTATTCAGTAAACTAGGGCTATCTCTTTTTTCTGACAGAGATATCCCTAAGACAAAACGAGACAACACTATGTTTATTTATTTATTTATTTATTTATTTTATTTATTTATTTTAAGGAAACTCAACAGCTTTTAGACAAATACATTACAAGTTGCCTTACACTAACTCTAAGCCAATTACAGAGCTCCACGACATTTCAATAGGTGGTAGAAAGTAGTGTTTTTAATGCTACATTATAATAACAAAGCTAATTTAAACTCATATACATACACCAATCACGCTGCTTCAACTGGCGAAACAGTGGTATGGGTACATTATAATTATAAAGCTAATTCAAACACAATATACATACACCAATCACGCCGCTACACCCGGCGAAACAGCGGTATGGGTACATATAAAAAGGAAAGAAAAAGAACAGAAACTGGCATTATGCTACGCATCGTAACGTTATCAGTGACAGGAATCTGTCACTGCTAACGCTACACTACGCAGCAACAGTAACAGGAACGTTACATAGTAACAGCAGCATAGTAACAGGAATCAGTAACAGGAACCTGCGGTGAGTTCAAGAACAATTCTACTTTTAATGCTACAATTATAATTACAAAGCTGCTTCACCAGGTGAAACAGTGGTCTTGGTATATTAAAATTACAATTATAAGGCTAATTTAAACATATGTATATATACATACACCAATCACGCTGCTACACCCGGCGAAACAGCGGTATGAGTACAAATAAAAAGGAAAGAAAATTAGCAAAACTGGCGTTACGTTACGTAACGTAACGTTATCAGTGACAAGAATCTGTCACTGACAACACCACGCCACGCAGCAACAGTAACAGGAACGCTACGTAGTAACAGTAACATAGTAACAGGAATCCGTAACAGAAACCTGCGGTGAGTCCAAAAACAATTCTACTTTTAATGCTACATTATAATTACAAAGCTAATTCAAACACATATACATTCACCAATCACGCTGCTTCGCCTGGTGAAACAGTGGTATGGGTACATTATAATTACAAAGCTAATTCGAACACATATACATACACCAATCACGCTGCTTCACCCGGCGAAACAGCGGTATGGGTACATATAAAAAGGGAAGAAAATTAACAAAACTGGCGTTACGTTACGTAATGTAACGTTATCAGTGACAGACAACGCCACGCCACGCAGCAGCAGTAACAGGAACGTTACGTGGTAACAGTAACATAGTAACAGGAATCAGTAACAGGAACCTGCGGTGAGTTCAAGAACAATTCTATTTTTAAAACTGTTTTTAGATAGAAGGAATATATCAATATCACTGAATTTATTGTTGTAAGTTCGAAGTAATCGCGGTACAATTGAATTGCTGCTATAATTAGTGCGATGATGAGGTACGGAAAAAAGTCTAGTATTTCTGGTACGTGTTTTAGGAGTATTGAACGGAACAGTAGATAAGAGCTGAGGACTATCAAATCCGCCACGCAATACATCATACAAAAAGCACATATCTAGCATGACGCGTCTGTCAACAAGTGGCAAAATTCGATAATGCCTGCAGTCGTCTAAGTAACCGTTATGGCGCTTACGCGATTTGAAGTTAAGATGCTTTATGAAATGCTTTTGAATGCGTTCAATTTGTTCAATATAGACATTATACTGAGGGGACCAGACCTGGCTGCCGTACTCTAAGGTGCTACGTACATAGGCGAAGAAAACAGTTTTCAATGAACTAATTTTTTTAAACGGTGCACATGTGCGTATGACAAACCCTAAATTACGCATTGCTTTTTGTGTTATGGCTTCAATATGTTGTGCGAGTAGCATCTTTGAGTCCAGCTGTACTCCCAGATCGCACACAGACTGTGCTCTTTCAATCAGGCAGTTTCCGAATCTGTAACCGTATTTTATGGGGTCGTTCTTACGACTAAAACTGATTACTTGACATTTGTTGATGTTTACCGATATATTATTTGATTCATAGTACTTGAATAATGCGTCTAAATCTCTCTGTACCATTTCACAGTCAATACGAGTACGAATCTTTAAATATATTTTTGTATCATCTGCGTATAAGAGATGGTTAGCGTACCTAAAGCATTTGTAAATGTCATATATTATATACGCACAATAAAAAAGAGGACCCAGGTGTGAGCCTTGTGGCACGCCGGAAGGAACATCAACAAAATCTGATTTAAAACCACCTATGACCACTGCCTGGGAGCGATTCGAGAGATAGGATCGGACCCATCGAAGCAGATCGCCACGGATACCCAGACATTGTAATTTTTTCAATAAGATAAGGTGGTCGACGCGGTCGAAGGCCTTCTCAAAATCTGTGTATATGACATCCACTTGGCCTGAACTTTCCATACCACACAGTACATCATGAGAAAAAGTTCCCAGATTCGTTGTGGTTGACCGGCCTTTAAGAAAACCGTGCTGATTGTGAGGAATACCGGCTGATATAACAGGATAAATACGGTTGTAAACAATTTTTTCAAACAATTTTCCTAGAGTGCTGAGAATTGAGATAGGACGATAATTTTTTATATCAGATTTTGATCCTTTCTTATGTATTGGTATAATATGTGCTTTTTTCCATATATGTGGGAAAACACACTCTTTCATTGACTTATTGAATAGTAGCGTTACAGGATATGCTAGATATTTTGCACAATTAGATAGAAATATAGCCGGTATTCCGTCACAGCCAGGCCCTTTTGATTTATCCAGTGAGAGCAACATACTCTCCACAGTATTTACCGTAATGGACATATTTGTTATAATATTACAGTTATCGTCCTCGATATTGTTTACTAATGCGGGATTCAAAGTCTGAGAGAACATACTTTGGAAGAAGTTGTTAAATGCAGTGCTAATACTGCTTCCGTCTCTATAGGCCACACCATCCAAGTTAAAATGCTTCGGATATTGGCTTCCCTTGCGCTTGGATTTAACGTAAGTCCAAAATAATTTGGGTTGTCGCGCTATACTGTCCTCTAATTGGGCATTATGTTTGACAATGTTATCCTTTTGCATCTTATGTTGACGTGCACGAAGGAGTGAAAATTCAATATAATCTCGGGGGTTGTTATACTTTAGCCAACGTTTGTGGACCTTATTTTTTTCTCGAATAACATTTCCGAGCGCCCGGTTATACCATGCGGGAAATTTAAAATTGTTCTTATTTTTATTTAAAGGAACAAACTGTAAAATACATTCGTTTAGTATAGAGTAAAACTTATCTACTGCGTCGTTAGTTGAATAGTCATTCAATAAGTTATACCATTCAATTTTATTTAGGTGGGCATTTATGGAATTGTAGTCACATTTGTAAAAATTATGGCGCGCAGACATTCTTTCCCTCAGCGGAGACAGTAGTAAGTCCGTACATTCAATCTCTAAAGAGGGATGGTGACCATCCTCAGGCAGAACGGGGTGTAGACATCGCGCCACATTAACGTGCATATTAGAAAATACTAAGTCTAAGGTTCTGTTGCGTGCATTTAATACGTAGCTGTACTGTCTAAGACCCAAAAAACACAAATCCTCAATAAATTTTACAGCACTGCGCTGGACTTCTTGTGTCCCAATATGATCTAAAAAACACTCGTCACTTAACCAACGCAAACAAGGGAGATTAAAATCACCGACGAGTATAACTGTTTGAGTAGGACACAACTGCGTCAGGTGTGCTAATTTATTGTAAATGTTTTCCACGTGATATGGAATGTAAGGAGCGTCCGGGGGCACATACGCAAGTAAGATGTGCAGGTCTTCTTTAGAATCAGTTGTGTGCGATGGTAATGTAACACAAAGAAGCTCCGTTCGTTCGCATGACAAATCGTAGCAAATATTCGCCATATACTCACGTTTGACACAGACCATTACGCCGCCCCCCGTTCTTTTACCTGATGCTACCAGATTGCGGTCACGACGGAACACATCGTACCTAGTATCACACAGCTCTGAGTTCAGTATATCTTCCTGAAGCCAGGTCTCGGTAAATAAAAGAATATCGTAATTATTGCACAAAATACTGGTAAACAAATCAAAGCACTTAGTACGAAGACCACGCACATTTTGATAAAAGACATTTAGTTTATTTGCAACCATTATGTAGTAATTGAGCAAAACTAGACACTACCAACGTAACATAGAATGATAGGCCCGCTACAAAATGTCTCACAGTTCTAAAGACACTCGTTAGGAAATATGCAAGGCCACCCGCCGAACAAATAAACATCTGGGGCAACATATTAAAAACAAATAGGGATATTTATCGTTATTTCAACGCGTACATTGACATAAACATGACGTATAAATTATTATTGTTACGAGCTGGGGTTCGACGATAAATTATAACTCACTATGCCAGAAACACTGCACTTTATTCACTAACACAAACACCAAGTATAACACTAGATACACACACTTAATTTTCACTTCACTAGTAAAACACACTATTCACACCACTAGAACAACACTAATAAAACACCACTAAACACTTCCGAATTACTTCCTTCGCTTGATGTTGATCGCTTTCCGTATTCAATTGTTACTGTCCGGTCCGTTCGCTCCCGCTCTATTTATACTGGCCGGATAACATCACTAGGCTTTTCGAGACGACTCACGATATTTCTGGAAACGTGAAAGGTGTTTCTAGAATTGCGTAAATGTTCTATTTACACCTACGCCATCTATTAGAGGATAGATGAAACAGCCTTAACAACCGATACATCTAATCTCATGTAGTTCTCCCATTCACTGATAGATGGCGTTATTTTCAATTCGTAACATTATTTACACACATTTACGTATATTTATCATTACAACACGAACAAGAATGAGAATATAGCTCGGAAGTAAAATAAAACAAAATCTATAGACCGCATGGCGACAACCCAAACCACTCGACAACACTTCTCTCGAACTTAATATTGTCATTATCAATTTATATCGTGTTAAGATATAAGAACGTGCTAAACAAACGTCCCGTACAACAAGCAAGCGAAACTTAAACTTACGTATCAAAGCCATAGCCATCGATAACAATTGTCTCACATTAATATTGATTATAAGAATAATTTTATATTGTGTCATGAATGTCACGATGTACGACCGTGTCATACAGTCATCCCGTTCAACCATCAAGCGTAACTTACAGTTATACAATATACCCAACGACATAAGATCACATAATAGTAAATTTCGCTTTATATCATACCGCGGCATAGTGCGCAAATGTGTCACACAAACGCCCTGTTTCTTATACCTGCGAAACTCATACTTACACATATACTTACTCATACCTACGAGCTCACAATATTTTATATTTTTATGGCAGAAATACAATACGTAGTATTCACCACCGGTTGAACTACCGTATGATATATTAATAATTATTTTTGATACCCGCAAAATTATTTTCCTGTTACTGATACGTAGTACAAACAATAACCTTAAATAATATGAATCTACTCTTGTTTCCGGAGCGATGGAAACGCTTTTTAAAAACTAACTTTAATAAACTTATTAAACTAAGGATGAGAAATTAAAATACGTGTAGCCGATTTGGAGGCGACTTTAATTCTAATTAAACTATGCTACCGATCGACCCATCGGCGAGACACATCCGTTGGGCCATCTTATCTTACTTCTAAGAAGGGTGGTTAAAACTAAGACTAAGCATAATTGGTAGTCTAAACTTATTCTAAAGGCGAAGGTTGGTTGCTAACTATAACTCCTCCGACCTTAAGAGGAAAATTATCGGGAGAATCGATTTGAGATTGGTTCCGATAATTTTTCTTAAAACATGTATATTTCAGCAATTTGAACCGAATTACGTACATGAAAAATACGAAAATACTTAAAATAACTAATCCTAAAGTTACGTATACTAAAGATCCACTGAAGCTACTTTTATTGGCATCAAAAACACTTTCAATCACTTCACTATGTTTTAACGAATACGCCATATATTTCACTTCGTCTAGTTTAACGCCTTTCATATCAAGTGCATGTGCACTGAATAAACTCGCGTTTGCACGTAACTCAGGTAAGGTAACTATCGGCATCTTTTCCACTGTTCCCGATTCTATCAGTAAGCGATGATGGATATGTATGCCATGTATCTCCCAATCACAGGGCTCGTCGATGGTCATCAGGTAAGTACCATATACCGGCTGTTTGCTAACTTCATCACTGCAATGTCTTGTTAACGTAACCTTCAGTCTACTATATAGGATCCAGTTGTCCATAGCAACTTGTTGCACTCTGACCTCTTCAATTTGAATTGGGCGCTGCTTGCAGTGTGTAAGGTCATCTTCAAACTTCATAAGCTGCTCAATACAGGTAAGCTCATAGTAAGGAACTCGGTTGTCTGCAGTACACAGGAAATGATCGCCAGCAGAGAATGATCGGCATGGTATTATAATTGGTAAGTATGTACTTTCTTTCGCCAAAAGGTAAGGATATTTGGGGAAAATAGCTAGGGTTTTATTTTCAGATTCATGGAAAATTGGTAAGGAATATATCTTATAGTAGTTATAAGTAACATTATCAGTAAGTGGAATCTCCATTATAAATGCAATTTGATAATTTTTTATATAAGATTTAACACATATTATCTCTTCTATCTTTATTAAGTTTGATTCAATAGGTGAGTATACTAAGGTTTCAGTTTCAGAAATTAATTTTAAATGGTACAAAAGTTCTGAAGAGTTTACAATTGATTGATGTAGAATAGATATCCTACTTAAGGCGAGTGCAGTTTCAATTTCACTTAATCTTATGAATATAGTACGAAAACTACTTATAAAAACATTGAATAACCCAATTACATATGTAAGAAAAATCCAATTGTTTTGCTGGACAGTTAGATCTTTAATTAACACTTCAATCTTAGTCAATCGGTTGTGAAGGTTAACAGTGTTCTGTTCAATAGTTTCTGTAACATTTATAATACTGTTGAACATTTTAGAGACTAAAGTTAATTTCTTCGAAATAATTACTTGATTTTGATTCATGTTAGAAATAAGTTCATCATACTTTAACGCGTCGTCGTTGTCTAAATTACCCGTTATAATTTTTATAATAGAACCCAGTGGATTAATGAGCCCTCGCTTAGAGCGTTTAGATGGTATGAGTTGTTGATACTTTTCTGTAGTTATTTTACGTATAAACTCTGTATGCATTTTAATGCTAATTATTTCTTGAGAGTATGATGCATTCCAATCTATCAAATTACAAAGTTTTTGATAGTTGCTAGAAATGTAGTTTAAATCTGTATAAATTTGTTCTAAACTTATAACCTTTACAATAGTCCAGTGATCAGTTTGCATATATGCTTGACCTTGTTTCACCGGCAGAATACCTGGATTTCCATCAAGAGGTTGCAGATGAAGGGCCAGCGATGGCATTGTCACTGTCGTTAGTAACATCCCGCACAACCTGTGGAGGGCGTTTTATATTTTTAATAGGAATTTTAGTGTCCCTTTCTCTAATTTGAATGGGTAAAACGTTTCTCTCTGCTTCACCTGTGACTTTAGCTTTTAAATATCGGGGCTTATCCTTACTTTTACGTTTATTAATGTCTTTAACAAAAATTGTTTCTCCTTCCCTAAATTTCATTTCACTTTCGCCACCTTTCTTAGCTCTATTCTTTTCCTTAATAGTAACCATTTTATCTGCTAAATGTTCGTATAAAGTTTTAATTCTTTTTGCATGATCTTTTACTAATTTTTGGAAATAACACTTTTCAAAATCTACGCTAAAGGGGCTACTAGAGTCAGTGTGTCCAAACACAACTTCAAAAGGAGTAAGTTCGGTAACTGAGTGAATAGTGTGGTTGTATGCGAGAATAGAATACGTCATAACCGAGGCCGCGTCAGTACATCGCTTTTCGTATTTAGCCAGTCTATATATTTCTATTAACGTTGAATGGAATCTTTCAACAAGACCCATTGAATTGGGGTTGTTTGGAGTTCCAATGTGTAATTCCACCTTATGTAATTTTAAAAATTCTTTAATTAATTCATTATTGAATTCAGTTCCGGGGTCTGAACTTATCTTTTTAGGGGTGCCATAATAAGAAAAATATTTCATTAGTGCTCTAGTTACCTCAGGGGTTGATTTCCCTTGGGTTTCGATTGCCTGGCCTAATTTGCTAAAGGCATCGATAATTGTTAGGTAAGTTTTACCTTCTATACTAAAAAGATCTATAAATAATTCTTGAAATGGGGAGTCCTGGGTTTGTGTTAGTTGTAAAAATGGTTTGATAGGTTTCCTATCATACTTCATTTTCTGGCATGATTCACAACTATTTATAACTGCTGTTACGGTTTCCTGCATTCTATCCCAATAATAATTTCTGCGGAGTCTAACTACTGTTTCTTTTATACCACGATGGCACGTCTTTCCTTCATGATGTTTAATAATTAGTGCTTTTTGCTCTCCCTCATCTTCAATAAAAACAACTCTCTCCGTACATTCATGTAAATTAACCATCCCCTTTTTGAATAACTCAATTATTATATTACTAAATAGTTTTCTATGTTCATCTTCTTCGAAATAAATAAAATATTTTAACTTTGGCTTTATATATTGTTTTAAAAACTCTTTTATCAATTCTGGATTGTCTTTTGGTAAAAACACTTCTAATATTTTCTGTTTCTCACGTGATAAATTCCTTACTTGCATTTGATTCTTAAACCACGAGTATACTAAAATCTGATTAGGTTTGGTGTCAATGGCTTCATTTAGAATAGGTATTCCGGTTGATTCTAATTCAACAGCTGAATGAATGGTTTCTTCGGAGCTACTAGAAACTGGTCGCATTGGGTATTCATGCGTATTTTGTTTACTATCTTTAATATTGTCAGAAAAATCTATAGGACTACAAGAAGCAGTTCGACTAGAGTCAGATATCGTTAATGTTGATGAACTATTACGTTTCCTTTTATTTCCAGCTAATTTTTCTATGTCCTGTACTACGCTTTCAACATACTTATCTAGATCATTGTCTTCTTTTTCATCAACATTAACTGCGGTAGACTGGTTCTCGTCGTCTGAGGATAGAGCATTAATTTTTATTCTGGATAGGGCGTCCGCATTTGTATTTTGTTTTCCGTTTTTGTATATTAACTCAAAATCGTAATCTTGTAGACGTAACCGCCAGCGAGTGAGTTTGCTACTGGGGTCTTTAAGGGATCGAAGCCAAACTAAGGGACGGTGGTCTGTATAAATATAAAATTTTCGACCGTAAAGATAGGGCCTAAAGTGTCTCACTGCCCACACTACAGCGAGCAGTTCGCGCTCGATAGTACTGTAACGCGATTCGGTATCACTGAGGGTGCGACTAGCATAGGCAATAGGTTTGTCACTACCAATTTGCCCTTGTGACAGAACAGCGCCTATAGCGACATTGGACGCATCAGTCGTGAGTATAAAGGGTCTGTCATAGTCAGGGTATTGTAATAGTGGTGCATGTGTCAAAAGTTCCTTACATTTGTTAAACGCGTCTATGTATTTCTGGTCTATGATGATTCTATTGCGTTTCTTTAAACAAGCTGTTAATGGTTGTGTAATTCGTGCAAAGTCTTTTATAAAACGTCGGTAGTATCCTATAAGTCCAAGAAAGCTCTTAATTTCGGTCGTCGTCTTAGGTAATGGGTAGTTTAACACGGCATAAATTTTGTCGTTATTGGGTTTTAGTCCTTCCTTTGTTATGGTGTGTCCGAGATAGAGTACTTCTTTGCGTAAAAATTCAGATTTATCTAACTGTACTTTCATATTAGTGGCTCTAAGTCGATCAAACACAAGTCTTAGTTTATTTATCATTTCGTCAAGGCTATTACCGAAAATTATTATGTCATCTAAGTATACCATACAGTGCAGTCCTTGTAGGCCACGTAGAATGTTGTCCATTGTACGTTGGAATGTCGCAGGAGCAGTCTTAAGTCCAAACGGCATTCTCAGAAATTCAAAGTGTCCATTTTGGGTTGAGAAAGCAGTCTTCGGTCTATCCTTCTCTTCTATTTCAATCTGGTGGTAACCGCTTGCTAAATCAAGCGTAGTAAAATACGTACTCTTTCCTAATTTGTCAAATAAGTCAGCAATGTTTGGAAGGGGATATTTGTCGTCAACTGTAATGTCATTAAGACGTCGATAGTCAATAACCATTCTATATTTGATTTCACCAGAAGCGTCCTTCTTTTTGGGGATGAGATGAACCGGGGCACTCCAAGGAGAATGCGATTCTTGGATAACATTGTCATTTAGTAATTTTTGTACCTGATTATTTATCTCATTTTGAACAAAAGGTGCCTGCCTGTATGGTTTTATATATATGGGGTCTTCGTTCTTCGTGCGTATATTGTGTTTTACTTGATTAGTGAACGTTAAAGGGATTTGGTCACAATAAAATATGTCTTTGTATTCTTTACAAAGTTTGAATATTTTTGCACGTTCCTCGTCATTAATATGCTCGAGTCTTAGTTTACTTAGGTTTTCTTCAAGTAATTTGTCAATTTCCAAATCATTATTCATAATAAAATTTAAATTACATTCCGTGTCTATATAGGACTTCACTGTAAAAGGTCGCGTGATAGTAAGTTGTTTTGGACAATCTAAGGTGTTTTGTATTACTGTAAATGCATACCCATTAATACAATTTACTATAGCACTAGGCATTCGCAATCCGTTTTGAAAATCATGATAGTCGAGAATAGCGTCACCTGAAAATTGGTCTACTGGCAGTTTTACACGCTGTTCTGAACGTGGTTGCACTTCGATTTTATAATTTAAATTATTATTTATAATTGGTATGCAAGTAGAACTTGTCTTTAAGATTTGTTCTTTTAAATCAATAATCGCTTCCAATTGCTGTAATAGGTCATTACCAATAAGACCATCGTATCGTTGATCTACATCGTATACATAGAATTTATGCCAGTCATTGCTAACAAAGGTAGGCAAAAGAGGAATTTCAATTACTTCGTCATGTCTACTAGTAGCATGTGTGCTAACAACTTGGAAATTCTCTTTACGTATGTAATTACCGAAATATTCATACGCCTTTCGGGGACTAATAAATGATCTCATACTGCCAGTGTCTATCATGAATCTAGAATCTATTTCTTCTATATAAATATAGGGTAATTTTAAATTTGGGTCACAGTTCAATTCTAGGATTTCTTGTCGTTCAAGGCCGTTTCGTGAAAATCCGTTACGTGTATTTCATTATCCGATTGCGATTCTTCAATATTAGTCTCGTCGTAATAATTTACGTCATTTGAGTCATAGTAATTATCGTCGTCATAATAGGGGTAATATTCTTCACAATAAGGTTCATAGTTCGCGGTAGAAAGCTCATTCAATTTAAAACCTTGTGGTACATTTGTTTTAGGTTGTGCCGTTCGCATGGACACATCAGTACTCTGTACTTGAGGTTTTTGTACTTGGGGTACATTAAAATTATTTGGTGGTTGGTAACCTAACTGTTGAGGTGGTCTATAGCCAAATTGCTGTGGTTGAGGTGGTCTATAACCAAACTGCTGAGGTAGAGGTGGTCTGTAGCCAAACTGCTGTGGTGGTCTATAACCTAAATGTTGGGGTGGTTTGTAACCAAACGGTTGACTCGTCCTATTACCAAATTGTTGAGTTGGTTTATAGCTAAATTGTTGTGGTTGCGGTGTATAACCAAATTTTGCGCGTGACGTAAATGCGTTTGGTAGTTGACTTTGAGATTGGAGTAATTTATTTTGAGGGGTACCGAAATTAAACTTAGGCGAGGTAATATTACTTGGTAATAAAGGTTTGTAACCAGCTGGTGTCATCACTAACCTTGGTCCTGAACTTGAAGTTTGACCGAGAACACGATTTCTAGTGTTATACTGTTCTAAGAAATTAACTTCCTCTAGTACTACACTCAAGGCCGCTTCTAAAGTAGTGGGTGACTTGAGTCTAACTATACGTACCATATTCTCTGGAAGGTTGTATAAAAATACATTCAAAGCTGTATTATTATATATCACTGCTTTTGCACGCTTCAATTCCGTATCCTGGATCATGTTGACCTTGGACATCAATAACGAGCGGACACCTTGGATTCTATTACAAAAATCTAAATAGCTTTCACTGGAATTTATTTTTAAAGATTCTAATTCGATATTAATACAAGCCTCACTACGCGGGTCTCCAAAATGTTGTATAAGTAATTCTTTAAACGCGGACCATGTAACAATATCTTCCCGTTCTGACAAGAGTGCTGCTGCCTCGTCTCTCAATCTACTGGTTAAAACATTATACACGTAAAGGTCTTGTTCATGGTCACCCTTGTAACGGTCAAGGACATATTGACATTTTCGTAAATAAAGATTTAACTGTCTTTTATCACCGTTATACAAAGGTATTAACTGAATAATTTCTTTGGGTATTTGTTTGATCGTCACTGGAGTCGTCATGTTAACAGAGTAATGTACGACACAGATAAAACAATTGACCAAGGTACGGTCAATTAAAGTAATTCAATAATACACACAAGATAACACAATTAAAAATATAACATACAAAAATCAACACAATGTTTTGGGAATAAAGGCAAAATGATATATATTTGTATAAACTTTTAGGTAAAATTGTTAAAATATGTTTATATAAAATTTCTATTTCATATTATATTATGTAAAACTTTTTACACTTTACACCCAAATTTTATAGGTATTTATATTATATAGATAACACACAATTTAGTACTTTTAAATGTTTAGCTGCACTCTCTGGATGTTCAACTACTCTATGCATGTTCTATTTATAGAACTAAGAGTCTAAGATAGCAATGAACACAATTATTTTTATAATTAAATGTTACGGGCAAGTTATAATGAGCAAGTTTCGATCTCAAAATACTTTAAACTATAGTTAGATATAAGATAAGGTATAAAGGAGGATACGGAACAAGGATTGGCGAAAAAATTCACTCACCAACCAACTGCAACTCCCATACCGGCCTTTGTTGCGCTCGCAATCGCGTACCAAGAGTTATTTATTTGGTTCGTCGGATTTCACCCGTCCTTGAATTTTCGGCAGCTTATTCGGGACGAATTTGAACCGTGGAAAAACCTACGAAACTGGGCGAAATCCTACCGGCTGCGCCACTCTTGTTTCCGGAGCGATGGAAACGCTTTTTAAAAACTAACTTTAATAAACTTATTAAACTAAGGATGAGAAATTAAAATACGTGTAGCCGATTTGGAGGCGACTTTAATTCTAATTAAACTATGCTACCGATCGACCCATCGGCGAGACACATCCGTTGGGCCATCTTATCTTACTTCTAAGAAGGGTGGTTAAAACTAAGACTAAGCATAATTGGTAGTCTAAACTTATTCTAAAGGCGAAGGTTGGTTGCTAACTATAACTATCTGCACAATTAGTAGGTAAATATAGTGACATGTTAAGCATTCGACATATTATTATTATTTTTATATTAGCGAAAGATGTTCAGATTGATACGGAGAAGCATTACCAAATGATATGTTTGACAAGTAGTAACTAAGAAAACTTAGCAACATAAAGCGATATAAGCAAGTCATACGCTTTTAAATCATTTCATCTTATCTAATACATCGTGGCTACGTATATAAACCGTTTCGGATGTCTCCGACTTTTTCATGTAAATACGACCGGCGCGTACCCACACAAACTTATATTGTAGTTGTTTACCGCGCAGACGGGCCGCCGCGTGAAGGGCTTTGTTGTCCGGTGACAGGTTTTCGACCACATAAATCGGTGCCTTGGCACCTGCGTAGCCCAAATCGCTAGTGTTCAGTTTATCCTGGGGATGTTTCTTGTTGTGGTTTATAACGGCTGCCAGCAAGGAGTCTCGAGTACGCGCCGAGTTCAATTTAACCAGGATGGATCGGGGGCGCGAGCTTGATGGGTTCAGTTTTGCAGTACGGGTGCAGTAATGGATTTCATCATCGCTAATACTATGGTCTACTGCTCGGCTTAACTGCTTAACTAAGCTTACGATGTTTTCCGACTTATTCTCAGGCACACATAATATTTCCAAATTTGACGCTCGGGACAATTGATCCATTTGAGATATTTTGAGAGATTGATTACGACACTCAACACGTAAAAATTCATTTTCCTTTTTCAACTTTTTCAGTTCAGTTTGAGTTTCTTCATAATTTTTATGCATGTCATCGTATCGATCGCTCAGAAACTGTGCGGTATCCTTAAAACTATTTATTTGTTCCCGAATATCTCGAAGCGATATCTCCAAGGTGCAACGCAATTCTTTCATGCATTCCCTCATAGCAGAACGCATGTCTTCGTGTATGAAGTCTCGAAGTTCAGAACGCGTTATGTAATCCGGTGCAGCTGAGGACAACTGTAAAGTTTCTGGCTTTTGTTGTACCTTACGGCGAGTGACATTAAACGTGATTTCCGCCATAGATGTTGGAGTCGAGGGGCGCACAGGAAGATTTGTGTTTCCACCCTTCGGCTGTTTGCTAAGGCACTTGGGGCATGACCAGTTGCTCTTGTTCTCTGACGTAAGAGATTCCACTTCCGTTTGGGTCATGTTCAAGCAGCTGTGGTGGTAACAATCCTTACAGCGTGTACATTCCATAAAATTGTCATTATCGAGATCGTTATCATTATTGCATTCGGCAGCGCAGCGCTTCATAGTTGTTACGGAAAACGGGTTTCGATAGACAGAGAGGGCAATTATGGCAACTGTCTCGCTCAGCGGTGAGGTATGAGGGCACCCCGCTCGCTGTCAGCGTCCGCTTAGGGCCGATGAATATTCACTTTCGGTTTACGCGAAATACACAGTTAACAAGTAAACAATAACAGTCAATTTCACATACACTGATTTTAAGATTTTTAGGAATAGTTAAATACGTCCACCTCTCACAATAGCAAGATATGATCATGTTTGGTGGCTTTATGTCGATTTCGTATATATGTGTATAAAAAAACCTTGTTAAATGTGGGTGTAATATTACACCTCTGCCTACTCCTCCGGGGATACAGGCGTGAGTCTATAAAAATTAAAAAATATAATAATATATATGTATAATGTAATTTTTCTATATGTACTATTTGCCCTCTCCATGTATATTCCTTACTCAATGGTCAAAATTCACGTGGTGCGTGGTGCGCGCGACGTCGACGGATAATCCGTCAGTACGCTCGACGTACTAACGGATCTTCGGTCAGGTGTGAAAGGTTCAACGTTTTTCTATACATTTGTATGTATTGGCGTTACGCGACGGATAAAACGCGACGGATCTTCCGTCAGATATGTTCCGCCCCTAAGAATACGGAATGTCACCACCCCATATCATCCCATGGGTGTCGTAATAGCCGACAGAGGGAGCATATTATGCAGAGAACAGCACTGTAAGAGAAGGGAACTTGATACAAACCCTATACTAACCCCCTATACAAGACCGCATTCGCACCGAGTGGCACGCATTTTAAAACACCGTACAAAAAGATATGTACAGATGTCCGTATCTACGACACTTTTTCGTTTAATAATATAATACTTGTTCTTTTATACGATTTGTAAAACAAGGTAAATAAATAAAGTTTAAAAAAAATCGTATGTCAGTATGTGCGCATAGATAATCTAAAGCCAATGATGCAATAAAAAAATGCCATTTTCGACATGTCTTTATATACGTAGGGACCGTCGAGATATGTCAGGATCATTGACATATACTCTGTCAGGATCGTTGCAAATGGCGTTCCGTAGTCTCTGCCTACCCCTCCGGGAAACAGAAATTCTAGTCTATGTAGGTATGTCGTATGTCTATGTAGCTATATATGTGTATATGTCGACGCATAAGTTACCGCTTGTCGTGAGGCAGCGGTGCCCTAGTGGAGAGACCAACAGACTGCTACGCAAAGGGTCGCAGGTTCGAATCCACGGCACGCACCAATGACTTTTAGAAGTCATGTGCGAATCAAATTGTAAATGATCGTTTGCAAAACGATACAAAGAAACATCGTGAGAAAATCTGGATATCTGAAAGTTCTCCGTCATGTTCTCGAGAGACATGTGAAGTCTATCAACCCGCACTTGGCCAGTATGAGAGACCGGCCCTATCCTTCTCATGACGGGAAGAGGCTCATGTCCAACAATGGTAAAGATGGTCTGATGATGTAATTTTTAAGGCTCCCCTAGTATTTTACTGCCTCCGTAGTCCAGTCGAAAGCGTATGCCTAAACGGAGGTCCCGGGTTCGATTCCCCGGTCGAGCAAAAAAGGTCAGTTTTTTTCAAATTCTTAGTAGCAGCACGGAGTCTGGTGATGTGCCTGGTAACGGCAATAACCTCGCCCCATATTACGTGGGACCTAAAAATTCAGGGCGAAATGTAGGTGTATATTACACCTCTGGCTACCCCTTCGGGAATACAGGCGTAAATCTATAAAAAAAAAATCTTATATTGTGGGTCAATTTACCAAAACAACAGAAATCGGTAAAAACACAAAAAAAATCAACGAAATTAGTAATAACCCGTCACTGTAAATGGCTGTACAGTGCAGAGCTTCCCCGAAAAAACTGCATCTGAGGAGAACTCACCCTACAATACTATCTATTCTGTGACCCTACTTGTGTAAGCTCTTGCATGTACGCATCTCTTCAATGATGATTTGCCATCAGTGAATTGTCATGTCCAATATGTAGATAAATAAATAAATAAATAAATAAAAAGATGCGCATCTCTTCACAGTTGACTCTACTTTCCTAAACTGGGCCTTACTACAATTAGGAATGTTTCCTAGGTACCTACAAGTAAAATAAATTATATAAATTCTTTTACATAGTAAAACTTTATTATTATTAATTGACTAGGCAGAAGTGTAATATTAAAACAGGTCAAAATAATAGTCAATCAAATTAATGTTAAAAACTCCATATAACATTTTTATTGTCAATTTATTCATTATGTACCTACTTCAATTTCATACCTAAATCTAGAACTAAAATACTGTAATCCCTCCCTGTCTTTGTCTATTATGTTGTTTAGTTCGAATCAAGAATCTCTATCAAATAGGAGAGAATCAACTAAACTACAACCAAAGCGGATCCAAATGTTGAAAATCGCGACCTCGGACATTTATTACTTGATTGACTTAGCAGGCCTGTATCGTCTAGTTCAACTCGCTATATGGCCATGCAATAGGTAAGTACGTAAAATTGTAAAAGACCACTAATAGCGGCTAAAATCATAAAAATTTAACTCACGGCCCAGATTAATGAAGATTGATCACAGTAATAAATACATAACTGTGCGTCGGAATCGTCAAATATTCGATATTTTATCGAAATCGACTACTTGAAGCGTTATTTATTCATACCGCATGTGTCAAACACACGGAACGATTTTGTGCAATTTATGTAATTTATTTCGACAACGGAAGGCCAATGTTTGTTTTCATAAAACCAATATTTATTTTTAAAATTTCCATCCAATGTAAACGTGGAGGCGATTGTTAAAATCAACGTGGGGTGGTCAATTATAAAATTAACTTATGTTGTCACGGACTGTGGCTTGTTGTGCGGAATACCCGCGTGTGTGCACCCCGAGTTTGTTTTGAAACGATTTTATTAAAATTTTATATACAGACGTGTCGCTCTATGCATGCATGTACATACTAATTGCAATAAACGCCAGTACAAGTCCGAAAAGCAATCCGATTAAATCTTAATGCCAGTCCGTGCCAGTTTGTACCTATCTAAGTATCCAGTAGCTAAATTAACCATCTAGTAAACTAATATGCTATGGGCTAATAAACAAAAAGAAAACTTATTTCAAGTACATAATCGTGTTTGCAAAATAAAAATACTTTTAAACATTTATCTCCAAAATAGATTTCACTAATCTCAAGTTTTATACAACACTAAACTTCAAAGGAGCTAAGCTTCGTAAAATGATAACAGACTAAACAGATTACTTTTTTGTCTTTAGTACAGACTATGTTTTATTACACTAACTTTTTAATGAGTTTGTGAGGCAGCGGCGGGCAGATACTCGTATTTGTCTGTAGGTACAATGAATCAATGTTTTACGAGTGTACAAAGGCCCCTTAAACTTAGCCGTCAACTGCACAGCGTTCAACAATGTAGCATTGCATTGTCCCGGAAACGAATTTAAATTAAAAAACTTTACCGAGCTGTAACCGTAACAAGAAAGCGAGATTCCCAAACGCGCCCGCGATGTTCCATAAATGAATGAACGAACGAATCTTTGTTTGTACTGCCACTTTCTTTATTTTTAATTAATGCACAGATAAACGAAATTGTTCTTCATGGATACTTGAAGTGGTGTTTACACGAAATTAAGGTTAAATCGCTTATTGCATATTGTATTTTTGCTGTTTGTTGATATAACCGTTTTTATGTCTGACGGTGTTGGTGGAAACAAATACTTAGCAAGATATAATTTGTGTTACTTGGAAGTAGTATCCATAGCGGTGTAGCCGTGTTTCTGAACAATTAATATTAAATTATTTCGCACTTGAGCCTAAAAGTTTTACAGCGAGAATAGATTTTTATAACGACTACCTACAGATCTGATTAAATATTATTAGCTTAATATAGTTATTAGGTGGCTTTTTTTTCAATAGCAAATCCCTACCTTCGTTCTATGTTAAGAAAGATCATTAGCAGCAATATCATAAGCATAAAACTTTGTGTAATTTGTGATTTATTTTTGTAATTGTTTATGTTTATTCTGTTGACATGGCTTAATAATAAATAGGTAATAAAAATATCAGGATCTTCGCTAAGGTAACGAAGGTCCATAACAAGAGAACATTAATATAAACTTTGAAATAAGTAGCTAAACCGTGTTGTTCCTGCTTTGTGGTTTTATTTTACCTACTTATAAAATGTCTTGCGCAGTATCAAATTTAACAATGGTGACACAAAGAAAAAAATTGCCACCTGACTAACATAGCATTCAAATACCAACACAGGTACTAGAACCAATGTGATGCACGCGATGACATCATTATCATCATAATTAGCGGTATCTCGGTTGCATCCGATGAGTACGCAATATATACATATGTCCACTTTAAGCCCAGGATCAGCTTTCTAGTGTTACCAGAGTTGACCACAGCTTTTCATACATACATACATAACGTCACACCTTTTATCCCCGAAGGGGTAGGCAGAGGTGTATTTCTACACCCACTTTTCGCCAGATATACTTTAGTCCCACGTAATAAGGGGCGAGCCTATTGCCGTACCGGGCACATTTCCAGACTTCGTGCTGCTACTGAGAATTTCGTGAAAGAAAAACCCAATAACACTGCCCGACCCAGGAATCGAACACGGGACCTCCCGATCCCACGCGCATACCTATTTATGCCGCGAGACCAACGAGGCAGTCGTATAGGGTTTGATGTTGAGTTTTCCGTCTCTACGCAAAGATGGTATTTGCATCGTGTTATCCCTTAGTCGCCTCTTACGACACCCACGGGAAGATAGGTGGTGGTGACACTTGTATTCTATGCCGTCAACCACACGGCATTTCCACAGATATATTTCTTGTACGTTGCGGTAACTGTTTGCCTATTTACCTATTTTATAAGTACTTGACGTAGGTACCTAGAAAATAATTTATTGTAAATAGTTAATTAGTTACCTACAACGTTCCTGTTGCTATTTTCTTTATTCTGGATTGGCTCCATAACAGGGAGCTTAAACTTTTAAAAAGTCAAAAGGCATAAATTGTTTAACAATCTGATAAACAATTTTTGCCTTTTTTTATTGTTATATTTGTCTTCAACTCTACACTACGAAATTGGATTTAGAATTCAAAACATAAATCCAACTTACCTATGTAGGTAGGTATATATCAAACGATTTTCCTTTCGACTTATTATTCATTCATACATAAATCTCGACCCAAATCTATTCTGAAGGTTCAAGTCACCATCACTAGATATCGAAAACACCATGAATAAATCCAAGACAGGTCATTGAAGAGTTTCAGAACTGTAGTTGGTACGAATAAGATTTTATTGCGTTCGGAAAACTATGTTGTTGAAAAGAAATGATCGACCCCAATCATATTCGAGTCTTCTACAGATATTTGTTAACAAGAAAAATTGTATTCGACGTTGAAGGTTTGCAGTTACTTCTGGTAATTCCATAAATACTGATGGTTCTGGCATTTTTTTTTTCATTTGGAACGTGGAAAACCTTTCTCTGTGTACATTTCTTTAGTGAGCCTTGTAGCTATGTAAAGTCCTTCGTAATTCAATGACATCTGTATAGCAGTATTTTTCTTATACCGAAATACATAACGTCTATATTTTCTTAAACTAAGAAATAAAAATAATTGTAGCTGTACAAAATCTCATATAAATACAATCGTTATTTTAAGGCCCAAAATTACTTTTCACGAAACATCCAAACTTAATTCAAGTACCTATATTTTCTAAAGTAACTGAGATCACCGACCAAGAAATATCTTTCAATATACGTCGAAATAAAAACAGAAGCGCCAGAATTGAACATAATTCGTCGAAAATGGCTACTTATTTGCAGTAACAATGAACCTTAGAAGATTCTATTAACCTTTTGCGATGTTAAGAATAAACCACTTTGGAGTGGTTAGTTGGGAAAATAAAACAGTCGAGACTGCTTAATATGTGGACTATAAAACCATTACAGGGTTACGACCTGACTAACTACAGTTCGGTGTGAAACTACGTATTTACGTCCTTAGCAACTGTTGGGTATTGAAAATAAAAAAGCGTTCAGTGTCCGTTTAGATTTACTGTCCTATCTTATTGCTTGTCTTACAGCAATTGTTTCTTTGTTAATATCTGCGTTATTTTTGCTTTTTAGTAACTTTAGAATAATTGCTATGCTATTCATATATAGTAAGTAAATGGTTTCAATCGCATAGATCATAATGTGACTATAGATGGTGGAACCCTCGCCGAAACGTTCTTTATTTGTAAAACCATTACTCTGTTGATGTGAATGACTCCTTTAAATAAAGACTTATATTATAAATATATGTACTAATCGTTTTTTTTAGTACATACCTACGTATTTTTGGATCATATCTTGCAAACTGAATTAGGACTATACCCTATCATCTGTCAAGCATGCATCAACATCCAGATTACCTCCAAGCCTGGGAACTCCTCAGCGGTTGACAGCGTGAACAAGCCAGTAGCATATATTATGGTAAGTTAGGTAGCTGCTGTGACTCCTTGACTTACTAGCTGTTTCATTGCAGAAGCAATGCCAAAGCGTCTCACTGCTAAAAGAAACAAAAATAATAGTGACTGCAGTGGGGAACGCAACTAAGGACACACATTAGAAGTTATTGAAAAGCCAAAATTATGTCTCATCTGGTTAGACTAGTAAGTGGATGCTCGGCTCCAAAGTCGTGGATGCACCATGGATACAACGCTAGGATAATGATGGTAATGACTCTTTGAAACAGTAGTTTTATTACAGTCGAGACATCAGTTAAATTCATAAGTGGGTTGTAAAAAAGATAGCGATGATCGCTGTCTTTTACTTTTGTACAGTAGAATTTAGCAAAATCAAAATCTGTTCTCGCCATGCATTTGCATAGCATATGACCGAAGCATACTCAAATAATATAATATGTCGCAGGTATTTAGCAAAAATGTTATATTAGGTATAATTTCACTAGTGACATTATAATTACACATATTATAGTCAATTGCTTGTATTACTTACAATTGAACGGGCTAGTTTCAGTGCCATTATAATTTCAATAGACCAATATAGTGGAATTGTAAGGCGGTGATATTTTGACAATAACACTGGTTTAAGAAAGCCGCGATCGCTGATTGGTCCGTTTTTGTTGCCAGCTGTATTAAACATAGAGTTAGGAAATAAGAGACACTACTGCTACTTTCTGTTTTAAGTTTAACGAGATCTTACATTACAAATTAAATTGTCTATGGCATCTTGTGTACCAACATTAGTCTGGCACCCAAATTGTTTGTAATTTAGTACTCTGTTCACATTAGGATATTTTAAAATTCTGCAATTGATCAGCTTTTCGAAAATTTTTGTTAACGTTGGCAGCGGCGAGATGGGCCTATACTTTTTGGGAGCTTGTTTCGATCCTTTCTTATGAACGGGAATAACTTTTGCAATCTTGAGTTGGTCCGAAAATACATCTTTTAACATGCATTTATTAAAGAAAATACTTAAAGGTAAAGCCAAAATGTCGACTTTATCTTTAAGAACTGTTACTGGAAAATCATCATAGCCACATGAAGTTCAGTACTCCATGTTACTAACAAATTTTCTTAATTGCTCCGTGGTAGTAGACTGCCAATTAAGTTCATTTGGGACTTTATCTGTACTATTTTGTAGTAACCCAACAGCTGAATGCATGTTATAATTGCCAGCCACTTTAAGTACTATTCGAAACAAACGGGTTCACAAAAATGTTTGCAATTTGCTTAGGATTTTTAACAATTTGATTAGCTACCTTGATTGTTATAGACTCATTTCTTTTTTTCTCAATAGGTATTCCTGTGTTTATTTAGAATTTTCAAAATATCCCTAGGTATGTTTTTAAAATGTGCTATTTCAGACTGTACGGCTAATTTTTTGGCCTTCTTTATAACGTTCCTGTATATGGTTTTATAAGAGTTTCTATAATTTAAAACACTTGAATCTGTGTTTCTGCTTATTTACAAAGGCGGGCAGATACTCGTATTTGTCTGTACAATGAATCAATGTTTTACGAGTGTACAAAGGTCCCTAAAACTTAGCCGTCAACTGCACAGCGTTCAACAATGTTGCATTGCATTGTCCCGGGGACACGAATTTAAATTAAAAAACTTTACCGAGCTGTAACCGTAACAAGAAAGCGAGATTCCCAAACGCGCCCGCGATGTTTCATAAATGAATGAACGAACGAATCTTTGTTTGTACTGCCACTTTGTTTCTTTTTAAATAATTCACAGATAAACGAAATTGTTCTTAATGGATACTTGAAGTGGTGTTTATACGAAATTAAGGTTAAATCGCTTATTGCATATTGTACTTTTGCTGTTTGTTGATATAACCTTTTTTATGTTTGACAGTGTTGGTGGAAATAAATACTTAGCAAGATACCGTTTGCGTTTAACTGGCTTTACGCAAACTTATAAGTACTTCCAAGTAAATAGATTTGTAAGTATGCTACGCAATTATCCGTTTCTGAACAATTAATGTCGAATTATTTCGCCCTTGAGTCTGGCAGTTTTATGGCGACATTCGATTTTTATCACAACTATAGATCTGATGAATCTGAAATCTATCTACCGCTATCATAGGTAACGAAGTCCGAACAGTAGAACATCGATACAAGTTTTAAAATAAGCATACTTACCGTGTTCACCCTCGTTTGTGACTAGCTGACCCAGGCCTTTTTAAGAGTTTTTATTTAATTGCCTTTTTTCCAAGCCCCTTTTCCAAAGTTACCATTGACTTAGCGCTTAATCTCTTATCATTTCAGAGTCTATAAATGATGAACAAACAAACATAGATTTTTATATAATATTGAATTCCCCAATCCATAAAATATCGGCGACGATACCCATATCGACTTTTAAAAAATACCGTCCGCCATCTTTGATTTCCTATCCGCCATCTTTGATCACGAAATAGATGTTGTATTTGGATTCACATCCCTTAAATCATCGATACGAGACGATACCCATATTGATTTTTTTTATTTTTCCCATCCGCCTTTTGATTTCCCATACGCCATCTTGAATCACGAAATAGATGTTGTATTTGGATTCCCCATCCCTTTAAACATCGGAGACGATACTCATATTGATTTTAAAAAAAATCCCATCCGCCATCTTTGATCACGAAATATATGATGTTTTTGAATTCCCCATTCCTTAGAATATCGGAGACGATACCCATATCGACTTTAAAAATATCCCGTTCGCCATCTTTGATTTCCTATCCGCCATCTTTGATCACGAAATAGATGTTGTATTTGGATTCTCGACTTTAAAAATATCCCGTTCGCCATCTTAGATTTCCTACCCGCCATCTTTGATCACGAAATAGATGTTGTATTTGGATTCTCCATCCCTTAAATCATCAGAGACCATACCCATATTGATTTTTTTACTTTTTCCCATCCGCCATCTTTGATTTCCCATCCACCATCTTGAATCACGAAACAGATGTTGTATTTGGACTCCCCATCCCTTTTACCATCGTTGACGATACCAATATTGATTTTTTTAAATTTTCCAATCCGCCATCTTTGATTTCCCATCCGCCATCTTTGATCACGAAATATATGTTGTATTTCGATTCCTCACCCCTTAAAATATCGAAGGCGATACCCATATTGATTTTTAAAGTTTTCTCATCCGCCATCTTTGATTACCCATCCGCCATCTTGGATCACTAAATAAATTTCATATTATTAATCAGCGTCCCGAAAATCTCAAAAACGATACCCATATAGATTGTATCATATTCGTTTAGCCTTTTTTTGCCTTTGACCCAACCCTTCCCCTTCTCTTTTGACCATTTTATTATTTTTGTCTGGCCCCTATAAGTTGTGGCGTAATTTTATATAGCCTATAGCCTTTCGGAATAATTGGGCTATCATAGGCAATAACAATTTTTTAAATTCGACCGCTAGTTCCTGAGATAAGCCGACGTTATCTTTTAGCCTTTTTAGCCTTTTGCCCGGCCCCAAAGGGTCGAAGCGTTATGTTATTTAGCCTATAGCCTTCCGGAATAACTGGGCTATCGTATACAAAAATAATTTTTCAGATCCGTCCGGTAGTTCCTGAGATTAGCGCGTTCAAACAAACAAACAAACTCTTCCGCTTTATTATATTAGTATAGATTTATATTATTTATAAAATGTCTTGCGTTGTTTCAGATTTGACAATGGCGATGGCGACACCTGGCGACACTAAGAAAAAAATTGCCACCTGACTAAAATAGCAGTCAAATACCAATACTTAGGTACTAGAACCAACGTGAGGCACGCGATGACATCATTATCATCATAATTAGCGGTGCCCCGGTTGCATCTGATAAGTAGGTACGCAATAAATGTCGCCTTAAAGCCCAGGATCAGCTTTCTAGTGTTACCAGAGTTGACCACAGCTTTTCAACAGATATATTTCTTGTACGTTGCGATAACTGTTTGCCTATTTTATAAGTTCTTGACGTAGGTACGGAAGTACCTAGAAAAGAATTGGTTGTAAATAGTTAATTAGTTACCTACAACGTCGCTGTTGCTATTTTTCTTTATTCTGTATTAGCTCCATAACAGGGAGCTCAAACTTTAAAAAATTCAAAAGACATAAATTGTTGAACAATCTGATAAACAATTTATGCGTTTTGCCTTTTTTTATAATTATATTTGTCTACAACTCTACACTGTGAAAATATTTTACAACTCAAAACATAAATCCAACTTACCTATGTATATATCAAACGATTTTCCTTTCGACAAATTTTTCATTCATACATAAATCTCGACCCATATCTATTCTGAAGACTTTTATATCAAGTCACCACCACTAGATATCGAAAACACCATGAATAAATCCAAGACAGGTCATTGAAGAGTTTCAGAACTGTAGTTGGTACGAATAAGATTTTATTGCGTTCGGAAAACTATGTTGTTGAAGTGAAATGATCGACCCCAATCACTATTCAAGTCTTCTGCAGATATTTGTAAACAAGAAAAATTGTATTCGACGTGGAGGTTTGAAGTTACTTCTGGTAATTCCATAAATACTGATGGTTCTGGCATTTTTTTTTTTCATCAGGAACGTGAAGAACCTGCTCTGTGTACATTTCTTTCGTGAGCCTTGTAGCTATGTAAAGTCCTTCGTAATTCAATGACATCTGTATAGCAGTATTTTTCTTGTACCGAAATACATAACGTCTATATTTTCTTAAACTAAGAAATAAAAATAATTGTAGCCGTACAAAATTTCATATAAATACAATTGTTATTTTAAGGCCCAAAATTACTTTTCACGAAACATCCAAACTTAATCCAAGTATTTTCTAAAGTAGGTGCCTAACTGAGATCACCGACCAAGAAATATCTTTCAATATACGTCGAAATAAATACAGAAGCGCCAGAATTGAACATAATTCGTCGAAAATGGCTACTTATTTGCAGTAACAATGAACCTTAGAAGATTCTATTAACCTTTTGCGATATTAAGAATATACCACCTTGGAGTGGTTAGTTGGGAAAATAAAACGGTCGAGACTGCTTAATATGTGGACTATAAAACCATTACAGGGTTACGACCTGACTAACTACTGTTCGGTGTGAACCTACGTATTTACGTCCTTAGGAACTGTTGGGTATTGGAAATAAAAAAGCGTTCAGTGTCCGTTTAGATTTACCGGCCTATCTTATAGCTTACCTTACAATAATTGTTTCTTTGTTAATATTTGCGTTATTATTGCTTTTTATTAACAATAGAATAATTGCTATGCTATTCATATTAAAGTAAATGGTTTGAATCGCGTAGGTCATCCCGTAACTATAGATGGTGGAACCCACGCCGAAACGTCCTTTTATTTGTAAAACCATTACGCTATTGATGTGAATGACTCCTTTACATAAAGACTTATATTTATAACTTTTTTATTTATTTACTAGCTTTTGCCCGCGGCTTCGCTCACGTTAAATTTGGGGTAACACAAAACTCCTTCATAGTTCGATAGTAATTTTCGTAAGAAGTATTTAAAACATTATTTTCTGTAAACAGTATTTTTAGTGTACCTTAGTCAAAAATGGCTAAACACGGAATCCTTATAGTCGCGCTATGTCTGTCAGTCTATCCGTATGTCACAGCCACTATGCTGAAACAATTCAGTTTACACCTATGAAAATAGGTAGGTATAT
This sequence comes from Euclidia mi, assembly GCA_944739405.2. NCBI lineage: Eukaryota > Metazoa > Arthropoda > Insecta > Lepidoptera > Erebidae > Euclidia > Euclidia mi. The sequence continues at coordinate 6,052,712 of OX123188.2, read as the reverse complement.
GTATTCTGAGAACCGCCTTACGACGTTATATAAAATAAAAAATATTGAATAAAAGGGGAGATTCATACATGGAACTGATGTGGAAAATAGGTCGTTAAAAATTACTTTGCATTTCCTGAAACCATTGTTTCTCAAAGTCAATTGTTTGAAAGATATACGGTTCCAAAGTGGTAAAATGGGTGTGTGTGTGTCCCTCTAACTTTAAGAGAGTGACAAATCTAAAAAAAAATATTTGAACGATATGTATGAAGGATAATTATGTAGTCAGCAGTTTTTTAAATAAAGCACATCTTAAAAATCGCACATATAGCTTTGTCGTTTATACAAATACTATTAATAGTTAGTCGAAGATAATGGTTATGGTAAGTGGATACCTCCACTACGGAACCCTTCATGAGCGAGTCTGACTTGCATTAGCGAATAGTTTTTATAATGTTTCGTCCTTGGTGTCACTTCTAGCCGTTTGCCATTACAAAGCTTTGGTGCATTAAGATGCCGCATTAACACGACCTGGAACACCAACGTTCAGTCTCAAGTTGCGTGAAGGTACTCCTGATAATGGTAAGGAGTTCAGAAACTCTATAGGGTACGAAGTAACTTGGTCAGTACCTATTCATGACATCATCTACCGAAAGGTGCTCAACAACATCTCTTTGCATACAGTCAAATGACAAAGCCATGGTCCGTTATACCTCTATACACACTTTCGCATTTATAATAATAATAATAAATCATTTTATTTCGCGAGGCATAGATGCATAGATAAATATCTTACAGTCTAACATACATACAGTGGTTGTTAGTATAAATATACTTATAAACTATGTTAGTATCTCTTCACTTGCACGTTGTTGTTGTGCGTTCGTGTGGCACTTGTCCGCGGAAGCGACGGAACACCACTCCCTTCGGCCAAAAGTCCTCCTTCATGATAGCATGCAGATAGCACGTCGGGACCCGCATCACAAACGCCTTAAAGTTGACGTTGCGTCGCGACTCCAACAGCTCACTCCCGGCATGTACTTCGACTTTTGGCGCACGTACTCCGCGATGTCTTCCGCCTTAAGCTGCGCGTCCACAGCATCGGAATCGGAGCGTACGGAGTGGAAGGATTTGTTGCTTTGTATTAATTTCTATGGAGCTGCGTGCACTGCATCGGCATTTCTGCGCCTGAGACCGGTATTTTTGCTGATGACGTCATCCGCAGTGAACGCATCATTCGGATTCCGAGCGTTTCAAGTTCTGACGTGTTTGCGGCATTAAACTGTAGGCAAAAATACTTATTCACGATGATATGATATTCATTATTTATGATATTCATCAAATGTATAATATTCTCCGAAAATTAATCTACTACAATATCCTCGTCACTATCCTCCTGCTTTAAAAATCCCTAAATTGCCGATGCTGAATCCGAATGCAGTGGACGCACCCCATCGGCATTTTGTAAATGACGACGCTCCGTCCGCTCCGTACGCTCCGATTCCGATGCGGTGAACGCACAGCTTTAGTGGTGTAGTGCAGGCGAGAGACATAGACGGGTGTGTTCGGTGCGGCAGCGCGTAGATTTGCACTAGACTCCACATGAGCCGTACCGCAACAGTTCTTGTTGGCTTTCTGACGACGCTTCCTCCTCTGCACCGTCATAAAACCATAATCTGCGTCCTCGTCGCGGTTCTTTGCCGTCTCCGGCATGGACTTCAGCGTAGAAGCAACGGGGGTGCTCGCAGTGACCTGCTGAGCCTCTATTCGCTTAGGTCGCGCGGCGATACACGGCTGCGGGGCGCTCGTGTAGCGCACTCAGCAGTCACAGTTGTGACTCACAACATTCCGCGGCGACAAAACTGCTGACGCGAAACTTGCGACCGATGTATCGACGCATGCACTTCGGCGCGTGTTGACGTTACTACGCGCCGGTGTCCCAGTTAAATTGACAACCTTGTGTAGATCGTCCACCTCCGTGCGCAAGAGTGCAACGGTGTCATGGGATGCCTGTAGCTTCTTGTGTACATCCGCTAAACTTGCCTTCAGAAACACAATGTCCTTCAAAAGGCTTGTGACATCGACGTGGTGGAAAATGACGGGAGGCAATTTGTTCAAGTCCCTCGCCACAAACGTCGGCATGTCGTCGTCAGGATCGGTCTCCTTCAGCAGCGTGATAATATCCTGCAAACTTGTCTTTGTCCCGTCACGTCTGCGGGACACCATCTGGTCGCATTTGTTTAGCGACCTGTACAGAAGCAGCTTGGCAGCCGCTATGTCCTCCTCGCTGAAGTTGCTGGAACAGATCTGGATAGCCGACACCTCGTCCATGACATCCAGCTTCTGCTGCAGGAACGCCAGCAGCTCGTTCGCCACAAGTTTGTCGCTCATGGTGATAAAAATTGCGAGCGTCGGCTTGCGACGCGCTAAACAATAAAATTAAATATATTTACGCGTTACACGTCCGCCTTAGAGCGCGGTCGGCGAATATTTATGAGTAGAGAATATTGGTTCAGACGGCTTAGCGTGAAATCGGTACATACATAAATACACATTTTCGCATTTATACCTAATATTAGTAGGGATTAGCCAAGGCTCTTACAATAATTTTATTATTAGTTTATTTAAATAAGCGAACGAAGTAATGACCACAGAACACCATATACCCTGACGGGGTAATGAGAGTGCACCATATGACAATGTATAATGTGACAGTACTGACAGATATACGATAGCACATGCAGCGCATGCGTTCTTACTGCCAATAGGTAGTAGGTTTGTCCCTACAAACTTCGACCCTCTCTAAAATCCCTCCGAGATTATTGTTTGCAACAAATTGCATCCTATGTGTTTTTCCTGGTTCTGAGCTCCCTCCCCACCAATTTTCAGCCAAAACGGTTCAACCGTTCTTGAGTTCTAAATAGTGTAACTAACACGACTTTTTTATATATAGATTTATAGACTCACGCCTGTATCCCCGAAGGGGTAGGCAGAGGTGTAATATTAGGTACACCCACATTTCGCCAGGAACTTTTAGGCTACCTTAATTTTAACTATGTGTACTAATCGTTTTTTTAGTACATACCTACGTATGTTTGGATCATATCTTGCAAACTGAATTAGGACTATACCCTGTCATCTGCCAAGCATGCATCAACATCCAGATTACCTCCAAGCCTGGGAACTCCTCAGCGGTTGACAGCGTGAACAAGCCAGTAGCGTATACTGCTGTGACTCCTTGACTTAGCTTTAATATAGACCTCTTGACCCACAACAACAAACGTAGTGAGTTTATAAACTTAATGACATATAATCTCGGTGCTTTCATATAAAAGAAACAACTCACAGTCATGTATAGATAACATTTTCTCTAATATTGCAAAGCTTTCTCTAGTATCCGTCCGTGTGGTGACGGATTAAGAATACGGAATGTCACCACCCCATATCATCCCATGGGTGTCGTAAGAGCCGACAGAGGGAGCATATTATGTAGATAATAGCACTGTAAGACAAGAAAAACTTGATACTAACCCTATACCAACTCGTTTGGCCAGCGTGGCATAGTAGGCCAATTCCTCTTTTAAAGGAGAGGCTTAGTCCAGTAGTGGACTGTTAAAGGCTGATGATGATGATGATGATTCTCTAGTATCTTGTGAAGTTGACTATAATCGATTAGCAGATGGGCATGCGGGTATACTGTGTAATTATGTCTAGTAAGATAAAGAATAATAAACAGACTAACCATATCATTTATGTTACAAAAATAATTTTTAATCAGGCCAATAAAAATATTACTACAGCAGCAAAATTGGTACTGTTTGGGCATAAATTCCTTTATAGTTAAACTAACCCGATCATTTAAGGCAGCGTTTAGAAGAAAAAATTCGGGCAAGTGCGAGTCAGACTCGCGCACCGAGGGTTCCGTACGCATTTTACCTTATTTGAGATTGAATTAAGCTAGTCCTCTAAATCTGTATGAGCGCCCATACAACTTAGAGGACTATCTTAAATGAAGTCTACTATATATGTATGGGGACACCCTTAAATTTTCCACTTTTTTTATTTTTTGTAATTTTTCCTTTATTTGTGCTGTAAGACCCTGCTTTTGGCCAAATTTCGTGATTCTAGTTCAACGGGAACTACCATATAGGTTTTCGACCCAAAACCTATAGGGTACTTACGGCTGACCTAGAATTGTCAATTTTGGTCAAAACCAAGGTCTTACAGCACAAGTAAAGGAAAAATTCCCAAAATTTAAAAAAGTTGAAAATTAAGGTTAATTTTGGTACTTACAAGTTTTCGCAAAAATCTAATTTTGACCATATCTTTTTATTGGGTTGACCCAGGACCCTGATTTTCATACACCTAATAACAACCATAGACCTCAATATCTGGTATAAATTTCAATTTGCTAGGTCCATCCGTTCCTGAGAAAATCGGTGGTGACACACGGACAGACAGACAGACAGACAGACAGACGGACAAGAAAGTGATCTTATAAGGGTTCCTTTTTTACCTTGAGGTACGGAACCCTAAAAACAATCGCAGTTAATTTAAACGCACCAGCCAACTATGCTGGGTAACAACGGGGATTAAAATATCCAGTAAAATGAAGCACTTCTTAGTGTCTAGTAGAAACACAGATTCAAGTGTTTTAAATTATAGAAACTCTTATATAACCATATACAGGAACGTTATAAAGAACGCCAAAAAATTTGCCGTACAGTCTGAAATAGCACATTTTAAAAACATGCCTAGGGATATTTGGAAAATTATAAATAAACACAGAAATACTGAGAAAAAAATTAATGAGTCTAGATAACAATCCAGGTAGCTAATCAAATTGTTAAAAATCCTAAGCAAATTGCAAACATTTTTGTGAACCAGTTTGTTTCGAATAGAAATGTGGTTGGCAATTATAACACGCATTCAGCTGTTGGATTACTACAAAATAATACAGATAGAGTCCAAAATTAACTTAATTGGCAGCCTACTACCACGGAGGAATTAAGAAAATTAGTTAGTAAGATGGAGTACAAAACTTCATGTAGCTATCATGATTTGCCAGTAACTGTTCTGAAAGATAATGTCGACATTTTGGCTTTACCTTTAAGTATTTACTTTAATAAATGCATGTTGAAAGATGTATTTCCGGACCAATTCAAGATTGCAGAAGTTATTCCCGTTCATAAGAAAGGATGGAAGCAAGATCCCAAAAAGTATAGGCCCATCTCGCCGCTGAATGCAAAATTTAAACGCAGAATTTTACAACATCTTAATGTGAACAGAGTACTAAATTACAAACAATTTGGTTGCCAGACTAATGTTGGTACACAAGATGCCATAGACCATTTAATTTGTAATGTAAGATCTCATCTAAACTTGAAACAGAATGTAGCTGGCCTGTTCCTTGATTTAAGCTCCGCCTTTGACATAGTGAACAATGAGCTGTTGCTGAGCAAATTGGAACACTATGGTGCGAGAGATAATTCCATGAAACTGTTTAGATCCTACCTAAGTAACAGAAAGATGTATGTAAAAGTGAAAGCACTAGATAATAATGGTTCTGTTGATAACGATCATGACGTATTAAAACAAAAAGCAAACAAACCTTATAGAACTTACAAGGAGGCATTTAGATCAAAGATGGTTTATACTAACACGAGGGTTCCACAAGGGTCAAGGCTCTATATTGGGTCCATTATTCTTTGTCATCTTCGTTAATGATGATATTGAAAATAAGTTAGCTGAGAATGTGCATCTGGTATTATTTGCTGATGACACGAACGCCATAGTGTCTGCAAACGATCTGAGCTCTCTCTATGTGCAAGTGAATGAAACGCTAAACATGTTTCATAACTGGTATACAGTTAACGGGTTACAGGTAAATGCATCAAAAACTAATGTTATGCTGTTTAGATCCACAGCTAAAAATACTCACCGTCTTACCTGTGTCCTTGATGACGATACAATTAACTCAGTAGAAGTAGTTAAGTTCCTTGGAGTATATGTGGATAATAATCTTTATTGGAAAAATGAACTCGTCAACATAGAACAGTATAAGTTCAGTGTGCTACGTACTTAGAGCCTGAGAAATGATAATAGTGTTAAACAATTAGCAACACTTTACTATGCACTTGTGGAATCCAAGCTAAGGTTTATTCTGGGGAGCAAGTTACGAATATAATATGTAATAAAGAAAAGGCATTTGTTTAACAAAAAAGGGCAATTCGCATGATTGTTCGTATTAAACAACAAGAGTCTTGCAGGCAGTATTTCAAAGATCTCCGTATTCTAACAGTCCCAGGTCTTTACGTGCTAGTTCTACTGACTAACTTCAAAAAATATGTCCACGAGTAGGGCTTCCAAAATTACGGATCCAATAACGAATTTTGGTAGTCCAATTACGTAACTACGTAAGTACGTAATTTCTGAGATATTTTGAAATAGATTTTTTTTATATTTGTAGCAATGGACAATCTCCACCTTGTCGTGGTGGGGGGGCTCAGTAACCGTGGTTAGGGCACCCACGGTGAAGCTAAGCGCTCCGCGTAAGCTTGATGGAGGCCTGCGTAGGATGCGTCCAAAGGTGCGGGTGCGGCGAACAGTTCTGTCTGTCCCTCGCAAACGGGCGCGGTCGCGGGAGGAAAAGCGTGTCGGTGTTGCGTTGCCGCGCGCCCTATCTCAACTAAACCAAACGGGGGTGCAGCATTTGTTGCGTCGCGGTGGGGCCGCAGAGGAAGAGGAGATGCGGTGTTTTCAGGTTGCTGTTCTCCCTATCCTCTGCGGCCGTTTTAGTACCTGCAGATGGCGAGCGCTGGGGCTGCTCCCCGTCCGCCAAAAGGTAAGAAGGCGGGGCGTAGTGACCGCGCTGCCTCCCAAGTCATAATGAGACGGGGCCCACCAACGGCGGGCCAATCCCGGGCGGGGTCACAGAAAAGTATGCTATCCGCGATTCGCGTGAGCCCGCCACTACACGGGACCCGTAGGGACACCGCGGTGGTTTTAGTGGGTATGTCTCGTTAGAGGGGAGAGCCTCCACACTCCTCCTCCGCCAGTCCCAAGCCCGGCCGAACACACTCTGGCCGGGTTGGTGTCGAGTTGAGATCTCATAAGGAGACCATAGTGACCAAAAACAATATACAATGTGTTACGAGCTGGGGTTCGACGATAAATTATAACTCACTATGCCAGAAAACTGAACTTTATTTACTACACAAACACTAAGTATAACACTAGATACACACACTTAATTTTCACTTCACTAGTAAAACACACTATTCACACCACTAGAACAACACTAATAAAACACCACTAAACACTTCCGAATTACTTCCTTCGCTTGATGTTGATCGCTTTCCGTATTCAATTGTTACTGTCCGGTCCGTTCGCTCCCGCTCTATTTATACTGGCCGGATAACATCACTAGGCTTTTCGAGACGACTCACGATATTTCTGGAAACGTGTAAGGTGTTTCTAGAATTGCGTAAATGTTCTATTTACACCTACGCCATCTATTAGAGGATAGATGAAACAGCCTTAAACAACCGATACATCTAATCTCATGTAGTTCTCCCATTCACTGATAGATGGCGTTATTTTCAATTCGTAACACGGCCTCCCTCTTAAACGTGTTCGTCTCGAACATCGTTAGACCCATAGTAACGAGCCAACCGGTCCACATGAACTATCTTCGGTGCACCTCGCGACCCCTTCTGGATTCGATAGGTGACGTCGTTCATCCTGGTAATTATGCGATATGGCCCGTCCCATCTGGCTTGTAACTTAGGCGATTTTCCTTTGCTTCGTACTGGGTTATGAAGCCACACTAATGATCCCTCATCGAAGCCTCTGTTGTTTGCCTTCCGGTCGTAGCGAGTCTTCATCTTCTCAGACATCTGTTGTCCAGATTCCCTGATGTGCTCGTATACGTCGTTCATCCTGTTGCGTAGCTCGGTTGCGTAATCCGTTATATTGCGTGGAGATTCTGGTGGAATACCGGTGATAAGGTCTGCAGGTAAACGGAGCTCTCTACCGAAATTGGCAAAAGCTGGTGTTACTCCTGTAGTTTCGTGGACCGCACTGCGATATGACAGGAGAAATGGTTGGATGTGCTTGTCCCAATCTCTTTGTTTGCTCTCCACGACCTTCGCCAGGTACCTTTCCAGTGATTGGTTAAACCGTTCAACCATGCCATCTGATTGCGGATGATAAGCCGTGGTCCTGGTTTTATGTGCACCCATTACGCGACAAGTCTCCTTGAACACCTCAGATTCGAAGTTCCGGCCTTGATCGCTGTGGATTTCCAAGGGCACCCCGAACCGACAAAAGACTTCATGTACCAGCTTATCAGCCACTGTGGTAGCTTCTTGATTTGGGATTGCAAACACTTCAGGCCACTTTGTGAAGTAATCCATCACAACCAAGAAGTATTTGTTTCCGTCCTGGCTCTCAGGAAACGGCCCAGCGACATCCAACGCTATGCGCTCCCATGGAGCTCCCACATTGTACACCTTTAATGCACCTCTGCTTCGAGTATGTGGCCCCTTGACAGCCGCACAACTTGTGCATTTGCGGCACCAATCCTCGACGTCATCTCGACAGTGGAGCCAATAAAACCGCTCCCGGATCTTAGTAAGGGTCTTCTTAACTCCCATGTGACCTCCCGAAGCACCATTGTGATAGAGCTGCAAGACTTCCGGCACCTTAGTTTTGGGCACTACCATTTGCAAATGGCACTGGTTACCGCGAGCGTTTTCCCATTTGCGGCACAGAACTCCATCCTGGACGACCAAGCTTTCCCACTGTGCCCAATAACCTTTGGTGACAGGGCTCATTGCTGCGATATCACTCCATTTGGGCCTAGGAGCGCCTGATTTCTTCCATTTGAGAATCGGCTGTACGTCCTTGTCTTCTTGCTGAGCACGCTGCAAAGCTTCTCTCCATTCGTCGCTTAGATCCGTCTTTAACATCCTCACTAGCGCTGCCTGCTTTGCTTCCTGTCGGCTACAGTGCTTGCACTGGTCGGGACACGGCCTACGCGATAGGGCATCTGCGTTACCATGGGACTTGCCACTGCGATGTTGTATTACAAAATCAAACTCTTGCAGTAGTTCAATCCATCTAGCTACTTGTCCTTCTGGGTCCTTAAATTGAAGTAGCCATTTCAGCGCTGCATGGTCGGTTCGCAGGTGGAATTTACGGCCCAACAAGTATTTGTTGAAATGCTGCAATGTCTTTACTACAGCCAAGAGTTCCCGCCTGGTGACGCAGTAGTTTCTTTCGGGTTTGGATAAGGCCTTGCTGAAGTATGCTATAACAACTTCTTGATCACCCTTCTTCTGTGACAGCACGCCGCCAATTCCGGTGTTACTGGCATCTGTGTCAACTATGAATTCATGCTCATTGTCAGGGTAGCCTAGAATAGGTGCAGTACACAGATGTTCCTTAAGCTTCTGGAATGCAACGTCACAGCTATCATTCCAACAGAACTGCACTCTGTCTTCGGTGAGCTTATGAAGAGGTCGAGCAATGTCAGCAAAGTTCTTCACAAACCGTCGATAGTAGGAGCATAATCCGAGGAATGCTCTGACCTGCATTTTGTTCTCTGGAACTGGCCATTCCTTCACGGCAATGATCTTATCCGGGTCAGTTTGAATACCGTTCTCCGAGACCACATGTCCTAGAAAGTTCACTTGCCGCCTGAATAACGCGCATTTCTTCGGACTCAGCTTCAAATTAGCTCCTCGTATCTTTGACAGCACTTGCTCCAAGTTTCGAAGGTGATCCTGGAAGGTGCGCCCCACGATGATGATGTCATCCAGGTAGACCAAGCAGGCGTCTCCAATCAGTCCCATAAGCACTCGCTCCATCAGTCTCTCAAAAGTAGCCGGAGCGTTGCACAATCCAAAGGGCATGACGTTAAATTGCCACAGTCCTTTGCCTGTGGAGAATGCCGTCTTCTCTTTGTCTCGAGGATCTATTTCCACCTGCCAGTAGCCACTTTTTAGGTCTAAGGTAGAAAACCACTTCATCCCCGTCAGCGTATCCAGTGTGTCATCGATCCTTGGCAGCGGGTAGCTGTCCTTCTTCGTGATGTCATTCAATCGGCGGTAGTCTACACAGAAGCGCATGCTGCCATCCTTCTTCTTAACTAGGACAACCGGAGAGCACCACGGGCTGGACGAAGGCTCGATTACGCCTTCGTTCACCATACCGTCGATCATAGCTTCCACTTCACGTTCCCGTGCTACTGGCACACGTCTTGGTCGCTGGCGAATCGGTGCTTCACTTCCCGTGTTTATTTTGTGCTGGACTAGTGCTGTCTTCCCTATGTCGGCATCACTGGTCGAGAAAATATCCGCGAACCGGTTCAACATTTTCTGAGCCTCGGTCTTCTCTTCCTCCGACAGGGTACTTTCGCAGTCCTCTAAAAGAGTAGACACGTCGAATCGTGCACCCTGAACCTTGGCGCTGGTAGGTTGCTCTTGACATCTACGCATCCAAGCCGCTCCTTCATAGGTGCCCAATTTCGTCCCTTTCTTGAGCGACACTTCCTTGTCACTTGCATTCAGTGCGCGTACTGATGAAACTTTGGTACCCCTTACCAAGGTTCGTGCAATCTTCCACGATGCCTCTTTCTCTAGGCCTTCGATAAGTACGCAGCGGTTCCCTCGACCAGAACTCCCGGGTAAACAAACCGGTACAACCGTTTCCGACCGCGGTTGAAGCGTGACATTCTTCAGGCAGTACACTTTTCCTGAAGTTGCACCTTCCATGAAGACTTCTTCCGAGCCACATTTCAACACTCCCTGGTTAACATCGATCTCGCAGCGATACTCCCGCATGAAGTCTAGGCCCAGGATGCAGTCGTCCACTATATCGGCCACGATGACTTTGTGACGGTAAACTTTGTTGCCTAGCTTCAGATCCACCTCCATTTCACCTCGGACGGTTATGTGCTGACCGGTAGCTGTTCTCAGATTCACACATTCATTGTTCCTGAAGCAGCCCCGAAGAACCCGTCTTGCCAGATGGAAACCGACGACTGTCCGAGAAGCACCCGTGTCTAATGTCAGCTTGCATGGTGTTCTGTTAATTTCGCCTTCGATGATCAGGCTGTTCCCGTCACATGATTGCGAGATCGAGATACTTGGGGCTCTTCCATTACCAGCCAGCACCCGCCCCGCAGTCCTGGCCTCTACTCGTTTCCCTGCTCTCGCTGCCTGGAAGGCACATCAGGCGACCCCGTTGGTGGAGACAGGGTGTCACCAGGCTGCCTACGCTTTGGGCAGCTCAAGCGGATATGGCCTCTTTCTCCGCAGTTGTAGCACCGAGGTGACGACACAACTTCCCTGATGCGGTGACCTCGGTCGTCGCGTCGCACTGCTTCCACCTCCAGAGCGTGGGCTAAGGCATCCTTGAGGTCCTTAAAGTGCCCAAGCCTCACTGCTGCTCTTACCTCCAGGTCCCGGATCCCATCCGTAAACGCCTGTACGAGGTTCCCATCAATAAGCGCAGGAGACGACTGGTATGCCTTCCTGACCAGCTTTTCCACCTCTAGAGCCCACTGCTGCAGAGTTTCTCCGGTGCGTTGCGTCCTGTCCTTCAGCTGAGCACGATACACATGTTCGAGGTGCGCGTCTCCGTACCTCGCCTCCAGCGCCTCAAGAAGCTTCTCGTAGGTGACGTCTTGTCCGAGTGCCTCCAACACTGTCAAGGCCCGGTCGCGAAGGCCCAAGGTTAGGGCGGTTAAGGCCTGTTCTTTGGTCCACCCATTCGATCGCATCACAGCCTCAAACTGGATCTTGTATGCAGACCATGATGACGAGCCATCAAATGGTGGAACCTTAAACCCACGAGGTGAGGGCACTACAGTCGCAGATGTCACTTCGTTGGATCCGAGCCCACGCAATCTCCTCTCCACTTCAGCGACACAGGTGTCGTGATGGTCGTGTACACGCTTCTCTATAGAGGCGACGCGAGTCTCAAGCTGGTCGTGTACGAGCTTCTCCACGTCGCTGATACGAGCCTCATGTTGTTGGAGCTCCTCCTTTACCACCTTCAGGTCCTTCCCTACAGCGGCGCTGAGGTCTTTCATCACCACCAGCTGTTCCTCCAAACGGCGGGCCTGCTCCTCCTTGTCGCGCTGCAGCTGTTCCTCTAGGCGGCGCGCGTGCTCCTCTTGACGGCGAGCCTGCTCCTCTTGACGGCGAGCCTGCTCCTCCTTGTCGCGCTGAAGCTGTTCCTCCAGGCGGCGCGCATGCTCCTCCTGACGGCGCGCGTGCTCCTCTTGACGGCGAGCCTGCTCCTCCTTGTCGCGCTGAAGCTGTTCCTCCAGGCGGCGCGCGTGCTCCTCTTGACGGCGGGCCTGCTCCTCCTTGTCGCGCTGTCGCTGTTCTTCCATGCGGCGCGCCTGCTCCTGCATGAACGCCATCAGAGCCGCGATGTCGGGCACCGCCATGGAGTGTGCGCTTGCAGGCTCCACTGCAACCGCGGAGTCGCCTGATCCACCAGACGATGGAGAAGGAACGTCTCCGAAGCGTCTCTGGGCCAGGTCTTGCTGGCGCTGGTTCCTGGTGCGCACTCCTTCAGTTTCTTCTTTCGGCATAACCGGCATAATTTATCCCTTTCTTCTGACACCAATTTGTTACGAGCTGGGGTTCGACGATAAATTATAACTCACTATGCCAGAAAACTGAACTTTATTTACTACACAAACACTAAGTATAACACTAGATACACACACTTAATTTTCACTTCACTAGTAAAACACACTATTCACACCACTAGAACAACACTAATAAAACACCACTAAACACTTCCGAATTACTTCCTTCGCTTGATGTTGATCGCTTTCCGTATTCAATTGTTACTGTCCGGTCCGTTCGCTCCCGCCCTATTTATACTGGCCGGATAACATCACTAGGCTTTTCGAGACGACTCACGATATTTCTGGAAACGTGTAAGGTGTTTCTAGAATTGCGTAAATGTTCTATTTACACCTACGCCATCTATTAGAGGATAGATGAAACAGCCTTAAACAACCGATACATCTAATCTCATGTAGTTCTCCCATTCACTGATAGATGGCGTTATTTTCAATTCGTAACAAATGTAAGAAGAGTAAAAGAACATTGATTAAACTAAAGTTTTTATCGAATAATTTGGACATACAGAATAATAATGTTACATAATCAACAGCATAACTTAACAGAATCTCTTACTAATTACTTAATATGAGCCTGTCGTCATTAATGTGATACCGAAGTGTTTGTTTTTGCATTACCCACATTATTTTATATTTACGTATTTGGTTGGAATGTATTTTTTATTTTGTTTAAAAGTAATAAATAACCGTTGCTATGTAATATCTAGTGATTTATATAATAAATAATAACCATAAAAATGTTTAGTGTTTAGTATGGCATATCTAATATTAATATACAAAGCTGAAGAGATTGCTTGTTTGTTAGGTTGAACGCGCTTATCTCAGGAACTACCAGACGATTTGAAAAATTCTTCCAGTGTTTGATAGGTAATTTATCGAGATGAACCACGGGAGCGGAGCAGTAGCCTTCAATAACGCGGGTGTAACCGCGGGCATCATCTAGTATATACATATTAGCGTCACATGCATGCCATGTAAAACCGTCAGTGTCCATTTTGGTTGGCCCACACTACCAAATCCTATGCAATATTAAATAGTTAGTAATCTTTTACTCCATGCCTGAGCGAACACGTTAAGCCTTCGGTCTAGGCTTTCATAGGTATCATTGTTGTTACTGGTCTTTCTTCTTCTTCTTCTTAGGCTTTTTCGAATGCAAGGACGGGGTGTCCATTCAGGTTACGCCACTTCTCATCGTCCTGGTCAACCTGAATCCATTTAGCTCTTGCTGTTTTACCGTTGTTGCTGTTATACCTTCGCATCTGAATTATGGTAACTGGTCTAAACTATATAATATAGCTACCATTCTGGGGTGCTCAGGTGAACAGCAGACACTATGCAGAAAAGTACTTTTCTAGACTAGAAAGTGCGCCGCGTGGACAAGTGCGAAACTATAAAGATCCATTTAGATATCATTAGATTGTATCCCACTACAACTAGATACGAGTTTTTTTACGATATAATATGAACCTCACGACCTGCAAGACCTCTGGTTGGTGAGTCCACTAATGGATGTGATAAAACCAAACCATGTTGCTTCATAACATACAGCGCAATTTCTTCTATTGTTGCCTTAATAATTATTCTGATAACACAGCCGTGCATAATGTTTGTACCGATTCTCTATTCCATTTTTACGTCGTATTATTTCTCATCATTATTGACAAGAAAGCTCCGACTGTAGGTACATAAAAGCTGAGACCATTGCCTATGTTTATCGGCAAACGCTAAAATGAAGATCATAAGTAATGGAATATTATTTTCCCATCTTCGCTATTAAGACATTTAGCATCAGGGCCTCCGTCAACATTCAGTGGAGTCGTGGATCCGTTAATGGCGGAGTAAATGGTGTTTTAATGATTTTTCCTCGCCATCAACACCAGCCAAAGCTCCATTGTTTTACGCCAAGTGATTTATATATGCGGGAGATGTATGAGGTGTTTAGACGCCTCTGAATGTGGATTTAGACGTGTGCTCTGGTGAAATGATGCCGGTTTATAATGCAGAATAACGGTGGGAGCGCTTGATTTGTGACTTATGAATGTTTATGGTTTAGGAAATTATTGGGCTCGTTATTCTATTGTGGCAACGATACAGGTTGCATATAAGACAAATGTTGTCTGTACTGTGAGCGTAATGGTTAAACGGTCGCTACGCCGCTCAACACTGGGTCGGATGTTGTGGGTTCGATTCCCACACGAGAGAACACTTTGCGTGACCCGTGACCGTGTAAATTGTTGTTACGGGTGTGGGTGTACATTATGCCGTAAGTTGCATGTTTCTAAAGTCTCCCGGTACACAGGATTTATTCTTAGTGCGGGAGTAGTCATATTTTCAAAAACAAGAAACAGCAAATATATTATTGACAGTAGGTAATTAAACAATTGTTCGTTACCTTTTCTTTCGCCAGTTTTTCTTTAGCTCATGGCTAGTCTGCTTGTAACTGAAGATCTATAAAAAAGCATATAGAAATCTAATAAAGTAAATGCTTACGTATATAAATACTAATCACTCTAACCAGTTAACCACAAAGAAAATAAATGTGACGAAAAAATACTTAAGCTCTCTTCAAAAATGGCGGCAATACAAAAACTCATAATCCGTCAAAATAAAGAAAGGAAAATACCTGAAAATAAAAGTAACAGCCATAAAAACACCTTGGCAACATAAAAAATTTTCGCTCGTCCTTCGAAGCTAAAAGGGCATCGTTAGATAAAGTGAAAATTATCTGATGGCAAAGAAAAAATAATTGCAAAGTTTGTTATTTACGGCGTATAGGTGATGTAGGCTGATGTGTAGGTCGTTAACTGGAGTTTTTACCCTCCGAGGGGCGAACTTCGGCCTAAAGTCCCGTATTTCCTTCAGTACTGTCTGTATAACCGTGATATATCGCCGTACATGTAATTATTACTTATGGCTCCACCTTATTTGTTAACTGAAAGGTACGACTGGAAGCTTTTCAAGAAATTTCGGCTGGATTACGCTCTCTCTAGAAAAGTGTCGCGAGGGGGTAATGTGATATAAATTGTAAACTAAATTAAATAATGTATTTTTATTCTTCGATTCAATGACAGCTCATGAAGTAGAAGAGAAACATCGAGTTATTTGAAAATGCAACCAATGTGCATTTTTTATTGAGCCGCTTTCGTTTAAGTAAGTAGACCTCCGAACTGATACTGATATAATATATTTAGAGAAATATCATTGGTTATTTTTAAGAAAAAATCATGGCTGCCAAAAAAAACAGTACCTTATTTTTTACATTACACATTATTTATAAGGCATTGCTTATAGGGCTGAACTCAAAGGGTATCACCATAGGTAGGCCGGCAGGGATCCATGTACGTAATTATATTTTCAGTGTCGCCGAGTGTCACTCGCCTCGCCGTGAGTCATTACTCATTAGTACACATTGTGGGATATATGGGTCACGCAACAATACTCCACACTTGTTCACTTTACTCATCATTCATTATCGTCTTTTTTTATTTTGCATAACTCATTATTCGAAGCACATGTTTCGGCCGAATGCTAGAGCTAATGAGTGAAGAAACATGGATGCATCAAATATGTATATCGCAAATATGTTCGGGCAAGTCAGTCGCGGCGAACCACGGTGGACATTCGCGAATCAAGTTGGGAACGTTTTGAATAACGAAAAGGTCTGAAGAACCCAGAACCGGCGAGCGTGTATGAAAAGTGTAATGATTGTAGAGGAAGCGTGTGAGGATTGCAAGGATAGACGAATTGTCTCTGCATACCCCGACGGGCAAAAGGCGTGAGTATGTGGATGTAAGTTACCGCTCGTCGTAAGTTACAGAGCGACAGACTGCTACCCAAAGGGTCTCAAGTTCAAATCCACGGACCAATGAGTTTTCGAAGTTATGTGCGAATTAAATTGTTAAGGATCGCTTGCAAAACGGTAGAGGAAAATATCGTGAGAAAATCTGCATGACTAAAAGTTCTTCGTCATGTTCTTAACAGTGTGCCATGTGCAGTCTGCCAGTGTGAGAGACGGGCCTTACCCTACTCATGATGTGAAGAGGCCCATGCCCAGCAATGGTAAAGATAATTTTTACAGGTCTGATGATGTAATTTTTAAATCTCCACTAGAAATAATTTCTATATTTCAGGGCAATTAACCAAGACGAGAAAAATCTGTTCATAAAGCACACAGAAAAATCCACGAAAATCTTAACAACTTAAAAAACTGCATCAGGGGAGAAACGTACCCTTCTTGTATAGGCTCTTTCAGGTGCGCAATGTGCGCATTTCTTGTCTCTACAAATTGCCTGAGCTGGCTTTACTACAATAGGGTAGTTTCCAGGGTTAAAATAATTACGTTTTATTTAGTCCGTATTTTAGACTATAAAAAATATTGGACTTCTTTTTTTTCGATTAAATAAAAAATAACAAAGATATAGCCCTTTAAAGTTACGTGTGACGTCATCTAGTGCGAAAAAATGCAGCACGGCGTGACGTTATACGTAACTTTAATGAGCTATAACTTGGTCATTTTTGGTTTAATTTACAAATCAATAAATACGTATCGCTTATTTTTGAATAATCTAAAGGACGGACTTATAATTTTTTTTTTTGTCAACTAGCCTATTAGCTCACGTACAATTCTGGAGAGTTCAATGGCACCTGTTTCACTGAGCTGCCAGGCTTCACCTTCTTCGCAATTGGTAGCACGTCTTGGCATACGTACGCAATACTACGATAGTACGGCAGTGGAGCCTTATTGTATTAGTCGATAAGCTCACAAAATCCCCGTTGCTCTCATATTTACTATTTATGCTTACTTCTCTAATCAAATCTTTAACGGCCATTTTCAATATTCGAACTATAGATAGATCTGTAGATTTTAGATTCGTGTTTGACATGTTTTGTATGGAGCTTATGTCAAAAACTGTCAAAAACGAATCTAAAATCTACAGATTTATCTATATTTCGAATATTGAATTCCGTAGTAAGTCTACAACGTATCTATCGCGAGAACAATACCTGAATCTAGAACTCAGAAATACTGTAATCGCTGTCAAAGAAAGTGGGCTTTGTCTCCAAGTGTTGTTTAGTTCGATACAAGTAAGAATCTCTAACAAAATTGCCGCGCCTATATAGATATTAGGTGGCTTATTTTCCAATAGCAAATCCCTACCTTCGTTCTATATTTAGAGGAGCCAAGATCATTAGCAGCAATATCATAAGCATAAAACTTTGTGTACCTAATTTGTTATAGTTGATTGAATCAGGCGTTACCTGGCGGAACTCCATTGTAACCTAATGGAAGGAAAGAGGAACCCACCACGAATTGACCACCCCAACTATTGCAATAGAAAAAGGTTGACAATATCGAACTCCTCTAAAAGGATAAGGGATATAGGAATGGTATGGGTTCCAGGAAGATACCTGACTTGCAGTATCCCGCTGTATGTGCCGACTATTCTTCGACACGTGTTTCGCCTCTGCACGAGGCATCCACAGGAACGATGGGCAACGACTGCAGTCGTTGCCCTTCGTTCCTGAGGATGCCACGTCCTATCCGTATCTCCTGGAACCCATACCATTCCTATATCCCTTATCCTTTTAGAGGAGTCGGTTAGTTACCTACTTTAGAAAATATACTTGGATTAAGTTTGGATGTTTCGTGAAAAGTAATTTTGGGCCTTAAAATAACGATTGTGTTTAAGTATATGAGATTTTGTATAGCTACAATTATTTTTATTTCTTAGTTTAAGCAAATATAGACGTTATGTATTTCGGTATGAGAAAAATACTGCTTTAAAGATGTCATTGAATTACGAAGGACGTTACATAGCTACAAGGCTCACAAAAGAAATGGAGGTTCTTCACGTTCCTTATGAAATAAAAAATGGCAGAACCATCCGTATTTATGGAATTACCAGAAGTAACTTCAACCCTCCACGTCAAATACAATTTTTCTTGTTTACAAATATCTGCAGAAGACTCGAATAGTGATTGGGGTCGATCATTTCACTTCAACAAAATAGTTTTCCGAACGCAATAAAATCTTACCCGTACCAACTACAGTTCTGAAACTCGTCAATGACCTGTCTTGGATTTATTCATGGTGCTTTCGATATCTAGTGATGGTGACTTGATATAAAAGTCTTCAGAAGAGATTTGGGTCGAGATTTATGTATGAATGAAAAATAAGTCGAAAGGAAAATCGTTTGATAAATAAGTTGGATTTATGTTTTCAGTTGTAAATCCAATTTTGTAGTGTAGATTTGTAGACAAATATAACAATTAAAAAAAGGCAAAAGTAAATTGTTTATCAGATTGTTAAACAATTTATGCCTTTTGACTTTTTAAAAGTTTAAGCTCCCTGTTATGGAGCCAATCCAGGATAAAGCAAAAAAAAATAGCAACAGCAACGTTGTAGGTAACTAATTAACTATTTACAACCAATTCTTTTCTAGGTACCTACGTCAAGAACTTATAAAATAGGCAAACTGTATGTGCAACTGTGCACCAAAAATATGTGCAACGTACAAGAAATGTATCTGTTGAAAAGCCGTGGTCAACTCTGGTGACACTAGAAAGCTGATCCTGGGCCATATTATGTAGGTACCTATATATTGCGTACTTATCGGATGCAACCGGGGCACCGCTAATTATAATTATAATGATGTCATCGCGTGCCTCGCATTGGTTCTGGTACCTACGTATTGGTATTTGACTGTTATTTATGTCAGGTGGCTATTTTTCCCTTGTATCTGCCATGGCTAAATCTGAAACTACGCAAAACATTCTATAAATAAAATCACAAAGCAGGAACAATACGGTTTAGCTACTTTTTTCAAAACTTATATTAATGTTCTCTTGTTATGGACCTTCGTTACGTTAGTGTTGATAAGATCCTGATAGTGCTGCTGATGATCTTGTCTCTTCTAAACATGGAACGTAGGTATTAACTATTGGAAAATAAGTCACCTTACATCTATATTAAGCTGATAATTAAATAGTTCATCAGATCCGTAGTAGTGCTAAAAATCTAATGACGCCATAAAACTTTTAAGCTCAGGTGCAAGATAACTCGACATTATTTTTCAGAAACACGGTTACATCTCTAATAATTATTTGCGTTGTAAGCAAATCGATCTTCATGGAAGAACCTACTTAAATGTGTAAGTAAAAAAAGTAGGACTCAAACGATATCTTACTAAGTACTTACTACTTACTTCCACTAACACCTACAACCTGGGGTCCGCTTATACTAGTCTAACCGGATTTGGCTGAATATTAGCTTTTCCACGGAGCGACTGCCTGTCTGACCTCCGCAACCCGAAGGGATAGCGATACTCCATGGTTTAGACTCGTGTCAGTTTGTTTTAGAGGTACTTACACCCTTTATCGACTGTCAAAGATCTTCATGACAGCCGGGACCAACGGCTTAACGTGCTCTCCGAGGCACGGGCCAAGCGATAATTAACAATTTTATACGCACACAACTCCGAAAAGTCACTGGTGCGCGCCGTGGATTCGAACCCGATACCCTCTGCATGGCAGTCTGTTGGTGTTTCCACTATGTTATCACTGCCTTTCCACTAACATCGTCAAACATAAAAACAGTTATACCTATCAACAAACAGCAAAAATACAATATGCAATAAGCGATTTAACCTTAATTTCGTGTAAACACCACTTCAAGTATCCATTAAGAACAATTTCGTTTATCTGTGCATTAATTAAAAAGAAACAAAGTGGCAGTACAAACAAAGATTCGTTCGTTCATTCATTTATGGAACATCGCGGCCGCGTTTGGGAATCTCGCTTTCTTGTTACGGTTACAGCTCGATAAAGTTTTTTAATTTAAATTCGTGTCCCCGGGACAATGCAATGCAACATTGTTGAACGCTGTGCAGTTGACGGCTAAGTTTTAGGGACCTTTGTACACTCGTAAAACATTGATTCATTGTACAGACAAATACGAGTATCTGCCCGCGCCGTTCCCTCACAAACTCATTAAAAAGTTAGTGTAATAAAACATAGTCTGTGCTAAAGAAAAAAAAGTTTAAATTGATTCAGGCGTTTGAGCGTTTCGTCCTAATCTGTTTAGTCTGTTATCATTTTACGAAGCTTAGCTCTTTTGAAGTTTAGTGTTGTATACACAGATATGAGAAGTATCAGATGTAACGCACGGCACAGTTGCGTGCGGCCACTAAAGCAAATACAAAATTGAAAAGCGAATACAAACTCGTCTCAGTGCGCTACGAAGCATCGTCCAGTTCACGCGTCACGATCACGTCAACTTTTAAATTCTCAAAATGCCGTCTTGTGTTCTTTAAACACTGTAAAAGTTGTTCCTAAAAACAAAAACAGGAAAATGGAATATCTTTTCACAGGTAACTATTGATAATTTGACTGTTTCCTAATTTAATTTCGATAAAATTCGTATTTGTGCAAGAAATATGTAAGTGTTGCCAGTTTTTGTCGACGCCGTTCTGCCTGAATTAGGGAAAATGCACTTGTCAATTGATTATGTGATAATGATTGTCATGTTAATGAAAAATACATTACAGTATTATAAAAGTATACTGTAGATATATCTTCTTTCTCATAAATATAGTAATAGAATTTCAATTTCCATTAGTATATACCTTACATAATATTGTTTTGAGTTCGATCCCCAAACGATCCAAATATTCGTGTACACCCTGCTACTCGTCAAGCTTATAAACTTTGACCTTTGCACCGTTCTTATGGCGTAAAGAATAAGTATCAAAATCGTACAGCAAATGTTTAGCTTGACTTGGCGCCGTGTGTATATACATACTTATGGCGTAGGGAATAAGTATCAAAATCGTACAGCAACTGTTTAGCTTGACTTGGCGCCCTGTGTACATACATACTAATGGCGTAGGGAATAAGTATCAAAATCGTACAGCAACTGTTTAGCTTGACTTGGTGCCGTGTGTACATACATACTTATGGCGTAAGGAATAAGTATCAAAATCGTACAGCAACTGTTTAGCTTGACTTGGTGCCGTGTGTACATACATACTATTTATTTCTCAACTAATCGACGCCAGCGGCTTCGCACGCACATATTTTCTTATTTCTCGTTTTGCCCGATCCCGTGGGAATTTCGAGAAATCCCGTCTTGGTGCACCCCTACGGTTCCCAAGAAACATACATGCTAAATTTCAGCTTCATGCGCCGAGTAGTTTCGGCTGTAGCTTGTCTGTCAGTCAGTCAGTAACGCAAGGATTTTATATATACAGATTTACAAAGTAGTTAAAACTTATCTCGGTACCTACATTTAAGAAATGTATTTATAAAAGCATTAATTAAATTCATGGTAAATTCTTCAAAACCGCAAATGAATATAAGAATATTACATAACTATATGCAAAATACTGGGAGATTATTCATAATCTGGCAACTTTTCACACACATAGACGCGCGTGTCCGTACAGTGCCAGTCGCCAAAGGTCACGCACACATAGCTGTCAACGTGCCACGCTTAGTTGGACGAATACGCTACATCTGATTCTTGTTAATAAATCTATGGTTGTATAAAACTTGAGATTAGCGAAATCTATTGTGGAGATAAATGTTTAAAAGTAATTTTATTTTGCAAACATGATTATGTACTTGCAATAAGTTTTCTTTTTGTTTATTAGCCTATAGCAAACTAAGTAGTTTACTAGATGGTAAATTTAGCTACTGGATAGCTAACAAACTGGCACTGACAGGTATTAAAAATCAGATTGCTTTTCGGACTTCTCTGTACTGGTGTACCTATGTACATGCATAGATCAACACTTCTGTATAATATGAAATTTTAATTAAATCGTTTCAAAACAAACTCGGGGTGCACACACGCGGGTAATCCACACAGCAAGCCACAGTCCGTGAAAACATAAGTTAATTTTATAATTGACCACCCCACGTTGATTTTAACAATCGCCTCCACGTTTACATTGGATGGAAATTTTAAAAATAAATATTGGTTTTACGAAAACAAACATTGGCCTTCCGATGTCGAAATAAATTACATAAATTGCACAAAATCGTTCCGTGTGTTTGACACATACGGTATGAATAAACAACGCTTAAAGTAGTCGATTTTCGATAAAATATCGAATATTTGACGATGCCGACGCACAGTTATGTATTTATTACTGTGATCAATCTTCATTAATCTGGGCCGTGAGTTAAATCTTCATGATTTTAGCCGTTATAGGCTTTTAGTGCTCTTTTGCAATTTTACGTATTGCATGGCCATATAGTGAGTTGAGCTAGGCGATACAGGCCTGCTAAGTCAATCAACTAATAATTGTGTAGTGTGAGCTAACGTAGGTATTAGCTTAGCTGAGAAAATTTGAGCACTTACTTACCTAATAGATTATTATCAACTGAAACAAATGTCTCAAGTCGCGATTTTCAACATTTGGATCCGCTTTGGTTGTAGTTTAGTTGATTCTCTCCTATTTGACAGAGATTCTTGATTCGAACTAAACAACATATTATATAGACAAAGACCGGGAGGGATTACAGTATTTTTAGCTCTAGATTTAGGTATGAAATTGAAGTAATGAATATATTGACAATAAAAATGTTATATAGAGTTTTAACACTAATTTAATTGATGCCTGAAACTGCTATTATTTTGATATGTTTTAATATTAGACTTCTGCCTAGTCAATTAATAATAATAAAGTTTTACTATGTAGAAGAATATGGTCCGTGTGGTGACGGATAAAGAATACGGATTGTCACCACCCCATATCATCCCATGGGTGTCGTAAAAGCCGACAGAGGGAGCATATTATGCAGAGAACAGCACTGTAAGAGAAGGCAAACTTGATACAAACCCTATACCAACCCGTTTGGCCAGCGTGGTATAGTAGGCCAATTCCTCCTTTCATAGGAGAGGCCTAGTCCAGCAGTGGACTGTTAAAGGCTGAGGATGATGTAGAAGAATTTATACCTATAATTTATTTTATTTGTTACTAGGAAACATTCCTAATTGTAGTAAGGGCAGTCTAGGAAAGTAGAGTCAACTGTGAAGAGATGCGCATCTTTTTTATTTATTTATCTACATATTGGACATGACAATTCACTGTTGGCAAATCATCATTGAAGAGATGCGTACATGCAAGATTCTACAGCCATTTACAGTGACGAGTTGTTACCATTTTATGGGATTTTTTGTGTGTTGTAATCGATTTTTGTTGCCTTGGTAAATTGACCCACAATATATAAATATTTTTTTTTTATAGATTCATTCCGCCTGTTTCCCCGAAGGGGTATTAGCCAGAGGTGTAATATTATACCTACATTTCGCCACTAATTTTTAGGTCCCACGTAATAGGGGGCGAGCCTATTATTGCCGTTACCGGGCACATCACTAGACTCCGTGCTGCTACTGAGAATTTGGAAAAACCCAGTAACGCTGAGTTTTTCCCGACCCGGGAATCGAACCCGGGACCTCCGATCAGCAGTCGCATATGCTTTCCACTGGACTACGTAGGCAGTAATAATACTAGGGGAGCCTTAAAAATTACATCATCAGACCATCTTTACCATTGCTGGACATGAGCCTCTTCCCACCATGAGAAGGATAGGGCCGGTCTCTCATACTGGCCAAGTGCGGGTTTATAGACTTCACATGTCTTTCGAGAACATGACGGAGAACTTTCAGACATCCAGATTTTCTCACAATGTTTCTCTGTACCGTTTTGCAAACGATCATTTACAATTTGATTCGCACATGACTTCTAAAAGTCATTGGTGCGTGCCGTGGACTCGAACCTGCGACCCTTTGCGTAGCAGTCTGTTGGTCTCTCCACTAGGGCACCGCTGCCTCACGACCGGTAACTTATGCGTCGACATACATACATATGTATATAGCTACATAGACATACGACATACCTACATAGACTCAAACTGCAACGATCCTGACCTAAAGGCCTTGCCACACGGCACAATTTTACGTCCAACTTGATGAAATCGTGACGTGTAGACGCCAGTCGTCCAACTCAAGTTCATCGGGTGGGCGGTACCACCAGATTTTAACCAATCGGGTGGACGGAATGCAAATCAGTGATTTGATTGTGTCGTGTAGACGGGCAAAGCCAATTCAATTGAAAATTTGATCAGTGGTAAAATTGTGCCGTGTGGCAAGGCCTTAAGAATATGGAATATACATATAATATAAGATCCTGACATAATTATCTATCTCTCTTGATTCATTCACTCCCATCAAATGAGTTATGTAGAAATATTAAAAAAGTTAATGAATGACGAGTGTGAAGTGTACAAGTGTGGTGTATTGTTGCGTGACCCACATCCAACAATGTGTACTAATGACTCGCGGTGAGGCGCTCAGTGACACTCGGCGACACTGAAAATATAATTACGTACACGGTACCCTACCGACCTACATATGGCGATTCCTTTTCAGTTCAGCCCTATAAGCAATAGCTCATACATAAGTGTAATGTAAAAAATAAGCTTCTGTTTTTCTGCAATTTAAAAGGCAATAGATATCATGACCATGAGCCATGTTTTTTTTTCTTAAAAAAAATCAGGAATTTTTCTAAATATCAGTGTCAGTTCGGAGGACGAGAAAGTCGTTATAAATGTCTCCACTTCTATCACGCCTAAAAATTAAATTAAAATTACCTATTTGACATACGTATACTTCTCACTCACTACACTACACTCGATGTTTTTCTTCTACTTTATGGGTCGTGTCTCTATGTGGGTTGAATCGATGAATAAAAATACATCATTTAATTTAGTTTACAATTTATATCAGACTATACCCTGGCGACATATTTCTAGAGCGTAATCCAGCCCGAATTTCTCGAAAAGCTCAAGTCGTACCTTTCAATTAACAAATAAGGGTGGAGCCATAAGTAATAATTACATGTACGGCGATATATCACGGTTATACAGACAGTACTGAAGGAAATACGGGACTTAAGGCCGAAGTTCGCCCCTCGGAGGGTAAAAACTCCAGTTAACGACCTACACATCAGCCTACATCACCTATACACCGTAAATAACAAACCTTGCAATTCTTTTTTCTTTGCCAACAGATAATTTTCACTTTATCTAACGATGCACTTTTAGCTTCGAAGGATGAGCGAATTTTTTTATGTTGCCAAGGTGTTTTTATGGCTGTTACTTTTATTTTGAGGTATTTTTTCTTTCTTTATTTTGATGGATTATGAGTTTTTGTGTTACCACCATTTTTGGAGAAGAGCTTAAGTACTTTACGTCATATTTATTTTCATTGTGATTAGTATTTATATAGTAAGCATTTACTTTATTAGATTTCTATACGTTTTTTTATAGATCTTCAGTTACAAGCAGACTAGCCATGAGCTAAAGAAAAGGTAACGAACAATTATTTAATTACTGTCCGTAATGTATTTGCTGTTTCTTGTTTATGAAACATTACTACTCCCGCTCTAGGAATAAATCCTGTGTAGCGGGAGACTTTAGAAACATGCAACTTACTGCACAATGTACACCCATACTCGTAACAATGATTTATGGGTCATGCAAAGTGTTGTCTCGTGTGGGAATCGAACCCACAACACCCGACGCAGTGTTGAGAGGCGTAGCGACCGTTTAACCATTACGCTAAACGTACAGACAACATTTGCCCTTAAGTATTGAAAACAGGCCACACAGAGGCAATTTGAAAATCTGTCAACTAGTTGCAGATTCAAATTCTACTTAAAATGTGTTTTTTATATGCAATCTATATCGTTTCCACAATAGAATAACGAGCCCAATAATTTCACAAACCTTACAAATTCATAAGTCACAATTCAAGCGCTCCCACCATCGTTCTGTATTATAAACCGGCATCATTTCACCAGAGCACACGTCTAAATCCACATTCAGAGGCGTCTAAACACCTCATACGTGTCTCCCGCATATATAAATCACTTGGCGTGAAACAATAGAGCTTTGGCTGGTGTTGATGGCGAGGAAAAATCATAAAAACACCATTTACTCCGCCATTAACGGATCCACGGCTCCACTGAATGTTGACGGAGGCCCTGATGCTAAATGTCTTTATAGCGGAGATGGAAAAATAATATTCCATTACTTATGATCTTCATTTTAGCGTTTGCCGATAAACGTAGGCAATGGTCTCGGCTTTTATGTACAGTCGGAGCTTTCTTGTCAATAATGATGTATACGACGTAAAAATGGAATAAAGAAACGGTACAAACATTATGCACGGCTGAGTTATCAAAATAATTATTAAGGCAACAATAGAAGAAATTGCGCTGTATTTTATGAAGCAACATGGTTTGGTTTTATCACATCCATGAGTGGACTCACCAACCAGAGGTCTTGCAGGTCGTGAGGTTCATATTATATCGTATATATCTAGTTTTAGTGGGATAAAATCTAATGATATCTGTATAGTTTCGCACTTGTCCACGCGGCGCACTTTCTAGTCTAGCCAGATGTGACAGAAATGAACTTTTCTGCATAGTAACTGCTGTTCATCTGAGCACCCCAGAATAGTAGCTATATTATATGGTTTAGACCAGTTACCATAATTCAGATGCGATGGTATAACAGCAACAACGGTAAACAGCAAGAGCGAAATGGATTCAGGTTGCCCAGGACCATGAGAAGTGGCTTAAACTGAAGGACACCCATGCGGTCGAAAAAGCCTGAGAAGAAGAAGAAGAAAGACCAGTAACAACAATGATACCTATGAAAGCCTAGACCGAAGGCTTTAACGTGTTCGCTGAGGCATTGAACAATAGACTATTAACAATTTAATAACAACATAACATAACTTTACGCCTTTTTATCCAGGGAAGGGGTAGGCAGAGGTGTATTACACACCCACACTTCACCAGTTATGTTACAATTAACATTTTAATATGCATAGAATTTGGAAAGTTAGTAGTTTGGGCTTATTTAAACTTCAGCTGCTTGTACACATGGGGCGATTTTTTCTCCAGCGCTTAATTCTGGTGCGATCTGTTCCAAAAAATACGACTGTCTATACAACATGTAGACAAATCTCACCAAAATAAACAAAATTATTAATAGTACTTACATAGTAAAATCAACAAGGAAAACGATAAATACAGTTAATATCTTCATAATATCTAGGCTAAATCAGGATTACACCATTTCGCTCGAAGCGCTATCTCTGATTACGCTATTCAACTAATTGGAACACCGACACACAGACAGGCGGACGGACCTTGTAATGTACGAATAGGTAATTAGTGATCCCTGGAACCCGTAATGTTTGCTCATTGATATATGTGCCGCAAGCTTTGTACCTATTTACGCACATGTTTTAGTAAACAAAAGTAAAGCAGATTAGAAGCAGATAGAAGAAGAATTGAATTTCTCCTGTTTTTTCTTTTTCGTGTGAGTATATGGTTTTCTCTGGTCTTGGTGTTTCTAGGCCGCTGGAAGGCCACAGGAGCTTGACGCTAATATGTATTTAAATGCCTTGAAGCGGTCACGCCACCCCATCCAATGCTAAATGATTTTATTTGCATCTAAGTAGAGACTTTTGCCAACGGTGGTTTATATTGCCGATCGGAGGTACGCCATGAACTTCATGTTATATTTGACAGTTCAAATAGGTGTTCAAGAAAGACGGTATACCTAGTGAACTTGTTGATGTTCAATGTTCAAATCAAACATTTTCGTGAATGTACCGCAAAGCCTAATTTGCTGTTAGTAGCTTATACTTAGTCGCCAAATCTGCATCTATGTATTTTTCATATGAATTTCCACTCTTGCAATAGTCTCCGCAGAGCAAACACCCAGAGTATTTAAAATCAAATAGGTAGCTATTAAAATTTCGGTGTCTTCCTCGCCTCAAAACTGCAACCCACCAGCGTGGCGGCCACAAAACCGCCCTCACTTCTATCAATTTCAAAAACTTGCCACAAAAATTAAAAAAGAAGTTTCACATCTCATAAAGTTTCACCAAAGCCGTTACACTACCCGCACACATAGACACTACACGCACACATAAACACTACCCACACAGACGCTTGGGAAAACTCATTCGCTCATTTGTACACCAACTGGCTTCAGCAAATATTTGTTCGGCTCGATATTGCACACCACATGACGGTTTTTGCTCCTACCCACTACGCCTGTTTGGCATCATGTTCTGTTTGCAGAGATAACTTCGCGTCTCAAACGGAATGGCTTGTACAGTTTCAGGCTGCGAACTAATTTGGTGAAGGGAGAGTTGGTTTGACTGAATGTAGAAGTACGTAAAGTCTACAAATGTAAAACTTATGCATAGTGGCATTTTAAAAGATAGGTTATAAATGTATAAATAATTGAATGTAGAATACGGGCTGTAAAATTCCAAATATTGTCACTGAAATTCGATACTTATGCATACTTATACCTACTATTGGTTTTTCACCGCCAATCGTTTATCGTCACGTTTTAAGTCATATTAAGAAGGTAAGTTAACTTATTCATACATGAGTAGCTTCAATGCAGACTGTCTACAGTAGTCTTGCTATATATTGCAGGCGTTTTGTACATAACATACATTGCTCACCCATGTAGTTCGTGGTTAAATATATTGCAGGAAAATAATTTTGACCAATATGTAACGTTAGACGCGGTTAAACTTTAAATTTGCAATGAGATCTTAGGTTTAATCCATGGCCTGGACTCCGACTATGACGAAAAGGAAATGTAGGTATGTTAAATCTGAGCACATACCCACCTACATTTATTTTCATCAAAATCCAAAACAACCACAATATCTTACACACTATATAAAATACAACACATAATTTTGCATCTCGTCCGCGCATTAAATACGACTAAAGTTGATAATTAAATTGTTGAAGCGAAATGTCGCACATGGTCGTGTAGCTATCCTATACCTAGCAGTCCCTACAGTGACTTTTGTGATGTGTAAATAGAAACCTGGATACACACAGCGCTGACGCGCGAACGCACTACGTCTTCGCTCGACAAGTGACCGGCAAATGGAGCCGCCGCGCTTATGCCACCAGTATAAGTATGTTCCCGTTTGCGCGGGAAAACGGAGACACGCTCTGGCATCCGTTCCGTGCAGACGCACTCGCGCTCACGCTCGCTCGCTACCGCTGTCGTCCTACATACGTTAAACGTTTACACGTTTATTCGTATTCAATAACAATTGCTGTGGCAATTCACACGGTCCTTTTTAGGATAGTGCAATTGTCATAACAGGCGTTATAAGTCGTGTTTCTACGAACATTCAAACAAAAGTCCTACTGTTTCTATAAACATTATAACAAAAGTCTTGGCCCCTTCAGGGATAAAACCAGTGTTGTGCCTGGTCGCCCGGTTGATACCTAACGGTGTTAACGAAGCCGGGTGGGTGTAGACCCGACACACCTGCGGAGCCCCTTCAGGGCTACGTAAAAGTCGGCTGGGGTTGGATCATTCGGCCTTGGGGTGTCTCCTAGTCGAACCCAACCATCTCCTTCCCACCTACCTATTTCCTCATCCTATTCTTTGGTGTGCAGTTTGGGTGTGCCGGCCTACTCAGGCCCATACCACCCCGGCACCAAGGCAGTTAGGAACCCTTTTGCACATTAAGATTGGCGAAGGGAATACAAGCTTAGGGCTCACTAATTAAGTACACATCCCCCCCTGACCATCCCCGGGTCGGGAGGGACATTCACAACCACACCTCGGGCTATTCCCGCTCGAGACCAGATAGGGAAACAAGTTAGGTATACAACGCGTTCACAGCGCGCTGTTGTGTGTTTCGCGCCAAAACCGGCGACCGTTAGGGAGTTAGCGCGTTCGACCCGCGCTAATAATAGTAGGTATTGTTATTACTTGTCTGTTCCGTTGTAAGTTAGGCATAGTTCTCGCGACGCGTGTCGCTTAAGTCAGCCGACACTTTATTTATATTTAGGATTATAGTGCGCTTAGCGACTATATAGATATTGTAGTTTAGTCAGTAAGTTAGTAAACTTACACTCCGGTCACGATGGCCGGAGTGATAAGTTTAGAGACTATTCTTGCCAACCCTAGGGCGTTCTCCTGAAATCTTTGGGGATGCCATTCAGGCGCCTGTAGGACCGCAGCCGCGTATCAACGCGGCCCGCCCGCCTTCGCCGACTTCATCGGCTAGATCGCGCTCTCGCAGCCCGCTGCCGAGTTTGCGCGCTACCGACTCCGAAGCCACCACCAGCCGCCCGTCTAGCGCTCAAAGCGAGATGGACATGACGGTGTGTGGCTCGGACGAGGAAGAAGAGGAGTCTGGCAGCGAGTCGACAGACTCGTCAGACTTAACCTCGGTCCCAGAAGAGGACTTCACCCTCGTAGAGGGCAAAAAGCGCCGCCGAGCGGCCAAGTCAAAGCCGAGCAAGGCGGCTAAGCCGGCCAAGACGGCTAAGACTTTGGCGCCTACGCCATCAAGCTCGCGGCCAGGACACAGCCGTCCAGCCACACCACGACCCAAGACCCCCCAGCCCCCATCAGGGGCCCCCCCAACAAAGCCCCCAATGCCTCCACCCCTGTTCATACAGGACAAGGCAAAGTGGCTGGCAGTGTCCACCTGGTGCAATGAGCACCAAGTCAACTACACCAGCGCCAGATCCACCCAACAGGGGATCAAGGTACAGGTGGCCACGTCCCAGGACCACCGCGCGCTGACCAGGGTGTTGAAGGAGAGGCAGATCTCCTTCCACACCTATACCCTCCCCGAAGAGCGGCTCCTCCGAGCCGTTATTAGGGGAGTACCGAAGGAGCTGACGACCGAAGAGGTCAAGGCTTCCTTGCTCCAGGAGCAACTGCCTGTGCACGAAGTGCACCGCATGACAAAGGCGAGGACGCGTGAGCCATACGACATGGTTCTCGTCGTGCTCGACAAATCAGAGGCGGGGAAAGCCATCTTTAGGCTGACCTCGATATGCCACCTGTCTGGCATTAAGGTCGAGCCTCCCCGCCGCAACAGCACTATAAGTCAGTGCCACCGATGCCAGCTGTATGGGCACTCGGCGCGTAACTGTTTCGCGCGGCCTAGGTGCGTCAAGTGCCTAGAGGACCACGCAACCGCCGACTGCAAGCGCCCCAGGGACAAGGCGCTTTGCGAGGACCCTCCCGCATGCGTATTGTGCGGGCAGCTGGGTCACCCCGCGAACTACCGCGGGTGTCCCAAGGCACCGCGTGCCACTCGACCCGCGGCGAAGGCGCCTCAAACGCCCGCACGCAAAGTCCTCCCGGGGCCCACGGCCCCAGCCCCCGCCCGGCCCTCTGGCCCGTCTCAGCCTTCAGCTTGGAATACGCCTTTAGCGTTCCCGTCGTTGCCATCTCGCCCGCATGCTCCCCTCGCGCAAACAGCTAGGCCCGCTACAATCCAAACCCCTACACCCGCGTTAAAGGTGGCCCAGCCCACCACTAACCCGCGCCCGGCGACGGTACCGGTACTCGTTGCCAGCCCCAACTCCCCCCAGGTTGAAGACGACTTCAGCCTGGTAGCTAGATTCGCAGCGCTCGCGAGCAACGCTGATATTAGCGCCATCGCGGCGGAGCTTAGGCGCGCTCAAGGCAACTTAAACGCCATGTTAGAAATACGTTTCAGGTACGCGTACGTATTTCAGTCATTCGAAAACTTTAGGGCTTAGTAATGGATAGGCACACTATAGGCAGAGTCAAACCACGATCACTCAAGGTAGGGTTTTTCAATGCTAATAGCATTGCATCGCAACGCGATGAAATAGGCACGTTCCTTAGGGACCATCAGACAGATATACTACTCGTGCAAGAGACTTTCTTAAAGCCAGCACACAGAAACCCTAACATTGCAAACTATTGTTTAGTTCGAAATGATAGGCTGAACTCGCCCGGTGGGGGCACTCTGATATACTTTAAGAAGTCTCTGCATTGTATACCTATGGATCCGCCAACCTTGGAGTACATTGAGGCCTCGGTCTGTCAACTCGCCATGACAGGGCACCCATCTATTACCCTGGTATCTGCTTACCTCCCACCATCGTCTAGCACTTCACACAACCCTAAGAGGCTCCTGAAAAAAGACCTTCAGGCCCTCCTGGGGCTAGGCGACTCGGTTATCGTGGCGGGCGATCTGAACGCCAAGAACGCCCGCTGGGGGTGTCAAGTGACTAACCCACGCGGCACGATACTCGAGTCACTCTCTGAGTCGCTTAACTATGACATTATAACGCCGCTCGAGGCGACACATTATCCTGATAACGTGACGCACAGACCTGACATACTAGACGTGGCCCTTTTAAAGAACATAAGTTTACGCTTGTGTTCGGTAGAAGTGTTACACGAGTTAGACTCCGACCATAGACCGGTCCTGTTAGACTTTGCACCCAGAATAGGGCCCATAGACACAGGGCACAGGCCGACTAAACTGGTCACTGACTGGGCACGACTCGGGAAAGAACTCGTGTCGTCCTCGCCAGTGCTCAGAGAGCAGATACCACTAGGCGCCAATCAAATGGGGGTCAATGACACACTACAAGCGGTCGATAGCTTCACGAGTCACGTGCAATCGTTAATTAACGATTGCTCACGGCAGGTACCCGAGACGGGCGACCGTCGATGGAGCCTGCCCGCTGATGTACGTGACTTGTTGCGGCGTAAGAACGCAGCGATTCGTGCCTACGACCGATACCCGACTGAGTCCAATCGTTTCACTATGCGCTCTCTACAGCGTGACGTCAAGTCGCGTATTAAAGAGATGCGTAACTCTCGATGGGAAACTACACTTAGCGAGCTAGAACCCACTCACCTCGCCTTCTGGCAGCTATCTCGTTCGCTCTCTAAAGATGTCACCAAGACCTGTTTACCACCTCTAAACAGGCCTAATGGTCCACCGGCTTTCGAGGACGGGGACAAGACAGAATGCCTGGCAGACAGCCTGGAGCAACAATGTACGCCGAGCACGTCACACATAGACACAGACCACCTAATAGAGGTAGATAACGAGGTGGAGCGTCGAGCCTCTCTCACGTCGCCACCTCGTCCCCTGACAGACAGACATGACGTAATAGGAGACGACGATGACGAGCAACACATACCCCTAGCCACCCCCGATGAGGTTAGGATGATCATTAAGGGTTTACACCCCCGTAAAGCTCCCGGCTCGGACGGCATAACAAACAGGGTCATTAAAATGTTCCCCTTAGCTTTCATAGTCATTTTGACTACTATATATAACGCCGCAATTAACAACAATATATTTCCACATCAGTGGAAAGAAGCCGTGGTAATAGGAATCCACAAACCCGGCAAGCCTAGGTCCGAGCCTAGTAGTTATCGTCCTATCAGTCTGCTTAAAGGTTTAGGGAAAGTTTACGAGCGGCTTTTATATGTTAGGCTGAAAGCATACGCTGATGCGTCGCTCTTGGTCCCTCACGAACAGTTTGGGTTCCGAACCCGCCACTCGTGCGTACAACAGGTTCACCGTATCGTTGAGTATATCAGCGTGCGGTTGCAGCGTAATTTATTCACCGGCGTTGTTTTCTTCGACGTAGCGAAAGCTTTCGACAAAGTGTGGCACAACGGCTTGATTTACAAGCTTTTCACTATGGGAGTGCCTCACAAGCTCGTGCTCATCATACGAGACTATCTGTCGGATAGAAGCTTTCGGTACCGCGTTGAAGGCACGCTCTCTTCGAGTCACGCCATCCGCGCCGGTGTCCCTCAGGGGTCAGTGCTCTCGCCTCTCTTGTATTCATTGTTTACCGCTGATATACCGATGCATCGGCTAGTGCAGACAGCACTTTTTGCAGACGACACAGCCATCTATTACGCAGGCGCAGACCCTGGCGCAGTCAGTAGGAAGCTCCAATCTGCAGCCAACGCCCTAGGCGCGTGGTTCCGGAGATGGCGGATAGAGGTCAATCCCGAGAAGAGTCAGGCGGTGCTTTTCCATCGGAGAGCCCCTCACCTGTACCCTCCGGGTGCGACCCCACAAATAAGGATGTTTGGGTCCCCTATTCAATGGACTAGGGAAGCCAAATATCTAGGTGTGATTCTTGATGATCAACTATCGTTCCGCTCACACATTACGAAGGCTCGCAATAGAGCCTCCTTTGTGCTTGGGCGCTTACATAGCTTAGTCAACCCTAAATCTAAACTATCGCTCAAGAACAAGATTAGGTTATACACATCGTGTATTAGGCCTATAATGACATACGCTAGTGTAGTTTTCGCACACACTAGGCCACACAGGATCCATAGGCTACAAACATTTCAGAATAAGTTCATGCGGCGAGCTACGGGCGCACCGTGGTACGTACGTAACGAGGAGTTACATGTAGACTTACAACTGCCGACCATCAGGCAATTCATGAAACAGTGCTCCCGTAGCTACTTTGACTCTGCTTCGACACACCCCAACCCACTATTGGTTGCGGCGTTAAACTATACACCATCTAGGATTTCTAAGATTAGGAGACCTAGGCACGTATTAGACGAACCTGACGATAACACTACACTTGCTCAAATCAGAGCACACACGGCTCGCGCAGCCATACAACTTCGACCGCGGTTCCGTACTCGCCGACGAGGACGGAATACGCGACGCGTTAACGTTAATACCGCGGGACACCTTAGTCCCGCATTGCCGGCAGCGCCCCAAGCCGAGGTCCGTGGGAGTCCACCCTTGGGGAGTCAAAACGCTGTCTAGTATACTTTAACGGGTTGGGAGCCTTCTGCGCTCACCCATAGTCCGCGTAAAGTTGTCAAGGCCATCAGCGGCCAACAACTAGTCCACACACACAAAAAAAAAAAAAAAAAAAAGAGCGGGAAAACGCTCGCGCGACGTATGAACCACCTGGCGGATTACTTACGTAAACTCAACTCAAATATTATTGGCCGATTGTACTGTAAATTAATTGGTTGATTGTTTTGATCATTTTACATTTCTATTTATCTGCATTTGGATTGGCTCAGCCTAGTTGTACATTTTGTATATAAACAGCACTAATTTACAAATAAATTATTCTGAATCCTGGAGTCAAGAATATCATTTCTACATACCATACCTTCATTCTCCAAAGTTCTCCAAAGTGGTGACCCTCTCCGGAACACAAGAAGTACAAATCAAGAACGGAAAAGCTCTGCCCATCAAGCCACCGAAAAACCGTATTCATTCATTCAACATAGTACCAACATAGTCGATAAATCCCTGCTCCACAACTCTCAACATGTCACAACAGCAAGAAAAATCTATCCCGGCCAGCTCATTCAACTCTACATCAATCAACACCGTCACTCAAGCTGAAATTGGTGGCATATCGCTAACCATGCGTATCCCACCATTCTGGCGTGATCGACCACGTCTGTGGTTTATCAGTTTCGAAGCCGCCACCAACGACCTGAAGAAAAGCCAAGCCCAGCTCGCTCAGATGGTAATCGCACAGCTGGAACGCCAAGACATCGAGCAGATCACCGACCTTCTATACAACCCACCAGAGCAAGACCAGTACAAGGCGATAAAAGCGCGTCTCATATCTGCCTATGAGGAGTCCGACAGCCGCCAGTTCCAAAAACTGCTGTCAGAGATGGAACTCGGCGATCAGAAGCCGACCCAACTACTCCGGCGTATGAGAAACCTCGCTACAGACAAAGTTCCAGACAGTACGCTGCGACTCATGTGGACCAACCACCTTCCACCACACATACGTTCTGTGCTTGCCGTCAGCGAGACCTTCGCAACTAAGTCGTCGTTAGAAGAGTTAGCGTTACTCGCCGACAAAATGATGGAACAGACGCCACCAGCTGCACCTCACATCTCAGCCGTCCAAACGATAACCTCACCGACATCACCACCAACTCAGACAGCCGACCTACAATTCCTTGTCACCGAACTACGCAAGTTAGGTATCATTAGAAATAGCCGAATTGAAATCAAGACCACCGCACAGCCAATACAACGGTTACCGCCGCAACCGCTACCCGTCTTACAACCGAAGTCCATCGCAACAACGCAGTCGAGACTCATCACCATCACCTTTCTGCTATTATCATCGACGTTTCAAAGAACAAGCTCGACGCTGCACGTCACCTTGCACATTCAATAAGAAGTCGGAAAACTAGGCCGAACGTTAGCGGAGGCGGACTCTGGCGTTCACGAAAACTCACACCGCCTATACATAACAGATCGTAACTCCAACATATCTTTCCTGGTCGACACGGGTGCGAACATATCCGTACTACCTAGAAAGAAAGGACAAGTCGCAACGCCACTATCGTTCCAACTATATGCGGCTAACAACACAACTATAGCTACGTACGGTGAGAAAACATTAACGCTCGACTTCAACCTACGACGCCCATACAAATGGAAGTTCATTGTCGCCGACGTTTCAAGACCTATACTCGGCGCTGACTTTCTCAAACATCACCAACTTATCGTCGATTTGAAAAACAAGAGATTGATCGACGGCGTCACGAATCTCAAGGTCAACGCCCCAGTTCGCATTTCAAACATGCCTACAGTGTACACCATCGACAAGTCACAGTCGTATCACGACATTTTAGCGCAATATCCCGGCATCACACGTCTCACTTCAATGCAGTTAAGCTCTTCTATCAACGTGCAACACTACATTGAAACAGAAGGCCCACCAATACATAGCCGCGCTCGCCCCATACCACCGCACCGATATGAAATCGTGAAGAAAGAGTTTGAAAATATGATTGAACAAGGGTTATGCAGGCCAAGCAAGAGTCCATGGTCATCACCGCTTCACATCGTCCCGAAGAAGAATGGTGACATTCGAGTCTGCGGAGACTATCGGCGACTCAACGCTATCACAAAACCCGATCGCTATCCCGTTCCACGCGTCAAAGATTTCACACATCATCTCTCAGGCAAGACTATCTTCTCAACAATAGACCTCAACCGAGCCTACCAACAACTGAGCATAAGAGAAGAGGACATCGAGAAAACCGCTATTATCACACCAATGGGTTTATTTGAATTCCCGCGAATGTGTCCCGGTTTGAAGAACGCAGGACAAACGTTTCAACGTTACATTCACGAAGTACTGCGAGGACTAGATTTCGTATATCCATTCATAGATGATATACTAATCGCTTCGGAACACGAGACCCAGCATCGAGAACACCTCCACACCGTCCTGAAGAGATTAGAAGAACATGGTATCACTATACTTGGTTAGTAGTTCAGCCTAGAGACGTCCACTGCTGGACATAGGCCTCCCCCAAAGTTCTCCACACAGAACGATTTTGGGTCGCCCGCATCCAACCGCTTCCCGCGATCTTACCGTCGGTCCACCTTGCGGGAGGCCTACCCCTGCTGCGTCGTCCGGTACGTGGTCGCCAGTGAGTAAAGCCAGTATAACGCTAACGGTATCTGGCTAAGTATTTATTTCCACCATAAAACATAAAAACGGTTACATCAACAAACAGCAAAAATACAATATGCAATAAGCGATTTAACCTTTATTTCGTGTAAACACCACTTCAAGTATCCATTAAGAACAATTTCGTTTATCTGTGCATTAATTAAAAAGAAACAAAGTGGCAGTACAAACAAAGATTCGTTCGTTCATTCATTTATGGAACATCGCGGGCGCGTTTGGGAATCTCGCTTTCTTGTTACGGTTACAGCTCGGTAAAGTTTTTTAATTTAAATTCGTGTCCCCGGGACAATGCAATGCAACATTGTTGAACGCTGTGCAGTTAACGGCTAAGTTTTAGGGACCTTTGTACACTCGTAAAACATTGATTCATTGTACAGACAAATACGAGTATCTGCCCGCCGCTGCCTCACAAACTCATTAAAAAGTTAGCGTAATAAAACATAGTCTGTACTAAAGACAAAAAAAGTTTAAATTGATTCAGGCGTTTGAGCGTTTCATCCTAATCTGTTTAGTCTGTTATCATTTTACGAAGCTTAGCTCCTTTGAAGTTTAGTGTTGTATAAAACTTGAGATTAGTGAAATCTATTTTGGAGATAAATGTTTAACTCTTAATTCGACAACGTATAACCCATTATACGTACACTTTAAAAAAATCTGCTGCACTTGATTTCAAATATTTCTAAATTTGATTTACACTGTTCACTATGGCAACATTTTACCTGTCAAATAAAATATTTTGGACGTCTGTATTTAGAAATGACAGTGACATATAGTACGAAAAAGTTTTCTAAAATGGACCGTCAGCGACCACTCTCTGTAAGTTATTATACATTCCTATTTTTTATTCAAAAATATGTTTATTTCGCTTCCAGTTCTATTACAAAATGATTGATAATTGAGATAACTATCAAACTACTAATTTGTATTCAATAATTTGTGTCAAAAATGACACCAAAGTCTTATGTATAACTGGTTATACATTTCGCTATGTTCAACAAAGTGGGCTTATTAACTTTAGTATATTGGGCTATACATTTCTGATTCGAATCCTGCTAATGTGCATGTAATACCGGGCTGTTTTATGTTTGGGCATTTTTCTATTATCTTGGTTTGCGGTTTTTGCATGTATTTCTTTTTTTATTTAACAGCGCAGACTAACAACCAGGTCTCATCGCATTCTGGCTCTTATTCCTCCAGAAGATGGTAGGTCTGATGATAGTGGTACATCGTCAGGCGATGAAAATGATGAGAGTTATCTTTTTCGTAAAGACATGCTGTGTGACTCGTCTTCGGAGACTGACACTCCCTCTATTGACACGTCACTCGAAAGAATGAATTTGCTATCGGATGATAATTACCTCGTACCAGCGTCAAATACAGAACAAGAATATTTGTCACCTAACATTCGCCAGGAATATACTATACCTGACAGTGATGATGACTTGAGGAATTCTCCATCGATTATTCTGGATAGTACCTACTGAAACACAAGAGAGCCAACTTATTCACCAATTATTGCAGTAATGCCGTCGAGATTTACCATCTGTACTATCAAATATATCTTCTCTTCTCTCTGAACCGTTTCCTACACTAACCTACTGATTAATACAGCGAATCAAAGATGTCCCACTGAAAGAAAATCAAAAGATTTCCGCGCCAAAATGAATTCTGATAACATCCGACGTGATAAAATTGGCCATGAACAAGCTGGCACAACATACGGTGGTTGACTCTACTGTAAGAAGGGACAGACAAACGTTTTTTGTACAAAATGTCCATTACGATTGTGTTTTATACCAAATACGAGAAATTGCTTTTACAGTTACCACAATGATTGATTTTCATTAAATTTTGAGCTTTAATTGTCTGTTTAATTTTCCAAACAAATCATCCCCTGTCGCTAATGTATAGTATATTATACAAACAAACAGGTGAGTACAATTCTGAACAAAAAGTTATGTAGGTATAGTATATTATACTAAGGGTTTCTAAGTAAAAGGGGGGTGAATATTTTTTTAAATATTTTTTACAGTCCTTTTACAAGTATTATAATAATATAATTTAAGAAAAATATTTGAGATAAAGATAAAATATCCTGACAAATTAAGGGTTAAAAGTAACTTTATTTTGCAAACATGATTATGTACTTGAAATAAGTTTTCTTTTTGTTTATTAGTCTGTAGCAAACTAAATAATTTAGCGGATCTGTATGATGTATACAAATCGCGAAAGTTTAAAATCGATTGTAGCAAACTAGTTTACTAGATGGTAAATATAGCTACTGGATAGCTTACAAACTGGCTTTGACAGGCATTAAGAGTTAATCGGATTGCTTTTCGGACTATTCTGTACTGGCATGGCGTATATTGAAGTGAGTGTGTACATGCATAGAGCGACACGTTTGTATATGTAATTTTAATTAAATCGTTTCAAAACAAACTCGGGGTGCACACACGCGGGTAATCTGCACAGCAAGCCACAGTCCGTGAAAACATAAGTTAATTTTATAATTGACCACCCCACGTTGATTTTAACAATCGCTTCCACGTTTACATTGGATGGAACTTTTAAAAATAAATATTGGTTTTACGAAAACAAACATTGGCCTTCCGATGTCGAAATAAATTACATAAATTGCACAAAATCGTTCCGTGTG
This sequence comes from Euclidia mi, assembly GCA_944739405.2. Lineage (NCBI taxonomy): Eukaryota > Metazoa > Arthropoda > Insecta > Lepidoptera > Erebidae > Euclidia > Euclidia mi. The sequence continues at coordinate 6,012,025 of OX123188.2, read as the reverse complement.
TTTGACACATACGGTATGTATAAATAACGCGTAAAGTAGTCGATTTTCGATAAAATATCGAATATTTGACGATGCCGACGCACAGTTATGTATTTATTACTGTGATCAATCTTCATTAATCTGGGCCGTGAGTTAAATTTTCATGATTTTAGCCGTTATAGGCTTTTAGTGGTCTTTTGCAATTCTACATATTGCATGGCCATATAGCGAGTTCAGCTAGGCGATACAGGCATGCTAAGTCAATCAAGTAATTGTGTAGTGTGAGCTAAAGTAGGTACTAGCTTAGCTAAGAATATTTGAGCACCTACATCTACCTACCTAATGGATTATTATCAACTGAAATAAATGTCTGAGGTCGCGATTTTCAACATTTGGATCCGCTTTGGTTGTAGTTTAGTTGATTCTCTCCTATTTGACAGAGATTCTTGATTCGAACTAAACAACATATTATATAGACAAAGACCGGGAGGAATTACAGTATTTTAGCTCTAGATTTAGGGATGAAATTGAAGTAATGAATAAATTGACAATAAAAATGGTTTAAAGAATTTTAACATTAATTTGATTGATGCCTGAAACTGCTATTATTTTGACAAGTTTTAATATTACACTTCTGTCTAGTCAATTAATAATAATAAAAATTTACTATGTAAAAGAATTTATTTACATTTTTTTTTTACTCAAACAACTTAACACACACACAAAATATGCACATATACTCATTAAACATGTTATTGTATAACATAACTTGTCGTCATAGTGACGCAATATTGTTTTTTGACGCTAATAAATTTATTAGTAAATTTATTTTAACTAAAGATACAATGTATCTGCCATTTTATACTAAGCGACAAATTGCTAAGTTATTAGCATACAATTTACAGCAAGGCAGTGAGCCTTGTGTTGACAATTTATTTGATAGGGTTAGTACATGTACTAACAACGTTTTTATTGACACATCTTGTGATTTAAACTCCAAGATAGGACAACAGTTAGGCTGCAGTATTTGAATATAGTACATCAAAACATGCAGGGCCTATCTGGCAAAGAGTTAGAGTTAAGTTTATTTCTAGAAAAATATGACGTTAAGGTTTTGTGCTTAACTGAACATTGGTTAAGCACCCATGAGGTTATTGTTATAAATGAATATTACACAGTGCAGAGTTCGTATATAAGAAAGCAGGCTATTAGAGGCGGTTCTCTCATAATGACTTCAAATTTATTAAAATGCAAAGAACGTAAGGATATTGTAAATTTATCTATTGAGCGCACTATTGAGTTGTCCTGTGTGGAACTAGACTTATATATTATAATTTGTGTATATCGACCCCCTTCTGGTGATTATAATCTATTTGAGACTGTTATGGAAGATGCTCTTAATAAAATTATAGGTAGTCATAAGAATATTATAGTATGTGGTGATTTTAATATTAATATTTTAGAGAATTCTTCACAGTGTACTAGATTTCTGAATCTTTTTAAGTCATTTAATTTAAGTAATTTATTCTGTGAACCTACTAGAGTCTCTGAAACATCTTCTACTTGTTTGGATAACATATTTAGTTCTTGTCTTGTGTTGCTAAAAACCCAGTAGTTATTAGTTCTCTTCCTTCTGATCACCGTGGACAGATAGCTAGTTTTTCATGTACAACATAAGATAAATCACATACAGTAGAATGTAGGCCTCAAACTACCAATCGTCTTATACGTTTTAAAAACAATATTATCGCTAAACTCAATCCCTCAATTTTGAACTCAGAAAATCCAAATACAATTTATAATTCACTTTTTGGAATAGTAAATAATGAGTTTCAAGTTACTTTCAAGAGTAAAACTGTCACATTAAAGGGTACTACCGGATCTTTTAACCAGTGGGCCACTATAGGTATATACAGAAGTAGAGCCAAATTGTTTGAATTATATGGTATGAAACAACATAGATTTGACACACCTTTTCTAAATTATGTAAAAAACTACTCAAAATTTTTTAAACAAGTTTGTGTTATGGCAAAGTCTAAATTTATTAGTAGCAAAATTAAGCATTCAACAAATGTAATTAAAGAAACTTGGAGAATTATAAATAATGAAACAGGAAGAGCACGACCACGGGAAAACCAATTTGAACTAAAAGAAAACAATTTATTAGTCACCAATCAAACTCAAGTAGCGCATATGTTCAATAGTTTCTTTGCGAGCATACCTTTAACAACTACTAGCTCTTTACAATCATCATCCTTAGACGCTGGAAATTTTTTGCTTAGCAGTGTACCTGAATGCAAGAGCGTGTTTAGATTCGAGCACGTTACCCCGCGAGATATATTGATCGCATATAATTCAATTAATAATTAAAATACCGGCGACTTTTGGGGCATTTCAATTAAAATTTTAGGTACTATAGTTGAGACTGTTGCGCCTTACCTCTCTATAATTTATAACCAATGTTTTGACTTAGGCGTATTTCCGGATTTGATGAAATTAAGTAAAATCATACCTTTATTCAAATCTGGCAGTAAAAATTACGTAAATAACTTCAGGCCCATCTCTATCTTGCCGGCATTTAGTAAAATATTTGAAAAGATTTTATTAAAGCAGCTACTAAGACACTTTAATTTAAATAGTCTGCTTCATAAGGATCAATACGGATTTACTAAAGGTAGATCCACTACTGATGCGGGTGTTGCTCTCATAAAACACGTTTATAATGCTTGGGAGTCATCTAAAAATGCTATCGGAGTATTCTGTGACCTCTCAAAAGCATTTGATTGCGTTCATCACGACACACTATTGCGTAAGCTCCGCCACTACGGCGTAGAGGAAACCGCACTTTGTGTTGTCGAGTCGTACCTGCGGCAAAGATTTCAGTGCGTCGATGTAAATGGGACTACATCCTCTAAATTACCTCTACAGTTAGGCGTTCCACAAGGCTCTATTTTAGGTCCTTTTCTATTCCTTGTATATATTAATGACTTACCTTTTTATTTAAAAAATATCTGTGATGTCGTACTTTTTGCAGATGATACGTCACTTATTTTTAAAGTAGATAGGAATAGGAATCAATTTGATGATGTAAATAATGCACTTATACAGGTTACACAATGGTTTACAGCAAACAACCTAGTGCTTAATTCTAAAAAGACCAAATGCGTTAAATTTGCTTTACCTAACGTTAGACAACTGGGACCTAATATAAGGCTAGATAGGGAGGAACTTGACACAGTTGACTCGACAGTGTTTCTAGGCATTACACTAGATAATAAGTTACAATGGGGTGCACATATAGCATGTCTTGCAGGTAAGCTCAGTTCTGCTGCGTATGCTGTCAAAAAAGTTAGACAACTTACTGATGTTGACACAGCTCGTCTAGTTTATTTTAGCTATTTTCATAGTGTCATGTCCTACGGTATTTTGTTATGGGGCAAAGCTGCGGATATTCAGAATATCTTCGTTCTACAGAAACGAGCGGTACGAGCTATATACATGTTAGGGGCAAAAGATACTCTTAGGGAACGCTTTAAGTCTATAGGGATTCTTACAGTAGCCTCGCAATTTTTATTTGCTAATATATTGTATATTAGGCAAAATATAGGTTTATTTACTACAAAAAGTGATGTACATAACATAAATACTCGAAACAGGCATAAGTTATATGCCCCTTATCATCGTTTACATAAAGTTAATAATTCTTTTGTAGGGCTAGGTATTCGTATATACAATAAAATACCAATTAGTCTTTTAGAATTGCCATTTAGTACGTTCAAAAGTAAAATAAAAGACTGTCTTATTAGGAAAGGTTATTATACCATTAATGATTATTTCAGTGATAAGGATAGGTGGTCACTTACACTAGCCAACTCTTGATTTTTTTAATTTATATAGATACCTTACTTTTCAGTTTTTTTTTTACATAAAATCTCTAGTTCTATTAATTTAATATTCATGCATTATTAGGTCATTCAACTTACTACATTTACATTTTCATTGTTGTTCCATAAATTTTATTAAAATTTGCTACAGTGTTAGATGAAGGTAACTCGTTATCATGGGCTGGATACTAACGTTTTTGTAATTTTCGTGTATTCATATACCGTCACTTTCTGTAACATACTTTTCCACCATAGTTCTGAACATGATCGCGAGTTGCCTACATTATAAAGCGTAAGTGGATGCTCCTGTTACACAAGATTCACATTTGAAGACTACTACAGCACTTAATTTAATAACTACATATTTTGTATATAATATGTATGTTCTTATTTACTATTTACAAGTAATTAATTACAATGTGAAACAGTTGCAGCTCCTTACAAAAACAAAATATGTACCATAACACTGGCGATTAAAAAGAGTGGCCACGAGTTTTATTGCCCGTTCTTTCTCGTGGTTCTACCTATTGCTTTGCGAATGGGCAGTAAATGTAAATGTAGAAGCATTACTAATTTACTTTAAAAATTTGACGTTCATAAGCGTCACGTTGTGACCTAGATGAATAAATGATATTTTTTTTACTTTGACTTTGTTTTACGAGGTGGAAAATCCCTTCGGATCTCCGACTCTTGGGCAAATGAGAGCCGGAGTTTGTGGTGTTACCACTAAAAACCACCTCGACTTTCTCATGTACCCGTGTGTCGGAGGGTCGGGTATCGCCAAAGCATTCGTCGGAAGCCCCCGACGGGTATTGGTCCACCAGATGGTCAGGTGAGCCCCGAACAAAACCCCCTTGGCGGCGGATGAAGGTGTAGGGCCCCGCCGCCAAAACACCCAGCGGCCGCAGAGGATATAGAGGACGGCAAAGCAACACCGCATCTCCTCTTCCTCTGCGGCCCCACCGCGACGCAGCAATCATGGTGCGCCCCCATTTGGTCGCGGGAGATAGGGCGCGCGGCAACGCAACACCGACACGCCTCTCCTCCCGCGACCGCACCGGCGCACCCGACTGCGAGGGACAGACAGAACTATCCCCCGCACCCGCACTTTGGACGCATCTTACGCAGGGCTCACTCAAGCCCACGTGGAGCGTCCTCTCCCAGGATCCCACTTAGCTTCACCGTGGGTGTACCTGAAACCCACGGTTACTAAGCCGCCCCATCACGACAAGGTGGAGATCCCACGGGGGGGATTTTACTTGTACCTAGGAAACATCCCTAATTGTAGTAAAGCCCAGTTTAGGAAAGTAGAGTCAACTGTGAAGAGATGCGCATCTTTTTTATTTATTTATTTACCTATCTACATAATATTGGACATGACAATTCACCGATGGCAAATCGTACGTATGCAAGAGCCTACACAAGTAGGGTGAGTTTCTCCTCAGATGCAGTGTTTTCGGGGAAGCTCTGCAATCTACAGCCATGTACAGTGACGGGTTGTTAACATTTTCGTAGATTTTTTGTGTGTTTTAACCGATTTTTGTTGTCTTGGTAAATTGACCCACAATATACAACATGTAACAAGTTTAATGCACACCTTGAAAGTATTTTGTTCAGAATCAGCTACTGAATCCATTTCTGACATTTTTAATATCATTTTTTTAAATCCTAAAATAATTAAAATTACGTAAATTATAGTCACTCATTGCTTTGAAAAGGCGAAATATACGAAAATAAACCTTAAGTCAACGTAGAACGGCTTCTTTTTAAATGCATTTGCTTAGTGGTTCCACGTACAGGAACGCACACATTAATACAACACAACAGCCGGTACAAGACAATAACACACAATTGACCACCAAAATATCTATCATCTTTCTTTCGCTTACGTATTAACAGCGGGAAAGAGCGAGACGTAATGTTTCACACTTGTCACCGTCGCGTCGGTCGCCCGCGCTGGTAGGTACAGCGCCGGCCGGGCGGCCATTGTTGCGCTTAGATAAATAAAATTAGTCATCTACCTGGATTCTCTGTGAGTGTAGTGAAAAAAAATGTTTAACAAGTTTACTTGTTTATTTACAAAATGTGTATTATCAACATGATGGTGCCCCCGCGCGTTTTACGTAGAACGTTCGAGATCATCGTGAAGTCGAATACAAGGAGCGCTGGATCGATCGCGGCGGTCCTGTCCAGTAGCCTCCTAGGTCGCCTGACTTGACGCCCCTGGACTTTTGCTCTATGGGGACATACCTATTAAACCACTAGTTGATTGTGTCGAGACAACAAGTGCCGGGGAGTTAAAATAAGATATCAGCTGCTTTTGAAACAGTGAAAAGAAATATTGTGTGTGTGAACTAAAGGAATATTTAAGCCGGGTGGTGGACACCTGATGTCAGCATTTAAAAAAGAGGACGCCGAACCGAACAAGTGACAATAAGCCTGTGAGTCAATTGGTTATTATTAACATAACATAACATATCTTCACGCCTTTTATCCCCGAAGGGGTAGGCAGAGGTGCATTAAACACCCACACTTCGCCAGATATGTTTCGGTCCCAATGTAATAGGGGGCGAGCCTATTGCCATCTACCGGGCACATTTTTAAGCGAGCGATAATTAATATTTTTATTTTAATACACACATAACTTCGAAAAGTCATAGGTGTGTGCCCGGGGTAACTGGGGATCGAACCCGAGACCATCGTCTCGGCAGTCCGTTACGTACACCACTGGGCTATCGCCGTTATTATTTTATTGTAAAAAAAATATGATTCACAACTTTAAACACGCCGTTCTTCTTTAATTCTCTCATTGATACCCTTTTACTTTAATTTCTAATGTATCAATAATGCTAACTAGGTATGATTATTATGATTAAATTAAGATAGTCACAATAGCCACTAACGATGTTAAAAAATGACAGACCGTATCGTATTTCGCTGTCGTTTGTTTACCACCGCAAACGTTTCGTGTGATTGTGTGCGTACGCAGGTTTGTAGTGACCACGTATTTTACTTATAATGAAGTTAATACTTTCGACCAAAAACAATGTTTAGGCTAATAAAAAAAATATTTCAATGCATGCATTATGATAATAACAAGGTTTTCTAATTGGGGTGTCTGAGGATATGCGTTATTTCCGTTACACGTTGTATAAATACAATTTTTTTTATCGATTCATTTCACCTGTATCCCCCGAAGGGGTAGCCAGAGGTGTATTATTACACCTACATTTCGCCACGAATTTTTAGGTCCCACGTAATAGGGGGTGAGCCTATTGCCGTTACCGGGCACATCACCAGACTCTGTACTGCTACTGAGAATTCGGAAAAACCCAGTACCTACCTAACGCTGAGTTTTTCCCGACCCGGGAATCGAACCCGGGACCTACGATCAGCAGTCGCATATGCTTTCCACTGGACTACGGAGGCAGTAATAATACTAGAGGAGCCTTAAAAATTACATCATCAGACCATCTTTACCATTACTGGACATGAGCCTTTTCCCACCATGAGGATAGGGCCGGTCTCTCATACTGGCCAAGTGCGGGTTGATAGACTTCACATGTCTTTCGAGAACATGACGGAGAACTTTCAGACATCCAGATTTTCTCACGATGTTTCTTTGTATCGTTTTGCAAACGATCCTTTACAATTTGGTTTGCACATGACTTCTAAAAGTCATTGGTGCGTGCCGTGGATTCGAACCTGCGACACTTTGCGTAGCAGTCTGTTGGTCTTTCCACTAGGGTACCGCTGCCTCACGACAAGTGGTAGGTAACTTATGCGTCGACATACTTACATACATATATAGCTACATAGACATACGACATCTGTTTCCAAACTACGGAACGCCATTTCAAGCAACCAATCCAACGATCCTGATATATCTATCTCTCTTGATTCATTCACTCCCATCAAATGAGTTATGTAGAAATATAAAAAAGTTAATGAATTACGAGTGAAGTGTACCTACAAGTGTTTTGTTGCGTGACCCATATCCAACAATGTGTACTGTTACGGACGTCGTAGCTTTGTAATACAATTAAGTAATGATCATAAATAATGTAAATAAATATGAATATATAAGTAGACTTAAGTAGATATAAGGATGATTCAATAAAAACGACGACGAAGTGCTGCTGACCCTGATGGTAGAGGCCGAACACTCTATTAACTCTCGGCCTCTCACCCACGTTTCCGTCGATCCCAAGGATCCGGAGGCGTTGACTCCGAACCACTTCCTCATCGGGACCTCCTCAGGCCTTCCCTATACTGGGCCTTGCGAGGAGGTCAGCCGAAAACAGTGGAGAGCTGCCCAGGCGCTCGCCGACCATTTCTGGCGACGCTGGGTAAATGAATACCTGCCGACGCTGGTGCCCAGGGGGGCATCCGACGACCGAGGACGACCTCTGCGCGTTGGCGACCTGGTTGTCGTCATCGACCCCACACTGCCACGAGGGACGTGGCCCCGAGGCGTCGTGGAGACTACATACGTCGGTCCAGACGGCAAGGTGCGATCAGCCGACGTCAGGACTACAGCAGGCATCCTACGGCGTCCCACGACGAAGCTCGCCGTCCTCTGCGTGGAAGATAAGGCTACGGTAGCCCTGCGCCGGGGGGAGGATGTTACGGACGTCGTAGCTTTGTAATACAATTAAGTAATGATCATAAATAATGTAAATAAATATGAATATATAAGTAGACTTAAGTAGATATAAGGATGATTCAATAAAAACGATTTGAGAGTAGGGAAATGTTTATTGTTATTCGATTAAGGTTGTTTTATTATCCCATAGTAAATAAGAAATTAAAACATGACGATGTAAAGTGGACGCGAGCACGATCGAACAGGTTTGAACATGTCGAAACCTGTCCGAACGCCACCACAAGTAAAACTCGAAGACGAAGCGCTGTGATTGGCCGAACCGAATGCGTTGCGCTCACATCCACTCACTACTTGCACCCTGTAAAATAGAACATAAGCGGGACGGTTTGTTGCACCGATGTAGTTCAGTTCAGTCAGCAGTAGTTCTCTCAAGAAATCCGAAGCAACAAGCCGATCCTGATCAAGATTAAAATAAATCAACTCACCATCAAGCCAGGCGTTTCATTCCTTTGGAAGACAAAAAACTACAGTCCACCTCAACAGTTTGGTCCTACGCTCGCCGGATACAGTCGGATCATCGTTCGCCTGACGAGTTGAAGACAAAGAAAATACGCAAGTACAGTGTTCCTAAAAAATGAAGACTAGGAGTATTGCGGCCAAAGAGAGTGAGGCAGAATCGGGATACGACAGCCGACGTCGCCGAACATTCGAAGAGCCGCCGAGATCACCTTCAACCGTTGCGTCTGCGTTGCCGCGCGTCCAACATGAAGTGCCCGCAAGTGGAATCGACAGTACCACGCCCATCGCCACTGTGTCGGTGACCGCACCGCCCGCCACCGCCGCGACCGGAGGAGTTGTGCCACCGTCTGGTGCGTCCGCCGCGCTTACCGCACCCGCTCCACGCCACGTACCGGCGAGTCGAGCAACCGCGATCGCGAGCGTAACAATGCGTGAAGAACAACTCGTCACTCCAAGCACGTCGTTCCAGCCAAGAATTCAGGACTCTGTCAGAACAATGACGGCAAATAGGTCAATGAGAGACACCGCAAGTACGATAAGATCAAAGGGATCTTATAGCAGTGATGTGGCAAGAGTAAAACTAGCGGAATATGAGGCACAAAAAAGAATTGCTGCAATTAGGAACGAGCAATTGGAAATTGAAAAGGCCCTAATAAACAAACGGTTCGAGTATGAAGTGTCGGCAATTGAAGCAGAGGCAGAGGCTCGTGAAGAGGGCTCCAGACATAGGAGTGAAGACAGGGTGGATGAGTGGCTGCAAAGTATTGACCAAGCCCACCCACCAGTCACCGAAGAGAGAACTCAGCCGACGCACCCCGCCGCACAACGAACCGCCGCAGAGCCGAACACATGTGTAGACGCTACAACGCCTGCCATGCCACGCAGGAGACAACGTTCGATCTCACGTTCACCCACAAGAGGGGAACGCAGAGTAGGAAGAAGCATTGAACAACTGGCCGACACGCTGGACAAAAAGATGCGTGTACGCCCGCCGCCACGACAAGTGACGGAGCTACCTGTGTTCACCGGAGCAGCTACGGAATGGCTGCCATTCAAGGCAGCTTATGAAGATTCATCGAGTGTCTACAAATTCACCGCGATGGAAAACTTAGCGAGACTGAGGAACTGCGTCAGAGGTCCAGCAAGGGAAGCAGTCCCCGCGCTCCTGTACTCTGCGTCTGACCCACGGACAATTATGAAGACGCTAGAACAATACTATGGAAGGCCGGAGATATTAATGGACCATGTGACGGAGGACATAAAGAAGTTGCCTCGGCTCACTAGTGTGGCAAGTGAACTAAACTCGTTCGCATTGAAGCTACAGAACATAGTGTGTGTGCTAACCAATATGGACAACCGCGGATACTTGTGGAACCCGATGCTAGTGCGTGAAGTTGTAGACAAATTAAGCCCGCACGTGAAATCAAGGTGGTGCGACTACGCTTCTGAGGCAGTGGAAACGTCACGTGAGCCTGAAATTACGATATTATCTCGGTTCCTGATGCGGGAAGCTGACCGTGCAATGAAGTACGCCTTCACAAACCCGACGCCCACGCCCGCACCAAAGAAAGAACAGAAAAATGTGGTGCAAGCAAGCACAAAAAGGAAAGCGGGCAGAGAAGTTATTTACGCCACGACAGAAAAAGAAGATGAAAAGAAACAAGTATGTCTGTGTTGTGCTGGGGACCATGATGTGCCTAAGTGCGCCAAGTTTTCAATGATGAGTGTCGACGACAGGTGGGAATGGGCACGAACGGAGAAAGTGTGCTTTAAATGTCTGAATAATCGCCACCGGCGAGAGCACTGCCGAGCTAAGCGATGTGGCAAAGAAAACTGTACCCGCCCGCATCACGCGCTGCTCCACAAAGAGATGTTGCAACGAGACACCAAAGAAAAAGCGACGGATGCCAAACCGACAGCGGAGTCCGTGATGACTGTCTCAGCAAGCAGCGACGCGCCGCATCGCGTACTCTTAAAGATGTGCCCCGTCGTTTTGAAAGGACCAGGCGGTCAAGTGACCACGTTCGCGCTAATGGACGAAGGATCGACGATCTCACTCATCGACGAGGATTTAACACGCCGTATCCAAGTGAAAGGGCCAATTTCTTCACTCAAAATACAAGGAGTGACCTCACAGCCACACGAAGAACACAGTCAAGAGGTCAAACTACAAATTCGTGGTCAGAACGGCGACTATCAAGAATTACGCGCACGAACGATGAAGGATCTACGACTTCATGGTCAGACAGTAGATAAATCAATGTTAATCAAATATCCACACCTCCGAGACATGCAAAAGGACGCATTCTTTGACGAAGCCACACCGAAAGTATTGATAGGTGCGGACAATTGGCACCTGATCGTGACGCGAAAACTACGCATGGGCAAGAAGAATGAGCCTGCGGCCTCGTATACCCAACTGGGATGGGTAATTCATGGGACGGCGCCACGCTCAGCGTTGACTCAAAAAGAGGGTCAACTAGTGCTTCATATCTACGACGTGTCTGCGAACAAACAGACAGAAGATGTACGGCGCGTAGAAGAAATAGTGAAAGCACACTTCAGAATTGATGCCCTTGGAGTCTCCCTGGCAAAGAAAGTCAGACCAGAAGACCAAAAGGCAATCGACGTGGTCCAACGAACAATGAGGAAGGTTGGTGAACACTTCGAAGTGGGTCTGCCATGGAGAGATGAAGACCCTCCTATGCCCAATAATTATCACTGTGCCGTGAAGAGACTAAAGATGATAGAAAAAAAGATGGACGCCTCTTCGGATTTCGCTGCACAGTATCGCGCTCAAGTGAGAAACCTCCTAGATAAAGGTTATGCCCAAGAGTGCGATGGACAAGAGGAGCGAAGCAAGAAGATATGGTACCTGCCACACTTCCCGGTCGTGAACCCTAACAAGCCGGGAAAGATGCGGCTGGTTTTTGACGCGGCGCACCGATACAGCGGAGTGTGCCTCAATGATCACTTACTAGAGGGACCTGACCTCCTGAAATCGCTACCAGGAATCCTCTTCAGATTCAGAGAACGTCAGGTAGCCGTGACAGCAGATATTCAAGAGATGTTCCTCCAAGTAAGAATAAGACCACAAGACCAAGCAGCTCAAATGTTTCTTTGGCGAGACGAAGAGCGTGATAAGCCGCCGAAAAAGTACAAGATGATATCAATGATCTTCGGGGCATCGTGCTCGCCGTTCATCGCGCACTCAGTGAGAGATGCCAACGCGAGACGATACGCACAAGCATACCCCAACGCTGTGCAAGCAATAACATCGAGCCACTACATGGATGACTACGTCGATAGCTTCGTCACAGAGCGAGAAGCTATAAGAACAGCACAAGAGGTCATGAAGATACATGAGAATGCACACTTCAACCTCCGTGGATGGTGCTCTAACAGGCCTAATGTGGTGGACAACGTGGCTACAGAAAAACGAGTGCTCAAAGCCGAAGTGAAGCTTGGTCAGAGACAGGAAAACTCCGATAAGACACTTGGTTTACTTTGGCATACGGATCAAGATGAACTAGGCTTCAACACAGGGCTTAGCCGTCTAGCACCTGAAGTGAGGATGAGAGACAGAGCGCCGACGAAAAGAGAAGCCAATTTACTTGAATAAATAGGTATTTTTTGTGTAATAAATGTATTACTATAATCCAGTGTTGTTCTAAGGTAACGTTAGTTCGTCATTTAGGTACCGAAACGAGTAGGTAGGTCTGAATAACTCAAACCATCTGAACCGCGCGAATTGAAAGTACAAGCACACTTAAGAGGCCGTTCCAAAATTCACGGACTGCGTGAATAGGTATTTTACGCCAAGCGCGCGGGCAACGCGATCGAGGTGTCAATGTGTGCGTCTGTGTAGCCCAACAAAATCTACCTTGCAGTGAACTCGCGGAGACAAAACAAATTGATACTTTGACCAATAAAATGTATGATCGTAATACAGAATTATTTCGGATAACGTATTTTGATGTTTAAATGTAATAATTCCAGGTAGATTCCGTTGTTGCTGTTAAAAAACATCCGACTTCAAACAGTCGTAGAAACATGCAAAATCTCATTTACTTAGATTACAATAAATACTAATTCTAGTCATTCTGTTATAAAATCCAAAATACTGAACTGATTTCGGAAAACTTTCTATGGGACCAATCTGGAATAAATGATGGGTCCATAAATGATGCATTAGTTAGGTAACAAACATTAAAAAATATGAAAAAATAATACAGCCGAATTGTAAACCGCCTCCGTTTTGAAGTCGGTTGAAAATATTAATACACAATATAAATGAGATTTGAGGCAGCGATAGCCGAGTGGATATACCAACAGACATGCAGAGGGTATCGGGTTCGAATCCACGGCGCGCACCAATGACTTTTCGGAGTTATGTGCGTATTGAATTATTAATTATCGCTTGTCCCGTGCCTCGGAGAGCACGTTAAGCCGTCGGTCCCGGTTGTCATGAAGATCTTTGACAGTCGTTACAGGGCGTCAGTACATAGTATAAAAATAATAGTAGGATAGCTTCATACAAATCAGCCGCCGCCGGTCTGAATGTACGCGTGAATCCCCGGCGCCGTGTACGTACGGACTATTCATGCACACAATCTCATAAACGAGCGCGATGAGCGCGGCGAGCGCGGATTCAATTCAATTTTAAGGCGAGGATTTCCCAAAATACAGTGTTATCTAGCGTGGTCAAACGCGTTTTATTTGTAAATAACAAAGATTTAAATTCGGAAAAAAATATATGTTATTCTACAGCATTAGATCTTTATATTTCGGCCATTCGAAACACGATTACTGTCATTTGATACGATAGAAAATAATCGCGAATATAGGTCTATTTAAACAACTTTTCCCGTTTCATTTGAGTTGTATTGGGATTAGAATTTTCAAAAGTATACCAAAAGAAAGGTCATGTAAAAGCGGATGGTTCTCGGCAATTACATTATGAATTTTAATATATACAAAAATATAATACCGAAAATACGTAATTTCCTACTGCCGACGCGCTCTCTCCGGCGTCGTTCAGTCCCGAGCGGGATGTAATGGAGACAGGACGTATCGCTAGTTAGCAGAGCGCACCGCAGGATTACGAATTATTTTATCGTCAGTTACGAATGTTATCATCACTTATTGATAAATATATTACTTCTAGGTTTAGTTTGTAAATAGGTATTGTAAATTTTTAGTAAGTAATAATAGTGTATATAAGTAAGTAGTATAGTTTTAAAAATATCGTTTTGATTATTGGACAAGATAACGACTTGATAACAACAGCATAGTTAGGTAACAGTACTTTAGAAAAATATTTATTTGTTGTATATTGTGGATGATTTATAGTATTATTGTTGTATTGGGTACCTACCTAATACAATAATTCACACTTTTATTCTGTGTACCTATATACGGAAATAAAATGTGAGATGTGCCTAAAAGCTATACAAGCGAATTTTATAGGTACCTACCTACCTAAATAAATACAAATATCCGCAGTTACCTACTTAGTGGTATTTATGGTTACTGCCCCACCCTCGTGCGTAGTAGCGTGATGTTATTTGGTATAACCTTCCTCAACAAATAGGCTAGAGAAGCAAATAAATCTTAGAAATTGGCCTGCTAGTTCCTAAGACTAGCGCGATCAAAAACAAAAAAAATGAATTTCCGTCTATTCAATAATTCTATTGACTATTTCCACCAATAATATCATTGATTTCCACACTATTACCAAACACGGAACAATGGACACCTAATAATATTATAATAATTATTTATCACGCCGAGGAAGAATGCACTGGTGTCACAGCTTAGAAAGGTAGGTAAGGTGTTCGGTAGGTAAGTATATCAATTTGACCGACAAATAATAACGAAAACTAGAGTTTATTATTGGTTGGCGGAAAATAAGCGTTGTGGGTGTAGGAGTATCATTTCGTTCGTATGTATGTATGTAAAATTTGAACTTTTTTTCACTACTACTTGCCGATGGCAGCGCCTAAAGGAGATCACCCAAATTGGGCTAATTTTTATTTTGCCGGCCAATCAATAAATTGTGTTATTTTAATAGAACACACTGTTGTAAACATTTTAACTATTACACCAAACTTCTAAGTCAATAGGCTTGTGTCCACTAAGAATAAATCGGTTTGATTGTAGTATCTACAGATCCATTATGATTTTAAGATGTCAATAAAGTTTATTATTTATTATAAAATGGTAAGATAAATGTAATTTTTAGGATTCTAAAACTAAAAAATAATGTTTTTACTTATTCTTGTGACAGTGAACACCAATCAGAGAACATTACGTCAAACAGTACGTCCACCATTCATGTTGTTGACGTTTTAGTAGTAAATACAACTAAAAAGTCAAAGTTTCTACCTGTCAAATCGAATATAACAAAATAAAAGTGGGTGCATCAGACCAGACTTCATTCACGGATTGTTTTGTTTTGTACTTTGTGATATCACTCAACCGCTATGATGGTTTACAGCGTTTTCGTGTCAAATTCAAAAAGTTATTTAAAAATAATTTAATTAGTAATATTGCTGATTGTTTTTTGAAGAAAAATCAGGTATTTCAGTTTAACATCTAATAAAGGAACGAATCAATCGCTAATTACATTTTAGGATACAAGCGTATTCTCTGAGACAATATTTAGGTTTGAATGTATGTCACAAAGTACCGTAGAGCAGTTTTGTTTTGACAACAGTGGTAAATCAAAGAGGTGTAACGGTAGTCAACTATACGTTTTCAGCCTAACGTGAAATACGTGAGCCTTAAAATGCAGTGGACTCATTAAAAAAGTAAAAAACATATTTTTAAATACTCCTGACCAAATATAAAAATATCGTCTAAACCTTTAGTAGGAATGTCTATGACCGGTCAGGTACAGATGTCTTGCATGATGTACAGGCATGGCACCATGTGGTTGAAGAGATGTTGCGTCGCGACGTTCTCACTTTCCAATGTTTCGGCCGCTTCTTGTAGAGAAAAGGCCAGTCGGAAACACTTGGATATCACTATAGTGACAGCAGCCGCAACATTGTCCAAGAAACGGCGCTACAAATGTTGGCGGAATGCCCCGCTTATGCATCCCAGCGCCGTGAACATCACCATCTTAAGCCTTTGCCGACCATTTTGGTGTAGACCTCTACAACAAATTCCTTTCCGTTCTGTTTTGGGCAGTCTTCAACCAATTACTGCCTGCTATCTTTATGATGTCTTCTTTCCATCTCATTTGCCGTTCCAGCTAGTCATTTACAATCCCATGGTTGCCATTTTAATATTTGCTTGCACCATGTTTCGGAATTTCTGCCTACATGTCCGGCCGCTACTCTTTTGGCAACATCTAGTAATAGACTTTCTTTTCGGAGCTATTTATTCTTCTTTCTGTCTCTGAGTGTCACCCCTGCCAGTTTTCTCTCCATTGTTCTTTGAACAACTTCAAGTTTCTGTAGCGCTGCCTCTGTAGTAACCCAAGTTTCGGCTCCGTAGGTGAGCACTGGCAGGACGCACTGGTTGAATATTCTTGCTTTTTGTTGCTTCGCAAAAGCAAATGCCAGTTTATCGAAAGCAGCCCAACCCAAATGGATACGTGTATCAATCCTGTTCACTTGGTTTGCTTTGCCCATATTTATTTCTTGCCCTAGGTATAATAAACTATTTATTGAAGAATTCTAATCGGGTACATCGTACTGCAATTGTTATTCCGCTGGAGTTTTCACTGGTCATGTTTCGAATTGGCCGTAAACTGATCGCGGCAATTGTTACATAGACTACAGGCCCATGTCCAAAATGGACAGGTCATATGAACCACCAGGTGACGTATATAGGACGATATAAGAGCATCAAATAATAAGATTCAGCACTATGCCGTCACTTGTAAGCTGTCCAACTGAGAGCTGGTGAGAATTAGATTTTCTGACAATTTCCAAAAAATTACCGACTTTGTAGCGCACCATTTTTTTACGGCACTGCGCGCTTTCTTATTATTTATCATGGATCTATCGAAGGTCATAATGCCGTACAAAAATATATGACCGAAATGCGTACTCACTCTACTTGCACTTTTGAATTCTCATCAGCACTCAGTTGGACAGCTTACAAGTGACAAGTGGCATAGTGCTGAATCTTATTATTTTATGCTTATATCGTCCTATTTACGTCACCTGGTGGTTCATATGACCCATCCATTTTGGACATGGGCCTGTTGTCTAACAGTCGTATGCTCGCTACCTGCCCTGCCCATAGTCTGGTGCGTGATGGCTTGGAACGTCAGCGTCTCTTTGGCTTACTACCTGTCATTACCTGATGCCATTTAAATTGCAACATGCACGTTATTTTAGGCAAAAAAATAACAGTAATTACTTAGGATTTATTTTAGGAATAGAATAGATTCTTTGAGCTCGAATATGATCTCACAGACTGCACTTAGAACCTTAGTGTAGTAATAAAAAATGTTTATTTCGTAATATTCTATAAGTTTATTTTAGTCGGCCGGCACCATTGACATATATTTAGTACATATATATCGATGGCCGGCACTTTTAGAATAGCCTAAATTTGTATGGAGCTGGGTGATCTCCTTTATTATGCATGCACGTGTGTTTGCATGAGTATTATATTGCTATAACTATTGCTCTGTAATAAAAATCTTGTGTATTATTGATCTTTTTCTGGTACTTTTTTGACAGAGTAGTATCTTAGAGATTGCATAGTTAAATATAACAAAATGTAATTATTGGTGATTAAAAGTAGCTATGAGTATCTTACCCTTTATGTGTATTATTGGTTCTATGCCGTTGTTTTGCTGACAGTAGCAACGAATTAATTAATTTATATTAATCTAATCCTTTTCCCTAAGATTGATATCGAACAAGCGATACTTTCGCATTGCGAGCGATCATAAGTTTTTTTTATAATTAACAACAAACATAATGTTCATAAATTATCTACTGATTACTATTGTCACTATAAACAAAAGCAATTTTGTAAAACTACTTTCGAATTTCATAAAGGTTTATTCAAAACAAAAACTTTGCAAATTATTTATACTCGATAAGTAAGTTTATATTTCAATTGATATACTGCTTCAATTTTCTATACTGTGGCGCGAAAGTGTTATACCTACATAATATGGCGGCAGGTTGCGTCATGTCTCGCGTCGCGATCGCGATTGATCGTAATTATACTCGCGAACTGGGGAAGAGGGGAGCCTCAAAAGCTTTGAGCGCTCGGAAATCCTCGCCTTAAATATTTTATTGATTCTCGCTCCCACGATTTTCCAGCAATTGAATCAATCCACTACCCATAAAATAAGGAAAGTGCATAAACTCACATTATTCCCAAATGTTACTTTAAAGTTTAGTAATATTTGTTTTTATTTTAACCGTTACTGTCCCACTGCTGGGCTAAGGTCTCCCGCACACTCTTCCATAAATGCCGACCTTTTGCTTTATCTTGCCAGTCAGCTAGAAAAGTATTAATCGTTTTTTCGACCTGCCCCTGTCAACACTTCTCTTTCCTCCAGTTCTACTTCTCCATTTGAGTTGCATTGTTTGGTGATGTATGTCCAATTTCGAGATGTTTCCTACAGACATATCCTTCCCATTCCTACTTTAACTTCGCTGCTTTGAAGCGCACTTTGCTGCTTTGACAGTTTTAGTCTTACACGGTACACCTAATACGCTACATTACATGGCACGTTGGCAAACCATGAGCTAGGAATTTCGAGAATTGGTCTGGTTATTATTTTAATGTTAAATTGTCTGGTTTTATAACAATGTTTAATTATACTATTTTTCTTCGTAACTTTTCCTACTAAGGCTTGAATGTTCATGGCATGTTAACTAATCAAAACTGTAGAAAATGTTGAGGTGTTCAAATTCAATGGTTAAATTTTGATCTATCCAATGCATAACGAATTGTAAACTGATGAAAATATATAACTTGTTTAATTTTTGTATGAAATGAAATATACCTACTAACAATAAATATCTACCTACTTCAAGAGCATACCGATTCCGGAACCAGTACCGGAATGCCGGAATTGACACTCCAATATCGTAACTCAGTTCCGGAATTCAATATTCTCCGATATTACAAGCCCTAGTACTACACTGTAGGATGTCT
The DNA here is from genome assembly GCA_944739405.2 of Euclidia mi. NCBI lineage: Eukaryota > Metazoa > Arthropoda > Insecta > Lepidoptera > Erebidae > Euclidia > Euclidia mi. Next base: position 5,992,897 of record OX123188.2, on the reverse strand, counting down.
CCAATCTGGTCAGAGAACGTTCGCCTAGGTCTTCCCCTTCGTCCAAAAATGGTTAGGTACGTCATTTTGCACAACGCTATCTATTGTCAACATTTAGAACTTAAATTATTTCCGTTCGTCTTAATTTATTCGTTCCATTAGGTACTGATAGTTCAAACTAATACATTTATATCCTCCATCCTCCCTTAGTTTATCCCCATGGGGCTTGAATTTATCAAAATCATATTTAAGCGCACGTCTTCATCATAGTAGCTCTAATCTTTAAAATTTCAGTTCAATCAGTCGAAAAAAAAAAAAAATTAAACAAACTTTTTTATCCCCTTAGGGGTGGAATTTATCAAAATCCTTTCTTAGGGGATGCCCACCTCATAGTAGCTATATGCATGCAAAGTCTTAGCCCGATCGGTTTAAAATTGACAAAGTTTCATATAAACTTTCAGCCTCCATTTTATCCCCTTAGGGGTGGAATTTATCAAAATCCTTTCTTAGGGGATGCCTACATCATAGTAGCTATAGGCATGCAAAGTCTCAGTTGGATCAGTTTAAAATTGGCAAAGTTTTATACAAACTTTCATCCCCTATTTTATCCCCTTGGGAGTAGAATTTATCAAAATCCTTTCTTAACGGATGCCTACGTCATAAAATCACCTCCATACCAAATTTCAGTAAGATCCCTCCAGTGGTTTGGGCTGTGCGTTGATAGATCACTATGTCAGTCAGTCACCTTTGAGTTATGTATATATTTAGATACAATTTCTGACATTCATAAGAGTCACCTTAAGACCTAAGTGAATATAGTATTTTTGAATCTTGCAGTATTTATTTTATTAGAGCATCGATTTCGTTACCATTATTTTATTATACATATTCAACAATAATAACTCACATCAAGAAGGGTTGGTCGCGCTATAATTACAGTGGTGTTTACAAGGCACGCACACAGACGCAGTGACGACGGCAAGCGGCACACGTCCTACCTCGATGAGCGCTCAGCGCGGTCTAAAGTTCTGTAGACGCGTACAGGATTTATATAACGATTTCTAGCTTCGTTTAAAAATTATTTTAAAATATTTCTAATCACATTTAGAAGCTGATTTTTTTTCCTAGCAAGGTATTATATCAAATCTTATTAGAGACTGTCCAATTCATTAAAGCATTATATAAAGATGTGAACGATTTACAATAAACCAGTCTCAATAAACATATTACGCAGAGAGGACGTTCGTTTTTCTATTCAACAATAACACCACTCCAGTCAATAGCAAAGTGAACCTTAAAACCTTGAACATATGGTCTAAACGAACCGGATCATTGATTGGAGTGGCCGGCGGACTCGGTCGCGCGAAAACAATAGATACCTTTTTATTGAATGCAAACTTGTTTACAAGTGAGTTAGTGAATACATTTTATAACATAATAAAGACTTTGTGCATAAAAACTGATTATAAGACATTGAAGTGAACGTGTTTCTGTGGAATTTGGACATTTTTTTGGTTGCAAAATGACGTCACCTACTCCGGAACAGGCAAAATATTTATCGGCGTTAGAAGATGCGGCTGGTATGTTACAAAAAGCGCAAGTTAACATGAAAAAGTGCCCGAAACACCGACTGACGGAAGGTTATATTAAGGCGAGAATAAAATGTATTGACGAGTATTGGGATTCGTTCAAGCAAACTAATAACAATCTTATGAAGATTACTCCACGTGAGCAGCGCGGCGTGTTGCCTTACTTTCTCAATGAAGAATTTTACACGTATGAAGAAATGTATCTCTGTTTACATGCAGATTTATCCGATCTGTTATCAAGCATGCAGTCAAAACAGAGAATAGCGGAAACTTCTAATACGTCTAATTTATCACAAAATGACCAGCTACCGTTCGCGAAACTACCAAGAATACAATTACCAACTTTCTCAGGGAGATATGATGAATGGCCCACATACCAAGATTTATTTACAGCTCTTGTCCACAATACTTCCATTAGCGATGTACAGAAACTTCATTATTTAAAGACAAGCGTTTCCGGCGAAGCTGAAATGTTATTGCGTCACATCCAAATAACGGAAAACAATTATGCACAAGCTTGGGAGTTACTTAAGGGACGGTTCGGCAACAAAAAAATGATTGTGTCATCTATCCTCAAAAGATTGTTTAGTCAAAAAAAGATAACCAATCCATCGGCTAGTCAAATAAAAGCTTTGCTAGATACCACGGTTGAATGTATCAACAACCTACGTAATTTGAAAATATGCACTGACTCTTGGGATCCTGTAATCGTTTTTCTGGTTGGGCAGAAACTGGACTCAGAGACATTGAAATGTTGGGAGGAGCAAGCTTATAAGGACAATAGCGACGAGTTATCTACGTGGGAGGAGTTTAAAAAGTTTCTCGAGTCTAAGTTCCGTACGCTCGAACTCATAGCCCCCATGGCTTCTACAGTTACAAGAGAGAAGACACAACATCACAAAACATATCACGTCACAGCAAAGGATAATGCAAACGGTATATTACAATCTGCGCACACCAATGTCAATTCTTCGCTGTCATGTACATACTGCAAGGGTGAACATTATATATTTAACTGCAAAGAGTTTGCAAAACAATCAGTGCAACTGCGACGTGAATTCGTAAAAAATAATCATCTTTGCTACAATTGCCTAGTACCGAATCACAATGTTTATAACTGTAAACAAAGGAAAACGTGCCGAGTTTGCAATAGGAAGCATCATTCTCTTTTACACCAAGCTAAGGAAGCAACACCGGAGAGTGATAAACAACAAGAACAACCAGAACAAAGGGTTACGAGCGCGCACTACTTCAAGAAACAACCTGGTCGTCAAGTGTTGTTGGCTACAGCACAAGTAAATGTCATTTCAAGCGACGGTAACACACATCTACTTCGTGCATTGATCGACCAAGGCTCAGAGGCTTCATTCGTGTCTTCTAGAGTAGTTGAACTCTTAGGACTGACGAAGGAGAGAATAAATGGTGCAGTCTCAGGGGTTGGAGAGGCAAATATGATACCCATCAAACATGTAGTTGACCTGACTATAACATCGCGCCATGAAAGGGAGAAGTTTATTCACGTGAAAGCTTACGTATTAAAATCGGTGTCTACAACATTACCTTCAAAATACGTCGTACTGAAGTCGCCCGAACTCCAAACTTTATTACTGGCAGACCCAATGTTTAACAAACCGGGTAAAATAGATATTTTGCTCGGCTCAGACATTTTTTGTAAAATAATAGAAGTCGGTTTGATGAGATTGTCAGATGGCATAGTAGCTCAGAAGACAACATTGGGTTGGATACTTTCAGGTCAAAGCGAAGACAAATCAATTAAAGACAAACACAACATTACTACACTACACATTACGAGCATGGTGTCAGATGACAACAATATGTTAAAGAAGTTCTGGGAAATCGAGACGAACTTATACAAGAAAAGGAGTGTACTCACACAGGAAGAAGAACAATGTGAACAAATATATAGAAACACAACTAAAAGAATCAATGGAAGATATACAGTACACTTACCTCTAAAACAGAATATTGAAGAGACAGTGAAGTTATGTGGAGACACAAAACAAACAGCAATAAATAGATTTAAACAATTAGAAAGAAAATTCACAAAATCATCAAAGTTAAAGACAGAATACACAAAGGTCATTCACGAGTACATAAACATGGGTCACATGGTAAAATCAACTGAAGACAAACATTCGATATTTCTTCCTCATCACGCTGTTATTCGTGATGACAAAGAAACCTCTAAGGTTCGTGTAGTTTACGATGCATCTGCGAAGGGTTCTAATGGACATTCTCTTAATGAAGCTATGATGGTTGGACCCACTTTACAGCCCGATATTCGCAGCCTAATCATCTCTTGGCGTACCCATAAGATATGTGTGGTTGGAGACATCGTTAAGATGTACAGAATGATCAAAATGACAGAAGAGCACATGAGCCTTCAAAGTATAGTCTGGCGTGACAACCCTGAAGAGGAATTACAAACTTACAAGTTAACTACTGTTACTTTTGGAACGGCGGCAGCACCATACTTGGCTGTACGCACTTTGAGCCAGTTAGCTGATGACGAGGCTTTGCATTTTCCTGAAACAGCACCGCTTATCAAGAATTCTTTCTTTATGGACGATCTGATGCTGGGACATGAAAACACAGAGAAGACAATAAAAATGTGTAAAGAAATTAGAACAATATTAAGAAGAGGAGGGTTTCAAATGCAAAAATGGTCTAGTAATTCTGAAGAAGTTTTGAAAAATCTACAAGAAGGAAATCAATGTACAAAGGACAGCATGGTTATAAAACTAGATCAGATTGTAAAGATTCTTGGTCTAACATGGGATAGAAAAGACGACATATTTAAATTTACTGTGCACTTACCTGAACTCAGGAGCCCGATAACAAAAAGATCTGTTCTTTCTGACGTTGCCCGTCTATTTGATCCTTTTGGTTGGCTATCACCAGTGATTATAATGGCTAAGATTTTGATTCAGAAGTTGTGGTTACTTACTTTAGATTGGGATGATGAACTGCCGGCTGATGTAAAACAAGACTGGTTGAGCTATAGAAGTGAGCTAATACATTTGCAAAACCTTACATTACCACGATGGTTTAGAACAACACCGGCTAATTTCAGGATAACAGAACTACATGGCTTTGCAGATGCGTCCACTCAAGCATATGCAGCTGTTACATACCTCAGAGTGATTGATGATGGCAGAGTCCATGTCACGATGATTGCGTCTCGATCTAAAGTTGCCCCATTAAAACAACTCTCAGTGCCAAGACTAGAACTATGCGCAGCAGCCTTATTGGCCGAATTGATAGCTGATATAGTAGATGTTTTGAAGATACCTAAAACCAACATCTACTTATGGACTGATTCTACTGTTGTCCTGTCTTGGCTACAATCATCGCCTAATCGGTGGCGTACCTTTGTTGCGAATAGAGTAGCAGACATAACACGAATATTAGACAAAGAGGCGTGGAATCATGTTCAATCCGCTGACAATCCTGCTGATATTGCAACACGAGGAATCAAGGCAAGGGAATTAGCATCACATGAGTTATGGTGGACTGGGCCTGACTGGTTAAAGGAACAGACTATAGAAATGGCTAGATATGATTATCCAGAGACTACACTAGAGCTTAAGACAACTTGTCATGTTACTTTAGAGGAAAAACCTATCTGGGAGAGATTTTCGTCTATCTCAAAGATGAAAAGAGTTTTGGCATATTGTAAAAGATTCGTAAGAAGAAACAAATTAAAGAGAAAGGAAACTTATTTAACAGTGTCAGAACTTAACAATATATTAGAAGAATGTATAAGATATTATCAAAATTTAATTTACCAAAGAGAGATTGAAGAATTAAGAAAAGGTGGAAGAGTAAAAAAGAAGAGTTCTCTTATTACACTCTCTCCATTTCTAGACGAGAATGGCTTAATGCGGGTTGGAGGTCGATTGCAAAATGCATCTATACCAGATGACACTAAACATCCTCTGATTATACCTGCAAACCAGCATATAACTAAATTGTTAGTTTATGAAGCGCACATACGTACGCTACATGGTGGCATTCAAGTCATGATGGCATTTTTGAGAAACAAGTATTGGATTATCGGTTTAAAATCGGCTGTAAGGAAGTGTGTTCATAACTGCAAGACATGTATTGTCGATAAGGCCAAAGCAAGCCATCAATTCATGGGCCAGTTACCAGCTGTTCGAGTAACTCAAAACCGAGCATTTAAGAACAGCGGGGTGGATTACGCTGGACCCATATTTTTACGAACTTCTAAAGGTCGTGGTTACCATGCGACTAAAGGCTATATATGCTTGTTTGTGTGTATGGTCACACGAGCCATTCATTTGGAAGCGGTTACAGATCTAACCACACAAGGATTTATTGCAGCGTTTCGCAGATTTGTCGCAAGAAGAGGCCAGTGTTCACATTTATGGAGCGACAACGGGACTAATTTTGTTGGTGCTGCTAAAGAACTGCGAGAGATGTTTCAGGCAGGCAAGGACAATGTGGCTAAAGAAGCAGCGGCGCTATTAGCAAATGATGGCACAACGTGGCATTTTATACCACCAAAGATGCCAACCTGTGGTGGTTTATGGGAAGCAGGAATTCAGTCGGCGAAACGACACTTAGCCCGCATAAACAAAGACACCAAGCTGACATATGAAGAAATGGCCACCCTTTTGTCACAGGTTGAGGCAATGCTCAATTCCCGTCCTTTGTGTCAAATCGAAAACAGTACCGAAACGCCGCTAACACCCGGTCATTTTTTAATAGGAGAACCACTGATTGGAGTTCCGGATATTAGTTACGAAGACAATAAGATCAGTCTATTAACAAGATGGCAATTCATTCAACGATTGACACAAGATTTCTGGTCGCGATGGCAGTCCGAATATCTCCATACATTACAACAGAGATATAAATGGCAAACTAAAGTCCCATCGCCTAACATTGGAGACATACTGATCGTCAAGGAAGAAAATTTGCCTCCAACAAAATGGTTACTTGGCAGGGTCATACAATTGCATCCCGGTGCAGACGGTATGGTAAGAGTGGTCACTGTTCAGACTGCAGGCAACAATCAGTTAAAGCGACCTTTGTACAAATTAATACCACTGCCGAAAGAAGCAAAAGATAGTTGAGAACGGTGGGCGGTTAGGTGATAGGATTAATGTATATTTTGATTGTTAACATAATTATGAATATTATTACAGTTGTATTTTTCACGTGCAGTGATTGTCATATACATCTATTGTTGTTATATACATCTATTGTTGTTGTTACAATAATGATGCCTACATAGTTAATTCATTCGATACTTGTATTGTTACAGTCCACTGAAGATTTGTTAATAGGTAAATTAATATTTATAATACAACTATATTGTAAATTGGAACTTTGGATTCGGAATAATTTAAAAACTGTTGTTTTTGGTGGGCGGTATGTCCAATTCATTAAAGCATTATATAAAGATGTGAACGATTTACAATAAACCAGTCTCAATAAACATATTACGCAGAGAGGACGTTCGTTTTTCTATTCAACAATAACACCACTCCAGTCAATAGCAAAGTGAACCTTAAAACCTTGAACAGAGACTATTTGTTTTTTTATTTCTTAGTGTATTTTATGTGATAAAAAATAATCCATTTAGACGTAAACTGACAAATTAATGACATTTTACGTAACATTTTTTGGTTTATTTCTGAATGAAACCAAAAATTCTGGCCCCATCATAACAAGGAGTAGGATGTTGTTATGTCGTACATGCATTTAAAAGTTAATTACTCACATCATTTTCGATGTCATGGACCATCGCGTAATGCTCATAAAATGATTTCTTCAAAACATGCTTTGCGGAAACTTGATTTTTCCGTTGTAGGTAATTAAACACTTATTTTTACTCCCATAGTACCATAATAGACTAAGTGATCTAATAGTATCATCGTTCATTTCTTAATTTGTTGATATATCTAAGTCACAATCACGTATCTCCGCGCGTGTTAACCGCTAAAATGGCTTAAAAAACGGGAACGGCCTCTTAATACTTATACTTTGACTCAAGCAGTATAATATATGTACATATTTGTAATGTGATTTTTTTTTTTCTTTTCTTTTTCAATGTGCTCACTAATACCTTTCTTTTGATACCAAACATGTAATGATTATCTCACAAAATTTTTTTTCGAGGTTGGAATCTGAGGTATTTATTGCGTAATAGAGAATTAAGATTAAATGTATATAGCCTATATCATCCGGGCCATTATTACGAATCTATTGATACCCCATTCATTGAAATCGGTTCAGTAGTTTAAGCGCTACGGTGGAACATACAAACATATATACATAGACTGCCAAAAACATTACCCTTCCTTTTGGCTTCGCCGTAGTCGGGTAAAAAGGGAATAGAGAATCAGTACAAACATTATGCACGGCTGCGTGTTATATGTTAGTTTAGTTTTACCATACCTATCCATTAATGGACTCGCTAACCAGACCTGGCGGGTCATGAGGCTCATATTGTATCGTAAAATATCTAGTTGTAGTGGGATAAAATCTAATGATATCTAAATGTATCTTTATAGTTTCGCACTTGTCCACGCGACGCACTTACTACTCTAGCCAGATGTGACAAAAATGTACTTTTCTGCATAGTGACTGCTGTTCACCTGGGCACCACAGAAAAATTGCTATGTTATATGGTTTTGAACAGTAACTATAATTCTGATGCGTTGGTATAACGTCAACGCAGCAGGGGTGAAATGGATTCAAGTTGTCCAAGACCAAGAGAAGTGGCAATGGTCTCGGATTTTATGTACAGTCGGAGCTTTCTTGTCAATAATGATGAGGAATATACGACGTAAAATTGGAATAGAGAATCGGTACAAACATTATGCGCGGTCTCATGGTCTTGCAGGTCGTGAGGTTCATCATCATCATCAGCAGCCTTTAACAGCCCACCACTGCTGGACTAGGCCTCTCCTTTGAAAGGAGGAATTGGCCTACTATACCACGCTGGCCAAACGGGTTGGTATAGGGTTTGTATCAAGTTTTACTTCTCTTACAGTGCTGTTCTCTGCATAATATGCTCCCTCTGTCGGCTCTTACGACACCCATGGGATGATATGGGGTGGTGACATTCCGTATTCTTAATCCGTCACCACACGGACTTGTACTTTTCTGCATAGTGCATAGTGAGGTTCATATTGTATCGTAAATACTCGTATCTAGTTGTAGTGGGATAAAATCTAATGATATCTAAATGTATCTTTATAGTTTCGCTCTTGTCCACGCGACGCACTTCTGGTCACGTGAGACGTCGATTAACCGTTAAGAAATTTTCCGAAATCGAGAACGAGCGCTGGGACCCCATGAGCCTAGCGTTTCCACCCCAAACGGCTCAAACACGTTATTACTTACAAAATGATTGTATTTGCGCCGTTTGAGGGTTTCCGCAGTTGCAGGAGCAGCGCCAGCATGGCCTCCGGTGCTCGGAACATGTGATGGCGCGAGGGTGTCTACGCAGGTTGAGTGCCACACCAAAGGGCTACCCATTTTCCAAGGCAACAATAATATACCTTGAGGTCTCTTACCGTCATCGCATACCAAACCATTTAGTTCAAGTACAGCTAGTGCGTCAGACGCGACAAGAGCACGACGGATTATATCATTCACATTCAAAAAAGGACTTCTAAGCTTATTAAGATTAATTTAAGTTTATTACTAAAATTGTCTCTAATTGCCTTTTTTCTTTTCTTTTCTCATTGTGTTTTCCAGTTACTTAATATTTAATTGTCTGTGTTTCTTTTATATCTTTATATTTATCTTTTTATTTTATTTTTTATACGTAAATGTCACCTTTTGGTGCTTGCTGTGACCCCTTAGAATGTTGTACATTTAGTTTTATCTTATTACTTCTGTTTTTTATTATTGATTACAATGTAATAACTACTTGTTGTCCTAAATAAATAAATAAATAGGCCAGACGAGGTATTCTAGCAGCGCTTCTGCTGCAAGATAGCCTATGGTATCGACGTCTTCTCCACAATGCAATCTCGATGCAGAGAAACACACAGAGCACCTAAAGGAAGACAAGTGGCAACACGGAACGTCTCATCGTCCAACATGGTTCCAGTGTTAGACAATGGTAGTGCCTAAAGCCATAGACCGGATTCCCATTCTCCCACAGCCAGCAAGCGAGCATGCTCTGTAACATTAAAAGATGTATCCTGTAACGTAATACTACGTATTGCTTATAATATCTCGCAGGCGCTTAACGCAGTGGGTGGAGCCAGCTTAGTCCGGAGAGCGCGTCGCTAGGAATTGTTACCATATATGGTCATGCTGGCCAGCTCACAGGCAGCTGTGAGTCATAGCTATATGCCTATATAAGATGGGTGCGCGATCTAAATCGGCCACTTTCCCTAGACGTCGTAACGCTGCCACTACAACCAAGTATTATTCTGCCTTCTACTTCAAAATCTACTGTCCCGCTGGGGGTAAGCATATTCTAGTTGCCGTGGGGGTAAGCATGTTCTGCCTGTAGTATATGTCTCTCCTAAGCATAACAGCCGATCTAGGGACAGCCTGTTCCTGACCGGTTGTTGTGTATTATCTATGCTGTTTCCCGTTCACCCTACGGATCTACACCTGACGTTCTACCAACGGGTTACAATACTTCCTGCGGGTTGCTGTAGCTGCGACCTACGAGCTGCTGGCGTTGTGCTGCTATCAGCGTTGCCTACGTATCAGCTCCTGCCTACGAGCTTCCTACAGCCAGGCCACCGACGCCTGACTGCGCCGGCCGCGGCCTGCGCCTGAGCCTTACCGCTCGGCCTACATAAGCTGCACCGCCTGAGCCTCCGCTCGGCCTACACCTCGACCACCGAGCCCAGCGTGTACTTCGGCCAGCTCGCCGGTGACCCTACGAGCAGCTACCCTGCGAGCGTCGGAGAGCAGCAGTAGTTTACATTCCAGCCTTCAGGCCAGTGCAAATCTAGTTCGGTCATACTTTATGTAAGCGGTAGTGAGACGTAATAAAAAACCTGTTCAGTCTAGCAGTGTTTCTATCGAACCCCGACATCCTACCTGAGACCCTCCGTCTCAATCCAAAAGATATTTTCTTACTATGTTACAAAGCGGCGCGTCCCACTGTCTTTGGGAGAACAGGTTGGTAGGCAAATCAGTGCTTGAACAAGCCATTTTATTATATTTTGCCAAAAGATTTTTATATAACCCAACATTTTAATTAGTACGTGCGAGTGAAGCATTAAAATTGCATTTTCTCTGGCATCATACCAAAATGAAAATCTGTTACTACTATGCAAATCAAAGTAAAACATAGTAAAATAATATATCCACGGAGAGCGTAATTATATTTTATCGAGTGTAGTGGTTTTAAGTTGCTTCAAGACCGTAAATGGTTTCAGGAATTGTTCCAAACGCAAAGTAATGTATTTTAGATAATGTTCTTATGACATGATATCGATATACATGTGTTTGTCTGTGTGTGCAAGTTTATGTGTGTGCACACAAATGAATTGAAAACCGTATTTATCTGTTAGGTTCTCTGATCTGCTGAATAAAGCGATACCTGAAAGTGAACCAAGGAGTTTTACATCAAAGGTAAATGTACAATCTTACTGCTGTTGCAAACATAGTTCTTCTTATAGTTCTTCTAGTTCTTCTTATAGTTCTTCTCTCTTGTAGTTCTTCTTTCATATTAATCCCTATTACAATGACGCTTCAGCCCCCTCAGCAAGTCCAAAAGAGTGTCCAAAAACTGCCAGAACCGTATTACGTAATCAGACGTTTGAAATTCAATTATAGAATTCAGAACCAATGTCATTTCAAAGGAAAATTAAAATCAATTACATTAAAAGTACAAACAGCAGTTTGTTTGTTAGTTCACACCTCGTTTTAATCTGTTTGGACAGTCTTTAGAAATGTTTAATTGATTTACCGAGGGACCAACCCATTCGTTTATAAAACTTGCCAGCAACTCTAGCGATGGAAAACGATTTTATTGGCAAATACAATAAAGTAAATTAAATTAAATCTGATTTAGAACCTTTTAATGTATTAAGCAAATATTTTTCAGAGAGGGGACGAAGTGATTTCTTTTTTATTGCCCTTGGCAACAGTGTCCCCATTTTGTTATGAGCGGTGTCTGGGTATTCATTGAGCTGTGGAGGATAAAGGTATGGTGTGCCTCCAACTAGAGGGAGGACCCTCTAACCAAGCTGGGTGGTCGGGCTTGGTGGCCTGCAGGCCGACGGACATACTTTGAAAGTTGTATATATATATAAATGCGTTGTAGCGAGCAAAAGTTGCTAGCGCGGTTCAGGATTGTTTGAATTTTTCCCGCGTTGGTAGGTGGCGAGTGTCGAGTTAGTTTTATCGTCATTGGCTAGATGGCGTTGTGCGGGTGTTATGTATATGGTCGCTACAAAGCTATCACCATACACAGAGTATCCAATAATCCTTGACCTTTTCCTGGATGGTAGGATAGAGAGGTAGGTACTGGTACTGGGTTTCTGGGTACTGACTGGCAGGGTAACTGGTAGGCACTGTTCAGACTGACGAGGTGGTGAGTATAATAAAACTGAGGGTCTAGTACGAGTTTGCACTCGATCGTCACGGTGGACGATAGCCTAGTCGACGGGAACAATTTCCATACATTTTGTAAAAGCGCCTCTAACGGAGAGTAGCGATCGATAGAGTCCGCTAAGGGGCGCATTTAGAAAATGTATGGAAATTGTTCCCGACGACTAGGCTATCGTCCACCGTGACGATCGAGTGCAAACTCATACTAGACCCTCTGGTACCTATATAGATTCGAGCGCAAGTAGGTATGTGCACGCAGTACGCAACAACCTATGGAGTTCTTGAATGATCATATTGGCACGACAACAAGCACCTGGTGAGCATAAAACCCACTCCATCCATCTTGAGTTGGTATAGAAACATCCTGGTAACACAATGAATAAGCGGACCCGGTCTGGTTAGTGCCACCATGCCTCCTGGCCTAGAATATCAACTGGCATTAGCAATAGTCCTATTGTTACATTTAATTCGTAGAATACGAACGCTGGAAAACCAACCTTCTTCGACATTATTTTAGATTTTAAAGAGCTAACAGATTTTTTATAACAAACTAGAGGAAGCCAGCAGCTACGCCTGCATTTTTTAAAATTTACCCGTTTTGGCCGATCCCGTGGGCATTTCGGGAAATCCCTTCTTAGTGCACCCCTACGGTCACCAAGGAACATACATGCCAAATTTCAGCTTCCTGCGCCCAATAGTTTCGGCTGTAGCGTGTCTGTCAGTCAGTCAGTAACGCAAGGATTTTATATATTAAGATGAGCTCACTTGGTTATTTGAGGTGTAACGGCAGCTACAAACAACTGCTGAGGCCATCTATCATACATCGGCGAAAACATTCAACACAGGTGACATCTACCGAACACACTACAACACCTTCGGTTTTCGGTAGATGGACTGTCCTGCATTGCGTAAATACTTAAAATAATCTTTGACTATAAGATAATGCTACGAGCTGGGGTTCGACGATAAATTATAACTCACTATACCACTTAAACTGAACTTTATTTACTGACACAAACACTATACACACTTATTTCTCAACACTAATAAAAACACACTTATTTCAAACACTTTTTCACTCCACTAAACACTTCCGACTTACTTCCTTCGCTTCTTGTTTATCGCTCCGATATTCAATTGAAACTGTCCTGTCTCGCGCGTTTACGCGGTATTTAATGATCAAGAATAGTCCCAGAACGACGATGGGACAAAACCGGCTATCGAAACTAACCCTACTTAGTATTGAAAGTAACTCCACGCCACTAGACTTGAGCGAAATAATCGACGAATTTTCATCCAAATAAGTTCGTAGTGTCATTACATTAACGCCGTTATTTAGTTCCTAATAAATATATATACATATATTTATTTTTCATCAGCCCTGAATATATACTATCCAACTTCTGGGCACGGGCCTCTTCTCACTATGAGAAGGGTAAGGCCATAGTCCACCCTAGGGTTGGCAGAATTCACATGTCTTTCGAGAACATTATGGAGAACTCCCAGACATGCAGGTTTCCTCACGCTGTTTTCTTTCACCGTTTAGCAAGCGGTAATTAACAATTTAATACGCACATAACTCCGAAAAGTCATTGGTGCACGCGGTGGATTCGAACCCGGACCCTCTGCGTAGCAGTCTGTCGGTCTCTCCACTAGGCTATCGGTGCCTTAATAAATAATGCTGATAAGGGCCTCCACAGCTACGTTGCCCCGGGGCCCCCAGAGATCTAAATCCGGCCCTGCATTGACATACACTCTTACATATATATCGATGACTATAGGTAACTTTAACTAAAAAATGGCGATGCAAAGATTATCCGCGCGCCTCTAGCGGTGAAATTAGAACATGTCTAAGACCGTCACTTCTGGCAGCTTTCAATGCAACTTTGCTTCGAGGATGTGGTGGTAACCATGTTAACCATCGATATATATGTACTAAAGTACTAGATGTAGCATTCAGAACATTTACTTTGTTCAAATGCTTTGCACAGATATCTCGGCAAAGCAATCTAGTGTCACTTTGACTTTCCTGCGGTGTGGGTCCGCTTTGTTTATTGACTGTGTGGTGACGATATATCGATAAATTTGAATCAAAACTTGTATCTGTAGTAGCGTTAGTCAATATTTTTTATTATTTATGTAAATAAAAGAGTTAAATGTATCATAATACAACATTAAAATGTATTTCTTTATTTTTATGTGACGTCGTCATTGGCGGGGGGGAAAGTCAGGGTATGGTCTTGGTGGGAATAGCTGTTAGTGAGGACAACATTACCAACAAAATGCCAAGTAATCACCTGCTGTGTTAATGGCAGAACACCTACTTAAAGCAGAGTCCTGGCCAGTCCGAGTCACTCACGTCCGCATCCCCGCCGTCCCTCCCGGGAACTACTGCAACCGCGCAGACACGCGGCCGCCACTGCCGCGGCTGCATAAATTATATAATTATGTATTATATTCTATCTTTTAGCGTTATGCTTCGTGCGTCGTGGCGATTATTTGGTAGTTTTTGAAAAAAATATCCTTAGGTACGCTAATAAATTATTGTTTTCACACAATTGATTCGTCATTTTATTATATATAAAAATATGTGTTTGACTAATTTACAAATAGGTACTCTAACATTGCATGAATGTTTTACGGATTGAAGTGAACAAATGCCGATATTTTTCTTTAATATTCTAGAAAAATATTGTCAGGTTTGTGCAAATAGCTAGTTGCTAATTACGTGGAAAACAATGTTTCTCCGAGTATAAGTAAAATACTTATACGCCGAGAAACCACCTTTCTCTGTGTGGGGGCCCCGGGGCCATTGCCCCGCCTGCCCCATCTTAAATCCGGCCCTGTGTCAATGCCTATAGTAGCTTCAGTCGAAACTGTTAGCGACGCTAGGTGCAAGTGAAATATTAATAAAGGATTTTTTGCTATCGGGTAAACGTTTACCGTGAACGATATGGCACCGCATAAGATACAAACCTCAGATCAAGTAAAAATACTGAGATACAAACATTGAATTTTACATATAAATAAAATACTGCAATTTTATAAACTGGAATATGAATTTATCTATACGTGAAACGAAACGGAAATCGGTAATGTCATTTGTCAATCAATGGCTGTCAGTTGTCAAAAAAGAACGAAAACGGAAAAAGTCAGTAAGGCCAAGTTACAAGTGTTACACATTACAGAACTTTGCAATTTCCGTGAATATAATGTGTTATTGGTGAATTCATTGACTTTATAGTTATGCAGAAGTAAAGCGAATAATCTACAAACTGTCCTCATACATTTGCCAGAAGATTCACGTTGTTTCTGACCTCGAAATAGGTTAGTATTGACGATGAGTAGCTAATAGCTTTTTATATATTTTGACATGACTTTTGGTCTTATTCGCGGTTTTGTACGTAAAATGAGTTCGTCTACGAGTGAACTGTTAGTGCCTGTTGGTGTCCGTGGTATGAAAGTGCTGGATCGGGATAAATTCTTACGCAACGTTAGTTTACCAGTTCTAAAGGTCAACGAAGAAAATCTTTCGAAGATCACTCAAATCTGTAGGAGTTACTTCCTGAAACTTGACGCCATCAAGCCAGTGCAGAACCTAGAAGGCGAAGAAGCCGGTTTATTCAAGAAATGCATACATTTAAACCCAGATAAAGTGACTCATTTTAGTGATATTGTTGAGAGTGACCGTTCAGCTCTCAGTCAGTTGAATGTTACCGAAAGCAACTTTAGTAATAGAGAAGTCCAGCTTACATATGATAATTGGCGTTATGAAATAATATTTAAGGCAGTTTTACCTGAAAATGAAGAAGGTTTAAGTGGTTTCTCCCAGATCGGGCATATAATACACCTCAATTTAAGAGATCATCTGCTTGAATACCGTCCGCTCATCGGACAAGTGCTTGTGGACAAGATAAAAACTTGCAAAACTGTTGTGAATAAAAGTAACATTATTGACAATACATATAGAAACTTCAGTATGGAAGTGATTGCTGGGGACGACGACTTCTTTGTGACGGTGAAAGAAAACAATTGTATCTTCCAATTTGATTTCTCTAAGGTATATTGGAATCCTCGTCTTGGTAAGGAACATGAAAGAATTCTTAGCTACTTAAAACCTAAAGATGTCTTATTTGATGTATTCTGTGGTGTTGGTCCATTCGCAGTCCCAGCTGCTAAACGTAAGACAAAAACATTTGCCAACGATCTAAACCCTGATTCTTTTAAATGGCTGAATCACAATGCAAAGAATAATAAAGTAAATATGTCACTATTCAAATCGTATAACCAAGATGGTAAAGATTTCATATGCGGTATAATTAAAGAGTACTTAACAGATTTGTGTAAAGGCAATGAAAAATTAGATGGTAAGATTCACATAACCATGAATCTACCGGCATTGGCTGTAGAATTCTTGAAACTCTTCAATGGTTTACTGAAAGATGAGGAATCAGCGGAACAATTCAATTATGAAATCATTGTGTACGTATATTGTTTTGCGATTGGTGATACACCAGTGGAAGTTGCAAAGAAAATAGTAAACGAGAACATCGGTTGTGACATAACATCGGACATTATAGATATTTTTGATGTCAGAAATGTGTCTCCGAAGAAAGAAATGATGAGAGTTACATTCAGATTGACAAAACATGTGTTAATTGGTGACAGTGACGATTTGAGTGAACCTCCATGTAAGAAATTGTGTGTGGACTGATAACTTGTTTGTTTTGTTTGATAAAAGCTAAATATTTTGTTATTATGTATGTGCATTTGCACAAACAAATGTTACATTATCTAAAATAAACTTTATGATAAAAACATGTCTTTTCATACTAATATGTTTAAGTACACTGCAGTGTTTTTTAAACGAATATGACTTAAATAGTACACAAAATAGATTGCAGTGCTGTTTTGATAATAAAGTTTGCCTTGTTTATGATCTAATTTAGTTAATGCTTGGGCTAATCCTCGGGCAAGAATTGGTTATATTATGAGCACCTCTTCAAGCTAAATAAGCAAGTCAGAATTAAAAACTTTCTAAACCTCCAAAATCTGATGAGAAATCATGACTAAGCAGCTTTCTCTTACAAACGCTATGTAAGTATACTTCAAACAATTGTGTTACATGGCAATCATAGAACAGGATTCTTATACATAACTAGAGGATGCCAGCGGCTACACCTGCATTTTTTTAAAATTTACCTGTTTTGGTCGATCCCGTGAGAATTTCGGTAAATCCCTTCTTAGTGCACCCCTACGATCCCCAGGGAACATACATGCCAAATTTCAGCTTCCTGCGCCCAATAGTTTCGGCTGTAGCGTGTCTGTCAGTCAGTCAGTAACGCAAGGATTTTATATATTAAGATTATGGTGTAGAAGTTTGATAAAAATTAAAAAATAAGTGATTAATCTCATTTATCATACTCACTCCTTACTTCTCGAATTACTAAAAATCGAAATCAAATCTGGTTTCTAACTTCTTAAATTTCATGATAGGGATATTAAGAACTTCTGCTATTTTTAAAAATCAATCTCTGGTTATTGAAGCGTGACTTGAACTGCAGTAGGTTCTAAAAATTAAATCATCATCATAGTCTTACTGGATTTGGCTGAATATTAGCTTTTCCACCCTGTCTGACCTCCAGCCCGTTTATATGAAGTTCATATAAACGGGCAGTTCATATTATGAACTACCAATTATTTAAATAAAAAAGGAGATTCTAACACACTGTGTTGTCCTCTATATGTATTATAGAGCTCATAAAATTACTACACTGATCCTGTAGGTTTACACTAAAAAATTGCACTCAATTGTTAATATTTAGGCTTTATCTTCCAGGCCAGGCTTGGTACACTTACGTCACATAGTCTTACTCATATTTGTACACTAAATAAATCTAATTTTGTTTGCGAGTCAATAACTGTATATTGTGTCATGATTAAATCAGTACTCAAGCACTTTGATTTTTTTTTTAAATTCAATATAAAATTTCAAAATCTTTTATTTTTATTGATTCCGATAGAGCGCAAAAAGCTTTGGTTAGCTTGTGATTATTAGATATAATAATAGTTTGTTATATTTAAAATATATGTAATCTTATAAAGATAAGTGTATATCAGATAGTCCAAATCATAAATAAATGTTACGTGATAATTACATCATATAATTCTTTTATAATTCATAGGTTTGCGTAAAGTGCGTAATTCTCAATTAGGTATACGATTTGCTTAATTTCGAGGATAAGTTACTCTAGAAATACATCCTGTGGACTTTACAAACATTCATTCAACACAAAGTACCTACATCTAGACTCGAAACAATAAGTTCATAGATCACACAAAGCATTTTCTTGTACGGGGATCGAACCCACAACACTGATCGCAATCCTAAACAGTGAAGCGACCGCTAAATCGATACATTATTGCAGTTTTGGGCATTTCGTTTTCCGAAGAATCACTTCAAGCAATCCGTATATCAGGTAAAAGAGATAAAGATAACACAATATGTATTCTGATTCATACTTATTGTTTTGAATCAGCTGATTCATTCTGTAAAAAAACACAAGCATACCTAACAAAACAGATTTCTGCTTATCATTGATTCAACAAATATATTGATCCTGGGTTTACCCAGCGTCAAATTTAAGTTTTTTTTAGTGAGGCATATATTTTTGTCACTCAAAATGCAATGGAGAGAGCTATGCTCGAAGTTTTCTTGAGAGATCGTATCAGAAATATGGACAACCGCAGGAGAACCAAGTTGGCAGATATAGATCTCTGAATAGACAGCAGGTCAGGCAATGGCGCACATAGCTCGAAGGCCGTTGGGCAGAAACATTTTATAACGGTGGTCACGTATAGGATAACGCAGCAAGGGTCTTTCAGCGAGATGGAACGATAATCTGATTAGGAACACAGGCAGCAGTTGAATGCGGTCGGTTCAAGGTCGGTCACAATGGAACACCTTGGGGAGGCTTATGTTCAGTGAACATCCATCGGCTGAAATGATGATGACAGATTTTTAGCCCTCTTTTAAAACCTCCACGACTGTTTATCAGTAATTTCTATTTTAAACATCTAATCCTATTGCGACACAAATTTTGTCCGGGGAAAGGCTACATACAAAAATAACCATTGGGTTAAACGTGCTAAGCCTTGGGTTTGTCTAAAAGTTGAATACTCCGCAATCTATGATTCAGCCGTTTTCATTAGCAAAGACATTTTGTTATAAAAGACTGCACAATAAGCATCACATAATTCGTATTCGTAGCAGATACAGTAAAAGTTTTTATTCATTCATGTGATTGCCCTTAGCCACTCCGATTTAAAGAAAATCTTTACTCAGCCGCTGTTAGAATTATGCAGTTAATTAATTTATTTATTCATGTCTTATATCTGTTATATCATTAGTGTCACAAGGTCATTGCGGACTGACCTCGTATTCGTTTTAAAATCTCTATCTGTATAAATGTTCTCTAAGAATCACTCGTTTAACATTGTCGCAGAAATCAAGGTTGACCTTGATTTCTACGACAGCATTATACAATAGTGTAGGCCTTAAAAATTCATTCACAAAGCAATCAGAAAATCAGTACAAACATTGAAAAGCTTAGTCACTGGGTTTAAGTAAAATTTTATTTTGTGTGATTTGGTGAGCTGGCCTGTTTGGCAACTTGGGATTATTCAGCATCATGAATACGTTAAGGCCGACCTCACATTGGGCGACAGCGTGCCTGGAGGACGCTCATGAACAATGTGAGGGAGACCTAAAAGGTCACGGTATCCTATGAATAGCCAATACCAGGCTACTAAATACATTATTTCTGCGCTGCCTGTCCTTGAACATAATATTTTTGGAGAGCCCACGCTGTTGGCAAAAAATAACGTTTTCTTAGCTAATATTTCAGCAGGTCCTTATATACAAAACAGTGTAGTCAATCAGTAATACCTAATATATTCACTGCTTTATACTGTACTGAGTGTTGTTGTTCGAATTCACGATGCATAGCTTTGTTTCTGTCCATTAGTCGAAAGTACATCTCCGCCATACAGGATATTATAACATACATCACGCAGGCATTGTCCTTTCTGTAAAATAAACAATTCAAGCAAATGCATCGACTGGTTCCCGTTCCGTCTTCTTTCCTTCACCCTTGCTCATCACGGCAGGGACGACAAGCTAACTAACTAATATCTTATTAGATTATCTTTCTCTTTTTAGTCTAGATGTGTTTACTTGGCATTACTTCTAAGTTAATACAAATAGAAGTTTGGCTCATGCCACTAACGTATAGAGCCCAGTAAGTAGTGGCATTCAGCTTGAACCCTTATCTAGGAACTCAAACATAAGTGAGCCAATTTTTGCGTACATACATACCCCATCGGATTTTCTTTTATGATATTATTGAGATGTAGGTAGTTAGGTACACACTGATATCAATCTTCATCTATTAGCACACGTTATTCTACTCAATCTTCAATCGTTAATGAAAGCCGATTCACATCTGACGGAGCTGGTCGATCCATATAATTGTTTGCGTAATTTAGTCATTCTGATACTCGTCATCGATAATGTATTATTATGATATACAGTGGCGGAGCTAGGGGGGGGGCGCGGTGGGGGCGGTCCGCCCCGGGTGACACCATTTTTGGGGTGACACCCGGGCACATTACTCATATGTGCAATGTTACAGATGGATACAGAAAAAATGCGTTACTGGCTGACTACCAGACAACGCACAGCCAAAACTATTTGGGACAAGAAGCTGAAATTTTGCACGTCCCTTGAGGACCGTAGTGCCCCGGGTGCACTTAGAACGGATTTCAAGAAATTCTCACGAGATCGGGGAGCAAAGGTCCAGTTAAAATAAAATGGCTGGGCGTAGCTGTAGTAGCCTCTAGCACAGATTACTAAATAGTTACTTCCCTCTAGTATCTAGTAAATATAAGCCTTCGTCCCGTCCGAGTGAATTATACTTACATATTAACGTTCCTCAGGAAACACACTAATTATTAATTGGTGAAAAACGTACAAAAATCCGTTTTGTTGTTTTTGAGTTTATCTGGTTCATTCAGACAGAACGAAAAGGGGACTTCATTTTATTATAATAAGTGTAGGTATCAGAGCCGCGCCGACTCAAGACGGCCGACCTGTGTGCGAAACCTATGAAGCGCTTTTTGTCGTTCTATTTTGACATTCTATTTTATTACATTTGTCTGAAATAATTATGCGGTCCAGTTTTATATGCTTAGTACCTAGGCTATTTACCTAATTACGTGAAGTTCGCTACCAGTTGGGAAATACCTACCTACTGCAAAAATTAAGCACAATTAAAATTTGTACTTAATTAAAGACCATTTTGTACAAAAATCATCAATTGTTAAAGAATATAGATATACCTAATGTATCATCATCTTCAGCCTTTCGCAGTCCACTACTAAAATCTAATCAGATAATTGCTTCGTTTTATTCTTTTTATTTTGATTTTAGGGTCGTTTACTTTGATTCTCTGGCAGATGACTTCATTTCTTTTCTTCAGAGAAACTCCGAGCGTAACCCTCTCCATAGCTTGTTAAGCGAGCTCAAATTGGTGGACCAGTCGTACCGTCAGTGTCCATGTTCTGTAAGACACGGGTAGAACACACTTTGTCCTAAGTCTTTGCGGTAAGCATGACGAAAAGCGGCGTGATTTCCTATACGTTGCCCAGTTAAGCTGTATTCTTTAGCGAGCCTTCTCGAAATTGTCTCTACTCAACTGCAAGTTTTGCCCGACGCAGAAATTCGACATACCTCTGAGCAAACGGTACCGTTACACGGATTCCAGAATAGACTAGGTTGTAATAAAGTCAAAGGCTTTTTCATAGTCCATAAATGCTATAAGCACAGGGAATGATTATACTTAAATATACATTGGCTGCACATTGTTTCGACTTCTGCACTTCCACTTTTACTTTTTACTTCTACATTTTCAAATGTTTTTGTTTTGTTCACCGGAGGAAGCCAAAACAACAAATATTACCTAAGTTTCTCACTCGCAAAAATAAAAAAATTGTGACTGAACCTACGAGCACTTCGTAGGACTGAACCCATACACAATGTGTGTCACATCACATTGGGTTGGATCAAATCTGATTAAAAAAGAATTTAGGATGATGATGAATTAGCTATGTTTCTTTTCTTTTTTTATTAGTCGTGATTGCTAATCGCAAGCGGATTCTTTCTAGTTAATGAGGAAATAAGGTACTATATAAAGCTGAGGAATATTTACAGTCAGCAGTTTAATACCTAAAAAAATACTGTCGAAACAGGAGAACAAAAAAGGCGCTTTATAGATTTCGCTCACAGGCGCTGTCTAGGGTTGGCTCGACCCTGGATGGCTAGCTTGATCCTGATTACCGTAGGAGTTATGCAGATAATCATTCAAAAGCCTTTAGAGGACTCGTATGCTTTGGAGAGGGCAATCAGCTGCAATACACCCGCGATGGGGTGACACCACTAAAATCCGCCCCGGGTGCCACCCAAGCTAGCTACGCCACTGATGATATAGTATAGAAAGATATAATTTTAACTAAGTACCTACCTATAGTCAGCTAGCAACTTTACTTAGTAGGTACTTAGGTCATTCGAAACAAGAAGTTTATCTTCATTGCTTATGTTAGAATTAGATAAATTGTATTAAGTACTTACTTAAGTGCATAATATACTAATAGCTATTGCGTGGTGCCATCCCATCATCATAAGCAGTCCCACAGCTGGACACATGCCTCACTATGAGAAGGATAAGGCCATAAACCCCGACGCAGACCAAGTGCGGATTGGCAGACTTCACATGTCTTCCGAGAACATTATGGAGAACTCCCGGACATGCATTATTCCTCACGATGTTCCTTCACCGTTTAGCAAGCGATAACTAGAAATTTAATACGCACCGTGGTTTCCAACCCGAGACCCTCTGCGTAGCAGTCTGTCAGTCTCTCTACCAGGCTATCACCATGCCATAGACATGAAAAAATAAAAAGACACTTCTTGGTGTCGTAGCAAGGTTATTTTCTACAATGTTGATTCTTTTCAAATTTCTTAATCAATATGCTGCCACAGTTCAACAGTACCTAATTCAAATACACCTGAAACAATGTATCTTGTTTACATTCCTAAGGATCACTCGACTTTCGATAAACATTACTCTGAAAAGAACATCACTGCTTAGTGTAAAACTGCATAGCCAATCGATGCATTCCTTACCCCAGCAAATCAAACACTGCCACTCCGTCTCCCTTCATTCATCCCTTAACAAAGGAAGGGACGTTACGTTACCGAATATCTCATTCGAGTTGTTCACTTACACTTGCACAGAGCTATTGCAGTGATTTTAAATATTTGGATACAATTAAACTTAGTGCCTCAGGCTACTGGTAAGCGACATGTCATGTTTTTAAGAAAATATATTCTCATCGTTTTCTCTAATTACAAAGAATGAATTTTCGCTTTAAATTATTGTCTATTTTGCTGTGAAAGAAATAATATATTTTTATATATTTTTCCTTTCCATAATTATCTTGAATAACGTGCATTTTATTTCATGTTCAATAATCTTACAAATAAAACATTCAAGCCGAAAAGCAGGTAGGTTTGGTGTTGTTTATTTATCTTGCATTGGCGTTGACAAAGGTTCCATGCGCGTCATTTAGGTATAACAACAAAGAGTTCTGAGATATTAATTAGTTTATACGAATACTAGCCGTTTCCCGCGGTTTCACCCGCGTCCTGAGAGAACTACTTCGCGTACCCGAAAAACCCAAATATCTTACGGACCCCTATTTTTTCTAAAATAAAATATAGCCTATGTTACTAGCAGATAATGTAGCTTTCTAATGGTGAAAGATTTTTTAAATCGGTCCAGTAGTTTTTGAGTTTATACATTACAAACAAACAAAAATACAAACTTTTCCTCTTTATAATATTATTATAGAGTAGATAATATTGGTAGATTCAAAAATTGTTTTCGTGTAAAAGCCATCCATTTCTAGTTGATGCCTCCCACTGTCCAAATTTTAGTCCGTGTGGTGACGGATAAGAATACGGAATGTCACCACTCCATATCATCCCATGGGTGTCGTAAGAGCGACGGGAGAGTCTTACAGTGTTGTTCTCTGCATAATATATGCAGAGAAAAACACTGTAAGAGAAGAAAAACTTGATACAAACCCTATACCAGCCCGTTTGGCCAGCGTGGTATAGTAGGCCAATTCCTCCTTTCAAAGGAGAGGCCTAGTCCAGCAGTGGACTGTTAAAGGCTGATGATGAATATGTTTAAAAAACATCTTGCATATCTTTTAATTGATAAATGTTATTACTCAATAACAGAATTTCTGAATTATGGTTCTCTCTGATATTGTTTCACTAATTAGATTTTAGTAACCGTTGCTTACGAGAAGTTAATAATACAATGCCAATTTTCTATTTTATTATTGTACTGTAACTTGAGTATTTGCATGCCTAAATGGCAAAATGTACAAGGATTCATTTATCTATATTTAAGACCTACGTGTATCACCTACATTTTTGGCAAATAAACTATTCTATTCTATATGATATAGAAAAATGTAGTTAGATTATTTAAAGTTCAAAATTATGATAATGCAAATAACTTCTAAAATTATGTGCACTCATACAATAGCTTGCGATGTGAAACGAATAACCAAAGTACTTACTAATTTATTGCTTAATTAATCTAGATGGTACATCATCTGTCAACGACTGTGAAACAAGATGTAAACAAAGAAAACAGTTGTTCGCACGAAAGTAATATTTTATCAATTAAACGAATAAATATAAAATACATAAAATAATGTAAATAGGTATTACTTCTTTGTAATTTTATTTTAAAAAGGGTAATTTGAACGTATTGATTTTTAAAGTATGTATTAAACATATTTGCATGATAGCAGGTTGGTAAAATCTCCCTTGGCGTCTGATACTCTTTTATATATGTTATAGTATATTCATAATTTGTTCCTTGTGAACTTGAACGAAAGACAACGACGGACACAGTTGAGCTAGCTAGAATGCCTAAGACAAATCTGAAATTAGCAATCGGAAGGCAAGGTTCTAGTTAGAGCCCTCGTATCTCAAAAACAACAGTTTAGTAGAGTGAAACGCAGTACGACTTTCATTCAAAACATTGCGATGTCTACATACATACATAGACTCACGCCTGTTTCCTCGAAGGGGTAGGCAGAGGCATATTAAACGCCCACTTTTCGCCAGTGTTTTGATCCCACGTAATAGGTTGCGAGTAGAGGATTCGATCCCGGTCGATTTTTCTAGTCCCGGGATTTCGGGATTATCAACAGTTAATACCGAGATCCCGGGATAGTCCCGGGATTGTATTGGTAATAGAAAGTGGTAGCAAAAAGAAATTAAAACATATAAAAATCAACCTTTTATTTTAAATCTTTACTTAAATCTTCAAAAACAAAACAAAATTATAATTTCTTCTAATAAAATTAAAAAACTAGGCCCTTATAAAATATTTTAAAAATTATTGCTTAGTTTGCTTATTTTATTTTACAATAAACTTAACAAAATTCAACTACTTAAATTTTGTCAAAAGAGATCAATGTTAATAGGACTCATATTTTAATTCAAATAGACCAGAAACTATAATTTACCTACTTATTTAAGCCACGAAAATAAAATCTACGAAATAACAACGCATCCAACGTCTCATCCGAAAGCATACTTCTTAATTTGTTGCACAAATATGAAGCGGCGGAAAACGCGCGTTCAGGCTCGATGGAAGTTGGGAGACTTGGAAGAATCGCCAACGCAATCAGATGTGTAAACAAGATGGCCGGCAAATTTTGACGTTTAACGTCAAATGAAAGTAAGTGCGTTTCGTTTCACGCACATTTTTATTGGCTTATATAAAAAATATATTAGTCCCGAAAATCCCGGGATTCATTGAATTTAATCCCGAAAATTTCGGGACTAAAATATGATCGGGATCCCGGGATCCCAGTCTTCGGGATCCCGGGACCGAATCCTCTAGTTGCGAGCCTATTGCCGCTTATTGGGACATTTTGTTTGCCAGAGCCTCGTCCGTTGATCGGCAGGTGCACCACTTGCAGGGGAGGTTGGCTTGGGACCCTAAGTTCTTGGTGGGAACCCTATGCACCCATGCGATGTCTAGCAGTCAACATATCTATATTTCGGTGTAGAAAATGAATCTAGCAATAAATAATAAGTTTATAGCATTACAAGTTTGGTTTTAAGTCAAAACGGACCTCTTTGTCAATGTGTCAAAAGAAATCCGTCGTGTCGATACAAAATTAGGACTGCACGACGGGTTATTATCCCCGCGCGATAAAAAAATCTTGTACAATCCAGTTTTTAGGGTCTCTGTTTTGTATCTATATTTTGCTTGGGTGAAGAGTTTTTTCTTGGCCTGTCTCGATAGGTTCGAAGAGTGATTATTATTTTCATACAGTTTTTGGTATTATTTTCTCTTATTTTTGGTAATACCTTCGAAGTTACGTACCCGTATTATACTTTCAGCATAATTAACGAACAGTAGAGCATATCAACAAAAGTGAGAGTGTTTTATGTGGTTTACAAAAATTTTGGAAAACAGGAAGTTTCCTCATCGATATTGAACCCAGTACACACGACAAGGGTACCACTTAATCCATTGCGCAAAATATTGTTAAAGATTTTTGCATTATAGAAATACGAGTCCTATCTTTAAATAACACCAATCCATAAAAAGTATTTAATATAACACGTTTATATTTTTCAATAACATGAAATTCACTTCATAACTACACGATAATAGATCATAATACCACGTACCAATAAAATAAAAATAAAGCCTCACGACCAAAAATACGCGGGTTTACTGTGGCGTTTGGCTCTTATCAAAACACAAGCTGTTAAAACAAAATAGTTAATATATGCATGTGTACTGAATACATGATGTATTATTGTGACTCAACCATTCAGCATTCGCCCCGTAGCCTGAAAGATACTAATTAAATGTACAAATATTCTTACATTGTCTTAATTACCTTGACTAGCAATATCACCTGTGCCCACCTGGCGCCTAAAATTCCTTATCGATTTTTTTACAAAGGTAATTGATACTGCTACGGATAATTCTAGAGTCACTACAATAATGAATAAGATTTGACATAACATCATAATTCATAACACACACTATCTTTATGAGTGTAGGCGTCAATAACAGTGATTTAGGGTTTCCATTGTATGTACTCCAGTCTCTTTCAAAATCTCATTATTACTAAACTCATTGGTTTTATTTCATTCGTGTTATCTCTCATTCTTGTGAACCTTTCTGAAGGCAAAAATAAATACAAGTAAAATAAGTTTCATCAAAATTATATCGCACTTATTTAAAGATGTTATAGCTGTTATCACCGTATTATTAATGTGAGTGGGTACCATCAGTGACCCTTGTGGTACTCCATTCTTTACTTCTACTATTTTGAATACGAACTTCTTGAAATTTATATTATTTTAAGTATTTTGTATAGTGCTATGATTGAAAATGTTTGGTAAGATATAAGTTTGTTTTTATTATAGAATGTTATTCGTATAAAAGGCGAATGTCGAAGTCGAACGCTTATGCCAGAGCCATGAATATCTTAGGAATTTGTTCCGTTCGCACTCTTCGCTAAACTCAGAATTACTCATTTAAATGTTAATGATAAGCGATAAATATCTTCTCATTCAGTAATAGAAGACATTTGCAGACATTTATATGTAAAAAGTACTAAAACCAGCTTTGTGATAATTTAATCTAATAAAAATATAATGTGAAACACATAATAAATTTATTTATCAACATATTTTTTTTCTTCACCAGTTTGTGACAATTGTTACATTATGTTGTCTTGTATCGGCTATAGTTTGAGGTTAGTCTGTATTTCTATAGAATCTCATATAATAATATCGTCACATAGCTTAAACTTCTGAAGCTAGAAAGTAGAAACATGAAATTTGTTCAGTGCATTTCATTACACATTGAATTTTCCATCTCTAAAATGGTAAAATATCGATTGAATATTTGATTAAAAACACTGATTTTGAAGGGAGCAATATGAATATACGTTCAACAGCTGAAATAATATATGGCTTCTATTTAATGCGATATGATTTGTTACGGCACGGTGTCGTGATTATCCTCGCTTCACCCAATGTCTTATCACAAGCGGATTAGAAATCGCTTTAAACGCATACCATGGTAGCAACTACATACCTCATATACTCTTACCACATATAGAAATTATTTACATACATCGTGAAAGAAGACCTATGCTATTGCGAAAAGAGTCTATTTTGGCATGACCATATTTTTTTTAATGTCGGTTTTGTATGTGTACGTGTCATATCGTAAGTATTTTATGGAACCTTCATTTTAAGTGGACACTTAGGCTAATTATTGATAATACCATATATTATGCTATTGTATATTACGCAATCAAAACACTTAGCTTGAAGACTGTCTCAGTGCTCGGTAGTAGCATAATCAACAACTTTCAATTTTTGTTGGTTGAATCTTTTCGATCTCAATTTGGTGATCTTAAAGATCGACTTCTGAAAATGTCCAATCATCTCCTGATAATTATCTGCAGCTACTGTGATTCCTCTGACAAGAAATATCTGATAAAATGTCTTATGAAATTATCTTCCCTATTTTTAGCCGTAAGGTATCTTTCAGATCGATCTAGTAATTTGTGGCAAGGATGCTATCTTTTTCAATACTTGACGCAATATCCGAAACACACCTCCGCGTTATCCATTAAATGTGACGTATTAGATAAGTAATTATTGTATCATGAAGTAGGAGTCTAATAAAAATAAAAGATTATTCCATTTATAAGAATGATGTTTAAAACACATCATTGATGCAACAAATCTATCCAGTTTTCGTTGGGTATTCTTTAATCCCGTAATAGCGACGATTTCCTTTTTACTGGGCGTGTGACCACGTTTTCTCTACCACACCCACCAATATTACGATTATATTGACTGAATCATTGGAAAATGCGCACCCACCGATTACTCTTTCGAATGGATGATGATACGTAAAAGCAATTGTGGTAGCCTTTCGGATCGTCATCATTATCTATGGCGCTATTCCGGTTGTGATCCGAACAAAAAAAACACCCACAACCTGGTCAACAAACATTGATATCTCTATTTTATTTTAGTTCAAAGTCTACTGCCATTCTAGCCTAATTAGCAGGTATCTCCACACTTGCGTAAGGGATAGGGCCAGTGAGGGCAGGAGAGGGCTTGTAGCCTTCCCTACGATTGGGTCACATGGAACTTGGCACAATGGGAGGCGAGGAAACGACAGGTTACAGGAGACTGGACGGCTCCTGTAACCTGTCTTTTTGCCGTAGGGGTCTTTCGTTGGCTCTTATTTTCCCTAGAGCCGGCAATCCAAAGGCATTATCCACCTAGTAACTAAAAAAGGGAAAATGGGTATTTCTACATTTAGGTAGTCCACTGACTATGCAAATCTTTTCGATATGAAAAAGGCCGTAGCAAATTTGGCTGAACCGTGAATCGAAACCGTTCCTTTTAGTTCAAAGCCAAGTGCAAACTGCACTACAGTTATGTAATTGTAAACTCTACTCATATAGGTATTACGTGTTAAAACTATTTTTTGTTCACGTGCAAAATACGTAAGAATCATAATCTTTATTATCTTAGTTTCACTTATCTTGTACTAGTACTATTTATATTGTAATGATTCAGTAAGCCGC
This sequence comes from Euclidia mi, assembly GCA_944739405.2. Lineage (NCBI taxonomy): Eukaryota > Metazoa > Arthropoda > Insecta > Lepidoptera > Erebidae > Euclidia > Euclidia mi. The sequence continues at coordinate 5,962,949 of OX123188.2, read as the reverse complement.
AAGCGCTAGCGCTGTAGAGTTCTGCGCGAACGCATGCGCCAATTTTGACCTTATAGATATTTACGTCGTTTTAAATTATATTATTTTTATTTATGGTAAAGGGGACGGTTCCTAAGTGTTCAAAGCATTAAATAAATGAATACATACCTACCAAGTGCACTTTTTTCGGCGGCTAAAAACGGGATAGATTAAACTTTTGTCAAATAGTTATTTATTTATTTATTTTGTATTATTTTCAATTTTGTTGTTCGTTGTTTATATTGTTCAATTTATTATTGTTTTCACAATATTTTTTTACTGTTTTAAGTGTAAATAATCTTTCTAAAAGCGTTTCATACCGTGTCAATCAGTTAGTGTATTGTCAGTTTTAAAAAGTGTTACAAGTTTTTTTTGTATAACAATGGAGGTCCTCGATCGTGCGACAGACAAACACAATTCGTGCGTATTGTATGTATATAATATATTGTTGTGTTGTGTAGGTATATGTGTGTTGGAAATATATTGGGTCGTATTGTTTCCAGTTCACACCGCGCGCTGGCGAGCGAGGCGTCAGACATGGTGCTGCCGGACGTAGAGTGTGCCCTGGACGAGGCTGAACGGGTAAGTCGACCTGCACTTCATTCTATTTCTCCACATGTTGCCGCATTTTCTATTGTAGTTAGTCCCAAAATCAGCGCATTTAAAAATCCATCCCCTATTATGCTCCCTTAGGGGACGAATATCAAAATCTTTCTTTGTTGATGCCTAGTCCTGCTAGAAGGAAGTTACTGTCCAAACGTCGTTACTGGCTTCAATAGTTTTGGCTCTGCGGACTTTAGATACACTATGGTGTCTAGGATACTTTAAAGCTGCCGCCAGTCAGATAATGATCTGATACCTAGCTCACAGCGTGGCTTGGTTAGCTGTTCGTAATATGAAGGCAAAGTTGAGCAACGCTTGCACAGTACAACACTTGGATGGGTGACCCCGTGTTGCATTAAAATGACGGCACGTAAAGCTTTCAGTCCCGGTTCTTGTCTTAGGATAATCGTTAGACAATGTTGGAGGCCTTCGGGCGGTCTGAAAACTCCGTCACCGGACTTGGCCACACACACACGAAAAACAAATCATAGCTTATACTTACAGATACTGACAAAATAGCAGTATGTAATGTCACTCGAGAAGTAAGAGAGAGTGGCTATGATGGTGGATTCAGTGCTGACCTTCTCTCAGTACACTAAATGTAGCAATAGAGATATTTTAACAGTTTTCGTCATTAGTCTGAGGGATAATATACACTGTATTTTCCTATATACATATATATATGATAACTCCAAGAAAATATACTGACGACCCTTCATTAGAAGTTGATTGCCAGTATTTTGTCAATTTTGTATTTAATAGTTTCAAGTTTATTGACCTATTCTTTGCCACAGTATCTGTACACTACATCATATTACAAGTGATTTCTTACCTGCAGCAACAAGCTTGTAGAGACACGGCGCTTCTTGCCTGCCGACAGTGTTGGTGGCGGAACACAGAATAGTCCCGAAGTCCATATCGGTCCTCCGGGTATACCGAAGAGTTGAGGTGTTCCCGTGGTTTGTGTATAAATATAGCCTTCCTCGATAAATATGATAACACTGAAAGAATTTTTCAATCGGACCCTGAGATTAGCGCATTCAAGCCAACAAACAAACAAACTCTTCAGCTTTATATATTAGTATTAGAAGACTCCTTGCCTTTTCTTACGTCGATCAACATACCTACTAGCGTAATCCAAGTTGCATCTAAGACATTCGTCTTGGAGACCGGCTTATTAGCCTAGCTCTCTGATCTTCTGAAATGACGCTCACTACGCGGCAGCACTGAGACATCAGGTCCAGAAACCTGTCAAAACTGTCAAAGCCCCTACATTTTCGTACGTCTGTGTTTGTTTGTATTATGTGTGTGTGTACACGTCTGTACATATCTGACGTCAGTTAGGAGTTAGGACCTGACGCATACTAAGCGCCGTCTGGTGGTAGAATAAATATCAAACACCCTCATTACTGAACAACTAATAAACTCGGACCTCATCAATGCACCCTTAGAGCGGGAAATTGCTCTACTTGGTACTTGGTAGCACGGGCTTTTTCCGCAACTCCACGTCCTGGCGTGTATTTTGCGTACGGGCGGGAATGGTGTTGTCATTCGGGCCACCTCAGCTCTTCGAGGAAGGCCAGCAGACTCTTGTTGTGGCCCGCTGCTTCTCCCAGGGTGCTGTGTCTGGTCAGGTACTTTTCTCTATTAGTGCTCCCTAACACTCTAAAAGGAAAATACATGCCAAATTTCAGCCCCTTGCGCTCAGCAGTTTCGGTTGTGCGTTGTCACTTGTCTGTCAGTCAGTCAGTAACGAAAGCGTATTATCTAGGCTATGATCTACAGTACCTAATATTCATAATCGTGACACTTGACAGTACCTAAAGATAAATAAATTGCTCTATGCTCTATCTTATAGTTTCTATATTACTTAATGCACAATCTTGCTTTTATGCTATCACTTCAAATGGATAAAGAAAGGAAATAGATTTTAACTTTCTTTTTCTTATTAAATGAGTATATTCTAATACTAATATATAAAGCTGAAGAGTTTGTTTGTTTGTTTGGTTGAACGCGCTAATCTCAGAAACTACTAGACCGATTTGAAAAATTCTTTCAGTGTTAGATAGCTCATTTATCGAGGAAGGCTATAGGCTATATAAAATCACGCTAAAAGCCACGGGAAGCAGAGCAGTAGCCTTAAATAACGCGGGTGTAACCGCGGGCTTATCTAGTATTATTATACATTTGTGCGCTTATATTCAAAGATATGGTTTATCAATCAATCAATACATTATCAATCAATCACGTTTATGTTATTGATTTTGAAGTGTATGATTGATTAGTTGATTAGTATGATTTCCTTATATATGTATAAGAAAGGCGCAAAATTTTAAGACCGTCAGATCCAGAGTCAGTTGACTGCATTAGATCAATGATTGAATACAAAGTAATCATCATCATCAGCCTGTCGTAGTCCACTGCTGGATATAGGCCTCTCCAATGTCACGCCACTGAGCCCAATTCTCGGCTCGTCGTGTCCAGCCGCTGCCAGCCACTTTGCGTATATCATCACTCCACCTAACCGGAGGGCGTCCTACAATACGTTTTCCAAGGCGCGGTCTCCACTCTAGAACACTACAAAGTAATGTTGAATACATAGTAACGTAGTAATTACGTGTCCTCCGAAGCACGGCAGCGCTTTGACCTAAAGTTTAGATCTACCGTTTGGATTGTAAATGGTCGCCTAACCAAGTGGTAACCTCTGCAAAGGTTGCTTATCTTTGCCGATCTCTTACTATTTGCAAGTAATCACGCTAAGGTACGACGAAAACAATGTGATGTCGCTCAGTCTCCAAAGTGACAGAATTGTACACTAACCATAATTATGCAGGCTGAATCTCATCATCCTGTATAGTTCTCATGACTTCATTTGGAGCGTCGTCAGTCTTCTTCCAGAAATGACTTTTTTGTTCCTCTTGATAAAATCAACATGTTCAAATAGGGACCACAAACCAAAACGAGGTCTCCCTCCCCTTTTCCCCCAAAACAATCCTGGATCCACCACTAGTAGGTACGTCCCGTAGAACGGTGCTCAGTGTCCTGGATTCGACGCCAATAATAGCCAAAAAATTTTTGTCATCGCGCAAATCCTACTTCTCTTTCTTCGGAAATGTGATTAAGGAATCTCTCTCTCAGAAACAAATTGTGTATTACGTTGAATTAAAATCAACGAACATAATAAACCTGGACTCGAAACAAAATCTGAGGAACACGCAAGTAATGTCTCGTATGGGGCTCGACAGCATGCCGTGACTACAACTTAAATTATTCCAAATTTTTCGTAATCTGTTATTTATTTATTATATAAAACTGTCTGTAGCCTAGTGGTGTAGGTAACGGACTGCCGAGACGATGGTTGCGGGTTCGATCCCCAGTTACCCCGGGCACACACCTCTGACTTTTCGAAGTTATGTGTATTAATAATATTAATTATCGCTCGCTTAATAATGTGCCCGGTACCTAGATGGCAATAGACTCGCCCCTATTATTACATTGGGACCGTAACATAACTGGCCAAGTTTTGGTGTGTAATACACCTCTGCCTACCCCTTCGAGGATAAAGGCGTGAAGTTATGTTGTGTTATGTTATTTATTTATGTCAATTACTCAATTATTACAATACTTGCAAACTTCAACGCCAAAATTAGGTAGGTACATACACGCAAAGCAGGAAAATAATTATATTAATATATTTTCTTAACCATCCTTGTTTACGTTATTTCTAATTAAATGCAATTTTGCTTTAATTAAACAAACAGCTTACGGAAACATTATATTAGCTACTATTCCACCAGAGAGAAACGAATACCTATACTAAATTAATTAAATTCTTAATATATAAAATCTTTGCGTTACTGACTGACGTACAGACACGCTACAGCCGAAACTAATGGGCGCTGGAAGCTGAATTTTGGCATGTATGTTCCTTGCGGACCGTAGCGGTGCACTAAGAAGGGATTGCCCGAAATTCTCACGGGATCGGCCAAAACGGGTAAATTAAAAAAAAATGCAGGCGTAGCTGCTGGCGTCCTCTAGTTATACATAATTCAGGTATTGTGCATATTTCAATCATTATTTATTTATATGTATTAAGATATATTTAAATAATAAATGGAAATTAATAATTGGAGCAGAGGCGGCTCGTGAAAGATTATATTGGGTGTTCACTAAAAAAAAATGAAACTGCTTACCATTTATTTTGTGAATGCTTTTACAATTAATAGTAAGACGTGCTAAATCATCAATACCTACCTCAACCGTCCACGCAGTATCAACTCCGGCGCAACTAAACGAAATACACGATAAGTAATATACAAAACAACTAAGACTACAGAACAAAAGGCAGACAGAGCGCGCGGAACACTTGCGTGAGGCCACTAAAGCAAATACAAAATTGAAAAGCGAATACAAACTCGGCTCAGTGCGCTGCGAAGCATCGCACAGTTCACACGCCACGATCAATCAAGCTTTTAAATTCATAAAATGCCGTCTTGCGTTTTTAAACATTGTAAAAGTTGTTTCCAAAAGCAAAAACGGGAAGATGGTAATATATTTTTACAGATAACTATGGATTATTTGACTGTTTTATAATATTATTTCGATAAAATTCGTATTTCTGCAGAAAATATGTAAGTGTTGCCAGTTTACGTCGACGCCGTTCTCCCTGAATTAGGGAAAATACACTTGTCTATTGATTATGTAATAATGATGGTCATGTTAATGAAAAATACATTAACGTAATGTAAAATTATATTGTAGATTATCTTTCTTCTTATAAAATATAGTAATAGAATTTCCATTAGTAGGTATATACATTGTTTTGAGTTCGATCCCCAAACGATCCAAATATTCGTGTACACATGGCTCCTCGTCAAGCTTTATACACTTTGACCTTTGTACCGTTCTTATGGCGTAGGGAATAAGTATCAAAATCGTACTGCAACTGTTTAGCTTGACTTGGCGCCGTGTGTACATTAAGTACAGAAACAGAAATCATTGATTGCAGCCATTATTAATTTTTAATTGCAATTTTTTTAGTTTTGATTTATGAATCATAATATTCATAATTTATTGTGTGCATGACAAAATGTTTATAGCTAATTAATATTTAGGACGCAAGCCTATTGCAATTAACCAAACATTTCCAGATACTATACTGAGAATATATATATCTAAACAAAAAATAAACAACATATTCGCCGATCTAAGATCTGAACCCCATGATTGGTATTCGTAAATAATTATATGTAGTTGGTATTATATAAGTATTTATTCTGGATCGAGGGTATTAATCACAAAACATAATCTATTTATTTCTCAATTTTCGAATAAAATTAGTTAAAACTTTACTCAGTACCTACATTTAAGAAATGTATTTATAAAAGCATACATTAATGGTTTCTTTTATTTGAATCATTTTCATAACAGCATTACATATTAAAAGCAATAATTAAATCCATGGTAAATTCTTCAAAACCGCAAACGAATATAAAATATGTAATATTTTTATATCCGTTTGCAAAAACTATATACAAGGTAGTGGGAGATTATTCATAATCTGGCAACTTTACACACACATAGGCGCGCATGTCCGTACAGTGCCAGTCGCCAAATGTCACGCACACATAGCCGTCAACGTGCCTCACTTAGTCGGACGAATACGCTCCATCTGGTCTTAAATCTGTGCAAAACAACTTCTTACTTCCTTCGCATTTTCGCAACCACATAACCAAAGCGTTTTATCATATTGGTCGCTTTTTTAAGTTTTTTCACAGTTTTTTATAAAGTTTATGCTGTTATATTCCATATTAGTTACACAATTTAACTGTCTTTCTTAAACAAATACACGCAATCACACATACACTGAACTATATTTTAAACACCAATCCTTTTCTAATTACCAACGCACTCGCAGATAAATGTTTTGCTTTTGTTTACATTCAAATTTCAAATGATACCGGCAAACACTATTAAAAAAAAACGGCGCACACGTTTTAATTTTTCTTCGTGACAAATGGTCATATCATTTAGTCGGGTAATATATTCGCGCATGCGCACCTCGTCAAGCTAGCCAGGAGCGGCGCTCCGTATTTGGCTTATTTCTCATACAAATCTTTTGTCTCACGCGCCCAGCGCATAGAACGCTCTCTCTTTCGCACTCATTACATTTCAGTATTAAGCGTTGTACTAAGCTTTCGTCAACGAAGAGCGCTGTTATGAGCGCTCCACTCAACAAAAATACCTATGTAGGTTTCAAGAGTGTTGACAAAATTATGATAAACAGCTTAGTAGTCAAATACTTATTTGTGGATATGCATTATAGAAAAGAGAATAGGTGTGTATTAAAATATTGGGTATGTTTATAGAAAAAGTTTATATGAGTTGTATACATATATTTTATAATTTTGGGAGTTCACTGCTCCAGCGCTCCTTTGAACGAGCCGCCACTGAATTGGAGCACAGAAAACCTAGACTAGAAGATAATTTATCTCTTTCTAATTTGTATCCACGAATCAGCCATCTCTTTTATATATTTAACCAAAAATCACTCATCTCCTTCTAATTCCCAAACAAGTCACGATCAATACAGATCCTTCAAAAGCTAAAAAAACATTTTATTTATTTCACATTGATTCATTCAGAATCCTTATTTAAGGACATATCGTATTCCCATACAGGTTCACACTCGGAACTCCATGTCTTGTAATATAAGTTACAAAATATTTGAGTTATCCATATTCATTATGACCTTAAGTAACTTATTCATCAAATTAAAATTACAAAACATACGTTTTTTTAACAAAAGCGGAACTACTTTTTTGTACCGACCTTTCTTGACCTCACCGCATTGTTTTCTCTTATGAGTCAGCTTAAATAGCGGAGTTCCTTTTCCGATGTAGGACACACCTCCACCAAATTGTAACTATGTTAGGTAAGCACTTTACTTTCCTACAATTCATCATCATCATCAGCCCTTTATACTGTCCCACTGCTGGACAAGGCAATAGTATCTGAGAGTTCTCCATAATGTTCTCGAAAGACATGTGAAGACTGCCAACCCGCACTTGGCCAGCGTGGTGGACTATGGCCTTACCCTTCCTACAATTAGATAGGAATAAATAGGTACCATCCAGTTCACTCTATGATATAATGATCATCAGCCTGTTAATAGTCAACTGCTGGATATAGGTGTCTCTGATGGCACGTCACTGAACTCGATTTTCGCCTCTTCAGCTGCGAGACCAGCCCCTTTCAGCCACGTTGCGTATATCTTTACTACACTAGCTGGAGGGCGTCCTAAACTACGTTTGCCAAGGCTCGGTCTCCATTCTACTCTAGAACACGTCTACTGCAGCGGTTGTCGGTTCTGCGAATAAAAAAAGTTCAATTGTGACCAGCACACTGCCACGTCAGGTTGCTAATTCTCTGAAATATGTCAAACACGAACAGAGGGATTTATTTATTGGAAAACCAACAGCGTCAACAATCATCATTCTGCCGGAATATGAGCTTTTACATAGAGCGATTGCCTGTCTGACCGCCGCAACCCAAAGGGATATCTATATTCCATGGTTTAGACTAGTGTCAGTTTATTGATAGGTACTCTCTATAAAAACTGTCAGTTCGGTAGACCAGTAGATCTTCATGACAACCGGGACCGACGACGGCTTAGCGTGCTCTGCGAGGCACGGGACAAGCGATAATTTACAATTTAATACGCACATAACTCCGAAAAGTCATTGGTGCGCCGTGGATTCGAACCCGATACCCTCTACATGGCAGTCTGTTGGTATCTCTACTAGGCTATCACTGCCTTACAACAATGTATTTATGCCTTTATAACAGCATCAACAATGTATGATTATAATAATGATTATGTAAATTATGTACGTTAAGAAGATAAAAAGCGAAATTAATACGACATCGTCTCAAGCATTAACTAATCATAGTAGCGAGATTGTTCTGCGCTGGTTGGACAAAAACATACCGTTGTTAATCATGCACAAGCCTTGAACTGTAATTTTACTGTTGTATAATGTAGGTATGTATATGTATGAGTGCGCATCGACCGGATTTGAAATCACGTGTTAGTTGAGAGTTTGATTATTTGATTAACAACCAGCTGATCTTCGTACCGCCATATATTTCTTTAAATATTTGCAATTATTATTTTCTATTTTTTTTTCTTACAAACCTTCTTCTGAAAATAGTGAACACAACATAAGAGAAGGATTTATTAAATTTTTGCGCGTACAAATATTTATATACTCGTAGATAAGCCAAAATATAAAAAGAAATGTACTTCTGTATTTGACTTTTGTCTCAACTGCGAATTAAAGCCACATTATTTGCAATTTAGGTACATGTGCTATAATTGCTATATCATGGCAGCTGTACAAATATGTAATTGATCATTTATTATTTTACTTCCAAGTTCAGTACGAAATAAGCATGTGGTTTTTGGAATCTTTAACCCTTATTCAAACAAAGGTATATATATTACCACTTCGAGTTTTTTTAAATAAAGCACCCTAATATTTCCTATGGTAACATGAAAGGTATCGATGTTACATATTTTTAATCTTTATTGTTTTCTTTACATATTATAAGTCATCCTACAACTCATCAACGTCATTTGTCACTATAAGATGATGTAAAAGTTGGCCAAACGGTTTTCGGGTGAAAAAAATCGAGTTTTTAGCGAGTGTGTTCAATAAATTTGACTCTTTGTTAAAAAAAATCTGGTATTTGCTTTTTCGATTCAAATATCAAAACTATAACATTTTGTCTGTAATCTCACTTTTTAGCAGTATGCGCAATTGACTTATTCATATAATTTAGATGTTTTAAAAAAGTGGTAAATAATTTACCACTGTCCGATCTCGCTTTGATAAAAATCAGTTTATAATATACAAAAATACGTTATCTGTCTGTATAATTACGAAATGCTAAATATAATATTATAATATTTTGAAACGAGCAAATTTGTTCTTATGTAAAGCGTAAATCGTTTGTTAACGTTAAACTCAAGACATCAGAATCTACTTATTTTTTATGTCTATACGTTCAATTGGTATTTTGTTTATTTCAGAAATACAATATGTCTAAAAAAATATAATTACTTTTATGACATGCATTTTTTGTTTTACTATCTACTTTGATAAAACAAGTACACACAAGTAGAACCAAGAGGCAGTCACTAGTCTAGATACAAAAAATAAGAAACGAAACGGACAATGGTAACTATTTTACCACCAAATTGCAAAATTTGGGAGTCATGAACGGACAATGGTAAATTATTTACCACCACAAAAACTACCCCATCCCCTACATTTTTAATATTTTTGATGCCAAATATAGAATCTGCAAGTGTTCTTTACCCTAAAACCACCCTAACTTTTTTAATAACTTGTACAGGAGCTCGCGTTTGTTTAAGGGTTAATAAACTTTACAATTGACGGGGTTATGACTTATGAGAACGAAATATAATTGTTAATGTTAAAAATTCCAAGAATTCCATGGCATTTTTAACTCAATTTCAAAAGGCAATTCAGAGATCAGACAATAAAACACTTGTTCCAGGTACTAGAAAAATGTTTCAGCCAGTATGCAATAGACGAAGTGTTCATCGCTTTCAACGGCGGCAAAGACTGCACAGTGCTACTAGACATCACACTAAACTTCTTAAAGAAAATGTACAGACGAGAGGACATCGGCAAGCAACTTAAAGTTATTTATATTAGAACGGGACAGAGTTTCAGTGCTATAGAAATGTTTGTTGAAAGGGTAGAAGTGCATTATGGGCTGAAGATGAGTGTGACCGAGGGAGATCTCAAGACAACGCTAGCGCAACTTCTGAAGAAAGACAGCAAATTAAAGGCGTGTCTGATGGGAACGCGGCGGACTGATCCTTACTGTGAAAATCTCCAGTTCCTTCAGGTAATTCTAAATACTTATACTTACTAAACATTTTATGCGGTATTAGATCGGATGAATAAGTATAAGTAATGCTGGACCCTTACATATTCTGTCAACCTCTCTAAAGTTTTGCAAGCAAGTGGTTGACTTGTGATCGTGTTTTTGTTTACTTCTTTGTATATTAACTATTTTCTTTGTATATTAATTATTAATGTTACTAACATATAACAAGAAACTTACAATTAGAGTCATCCATAGCTCTCCCCTGAGTGGCAGAGTCCAATCACTAAACCAACAAGTTCTTGACTGTAGCAAAAGTAATTTTGGTTCTATCAAACTTACTCGGCCCTAAAAATATTGCTTGTTAAATAACCACGAAGGTTTTAAGCGTTTATTGCTATCTAACCCAATATTTTTCATCGGCGGCGATAGCCCAGTGGTGTACGTAAAGGACTGCCGAGACGATTCGATCTCGTCTCGGGTTCGATCTCCAGGTACCTTGGGCACACACCTTTGACTTTTCGAAGTTATGTGTGTATCAAAAATGGTAATTATCATGTGCCCGATAAATGGCAATAGGTTCGCCCCCTATTACATTGGGACCGAAACATAATTGGCGAAGTGTGGGTCAGTAATGCACCTCTGCCTTCCCCTTCGGGGATAAAGGCGTGAAGTTATGTAATGTTTACACCGCAAAACATTAGAAACTTAAAACCTTAATATAATAATTTGTTTGCATTGCAGCCCACGGACGCAAACTGGCCTCAGATAATGCGAGTATCACCACTGCTGAACTGGTCGTACCACCAGATATGGAGCTACATACTGCAGAGAAACGTGCCTTACTGCTTGTTGTACGAAAAGGGGTGAGTATATAACAGCTTGTATTTAATAGATTCCTTCTTGGAACCAATCCTTGTAGGAATCTAGTTCATCTCCGTCTAGGCCTGCCGGGATGTCGCCTGCCCTCATGAAGAATTGGTTCCAAGAGGGAAAACCGAAAAGATACGTACTTATGGAAGAAGATTGGGGAGGCCTTTGCCCTGCAGTGGGACGTCACAGGCTCTTATTTATAGATTTATTCAGGAATTTTCCCAGCAAGACCTTTGCCCATAGTCCGAGAGCCGGCTGCAAAGTAACTGCTATTTTGGTGAAACTAAATTTTTATGAATGATGCTTGATAGTAGAATAGTTTTCAACAAGGTTGCCTGAAAATGCTGGCTACAAGGATATTTTTTAATGTCTAATTCGCTTTTGATGTGTTTTTGCAGCCTGATCTACCTACCGCATTTCATACTGCCGAATAATATTTCAGCAGTATTAGCTAGACAAGCTATATTTTCATTGATTTGAAGGAGGTAGAGCACTTAGCTGGGCAGAGCAAACAAATCAATATTCCTTCGGCTAAACTCGAGATACTCATAACTAATTTCTTTACAGATACACATCAATAGGCAGTATGAACAACACGCAACCAAACCCCACACTAGCGTTCGTAGACCCGTTCGGTCGCACCGTTTACCTCCCCGCATGGCAACTCAAAGACGGCTCGCTAGAACGGGCGGGACGGGGAGCCGCGCCTATAGCCGTCAACGGGCACAAAGGCTCCCAAGGATGAGACTTCTAGACAATTTAGCTTAAAGTGTGAAGATATCGAATAATTGTAAGCAATGCTAGATCGGTAGATACGGTTCGCCGGCCGTACGGCTTGCGGATGTCAGAGTAAATAGGTTGACCACGAATACGTTTATCTCAAAGTCACGGATTCACCAATAACTATTATATAACAGGCAACACAGAATAAAAAAGAAAGACTAAAAAAATGCATCTGCTTCGATTTTCAAAATACTTACTTGACGAGTTTATGAACTGATATAAATATTCTTTTGCGCATATCCTTACATGTACCTAATCTTTGTTCAACTATTGACTCATTGAAACATTTTACATGATCTGCTACATTGCCTTTCATAGCTCAAAAATAGTTTTAAAAAAACCTACATAGCTGAACAAAAATTGTAAGTAAAACCTATTAAGTAGTTATAGGTATACTTAATAAAACGCGTAGATATCAAGTGCCTACAATATTATTGCTTTTTTTAATTACCGATAATTGCTTTATTAAAACCATAATTACAAATTAGGTGGCATACGTTATCTTCATTAAAGAAAACGTTCATAAAATCACCCGAGATAAAAGTAATTGTTAATTATGTAACCAATGATAAAATCTATACCTAAATACGAAAAAAAAGTGTTAACCAGGCAAGAATTTTAGCATGTTTTTAAAATTAGCATCTGCCCACGTCTCCACCCGAATAGCAGTCATCACGACAAAGTCAGCATAAATGTTAATCTTATGTACCTATAAGCTATACCTTATTGCAGCAAAGTTTCATAAAAATCCGTTCAGTAATTTTTGCATGTAAGAGCCTCCAACATCCACCTTTCTGAATGTAGTAAGTTTATGAAATTAATGTTTATATGGCACTAAATACAAAAAAAATGGTATATAGGTATACAAAATAGATTTGCCTTTTGGTGTAGAGTAAGGCTGGCCAATAGATTTACTAAGCGAGCAAATTTATTTATGTCGAGGCGGCGCCGGGCCACGGGGTGAAGTTTTTCTGATAATAAATTTTATCAATACTTGATTTTCAAACTGATGTTGATCATACTATTGGCCAGCCTTGAATTCAACGGCGTTGGCGGGCAAATTTAAATGCCTTGGCGGGCCTGGGTTTGGTCAACTTTGGTCAGCCTTGGGGTACAGTTTAGTAAACCTAACGGCTAAGCTTGGAATACGTGAAGTCGATTCCCTATGTTTATCAATTCCAGACAGTTGCCTTATAGCAGGCCCAAAATTAATTTTATATGACATGACCAAGACATGTATGGATTAACCCAGTAGCTACTTATATTATTTTCTGATATTCCAAAAAACGGGGTGAAATCCTGGGTTATAGTTGCCTAAACCTATATTGGACTATTTTAAACATTAAATTAATTACTTTACACACCACTCACATGTCCTTTTAAAAGTACTCAAATAAGAAATTATTTCAACAAAACCAAACTTGTTACGTGGTTAACCAAGATTATTAAATAAAGCCTTTCATGTGATTTTTAGTTAGTATATTTATAATTACATAGTATCACTTTCTTTGTAACGAAAATCTCAAGATTTAGAGCCAGAATCAAGATTAGGACCAACCTCTGATAACCCAGATAAAACCATACAATAACAGAAAAAATATTGTCTGGATGTCAATGTTTATCCAGCGTTTGGAATTCAACTACAGTTTACGGATTTTATAGCGTTATATTGGTTACACTCGACTATATTGGTTTCACACAACTGCCTCGTTGGTCCCGCGGCATAAATGTGCGCGTGGGATTGGGAGGTCTCGGGTTCGATTCCCGGGTCGGGCATAGTGTTATAGGGATTTTCCGTTCGGAAATTCTCAGTAGCAGCACGGAGTCTGGTAATGTGCCCGGTACGGCAATAGGCTCGCCCCCTATAACGTGGGACTAAAATAAATCTGGCGAAAAGTGGGTGTAGCAATATACCTCTGCCTATCTCTTCGGGGATGTAGGCGTGAGACTATGTATGTATGTATATTGCTTTCACTGAGTTATTACATTTAAACCGAATGATCTAGAAACTACATCAATCCGTAAACTGTAGTTTGATTCCAATGTGTAACATTCGCGTAAACCCAAAAAGATATGTTTATCCAGAGGTATTGAAAATTTCCATAGACATTTTACACGTATATCTGTGATACATAACTAATGTTTTTATTTTAAAACTTGACATCTGTGTTCAACGTCTTCAATCTTGAGATTTTTTTTATATTTAAATGTTTAGGTTTATTTCAGTGCTAAGTATTTTCTCGAATTAATTAAATACATGCAGGTTTACTACTTAAAATTACAAATAAATTTTGTCAAATCAAATTTTTACTTTTATTTATTTGTCGCTAAACTTGTTAATTAGCTATAGATTTCCCAACATATTTTGATGTTAATTAGAGTCTTATATCAGATAGTTACTTGGATTTAAATCAAATGACTTGGCCATATTTCACTGGTGCAACTCAACTTGGCAAACCAACCATTTCAACTAACTTGGATATATTTCACACTATATAAAACTGTCACCACTACCATTCCAAGTGCTGGCATTACTTGGCCATTTTTTCGGTACAGATTTATGTCAGCCAAGTTGTGATGTATTCTCTAATATTGCAATCACAAGTTACCTGTACTTAATAGTTAGATATTTTTAATGTTTTTGTGTTGCATATTTCAAACATAATGTGCCTATGCTAACTGTGTCGTGTTCAACAGATTTTAAGTCTTTAAATTAAGTTATAATCTGTTACAAGTTAAAATCTTGTCAAGTAAAGGACTTAATTACAAAACAAGGACTAAAATATAGTTCAAGGCTTAGTTGTATCTTTATAATTGTTTGGTAGAAATGCTCAAGAAATAACTAACGACTATGTTATACAGATACATGGTCTAAATTAGTCTATAATAATGTAAGTCTACAACTAAGTTTAGTGTTATATTTAGACATTGTTTTGTAATAAATGCTATGTGTCAATTAATTTAAATAAAATTGTTTTAGTAATAATGTGTATTTTTTATTCAGTGAATATCGAGGTATATAGTATACTTTATTTATTTGATAAATGGATACATATTATTGAAAATAATTCCGTTTAGATTTGTATTAATGAAACATCGTCATATGAATCTAATAATATAGTAATTTAAAATAAGTGCTAATCATTAAATTCACACTTTTGTTGAGTTTTTAATTTTTCACCTGAAGAAATCAATGCACAACATAAATGTCAAAGAAACAGTTTAATAATTTCAATTGGAATGATTATTAGATTCATAACATTATTGTAAAATTGCATGTAAAGCACACCACACCACAACTGTGTTTTATTAAATATACTCTG
Source organism: Euclidia mi (assembly GCA_944739405.2). Classification (NCBI taxonomy): domain Eukaryota; kingdom Metazoa; phylum Arthropoda; class Insecta; order Lepidoptera; family Erebidae; genus Euclidia; species Euclidia mi. The sequence goes on along the minus strand of OX123188.2, from coordinate 5,947,428 downwards.
GAATGAATGCTTTATTTTTGTTAAAGTACTTAATTTGTGAAATTAAAATATGACAACATAATAATGCACTTTCTTTTAATTTATGATTATTTTAATATAACTTTGATTCATATAACGCCAAGTACAGTAAGCAGAGACTTGGCCGTTTCTTGGCTTTATTTCACCTTGCCAAGTAGCACACACATTTAATCCACGAGTACCTAAATCTTACTGATTATTATTCGTCAGCAAAATACACTAAATAAAATAAGAAATGTTATTGTTCACTGCACTTACCTACTTAAGATCTCTACAAAAATAATTTGATAACATTTGGTTGTTACCTATATAGTAGGGGAGCCCATGAAGAGATTTCGGGATTTACTCGAGCGCGTCAGATATTGATAGCATCCATGTCTTACGTATTTTTAATAAAGTAGGAATGTTAATCTGATCGTTTGCATAGTGGAGGTGGTCGTACGAAAGATTTTAAAATGAAAAAATATAAAAGAAACAATCTAGTGTGTTAGATTTTCTAAGGGGATGTTAAGTAAACCGAAGAAAAGGCTCTCATTGAATAGTCTGACGATTTGGGTGTGAAATTCGATTTTGAGATACTCAACCGCGTCAGATTAAGATGTATCTTATGCTTCATCCTAACGTCCTAGACATGCTTTCTCTTAATCTGACGATTAGTTGCTGGAGGGATTAGTGCAACAGCTGTTTTTTTAAGTTTTGAAAATCAGTAGCCGCTCACCCCACCGATGAAAAGGTATCAATTATTAACATTTTTATCATTTAATCATCTTAGCTTTGCAACCCAATAGGTTTCAATGTCTCAATGACGCTCGAGTAAATCCCAATGTAGCATCGTGGGCTCTCCTACTAATAGACGTTATAAGGATAACCAATTACGTTAAAGCTCGATATAATGTTAATTATATCTATAAACCTGAAAGTAACAGTACCTATAACTTGTAGTACAATTGCTTGTGATCACTTGTCTCAGTACTCAGCGATAATGTATATTTAGTTTGTGTTGTATTATTTATTTGAAACTGAATTGTTTAATTTACGTAATTATAAAAAATGTGTACTTAGGTAAAGAGGCCTTTATGTTAGGAATGTCAGCGTTAAAATTAATTCATTAAAATCTGTGGTAATCTATCTTTAAACCAGAGAGGTTGGACTATAGTCTAAGCTTTAAACATCGGGAAATATTTTTTTTACATTATTGACATTTCTGCAAAAACTTTTTAATTATTTACTAGGTACCTACCATTAGTAGTACCATTAGTCTGTTTTCAATATCTCTAAAAATCTGTTCGACAATCCTAGTTTTTGATAGATATTTGAAAAAATACTACCTTGAGCAACATTGGTGAAACAACAAGAAAACTAGTATATTTTTTTTGTGTTTTGTGCAATTTCAATATTAAGTACTTACTGTAAATTGTTTAAATTATAAGTTCTTAATGAACCTTAGAACCTTTGTTTCTTGTAGCAATTTCATGTGCGTAAGAAATAATTAATTTATAATTATTTATGTCGGTTGTGCATTCACAATTAATTTTAATAAATTGATTTAATGAGCAATAGGTACTTTTTCTTTTAATTTGTGTACCCGTCCTTGGTTGACTTTGATTTATCACCTCGAATGCTTAGTGCGGTGCAAATTGTGCAGATCTGCACGAGATACCACAAAATGAATAGATAACTTACGATATGATTTTATAATACAAGACTTGCTGTTGTATGGTACTGACCTTAATGATTCAACTAGGAAGAAAAGTGAATCTGAATGCTTTTCAATTAAAAATCTACCCTTGCAAAAAAATCCTGATTCAGCCAGTTAGCTGCATTATTTACAATATTTACATAATAAGTAAGGTGGGTGGACCATGGAAGGCCACTCTAACGAGTAAACACTTTTTATTCGTTTATTTACTGGATAAATGAAGGAAACACATTATAAAGTAATACTTTGTTTTATTGTGCACCATATAAATCACTTCTTTTTTACTTAACTTTAATCATTATTTATAAAACTTAAGTTTTATTAAGCTCTTCCAAAAGGCCTTGCAAGGAACACGGCTCCAAACAAGGCCAATATTATACATCAGTCGTTAAACTTAAAAATAGAGTTGTAATATTAAATATATCCGCTTTTACTAAAACAACATAATAAGCTCTATCATTTAAGCGAAACATTAATGCTCAATATAGTTTTATCATCTATAAAAAACTCAACGAAAATTACTTGAACACCATCGTGTAACTAAGAATATATTAATGGAAATTATTTAACAATAGTTGTAATGAGTATTATATTGGCATCAAATAACTTGCCAATGCGTTTTATCATAAAATTAAAAAACATTTTTTTTATCAAAAATGGCCTTCTTATGGGTTCGTTCTTTGTAAGGCCAAAATGTTCCTAAGAAGGCCAAACTAACAATCTATACTGTTTGATAACGTTAAACGTTTATTAACGCTTATAAATAAAAATATTATAAATATAAAACATTGTTTTAACTGTAAGGCTACGTATTTATAACTTAAAAGTTAGTGTTCATATGTTCATGGTTTGTAAATGTTCCTTGTAAGGCCCATGTACCATAGCAAGGCCAACCGTCAAGTATTTGATTGGCCTTATAAGGAACCACCGGCTTTCCGAGGAACACTACCAATATTTTAACTTAAATTGAGGCAAAACTATGTTTTTTATCTTTAGTACCATAAACATATCCTTATACGACAATTCACAGTAAAAAAATATGAGATAATAATAGGTTATTGACTAAAAACTTACGTTTTGCTATGCGCGCGAATAACAATTGTAACGTCGACGACCGAAGTCTACGAAGCGTGAGATCGCACTGCCACAATAGCGGCGCGATCGACTCGCCGCCGCGTGTGTGGCCTTGAGTTTGATGGATCTTAGTGTGTAGTAGAAGAAATATGTCTTTACATGTCAATACATGTCAATAACTACGACTTTTTAGTAGTTGGCCTTCAAAGGAGCGTGGCCTTCCATGGTCCACCCACCTTACCTATGTTTTAAACGAAGTGTTTCAGGCGAGCCGCACTAAAATAGGGCGATTAAAAGAGACCTAAAAGCTTCGTGTTTCATAAGGCCGGCGCCGACTGACGGCACGGCGTGGCAAGGCATGTTTCGGTAGCCCGAAGGACGCTTCTTCATGACGCGGCATGCCACGACGTGCCGCGGCATGCCGCGTCATACCGAGGCGTCCAATTGACTGGAATTTAGTACCTATCAATAGCACTTCTTGCTGAAGATGAAGAATGAAATACAAACTAATATGTCGAAGAGAAAATAATTCTGGATACATTATTTATGGAGAACAAGATTTACTAACGGTGAATTCAGGAACTTATTTACCTACTGATTACGTCGTGGCACTCTGCAGGAAGCCGTGGCATACCGCGGCGTCCCGAAGTATGCCGCGACGTCCCGCGGTATGCCACGACGTGCCACGGCATCCCGCAGTATGCCACGGCGGGCCGCGGTAGGAATGTATCGGAATAAAGTAATATGAATTCTAAACTCCTAGAAATAAGAATAAAAATGACTTGATCAGTAACAAAATCCTTTGCCATGCCGCGACGTCAGTGCGCGCCGGCCTTTACAAACTGTTTATTTCATTTTAGAAAGAGCTACACCTGCATTCAGTCAAGTGACACAAACATCACCCAGGCTCCAAATAACGTATGAGAATCACACAGTATCATGGGCCTCGCCAGGGGGGGGGAGGTCAGTTGCGCCGCCCTAGAGGGTAAAATCCGTATAATTTATACTTTTCTCATTTTCCATATCAACTTGGGCCTATCTCCTCCCGTGCCATCTGCTAGCGACCTTGCCCTTCCCTAGGCACTCGGCTGGACGCCCTTGCACAGTATTGTCCACATGGGGTTCGTTCCCACAGGAAACGCTATCCGTGTAGACTAGTCAGACAATTTAGTGTTCATAGCGTGCGTTGGTTTACCATTCGTAATGTCTATTGGTACATCAGAGCGCTACCGTGCTTCGGGGGCACGTAAAGCTGTCGGTCTAGGTTCTTGTACATACATACATACATATCGTCACGCCTTCCATCCCCGAAGGGGTAGGCAGAGGTGTATTTCTACACCCACTTTTCGCCAGATATACTTTAGTCCCACGTAATAAGGGGCGAGCCTATTGCCGTACCGAGCACATTTCCAGACTCCGTGCTGCTATTGAGAATTTCGTGACAGAAAAACCCAATAACACTGCCCGACCCAGGACTCGAACCCGGGACCTCCCGATCCCACGCGTACATTTATGCCGCGAGACCAACGAGGCAGTCGTATAGGGTTTGATGTCGAGTTTTCCGTCTCTACGCAAAGATGGTATTTGCATCGTGTTATCCCTTAGTCGCCTCTTACACCCACGGGAAGATAGGGGGTGGTGACACTTGTATTCTATGCCGTCAACCACACGGACAAGGTTCTTGTCTGAGGACAAAAATCGGTCAGCGGCCTTCGAAAGCTATGAAAACTCTGAAACCAGAGTAGGCCACACACTGACACGAAAAGATTTACCTAATAATGACTTTCAACACTGCGTCGGCGAATCTGGGACAAAGGCAATCCTTTCAACCTACTTACGGTAGCTACGTATAGGCTGAAGCAAACTTATTTAACGAACCAATACGAATACCTAAACTAGTGTACATTTAGTGCCAAATGAATCATCATTTTGAATACAATGATGATAGAAAGTTAAACACCAATTGCCAAATACAAATCGTTCCTGAAATATATTTATTTATAAATAGACCTAAATGCCAGTGATAGCATGAAAATGTATGAGCGATCTAATTACCTACTTTAATTAGGTTCATTGAATTTGGACAAAATAAGTAATTACGAAAGATATTACTATAATATATTCAAATATTTTACATCTGTTTTCGAAAGTTATTTGGGTCAAATGGACATTTGTGGCCGTATCTTTTTAAGACTATATACCTGCATTACGAATAAATCCTGTGTGACGGGGCCCTTTACAAACTTACAATAATTAACGGACACAATGAACAGACCCAGACTCGAAACAACAATAAAATTTATGAATCACACAAAATGTTTCGTATGGGGATTTAACCTGGGCCAACCATGCAATCAAGATACTGTAGTGTATATAATTATACGACAAATCTTACGGTATAAAATGCTGGGATAATTTTGCCTCAAAATCAATAAAAAAAATCAATAACTTTAAAATTAACGTTTATTTTAATTCTTATCTATATGTACAGGTTATTTTATTTTATTATAATTCAGTATTATTCTGCGTGTTGTTAGGTTTCACGTGTTTCCTGTAGAAATCTTGGAACATCGCTATATCCTCCGGTTTATCATCTGTAAACGAAAATTAATTATTACATTCTGACAAGGCTGTCTTGAAGAAATCGCAATGTGTGAACAGACCGCCCCTGAACTGGCTTCAATTTAAATATTGTCATTCTGTTTATTTACTGGTGTACAATTACTTATTGCTATCAATATTTTAATATTGATCTATCTATCTAACAATTACGGGCAAAACCTAGGCACCTTCTCTGACCAGCAGGCCGATTCAGAATGTCACGACAAGTAATCGTACGATATGTCAAATTATTGTCCTCGTCTTTTAGCCGCCTATCAGAGATAGTTTGAACAAATATTCATTGAATTCGGTTTATTTATTAATTTACTTCATACTGAATGCATAAAATTGATAGGAAATGCGATATTTTTGTCAAAAAATGAGGTAGCCCGTTTGACAATTAACGGAATCGAATGTCAAATGAGATATCGAACGATTCTGAATAGCCCCCCAGATTGGAGACATCCTAAAAAAAGACAGGTCAGAAGTACCCTAAACAGAAGAGCATGCATGAGAAACTTGATGGAAGTGAATGAAGCAAGAGAGATGTCAGGATCGTTGCGAATGGCGTTCCGTAGTCTCTGCCTTCCCTCCGGGAAACAGGCGTGAGTCTATGTATATATGTATTACGGACAGTGGCGTAGCCACGTATATTGTAGAGAATTTGACCATGTTATAGAGAGCTTCAGTTGTAAAGCTTTTTAAAACTGTGATTTATTAGGTGAAATGTACTTTCTAACCGAGAATGAACCCGCTATGCAACGTGTATTCACCAACTGGCCACCCACTATTCACAACAGTCGGACGACAATCGCTCTGTGGAAAGCAACGACAACCTAACCTACTAGACGGCAGACTTAAGGCGACCACTTTCTGACAACACGTTAGACTTATACGTCTTACATAAGACCAATCCCAATACTAGTTATGAATTATGACGTACCGCAAATTTGAACCGGCCAAGTAGAATACATTTTTGTAGCACCCCTTACCCCGCTTACCTCACCGCTTTGACAGAATTGTTTGTTTGTAGAAATGATAACATTAGGTGTCTAGTAGGCTAGGTTGTCGTTGGTAGAACGTCTAACATACTGTCCAAACTGATTAGACTAGTTAGACCGCGGGCTGTAAGACGAAAGTCTTTCATGCGGCCGGGATAAGACTAGGAAGATAATTATGAGAACGATTTAGAGCCTATATCTTTATAGTCACAATGGGTTTAATTAGGTCGATACGATCAGTGGCGTAGCGTGGGGGGGGCCGGGGGGGGCATGGCCCCGGGCGGCACATTTTAGGGGGCGGCAAAAGAGGCCGCGAAGAAAAAAAATACTATGCGCGAGCATTGAGTTGATCTAAGCAGGACCGCGCGGCAGCACGAGTGCTCTGGGAACTAGGCAGGGGCGGCATCATCCCTGTGGAATCTCTAGCTTGTCGTGGTGTGGGGACTCAGTAACCGTGGTTAGAGCACCCACGGTGAAGCTAAGCGAGATCCCGGGAGTGGACGCTCCGCTTGGGCTTGATGGAGGCCTGCGCAAGATGCGTCCAAAGGTGCGGGTGCGGGGGACAGTTCTGTCTGTCCCTCGCAGTCGGGCGCGGTCGCGGGAGGAGAGGCGTGTCGGTGTTGCGTTGCCGCGCGCCCTATCTCCCGCGACCAAATGAGGGCGCACCATTTGTTGCGTTGCGTTGGGGCCGCAGAGGAAGAGGACATGCGGTGTTTTCGGGTTGGCGTCCTCCCTATCCTCTGCGACCGTTTTAGTGTCTGCGGACGGCGAGCGCTGGGGCTGCTCTCCGTCCGCCAAAAGGCAAGGAGACGGTGTAGTGTCCGCGCCGCCTCCCAAGTCATAACGAGATGGGGCCCGCCAACTCCAACGGCGGGCCAATCCCAGGCGGTGTCACAGAAAAGTATGCTATCCGCGAATCGCGTGAGCCCGGCACTACACGGGACCCGTAGGAACACCGCGGTGGTTTTAGTGGGTATGTCCCGCCTTTAGGGGAGAGCCTCCACACACCTCCTCCGCCAGATCGAACCCGGCCAGATCACGCTCTGGCCGGGTTAGCGTCGAGTTTCCACCGTATTGAACAAAAAAAAAAGAAGTCAGGGGCGGCGTCAAGTTAAGTCCTGTTGAAATTAGCAAGCACCGAGCTTTACCGAACAGAAAAACAATTAAAAAAAAGTCATCCTCATCATTTTCATTACGTGAAGACTTGTTTCGAATATGGGTATGTTTTTTTAATTTTGTCACAGTAATCCACAGTTTTTGTTTATGTTTATCAATTCTTTAATGGGTTGTAATATTCCGGTGATCTGCGAGCGTGTTATGAGTAATTTATTAATCCTATCAGGGCCGAGCCACCCGTCTGTGCGACATATGCGGCGTACACAGGCGCCAGGGCAATAAGGCCGCCGCGTGCCGATGAAATGCCAGCGTTGATTATTGAAATTATTTTTGATTTGCTTCTAACTACTACGGTAAGGCAGGTACAAGTCTCCCAAGACAATAGTCACACCTGCGGCAAGCCAATTCTTTCACATATTACAAACGCTTTCTGCGAATTTTTGGACGCAACCACGCGCAATCATAAACTTACAGATTTCGCCTCTCAACTCCTTATTTTTGCAAAAATAAGGAGTTGAGAGGCTAAAATAGGAGTAAATGCTATTAGCCGGTGACAGGCAGCAACGTCACCGGTGCGAAAAGCTTCACCCTGCGCCCTTCATCAAGACTACCGGGCTTCGGCAGGCTACCAAAATCAATTATACCGAGAATATTATTCGACTCGAGGTAGAATTAAGTCACATAAAGTGGTACAACAAAAGTCAAGACAGGGGGAGGACATGGTAACTCTAGAGTCAGGTGACTTTTGCTACCATCGAGAAGGAGACCTACTCTTGGGGTGGGCTCGGTTTGCTGGTCAGGAGAAACGGTTCGTGGCAGTCGGTAGAGTGGCGACCCGGGTAGCGTATCTCATACCTACTTAAACTCACCAATAGGGGCGGCCTAAAGGTGGTGATCAATACAATGATATGCGCCGAACTCAACTCACCCTGACGATATGGCTGAGGCCACGTACCAGGACACGGTTAAGGCAACACCTAGTAAGACTACTAAAGCTCAGTACTTCAACGCGAAAGTGGAAATACAAGAACGCGGCGTAACGAAAATCGGAGCCCACGGCGTGTAGCACGAGAATCATAGGACCAAGTGCTAGTTAACTTAACTTCCTCGTAGCAGAGGGGATTTTCTTAATGAAATCATTTTGTAAGAAGAAGCCTGACAAGCAGTGGTTTGGTCAAACCGCGATTATGTGACAAACAAGGTGGAAGACTACATTACGACGGACCGAAAACACATATTTAAAGACGGTGATCAATACGATAAACACCTCTAGAGATCACCGACGAGTAAGAGGCTCTCTTAATATAAACCTCAGAACTGAAAGGGCCCAGTCAATGAAGCCTACTCTCAGACCTACATTGCTCCTTCCACCGACAGCATTAAGCAGAAGACGACCAAAGTGGTCACGATACTAGGACATTCGTCTCGAAAGATCTGCTTCGCATAGAGAAAAATCAAGGAGTCTAAGCTGCTAGACGAGACTTGAACTGATGAGGAAAAGACGCGAGATGCCATCCTGTCGCCTGTCTACGCCGGAAGGACAGGCCGTAAAACTACAAATACGAAAGCTTAACGCTCTAACACTCGAGCCATCGAGGCTGCGATCGAGAAAACCAAGGGGATCATAAGTCTTGAAGCGACATAATCAGACGACAATGATTGCGGATGGCTGCAGGCACCGTCAACTCAAAGTTCGAGATTCTGGAAGACGTTGAAAGGTTTTATCGACTTTTTTTATCTCGCGGACAGTGATGACGGAAATCCATAAAAAATTAACTTATTCAAATCGTTTAAGCCGTCTATGCCTAGACCAAGCTTTAATAATATATTGCAGCACAGAAACAGCCGCTGCCGTGCGCGACTCATTAACACCGCTGAGTGCTGACACGTTATGTTCTATGATATTCGTGCAATTGAGACGAATCAAATGACATAATTTATATTTTAAAGCCAAACTAAAGGACATACTTATAAACATACAAACATACCAAAACGCTACACTTCTGCAGAGACATTGGGTTAGAAAGGGGGCGGCAAATTGCCGAACGGCCTCGGGCGGCAGAAACCCACGCTACGCCACTGGATACGATAACATTATAACCCCTTTTATATTCGTATGCGTCTACTGATCGGCAGGTCCCGGGTTCGGTTCCCTGCTCGGGCAAAAGTTCTGGTGAGTTTTTCTGAACTCTCAGTAGCATCACGGAGTCTGGCAATGTGCTCGGTAACGGCAATAGGTTCGCCTCCTATTACGTGTGACCTAAAATTCAAAGAGCGAAATGTGGGTTGTTTTTACACCTCTACCTATCCCATCGGGGACAAGCGTGATCGTTATATAAAGAGACAATATAAAATAATTAATAATTTTTCGTAATATAAACCCGGGAATCGAACCCGGGACCTCCGATCAGCAGTCGCATACGCTATCTACTGGACCACGGAGGCAGTCTATATACTTTGTGTATATGAATAATAAATAAATAAAGTGTCGTACCAATCTCCGGTTGGTTCTCCGTGCCCTCCTCGTCGCTGGAGCTCTCGTTGGCGGGATGTTTGAGGTACATGTCACTCAGCTCGCGACCGCTCGACACTTCTTCAATCAACGTCTTCTTATCTATCACTGTATCATCTGGACCTGGGGAACAAACGTTTTATAATTAAACTAGAGGATAATTGCATCACTTTTTATTTAACCGATTCATTTGTCCGTGTGGTGACGCATTAAGAATACGGAATGTCACCACCCCATATCATCTCAATGGTATCGTAAGAGCCGACAGAGGCAACATATTATGCAGAGAACAGCACTGTAAGAGAAGGAAAACTTGATACAAACCCTACACCAACCCGTTTGTCCAGCGTGGTATAGTAGGCCAATTCCTCCTTTCAAAGGAGAGGCCTGGTCCAGCAGTGGACTGTTGACTGGTGATGATGAACCGATTCTGTCCGATCCCTTCGAAATTTTGGAATATTCTTTCTTAGTGCACTCATATGGTCTTCAAGGAACATAAATGTCAAATTTAAGCTTCTTGCGCCCAGTAGTTTTGGCTGTAGCCTGTCTGTCAGTAACGCAAGTACTGAAGAATCAAAACATGTTATGACATTCGAAGTTTTGCCTAATAGTAATAGTAGGAAAGTTTTAATAAGTTGTTGTTGCTGTTGATATATACCATAAAATATATATGCTTCTTTTTACATTTATTTAGGAAACTGAGTGGCAGAAATTAATTTTGAGGGAGGAGCGGTGAACATTTCAATGTTTCTATATCAATAGCTATTTTTAATAAATAATGTAAGATATTTTACCCTTATTTTTTAACTCTTCTTCTTGACGTTTCTCTTCCTCTAACTTCTCAGCTCGCATCTTTAGCCAATCTGCCTTGTATTCTCTGTGGAAAGCAAAATTAGAATTATAATACACTAAGTAAAAAAAAATATTTTTATTGCTGAAGAATTCATTGTGCAGTTTTGTTTACTCTATTACTTTCTTGTTCTTTCTTTGCGCTAAAACTAAAAATATGTTTCCAAAGAACTTATTCAGTCAAATTCATATTTACAAAATTTTAGGTAACAAGTCTCAAATAAGATATGTTTATATCACCGCCAAATAAACCTACTCTATAGTTTTGTTTGAACTTGGAAGTCTCTAACTCTGAATTATTTCTACCTGTGTATTCCTAAAAGACAAGTACTCCTAATTTGGTTTTCACTCCAATAACATTATCGAAATCTGGAACCAGTTGTGTGTGCTAAATCGAAATATTTTACTTGGGTGTTGAGGAAAGTATACAAAAGTTGATTAAGATAATCTGAATTATTCTAAAGCTTCAATAAAGAGTAGGTGGATGTCGTTGGTTACTTACTTTTCGTATTCTACCGCAGCTTCATCTACCAGTTTGAAGAATTCATCCAGACCCTGAAACCAAATGTTTTATTAAAATATACTTGCCATGCCTGCCTAAAGCTTCCTTTATTAAAGACTACTACTACTCCCGCTATAGAAATCAATCCTGTGTCACGGGGCATTTTACAAACATACAACAAACGTACACAAAGTACACCTAGACTCGTTACAACTATTTGTGTATTACACATAGTCGGCGCAGTGTCGAGCGGCAGGGCGGTCGCTTAAACCACAACGCCAACCGTACACTAAATTTTACTTGACTATTTTTCTCTTTATTATAAAAGACAACTCCCGCATTAAGACTAAATCCTATGTCGCGGGGGACTTTATAAACGTACAACTAACGGGCACAATGAACACCCAGACTCAAAACATAGATTTATAAATCACACAAAGTGTTGTCTCGTGTGGGAATCGAACCCACATAGGGTTACCATATTTAAATAGAGGGATGCCTGTCTATGGTACCTCAAATGCCAGAATTTTCAGAAAAATGCCTGTCTAAAGAAAACGTAGAAAAGTCGGTAATAAGTAAAAGCCAACAGATAATAATGAAGAAGGATATTTATTACTGATATTAATTTGTTAGTGGACATTATTTTTTTAATAGTTCTTTCTTTTCCAATACATCTAATACTTATTAATCTTCACAATATGCAGTTTTGTAATTTTCCTGAGTAATCAATATTGCTTTTACTGATTCAATCGACAGCCGATTTCTTTATTTACTCCACTGGGCGTTGAAGAGAGAAAGTGTACGTTTAAAATGCCTGTCTCAGACCAATGCCGGCCGCACGCCTGTCTTAACCTTAAAATGCCTGTCAAATGCGGCAAACGCCTGTCATATGACTTATCTAAGCGTCGGTACATTATTTTCTTCTCATAAATATTAATAAGTATCATATAATTTTTAATTGCATTTGATTTAATGTAAACTTTAACGTTTTTAAGCGCCCTTTGGGGCCCAAGAAATAAATTATTTTTAATTTTTGTTTTTTTTTAACCCTAAACCCACAACACTCGTGCAGTGTCAAGCGGCGAGGCAGCCGCTTGACCCACTGCGCCAACCGAGCAGCCAAGTTTTTATCGTTACTTGGCATTTATAAGATTTTTGAAAAAAATATAAAGCTAAATTCAAAGAGAATCAGTTACCCCTTAGCTTTTATTGGAGAAATGAAATGTGGCTAAGTATCGTAACTGATTGGTAAAGGTCATAACTTTTTGATTGTCTCGTGAAGATCCTACGCACACAAGAGGTTTAGCACATCTTGGATGTCAATAACTCTCTCTAACAGGTGGATTACCATGGCACCATTCAAAGGATACTAAATGCATCTACGCAACACATTTTTTTAAATGTATTTATTAGACTGCCGAAGATCCCATTCCCTTTGCCTTCTCCCTCCTGCCATTCATCCTCCTATTTGCCCATTAGATTATAGACCGGTTGGCGCAGCGGGAGTGTAGGCGACTGCTACGCCGAAGGTCGCGGGTTCGATTCTCGCTCAGGTTAAACATTTGTGTGCGTGAACATGGATGTTTGTCTTGGTCTGGGTGTTTCTATGTATAATATGTATTGTAACGGAATCCTATGGACCACAGGTTGATTAAAATTTTAGTTTTCTTATTAACTGGGTTTAAAATATCAAATTCAGCCTGCCAAGCAATTTGTTGCCAGGGTCCCTATGATTCCGTTACATTTGGTGCCGTGACCAGGATCTTCGTCATAAAATGTACTGATTCACTTCAGTACAACGAGGAAGAACTAAAGAGTTACTACACGAACACAACATAGAAAAATACAAACACAACGTATGAAAAGACGAACACAACATAGAAAATATCAAATTAAGGAGACATAACGTGTCATTCAATAAATAATTGATAGACGATCATGTTCAATCCAGAAAGACGAATTATCATTTAAGTCACGGCAATTATCTTAGTATTTAATAATCAGAGGGAGTTATAAATATTGTTATTGTCTATCAATATTTATACCCCATATGGGGGTACTGTATGCATAGTATTGATATTGCGCCTAAATGCGATACTCTCGCACGTGTTATTTATTTTACAGCACTTTGGTTCCTCTTATAAAATCGCTGTGTCTCGAAAGTAAACATATAATTGAAACATAGGATTCCATTACAGTATTTACAAAAAAAGTATATATGTATGTTTATTAATTATCTAGTACCTATAACACAAGCTCTGCTTAGCTTGGGACTAGATGATGATGTGTGTATGTGGTAGAATACAATAGAAAATAGAATATTATTCAGGTTGGCAATACACTTGTGACTCCTCTGGTGTTACGGCTGCCACTTACCTACAGCTGTTCATTTGCTTCCTTTACCCATTGCCGTATCTAGGTTTATTTTTCAGGGTGTGCCTTAACAAAACAATAGTGTGATGTTTCTGAGATGTCCAGTCTACTAGTCGACCAAGCCAACTAGACGAATGTCAACGTGACAAAATTCAACATAATTCAACAATTATAATCCAGAAATTATTTATGGTAACGTGCGAACGCGGCGTGTGAACGTACAATGCGCCTGCAATCGGTACTAGGAATTTCTGGATTATAATTATTGAATTATGTTGAATTTTGTCACGTTGACATTCGTCTAGTTGGCTTGGTCGAGTAGTAGAATTTCGCTTTTGTGGTAGACACTAGACATACAAGGGAGGGCACGGTCAAGGCGGCCCCCTGCTGTATGCGCCTATGTCTTTACCATAAACAAAAAAGGGATAAAAAGATACTAACTTGTCCGGTGTGAGCGCTAACCCCACAACACTTCAAGTCCGAGTAGAATGTGTCAAGCGCGAGCGCCATGGACCTGGTGAGGTTGTCGATGTACGTGTTCCCTCCCTCGGCGTCGCCCGTGCCCTCCGCGTCGAGCGCCTCCTGGAACGCCTCGAAGTCGCGCATCCATTCTACTGCGTACGAGTTGTCTACTACGTCCGTCTGGAAGATTATGTTTTTGGATGTAGGCGATTATTACACAGAGCAATAGACTCAAAAAGACGGATGCTCTGACCTATCTGGGAACATCACGTTCTGCTCTAGTGCCAAGTTGGCTTGGTGGAGTAGTAAATAATTAGGTACCAAACTGCCGATAATTCACACACAACGGTCATTCCGTTAACACGACTGGTGTATTCTGTACGAATCAAAGATTTTTTTATGACCCCTATGGTTCCTGTACTCTAGCAAAGTGCGAGTCAGACTCGCGCACGAAGGGTTCCGTCCCATTATCTATGTATCATGTTTGTTGTATTGGAGCCCCCTTAAATATTTATTTTATTCTGTTTTATAGTATTTTTGTTATAGCAGCAAAAAAATACATGATCTGTGAACATTTCAACTATCTAACAATCACGGTTCATGAGATACAGCTTGGTTACAAACAGACGGAGGGACGGACAGACAGAAAGACAGACAACAGAGGCTTAGTAATATCGTCCCATTTTACCTTTGGGTATGAAACACGTAAAATATACCTTATTCATAACAACAATGAAGGGCAGCCTGGTCTTGTACAGAATGGAGCAGGCGTACAGCATGTTGGACATGAACGTGACTGGAGATACACTTCGGACTGTGTCCATCACATAAACCACCACAGTGGGACACGACGACGCCAGCGCTTCTGTTATGATTGTGCCTGATGCTGACCATGTGAACACTTCGATTTGACCTGGAAGAGGAAAGAAAAAGGACAAATGACTGAAACAGATAAATAGTTAAACCTAAACAAACACAAGAAAGTCATAGCTCATATCAATAGTCCTACTATCCCGAATATGGACTCAACAAATATTTATTGCTTTTTGACATTCATGAGTGTAACCATGTATCATTTATGAATAAATTAATTTGAATTTTGATTTTTAGGGTTAGTATATTACGGTATAATAATAGTTCAGATGAGCAGAGAAAGAATGATATAATGTAACTTACCAGGTGTATCAATAATGCAGTACTTATGTTTCTTGCCAGCCTTCTCAATGAGGTCCACCACCTGGCCAAACTTAGTGGAGAACAAGTTGAGAGCGGTCACAATGCCACCGTTGGGACCCAGCCCATACTGCTTCATCACTTCTTTGTAGTTCACTGTATCTCTTATGTCTGTGGAGATTTATTTATTAATATAAGAAATATATACATTTTAAGTAATTACTATGGTGATAGAACCTTAAGAAAACGTGTTCCCTATCTATTAAATACCTTGCCTGTTGACATCAGACAGGAAAACAATAAATCAATATTTGCATGTAAGCTTAAAAGACATTTACTAGAAAATATGTAAATGTAGGTATAAAGTGTATATTAAGGTATAGATGTACCTTAAATTATGTAACTGTAAGAGAGGCTCACCGATCTCACAGTTAAACTACGTAAGCAGTTTTGTGGGGCAATGTATTTAGATTATAAGAAATTTAAAAGTGAAATAAATGATTCATTCATTCATTCAAGTGTAGCACTTAAAATATATATAATTAAAATTTTGAAGACAATATTTTGGTTTTACTGACATTACATTTTAACCAAATGATCTAGAATCTAGATTATAATCCTGTAGCCAAAGTCAAACATGTGACTACTACATGCAGATAAATAAAATGTTTTTTAGCACTTCCCACTATTGCATTATCTTCGAAATCTAATATTATTTAGAACCATAAACAAAAAATCTACAAATGTATCTGAAGAAATACAATACACTTAAAAAAAGAAAACCTTTTTAGTTTTTTTGCCATTGATTGCCATGATATGGTATTGTTTATTTCAGTAAACACTATAACATTATATTGTTATATCTGACTTCCAATAATAAAAAGCTTATAGCATAACTTTAGCAGATGAAATTGCGCAATATACTTGCCTATATTTGCAGGATAAGGCACTTCTCTACACGCCGGATCCAAGTTGATGAGATACGGTCTTGAACCATCAACCACCTTGCCCGCCAGTCTCCGCGTGAACGAAGTCTTACCCGCGCCTGCCATACCTAGACAAGTACCCCATACAACATTGTTAATCCGATTCAAACAGTAACTTATTTAAAAAACGATGTTTAAAATAAAAACAATAAATTCTAACCTAGAATTATCAAACATATCGGTTTCTTGGTATCTTCTTCCATAGCTTCCGCTTTAGTTTCCCCTGTAGCCATGTTTTGTGTGTTCCTTAATTGTTTGCCCTAAAATTATCAGTAAAATGCTTTTTATCGATATTAATGTAGGTAACTATTTACGTTGCAAACAAGTTCGCAAACATTCGCAAATATGACATTTGTCATTTAGAAATTTGACATTTGTTTGTTAGTTTAGTGATGGTCAAGCACTAAGTGAAATATAGTCGACTAAATCGGAATCGATATTGTCCCAAATAAATATTTATTTTTTGCCAGCTCCAGCATATTATACTGATGTGATACTATTATATAATTGTCATATCTGTACTTAATAATCAGATGCAAGCAGTGGCGTAAATAAAGCATGGCAGGTGGGCAGAAAGCCACAGGCAGCACGTGACTTCTAAACTATCAATAATCGCATGTCTCTTGCCTCAGAGCATGTTCAACCGCCACTCCCGGCTGTCATGAAGATCGTTGATAGTCGTTTTAAGAAGTAAATAAGTAGCCTTGAATATACTACTGACACTGATCTAATCTCCAAACCATGGAAAATTGCTACACCTGTACGTTGCGAAGGTCAGACGACAGTCCCTCTTGTGAAAAGCTAATATTGCATTATGTTTCCTGGTTTCATATTTTATTATATTTGAAAACCCATATATTATTTGCTAGCCCTCTCCTTTGAGAGGAGGCACCCTACTCTACCACGCTGGCCAATCGGGTTGGTAAAGGTTTTTATCAAAAAAGAAGGAAATTCTTTTACAGTACTGTTCTCTGCATAATATGCTCCTTCTGTCGGCTCTTACGACACCCACGGGATGAAAGTAGAGGCCTAGTCCAGCAGTGGACTGTTGAAGGCTGATGATGATGATGAATTTATACGCTACAAAGCAAATCAAGGCTTAAACAAAAATAATACCAGAGTTTGTACTTATAATAGGCACTTTATTTCTCGCTTAGTCAAAAATATTTACATTATGTACATTGTACAAAAAACATGATATCTTATTTCTAGGTTTCCTTTTCTAGATTGAGGAACATAATTGGATACATGTGACCAAGTTTGGAGATTCTTTTCTGTATGATGAGTCTGAGAGTGTCGGTGTATGTAGCGGGAGGCTTGCACGTGGATGGATCGCGCCAGTGAAGACCTAATCAGGAATTGAACAAAAACGTTAAAAGTCTACTCAAATAAAAATATGCAATAATAACAGTATGAGGAGCAAGAAATTTAATTACCTGTTGAATCACAGGTAAACAAGGCAGGTGAAGGCACGTGATCTCTGGTGTAGTTCCACAGACAGTCGCGAAGGACTTGCACAATCTGTAACATTTGAAAAATGTAATGAAGCTATCTTATTACACTAAAGAGAGATCGAATTAACAAGAAAACTACTATTATATTCATGAGCTGCAATTCGGGGATTAGTAACCTAAAGTAGAAAAGACATTACAAACATGTTTACCTCACTGGCTGTAAGTTCAGGTGCCAATTCGAGCATGTGGCTCAATGGATGCGGTAATAACTGTCCCAAAGTCATAGTGGACAGTAGTTCTGTTAAAGCCACTCGTTCCTTCGCCATCTCTGCAGACTGAGTGTGACGATCTAGATAAAGAAAAATTAGAAATATATTTAGTAGGTTTATTTAAACAAATTCATATTATGAAGAATACTCAGACTTTAAACAAATATTTGTGGATCAAGCAAGGTGTTGCCTAAGGGACAATCGACGGGAGAGTCAGTTACATGAGAAGGCGATTCGTGCAGTCTTGGGTAAGTAACATGATATCTCACAAAGTCCAATAACCATCAAGTAATGTGCAAGGCCTATCGCATAAATATCATTTTTAATAGCACAACTATTTAGTTAAACGCTAACTATGTAGGTCCGCATATACCAACTAGACAACTGTACAACTATTAAATAAAGAAATTGTTTCGATCGGTTTTTGAATAATAATCGAACAACTATCGTTTAATTTGTATTGGCTTGTATTGCAGCGTGCATAGTTGACTAAACAGTCGATACGTGACTATGTAATAGACGGCAAGTCAATAGGTAAAATCAGAAATTTAGCTATTGATAACAACTAAATTGAGCGTAGATGGACCACCGTCGACTAAACTGTTTGATTTGCAATCGTGAAAGCACAGAACTTGACTAAACAATTTGATCGATATAGCAGTTGTGTGACGGTCGGGCTAAGGCTAACTCACCGAGGTAGGCGCGCAGCCGGTGCAGCAGTGTAGCAGCCGTAGCGCGCAGTAACGCTGAGGCGAGGCACAGCGCGGGCCGCGCGCCGGCCGCACGACGCAGCGCCGCTCGCGCTACTGCACACGCCTCCAGAGCGCCGCGCATATACAGCTCGCGCTCGATGCTTACTTGCTGCGGGGGTAAACACAACACATGCTCAATTGCACTAAAAGCGCTTGTTCACGCTAAGGAAATTCGCCGGGCCTACGTAAGAATTCATATCGTCTCTACACCCAATACACCGACGCTGAATAAGAAGAATAATTTGTCTGAACTAGACCTGACGCGTGAACGTTGAAAAAAAAAATTCGTGGGATCCAAAATTTCTCTTATCGTCCATATATCATCCTATATACAAAATTACTCTTTTCGTCTACATGATGATTCGATCTTATCTAAAACAGAAACTATTCTTAGCATGCACAAGACCCCTGAGGCATTATGATTCAGATCGTGCTGGCTCCTTCTATCAAGGTTGAGCCGTACAATAACTGTTGAATGCGGGCCATCAATGGGCTGAATCAGTTGTAAGCGTCAGACGATATTCTACATTGTTCTCGAATACTAAACCCACTTTGTTTGGACATTAAAATAAAAATAATAGTATGAATTATGAAATAACAGAAACATTAAAACTACTGAATGTCATTCGACTTTTTTTCTCAAGAAGTCATTTAGCTGGAAAAAGCAAGTTTCGTCTAGAATAGGATTGTGACAAATGTTGTAAAACCAAAATGCTGAAATAGATATATGTACTTATCTTTATGTATTTTACCGTATAGGCCCCTTCACACTAACCTTTGGACTATCCTCACACAATGTTAATTAAATGTACGTGTTTTGTATATAATCTACAAACAACATACACAAACAGTACCAACACATATATGCACCTGGACGCTATGACATATATACCCACATTTAATATTCGCTCTACTCAACTCAATAAACTAAAACATAATAATAAAGAACATATATGTATGTTAATGTACATTCTAGCATATCTTATATTTACTTATCCTCAACTTATATTTACTAAAATAATGTATTATACTTTTATTTATAATTTCAATGAGTGATACAATTAAAAAACTAAACGAAATAGATAACCTAGAAATTGCGCGTTCGTTTGAATGTGATTTAACGGATCTAAATAAGCATTTACACGTAAAAAGCAACGACTTCACCGTAGTGTCACAAAATATACGAAGCATATACTGCAATTTTGGTGACTTTCTTCTAACGTTATCTAGTATCACATTCCAGACCGATATCATAATTCTCACAGAATGTAGAATCAATGAGAACAAAAACATTCCTCAATTGCAAAATTATCAATCGTATTTTACTCGGCGTCAATTAAATCAAAACGACGGTGTAGTTGTATATATTAAAAATACATTAAAACATAAAATAACGGAAATTAATCTCTGCCAAGCGTCCTGTCTGCAACTTGATGTACTAAATAACATAATCCTCTGTATATATAGATCACCGTCAAACACAAATGCGGAAAGCTTTATAAGCTCTCTAAGCACTCACCTAGATGCACTTAGTTCCACGAATAAAAATATAATCGTTGCGGGAGATATAAATATTAACATCGCACTTAAGTCAAACGAAACCTACTATGAACATAAGAATAGATCACATTATTTAAATATATTGTCCGCACATGGTATACTGTCGGGGCACACTTTACCAACGAGAGATAAAAATTGTTTGGACCATTTCATGTTAAAAATAAATAAAACAAAAGTAATTGCTTCCATTGCCATATTACATACCAGTACGACTGATCATTATACTACGCTTTTATGTCTATCTAAATATAATTATAAACAAATTGCAACCAAAACTAAGAAAACTATAAATTATAATGAAGCTCTTGAACAACTAAAGACCAAAAATCTTGCTGAACTTTTGTATAGTGATGATCCAACAAAGTTAATAGAACTACTCATATTTAAAATATCTGAATCGTTAAAAGAATGTACAGTTACTACTAACATACCCAAAAGCTGTCGTATGATAAAGCCTTGGATGACACCAGGCTTACTGCGGTGTATAAGGAATAGAAACAAATTACAAAAAAATTACAAGCTAATCCATACCATGAAACTAATAAAATTATTTATGTCAGGTATAGGAATTACTGCAACAATCTGATAAAAAAGTTAAAATAAAATATGAACGAGATTTAATAACTAAAACTGCCAATAACAATAAATTACTCTGGAAAACTATTAAAAATATAACATACTCAAATAAAAATAATAAAACTAATACGGAATTAAGAAATCTGAAATCATCCCCCATGTCTTCAGCGAACTTTGCAAACAATTATTTCGTAAAAATTGGAAAGGACCTCGCTGAAAATATTAGTCAAAGAACTAATAATGACTTCCACTCTCAGGAGTATTTGCGAAATTTGCCTTCTCAACTGAACTCCTTCGTCCTACTACACGCAAACCACGAAGAAGTAAATAATGTCCTTATAAATTTAAAATCTGATAGCGCTCCTGGGTGGGACAATATACCAATTAGTTTTTTAAAAATGGCTAGGTCTGAAATAGTACCTATAATAACACACCTTGCTAATCTCTGCTTTGACAAGGGCATTTTTCCAATACCCCTCAAGGAGTCAATTATTACACCAGTCTACAAGGGCGGGGATAGAGACAGTATTAATAATTATAGGCCTATCTCCGTATTGCCAGCTATCTCTAAAATCATGGAAAAATTAATCAACACAAGGTTGCTTAATTACTTAACTGAATTTAATATTCTTTCAGCAGCGCAATATGGTTTTAGGAGAGGAAGATCGACTGAGGATGCGATAACTGCATTAACCTCACTAGTTACTGAACAGCTTGATAAACGGTACAAAAGCATTGCAGTCTTTCTAGACCTCAAGAAAGCATTCGATACTGTCTCTGTCCCCATCCTCTTACACAAACTAGAGAAGATTGGTATTAGAGGGACTCCACTCAATCTTTTCAAAAATTACTTATCTGACAGAAAGCAAAGGGTGAAATTGGAGGATTGTGTCAGCGAGGTGGCAGAGGTGTCATACGGCGTTCCCCAAGGTAGTGTCCTCGGGCCGACCTTGTTCTTGATTTACATTAATGATCTGTGCAATATATCCATCAAAGATGCAAACATTTTCACATATGCCGATGACACTGCTGTTGTATTCGCTGGCAGGTCCTGGGATGTTGTCAGGGCAAGTGCAGTGCATGGCTTGGAGATTTTAGGGAAATGGTTGCGCAACAATATACTTACTTTAAACGCAGATAAGACCAACTACATTTGTTTCTCTGTTTATAATAACTCGCAACCAATTCATGACCTTAATATTAAATTGCATAGTTGTAATAAAGATATATATAGATCTAACTGTACCTGCCCAACTATACAGAAAGTTACCCTTAATAAAATATTTAGGAGTATTTTTGGACCAGAGACTCTCATGGTATAGACATCTCGAACACGTTGCTCAAAGAATCAGAAAGTTAATTTGGATTTTTAAGACACTAAGACATGTAATTCTAGGAACAATTTCTGGTTCAGGGCAAACGAATAGAGATATACTGAAAGAAACATATATTTCTTTAGCACAATCTGTGCTGGCTTATTGCATCCCTGTATGGGGTGGTGCAGCCAAAACTAATTTTATAGAAGTGGAACGCGCTCAACGGAGTCTACTTAAAATCATGTATTTCAAAAAAATTACATTCCCCACCGAAGAATTATTTCAAATGACGAAATTGCTCTCAGTAAGAAAACTGTACATTTTATATACTGTGTTAGGAAAACATAAGACCTTACCTTATGATCCTACTAATTACAGTAAAAGACGAAAGCATGTTGTAGCGCAGGTACCTAGCATCTCCACCACGTTTGCCAGTAGGCAATATAGTACACGTTCATCTCAACTATATAACTTTATAAATAAACATTTAGATATTTACAGTAAATCATATTATGAGATCAAAAAACATGTAACATATTGGCTAGAAATAAAAAATTATGAGGAAACTGAGCAACTACTGCAAACAGAATTTAAATAAACATGTATCACCTACATAAAGACATACTTATTTACACATTATGTATATAATAAATAAATAAATAAAAAATATAATATATATTTATATGTTTATATATACATATTTATATATCTTTGGACACATCCGACCAAACACACACACACACACATACACACACACACACACACACACATACACGCAGACACACACACACATACATACACACATGTTTAATTTTATTTTATCAATTAGTTGTAAGGAAACAAAATAAAATACTTGTTAGATCATAACATCATGGTTACCTATGTATGTACGTGTTGGAGGAGCGGAGCTTTCCTGACACAGGCCTTGAAGCCTAAAAGGAAGCCCCAGCTTTAAGTTTAGATATTTTAATGTGGTTAAAGAAAATAAAAGATTTTTATTTTTTATTTTATTTATTTAAGCGTCTCTGCTAAGTTAATGAGTACCTGCGAATGGTGTAACGTCAACACCGCGGTAACATAACGTTCAATTAACTGCAGAAGAAACGCCTCGTGTACCATCATCGAACGCCTACACTAGATAAACGCTAGTGTGAATAGGCTCTATATCATACAAGGCTTAAGCGACAGTATAAAGAGATAAGTACCATCATGTCTATGCACTTGATTTAGGTCCCTTGGAGGCCAATTTCCCAAAAGATTTTCATTTCATCATATTCCTATTTTTATCGGCATTTTTACCATGTATGCAATAAAATGGTTAGGAATATCAACGCGTTCACTTTTCCTTCCATATTTTTGTAAGATAGCCCTAAAAGTTGAAATAAATCTATTTGACCATTTCGCATGTAAATATAACATTTGCCATGCCTCGCTTGCCATCTGTCGTCCCAGTGAAACACTCAAATCCAATAATTATAAAATCATAATCACCTTAGTAAAATCTTCATCAGGCCAAGGCAGTCCATTGTACATAACATCGGGAGAGACCAACTCGACTAATAGCAGTGATATAGACGTAGCACCTTCGACTACACCACTGTTACCATCCTGGAACACACAAATATATTTATATTCTTGTAAGTACAAAGTCGATTTGAAATCGGGCAAGCTGATGGTGCTATTGAAAAATAAATTATACATGTTAATAGTTAATTTAATCCAGAGTAACTAAACCTGAACTCCTAAAATTTTGATGATAAAATCTACTCTTTAGTCGATTACATTATAATCGATGAAAGGTAAGTCGACTAAAAGTATCTTATTTTTATCCGATGCAATCGACTAAATACAAAACATTTAGGGCCAGTCCCATCACTTTCTAATCATTTCTTGTTTTCATTGGAATATAGCACCATAGAAAGTTTACTATATTTGTGAATCTATCTGAATGATATTGCTTAGCCGAACTCTGAAGGGGGTGAAACTGGTTGTAAAATTAAATTAGTCGCTGAAAACAGCCAATGTAAAATTAAAATCAACGAAGCCAACAACAGTCAAAATTCAAAAATAAGCACTCAACAATATCACAAATTAACATCGCTAAAAGAAAAAGCCAAACAAAAAATGGCAAAATAAAAATAAAAACATCGTGTATACTTACGCTTACCATGCAAGACATAAGCGCTCCCATCAGTAGCTCGTTGTTCGTGGTCAGTATCGGCGGGATCTCGTTAGAATCTGAGTCTCCTTGCTTACGGACTCCCTTGCCGATGATGCCCGCGTGGAATACTGATGTGTGGCTTTGAGTTAGCTGGGTTATTGGGCCCTGGAAAAACGGGACAGAATAGCGAAAAATTTTTAAATAAAAATGTTAGGTATAACAATATATGTATGTATTTCCTAATCAAATACTAAATAATAAAAGTAAATAAGTTTATTCTCTAGAGGTAATTGTGCGAGGTAAAACCCACTGTCTCGTATAATATATAATAGGGATCTTGACTGGTAACAGAGGGGTAAACACCCAAAATGCAGAAACAAAGTGTCTTTATGCCTTTACAAGGACTTTTGCATTTTTGTATACAAATCAGTAGCAGGAAAAAACCGCCAGTGCGTGAGCTTGTACTAAAGGTAAGTGCTATTAAGGCTCAATATAATGTCTTAAAAAGTCAACGAACCATTTATTCCTAAGATAGACCTCGTTTTTAAAGAAATATTTGTACGTACGTGTTTCTGATTCAAGTGTATAAGCAGATCGTCGGTGGCCCAGTCCTTGGCGGGCGCGAGCGTGCCGGGCACGACGGGGCGGCTGCCGAAGGCGGCGTCGTCGCGGAACATGGCCGCCTCCAGCAGCGAGCGCAGCGCCAGCGAGCGGGCCAGCTTACTGTGCACGCACAGCTTGCGGAGAAGACGACATGCCGTCGCCACTGAGCGGAGCTTCTCCATTATATCTATACAGATAGTGAAGCACGTGTTAACATATGGTGAAGAGAACGGGCCAGCTTGCTGTGCACGCACAGCTTGCGGAGAAGACGACATGCCGTCGCCACTGAGCGGAGCTTCTCCATTATATCTATACAGATAGTGAAGCACGTGTTAACATATGGTGAAGAGAACGGGCCAGCTTGCTGTGCACGCACAGCTTGCGGAGAAGACGACATGCCATCGCCACTGAGCGGAGCTTCTCCATTATGTCTATACAGATAGTGAAGCACGTGTTAACATATAGTGAAGGGAACGGGCCAGCTTGCTGTGCACGCACAGCTTGCGGAGAAGACGACATGCCGTCGCCACTGAGCGGAGCTTCTCCATTATATCTATACAGATAGTGAAGCACGTGTTA
Organism: Euclidia mi; assembly: GCA_944739405.2. NCBI lineage: Eukaryota > Metazoa > Arthropoda > Insecta > Lepidoptera > Erebidae > Euclidia > Euclidia mi. Next base: position 5,921,792 of record OX123188.2, on the reverse strand, counting down.
ACATATGGTGAAGAGAACGGGCCAGCTTGCTGTGCACGCACAGCTTGCGGAGAAGACGACATGCCATCGCCACTGAGCGGAGCTTCTCCATTATGTCTATACAGATAGTGAAGCACGTGTTAACATATAGTGAAGGGAACGGGCCAGCTTGCTGTGCACGCACAGCTTGCGGAGAAGACGACATGCCGTCGCCACTGAGCGGAGCTTCTCCATTATATCTATACAGATAGTGAAGCACGTGTTAACATATGGTGAAGAGAACGGGCCAGCTTGCTGTGCACGCACAGCTTGCGGAGAAGACGACATGCCGTCGCCACTGAGCGGAGCTTCTCCATTATATCTATACAGATAGTGAAGCACGTGTTAACATATGGTGAAGAGAACGGGCCAGCTTGCTGTGCACGCACAGCTTGCGGAGAAGACGACATGCCATCGCCACTGAGCGGAGCTTCTCCATTATGTCTATACAGATAGTGAAGCACGTGTTAACATATAGTGAAGGGAACGGGCCAGCTTGCTGTGCACGCACAGCTTGCGGAGAAGACGACATGCCGTCGCCACTGAGAGGAGCTTCTCTATTATATCTATACAGATAGTGAAGCACGTGTTAACATATGGTGAAGAGAACGGGCCAGCTTGCTGTGCACGCACAGCTTGCGGAGAAGACGACATGCCGTCGCCACTAAGCGGAGCTTCTCCATTATATCTATACAGATAGTGAAGCACGTGTTAACATATGGTGAAGAGAACGGGCCAGCTTGCTGTGCACGCACAGCTTGCGGAGAAGACGACATGCCATCGCCACTGAGCGGAGCTTCTCCATTATGTCTATACAGATAGTGAAGCACGTGTTAACATATAGTGAAGGGAACGGGCCAGCTTGCTGTGCACGCACAGCTTGCGGAGAAGACGACATGCCGTCGCCACTGAGCGGAGCTTCTCCATTATATCTATACAGATAGTGAAGCACGTGTAAACATATGGTGAAGAGAACGGGCCAGCTTGCTGTGCACGCACAGCTTGCGGAGAAGACGACATGCCGTCGCCACTGAGCGGAGCTTCTCCATTATATCTATACAGATAGTGAAGCACGTGTTAACATATGGTGAAGAGAACGGGCCAGCTTGCTGTGCACGCACAGCTTGCGGAGAAGACGACATGCCGTCGCCACTGAGCGGAGCTTCTCCATTATATCTATACAGATAGTGAAGCACGTGTTAACATATGGTGAAGAGAACGGGCCAGCTTGCTGTGCACGCACAGCTTGCGGAGAAGACGACATGCCGTCGCCACTAAGCGGAGCTTCTCCATTATATCTATACAGATAGTGAAGCACGTGTTAACATATGGTGAAGAGAACGGGCCAGCTTGCTGTGCACGCACAGCTTGCGGAGAAGACGACATGCCGTCGCCACTGAGCGGAGCTTCTCCATTATATCTATACAGATAGTGAAGCACGTGTTAACATATGGTGAAGAGAACGGGCCAGCTTGCTGTGCACGCACAGCTTGCGGAGAAGACGACATGCCATCGCCACTGAGCGGAGCTTCTCCATTATGTCTATACAGATAGTGAAGCACGTGTTAACATATAGTGAAGGGAACGGGCCAGCTTGCTGTGCACGCACAGCTTGCGGAGAAGACGACATGCCGTCGCCACTGAGCGGAGCTTCTCCATTATATCTATACAGATAGTGAAGCACGTGTAAACATATGGTGAAGAGAACAGGCCAGCTTGCTGTGCACGCACAGCTTGCGGAGAAGACGACATGCCGTCGCCACTGAGCGGAGCTTCTCCATTATATCTATACAGATAGTGAAGCACGTGTTAACATATGGTGAAGAGAACGGGCCAGCTTGCTGTGCACGCACAGCTTGCGGAGAAGACGACATGCCGTCGCCACTGAGCGGAGCTTCTCCATTATATCTATACAGATAGTGAAGCACGTGTTAACATATGGTGAAGAGAACGGGCCAGCTTGCTGTGCACGCACAGCTTGCGGAGAAGACGACATGCCGTCGCCACTGAGCGGAGCTTCTCCATTATATCTATACAGATAGTGAAGCACGTGTTAACATATGGTGAAGAGAACGGGCCAGCTTGCTGTGCACGCACAGCTTGCGGAGAAGACGACATGCCATCGCCACTGAGCGGAGCTTCTCCATTATGTCTATACAGATAGTGAAGCACGTGTTAACATATAGTGAAGGGAACGGGCCAGCTTGCTGTGCACGCACAGCTTGCGGAGAAGACGACATGCCGTCGCCACTGAGCGGAGCTTCTCTATTATATCTATACAGATAGTGAAGCACGTGTTAACATATGGTGAAGAGAACGGGCCAGCTTGCTGTGCACGCACAGCTTGCGGAGAAGACGACATGCCGTCGCCACTAAGCGGAGCTTCTCCATTATATCTATACAGATAGTGAAGCACGTGTTAACATATGGTGAAGAGAACGGGCCAGCTTGCTGTGCACGCACAGCTTGCGGAGAAGACGACATGCCGTCGCCACTGAGCGGAGCTTCTCTATTATATCTATACAGATAGTGAAGCACGTGTTAACATATGGTGAAGAGAACGGGCCAGCTTGCTGTGCACGCACAGCTTGCGGAGAAGACGACATGCCATCGCCACTGAGCGGAGCTTCTCCATTATGTCTATACAGATAGTGAAGCACGTGTTAACATATAGTGAAGGGAACGGGCCAGCTTGCTGTGCACGCACAGCTTGCGGAGAAGACGACATGCCGTCGCCACTGAGCGGAGCTTCTCCATTATATCTATACAGATAGTGAAGCACGTGTTAACATATGGTGAAGAGAACGGGCCAGCTTGCTGTGCACGCACAGCTTGCGGAGAAGACGACATGCCATCGCCACTGAGCGGAGCTTCTCCATTATGTCTATACAGATAGTGAAGCACGTGTTAACATATGGTGAAGAGAACGGGCCAGCTTGCTGTGCACGCACAGCTTGCGGAGAAGACGACATGCCATCGCCACTGAGCGGAGCTTCTCCATTATGTCTATACAGATAGTGAAGCACGTGTTAACATATAGTGAAGGGAACGGGCCAGCTTGCTGTGCACGCACAGCTTGCGGAGAAGACGACATGCCGTCGCCACTGAGCGGAGCTTCTCCATTATATCTATACAGATAGTGAAGCACGTGTTAACATATGGTGAAGAGAACGGGCCAGCTTGCTGTGCACGCACAGCTTGCGGAGAAGACGACATGCCGTCGCCACTGAGCGGAGCTTCTCCATTATATCTATACAGATAGTGAAGCACGTGTTAACATATGGTGAAGAGAACGGGCCAGCTTGCTGTGCACGCACAGCTTGCGGAGAAGACGACATGCCATCGCCACTGAGCGGAGCTTCTCCATTATGTCTATACAGATAGTGAAGCACGTGTTAACATATAGTGAAGGGAACGGCCCAGCTTGCTGTGCACGCACAGCTTGCGGAGAAGACGACATGCCGTCGCCACTGAGCGGAGCTTCTCCATTATATCTATACAGATAGTGAAGCACGTGTTAACATATGGTGAAGAGAACGGGCCAGCTTGCTGTGCACGCACAGCTTGCGGAGAAGACGACATGCCGTCGCCACTAAGCGGAGCTTCTCCATTATATCTATACAGATAGTGAAGCACGTGTTAACATATGGTGAAGAGAACGGGCCAGCTTGCTGTGCACGCACAGCTTGCGGAGAAGACGACATGCCGTCGCCACTGAGCGGAGCTTCTCCATTATATCTATACAGATAGTGAAGCACGTGTTAACATATGGTGAAGAGAACGGGCCAGCTTGCTGTGCACGCACAGCTTGCGGAGAAGACGACATGCCGTCGCCACTAAGCGGAGCTTCTCCATTATATCTATACAGATAGTGAAGCACGTGTTAACATATGGTGAAGAGAACGGGCCAGCTTGCTGTGCACGCACAGCTTGCGGAGAAGACGACATGCCGTCGCCACTGAGCGGAGCTTCTCCATTATATCTATACAGATAGTGAAGCACGTGTTAACATATGGTGAAGAGAACGGGCCAGCTTGCTGTGCACGCACAGCTTGCGGAGAAGACGACATGCCATCGCCACTGAGCGGAGCTTCTCCATTATGTCTATACAGATAGTGAAGCACGTGTTAACATATGGTGAAGAGAACGGGCCAGCTTGCTGTGCACGCACAGCTTGCGCAGAAGACGACATGCCATCGCCACTGAGCGGAGCTTCTCCATTATGTCTATACAGATAGTGAAGCACGTGTTAACATATAGTGAAGGGAACGGGCCAGCTTGCTGTGCACACACAGCTTGCGGAGAAGACGACATGCCGTCGCCACTGAGCGGAGCTTCTCCATTATGTCTATACAGATAGTGAAGCACGTGTTAACATATAGTGAAGAAAACGGGCCAGCTTGCTGTGCACGCACAGCTTGCGGAAAAGACGACATGCCATCGCCACTGAGCGGAGCTTCTCCATTATGTCTATACAGATAGTGAAGCACGTGTCAACATATAGTGAAGGGAACGGGCCAGCTTGCTGTGCACGCACAGCTTGCGGAGAAGACGACATGCCGTCGCCACTGAGCGGAGCTTCTCCATTATGTCTATACAGATACTGAAGCACGTGTTAACATATAGTGAAGAGAACAGGCCAGCTTGCTGTGCACGCACAGCTTGCGGAGAAGACGACATGCCGTCGCCACTGAGCGGAGCTTCTCCATTATGTCTATACAGATAGTGAAGCACGTGTTAACATATAGTGAAGAGAACGGGCCAGCTTGCTGTGCACGCACAGCTTGCGGAGAAGACGACATGCCGTCGCCACTGAGCGGAGCTTCTCCATTATGTCTATACAGATAGTGAAGCACGTGTTAACATATAGTGAAGAGAACGGGCCAGCTTGCTGTGCACGCACAGCTTGCGGAGAAGACGACATGCCGTCGCCACTGAGCGGAGCTTCTCCATTATGTCTATACAGATAGTGAAGCACGTGTTAACATATAGTGAAGAGAACGGGCCAGCTTGCTGTGCACGCACAGCCTGCGGAGAAGACGACATGCCGTCGCCACTGAGCGGAGCTTCTCCATTATGTCTATACAGATAGTGAAGCACGTGTTAACATATAGTGAAGAGAACGGGCCAGCTTGCTGTGCACGCACAGCTTGCGGAGAAGACGACATGCCGTCGCCACTGAGCGGAGCTTCTCCATTATGTCTATACAGATAGTGAAGCACGTTTTAACATATAGTGAAGAGAACGGGCCAGCTTGCTGTGCACGCACAGCTTGCGGAGAAGACGACAGTTCGTCGCCACTGAGCGGAGCTTCTCCATTATGTCTATACAGATAGTGAAGCACGTGATAACATATAGTGAAGAGAACGGGCCAGCTTGCTGTGCACGCACAGCTTGCGTAGAAGACGACATGCCGTCGCCACTGAGCGGAGCTTCTCCATTATGTCTACGGAGAAGGTGGAAGAAGTTAAGACTCATACACTAGTGGAAGAAATGAAGACTCTCACACTTATATACACGGTGTCAAAAGACACAGCATCAAGCCAAAGTCTAGTCGTTTTGCAGATTAGCCAAGTCATACTAAATATAATATCTAAGAAACGAAAAATAAATTAGGCTTAAGCAAGAAAACACATTTTATAAGGCACCATTTTATAGTAATGAGATAAGTAATGTGAGTGAGAGTAAGTTCCCAGGTGTGCCCGTTCTCTACACACAGCGACACGTCAAACTAGACACCATAGACAAGTAGCATCGTTCGTTCTTATATCGCTATCGATTGAATACCATAGTAACAAAGGCGGTTAAGGTTTCGAAATACGTCGCCGTTTTAGGGGTTGTGAGTGATTGGACGGGGGCGGGGGGAGGTCTCGGAACCACCCCTCACCATTTTCACTTGCCGAAAATACTTGGTTTCCTCTGGAAAAAAAAATTATCTCCAAACATCGGTGTGTATGGCACTGCCAACTTCCACATTCTTCAGTCTTCGCACTAGTTTAATAAACTAAGGTTGATGGAGCCCTGCTTCGCAGGGCTCCTATTTTCGGATTAAGGGTCAAAAGAGAACCTAACATAACCTATTTAGTTACTTATTACAGTCGCACCTAACCCTAGGTACTCGAAGTCGAAAGTAATGACGCACATATTTTGACATTAGCTGTCAATTTAATTCATACAAGATGGCGGTTGCGTTTCGTTTCACGTTTTTCACATAAAACCTAAATATCGCTTTTATTGATTCCACTAGTTTAATAAAGTGAGGTTGACGGAGCCCTGCTTCGCAGGGCTACTATTTTCAGGTTAAGGGTCAAAAGAGAACCTAACACAACCTATTTAGTTACTTTCACATAAAACCTAAAATTACGTTCTGTTTTGCATATTTGAATGAAGAATTTTTGGAAATTGTTTAAAAATATTTAGACGCAACTCCGGCAGCCAAAATTACTTTTAGGGGATTAAAACTAACTCCCTTAAGCCCCCTACACCACCAATACCCTCAAATTCGGGCGACGCGTTTCGAAACCCGACCCACAAAGGCCATTCGTTCTGCGTCGACCATATGATATATCGAAAGCTTATGCCAGTTCCATATATTTGTGCACTTGGAGAATAACGATATCGCTAATGGAATGTCACTTTTTATTAGTCCTCAGATTAAAACTAGAAAGCGAACCCCGGACTCCAAGGCAAAAGTCTTCAATACCACCAGGATAAGTCTAGGACGATGATGATAAATAACTATATTCAGTATGACGGAATGAACTGCCTCGTTGGTCCCGCGGCATAAATGTGCGCGTGGGATTCGGAGGTCTCGAGTTCGATTCCCGGGTCGGGCAAAGTTTTATTGGTTTTTTTTTGGTACGGCAATAGGCTCGCCCCCTATTACGTGGCACCTAAAAATTCATGGCGAAATGTGGGTGTAATATTACACCTCTACCTACCCCCTCGGGGATACAGGCGTGAGTCTATAAATAAAATAAATAAATAAATAAGTATGACGGATGACGCTATCTACTGAATTTATTTGAAAATAGTAAACGGTAATAGACATTAACGGTCGACAGATACGGCATACGAGCAACAGCAAGTAAATTTTATAACTTCCTTCAAAATTGTAAGTTCAGTCTAGATTGTGCAAGCATAATTGAAGCAAATTATAACTAAACAAAAAGCAAAATCACTAAGGTTCAGGTTACATCCTAGAGACCTTGGCCATCGCTTGGAACCAGAGGTTAGCTTTTGTTCAAAGCGCCTGCCGTCTGACCTCCTCTCGCAACCCAAAAAGATAGCCATATTCCATGGTTTCGACTTTTAGACCAATGTACGTATTTTCCAAGATACTGATTCCCCGTGACGACTGTCAAGATTTTCATGACAGGCAGAACCGACGGCTTAACGTGCCCTTCGAAACACGAAGCAATATATTATGTATAACAACTTGAAATCTTTACAGGGTGTTTGGGTATTATTTAAGTGTTCGAAAGTAAGTATGCATGTTACTCTCTTACCTGTGATATACAAACATCTGAAGAAATACTTGACGGTAGCTTGAACTACTTTGAGTATAACTTCGACGCTCGGCGACGGTGCCTTAGTGCCTGACATGTCCACACGATCTAGCACCTGTCACAGAAATATTGGTATATTTAGGCATCAGGGTATTAATAACATGTTGGGACAATTCAATTACGGCTATTCAAAAATCAGAATACAGATAAACACATACATTTTACAAAATATACAGGATGTCACAAGACCCATCACCAAGTCGAAGTCTACTCGTTGTGAACATCATGCCATGTCATACTAACCAAAAATAATACCTGGGAAACGATTTCTTCTAAAAATTTTCACATTTTTTTAAACCGCAATTAAAAGCGCGCGCGTGCAATGCTCGAAATGCCTACCTATCCATGGGGTTGGGCATCTAAAGAACATATTGGCGGGGTAAATGCATCGATTTTGTACCTAATTAGAAAAATTCCATACTAACTTTAAGTCTCAATATCTCCTGAACCAGTAATTTCCCAGATATTGTGCCGAAGTAAAAAATGTTCGTAGTGATAGGTACAACATGTGATTTCAGTTTTCGTTAAGGGTCTTTTTACACCCTGTATATTCATTACTAGATGAGCCCGCGGTTACACCCGCGTTATTTAAGGCTATTGCTCCGCTCCCGTGACTCACAGCGATATATGCTTTTCTCGATAAATGGGCTATCTAATACTGAAAGAATTTTTCAAACCGGTCCAGTAGTTCCTGAGATTAGCGAGCTCAAGCAAACAAACAAAACTCTTCAGCTTTATATATTAGTATTAGATTTGAAGAGCATTTCGCAGTCCACTGCTGGACATAAGCTTGTCCTAAGCTCCATCATAATAGCATTGTGAGTTAATAGGACATACATACATAGATTCACGCCTGCCTCCCCGAAGGGGTAGGCAGAGGCATATTGAACGCCCACGTTTCGCCAGTGTTTTGATCCCACGTAATAGGTGGCGAGCCTATTGCCGCTTATCGGGATATTTTGTTTGCCGTCGCCTCGTCCGTTGATCGGCAGGTGCACCACTTGCAGGTGAGGTTGGCTTGGGACCCTAAGTTCTTGGTGGGAACCCTATGCACCCATGTTAATAGGAGGTTTTGGTATACTATACCACAGCCAGACGGGTTAGTATAGGCATAGAGCATAGATATTTACATAGAGGCGCATTTCTTATGGGCGCTCTGTAGACAAACTTTCTGTGACCCAAATTGCCGCTTGGCGGCGTGGCAGTCGTGTTGTAACAGCTGTCTCTACGAGTGCAAGAGAGACGAACGTTTTTCCTGTGTATCTTAACTACGAGAGCAAGAGAGATGGAGAACGACGCCAGCGCCGCCAACGGCGCCAGCTACGAACTACACTGGCGGCGCCAACTCTCCACTTGGAATCAGCACACGAAATCCTCAAGAAATGCGCTTCTATATGTAAATCTGTATTCATCGGTATAGGCTTCAACGGCGAGTTTTCTGTCTCTTTCTAAAGATACTGGTTACATCGTGTATTTTTGTTCATCGCCTCTTATTTTATGGAATGAAATGGGTTAAAGTATCAGCCAGTGGTAGCCAGATGGCCGGGAAATTCGGGATCATCCCGGAATTTCGTATCCGGTCCCGTGTCCAGCAGTTAGACCTTAATGTCCCGGATTCCGAACGCATAGATCTACTAGACCGGAACATACGATAGCAACTAAGTGACACGGGCGGCACTCGAACTCGTCGAATATTTCTATACCATACTATAGTCTCGCGCCTTTATCCCCGAAGAGGTAGGCAGAGGTATATTGCTACACCCACTTTTCGCCAGATTTGTTTTAGTCCCACGTAATAGGGGGCGAGCCTATTGCTGTACCGGGCACATTACCAGACTCCGTGCTGCTACTGAGAATTTCCTAACGAAAAAACCCTATAACACTTTACCCGACCGGGGGATCGAACCCGAGACCTCCCAATCCCACGCACACATTTATGCCGCGAGACCAACGAATTTCTTTGTCTAGAGAATGAAAATGCAACTTACATTAGTAGTAACTAGCCAATGCACCTCCTTCCTCTCGAAATGTCCCGGAATTTATACGCCTGAATCTGGTTACCCTAGCTGCCGCACGGAAAAAAATGTCTACGTTACCTCAGCGAGTGCATGGCAGGTGGGCATCTCGTCCAGCGCCCCCATGGTGCAGCGGTTACGTATGCGCAGCAGCGACGAGTACTGCTGCAGCGCGCCGCCCAAGCGGTACAGGTTCGATTCCACCGCGCGACCGATGGGACGCGTGCGCAAGTGAGATACGCGGTTCGAGTTCTCCCATCTGTGAAATATTTTATGAGTTTTTGTAAATAAATCTATCTAGCAAATAAATTAATTGAATTGTACAAAAAACTCTATTACAGTTTACAGAAGAGAATATAATTATTTTAAATTTATATAATATGCACTTTATTAGCGAAACTTTCGTGCTTTCGCTCATTTTCATTGTACTACTAAAAAAGCCCTATTACGCAACTGAATATAATTTAATCGTGAAACCCATCGAGCCTTGCATAGTCGGAATCGTATTCACTGTCTTTTTTTACATTTTATTATTATAAGGTAATGTTTGTTTTGTTAAGGTAGAATTCCGTGCATCGCGATCGATCGCAGCCGCGCGCGGCCTACGACTGTCGTTGATCGCTCACGACAATAGTCAAAGTATGAAAATGTATGGCACCGCTGCCGAGGCCCGCGACTGACGGCGCGACGCGGCTCACGACATTCGTCGGCCGCGCGCGGCAGTGTCTTGAAATTAGTAGTCATGAAAAAAAATTTGGAAGTTTTGCCGACTATACAGGGTGTAAAAAGACCCTTAATGAAAACTGAAATCCCATGTTGTACCAATCACTACGAACATTTTCTACTTCGGCACCATACCAGGGAAATTACTGGTTCAGAAGATATTGAAGCTCAAAGTTAGTATGGAATTTTTCTAATTCGGTACAAAATCGATGCATTTACCCCGCCAATATGTTCTTTAGATGCCCTGTAAGCCCATGGATAAGTAGGTTTTTCGAGCATTGCTCGCGCGCGCTTTTAATTGCGGTTTAAAAAATGAGAAAACTTTAAAAAAATAAAACGTTTCCCAGGTATTATTTTTGGTTAGTATGACTTGGCATAATGTCCACAACGAGTAGACTTCGGCTTGGTGATGGGTCTGGTGACACTCTCTATAAAAACAATTCAATTTTGTGTTATCGTTCCAAACTTCCAACATTTTTTTTCATTAGGTACAATATTGTTACGAGCTGGGGTTCGACGATACATTATAGCTCACTATGCCACTTAAACTGAACTTTATTCACTAACACAATACTAAGTATAACACTAGATACACACACTTGATTTTCACTTCACTAGTAAAACACACTATTCACACCACTAGAACAACACTAATAAAACACCACTAAACACTTCCGAATTACTTCCTTTCGCTTGATGTTGATCGCTTCCTTATTCACTTGTTACTGTCCCCGGTCCGTTCGCTCCCGCTCTATTTATACTGGCCGGATAACATCACTAGCACATTCTAGATACTTCCACAAAACTGTCGAATAATCGCGAACAGTCCGATGCTCGATACAGCAACGCCATCTAGTACAGAGTAGCTGAATTACCTTTAAACCACCGATACATTCAATCTCTTCTATTCACCGATAGATGGCGTAACAATATAATTGCTTTTGAATCAATATTTGCTAGTATCCTTTTTCATTTCTGCTTTTAAAGATGGGGTCGATTGGTACTCTAGTTTCATAATATAGCAACAGCAGCTCGTCATTCTCCTCTTCTTCTTCAAGGATGTCAATTAGCATTTCCACCATGATTTTGACTTCGCTAGACACACGTCTAGAGGGAACTGACGAACAACATCTACTAATTTCAAGACACTGCCGCGCGCGGCTCACGACATTCGTCGGCCGCGCGCGTCAGTCGCGGGCCTCGGCAGCGGCGCCATACATTTTCATACTTTGACTATTGTCGCGAGCGATCGACGACAGTCGTAGGCCGCGCGCGGCTGCGATCGATCGCGATGCACGGAGTTCTACCTTTAATGTTTGCGCTACAAAAATCAAATTATAACTTGCGACTGGTGGCGCCGCCTTTCGGACAATACATTCCTGATTTCTCCGAAAGACGGCGCCACCATTGTAATGGCATCACCTATACAATAGATGGCGCACAAGTGTATGAGGAGACCATCACAGTGACAACGAGAGCATTGCAGAACATTCGAAGTTCTAGCTTTGTTTTAGGTTATTAAATTCGTATTAGGCTCGCCTCCTATTACATTGGGACCGAAACATAACTGGCGAAAAGCGGGTGTGTAATACACCTCTGCCTACCCCTTCGGGGATAAAAGGCGTGATGTTATGTTATGTTAAATTCGTGGTATAAATTATTAGATAGTCACAAAACAACTTCGAGACTTTCAAGTACTATTGGAAATCAAAAACTAGGCGAAAAAGTAGGAAAGCGACTCGAAAACAATTTACGGCTAAAGGTTTGTGTATCAGGCGAGAAAAAAGATGTAGAGCGACTGGGAAAAATCATTGTCAAGGGTTTGTGAATTATTATAAATGAAATAAAGCGAGGTTAAGTATCATTAGTTAGTACCAATCCAATCTTATCAACTCACTCACCTCAACAATTTAATAATATTCAGACAAAAATGGTGTAAATAAGTCTTCTGATCCTTCGGCATGTCCTCATCTATGAAGCAGCTTTTTATTTCGTTGTCGGACAGCATGGCGTCTCTCAGTGCATATTCCACGCCCGTCTTGATGAAGTTCTGATATCGTTCAGTGTCCATGCTTATGTCGGGAGAATCGTTGGGCACGTGCATGGTTATGGTGCCGGATATGATTCGTACTAAGAGCGCTAGGGTGGCATCGTCGCGGGCGTATTGGAGGAGGTAGCTGATTGTGGTTACGAATTCTGAGGGTAGATTGTAACCTGCAAGAATAATATAGCTTGGTTTAATCGGTAAGGATTGTTGGCGTTCTGATGTCTCTGCCTACCTCGACGGAAAAAAGGCGTGAGTATATGTATGTATGTATGTTTGTTTAATCGGCAGGAACATAAGATTTTTGACGGTTCATTAAAAGTTAGCACCGGAATTTTGTACTAGCGTCTATTATACCGTTTTACGTGTATCTAAAAACCAAAGATCGATCAATAACTGACTCACTCACTGAAGACTAAATGCGAAATATTGAAAACTAGAGGACGCCAGCAGCTACGCCTGCATTTTTTTTAAATTTACCCGTTTTGGCCAATCCCGTGGGAATTTCGGGAAATGTCTTCTTAGTGCACCCCTACGGTCCCCAAGGTCATATACATGCCAAATTACAGGTTCCTGCGCCCGAAAGTTTCGGCTGTAGCGTGTCTGTCAGTCAGTCAGTAACGCAAGGATTTTATATATTAAGATTTTATCTTTGCGGCAGACATTCGGGAGAATGATACAAGACGCAGCTAAGCATCGAAACTAAATAACACCCGGTTGGTGGCTCTGTTGTCGTGAATAGCGCAGGTAAAACCACGGAAACCAGGTAGTTTATACACATCAGATTCATTCGCATCCATGCATGTAAGGAGGTCAGAATTTCGGGGAAAGAGGAATTTTATTTACATATGACGCGATTAAAACTTCTTTTTAAAATTAAATGACCTACCCAAATAACGAAAGTTTAAAATGGTTTAAAATTTACTAAAGTAAGTGTACTTACTGACTACAATAAGTATCCTCGCGAGCGAGTACTTTTCGAGCTGGTTGCCATCCAACAGTTTGTCCCTCACTATATTGATTTCTTCGGCAGCGCTCGTGATCAGAGGTATCGTCTTTTCCGGGTACAGACTCTCGTATTCTAGCTTCTGAAGTAAGTATTCTGTAAGTAAATGAAATTATGAAGAATCGTCGGTAAATATTCAAACTTATCAACTACATCGAAACATGGGCTGTTCTGGAGTCTTTGCAGCGCTGACCAATCGATAAGAGATATGGGGAGGTATCAAAGTGAATGGTACGTATCTTATGTATATCCGCTTTGCCGATGACGCACTAAATTCTGGCAAAATGCCTGAACACCAAGTTGTTTAATAATTCCATCCCGCCAAACATGACGCATGGAGCTGAGTCGTGGAACATGACGGTGAAGCTAACCGATCGACCCAAAGAGGTATATAAAACTCAATGGATGTCGCTGAAGGATGAGGCCTAGAGATGTCAACTGCTGGACATTGGCCTCCCCCAAAGTTCTCCACAAAGACCGACCTAAAGCCCACACCTAACCGCGCTTTAATTAGATCGATGGTCTACCTTGCGTGAGGCCTACCTATTACGTGGTTGCCACTCCAGAACTCTCCTGCCCAACGTCCATCGGTTCTTGGAGCTATGTGCCCTGCCCATTGCCACTTCAGCCTGGCTATTCAGAGAGCTATGTCGGTGACTTTAGTTCTCCTGCGGATCTTCTCATTTCTGATTCGATTTCGCAGGGACACTCCATAGCTCTCTTCATCGCCCTCTGAGTAACCTTGAGCTTTCGGATAGGGTCCATAGTTAGCGACCACGTCTCAGCTCCGTAGATCATCACTAGCAACACACACCGGTCAAATACATTCGTCTTTAGACGCTGCGGGATATCGGACGTTAAGATATGCCAAACGAGTTGGATTCGACGAAAGACCTCTTTTTCGAAGTTACTATTGGATCATTTGTCACAAGTACTTGTCGACAACTTCGCGTGTAGAGTTCCCAACCTGAATAGGAGCAGATACGACATGGACGTTAGACATGGTTTTCGTCTTGTCCATGTTCATCTTAAGACCTACTAGTTAGGAGACTACAGAGGTCATCGACCATTGTTCTGAGGTCTTCCATGGTCCCAGCCATGACTACGATATCATCAGCAAATTGAAGGTGAGTGATGTACTCGCAGGTGATGTTGATGTCAAGTCCTTCCCAGTCCAAAAGCTTGAAAATGTCTTCCAGCGTAGCGGATAACAGTTTCGAAGATATAACATCTCCCTGCCTCATCCCTCGCTGTAGTCGAATAGGTTTCGAGATCTGGACCTGGAGCCAGACTGACATGGTAGCGTTTTCGTCCAAACACTTCAGCACTTCGACGCATCGATAGTCGATCTGGATCTGGCACCGTTGGAGAGACTGCAGCACTGTCCAGGTTTCCATCGAATCAAAGGCTTTTTCAAAGTCCACAAACGCCAAACATAGAGGCTGGTTATACTCCTCGGACTTTTGTATAACCTACCGCAGCGTATGAACTATAGGTCTATAGCCTTTACGAAAACCGGCTTGCTTGGAAGGCTCAAAGTCGTCTAGCTTGCTCTCGAGCAGATTCGTGATGACCTTAGAAAGCAACTTGTAGACGTGACTCTGAAGAAAGATGGGTCTGTAGTTCATTAAAAGGGTTTCGTCGCACCCCTTCTTGAAGAAAAGCCCACGAGTATGACGGAACTGAATAGCTTCCGAAGTACCTATTTCTACGGCAGTTTTTAGAAGCTCTGTCGTTATTCCGTCATCATCCGATGCCTTGTTGTTTTTTAGTTGTTTTAGGGCTACACTAATTTCGTGCATGCAGACGTCCGGGATATCTTCGGTATAGTGTCGGGTCAATCCAGCCCTAGGGTCAGTGGCTAGTAACAGGTGTTCAAGTAGTGGCATAGATCAGTTCGATCTCCTACAACGGTTGAGATTTGGTCGAGATAATAAGGCACGAGATTATCTGGCAGAGAACCAAAGTAGTTCATAGTTCAGAACTGTAGCAAAATGATGTGGCAAAGCAGTTTTCGAGACCTCCATTCGAGAAACGAATAGAGGCCACATCTGCGGAAATTAGAGTTGGACGTCCTCCAGTCAGATGGACCGACGGCTTGTGAGGAATGGTTGATAGTGACTGGACAACAAAAACAAGAGATCGGATCCTACGGCGTACGCGCGGGGAGGTAAGCCTCCGACAAGCAGAAGACAATAGGCTAAAGAAATGAGGTGAGTCTTGTAGCGTAGACTGGCACCACTTTTGTGTACAATCAGTGATCACTTGAAGGCTGTCTAAAAAACAAGTGGTAACAGTGGCGGATCTTGGATTTCGTTTTAGGAAGGAGGGGTTTTTAGGTATGCATAGGGACTTGAACAAGGTGAAGGAAGGTTTACCAAGGGAAGCACTAAAAAGCTTAGAAAAGAAACAGAATTATACTTTTGGAGTTGAGCAACTTAGGGGGCGGAATAAGAGGAGGTCCCCTTGATCTGCCCTTGGGTGGTGGAGTGACGTGCATAACTATTTGTACAGACCCAGCAGCTGCCTGCAGAACACGTTGGAGAGCGCGTGCCGCAGCAGCAGCAGCAGGCAGCGCACGTCGGCGCGCAGCAGCAGCGTCACCAGCGTCGCCGCCGTGGCCTCGCTCCACGCGGGCAGGGTGCGGCACCGCGCGCACAGAGCACACAGGCGCTCCATCACATCGTCGGTCACTGCGGTCAGAAGACAACACACTCCTACTCAGTGATAGTAAAAGAAAGTCTGCGAAAGTACCATATCGCAGACTTTCTTACGGCACTATCGCTTGTATGTTGCAATTCCTCGATATATTTCATAATTGGAATAACTGCTCTGATTTATAACTTTTATAGTTTTTTATTGTCGCATATTAGTCATTTTGTTTATAGCCTCTTCAGTTTAAAGTAACAATTGAATCAAATTCACCTTCGCAAGTTGCGAATAAATTTTATTTTGCAGGTGACCGAAAAACGATTACTAATTGTGATAGAAATACATTAACTATGTAGTTGTTTATGATAATTTTTAATTTACAAGTAATCAAATGTCATACCGTCTTCCTATGTGATGATCTTGACATCACTAAAGCTTTCAATTAAGTTTACCACGGTTCGTTGGTTGCCAAGCTTATAAAGCCGTCTGCCTGATTACCCTATTTTGCAACTGAGCTGTCGATTTTATACATCAGTGTGAAAGAAAGTCATTATAGCTGCCAATCTTTAAAGATTCTTCCTACAGAACATTGCCGGTGTACCTCAAGGCACCCTCATAGGACCTTACTTAATATTTTCTAATGGTGTAACTGCGGAACACACTGCTAATAAAATAACAACCAAATAAATTATATCTCTGATACGAAAAGACGAGTGATGAAGTCAAACATGGTTTAAAATATAACATGCGGAAAAAGAGCATGAGCTGACAAAATTAAGTCCAACTTGATCACAGACACTCCATGCTAGACAGAGTGAAATTATCATATGATAGTGCCATATTTTAATTAATGATTGAATGTAACCATCTTAGTTTCGAATACAACAAAAAAATACAGAGTAAATAAATATTTAAGACTCAGTATATTTCATATGACGTCCGAAATTACAAATTAACAATAATTATACTTACATGTTTGTTCTATATCTTGCGTGAGAGCTTTGAGAACTATGTCAGACTTCGATGCTAGAGTGAGCAGATAAGGTATTGTGTCTCTCTTTTTGGTTTCTGTGTTACTGCCGTCGTCGTTAATAGCCTCCTGCAACGAAAACGATTTTCTCATATTGTTTTAAAGAACCAAATTCTTTCGCTGTCAGTTTTTGTATATTCAGGCAAACAAACAGTATCGTCAAATCATGGTATTTGTCAAGTTATGCATTTTTCATCATATGAGGCTTCAACATCTAGATTTTATTTCATCATCATCATCGTCATAGCGTTACCTCAGTTGTATCCAAGAGCTTGGAAGCCCTTCTTTTCTCCATACTTTTCTCATTCTCTATATGATCTTACATCCCCCCTCCCCTAGGCCATCGGATGGCGTCCTTTAACCCCTCCCCAAGAAGATCAGCTGGCGACTCCCTTGGTAGTATACATATGTACATACATGGAAGAGGTCTAGTAGCGCGACTCGGACGTGGTGCGTGGCAGGCGGGTGATTGGCGAGGTGTGCTAGTACCGCACGAGCCGCCTCCGCCCCCAGCTGTAGCGCCCGCGGCGCCACCAGGGCCGGCTCGGCGCGACCCACCCAACCGACCGCCCAGGAACAGGCCCAGGATCCTGACACAAACAGATACGATGCAATCACGGGCATAAAATAAAGATAAAATAAAATATTACAGAACATACATACATACATAGACTCACGCCTGTTTCCCGGAGGGGTAGGCAGAGACTACGGAACGCCATTTGCAACGATCCTGACATACCTCTCTTGCTTCACTCACTCCCATCAAGTTTCTCATGCATGCTCTTCTGTTAAGGGTACTTCTGACTTGTCCTTTTTTCAGGATGTCTCCAATCTGGTCAGAGAACGTCCGCCTAGGTCTTCCCCTTTGTCCTGTCCCATTCACACTAGCCTGATATATCTTCTTTGTCAGTCTATCGTCATCCATCCTCTCCATGTGCCCAAACCATCTTAACATGCCTTTCTCAATGCTTGTCACTACATCTTCTTTTACCCCACACCACTCTCGTATCACACAATTCTTTACTCTGTCGGTCAAAGACACACCACACATACTT
The DNA here is from genome assembly GCA_944739405.2 of Euclidia mi. Lineage (NCBI taxonomy): Eukaryota > Metazoa > Arthropoda > Insecta > Lepidoptera > Erebidae > Euclidia > Euclidia mi. Next base: position 5,903,681 of record OX123188.2, on the reverse strand, counting down.
CTCAGTGCTCTCATTTCTACAGCATTTATTCTACTTTCAAATCTCTTCTGCCATACCCAACTTTCACTACCATACATAAGGGTAGGCACTAACACACCTCTATGTACAGCCAAACGTGCCTTTTTGGACACGTTTTGACTGTTCATAAACGCCTTCAGAGCTCCATTCACACAATTACCTGCATTAACTCTCCTTTCAATATCTGCTTCATTCTTACCATCTCTTGTAAACAACGTACCTAAGTAAACAAACTCATTCACTTGTTCCACTCGCTGTCCATCGATCAAAACATTACAAGCCGTAACGCATTCCTCCTTTTCAAAAACCATAACTTTCGTTTTACTTACATTCACTTTCATTCCTTTCCTTTCTAACGCACGATGCATGATTGTTACCATCTCCTGCAACTCCTCCGTTGAAGATGCAAGTATAACCTGATCATCAGCATAAAGGAGGCATTTGACGAGTAACCCATTCATCCTTAATCCGCAGTCACTATGTTTTAAATCTTGCAAACAACTGTCCATGAAGAGGTTAAACAGCCACGGCGACGCTACACATCCCTGTCTAACACCTTTATCGATGGTAAACCAGTCAGTGTATGCCCCGTTTATCCTCACACAAGCTCTAGAATCCTCATAAAGGGATTTCAGAGCTCGAATGAGGCTGCTGTCCACCCCATTCATTGACAGCACCGACCACATTTCATTCCTCACCACTTTATCGTAGACAGCACCGACCACATTTCATTCCTCACCACTTTATCGTAAGCCTTTTCCAAATCCACGAATGCGCAATAGACCTTTTGACCTTTGGCCAAAAATTTTCCGGCTATGCTTCGCAAGGAAAAAACCTGATCCGTGCATCCCATACCCTTTCGGAATCCCGCTTGTACATCCCATATTTTCTTGTCGGTTACTTCCATAACTCTTTCAATAAGTACCTTTGCATACAATTTGCCAACAATGCTGAGAAGGCTAATGCCTCTATAGTTTTTGCAGTCTTGTTGCGAGCCTTTTCCTTTATAAAGAGGCACAACTACAGCTGTGGTCCAGTCATTAGGTTTTCTATTTCCGCTAATGCTTGGTTGCCATGGCAACATAAGAAATACCTTCTTCGTTGACCACGTGATATATAGAAAACCTATGTCGTACCATACATTTTTGCACTAAGCGATTAGCGATATTGTTAATCGAATGGCATTTGGCTACAAGCCCTGTACCTTTCGTCGACAGGTGGTCAAAATCGTACGCCCGCCGTATAGTCGTCCAGCGACCGCGGTGTCGCATATGGGTGGTTCACAAGTGGGCCAAGCAAGTACGCAAAGTTGATGCAGTGAGTGCATGACTATTAAACTCTAAATAAAAAGGCGAGGTGATGCAGGCTTGGTGCTGGATTGACTGTAATGAACTGTGATCTTATGGGTTCACATATTAAAAGTAAAGCAGTAACACCCTTAAAACACCATACTAAACTGTTTCAAGAATGTTCTTTATAAAAAACAACCATAGACAAGATACTTACCAAGCATCATATCAATACACTTTGCTCTCTCCTCTGAATTGAGCAAAGTCAGATTTTGTGTTGTTATATCAAGTAATATTCTGACAGGATCTGCATTTTGTAGAGTTGTATCTGTGGAGGAATTCACTTATGTAAAATTTGTTATGTATAAAAATGTTTCAGTTTAGATACCAAATAACAGAATGTATGCCAACCTTGTACGTCAGAATATTGTCCATCTGGCAAATCTTCAAAGATATGCGATGAAGGTAATTATTTTATTATCATTTACATAGCTACACATATACATAACATATATACACAATTACATAACTTTTTATATCAAATAAGCACTTAAATATAATGTGATAAATTACACAATAATTATATAATTAAAATTTTTATCAAGATATGTGTCACTATGCACCTGCATCATGCAAAAGAGCTAAAAGTATTGGAACCTTAAAAATTAGTATGTTACGTATGTGTCAATACACTATATTTTTTTACATAAGTTATAATAAATATCTTACTACTTAATTACTAATTTTTCCATATTAGGTATTATATCTAGAACATTGAATTCATATCATTAAATAACGCTCAGAATAAGGAACACACTGAAATGAATAAATAAATAATTAAAATACTTACTGGGCACATTGGACTTCTTTGTGGCTATGTCCATGATGAGATTGATGCACCACGGAGCAATGAACGGAGCCCATGCCTGTCCAAGGCTGCACAGCTCTGGTCCAATCATGCTGACACTTTCTAAAGAACCATTGCCCATATCAGCCTGAAACAAATTATAAAATAGTAATTATAAAAGTAAACCAAAACTCTATTATCTGGTAAAGATTGCTGTGCCCAAGTCACTGGCAAAAGTAAATGGAGATAAACAATTAGAATAGCAACTAATGTTAAAATATTATGTTTAGATTGTTGAGCAGATACATAAACTTTACAATGGGCCACCGAAAATAGGGATCAACTATATAGAACATACTAGTACTCACAAACTAAATACAACTTTACAAATATATTATCTTAAACTTAACAAATTGGTGTTGAAAGTAGATAGGTATTCTTAATGTTCTTTGAATCTCCAAAAGTACATATAAAGGAGTCAGTAATTCGAGATTTTGCTTATAAGCCTAACATAACAGTATCTAAAGAATTTTATGAGAATTTTAAAGTAAGATATTCTGGCCCAACCAAAACAATGGGCATTACTATTATATGATACATGTTGGATGTATGTAACTCACGTACCTCGTAGTCACTCTGACTGATAGATACATTGACAGCATCATGGAAGACCATAGCAAAGTATTCTAATACGGCATCTCTCGCGGCCGGGAAGTTCTTCAAAAGATTTAAACCAGTCTTCGTCAAGTCTGGCGCGTTTTGAGCGTTCCTCCTTGAAACGCCGTATATAAAGTTGTTCAAATCGGCGGATAACGCCGTTGTTTTGCTTTGTGGATTCATATTTGCTCACTAAATAGTCATAAATGTTTTAAAATACAGGAAAAATAAACAATCTCGCACACGCAACACCAACAGACGCGACACAAAATGACATTGACAAATGAACTGTCAACTTGTCAAGTTGTCACTGTTGTCAACTGATAAGAAATTGTCTGTGATGGCCTAGGACCAAGAACCATCCTAGGTGATGGCGTAAGTTTCATAAAAAAACTTGGTATTTTAAGATCAACTTCAAACTACTTTGTCCATGGAATTTTACATTACTATCAATCAAACCATGTAATATTTGATCTGAATTCTGAGTGCCATCTAGCATGTTGTGCTGGTTACCACGAGATAGGAAAGAAAGAGAAGAAGCTGTGAGCCGTGAGTGCGGCGTGTATATCGTAGATCTTAACAGTTAAATACAAAACATATCATAAGATCTGATAACAGCATGTAACTGTTACTTAAATAACAGCTCCTACTCCTCGCAACGATAATTGGTACATGTGCTTCTCTATTCATGCTTATAACATTTATTAGAAGAAGATAGAAACCTTTACTTTGAAAGACGAAAACCTGTAACATTCACAAACTTAACTTAAATAACAATTCCAATTACTTATCCATGCATAATATGACATTAACCTGTCCTGTTTGAAGAGGATAAAATATGTGACACTGATATAACAGACAGACAGTTGTTAGTTGTGATCACGGTGATGACAAATCACACATAGTATTAAAATAACGGCCAGCTATTTTGTAACAGATATTTGGAACTGTTTTTATTTGTACCAGTAAAAGATATAACAGGTATGCGAATTTACCTTTTACGATTCACTTCTAGAAGGACACACATACTTAGATGGGCTATTTTCAGGGTGGGGCTGAGTCTCTATAATACAATAGTACGAAGTTCTTTTGATGTCTAACCTGGAAATTCGAATCGGTAACCAAATTCTAGGATGGGCACTATACCACAATGGCATGGGCAAGGCCCACTCGCTCTTCTACTGAAGGTCCAGGTAAAAAGTCAGTAGCGGAGTGAAAGGAAGTGATTAGTTTATACGCTGCTGATTTACGCCGCTATACCACAGAATAGATAGTACTAACATGCTATACTTTGAGTGAGCGATAGACAAGATTTAAAATGTTCCTCTACTAAAACATAGGTACGGAAAAACCTACCAAGAGTTGAGTAAGTACTGATTATTAATACTTAAAATATATTGATTTACCTATCATAAGAATGGTCAAAGTTTTCTCATTACTTTTAATTAAATGTTCCTGCAGAAGTAAATAAGAGCCCAGAATAAATTTAAGCTTTGCATTATATTAGGCAATTAAGCTCTCACGGGTAAAACTGCACCGATGTCGACATAATCGGTTGCACCGTACAGGCTCGAAACGCCATGTCAATATTTAATTGCATGCAAAGCAGAAGGGTTTGGAAATCGAATTCTTCTTCTTCTTCTTCTCGAGTCGATGGTATAGAGATCAAATGGCATCAGCCCAGTGTGTGGTCACAGCAACTGCATTGTCGGTGGCTTGGTGTTAATCGACCTCCGAGCATCTGTGCGGGCATTTGGGTCACTCCAGCAGGTGGCTCACGGTTTGTTCTGGGATGCCACATTCGCACTACGTTTTGGCCGGATCGATTATACCCCATTTGGCTAGGTTATAATAATATCTGCAACGGCCAACCTGGCTTCGTAATCAATTCAGGGATCTCCATACGGGCCATTGCAGATCGCCACCGGGGGGTAGGTGTTCGTTGGCATCAACATAATTGGTGGAGGGTGGGACTGTCTCATGCCACATTTTTTTCCTTAGGTTAGCTGGTTGGTCTTTGCTAGCCTCAGTAGATCGCAAAAAGCTTTTGCGGCTTTTTAGTCTGCTACGGGGCATTTTATGGTCGTGCAATGGATGCCGGGGTTCCTCCTCCTGGCGGCGTTTCTCGACTATGCAGGCCACTTCTCGGCGAACCGCGTGTGGGGCAATGCCTGCCAGGGGGTAAATTTTATTTAATGGTGTTGGCTTAAGGCATCCTGTGATTATTCGACACGTTTCGTTCAGCGCCAAGTCAGCTTGTTTTGCGTGAGCCGATCGATGCCAAACTGAACACGCAAATTCACCCGCGGAGTAACATAAAGCCAGGCCAGTAGTTCGGGCTACATCAGGCGATGCTCCCCAGTGTGTGGAAGTCAATCGTCGGAGGAGGTTAGTTAGTTAGTTAGTTAGTTGGACAGGTGTTTTCCGCACTTAGCCACTGAATTGGGCCATTGTGCGTGAGCAGTGACACGGTTGTCGACTGCTACTCATACCATGCAAGCTCCTTCCAGAAGGCCATGAGTTGACCAGTGTTGCGTATGGCTTCGCTCATGGTTCTGGGATTGTTCAGGAACCTCGTCCGTTGGTCGCTCACGCTGGTACACTGTAGGATCACATGAGCAAGTGTTTCTTCGGTCTCCATGCAGCCCCTACATAGTGGGCTGTCCGTGACGCCGATATTGTAGAGATGCTTGTTTAGTGGACAGTGGCCAGTTATTATGCCAGTCAGATGTTTGAGTGTTTTCCTGTTGGCGTGCAACAGTTTATGCGAGAGTCGTTTGTCTAATACGGGAAAGGCATCTTTAGATTGCCTACACTCTTTTAACTCTGCCCACTCTTTTGCGTGTTGATGTAGGGTTCTCTCGCGTAACCATGTTTTTAGTTGGTTGAAAGGTATCGGAACAATTGGTTCGGGTCCCAGGGTTGTTGTGTCCGATCCTTTCCTTGCCAGTTGGTCTGCTGCGTCATTGCCCGTGGAGTCACTGTGTCCTCGTATCCACTGGAGCGTGACCCGATTCCTCGCTGCAGTTTTCTGCAGCTCTTGGTGGCACTCCATAATTAGGCCGCTGTTAAAGCAGTTGCCGTCGAGAGCTTGTAGTACTGTCGGAGGAGGTTATTTCGGGTACCAACTTTCTGCCTAGTAGCTTCGCAATGGCGCCGATAAGTGAGAGACCTATCAAGTGTGACTCCCAGATACTTAGGGTTTGGGCTATGTTGAATATTAGTGCCCTGCCATGAGATGTTGAGCTTTCTGCTGGCCTTACTGTTGCGAAGGTGAAATGCGCATGCCTGAGTTTTGCTTGGATTCGGTTTAAGTCCATTGTTTTTATTGTACGTACCGAGTGTTTCTAAGGCACTTGCCAGGTTTTGTTCTACCTCCTCGAAGCTCGTACCTTGGGCTGTTAGTGCTAGGTCATCGGCGTATATAAAAAGGTCAGTCAGCGGAGTTGAAGGCTGGTCATCCGTGTAGATATTAAAAAGTGTTGGTGCCAGAACGCTACCTTGTGTGGAAATCGAATATATGAAACTATTATTTTTAATTTTTGGATTTATTTTTGAAATGGTAAAATTTGTGGTAAAATCTTATTTGCAACAAGTTGAATCGAGGGCCAGGGGATTTGGTAAACGGACTTGCCTACAATTTTCTAATAGAAAATAGAAAATATTTATTTGATTATACTCGTAGGTATTTTAATCTCGTTCCAATTATTTGTATTTGGAGCCTCCTTATATATATATATATATCTTAATATATATAAATCTCCTGTCACGATGTTTGTTCGCGATGGATTCCTAAACTACTTAACCGATTTTAAATTAAATTGGCACACCGTGAGCAGTCTGGTCCAACTTGAGAGATAGGATAGCTTAGATCTTTAATTATAGTCGCAATTTTATTTTATTGCAAATTATTTGTATAATATAATTAATTGACAGTCACAATTTATTATCTGTTAACTCCAAAAGATTCTAACAGATGTCGATAATCCTATATTAATAATTTCGTCAAGGAGTACATCGAAACCTTACCTGAATAATAAAACATCTATACGAATATAATAAAGCGGAAGAGTTTGTTTGTTTATTTGTTTGTTTGTTTGTTTGTTTGAACGAGCTAATCTCAGGAACTACCGGTCGGATCTGAAAAATTCTTTTTGTATACGATAGCCCAGTTCTTCCGGAAGGCTATAGGCTATATAACATAACGCTTCGACCCTTTGGGGCTGGGCAAAAGGCTAAAAAGGCTAAAACAGAATGTCGGCTAATCTCAGGAACTGGCAGTCGGATTTTAAAAATTGTTATTGCCTATGATAGCCCAACTATTCCGAAAGGCTATAGGCTATATAAAATTACGCCACTACTTTTAGGGGCCAGACAAAAGTAATAAAATGGTCAAACGAGAAGGGGGAGGGTTGGGCCAAAGGCAAAAAAAGGCTAAACGAATAGGATACAATCTATATGGGCATCGTTTTCGCGATTTTCGGGACGCTCATTAATAATATGAAATTTATTTAGTGATCCAAGATGGCGGACGGGAAATCAAAGATGGCGGATGAGAAAATTAAAAAAGCTCAATATGGGTATCGCCTTCGATATTTTAAGGGGTGGGGAATCCAAATACAACATCTATTTTGTGATCCAAGATGGCGGATGGGAAAAATTTAAAAAATCAATATGGGTATCGTCTCTGATGATTTAAGGGATGGTGAATCCAAATACAACATCTATTTCATGATTCAAGATGGCGGATGGGAAATCAAAGATGGCGGACGGGATTTTTTTTGAAAGTCGATATGGGTATTGACTCCGATAATTTAAGGAATGGGGAATTCAAAAACAACATCTATTTCGTGATCAAAGATGGCGGATGGGAATATTTTTAAAAATCAATATGGGTATCGTCTCCGATGTTTAAAGGGATGGGGAATCCAAATACAACATATATTTCGTGATTCAAGATAGCGGATGGGAAATCAAAGATGGTGGATGGGAAAAATTTAAAAAATCAATATGGGTGTCGTCTCTGATGATTTAAGGGATGGTAAATCCAAATACAACATCTATTTCGTGATTCAAGATGGCGGATGGGAAATCAAAGATGGCGGACGGGATTTTTTTTTAAAGTCGATATGGGTATCGTCTCCGATATTTTAAGGAATGGGGAATTCAAAAACACCATCTATTTCGTGATCAAAGATGGCGGATGGGAATATTTTTAAAAATCAATATGGGTATCGTCTCCGATGTTTAAAGGGATGGGGAATCCAAATACAACATCTATTTCGTGATTCAAGATGGCGGATGGGAAATCAAAGATGGTCGATGGGCAAAATTTTAAAAATCAATATGGGTGTCGTCTCTGATGATTTAAGGAATGGTGAATCCAAATACAACATCTATTTCGTGATCAATGATGGCGGATAGGCAATCAAAGATGGCGGAAGGGTTTTTTTTTTTGAAATTCGATATGGGTATTCCCCATTTCCAATTCCCCATTCCTTAAAATATCGGAGACGATATGGGTATCGTCTCCGATATTTTAAGGAATGGGGAATTCAATCTTAATATATATAAATCTCCTGTCACGATGTTTGTTCGCGATGAATTCCTAAACTACTTAACCGATTTTAAATTAAATTGGCACACCGTGAGCAGTCTGGTCCAACTTGAGAGATAGGATAGCTTAGATCTTTAATTATAGTCGCAATTTTATTTTATTGCAAATTATTTGTATAATATAATTAATTGACAGTCACAATTTATTATCTGTTAACTCCAAAAGATTCTAACAGATGTCGATAATCCTATATTAATAATTTCGTCAAGGAGTACATCGAAACCTTACCTGAATAATAAAACATCTATACGAATATAATAAAGCGGAAGAGTTTGTTTGTTTATTTGTTTGTTTGTTTGTTTGTTTGTTTGAACGCGCTAATCTCAGGAACTACCGGTCGGATCTGAAAAATTCTTTTTGTATACGATAGCCCAGTTCTTCCGGAAGGCTATAGGCTATATAACATAACGCTTCGACCCTTTGGGGCTGGGCAAAAGGCTAAAAAGGCTAAAACAGAATGTCGGCTAATCTCAGGAACTGGCAGTCGGATTTTAAAAATTGTTATTGCCTATGATAGCCCAACTATTCCGAAAGGCTATAGGCTATATAAAATTACGCCACTACTTTTAGGGGCCAGACAAAAGTAATAAAATGGTCAAACGAGAAGGGGGAGGGTTGGGCCAAAGGCAAAAAAAGGCTAAACGAATAGGATACAATCTATATGGGCATCGTTTTCGCGATTTTCGGGACGCTCATTAATAATATGAAATTTATTTAGTGATCCAAGATGGCGGACGGGAAATCAAAGATGGCGGATGAGAAAATTAAAAAAGCTCAATATGGGTATCGCCTTCGATATTTTAAGGGGTGGGGAATCCAAATACAACATCTATTTTGTGATCCAAGATGGCGGATGGGAAAAAATTTAAAAATCAATATGGGTATCGTCTCTGATGATTTAAGGGATGGTGAATCCAAATACAACATCTATTTCATGATTCAAGATGGCGGATGGGAAATCAAAGATGGCGGACGGGATTTTTTTTGAAAGTCGATATGGGTATTGACTCCGATAATTTAAGGAATGGGGAATTCAAAAACAACATCTATTTCGTGATCAAAGATGGCGGATGGGAATATTTTTAAAAATCAATATGGGTATCGTCTCCGATGTTTAAAGGGATGGGGAATCCAAATACAACATATATTTCGTGATTCAAGATAGCGGATGGGAAATCAAAGATGGTGGATGGGAAAAATTTAAAAAATCAATATGGGTGTCGTCTCTGATGATTTAAGGGATGGTAAATCCAAATACAACATCTATTTCGTGATTCAAGATGGCGGATGGGAAATCAAAGATGGCGGACGGGATTTTTTTTTAAAGTCGATATGGGTATCGTCTCCGATATTTTAAGGAATGGGGAATTCAAAAACACCATCTATTTCGTGATCAAAGATGGCGGATGGGAATATTTTTAAAAATCAATATGGGTATCGTCTCCGATGTTTAAAGGGATGGGGAATCCAAATACAACATCTATTTCGTGATTCAAGATGGCGGATGGGAAATCAAAGATGGTCGATGGGCAAAATTTTAAAAATCAATATGGGTGTCGTCTCTGATGATTTAAGGGATGGTGAATCCAAATACAACATCTATTTCGTGATCAATGATGGCGGATAGGCAATCAAAGATGGCGGAAGGGTTTTTTTTTTTGAAATTCGATATGGGTATTCCCCATTTCCAATTCCCCATTCCTTAAAATATCGGAGACGATATGGGTATCGTCTCCGATATTTTAAGGAATGGGGAATTCAATATTATATAAAAATCTATGTTTGTTTGTTCATCATTTACATACTCTGAAATGATAAGAGATTAAGCGCTAAGTCAATGGTAACTATGGAAAAGCGGCTTGGAAAAAAGGGAATTAAATAAAAACTCTTAAAAAGGCGATACGAAGTTCGCTGGGTCAGCTAGTCTTAATATATATAAATCTCCTGTCACGATGTTTGTTCGCGATGGATTCCTAAACTACTTAACCGATTTTAAATTAAATTGGCACACCGTGAGCAGTCTGGTCCAACTTGAGAGATAGGATAGCTTAGATCTTTAATTATAGTCGCAATTTTATTTTATTGCAAATTATTTGTATAATATAATTAATTGACAGTCACAATTTATTATCTGTTAACTCCAAAAGATTCTAACAGATGTCGATAATCCTATATTAATAATTTCGTCAAGGAGTACATCGAAACCTTACCTGAATAATAAAACATCTATACGAATATAATAAAGCGGAAGAGTTTGTTTGTTTATTTGTTTGTTTGTTTGTTTGTTTGAACGAGCTAATCTCAGGAACTACCGGTCGGATCTGAAAAATTCTTTTTGTATACGATAGCCCAGTTCTTCCGGAAGGCTATAGGCTATATAACATAACGCTTCGACCCTTTGGGGCTGGGCAAAAGGCTAAAAAGGCTAAAACAGAATGTCGGCTAATCTCAGGAACTGGCAGTCGGATTTTAAAAATTGTTATTGCCTATGATAGCCCAACTATTCCGAAAGGCTATAGGCTATATAAAATTACGCCACTACTTTTAGGGGCCAGACAAAAGTAATAAAATGGTCAAACGAGAAGGGGGAGGGTTGGGCCAAAGGCAAAAAAAGGCTAAACGAATAGGATACAATCTATATGGGCATCGTTTTCGCGATTTTCGGGACGCTCATTAATAATATGAAATTTATTTAGTGATCCAAGATGGCGGACGGGAAATCAAAGATGGCGGATGAGAAAATTAAAAAAGCTCAATATGGGTATCGCCTTCGATATTTTAAGGGGTGGGGAATCCAAATACAACATCTATTTTGTGATCCAAGATGGCGGATGGGAAAAATTTAAAAAATCAATATGGGTATCGTCTCTGATGATTTAAGGGATGGTGAATCCAAATACAACATCTATTTCATGATTCAAGATGGCGGATGGGAAATCAAAGATGGCGGACGGGATTTTTTTTGAAAGTCGATATGGGTATTGACTCCGATAATTTAAGGAATGGGGAATTCAAAAACAACATCTATTTCGTGATCAAAGATGGCGGATGGGAATATTTTTAAAAATCAATATGGGTATCGTCTCCGATGTTTAAAGGGATGGGGAATCCAAATACAACATATATTTCGTGATTCAAGATAGCGGATGGGAAATCAAAGATGGTGGATGGGAAAAATTTAAAAAATCAATATGGGTGTCGTCTCTGATGATTTAAGGGATGGTAAATCCAAATACAACATCTATTTCGTGATTCAAGATGGCGGATGGGAAATCAAAGATGGCGGACGGGATTTTTTTTTAAAGTCGATATGGGTATCGTCTCCGATATTTTAAGGAATGGGGAATTCAAAAACACCATCTATTTCGTGATCAAAGATGGCGGATGGGAATATTTTTAAAAATCAATATGGGTATCGTCTCCGATGTTTAAAGGGATGGGGAATCCAAATACAACATCTATTTCGTGATTCAAGATGGCGGATGGGAAATCAAAGATGGTCGATGGGCAAAATTTTAAAAATCAATATGGGTGTCGTCTCTGATGATTTAAGGAATGGTGAATCCAAATACAACATCTATTTCGTGATCAATGATGGCGGATAGGCAATCAAAGATGGCGGAAGGGTTTTTTTTTTTGAAATTCGATATGGGTATTCCCCATTTCCAATTCCCCATTCCTTAAAATATCGGAGACGATATGGGTATCGTCTCCGATATTTTAAGGAATGGGGAATTCAATCTTAATATATATAAATCTCCTGTCACGATGTTTGTTCGCGATGAATTCCTAAACTACTTAACCGATTTTAAATTAAATTGGCACACCGTGAGCAGTCTGGTCCAACTTGAGAGATAGGATAGCTTAGATCTTTAATTATAGTCGCAATTTTATTTTATTGCAAATTATTTGTATAATATAATTAATTGACAGTCACAATTTATTATCTGTTAACTCCAAAAGATTCTAACAGATGTCGATAATCCTATATTAATAATTTCGTCAAGGAGTACATCGAAACCTTACCTGAATAATAAAACATCTATACGAATATAATAAAGCGGAAGAGTTTGTTTGTTTATTTGTTTGTTTGTTTGTTTGTTTGTTTGAACGCGCTAATCTCAGGAACTACCGGTCGGATCTGAAAAATTCTTTTTGTATACGATAGCCCAGTTCTTCCGGAAGGCTATAGGCTATATAACATAACGCTTCGACCCTTTGGGGCTGGGCAAAAGGCTAAAAAGGCTAAAACAGAATGTCGGCTAATCTCAGGAACTGGCAGTCGGATTTTAAAAATTGTTATTGCCTATGATAGCCCAACTATTCCGAAAGGCTATAGGCTATATAAAATTACGCCACTACTTTTAGGGGCCAGACAAAAGTAATAAAATGGTCAAACGAGAAGGGGGAGGGTTGGGCCAAAGGCAAAAAAAGGCTAAACGAATAGGATACAATCTATATGGGCATCGTTTTCGCGATTTTCGGGACGCTCATTAATAATATGAAATTTATTTAGTGATCCAAGATGGCGGACGGGAAATCAAAGATGGCGGATGAGAAAATTAAAAAAGCTCAATATGGGTATCGCCTTCGATATTTTAAGGGGTGGGGAATCCAAATACAACATCTATTTTGTGATCCAAGATGGCGGATGGGAAAAAATTTAAAAATCAATATGGGTATCGTCTCTGATGATTTAAGGGATGGTGAATCCAAATACAACATCTATTTCATGATTCAAGATGGCGGATGGGAAATCAAAGATGGCGGACGGGATTTTTTTTGAAAGTCGATATGGGTATTGACTCCGATAATTTAAGGAATGGGGAATTCAAAAACAACATCTATTTCGTGATCAAAGATGGCGGATGGGAATATTTTTAAAAATCAATATGGGTATCGTCTCCGATGTTTAAAGGGATGGGGAATCCAAATACAACATATATTTCGTGATTCAAGATAGCGGATGGGAAATCAAAGATGGTGGATGGGAAAAATTTAAAAAATCAATATGGGTGTCGTCTCTGATGATTTAAGGGATGGTAAATCCAAATACAACATCTATTTCGTGATTCAAGATGGCGGATGGGAAATCAAAGATGGCGGACGGGATTTTTTTTTAAAGTCGATATGGGTATCGTCTCCGATATTTTAAGGAATGGGGAATTCAAAAACACCATCTATTTCGTGATCAAAGATGGCGGATGGGAATATTTTTAAAAATCAATATGGGTATCGTCTCCGATGTTTAAAGGGATGGGGAATCCAAATACAACATCTATTTCGTGATTCAAGATGGCGGATGGGAAATCAAAGATGGTCGATGGGCAAAATTTTAAAAATCAATATGGGTGTCGTCTCTGATGATTTAAGGGATGGTGAATCCAAATACAACATCTATTTCGTGATCAATGATGGCGGATAGGCAATCAAAGATGGCGGAAGGGTTTTTTTTTTTGAAATTCGATATGGGTATTCCCCATTTCCAATTCCCCATTCCTTAAAATATCGGAGACGATATGGGTATCGTCTCCGATATTTTAAGGAATGGGGAATTCAATATTATATAAAAATCTATGTTTGTTTGTTCATCATTTACATACTCTGAAATGATAAGAGATTAAGCGCTAAGTCAATGGTAACTATGGAAAAGCGGCTTGGAAAAAAGGGAATTAAATAAAAACTCTTAAAAAGGCGATACGAAGTTCGCTGGGTCAGCTAGTATTATATAAAAATCTATGTTTGTTTGTTCATCATTTACATACTCTGAAATGATAAGAGATTAAGCGCTAAGTCAATGGTAACTATGGAAAAGCGGCTTGGAAAAAAGGGAATTAAATAAAAACTCTTAAAAAGGCGATACGAAGTTCGCTGGGTCAGCTAGTATATATATATATATTGTACTCGACGTAGTAATGTTATAAACGCGAAAGTTTATGAGGACATATGGATCGATGGATGTTTGTTACTCTTTCGCGCAAGAACTTCTGAACGGGATAAGTACATTAAAAATTTACGGCAAATATACATAGCTCATACAACATCAACAGCACACGGGCTACTCTATAAGCAGAAGCCCATGCAATGGTGAAGCCAGTCTTAGATGTGCGAAGTAGCGGAGTGGTGACAGTGGTGTAGGTAATTCTTGTGGACGTAAGCCGTGTGACGTGTGGCCGATGGGAAGAGTGATATTTCGTGTATAATATGCGTAGCTTTTGCACTATGAAGCGGTCCGAGGATGTGTAACAGGCTCGTAATTCGGCTCTATGAAACACATCTCTGACACTTTTTTGTACACCTGGGGCGGTGCGCTGAGCAATGCTATATAAATGAAGCTAATGTTATCTGGAATAATATTAGCTTAATTTTCCTTTTTTCTTGTATTTTAAATTGTTTTATTAGTTGTTGATTATTAAAATTTATTAAGATAGAAATTATTTTGTGAAATTGTATTAACTACCTTATAATTATGCATGTGGTGTTAGCCTGTAAGTAGTTGCTACATTTAAGTAATTTAAAATAATAATATTTTAACACAACATGTATTGATGTAAGCAGCTGTTGGCTAACCTTTTAAAAATAAATAAAATAAAATTTATTGGACTGCCTCCGTAGTCCAGTGGATAGCGTATGCGTCTGCTGATCAGAGATCCCGGGTTCGATTCCCGGGTCGGGCAAAAGTGTTACTGAGTTTCTGCAAGTCCTCAGTAGCAGCATTGAGTCTGGTGATGTGCTTGGTAGCGGCAATAGGCTCGCCCCATATTACGTGGGACCTAAAAAATTAATGGCAAAATGGGGGTGAAATATTACACCTCTGCTTAACCCTTCGGGAATAAAGGCGTAAGTCTATAAAAATATGTATATTGGTTCTTCTTGACAAACACATCTCCCACTACACATCATCGCACATCTTTGGTGGCAACGCAGGCTTAGATGACTTCTAACAATCCTAATTTGATAGTTCTTAGAGTGTGTTGTAACTGATGTAGTGTACGTTAATAACAATGCAGATCACTTTCTGTCTAAACTGTTAATTCCTTAGACATGCACAGCTTTCAGAAAGTACCAATCACGGCTTCCTGGATCGTTAGATCTACATCTTCAGTAGGTACACAGTCACTTCGTATTTAATCAAGAGTTTATACTGGATGGTAGTCAAAATTACGTTGACTAATTTTAGGGTTAACCTTTGATTTAGTGCTGCCGATAAAGACAAAATCGGTTATCGGTAGTTCCAAACACAAATTTTAGGCCTTTTCAAGTTCAGGAAGTACCTAATCCTGCAGTTGACCGGAAGCACATGCACGACGTTACCCGCCAAACCCTGTCACAGCTCTATATTCCCGCGTACGGCGTAATCGCTCCCTCATTCCACTGCACTCTGAATGAACGTAAACATAAACGCAAAGAGTAAAGTAACTATTTCACAAACGCCTGCAGTATGGTTGTTTGTTATATACGTTCAAACTTCACGTAGATTGCTACGTGAATGTCGTCATCACGGCGTACATACGCTATACCTACCATCTTATTGATTTACAATGCATTCGTATGTAGCTATAGGCGTTATACATAGGTACAGGTTATACTATAAGTACCATTGCTTTGTTTGCTTCAATGGGCAAAACTCAATGCCTGAAGATGTTAAGAGGCCCATCTATTGTAGCGAGCATTAGGTAGTACTTAGATTGTGAATAAAAATAACTACCTACGTTAAAAACAACCGACTTCAAAAACGAAAAAGTGATAAATAATAAAGATTTAATATTAATTGAATACTACCTTTTATTTACATATATGTGCTATTTACGAATAGGTTTGAAGTCGGTGCCAAGCCTTAAACAAATAATAATATTTTAATCACTTAAATAAATACGAGCAAATTAATACAATGAAATGACTACTATAAAGATAAATATGCGTAAATAAACCTAATAAAGAGCAATTTGATCTTAATATTATAAGCAGCTTCAGTTAATACGAAGAATAATGAAAAAAATTAATACGAAAATGTATTCAACAGATTGTGAATTCATGTGAATTATGAAATGCCTTCTTTAATTTAAAGGCTTTTGAAATTTGATTTGGCACCGACTTCAAACCAATTAGTAAATAGCACATACCTATATGTAAATAATAGGTAGTACCTATTAAATTAATATTAAATCTTTATTATTTTTCACTTTTTCTTTTTTGAAGTCGATTGTTTTTAACGTAGTTATTTTTATTTAATAAGTACTTTTTTGTGTATTGTTGTATTGTCAACTAGTTATGGGTAGACCTACAAAAAGGTGCTGCGCGCCTTAAAATATAGATCTCAAGAAACGGGAACGGATAAAAGTAGTTGTCTCTGTAAAAATGCTCCTCGGGACACAGTTTCACGTTCTTGTGAGACTATTAAAGATCCTGAAAAACGTTTGTTGGCCAGGAAAGCATATATGAAATCATGTTTACGTCAAGAAACTCTTGAACAGTACAATTCTAGACTCGGTAAGATCCAAGAGCGTCTAGCGAATGAGTCTTTTAAGCACAGCACAGAGAGCTAATAGACTTGGTCTCATTAATAATCGACAAATCTTTGATCATGGCATTACCGCATGATTTACGTCTTTGAAGTCACCATTATCATCATTGTGCAATTCAAATAGATTTTTGTAATTACTGAATTCGTATGGCCATCTTCTGACTCCTTGATCGGACGAGAACGAGCCCAAACTCTATAAAGTTTTGTCATATAATTCGATGAGTTCCTATATTATTCCTATGGCCACCTTTCGATTGCACCATCAGTGGTATCTCCACTAGACTAAGTACCGCTGCTCCAAAGATGTATTCAGTCTACTTAAAGATAAGTTTAGTCCCTAAGTTAGACATGTATTCAGATCTAATTTAACCATATTTTATTTTACAACACGAATACTGTTTTGCTGTATTAAGTTAGCATCACAATAGCTAATCTTAATATATAAAATCCTTGCGTTACTGACTGACTGACAGACACGCTACAGCCGAAACTATAGGGCGCAGGAAGCATGAATGAAAAATATGAAATTTGGCATGTATGTTCCTTGGGGACCGTAGGGGTGCACTAAGAAGGGATTTCCCGAAATTCCCACGGGATCGGCCAAAACGGGTAAATTAAAAAAAAATGCAGGCGTAGCTGCTGGCGTCCTCTAGTTATGCATATGATGCTTTGATAATATTTTATTCATCATCCTCTTAGCGTTATCCATGTTGCATACCGGGGTCCACTAACAAATCTAAGCGGATTTTACTGAATATCAACTTTTACACACAGCGACTGTCTGTCTCATCTCCGCAACCCAAAGAGATAGCTATATTCCATAGTTTATACTAGTGTAATTTTATAGGTGTTGTCTTCCTATTACGACTGTTAAAGATCTTCGTGACAGCCGGGTCGACGGTTTAACATGAAGGCACGGGACAAGCGATAATTAACAATTCAATACATTACATTGCCTAGTACCTACCCATAGCACAAGCTCTGCTTAGTTTGGGAGTTGGGACTAGATAGTGATGCGTGTATATATGCATTGTGTATGTACTTATTTAAATAAATTGAAAATTGAAATTGTACAGTTTTATTTAATGAACAAATAATAAAATTGTTAATAAGGCACTGCCTTATTACTTTACTTTATAATGTTCTTTGTATCTCGCTATCTTATCTATCTAATACGCATTTAACTGCGAAAAGTCAGTGGTGAGCGCCGTGGATTCGAACCAAGTCTTCAATTGTGATTGTGATTCGAATCAACAGACTGCCCGGCAGAGGGTCTGCATGGCAGTTGGTTGATATCGCCACTAGGCTACCGTGAAGTTGACGTGATATACTATCAAACTAATGAGCAGTCGCTGTAGGGAATACCCTAGTGCCAAAAAGTGCCAAAATTGTTTTTTTTTTTATAACGTCACGCCTTTTATCCCCGAAGGGGTAGGCAGAGGTGTATTTCTACACCCACTTTTCGCCAGATATACTTTAGTCCCACGTAATAAGGGGCGAGCCTATTGCCGTATCGGGCACATTTCCAGACTCCGTGCTGCTACTAAGAATTTCGTGACAGAAAAACCCAATAACACTGCCCGACCCAGGAATCGAACCCGGGACCGCCCGATCCCACGCGCACATTTATGCCGCGAGACCAACGAGGCAGTCGTATAGGGTTTGATGTCGAGTTTTCCGTCTCTACGCAAAGATGGTATTTGCATCGTGTTATCCCTTAGTCGCCTCTTACGACACCCACGGGAAGATAGGGCCAACAATCTTCTTGCGTAATAACGCAAGAAGATTTAATAAAGCGTCGATGGAATTAAACATTATACAACTGAATTATCGACACACATTGTTGGATATAATAAAAATCAAATCAACAACTTTTACACTCACTTTGGGAACCCGTAACGAAGTCTCAACCTATCCTACTTACCCTGCCTGATCTAACCTATAGGTATATTTCCATACTTTTCTTTTTCTGTAGTGGCTATCAAAATTTTTTTTATAGACTGATCCCTGTATCTCCTAAGGAGTAGGTAGATGAGTAATATTACACACATATCTTTTATTTTTATTTTATTTTAAAACTTCTTGCACATAATTTAAAATTATTGCACAAAGGCGGACTTAATGCCATTGGCATTCTCTACCAGTCAACTTTGGGTGGTGCAGAGACAATCATGGTAGGTGCATAAGAAAAACGTAAAGTTAATTAATCAAATATGAAATATGTGACGTTATATAGGAAACTAATAATATAACGAACAATATAATAAAATCATATAATAAATACATATAATTATAATATATATATACGAATATAAAATACACAAATAAATACATAGCTATAAATACATACGTTACGTAATATTATGTACAAATATATATAAAATAACTTATAATATACAAATATGCCTACTGTTGTGATTCTGTCAACTGTTCCATGTATCGCCTACGTACTCTAGCCTTAAAAAGTTCACGAGACGAAGACATCCTGATCTCTGGAGGGAGTGAATTCCACAGATGAATAGCCTGGATGTTAAAAGACGAATGGACAAGAGTGGAGCTATGGGAAGGAACCAACAGAAGTAGATTATTTGTGGAACGAAGGTTTTTGTCATGTCCACTGCAGAGATATTGAAAGTGAGGAGTCAGATAAGAAGGAGCGTTTGGTGAGTTTAAAAGAGAGTAAAGCGTCGTTAACGTGCGCAAATTGCGCCGTTGGCGGATAGGCAGCCATCGCAATTGGGCACGGTAAGAGGAAATATGGTCGTATTTACGGAGATTGAAAATGAACCGAATGCAACTGTTGAGAAGTCGGTCAAGTTTATTGAGCAGATCTGCATTCAGATCGAGATAACATACATCACCATAGTCGATAAGAGGGAAAATTAAAGTTTGCACAAGCATTGTTTTCGTCTTGATTGGAAGGAAATTCTTAAGGCGATAGAGAGACCGCAGGGAACCCGTGACTTTCTGACTGACACTCGCAATTTCAGAACGCCAGTCGAGAGTAGTATCCAGGTGTAAACCGAGATTTTTCACACTAGGGCTGAAGGGAATGTTAGATCCGCTGAAATTAATAGGTGGCAGAGAATTTAATTTCATTTTGCACATCATCCTTGAGCTTCCTATCATGATGGCTTGGCATTTATTTGGATTTACTGATATGCCGAATCTGTCAGACCAATCCTTTAATGTGTTTAAATCTCGGTTGACTTCGTCTATGGCAGTGAAAAGGTTTTCTACTCTTGCCTGGGTGTAGATCTGTAGGTCATCGGCGTACAGATGATACGCACAGCGAAGGTCATACGTAAGAAGATTAATAAATAATGAAAAGAGAAGAGGAGAAATTATACCGCCTTGAGGAACGCCAGAGCCAAGGTCTCGCCAGGTTGATGAAGTTTCATCCACACGGACTGACTGCTGACGTCCTCGAAGATAGGAAGAGAACCATTCCAAAGCGTCGGAGGAAATCATAAAGTGGGAAAGGATGGACAAAAGGATATCGTGGTTGACAGCGCCGAAGGCGTTTGAGAAGTCCACCAAGACCATTACTGTGATCTTGGAGTCCTCCACACCCGACCTGACATCACCAGTTACTTTGAGCAGTGCGGAGACAGTGCTATGTCCGGGTCTGAATCCCGATTGTACTGGCGAAAGAATATTATTTTCGGCAACAAACCCGGACAGTTGTTTGTGGATGCATGCTTCAAGCACCTTCGACAGGAACGGGAGAATAGAAATGGGCCTAAAATGGGAAGCAAGAGAGGGATTGGAAATCTTCGGTAGTGGCCGAACTATAGCTTTGCGCCACAATAATGGAAACTGGCCGGACTCCAAAGAAAAATTGAGGATATGGGTGAGTGGAAAAAGGAGAGAGTCGAGGATGACGGCGACCATATGACGACTAACGTTGTCACAGCCCACCGCCTTGGATTTGATAGACAGGACCACTTTTTTGATCTCATCCGACGAAATTGGAGAAAACTTGAAAGAATTGATATTGGGGCGCAATAATCCGGACATATAGTCCAAAACTAAACGCTTTGCAGTGGCATCCAGAGTGCTAGCAGTAGTAAAATGACGATTGATGTCATCTAGCCCAATAGTTTTAGGCAAGTCCATATGCCGATGCTTCCCAATACCAAGAGTACCCTAAAATTTCCAAATATTGGCAGGTGAAGATGACTCAATATTTTCTAGAATGTGTCGGCGTTTAGCATTGCGTATCATCTGGTTGCACCGATTCCTAGCCGTTTTAAAAGAGGTCCAGTTCAGATCACAACGATCTCTCCGGTATTTCCGAAAAGCACGGTCCCTGCGTCTCACATCCATTCGAACCCCCTCCGTCATCCATGGCGCTGGTGGACGCTTGAGTTTGATTTTTCGAATTGGAGCGTGCACATCATACAACTTGATTACAGCGTCGTTGAAGATCTGGATCTTTTCGTCGATTGTGGTTGCTGCAACCATGTTGTTCCAATCTATCTTCGAAGCATCTTGCCGTAATTTATCTACATCCATCCGAGAAAAGCAACGCTTGTGCAACACTTTAGGAACGGGTTTAGGAGGCTTAAGGATATAGGAAAGGAAAATGAGGTCATGATGAGAGAAACCTGGAGCAGGATGTTGGCCGTGGGAAGAAACGAGGGACGGTGTAGAGGTAAGGATTAGATCTAACCAGGTGTCTTGCCCATTTGGATTGTGGTGAGTGGCTTGAAGAGGTAAGACATGAAGACTGGTAGACTCAAGGATATGGAGAAGGCGTAGTGAGCGGGAGGAACGATAGGACAGATCGGTGTTGAAATCTCCCATGATAATGTAATGTGTATACTCAGATCCCAAGGATTCTAGTACCAGTTCTAAGTCGGTGAAGTAATCGATAGAAGGTGGGCAATAGACTACTCCAAGAACTATTTTAGTTCCTCTGACCCAAACCTCGAGAAAAAGAAATTCTGCCGAACCAACATGTTGTGAAGGAGAAGAAGAAGCAATAATTTTGAAAGGAAAGTTGCTGCGCAGATATATTGCTACCCCACCTCCTCGCCTGTCTATCCGATCATTCCTAACAAGAACAAAACCAGACAAGGGGTAGGTAGTAGAAAGAAGATGAGGTTTGAGCCAGCTCTCAGAAATCAAGATGGCGTGAACATTTGTGTCGGTAAACGCCTCTGAAAGATCACTAAAATGGCTAGGTACACTTTGTGCGTTTATGTGGCATACATTAAAAAATTTACTTGTAGGTATATTGAAATTTTCCCGTAAAATGTCACCAAGTGTCAGATCGTCCAAGGAACAAAAGCTTTCATTTGCGGATACTTCGACAGAATCATTCGCAGAATAAAACGAAGAATTATCAGATATAGACATAATTACATAAATTAATATATAAAATAATTATAAATATATGAAACTATATAAATATAAATAATTATTACTAGTATAAACTATCCTTACTATATAGCTTTATTATTAGTTACGATGTACGGTATCACATATCACCATGTAAATGAATTTTTAGATCTCAAGTAGTAGGGGGTGAGACTATTGTCATTGCTGGCAGGGCCAAACCGTCCCTATGTGCAATGTGTGCGGCGCACACAGGCGTCAGGGTGACAGGGGCGCCGCGCGCCGAGATATGCGTTAATTATAACACTTATTTTCGAAACAGGATGCCAAAAAAGGCGCTTTACAGATTTCGCACACAGGCGCTGCATTGGGTCGGAACGGCCCTGATTGCTGGGCATATTACCCGACTCCGTGCTACCAGAGACTAGTAAAGAATAGTGCTACTAATGTAATGAGAAATCGGCAAACTCAGTAGGGCTTATAGCGAGACTTGGCTTGCCGTTGCGTAGCGTAGCGACGCTTGCACAGGTCACCACTTGGATGGGTGAGTTGGGTGACCAAGTGTGGCATTTACATCTGAGCGCTGCCGTGCTTCTGAGGGCACGTAAAGCTGTCGGTCCCGGTTCTTGTCTTAGGATAAAAATTGTTAGGCCATATTGGAGGCCTTCGGGCGGTCTGAAAACTTCGACATTAGAGTTGGCCCCACACTCAGACGAAAAACAAACAGTAAAACTTTTGCTCGACCCGGGACCAACTGGTCTCGATCACCAGAGGCATACGGCATCCTCAGTGGATGGCCAGGTGATCGGCGACATTTATAAATACCAAGTAAAATAATTGAAAGTACCTAGATGATGGAACCCTGGGAGGCGATGTGTACATCGCCTCCCGTTTATTAAGATCTGGCTTTCTTAAAATCTAAATTTTCATCCATAGGCTTAGACCTAAATCCAAGTAAATGTGAAATTTTCATAAACGACAATCGTCTATACTCTCCAAATTTCAATTTCTGACTACCAATATAACCCACATGGAAAAAAGTTCGCTTCGCCTCCTTGGGTCCCCGATTTTAGACGAAGGTTTCGATTCATTTATTCATGAAATTGTCCGTGTGGTGACGGATTAAGAATACGAATTGTCACCACCCCATATCATTCCATGGGTGTCGTAAGAGCCGACAGTGGGAGCATATTATCCAGAGAACTGCACTGTAAGAGAAGGAAAACTTGATACAAACCCTATACCAACCCGCTTGGCCAGCGTGGTATAGTAGGCCAATTCCTCCTTTCAAAGGAAAGGCCTAGTCCAGCAGTGGACTATTAAAGGCTGATGATGATGATGATTCATGAAAAAATTCCAAATTTTAGTGAAATTTCTGACAGGCTCCTCAAAATTAACATTCATTTGGCTTTCACTATAATTCGGTATTGTCTTTTCGTGCCGAAATTTACCCACGCTATTCGAGCTTTGCCTTTTTGCAAAAATTCGAGCCTACCCATTGAAATGGACAAAATTATACAAAACACTCTTAGTCAAATTTTGAATATAGCACTAAATGACCGATTATGGCTACAAGCGTCCTTACCTGTACGTTTTGGCGGCCTCGGCGTTCGCAAAATTTCCGATGTTAGCCTACCAGCATTCCTGTCCTCGGTCCACAGCACTGCAGAATTGACCAGGAAAATCTTAGCACCAACACTGGTCGATTCTGAGGTGCCGTGTAAGACCGATGCCATGAATGCTTGGAGAAGAGCCTGTCCAAGCACTGAGTTACCCCGAGACCTATCCTCTCAGAGGCAGTGGGATGGACCGCTTTGCAGCAGAATACGAGAAAATCTTCTTAGCACATCATCTAATGCTGCAGAGCGTGCTCGTCTGCTGGCTGTGGGAGAGTGGGAGTCGGGCCTCTGGCTTCAAGCACTGCCATCGTCCAACATAGGTACCATGCTGGACGATACGACCTTCCGCATCGCCTCTTGCCTCCGTTTAGGCGCGCCATGTGTTACTCCACATCGCTGTCACTGTGGAGAGGCTGTCGACAGCCTTGGTCACCATGGCCTGTCATGCAGCAGGAGCGCAGGTCGTATTTCACGACACGGCAACCTTAATGACAATCTTCGTCGGGCTCTTGTCACCGCTGGCTTTCCAGCCCACCTTGAACCTCAGGGCCTGGTACGCGATGACGGCAAAAGACCAGACGGTATGTCTTTACTGCCATGGAAGTTGGGTAGGCCTTTGGTATGGGACGCAACGTGCGTCGATTCCCTCGCGCCATCACATCTTTCTAGCACAGCGGGTTGTGCGGGCGCTGCTGCTGCTACAGCGGAGACCCTCAAACGGCGCAAATACGCAAACCTAGTAGGGGATTACGTATTTGAGCCGTTTGGGATCGCAACGTTGGGGCCATGGGGTCCAAGTGCGAGATCTCTTTTTAGAGACCTCGCAAAGAGACTTGTCGACGCCTCGCGTGACCAGAAGGCTGGGTTGTATTTGGCCCAGAAGTTCAGTATCGCCATACAACGTGGCAATGCTGCCAGCGTTCTGGGCACGCTTCCAGTTGACGGCGATGTGGATGAATTTCATGATGCCCTCTAAATTATTTTCTTTTCTTTCTGTATATATTTATTTGTATGTTCTGTATATATTTCTTTGTATAGTATTTTAACAAAGAAATATAACCTCCTAGTCCAACCTCTCTGTATTTTAAGAACTAGTTACTTTTTCTTTATGCTTATTTTAATTTTAAGACATAGTTACTTAAGTTGCTTGAAATATTAAAGTTATTATAAAATAAATAAATGATAGTAACATTGAAAGTATAAACACGATCTATTTTCTGCTGCGTACCTACCTACCTTGTAGGTATCCTTTATTTCCATTTAGGTACCTACCACAGAAATGAATCGATCGAGATAGATTCATTTCTGTGGTACCTACGTACATAGAAGGAGATACTTTTGTTTAATTCTCTATCGCTGACCACATTCATTTCTGTGTCGCTGACTGTCTCTATAGAAGATCAGCAGTTTTTGACTCCGCTTTATTTCCTATACACACCTTATAATTAATTTCTATAATTATATCAATGTAGCAAGCTATTCCTAATAAATTAAGAAACATACTTAACTCTTTACTTTACCTAGCCAGGGTCACAACCTAGGAGATTAAGTTTGACCAAGAAAGTAAAGGGAAGCTAACATTGCGCACTGCCATCCTTTCTAGTCAAACAACACTAACTAAAGAGTGTATGTGCCACAGGACTGTTGATAAAATATCGATATATCGAAATATCGATATTATTATTTCCAAATATCGATATTTATAACTAATATTTTTTTGGACGATATATCGATAGTTCGATATTGAAATGTCGATATCGATATAATTTATTTAATCTACAAAATCATCGTAAACTTAATCTATCGTATTTTATTTATGAAAATTAAGCTAGCCGACGCTCAATAATTTTTGATTTCTTTTATTAATTAAAAATTAGAATTAAAAAACTTTTTTTGAAAAATTCCAGGTACCTACCTATAGGTAATTTTAAAATTTTCTACTCGTGAATTTTTTTTTTAATTATTTTCTCATCAAACGCCCTGAAATTATGGATTAATAGCAGGCATTTTATTCTCGTGCTATCAGAAATAGCTGTTAAATATTTAATTACTTCTGCTACATCTGTACCATCTGAACGAGTTGCTTAGTACAATCTATCTTTTAGTGCCTAACAATCGTAGTAGCCAATCAGCTGAACATATAAAACAAAGAGTATTTTTAAAAACTTTTACTGAAAAATATTGGTATACATAATTGTCTTATTTAAATTTAAAAAATAATTAGGCTGAGAACTATAAACCCAACACTTATGTACATTAAGAATTTAATTTGTTTAATAAATAATATAGGTACTGGACAATAAACTGTGTAATCTTTTTTGAGCTGACCTACCTTTTTTTTAAATAAAGCCGATATATCGAAATATCGATTTTTTTTTTCGATATATCGAACTCAGATATTGATATACTTATTTAAAAATATCGATATATCGGAAATCCGATATTTTTTAAATTATCAACAGTCCTCTTTGTGGCAATAAGCATACCATTTCTAATAATAATACTTAACACCTCAGATTACATGACACCTCATATGTATATTATCCAGTTTCTTTGATTAGCCAGCACCAAAAGTAACCATTTCGCATGACAAGGAGTGTCAAGGAGTAATTTTTGATTGAGACGGGTTATCCCAATCGGAACAGA
The DNA here is from genome assembly GCA_944739405.2 of Euclidia mi. NCBI lineage: Eukaryota > Metazoa > Arthropoda > Insecta > Lepidoptera > Erebidae > Euclidia > Euclidia mi. The sequence goes on along the minus strand of OX123188.2, from coordinate 5,877,121 downwards.
TTTATCCAATTCAATTGTAGGGATGCAAACGATACATCGATGTTTTAAAACATCGAGGTATCGTTCATAATCATCGATGTTGAACTACAAGAAAACATCGATACATCGTTAATTAAGAACGATGTATCGACTTTGTATGTACGTTACTATCGTCTGTGTCACATGACGTGACGAGAGAAAGAAATGGCGCATGTGACTTAAGTCGCGCCATTTTTTTCTCACCTCGCGCGGTTCGCGTGCTTTCGATTCTAGTCATGGGTAGTTCATGACAATCTGGATGTGTTTGTATGAACGACTCATTCATTCCCAGACGTGAAGCGAGACAACGTACCGCTTCAAATGAGTCGCGACAATGACGCTATCCTGAAACTATAATTCAATTGTATTAGCATGAACTATGTGTCCAGAATCGAAGACATTTACAATAAGCTTATTAATTTGAACAGATAAAGATAATGTCGCGATTTGCTCTGGAGAAAAGACAGAAATACGAAAATAGGCGGAAGCCGGGCAACGATACTAATATTGTGTCTCGTTTTCACTGCTCTACTTACCGATATTGCTATTTCATTCTTACGATGCTGTTCCAGGGCGTACAGGCGTACTAGCTGTCATTATATTCATTCAAACAAAGTATTGAAGGAGCGAGATATGAGACATTTGTACGGATGTCTATCCCGTACCCACTCATTGGACTCATTTTTGAAGCGGTACAAAATAATAATGAAGCGCGCAACACTATTCGACTATTCGAGACCATTAGTTAAGTTTGATTGAAAACAAAAAAATGCCGCGGCGATCGTATGTGCGTCTTCACTAAAAACTAAAGTTGAAAAACTTAACTGAATTGTTAAACTCGTGATTTACTCCTAAGTATACCTAAAAATCGCCTTTTCTCTGTATTTTAAGTCTGTATTTGGCAACCCTGCGAGTATATAAAAAAAACATCGATATTTTGATATAGATGTTTTTTATGAACGATGTTGCATCCCTATTTAATTGATTGGTAAGTATTAAAAATTTTAAAATGGTCTTAGCGCATAGCGCTAGACTACAAAAATAAAAGGTAAATGATTTGCTTTACTGATATCGTGAATATCGTGATAACATACCTATTACCTACGTTGACCCACAAGCGGCCGAAGTCATTCCCCGGCTGAGAATCTTAACATCGCGATTCAGCCAAACGGCACAACGCCATCTATCGAGGCGCCCGGTAAACTTTGCAATACAGTAATGTCAGTAATATCAGAGACGAGTAAGAATATACTCGTCTCTGGTAATATTGTCCTCCAGTGCTGATAATTTTATTAAGCTCCTGCTACACCTGCGTCTTAACGCGTCAATTAGCGCGTTAATTTAGGCATTTTTACTTGATCTGAGAATAACACATAACAATCTTCCCCATCGATAATCTTAAATGTGCCTACACACGCTAATTAGCTTCTTATTTAAAATTAGCGCTAGTAGGCACTTCACTTCGAACTTAACGTGGTTCTCCACATGTCAAAAAATAAACTGTACAGCCAGGTGTTGTAATAACATTACCGTAGCACCAGGGGCGGATCGTGAATTTGTGGGGCCCTGGGCTGAAACTGCTTAGGGGCTTATCTAAGTACTCAACTAATAGCCATATCAAGAAACTGTTCCTATAATGATATATTATTATTATATATTCTTTATTGCCCAAAAAACAAATATTGCTTTAATCTACGCATGTAAGTATTAGTTGTACAAAAGGCGACCTTATCGCTGTTGTAGCTATCTCTGCCAGGCAACCATAGGGTGAGAGAGAAACCGAAATAGTGATATATATAAGATTATAAAAAAATTCGGGCAAGTGCGAGTCTGACCCGCGCACCGAGGGTTCCGTACGCATTTTAGCTTATTTGAGGTTGGTGCTAATTACGCTAGTCCTCTAAATCTGTATGAGCGCCCATACAACTTAGAGGACTATCTTAAATGCAGTCTACTATGTATGTATGGGGACACCCTTAAATTTTCCACTTTTTATTTTTTGTAATTTTTCCATTATTTGTGCTGTAAGACCCTGCTTTTGGCCAAATTTCGTGATTTCAACGGGAACTACCTACCATATAGGTTTTCGACCCAAAACCTATAGGGTTGACCTAGTTGACCCAAAACTTACGGTTGACCTAGAACTGTCAATTTTGGTTAAAACCAAGGTCTTACAGCACAAGTAAAGGAAAAGTGCCGAAAATTAAAGAAGTTGAAAATTAACGTTAATTTTGGTACTTACAAGTTTTCGCAAAAATCTAATCTTGACCATATTTTTTAGAGCACCTAATAGGAACCATAGACCTCAGTATTTTAATATATAAAATCCTTGCGTTACTGACTGACTGACAGACACGCTACAGCCGAAACTATTGGGCGCAGGAAGCTGAAACTTGGCACGTATGTTCCTTGGGGATCGTAGGGGTGCACTAAGAAGGGATTTCCCGAAATTCCGGGATCGGCCAAAACGAGTAAATTTAAAAAAAATGCAGACGTAGCTGCTGGCGTCCTCTAGTCTGGTATAAATTTCAATTTGCTAGGTCCACCCGTTCCTGAGAAAATTGGTGGTGACACACGGACAGACAGACAGACGGACATGAAAGTGATAAGGGTTCCTTTTTTTACCTTGTGATGTAGGTACGGAACCCTAAAAAAGACAATAAAATATTTTTATTTATTTATTATGAATTAGTAAAAGAGATTGACAGGTTATGTGTGTGACAGTTATGTTATATAAATTATAATTTATAAATCAACCTTTCTGCATTTTTGTGCTAAAAATTCTTTTATTTGGTCATAACTACTCATAACATTGCAAGTCTTTTGTTAGATGACAATTTATGGAAAGAAGTGATAAATTATTTAGTCGATAGTTCGACATTGTTGTCTTATATTTATTTTCACCACTGCAGCTCAAACATGCCGCTTTTGCTGCGAGACAACAGTGAACAAAACGCGATTTTGATTCGAGCGTGAGTAAAAGTAGCTTTTTAATTTTTCAATCTTCAGTGTCACGAATTGACATTGTTCAGCCATAAATTTGAAACATTCGAATTTTACCGTGCTCTGTCTCTTTCACATGCATATAAAAAGTGAGTGAAAAAACAAACCCCTTCGAATTCGAAATTCGATTTTGGAATTCGACCTCAAAGAAAACACCTACGGCAACGCAAAAAAAAAAAGATGTTTGTAATAAAGAAATTACTTTTTTATATGTTATTGTTTACATGTTTAGTTTATTATTGAATTTTAATAAAAATAAGTCTAATTAATAGTATAAAATTAGTATTTAACCAATACATTTTTATTTAGAATTACAACAATGATACATTTGAAAAATAAACATCAGGGACGCGGTATTAAAACGTGATTTAAAAAAGTAGCGGGAATAAAAATTTCGCTGATGCTGATACAGTAGGTATAGCGTAACGTGTTAAATTATATTAATATATAAAATAATCTAAAAAGATGAGTGAAACTAGCGATGATGACTGTACTTTAACACCAGAAGAGTTAAATCAACAAGTGATTATGCAGAATTCAATCTATTCCTGTTCATTTCTATGTCTCCTAAGTAATATGTGTTCTCACTGCTGTGGTGAAAAGTTATGTGTGCTACACGAGAGCAAAGTTTTTTGTATCTCGTGCTGTTGAGTCCCTCACCACGCTCAGGATTCTAACTTTGATTCAATTAATAAATTAATCATAGAATCCTTCGCTTGCTCGGGACTCAAAATCAGCACTCGAAACAAAAAACAACTTTGCTCTCTTGTTGCACAAATAACTATTTCACCACAGCAGCTCAAACATGCCGCTTTTGCTGCGAGACAACAGTGAACAAAACGCGATTTTGATTCGAGCGTGAGGCAAAGTAGCTTTTTAATTTTTCAATCTTCAGTGCCATGAATTAACATTGTTCAGCCACAAATTTGAAACATTCGAATTTTACTGTGCTCTGTCTCTTTCACATGCATATAAAAAGTGAGTGAAAAAACAAACCCCTTCGAATTCGAAATTCGATTTTGGAATTCGACCTCAAAGAAAACACCTACGGCAACGCAAAAAAAAAGATATTTGTAATAAAGAAATTACTTTTTTTATATGTTATTGTTTACATGTTTAATTTATTAAGTATTGGATTTTAATAAAAATAAGTCTAATTAATAGTATAAAATTTGTATTTAACCAATACATTTTTATTTAGAATTACAACAATGATACATTTGAAAAATAAACATCAGGGACGCGTTATTAAAACGCGATTTAAAAAAGTAGCGGGAATAAAAATTTCGCTGATGCTGATACAGTAGGTACCTATAGCGTAACGTGTTAAATTATATTAATATATAAAATAATCTAATAAGATGAGTGAAACTAGCGATGATGACTGTACTTTAACACCAGAAGAGTTAAATGTACAAGTGATTATGCATAATTCAATCTATTCCTGTTCATTTCTATGTCTCCTAAGTAATATGTGTTCTCACTGCTGTGGTGAAAAGTTATGTGTGCTACACGAGAGCAAAGTTTTTTGTATCTCGTGCTGTTGAGTCCCTCACCACGCTCAGGATTCTAACTTTGATTCACTCGCTACGCTCGTGAATCAATCATAGAATCCTTCGCTTGCTCGGGACTCAAAATCAGCACTCGAAACAAAAAACAACTTTGCTCTCTTGTTGCACAAATAACTATTCCTACATAGGACATCTTGGAGAAAGAGCGTTCTGCTTATGGTTCTGCTTCACAGCTAGTGATTTCCAAAGTTAAAAAATCTTTAAAATGGTGTAGCAGTTAGGGAACACGTCAATAAGTTTATTTCATACCTACATAGGGTTGCCAGTTCGCCGGGATTTCCGGGATTGTCCCGGAATTAGGAGTGTTGTCCCGTGTCCAGTAATTTTACGTTGCTGTCCCGGAATTCGAAAATATTAGTTTTTTCACAAAGTTACGATACTCCGGTTGCAAAAGTCAAACCAATCATTTCCAAGTATTAAAAAAATCCCGAAAGTCCCGACCCGCATTATTATCTATGTATAAAAGATCTATTTCTAAGTTACTTTTTAAAACACTAGCCAATGCAGGGGGTGTAATTGTCCCGGAAATGATACGGCCATACCTACATGAGCATAAAATGTCACTGCAAGGGGTGTAAGACTCTGGCTTAGACTGGAGTAAGTACGATTTTAATTGAATGCATTCGTCATCCTGATAGTAATCAATAACATGACGTACACTTTCCAAATCTATGTTTTCGATATTTTTGTCTTGCAAATCATTAAAAATTTGATTTTTTTGGTAGACGTCTCATAGACTTGGCTCCTTTTATTTAAATCCATAATCAGATTATCCAACGCAACGTTTAGTGTGTCCCTTTTAAATCTTTCTGCACCGTATACTGAGAATTCACCTGTAGACTTATCTGAAAAAATGTTTTTTCTACGAATTCCTTTAGATTCTAGTCTGATTGTTGTCGTATGTTGTTCACAAATTCTTTTAATGGCACAATTAAATTAATTAGGGCTCCGTATTTTTTATTAACTAAATGAAATCTCTCCAAAACTTCTTCCCAAAAGATAATCAAAATTGCAGTCTCGAGTTTCGCCATTTTATTGAATTAACGAGTGCAAATAAATTTTAATTTATCGAAAAAATTGTAATTTTCAAGGAAATACGTGTAGCTGTTTGTAAAACTATTCAAAAATATAGATTTAAAATTTCAAGTTAAAATTCTTATTCTTTCAGAAGTTATATGCGATTTAGTAAGTGCCTTTCGGTACAGCACTGTTCTGTAAACGCGCATTATTCTCGAAACAAGTTTTTTCGAAACGGTGTACACTCTTAGCTTAAAAAGTTTTAAACCAATAATCTTAAGGTTTATAATTTCCCTACACAATTGTGCTGAATATAAACCTCAATCATAAGCGATATTTTCATTTTAACTACTTTTGTATAGTAAACAATAAATATATTTGAAAAAAATTTAAAACACATGACTTATTTTAATATCCCTCTAAAAATGCATTTTTTTAAGTTGAGTTTTATATAGAAAACACACTCATAAAAGAAAATATTTTTTCTGTGATAATCATTTCTAATAAAAAATGTAGCTTCCATCGTGTACACCAACTGCTAAGTTGGATGACAACCCACGATGTGTATCAGCTGATATCTCTGCTACTTTTTAAGTTTTATTTTTGTAAAATATGAAAAAGAAACTCATGAATATACCTATGTATAAAATAACCCAATAGTTTCAATATAATATACCTTAAAAAAAAATAATGAAAATCAGCATGAAAACATCCTTTTACACGTATTTCCTTAACTCAATTCAAAGTATGCAATTTTTCATCAATGTTTTCTTATGACGTTATCACGTAAAAATATCGTCCGTAAACCGACTTTACAGACAACCATTTTTTAAATTCAAATTATCGCCTATTGTTTTTAGCGGGGTCTGGGGGCCCCTTGTAACCTCGGGGCCCTGGGCTGCAGCCCAAGCAGCCCTTAGGTAGATCCGGCCCTGCGTAGCACAGCTAAAATATCGAGTGTCACATTAATGTTATATTCATTTCCTACCTATCCTATTCTTTAAACCACCCCCTATCTTCCCGTGGGTGTCGTAAGAGGCGACTAAGGGATAACACTATGCAAATACCATCTTTGCGTAGAGACGGAAAACTCTACATCAAACCCTATACGACTGCCTCGTTGGTCTAGCGGCATACATGTGCGCGTGGGATCGGGAGGTCCCGGGTTCGATTCCTGGGTCGGGCAGTGTTATTGGGTTTTTCTGTCACGAAATTCTCAGTAGCAGCACGGAGTCTGGAAATGTGTCCGGTACGGCAATAGGCTCGCCCCTTACGTGGGACTAAAGTATATCTGGCGAAAAGTGGGTGTAGAAATACACCTCTGCCTACCTCTTCGGGGTTATAGGCGAGAGACTATGCATGTATGTCATTTCCTACCTAAAACGTGACTTTCTAAGAAAACATAATTTTTTTCCTAACAATAACTTATTTAACCTCGTTTCATAGAATAATGCAAAGGGCTTCTGAAGTTCTGACTAATACTCGATGTTATACAATAAATTTGCAAATACGCACTTATGAAACACGATTGATATCATTTATTATAAATCCTATAGGTATAATAGTGTTCACAAGCGGCTGATGTTATACCTACTTTGTATCAATATTAAATTAAGTATATGATTGAGTAGGTACAGTACGAAAACCTAAACAACACCTTCCGATCTGTCCCTTTTTCAAAGTCACGAGCGAATCATGAAAGAAGCTGCAATATTTACTAGATAATTAGATAGGTAGGTACACAGATTTACTAAATAAGAATTATTTTACCATTTTTATTACCTTTTATTCTATAGTCTTAGGGTAGGTACTTTACACTCTGTTGCAACTAGGTGTAGTAACTCATCATCAATAAGTTATTGCGTAAATAAGTACCTATCCATAACGCATTATTTTTAATTTGTTCTTTCTCCGAATGTACCTAATATTTGGATTATACGAAATGTTGAAGCCTTATTTTGGCCCTTTTGTTCGTCATATTTGGTCAAAATTAAAATACAGACTGCACTATCTGACCATACAATAGATATCTAGTTATGGCGAGTCTTTGTGTATTGCGTAGGTAGCTGGGGGGATGTTGTAGCTTGAAAGCGTGGGGCAGGAAGAAAATCAATATTGAGTGCGCACGCGATCAGCGCAAGCCCGTCCCACCACGCTCGAACGCTGTAGGTACATTATTACGTATATATAGGCATGGCAACAATATTCAAACTAGGCTGTATCATGTTGTCGTCAAAGTCTGAAACTGTTTTTTTCATGGGATGAAAAAGGGTTGAATCTGTCATAACACGATTGTTTTAATATAAAAAATAAAAACCAAATCAACTAGATCTTTACACGGGTTATAAAATAATGTCATTAATTTTACTTATTTAATTACTTCTTAGACTAGTATAAAATAACTTTTTATTATCGGTCTGTGATTTATCTATTTTTTAGCTTTATTATTAACTTAAATAACAAATAATTATAAGTGCTTAATTAGATATGTAACAATATTAAAAAGGTACTTAATTACCCACTAACTAGTACCTACTCATTATTTTAATAAAGTTTTTGCCTGTACTAGGTTGTATTTTGAACACTATAATATTTAACAAAGAATACGGTAACGTAATCAGGTCACACAATCAATCAGTCCGTAGGTATTATTTTCTACCAAAACTCTTTTTCAATAGCCATCATAATACAGTTCTTAAAAGGATCTATCTATCTCTATTAATTCTATTATTTGGACCGAAAAATGTCGCCAAGTCGCATATTTAAATATTTATTACCGGAACTGACGTCAGTAAAAAAATCATTCATTCTTTGATGGACTGCAATTTATTTTTCAAATACAATCAGGCAGTCAAGTTTTCGGTCATATAATCTGATATTGACACAATTTTAATGAGGCTCTAATGCTCAATTTTGTAAAACATGGCCGTTCTACATATTGCGAGTCATATGACGTGGAGTTTGTGTGACATGTTATACATGTTTGTACCAAGCCTATAAAAATTGCTTGAGTTGAGCGCACGATTGGCTCGGTGGTTGTGGTATTCTCACAACTACCTTGAGTAGGTACTTACCTTGACCTATACGTAGAATGCTATATTTTCGATCCGTGCTGTACATTTAGTCACATAATTATTTAATTAAATAGATACGTACTTATGCTAATAATCTTATGTATTTGTACTTCGGAAAATCAGAATGAACGCACTTTGTGAGCGTCGATATATTTTTAACAATAGACGGAAAACTAATAAAATAAAGTTCATCGCTTTATTACTCTCTTTCAAGTTTTATGTTGATCTAAACGAAGGTACCTATAACTAAAAATATATTGTGTCATAATTTTATTTGTATTCAAGCATAATATGCCCATATTTATCAAGCACGTGTTCTCATTCCACGTTGCGATCGACAAGGAGAAAACGTGTCTCAACTTGCCCCGGGAAACATAATCACACAGTTGACTACTGAACAACAACAAAGGGCGAAATAGTAGGTACTTGAAATCGAAATAGTAAATTAGGCTCGTTCATACTTTCAAAGGCTGTGTAAATGTTTGCATACACTTTTGAAAGTTATGAAACTATGATTTTTTACATTGATAGTGCGCAGATTTATAATTAAATGTTTTGTATCAATCTGAGGATATGTCAACTTAATTCGTAGCACAGTTTCCACTAGTACGGTCGGAAACGAATTGTCGTATCATATTTATTTTAGTTTCATTATAAATAGGTACATGTATTAGACTGCCTCCGTGGTCCAGAGGATAACTCATGGCGCTCATGCGTCTGCTGATCAGGTACCGAGTTTGATTCCCGGGTCGGGAAAAGTGTTACTGAGTGTACCCGAATTCTCAGTAACACCACGGAGTCTGGAAATGGTCCCGGCAATAGACTCGCCCCCTATTACGTGGGACCTAAAACTCATAATACGGCGAAATGTAGGTTTAATATTACAGCTCTGCCTACCCCATCGGAGGTACAGACTTAAGTCTATAAAACATGTATTAGAATGAGAAAATATTAAAACTCAGCGATAAAAATCACCTATGCTTATTCTAACTAGATAACTACTTTTTCTTATTCGTGTCATGCGCGTGCTACAATCGTATCAACATCAAATCATTTGTTTCGTAGGTTCGATTCTTCAAGATTCTTCTCTGTTATCCGGTGATATTTTTCATTGAATCTGATAAATATGTATATCATAGATGCAAATTATTCTTGCGAAGTTTTTATTGTTGTTAAGGGGATATTAGCAATATACTATATGTATCCAAAACACTGGTAGCTTTGTATCTTTATAAATTATAATAACAGTTTACCTGTAAGTTCATAGGTATGCTTAGAAAGTTAGGACTAAACATTAAGTACCTAGATATTTGTACATTAAAATTGGTTTACCAACTGAATAAATTTAATTACATCATGGATATTAATGATTTATTAATTATATAGTTACTTATCACATGGATAGGTAGAGTCATAAAATAATATTTAATCAATTTTACTTAATAAGTGTGATCCAGAAAATAGATTGCTTAGTATTTAATCACACAACCCCATATACGATATAAAAAAAACGAGTGGAATTCATAGAAAAGGTGAAGTAGAACAATTTGCGCGTGAACAGGGTGGCGATGCGGCGGCAGGGCGGGCGCGCCGTTGGCGGAACGAACGCGCCCCTCGCGACATGGCGCAGGCGCGCGCCGCTAAACCGACCGACGCTACGTTGGATCGATAAGATAAACGCGCAACCCCGGTCTACGAGTTAAATCAATACGAATTCTATCGATTTTTGTAGCCGCAGCCGCCGCACAACAGATTCGAGGGTCGCACGCGGTGGTTGCGCGCAACGAGTCGTTTTTACTATTTAATTTTTATATTTAAGAATATTTTAAAGTGTAATTAGTGGCAAATTAAAGTAAAGATGTGTGCTAATATAAATAATTTAAAATAATTTATAGATCTTGCGGTGGTAAGGTCATTTTTTTGTTTATATAAAGTCAATACTGGTAAATAATTTAAGATGCACTTTTCTTAAAGTAATATAAAAATAAATACTCGCTTTTAAAATCCACAATTATAAATGATGAAATAAATAAAATCATCAAAATTTTAAATTTTATAATAAAACTAATATTTATTTTCATTATTTTACGTAGACGGACGTGCGTCATTGGTCTATTTCTATTTCAAATCGGGAATGAATGAAAAGCGCACGCATCGGCGTCGCTGGTCCGGCGGTCTGCGCGTAACGTAAACTTGTGCATTTGTTTTGATGTGAACTTATGTGCGTTCTTTTAAAATATTGATTAATAAAACTTATTTTACATCTAAATACGTTTCGGGAATATGAGTGCGAGGTTAAAATGTGAATACCGGTTTTGTTTATTTTGATTTAGTACTTTAAGATAAGCGGTAGTGTAAGACGCCGAAAAGGTAAACATAAACAAAACTAAAAGTAAGGTTATAATTGGTTATAACAGTTTTGTAATATTTTGATGCAGATGGTGATGGTGTAAGATGTAGAGAATTGTGAAGAAAAATGACTTCGACGGACACATACCAGTTAAAATGGCACTCGCACAGTTCACATCTGAACGGTTCTGTGGCGGCTCTGCTGCGATCAGAGCGGTTTACGGATGTGGTGCTGTGTACGATGGACGGGTCTCAGATCCCGGCGCACAAGTTCATCTTGAGCTCGTGCAGCGTGTACCTGAGCACGCTGTTCGAGGGCCAGCGCTCTGTTACGAGGATGGGCGGCATGCTATACGTCGTGCTGCCCTCGGAAATATCAACTAGGGCCCTCAAGATTCTTGTAGAGTATATGTATAAAGGTGAGGTATTAACAGTTACCATCAATAATATTAACTAGAACGTATTTATAAATGAATATTAAATTATTTTTGTCATAATATTAATGTTGGCTAGATGAATGGTAAGTATATTGTGAGGAAGGTTATGGATGCCAAGAAAAGATAAGCCTTAATATTGTTATAACAATGCAAGTCTATTGATTTACCTATTGGTTAATTAATGCTTAATGACCCTATGACTCTTAGTGCTAAGTGAAAAGGTGTATATTTGATTCCAACTCAGGACAAATACCTATTAGTGGCAAGGCTGAATACATAATCAAATTCACATATTATAATCTTATGGGATATAAATTATAATTTACATTATTACAGGTATCATATCTTATGTTCAGTTTTGTTTAGTTTTCCTGTTCTTTTTTTGTTTATTAATTTCATTACACATTGAAAATGTTTAATATACCATACATTTGTTTTCAGGTGAAACAACAGTATCAAATGAGGTACTAGACACAGTTTTAAGAGCTGGTGAAGTGCTTAAGATCCGAGGTCTTTGGAGACAGATGGACGAGGCTGGAGGGGAAGCTTCAGCAGCCGATAAGAGTACAGCATCGGCTATACCAACAAATGTAACGAAACAGGCTGTGGCTGCTAAGAAGGGGGATGATGGCCAACCAAAGATAGCTGTTAAGAAAGATGACAAACTGCTCAAAACATTCAATCCCGTCACTCCTGGCCAAGGCAGCGTCACAAGGTACCACAGTTTATATAAAACCTTTTTGTAGAAATTTTTTCCTTGCTTATAATAAAATGCGGTAATGGTTTAAGTTATCATTTCACAGTTTAAAACTGTGTTGCATGTTGTGGGTTCGAGTCCCATGTGAGACAAGTTTTTGTTGCCAAAGTTTGTCATTTCTGTCTGGGCTTACTTTGTGTTATATGAACAATATTCTGATTGATTGTTTGTAAAGTCCACTGCAACACAAGGTTTACTTCTAGTTCAATTTGGCTATGCCCTCTTTGAAACTTAGCAGTATCAATTACTTCAATGTTTGTTTTCCAATTAGACTTCAACTAGGTACAATAATACAGAAATTTGATAACCCAATGACATAGCAGTAGTGTAAATGATTACTATGTCGAAAGTAACAGGATCGATTTCCGCTCAATTCAAACATTCGTGTAGCTGAACATGGGTGTTTTCTTGGTCTGGGTGTTTCTATGTGTAATTTGAATGTATTTACAAATAGAGGGTAGATATGAAATGTAATTTAATCCATTGCTTGGTACCACAAGTTTTGCTTAGTTTGGGTAAGCTTAGGTTAGGGAATGGAGTCAAGTCAGCAGTAAGTGATAAAATATGACTTGCTTCCCAGGCCGATGTTCATCGGGCCACCAAAGCTGGTGTTCATCAAGACGTCGGAGGGCGGAGGCGCCGCGGCACTGAGGCCTGGCGCGCCCAAGGGACAGACCATCCTGGTGGCGCCCGCGCCTACCAGCGACGCCTCCACCATGGCCACCGTCGCAACACCAGGTACTACACACTCTTGTAGTCGAGGGACAGACCATCCTGGTGGCGCCCGCGCCTACCAGCGACGCCTCCACCATGGCCACCGTCGCAACACCAGGTACTACACACTCTTGTAGTCGAGGGACAGACCATCCTGGTGGCGCCCGCGCCTACCAGCGACGCCTCCACCATGGCCACCGTCGCAACACCAGGTACTACACACTCTTGTAGTCGAGGGACAGACCATCCTGGTGGCGCCCGCGCCTACCAGCGACGCCTCCACCATGGCCACCGTCGCAACACCAGGTACTACACACTCTTGTAGTCGAGGGACAGACCATCCTGGTGGCGCCCGCGCCTACCAGCGACGCCTCCACCATGGCCACCGTCGCAACACCAGGTACTACACACTCTTGTAGTCGAGGGACAGACCATCCTGGTGGCGCCCGCGCCTACCAGCGACGCCTCCACCTTAGCCACCGTCGCAGCACCAGGTACTACACACTCTTGTAGTCGAGGGACAGACCATCCTGGTGGCGCCCGCGCCTACCAGCGACGCCTCCACCATGGCCACCGTCGCTACACCAGGTACTACACACTCTTGTAGTCGAGGGACAGACCATCCTGGTGGCGCCCGCGCCTACCAGCGACGCCTCCACCATGGCCACCGTCGCAACACCAGGTACTACACACTCTTGTAGTCGAGGGACAGACCATCCTGGTGGCGCCCGCGCCTACCAGCGACGCCTCCACCTTAGCCACCGTCGCAGCACCAGGTACTACACACTCTTGTAGTCGAGGGACAGACCATCCTGGTGGCGCCCGCGCCTACCAGCGACGCCTCCACCATGGCCACCGTCGCAGCACCAGGTACTACACACTCTTGTAGTCGAGGGACAGACCATCCTGGTGGCGCCCGCGCCTACCAGCGACGCCTCCACCATGGCCACCGTCGCAACACCAGGTACTACACACTCTTGTAGTCGAGGGACAGACCATCCTGGTGGCGCCCGCGCCTACCAGCGACGCCTCCACCTTAGCCACCGTCGCAGCACCAGGTACTACACACTCTTGTAGTCGAGGGACAGACCATCCTGGTGGCGCCCGCGCCTACCAGCGACGCCTCCTCCATGGCCACCGTCGCAACACCAGGTACTACACACTCTTGTAGTCTCTTTTTTATCTTCATGACCGTGTAAAGCAGAGACGTTATTGCTAGGAACCTGTAATTTGACGGGTCCGACCAGTCACCCCTTTTAGGGATCGGGTGAAGAATGTGAAGATGGATATCTTTCACGAAAATGGAACGATTTCGGCTGCGTATGAAAGACGGTACAGGCGCCGCCGGCGCGTTAGACTGGAGATCAACTCAGGGGTGTCTCACGTTTTCAGCGTCATTGCTGCCATGCTCAAAAGTCAAAAAGTAAGTTACTGCCGCCTGATCACGCGTTGGGTAATGCGAACCTCAGGCCGACAGCTCTCATACCATGAGATCGACGGTGGAGTGGCTCCGTTAGCATCCAAAGTCGAGTTCGAGGCAAATAATTGGACCAAGACCTTGTCTTTTACACTATGGGCGAGACTGTAATGGGATTTACGCAGTAAAGCGTAGTCTTAAATAGCCTTGTTGCTGAAACTGCAAGCGGCGTTGAACTTCCGCTGATCCTCCCCGACCCTAGGATCTCGATTCCTCGTGGCCTATTTCTACAGGTATTACAGTTCTACAGGGTTTATTAAACCATGAACTACAGTGCTCACCGACACGCATATGAGCATTGGGGATGAATAACTCTATCACCAGTAGTACCACTTCTATAACGTTCATTTCACTTATACCACATCTTTATCAACTGGTTTTGTCAAAACCTCGAGAAAACTTAATTTCATATATAAACTAGCAGACCCAGCGAACTCCGTATCGCTTTTTTAAGAGTTTTTATTTAATTCCCTTTTTTCCAAGCCCCTTTTCCAAAGTTACCATTGCGTACCTTAGCGCTTAATATCTTATCATTTCAGAGTCTATAAATGATGAACAAACAAACATAGATTTTTATATAATATTGAATTCCCCATTCCTTAAAATATCGGAGACGATACCCATATCGACTTTAAAAAAAATCGCAAAAGATGGCGGATCTTTGAATTCCTATCCGCCATCTTTGATCACGAAATAGATGTTGTATTTGGATTCACCATCCCTTAAATCATCAGAGACGATACCCATATTGATTTTTTAAATTTTCCCATCCGCCATCTCTGATTTCCCATCCGCCATCTTGAATCACGAAATAGATGTTGTATTTGGATTCCCCATCCGAATCGGAGACGATACCCATATTGATTTAAAAAAAAATCCCATCCGCCATCTTTGATCACGAAATAGATGTTGTATTTAGATTCGCCATCCCTTAAAACATCGGAGACGATAACCATATTGATTTTTTTTAACTTTCCCATCCGCCATCTTTGATTTCCCATCCGCCATCTTTGATCACGAAATATATGTTGTATTTAGATTCGCCATCCCTTAAAACATCGGAGGCGATAACCATATTGATTTTTTTTTACTTTCCCATCCGCCATCTTTGATTTCCCATCCGCCATCTTGAATCACGAAATAGATGTTGTATTTGGATTCCCCATCCCTTTAAACATCGGAGACGATACCCATATTGATTTAAAAAAAAATCCCATCCGCCATCTTTGATCACGAAATAGATGGTGTTTTTGAATTTCACATTCCTTAAAATATCGGAGACGATACACATATCGACTTTAAAAAAATCCCGTCCGCCATCTTTGATTTCCTATCCGCCATCTTTGATCACGAAATAGATGTTGTATTTAGATTCGCCATCCCTTAAAACATCGGAGACGATAACCATATTGATTTTTTTTAACTTTCCCATCCGCCATCTTTGATTTCCCATCCACCATCTTGAATCACGAAATAGATGTTGTATTTAGATTCCCCATCCCTTCAAACATCGGAGACGATACCAATATTGATTTTTAAAAAAAAGTCCCATCCGCCATCTGATCACGAAATAGATGGTGTTTTTAAATTCCCCATTCCTTAAAATATCGGAGACGATACCCATATCGACTTTGAAAAAATCCCGGTTGCCATCTTTGATTTCTCATCCACCATCTTTGATCATGAAATAGATGTCGGATTTGGATTTCCCATCCCTTTAAATATCGGAGACGATACCCATATTGATTTAAAAAAAAAATCCCATCCGCCATCTTTGATCACGAAATAGATGGTGGTTTTGAGTTCCCCATTCCTTTAAATATCGGAGACGATACCCATATTGATTTTTTAAATTTTTGCCATCCGCCATTTTTGATTTCCCATCCGCCATCTTTGATCACGAAATAGATGTTGTATTTCGATTCTCCACCCCTTAAAATATCGAAGGCGATACCCATATTGATATTTAAAATTTTCTCATCCGCCATCTTTGATTTCCCGTCCGCCATTTTGGATCACTAAAGAAATTTCATATTATTTATCAGCGTCCCGAAAATCTCGAAAACGATACCCATATAGATTGTATCCTATTCGTTTAGCCTTTTTTTGCCTTTGACCCAACCCTCCCCCTTCTCGTTTGACCATTTTATTATTTTTGTCTGGCCCCTAAAAGTTGTGGCGTAATTTTATATAGCCTATAGCCTTTCGGAATAATTGGGCTATCATACGCAATAAAAAATTTTAAAATCCGACTGCTAGTTCCTGAGATTAGCCAACATAATGTTTTAGCCTTTTTAGCCTTTTGCCCGGCCCTAAAGGGTCGAAGCGTTATGTTATATAGCCTATAGCCTTCCGGAATAACTGAGCTATCGTATGCAAAAAGAATTTTTCAGATCCGACCGGTAGTTCCTGAGATTAGCGCGTTCAAACAAACAAACAAACAAACTCTTCCGCTTTATTATATTATAGTATTTTCGCTGTATAATGATATGCATGATAGTTCATGACTGACAATTATAGTGGTGTAACCTAAGGAAATTTAATCGATTATTTATAAATATCGAATTAATTGGCAAACGACATGGAATCGTACGTAGTAACCGATTTTACATCTTCGAAATAAAATTTATTTTAAAAGTGTTTTGGCAAATATATTCACAAATAAAACGCAGTAATTTTAAAATATTTTTTTTTATTATTAGTCACTGTCACTCGAACTAAAACCTCATATCTGAATCTTCTCCAACAGAGATAATTATTTGATGATCTCAAATTCAGTCGAGGTGGACATATTTATCCCAGTCTGTAAATATTGTCGGATTAGGTTTCGAATCGAGTCGCCCGAACTTGAGGGTATTGGTGGTGTAGGGTGCTTAAGGACGCGTTTACGCTTGTATCAAAAAACCACATATTTCCGGTACATTTTACGACAATTTTAGATAATAACTAATAAAACTAATGATTACGATAAATTGATTACTTTTTTATCTATAAATCAATTTGAAAATAAATAAAAAATATTTAATTAATATTAATGTGAAATCGATTCGAAACGGCCTCTTAAATCAAAAATAGGCATATACTGCTATTTTTGGGTACAATTTTCTCTCTATTTTTACATTTATTTAGATTTTCAAAGATAGAATAGGGTAGTAAATATAGTCAACTCAAAAACAATTTGATTATTTTTTTTCAAAATATTGTAAATTGACTCAAAAAAAACAAAAAATCATCTTACATTTTTCTTCTATTTTGCTCGCATACGTGTGTCTTAATATGTGGCAATAAGGTTCGTTTTATTTAGCCACTTTCTTGATTTATATATCCAAATTCTGCAATGAGATCTCAGTCTGCGCTTGAGCGCCGTCGGGTGTGGACTCTATGTCGCTTGTCGCTGCAGCCCGAAGACGAAAAAAGCAATATACGAATACAAAATATTCGCTAAAATCAATTTGATACTTCTCGTATTCTGTGCGAATTACGTACAAGCAGAGACGAGCTAGAATATTATTACTTTATTTTCTCCGTTATGTTGAGTCAGGATATATTTCGGTATTTAGATATTATTTTGTTTCTTGCGTTTAAATCTGGTAAGATTATCTGGACTGATGGTATACCATCCCGTTCAAGTGTTGCGACTGGAACTCATAAAAGAGTAGACCTAGTTATGCCAGGTTGGGGCTCATTTTATTTGTTTTGGTGAGACCCTATCACTGGTACTAGTGAAGTAACCATCCAAGGTTATTCGATGAGTCGTGCTGGTACTCATATGTGAGTAGAGCTAGGCATGCCGAGTTTGGGCTTATTTTGTTTGTACATAAGAGACCCTACCACTGGAACTTATGAAGTAACCTTCCAGGGTTATTCAATGACTCTTGCTGGTACTCATGTGTGAGTAGAGCTAGGCATGCCGTGTTTGGGCTCATTTTGTTTGTACATAAGAGACCCTACCACTGGAACTTATGAAGTAACCTTCCATGGTCATTCAATGACTCTTGCTGGTACTCATGTGTGAGTAGAGCTAGGCATACCGAGTTTGGGCTCATTTTGTTTGTACATAAGAGACCCTACCACTGCATTTTATGATGTAACCTTCCAGGGTAATTCAATGACTCTTACTGGTACTCATATGTCAGTAGAGCTAGGCATGCCGAGTTTGGGTTCATTTTGTTTGTACATAAGTGACCCTACCACTGGAACTTATGAAGTAACGTTCCAGGGTTATTCAATGACTCTTGCTGGTACTCATGTGTGAGTAGAGCTAGGCATGCCGAGTTTGGGCTCATTTTGTTTGTACATAAGAGACCCTACCACTGCATTTTATGAAGTAACCTTCCAGGGTTATTCAATGACTCTTACTGGTACTCATATGTCAGTACAGCTAGGCATGCCGAGTTTGGGTTCATTTTGTTTGTACATAAGAGACCCTACCACTGGAACTTATGAGGTAACCTTCCAGGGTTATTCAATGACTCTTGCTGGTACTCATGTGTGAGTAGAGCTAGGCATGCCGAGTTTGGGCTCATTTTGTTTGTACATAAGAGACCCTACCACTGGAACTTATGAAGTAACCTTCCATGGTCATTCAATGACTCTTGCTGGTACTCATGTGTGAGTAGAGCTAGGCATACCGAGTTTGGGCTCATTTTGTTTGTACATAAGAGATCCTACCACGGCATTTTATGATGTAACCTTCCAGGGTTATTCGATGACTCTTACTGGTACTCATATGTCAGTAGAGCTAGGCATGCCGAGTTTGGGTTCATTTTGTTTGTACATAAGTGACCCTACCACTGGAACTTATGAAGTAACCTTCCAGGGTTATTCGATGACTCTTGCTGGTACTCATATGTGAGTAGAGCTAGGCATGCCGAGTTTGGGCTCATTTTGTTTGTACATAAGAGACCTTACCACTGGAACTTATGAAGTAACCTTTCAGGTTTGTCAGGTTTATTCGAAGACTCTTAGTGGTAAGTACTCATATGTGAGTAGAGCTAGGTATGTTCCAGTGGTAGGGTCTCTGATGTTCATACAAAATGAGCCCAAACTCGGTATGCCTAGCTCTACTCACATATGAGTACCAGCAAGAGTGATCGAATAACCCTGGAAGGTTACTTCATAAGTTCCAGTGGTAGGGTCTCTTATGTACAAACAAAATGAGCCCAAACTCGGCATGCCTAGCTTTACTTCCATATGAGTACCAGCAAGAGTCATCGAATAACCCTGGAAGGTTACTTCATAAGTTCCAGTGGTAGGGTTACTTATGTACAAACAAAATGAGCCCAAACTCGGCATGCCTAGCTCTACTCACATATGAGAACCAGCAAGAGTCATCGAATAACCCTGGAAGGTTACTTCATAAGTTTCAGTGGTTGGGTCTCTTATGTACAAACAAAATGAGCCCAAACTCGACATGCCGAGCTCTACTCACATATAAGAACCAGCAATAGTCATCGAATAACCCTGGAAGGTTACTTCATAAGTTTCAGTGGTTGGGTCTCTTATGTACAAACAAAATGAGCCCAAACTCGGCATGCCTAGCTCTACTCACATATGAGAACCAGCAAGAGTGATCGAATAACCCTGGAAGGTTACTTCATAAGTTCCAGTGGTAGGGTCTCTTATGTACAAACAAAATGAGCCCAAACTCGGCATGCCTAGCTTTACTTCCATATGAGTACCAGCAAGAGTCATCGAATAACCCTGGAAGGTTACTTCATAAGTTCCAGTGGTAGGGTCACTTATGTACAAACAAAATGAGCCCAAACTCGGCATGCCTAGCTCTACTCACATATGAGTACCAGTAAGAGTCATCGAATAACCCTGGAAGGTTACTTCATAAGTTCCAGTGGTAGGGTCACTTATGTACAAACAAAATGAGCCCAAACTCGGCATGCCTAGCTCTACTCACATATGAGAACCAGCAAGAGTCATCGAATAACCCTGGAAGGTTACTTCATAAGTTCCAGTGGTAGGGTTACTTATGTACAAACAAAATGAGCCCAAACTCGGCATGCCTAGCTCTACTCACATATGAGAACCAGCAAGAGTCATCGAATAACCCTGGAAGGTTACTTCATAAGTTTCAGTGGTTGGGTCTCTTATGTACAAACAAAATGAGCCCAAACTCGACATGCCGAGCTCTACTCACATATAAGAACCAGCAATAGTCATCGAATAACCCTGGAAGGTTACTTCATAAGTTTCAGTGGTTGGGTCTCTTATGTACAAACAAAATGAGCCCAAACTCGGCATGCCTAGCTCTACTCACATATGAGAACCAGCAAGAGTGATCGAATAACCCTGGAAGGTTACTTCATAAGTTCCAGTGGTAGGGTCTCTTATGTACAAACAAAATGAGCCCAAACTCGGCATGCCTAGCTTTACTTCCATATGAGTACCAGCAAGAGTCATCGAATAACCCTGGAAGGTTACTTCATAAGTTCCAGTGGTAGGGTCACTTATGTACAAACAAAATGAGCCCAAACTCGGCATGCCTAGCTCTACTCACATATGAGTACCAGTAAGAGTCATCGAATAACCCTGGAAGGTTACTTCATAAGTTCCAGTGGTAGGGTCACTTATGTACAAACAAAATGAGCCCAAACTCGGCATGCCTAGCTCTACTCACATATGAGAACCAGCAAGAGTCATCGAATAACCCTGGAAGGTTACTTCATAAGTTTCAGTGGTTGGGTCTCTTATGTACAAACAAAATGAGCCCAAACTCGGCATGCCGAGCTCTACTCACATATAAGAACCAGCAATAGTCATCGAATAACCCTGGAAGGTTACTTCATAAGTTTCAGTGGTTGGGTCTCTTATGTACAAACAAAATGAGCCCAAACTTGGCATGCCTAGCTCTACTCACATATAAGAACCAGCAAGTGTCATCTAATAACCCTGGAAGTTTACTTCATAAGTTTCAGTGGTAGGGTCTCTTATGTATAAACAAAATTAGCCCAAACTCGGCATGCCTAGCTCTACTCACATATGAGTACCAGCAAGAGTCATTGAATAACCCCGGAAGGTTACTTCATAAGTTGCAGTGGTTGGGTCTCTTATGAACAAACAAAATGAGCCCAAACTCGGCATGCCTAGCTCTACTCACATATGAGTACCAGCAAGAGTGATCGAATAACCCTGGAAGGTTACTTCATAAGTTCCAGTGGTAGGGTCTCTTATGTACAAACAAAATGAGCCCAAACTCGGCATGCCTAGCTTTACTTCCATATGAGTACCAGCAAGAGTCATCGAATAACCCTGGAAGGTTACTTCATAAGTTCCAGTGGTAGGGTTACTTATGTACAAACAAAATGAGCCCAAACTCGGCATGCCTAGCTCTACTCACATATGAGAACCAGCAAGAGTCATCGAATAACCCTGGAAGGTTACTTCATAAGTTTCAGTGGTTGGGTCTCTTATGTACAAACAAAATGAGCCCAAACTCGACATGCCGAGCTCTACTCACATATAAGAACCAGCAATAGTCATCGAATAACCCTGGAAGGTTACTTCATAAGTTTCAGTGGTTGGGTCTCTTATGTACAAACAAAATGAGCCCAAACTCGGCATGCCTAGCTCTACTCACATATGAGAACCAGCAAGAGTGATCGAATAACCCTGGAAGGTTACTTCATAAGTTCCAGTGGTAGGGTCTCTTATGTACAAACAAAATGAGCCCAAACTCGGCATGCCTAGCTTTACTTCCATATGAGTACCAGCAAGAGTCATCGAATAACCCTGGAAGGTTACTTCATAAGTTCCAGTGGTAGGGTCACTTATGTACAAACAAAATGAGCCCAAACTCGGCATGCCTAGCTCTACTCACATATGAGTACCAGTAAGAGTCATCGAATAACCCTGGAAGGTTACTTCATAAGTTCCAGTGGTAGGGTCACTTATGTACAAACAAAATGAGCCCAAACTCGGCATGCCTAGCTCTACTCACATATGAGAACCAGCAAGAGTCATCGAATAACCCTGGAAGGTTACTTCATAAGTTTCAGTGGTTGGGTCTCTTATGTACAAACAAAATGAGCCCAAACTCGGCATGCCGAGCTCTACTCACATATAAGAACCAGCAATAGTCATCGAATAACCCTGGAAGGTTACTTCATAAGTTTCAGTGGTTGGGTCTCTTATGTACAAACAAAATGAGCCCAAACTCGGCATGCCTAGCTCTACTCACATATAAGAACCAGCAAGTGTCATCTAATAACCCTGGAAGTTTACTTCATAAGTTTCAGTGGTAGGGTCTCTTATGTATAAACAAAATTAGCCCAAACTCGGCATGCCTAGCTCTACTCACATATGAGTACCAGCAAGAGTCATTGAATAACCCCGGAAGGTTACTTCATAAGTTGCAGTGGTTGGGTCTCTTATGAACAAACAAAATGAGCCCAAACTCGGCATGCCTAGCTCTACTCACATATGAGTACCAGCAAGAGTGATCGAATAACCCTGGAAGGTTACTTCATAAGTTCCAGTGGTAGGGTCTCTTATGTACAAACAAAATGAGCCCAAACTCGGCATGCCTAGCTTTACTTCCATATGAGTACCAGCAAGAGTCATCGAATAACCCTGGAAGGTTACTTCATAAGTTCCAGTGGTAGGGTCACTTATGTACAAACAAAATGAGCCCAAACTCGGCATGCCTAGCTCTACTCACATATGAGAACCAGCAAGAGTCATCGAATAACCCTGGAAGGTTACTTCACAAGTTTCAGTGGTTGGGTCTCTTATGTACAAACAAAATGAGCCCAAACTCGGCATGCCGAGCTCTACTCACATATAAGAACCAGCAATAGTCATCGAATAACCCTGGAAGGTTACTTCATAAGTTTCAGTGGTTGGGTCTCTTATGTACAAACAAAATGAGCCCAAACTCGGCATGCCTAGCTCTACTCACATATAAGAACCAGCAAAAGTCATTGAATAACCCTGGAAGGTTACTTCATAAGTTTCAGTGGTAGGGTATCTCATGTACAAACAAAATGAGCCCAAACTCGGCATGCCGAGCTCTACTCACATATGAGTACCAGCAAGTGTCATCTAATAACCCTGGAAGTTTACTTCATAAGTTTCAGTGGTAGGGTCTCTTATGTATAAACAAAATTAGCCCAAACTCGGCATGCCTATCTCTACTCACACATGAGTACCCGCAAGAGTCATTGAATAACCCCGGAAGGTTACTTCATAAGTTGCAGTGGTTGGGTCTCTTATGAACAAACAAAATGAGCCCAAACTCGGCATGCCTAGCTCTACTCACATATAAGAACCAGCAAGAGTCATCGAATAACCCTGGAAGGTTACTTCATAAGTTCCAGTGGTAGGGTCTTTTATGTGCAAACAAAATGAGCCCAAACTCGGCATGCCTAGCTCTACTCACATAAGAGTACCAGTAAGATTCATCGAATAACCTTGGAAGGTTACTTCACTAGTACCAGTGGTAGGGTCTCACTAAAACAAATAAAATGAGCCCCAACCTGGCATAACTAGGTCTACTCTTTTATGAGTTCCAGTCGCAACACTTGAATGGGATGGTATACCATCAGTCCACATAATCTTACCAGATTTCAACGCAAGAAACAAAATAATATCTAAATACCGAAATATATCCTGAATCAACATAATGGAAAAAATAAAGTAATAATGTCCATTTAGGTATATAAAAATAAGAAACTTATTTGTACGTAATTTGCACAGCCAGGCCTATAACACATAGATACATATCACAAAAAATTCTAAGTCTCAAAGTTATTTAGTTGAACTACATTTCCGCAAATTACCGTACGTAGTACGTACTGTTGCCGCCGTGTCGCTGTAGTGACGCGATTTTGTACCTACTAATTTTGTAAACGCGTCCTTAAGGGAGCTAGTCCTAATCCACTAAAAGTAATTTTGGCTGCCGGAGTTGCGTCTAAATATTTTTAAACAATTTCCAACAATTCTTCATTCAAATATGCAAAACGGAACGTAATTTTAGGTTTTATGTGAAAGTAACTAAATAGGTGTGTTCGGTTCTCTTTTGACCCTTAACCACAGTCAACCTCACTTTATTAAACTAGTGGAATCAATAAAAGCGATATTTAGGTTTTATGTGAAAAAATGTGATACGAAACGCAACCGCCATCTTGTGTGAATGATATTGATAGGTAACGTCAAATTTGTGCGTCATTGCCCTCATTGCTTTCGAGTACTTAGGGTTCTGTAATAAGTAACTAAGTAGGTTATAGTAGGTTCTCTTTTGAACCTTAATCCGATAATAGGAGCCCTGCCAAGCAGGGCTCCGTCAACCTTAGTTTATTAAGGACGCGTTTACAAAATTAGTAGGTACAAAATCGCGTCACTACAGCGACACGGCGGCAACAGTACGTACTACGTACGGTAACTTGCGGAAATGTAGTTCAACTAAATAACTTTGAGACTTAGAATTTTTTGTGATATGTATCTATGTGTTAGGCCTGGCTGTGCGAATTACGTACAAATAAGTTTCTTGTTTTTATATACCTAAATGGACATTATTACTTTATTTTTTCCATTATGTTGATTCAGGATATATTTCGGTATTTAGATATTATTTTGTTTCTTGCGTTGAAATCTGGTAAGATTATGAGGACTGATGGTATACCATCCCATTCAAGTGTTGCGACTGGAACTCATAAAAGAGTAGACCTAGTTATGCCAGGTTGGGGCTCATTTTATTTGTTTTAGTGAGACCCTACCACTGGTACTAGTGAAGTAACCTTCCAAGGTTATTCGATGAGTCTTACTGGTACTCTTATGTGAGTAGAGCTAGGCATGCCGAGTTTGGGCTCACTTTGTTTGTACATAAGAGACCTTACCACTGGAACTTATGAAGTAACCTTCCAGGGTTATTAGATGACACTTGCTGGTACTCATATGTGAGTAGAGCTAGGCATGCCGAGTTTGGGCTCATTTTGTTTGTACATAAGAGACCCTACCACAGGAACTTATGAAGTAACCTACCAGGGTTATTCAATGACTCTTGCTGGTACTCATGTGTGAGTAGATCTAGGCATGCCGAGTTTGGGCTCATTTTGTTTGTGCATAAGAGACCCTACCACTGGAACTTATGAAGTAACCTTCCAGGGTTATTCGATGACTCTTACTGGTACTCATATGTGAGTAGAGCTAGGCATGCCGAGTTTGGGCTCATTTTGTTTGTACATAAGAGACCCTACCACTGGAACAAAATTCAATGTACAACCATTGGAAGCTCGTCGCAAATATTTTGATCTGGTCTACATATTTATATAAAATAATTCATTCAATTATTGATTCACCCGAATTGCTTTCGCATATTTCATTTAACATTAAATACAGTTTACGTTGATCGAACCGTGTTAATCTCTTTGCCTTGCAAATTTATAAAAACAATATTTCTTATTACAATCCGCTGGTAAGAATGGCTAGACAATATAATGAATTAGTTACAACTAATTTACAGTTAGACATTTTTCATCCTAGATTTTACACATTTTTAAAAATTCTAAAGGATATCCTCTATCCCAAATAGAAGTAAAATAGTTAAATATTTCTTAAGATATAGTATTATTGTTGTTGTGTTACGAAATTAAACCTATATTTTCTTATTTATGTTTAATTTCGTAACACGTGTATGTTTGTACATCTCTTCTGTCTGTTAACTTGATGTTTAATTGTTTCAATGTATGCACATGTGTTGAGTTGCAATCTAGATCTAAACATAAGCTTTGATTGTTTTTAATTTATAATAAGATTGTAATTTGTTTTGTGCAATTTAAAAATAAGTAAATAAATAAAAATAAATAAAAACTTATGAAGTAAACTTCCAGGGTTATTCAATGACTCTTGCTAGTACTCATGTGTGAGTAGAGCTAGGCATGCCGAGTTTGGGCTCATTTTGTTTGTACATAAGAGACCCTACCACTGGAACTTATGAAGTAACCTTCCAGGGTTATTCAATGACACTTGCTGGTACTCATATGTGAGTAGAGCTAGGCATGCCGAGTTTGGGCTCATTTTGTTTGTACATGAGAGACCCTACCACTGAAACTTATGAAGTAACCTTCCAGGGTTATTAGATGACTCTTGCTGGTACTCATATGTGAGTAGAGCTAGGCATGCCGAGTTTGGGCTCATTTTGTTTGTACATACGAGACCCAACCACTGCAACTTATGAAGTAACCTTCCAGGGTTATTCGATGACTCTTACTGGTACTCATATGTCAGTAGAGCTAGGCATGCCGAGTTTGGGTTCATTTTGTTTGTACATAAGTAACCCTACCACTGGAACTTATGAAGTAACCTTCCAGGGTTATTCGATGACTCTTGCTGGTACTCATATGTGAGTAGAGCTAGGCATGCCGAGTTTGAGCTCATTTTGTTAGTACATGAGAGACCCTACCACTGAAACTTATGAAGTAACCTTCCAGGGTTATTCGATGACTCTTACTGGTACTCATATGTCAGTAGAGCTAGGCATGCCGAGTTTGGGTTCATTTTGTTTGTACATAAGTAACCCTACCACTGGAACTTATGAAGTAACCTTCCAGGGTTATTCGATGACTCTTGCTGGTACTCATATGTGAGTAGAGCTAGGCATGCCGAGTTTGGGCTCATTTTGTTTGTACATGAGAGACCCTACCACTGAAACTTATGAAGTAACCTTCCAGGGTTATTAGATGACTCTTGCTGGTACTCATATGTGAGTAGAGCTAAGCATACCGAGTTTGGACTCATTTTGTATGAACATCAGAGACCCTACCACTGGAACATACCTAGCTCTACTCACATATGAGTACCACTAAGAGTCTTCGAATAAACCTGAAAAACCTGAAAGGTTACTTTATAAGTTCCAGTGGTAGGGTCTCTTATGTACAAACAAAATGAGCCCAAACTCGGCATGCCTAGCTCTACTCACATATGAGTACCAGCAAGAGTCATCGAATAACCCTGGAAGGTTACTTTATAAGTTCCAGTGGTAGGGTCACTTATGTACAAACAAAATGAACCCAAACTCGGCATGCCTAGCTGTACTGACATATGAGTACCAGTAAGAGTCATTGAATAACCCTGGAAGGTTACTTCATAAGTTCCAGTGGTAGGGTCTCTTATGTACAAACAAAATGAACCCAAATTCGGCATGCCTAGCTGTACTGACATATGAGTACCAGTAAGAGTCATTGAATAACCCTGGAAGGTTACTTTATAAAATGTAGTGGTAGGGTCTCTTATGTACAAACAAAATGAGCCCAAACTCGGCATGCCTAGCTCTACTCACATATGAGTACCAGCAAGAGTCATCGAATAACCCTGGAAGGTTACTTCATAAGTTCCAGTGGTAGGGTAACTTATGTACAAACAAAATGAACCCCAACTCGGCATGCCTAGCTCTACTGACATATGAGTACCAGTAAGAGTCATTGAATAACCCTGGAAGGTTACTTCATAAGTTGCAGTGGTAGGGTCTCTTATGTACAAACAAAATGAGCCCAAACTCGGCATGCCTAGCTCTACTCACATATGAGTACCAGCAAGAGTCATCGAATAACCCTGGAAGGTTACTTTATAAGTTCCAGTGGTAGGGTCACTTATGTACAAACAAAATGAACCCAAACTCGGCATGCCTAGCTGTACTGACATATGAGTACCAGTAAGAGTCATTGAATAACCCTGGAAGGTTACTTTATAAAATGCAGTGGTAGGGTCTCTTATGTACAAACAAAATGAGCCCAAACTCGGCATGCCTAGCTCTACTCACACATGAGTACCAGCAAGAGTCATTGAATAACCCTGGAAGGTTACTTCATAAGTTCCAGTGGTAGGGTCTCTTATGTACAAACAAAATGAGCCCAAACTCGGCATGCCTAGCTCTACTCACACATGAGTACTAGCAAGAGTCATTGAATAACCCTGGAAGGTTACTTCATAAGTTCCAGTGGTAGGGTCTCTTATGTACAAACAAAATGAGCCCAAACTCGGCATGCCTAGCTCTACTCACATATGAGAACCAGCAAGAGTCATTGAATAACCCTGAAAGGTTACTTCATAAGTTGCAGTGGTTGGGTCTCTTATGTACAAACAAAATGAGCCCAAACTCGGCATACCTAGCTCTACTCACATATGAGTACCAGTAAGAGTCATCGAATAACCCTGGAAGGTTACTTCATAAGTTCCAGTGGTAGGGTCTCTTTATGTACAAACAAAATGAGCCCAAACTCGGCATGCCTAGCTCTACTCACATATGAGTACCAGCAAGAGTCATCGAATAACCCTGGAAGGTTACTTCATAAGTTCCAGTGGTAGGGTAACTTATGTACAAACAAAATGAACCCCAACTCGGCATGCCTAGCTCTACTGACATATGAGTACCAGTAAGAGTCATTGAATAACCCTGGAAGGTTACTTCATAAGTTCCAGTGGTAGGGTCTCTTATGTACAAACAAAATGAGCCCAAACTCGGCATGCCTAGCTCTACTCACATATGAGTACCAGCAAGAGTCATCGAATAACCCTGGAAGGTTACTTTATAAGTTCCAGTGGTAGGGTCACTTATGTACAAACAAAATGAACCCAAACTCGGCATGCCTAGCTGTACTGACATATGAGTACCAGTAAGAGTCATTGAATAACCCTGGAAGGTTACTTTATAAAATGCAGTGGTAGGGTCTCTTATGTACAAACAAAATGAGCCCAAACTCGGCATGCCTAGCTCTACTCACACATGAGTACCAGCAAGAGTCATTGAATAACCCTGGAAGGTTACTTCATATGTTCCAGTGGTAGGGTCTCTTATGTACAAACAAAATGAGCCCAAACTCGGCATGCCTAGCTCTACTCACACATGAGTACTAGCAAGAGTCATTGAATAACCCTGGAAGGTTACTTCATAAGTTCCAGTGGTAGGGTCTCTTATGTACAAACAAAATGAGCCCAAACTCGGCATGCCTAGCTCTACTCACATATGAGTACCAGTAAGAGTCATCGAATAACCCTGGAAGGTTACTTCATAAGTTCCAGTGGTAGGGTCTCTTATGTACAAACAAAATGAGCCCAAACTCGGCATGCCTAGCTCTACTCACATATGAGTACCAGTAAGAGTCATCGAATAACCCTGGAAGGTTACTTCATAAGTTCCAGTGGTAGGGTCTCTTATGTACAAACAAAATGAGCCCAAACTAGGCATGCGTAGCTTTACTCACATATGAGTACCAGCAAGACTCATCGAATAACCTTGGAAGGTTACTTCACTAGTACCAGTGGTAGGGTCTCACCAAAACAAATAAAATGAGCCCCAACCTGGCATAACTAGGTCTACTCTTTTATGAGTTCCAGTCGCAACACTTGAACGGGTTGGTATACCATCAGTCCAGATAATCTTACCAGATTTCAACGCAAGAAACAAAATAATATCTAAATACCGAAATATATCCTGACGCAACATAACGGAGAAAATAAAGTAATAATGTCCATTTATACAAAAGAAATTTACTTGTACGTAATTCGCACAGAATACGAGAAGTATCAAATTGATTTTAGCGAATATTTTGTATTCGTATATTGCTTATTTCGTCTTCGGGCTGCAGCGACAAGCGACATAGAGTCCACTCCCGACGGCGCTCAAGCGCAGACTGAGATCTCATTGCAGAATTTGGATATATAAATCAAGAAAGTGGCTAAATAAAACGAACCTTATTGCCACACATTAAGACACACGTATGCGAGCAAAATAGAAGAAAAATGTAAGATGATTTTTTGCTTTTTTTGAGTCAATTTACAATATTTTGAAAAAAAAAATCAAATTGTTTTTGAGTTGACTATATTTACTACCTTATTCTATCTTTGAAAATCTAAATAAATGTTAAAATAGAGAGAAAATTGTACCCAAAAATAGCAGTATATGCCTATTTTTGATTTAAGAGGCCGTTTCGAATCGATTTTACATTAATATTAATTAAATATTTTTTATTTATTTTCAAATTGATTTATAGATAAAAAAGTAATCAATTTATCGTAATCATTAGTTTTATTAGTTATTATCTAAAATTGTCGTGAAATGTACCGGAAATATGTGGTTTTTTGATACAAGCGTAAACGCGTCCTTAAACTAGTGTGAATAATGTGGAAGTTGGCAGTGCCATACACACCGATGTTTGGAGATTTTTTTTTTCAGAGGAAACCAAGTATTTCCGGCAAGTGAAAATGGTGAGGGGGGTTGCGAGACCTACCGCCCTCCCCTCCCAATCACTCACAACCTCTAAAAACGGCGCCGTATTTCGAAACCTTTACCATATTATCGATTGTGTTATTTCTACGACTGATTAATTTTATCAATGTAGGGATTTCGTATTGCCACCACATCGGAACTATTAATGTCAGTCATTGAAGCTTTACGCTCACGTTTCTTCGGAGTGGACAGCTTCTTGTCTTCAAAACTAGTTTCTCCAAATTTTTCATTGGATATTCGAGAAAATGAAGCCTTGTCGATGTCCAGAGCAGAGCTGCCGCAACTCTGTAATCAACACTGTCGATCGGTATTACCGGGCCTCCGTTTGCACGCTCTCGTTCAAAGAAGGTCCTCAAACGGAGCCCTAACTCACGACTTTGAGAGTTTAAAACTATATTTTTTTGTTATTTTTGGCATTGTACCTACCAAATAAAACACAACAAAAAAATAACACGCCAAACGGGCAGAATCACAAACCGCATACTAGGCGCTCGTACTGACGTATTCGATCACAACATGGCCGCTCCTATTCATCGATTTCATGCCGATTCAATGGTGTCAATCTCTACTGACAGAGGGTTCGTTTCATGCATCTGACATTTTGAGTATTATATTTTATTAAATTTAAATAATTTATTTACAGTTAATAATAATTATTTTGCCGTGTGGTTGACGGCATAGAATACAAGTGTCACCACCCCCTATCTTCCCGTGGGTGTCGTAAGAGGCGACTAAAGGATA
This sequence comes from Euclidia mi, assembly GCA_944739405.2. Lineage (NCBI taxonomy): Eukaryota > Metazoa > Arthropoda > Insecta > Lepidoptera > Erebidae > Euclidia > Euclidia mi. Next base: position 5,845,729 of record OX123188.2, on the reverse strand, counting down.
ATACGATGCAAATACCATCTTTGCGTAGAGACGGAAAACTCGACATCAAACCCTATACGACTGCCTCGTTGGTCTCGCGGCATAAATGCACGCGTGGGATCGGGAGGTCCCGGGTTCGATTCCTGGGCCGGGCAGTGTTATTGGGTTTTTCTGTCACGAAATTCTCAGTAGCAGCACGGAGTCTGGAAATGTGCCCGGTACGGCAATAGGCTCGCCCCTTATTACGTGGGACTAAAGTATATCTGGCGAAAAGTGGGTGTAGAAATACACCTCTGCCTACCCCTTCGGGGATAAAAGGCGTGACGATATGTATGTATGTATGTATGTAATAATTATAAAAATAGAGAGAGACATACTAGTATCAATTTACTTTGTAATTTTTAATAGATATTTTTGTTTAATAATGGTTTTCTTTTGCCAATTTATTTTCATAAGTGGAAAGTAGTATGCGTGATACGTAAAATGAGAACCTTCATGCATTTCATCATACAGCGAAAATACTATAGTATAGATTGAATCAAGTTGTTAAAAGCTGATCATATATGAATGTATTTTTTATGTTAAAAGATATAGGTAAAAAGATAAATATAAATGTATTTCTGCCGTCGAAAACATTGGATAAGAATGCAACGGAACGTTTTTGACGTAAAGACGCCGCCGGTGACATTGGAAATGGGAGAATCTGTCAAATTATTACGAAATGATTTCGGTGTATTATGTAATTCCTAGAGCTTTATAAGAAAAACTGTCTTTACAGTTTAATTTCTTGATCATAGAGCTACTTGTTTTCGTACATTTTATCTATATACGCAATAATTCATTATAAGGTCATTCAATGTATGAGAAGTGGCCATTGTTCTTTATTTTGCTATCCAGGACCGTCTTAAGCTAAGCAGGGGCCATCAGGTACACGACAATTTTAGGGCCCTTGTGGAAACAAAAGAGAACAAAATCTAGTCTTGCAGTTATCGTCCCAGAGTGCATATAGCCGTCTGGGACCTGGACATGACCTGACCTGACACGAGTAGCATTTCCATAGGAAGCAGGCGAAGAATTCACAAAATCTATCTCAATTTGCTGACTTGTATCGTCAGACTGGGGCAGGCACATTTACGTCTCCGTTGAAAAGAGCAGGACAGGCTATGCCGTATCTAGGTGGTGGTGGACGGCCTCAAGTTGCCATGTAAACCCCTGCCATTACAGAAGTCCATTTTGGGTGTTCATTGTGTCTGTTAGTTGTATGTTTGTAAAGTCCCCCGCGACTCAGGATTTATCCCCAATGCGGGATTGTCTTTAAAAAAAAATAGTGAATAAAGAGTCAGGACAATTGCTTTTTCTGGGCCATGTTACTTGGGAGAGCGAAAAATGGCGAATGAATGAGGAGAGGTTCACGAGCCAAAGATAGCCATGTCCGGGTCCCAGACGGCTGTATACACTGGCACGATAACTGCAAGACTAGATTTTGTTTTCTTTTGTTTCCACAAGGGCCCCAAAATTGTCGTGTGCCGAGGGCCCTTGCTTAGCTTAAGACAGCCCTGGATAGCAAAATGAATTTTAGTAGTCATATTAACAGTAAGTGATATTCAAACGATGCTCGGTCTAATAAAACGCGTGGGCAGAGACGCATCACACCAGGTTCAATACACATTATTGTAGTCAATTGAGTAATGCGCCGCCTGAATATTGGCAGTTACAGTCAAGAAGCTAGAAGGTCCCTAGCTCTAGCTTCTTGACAATGAAAAATGAAAACATTTCAGCTCATCATATTATTGTTGTGACGCCTAGCATCATTGACTTTGAAGTCCTCTTTTCCAAGTCGTAATGGAGATATATAATAGACTATAATGCGTTTCTATATAAGTGATCCACACTTCTCCGTCATTTGTTTAATGGCCGGTTTACACGAACTTAGTAGCTAAGCGCTTAGTACTTGTCACTATACTAAGCCTCAATATGACAAGTAACAAGTAACCATTTACACGTTGGAGCCAGTAGAAGTTATTAGTGACCAGACATTCGAAATGTAACGATGTCACTAAATATCTTGTCAAGCTGTTTACACACGATCAGCAAGCGACAAGTGCTTAGTAAATCGTGTTGGGGGTATCGGCTTGTCGTTTAGTAAATAGGATCGTTTTCTATTCACTTGCACTATACACTAACACGAATACTAAGCACTAATCCGCATGTGTACACATGAGGACTTAGCATTAGTGACAAGTACTAAGCGCTTAGTTACTAAGTTCGTGTAAACCGGTCATTAACCTAAGTCACAAAAGAACAGTGAAGTCCTTCGATTGTCAGTAACATTAGATATACGCGAAGAAGGCTTAGCACCTATACATTCACTCCAACGAGACGATGAAGTGCCCTGATGTTTTTACAATGATTACCTGCATCCGGGCTGCATCCAATTTCCAATCGCTCTTTGCCTATAGACTTATTATAAATTTCTAGAATTAAATACTAGGATAAACATTAATCTTATGAAAGTTACTTCAATCCAGTGTATGTTCAAATGCTACAATAAAGAGCTAGTTTTTAGGTAATGTTTCCCCGTTGTTCCAGCGAGCACAATATCATTGACAAGCGCGGTGGTGAGCGACGACTCTGCCGAGGAGCCGCCGCCGCCGCGGATACTGCGGAGACACGCCGCCGAGAGGAAGTACGGCAAGAGACAGAAGACTGACACCAACGCCGACGCTGACGAACACAAGGAGCCCGAGGACACGCGCGACAATGTCTCCGAGACTTCAAGTTAGTATTATATTAAATTAGGGGTATCATTTTCTAGATAGAATTCGGATACTTAGTATTCGGATACTAAGTAGAGCTTGTATCCCAGATAACAACAAACTTGCAGCAAGTTTAAATCAAACTTGCTAGTTTCATTGTGACAAACTTGTATCAAACTTGCATGAAGTTTGTTTTCCAAAGGATTTGGATGACGACGAGCACAGGTTGGTGGTCCGACAACAGCTGGTCGTCGAGCACCTCCTGCTGTATCTAGGAGGTCGACCAACCACCAACCTGTGCTCGTCGTCATCCAAATCCTTTGAAAAACCAACTTAATGCAAGTTTCTCACAGTGAAACTAGCAAGTTTGATTTAAACTTGCTGTAAGTTTGGCAATTTTACATTGTTATCTGGGATAGTACAAGCTCTACTTTACTAGATGGCGTTGTGTGGTAGAATATTAAAAAAAAAAATGGCGGGTACATGTATGTGGTCGTACACCACAAGTATTCAACATTTCGATAGCAGTCAACCCTCATGGTTTGTGCACACCTGCAATTCAATATATTGTTACAGAAAAGTCAATAGAAAGCGAGGTGCAGGTGAAAGACGAACCCGAATGGGACGCCAGCAGCATAGAGGAGGAGGAACGCTCCATCGCAGAGATGTTCCAGGCGGAGATGAGCGTCAAGTCAGAGCCCATCGACGACGTCGACATCGAGGAAGACAACTTGGTGAGACATCTACTCGATTTATGGTGCTGATACACCTGACCATTCACTTTTACCAGAACAGCGAGCATTCGCCCTTTTTTATTTCGTCGTACTGAACAACAAACAGAGCCGAACATTTTCAAGATCTTTTTAGCGAACACTCTAATGCAAAAACGCCAAAGCAAATTTACTGTCAATTCGTGAGAATGCTCGCTAAAACACACTTGATTATTTTTCTGCTTTGTAACATTCGTAAGAATACTCAAATGTATCAGCACCATTAGGTGTACAGTTGAACACAAACATGTGAATCCTAATAAGACAAAATCTTTTTGGTGTCTATGATGTTAAAACTTACCAGGGTCAAGACTCTCCAAAAATAAAACTAAATACCCACTCTTTCTCAAATCAAAATATCCTCTTGCCCAAACCATAAAAATTAGTCTGTCCTAAACCAACGTATCCTCTTGCTCAAAAAATTATAATTAGCCTCTCCTAATTGAAAATATTCCTTGGCCGAAATTAAAATAATACAATACAATACAAATCATCTTTATTGTACACCAAAGTAAAACAATTTACTATACTTATTTGTAAAATAAAAGTTGAGGTACAAATGGCGGCCTTATCACTTATAAGCAATATCTCCAGGCAACCTTTGGATGGACTAGAAAAGATAGGAGCCTGGGAAAATGGACAGTTTTGGCGATACTGATGATTTATACAATTTTACATACATACATACATACATAGACTCACGCCTGTTTTCCGGAGGGGTAGGCAGAGACTACGGAACGCCATTTGCAACGATCATGACATACTTCACTTGCTTCACTCACTCCCATCAAGTTTCTCATGCATGCTCTTCTGTTAAGGGTACTTCTGACTTGTCCTTTTTTCAGGATGTCTCCAATCTGGTCAGAGAACGTCCGCCTAGGTCTTACCCTTCGTCCTGTTCCATTCACACTTGCCTTATATATCTTCTTTGTCAGTCTATCGTCATCCATCCTCTCCATGTGCCCAAACCATCTTAACATGCCTTTCTCAATGCTTGTCACTACATCTTCTTTTACCCCACACCACTCTCGTATCACACAATTCTTTACTCTGTCGGTCAAAGACACACCACACATACTTCTCAGTGCTCTCATTGCTACAGCATTTATTTTACTTTCAAATCTCTTCTGCCATACCCAACTTTCACTACCATACATAAGAGTAGGCACTAACACACCTCTATGTACAGCCAAACGTGCCTTTTTGGACACGTTTTGACTGTTCATAAACGCTTTCAGAGCTCCATTCACACTATTACCTGCATTAACTCTCCTTTCTATATCTTCTTCATTCTTACCATCTCTTGTAAACAACGTACCTAAGTAAACAAACACCAGGCATGTCATTCACTTGTTCCACTCGCTGACCATCGATCAAAACATTACAAGTCGTAACGCATTCCTCCTTTTCAAAAACCATAACTTTCGTTTTTCTTACATTCACTTTCATTCCTTTCCTCTCTAACGCACCATGCATGATTGCTACCATCTCCTGCAACTCCTCCGCTGAAGATGCAAGTATTACCTGATCATCAGCATAAAGGAGGCATTTGACGAGTAACCCATTCATCCTTAATCCGCAGTCACTATGTTTTAAATCTTGCAAGCAACTGTCCATGAAGAGGTTAAACAGCCACGGCGACGCTACACATCCCTGTCTAACACCTTTCTCGATGGTAAACCAGTCAGTGTATGCCCCGTTTATCCTCACACAAGCTCTAGAATCCTCATAAAGAGATTTCAGAGCTCGAATGAGGCTGCTGTTCACCCCATTCATTGACAGCACCGACCACATTTCATTCCTCACCACTTTATCGTAGACAGCACCGACCACATTTCATTCCTCACCACTTTATCGTAAGCCTTTTCCAAATCCACGAATGCGCAATAGACCTTTTGACCTTTGGCCAAAAACTTTTCGCCACTTTTCGGCTATGTTTCGCAAGGAAAAAACCTGATCCGTGCATCCCATACCCTTTCGGAATCCCGCTTGTACATCCCATATTATCTTGTCGGTTACTTCCATAACTCTTTCAATAAGTACCTTTGCATACAATTTGCCAACAATGCTGAGAAGGCTAATGCCTCTATAGTTTTTGCTGTCTTGTTGCGAGCCTTTTCCTTTATAAAGAGGTACAACTACAGCTGTGGTCCAGTCCCAGTACTCGGCCGGTGCTCCAGCACAAGTTATATAACCGCTGCAACTGACCAACTATGATGCCCTGTCCAGCCTTCAGCATTTCGACTGTAATCCTATCATATCCTGCAGCCTTACCTACTTTCATACTTCCCAGTGCCTTCACGATCTCATCCACGCCAATAACGCTTTCATCATTGCTTTCGTTACCATTCATTTCAGCTATCGGTGTCTCTATCGCCGATCTTTCAAATAAACTTTCAAAATACTCTTTCCATCTCTTCAGCACGCACGATTCATCATTTACTATCTTTCCATTCTCGTCTCTGATGGATGTGTGTTCTGAGGATTGAGTTCTTCCTCGAACTGCACGAAATAATTATAAAATATAATAATACATACATAAAGGTGTAGGAAATGGAAGATAGAACAAAGTATGAGTTTCATAATAGATAGAAAAGATTAAATAGATAAATAGTAGTCTTTTAATAACTTTTTAAAGGTTGTTGTCGTTGGAGCCTGCTTTTAATAATCAGCCTCATCAGCAGTGTGATTCTGTAAGACTTCATTCTAAACTTCGAATCTGAATCCGCTGTGAGTTTCTTGATTGGCATTCTAAAACTTGGTTGATAATTCGAATCTACACTAGCGCTACTCTTGCGAGCGTGTTTGCGAGTTGAACTAAATTGACCTCGAGATTTTGACAGATAAAGTATGAGATGACGTAAAAAGTTGCATTCTATAAGGTAATTCCACCGTCAGTTCGACGATCACTTCGCACTCAAAATCAAGGTCATTTTGAACCTTATGCGAAGTGAGAGCGAATAGCGACGTGAAATGCGAGTTGTTGTTTGAATTTTACAGAATCGACGTGCTGAACTAAAATATCCCCATGCCGAAATTAAAATAATCAGCCTCTCCTAAACGCAGATATTCCCTGCCCTAACAATAATACTCGAGCCTCTCCTAAACCAAAATATCCTTTGCCATAACCATATTTACAAACCTCTCATACATACATACATAGAATCACGCCTGTTTCCCCGAAGGGGTAGGCAGAGGCATATTAAACGCCCACTTTTCGCCAGTGTTTTGATCCCACGTAATAGGTGGCGAGCCTATTGCCGCTTATTGAGACATTTTGTTTGCCAGAGCCTCGTCCGTTGATAGGCAGGTGCACCACTTGCAGGTGAGGTTGGCTTGGGACCCTAAGTTCTTGGTGGGAACCCTATGCACCCAACCTCTCCTGAACCAAAATATCCCTTTGCCCTAACCAGAAATACTCATACATATACTCACGTCCTTTTTCCCGTCGGGGCTGGCAGGGACAACGGAATGCCACTTGCATCTATCATCAAAATTCACGCGCTTTCTCTACATTCATTACTCTTTTCGAACATGCTCGCCGGTTTTGGGTGCTTCGGACCTTTCCGGATTTAAAACGTCCCCAATTGGTCGACGAATTTCCGACGAGGTCTGCCGCGACCGACTTGCCCACACACGTTTGCCTCGTTTGATGCGACATTCTTTTTATACTCATTCGCTCCACATGTCCAAACCATTTCAGCATTCCTTTCTCAATTCTTGTCACGACTTCTTCTTTCAGGCCACATCGCTCGCGTATTACTGCATTCGGCATTCTATCAAGCAGTCTCACCCCACACCTACTACGCAGTGATAGCAATGTGAACTGCGTTAATTCTGCTTTCATGCTTTCAACCAGTAATTCTTCAACTTGTTCATCTTCACTCACAATATTATACTCAGTCACACTTTCATCCATCTCACACACCATCACTTTCGTCTTTCTTGCTTTCAATTTTCTTTCGCTTTAAAGCTCTAGTTCATGCACTCCACCATTTGTTAACTAACTCATTCGTCGATGACGCAAGAATGACTTGATCATCGCCGTATAAGAGGCATTCAACACGCAATTCTGCCATATATAATATAAATAATAACAAAAATGCTCATGCCACTAACCAAAATAATAATATGTATGCTCTTGCTCTAACCATAATAGTTAGCCTCTTCTAATCCAAAATATGCCCTTGCCCCAACCATATTAAATTACGGCAACTTTCGTGGCAAATCGCAAGTTTTGAAAACGGTTTTTTTTACAATTTAGGTGTTGTCACGGTGTCTGTAATGAAATTTCACGAGATAAAGAAGAATGGCCATTTTTGACCTAAACATGGCTAGAGATAAAACTTATTTTAAAATTAAGGTTATTTTGTGTATGCTTCTTCATGCTCTGGACAAGAAACATTTTCATTAATACTCGATACAACTGTATTATTACTGACAGTAAAACAATGACATACATACATACATATACTCACGCCTTTTTACCGTCGGGGTAGGCAGAGACAACGGAACGCCACTTGCTTCTATCCTTACAAACCTCACGCGCTTCCTCTACATTCATTACTCTTTTCATACATGCTCGCCGGTACCGGGTGCTTCGGACCTTGCCGTTTTTCAGAACGTCACCAATTTGGTCGACGAATGTCTGTGGGAAATAATACTGTATAAAACAATGACATTCTATGAAATTAAAGAAGAAGTAGCAAAAATGCCCCACTTCCGACTGCAAAGATAAGTATCTCAAAAAATCGCTAAAAATCAGTATTAAAAACTTATATACTTGCGGTAATCATCTTTACTGGCTAGCACATAAAAAAATTGCTCTAAATATTAATTCAGGAGTAGAAAACCTGTAATATACTAACTTCGGATTTTAGTTTTAAAATAGGATTAACAAGCAATTAAACACTGTAATAACTCACGTTTGATAATAGTTATTATACTAGGTTAGTGATAAAGCACATATACTGAAGAGTTTTGTCAAACAATTAGACTAAATAATGCTTAAACCAAACTTGTTAGCAGATTATGTCGAAGAACATACCTAATCTAAACCAGCAGAGTTCCCTTTGCGAGGTTGGCAGCAGCTAGCGAAGAAGTTAATATGATTTTCCGAGTCATATGAGAAATTAATTATGATATCAAAGGGTCTAGTACGAGTTTGCACTCGATCGTCACGGTGGACGATAGCCTAGTCGTCGGGAACAATTTCCATACATTTTCTAAACGCGCCCCCTAGCGGACTCTATCGATCGCTACTCTCTGTTAGTTGCGCTTTTAGAAAATGTGTTCGGGGATACAGGCTAGTCTATAAAAAAAATATGTTCATTTGTTTAATCTTTATTCCACTTTTTTATGGTCGTTAGAGTAGTAGGTATTGCATGATTGAAAGTAAAATATTTTTAAGATAAGTACTTAATACTGCGCCTGAAACAATATTTGGAGCAATTTCTAAGTATGATAGGCAGTAAGGATGACAATCAGAGGTATGCAGTTTATTAATACTCAATTTTATCTATTATTTGAGATATTTTTCTCAGCTGTCGGACGTGGGTAATTTTATATGGAAGTTGCAAGTTCTCCTTTGATCAATTTACTCTCACTCGCACTCACAGGGCAAGTTTTATGCGTCTGGGGGGATGATTGGCCCTTCGGATTGGTCTGGCTGCATACAAAGGGTCTTAAAATAGTATCTTAAGTAATATATATAAAACTTAGGTTTGCTAATATAACGTAGTTTACATAATTTTTAAGTAACCTTCAAGACGTCTAGCAGAAGTAATGGCCCACGAAAGTGTCTGGCAATAGTGAATTTCAATTTTGGACAATATTTTTAAAAACCTATTTGAATACGAGCTTTGCTACTTTAACGTAGGTGAATATGTTTTTATACCCTGTGCGCTGTAGCATGGTGCGGATGATAGTTGCCTATATGACGTTAACATCTGTCAGTACCACATGACTAGGGATGTGACGTTATGCAATTCATTTTTATCGATTTAACGATACTCACAGCATAAATCTAGTTCACATTTAATAGAGTTATCAAAATTTGAGTGTTATTCGGTTTTTCTGTGTAACTACGTGTTTAAACTTGTCAATATATATATTTTATGGCTACATAATAATGTCTTTGTACTTATATAAAACTAGCTGGCACCCTACCATTCGGTACAAGTTAATAAACCCCCAAACCAATCCAATCGCAAAAGCAAGTTGGTGAAGTGGCTGAATGAAGACGGAGTTACAGCAGATATAAAAATGTTAAAGGCAGAGCTTATTGCCTTAGTACGGCGTCATAAGCCACCAATGCTCTGGACGAAATGGCAAAATAAAAAGGCCACCAGGTCCTTCGACTACTGCCCTACCATTGCCAGTATAACGCTATTGAGATGATTTGGGCCCAAATAAAATGTCACGCTGCAAGAAATAATACTTCGCCGCCATTTACGGCAAATAAAATGTTGGTCTTATCGCAAGCGGCCATCAACAATGTTCAACCTGAAGACTGGTCGAAGGTTATGAATAAAACAAGAGGGACATTATGTCTGATTGGGATCGTGACATCCACATTGACAATATAATGGAGTCATCGTTGATAATATCCGTCACAGATAAAGATGATGAATTTAGTGACGATTCAGATGTTGCTGACTCTGATATGAGTTTAGACGAATGAAATCTATTCTATATATATATGTTCTGTTGTTTCATTAATATAATTATAGACTTTTTACAATATGATTTGAAGGACGCCCAACATACGTTTTTTATTATAAAAACATCGAATATCCATCGTAGCAGTACATCCCATCACTAAATAAGTCTATGGCGTTACGTTATACACATAACATTTTGCTTATTTTTCTTTCCATTTGATTTTATTTGGAGACTTGAACATTCTGGTTGGGTATAATTTAATGTAGTAATTAATTATTTAAAATATTACGAATGTGGTACAACTGAAATACTAAGTCATAATTTGTAAATCGCGGCAACTTTCAAAAGTGAAATGAAACGTTACTGAAACTGCCACCCCCACCATGCTACAGCGCACATAGTATAGGTAACTTTACTTTGCGCTACCTGTGAAATGGCCCAGCTTTCAATCTAGTGGGTCCGCATAGCTCTTAACAAGATTTTATTTTATACTAATAATCCTCAAAATGTCAGCTTTGCTAAAATGACGTAGGTCTGGCGGCTCCGTGATCTTACTCTATGAGCAAGATATGATGGGATATTGTGAGGTGAGGACTCGATAGGGCTCAATTCCTGTAACTTGCTCTACTACCGGGAGGGCGACCAACAGCCCCAAGGTGATGTCGGGTTCATCGTCCACAAATCTCTCGTGAACAGCGTGGTAAATCAAGGTAGTAGAGCCTTGCTGATTTCAGCATGAATGGGCCGGCTCGACCGGGGAAGTACTATCCTCTCACAGAACACCGACGCAAAGTAACAGTACCTAAACTGTTGCGTTTCGTTCTGTGAGTGAGAGTGCCGGAGGCCCTATCCCCTATTCCTTCTCCCTCATCCCACTCCTCATCCTATCCCTTTTCCCAACCCCAAGGGGCGGCAACGCACTTGTGACTCTGTTGCTTGTGTCCATGGGCGGCGGTAATTGCTTACCATCAGGCGATCCGTCTGCTTGTTTGCCGCCTGTTACCATAAAAAATAAATGTCGAGTGTGTCGAGCAGGGTAGCGTAGCTTATACTCAGAGTATCTAAACGATATTCGTTGAAATTCATACAGGTCTACGCTCCGACCTCGACGCACCCGATGAGGAGGTGAAAGCTATGTATGAGGACATATCTCGGGCTATACATGGCTTCAAAACCCATTACACTGTTGGCATGGGAGATTTCAACGCGAAACTAGACATACAAAGCGGTAATGAGCTGATAGTGGGGTAATTTGGATATGGACATCGGAACTCGCGGGGTCACTTGCTGGCTAGCTTCATGGAGAACGTATATAAGGACTCTTCAAGATGAATTCCTTCTTCAAAAAGCGCGAATGCCGCAATATGATTTGGATAAGTCCAGACGATGCCACCAAAAATGAGATCGACTTCATCATGTCGACGAAGAAGCAAATATTCAATGATGTGTCCGTGATCAATTCGCTGAAAGCGGACAGCGATCAGCGATTGGTAAGAGGCACATTGAATATTAGACCCAGCCTCAAACGGTCGAGATTGATGAAGTCCACTCTCCGACCAGCACCAGTTCAAATCCAAAACCCCGAGAACTTACAGCTTGAACTGCGAAACCGCTTCGTGTGCCTGGGAGAGTGCGTAAATGGGGACGACTTTATTGAGAGGTTTGTGGATACTGTCCATACAACTGGATTAAAGTTCTTTAAGTCCAATGCAAAGAAAAGAGCCGATAAAATCTCTGGTCCGACCCTCGAGCTCATAGAGGAAAGGCGTAGGATGCTTCTGCTATCCTCCGACGACATGCCAAAATATAGGCAGATCTCTAAGTCTGACTCGTGATCTCCGTCATTACAACATTAAGGCTGGTTTTAGTCTTACGCTGACGGCACGCGCACCGTCAGCACTGATGACCGAGATATATGAACTTCTAGGGAGTGTTTTTGAATGACGCGTAGCTATCAGCGCGCACAGTGGTCAGCGCTGATAGCTACGCAGACGTACGCGTCGCGCGTCGGCCCCGCGTAGCTGTCAGCGCTGACGATCGCTCGAGCGCCTCTGCTTTCAGTGAGCGTTTTAGTGTCAAGCGGAGCGAATGACATCGCGCGTACAGTCATGGCGAATCGCGAAGTGGATACAGGTCGAGTTATCGATGAGTCGTTCAATCGGTGGTATAGGCACGGTTCGTAGGCTGCAATGGACCAGTTTATCCTGTATCTTTGCCAGTAATTCGTCAGAAGTTCTATTTGACATTCGAAAGTAATTAAAGAATTTACTTTTGTCAGCCCTCAAAGTGCCATAAAACCTGCAACGGCAACTGCAACTCTCTGCTCAATCAATGGATGAACATGGAGTCTTCGTCGTCGCCAATTTCAATTTTTTTTTAATAGATAGTACAAAGCAGCAATAATTAATACACTTCGCATTTTGATCGTCGACTGTACAGTAAGGCGGTCAGTACGATATTAAAACGAGCCACGCTGAGCCTCAGCGCTGACAAACTACGCGCTGAGCTATGAGCGCTGACGATCAGCGTGAGACTAAAATCAGCCTTAGTGTGTTCGAGAGGCGATCGAGTGGAATAAGGGTTCCAAAGAGATCTGTCTATCGGGCAGACTTAGGTGATAAAGCTGAAGACGGAGGATGGCAGTATTATCTCGCTCGCTCAGACCTTACCTCCTGGCTCCTGGAGGAGATCGAACAGTTCTACTTCTATGGTACACGACTATACGAACACCTGTTACTACTCCAGCCTCTGACCCTAGAGCTGGATTGACCCGACTCTATACCGAAGATATCCCGCACGTCAGCATGCACGAGGTTAGTGTAACTCTAAAACAAATAAAAAAAGAACAAGCTACCGGGTGATGCCGGAATAACGACAGAGCTTCTGAAAGCTGGCGGCGCGCACCTGGCGTGGAAATGCTTCGGAAGCTATTCAATTCCGTCATACTCGAGGGCAAAACGCCACAGCCATGGCACAGAGTGTGGTGGTGCTTTTCTTCAAGAAGGGCGACAAAAACCATTTAAAGAACTACAGACCATAAACTACTTTGCAAAGAACTTGCCGCCTATTAGACCAGGGTAGAAGCCTTGAAAAATAATAAAAAGTGAAAAAAAATAATAGTAGGATGAAACCCATTAGAAAAGGAGGGAAATATTATAAAAATGAAAGGAAAAATAATTTACGGGCGATCTGAGGTCGGGAAGGGGATGGGGGTGAGTTTTTAAGGGTAAAAAACGGTTTTTCTCGATTTCCGGCAAAACTAAAAGTCGTATCGAAAAAAGTTAAATGGCAAAGTTGTAGGTAATAAAAAGATCTAAAACTTTTGTATTTACACTTTTTTCACATAACCTCAAAATTTATGTGAAAAATCCAAAAAACCAAGTTTTTGGTTTTTTATTTTTATCTTTTACAAAAATTTTTTTTTTTAACGAAGTTTGGTGAAAACTTACCTTTTTATGTCCCAAATACGCTGTAATTTATTTGATTAAAAATATTTATTTTTTCACCTTTTTTTGAATTAATATCAAAAAAACACCCTAATTTTCAATCGAAAATTCACCCGTCAAAATATCAGCTTTTTTCAAAAAGTTGGTATGGTTTCTATTCGTTGAAATCTCTACTTTCCGATGGTGAAAAAAAAAATATGTTGCTACAGTAAATCTTCTCAGAAAATGCAAAAAATCAAAAAAAACTTAAATTCGATTTTTTTTTTAATTATTATAAATAATTTTGAGCAATTTATTAAAATTTACACTTGAATTACTCGAAAAACGTTAGATTACATGTGACATTGATAACAAAAAAATTGCAAATAAAAATATACTACTATAATTAACAAACAAATAAGTTAATAAAATTAATATTTAATAAGACATCTACAATATTTGGAGAAACTTGTCGAATCTTCTTTAAATTATATGCGTAGATGCCTATTTATAACTATTTAAAGATAAATCATATATACCTGAGTAGATATACCTGAGTGACCTACGAAAAATTGTAGCCCATCAAAAGGTATTTCGTGGAGAAGTGGGGAAGGGGCTAGACGGGTCTGGGTCTTACTACATACATACCTACTATTATATACTATATATTTCGTAGCAGCTGTTACAACCGTTAGCCTAACCAGTATTCGAAATACAGTACAGTATACAACATCGTTTATAAAAATACACGTGCACGCTGAGTTTCTTGAAGATAATTGTGACAAGTTTACTTAAAAAAAAACAAAAAAAACTTTTCGAATCTGCATAGGAAGGTAAATACTATCTCTATTTTAATCTGTATCAATCAACTCAAACATAAAAATCGTAATATTTTCTTTAAAAAATAGTATGCTTAACGTAACATAACCTAAAGATTGAAATTAAATGATATTTTAGTACAAGATAAAAAAATAATAATCTCCTTAATTTTGCACAAACAAATTTAGTTAATCCCATGAAAAAAAAAATATATTTCAAAGTACATAAAAAATATATTAAAAATCTATAAAATATATATCGTAAATGTATTTTTAATAACAAACTTTTGGCCGATTTCCATATATATTTAATACATTTATAATATATTTTTTATACATTTTGACATATATTTCTTCAATATTTTTTTTTCATGGAAGTTTATTCACGATAATATAGTGAAGGCATTATTAATTCGATTTTGTCTTTTCAGATTATCAGTATGGATGAATCTGTTTGTATCATCTGCAATAAGGCAGATGATAAGCAAGTGTATGCAATAAAAAAAGCAGCTTTGAATCGTTTAGTGGTATCCAGCAAGAAAAGAATCGACAATAAATACAAAAAAAATTGAGACTTTGACATCAGCTTTTATTCATCGAAGTTGTCAAAGTCAATATAATGATGAGACCGCAATAGCTACATTTTGTAGTTCAAGACAAAAAAAAGCAAAGGAAGAACCCCCACTTCCCGAACTCGGATCGACCGTAATTTATTTTTATCATACTCCTCCTTTTCTAATGGGTTTCATCCTACTGTAATTTTACTAACGTAGAATTCTGAGCCCAGCGAGTGATTCAAAGTAAATTGCCCGAGGCAAAAATAATTTGCTCTCGAGTCATATACTCTACTTTTCATCCCCTTTTTATGAGAAAATAAATAATTTTCAGTTCGTGGGTAATAAGTTTTGTACGACATTGTTAGCTTCTTAAGTTATGGTTTCAGGAGTTAAACCATTGTCACTCTCATAGCTCGACGTAAAACTTATTATTTTTGCAAAATTCAATAAAGTATGTACCTACTGATTACGAGAACAGAGTCGTAATTCGCGCGTTTTTTTTTAAGCGCGGTCTCGCCCTTGCAGCCAACACGTACCAGCCTATTCATAAAATTTGCGTTCGATTTCTATGAATGATATATTTCGGCGCCGTGGCACCATCATCAGGACACCCCCAGAGGATCCAGAAATGAAACCACACACATTACTGAAAACTGCATTATATTCTTGAATTCTTCATTAGGTGGGTCCACACAGAGCGAGCAGCCTCGCGAGGCAATTGCCGCACGAGGAAACGGTCCCCGAACGAGCGAGGCCATAGAATAAAGCTGCGTTCACATTTATCTGACGTGATCTCTCGTGACGGTCTCTGTCGTAATTACTTACCGTTCACATTTGTCTGTCGCCGTCTGTCGCGATCTGACGCAATTTTAAATCAGTTCTGTCTTGACTCTCGCGGAGTTCACACTTTCGCAATGTTTTTGATGAATATCCGATTCAGATTAAGTAGATATTCAATCATATCCATAAATTATTTACATAGGATTATATTATTTCGTATTCAATTAGCTCATCTATAAGGTAACTGCACCAGTGATGGACGGTTTAAGGTCGATGAAGTACGTATAAAATTTCCAAAAAAAAAAGTTGCGGGCCGATTCTTGCAATGGCTGTAGATAAAGTTGGTTATGGTTTTTTAGCATCTAATAAGAGAATACTACATTCATTCTAGTAATTTCCATAAAAATAAAATTACGAATAAAATAGGCTTAAAATTATCCAGTAATGAACAAGTCATACACCAATGATTGACACCTAGTTATGGACAGTGTTCCGGTATTGGACACCTAGTGATAGACACTTGATAGATACAAATAAATAAAAATATTGTTTGTTTAGAAACAAATTTTATTTGCTATTGCGTATTCTAAAATAAAAGTTCTTATCTATACATATAATAAAATGGTAGGAAAGTCAAAACTGTACATTGAATATTTTTTTAAAAGAATAATTGGGGTGTGATCTACTATCGATACCGAGGCCAAAAATATAGTTTTTAGAATTTTTGTCTGTTTGTCTGTTTATCTGTTTATCTGTTTGTCCTTATATCCGAGATAAAGTAAAAAAGTACTGCATGGATTTACTTCAAATTTGGCACAAATATTATTAAAAAGTCGGGTCACCACATAGGCTACATATTATCACGCTATGACCTACAGGGAACGAGCAGAGAACCTTTATTTCTTCAACGCATTCTGTAACAACGTGTAATGTAACAATGCATATTTGAATGTTGTTATTATGTTAACTATGCTATAAGCTAGCTTCACACTATAAAAATCACGCAATATAAGTAACTTAGGCTGATAAACATAATTAATTGAATATATAGAATCAAGACAATTTTAATGCAGCGCCATCTAAGAGAGTTCAAAAACATCAAGTCGAATTACATGTGTAAGCCCTTTTTGGATATAAATAATTTAAATTTGAACATGTTGGCGACGTTCATAGTTGTTTTCAAAAGTCATAGATGGAGTTGTACATTTTCTTCTTAAAAATTGTATTTTTAATTCGTTTCAGAGATGAGCAAGACTATTAGTTGAAGTTATTTAATTAATTAACTACACCATCGCCACACTAGATTGCTTACATCATTTCTGTCAGAATAAATAGTAATAGAGTTAGTACAAAATAAAAAAATTGGTCACATTGGTGTAATTATTGCTTCTTAATTAATATATTTTCATGTCGCATGTAAACTTGCTTTAAATTGTCTTCCGGGATATACATAATTATAGCACGTACCTTTGTTTGGATTAACTGTATATAAATATTAGTGAGACGTGGAACTAGCTAGATTATTTTTACTCACACACAGCCATTTATTTATTGTTACGTCTGAAGCGGTTTGGTGGATACTGGTGTTCTCTATACATGAGAAGCATCCTACCGTAATGCATTTACACGACCACCTAGAGAACGGCCAGCGCATATATTTTGATCCCGACAGCGTTGCTGAGCACTTGAAAAATCCGCGTCAAACAACTCTCTTGGCATTTTTCAGGCTCTGTAAAATCGATCAGTTTGGGAGGTCCCTTACGTATGACGAGATGCCTTCATATTACACGTACGACAAGCAAAAAGGTGTATTTAACCGACGTTGACGAGCAGGTGCTGTGAAAGGTTTTCCAGGAAGTTTCAAGGACACCGCATTTTGTAGAGTTTATACCGTACTTTTTATATTATTTGTGTAATAATGTCGAATGCTATTTTCTGCGGTTGTTACTTCACACGGTCCGAGGCCCAACGTCTTTCGCCTTTCTGAGGACATTTGATGGCTTGGAGTATCCCACTTACCGCACAGCCTGCGTAGTATGTCACTTTCTCGACGGTGACCAATACTGGGATGAAAACCTCGCGGAGGCGAGCTTCAGTGACAGTCCCAGCCGCATGCGTCATCTGTTTGACGTCATCTTGGTGTTTTGTGGAGTCGCGAACCCGGTAGCTTTCTGGGAGAAGTATCGCCATCATCTGTCTGAAGATTTTCTACGAGCTTTGAGGCGTGTTACTAGAGACGAAGTCGAAGTAACTGATGACCGCGTGCTGAACACCTGTCTCAGTTCACTTCAAGATGTGGTCATTTCTATCAGCGGTAATCCACTGGTCAAATATTTGTTACCAGCTTCCCAATCATCACCGCATCAAGACCGTGAAAATTGGGAGTATAACGCTGAGACAATCTGAAATGACCACCTTACGAATTTTACGACACCGTCCTTGAAAGCGTTGGGCAAAGCCAGGCTAAAATGTTTTTCTTGGATGCTCCTGGTGGAACAGGAAAAACATTTGTTACTACTGGCATACTTGCAGAGGTCAGGAGGCAAGGCAAAATTGTCATTGCTGTAGCGTCGCCGGCAATCGTTGCCACACTGCTTCTGGGTGGCAAGACAGCACATACCATGTTTAAATTTCCCATCGATTTAGAGAGCGCCGTAACACCCGTTTGTGGTGGGTCACGTAACAGTGATAAGGGACACGTGCTCAAGAATTGCTCTCTAATCGTGTGGGATGAGCGTACGATGGCCAATAGGAAGGCAGTTCAGGCCATGGACAGAACCCTGCAGGACATCCGCAGGGACGAGCATTTAATGGGTGGTGAAAGTTCTGTTCAGTGACGATTCCCGACAAACGCTTCCCGTGGTGACGCGGGGATCGAGGGCTGACGAAGTGAGTCATCATCATCATCAGCCTTTAACAGTCCACTGCTGGACTAGGCCTCTCCTTTGAAAGGAGGAATTGGCCTACTATACCACGCTGGCCAAACGGGTTGGTATAGGGTTTGTATCAAGTTTTCCTTCTTTTACAGTGCTGTTCTTGCTCCCTCTGTCGGCTCTTACGACACCCATGGGCTGATATGGGGTGGTGACATTCCGTATTATTAATCCGTCACCACACGGACAAGGTGAGAGCTTCGTTGAAATTATCTTTGTTGTGGTCATGAGTTCGTATGCTGCGCTTGACCATTAATATGAGAGCTCAGCTTGGCGTCAATGCACGTGCTCAAAAATTCTAAGATGTCTTTCTAAGTCTTGGCGAAGACACTACCAGAGGAGAGAGGTGGACAGGTGGTGCTTCCAGAGTCTCTCAGTAGAGTTGTATCCAGCTTAGAATTAGGTATACAGCTGTATACCGTAATAGCAGAATTCGTGAGTGTGTGAGTGGCCTACTTTGACGCCCAAAAATGATCAGGCTGTAGCAATTAACGAATGCATTCTCTCGGAAATTGAGAGGAATGAAGTGGTCTACATCTCTATAAACAATGCCGTCGAGCAAGAAAACGCCACACATTATCCCGTGGAATTTCTGAACTCCCAGTCAGCAAGTGAACTTCCAGCGCATAGCATCAAGCTGAAAATCGGTGTCCCGATTATGCTTCTTCAGAACCTATCTCCTCCGAAGTTGTATAACGTGACCCGCCTGAAAGTCATCTCGCTCCACAGACACACCATTTAGGAAATTCTTACGGGTTGTGGCGTCAGCGAGGCAGTATTTATACCATGCATTCCTTCCATGCCTCATAATTCAAGCGCATTCAGTTACCCGTGAGTGTTTGCTTCGCGATGACCATCAATAAGTCGCAGAGGCAGACATTGAGGGCAGCGGGTGTCCTGTATGTCACTTGCTCCTGCGTCA
Organism: Euclidia mi; assembly: GCA_944739405.2. NCBI lineage: Eukaryota > Metazoa > Arthropoda > Insecta > Lepidoptera > Erebidae > Euclidia > Euclidia mi. Next base: position 5,826,126 of record OX123188.2, on the reverse strand, counting down.
CCAGTCCTGTCTCTCTTTACATTTTGGCTGCGGAGAGCCAAACCACTAATGTTGTATATCGAGAAGTCCTATAAGTATGTATTTTACCCTGTTATGTATTCCTTATTTTCTTCATCTACTTCAGTCACAACTTATGAATTAATTCAGCAGAATCGCCATAAAGTCATTTATTCAAAGCAGGCTGAAAATCAGCACTTTTTGAAGGTCAATTTTACAAAAGACAGTCTCCCTCTGTTACTACACTTTCTGCAGGTATGAAATATAAAGAAGAAACGGGTAAATCAATGTTATTTTAAAACGTATATCTTCTCATATCTTCACACCTTTTATCCCCGAAGGGGTAGGCAGAGGTGTATTACACACCCACACTTCGCCAGATATGTTTCGGTCCCAATGTAATAGGGGGCGAGCCTATTGCCGTCTACGGGGCACATTGTTAAGCGAGCGATAATTAATTAATATTTTTTAATACACACATAACTTCGAAAAGTCAAAGGTGTGTGCCAGGGGTAGCTGGGGATTGAACCCAAGACCATCGTCTCGGCAGTCCGTGCCATACACCACTGGGCTATCGCCGCCGCGTATTTTTTAAAAGGTATAATCGTAGGTATTTATTTAATAGTTAGGTGCTGTATAGCGTTCACGCAGACGACGTCGCGGGCAGCAGCTAGTTAATCATAAAATAAAGTACTGTAAGAAATATCTTGTTTGTAGTACCTACAGTTATGGAATGAACCAGTGATGGACACCCCAGTAATGAACACGTCTGTCCATTACTGGTAAAAAGCTTTATAAAGTCATGGAAAAAAGATATTTCATTGACTTCGAGAAATAAATCTAGAATCGACTAAAATCTTTAAAAAAATGCCCTGCACTAGTAATCGACACAATGTCCATAACTAGGATATGTCATAATAACAGGTACTAGTCATGGACATAGCAAAAAAAAAAGAAACCACGTTGTTGTTTGCAATACATTTAATTAAGATTGTTTGGAAAAGAGGTTAATTCAGCCACAAACTTATTATTTATTCATTATTACCTTAATTGAATTGTCAAAAAAAACTCATCAGCAACATACCTCGCTATCAAACTCACTTAAAAAACGATATCACTGGTGACACGTGCTGTTTATCTTTCCACCAGTTTGAAACTGAACCACAGACATACATCAGCTGTCAATATTTTGACACTTTAATCCCTTTTCTCTGTGGTAAAATATTGTCAGGTAACAAAAGCGTTGTAGAATCCTTATTTTTTAGGACTCAATCAATAATGTTCATAACTGGTACGCTGTCCATTACCGGTGCACTTACCTTAGGTACTGCATAAGAATAATATTATAAAAAGGAAGTCAATTAGTTCGTCGTCCATTGCGCACAATTGCATACGCGCGTCTGACGCTTTACGACAGACAGTGGTGCTTCCACATTAGTCTGACGAGTTGTGTCACGCGAGTTAACTGTACGGAACCCAACAATGTTAGCTTCGTCAGCACATCTCTTCCCACCAAATTATCTAGATAATCTTAGTCATCTTAGCATTAATTTATTATAAATACCTTTGTAGATCTACATTAGCGATTACTATTTTATATTTTAAATATAGTGTTAAGCTGTTATAATTAAATAAAGTATTTTATTTTACAATTAATCTGAGTCCAATCTCTTAATTCGAGCTGTACCGTCCCCCCCCCCCTCTCTGTCGCAGACCGGGATATTGTCTGTCGCGACACGACAGACGCCGTCACGACAGATTACATCAGATAAATGTGAACGCGGCCTAGAGCGCGGCAGCCTCGGCACCGTAAGGAAAAAACAAAATTGTAGTTGTCATAAAGTTTGAATTCAGAACATGAAAATATAGTTGAAAATCTATTATGTATTATTGCGCATGTATCAAATTGTCGACTTGGGAACTAGAGTGAAATAGTACATTTGCCATCTATCGGTCTACGTATCAATGTGAGATTGTTGGTCTCTCCTCTCTCTTATTTTTAAATTACAATGGTAATAATGGGCCATAATATACATATTTACTTATACTTACTTTTTTTGTAAATATATACATAGAAACACCCAGACCAAGACAAACATCCATGTTCATGCACACAAATGTTTGACTTGAGCGGGAATCGAACCCGCGACCTTTGGCGTTGTAGTCGTCGCTTAGGTACACTCCCGCTTTGCCAACCGGTCGTCGATTATTGTTATACCTAAAGGATGGAATAGGTAGACATGGAAAAAAATATAGAATGAATTATAGGAAATGAACGTCTATATGTAATGTATCCTCCGTCATTCAGTGACCAGTGGATAGGGTATGCGACTGCTGAGTGGAGGTCCCGGGTTCAATTCCCGGGTCGGGCAAAAGTGTTACTGGGTTTTCCCGAATTCTCAGAAGCAGCACGGAGTCTGCTGATGTGCCCGTTAATGGCAATAGGCCCGTCCCCTATTACGTGGGACCTAGAGTTTTCATGGTGAAATGTGGATGTAATAATATTACAACTCTGCCTATCCTTACGCGGATACAGACGTGAGTCTATAAAAAAAATGTCCAACATACAAACACACTTGCGAATTTATATTATTAGTAGGGATTATAATGTTCGAGCGAGGCACTAAACAGCGTACAGACCGCGGCAAAACAAAAAACCAAACTCGATGGCTCGGCCGCTCGGTCGCTCGCCCGCGGCGGCACACGCGCTTGCCTCGGCCGCGGCACGTCCACACAGAGTGCGCAGCCTCGCGCGCCAATTCCTCGCGAGGCTGCGCGCTCTGTGTGGACGTGTCTAATTCGGTAGCTCGGGCGCACGCGTGTGGCCGGCCGCGGCTGCCGTACGCTTTCCTCGACCGAGCCACGTCCACACAGACCGAGCAGCCTCGCGAAGCATTTTCCTCGCGAGGCTGCTCGGTCTGTGGGGACCCGCCTATTCACTATACCAAGGTCCGATGAAAAGTGTCATGGCCGCCCGCCGTCGCATCAACTTTACTTACTCAGTATCAAAACATTATACTTTTAATTACGTTAATTAAAGTATCGTATGTATGAACTTTCAATTAATCTTTATAATTAAGAAACAATATAGAATTCCAGTTACTTTAGCTAAAGCGTCGAAATACATCTTGATCAATTTAATTAGTTACTAAATTACCGAAATGTGTTGGCGGGCGACAAAGCTAAATCAAACTATTAAAGACGATATCAACCAATACTGCGATAAGAAATATATGTAAATACAGAAATGTAACACAATTTATATAATATTAATTACAAGCAAATGCAATTAATATTTTACTGGTTATTTACTTAACATTACATTAAAATAATATTAACTTCCGGGTTTAGGTATCGTTTAGTTATCATTTAGTCATCTAGATGGCTCTGCTCTACGTTTATGCCTCTACAATATAACAAACCATATCACTGCGCCCATATATACGTTCCAAATTCAAATCACTTTTCCGCCCGCTAAAAAGTTCTTAACAGAAAAGAGCTATTTTGCTCCCGCTAAAAGAGGAACAAAGCGACACTTTTCGAATAAAAGGGATGAAAACAATATTTCTTATTACAATCCGCTGGTAAGAATGGCTAGACAATATAATGAATTAGTTACAACTAATTTACAGTTAGACATTTTTCATCCTAGATTTTACACATTTTTAAATATTCTAAAGGATATCCTCTATCCCAAATATAAATAAAATAGTGAAATATTTCTTAAGATATAGTATTGTTGTTGTTGTGTTGCGAAATTAAATCTATATTTTCTTTTATGTTTAATTTCGTAACACGTGTATGTTTGTACATCTCTTCTGTCTGTTAACTTGATGTTTAATTGTTTCAATGTATGCACATGTGTTGAGTTGCAATCTAGATCTATACATAAGCTTTGATTGTTTTTAATTTATAATAAGATTGTTATTTGTTTTGTGCAATTTAAAAATAAAAATACCCATCTCACTTCTGAGTCACGTCTATAAGTCGTTTCTAGGGTCATCACGAATCGTCTCGAGACCAAGCTAGACCATTTCCAGCCCACCAAACAAGCCGGAAGTGTTTGTATAAAAACGCTACCATGTCAGTTCGCCTCCAGAACAAGAGCCCAAAACCTATTCGGCTACAGCAATAGGTGAGGCAGGGATGTTATATCGCCGAAACTCTTGACCGCTGCACTGGAGGACGTTTTCAAGCTTCTGGACTAGAAAGGACTCGGCATCAACATCAACGGCGAGTACATCACTCACCTTCGATTTGTTGATGATTTCGTAGTCATGGCTGAGACCATGGAAGACCTCAGTACAATGCTCGATGGCCTCCAGAGAGTCTCCCTTAAGATGAACCGAGAGGTCTTAAGATGAACATGGACAAGACGAAAATCATGTCTAACGACCATGTCGTATCTACCTGCTCCTATTCAGGTTGGGAACTCTACACTCGAAGTTGTCGACAAGTACGTATACTTGGGACAAACGATCCAACTGGATAGGTCCAACTTCGAGAAATCCAACTTCGTGTGGTGACGGATTAAGAATACGGAATGTCACCACCCCATATCATCGCGTGGGTGTCGTAAGAGCCGACAGAGGGAGCATATTATGCAGAGAACAGCACTGTAAGAGAAGGAAAACTTGATACAAACCCTACACCAACCCGTTTGGCTAGCGTGGTATAGTAGGACAATTCCTCCTTCCAAAGGAGAGGCCTAGTCTAGCAGTGGACTGTTAAAGGCTGATGATGTCAAAAGGCATTTGTCGAAACCAACTCAGTTGGGCGGCGTTCGGGAAGTTACGGCTTATCTTCACGTCCGATATGCCGCAGTGTCTCAAGACGTAATTCTTTGACCCGTGTGTGTTGCCAGTGAAGATCTACAGCTACGGCTGAGACGTGGTTGCTAACTATGGGCCTTATGCGAAAGCTCAGGATCACTCAGAGATGGAGAGAGCTATTTCCCTGCGAGATCGAATTAGAAATGAGGAAATCCGCCGGAAAACAAGCAGGGGTACTCCTCCCGCAAGGTGGACCGACGAATAAGATCGCGGGAAGCGGTTGGATGCGGGCGGCTCAAAATCGGTCTGTGTGAAGAAACTTACGGGAGGCCTATATCCAGCAGTGGACGTCTCTAGGCTGACATGATGATCATCGGATCTATCATCAGATAGAGCTTGAAGATGGCCATAGGAACTCCGCAATAAAACGACGTAATTCTATTGAATTTAGGCTCGTTTGAATCGTATTGACGAAAACTTTGATACTAGATAGCATATGATATTTTTTTTTAATATTGTGTTTTGTTATGAGTATGACTCAGCAGTGTGTTCATGTGTCGTGTGTTGTCTGCAGGTGTACTCTCCGCTGGCGTGTGAGCTATGCGCGGAGGTGTTCACGGTGCCGGCGGCGTGGGTGCGCCACGTGCAGGGACACGCGCGCTCCGACACGCAGCACGCGCGCAAGAGGAAGCAGCGCTCCGCCGTACGTATACTACACACCACCACCATACCACTCATTACACTTTGTTCATACATACACGGTGAAAAAAGGCCTTTAACAAACATTTAAATCCCATATTGTAACAATCATCCCGAACATTTTGCCTCGGCCAGATACCTGGGAAATTACTGCTTCAGGAGATAAAGGAAAAACTCCAGCCTGCGCTAGTATGAGTTAAGCCTAACAGCGTGAGGAAAGCAGAGCTTATCAAAGACAATTCAATTTAATAAAATCGTACACCAAAATAATTGAACATAACTAAAATATCAATTCAAAAACAGAAAATGTCCTTATCATTAGTGAGCATTGCTAAATAAGTATACAGCATCCAGATCTGCAGTCTAGTTATAACTGTACAAATACAGTAGTGGTTGCTAAACTTGACCTAAAGCGAATATTTCGTGACGGAATAGTCTGACAGAATATTTAAGTTGTATCACGCTCGTCGCTCACCTAAGATATGTCGAAAGCGTTTGATTATATCAATCACAACTTACCGCTAAGGCGGTTGGAACGTCTGAAGTGATGAATGCGCTGCATATCACAAACTGATAACAATTTTGCGATTAGGCAAGCATGACCAAAATGAGGATACGTGCTAAAAAGGGCACCTTATATTAAAATCAAGATTGGAGTATCCCAGGGCACCACCTTAGGTCCTAACTTGTCATATCCACTCAGTGTAGATAAGATTACGTGCTGTGGAGTTACGTGTTTATACCAACAAATATAAAACAATTTTCTCATAATGTATAGACTGAGTTTGTATGTTGTAACGGCTGACCTCTAGAACTATCAGTGGTTCTGATAGTAAATGTAATATGTTTGCAACAGAGCGATGACACTGAAGAGACAACGGCGTTGCTTCGCTGCGATCTATGTCAGAAGCACTTCCCGAATCCCGCCGAGTGGGTGCGCCATATACAAAGCACACACACAGAATCAGGTCAGTATATTACACAACACGAGTACATACACATATTCGTTAAGCTATTACTTTAGTTTGTTTGTCTCAAGGGCAGTATCTGTCTTATCTCTTAAGAACTATAAGTTATGTTCGAGTAAAAATATAGATAGAGCACGACTCAAATTGGTAGGTTTTCTTTCTTTTTTTCCCTTTGCTGTATTTTATTTGTATTACAATCTAGCCTTAAGGCTAATGAGTAATTTAAATTATACCTAAATTATTACATAACTTTAAATTTAAGAATTGTCTAATAACATATTGTGACGGCCGGTGTCGTGCCAAGCTGTCATCACTACCGTTGCCAAGGTCTTCTGACGTCTACACGACAAACTATCCGGTCATCAAACACAATAATTTATTAGCAAAGAGGTTTGAAGACTATTTTATTATTTGGAAATGAGTTTTTAGTTCGATGACGTATACACTCTATCAAGTGTTCGCCAAATTTACCAGTCATTGACAACAAGGCGATGGCCGTGCGGATAACACATTCCGTTCACGTTCTGAAGGCTTGGGTTCAAATCCCAGTCATAACTGTTATGTGGATTATGGTTTTTATGAAATTTGGAAAATGTTTATGAATATTTGGCAAATATTTAAAAGATTATTTAAATATTTCGAGTAAAAATTAGAAAATTCTAGAAACTTCAGGAAGGAATGGAAAGGTTAAAAAGAGACAGGAGATGGAAACACAAATTTAAATATTTCGAATAAAGATTAGAAAATTCTAGAAACTTCAAGAAGGAATGGAAAGGTTAAAAAGAGACAGGAGATGGAAAAACAATTGAATAACGAAAAGACAATCGAAATTAGTAGATCTAGAACATTCTTAGGGGTATATAAGGCGGTGTAGACGCGCTAAGCGCCAGTTTAAGTTGAAAAGTGGTAAAGTGAAGAAGAAGAAGGAAGAAGTAGAAGGAAGAAAGAAGAATTAGTAAAAAGTGAAAAGTGAAAGTATAGTGCAGTAAAGTGCAGTGAAGTGCAGTGAAAAGTGCAGTGCAAAAGACGCTAGTGTTGGTGCTGTCTGCGTCGAAATTAAACGGCGTGTCGTGTGTGAAGTGGAATAAAGTGTCATCAGTGCTACTCGGTGTTTCCTTCCAATCCTGTTACCCCGTCCGTAACAACTGGTGTCAGAAGTGGGATTGGAAGGATTAAGGATGCCAGTCATGCCAAGGGAAGGGCCTACGACACGTGCGAGGGCTGCCGCTCAAGAACAAGGCGACTCTAATCCAGAAGTTGTGGGCAGGGAAGCTCCTTCGCAAGGAGGTGGCTACGAAGGAGGGGTATTTACGTCCGCAAGCGCAGCTAACCCGCTATCTCTGGCAGACCTTGCTGCACTATTCCAACAGTCGCTTCAGGAAAACTCGCAGCGACTCGAATCTCGACTCGACGAAAACTCGCAGCAACTTCAGGAAAACTCGCAGCGACTCGAATCTCGACTCGACGAAAACTCGCAGCAGCTCCAGCAAAACTCGCAGCGACTCGAATCTCAACTCGAGCAAAACTCGCAGCAGCTACAATCTCAGCTTAGCGAGATGATGGAGAGCCAGAATGAGATTCGCCATTATATATCGGAGAACGCTCGTAAGATCACCGAGATGGAGATGTGTATCGGTGAAGTGCAATCTCGCATGGCTACTATAGAGGAAGAGATACAGTCCTGCAAGGCGGCAGTGTCGGAAGAGGTGCAGTCCCGCATGGCATCAGTATCGGATGAGATGCACAGCCGCATAGAGGAGGAGTTCAAGAGGATTAAGGCCAACGTCCCTTCAGTCGCAGTCACCTCATCTGGTGCTGGTAATTTTAAAGTGCCTTCTTTCGATGGTACATCATCCTGGGAGGCGTACAGGATGCAGTTTGAAGCCGCTTCTTCTAGTAACAGTTGGAACAGAGAGCAGGCCAAGACTGCACTCGCTCTGGCCTTACGCGATGGTGCAATATCAGTGCTACAGTCTGTGGGGAAGGACGCCACATATGAACAGCTCATCGAGGCTCTAGAGTCCAGGTATGGAGAGGCGCATTTGGAATTTGTATTCCGTGCTCAGTTGCGTAATCGCTGTCAGCGCCCTAACGAGTCATTGCAGCAGTGGTCTCTAGAAGTAGAGAAAATGGTAGGAAAAGCTTACCAGTCTGCACCCCCGGCACAAGTCCAAAGCATGCGTCTCCAGGCGTTCATTGATGGTATTTATGACGATGAGGTCAGGTCTGCCGTTCGTCTGAAGCACCATGACAACGTTAAGGACGCTTTAGCGCATGCTCTCGAAGTGGAGGCTGTCCGTCGAGACAACAAGGGTGGACGAGTCCGAATTGTGGCCGCAGAAATGCAGCGAACAGAGCGAAGATTTGGCCCAAAATGTTATAGCTGCAGGGAACCAGGACATTTCAGCAGTAGCTGTCCGAAACGTAAACGTAAGACTGACGCTACTGTTCAAACGTCCGAACACGACCAGGAAAACTAATTCCAGCCAGGGCTGCGGGGCAAGCGCTGGCCGGTAGACGAAAAGCCCCTAAAGTTTGTATCCGACAAAGCACGGATGGGAACAGTTTAACCATTGATGGAGCGGTCAATGGCGTTACCTGTTTGCTGACCTTGGACACCGGTGCGTCTCGAACTGTTATAGGGACTCACCTGATAAGGAAGAATGGAAAGATTCTAAAACAGTCAATTCAACCTCGACTGACAACGGCTACCGGCCAGCACATCCCAGTCAGGGGAGAGCAAATAGTGGCTTTTAAAGTAGGTGATGAATTGTATTGGCAAAAAGCACTGATTGCAGACATCATCGACGACTGCATTGTTGGGCTAGACTTCTTCAGAGATCACCAATGTAGATTGGATATTAAGTGTGGTATCCTAAAGTGTGGAGATGTGGAGATTCCAATGAGAGGTGGAGGCACGGGAAAGGTTTTGTGCCTCAAGGAGAGCAAGCTCGCACCTAGTTCACAGACATTTGTTCCTGTCACATTACCTGCCACTTCGAGTCAGCGACGTTGCATAATGATAGAAGACAATGGAGATCACGATCCATGGTTGCCAGCATATGTAGTTGTTGCTTCTTCACAAATGGCTGTCATACCTGTCCTAAATTTAAGTGATGAAGAAAAAGTTTTGAAAAAGGGTTCTGAGATAGGAGAGTCCGTGGAAGTCGCTTGGTTACGAAACTGCCAGGAAACCAAGAGTTTGGCTGGGACTAACGTTAACGTAGATAGTGTTTTGAAAGGTTGCAAAGATGATCTAACGGAAATAGAAACAGAAAAAGCAAAGAAATTGCTGACACAATACGTCGACATTTTCTCAAAGGACGACGGAGACATCGGGAAGACAGGAGTAGTAAAACACACCATCAATACGGGGAATGAACAACCGATCCGTCAACGCCCGCGACGTGTACCTTTTGCCAGAGAGAAGGAGGTAGAGGATATGATTGAAGATATGAGGAAGAACGGGGTTATTGAGCCATCGACTAGCCCGTGGTGTTCACCGGTTGTATTGGTAAAGAAAAAGGATGGATCGACTAGATTCTGTATTGACTACCGAAGATTGAATGATGTAACCAAGAAAGACAGTTATCCTTTGCCTAGAATAGACGACACGTTAGACACGTTATGCGGAATGAAGTGGTTCACAACAATAGACCTAAAAAGTGGTTACTGGCAAGTGGAAATGGACCCAAAAGACAAGGAGAAGACAGCTTTTTCAATGGGCAGAGGGTTATGGCATTTCAATGTTATGCCTTTCGGATTGTGCAACGCACCAGCTACTTTTGAAAGGTTAATGGAACACATCCTTGCCGGGCTTTTAGGGGAAGCTTGTCTGGTGTATCTCGATGACATAATTGTAATGGGACGAGACTTCGATGATCATCTCACGAAGCTAGAAAGTGTACTCAATAGATTGAGAAATGCAAATCTGAAGCTCAGTCTTAAAAAATGTTCATTTTTTAAGCGACAAGTTAACTACTTGGGTCATGTCGTCTCTGAAAAAGGCATCGAGAAGGACCCTGCCAAGATTTCGGCGGTTAAAGATTGGCCCATGCCTAAGGACAAGACGCAGGTGCGCTCATTTATGGGGCTTTGCTCTTATTACAGACGTTTTGTGAAGAATTTCTCGAGCATCGCAAAACCCTTACATGAGCTGACGGAGCAAAAACGACCATTTAATTGGGATGAAAAAGGTCAAACTGCTTTCGAGGAGTTGAAGACGCGTCTATGTGAAGCGCCAATTCTTGCGTACCCCGACGTCAAAGGGGAATTTGTTGTTGACACAGACGCAAGCAATGTGGGTATTGGTGGAACTCTTTCCCAGAGACAAGGAGACCAGGAGGCCGTTATTGCCTACTTTAGCAAATCGCTGTCTAAACCTGAAAAGAACTACTGTACCACACGAAAGTAGCTTTTAGCGGTAGTGAAAACTCTTCAGCATTTTAAAAAGTACCTAATCGGAAGAAAATTCCGGATCCGGACGGACCACGCAGCGCTTAAGTGGCTTTTACAGTTTAAAAATTGTGAGGGTCAAGTAGCTCGATGGATTGAACAACTTCAAGAGTACGATTTCGAAGTTGAGCATCGTAGCGGAAAATCTCACGGTAATGCTGATGCCTTATCAAGACGTCCTTGTGATAAGAGCTGCAAGTATTGCGTACGACAAGAAGGAAAAGAGGAAGCTGCCGTCAAGGTAATCAGAACGGATACCATCGACGGGCGATGGAATAGGGAGTTCGTTATTAAATCCCAGGAAGAAGATAAAGATTTGAAACCGATACTGGAGCGTCTAAAGAATAACTCCCTTCGGCCAGAATGGAGGGAGGTGGCTGATACTAGTACCGTGACGAAAAGTTATTGGGCGCTATGGAACAGCCTAATAATACAAGATGGACTACTTTGTCGAAAATGGGAAAGTGCTTCTGGAAGAGACAGTTATCTTCAAACAATAGTGCCAAAATCAATGATTCCTGAAGTTTTGCGAGTTTGTCATGATGGCCCATCTGGCGGACATCTTGGAGTGCGAAGAACCTTACTGAAGATTCGTCAACGTTTTTATTGGCTGCACTGTAGGGAAGACGTTGAAGACTGGTGCAGGAAATGCCTTAAATGTTCTTCAGTTAAAGGGCCGCAAACTCGGAGCCGCGGAGCACTAAAACTATACACTGTGGGAGCTCCTTGGGAACGGATTGCTGTGGACGTAGCTGGACCATTTCCTTTGACAGAAAGTGGTAATCGCTACATTCTGGTGGTGATGGATTATTTCACGAGATGGCCAGAAGCTTTTGCAGTCCCCAATCAGGAAGCAGTTACAGTTGCGACAAAATTAGTAAATGAAGTATTTTGCCGATTTGGTTTACCGTTAGAAATCCACAGCGACCAAGGGAGAAACTTTGAATCGCAACTCTTTCAAGAAATCTGCAAGATGATGGGGATCCACAAAACTAGGACAACTCCGTATCACCCTCAATCGGATGGAATGGTGGAGAGATTTAACCAGACATTGGAGCGCCATCTTGCTAAAGTGGTCGATAGCCATCAGAGAAACTGGGACGAATATATCCCACTATTTCTTCTGGCTTACAGAGCCGCAGTACATGAAAGTACGGCAACAACCCCGGCGCGAACAAATTTAGGAAGGGAGCTACGACTTCCAGTAGACCTTCTTGCTGGATGTCCACCGGGGACACCTAGCTGTGTTACCGATTATGCATGTGAATTAAGAAGGAAGCTCGAAGAAATTCATGAACACGTTAGACAAGAGAATTTACAAGCGGGAGTAAGAATGAAGACCCGATATGACAGACGCGCAAATGCAAGAGAATTCGAAGAGGGAACTTTGGTGTGGCTTCATAATCCAGTCCGATGTAAGGGAAAATCTCCCAAATTACAGCCAAGCTGGGAAGGACCATATACTGTAATAAAGAAAATTAACGATGTTACCTACAGAATTCGAAAGACACCTAGAAGTCCACTGAAGATCGTTCATGTGGATAGGATAGCGGTATATCATGGATCCAACAATGCTCGGGACGAGCATGTCTTAGAGAGGGGGTAGTGTGACGGCCGGTGTCGTGCCAAGCTGTCATCACTACCGTTGCCAAGGTCTTCTGACGTCTACACGACAAACTATCCGGTCATCAAACACAATAATTTATTAGCAAAGAGGTTTGAAGACTATTTTATTATTTGGAAATGAGTTTTTAGTTCGATGACGTATACACTCTATCAAGTGTTCGCCAAATTTACCAGTCATTGACAACAAGGCGATGGCCGTGCGGATAACACATTCCGTTCACGTTCTGAAGGCTTGGGTTCAAATCCCAGTCATAACTGTTATGTGGATTATGGTTTTTATGAAATTTGGAAAATGTTTATGAATATTTGGCAAATATTTAAAAGATTATTTAAATATTTCGAGTAAAAATTAGAAAATTCTAGAAACTTCAGGAAGGAATGGAAAGGTTAAAAAGAGACAGGAGATGGAAACACAAATTTAAATATTTCGAATAAAGATTAGAAAATTCTAGAAACTTCAAGAAGGAATGGAAAGGTTAAAAAGAGACAGGAGATGGAAGAACAATTGAATAACGAAAAGACAATCGAAATTAGTAGATCTAGAACATTCTTAGGGGTATATAAGGCGGTGTAGACGCGCTAAGCGCCAGTTTAAGTTGAAAAGTGGTAAAGTGAAGAAGAAGAAGGAAGAAGTAGAAGGAAGAAAGAAGAAGTAGTAAAAAGTGAAAAGTGAAAGTATAGTGCAGTAAAGTGCAGTGAAGTGCAGTGAAAAGTGCAGTGCAAAAGACGCTAGTGTTGGTGCTGTCTGCGTCGAAATTAAACGGCGTGTCGTGTGTGAAGTGGAATAAAGTGTCATCAGTGCTACTCGGTGTTTCCTTCCAATCCTGTTACCCCGTCCGTAACAATATCTTAGTTTGCTTTAAGAAGGGATGTCACTTCGGTCGCGTATTCTTATTCACAATGCACGAATCATTTTTGTGTCTATCATTAATACTACGCGTACTAAGTTAAATGGTTTTGTCCGTTTCAGTATTCTCGCTAGATTTGAGTTATATATAAATTGCTAGGGAGGCCAAAAGAAATTGACTAGTGTTCTTTTCTTTTTAGCTTTACACGCGCAATCGAATTTTACATGTTGTATCTTTTATATTTGATCAGAATATCATCTAGATAAATAGAACAACATATATTATATGATATTTAAAAATAACTATTGAATGTTGTTGATACTGGTCCTAAAGGTAAGACTACACTAGGTAGAACTCTCGCAGTGTCTGTCGCCGCCGTCGGTAAAATTTGAAACGTCTCACACAAATAACAATATGTTCAAAAATGGTTTGTCTTCGTTGGCGATTTTCTGCTACAACGTAGTTCTACTTAGTGCAGCCTTACTCTTAGTTAGCGTATTTTTATAAACAAGTGGTAGGGGTAAGGTCGAAAATCGAAGTCAATAAATTATGTAATATACATAATACATCTATGCCCTGCGCAGTGCCCATATATGTATGTATATGCTAGAATGTTTTTGATATGGTGCACATTGTGAGTCAGTTTTAATAAATAATAAGTTTTACTGAGCTTATTTTCTGTTACGATGATATATGAATAGAAAATAAACTAATAACTTTGTAGTTAATATTTTTGAATGTGCATAGAAGTTATTAAATGAATACGTGAAATATAATAAGCAAAGCTCAAAACACATTTTCTGTAAACTAAATTACAAAGATGAATACATAATAATTATATCTTATTGTAGGTACAGTCAGCCAAGAAAGAGGTCTACCAGTTTTGAGAAAACTTTAAATGCATCATATGTGAACTGTTAGTAAAACTGTTTTCTTCGTTTAGTATGTACGCTGGCTTAAGCCTATCAATTGATATCTTTATGATTCTGTTTGGTAATTTTACCTTAAAATCAGAATAATGCTAAGGTTGAGAGATTCGAACTCTTGGAATATTCCTTTAAGGAAAAATCAACCGCTACTTGATTGACAACAATTTTAGGCCGTAGGGTAGTAGACTATGGTTTTGGCTGACTGTACCTAATATATTTTGAATGGTTACCCAGGGTCTACGATATAAATTAATATTTTTTTTTTGTTTATTTAAAGAGGCTTGATCACTCAGTGATCATGTCGCCTCTAATAATAATATTACTACTCTTTTGTGCAGAAAGTTGTTGTGCTTTGAGCTTGATGACGTTAAATATCTTTGTGCTTTCGATACGAGATAGCTTTTGAATGTTATGCAATCAAAATAGTTCTCGGATACCATCGTGCTAGTAAGCGGTTAACATTTTAAGCAATGAGCGATTGAAATACCAAAGATGGTTCATCAACGAACTTATATTTACAGTCCGAATAAACATTGAAATAGAAGATATCGCTTTGCTACAAACTTCTTTATACGTAAAATACTCTCAATGCGATTTCTTATAAAATATCTTTGAATTATGCGATAGTTAACTACTACAAAAATAAAGGAAAGCATAAGGATATTTATAAATTGTGACTTATCTAATTACTAATCAATTTTATAAAATGTTTCCTTTGATAAAATTATACTTGTTATGTATAACATAGCTGAAATTTGATTGTTATGTATGTGGCTAATTCTCGACAAGCGACCATCATGCAGCGATTTTATTTCAAATGTTTTACCTCACCAACCCTTATTAACCTTTAACCGTTATTTCACCGTTATTTTATTTCATCTAACAACACTAACCCCGCTACACTCATGATAATCACTTCAGTTATGTTCTAATAAAAAATAAGTACATTGCAATACCTTTTTTGGCAAATAATTTGAATTTTAATAAATTATTTGGTGTTTTCAAACAAGGTGTTGCATTTTTTGTGATTGTCTGCCTACTAAATCCTATTCTAAATGTGGTTCGATGTCGGTTGTCTAGAATTGGCCTTATCAAACAACAGTGCACCACCAAAACGTCACAATCGTTTCACAGAGGGCGCGCAAAACAAGACTTGCCCGCACTGCAAGAAAACGTGCCCCTCGCATGCATCCATGCTCATACACTTGCGTATGCATACAGGTACGTCAACATACAATATATCGTTTTCTTTAACTCTTTAAAAGGTATCTGTAAAAGGCCAAATGGTTAGAAAGTGTTAACCTGTATTCTGATTTAGGTAGGCATTAGCTAATTACAGGTTAATACTTCAAAAAAAGTATGTCAGAACTGTGTCAGTGATTCGAGATGTAGACCTTCCACGTTATTAAATAAATACGATTGTAAGGTTTGGGTTAAGTTCCCGACCAGAGCCCTGCCCCCTTAGCCAAATGGCATTCGATTAACGCTAAGTGCAAAAATGTATGGAAATGACTTATGCCTTCGTTATATCACGTGGTCAACAAAGAAGGAATTCTTTATGTTGCCATGGCAACCAAGCGTTAGCGAAAGTAGATATCAGAGCGAATGCCGTCTGGCTAGGCCCTCTGAAATTCATTCTGTAGTCTGCAGTATTTCCAACATTGTGAACATGGACTGTACAAAAAACATCAGCCCTGTTTATGTAAGTACTGTAGCTGGGCATGAGCCTTTCCTAACGTGTATTGCAATTTGATGCCAAGAAAACGCAATTTGAATTGAATATACGTCATTTAAGGACCATAGTTGTTTGGTTGAAATATTTACATATGTATGTACATACATAGATATACGATAGACTCACTCCTTTCTCCCAATTGGGGTAGGCAGAGACTACGGAACGCCATTTGAAACGATCCTGACATATCTCTCTTGCTTCATTCACTCCCATTAAACTTCTCATACATGCTCTTCTGTATTTCTAACCTGTCCTGTTTTTAGGATGTCTCCAATCTGGTACAGAGAACGTCTGCCTAGGTCTTCCCCTTCGTCCCATTAGATTCATACTTGCCTTAGGTACATATCTGCATGGTCAGTCTTTCGTCATATTCTGTTCTCTCCATATGCCTAAACCACCTTATTATACCTTTCTGGCTGCTTGTCATTACATCTTCTTTTACATTATAATTAATATACCCCACCAATTTAGGATGGTAGCTAAAGCCCAATGGAGTCTCTGTTAAAACCCTCAGTTTCTTTCTTTCTTCTCAGGAGCTTTTGAGTAATAATAATAATAAATGTATTTATTAACTAATTAATTACAACCCACAGAGGTACAATTTCTTAAACATCAAATAAGTAGTAGATTCTTGCTGATTACAGCATAAATGGGTCGGCTCGACCCGGGAAGTACAAACCTTTCACAGAAAATCGACGTAAAGTAACAGCACCTATACTGTTGCGTTTCGCTCGATGAGTGAAAGTGCCAGAGCCCCCATCCCCTATTCTTTCTCCCTCATCCAACTCCTACAACTATCCCTTCTTGCAACCCAGAAGTCGACAACGCAGTTGTTGGCGGCGGTAATCGCTTACCATCAGGTGATCAGTCTGCTCGTTTGCCGCCTATTACATATTTACGGGCAACGTACACTTCTTGATAATTGATAGATAGAAATGATAGATGGTATAACTTGAACACTTATTTATTGGTTACCGCAAAGTATAAACTTGATAAACTATGCTAAATTATGATGAAATGATTGATATGTTAAATTGCTTATGAGTACACGATACGCTTGCTGAAAGTGAACTGATTTTATGGATGTTACAAATTGACACGTTTGGCGTAAAATGCTGACCGCGGCAAATGTACGGTCGTCGGCCCGTACAACATAAAAAAAAGACAGGGAAAAGGCTCGTGCCCAGTAGAGAGACAGTTTATAAGCAGGGCTGATAAAGTAGGTTTGCGTACGTAGTAGGCTTGCGTACGAGATGTGAGGCTTGTAATGTGCAGGCGAGCGGCCGTTCGTGTGCGGGCTGTGCAACAAGAGCTTCAACGTGAAGTCGAACCTGCTGCGGCACCTGCGCACGCTGCACGACCAGCTCATCAGCGCCGCCGCCGTGGAGGACGACGACGACGAGCCGGGGCCCTCCGAGGTCAAGCGCGAGTCCTGAGGACGAGGAGGGGGGGCAGGTACGTCACAACACACCTCACACCTCTCTACCAACTACTCTGTACCATACACATTCATTACCACCATGTATGCGACAATATCAGACACTATTAAACACCTATCTTGTCTTGCCATCTATCTTATATATCGTATGCTTCGATATATCAATGAATCCGACCAAAAAATATATTTTTGTTCGGTAGGATTTACTTCCCTATTCCGCACGGGTGGGCCGAAAAAGTTCGCTAGTGGACTTAGGGATTTCGAAAAACGAAAGTGAAATATAAATAAAATAATTCCATTTTTGGATTCTATGATCAAAATAAATACAAGTCAAAATTATTAAAACAATTTTTTTTATTAAACGGGTGGTTTTTGAGTTATTTAATGTTAAAGATTTTTTTGTATGGAAGAAAATAATAAAATGAGAATTGTTCGTAATTCTCAAACTATCTCAAGAAAACAATGAAAGTTTATGATAGAAAATATTTTTTTGGCTTTTTATGCATTATATCGCGAACTGTGTTTTTTTGCGTTTTGGCGGTAATATTTTTTTTTTTATCTTTTATTCCACACCACCCAATGAGGTTAAAGATTAGGCGCGGTTTTTTTATGTGTTATCCCCCAGTACGCCTAATCCACTTGCCACACTTGAAAAAAATCATTATTAGTCATATATCTAAAACTTTAAAAATAAATTAGACTACCCTGATTTTGTCAAAATTCTGAGAAAGCATAATATGTCGTGTCCTGTAATGGGTGGTGTGGATATTTTATTGTTTCATTTTTGTTGTATTGACTTGTTAACAGTGGTAGTATTAAAAAATCGATTTCGTTTTTTTTATTTTCCACTAGTTTCATATAAACTTCAAACAATATTTTCTCGGTAAGTAGGTTAGTTATTAATTTAAGTTAGTTATTAAAAAAAGTAAAAGAATAAAAAAAAAATGTTTTTATTAGTAGAGACCAAAAACAAGTATCTAGCCCCTAAGTCCACATTTAGATTTTTCAGTCCACCGTGATTCCGG
Source organism: Euclidia mi (assembly GCA_944739405.2). NCBI lineage: Eukaryota > Metazoa > Arthropoda > Insecta > Lepidoptera > Erebidae > Euclidia > Euclidia mi. Next base: position 5,807,634 of record OX123188.2, on the reverse strand, counting down.
TCCCATCTAACTTTGAGAATTGAAATGGTAATGACTTTTTTATCGAATTATGTGTGTTACCCGAGAGAGTAGGGACATATTTTTTTCAGGGATGATGACTGCGATTGATAATGTAGTGTATGTGTCAGGTCGCGGGCGCGTGGGTCGCGGGTCGCGCGGGCGGCGCGGGGCGGGCGCGGCGGCGGTAGCGGGCGCGGTAGCGGGCGCGGGCGCGGGCGCGGGCGTGGTGCGCAAGCAGAGCTACTCGCTGTTCCTCAAGCAGCGCGCCGTGCTGTTCTCCGCCAAGAAGTGGAAGCAGTGAGCCACCCGCGTGTTGCCTATACACACACCATACATATGTACCTACGCGCTCTGACCCAGAGCACCTAGCTTAGGGCGTGTACTAACTTTGTACTAAGTTAAAATATGTATAGATAACATGACGGTGTCGCCCACAGTGAGAGACGATATCTCTGTATGTCTGATCGACTCATTGTCGGTTCACAGGACCTGCCCACCCTCCTTACTTTAAACTTAAGGTTATTTCGTTTATTATTAATATTAACGAGTGAGTTATTTTTACATTCCCCTAGTTAACTATTTTAGTGTTTCGACTGTTCTAGTCACTTGTAAGTAATAATTTAATATAATTAATGGTATATGTTCGATTTATGTGTTCCCCTGTATGTGTTATCGCTGGCATTTCGTATTCTTCTGATCTTCTTTACACACTTAGTACACATGTTTGCGTTTTATTGTGGGCATATTTGAGTCAACCTACATCTCAGCATAAGAACAATCTGGCATATACAGCAGACTCTAAATTGTGAGTGCAGCCGAAAAAAGAAGAGCTTCAGTTAATTCATGCGCTTATAAAGTCACCTCACTGTAAAAAAAAGAGAAGACAAGTAGTCTCACTTTTAATTTACAGTGAGGTGTCTTTTTAGTTAGAATGTCAGTATTCAGTAACAATAGTAACGTGTATTTACTGAAGGTCTTTTGTTTGGCTTCACTTACATTGTAGCGCGCGCTGAATGTACCCTTTTTACCTTATGAGCAGTGGCGTAGGAAGGGGCGGTGGGGGCGGTCCGCTTTTCGGGTGCCACCCGTCCAAAAAAAGGGGTGACACCCAAAACTCAACTTTAAGAACAATGTACAAAAACACAGGCACTAGCTTAGCACTACGAGAGTTAGCACGGAATTGTTAGGTGTCGACTAAAAAAAAATGGTCATCCGCCAACTACCGCCCCGGGTGCCACCCAAGCTAGCTACGCCACTGCTTATGAGGGACCTACATTGTAATATATTGTACCATTTTGATGTCTGTACCCATTTATAAGTAATAAAACTAACCATAGTCAAATTCGATCTCAGATTCTAGAGATAATTATTGTGATTTTTGTCTGATGCACACTGGTAAATAATTCTAGTCATAACGAGCATTTGCAGTCTAGTCAAGTCAACTGAAATGCTCGCATATCAGTTTTGCAATAGGGAAGATTACTGCCAAGTTAAACCACCAGATGGCGGTATCACCGACTACAGTAAGCAATGAATTTTGACAAGTATGACATTTGAGTGACAACTTGACAACTTGTTTAGACTTCAAACTTTGGATGCGAGTTAGACAGAAACATTGCACTTACCATTTTTATTGTTATTGATAATTACCCCATAGATAACTGTTTTGCCGATATAAATAAGTAAGTATAGATATATTGTTGTCTTGTTGATGACAATATTTGAAAAGCGCGCTACGAAAGTTTGTTTATTCGTAGTTGCTTGTGCTGCCATCTGCGTCGAGCTTTGCATAATGTTCCCTATTCACACAAATAATATTAGTTTTATGGATATTTGAAGTTCTATCCTCATATCGACTCTGCTATTGTCGGACTGCAAAAATATGTCTGTAGGACCGCACTTCTGCACTGATGTTTTTTTTTGGTTTTATGTACGGCGCTCATACTTGAGTGACATCCTAGGTTCGATTCCCAAAAATCAAGCTTTTCATTATTGTGTTTCACTGTCGGGATATTTGCAGTACCTGCGTGAAGTGTGGCAATATACCAAAGATAACAAGCAGACAGTCGAAGGAGGAACATTTCTCCAATGTGCACTAGATGTCATTTACCTACAATGTATTTAAATGCCGAGTGGCTGATTTTTCAATCATCAGATGAACAGTAATTAAAACACATGGTTGTTAGTTTAAGGCGCTGTGTACAGTACACTGAGTTCAGCTGTTGCTGTCACTGTCGGATTGTATACATAAGAAAGAGAAGCGCGATGACGACGGGACGTTCAGACCGAGTTATTTATCATTAAATACATTAATCCTTACAAATATCTTATTCCAATCGATAAATAAAAACAACAGTTCCCTTTATTATTATATATTACATCACTGTTATTAATATTATCAAGATTTGTTTATAAATAATACAGTTACAATTGCTACAATTTCAATTTAAATGGTTATTTTATGGTTTTTTTTTATCGAGAAAATTTACCGAAAACGTGTTTTGAACACAATGGTCCCCCCATAAATATGATCAAGATTAACATATATTTTTTTAGCTGCTCTAAAATGTATACATTTGGCTAAAAAACTGTTTTGTGAAGCCTATTTTGACTAGGTACAGCGCCTTAAGCTTCGATGATTTAACCGTGCATGCGTTTTGAATATTGTACCTACTTGAAGCTCGAAGGGTATTTGTTACTATCAAAATATTATGAACTAATCGCTGTAGCCCGAGCCAAATTAAAAAAGCGGTTTACTTCATTTTAGGGATAAAAGAGGTTACAATTTTTTTAAGGGCTGCTAGAACACCTGCCGAGGTCAATCGTTTATTTTGGACTGTCCACCACGGCTGGTGTAACCCATGCTGAAACGCCGTGGTAACTACACCTAGTTTAATTATTGTCCTGACTGCCTCGTTGGTCTCGCGGCATAAATGTGCGCGTGGGATTGGGAGGTCTCGGGTTCGATTCCCGGGTCGAGCAAAGTGTAATTGGGTTTTTCCGTTAGGAAATTCTCAGTAGCAGCACGGAGTCTGGTAATGTGCCCGGCACGGCAATAGGCTCGCCCACTATTACGTGGGACCTAAAAATTCATGGCGAAATGTGGGTGTAATATTACACCTCTGCCTACCCCTTCGGGGATACAGGCGTGAGTCTATAAAAAAATAAAAAGTAAGTACACCTACTATTTATCCCGACGTTTCGGCGTTGTATTCACTTTTTTTGTTATTACGCGATTGAGTTACATAATATTTTTAATATAATGTGTATCTGATTATTGACTTATCAGCCATGCGTATTTTTGATCTCGCTACATTGTTTCATCAAAAATCTTATGTGCTAATAGAGACATCGGTTGTGCGATGCCTTCACAAAATTAACCATTATTTAGATATAGACGAAGTAGCTGAGAATGTTTGTTTTCGTTCTATTACAATAATCCAATTATATTTAGATACCTAATTATAGAAAGGACAGACAACACCAACTTATAAGTGTATCTCTTTCGCACAATGGTCACTGATTTGACAGCTGTCAAGGTAGTGCGCAATCGATGTCTCTTTGTGTAGGTATGGTATCACCAATGAATACAGATTTACTTATAGAAGCGCATTTCTAAAGAATTTCGTGTGCCGATTTCAAGTGGCGACTGTCGTCAGTGTAGTACGTAGTTGGCGCCGTTGGCGGCGCTGGCGTCGTTCGCCGTCTCTCTTGCTCTCGTAGTTAAGATACACAGGAGGAACGTTCGTCTCTTGCACTCATAGAGACACAGCGCGACTGCCACGCCGCCAAGCGGCAATTAGGGTCACAGAAAGTTTGTCTACAGAGCGCCCATAAGAAATGCGCCTCTATGTAAATATCTATGCTCTATGGTTTCACATATAAATGCTAGTGATATGATTTGTTTAGATTTTAAGAAAGATTTAATATATAGCCATTCCAAATATTTGTATTGTATATTACATAAATTGAGAAGCTTTAAGTTCACATTCCATTTGTGCTAGTTTATTTATTTTGAAACACAAGTCGGTGTTTGATGATTTCTTGTCATTTATTTTGTATTTCAATACTCATGTAAAACATGGACATGATTGAAGTAATTTGTACTATTGTGGAAAATAAAAACGATTCTATGTATATTGAAGTTTTATTTAAATAAGATAGGAATGTTTTTCATATTTCATGGCCCACAGAGTCAATAATTTTATTACAAGTAGGTAAATGGGTAAGTACCTACATAAATATACACAAATAATGCATGTATAACATCGCAAGGAATTTACTAAGTGTATTCTTTATTAGTTTGATTTCTATCAATATCTATAAAATATATTTAATCTTTATTTTGATATAAGTACAATATAAATCATGGTATCGATCAAATTAATGCTTGTTTCAAACACCATATTCCGGAAATGTGTCGTGAGGCTCTAAATAGTAGCGGACGTAGCCCAAACCAGCCATCTATCAGATGGCTGGTTTCGACCGTCAGCGGGTGATCAGCCGACAACGATAGCTTGACCTGTAACATACGTATACAAGATTTCTTTTAGTCAACCCCTGCACTAGATCTTAATCCTGTGTCCGGGGCTTTACAAACATATAACTAACGGTCACAATAAATACGGAATAACCAGACTCGAAATAACAATCTATGGATCACACAGAGTGTTGTCTCGTGTGGGGATCGAACCCACAAGACTCAGCGCAGTGGTCGTTTAAACCACTACGCCAACCGTGCAGTCAAGTCATCAACAAGTGTGGCCCTAACAACTACACTTGGCGGTTCTTCAAGGGTTCTTCACCCCTGTTACGTACATACGTGCAAATATTCACCATAGCTCATAATTCATAACAGATATTTCGCAGACGTCTACTACACATAACCCGTTTTGCGTGACCTGTGTGCGTGACAATAGAATTGTCCGTGTGGTGACGGATTAAAAATACGCAATGTCATCACCCCATATCATCCCATGGGTGTCGTAAGAGCTGACAGAGGGACCATACTATGCGTGTGCGTTCGCACAGCGGAATGTTGTTGAATTTAAAGATTTTAATTATGCAGATATTTAGTGTATGACGTCGTATAATTGTGTATGGTAAAAAAAAATTGTGCACGCAGCCATTGTGGAGAAAATCACCAAAAACTGATTCCGCTGGGCGAACGTTGTCCTGGCGGAACTTTTTTTAATCCATTGACTTTAGAAGAAAAGAGATGGGTCCAAAAATTAGTGTGTATTTGTGTGTAATTGTGTATGTATGAATAAAATTAGTGCATGCATAAACTTCGGAGAAATTCAAGTTTTCGCTACGCGAACGTTTGGCCATTAGCTAGTTTTCATATAAAGCGCTTACATAGAGAGCTGTAGATTTTTACATACGTTGTTTTGAATTTGTTTATATTTGTTTAAAAAACAGATTTAGAAAAAATCGTAGGACTTAAAAGATAAAAATATAAACGTAAAATACGCTTATTAGGTCTTAGTTCTTAAAGTATGCACTTTGGGGTCTAGATTTTCACGTTTATACAAACCTTGTAAGTGTCTGCAACATGTTGCCAAGTATCAATGATGTTCCGTTAATAATTAAAGAGTTATAGGACAATTTACCATGAATAGATCACTGTTTACAAAGCAGTCTAATATCACGACGTTCTAAAGGAATTGCATGGTAAAATGTAGGGGAACTAGGGGTATGATGGGGACGCTAAGGAAAAATAATAAAAAACTATAGTAAAAATCAACATAATATTTTTATTTATTTATGGCACTTTAGTACTTTAATCAACTACAAATTGCCATAGTCTTTGGACGATAATAATATGACAAATTTCTAATAATAATATTTTTTTAAGAACACATAAAAAAACCGTCTTGCCCCGTATATGGGGTAAGATGGGGAATGATAAATGGGGCATGATGGTGTTAAGAGGCAAGATGAAATTCTCATTCATCTTCACAGAACATGCATATGAGTACTTCTTCTAAGTTTTCATCATCCACCCCTGCACATGCAGTATGAGCCCATCGCCCACAGAGTTGACATTTTACCCAATGTTCGATAGATTTCAGGTGAGTGTGGTTTGTATCATTACAATAAAAATAAATGCTATGTTCCTGTCCTGAAGTTGATGGTCTGGTCTCATTCTGCAGTTTACTATTCTTGGTAGTGAAGTTCTTGAACGATTTGTTATTTTTAGCCAGGACGTCCTTTGATAATAGGGTACCCCATCATGCCCCGTACGATTTACATCATCTTGCCCCAGTCACTGTATTTAAAGAAAATAAAAGTTATAAAACACTCGGTTAGGACTAATGCAATTTTGAATACGCCTATCAATTGCGAGGAAAACGTAAAACAATGGAAAAAAATATCATCAGTTCATTACTATTTCTTACCTGTTTCTGAAGTTGTTTAGAAAACACAAAATATTGCATCAATTATACACTTTGACAAAAATTTTATTGTAAACAAAGAACGAACGCACGTTCGCCGGCTGTCATGGCCGCACTGAGTATTGTTCGAAAGCGGCTTTTGATTGGCTAATGTGCCACCACGCAGAAGCGTTTAGTTTCGTGTATGTGTGTGTGACCCCGTCTTACCTCGCTACCCCATCATACCCCTAGTTCCCCTATGCCAATAATTAGTGAATTCATTCAACTATTCACATGCAAAATTTCATGTCATTAAATTCAGTAATTAAAGAAAAACAATTATATTACTGACGAAGCATCGAAAACCTATGTGCATAATTAAAATCTTTAAATTCAACAACATTCCGCTGCGCGAACGCACACATACTATGCAGAGAACAGCACTGTAAGAGAAGGAAAACTTAAACTCTATACCAACCCGTTTGGCCAGCGTGGTACCTATAGTAGGCCAATTCCTCCTTTCAAAGGAGAGACCTAGCCCAGCAGTGGACTGTAGAGGGCTGATGATAATGAAAATTGGGAGCCTATAGGAGAATTTGGCCAACTACAACAACCAGCCCCCTTAGCCAAATGGCATTCGATAAACGATATCGTTAATCGCTAAGTGCAAAAATGTATGGAACTGACATAAGCCTTCGGTATATCACGTGATCAACGAAGAAGAAATTCCTTATGTTGCCATGGCAACCAAGCGTTGTCGAAAGTAGATATCAGAGCGAATGCCGTTTGGCTAGGGCCTCTGGCAAGACGGATTGGTATAATACTACAGAGTTTGATATCCAGTTTACAGTTTCTTTTCAAAGATACTTACCTCTTATTTAGGTATTTCGTGTATTTTAGTCGTCTCTTAGGAGACCCACGGAATAGATGGACAAATAATAACATAGGTATGTATTTATTTTTTGCAAGCTATATTCTTGCAAAAAAAACTAATTACTTTAGTCATCAGACCCCAGGCTCCAAGGAAGTCTTTCCCCCTGTGGGTTCTCCACCTTGTCGTGGTAGGGGGCTCAGCAACCGTGGTTAGGGCACTCACGGTTAAGCTAAGTGAGATCTCAGGAGTGGACGCTCCGCATGTGCTTGATGGAGGCCTGCGCAGGATGGGTCCAAAGGTGCGGGTGCGAGGGACAGTTCTTTCCGTCTCTCACAGTCGGGCGCGGTCGCGGGAGGAGAGGCGTGTCAGTGTTGCCGTTCTACCAGTGTGAAGACGCCCGTGTCCAGCAATGGAACAGTATTTATACATAGCTGATGATGATAATTAACTTTCAGTATTGATGTTTACATTTACCTGTTTACTGAGTGGTGCTGTTTTGGCAATATTGCAGAGATGTGGACACGTAAAGTGTTGCGCGACAGTGCCGGGTGAGGTATTTTCAATCGCGACACGCTCCGCCGCTTCGTTGCTGGTGTGAAAGAGCTCGATGTTTCCTGTACCTATGTCACCCTTCACCGAGAACTTGACAGCTGGCGTTAACATACGTAATACTATTATTATTCGATTAGTGGGTACAACTATCACAGCAGCTGCAGCTGCTAGCCTATGAGCTGGGAGTTGGACCTTTACATATGCTCACGCCTTTTCCGGTCGGGGTAGGCGGAGACAACAGCACGCCATTTCCTTCTATCCTTACAAACCTCAAACCGAGGTAGACCAAATACCGTTCTTACCAGGGCACACAGATTATTTTATTAATGGCATTAATTATTATCATTAATTTATGATCGCAGGAAACTGTAAGTAGGTATGTAACACATACTTTATTTTTGGAGGACAGTCCCGATTCTCGTGTGCCCAAGGTCCCCAGCCCCAGCATAGCTTTAGACGGCCCTCGGTGGACCGCTAGTAGGTAATAAAAGTTGCTTCATATTGCATACCTTTAGCATAGATAAAACAATACTATACAGATACAACTAACGAGGACAATGAACACCCAGACTCGAAACAACAATTTATGGATCACACAAGTGTTGTCTCGTGTGGGAATCGAACCCACAACACTCGGCCCAGTGTCAAGCAGCGAGGCGGCCGCTTAAACCACTACACCTATAACACTACGCTATAATAGAACATAGCTTGTCGCCAGCCTTACGGTCGCTAATCGACATCAAAAGAAGCCGCAACAAACTAGATAAGTCGCTCGTTGAATCATTGGAAATCGGCACTTAGAGCTACTCGTAATATAAGGTCACAAGGTGCAGTGGCTATGTATACACGGCTACAAGTGAAGCTTGACAGTTGCCGTACGACTTTAACACTTATTTCCTACACCATAAGAACGGTAATAAAGTACACTGGATGAGTGGAGCTACACCTATCAGCACCGCATCGCACTTTTCTATGCTTCTATCCTTTTCTCTCACTTAGGACCGTCATTTACTAGAGCGAGAAAAAGAGAGGGAACGCGTCAGCACGCCGCGGAATCGATCGTGCTGACGTGTTCCCTCTGTCTTTCTGTATTCCGCGTGGGTATAACATAATAAACCAAAACATCTATATATAACGAGTTTTATTTGAGAATGATAATATGAACATTGACAATGGAATCTTACAAAAATAGTTTTATCACATGTTAGGGCGCTACACATAGTGTATGCTACAACCAATCTGGTATTGTTTCATCATGATATTGGGAAGTATAAAGTTCAACTTTACGCACGATTATAAAACTTATCAAGAACATGTAATCTTGTTTCACCGCTGACAGACAAACTGCTATTAAATTAATATGTCAAATAACTCATACAAACTTTATTTTAATATTGGATTTCTCTGGAGGTTACCCATCCAGATCTGGGTGCATAACCAGCGGTGGTGAAACTGAGAGTTAAACTTATCAGAAACATATAATCTAGCTGTCTTCTTCTTCGATCTTGGGCGCTAGGTAGTAGCGGATGTGGCCTATGTCCGGTATGCGGTACTCGACCACCAGGGGGACGTCCGCTGACATCGACAGCTGCACCTGTTAATCATATCATATTATCATCATCAATATATGTAAAATTCTTCTGTTACCGACTGAGTAATAGACAAGGCTATAATTATATATAGAGGATAGAGGATATTTGGAAATGACTGTGGGCTAATGTGGTCCTAGGGTCGCCAAGAATGAATCATATACCTAGTGAAAGGGTACAAATATACAGAAAAACTTGCCGAAGGGCATCAAAATCTGTCCGACAGATTTCGAGAAATTATAGATAAAAGAAGACTGCCTCCGTGGTCCAGTGGATAGCGTATGCGACTGCTGATCGGAGGTCCCGGGTTCGATTCGGACAAAAGTGTTACTGGGTTTTTCCGAATACTCAGTAGCAGCCCGGATACGGCAATAGGCTCGCCCCCTATTACGTCGGACCTAAAAATTCATGGCGATATGAGGGTGTAATATTTACACCTCTGCTTACCCATTCGGGGATACAAGCGTGAGACTACAAAAAAAATAATATTGCTCCTCCTCCTTGTCGATGTATGTATGTATGTACCTGTGGGCTGAGCGAGGTGGCCTTAGTGAAGTAGTTGAGGTAGCGGCACGCGAACGTGAGCGTGACCGGCTCCTCCATCTCTATGACCACGGCCTCCTCCTCCTTGTCGATGTATGTATGTACGTACCTGTGGGCTGAGCGAGGTGGCCTTAGTGAAGTAGTTGAGGTAGCGGCACGCGAACGTGAGCGTGACCGGCTCCTCCATCTCTATGACCACGGCCTCCTCCTCCTTGTCGATGTATGTATGTATGTACGTACCTGTGGGCTGAGCGAGGTGGCCTTAGTGAAGTAGTTGAGGTAGCGGCACGCGAACGTGAGCGTGACCGGCTCCTCCATCTCTATGACCACGGCCTCCTCCTCCTTGTCGATGTATGTATGTACGTACCTGTGGGCTGAGCGAGGTGGCCTTAGTGAAGTAGTTGAGGTAGCGGCACGCGAACGTGAGCGTGACCGGCTCCTCCATCTCTATGACCACGGCCTCCTCCTCCTCCTTGTCGATGTATGTATGTATGTACGTACCTGTGGGCTGAGCGAGGTGGCCTTAGTGAAGTAGTTGAGGTAGCGGCACGCGAACGTGAGCGTGACCGGCTCCTCCATCTCTATGACCACGGCCTCCTCCTCCTCCTTGTCGATGTATGTATGTATGTACGTACCTGTGGGCTGAGCGAGGTGGCCTTAGTGAAGTAGTTGAGGTAGCGGCACGCGAACGTGAGCGTGACCGGCTCCTCCATCTCTATGACCACGGCCTCCTCCTCCTCCTTGTCGATGTATGTATGTATGTACGTACCTGTGGGCTGAGCGAGGTGGCCTTAGTGAAGTAGTTGAGGTAGCGGCACGCGAACGTGAGCGTGACCGGCTCCTCCATCTCTATGACCACGGCCTCCTCCTCCTCCTTGTCGATGTATGTATGTATGTACGTACCTGTGGGCTGAGCGAGGTGGCCTTAGTGAAGTAGTTGAGGTAGCGGCACGCGAACGTGAGCGTGACCGGCTCCTCCATCTCTATGACCACGGCCTCCTCCTCCTCCTTGTCGATGTATGTATGTATGTACGTACCTGTGGGCTGAGCGAGGTGGCCTTAGTGAAGTAGTTGAGGTAGCGGCACGCGAACGTGAGCGTGACCGGCTCCTCCATCTCTATGACCACGGCCTCCTCCTCCTTGTCGATGGACGCCGTCTGCGCCAGCTTTATGTTCGCTGAGCCGATCTCGCCCGTTGATGAGAACTTCACACCTGGATGTTATGGGTTATTATTAATTTTTGTTATTACGTACATATGATGCATATTATACACGCTGATTTTTAATTGGTTTTGGAGCGAAAGCCATCTTATTACTTATCGTTAATAGAACCTAACCAGCTAATAATATTTGAAATATAAGCTAAAAAAATCTTGAAAAATTAATTAATTTAATAGTACGAGAACACGAAGTATCAGTTCGCCGCACACTGGCGAACTACGAGCGATCGTGTCACACAGACACACACACACTGGCATTAGTCAATAGTCATTGAACCGTTATTCCCGGCCTCCCGCTCCCCACCATGCGCGCGCGCCACCCTCTGCTGCAGGGCGCCAGCGGGAGGCGGGGGCGCGGCGGGGTGCGGCCGTGCGGTGCGGGCGCAAGTTGACCTTCAGTCTTAAGAAATTAGGTCAATGGGACATTCGTATATCACGCTCCCGTCATTTGTGTCCGTGTTACGTAATAAAACTACAATCGTGCATCCTTACAATACTGATGTGTTCGCTAGTGGATTGATAGGCCGCAACCTGACGTGACTCCATAGGGTTTTATTAGTTGATCGAGGTTATAAGATTTGTGTACAAAGAAGAAACGGAGTCGCGAGAACGCGAGAAACATGTGTGTGCAAATGTGTAAATTGATTGTGATATAAGCAGAAGACTGTAAAGGTAAGTGATTTGCTTTACTGATTGTTGTAAATACCTACGTTGATAACATGTTTTAAACACGCCAGAAATAAGTAAATACCTAAATTCGGCTTTTACTAGTTATTGAAAATGACGTACCAACGATTAATACGTAAATAATAATAAGTTCTTCTTTTCGTCTACTAGTTTATAATGATTGCGTGAACCCATAGCTTATTTCTGTGACTTACGAAGGAATAGGTAGGTACAGCTATTTAGTTAGATGTGTTTATTATTTTAATCGTTACTATGTGCTTAAAATTATTGAATTTGTCATCGTAATTAATTTGTGTTTCATAAGTACGTAAATTAGGTATCACTATCCATCCGTACATCTACGTAACGTCAATGTCTGCTAGCGCGTTAATTATTGCGATAATTTTTAACGCGCTAAAGTAGGTGGCCACACTTGCAACGTCATCGTGAATGCCAATCATTGGAGATAAAAACGCCAAACGCCAATGTTAATGCCGTTGTCAAATTATTACACGGTTAACGTCACGTTAACGTACATTACCGCAATAATTAATGGCATTTCTCGTTAGTATGGCTCTAGCAGAAGTGCTTTGCTGACTCATATGTGTTTTATGTGTAGTTAGTTACCTACTGTTACACGCGCTGTACTGTACCTAAAACAGCTGTTGACCTCGCCGCGCGACGTCAACAGCTGTTTTAGGTACCTACAGCGCGCCGACGACGAGTCGATCGACGATCTAGTCGCACGTTACTACTTATTTCCTAGAGTTATTAACTTTTATAACTTTTTTATTTTACGTGGTAGGTAAATTTTGATTTTGAATATGAATAGCGGATATTTTTTCCAACGTGAGGTTTTTTTTTCCTAAACCAATAAAAAATCAGCGTGTATAATACCAACTACATATATTTACGAATACCAATCATGGGGTTCAGATCTTAGATCGGCGAATATGTTGTTTATTTTTTGTTTAGATATATATATTCTCAGTATAGTATCTGGAAATGTTTGGTTAATTGCAATAGGCTTGCGTCCTAAATATTAATTAGCTATAAACATTTTGTCATGCACACAATAAATTATGAATATTATGATTCATAATTCAAAACAAAAAAAAATTGCAATTAAAAATTAATAATGGCTGCAATCAATGATTTCTGTTTCTGTACTTAATATACACACGGCGCCAAGTCAAGCTAAACAGTTGCAGTACGATTTTGATACTTATTCCCTACGCCATAAGAACGGTACAAAGGTCAAAGTGTACAAAGCTTGACGAGGAGCCATGTGTACACGAATATTTGGATCGTTTGGGGATCGAACTCAAAACAATGTATATACTAATGGAAATTCTATTACTATATTTTATAAGAAGAAAGATAATCTACAATATAATTTTACATTACGTTAATGTATTTTTCATTAACATGACCATCATTATTACATAATCAATTGACAAGTGCATTTTCCCTAATTCAGGGAGAACGGCGTCGACGTAAACTGGCAACACTTACATATTTTCTGCAGAAATACGAATTATATCGAAATAATATTATAAAACAGTCAAATAATCCATAGTTATCTGTAAAAATATATTACCATCTTCCCGTTTTTGCTCTTGGAAACAACTTTTACAATGTTTAAAAACGCAAGACGGCATTTTATGAATTTAAAAGCTTGATTGATCGTGGCGTGTACTGTGTAACTGTGCGATGCTTCGCAGCGCACTGAGCCGAGTTTGTATTCGCTTTTCAATTTTGTATTTGCTTTAGTGGCCTCACGCAAGTGTTCCGCGCGCTCTGTCTGCCTTTAGTTCTGTAGTCTTAGGTACTATGTATAATAAATAGTCTTAGATCTTGCGACAAATTAGTGCACTCATCGATTTTTTGCTTAAAACCAAATTTTAAGTATATTTATGATATAAATAAAAACACCCAGACTAGTCAAACACAGTACACACTGATGTTTGAATTTCGAACCCACGAGCATCTGCGTACGCTACGCCACCGCTTTTAGAACATTACGGATTTCGCATTAACTGAGCAAAATATGAGAATAACCAGCACCAGGCTTCCCAAATTATTTAAGAAACATCAGAATTAGGAAAATTCTTGAAGTATTACAGTGAATACTCTTTTGTGTAGGACCATAAGTAACTAGGGAATGGTATGGAGGCTTACACTATTTCAATATGAGAAAGCTTTCCAAAGGTGTAACTGGGCTTAAATCATGTAAATCTACTATTACTTTCAACTAAATGGACTGAAGTATAAGTTAAACTTGGACAACAAGCAATTTAAAGCGCTATGAGTAAATACTGACCTTCTTTTGTGCAGGAGACAACCATAGACTCGCCGAACTGTGAGAGATCTCTGCAAATGCGTGCGAACTCCGCACTGAGTAGCCGAATCGTGCAGCTGTATTCAGTCTCTGGTATACCTGCATTAAATATTTATGGTATTTATTAATTTTTACAGGGTGACATAGAGTGATATTTAGTTATTTTACAAGATGGTAACACTCTGCTGTCAATGCCACATGCGGTTACCCATCCAAGTGGTGATCTGTGGAACCTGTAGAAGCTCGCTTATCTATGTTGACCCATTATGAATGATTGGCGAAATCACACTAATAGCGTTATAATCATCATCATCCTAGCCCTTTCAAGCTGCGATCCAAGGCCATTGCCTCAGAGCTGAGGTCTGATTTCCTGCTGTATCACCTCCACTTCACACGGTCGTCAACTTAGGAGAGACAATATTTGGGACGAAATTGGGCAAATTAAATCTACACACCACAGATTTACGACCAGATGGAGCGTATTCGTCCGACTAAGTGAGGCACGTTGACGGCTATGTGTGCGTGACATTTGGCGACTGGCACTGTACGGACACGCGCGCCTATGTGTGTGTAAAGTTGCCAGATTATGAATAATCTCCCACTACCTTGTATATAGTTTTTGCAAACGGATATAAAAATATTACATATTTTATATTCGTTTGCGGTTTTGAAGAATTTACCATGGATTTAATTAATGCTTTTAATATGTAATGCTGTTATGAAAATGATTCAAATAAAAGAAACCATTAATGTATGCTTTTATAAATACATTTCTTAAATGTAGGTACTGAGTAAAGTTTTAACTAATTTTATTCGTAAATTGAGAAATAAACAGATTATGTTTTGTGATAAATACCCTCGATCCAGAAGAAATACTTATATAATACCAACTACATATATTTACGAATACCAATCATGGGGTTCAGATCTTAGATCGGCGAATATGTTGTTTATTTTTTGTTTAGATATATATATTCTCAGTATAGTATCTGGAAATGTTTGGTTAATTGCAATAGGCTTGCGTCCTAAATATTAATTAGCTATAAACATTTTGTCATGCACACAATAAATTATGAATATTATGATTCATAATTCAAAACAAAAAAAAATTGCAATTAAAAATTAATAATGGCTGCAATCAATGATTTCTGTTTCTGTACTTAATATACACACGGCGCCAAGTCAAGCTAAACAGTTGCAGTACGATTTTGATACTTATTCCCTACGCCATAAGAACGGTACAAAGGTCAAAGTGTACAAAGCTTGACGAGGAGCCATGTGTACACGAATATTTGGATCGTTTGGGGATCGAACTCAAAACAATGTATATACTAATGGAAATTCTATTACTATATTTTATAAGAAGAAAGATAATCTACAATATAATTTTACATTACGTTAATGTATTTTTCATTAACATGACCATCATTATTACATAATCAATTGACAAGTGCATTTTCCCTAATTCAGGGAGAACGGCGTCGACGTAAACTGGCAACACTTACATATTTTCTGCAGAAATACGAATTATATCGAAATAATATTATAAAACAGTCAAATAATCCATAGTTATCTGTAAAAATATATTACCATCTTCCCGTTTTTGCTCTTGGAAACAACTTTTACAATGTTTAAAAACGCAAGACGGCATTTTATGAATTTAAAAGCTTGATTGATCGTGGCGTGTACTGTGTAACTGTGCGATGCTTCGCAGCGCACTGAGCCGAGTTTGTATTCGCTTTTCAATTTTGTATTTGCTTTAGTGGCCTCACGCAAGTGTTTCGCGCGCTCTGTCTGCCTTTAGTTCTGTAGTCTTAGGTACTATGTATAATAAATAGTCTTAGATCTTGCGACAAATTAGTGCACTCATCGATTTTTTGCTTAAAACCAAATTTTAAGTATATTTATGATATAAATAAAAACACCCAGACTAGTCAAACACAGTACACACTGATGTTTGAATTTCGAACCCACGAGCATCTGCGTACGCTACGCCACCGCTTTTAGAACATTACGGATTTCGCATTAACTGAGCAAAATATGAGAATAACCAGCACCAGGCTTCCCAAATTATTTAAGAAACATCAGAATTAGGAAAATTCTTGAAGTATTACAGTGAATACTCTTTTGTGTAGGACCATAAGTAACTAGGGAATGGTATGGAGGCTTACACTATTTCAATATGAGAAAGCTTTCCAAAGGTGTAACTGGGCTTAAATCATGTAAATCTACTATTACTTTCAACTAAATGGACTGAAGTATAAGTTAAACTTGGACAACAAGCAATTTAAAGCGCTATGAGTAAATACTGACCTTCTTTTGTGCAGGAGACAACCATAGACTCGCCGAACTGTGAGAGATCTCTGCAAATGCGTGCGAACTCCGCACTGAGTAGCCGAATCGTGCAGCTGTATTCAGTCTCTGGTATACCTGCATTAAATATTTATGGTATTTATTAATTTTTACAGGGTGACATAGAGTGATATTTAGTTATTTTACAAGATGGTAACACTCTGCTGTCAATGCCACATGCGGTTACCCATCCAAGTGGTGATCTGTGGAACCTGTAGAAGCTCGCTTATCTATGTTGACCCATTATGAATGATTGGCGAAATCACACTAATAGCGTTATAATCATCATCATCCTAGCCCTTTCAAGCTGCGATCCAAGGCCATTGCCTCAGAGCTGAGGTCTGATTTCCTGCTGTATCACCTCCACTTCACACGGTCGTCAACTTAGGAGAGACAATATTTGGGACGAAATTGGGCAAATTAAATCTACACACCACAGATTTACGACCAGATGGAGCGTATTCGTCCGACTAAGTGAGGCACGTTGACGGCTATGTGTGCGTGACATTTGGCGACTGGCACTGTACGGACACGCGCGCCTATGTGTGTGTAAAGTTGCCAGATTATGAATAATCTCCCACTACCTTGTATATAGTTTTTGCAAACGGATATAAAAATATTACATATTTTATATTCGTTTGCGGTTTTGAAGAATTTACCATGGATTTAATTAATGCTTTTAATATGTAATGCTGTTATGAAAATGATTCAAATAAAAGAAACCATTAATGTATGCTTTTATAAATACATTTCTTAAATGTAGGTACTGAGTAAAGTTTTAACTAATTTTATTCGTAAATTGAGAAATAAATAGATTATGTTTTGTGATAAATACCCTCGATCCAGAAGAAATACTTATATAATACCAACTACATATATTTACGAATACCAATCATGGGGTTCAGATCTTAGATCGGCGAATATGTTGTTTATTTTTTGTTTAGATATATATATTCTCAGTATAGTATCTGGAAATGTTTGGTTAATTGCAATAGGCTTGCGTCCTAAATATTAATTAGCTATAAACATTTTGTCATGCACACAATAAATTATGAATATTATGATTCATAATTCAAAACAAAAAAAAATTGCAATTAAAAATTAATAATGGCTGCAATCAATGATTTCTGTTTCTGTACTTAATATACACACGGCGCCAAGTCAAGCTAAACAGTTGCAGTACGATTTTGATACTTATTCCCTACGCCATAAGAACGGTACAAAGGTCAAAGTGTACAAAGCTTGACGAGGAGCCATGTGTACACGAATATTTGGATCGTTTGGGGATCGAACTCAAAACAATGTATATACTAATGGAAATTCTATTACTATATTTTATAAGAAGAAAGATAATCTACAATATAATTTTACATTACGTTAATGTATTTTTCATTAACATGACCATCATTATTACATAATCAATTGACAAGTGCATTTTCCCTAATTCAGGGAGAACGGCGTCGACGTAAACTGGCAACACTTACATATTTTCTGCAGAAATACGAATTATATCGAAATAATATTATAAAACAGTCAAATAATCCATAGTTATCTGTAAAAATATATTACCATCTTCCCGTTTTTGCTCTTGGAAACAACTTTTACAATGTTTAAAAACGCAAGACGGCATTTTATGAATTTAAAAGCTTGATTGATCGTGGCGTGTACTGTGTAACTGTGCGATGCTTCGCAGCGCACTGAGCCGAGTTTGTATTCGCTTTTCAATTTTGTATTTGCTTTAGTGGCCTCACGCAAGTGTTTCGCGCGCTCTGTCTGCCTTTAGTTCTGTAGTCTTAGGTACTATGTATAATAAATAGTCTTAGATCTTGCGACAAATTAGTGCACTCATCGATTTTTTGCTTAAAACCAAATTTTAAGTATATTTATGATATAAATAAAAACACCCAGACTAGTCAAACACAGTACACACTGATGTTTGAATTTCGAACCCACGAGCATCTGCGTACGCTACGCCACCGCTTTTAGAACATTACGGATTTCGCATTAACTGAGCAAAATATGAGAATAACCAGCACCAGGCTTCCCAAATTATTTAAGAAACATCAGAATTAGGAAAATTCTTGAAGTATTACAGTGAATACTCTTTTGTGTAGGACCATAAGTAACTAGGGAATGGTATGGAGGCTTACACTATTTCAATATGAGAAAGCTTTCCAAAGGTGTAACTGGGCTTAAATCATGTAAATCTACTATTACTTTCAACTAAATGGACTGAAGTATAAGTTAAACTTGGACAACAAGCAATTTAAAGCGCTATGAGTAAATACTGACCTTCTTTTGTGCAGGAGACAACCATAGACTCGCCGAACTGTGAGAGATCTCTGCAAATGCGTGCGAACTCCGCACTGAGTAGCCGAATCGTGCAGCTGTATTCAGTCTCTGGTATACCTGCATTAAATATTTATGGTATTTATTAATTTTTACAGGGTGACATAGAGTGATATTTAGTTATTTTACAAGATGGTAACACTCTGCTGTCAATGCCACATGCGGTTACCCATCCAAGTGGTGATCTGTGGAACCTGTAGAAGCTCGCTTATCTATGTTGACCCATTATGAATGATTGGCGAAATCACACTAATAGCGTTATAATCATCATCATCCTAGCCCTTTCAAGCTGCGATCCAAGGCCATTGCCTCAGAGCTGAGGTCTGATTTCCTGCTGTATCACCTCCACTTCACACGGTCGTCAACTTAGGAGAGACAATATTTGGGACGAAATTGGGCAAATTAAATCTACACACCACAGATTTACGACCAGATGGAGCGTATTCGTCCGACTAAGTGAGGCACGTTGACGGCTATGTGTGCGTGACATTTGGCGACTGGCACTGTACGGACACGCGCGCCTATGTGTGTGTAAAGTTGCCAGATTATGAATAATCTCCCACTACCTTGTATATAGTTTTTGCAAACGGATATAAAAATATTACATATTTTATATTCGTTTGCGGTTTTGAAGAATTTACCATGGATTTAATTAATGCTTTTAATATGTAATGCTGTTATGAAAATGATTCAAATAAAAGAAACCATTAATGTATGCTTTTATAAATACATTTCTTAAATGTAGGTACTGAGTAAAGTTTTAACTAATTTTATTCGTAAATTGAGAAATAAATAGATTATGTTTTGTGATTAATACCCTCGATCCAGAAGAAATACTTATATAATACCAACTACATATATTTACGAATACCAATCATGGGGTTCAGATCTTAGATCGGCGAATATGTTGTTTATTTTTTGTTTAGATATATATATTCTCAGTATAGTATCTGGAAATGTTTGGTTAATTGCAATAGGCTTGCGTCCTAAATATTAATTAGCTATAAACATTTTGTCATGCACACAATAAATTATGAATATTATGATTCATAATTCAAAACAAAAAAAAATTGCAATTAAAAATTAATAATGGCTGCAATCAATGATTTCTGTTTCTGTACTTAATATACACACGGCGCCAAGTCAAGCTAAACAGTTGCAGTACGATTTTGATACTTATTCCCTACGCCATAAGAACGGTACAAAGGTCAAAGTGTACAAAGCTTGACGAGGAGCCATGTGTACACGAATATTTGGATCGTTTGGGGATCGAACTCAAAACAATGTATATACTAATGGAAATTCTATTACTATATTTTATAAGAAGAAAGATAATCTACAATATAATTTTACATTACGTTAATGTATTTTTCATTAACATGACCATCATTATTACATAATCAATTGACAAGTGCATTTTCCCTAATTCAGGGAGAACGGCGTCGACGTAAACTGGCAACACTTACATATTTTCTGCAGAAATACGAATTATATCGAAATAATATTATAAAACAGTCAAATAATCCATAGTTATCTGTAAAAATATATTACCATCTTCCCGTTTTTGCTCTTGGAAACAACTTTTACAATGTTTAAAAACGCAAGACGGCATTTTATGAATTTAAAAGCTTGATTGATCGTGGCGTGTGAACTGTGCGATGCTTCGCAGCGCACTGAGCCGAGTTTGTATTCGCTATTCAATTTTGTATTTGCTTTAGTGGCCTCACGCAAGTGTTCCGCGCGCTCTGTCTGCCTTTAGTTCTGTAGTCTTAGCTACACACATCAACAAAGTCTAGGGATATTTTATATTTCATCAAATATCTAAAAATCTATGAAGAATTTTCTGATACAGTAAATAGAAGAATCATAGATTATTTTAAGGTCTTTAATAAAAATAAAAAACATTTCGTGTTTTTTTTTGTTTTAAATAAAAAAATTAATTTTTTTAATCATCATGGAAAATTAGTATGATAACAACAAACATTTCTTCTTAAAAAACTATTAATTTTAATAAAAATGGAAAAAATCTTGTAAAATCTAATCATTAATAATCAGTGTTGCCACCTCTTACATTGATTACACATCGACATCGATTGTTAATACTTAAAATTAAATTGTCAATGTCTTGCTGCGGTATGAGGTCCCATGTCCTTTGCAAGTGTTCGTAAAGTTGTTGTTCAGTCGTCAAATTTGGTGGAAAATCTCTCAAAGCTTTTCGTTGTAACATGTCCCAGGCATGCTCGATAGGATTTAAGTCGGGCGACTGTGCAGGCCAATCCAAAACTTGAATATCGTGCTCTCGGAGAGCGGACGATACCAGCCGCGCCGTATGGCAAGGAGCATTATCGTGCATGAGTAGAAATTCATGGCCTATTTGAGTTCTGTGTGGGACAATAACGGGCTCTACTACCTCCTCGTGGTATTTTTGTGCAGTCATGCTGCCTTGGATCCAAACGAGTTGGGTTCGTCCGCCAAGACGAATTCCTGCCCACACCATGATTGTCCCGCCTTGGTATGGGTGGACCTCCTGAGGGTGCCGTAGACGGCTAACTCTCCCTGGAGCTCTCCAAACGCGTGTTCTTCGTGAATCCGGGTGAAACCCAAACCGGGACTCATCGGTGAACAGCACCAAAGACCATTGTTCGTCACTCCATGGTAAATGCTCCCGAGCCCACGAAAGCCGCCGACCGCGATTGCCACGTCGCAATGCTGGAACACGCAATGGTCTTCGAGCATGAAGATCAACTTCATGTAACCTTCTTCGCACGGTTTGGTCGCTTACCAGCAGCTGGTGGTCCTCCTGGAGCCTTTGCACTAGTTGCAGCGCTGTGATATTGGGTTGTCTTCTGGCGGTCATTTGGAGAAATCGATCCTGTCTCTGCGTAGTAACACGATATCTACCTGTGTGCTGTTCGGCCACATCTCCAGTACTGCGATAACGTGACCACAACCTTGATATCACATTTTGACTGGTATGTAGGGCCTCAGCAACGACGCGTTGAATTGCACCATTTTCTAACATGCCCACGGCTCGTAACATTTCATCTCGACTCAAATGACGACGTGACATGACTTTTAAAGTTCGTACGTCACGTTAAATTAAAAAAGAAAAACAATTAAAAACCCTTTTCATTAATAATTATAATAAAACAGTTTTAACTTTCTTTAATGTAACGAATTACTAGCAAATTTGCCGCCATATTTTGTTTATTATTTTGTTTTTTTTCTTTCCATGTTCAAATTTTGAAAATAGAATAAAAGAGGTTTTAATCTGTATATAAACTTTTTGTGGAAACTAACAAGGTTCTAAACTATAAACTCGTAAATAATTTAGGATTAAGATATCCCTAGACTTTGTTGATGTGTGTATTTTCATCTTCTAATAAATCAGAATATAATGTATGATATTCTCCGAAAATTAATCTAATTACAACAATATCCTCGTCACTATACTCCTGCTTTAAAAATACCTAAATTGCCGATGCTGAATCCGAATGCAGTGGGGGTGCGTATTTGCCCAATTTCGTCCCAAATATTGTCTCTCCTAAGTTGATTATGTTAATGTTCATGTTTTAGATTATAAAGTTCTTCATACCTTTCCACTAACATAATTAAAACATCGTCGTTCATCGTGAATAACTATTTTGCCTACAGTTTAACGTCGCAAACACGTCGGAACTTGAAACCCTCGGAATCCGAATGATGCGTTCACTGCGGATGACGTCATCAGCACAAATACCGGTCTCAGGCGCAGAAATGCCGATCCAGTGCACGCAGTTTCATAGAAATTAATACAAAGCAACAAATCCTTCCGCTCCAATTCCGATCCGGTGGACGCGCTTTAAAGCTGCGCGTCCACCGCATCGGAATCGGAGCGGACGGAGCGTCGTCATTTTCAAAATGCCGATGGGGTGCGTCCACTGCATTCGGATTCAGCATCGGCAATTTAGGTATTTTTAAAGCAGGAGGATAGTGACGAGGATATTGTTGTAGATTAATTTTCGGAGAATATTATACATTTGATGAATATCATAAATAATGAATATCATAGATTTTTGGGTACATTCATATGACTCTACTAAAGTAATTAAAACATCGCCGTTCACCGTGAATAAGTATTTTTGCCTACAGTTTAATGCCGCAAACACGTCAGAACTTGAAACGCTCGGAATCCGAATGATGCGTTCACTGCGGATAACGTCATCAGCACAAATACCGGTCTCTGGCGCAGAAATGCCGATCCAGTGCACGCAGTTTCATAGAAATTAATACAAAGCAACAAATCCTTCCGCTCCGTACGCTCCGATTCCGATCCGGTGGACGCACAGCTTTAACTGCTATTCCTGCTAATGATATTTCGTGTACCCTCAGTTTTCCACATACGTTTCTAAAACGTCACGTCACTAACTATGCACTACTAATACCAGGTCACCAGTTAAAGGGTAATGGCGACAGTCGCCAACTCGCCACTTGGAATCGGCACACGAAATCCTTAAGAAATGCGCTGCTATGTAAATCTGTATTCAGTGGCTATATAAGTACACATGGCTACAAGTGAAGCTTGACAGTTGCAGTACGACTTAACACTTATTTGCTACACCATAAGAACGGTACAAAGGTACACTGGATGACTAAACCTCTGTATTCAACGTGGGTATAATATAATAAAACAAAACATTCTATATATAACGAGTTTTATTTGAGAATGATAATATGAACATTGACAATGGAATCTTACAAAAATAGTTTTATCACATGTTAGGGCGCTACACATAGTGTATGCAACAACCAATCTGTATTGTTTCATCATGATATTGGGAAGTATAAAGTTCAACTTTAAGCACGATTATAAAACTTTAAGAACATGTAATCTTGTTTCACCGCTGGCTGACAAACTGCTATTAAATTAATATGTCAAATAACTCATACAAACTTTATTTTAATATTGGATTTCTCGTTACCCATCCAGATCTGGGTGCGTAACCAGCGGTGGTGAAACTGAGTTAAACTTATCAGAAACATGTAATCTAGTTGTCTTCTTCTTCGATCTTGGGCGCTAGGTAGTAGCGGATGTGGCCTATGTCCGGTATGCGGTACTCGACCACCAGGGGGACGTCCGCT
This sequence comes from Euclidia mi, assembly GCA_944739405.2. NCBI lineage: Eukaryota > Metazoa > Arthropoda > Insecta > Lepidoptera > Erebidae > Euclidia > Euclidia mi. The sequence continues at coordinate 5,783,650 of OX123188.2, read as the reverse complement.
GACATCGACAGCTGCACCTGTTAATCATATCATATTATCATCATCATCATCAATATATGCAAAATTCTTCCGTTACCGACTGAGTAATAGACAAGGCTATAAGATAGAGGATATTTGGAAATGACTGTGGGCTAATGTGGTCCTAGGGTCGCCAAGAATGAATCATATACCTAATGAAAGGGTACAAATATACAGAAAAACCTTGCCGAAGGGCATCAAAATCTGTCCCGACAGATTTCGAGAAATTATAGATAAAAAAAGCCTGCCTCCGTGGTCCAGTGGATAGCGTATGCGACTGCTGATCGGAGGTCCCGGATTTGATTCGGGTAAAAGTGTTACTGGGTTTTTCCGAATACTCAGTAGCAGCCCGGAGTCTGATGATGTGCCCAGTCACGGCAATAGGCTCGCCCCCTATTACGTCGGACCTGAAAATTCATGGCGATATGAGGGTGTAATATTTACCCTTCGGGGATACAAGGGTGAGACTATTAAAAAAAAATATTGCTCCTGCTCCTTGTCGATGTATGTATGTATGTACATACCTGTGGGCTGAGCGAGGTGGCCTTAGTGAAGTATTTGAGGTGGCGGCACGCGAACGTGAGCGTGACCGGCTCCTCCATCTCTATGACCACGGCCTCCTCCTCCTTGTCGATGTATGTATGTATGTACATACCTGTGGGCTGAGCGAGGTGGCCTTAGTGAAGTAGTTGAGCTAGCGGCACGCGAACGTGAGCGTGACCGGCTCCTCCATCTCTATGACCACGGCCTCCTCCTCCTTGTCGATGTATGTATGTATGTACATACCTGTGGGCTGAGCGAGGTGGCCTTAGTGAAGTAGTTGAGGTAGCGGCACGCGAACGTGAGCGTGACCGGCTCCTCCATCTCTATGACCACGGCCTCCTCCTCCTTGTCGATGGACGCCGTCTGCGCCAGCTTTATGTTCGCTGAGCCGATCTCGCCCGTAGATGAGAACTTCACACCTGGATGTTATGGGTTATTATTACCTTTTGTTATTACATATTATGTACATATGATACATATTATATAGGTTGTAAGAAACGGTGTACTGAAAACAGATACCAGTGATTCAGTACATGATAGCTGAGGCTTTTGGCGGACGAATTATGATTTTTTCCATACAATGTCATGAAATAATATGTTACTATTGTCGATCCGCTCTTCGCTGTCTCTCGCCGCTGTAAGGCCGTAACAACCGATACTGCAAGTTTGCATGTTCTTATATACATAGCTATTTTTGGGAAATTTATTAATTCTTGGATTTTTTCTTGAAAATTCGTCCATATCATGACGTACTGAATTACAGGTATCAATTTTCGGGTACGCCTTTCCTTTCACCCATTATATTTGTTTGACTGGTCTGGCTGTACTATGTATAATAGTCTAAGATCCCGCGACAAATTAGTGCACTCATCGAGTTTTTGCCAAAAACCAATTTCTTTAGTATATTTATGATATAAATAAAAACACCCAGGCCAGTCAAACACAGTTCACACTGATGTTTGAATTTCGAACCCACGAGCATCTGCGTACGCTACACCACCGCTTTTAGAACATAACGGATTTCGCATTAACTGAGCAAAATATGAGAATAACCAGCACCAGGCTTCCCAAATTATTTTAGAAACATCAGAATTAGGAAAATTCTTGAAGTATTACAGTGAAAACTGTTTTGTGTTAGTAGGACCTTAAGTGACTAGGGAATGGTATGGAGGCTTACACTATTTCAATATGAGAAAGCTTTCCAAAGGTGTAACTGGACTTAAATCATGTAAATTTGTATTACTTTCAACTAAATGGACACAAGTATAAGTAAAACTTGGACAACAAGCAATTTAATAGGCTATGAGCAAATACTGACCTTCTTTTGTGCAGGAGACAACCATAGACTCGCCGAACTGTGAGAGATCTCTGCAAATGCGTGCGAACTCCGCACTGGGTAGCCGAATCGTGCAACTGTATTCAGTCTCTGGTATACCTGCATTAAATATTTATGGTATTTATAAATTTTTACAGGGTGACATAGAGTGATATTTAGTTATTTTACAAGATGGTAACACTCTGAGGTCAATGCCACATGCGGTTACCCATCCAAGTGGTGATCTGTGGAACCTGTACAAGCTCGCTTATCTATGTTGACCCAATATGAATGGTTTGCAGAATCACACTATGAGCGTTATAATCATCATCATCCTAGCACTTTCAAGCTGCGATCCAAGGCCATTGCCACAGAGCTCAGGTCTGATTTCCTGCTGTATCACCTCCACTTCACACGGTCTTCAACATCCATGGTGGATAGCCTATTTCTACACATATCATCCCTCATATAATAAGCGCTATGAGCGTTTCAATATTAGATGTAAATTAAAGTCTCACCTAAATGTTCAAGATCCAAGTTCATAAGCTTCATCTCATAATCTGATACTTTCTCCTGGTTGGGGCTTTCGAACACAAATGTGACGTTGTCCGCATTGTCTTGTGCCTTTATTGTCACTGTGTCCTTGTCACCCGCACACTTCAGGATCTTTGACATACTGCAACATATTACACAATATTAACCATCAAACTCAGTTACCATTTTTTTTAAAGAAGTCGACTCCCACACTAGGAATAAATCCTTGTGTCGTGGCAGACTTTTAAAACATACAACCAATGGACACAATGAACACCCAGACTCAAAACAATAATTTATGGATCACTTACTGTTGTCACATGTGGGAATCAAACCCACAACAAACCCCGCAGTGCCAACCATGCAGTCTAAAATTTATTTGCATTATCTGTCATAAATGCATATAAGTTACTACAAATAACTTACTAGATTTAAGAGCGTTTACACCTTACGGCTTTTCATACAAACTTTCAAGTCCTGCTTTTTAGAAATGAATGAACCGATTTTAATGAAACTTCATACACATAAGCAGGATACATAGGTCTAAAAAGTTAATTGAAAATATTTTCGAAAAAATGTGTATTAGCTAAATTAGGCCGATTTTAAATTTGCCATAGAAACAGATATTTCCAATTATCTTTTTTTAAATAAGATATTTCGAAAACATTCAACTAACTTTTTAGACCTATGTATCCTGCTTATGTGTATGAAGTTTCATTCAAATCGGTTCAGTCATTTCGAAAAATAAGGACTTGAAAGGTTGTATGAAAAGCCATAAGGTGTAAACACTCTTAACTAATTTCCCAAATAGCGATTGAAGAAATACATATATAGGTAGAAACATCAATAAATTGTAAACTCAATATGTTGTCAATAAGGATTCCAGTTGCATTCTTTCCAGGAGTATATTTTGTCTTTAACTGATAGTAGGTACAGTATGCAAGCTAACAGCAGAACATGGAGTTGCGGAAACAGCATAAGTTACCAATACCTGGTAGTATGATAAACAACTTGATGTATTACCATAAAAAAAATGTTCTATGTGAGCTTAAAGAGGTCACACAATATAATGAGAGACATCATTTCAGAACTAAATAAATATACAATACTAAACATGGTCATTTGCTATGAATAACAATGTCTAGTTGTCATGATAATAAAGCTTCTGTTGTATCTTAGTTACTGACTTTCAAATAGTTAATGCTCCTCATACACATTGGTGCTTAGTTAAAGCATGTACTTACACTATTTGCAGTACAAAAGCTGTGGGCGCAAGTACGATTAAGTTTCCTTTTATAGTAACCATGTTTACTAAGAACTAAGTACCTATACATACCTTCCTAAATTCATGCCCATGGAAATGTTTCTATCACATCTGTATTTGTCAAAGCCATCTGCCCGCAGAGTGAGTGACACAAGTGAGACGTGAGCATTGTCCATGGCCTGAAAACAAACACTGATCATAGAATTTTTAAGCGTCACAGAAATATGGATAGCTAGTTAATTTGAGTTGCCTTGTAAACTACAAGACAATACTAAGTTTAGTTTTTAGAGCTAAGGCCTGTTGCAGAAGTAAGTATCCAACTAAGTATCCACTTGCATCTTAGGGTTGCAATAATCTTGCCTTTCCAATAGAGGAAACAAAAATATGACAACAAGAATGAAACAAAATATGCACTGGGAAAATGCTAGTGTCAGATAATATAATGAAAGTAGCGTGGTTGTATGTATGCAAAGTACTTTGAATCAACAGCTTACAAAGTTACTAGAAGGAATGACATATTTTTACTGAGCAAATGACAGAGCAGAATAATGATAGCTAACCTGTAATTGTATGCCATTGTCATCGCAATCGAAAGTAGCCTGTGTGAGCAGATCTTTGATGGCCTCCAACACCTTCTTCAATATGGAACTCTGGAGGAGGCGTGCTTCGAACATTGTCTGCAAATAAACAGAAATAGGTACAATCTTGTCTTAAATTGGGTAAATTCCGCATCGAAAGGGATGTTATATACAAGGAAATGTTGCTCCTATCACATATTAGACGGTAAAATTGGTGTAAAACATTAAAACACGAAGGACAAAAGAACCCACTAAAATACGATCGGTTAGGGGTGATTGCAATCCAATTATTAACGCACATCTCATCCCAACGAACAAATAACTGATAAACATTCAATGTACTACTCACATTATTGTTTAAAACACTACCACTATAAATTTAATTAAAAGAAATAAGGCACAACGCGTTGTAGCTTGCAGACTTGCTGATGATGACCTCTTGCAAAACTGACAGCCGGCCGCGGGAAAAATGGGCGCGAAAACCGTTAAACGTCACACAAAAATAATTAAAATGCGTTCCAAACCACTAAGTTCGGATGTTACGCATTTATCACTTCTAGTTAAGGCAAGATAAGCAACATGTGAAAAAGATAGTAAACTAAGTAATGCTTTAACTTCGTTTTTTGAGGGCACAACAAAAATCCATAAAAGTCATTCAAATATTTTACAAAATGCGTTCAGTTCAGAAACATCATGAAGAAAAACGAAGCAACTTGAGATCACATTAAATAAAAGATGCTACAATCTCGTCATTCAAATAATGTTTTGGGAGGGAACTAAACCTAAGTAAAGGTTTTGTCTATAATATTAAACTACTGAAATAGAGGCAGAGATAGCCTAGTGGAGATATCAACAGACTGCCAGGCTGAGGCTAGATATGGGTTCAAATCCACGGCGTGCACCCTCAGATGACACACATATTTTTGATATTTTTACTTGACCTGGGCGTGCACCTAGGACTTTTCGGAGTTATGTGCGTATTGAATTGTTAATAATACATTCCCGGTGCCTCGCAAAGAACGTAAAGCCGTCAGTCAGTCTTTGACTTACACTAGTCGAGATTATGGAACATTGCTATCCCTTTAGGTTGCGGAGGTCAGACGGGCACTCGCTTTCGCTTGTTTAATATTCGGCCAAAATCGGCTAGATTAAGTAAAGGCCTATCCACACGACACGATTTTACGTCCAACTTGACAAAATCACTTGATGAAATCGTGACGTGTAGACGCCAGTCGTCCAACTCAAGTTCATCGGGTGGGTGGTATGGTACCGCCAGATTTTAACCAATCGGGTGGACGGAATGAAAATCATTGATTTGACTGTGTAGTGTAGACAGGCAAAGCCAATTGGATTGAACATTTGATCAGTGGTAAAATTGTGCTGTGTGGCAAGGCCTTAAGTCGACCCAGAGTTGCAACATGGTTGCAACTGGGATACTACACCCTTGCTATGTGAACGTGGCAGTAAATGACAATGTAGAATCTTTAAGAGATAAGGTATATTTCATAATTTTATTAGGCGTTCATTAGAGTCAATTGTGACCCAAGTGAATAAAGGATTTTGATTTTGATAACGATATGAGGATAATATTGGACTACTGAAATAATATATATGTGCCATTAAACATATATACATATATATATATTGTTGTTTATTTACTACAAACTGTCTCCTTCGTGGGAAATTCAGAAGTATGTTGGTTGGTGCTATCGCTGACTCGCTCAGTATGTGACCTGTGTCACATCCTCATTGTTTAAACAGTAGTTAAGTATATTTACTGTGATTGGATTAGGGCTTGGGGTTATGTATTATGTTGCACTTTAATCGTCGCGCTTTGTTGTGATTCTTCATTAGTGACCGAGCCAGAGTATTTGGGTGGTGTTGGATTCGTTCTTTGTAGGACTTGGTATGGCGTACGATTTCCTGCTTCACAGTGGACATTCGTAGGTCGTGGTGTAGTAGTTCGTTGGGTACAAACCAGGGCGCGTTGGTTATCATACACAGAGCTTTATTTTGAAACGTCTGTATTATTTCTATGTTTGAGTGAGATGCCTCATAATTGGATCCCGTACGTCCAGATTAGTATTGCCTTGTACAAGAGTATTTTATTTTCGAGAGATAGCTGAGACTTTCACCCTATGAGCCAGTAAAGTTTTCGTGTTTGGATACCAAGTTGCTTCCTCTTCGTGAAAACTAGAGGACGCCAGCAGCTACGCCTGCATTTTTTTTAATTTACCCGTTTTGGTCGATCCCTTGGGAATTTCGGGATATCCCTTCTTAGTTCACCCCTACGGTCCCCAAGGAACATACATGCCAAATTTCAGCTTCCTGCGCCCAATAGTTTCAGCTGTAACGTGTCTGTCAGTCAGTCAGTAACGCAAGGATTTTATATATTAAGATATGTTTTTGCCAGATAAGTCTTTGAGGATGAGGATTTGATTTCGTTGGCTTTTATTCGCCACTTTTTAAGCCAGTCTGATATTTCATTTAGTCCTTCTTGGAGTATTTATGAGGCAATTTTTGGGTCTCTATGTGCAGCTAGTATGGCGGTATCGTCAGCAAAGGTCCCAGTAGTTTGTGATTCGGATGTTGGCAAGTCTGCAGTGAACAGTAAGTGGAGTATGGGACCCAGTACGATACCCTGTGGTACTCCTGCCTGAACGGGAAAAAGATCAGACAGTACTTCCCCACTTTGTACTATGAAGTGGCGCTGTTGTAGAAATGATTTTAGTATTCCGTACTATAGTATATGGTAGGGCGTTTCTTAATTTAAAAAGCAGACCTGCGTGCCAAACGTGGTCAAAAGCTTGTGATATGTCCAAAAATGCACTAGTACAGTAAGACTTTGCCTCCAGTGATGATCTTATTTGCTAGTCTGTGTACTTGGTCGACAGTGGCCTATTTATTGCGGAACTTTTGGTTTCTAATAATTAACTGATGGTCAGGAATTAGTCCTTTTTCTTTGATAATAGGTAGAATTTGTTGTAGCAGTAGAGATTCAAATATTTTGGATGGGATGGGTTAGTAGGTAAGCTTATGAGTCTATATGATTTTGCTTCTTCTGGTGATTCGTCTAGTTTCAGTAGCATTATAGCTTCCACTCCAGAGGAAAGAACTGCAGTCTTGTCATGCCGTTAAATAATCACCTCAGAAAAGTTATGCCTGATTCTGGTAGTTCTTTTAATATGCGGTTTGTAATAAGGTCGTATCCCGGTGAATTTTTTGGGTCAGATTTATTTATGATTCAGGCTATTTTCTCGCTATTTTTATTAACCTCCGCACTTGTGTTCAAATAGTCAGTACTTTCTGCGGCATCTGCTGGGATACTTCATATGGATGCTGAGGAACAAAGACTTTTAGAGAGATGTTCTAAGAAGGTATCGGCTTTCTCTTGGTCCGTCCGTACCCAGGAACCATAAGTTTTTCTTATAGGAGGAAAAACACTAACAGGCCGTTTCACTGGTAGCTTTCCAAAAATTAATAGTCTGAGGCAGCGGTAGCATCCAGGCCAGCGAGATAGTAATGAAATCTGTCATTACGATCCTTGTCTAAAATGTGTTTTAGTTGTCTGTGGATGTGATTGATGTTTTTTTACAGCAGGGTCTCTGCTTTGCTGCTAATGCTTCCTCATTCTCCTTTTTTGGATTATTTTATCTAATATATGTTTCGCTACATAGTTGTCCGTGCTTTTATGTGGGTGTGGTGGGGTTGAAGACCAGGCTGCATCCTGCACGCTGTTGTTGAAGTATAGAAAAGCTTCTGTTATTTCGTCTTCAGTTTTTAGACTAATCGATTCCTGGAATGCTTTGTCGATGAGCTCTCGAAATAGGGGCCAGTTAGTTTTTTTGTTGTGCAGAACGCATTTTTGGCGCGTGCTTGGGCGGTAGTGTGTTATGTAGGTCTACTACATCGATATATATGTACTAAAGTACTATGTCAACGGTCTACTATGATTGGAGAGTGCTCTGAGAACAGATCCCAGCAACTCCGACGTTTCAGGTCTGAAATTAAGGAAGTGAAGCTGTCTGCACAACTTCGCCCTCAACGAAATCCATATTGTACATGCGGAATGATGCCGTTAGATTCCATATACCAATCCAAACGATTTTTAATCATGTTTTCAAATAGTTTACCTAGACATGAAGACAGTGATATTGGTCTATAACTGCTGGGCTGGCTGGCAAGCTCTAGAGGTTTACCTGGTTTGAGTATCGGAATGACACATTGTGTTTTCCATGATTGTGGAATACATTTACAATGCCAAAGTAAATTAAGAATATTAAGAAATATTTTTTGTGCTGATTCATCTAAATTTTTAATAGTACAATAGGGGAAATCATCTAAATCAGGTGTAGTGTTTTTCCGAGATAACAAACACATTTTAAATTCAGACCATGTAAAAGGATCTAGCAAAAGTTTTGAATTTGGATTATCATTATTTAATTCGAAAATATTGCCTAAACTATTAATATTATTTAGATTGCTATTGTCAGTTAATTTATCTAGAAATTGAGAAATAAACTCATCTTTATATGATTTATTACCTACTCTTATACCTTTGAACATTTTTAGAAGATTCCAAATCTTACATAAAGGAGTAGTTCTATTAAAAATGTTACATAAGTTATTCAAACATATTCTTTTTTGTTCTGATATGGTTCTTTTTTAAGTGCATCTTTTCTTTTATAATCTAAATAGTTCTCCATAGTAGGTTCACTTCTATATAGTTTCAATGCATTGTAAGAGGCAATAACACTTTTTTCACAAATGTCATTCCACCAAGGAGCTGTAGGTCTACTTTTGAAATTATTTGGTTTATTGAGTTTAGGAATTGTCTTAACTTTTAAATTATCCAACCGAGAACAACATTCATTACAGGTTGAAATATGATCATATAATTTTAGAACTAAATCATTGAATATTGTTTTAGAAATAGTTTTAAACATTTTCCAATCTGCTTTGTTATATATAAACCTATCAACAGGGGGATTTATATAATATTTATCTTTATGTAGTGAAATCTCTGTTATTGTTGGGTAGTGAAGGCTTTTTTTTTTTTTTTTGGTGTCGGGTTGGAAAATCCTCATGGAGTCCCTCCGCCCTGGGGGATGGGCGAAAGGGACTGTCAGACTCTTACTGACTAAAAACCAACCCGTGTGCCTCATGTACCCGTGTGTCGGAGGGTCGGGTTTCGCCCAAGCATACGTCGCAACCCCCCGACGGGTATTGGCCCGCCAGATGGTCCGGCGGGTCCCGAACAAAACCCCCTTGGCGGCGGATGATGGTGTTGGGCTCCGCCGCCAAAACACCAAGCGGCCGCAGAGGATAGGGAGGACGGCAACGCAACACCGCATCTCCTCTTCCTCTGCGGCCCCACCGCACGCATCGCATCGAATGGTGCGCCCCCATGTGGTCGCGGGAGATAGGGAACGCGGCAACGCAACACCGACACGCCTCTCCTCCCGCGACCACGACCGACTGCGATGGACAGACAGAACAGTCCCCCGCACCCGCACCGTTGGACGCATCCTGCGCAGGCCCCGTCAAGCCCACGTGGAGCGTCCCCTCCTGGATCCCTCTTAGCTTCACCGCGGGTAACCAATCCACGGCTACTGAGCCCCCCACCACGACAAGGTGGAGATCCCACGGGGGGGTGGGTAGTGATAGCTGCCCATGGCATCATCATGTACAGACCACTCGCATATTGATGCGAGGTTTGCACTAATAAAGCTTACATCAATTGCAGACGGATTTCGTCTCGGGTTGTTAACAGTGTAAAACTACCATCATTTAATATACATAAATCCAAGTCATCAATGATATTAAATAAATCCTGACCTCTGCTCTTAGTGGATAGACAACCAAAAGCAATGTGGTGTGCATTAATGACAAATATAGGCTTTGGAAGATCATTAATAATATTACGTAGTCTACTGATCCGTATATGTCCACTAGAAGGAGGACAGTATAGGCAAAAAATAGTCAAGCTACCATGCACCGTAGATAAGAACAGAGCTACAGTTTGAATTTCTTCATAAAATCTAGTGTTTAAAACTTTGTACTTTAAATATGGCTTAATTAGTATTGCTACACCATTATGAGTATTTTTAAAATTTTTATTGTAAATATTATATCCAGGTATTTTAAAACTATTGTCTTTAAACCATGTTTTGTTAAGTAAGAAATGTCAATGTTTTGTTTTTGTAAGAATTGAATCAGTAAGGGTTTTTTAATTTTAGCACTTTGAATGTTATACTGAGCAATACGTAGCTTAGACAATGTATGACTTGGATCCATTACTTGAGGTTTTTAATAAGTGTTTCTTTAATGCTATTTACAGTGGTAGGCGTATTATCGCCCTTATTACCCAGCTCCACCAACGTCTGTACCAGGGCCATAAGTACATCGTTGTTGGCAACTATTTGGGCTTTGATGTCTACTTTAGGAGAGACATCTCTAGAGTTATTTACACTATGTACAGTATTATTTACAGATGTATGTACAGACTTATTTACAGATTTATTTACAGTGTTCATTGGTTTCATTTTTGGAGGTGGCAGAGGTGGAAATTCAGTGTTATCACTTGTGTGTTATTTGTCATTGTAGTACTTGCATATGCTATCTTATTTTTCTTTTCTAAAATTTTATTTAACTTAATTGGACATAATCTCGAAATCGCAAGATGAGGCCCGCTGCAATTGCAACAGCAGATCTCTGTTGGTCCATCACATTCTTTATATAAATGCTCACCTCCACAAATGGAACATCTTTGTTTGCCATTGCATATCCTAGCGCAGTGGTTAAATTTAAAGCAACGGAAACATTGCTGTAATGGGGGTATATATTCAAAAACTCGGTATGAAAACAAATCATATTGTACATTGTCTGGAAGAATATTCGATAGAAAAGTAATGCTAACTGTTTGTAGTGGTATTCGCTCTTGTCCTACCTTCTTTGTGAATCTTCTTATAGCTATTATTTCATAAATTGATGATAGTTTTGTGTATAGTTCTTTGTTCGAAATGTTTGCTGGTACAAATCTAATTATGCCTGTTTTTTCTATTTGCGCAGCCGGAATAAATGCTTTCAAGCCATGTTTGTTAAGAAAAGCGCTGTTATTAATAAAGTTATTGGTATTATACTGTTTAAATATTACTGCAATTTTATTGGCGTTTATCCTTTCTATAGCCGTCACCCCTTTTATTTCGCTAGAAAATATATGATTGAGATAGATAGGGCTCTTATTGCCTATTCTACCTTTATTTTTGGTAGCTTCAATGAACACTTTAAAGTCTACACAAGTGGCATTTTCTGGGTAAAGTCTTTTATATTCGGGTTTAATATATGTTGAGTAATCAAAATGCTCACCGCCGCCGCCATTACCACAGTCCTTTTCAATTCCTCCGTCTCCAGCCTCAGGCCGAGGACGTTTATATGAGGCGGGCGGGTTATCCCCGCCCCCCTCATTTCCCACCATTTCCACGGGTTTAAACACCTATCCATTGACATATATATATTAAATCAATGCACCTATCTCTATTATTTTTGACCAACTTAACTTATAATAAAAAAGCACTGAATATTTAATGAAAATTGAAAATTTTCTGATCCGCGCCTTTTTAAGGTTCCCGCCAGAATCAACAACAATAAAAAACTTAGTACCTTTTTATTTAACACTTTCAAAAAACCATTTTGATTATTTTTCTGTATTTCTAATACCCTTATGAACCCACAAATTAAAATTGTAACTTATCAAGCACTGCACAATTAAGTAAAAGTTACGTTTTACACTAATTCTCAATTGTGTTTTGTAATTATTTCAGTGAGACAAATTCTAGTTTGACCCTTTTTCACATAGTCAAGTTTTGTGTAACAGCCGTTTAACCCTTCTACCGCGAAGACGAAACGTCAAATAGATAATGACAGTTGACACTAGCTAGGTGCAGGCATAGAGATATTAAGAATAGAGTGGCAGAGTGGGGCCTATTCGTGTCCGCCGGTGGGAGAGAGAACGCAACATTAAAGGCCCCCTGCATCTCTCTCTAACAATACATGCACAACATCAACATTACGCAGTGGCGTGCTACCTGTAACTATTATTTAAATCAGTTTATTAGTAATCAATAGCTTTAAAGTTGTTTTTATTGATACACGAATATAGTTTGAAGTGACAAAAATGTTTATATATTTTTAAACTATTGATTACTGATAAACTGATATAAATAATAGTTACAGGTAGCACGCCACTGCGTAATGTTGATGTTGTGCATGTATTGTTAGAGAGAGATGCAGGGGGCCTTTATTGTTGTGTTCTCTCTCGCACCGACAGACACGACACAGTATTGAGTTAGGTACTGTTCTGCCACTCTATTCTAATATCTCTATGGGTGCAGGTCATGATTGTGCAGGTGTCTAGGTGTGGTGTGACGTCGCAAATATGACCTTTTATGGTGAACGCACACTTATCCGAGCCGAACGCGTCGAACGCGTCGAAGGAAACGAATTTTAGAATTCTTTATATGAAATCTCATGAAACCTCGCACACTTGTCCGCGTCGAATCGTCCGAATCTGGAAGCACCTCAGAAATCCTCGAAGAATTCGAATGACGTCATCAGATTCGGCGCGGTTAGTGCGGTCGATTCGTCCGATGCGCTCGCATTCCATCAGTTGGGTATGACAGAGCAACGCACGAGTACTATATCCGCATTGTTTCTTCATCTTCCATTAATAAAGCACTGATAAATAAAAACCTCGTCAAGATCCATCACAATTCACATGCAATAACAGTGCGACAGGCGTAAAGGAAATGGAAACCATTTGTTCGATGCGCTCGATTCTTTCGGCGCGATCGATTCTTTCGGCGCGGTCGATTCTTGCTAATGTGCGAGGCCTCCTTGACTTCGATTCGTTCGACGCGTTCGGCTCGGATAGGTGTGCGTCCACCTTTAGAAAAACAGCAATTAGGGTAAACTATGATAATGTTGGCACCCCCCCAATGATTGGCACTCTGCTGAATTATCCTGCATATTAGGCAAATCTTATATTATTATGTCACAGAAATACATTCATAAGCAGGATTAACATATTTCTTATACACAGACCAATTATTTAAATCTTAACTATGAACCATTTTTCTTTAACAACTGTTTTAAAAAAATGTTAGGAAACTTGCCTAAAAAATTAATGAAATGTTTAGGTTAAGTAGTTACTTTCCGAAGCGAAAAAAAATATTTTTAATTAATTTTATACAAAAGTAACTATTTATTTGTATCTGTTATCTTCATTAAAGCTTAATATACGTTAGTTTTACTCTAATAAATAGATGGATCGTCTTTTTCGATTGTGCCAATGACTATACCTACTTAAAAATTGTTCAACAACATAGTCATTGGCACATTTTAGAATCATATTTTTTTCAGATTTTTGTTTGTTTTCCGTCAAATTCGCATACAAACAACGTTAGATTGTATATTTCTTCGCATTTTACACCCAACTTACTATGGTACGGTCGTATAGAGATGGCGAACTTTCTCTACAAAGTACCCAGAAATCAGCATAGATATCGCTTAAAACAAAGAACTTAGTAGCTTAAAACAAAGTCTTAGGCCAACAGTGCCAATGATTGTACCTTTTTGGTAGGTACTGCCAATAACTATACCAGGGTGCCAATGATTGTACTTTTCTTAAGAAATAAGTTTGAGCACATTTTTATGCTAATAAAACGGCTTTATTAAATACGATGTTTTATTTTTATTAATGCCCATGTAAACACAATTCCGACAAAACCATAGAAAATATTATTGAATTTGTATTTCCTGAGTATTCGTTACTTAATAGTAGAAACCGGCTTAGGGTGCCAATCATTATACTGTTTACCCTACCTACTTTACAATTAGACCATATTTTATCACTAGCTTTCGCCCGCGGCTTCGCCCGCATGAAATTTTAATGAAGAGTATCCTTGTTATTCCCCAGGTTTCAGACTATCCACATCAAATTTCATCACAAACGGATCTGCACATTAGCCGTGTAGCATACATATATTATAAACAGATAATACTTAAAATTACTTTTGTTTTTATATTCGACAAACTTCAGGTAAAGATTAGTATGTAGTGCATATTATTAAAATTATTGAAGAGCTTATATACCTACTGAATAGAATTGCAGCAAAAATAAAAACTGAAAGCATTACCACAAAGTACAAAATCAGTCTGCCCCTTCTCCCCACTGCGCTTCAGCGCGCCAACTCATACTCTCGCGCTTTTAATAACGCTCCGCTTAGGTCAATTATATCGTAAGCTCTAATCTGCCAATCAAGCCCTTTCATTTGATACCCATATTGGGGTATTTGTGGAAAATATGTCATCCGCCATTTTATGGCGGTAGCCATCTTAGATTTTTCATAGTGAGCCCTATTCTACCAATCAAGCCCTTTTATTTGAAACCCATAATTATTGAGTTATTTGTGGAAAAATTTAATACGCTATTTTGCGGCGACAGTCATCTTAGATTTTTCATAGTGAGCTCTATTCTACGAATCAAGCCCTTTCATTAAATACCCATATTGAGGTATTTGTGGAAAATAAGTAATTCACCTTTTTTGTGGCGGCGGCCATCTTGGATTTTTTATAGTGAGCTCCATTCTACCAATCAAACCCTTTCATTAGATACCCATATTGAGGTATTTGTGGAAATATGTAATCCGCCAGTTTGTGGTGGCAGCCATCTTGGATTTTTCATAGTGAACCATATTCTACAAATCAAGTCCTTTCATTCGATACCCATATTGAGTTATTTGTGGAAAAATTTAATACGCTATTTTGCGGCGACAGTCATCTTAGATTTTTCATAGTGAACTCTATTCTACGAATCAAGCCCTTTCATTAAATACCCATATTGAGGTATTTGTGGAAAATAAGTAATTCACCTTTTTGTGGCGGCGGCCATCTTGGATTTTTTATAGTGAGCTCCATTCTACCAATCAAACCCTTTCATTAGATACCCATATTGAGGTATTTGTGGAAATATGTAATCCGCCAGTTTGTGGTGGTAGCCATCTTGGATTTTTCATAGTGAACCATATTCTACCAATCAAGTCCTTTCATTCGATACCCATATTGAGTTATTTGTGGAAAATATGTAAACCGCCATTTTGCGGCGGCAGCCATCTTGGATTTTTCCTAGTGATTCTATTCTACGAATCAAGCCCTTTCATTTGATACCCAAATTGAGGTATTATTGGAAAATAAATAATCCGCCATTTTGTGGCAGCGGCCATCTTGGATTTTTCATGGTGAGCTCCATTCTACCTATCAAACCCTTTCATTCAATACCCATATTGAGTAATTTGTGGGAAAAATGTAATCCGCCATTTTGCGGCGACAGCCATCTTGGATTTTTCGTAGTGAGCTCTATTCTACGAATCAAGCTCTTTCATTTGATACCCATATTGAGGTATTTGTGGAAAATAAGTAATTCACCTTTTTGTGGCGGCGGCCATCTTGGATTTTTCATAGTGAGCTCCATTCTACCAATCAAACCCTTTCATTAGATACCCATATTGAGGTATTTGTGGAAATATGTAATCCACCAGTTTGTGGCGGCAGCCATCTTGGATTTTTCATAGTGAGCCTTATTCTACCAATCAAGCCCTTTCATTCGATACCCATATAGAGTTATTTGTGGAAAATATGTAATACACCATTTTGCGGCGACAGCCATCTTGAATTTTTCATAGTGAGCTGCATTCTACCAATCAAACCCTTTCATTTGATACCCATATTGAGGTTGTTGTGAAGTAATATGTGATTCCCCATTTTGTATCGGTGGCCATATTGGATTTACAATCATCTAAATATTATCTTTTAATCTCGATGACATTAAGAGTCTCATACCAAATATCAGATCAATCATCAGGAAGGGGGTAAAATTCCAATTACTAAATTTGACCCAAGCAAACAAATAAAGATAATACAGGATTTTTGCCGACTTAGTTGATACTTTTCCTTATAGTATGGCAACATTATACATTTTTTTTATAAATTGTAGCCTATATGTTATTCTGATGTATAAACTATATTACTGTAAAGTTTCATCCAAATCCGTTCATTAGTTTTTGCGTGAAAGAGTAACAAACATCCATCCATCCATCCATCCATCCATACATACATCTTCACAAACTTTCACATTTATAATATTAGTAGGATTATGAAAACTACAACGTATGTCTCGATTGACAACCTAGCAATAACACTGAGAAAAATAAATTATGATCAAACTCATACCTATATCTATCCTCTTCTCTGAACCACGCATGTATTGTTAGATAAACATGAATGTTTATACCACAGATATGAGAATTAGTCAGATGGAACGCGCGGCACAGTTGCGTGCGGCCACTAAAGCAAATACAAAATTGAAAAGCGAATACAAACTCGTCTCAGTGCGCTACGAAGCATCGTACAGTTCACGCGTCACGATCACTTCAACTTTTAAATTCTCAAAATGCCGTCTTGTGTTCTTAAACACTGTAAAAGTTGTTCCTAAAAACAAAAACAGGAAAATGGAATATCTTTTCACAGGTAACTATTGATAATTTGACTGTTTCCTAATTTAATTTCGATAAAATTCGTATTTGTGCTAGAAATATGTAAGTGTTGCCAGTTTTTGTCGACGCCGTTCTGCCTGAATTAGGGAAAATGCACTTGTCAATTGATTATGTGATAATGATTGTCATGTTAATGAAAAATACATTACCGTATTATAAAAGTATATTGTAGATATATCTTCTTTCTCATAAATATAGTAATAGAATTTCAATTTCCATTAGTATATACCTTACATTATATTGTTTTGAGTTCGATCCCCAAACGATATCCTAATATTCGTGTACACCCTGCTACTCGTCAAGCTTATACACTTTGTCCTTTGCACCGTTCTTATGGCGTAAAGAATAAGTATCAAAATCGTACAGCAACTGTTTAGCTTGACTTGGCGCCGTGTGTACATACATATTTATGGCGTAGGGAATAAGTATCAAAATCGTACAGCAACTGTTTAGCTTAACTTGGCGCCGTGTGTACATACATACTTATGGCGTAAGGAATAAGTATCAAAATCGTACAGCAACTGTTTAGCTTGACTTGGTGCCGTGTGTACATACATACTTATGGCGTAGGGAATAAGTATCAAAATCGTACAGCAACTGTTTAGCTTGACTTGGCGCCGTGTGTACATACATACTTATGGCGTAGGGAATAAGTATCAAAATTGTACAGCAACTGTTTAGCTTGACTTGGCGCCGTGTGTACACACGGCCACACATCAACGTAACCTGTTTGGACTTTGAACTATTAGAAGTTGAACGCTGCGAATCGTGCGAGAGAGTGCGCTATATTTTTCTTATTTTGTCTCATTTGCGTTAAACCGGTTGAACGGGACGCGGCGCTCTATCCTTCCTTACCATACATGTGTGCGTGTATCATAATTATCCTATAGCTACATGTATACTATTTTCTGCACAAGTTTAGCGCGGCGCGTATTTAATATTTTACAAGTTTGTTTGCGCTTTCGTAGAGTCTGAGCGACGGAAATACTTTCATTAGTTATATCACTGGTGCAAATGTTGCAAAAGAAAGTCTCTCACACAGTAAAAATAATAAGATTTACATTTACTCATTAAATGAATAAAAATGTTGAAGCATTGAGTTAAATAAATATGCGATAAAAATGTTATTCATTAGGTATTTCATTATATAACTGTGGACTGGAAAATATAATACCTACCTAATATATTTTGGATGTTAATTAAATGAATAAAGAATCTCTCGTGTCGATTGACCTAATAATTAATTTGCCGATCTGTGGTGCCAAATGGCTCAGACAAAGTAATTAACTAAATAAATTCCAAGACATTCGCCTTGGAAGCTCGTGGTTCGCTAACTAGTCTAACTAGATTTTGCAGAATAAGTGTTGGCTTTTCCACACAGCGACTGCCTAGACATATTATATGGTTTAGACAAGTGTTAGGATAACTAATACCAGCCTAATCTGTAAGTCCCGGTTACCACTGGGGTGGTAACCGGGACTTACAGATTAGGCTGGTATCAGAGTCACGCGTTTGCACGCCTTGCAATTACACTAGATTAGTAGTAGCGTTTCATAGTCATGCAGTTCAAACGCGCCACGTGTGAGATGCGCGCCGTCGGCCGGCGCTGCCGAAGCGCGCATACATTGCAAAGAGAAACGCGAACTCGTTTCACAGTGGTCCACAGTGGTCCGCGCGCCAAACGCGCTGTTTGAGACGCGCTGGCCGACGGCGCGTGCCGCGCGCGTCACTCTGAAACCAGCCTTAACGTGCCTTCCAAAGCACGGAGCAAGCGATAACTAACTAATTAATACCCACATAACTTCAAAAAGTCATTGGTGCGTGCCGTAGATTCGAACCCGAAACCCTCTGCGTGGCAGTCTGTTGGTCTCTCCACTAGGCTATCGCTGCTTTCTTAACTTAATTAGATAAGTGAAAAAAAAAACAAATGTAAGATATAAAAAATATCTTTATTTAAATAACTCAAGTTACAAATTATTATTACGTTATCAATAAAATAACATTATTAGCTGATGCATCATGCCCAAGCTAGAGCCAATTACTGATCATCAACCCTTCACCTTCAAAATCAGTCTTTAGAATCTAAAAATAATTAAAATGTGTTTATTCTGCAAATAACAACAAATAAATCTAAACATAACTGCAAGTCAACTCAACTCAATCACTAAAATCTAAATCAACAATTAACATATTAAGTATGTATACCTACTTAAAATATGAACATTTAAACCAACATAACAACACATACCTATTAATAATTTTATAAAACAACAACTGAATACTCAGGTTTATAGATAAATATAACAATTGTTACTATGAGCAACTACCTATAGCACATCAATCACTAGTAAGATACCTAAGTATATAGGTATCTTACTAGTGATTGATGATTTAAGATTTTTATCGAGTTACGTTTATGTATGAACTAATCATGACTCATCTAATATTATTAACATATAGTAAACTAAATGCTTAATAAAATGTAACAACAATGGAACTCACTCAAATAATTTTTAAAACTTAACTAATAAAACTAATTAGGTTACTGTTATAATAATTATTTGAATCATAATGATTAAATCAATGATTAAAATAATTATTACAGTAGTAATCTCATTAGTTTAACATAACCTACCATTGCCAAAATTGGATGAGGTTGGCACAGGAGCGTGAGAGATAGAAGGAGCGTAAGGAACAAAGAGAAGCTATGACCTACTAAAAGCCTTAACCTATACCAGAAGTGTGCAAGGTGGTTAATGGCATTGATGTTGAAAACGGTATCACCACCTGATAAATGTATTGAAATTGGTTACTAGAATGCATGTGACAGACGATGCAATGCTAGATCAATATCTGGTGGGACCGCCGTTAGCATCTAGCACTGCATCCAACCTGGCTTTCATTCCAGTAACCATATTCCAACACATATCGCGTGGATCTCCCCTCATGCATTCCCACGTTTGGATTGCCGTCTGCCGCAAGTTTTCTACGTTGCGCACTTCTGATACATCCTAATTGAGAACCATCTGTCCCCAGAGATTCTCAATTGGGTTGAGGTCAGGACTCTTAGCAGGCCATGCTATGAGTTCAATATCCGGCTGAGCTTGGAGCCACGCCTGGACGATTCTGGCACTATGGACGGCACTGTTGTCCTGGCAAAGGTAAATTGTACCCGTTGGATGGTGCAGTCGCACAGTCGGCACCATCACGTCTCTTAATATGTCTAAATATTGTTCAGCATTCATCCGGCCTGATATTTCAACTAACTCGCCAGGACCAACAGAACTCATCCATCCCCAGAATCCCAAGCTCAGCCGACCACTGGACCGGTTTGGTATAATATTCTTGGCTAAATATCTTTCCCTGTCTGCTCTTTTTAATACCTTCCTTCCATCTCTATCGCTCTTAAATGTTTTTTCGTCAACAAATACAACTATGTTGTTCTCCCAATCAAAATTATAATATTCTAAACAGAAACTGACTCTAGCTTGAGCATGTGCATTATTAAAATCTATTTTTATAGCGGGGATCCTTGTTTTCAAGCCAGCAGTTTTGAGTCTGCGCCGAATTGTTTGGGTTGATACCTGAAACAATAATACAAGTTAGTCGTATTTAATTTGAGCCAAAGATTGTATCTAATAACTAGATAATGCACCCGCGTTATTTAAGGCTTCTGCTCCGCTCCCGTCGCTCATAGCGTGATGTTATATAGCTTATAGCCTTCCTCGATAAATAGGCTATTTAACATAGAAAGAATTTTTCAAATCGGACCAGTAGTTCCTGAGATTAGCGCGTTCAACCAAACAAACAAACAAACTCTTCAGATTTATATATTAGTATAAGCTAACTTTATTTTTTAATAGTGAAACCAAACATATCTATGTATAAAATACCATTGACTGAAACCATATAAGTGATGACATGTTATATGTCATTGTGGAATAATAGAATTTATATTTAAATTAATATTTCGATTTAATTATATTTATTTTCTCAGAGAGCAGTTAGAATTTAATTCAAAGCAAAAGATTTGCAGATTACAATCATTATCATTTTTTTATAATCTTACATGAATATGTAGTTCAAGTAGGACTTGTATACAGGTTGTAAACTAAATACATAATTACATGTCATTTTAAGTTATAGATAAATAATTGGTCTCGCTGAGCTCTACTAGATAGAGCCTGCCTGATACCTGAAAACAAAACCTCTGTGAATGAGGCAACTTATTAGAGCAATGTGTGTTAATTGGCCTCTTGTATGAAGGTTTACACAGTCCTGGCTGTCAGTGTGACGGGCTCGGGTCGGTCCATTTGGCCTATTTTTTGGTCATTTATCACTATAAAATTATGTTAGCTGAAAGTTTTCCATGCATGAGATCATCATACAGCCAAACGACGTCCACTGCTGGGCATAGGCTGCCCCCAAGGTTCTTCACACAGACCGGTCTTGAACCGCCCGCATGCATGAGATAAATAAATAACAATCTAGACCAACAATGGGTCAAAACTAAAAGATATTCAAGTTTTGAAATAAGGTTACTTACTACTTACTTCACATACATGGCAAACAATTTGAATTTGTTTCGCTTTTATATTGAATCCGGATAGCATAATCAGTTACTTGAAATTACAACATCTAAGTGTGTAATTATTATTTAAGATTACAACTTTTTATATCCCACGTCTGACTCCTGACCGGACCAACGATCTCGTCTCTCGTTGGATGCGGACATCCAGAATCGGTCCGTGTGGAAAACCTTGAGAGCATAGATGTCCAGCAGTGGACGTCTTTTGGCTGATATGATGATGAAATTGTAAAAAAATATTCAACTTACACTGTGTTCTGTGGCAGTAGCCCGTGTGCTCAAAAACGGCTGATTATTATGTGCCGCTACAATGGCAGCATCTTGTTCAGCGGTGGTGGCGCGCTGGTAGAGCTGCCGATGGTGAGCCGATAGGTCACCCCCAGTTTCCTCATTGCGCCGTAACCAAAAATTGATTGTTTTCCTCTAAAACAATTTTATTATGCATATTATAACTTAGCAAAATACGTATAACATAACATAACGCCTGTCATCAAAGGGATAAACAGACAGAGGTTTAAAGCGCTCACGCTTCGGTCGTTATCATCTACCAGGTATACTCGTATGTAATTCGTGGCTCAGTGTGTTGAACTACTAACAATTATGTGCTAACAGAAAATCCTATTATCACCATCCAATACTTGAGTCGAATCCTAAACCTCACAGGCTCACAGTAAAAGCGTTATAATTATTATTTCACTGGACTGGACTAACGAAACTCTAGGTCAGTATTTTATTCCAACGGACACTCAAAACTTGTAGCGTAAAAATAATAATATAGGTATTTATGGTTCTATTGTCGAAATAAGACGAAAACAGAAGCTCGAGTCTTTGTATATTGCTATGGTAACTAACAGTATATTCTAATCTATGATGGTAACTAATAGGATATTACCGAACAAGTGAGCAATCCATGATCAGTTCTAGATAAAATACAAAACGTTTTTAGAAAAAAAAAACTTAATCTTATATTTTTATTCATAAAAATAAATAAGACTCACCGTTATCCCTGTCCTTCTTTCAATTTCCTTAATAGTGTATCCACTTTCACGCAATACTATTATTTGCTGCCGCTGTTGTGGAGATAATTGCGGCGCCATAATAAATAATTAATATTTAAATTTTAATTGTCACTTTAACCAGCTTTCGGTCCAACGCTTGAGTTTGACAAGTATAACTAACTGACGGACGGCCGCCGGTCGGCGAAAAACAACAATAGCAAAAAAGTGCGTCAGTGTGCGTAAGCACAACGTCGCCGCACGCGCTAGAGGTCTGTGATTGGCCGACGACATCATGCACAGTCCCTTTCCGACGATTCTCAATTTTGTATGTAGCGTAGTTATGCGTATGTTGGGTGGTTAGCTTGATGTGTTGCCGTGTGTACATACATACTTATGGCGTAGGGAATAAGTATCAAAATCGTACAGCAACTGTTTAGCTTGACTTGGTGCCGTGTGTACATACATACTATTTATTTCTCAACTAATCGACGCCAGCGGCTTCGCACGCACATATTTTCTTATTTCTCGTTTTGCCCGATCCCGTGGGAATTTCGAGAAATCCCGTCTTGGTGCACCCCTACGGTTCCCAAGAAACATATATGCTAAATTTCAGCTTCATGCGCCGAGTAGTTTCGGCTGTAGCTTGTCTGTCAGTCAGTCAGTAACGCAAGGATTTTATATATACAGATTTACGAAGTAGTTAAAACTTAATTCGGTACCTACATTTAAGAAATGTATTTATAAAAGCATTAATTAAATCCATGGTAAATTCTTCAAAACCGCAAATGAATATAAGAATATTACATAACTATATGCAAAATACTGGGAGATTATTCATAATCTGGCAACTTTTCACACACATAGACGCGCGTGTCCGTACAGTGCCAGTCGCCAAAGGTCACGCACACATAGCTGTCAACGTGCCACGCTTAGTTGGACGAATGCGCTCTATCTGATACTAATTCTCATATCTGTGGCTTATACATAATTCTAAGCACAAGGGCTCATGTTATCTAATTACATAAACAATTCGGCGAAAAAGTTGAGTTGGGTCGAGATGTTTAAAGCTGTAACACATGCTCGAATTTGGTTGGTGGGTCTGACTGTCTGTAGTGTAGAGTAGTCCTGCGAACATAATTACTATTAATTGAGTCCGCCTTGGTCCGCTAGTTTGCACATCGGATATGGATTGCTCTACTGTTTCGCCCATTCTCTTCTTTTTTCCGCTTATTACGTGGTGGCTGTGTAACGTTGCTGCTAGTGTTGCCGCTTCCAACATAATTTTCGTGTCCAACGACATTATGAAAACCGTGGGCACCTGAAGGCTTACGTGAAGTCGTGAAGCAACTGTCCGATCCGGTCGTCTATAGCGAGAACGGATTTAGTAGGCGGATTTGGTTCGTCGGACCAAATTCGAGGGTGTGTTACCTACATTTTTTCCGTGATGCCGATCGCCTTTTCGATTCCGCGGCGTGCTGACGCGTTCCCTCTCTCTAGTAAATGACTAATGAATCCTAAGTGACAGAAAAGGATGGAAGCATAGGAAAGTGCGATGCGGTGCTGATAGGTGTAGCTCAACCCTAACACTAACACCCACTTGAAATTCGACACGGCGAAGCCACGCGAAGCATAAAAACAACTAGTGATGTCCCTGCGCTTTTTGTAACTTTATCGATAGTTGTTGTGTTTATAAGGCAAATGGGCATTATGAATAAAAATACAATCTCATCCAAACATTTCTTTTATTTTACAATAAAATAGATTTTGTAACATTAATTATTCATATTACAGATATACGCGTCGCATCGTACACGAATAATATTGTACTGAAAAATTACAAATCGGTTGGCAGAAAGTGATGAAATATTGTATTATTTATTATTTTAAGGTATTTAGTATTGTAAATGAAAATACAATCTCATTCAAACATTCCTTTTAGTTACAATAAAATATAATTTTGTAATTCAACAATTATTAATTCCTACGACATTTTACAAATAGACGCGTCGCGTCATACACGAACAATATTGTATTGAAAAAATATACAACCGAATATAGAACCTCCTCCTTTTCTTAAAGTCGGTTAAAAATTGCGACAAGTTTACTAAGCTACCTATTGACAATTCATCATCATCACCGTCAACACTAGCGTTTTGCAGGTTGCATCCAAGACTTGGAGCCCGGGGTCTACTTACTAGTCTAACCAGATGTGACACAATATTCGCTTTTCCACGGAGCTCCTGCCGTCTGACCTCCGCAACCCAAAGGGATAGCAATATTCTATGGTTTAGATCAGTGTCAGGATATTTGAGGGTACTGACTCCCCGTAAAGGCTGTCAAAGATATTCATGACAGCCGGGACCCAAAGCTTAACGTGCCATCCGAAGCACGGGCTACCTATTAACAATTACCTATTACAAATTGGCTGGCAGAATGAAATTAAACATTGTATTATTATTTTAACTTTTATATCGCCTAACTCAGGATGGCATGACTGTCGCAGTTTTAGGTAATATTTACGAGCATGCCTAAGTAAGCGTAAGCGCGTAACGCATCTATGCTATAAAAACGGCTTTATTCTATGAATTTTTTAAAAAGTGAATGATCTAAAAATTCTACCACCAGTTCAAAGAAGGTAAGGGCTTGTGTGAAAAACGAAAGTAGAAGAAGCAAGAAACGTACGGCTACTCTTTTTAATATTCAATTGCAGCATAATACCTAGTTATTAGTGTCTAATAACCACAATTCCCTAACTTTCGCAATCATACAAAAAAATAAACAATATACCAAACTCGTTCTTAGTATTTTTTAGTACTCTCGATGAGTATTCGGATACGATATTCGGTTGAAACTTTTGTTGTTTTATGAAGACTGGTGTAGTTGAGAGAAAGTGTTGTTTGAATTGAATGGTTTGGCACGAAAGCTTAAATAAAGTGATGTGAATTATTCCCGTTAAGCAATATATTTGTGTGTTTATTATGGGTGTTGAAAAGTTTTGTGTGGCGGTTATTTCTTGCATTATTTCGACGAACTTCAGAGAAAAGGTCCTTTCATTTTCAAGCTCTTAAAACGTGGTTTTATCATGAAATTACCGTTAAAATGAACATTTTCTATTCGATTATATAAAAATCATTCATATTTTAATCACAATTTCACTAGAGAGAAAACAAAGCACTTGCCGTTGACTTAGAGTCACGAAATTTGACAAGGTCATACAACATATAGGAATAAATGCAAGATTTGCAAATTTTCATATGTATCACATAAAATAAGTCATATGTCTATCTGTAAACATTTTTTTCTCAACAACGCGTTGAAGTATCAAATTGAAATATTTGTGAGGTACCTACCTAAGTATGTTTACGGTCACTTAGTGCTGTAAAAATCAAGCTTCTATGTAAGTGCAATAAAAATATATGGCCATACATATTTTTCCTTCAAATAGTTAACATTTTTATTTTAGACAAAATCTAGGAGAAGTTCAATCAATCATTATGTGATTAGATTATATTATATGTGATTATGCTGACATCTGCAGCTCAAATGAATCAAACAAGTAAATAACACAATACTTTAAAAGTTATGACAGTCTGATATATTCTATAAGTTCAATTAAATATTTAGTTCACGTGTGTACAAAACACAAAATAATACAACACATAAAGAAAGTTGTAAAAGCTACGACAGTCTGATATTTAAATTATCAAAAATATATTTGAGTGCAGATTACAAATAGATACAACAGACATCATTCAGACCATCACTTTGCACTCCGCTTTCATGAAATACCTATCACAATAGTTATTCATGAATAATCGGGAAGAATTGAAATGGAGAAGAAAGCATATATATAAATACTATGTCTACTATGGTGTTGTATGGTATGTTTTGAAACAGTCCCTTATACACAGTGGCACCTTGCAAGACTCGCAGCAATATGGCGTTTTTTTGGGATTTAATGCCTTTTTGCAGACACACAACACACCGCTTTTCGAAATTGCGCTTGCGCGCTATACTGCTTTCTGTCGGCTCGAGTAACACGGGCCAATGTGTAGAAAGGACGAATCTTCCGGGTACTTGGTGCGTAGCTCTGTTGACGGCAACAACTTGACTACGGCTCCGGGGACAATGTACAAGATGATTAGTGAGGATGGAATCTACAAGCTGAAGGCGAAAAGCTAAATGATCATGGTGTTTATGTGTGGATGATTGCAAAAGAGTGCGAGAGTTGAGGATGGATACATTCAGCAAGCGTTTAAAAAGTTTCATGTACCATTTGGCACAACGTTTCCTTTCTAGTAAATAAGGCTCGAGCATCTGGTCTTTCAAGTCGACCCCCCCCATGAATTTATTATAATCCAGTACCACTTGTGGTTTAAATGGTACTGGCCGAGATAATGGTCGGGACGAAACTGTAGGCAAGGCAGTAGATGCACCATGACAAGTAGAAATCATGGTTACTCGTTTCTTGTCTTGCCACGATAATACTGAGACATCCCCGGAATGTCTCGCGATGAATTCCCCCCTTTTAAGCGGAGCCTTAGTTACTACTAAGGGCACGTCTCTACGTGAAGATCTCAAAGTACCGACGCAGTCGGTACCATTGAGCTTCAAAAATCTAGCCAGAAGCGGTGAATTATACCAATTATCCATGAATAATCTATACCCTTTGTTTAGTAGGGGACCAATGAGCTTCATCACAACAGCTGTACTTTTTAGTACACCGGGCGACTGCTCCAAATCTGTTGCGGATTGTTTACCTGTGTAAACAATAAAAGACCACAGATAGCCAGTGGCAGACTCGCAAAGCTCAAAGGTCTTGATACCAAACTTAGAAGCTTTGTTCGAAATATATTGCTTGAAGTTTAATGTTCCTTTCCATAGGGTTAGACTTTCGTCTATGCAAATATCTTTACTTAAAATATAATTAGACTGAAAACGTGAATTTAAATGAGTTAATATTGGTCGCAAACGATATAATCGATCAGAGCTAATGGCGCTCGAATTGGAAGGATCGGTATCAACAAAATGTAACGCTCTACTAAGATTTTCATACCTCTTTCGTAAGAAGATGCGCCTGAAAACTTCTGTTTTCAGAAGGGGATCAGCAGAGAAGCAACTAACTATAGTTGGCATCTTGACAATCCCCAACATCATCCAGAACGAAAAGAGGCACAAAATCTCATGAGTGTTAGTTGGGTACCATTCAGACTGGAAAGCAGCAGAATCAATTTTAGTGGCGAAAAGGTTAGTTTCAGTCACAATCAGCTCTAAGATGTCATCGTCCCAATAGGAACGAAAAGCATCATAGGCCGAATTGTACACCTGAACTGAACCAGTTCGCTCTGGTACAAAATTGTGTTCCTGACCTTGAAAGGAATCCATAGGAGACCATTCAAAGCGGAGGTTCTGGCCTTCCAGTCGCGGGAGATCATCCGCTCCATTCCTAGCGTCGAAAAATTCATCATCATTCTCGCTAGCATCGTCTCGTTCAGCGTTTCTCTCGGCTCTGGCAGCATCTTGCGTCCTCATCTGTCGTCTCCTCAATACATCCGTCGCCAAACTTACCAGTTCGGGGGGGACGTCCTCGTCAGACGTCCAGATTTCATGCAGTGGGTGCCCCACCACCCACCGGTCATTCCCCCTGCGGCCCTGGCTTGGATACCCATGCCCACGAGCTCTCTGTCCACGCACACTCCGAGCACCTCTACGTCCAGATCTTCGCGCACCCCTTAGTCCACTCACACTTTGTTCATACCGTTCGTCTCTATCTCGCTCCTCTGGGGAAACATACAACGCATGGGTATCGGGCTCAAAAAATATGTCGCCACCGTCGTCCAGCGCTATGCCATGCTCGTCGAAAATCCGCAACACAACCTCGGCAGGCGCCGATGAGCTGAAAAATAAATACTCTTATTAGATTTCTTCAATATATGCTCATATAGTTAACGTCAGTAAGATGACATATTTGTTTCTTTTTTTGGCACAATATGAGCAGAAATAAAACTTACGATTCCGACGGCAAGTGCGGAGACCGGGATCGGTCGCGGGACGCTACATGACATGGCGCTTCCTGAAAAATATAACAATAGTGAACTCAATCCAATTGTAATAAGCACAGTAATGCCGGTAACCTAGCACAATAACAAAAGCATTACCACTGACGGCGACCTCTCGCGGCGCTCTGGGGACGAGAGCGGGGAGTAAGGTGGCGGTGACGGCTCCGGTGACTGATCATCCTAATAAGCACATAAAAAGCATGTTAGTGCACTGTGCAACCCATAGGCAATAAATACAGCGATCTCACCGCAAAACACGATAAGCGTGGTAAGCACTTACCATTCGCGACAGGTTGTGAGGAACCGGCGATGCACGCGGCGATTGACCACCCTCGCAATCACTCATCACCTCAACCTAAATGACACCAAGAAAAATGTGTATCCAAAACCACACACAAATCTGATTGCAATAAAAATAGCATCGCTATGAAATATGATTCATCATCATCATCAGCCTTTTAACAGTCCACTGCTGGAATAGGCCTCTCCTTTGAAAGGAGGAATTGGCCTACTATACCACGCTGGCCAAACGGGTTGGTATAGGGTTTGTATCAAGTTTTCCATCTCTCACAGTGCTGTTCTCTGTAAAAATAATATTCTCCCTCTGTCGGCTCTTACTACACCCATGGGACGATATGGGCTGGTGACATTCCGTATTCTTAATCCGTCACTACACGGACACGGAAATATGATTATTCAAAATCAAAACCAATTATTTCAATTAAACCTTCAAAGCTTCATTTCAATATCGGTACAAGACAACTGATTAAGAATACGGAATGTCACCACCCCATATCATCCCATGGGTGTCGTAAGAGCCGACAGAGGGAGCATATTATGCAGAGAAGAAAACTGTAAAAGAAGGAAAACTTGATATAAACCCTATACCAACCCGTTTGGCCAGCGTGGTATAGTAGGCCAATTCCTCCTTTCAAAGGAGAGGCCTAGTCCAGGAGTGGACTGTTAATGACTGATGACAAGACAACTGACAAACATACTTAGTTATACAGTTTTTCTTTGTAAATAATTGCATATTATACATAATTATAAACACCCAGACTTCAGGGGAAACAAACATAAGATAAATTTTAATGTTCATGCACACAAATGTTTGACTAGAGCGGGAATTGAACCCGCAACGTTCGTCGTGGGAGTGTGTAACACAAACCTCTCCGCCACCCGACCATCTAAATCCTATTATTAATTATTGAATGTGTATATTTTCACATCAAGACCCTTTTGCAGTCCACGGCTGGAGTTAGCCTCTCCAGTGTTATAGTAGTGCTATAATATTAAATGTCTATATTTTACACATTCAATCATTTACAATCATAACAAATCATAAGACAAACTAAAGTGGTTTACATAGTCCTCGTCGATAATAAGCTCGTTGTCGCTCTCCGCCATCTCCGCCTCATTGTCGCTATCATCGTAGAGGAGAGTGACAAAGTCTTGAGCCGGCTGGCCCTCGGGGCGCCAAACTGACATGCTATGATACAAACAATATCGGTTAAGTGCGTGTCGAGCCTCGCACTATCTAGGGTTCCATAGTATCTCTTTACCAGTGACCGAAGGATAGAAGCACTCAAGCACAATATTCATTTTATTGCTCGCAAGTAGAAGTTAACTGTCTATAACTCGTTGTAGTTGTGGTTCGGCACATATGTGCCAAAAATCAGCCTAACGTTGGTTGTGGTTCGGCACATATGTGCCGTGAGGTCAGCCCATGTCAGCACTTCGAACAAATGGCGAAACTATGAGGGTTTCTTATAGTTTACTACGGAACCCTAAAAAGAGAAGACTAATAAAAATCTTAAATATAACATTTATATGTATAGCTACGGCCTACAAAAAAAGGTATGATGGGATGGTGTCACGAATTCGGCGATGTCCCGGAACAAACGGTGTCCATAATAATGAGTATAATTTATACCTATGACGCTAAGAGGTTTGCACTAAGTTAAAAATAACGTTATTATATATTATTATAAAATATAAAATCAAAACAATAATACCACCAACATTATCGATAAAAAGAAAATATCGTATATCTATCGACACCACCTGAGATCGTATCTTCTACAGTTATCTACCAGTATATCTGTATAATCTATGAGTTATCTATGCTCTATGCTAGTCTACTAGGCATGGGTTCGATATATCAAAACGTAACTTATATCGAATACATATGTGTTAATTATCATACCATATCGATATCTAAATAATACATAACCGTTTTCACAAAAACTTCATCTAGATGGATTATCCAAAGCGCAAAATCGAGAACGAACTACGCTTATCGAACAAAACGCAAACTGCACATCACGACCGGTATGACATCGACGCGACCGTTTTTATTCGCTTTGTCTCTGTCTCACCATTCATTTTTTACTGGCGTAAAAGGGATGTAGCGAATATTACGTAAATATTGGCTAGTGATTGGTTATTTGGTTAATAATAGTGCGTGTGTAAAATCTGTATCTTAAGACCCTAGCAATAAGGTCTAGTTTCAATTTATTTAGTTACAACAAAGAGTCTATTTAAGTTAGCAACTTGCCGGCGGCTACTCGTTAACGGTAAACGTGTGAGTTTGCATTTGTTGTTGGTTTGCGTTTCGTTCGTTTCACAGTTAGTTCTGCAAATCGTACTACTGATATCGATATCTGAAAACGGTTTTCGATATCTATATGAAAATTGAATAATTGGTTACATATCCGTTTGCAACTATAGTATTTTCGCTGTATGATGATATGCATGACAGTTCTCATTTTACATATATCACGCATACTACTTTCAACTTATGAAAATAAATTGGCAAAAAAACAATTGAATCGACACCATTGAATCGACATGAAATCGATGAATAGGAGCGGCCATCTTGTGATTGAATACGTCAAGTACGAGCGCCTTGTATGCGATTTGTGATTCTGCCTGTTTGGCGTGTTATTTTTTTTTTTTTGTGTTATAATTGGTACGTACAATGCCAAAACAACAAAAAAGATAGTTTTAAACTCTCAAAGCCGTGAGTTAGTGCTTCGTTTGAGGACTTTCTTTGAACGAGAGCGTGCAAACGGGGGCCCGGTACCTAATACCGATTGACAGTGTTGTGTACAGAGTTGCGTCAGCTCTGGACATCGGCAAGGCTTCAGTTTTTCGAATAACCAAAGGAAAATTTGTAGAAACTAGTTTTGAAGACAAGAAGCTGTACCCTCCAAAGAAACGTGAGCGTAAAGCTTCAATAACTGACATAGATAGTTCCGATGTGGTGGCAATACGAAATCCCTACATTGATAAAATTAATCAGTCGTAGAAATAACACAATCAAGAATTTATTTGAAAGACGTATAATCGGTAACTACGTACGAATGCACTTCGTTTGCCAATTAATTCGATATTTATAAATAATCGCTAAAATTTCCTTTGGTTACATCACTATAATAAAATTGTCAGAGTCATCAACTGTCATGCATGTTGCGAAAATACTATAAATACGAAAACACCCATGCCTACATGCCTATAGTATGCCTATAGTCTACACACCCTATTCAAAAGGTCTAAGATTGACGCGAATTCAGCCCTTAAGCTGCGCGTCCACTGGATCGGAATCGCAGCGTACGGAGCGGAAGGATTTGTTGCTTAATGCTTTGTATTAATTTCTATGAAACTGCGTGCACTGGATCGGCATTTCTGCGCCTGACACCGGTACGGTATTTGTGCTGATGACGTCATCCGCAGTGAACGCGTCAAGCGCTTCACACACAGCAGCTATATTGTATATTAATGTACATTACATCCCGGGATGTATAGCTTTAAATTATCTTATTGTATCACACACACAACAGGCAATGTAATGTTTCTTTCCCTTCATTTCATTGCCTTACGTCCCGATTGTCGCACTCTCTAGCTGCTAAAATCGAAATATAAATGTATAGGTATTTTCGTTTCGCTCTGCATCTTAAGATTCGAAGATGTAAAAATATACATTTTAGCTGTCGTGTGTGGTCTCCTGACGATTTCTAAGGAAAGATGTAATGAGATGACATGTATCGTGCTATAATGTATATCTTTACATTATAGCTGCTGTGTGTGAAGCCCTTCATACGGATTCCGAGCGTTTCAAGTTCTGACTGTTTCACTGTTCTGACGTGTTTGCGACGTTAAACTGTAGGCAAAAATACTTATTCACGATGAACGACGATGTTTTAATTTACTTACTTTAGTGGAAAGGTGGTGTAATGAACTTATGAAGAACTTTATAATCTAAAACATGAACATTAACATAATCAACTTAGGAGAGACAATATTTGGGACGAAATTGAGCAAATAAAATCTATTTTCATCTTCTAATAAATCAGAATATAATGTATGATATTCTCTAATTACAAAAATATCCTCGTCACTATCCCCCTGCTTTAAAAATAGGTACCTAAATTGCCGATGCTGAATCCGAATGCAGTAGACGCACCCCATCGGCATTTTGTAAATGACGACGACGCTCCGATTCCGATCCAGTGGACGCGCAGCTTTATCGCTCTATACATAAAGTCCAAAATGGCGCAACGGATATCGAGCGGCGGATTCGCCACGTTTTTTGAACATTCCAACGAATTTTGCCTTTTTATTGTACCTAGCAAAAAAAATGCATGAATATGTTGATAAATCAATGTGAAAACGTGTTCTGATCAGTTTGCAGCAAAAAACATACGTTTTACTGTATTCACTAAAAAAATCGTAATAAATCACTCGGAAATCGTAAACATTCTAACGGATTTTATCAGCGTAATATAATAGTTATTACGATATTTACGATGTATTTCTTACAACTTATTTCGTAAATAGTATAATGTTACCGAGAATAATCACTATTATAATAAAAAACAGTACCTACTTACCTGCTGATAAATGCACAAAAACAATTCACAAATCACAAAATCGCTGAACAACGCGCGTCAACAACGTAGTATTTGTGTATGAATGAATCAAGAATCACAGGCTTTATTTTATGGGTATGGAATGAATGAATGAACCACAATGAACGAACGCGACGCCCGACGGCGTCAGCCAAAGAGGTTGGACGTTTAGACTAGAGAGAACATGCCCTATAAATTTCCTTATACCGAACGTGCAACATGTAATGTCAGTTGGTCTTAGTTGGTTAATCATAACGTCAAATTACGCGTCTCATTTAAAGAGGCATATACTCTTTACATACTCATATCTTTGACTACATTCTCTAAATAGCCGTGCTGTGATCTGTCAACAGTGTAAAATTTGTTGGATGTTTGTGTTTACATTTTTAATAACTTTTTTGCATTTAAATAGTAAGTAAGCTTATAAAAATTAAATAGTGTACTCATTAATTAATACACATTGTGTATGTGATATCGGAATGTGGATTCCGCTTTTCTCGGAACGGAAATAACAGGAGAAACTTTATCTTCTAGCAGTGAGTCGGAATTTTCCTACAAATGTATTTACTTTTCTCGTATTAATGCTATAATGAGTGTTAAGTTTACACAATATCATTGTATTGCAAATCAAAGGAACAGCTTGCATACGTATGTGTTATGAATTTTACTCACAAATTGTTATTTTGTACATTTATTGATTTAATAGCCTTAGTGATGGGATTTGACAGTGAAAGGACATATCGATGTTTTTTGAATGAGGGATAAATACGGAAACTAACTATCGGACATGAATGTAAAACTGTAGCTGGAAGCGACAGCGGGTAGCCGCGGTTGCTAAGTTGACAATAAACAAAGACATCCAGCGGTCTAATTTTCTATCGCGCGTTTGATAGTAAGCGCAGTTTAATGTACATAATTTACTTAGATACCTACCTTAAAAGTAGCGTCTATTAACCTAAAGCCAAGTGTTCCAGTGTAAGCGCGTGTGTGTAGGCTTACATTTCTGCATCTATAAAATAGTAGATGGATTAGGGATGCGAGTAGCATTTTTTCATTATTAAGAAGGTGTTTTTTATTACAGGTTGCCTATTAATGACGTCACAAGAAAACTTTGGATAAATGCCGTTGGACGGCCTAGTTTGATTTAGCAGAAGTACCATCATATTTGTTCAGGTCATTTTGAGAAAGACTGTTTTTTAAAGACAGAAAGCACCTGGCGTCGTTTAAAACCGAAAGCTGTGCTTACATTACATTTAAGCCCGGACATTGCACACCCGGTAGAATTATTTATCCAAAGCTAAACAAAAGTGTGTAATTTTAGTTTGAACATATTAATAAAATATAATAATTACAACGATTTTAATTAATCTACCTACTTCTATATTATTTATCATATTAGTGCTATCCTGACCGATACGCTCAAGGTCACGTCCGCGACAGACGTCCGATATTGTGCACACTTGAATGGATTTTCCTTGTCCAGATACAGGCCTTGCCACACGGCACAATTTTACGTCCAACTTGACTAAATCACTTGATGAAATCGTGACGTGTAGACGCCAGTCGTCCAACTCAAGTTCATCGGGTGGGCGGTAGCACCAGATTTTAACCAATCGGGTGGGCGGAATGCAAATCAGTGATTTGATTGTGTCGTGTAGACGGGCAAAGCCAATTCGATTGAAAATTTGATCAGTGGTGAAATTGTATCGTGTGGCAAGGCCTTACCCTTCTGTCGCGACTTACTGTCGCGACAGTAAGTCTCGACAGATAGTTTGTGCGGGCCTTTAAACACGTGATTTTTTTAGTACTGTCTGTCTGGCAAGTCTTTGCAAAGCACTGTCCGGCGTCAACAGCAAAAACTACAATTTCAATATTTTAGTTGTTTATTTATACGGCTTAAATATATCGACACATACTAAAGTTAGACATTTGACCAAAAATATTTATCGATAAATTATCACTGTTACGAACAACACTCGGTTTCCTAACTCTATGTTTTGTCTACTGTTTGCCTACCACGATTCTGCTATAAGAGCGTGCTGCTAAACCTATCGACAGCTCTTTCTATCATACTGCATGTGCCATTAGAAAGAAGATATCAATCATAGCAACCGCTGTTGTTATTTAGTGTTACTTCTATGCCTTAGGTTATATTTCTTTGGCGTCAGCCATGAAGGTATATAACTTCATGGCGTCAGCCGTCAACGCGCCTAAAGGCCTTGCCACACGGCACAATTTTACGTCTAACTCGAATAAATCACTTGATGAAATCGTGAAGTGTAGACGCCAGTCGTCCAACTCAAGTTCATCGGGTGGGCGGTACCACCAGATTTTAACCAATCGGGTGGACGGAATGAAAATCAGTGATTTGATTGTGTCGTGTAGACGGGCAAAGCCAATTCGATTGAAAATTTGATCGGTGGTAAAATTGTGCCGTGTGGCAAGGCCTTAACGCGCGCAGTGTTGCCAGGGCCTAAAGTCATAAGTTACGATTTCGTTTCCTGAAATGTTACATTTTTTAGCTACAAAAGTTACATTTTTGTTTTTTATTTTTTATTTACGTGTTTTTTAGTAAAAAAATAAAGGAAAAATGGTGAAATATAAAGGAAACTATGATGTCTCATGGTATTTTTAATCTTAGGCTAAAATTGTGATGTGTCAACTTGAGTTAAGGTTGGGTCGCCTCCCCCCCGTGGGATCTCCACCTTGTCGTGGTGGGGGGGCTCAGTAACTGTGGATTGGTGACCCGCGGTGAAGCTAAGAGGGATCCAGGAGGGGACGCTCCGCGTGGGCTTGACGGAGGCCTGCGCAGGATGCGTCCAAAGGGGCGGGTGCGAGGGACAGTTCTTCTGTCCCTCGCAGTCGGGTGCGGTCGCGGGAGGAGAGGCGTGTCGGTGATGCGTTGCCGCGCGCCCTATCTCCCGCGACCAAATGGGGGTGCACCATCGTTGCGTCGCGGTGGGGCCGCAGAGGAAGAGGAGATGCGGTGTTGCGTTGCCGTCCTCCCTATCCTCTGCGGCCGCTGAGTGTTTTGGCGGCGGAGCCCAACACCTTCATCCGCCGCCAAGGGGGTTTTCTTCGGGGCCCGCCTGACCATCTGGCGGGCCAATACCCGTCGGGGGGTAGCGAGGAATGCTTCAGCGATACCCGACCCTCCGACACACGGGTACGTGAGGAACACGGGTTGGTTTTTAGTCAGTAAGAGTCTGACAGTCCCCTTCGTCCTTTCCCCAGGGCGGAGGGACTCCATGAGGATTTTCCAACCCGACACCAAAAAAAAAAAAAAAGGTTGGGTCGCCTAAGATCGGATGTGACATAAGACCGGAAGCATAGAATTTACCGCGAATAAAACGACATTTTTTATGAATAGCAACATATTTGCCTGCGCCATTAAATTTAGCCCCTCCAGTGTTGCCAATTTAGCGACTTTGTCGCTAGATTCAGCGACATTTCTACGCTAAAAGCGACATTTGATTTTCTTTTATCGACAAAAAATATCTATCGACTTTTCTGGCGACTTATCAACGTCACTGATGGCTAACTTTGTAAACACAAACATACTGCCAACCTCATAACTATTTATGTCTGGTTCTGTAATCTGAACTCTATGTGCGTAGATTTAAAATCGGATATTGTATATTGTTTTGTGTTGGCTGCCTTTGCCGCTCAAGTAGGTACTTGTATTTGATTTTCAGCACCCGATCTGGCTCCGTGCGATTTTAGATATTTCTCCTCGTATTCAATACGCATCTAGTTTTTTTTGTTGAACTACAATAAATTGTTCTTGATAGTAACATTCAACATAATTATAATCAATATTACGAAGGCCTGAACGGCTGTCGTAATGTTGGTTATGAAAACCAAAATGGGTTATAACCAAGAAGTTTATAGGTAAAACTGGAGCCCATACTACCAAAAGGTACTTGAGGACAGATTTTTTGCACTCAAGTAAACTCAGTGTCTATCGGTGATACTATGCTTCCTGTTGCCAACGCTCATGGAATTGTATGTACCTATTATCAGTTACGAATTTGTTAGCGAGATTAAAGGCCCGCACAAACTATCTGTCGCGACTTACTGTCGTGACTTACTGTCGCGACAGAAGGGTATCTGGACAAGGAAAATCCATTCAAGTGTGCACACTATCGGACGTCTGTCGCGGACGTGACCTTGAGCGTTCAGACGTCCGATAGCTATCTGGGAAAATGACAGTTAACGTCCGCGGACGTTTACAAACGTCCGCGGACGTTTACTGTCATCCGTATATTGTCCATGGTATGGCCTTAATAGTTATTTTATACAGAATATAGTCAAAAAAAATTAAATTCACTTTCAATTCAACAGTTCTGCTTTACTTCAAGATCTACCAATAATATAATCTAATAGTGCTAACTGCTAGTGCCCTGAATTAAGAAAATATGCTCCTACCTAGCCATAGTGTATCGCATAGACAGCATGGCGTGTCTATGGTTGTATCGGACGCGGACGCGACAGAAAGCCGCGTCCGAAAGGGTGTGCACACTATGTGTCGCGACAGTAAGTCGCGACAGTAAGTCGCGTCCGAACAGTTTGCGTGCGCCTTTAGAGACTTTTGGAACGAAATTCATTTAGCGACATCTAGCGACTTTTCATTCTGCCTCTTAGCGACATTTAATAAAGTCGAGTTGGCAACACTGAGCCCCTCTCTTTATACCGCGGTACGGCCTGCGATGAACAGGACGTATGTACTGGTGCTTTGAAAAAACTGTGTCAATTTAGTAACATTTTTGGCGATCCGATCTTTCCTCCAAAAGTTTGTTGTGAAATATTGGCAAGTTTTCATCATTTTACTGCTTTCTAAGTAGATTTTTGCGGGGAATTAGCAAATGCTCTCTAGAATTGTATCCTTTGTTTGGGCGTAAGATGTCTGTAGGCGTAGATCCGGACTTTCCTCCTGTTGCCTAACATCGGACAAAAAAATCCGATCTTAGGATTCATAAAAAAATACAATGGTCCTCAATCTTATTCATAATTATCAATTCCTGTTAATAATTTATTAAATTTAAGACGCCTGATTGCTATTTGTCAGAGGGGTCAGAGGCCAGACCGGAGGTCTGTTATGTCACTGATGTTATTTTAACAAAAATAACATCAGTGACTTAACAAATCTACATGTAATATAGTAGTACTGGTATAGTCGGTATTTTAATCCAGTAGAGTAATTTGACTGGTGAAAATGTCTACAGATTGATCATGCCTATGAAATACCAAAGACATTCACTTCAAACGACCACCTATAACAAAAATGACTTGGAAGAAGCTGTAAAGAAAGTAAAAGAAAAAGAGTTATCTAATTATGCTGCCTCAGAAATCTACGAGATACCCACATCTACACTCAATGATCGAGTTTTGGGAAAACCTGGTACTAAAGCTGCGCGTCCACCGGATCGGAATCGGAGCGTACGGAGCGGACGGAGCGTCGTCATTTACAAAATGCCGATGGGGTGCGTCCACTGCATTCGGATTCAGCATCGGCAATTTAGGTATTTTTAAAGCAGGAGGATAGTGACGAGGATATTGTTGTAGATTAATTTTCGGAGAATATTATACATTTGATGAATAGCATAAATAATGAATAGATATCATAGATTTTTGGGTACATTCATATGACTCTACTAAAGTAATTAAAACATCGTCGTTCATCGTGGATAAGTATTTTTGCCTACAGTTTAATGCCGCAAACACGTCAGAACTTGAAACGCTCGGAATCCGAATGATGCGTTCACTGCGGATGACGTCATCAGCACAAATACCGGTCTCTGGCGCAGAAATGCCGATCCAGTGCACGCAGTTTCATAGAAATTAATACAAAGCAACAAATCCTTCCGCTCCGTACGCTCCGATTCCGATCCGGTGGACGCACAGCTTAAAAGTCTCTTCATGCAAGCAATATATCAGAATTTCAAAT
Source organism: Euclidia mi (assembly GCA_944739405.2). Lineage (NCBI taxonomy): Eukaryota > Metazoa > Arthropoda > Insecta > Lepidoptera > Erebidae > Euclidia > Euclidia mi. The sequence continues at coordinate 5,744,285 of OX123188.2, read as the reverse complement.
ACCCACTTTTTAGTTGTATCTTAAAGGTAAATTCGAACCAGCAAACTCAATTAAATATTCGCATAAAGCTTACCGAATATTTCGTCGAGTTTCTGGTTATGTGTTATCTGGTTCTTATTTAACTTTAAGATACTACCAAAAATGTGGGTATTTAAAATTCTGATATGATGCTAGCATGAAAAGACTTTTAATAAGAAGAAGACTGTCTATGCCATAGAATAAGTACATTACATGCTAATCAAACATAAGACTGTAACAAATTATATGACTGTATTAGGTTAAGAGTAAGACACAGAGTACATTGGTATATACGGGAAAGTAAGAGTACAATAAAAATTTATTGATTCAGTTTACTAATACATTTTTTTTTATTTAATGATCAAAAAATCTTCTAAAGAAATAATGATAGTTATATTATTTGGCTTCACTACACATCCGATCTTACCTAACTATCCTAAAGTACTGTTACGCCATCTATCGGTGAATGGGGGTTCTAGAGGAGATTGAATGTATCGGTGGTTTAAAGGTAATTCAGCTACTCTGTACTAGATGGCGATTGCTGTATCGAGCATCGGACTGTTCGCGATTATTCGACAGTTTTGTGGAAGTATCTAGAATGCGCTAGTGATGTTATCCGGCCAGTATAAATAGAGCGGGAGCGAACGGACCGGACACAGTTCAATTGAATACGGAAAGCGATCAACATCAAGCGAAGGAAATAAGTCGGAAGTGTTTAGTGTTGTTCTAGTGGTGTGAATAGTGTGTTTTATTAGTGAAGTGAAAATTAAGTGTGTGTAATCTAGTGTTATTGTGTTAGTGAATAAAGTGCAGTTTTTCTGGCATAGTGTATATAATTTATCACGAACCCCAGCTCGTAACAAATTGGTGTCAGACGAAAGGGATAAATTATGCCGGTTATGCCGAAGGAAGAAACTGACGGAGTGCGTACCAGGAACCAGCGCCAGCAAGACCTGGACCAGAGACGCTTCGGAGACGTTCCTTCTCCATCGTCTGGTGGATCAGGCGACTCCGCGGCTGCAGTGGAGCCTGCAAGCGCACACTCCATGGCGGTGCCCGACATCGCGGCTCTGATGGCGTTCATGCAGGAGCAGGCACGCCGCATGGAAGAGCAGCGACAGCGCGACAAGGAGGAGCAGGCCCGCCGTCAAGAGGAGCAGGACCGCCGTCAACAGGAGCAGGCTCGCCGTCAAGAGGAGCACGCGCGCCGCCTGGAGGAACAGCTTCAGCGCGACAAGGAGGAGCAGGCTCGCCGTCAAGAGGAGCACGCGCGCCGTCAGGAGGAGCAGGCTCGCCGTCAAGAGGAGCATGCGCGCCGCCTGGAGGAACAGCTTCAGCGCGACAAGGAGGAGCAGGCTCGCCGTCAAGAGGAGCACGCGCGCCGCCTAGAACAACAGCTCCAGCGTGACAAGGAGGAGCACGCGCGCCGCCTAGAAGAGCAGGTGGTGCTTATGAAGGACCTCAGCGCCGCTGTAGGGAAGGACTTGAAGGCGGTCAAGGAGGAACTTCAGCAGCATGAGGCCCGTATCAGCGACGTAGAGATGCTCGTACACGACAAGCTTGAGACTCGCGTCGCCTTTATAGAGAAGCGTGTACACGACCACCACGAGACCTGTGTTGCTGAAGTGGAGAAGAAGTTGCGTGGGCTCGAAGTGACACCAGCGGCTGTAGCGCCCTCACCTCGTGGATTTAAGGTTCCACTATTTGATGGCTCGTCATCATGGTCTGCATACAAGATCCAGTTCGAGGCTGTGATGCGATCGAATGGGTGGACCAAAGAACAAGCCTTAACCGCCCTAACATTGGGCCTTCGCGACCGGGCCTTGACAGTGTTGGAGGCACTCGGGCAAGACGTCACCTACGAAAAGCTCCTGGAGGCGCTGGAGGCGAGATACGGTGACGCGCACCTTGAACACGTTTATCGTGCTCAGCTGAAGGACAGGACACAACGCAACGGAGAAACTCTGCAGCAGTGGGCTCTAGAGGTCGAAAAGCTGGTCAGGAAGGCATACCAGTCGTCTCCTGCGCTTATTGACGGGAACCTCGTACAGGCGTTTACGGATGGGATCCGGGACCTGGAGGTAAGAGCAGCAGTGAGGCTTGGGCACTTCAAGGACCTCAAGGACGCCTTAGCCCACGCTCTGGAGGTGGAAGCAGTGCGACGCGACGACCGAGGTCACCGCATCGGGGAAGTCTTGTCGTCACCTCGGTGCTACAACTGCGGAGAAAGAGGCCATATACGTTTGAGCTGCCCAAAGCGTAGGCAGCCTGGTGACACCCTGTCTCCACCAAAAGGGTCGCCTGATGTGCCTGCCAGGCAGCGAGAGCAGGGAAACGAGTAGAAGCCAGGACTGCGGGGCGGGTGCTGGCTGGTAATGGAAGAGCCCCAAGTATCTCGATCTCGCAATCATGCGACGGGAACAGCCTGATCATCGAAGGCGAAATTAACAGAACACCATGCAAGATGACATTGGACACGGGTGCTTCTCGGACAGTCGTCGGTTTCCATCTGGCAAGACGGGTTCTTCGGGGCTGCTTCAGGAACAATGAATGTGTGAATCTGAGAACAGCTACCGGTCAGCACATAACCGTCCGAGGTGAAATGGAGGTGGATCTGAAGCTAGGCAACAAAATTTACCGTCACAAAGTCATCGTGGCCAATATAGTGGACGACTGCATCTTGGGCGTGGACTTCATGCGGAAGTATCGCTGCGAGATCGATGTTAGCCAGGGAGTGTTGAAGTGTGGCTCGGAAGAAGTCTTCATGGAAGGTGCAACTTCAGGAAAAGTGTACTGCCTGAAGAATGTCATTCTTCACCCGCGGTCGGAAACTGTTGTACCAGTTTGTTTATCAGGGAATTCTGGTCGAGGGAACCGCTGCGTACTAATCGAAGGTCTAGAGAAAGAGGCCTCCTGGAAGATTGCACGAACCTTGGTAAGGGGTACAAAAGTTTCATCAGTACGCGCACTGAATGCAAGTGACAAGGAAGTGTCGCTCAAGAAAGGGACGGAATTGGGCACCTATGAAGGAGCGGCTTGGATGCGTAGATGTCAAGAGCAACCTACCAGCGCCAAGGTTCAGGGTGCATGATTCGACGTGTCTACTCTTTTAGAAGACTGCGAAAGTACCCTGTCGGAGGAAGAGAAGACCGAGGCTCAGAAGATGTTGAACCGGTTCGCGGATTTTTCTCGACCAGTGATGCCGACATAGGGAAGACAGCACTAGTCCAGCACAAAATAAACACGGGAAGTGAAGCACCGATTCGCCAGCGACCAAGACGTGTGCCAGTAGCACGGGAACGTGAAGTGGAAGCTATGATCGACGGTATGGTGAACGAAGGCGTAATCGAGCCTTCGTCCAGTCCGTGGTGCTCTCCGGTTGTCCTAGTTAAGAAGAAGGATGGCAGCATGCGCTTCTGTGTAGACTACCGCCGCTTGAATGACATCACGAAGAAGGACAGCTACCCGCTGCCAAGGATCGATGACACACTGGATACGCTGACGGGGATGAAGTGGTTTTCTACCTTAGACCTAAAAAGTGGCTACTGGCAGGTGGAAATAGATCCTCGAGACAAAGAGAAGACGGCATTCTCCACAGGCAAAGGACTGTGGCAATTTAACGTCATGCCCTTTGGATTGTGCAACGCTCCGGCTACTTTTGAGAGACTGATGGAGCGAGTGCTTATGGGACTGATTGGAGACGCCTGCTTGGTCTACCTGGATGACATCATCATCGTGGGGCGCACCTTCCAGGATCACCTTCGAAACTTGGAGCAAGTGCTGTCAAAGATACGAGGAGCTAATTTGAAGCTGAGTCCGAAGAAATGCGCGTTATTCAGACGGCAAGTGAACTTTCTAGGACATGTGGTCTCGGAGAACGGTATTCAAACTGACCCGGATAAGATCATTGCCGTGAAGGAATGGCCAGTTCCAGAGAACAAAACGCAGGTCAGAGCATTCCTCGGATTATGCTCCTACTATCGACGGTTTGTGAAGAACTTTGCTGACATTGCTCGACCTCTTCATAAGCTCACCGAAGACAGAGTGCAGTTCTGTTGGAATGAGAGCTGTGACGTTGCATTCCAGAAGCTTAAGGAACATCTGTGTACTGCAACTATTCTAGGCTACCCTGACAATGAGCATGAATTCATAGTTGACACAGATGCCAGTAACACCGGAATTGGCGGCGTGCTGTCACAGAAGAAGGGTGATCAAGAAGTTGTTATAGCATACTTCAGCAAGGCCTTATCCAAACCCGAAAGAAACTACTGCGTCACCAGGCGGGAACTCTTGGCTGTAGTAAAGACATTGCAGTATTTCAACAAATACTTGTTGGGCCGTAAATTCCACCTGCGAACCGACCATGCAGCGCTGAAATGGCTACTTCAATTTAAGGACCCAGAAGGACAAGTAGCTAGATGGATTGAACTACTGCAAGAGTTTGATTTTGTAATACAACATCGCAGCGGCAAGTCCCATGGTAACGCAGATGCCCTATCGCGTAGGCCGTGTCCCGACCAGTGCAAGCACTGTAGCCGACAGGAAGCAAAGCAAGCAGCGCTAGTGAGGATATTAAAGACGGATCTAAGCGACGAATGGAGAGAAGCTTTGCAGAGTGCTCAGCGAGATGACAAGGATGTACAGCCGATTCTTGAATGGAAGAAATCAGATGCGCCTAGGCCCAAATGGAGTGATATCGCAGCAATGAGCCCCATCACCAAGAGTTATTGGGCACAGTGGGAAAGCTTGGTCGTCCAGGATGGAGTTCTGTGCCGCAAATGGGAAAACGCTCGCGGTAACCAGTGCCATTTGCAAATGGTAGTGCCCAAAACTAAGGTGCCGGAAGTCTTGCAGCTCTATCACAATGGTGCTTCGGGAGGTCACATGGGAGTTAAGAAGACGCTTACTAAGATCCGGGAGCGGTTTTATTGGCTCCACTGTCGAGATGACGTCGAGGATTGGTGCCGCAAATGCACAAGTTGTGCGGCTGTCAAGGGGCCACATACTCGAAGCAGAGGTGCATTAAAGGTGTACAATGTGGGAGCTCCATGGGAGTGCATAGCGTTGGATGTCGCTGGGCCGTTTCCTGAGAGCCAGGACGGTAACAAATACTTCTTGGTTGTGATGGATTACTTCACGAAGTGGCCTGAAGTGTTTGCAATCCCAAATCAAGAAGCTACCACAGTGGCTGATAAGCTGGTGCATGAAGTCTTTTGTCGGTTCGGGGTGCCCTTGGAAATCCACAGCGATCAAGGCCGGAACTTCGAATCTGAGGTGTTCAAGGAGACTTGTCGCGTAATGGGTGCACATAAAACCAGGACCACGGCTTATCATCCGCAATCAGATGGCATGGTTGAACGGTTTAACCAATCACTGGAAAGGTACCTGGCGAAGGTCGTGGAGAGCAAACAAAGAGATTGAGACAAGCACATCCAACCATTTCTCCTGTCATATCGCAGTGCGGTCCACGAAACTACAGGAGTAACACCAGCTTTTGCCAATTTCGGTAGAGAGCTCCGTTTACCTGCAGACCTTATCACCGGTATTCCACCAGAATCTCCACGCAATATAACGGATTACGCAACCGAGCTACGCAACAGGATGAACGACGTATACGAGCACATCAGGGAATCTGGACAACAGATGTCTGAGAAGATGAAGACTCGCTACGACCGGAAGGCAAACAACAAAGGCTTCGATAAGGGGTCATTGGTGTGGCTTCATAACCCAGTACGAAGCAAAGGAAAATCGCCTAAGTTACAAGCCAGATGGGACGGGCCATATCGCATAATCACCAGAATGAACGACGTTACCTATCGAATCCAGAAGGGGTCGCGAGGTGCACCGAAGATAGTTCATGTGGACCGGTTGGCTCGTTACTATGGGTCCAACGATGTTCGAGACGAAGACGTTTAAGAGGGGGGCAGTGTTACGCCATCTATCGGTGAATGGGGGTACTAGAAGAGATTGAATGTATCGGTGGTTTAAAGGTAATTCAGCTACTCTGTACTAGATGGCGATTGCTGTATCGAGCATCGGACTGTTCGCGATTATTCGACAGTTTTGTGGAAGTATCTAGAATGCGCTAGTGATGTTATCCGGCCAGTATAAATAGAGCGGGAGCGAACGGACCGGACACAGTTCAATTGAATACGGAAAGCGATCAACATCAAGCGAAGGAAATAAGTCGGAAGTGTTTAGTGTTGTACTAGTGGTGTGAATAGTGTGTTTTATTAGTGAAGTGAAAATTAAGTGTGTGTATCTAGTGTTATTGTGTTAGTGAATAAAGTGCAGTTTTTCTGGCATAGTGTATATAATTTATCACGAACCCCAGCTCGTAACAGTACCCTTTCTGCAGAGTCGATAAAGTTTGACAAACTCAGTCACGCTTTTATTGGCCGTAGGAGGGAAGATCGGACTAAAAAAATAACAATTTTTTTTAAATGAATGTTCTCAGTGTAAATCGTGCAGAATTTTAAATCGGTTTGTATTAAAGTATTGTCAACTAAAGGCCGGATATTTCTCTATTATGCATTCTAATGCCATAGCTACAGAGTTGAAATTAGACAATAGTCCGAACTTTGGCTTCATTGAATTTTTTTGAAGGACTATCAGATAAAATGTAATGTCACTTTGACGGCGTTTCTTACACTGACCGTAGTGTTTACGAAAATAAAAAAAAGATGTCCGTAGTACATATACTTTATTGTTAATAATTTACATCCAAGTCCACTGAGAAAATAACATTTAGAAATGAGAAAAAAAATTGTTTGCAACTTGCTCCTAATTCATAGAAAAAGCGTCCGATCTTAGGCGACCCTACCTTACTAATTCGAGTTACGCATAACTCGAGTCAACTCGAGTAGTACCTTTCTGACTCGAGTTGTGCCTGGTGAAGAAATCAAAGAGCGAGTCTGCGTTTCTTTCGTCGTGTACGCCACACCACACGTGACTCCATACACTGGACGCCAATAGCCATAACTTATATTGAATTTACATGTATCTAATGCAAATTCATTAAATTCGAATAGTGCTATCATGGATTTAATGACTATGCTACTATAATTTTGATTATCTGAGCAGTAATGTACAGTAAAGCAAGCATTAGTGATTGACTTTTGCAGAATCTCGCCTCTAATGAAATGGTAACGAATCTGAATAGGGCAGGTATAGAGCACCTAGAGAGAGAAATAGGCGCACTGCGCATTGTTAAACAGTTAATCATCTCAATCAAAAGACGTCCACTGTTGAATGTAGGCCTCCTCGTAGGTTATCATTTTGATCCGTCCGCTACTGGGTGGTATTCTATCTATGTTGTGTCGTCTAGATACATGACCACGACGGACATAACTCCAGAACCTTCCTGCCTCAATGAGCATCGAATCTTCGAGCTATGTGCTCGGCCCACTGTTACTTATGCTTGTCTATCCCGAAAAATAGCACCATTTCTAATTCGATCTTGCTGGGATATTACAATTATAGCACTCAATCTCAACAATACCTTCTGAATATTCTTGGCCCTTCTAGTGACAATGAGCGACCACATATTCTCTGGTCTGTAGGTCATCGGACGCGAAGATATGCCATCGCATTGTATATGAAAATAAGGGCTACTATAGACAACACTATAAAGCACTGATAGCAGGGAGTGTTAATGATACAAAGTCCTTCCCCTCCTGGGTACGTGTATTGACTTGATTTCGACATTTTATTTGAATCATTCCAAGTTCAAAAGACAAGAATTAATTTTCTGGAAGTTTACGTTCAACCAATGTATGAAATATAGAGTCGTCGTGGTGGGTTGGGAAGGTTTTATGTAGGTAGGTACTTACATATAAGGTGGTGCGAGTTTTCCACTTTCGAAAGTGTTTAATTAAACCCTCAAAACTACATCACCGGCCACGGCCGTGATCATCGTCTTTATGTTTAGTAGGTACCTACATATTAACATCTATCCCAAAACGTTATTACGAAACATACTTCTTTTTTAAATATATTATAGAGAACTGCTAACTCGAGTCGCGCACTTCGAGTTGAACTCGAGTTACTTGCTTTTCAACTCGGGTTAACTCGAGTTGGGTTTATCCCGAGTTGGCACATCTCTAGGCTAAAACACGGTTGTTGTCTAGCTCCTTACCTACTTATTCTATTGGTTTGAACCAAAATTACGAGGTAGTGCATAACTGCAATGTTATTTTTACTCTGAACTAACAACTAATATTCGATTCGTATAGATTTATATACCTTTTAACGTACTTATTCTACCAAGTGTTCGCGCACACAGTCAAGCAAATCAGGTTTTAATATATCCAGGATACGTTTCATTTTGTCATGGAGCTTACCATTCAGAGCTATCTCTGAGTGCGATACATAGATTACAGATTACTACAGGGGAGTCCCAGGATCTATTCCCGTATTCCCCAGGCTTATCCGTGCCGTTATCGTCCTTTGAGGACATAGAAAACCGTGCCCGTAAACGAATTGTAGACAGTGATGGCCCTCCCCCTCCTCCAAAAACCTAATACTAACAATGATCAGAACCTAGCGTCCCCTTCTTCCTACAGTCGGTCTCGATATTCGACCAGGGACTCGGCTCCATTTGTAGTTCAGGCCTCATTGAAGTCTGATGACACTTCCTCTGGAACCTCCATCCACCCGGTGAAGTTTGGCCAGCTGTTGTTGAAACTAAACATTAAAAATATACTTCCTGATGGAGTTAAAAAAGTAGGCCGAAACAAGATCTCTGTAGAGTTTAAAACTCCAGAAGATGCGAATGCATTTCTAAATAACTCTGAGATACTTGCTAAAGGTTATGTTACCTCAATTCCAAGTTACAACATAACAAGAATGGGCGTGGTAAAAGGGGTGCCTATTGAGTGGTCTGAAGAGGAGATTGCTGAGAACCTAAAATCCCCCTGTCCAATTCTTAAGGTTAGGCGACTCAACCACAAGGTTAGAACTACTGAAGTATCTGCAGAATGGAAACCAACTCCCTCGGTAGTCATCACTTTTGATGGTCAATCCCTGCTCAAGCGAGTATTCTGCTGTTACAACTCCCTACCGGTGGATTTATACCAATTTCCTACCATTCAATGTTTCGGGTGTTGTAGATTTGGTCATACCAGATCCAAATGTCGTTCCAAACCTCGGTGTTTCCGTTGTGGTGAGGAACACTTTGGTGATGGTTGCTCCGTTGAGGACACTGTCTGTATTGCACTGGTCCACATTTTGCTACCAGTAAGTCCAGAGTTTATAAGACAAAAGAATATTAGGCTCTGTATGGCTGAGGAGTGCTTATCTTATGAAGAAGCTTCCAAAAAGTTTTCCCCCTCTTATAAGTCATATGCTGCTGTTTCCTCATCATACCCTCCTACTCTTTCTCAGTCTCCTAATTTCAATAATCTCACTCAATTAACCTTCCAGCCTTAAATCTCTTCACCAATCCCCTAATGTATTTCATACAGAAAAACCACTTTCTCCAAACCCAAGCCCCGTCCTCAACTTTCGCCTGGTTATGACTGCTGAGCTCATGAAAGCATTCTTAACAATTATTCGTTTAATCCTTCCACCAATGGTTGTGCTCTCAATAACCCCTCCCAATTAACCGTTACTTCTAATGACCCTGTTACCATAGAAATTAATAATTTATATTCTTCTCTTTCCTCTTTTCTTTTAAGAAATAGTTTACCGGACAACGTTGCCAATGAATTTGTAAACCTCATTAAATTCCGTAACTATGGCCCTACATTGCCTACAGTGGAATGTCAGGAGCGCCATACCAAAAAGACATGAGATTTCCCACCTTATTAATACATATAAACCTGTAATTATTGCTTTAGCTGAGACTTGGCTTCGGCCAACACAAGGATACAGCACGTTCCGTCATGACCGCCCTGATGGTTATGGAGGGGCTGCTATCCTTGTTAGCAACTTATTCCCTTCTTCTCCACTTTCCTTACCTAGTCATGGAAATGAAATTGATGCTGTTGGCGTTAACATCCTCGGTATCAATTTTATTTCCATTTATATTCCTTCCCCAAATACTACAAGTTTTCAGTTTCTCCACAACATCTGTGTTCTCTTTAAACCTATCATTCTGCTAGGTGACTTTAACTGCCACCACAGCTTCTATGGGGTTCTGTTCACAATGACAGTGCAGGCAATGAATTGGTTGACTTAATAGATGACAGAGGATTATTTGTCCTGAATGATGGGTCAGCAACACGTGTACCAAGAATTGGCCAAGTGAAGAGTTGTGTTGATTAGTCTCTATGTTCCTCCAATCTTTCTGCCCAGCTGGACTGGAAGCGTCTAAATTTATGTTATGGCAGTGACCACCACTATCCTATTAGCATTACTTTAGTTAGAAGGTCCCTAACCCAGAGAGACAATAATCCCATTTTGAAATACAGATTGGCAGATGCTGACTGGCATTTGTATAAACAAATCATGCAGGACAAATTTCCCTCCCTTCCTAGTGTTTCTAATACCAACATTGACCACTGTTTATTGCAATTTTCCGAGTGTATTTCTTCCGCAGCCGAGGCTAGCATTCCTCATAAGAATGCAGCTTCAGGTAAGATAGCCTCTCCCCCCTGGTGGGACCGGGATTGTACTCAAATCCTCAAAGCCCGAAATGCTGCTGAACTAACTTATGTTAACAACATGACATTCCAAAATTTGATTGAGTATAATCGGACTGTTGCACGATCCAGACGCCTTTTTAAAAGGAAAAAACGTGAGGGCTGGAAAAAGTTTTGTGCATCCCTTTCTCCAACAACCCCTTCTACCTTTGTGTGGCAGAATTTTAAGAAGTTTAGTCGCGGCTGCTCCCCTGTGAAATATTCTCCAATCTCTCCAGATTTGGCTTCTCTCTTCTTCAATAAACTTGCCCCTTTCTTTGTCCCTTTACAGGATGAACTCCCGCTGACTGCAGATAATGTCTCCAGTGACCCTTTAGATGCTCCTTTTACCTTACAGGAGTTGGATGCCGTCCTCAAGCATGTTCGTGATTCCACCCCTGGAGTCGATGGTTTCCCTTACTCATTTTATAAAAGGCTTAGCCCTCGGAGCCGCAAATTCCTTTTAAACTTAATGAATACATGCTTCACTCTTAATTATATTCCGGACATATGGAAGACACAGCTGATCATTCCCATTTTAAAACCCCGTAAATCTCGTAATTCCCCAGATCATTTCCGGCCAGTCGCACTCTCTCCGGTACTTTGTAAAATTTTCGAGCATCTTATTAAAAACAGACTAGAGTGGTATGTTGAAAACCAAGGCCTCCTAGCTTATTCTCAATATGGTTTTCGTAGGAGTTCTAGTACCATGGATAGTATCAGCATCCTGATGACAGATATTCGGATTGCATTTAGCAAGAATGAATCGGTGCTTGCGGTCATTTTGGACATTTCAGCAGCTTACGACAATGTACTTCTTGCTGTACTCAGAAGTAAGCTACGTCAGCTGAGTATACCGTCAAAAATGCTGAATTGTATCTGCAACCTCCTTTCAGACCGAAAAGTCAAGTTGCACTGTTTAGGTGATAATATTGACCCGAGAACTGTTTGGCGCGGTCTTCCACAAGGTTCGGTATTGAGCCCCTTACTATATAGTATTTACACGTCAGATTTCCATAGGTCTCTCAACATCGACTGCCAAATCCTACAATACGCCGATGACATATGTTTATATTTACAGAAAGCGTCAATTGCCGATGCTCAGGAATCCATGCAGATATCCCTCAACTCCCTAAACCAATGGCTCAACTCCCATGGACTCGGCCTTTCACCTGCTATAAGCTCGGCTGTAGTCTTCTCTCGTAAGAGAATACTCCCAAGGCTTTACCTTGAGATTGAAGGTTCTCCCATAAAGTTCGAGGACAATGTCAAATTTTTAGGTATTATCTTGGACTCAAAACTATCTGGCGCTTCTCATATTAACTATGTTGTTAACAAATTAGAGAAAAATGTAAACATGCTTCGTGCGCTTGCGGGTGTTTGGTGGGGAGCGCATCCTTTCACCCTTAAACTCATATACAACGCAACTATCAGAAGTCTGTTAGACTATGGTAAATTTTTGCTGGAACCCTGCAGTAAAGTTGCAATGGCTAAACTAGACTCCATTCAGTCGAAGAGTCTACGCATAGTTTTAGGCTGCATGAGATCCACACCGATTAATGGTCTTCAAGTAGAGAGTGGCCTTTTCCTGCACAGGCAATTCCTTGCAGACAAATTTGTTTACAAAAGATTTTTTATGAACAACCACAACATTCTTCCCAAACTTGCCCATTTAGATACTCTTCTGTATCAGAGTGATTACTGGAGACACAAGGTTTCTTTGATTATTTTTTCTTAGATTATTTATAAATTCTTATAGAAAGATCCGGCTAACACAAGAAGTTGTTTATATTCAACAGTGTTCCAAAATTCCTCTATATTGCTCTCCATATAAAGCCTTAATTTATTGTCCAAATTATTCCATCACGGCCCTGAATAAACATTCCCATCAAGTTAATGCTCAATTTTCTTCTCTGGTTGAAGCTCATTGGAGCGAATATCATAAATTTTACACTGATGCCTCAAAGTTGTCCATAGATGGTAAAACAGGCATTTGAATATTCTATGACAACTCAAGAATTAACCTTCAGTTTCAATGTCCCCCTGAATCTTCTGTGTTTACTGGAGAGTGTATAGGCATTCTTGAAGCATGTTTATTTATCCTTTCTCACGATGCCATTTCTAAAGCTGTAATTTTTTCAGACTGTTAAAGTGCCCTGGAGGCTATTATTAAAAATCCTTTCAGGAATAACATTCATAGCCCTATTATCATGGCAATTAGGAACTGCTTGCTGTCATGTGTCGAGAAGGATATAGAGGTAGTCCTGGTATGGATCCCTGGTCATTCTGGTATTACTGGCAACGAATATGCAGATGAGTGTGCCAAAGAAGCTGTTAATAGAAGCCTGGCTGATCTGAAATAATATTCCATCCAAGTTTATGACTTACTGCATACATACATGCAAGGCAGATTTGTACAAATCCTGGCAGTCTTTGTGATCTGAGTCAAGTAAATCTAAGGGCTCTTAATATGCCTCAATCCAACCTGACATTCCAATAAAGCCTTGGTTTTATAAATTCAAAAAGACTCCTAAAATAGTAACCTCCATTATTTGCAGAATCCGCCTTAGTCATTGCTGCTCTCCTGTTTTCCTACATAAGATCAGAGTTCGAGACAATTCTTTGTGTGAATGTGGCCTAGATGATGGTACCCTCGACCACATTTTTCTTAACTGCCCATTAAAAATAGCCTTCCCATTTGATCAACTTGTATCCAAATTAAATATTCAGTTCCCAGTTAATGTGCGTCACCTCTTATCCTACTTTTCAAATCCTATAATGATTCGTGCTTTTATTAAATTTATCTCTATTAACACGATAAAACTATAATAAGTATTAGAATTTATATTGTTTGTCTGTATATTATTATATAATATCTCAATTATTGTATTAACTAACATCTGTAACTGTGATCGTCTATTGTTTCAGGCTCGAATCTAACACCACAATAATTAGTATGGTATAACTTTACTGCCTAATGCTTCGTTGCCCATAAGTGTTCCTAGTCATTACACGGAACTGGCAGAAATTGTCGAAAAGTTGTCGACAGATTGCCAAAACTAAAAAAAAATTAAAAAAAAATATTACAATCCCATTAACAATCCCTTATTATTAATACTTATTATATAATAAGTAGGTATTAATGTATATAGATCAGGAAGGTTTAAATTCACTTATTCAGAAAAGAAAAGGTACATAATATAAAATTATTAAAATATTTTAATTTTATAGTTATAAAACAATTTATTGCACAATTTGAAACAAAACAACCTTCATATGATTTTCATATTTCCACAGGTGACCCAAAACACTGAAAGCAACAATGTAAGCTTACTTTAAGACAATTTCTCAAAACATCAACAGGACAATTGAACAACTTGATCTTGAGATGGATATGGTGGTATAACCAAATTATACTTTGCCAAAATTGACGGAGGTAGGAATCGTCCACCAAGGAAATGTTTTGCATCATCTAGAGATCTTGCACATAATTTTGGTGCTGAAAGTGATATCAGAAGTGAGGGTTTCAATGCTCTTGCACCCTCTGGACCTTTCTCCACGTGCCAGCCACTAGGAATGTCAACACTGAAATTAATGTTACATGGAATTAGATAAATTAACAATTATTGCTTCTTAAACTTGATAAATAAATATACTAAATAAAATATTACCTGCAGACTGGTACTTTGCTGTTTATAAGGTAATCCAAAGCAGGCCTTAACTCGCCCCTCACAGGAGGTTTAAAACTGAATCCAAATAGTGCATCTACAAGTAATTGGTGGTTTTGTTCTGTAGGTAAACACTCCAGAACATCTACACCAAACCTGACGCATTGTTCTAGTAGGTTTTCATACAATGGTTTTGGTGTGCGTTTTGGATAATGTACTGAAACATTGTAGCCAAATAACACCATGTGACGGGCTGCAACCAGACCATCACCTCCATTATTTCCTGGGCCACATATGACCAGAGCCGAATGATGTCTGAGGCAAGAAGAAAATGTATATTATAATAACAAACCACTAATTAAACTACATGCTTCATATCTGGCTCTACACAACAAAACAAAGCTGTAAATTTACACACAGCTATTTTCACAAACCAGTCTAAGCTGTTTTAAATGGTAAGTAAATTATTGTATTCTAAACTTGTGTAGTACTCACGTAGATGGTGGATAAGCCTTAGCTATAGCTGTGGCTACGCTCAGTCCTGCAAGCTCCATTAGTTGATCTACACTGAATTTATATTCGTTGAACAGTTCCTGGTCTAATGCAATGGCTTCTTCTTGTGTTAAGAAGCGCATGTGGCGGGTATTACATATTTTTCCACTGCCTTCCAACATCGCGTCTCCCCAAACGTTTGATATGCGTAGCTAAAATAACAATAAACAATATTATTTTATAAAATAATTATGTAGTGGGCACCGGTTGCTTATCAGTTAAATGTAGATTGATCTTACCAGTAATGCAGTAACTAAAGGTCGGAACAAAATCATGAAGATAAATATGTTGCGAAAAATTAAGCAATATATTTTTATGTAGTAAAAGTGGAGAATTTACCTAATTACTAGTATTCGGCTATATTTACGCTAATAATTTTTGACAACACTGAACACTTGACGCTTTTGACATTTGATAATATTTGTAGTGTTGGGAGTGCGTAACGTATACGTAATAGGTAGAAAATGTGTAAAGTTGTCACATTGATGATACGATCGTATACCTGTGATACCTTATTTTGATTTTTGGTGCTAACAGCGTATAAACAAAATTAGCTCATAATAGGAAGCATCATGATCCTCTTGCCCTTGTCTTAATCCTCTTTCTATTTTATATCTACCATGAACCATCACAAAATCCAATCATCTTTTCCTTGGCCTGCTATCCACTTTGTGTATCTTTACAAATTCATCACTTGCTAATCCATAATTATACAAGTTATACATAATTATCATCTCTTGGCATAACATGTCCAGTGAGTCCATGTTGGAAGACTTAGAGACTCTTTGGTTAGGATATTTTTTCTTTGTGTTTTCAAATGAAGTGATACGTTCTTTTTCATTATTGTTTGATCTGTCACATTGTAAACAGCTTATTTTATTTTTCTAATATAATTAATATTCTAGTATTTTTTACTATTGTTTCACTTGCTACATTAAGGATTTCATCAGTCCAGTCCATACTACTATTCTTGATTTTCATATCACATTTAAAATAGAGGAAAAATATTACCTCCTGAAATAATAATTTAGTTAGGGGTGTAAATTTAGTTGCAGATCTCTATATTTAAACCAGTTACTGCTCCACCTAATATTACAACTCACGCTTACCTAGTACGAACAATAGATACTATTCATGTCTATGATTCGCTCTAAGATCTATTTAGTACGATAGAAAAGTATACCTCTGCTGTGCCTCTGCCTACCCCTTCGGCGATACAGGCGTGACCGCGTGAGACTATAATTATAAAAAAAAATATTACAGATATTATAATTTAGGTTGGGTAGTAATGTAGGTATGGGTGTTGGTGTACTATTGAAATATTGATTAGACTAACAGATAACTACATTTTCATCAAGTATTGAGCTGAGGCAAAATCAGAAGCATCAGGTCTTCTTTTTGCTTGACATTGCTCGTTTTATAGTGTAAAAACTAAACATTAAACATAGACAATTGTCATAGTGACGGCTTTTTGACAATTATTGTTGTCAGTTTTGGTTTTTCGCTCATCCGTCACAAAAATGGCTGCGCTTAGAGTATTCAGTCGTAATTTGCCTTATTTACGACAACAGTTTGCCGCATTATTAGGAAACACGTCCCCATCGGTGAAGTTCATTTGTGTGGTAGTTATTATAGGGTATATACTATCGTTTTCCGACGATGTTGTGGACGTTCTCAGTGTCACACCAGGATATTTGTTGCCACCTTCTTTCCAACTGTGGTCCACTTTCACGTTCTGGTTTCTTGAGATACACTTGTGGGAGGTGATTATTGACATTGTGACTGTGGGGCTGTGTGGGAAACTAATTGAACCGTTATGGGGTCAAATGGAAATGATGAAGTTTTTCCTACTGACTAATGTTGGTGTTGCATTTCTGACGACGTTCTACTACTTAGTGATATTTGCGTGTACAGGACAAACGTCCTATTTATTCGATATACACGTCCATGGGTTGGCGGGGTACCTGGCCGCGGTGAGCGTGGCAGTGAAGCAGATAATGCCAGATCATCTGCTGATAAAAACACCTTTAGGTATGAATTGTTTGATAGGTTTTGTTGCTACTTTAACTGACTTTATTTCATGTTGTGAGGTTTTAACACTCTGCTAATCACCTTGAGAAAGCAATGCACCTAAAACATATCAATAAACATAATATATAATCTTGCTTATACTAAGTTTGTTTGGAAATCAATTTCACACATAAGTTGCTATAACCAATGGCTAGTATTGAATCTTATCAATAATTTATTATTTCAACTGTGTTATTGTTTTCAGGCAAGTTAACAAACAGATCAATGCCACTGCTGATTTTAATAGCAGCCATTATATTATGGGCTACTGGAGCATTGGAGGGCACTTATCCTTGTATGTGGGGCAGTGGAACAATACTCTCTTGGATATACCTGAGGTTTTGGCAGCGACACAGCAGTGGAACCAGAGGGGATATGGCTGACAACTTCAGTTTTGATAAGTATGTACTTTTTATTACCTCACTTAAAATTTATTTCAAGTCTGCCTCTGTTAGGGTAAAGAAAATTGTTAGATTGTATTAGAGTTGAGATTGTTAGTTTTATAACTGCCATAAACATTCAGGGCTGGTAATTATAGTATGCTTAAAGAAATAGCAATAAAGAAATTGTCAACATTAATCTAATTATATTTTACATCTTTTTTTTGTAAATTACAACATAATTTTAAATTCTTCCCTACTCATAACTTTTGAAGACCAAAAATATTAATTCGAATATAAGTGGTTATAATGTGATCATTATTAGTTAAATTGACACTTTATAACCACTTATTTTTTCATTCTTATCCATGTGAACTAACTAATAACTATTATTCACTTCTCTGTAAAATACAATGATAACATTCATATTAATAATATTAATGTTATCATTGTATTTTACAGAGATTATATACTATACTCACATTATACATACATACATACACAGTCTCAAACCTATATCCCCGATGAGTTAGGCAGAGGTATATTGCTACACCCACTTTTCGCCAGATTTATTTTAGTCCCACGTAATAGGAGGCGAGCCTATTGCCGTACCAGGCACATTACCAGACTCTTTGCTGCTACTGAGAATTTTCTAACAGAAAACCTAATAACACATACATTATTCCTTGGATAATATTATATTATCCAATTAACCATACCTGTTTTGTTACTCTCATAGAGTAGTTTAATTATTTACCTATATGAATATGGATTGTCACCACCTCATATCATCCCATGGGTGTCGTAACTTCATAAGAGCCGACAAAGGGAGCATATTATGCAGAGAAAACTTGATACAAACCCTATACCAACCCATTTGGCCAGCGTGGTATAGTAGGCCAATTCCTCCTTTCAAAGGAGAGGCCTAGACCAGCAGTGGACTGTTACAGGCTGATGATGATGATGACAGCATGTCTGAATTCACTATGAGAGTACAGATATATGAGTAAGTTGTTTTAAAGAAGGATGAATGATGAAGGGGATTTTACAAACATTCAATCACTGGGCACAAGGAATACCTTATATTTGTTTAATAACAGCAATTGAAATACATAACTGTTGAAACTGTGTCTTAAATATTAGGTGTTATCAATATAAGGAAAAAAGAAAGTAGGCAACATTATAAAACAAGGATTAAGTTTGCTACCAGAATTTTGTATTAAAATACTTCAGTTGTTCTTAATGATGCACCTTATTTATTTCAATAAATTTTAGAGCCAGATGCATCAGATAAATTTATATTTGTATCTATAGAATTTGATGTGTATGAGGCTTAACTTCAATTCAACTGTTGTTTACTGATAAAGCTCAATATGTTTTATTATCTTAAGTATGTTTTATCAATACTCCATTTTTTTTAATTTTTCATATGAATCTCCCACAGAATCTCCATCAAATACTAATTTATAATGAGGTACAAGTGTAATTATCCATTTACTAAAATACCGAATATAGTGTGGTTATTATTAGGGAATGCAATCTCGTGAGATCTCGGCCCTTTTTAGCGAGATCAATCTCGGTTGAAAAAAGGGCGAGTTCCGCGCATTCCCTAGTTATTATGCAGATAACTTAAATTTACAAATGCGCCTTGCTTTCTCATGAAGAAAACATGCTGAAACAATAGATATTTTAATGAGCGGATATGCAAATTACCATATTAGTACCAGATAAATAAAAGTACAGACTTTTAACATACCCACTAGCAAGGTTTTGAGTAAACAAGTACCTAATTTAAGTTTATTATTCTCAGATATACAAATATTTTTTCTAGATTTATTTTGTGCATAAGCTTTGTACATTTTTTTAGTTTACTATTGAGATTTGGCTCATCTGGTTGGTGTTCAGAGTTACATTTTATTTATATTATTACTTTTAATGTCTAAAAAAATACTCCCGCATTAGGAATAAATTGGGTGTTGTGGAGGACTTTATATACATAGCCTACCATGCAGTCAAAATGTTTTATTTTGAATGTTGTATTAGTTATTTCTATTGTAATTGCACCATGCAAGAGTCCGTAATAAGATGGATATTTTGATACATATTCCATAAATAATCCATAAAGTATACAGTGGGCACTCATGTATGAAATGATAATGTGTTATTGTGCAGTTTCTTCCCGACGGTGCTGCAGCCAGTAGTGCGTGGAGTCCTGGGTCCTCCGCACCGCTGCCTGGTGCGCCTGGGGCTGTGCGCGCCGAGCCCGCGCCGCGTGCACCTGGCGCTCAGCCCCCGCGGAGTCACCATATCCATGCCGGGCGTCGAGCCCCAAGATATGGAGAGGCGGAGGTAACTTGTTACAGAGCTTTTATTTCTATATGCTATGTATAAGGTTGGGATCGCGGGTGGAGGATGGATGCGGATGGCTCAGAATCGATCCATGTGCAGAGCCTTGGGGGAGGCCTATGTCCAGCAGTGGACGTCTTGACGCTGATATGATGTTTAGGGTACTTAGTATGTACCAAACATACCATAGGAAGTTTAACCTTGCTGATTTCAGCATGAATGATCTGACTCGACCAAGGAAGTACACATGGCTACGAGTCAACCTGGACTTCGAGTCAATTGATTCTTATTTCCTGCCATAAGAACGGCGCAAAGTTCAGTGTCTAGCTTGATGAGTGGCCGTGTATACAAGACTCTCAAAGAATAACGACGTAAACAGTATAATAGGCTAGTTTCCACTAAGAATGAATTGAATGGATGCCTATCTATAATGAATAATTATGACATGGAGATAACGAAAATGCATGTCATTTTTAATAAAACACGCATAATAATAATATTTTTAGAAAATAAAATATGTAAATTATTGCGATATGTCACGTGACATTGAACGCCTATCAGAAAGCGCCACGTCACAACGTGGTACGGCGCCATTCATTCGTACCAGTGTTGCCGTTTTACGAATTTTGTCGCTAGATGTAGGGGAATTTAGTAGTATTTAAGGACATACTTTATCATTAATGAAATAAAAACAAATCTAGCTGCTTTTCTAGAAATTGCTGGTTTTACTAAAAGATTGCGATAGGTTGAGTCTAAAAAATAAAAATGCTGCAGCAAACCAAAGGATTTCCGCAATGTTCCAATTAGGTATATAAATATACCAAACATTCCAGCAAAATATGTACTTGAATGTAGCCAGTTATCTGTTCTCGCTAGAAATAAATAACTACCTATATAAATTTTGCCAGATTACGTACTTATACAAATACTTATATATTGTCAGGACATTAATTGCAACCACGTATGTCTAGGTAGTTTATTTTTATTACCATGGCAACTCCGTTCAATACTGCATTCATTCGTAGAGGACGTACAGCAGTCATTCATTGTTGTCAAAGGGTTGTTTGTTGTTGTTGACGTTTCCGTGATTTTCGTTTCGAAGAGAACAAGTTGATATACATACGATCTATTGTAACTATTATTGCATTGAACTGTACTAGTATTGCACTATGGAACCAGGATTTACCAAAGCCAACAGTGGTAATTTGCCCAAAATTGACGCTGTTATGCTTGGCGTATTTTTCGCTTCAAACAAAGACTTTTGTTCTTCGGAATTCCGCAACATTAAAACTTCAATGTAAGTAAATATGCATCGAACGTTAGATATTTCAAGAATAAACCTCACTACCATCATTTTGTATATAATATACACCTTATCTATTGTGATTGTTATTGATTTCTCTATAGGTTAGACTTGCGAGATATAAACAAGTGCTAATAGTTGAACTTTTATTTTAGGTCTTCGCGTGCTTCATATGGAGACGACGCTATAAGTTATGTACAGCTTAAGCGAGAAAATAATTTGTGTACCGTGAAGTGCAAGATATGCCCGGAACACAAAGTTCATGCTAAACTATATGGGTGCACACTAACTGTTGACGAAGTAGCAGATGTTATAATATCGGTTCAGTGTAATGATTGCGTTGCTTCGGAAGGTGGTTGTAAGCACGCCATAGCTTTTTTAATGTGGGTTCACCGTCGAAGTGAAGAACCATCATGCACTTCAGTGGAATGCTATTGGAAGAAGTCCCAACTATCTAGAGTGGGTATTAGCCTTAAATATATGACGGCTAAGGATTTATCTAAGGGCAGTCCGTTACTACCACAAAATTCATCTGTATTTACTAAGTTTTTGGAAGAAGGAAGAAAAAGAAAAATTTATGACTGTGAACTCATTAAATTTCAACCCAATTATTATTTAAGTGAAACACAAGCTATCTCAATGCACCAGCTTGTATACAGCTTCCAAGAACCAAGTGTTGATGCATTTTTTAATAAAATACTAATTACACCTTCTTTAATAGAGAAAGTTGAAAAAGAAACTAGAGAACAAAGCAACAGCAGCCTTTGGTTTGAACTCAGGTATGGGCGCATAACTGCCTCAAGAGCATTTGAAGTTAGCCGATGTAAAACTAATGATGGAACGCTTATATCCATGATCCTAGGAGGTAAAATACCAGACACTGCACCAATGAAAAGTGGCAGAGTACTTGAAGAAAAAGTCAGAAAGACAGTGGAGAAACATATTAAAAAAACTATTAATAAGTGTGGCCTGTTTTTGAGCTCAAAATATCCCATGATCGCTGGTTCACCAGATGGAATTTTTGAAGATGGGATAATCGAAATTAAATGTCCTAGTCAGGCAAAGACATATGCAAGTTACATAAAAAATGGACAAGCTACTCCCAAGTATAATGCTCAAATGCAACTACAAATGTACCTTTCTGGAAAGAAAATGTGTTTTTATTGTGTTGCTGACCCAGATTTTAGGACAAATCAAAAAGTTGAAATTTTAAGTGTGCCCTTTAATATGGATTATGTTCAGAATCTGATAAATAATTTAGTCAACTTTTGGAAAATAAATGTGTATCCACTATTATATCAGAGTGTACAAGTGTGATTGTAAATAAAAAACATATAAACATTTTAACTTGTTTTATTGAATTAATGAATCTTGTAAATTAACTAAAGCACATGCTATTATTAATATGTCATCTAGTATTTTCAGAAACTTTAAATTAATACATGAATGTGGCCTAAGCATATAAAATTCACGTAGGCGCCGAATAACCCTTTCTACGTGTATTCTTAGACTGGCTATCTGTTTTGTTAGTTTTGCCTCACTTTTACTCAATTTTTCTCCTGTTTGAACACTTGGTGGTCTTACTAGTGTAACACCATACTTTTGTAAGTATTGTTCCACATGTTTAAATCCCCTGTCCGCCATAACACACATACCACTCTTTAATCCCTGTATAAAATCACAAGATTCAACCAAACATGTGTCAGTTGTGCGGCCTCCAAACCCTGGAGAAATATAATTTATCAAGCCATTTGGTGTGCAAGATATGAGATATTTAATGGTGTTGGCTTTCTTGTAATCTGACCATGTCAAAGCTTGATTAATGGCCTTTGATGGCTTTTGTATTTCAATTTCAAGGCAGTCTATGATGCAACTGACATTGTGATATTTATGCCTAAAAGGCATTGGTAAGGTTTTCTTAATCAATTTACTGTCTAGTGTCACAATGAAAGGTTGCATCACACTAGCAATCAAAGGTATATTTTTGAGGAATATCTTACTTAAAAGTGATGGAGACATCCCAAAATCATCTGATAATTGATTGAACTTAGTATCTAATCTTATTTTTTCTAAACACACCAATAAATAATGTTTGGGAATTTTTAATTCATCTTTTATTAAATTAATCAAGTAGTAACAACTATTTGGAACACCAATATATAAACGAGGTTTCTTCTCAATTTTTGCAATCATATTAATTAAAGTTTGTTTAGCTAAAATTTTTTTGTCTTCTTCAATAAACTCACTACAGTTAGAAGATGATTTCACTTGTAATGAGAGTGAAGATGGTGAGCGGCTGATGGTACTGCTCGGTGGCATATAAACTGAAATATCACTGTCTGAGTGTTCCTCTTCGATAAATATTTTTTTATTTATTTTTCTCTGGCCAGAGACAGAAGGCATTGATTTCAGTATAGTCTCAGCTTTAAATGGAGATGTGGAACTGGATACCTGTAATGCCTTAAAAGGTGATAAGGTCTGATCTTTATATAATACTTTTGTCTGTACGGCTTTACTCCTGAATTTGTGGGTTATGTATACTTGAATGGATTTGTCTGCAGTCCTCCCACATGATTTATTTGGCTCATTTTCATTAACCTGGGAATCTAAAACAATAAAACAGTTTTAATAATGGTGATAACTTGATACTTAGTGCTTGAAAGTTAAAACTATTGTGTTGTTTGTTACTTACTTGAACTTCTATCAGATGTATATCTTACTGATAAACTTGATGAAGGACATTCATTAAATTCACTTTCAATATTTAAACTCTCTGTGAGTGTCATCAGTCTTTGTTTTTTTAACATGCTGGGCTGTTCTATACTACTGCACGTCCGTTTTATCCTGTCTTCTTGGCATTCAAATTTACTTGGCATACAACCTTGTTTCATTCGCACTTGTGAAACTTTGCCCATAATTTTATATTCCATATGATTCACCATATCACTTGGCAACTGAAATAATAAAAAAGCGTTTATGAGATTAAATTTACAACAGGTAAACTGAAATATTACTATTTTATGTTCGGATGTATAGAAAAGCTAACCTAAACAATGACGTATTATATATCTTTGAACCTAAACACTTGACTAGTAATGATTCCGTAATTTTATCAGTTTTACATTAGATTTAGAAGTAAATTGCGTAAAAGATTACTTACATCAAAATGATCTTCACAGAAATACATCCTTGTATCTGTAGACAAACTATGAGCATCATTCCTCCCAGCAAGTTCCAGCCACTTTTGGCGCACTTTCTTATTGTTTGGAACATAAATAAATAGCTTGTTTGGCGTTTTTACTGATGTGCTTTTACATTGTGGCACTATACAGTGCTTATAATAGTTGTAATGTGAAGAATCCATTATTAATTTGAGATCTGTTTGTGTTTACAACCAACACCACTTGTTTCACTTTGTTTACTAAGTTTACTTTACCAACGACAGCGAGTATGTAAGCACTAAGCAGTAAGCACTACCGTATTGTTTAGTTGTTTACCACGGCGTGACGTCATCTAGACGCCATGACAGTTTGGAGCGTTTACGAGCTTAATTTAAATTGGTATTTAGAAATGCGAAATAAACAATGTAGATCGCCTTTTTATATTAAATTAAACTCATTTTCGGTCAAAGTAGACGAAAAGGTAACGACTTAACTAGTTTTTGAAATTTGGTCAACTAGCCTATTATATATTGTTGCCTTTTGTTTGCTAAGTGAGCGTACCGGAGACCCCATAACCTTTTCCTTCTCCATCATACCGCTCCTTCATTTTCCCATCTTAAACGTGTGCACAACGCATTTGTGACTCCTCCGGTGTCCATGAGCGGCGGTAATAGCTTACCATCAGGCAATCTTAATGGCGATACGTAATAATATCTACTTATAATATTTTTTAAGATTATGCATTAGTAGGCGAAGTAAGTCAGTATGAACAATGTGTTAAAGTCCTCAGTGGATTAAAACATTGTTCATGTCTTGCAGCAACGGGTGGTTTCTAGCTTATCAATAGGACAAAACATGAAAGTCTCCTTTTGAAGCGTTTATTTATCAAATACGCACAAGCAAAACATACAGTGTTTAATTAACCTTTTCACCGCCAACAACTTCTATAGAAGTTCAGGATTTTCGTGCCGTCCACGCCACGACTTCTATAGAAGTTCACTATAAAAAAAAATCATTTACGATACATAAACACTTCTGTTTCTTTTGTAATTGTGTAGATGGACACGAATGAAGCCCTATTTATTATTTTCTCAGGCAAAACAGGCTTTTTTCTGTGTTAAAATGGATAAAAACATAAAAGGCCTCAAATATTTTTATGTCCCGCACGCCAACGACTTCATATCAAGTAGGCCAGTGATGTGACGCGAAAGTCGCATTCATTAGAATCTTTTATATTTATTTGTCTTTTTTCCATTCAATCGTTCTTAAATTCTGTGATTAAAAAGTAATTCCGGTCAGTAAATAACGTATTACATAATACGTTTTAAAATTTATGCACGTATCAAATCACTTTATTAAAATTAATTAAATGTACCGAGGGTTTTCGATATTGCTACACTCATCTCTACGTAATGGCAAGATGTCAGTGTCACTAGCGCCGACAACTCCAATAGAAGTAAACCTGTGATGTCGTAAGCGCATAGGTGTCAAGGTCATTGTGTCATAGTGCCGGGCGACGCGCGCACCTTTATCTTTTTACACGACTGCCCAAAAAAAGGAGTGTAATGTTTCTGATTTTGATTTGATACTGGCCATATTAATTTTGAATAGCTAAGTTCAATTACTTTTTTATGAATTTAGGTATTCGTAAATCAAACTAGCCAGTTTTTCATTTGCATTGAATAAAAAATAAGCTGAAAAGATTTAGCACATCAGTATTAACCCTTTGACGACTAAGGGACATATGTGTCCCCAGACCATAATTTAAAAATATATTAATAATTAAGAAACCTATTACCAATTATGAATTTTTTGTTTGTTATTAAACATATTATTAATATTTTTTTCATTGACGGTACAACCTAGGTAGTATGATATATTTTCTATAAAAATTGTAATATGACTGTTCGCTAAGCGCGCACTTGCCCCATTTCTCAAAAGGTTTTAGGAACTTCAAAATGTTCTATATTGTTTTTTGTTATGCTATAATTATTGCTTGGTCAGTAAATTTATATTATATTTATTTATAAAATTATTATTTATGTTTATATAGTTTTGAGACATCATAAACATAAAGGGACACCAGTGTCCCAGTGGTCCGGAATGGACACTTTTTGTAATAAATTGTTAACTTATTCAACTGATGATTTTGTGAATTATCTTCATTTTTATTGATATTTTGGCAGACTATCTTAGGTTTTTGAATCCAAGGATGATCTAGGTACTTCTATCAATTTTGATGGATGGTAATAGTGATGAAGAAGATGATTTACACCTTGAGGAAAAAAGTCAAAGGAGTTTGATACAGGATCAAGGGGTTTCTTATGTTTCTGATGATGATTTTGTAGATGTGCCTGTTCAATTTCAGAAATCAATAAGTCTGGCATCTTTACCATTAATGTCTACAACTCTTTTACCCATAACTGGAGCACAAAGTAATCAAAAAACAGTTTTCAAGTGGAACTAAGGAACATACGTGCCAAATAATTTTCGTGCTTTTTGTGATGTGAAATATAATGGCTGTGAGGTACAGGTTTTTCAAATAGTTGATGCTGATGTATTGACTCTCTTTGGCATATGGAATCGTTCGAACAAATCGAAAACATCTTCCAAAAACAGCATTGACATAAGAAGTGGGACATGTACACCACAAGTTTTGGGGCATATCGTGCGTAAAGATGATGGAAAATAAAGGATTATACTTATTGATCAACCTTCTGAAACCTTTAGACATAGACACTGCAAGACGCCACAAACCTGGATCAGCGAAAATAAGTGAAATGCCCTAAAATTGCATCACATAGGTATAACAAAAAAATGGGAGGAGTAGCTCATATACGTGTCGATCTCATAGTGTCATGAAATATATTGCTGATTGAAAATAAAATACTATTTTCGATATTGTTTTGATCTCTTAGATATCTTAGTGAATAATGCGCATACTGTATAGTCAAAGCTTCACGATGAAATCAAAACTAGCCTACAGTTCATACAAGTTCAAGCTGGAAAAACGGTTTCTCTGTCAGGCAGCATGACGCTCCTACTTCAAAATCAAGTTTAGTTCCCAGATCTGTCAGATGTAGACAGTTTTCAACGCACCCCACTGATAACGAAACTTCTGGAAGAGATGTGTCAGTTTATTCAATGTATAATAGAAATGCGAAAAAATAGTAATTGTGTTGCAAAGAACACCTTTTTTAGACTAATGAATGTAAATGTTTCACTGGATTCTACCTAATTACTACTAGCTTATTACTTTAAATTGTATACCTATCGATAAATAAACATTTTTTCTGTAATAAATTTGCAGTTTTGTATATACAATACCTCAAATACTGATAAAATCTCTAAAATGTATAATCTTATTTACTAGAACAAAAAGTACCACCAATGACCATAGGGACATATATGTCCCAAAGAATTCCAAAAAATCCAAAACATTTTATAATATTTTAAGTTAAAATTATGTTTATTTGATGCTTAATTAAACTGTTTCGTACAGTTTTTATCATAACATATAGTCCCATATCCTTATGGTCCTGAAAGGGTTAAAAAGTCATTTACCATCCCTTTCCGAAACTATACTTATTTTGCCACTTGTGATCACTTCAAACAATATTCCTGACTGACTGTTCATGTTAGATTTCAAATATAAACTAAAAACATTCAAGCGTTTTTAGTATAGACTAACAATAATCTATACACAGAAAGAAAACAATAGACAACCCTATTTCTTATGAAATTTATCGTGCTACGAACGCCAACGACTTGATATGAAGTAAACGGACTACGTTTTGAAATGAATAGTGTTGTGCCTATTATATTATTATCTCTAGCAAGTCTATGCATGTATCTTTGTCTCCGATAATGGATACCCATTTTTCTTACTATAAATGCTCATGAAATAAAACAAATTACCATTATAATGTAAAAGTGTGTATTTTTAATTGTAAATTTGAGTAACAATTTAAATTTACACATTGTTTTTTTCATTATCGATATGACGTTACCGCCATCCCTGCTTTCGTACTATATAATTGTTATACATTTATACGTTGGCGTACAGCGACACATGGCGTTTAGTATGGCTGGGCGGTGAAAAGGTTAACACATTGACTGCTGGAAACGCATATGGTGTGTCCCAAGTGTCGGATCCTGCGATGCGGCTAGCCCACAATAGTCGTGTTTAGGGAAAAAATATACAAGCGTGCTGCCGAAACACGCGACGCGTGAATCATACCCATACTACACATGTGCTGACGACCACTCATGTGTGTTTTTTTGTATAGCAACTCGTACGTCGCGTGTCGCGTCAGCACTGACACACGCTCGACCTGCACGCGCGTTGCGTGTTGTTAAGCACGAGAGGCTGGGCACGCTCTGCGGTTGCGGATACACGCAGGATATGCGTACTGGCCGCATAGCAAAAGGCCGTCTACGAATCTTAGGACAGCAGTCAATGTGTTAAAGATCCATATTTTTGGAATCTGTTTACATTGGTTAGAAAAGGATTTAGGTAGACGACATAATGATGGTTGGACTATGAGACGACTGGGCGATGCAGCGATGTAATAAGCACTTGGCTGAAGTTAAATGTTCGTCGTCTAAAGTAGGACGAAACCTCAAAAATCTTTTTATCTTATATTTGGTTGTTAGGGGATTGTCATATATGCTTCGGCAGTAAGCTACAAGGCTACAACACAGATTATAAATATTGAATATGTTTAGCGCTTAACTGCCGTACTTTCATAATTTTTATTATGTCAATATGTATTTTAATAATGGTGTACCTGGTTGTTTCTAACTATCAGGGTTTTGTAAAGGTGATTAAAAGTGTGGCCCCTTTTAATGCCGTTCTTTCTCTTGCCTCTAAGCTTCTATAAATACAAATATGCTAATAGATGTGGTCATTAGCAATTTGTAATTTTGACGTCCATAAGCACGTTGTAATGTAAGTGAATCAATGACTTAGTTTTCGTCTGTAATTTTTCAGACAAATCGCGCTCAAAGCTTTGAGCGAGAGATTATCGAAGACTTCCGAACAGACGCGACAGAAGAATCTATCGACCAAAGTAAACATGGATGCTGTGAGAAAGATGCAGTCGCAGGTCATCCCGCAGTTCCCTGCAGAGGGCGCCGCGAGCCAGGGGCCCCCGGGGGTGGGGCCTCCGGCCGAGGCGACGCTCGTAGACCTGGGAACTGAACCTGCACCACCCACCACCAAACAATCATGATCTTCACACTACCACACGTTACTATAATTCAAAGGCTGTTCACAGAACCAATGTAGGAATAGGCGTGGTTGATTTGTGAATGACGCTCTCTAGTTAAGGAGACGTTTCGATGTGGCCTCGCGTTCTTTACGATTCTGAGATTATGAGCGTGTTTAAACGGAATTGAGCACACGACATTACTAGCGGCATTCGCATGACATACTAAGGACGTATCGATGTATATAAGGCAGAGAGGACGAAGTGAATGACGTGTCCGGATACAGCCGCGCATTTACCACTGTATGTATGTCTGGGAACGCCTTAGGCGTAATTTTACGGGACAGCGAAGAATTAAGATATAAAATTTAAAATTCACTGCCCATTTCATGTATTGGATATAAAATTATCTTCACCTGATATATGGCGTAGTCCTCAAATCGTTCTCCAGTGTGTGAAGTCAAAAATAAGAGCGATCCCGTCCCGATTACTAAGCACGAGGATTTTACATTCCTGGCGTTTTGGAAGTTATTAGAGTCCATTGTTTTAATCAGACCAGAGAGATTTGACACTGATAGCATTTCTAAATCGAACCGTAGCTTGTTTTACATCACATTGATAGATAAGAAATATTTTGTTAATAAAGTTTGGTTGTTGTTTGTACCAAGTCTCGCTGGTGAAGAGGATGAGGTTCCACTTTGTCAATTGGTGTATTTAACATGTTGTTGAGCATTTCATGTGATGGTGATGAATTTTGAATTGTTAGTTTTTGTTCTGTATGCAAAAATATTTCTGCAGTGGCGCTGTGAATCTATACGAAATAGTATTCATTTTATTTTCTTTTTATAAAAATATCCAATAGTTATGGTAACAAGTTGTATGTATGGGGTATAAAAAAAGTAAAATATTTTTTGCAGATTTTATTGCATTTGTTGATTGTGTATGATGCGAATGGATGATGTGACATATTGTAAATATAATTGATATTGATTAGTGTTAATTAATAAAATAAATATCTAATCACTTATGTTTATATTTTTTATTGCTTTCCACAGGCATTTTATTTTACAAAATATTCATATTTCAGATCAATAGAATTAAGAGTATATGATATATTAACAGTAGAATATATATGAAGTTATACATATCTATATTTTACAATCTATTAAACATTTAAAGAAAACTGAAACGAATCTCTAGTAAAGTTGAAAAAAAAAGAAGAAAATCTGTTTTAATACAAATTCAAATAAAAAAATAATCTAACAAATACAGAACGGACAAATTCTTGTGACCTGTACAATATGAGATAATATCACTTAGGTGATAAGACGTTATAAAGTTCAATAAGAACGCTACTCTAAGTAACATGGTTGCTCTCACAATGAGAACTGAAGTCCTACCAAAGGCTTAGCTTTCACTCAGATCTCCTTGATCAAAATAACAGTTGAATTCAATATTCGATCTATGCATTTGTATTTTTAGATTTTAGAGACATATTTGACATAAGCTCCATACAAAATATGTCAAACATACATCAAGAATCTCTGTATTGAAACCGGCCTCAAATGGAGTGTAAAACATATAAAAACAAGCCAATAATGGCTGTGGGTAGTCGAATCAAGAGTCTTTTAGTGTAAGCCTTTGGTAAAACTTGTAATATTCGATTCACATAACTGTGTCCACAAGTCAGTCTTTAGTGACATCACTTATAGGTTTTTTTTAACACGAACACTATTTTGCTGCTTTTCGATTTACCGAGTAAAGTTACACATGCGCGACATTAAGATGCCCTGTTTCCACCAAAGCTGAGCACAGAGGCGATGTATTGTGTAGCTAATAGAATTACGTAAAAACTATACCCTTCCTTTTGGATTCGCCGTAGTCGGGTAAAAATGGCGCGCGCTTAAACGTCGTGACAAATCGTAGGCTACACGCAATTCTGTAACTAGCCTTTTTAGGTGTCAGGTCTGCAGGAAAATTGTTATAAGTGATTATTCGGCCACTTTTGCGCCCTTATAGTGTATGAGGATATCGCTAGTACAGCTTTTGTAACACTGGCGTATGTAGACAATTACGCTGTGCTCAGTTTTGGACCCAAGGCTGACTGTCCACCGGATTGGCGACGAGTCTTTACAACAAATAGAAATACGTACAATCTTTGTAGCGGAGTTTCACGTGTTTACATTGGTTGTATAGAGTCTGCTTTATTCTACTGGACAGCCAGCTTAAGATCGTTTATTCCTCACGATTTACATAAATACAAGTTAACTATTTTTAAAACCAATATAAATGAAACTTGGAGACGTACAAATGAAGTACTGAGGTTTAAATGGAAATGTACTAGGAATATTTGCATAGAAATACTTACAAAATGAAAAAGTAACTATATTTAGGGTTTCATACAAAATTAAAATAACTAACTTCTTGCATATGAGCATTTTAAAATATTTACAACACATTCCTTAAAACCTAGCATCTTGTTTATAAGTACACACAGCGCCCAGTCAAATTTTACAGTAGGATTGTAATACTTATTTCATACGCCTTAAGAACAGAACAAAGCTCAAAGTGTCTAGTTTGACGAGTAGCCGTTGTAGCAAATTTCATTTATGTCGGTCTAGGATGTAAATCCGTAAGGAATAAACGATTTTAACTCCTGGGCAAGTGTGCCAGTGTATCGGCTCACACAACAGCAGGGGCAGTCGTCAGCGATTTCAATGTACCTACATGTCACGCTCTACTCTGCCAAAACCGATGTCACGTCAGAGTAGAATGCGCCATGTACATCAAAATCGTCGCCGCTGTTGTAATGAACGCGGCGTGTGCGTGTTCCGCACGCAGGTCGCAGGTGTTGGTGAACACACCGCGTGTGTTACGTGTGGGGTCAGCAGCAGTACCGTGGGGTGTGATGGCGGCGCTACCTGTAATGTGCGTAGTGCGAGTGCGGCGGCGCGTGTGGCGCGTGTGAGGGGTGTGGGGGGGGCGCGGGCGCGGCGGGTGGGGGGGGCCACTGCGGCGCGTGTGGCGCGGCGCCGTACCCGTCCGCCCAGCGCGCCTCGCCCGCCGCGCTCGACATGCTGCCGCCTGCAACAACACGCAAGTCTTATCACCAAAGATCAGAATCAGGGAGCCAACATTGTGACGTCAATCCTTGACGCATCACGCGGCCCGGTCGACCCCGCCGCCCGCGCCCTGCAACGGGCTATAAATACTCAAGCGCTGGCTGCGCCCGCCCTCTTTAGGCTGCCTTCAGACGAGCTAAGTGACCACCTTTCCTGTCGACCACCGGGCAGGCGGACCCTCAACAAATCCCTTACCATCGCCGAATCACGCAACCCTGTTTATATCTTTTCGAATAACATTTTTTTAGTACCTAATTATTTCGTTAGTGAAACGCTTGCTAAATGATGTTTAGATTTACTTGAAGAATTAAATAAATTTTTATTGTAACATTTAACCACGTTTCTCATTTAAACACACCCTAAGTAGGGATAACGTTACAACATTGTCAAAAGTATGGATATGCCCAATTTTTTTATGTGTTCCGGAACTAGATTCTGGAAAATTTCGGATTTTTAATAAAGGCGCTTTAAACTGTTGAAAAAACCTTCATTAAAAATCCAAAATTTTCTGTAATCTAGTTCCGGAAACATTAAAAAAAAATCGGCATATCCATACTTTTGACAATGTTAGCTCCCTTAATTCCGATCCCTGCTTATCACCCACATAATCATGTTCTCTACATCGAATCCCGGCCGCAGCGCCCAGTGTGCACTAACTATTCACTCACTTCCATATTCCTATGGCCGTCACATGCAACACCACCAGTGAGAGATTGGACGTGGTACCGACGGCTTAACGTGCTTTCCCAGGCATGGACGCCAACGCTGACTCCGAACTTCTATTAGATAATTCTTAACGCAAAACCTCAATATCACTGTTTGATCGACTCGGAAATCGAATCCGAGACTACACAATCCACAGTTGCTTACACTACCGCAGGACCACAAAGGCAGTCAAATATACTAAACTATCTACAATAACACAAATGTATCGTCATCACACATTGCTGTAATAGTCCAGTCACTTTAGGGTTTCACCTCGGAATTTGAGATAATAAGCTGGAAACTCGTATACAGCTTCATTTAGGCGTTCTAAAAGTTGTCTCAAAAGTCACATATTATCTCGTGTCTGCGTCGTAAGTTATTCGAGGTCAAAGGTCACGAAAATCGTTTTTTTTTGCAATTATCTCCGTTTCTATGGTTCCAATCACTTCAACACCTATTATAAAAATTGAAGAAAAAAAAATTGCCACAGCTTTTGTCTCAACTCTTTTTCTGTACGCTCAACCCTTTTCGAGATGGAGAGCGGAGAGCACCCAGCGCTCAGGCATATATACTGTTATACAAGGTCACGCTGCGGATGCAGAAAATCGGGCTTGCAATGCAATTTAGCTTGCGGACAATGCAATGGGCAAGCTTGTCTCAATGCTGTTGTATTGCAAGACGATCCTGAGGAAGAAACTGCATTTGATCCAGAAATTTTAGAAGGTTTGGAGACAATCATGCAGGTAAACGAAGATGATGAAGATGAAATTGAAATTTTCAATTTTCCAGGAGATGATGATGAAGCCTGTAAGTATGCCTGAGCGCTTGGTGCTCTCCGCTCTCTATCTCGAAAAGGGTTGAGCGTACAGAAAAAGATTTGAGACAAAAGTTGTGGCAATTTTTTTATCTTCAATTTTTATAATAGGTGTTGAAGTGATTGGAACCATAGAAACGGAGATAATTGCAAAAAAACGATTTTCGTGACCTTTGACCTCGAATAACTTACGACGCAGACACGAGATGAGACTTTTGAGACAACTTTTAGAACGCCGAAATGAAGCCGTATACAAGTTTCCAGCTTATTATCTCAAATTCCGAGATTGACCCCGTTTTTTGCCTAAAGTGACTGGACTATAACGACTTCTGCAGCGGCAAAATAAGCGGACAAAAAAATTATGTTGAGGACAAAATTATAAAAGCAAGAACACCTAACCAAAAACCAATAAAAACAATATTTAATTTTTTTCACGTGTCCGTGTGCAAAAAAATATGATTACCCCTTTTGTATGAATAACCTAAGCAAAGGGTTTAGTAGTGTTACCTGGTTGTGTGACATAGTTAGGTGGGCGGCGGCACGCTCATGGTGTGCAGCACCGCCACCGACGACACGGTTTAGTAGTGTTACCTGGTTGTGTGACGTAGTTAGGTGGCGCGGAGTATGGCGGCGCGGAGTAGTAGGTGGGCGGCGGCACGCTCATGGTGTGCAGCACCGCCACCGACGCGACGACACGGTTTAGTAGTGTTACCTGGTTGTGTGACGTAGTTAGGTGGCGCGGAGTAGTAGGTGGGCGGCGGCACGCTCATGGTGTGCAGCACCGCCACCGACGCGACGACACGGTTTAGTAGTGTTACCTGGTTGTGTGACGTAGTTAGGTGGCGCGGAGTATGGCGGCGCGGAGTAGTAGGTGGGCGGCGGCACGCTCATGGTGTGCAGCACCGCCACCGACGACACGGTTTAGTAGTGTTACCTGGTTGTGTGACGTAGTTAGGTGGCGCGGAGTATGGCGGCGCGGAGTAGTAGGTGGGCGGCGGCACGCTCATGGTGTGCAGCACCGCCACCGACGACACGGTTTAGTAGTGTTACCTGGTTGTGTGACGTAGTTAGGTGGCGCGGAGTATGGCGGCGCGGAGTAGTAGGTGGGCGGCGGCACGCTCATGGTGTGCAGCACCGCCACCGACGACACGGTTTAGTAGTGTTACCTGGTTGTGTGACGTAGTTAGGTGGCGCGGAGTATGGCGGCGCGGAGTAGTAGGTGGGCGGCGGCACGCTCATGGTGTGCAGCACCGCCACCGACGACACGGTTTAGTAGTGTTACCTGGTTGTGTGACGTAGTTAGGTGGCGCGGAGTATGGCGGCGCGGAGTAGTAGGTGGGCGGCGGCACGCTCATGGTGTGCAGCACCGCCACCGACGACACGGTTTAGTAGTGTTACCTGGTTGTGTGACGTAGTTAGGTGGCGCGGAGTATGGCGGCGCGGAGTAGTAGGTGGGCGGCGGCACGCTCATGGTGTGCAGCACCGCCACCGACGACACGGTTTAGTAGTGTTACCTGGTTGTGTGACGTAGTTAGGTGGCGCGGAGTATGGCGGCGCGGAGTAGTAGGTGGGCGGCGGCACGCTCATGGTGTGCAGCACCGCCACCGACGACACGGTTTAGTAGTGTTACCTGGTTGTGTGACGTAGTTAGGTGGCGCGGAGTATGGCGGCGCGGAGTAGTAGGTGGGCGGCGGCACGCTCATGGTGTGCAGCACCGCCACCGACGACACGGTTTAGTAGTGTTACCTGGTTGTGTGACGTAGTTAGGTGGCGCGGAGTAGTAGGTGGGCGGCGGCACGCTCATGGTGTGCAGCACCGCCACCGACGACACGGTTTAGTAGTGTTACCTGGTTGTGTGACGTAGTTAGGTGGCGCGGAGTAGTAGGTGGGCGGCGGCACGCTCATGGTGTGCAGCACCGCCACCGACGACACGGTTTAGTAGTGTTACCTGGTTGTGTGACGTAGTTAGGTGGCGCGGAGTATGGCGGCGCGGAGTAGTAGGTGGGCGGCGGCACGCTCATGGTGTGCAGCACCGCCACCGACGCGACGACACGGTTTAGTAGTGTTACCTGGTTGTGTGACGTAGTTAGGTGGCGCGGAGTATGGCGGCGCGGAGTAGTAGGTGGGCGGCGGCACGCTCATGGTGTGCAGCACCGCCACCGACGACACGGTTTAGTAGTGTTACCTGGTTGTGTGACGTAGTTAGGTGGCGCGGAGTATGGCGGCGCGGAGTAGTAGGTGGGCGGCGGCACGCTCATGGTGTGCAGCACCGCCACCGACGCGACGACACGGTTTAGTAGTGTTACCTGGTTGTGCGACGTAGTTAGGTGGCGCGGAGTATGGCGGCGCGGAGTAGTAGGTGGGCGGCGGCACGCTCATGGTGTGCAGCACCGCCACCGACGACACGGTTTAGTAGTGTTACCTGGTTGTGTGACGTAGTTAGGTGGCGCGGAGTATGGCGGCGCGGAGTAGTAGGTGGGCGGCGGCACGCTCATGGTGTGCAGCACCGCCACCGACGACACGGTTTAGTAGTGTTACCTGGTTGTGTGACGTAGTTAGGTGGCGCGGAGTATGGCGGCGCGGAGTAGTAGGTGGGCGGCGGCACGCTCATGGTGTGCAGCACCGCCACCGACGACACGGTTTAGTAGTGTTACCTGGTTGTGTGACGTAGTTAGGTGGCGCGGAGTATGGCGGCGCGGAGTAGTAGGTGGGCGGCGGCACGCTCATGGTGTGCAGCACCGCCACCGACGACACGGTTTAGTAGTGTTACCTGGTTGTGTGACGTAGTTAGGTGGCGCGGAGTATGGCGGCGCGGAGTAGTAGGTGGGCGGCGGCACGCTCATGGTGTGCAGCACCGCCACCGACGCGACGACACGGTTTAGTAGTGTTACCTGGTTGTGTGACGTAGTTAGGTGGCGCGGAGTATGGCGGCGCGGAGTAGTAGGTGGGCGGCGGCACGCTCATGGTGTGCAGCACCGCCACCGACGACACGGTTTAGTAGTGTTACCTGGTTGTGTGACGTAGTTAGGTGGCGCGGAGTATGGCGGCGCGGAGTAGTAGGTGGGCGGCGGCACGCTCATGGTGTGCAGCACCGCCACCGACGACACGGTTTAGTAGTGTTACCTGGTTGTGTGACGTAGTTAGGTGGCGCGGAGTATGGCGGCGCGGAGTAGTAGGTGGGCGGCGGCACGCTCATGGTGTGCAGCACCGCCACCGACGACACGGTTTAGTAGTGTTACCTGGTTGTGTGACGTAGTTAGGTGGCGCGGAGTATGGCGGCGCGGAGTAGTAGGTGGGCGGCGGCACGCTCATGGTGTGCAGCACCGCCACCGACGCGACGACACGGTTTAGTAGTGTTACCTGGTTGTGTGACGTAGTTAGGTGGCGCGGAGTATGGCGGCGCGGAGTAGTAGGTGGGCGGCGGCACGCTCATGGTGTGCAGCACCGCCACCGACGACACGGTTTAGTAGTGTTACCTGGTTGTGTGACGTAGTTAGGTGGCGCGGAGTATGGCGGCGCGGAGTAGTAGGTGGGCGGCGGCACGCTCATGGTGTGCAGCACCGCCACCGACGCGACGACACGGTTTAGTAGTGTTACCTGGTTGTGTGACGTAGTTAGGTGGCGCGGAGTATGGCGGCGCGGAGTAGTAGGTGGGCGGCGGCACGCTCATGGTGTGCAGCACCGCCACCGACGACACGGTTTAGTAGTGTTACCTGGTTGTGTGACGTAGTTAGGTGGCGCGGAGTATGGCGGCGCGGAGTAGTAGGTGGGCGGCGGCACGCTCATGGTGTGCAGCACCGCCACCGACGCGACGACACGGTTTAGTAGTGTTACCTGGTTGTGTGACGTAGTTAGGTGGCGCGGAGTATGGCGGCGCGGAGTAGTAGGTGGGCGGCGGCACGCTCATGGTGTGCAGCACCGCCACCGACGCGACGACACGGTTTAGTAGTGTTACCTGGTTGTGTGACGTAGTTAGGTGGCGCGGAGTATGGCGGCGCGGAGTAGTAGGTGGGCGGCGGCACGCTCATGGTGTGCAGCACCGCCACCGACGCGACGACACGGTTTAGTAGTGTTACCTGGTTGTGTGACGTAGTTAGGTGGCGCGGAGTATGGCGGCGCGGAGTAGTAGGTGGGCGGCGGCACGCTCATGGTGTGCAGCACCGCCACCGACGACACGGTTTAGTAGTGTTACCTGGTTGTGTGACGTAGTTAGGTGGCGCGGAGTATGGCGGCGCGGAGTAGTAGGTGGGCGGCGGCACGCTCATGGTGTGCAGCACCGCCACCGACGACACGGTTTAGTAGTGTTACCTGGTTGTGTGACGTAGTTAGGTGGCGCGGAGTAGTAGGTGGGCGGCGGCACGCTCATGGTGTGCAGCACCGCCACCGACGCGACGACACGGTTTAGTAGTGTTACCTGGTTGTGTGACGTAGTTAGGTGGCGCGGAGTATGGCGGCGCGGAGTAGTAGGTGGGCGGCGGCACGCTCATGGTGTGCAGCACCGCCACCGACGACACGGTTTAGTAGTGTTACCTGGTTGTGTGACGTAGTTAGGTGGCGCGGAGTATGGCGGCGCGGAGTAGTAGGTGGGCGGCGGCACGCTCATGGTGTGCAGCACCGCCACCGACGCGACGACACGGTTTAGTAGTGTTACCTGGTTGTGTGACGTAGTTAGGTGGCGCGGAGTATGGCGGCGCGGAGTAGTAGGTGGGCGGCGGCACGCTCATGGTGTGCAGCACCGCCACCGACGACACGGTTTAGTAGTGTTACCTGGTTGTGTGACGTAGTTAGGTGGCGCGGAGTATGGCGGCGCGGAGTAGTAGGTGGGCGGCGGCACGCTCATGGTGTGCAGCACCGCCACCGACGCGACGACACGGTTTAGTAGTGTTACCTGGTTGTGTGACGTAGTTAGGTGGCGCGGAGTATGGCGGCGCGGAGTAGTAGGTGGGCGGCGGCACGCTCATGGTGTGCAGCACCGCCACCGACGACACGGTTTAGTAGTGTTACCTGGTTGTGTGACGTAGTTAGGTGGCGCGGAGTATGGCGGCGCGGAGTAGTAGGTGGGCGGCGGCACGCTCATGGTGTGCAGCACCGCCACCGACGACACGGTTTAGTAGTGTTACCTGGTTGTGTGACGTAGTTAGGTGGCGCGGAGTATGGCGGCGCGGAGTAGTAGGTGGGCGGCGGCACGCTCATGGTGTGCAGCACCGCCACCGACGACACGGTTTAGTAGTGTTACCTGGTTGTGTGACGTAGTTAGGTGGCGCGGAGTATGGCGGCGCGGAGTAGTAGGTGGGCGGCGGCACGCTCATGGTGTGCAGCACCGCCACCGACGACACGGTTTAGTAGTGTTACCTGGTTGTGTGACGTAGTTAGGTGGCGCGGAGTATGGCGGCGAGGAGTAGTAGGTGGGCGGCGGCACGCTCATGGTGTGCAGCACCGCCACCGACGACACGGTTTAGTAGTGTTACCTGGTTGTGTGACGTAGTTAGGTGGCGCGGAGTAGTAGGTGGGCGGCGGCACGCTCATGGTGTGCAGCACCGCCACCGACGCGACGACACGGTTTAGTAGTGTTACCTGGTTGTGTGACGTAGTTAGGTGGCGCGGAGTATGGCGGCGCGGAGTAGTAGGTGGGCGGCGGCACGCTCATGGTGTGCAGCACCGCCACCGACGACACGGTTTAGTAGTGTTACCTGGTTGTGTGACGTAGTTAGGTGGCGCGGAGTATGGCGGCGCGGAGTAGTAGGTGGGCGGCGGCACGCTCATGGTGTGCAGCACCGCCACCGACGACACGGTTTAGTAGTGTTACCTGGTTGTGTGACGTAGTTAGGTGGCGCGGAGTATGGCGGCGCGGAGTAGTAGGTGGGCGGCGGCACGCTCATGGTGTGCAGCACCGCCACCGACGACACGGTTTAGTAGTGTTACCTGGTTGTGTGACGTAGTTAGGTGGCGCGGAGTATGGCGGCGCGGAGTAGTAGGTGGGCGGCGGCACGCTCATGGTGTGCAGCACCGCCACCGACGACACGGTTTAGTAGTGTTACCTGGTTGTGTGACGTAGTTAGGTGGCGCGGAGTAGTAGGTGGGCGGCGGCACGCTCATGGTGTGCAGCACCGCCACCGACGCGACGACACGGTTTAGTAGTGTTACCTGGTTGTGTGACGTAGTTAGGTGGCGCGGAGTATGGCGGCGCGGAGTAGTAGGTGGGCGGCGGCACGCTCATGGTGTGCAGCACCGCCACCGACGACACGGTTTAGTAGTGTTACCTGGTTGTGTGACGTAGTTAGGTGGCGCGGAGTATGGCGGCGCGGAGTAGTAGGTGGGCGGCGGCACGCTCATGGTGTGCAGCACCGCCACCGACGACACGGTTTAGTAGTGTTACCTGGTTGTGTGACGTAGTTAGGTGGCGCGGAGTATGGCGGCGCGGAGTAGTAGGTGGGCGGCGGCACGCTCATGGTGTGCAGCACCGCCACCGACGACACGGTTTAGTAGTGTTACCTGGTTGTGTGACGTAGTTAGGTGGCGCGGAGTATGGCGGCGCGGAGTAGTAGGTGGGCGGCGGCACGCTCATGGTGTGCAGCACCGCCACCGACGCGACGACACGGTTTAGTAGTGTTACCTGGTTGTGTGACGTAGTTAGGTGGCGCGGAGTATGGCGGCGCGGAGTAGTAGGTGGGCGGCGGCACGCTCATGGTGTGCAGCACCGCCACCGACGCGACGACACGGTTTAGTAGTGTTACCTGGTTGTGTGACGTAGTTAGGTGGCGCGGAGTATGGCGGCGCGGAGTAGTAGGTGGGCGGCGGCACGCTCATGGTGTGCAGCACCGCCACCGACGCGACGACACGGTTTAGTAGTGTTACCTGGTTGTGTGACGTAGTTAGGTGGCGCGGAGTATGGCGGCGCGGAGTAGTAGGTGGGCGGCGGCACGCTCATGGTGTGCAGCACCGCCACCGACGCGACGACACGGTTTAGTAGTGTTACCTGGTTGTGTGACGTAGTTAGGTGGCGCGGAGTATGGCGGCGCGGAGTAGTAGGTGGGCGGCGGCACGCTCATGGTGTGCAGCACCGCCACCGACGACACGGTTTAGTAGTGTTACCTGGTTGTGTGACGTAGTTAGGTGGCGCGGAGTATGGCGGCGCGGAGTAGTAGGTGGGCGGCGGCACGCTCATGGTGTGCAGCACCGCCACCGACGACACGGTTTAGTAGTGTTACCTGGTTGTGTGACGTAGTTAGGTGGCGCGGAGTAGTAGGTGGGCGGCGGCACGCTCATGGTGTGCAGCACCGCCACCGACGACACGGTTTAGTAGTGTTACCTGGTTGTGTGACGTAGTTAGGTGGCGCGGAGTATGGCGGCGCGGAGTAGTAGGTGGGCGGCGGCACGCTCATGGTGTGCAGCACCGCCACCGACGACACGGTTTAGTAGTGTTACCTGGTTGTGTGACGTAGTTAGGTGGCGCGGAGTATGGCGGCGCGGAGTAGTAGGTGGGCGGCGGCACGCTCATGGTGTGCAGCACCGCCACAGACGACACGGTTTAGTAGTGTTACCTGGTTGTGTGACGTAGTTAGGTGGCGCGGAGTATGGCGGCGCGGAGTAGTAGGTGGGCGGCGGCACGCTCATGGTGTGCAGCACCGCCACCGACGACACGGTTTAGTAGTGTTACCTGGTTGTGTGACGTAGTTAGGTGGCGCGGAGTATGGCGGCGCGGAGTAGTAGGTGGGCGGCGGCACGCTCATGGTGTGCAGCACCGCCACCGACGACACGGTTTAGTAGTGTTACCTGGTTGTGTGACGTAGTTAGGTGGCGCGGAGTATGGCGGCGCGGAGTAGTAGGTGGGCGGCGGCACGCTCATGGTGTGCAGCACCGCCACCGACGACACGGTTTAGTAGTGTTACCTGGTTGTGTGACGTAGTTAGGTGGCGCGGAGTAGTAGGTGGGCGGCGGCACGCTCATGGTGTGCAGCACCGCCACCGACGACACGGTTTAGTAGTGTTACCTGGTTGTGTGACGTAGTTAGGTGGCGCGGAGTATGGCGGCGCGGAGTAGTAGGTGGGCGGCGGCACGCTCATGGTGTGCAGCACCGCCACCGACGACACGGTTTAGTAGTGTTACCTGGTTGTGTGACGTAGTTAGGTGGCGCGGAGTATGGCGGCGCGGAGTAGTAGGTGGGCGGCGGCACGCTCATGGTGTGCAGCACCGCCACCGACGACACGGTTTAGTAGTGTTACCTGGTTGTGTGACGTAGTTAGGTGGCGCGGAGTATGGCGGCGCGGAGTAGTAGGTGGGCGGCGGCACGCTCATGGTGTGCAGCACCGCCACCGACGACACGGTTTAGTAGTGTTACCTGGTTGTGTGACGTAGTTAGGTGGCGCGGAGTATGGCGGCGCGGAGTAGTAGGTGGGCGGCGGCACGCTCATGGTGTGCAGCACCGCCACCGACGACACGGTTTAGTAGTGTTACCTGGTTGTGTGACGTAGTTAGGTGGCGCGGAGTATGGCGGCGCGGAGTAGTAGGTGGGCGGCGGCACGCTCATGGTGTGCAGCACCGCCACCGACGACACGGTTTAGTAGTGTTACCTGGTTGTGTGACGTAGTTAGGTGGCGCGGAGTATGGCGGCGCGGAGTAGTAGGTGGGCGGCGGCACGCTCATGGTGTGCAGCACCGCCACCGACGACACGGTTTAGTAGTGTTACCTGGTTGTGTGACGTAGTTAGGTGGCGCGGAGTATGGCGGCGCGGAGTAGTAGGTGGGCGGCGGCACGCTCATGGTGTGCAGCACCGCCACCGACGACACGGTTTAGTAGTGTTACCTGGTTGTGTGACGTAGTTAGGTGGCGCGGAGTATGGCGGCGCGGAGTAGTAGGTGGGCGGCGGCACGCTCATGGTGTGCAGCACCGCCACCGACGCGACGACACGGTTTAGTAGTGTTACCTGGTTGTGTGACGTAGTTAGGTGGCGCGGAGTATGGCGGCGCGGAGTAGTAGGTGGGCGGCGGCACGCTCATGGTGTGCAGCACCGCCACCGACGACACGGTTTAGTAGTGTTACCTGGTTGTGTGACGTAGTTAGGTGGCGCGGAGTATGGCGGCGCGGAGTAGTAGGTGGGCGGCGGCACGCTCATGGTGTGCAGCACCGCCACCGACGACACGGTTTAGTAGTGTTACCTGGTTGTGTGACGTAGTTAGGTGGCGCGGAGTATGGCGGCGCGGAGTAGTAGGTGGGCGGCGGCACGCTCATGGTGTGCAGCACCGCCACCGACGACACGGTTTAGTAGTGTTACCTGGTTGTGTGACGTAGTTAGGTGGCGCGGAGTATGGCGGCGCGGAGTAGTAGGTGGGCGGCGGCACGCTCATGGTGTGCAGCACCGCCACCGACGCGACGACACGGTTTAGTAGTGTTACCTGGTTGTGTGACGTAGTTAGGTGGCGCGGAGTATGGCGGCGCGGAGTAGTAGGTGGGCGGCGGCACGCTCATGGTGTGCAGCACCGCCACCGACGCGACGACACGGTTTAGTAGTGTTACCTGGTTGTGTGACGTAGTTAGGTGGCGCGGAGTATGGCGGCGCGGAGTAGTAGGTGGGCGGCGGCACGCTCATGGTGTGCAGCACCGCCACCGACGCGACGACACGGTTTAGTAGTGTTACCTGGTTGTGTGACGTAGTTAGGTGGCGCGGAGTATGGCGGCGCGGAGTAGTAGGTGGGCGGCGGCACGCTCATGGTGTGCAGCACCGCCACCGACGACACGGTTTAGTAGTGTTACCTGGTTGTGTGACGTAGTTAGGTGGCGCGGAGTATGGCGGCGCGGAGTAGTAGGTGGGCGGCGGCACGCTCATGGTGTGCAGCACCGCCACCGACGACACGGTTTAGTAGTGTTACCTGGTTGTGTGACGTAGTTAGGTGGCGCGGAGTATGGCGGCGCAGAGTAGTAGGTGGGCGGCGGCACGCTCATGGTGTGCAGCACCGCCACCGACGACACGGTTTAGTAGTGTTACCTGGTTGTGTGACGTAGTTAGGTGGCGCGGAGTATGGCGGCGCGGAGTAGTAGGTGGGCGGCGGCACGCTCATGGTGTGCAGCACCGCCACCGACGACACGGTTTAGTAGTGTTACCTGGTTGTGTGACGTAGTTAGGTGGCGCGGAGTATGGCGGCGCGGAGTAGTAGGTGGGCGGCGGCACGCTCATGGTGTGCAGCACCGCCACCGACGACACGGTTTAGTAGTGTTACCTGGTTGTGTGACGTAGTTAGGTGGCGCGGAGTATGGCGGCGCGGAGTAGTAGGTGGGCGGCGGCACGCTCATGGTGTGCAGCACCGCCACCGACGACACGGTTTAGTAGTGTTACCTGGTTGTGTGACGTAGTTAGGTGGCGCGGAGTAGTAGGTGGGCGGCGGCACGCTCATGGTGTGCAGCACCGCCACCGACGCGACGACACGGTTTAGTAGTGTTACCTGGTTGTGTGACGTAGTTAGGTGGCGCGGAGTATGGCGGCGCGGAGTAGTAGGTGGGCGGCGGCACGCTC
This sequence comes from Euclidia mi, assembly GCA_944739405.2. Lineage (NCBI taxonomy): Eukaryota > Metazoa > Arthropoda > Insecta > Lepidoptera > Erebidae > Euclidia > Euclidia mi. The sequence goes on along the minus strand of OX123188.2, from coordinate 5,699,807 downwards.
ATGGTGTGCAGCACCGCCACCGACGACACGGTTTAGTAGTGTTACCTGGTTGTGTGACGTAGTTAGGTGGCGCGGAGTAGTAGGTGGGCGGCGGCACGCTCATGGTGTGCAGCACCGCCACCGACGCGACGACACGGTTTAGTAGTGTTACCTGGTTGTGTGACGTAGTTAGGTGGCGCGGAGTATGGCGGCGCGGAGTAGTAGGTGGGCGGCGGCACGCTCATGGTGTGCAGCACCGCCACCGACGACACGGTTTAGTAGTGTTACCTGGTTGTGTGACGTAGTTAGGTGGCGCGGAGTATGGCGGCGCGGAGTAGTAGGTGGGCGGCGGCACGCTCATGGTGTGCAGCACCGCCACCGACGACATGGTTTAGTAGTGTTACCTGGTTGTGTGACGTAGTTAGGTGGCGCGGAGTAGTAGGTGGGCGGCGGCACGCTCATGGTGTGCAGCACCGCCACCGACGCGACGACACGGTTTAGTAGTGTTACCTGGTTGTGTGACGTAGTTAGGTGGCGCGGAGTATGGCGGCGCGGAGTAGTAGGTGGGCGGCGGCACGCTCATGGTGTGCAGCACCGCCACCGACGCGACGACACGGTTTAGTAGTGTTACCTGGTTGTGTGACGTAGTTAGGTGGCGCGGAGTATGGCGGCGCGGAGTAGTAGGTGGGCGGCGGCACGCTCATGGTGTGCAGCACCGCCACCGACGCGACGACACGGTTTAGTAGTGTTACCTGGTTGTGTGACGTAGTTAGGTGGCGCGGAGTATGGCGGCGCGGAGTAGTAGGTGGGCGGCGGCACGCTCATGGTGTGCAGCACCGCCACCGACGCGACGACACGGTTTAGTAGTGTTACCTGGTTGTGTGACGTAGTTAGGTGGCGCGGAGTATGGCGGCGCGGAGTAGTAGGTGGGCGGCGGCACGCTCATGGTGTGCAGCACCGCCACCGACGACACGGTTTAGTAGTGTTACCTGGTTGTGTGACGTAGTTAGGTGGCGCGGAGTATGGCGGCGCGGAGTAGTAGGTGGGCGGCGGCACGCTCATGGTGTGCAGCACCGCCACCGACGACACGGTTTAGTAGTGTTACCTGGTTGTGTGACGTAGTTAGGTGGCGCGGAGTATGGCGGCGCGGAGTAGTAGGTGGGCGGCGGCACGCTCATGGTGTGCAGCACCGCCACCGACGACACGGTTTAGTAGTGTTACCTGGTTGTGTGACGTAGTTAGGTGGCGCGGAGTATGGCGGCGCGGAGTAGTAGGTGGGCGGCGGCACGCTCATGGTGTGCAGCACCGCCACCGACGACACGGTTTAGTAGTGTTACCTGGTTGTGTGACGTAGTTAGGTGGCGCGGAGTATGGCGGCGCGGAGTAGTAGGTGGGCGGCGGCACGCTCATGGTGTGCAGCACCGCCACCGACGACACGGTTTAGTAGTGTTACCTGGTTGTGTGACGTAGTTAGGTGGCGCGGAGTAGTAGGTGGGCGGCGGCACGCTCATGGTGTGCAGCACCGCCACCGACGCGACGACACGGTTTAGTAGTGTGACCTGGTTGTGTGACGTAGTTAGGTGGCGCGGAGTATGGCGGCGCGGAGTAGTAGGTGGGCGGCGGCACGCTCATGGTGTGCAGCACCGCCACCGACGCGACGACACGGTTTAGTAGTGTTACCTGGTTGTGTGACGTAGTTAGGTGGCGCGGAGTATGGCGGCGCGGAGTAGTAGGTGGGCGGCGGCACGCTCATGGTGTGCAGCACCGCCACCGACGACACGGTTTAGTAGTGTTACCTGGTTGTGTGACGTAGTTAGGTGGCGCGGAGTATGGCGGCGCGGAGTAGTAGGTGGGCGGCGGCACGCTCATGGTGTGCAGCACCGCCACCGACGACACGGTTTAGTAGTGTTACCTGGTTGTGTGACGTAGTTAGGTGGCGCGGAGTATGGCGGCGCGGAGTAGTAGGTGGGCGGCGGCACGCTCATGGTGTGCAGCACCGCCACCGACGACACGGTTTAGTAGTGTTACCTGGTTGTGTGACGTAGTTAGGTGGCGCGGAGTATGGCGGCGCGGAGTAGTAGGTGGGCGGCGGCACGCTCATGGTGTGCAGCACCGCCACCGACGCGACGACACGGTTTAGTAGTGTTACCTGGTTGTGTGACGTAGTTAGGTGGCGCGGAGTATGGCGGCGCGGAGTAGTAGGTGGGCGGCGGCACGCTCATGGTGTGCAGCACCGCCACCGACGACACGGTTTAGTAGTGTTACCTGGTTGTGTGACGTAGTTAGGTGGCGCGGAGTATGGCGGCGCGGAGTAGTAGGTGGGCGGCGGCACGCTCATGGTGTGCAGCACCGCCACCGACGACACGGTTTAGTAGTGTTACCTGGTTGTGTGACGTAGTTAGGTGGCGCGGAGTATGGCGGCGCGGAGTAGTAGGTGGGCGGCGGCACGCTCATGGTGTGCAGCACCGCCACCGACGCGACGACACGGTTTAGTAGTGTTACCTGGTTGTGTGACGTAGTTAGGTGGCGCGGAGTATGGCGGCGCGGAGTAGTAGGTGGGCGGCGGCACGCTCATGGTGTGCAGCACCGCCACCGACGACACGGTTTAGTAGTGTTACCTGGTTGTGTGACGTAGTTAGGTGGCGCGGAGTAGTAGGTGGGCGGCGGCACGCTCATGGTGTGCAGCACCGCCACCGACGACACGGTTTAGTAGTGTTACCTGGTTGTGTGACGTAGTTAGGTGGCGCGGAGTATGGCGGCGCGGAGTAGTAGGTGGGCGGCGGCACGCTCATGGTGTGCAGCACCGCCACCGACGACACGGTTTAGTAGTGTTACCTGGTTGTGTGACGTAGTTAGGTGGCGCGGAGTATGGCGGAGCGGAGTAGTAGGTGGGCGGCGGCACGCTCATGGTGTGCAGCACCGCCACCGACGACACGGTTTAGTAGTGTTACCTGGTTGTGTGACGTAGTTAGGTGGCGCGGAGTATGGCGGCGCGGAGTAGTAGGTGGGCGGCGGCACGCTCATGGTGTGCAGCACCGCCACCGACGACACGGTTTAGTAGTGTTACCTGGTTGTGTGACGTAGTTAGGTGGCGCGGAGTATGGCGGCGCGGAGTAGTAGGTGGGCGGCGGCACGCTCATGGTGTGCAGCACCGCCACCGACGCGACGACACGGTTTAGTAGTGTTACCTGGTTGTGTGACGTAGTTAGGTGGCGCGGAGTATGGCGGCGCGGAGTAGTAGGTGGGCGGCGGCACGCTCATGGTGTGCAGCACCGCCACCGACGCGACGACACGGTTTAGTAGTGTTACCTGGTTGTGTGACGTAGTTAGGTGGCGCGGAGTATGGCGGCGCGGAGTAGTAGGTGGGCGGCGGCACGCTCATGGTGTGCAGCACCGCCACCGACGCGACGACACGGTTTAGTAGTGTTACCTGGTTGTGTGACGTAGTTAGGTGGCGCGGAGTATGGCGGCGCGGAGTAGTAGGTGGGCGGCGGCACGCTCATGGTGTGCAGCACCGCCACCGACGACACGGTTTAGTAGTGTTACCTGGTTGTGTGACGTAGTTAGGTGGCGCGGAGTATGGCGGCGCGGAGTAGTAGGTGGGCGGCGGCACGCTCATGGTGTGCAGCACCGCCACCGACGCGACGACACGGTTTAGTAGTGTTACCTGGTTGTGTGACGTAGTTAGGTGGCGCGGAGTATGGCGGCGCGGAGTAGTAGGTGGGCGGCGGCACGCTCATGGTGTGCAGCACCGCCACCGACGCGACGACACGGTTTAGTAGTGTTACCTGGTTGTGTGACGTAGTTAGGTGGCGCGGAGTATGGCGGCGCGGAGTAGTAGGTGGGCGGCGGCACGCTCATGGTGTGCAGCACCGCCACCGACGCGACGACACGGTTTAGTAGTGTTACCTGGTTGTGTGACGTAGTTAGGTGGCGCGGAGTATGGCGGCGCGGAGTAGTAGGTGGGCGGCGGCACGCTCATGGTGTGCAGCACCGCCACCGACGCGACGACACGGTTTAGTAGTGTTACCTGGTTGTGTGACGTAGTTAGGTGGCGCGGAGTATGGCGGCGCGGAGTAGTAGGTGGGCGGCGGCACGCTCATGGTGTGCAGCACCGCCACCGACGCGACGACACGGTTTAGTAGTGTTACCTGGTTGTGTGACGTAGTTAGGTGGCGCGGAGTATGGCGGCGCGGAGTAGTAGGTGGGCGGCGGCACGCTCATGGTGTGCAGCACCGCCACCGACGACACGGTTTAGTAGTGTTACCTGGTTGTGTGACGTAGTTAGGTGGCGCGGAGTATGGCGGCGCGGAGTAGTAGGTGGGCGGCGGCACGCTCATGGTGTGCAGCACCGCCACCGACGACACGGTTTAGTAGTGTTACCTGGTTGTGTGACGTAGTTAGGTGGCGCGGAGTATGGCGGCGCGGAGTAGTAGGTGGGCGGCGGCACGCTCATGGTGTGCAGCACCGCCACCGACGACACGGTTTAGTAGTGTTACCTGGTTGTGTGACGTAGTTAGGTGGCGCGGAGTATGGCGGCGCGGAGTAGTAGGTGGGCGGCGGCACGCTCATGGTGTGCAGCACCGCCACCGACGACACGGTTTAGTAGTGTTACCTGGTTGTGTGACGTAGTTAGGTGGCGCGGAGTATGGCGGCGCGGAGTAGTAGGTGGGCGGCGGCACGCTCATGGTGTGCAGCACCGCCACCGACGACACGGTTTAGTAGTGTTACCTGGTTGTGTGACGTAGTTAGGTGGCGCGGAGTAGTAGGTGGGCGGCGGCACGCTCATGGTGTGCAGCACCGCCACCGACGCGACGACACGGTTTAGTAGTGTTACCTGGTTGTGTGACGTAGTTAGGTGGCGCGGAGTATGGCGGCGCGGAGTAGTAGGTGGGCGGCGGCACGCTCATGGTGTGCAGCACCGCCACCGACGACACGGTTTAGTAGTGTTACCTGGTTGTGTGACGTAGTTAGGTGGCGCGGAGTATGGCGGCGCGGAGTAGTAGGTGGGCGGCGGCACGCTCATGGTGTGCAGCACCGCCACCGACGACACGGTTTAGTAGTGTTACCTGGTTGTGTGACGTAGTTAGGTGGCGCGGAGTAGTAGGTGGGCGGCGGCACGCTCATGGTGTGCAGCACCGCCACCGACGCGACGACACGGTTTAGTAGTGTTACCTGGTTGTGTGACGTAGTTAGGTGGCGCGGAGTATGGCGGCGCGGAGTAGTAGGTGGGCGGCGGCACGCTCATGGTGTGCAGCACCGCCACCGACGACACGGTTTAGTAGTGTTACCTGGTTGTGTGACGTAGTTAGGTGGCGCGGAGTATGGCGGCGCGGAGTAGTAGGTGGGCGGCGGCACGCTCATGGTGTGCAGCACCGCCACCGACGACACGGTTTAGTAGTGTTACCTGGTTGTGTGACGTAGTTAGGTGGCGCGGAGTATGGCGGCGCGGAGTAGTAGGTGGGCGGCGGCACGCTCATGGTGTGCAGCACCGCCACCGACGACACGGTTTAGTAGTGTTACCTGGTTGTGTGACGTAGTTAGGTGGCGCGGAGTATGGCGGCGCGGAGTAGTAGGTGGGCGGCGGCACGCTCATGGTGTGCAGCACCGCCACCGACGCGACGACACGGTTTAGTAGTGTTACCTGGTTGTGTGACGTAGTTAGGTGGCGCGGAGTATGGCGGCGCGGAGTAGTAGGTGGGCGGCGGCACGCTCATGGTGTGCAGCACCGCCACCGACGACACGGTTTAGTAGTGTTACCTGGTTGTGTGACGTAGTTAGGTGGCGCGGAGTATGGCGGCGCGGAGTAGTAGGTGGGCGGCGGCACGCTCATGGTGTGCAGCACCGCCACCGACGACACGGTTTAGTAGTGTTACCTGGTTGTGTGACGTAGTTAGGTGGCGCGGAGTATGGCGGCGCGGAGTAGTAGGTGGGCGGCGGCACGCTCATGGTGTGCAGCACCGCCACCGACGACACGGTTTAGTAGTGTTACCTGGTTGTGTGACGTAGTTAGGTGGCGCGGAGTATGGCGGCGCGGAGTAGTAGGTGGGCGGCGGCACGCTCATGGTGTGCAGCACCGCCACCGACGACACGGTTTAGTAGTGTTACCTGGTTGTGTGACGTAGTTAGGTGGCGCGGAGTATGGCGGCGCGGAGTAGTAGGTGGGCGGCGGCACGCTCATGGTGTGCAGCACCGCCACCGACGACACGGTTTAGTAGTGTTACCTGGTTGTGTGACGTAGTTAGGTGGCGCGGAGTATGGCGGCGCGGAGTAGTAGGTGGGCGGCGGCACGCTCATGGTGTGCAGCACCGCCACCGACGACACGGTTTAGTAGTGTTACCTGGTTGTGTGACGTAGTTAGGTGGCGCGGAGTATGGCGGCGCGGAGTAGTAGGTGGGCGGCGGCACGCTCATGGTGTGCAGCACCGCCACCGACGACACGGTTTAGTAGTGTTACCTGGTTGTGTGACGTAGTTAGGTGGCGCGGAGTATGGCGGCGCGGAGTAGTAGGTGGGCGGCGGCACGCTCATGGTGTGCAGCACCGCCACCGACGACACGGTTTAGTAGTGTTACCTGGTTGTGTGACGTAGTTAGGTGGCGCGGAGTATGGCGGCGCGGAGTAGTAGGTGGGCGGCGGCACGCTCATGGTGTGCAGCACCGCCACCGACGACACGGTTTAGTAGTGTTACCTGGTTGTGTGACGTAGTTAGGTGGCGCGGAGTATGGCGGCGAGGAGTAGTAGGTGGGCGGCGGCACGCTCATGGTGTGCAGCACCGCCACCGACGACACGGTTTAGTAGTGTTACCTGGTTGTGTGACGTAGTTAGGTGGCGCGGAGTAGTAGGTGGGCGGCGGCACGCTCATGGTGTGCAGCACCGCCACCGACGCGACGACACGGTTTAGTAGTGTTACCTGGTTGTGTGACGTAGTTAGGTGGCGCGGAGTATGGCGGCGCGGAGTAGTAGGTGGGCGGCGGCACGCTCATGGTGTGCAGCACCGCCACCGACGACACGGTTTAGTAGTGTTACCTGGTTGTGTGACGTAGTTAGGTGGCGCGGAGTATGGCGGCGCGGAGTAGTAGGTGGGCGGCGGCACGCTCATGGTGTGCAGCACCGCCACCGACGACACGGTTTAGTAGTGTTACCTGGTTGTGTGACGTAGTTAGGTGGCGCGGAGTAGTAGGTGGGCGGCGGCACGCTCATGGTGTGCAGCACCGCCACCGACGCGACGACACGGTTTAGTAGTGTTACCTGGTTGTGTGACGTAGTTAGGTGGCGCGGAGTATGGCGGCGCGGAGTAGTAGGTGGGCGGCGGCACGCTCATGGTGTGCAGCACCGCCACCGACGACACGGTTTAGTAGTGTTACCTGGTTGTGTGACGTAGTTAGGTGGCGCGGAGTATGGCGGCGCGGAGTAGTAGGTGGGCGGCGGCACGCTCATGGTGTGCAGCACCGCCACCGACGACACGGTTTAGTAGTGTTACCTGGTTGTGTGACGTAGTTAGGTGGCGCGGAGTATGGCGGCGCGGAGTAGTAGGTGGGCGGCGGCACGCTCATGGTGTGCAGCACCGCCACCGACGACACGGTTTAGTAGTGTTACCTGGTTGTGTGACGTAGTTAGGTGGCGCGGAGTATGGCGGCGCGGAGTAGTAGGTGGGCGGCGGCACGCTCATGGTGTGCAGCACCGCCACCGACGACACGGTTTAGTAGTGTTACCTGGTTGTGTGACGTAGTTAGGTGGCGCGGAGTATGGCGGCGCGGAGTAGTAGGTGGGCGGCGGCACGCTCATGGTGTGCAGCACCGCCACCGACGACACGGTTTAGTAGTGTTACCTGGTTGTGTGACGTAGTTAGGTGGCGCGGAGTATGGCGGCGCGGAGTAGTAGGTGGGCGGCGGCACGCTCATGGTGTGCAGCACCGCCACCGACGACACGGTTTAGTAGTGTTACCTGGTTGTGTGACGTAGTTAGGTGGCGCGGAGTATGGCGGCGCGGAGTAGTAGGTGGGCGGCGGCACGCTCATGGTGTGCAGCACCGCCACCGACGACACGGTTTAGTAGTGTTACCTGGTTGTGTGACGTAGTTAGGTGGCGCGGAGTATGGCGGCGCGGAGTAGTAGGTGGGCGGCGGCACGCTCATGGTGTGCAGCACCGCCACCGACGACACGGTTTAGTAGTGTTACCTGGTTGTGTGACGTAGTTAGGTGGCGCGGAGTATGGCGGCGCGGAGTAGTAGGTGGGCGGCGGCACGCTCATGGTGTGCAGCACCGCCACCGACGACACGGTTTAGTAGTGTTACCTGGTTGTGTGACGTAGTTAGGTGGCGCGGAGTATGGCGGCGCGGAGTAGTAGGTGGGCGGCGGCACGCTCATGGTGTGCAGCACCGCCACCGACGACACGGTTTAGTAGTGTTACCTGGTTGTGTGACGTAGTTAGGTGGCGCGGAGTATGGCGGCGCGGAGTAGTAGGTGGGCGGCGGCACGCTCATGGTGTGCAGCACCGCCACCGACGACACGGTTTAGTAGTGTTACCTGGTTGTGTGACGTAGTTAGGTGGCGCGGAGTATGGCGGCGCGGAGTAGTAGGTGGGCGGCGGCACGCTCATGGTGTGCAGCACCGCCACCGACGACACGGTTTAGTAGTGTTACCTGGTTGTGTGACGTAGTTAGGTGGCGCGGAGTATGGCGGCGCGGAGTAGTAGGTGGGCGGCGGCACGCTCATGGTGTGCAGCACCGCCACCGACGACACGGTTTAGTAGTGTTACCTGGTTGTGTGACGTAGTTAGGTGGCGCGGAGTAGTAGGTGGGCGGCGGCACGCTCATGGTGTGCAGCACCGCCACCGACGACACGGTTTAGTAGTGTTACCTGGTTGTGTGACGTAGTTAGGTGGCGCGGAGTATGGCGGCGCGGAGTAGTAGGTGGGCGGCGGCACGCTCATGGTGTGCAGCACCGCCACCGACGACACGGTTTAGTAGTGTTACCTGGTTGTGTGACGTAGTTAGGTGGCGCGGAGTATGGCGGCGCGGAGTAGTAGGTGGGCGGCGGCACGCTCATGGTGTGCAGCACCGCCACCGACGACACGGTTTAGTAGTGTTACCTGGTTGTGTGACGTAGTTAGGTGGCGCGGAGTATGGCGGCGCGGAGTAGTAGGTGGGCGGCGGCACGCTCATGGTGTGCAGCACCGCCACCGACGACACGGTTTAGTAGTGTTACCTGGTTGTGTGACGTAGTTAGGTGGCGCGGAGTATGGCGGCGCGGAGTAGTAGGTGGGCGGCGGCACGCTCATGGTGTGCAGCACCGCCACCGACGACACGGTTTAGTAGTGTTACCTGGTTGTGTGACGTAGTTAGGTGGCGCGGAGTATGGCGGCGCGGAGTAGTAGGTGGGCGGCGGCACGCTCATGGTGTGCAGCACCGCCACCGACGACACGGTTTAGTAGTGTTACCTGGTTGTGTGACGTAGTTAGGTGGCGCGGAGTATGGCGGCGCGGAGTAGTAGGTGGGCGGCGGCACGCTCATGGTGTGCAGCACCGCCACCGACGCGACGACACGGTTTAGTAGTGTTACCTGGTTGTGTGACGTAGTTAGGTGGCGCGGAGTATGGCGGCGCGGAGTAGTAGGTGGGCGGCGGCACGCTCATGGTGTGCAGCACCGCCACCGACGACACGGTTTAGTAGTGTTACCTGGTTGTGTGACGTAGTTAGGTGGCGCGGAGTATGGCGGCGCGGAGTAGTAGGTGGGCGGCGGCACGCTCATGGTGTGCAGCACCGCCACCGACGACACGGTTTAGTAGTGTTACCTGGTTGTGTGACGTAGTTAGGTGGCGCGGAGTATGGCGGCGCGGAGTAGTAGGTGGGCGGCGGCACGCTCATGGTGTGCAGCACCGCCACCGACGACACGGTTTAGTAGTGTTACCTGGTTGTGTGACGTAGTTAGGTGGCGCGGAGTATGGCGGCGCGGAGTAGTAGGTGGGCGGCGGCACGCTCATGGTGTGCAGCACCGCCACCGACGCGACGACACGGTTTAGTAGTGTTACCTGGTTGTGTGACGTAGTTAGGTGGCGCGGAGTATGGCGGCGCGGAGTAGTAGGTGGGCGGCGGCACGCTCATGGTGTGCAGCACCGCCACCGACGCGACGACACGGTTTAGTAGTGTTACCTGGTTGTGTGACGTAGTTAGGTGGCGCGGAGTATGGCGGCGCGGAGTAGTAGGTGGGCGGCGGCACGCTCATGGTGTGCAGCACCGCCACCGACGACACGGTTTAGTAGTGTTACCTGGTTGTGTGACGTAGTTAGGTGGCGCGGAGTATGGCGGCGCGGAGTAGTAGGTGGGCGGCGGCACGCTCATGGTGTGCAGCACCGCCACCGACGACACGGTTTAGTAGTGTTACCTGGTTGTGTGACGTAGTTAGGTGGCGCGGAGTATGGCGGCGCGGAGTAGTAGGTGGGCGGCGGCACGCTCATGGTGTGCAGCACCGCCACCGACGCGACGACACGGTTTAGTAGTGTTACCTGGTTGTGTGACGTAGTTAGGTGGCGCGGAGTATGGCGGCGCGGAGTAGTAGGTGGGCGGCGGCACGCTCATGGTGTGCAGCACCGCCACCGACGACACGGTTTAGTAGTGTTACCTGGTTGTGTGACGTAGTTAGGTGGCGCGGAGTATGGCGGCGCGGAGTAGTAGGTGGGCGGCGGCACGCTCATGGTGTGCAGCACCGCCACCGACGCGACGACACGGTTTAGTAGTGTTACCTGGTTGTGTGACGTAGTTAGGTGGCGCGGAGTATGGCGGCGCGGAGTAGTAGGTGGGCGGCGGCACGCTCATGGTGTGCAGCACCGCCACCGACGACACGGTTTAGTAGTGTTACCTGGTTGTGTGACGTAGTTAGGTGGCGCGGAGTATGGCGGCGCGGAGTAGTAGGTGGGCGGCGGCACGCTCATGGTGTGCAGCACCGCCACCGACGACACGGTTTAGTAGTGTTACCTGGTTGTGTGACGTAGTTAGGTGGCGCGGAGTATGGCGGCGCGGAGTAGTAGGTGGGCGGCGGCACGCTCATGGTGTGCAGCACCGCCACCGACGACACGGTTTAGTAGTGTTACCTGGTTGTGTGACGTAGTTAGGTGGCGCGGAGTATGGCGGCGCGGAGTAGTAGGTGGGCGGCGGCACGCTCATGGTGTGCAGCACCGCCACCGACGACACGGTTTAGTAGTGTTACCTGGTTGTGTGACGTAGTTAGGTGGCGCGGAGTATGGCGGCGCGGAGTAGTAGGTGGGCGGCGGCACGCTCATGGTGTGCAGCACCGCCACCGACGACACGGTTTAGTAGTGTTACCTGGTTGTGTGACGTAGTTAGGTGGCGCGGAGTAGTAGGTGGGCGGCGGCACGCTCATGGTGTGCAGCACCGCCACCGACGCGACGACACGGTTTAGTAGTGTTACCTGGTTGTGTGACGTAGTTAGGTGGCGCGGAGTATGGCGGCGCGGAGTAGTAGGTGGGCGGCGGCACGCTCATGGTGTGCAGCACCGCCACCGACGACACGGTTTAGTAGTGTTACCTGGTTGTGTGACGTAGTTAGGTGGCGCGGAGTATGGCGGCGCGGAGTAGTAGGTGGGCGGCGGCACGCTCATGGTGTGCAGCACCGCCACCGACGACACGGTTTAGTAGTGTTACCTGGTTGTGTGACGTAGTTAGGTGGCGCGGAGTAGTAGGTGGGCGGCGGCACGCTCATGGTGTGCAGCACCGCCACCGACGCGACGACACGGTTTAGTAGTGTTACCTGGTTGTGTGACGTAGTTAGGTGGCGCGGGGTATGGCGGCGCGGAGTAGTAGGTGGGCGGCGGCACGCTCATGGTGTGCAGCACCGCCACCGACGACACGGTTTAGTAGTGTTACCTGGTTGTGTGACGTAGTTAGGTGGCGCGGAGTATGGCGGCGCGGAGTAGTAGGTGGGCGGCGGCACGCTCATGGTGTGCAGCACCGCCACCGACGACACGGTTTAGTAGTGTTACCTGGTTGTGTGACGTAGTTAGGTGGCGCGGAGTATGGCGGCGCGGAGTAGTAGGTGGGCGGCGGCACGCTCATGGTGTGCAGCACCGCCACCGACGACACGGTTTAGTAGTGTTACCTGGTTGTGTGACGTAGTTAGGTGGCGCGGAGTATGGCGGCGCGGAGTAGTAGGTGGGCGGCGGCACGCTCATGGTGTGCAGCACCGCCACCGACGCGACGACACGGTTTAGTAGTGTTACCTGGTTGTGTGACGTAGTTAGGTGGCGCGGAGTATGGCGGCGCGGAGTAGTAGGTGGGCGGCGGCACGCTCATGGTGTGCAGCACCGCCACCGACGACACGGTTTAGTAGTGTTACCTGGTTGTGTGACGTAGTTAGGTGGCGCGGAGTATGGCGGCGCGGAGTAGTAGGTGGGCGGCGGCACGCTCATGGTGTGCAGCACCGCCACCGACGCGACGACACGGTTTAGTAGTGTTACCTGGTTGTGTGACGTAGTTAGGTGGCGCGGAGTATGGCGGCGCGGAGTAGTAGGTGGGCGGCGGCACGCTCATGGTGTGCAGCACCGCCACCGACGCGACGACACGGTTTAGTAGTGTTACCTGGTTGTGTGACGTAGTTAGGTGGCGCGGAGTATGGCGGCGCGGAGTAGTAGGTGGGCGGCGGCACGCTCATGGTGTGCAGCACCGCCACCGACGACACGGTTTAGTAGTGTTACCTGGTTGTGTGACGTAGTTAGGTGGCGCGGAGTATGGCGGCGCGGAGTAGTAGGTGGGCGGCGGCACGCTCATGGTGTGCAGCACCGCCACCGACGACACGGTTTAGTAGTGTTACCTGGTTGTGTGACGTAGTTAGGTGGCGCGGAGTAGTAGGTGGGCGGCGGCACGCTCATGGTGTGCAGCACCGCCACCGACGCGACGACACGGTTTAGTAGTGTTACCTGGTTGTGTGACGTAGTTAGGTGGCGCGGAGTATGGCGGCGCGGAGTAGTAGGTGGGCGGCGGCACGCTCATGGTGTGCAGCACCGCCACCGACGCGACGACACGGTTTAGTAGTGTTACCTGGTTGTGTGACGTAGTTAGGTGGCGCGGAGTATGGCGGCGCGGAGTAGTAGGTGGGCGGCGGCACGCTCATGGTGTGCAGCACCGCCACCGACGCGACGACACGGTTTAGTAGTGTTACCTGGTTGTGTGACGTAGTTAGGTGGCGCGGAGTATGGCGGCGCGGAGTAGTAGGTGGGCGGCGGCACGCTCATGGTGTGCAGCACCGCCACCGACGACACGGTTTAGTAGTGTTACCTGGTTGTGTGACGTAGTTAGGTGGCGCGGAGTATGGCGGCGCGGAGTAGTAGGTGGGCGGCGGCACGCTCATGGTGTGCAGCACCGCCACCGACGACACGGTTTAGTAGTGTTACCTGGTTGTGTGACGTAGTTAGGTGGCGCGGAGTATGGCGGCGCGGAGTAGTAGGTGGGCGGCGGCACGCTCATGGTGTGCAGCACCGCCACCGACGACACGGTTTAGTAGTGTTACCTGGTTGTGTGACGTAGTTAGGTGGCGCGGAGTATGGCGGCGCGGAGTAGTAGGTGGGCGGCGGCACGCTCATGGTGTGCAGCACCGCCACCGACGCGACGACACGGTTTAGTAGTGTTACCTGGTTGTGTGACGTAGTTAGGTGGCGCGGAGTATGGCGGCGCGGAGTAGTAGGTGGGCGGCGGCACGCTCATGGTGTGCAGCACCGCCACCGACGACACGGTTTAGTAGTGTTACCTGGTTGTGTGACGTAGTTAGGTGGCGCGGAGTATGGCGGCGCGGAGTAGTAGGTGGGCGGCGGCACGCTCATGGTGTGCAGCACCGCCACCGACGACACGGTTTAGTAGTGTTACCTGGTTGTGTGACGTAGTTAGGTGGCGCGGAGTATGGCGGCGCGGAGTAGTAGGTGGGCGGCGGCACGCTCATGGTGTGCAGCACCGCCACCGACGCGACGACACGGTTTAGTAGTGTTACCTGGTTGTGTGACGTAGTTAGGTGGCGCGGAGTATGGCGGCGCGGAGTAGTAGGTGGGCGGCGGCACGCTCATGGTGTGCAGCACCGCCACCGACGCGACGACACGGTTTAGTAGTGTTACCTGGTTGTGTGACGTAGTTAGGTGGCGCGGAGTATGGCGGCGCGGAGTAGTAGGTGGGCGGCGGCACGCTCATGGTGTGCAGCACCGCCACCGACGCGACGACACGGTTTAGTAGTGTTACCTGGTTGTGTGACGTAGTTAGGTGGCGCGGAGTATGGCGGCGCGGAGTAGTAGGTGGGCGGCGGCACGCTCATGGTGTGCAGCACCGCCACCGACGACACGGTTTAGTAGTGTTACCTGGTTGTGTGACGTAGTTAGGTGGCGCGGAGTATGGCGGCGCGGAGTAGTAGGTGGGCGGCGGCACGCTCATGGTGTGCAGCACCGCCACCGACGACACGGTTTAGTAGTGTTACCTGGTTGTGTGACGTAGTTAGGTGGCGCGGAGTATGGCGGCGCGGAGTAGTAGGTGGGCGGCGGCACGCTCATGGTGTGCAGCACCGCCACCGACGCGACGACACGGTTTAGTAGTGTTACCTGGTTGTGTGACGTAGTTAGGTGGCGCGGAGTATGGCGGCGCGGAGTAGTAGGTGGGCGGCGGCACGCTCATGGTGTGCAGCACCGCCACCGACGACACGGTTTAGTAGTGTTACCTGGTTGTGTGACGTAGTTAGGTGGCGCGGAGTATGGCGGCGCGGAGTAGTAGGTGGGCGGCGGCACGCTCATGGTGTGCAGCACCGCCACCGACGACACGGTTTAGTAGTGTTACCTGGTTGTGTGACGTAGTTAGGTGGCGCGGAGTATGGCGGCGCGGAGTAGTAGGTGGGCGGCGGCACGCTCATGGTGTGCAGCACCGCCACCGACGACACGGTTTAGTAGTGTTACCTGGTTGTGTGACGTAGTTAGGTGGCGCGGAGTATGGCGGCGCGGAGTAGTAGGTGGGCGGCGGCACGCTCATGGTGTGCAGCACCGCCACCGACGACACGGTTTAGTAGTGTTACCTGGTTGTGTGACGTAGTTAGGTGGCGCGGAGTATGGCGGCGCGGAGTAGTAGGTGGGCGGCGGCACGCTCATGGTGTGCAGCACCGCCACCGACGACACGGTTTAGTAGTGTTACCTGGTTGTGTGACGTAGTTAGGTGGCGCGGAGTATGGCGGCGCGGAGTAGTAGGTGGGCGGCGGCACGCTCATGGTGTGCAGCACCGCCACCGACGACATGGTTTAGTAGTGTTACCTGGTTGTGTGACGTAGTTAGGTGGCGCGGAGTAGTAGGTGGGCGGCGGCACGCTCATGGTGTGCAGCACCGCCACCGACGACACGGTTTAGTAGTGTTACCTGGTTGTGTGACGTAGTTAGGTGGCGCGGAGTATGGCGGCGCGGAGTAGTAGGTGGGCGGCGGCACGCTCATGGTGTGCAGCACCGCCACCGACGCGACGACACGGTTTAGTAGTGTTACCTGGTTGTGTGACGTAGTTAGGTGGCGCGGAGTATGGCGGCGCGGAGTAGTAGGTGGGCGGCGGCACGCTCATGGTGTGCAGCACCGCCACCGACGACACGGTTTAGTAGTGTTACCTGGTTGTGTGACGTAGTTAGGTGGCGCGGAGTATGGCGGCGCGGAGTAGTAGGTGGGCGGCGGCACGCTCATGGTGTGCAGCACCGCCACCGACGACACGGTTTAGTAGTGTTACCTGGTTGTGTGACGTAGTTAGGTGGCGCGGAGTATGGCGGCGCGGAGTAGTAGGTGGGCGGCGGCACGCTCATGGTGTGCAGCACCGCCACCGACGACACGGTTTAGTAGTGTTACCTGGTTGTGTGACGTAGTTAGGTGGCGCGGAGTAGTAGGTGGGCGGCGGCACGCTCATGGTGTGCAGCACCGCCACCGACGCGACGACACGGTTTAGTAGTGTTACCTGGTTGTGTGACGTAGTTAGGTGGCGCGGAGTATGGCGGCGCGGAGTAGTAGGTGGGCGGCGGCACGCTCATGGTGTGCAGCACCGCCACCGACGCGACGACACGGTTTAGTAGTGTTACCTGGTTGTGTGACGTAGTTAGGTGGCGCGGAGTATGGCGGCGCGGAGTAGTAGGTGGGCGGCGGCACGCTCATGGTGTGCAGCACCGCCACCGACGCGACGACACGGTTTAGTAGTGTTACCTGGTTGTGTGACGTAGTTAGGTGGCGCGGAGTATGGCGGCGCGGAGTAGTAGGTGGGCGGCGGCACGCTCATGGTGTGCAGCACCGCCACCGACGACACGGTTTAGTAGTGTTACCTGGTTGTGTGACGTAGTTAGGTGGCGCGGAGTATGGCGGCGCGGAGTAGTAGGTGGGCGGCGGCACGCTCATGGTGTGCAGCACCGCCACCGACGACACGGTTTAGTAGTGTTACCTGGTTGTGTGACGTAGTTAGGTGGCGCGGAGTATGGCGGCGCGGAGTAGTAGGTGGGCGGCGGCACGCTCATGGTGTGCAGCACCGCCACCGACGACACGGTTTAGTAGTGTTACCTGGTTGTGTGACGTAGTTAGGTGGCGCGGAGTATGGCGGCGCGGAGTAGTAGGTGGGCGGCGGCACGCTCATGGTGTGCAGCACCGCCACCGACGACACGGTTTAGTAGTGTTACCTGGTTGTGTGACGTAGTTAGGTGGCGCGGAGTAGTAGGTGGGCGGCGGCACGCTCATGGTGTGCAGCACCGCCACCGACAACACGGTTTAGTAGTGTTACCTGGTTGTGTGACGTAGTTAGGTGGCGCGGAGTATGGCGGCGCGGAGTAGTAGGTGGGCGGCGGCACGCTCATGGTGTGCAGCACCGCCACCGACGACACGGTTTAGTAGTGTTACCTGGTTGTGTGACGTAGTTAGGTGGCGCGGAGTAGTAGGTGGGCGGCGGCACGCTCATGGTGTGCAGCACCGCCACCGACGACACGGTTTAGTAGTGTTACCTGGTTGTGTGACGTAGTTAGGTGGCGCGGAGTATGGCGGCGCGGAGTAGTAGGTGGGCGGCGGCACGCTCATGGTGTGCAGCACCGCCACCGACGACACGGTTTAGTAGTGTTACCTGGTTGTGTGACGTAGTTAGGTGGCGCGGAGTATGGCGGCGCGGAGTAGTAGGTGGGCGGCGGCACGCTCATGGTGTGCAGCACCGCCACCGACGACACGGTTTAGTAGTGTTACCTGGTTGTGTGACGTAGTTAGGTGGCGCGGAGTATGGCGGCGCGGAGTAGTAGGTGGGCGGCGGCACGCTCATGGTGTGCAGCACCGCCACCGACGACACGGTTTAGTAGTGTTACCTGGTTGTGTGACGTAGTTAGGTGGCGCGGAGTATGGCGGCGCGGAGTAGTAGGTGGGCGGCGGCACGCTCATGGTGTGCAGCACCGCCACCGACGCGACGACACGGTTTAGTAGTGTTACCTGGTTGTGTGACGTAGTTAGGTGGCGCGGAGTATGGCGGCGCGGAGTAGTAGGTGGGCGGCGGCACGCTCATGGTGTGCAGCACCGCCACCGACGACACGGTTTAGTAGTGTTACCTGGTTGTGTGACGTAGTTAGGTGGCGCGGAGTATGGCGGCGCGGAGTAGTAGGTGGGCGGCGGCACGCTCATGGTGTGCAGCACCGCCACAGACGACACGGTTTAGTAGTGTTACCTGGTTGTGTGACGTAGTTAGGTGGCGCGGAGTATGGCGGCGCGGAGTAGTAGGTGGGCGGCGGCACGCTCATGGTGTGCAGCACCGCCACCGACGACACGGTTTAGTAGTGTTACCTGGTTGTGTGACGTAGTTAGGTGGCGCGGAGTATGGCGGCGCGGAGTAGTAGGTGGGCGGCGGCACGCTCATGGTGTGCAGCACCGCCACAGACGACACGGTTTAGTAGTGTTACCTGGTTGTGTGACGTAGTTAGGTGGCGCGGAGTATGGCGGCGCGGAGTAGTAGGTGGGCGGCGGCACGCTCATGGTGTGCAGCACCGCCACAGACGACACGGTTTAGTTGTGTTACCTGGTTGTGTGACGTAGTTAGGTGGCGCGGAGTATGGCGGCGCGGAGTAGTAGGTGGGCGGCGGCACGCTCATGGTGTGCAGCACCGCCACCGACGCGACGACACGGTTTAGTAGTGTTACCTGGTTGTGTGACGTAGTTAGGTGGCGCGGAGTATGGCGGCGCGGAGTAGTAGGTGGGCGGCGGCACGCTCATGGTGTGCAGCACCGCCACCGACGACACGGTTTAGTAGTGTTACCTGGTTGTGTGACGTAGTTAGGTGGCGCGGAGTAGTAGGTGGGCGGCGGCACGCTCATGGTGTGCAGCACCGCCACAGACGACACGGTTTAGTAGTGTTACCTGGTTGTGTGACGTAGTTAGGTGGCGCGGAGTATGGCGGCGCGGAGTAGTAGGTGGGCGGCGGCACGCTCATGGTGTGCAGCACCGCCACCGACGCGACGACACGGTTTAGTAGTGTTACCTGGTTGTGTGACGTAGTTAGGTGGCGCGGAGTATGGCGGCGCGGAGTAGTAGGTGGGCGGCGGCACGCTCATGGTGTGCAGCACCGCCACCGACGACACGGTTTAGTAGTGTTACCTGGTTGTGTGACGTAGTTAGGTGGCGCGGAGTATGGCGGCGCGGAGTAGTAGGTGGGCGGCGGCACGCTCATGGTGTGCAGCACCGCCACCGACGACACGGTTTAGTAGTGTTACCTGGTTGTGTGACGTAGTTAGGTGGCGCGGAGTAGTAGGTGGGCGGCGGCACGCTCATGGTGTGCAGCACCGCCACAGACGACACGGTTTAGTAGTGTTACCTGGTTGTGTGACGTAGTTAGGTGGCGCGGAGTATGGCGGCGCGGAGTAGTAGGTGGGCGGCGGCACGCTCATGGTGTGCAGCACCGCCACAGACGACACGGTTTAGTAGTGTTACCTGGTTGTGTGACGTAGTTAGGTGGCGCGGAGTATGGCGGCGCGGAGTAGTAGGTGGGCGGCGGCACGCTCATGGTGTGCAGCACCGCCACCGACGACACGGTTTAGTAGTGTTACCTGGTTGTGTGACGTAGTTAGGTGGCGCGGAGTATGGCGGCGCGGAGTAGTAGGTGGGCGGCGGCACGCTCATGGTGTGCAGCACCGCCACCGACGACACGGTTTAGTAGTGTTACCTGGTTGTGTGACGTAGTTAAGTGGCGCGGAGTATGGCGGCGCGGAGTAGTAGGTGGGCGGCGGCACGCTCATGGTGTGCAGCACCGCCACAGACGACACGGTTTAGTAGTGTTACCTGGTTGTGTGACGTAGTTAGGTGGCGCGGAGTATGGCGGCGCGGAGTAGTAGGTGGGCGGCGGCACGCTCATGGTGTGCAGCACCGCCACCGACGCGACGACACGGTTTAGTAGTGTTACCTGGTTGTGTGACGTAGTTAGGTGGCGCGGAGTATGGCGGCGCGGAGTAGTAGGTGGGCGGCGGCACGCTCATGGTGTGCAGCACCGCCACCGACGCGACGACACGGTTTAGTAGTGTTACCTGGTTGTGTGACGTAGTTAGGTGGCGCGGAGTATGGCGGCGCGGAGTAGTAGGTGGGCGGCGGCACGCTCATGGTGTGCAGCACCGCCACAGACGACACGGTTTAGTAGTGTTACCTGGTTGTGTGACGTAGTTAGGTGGCGCGGAGTATGGCGGCGCGGAGTAGTAGGTGGGCGGCGGCACGCTCATGGTGTGCAGCACCGCCACCGACGACACGGTTTAGTAGTGTTACCTGGTTGTGTGACGTAGTTAGGTGGCGCGGAGTATGGCGGCGCGGAGTAGTAGGTGGGCGGCGGCACGCTCATGGTGTGCAGCACCGCCACCGACGACACGGTTTAGTAGTGTTACCTGGTTGTGTGACGTAGTTAGGTGGCGCGGAGTATGGCGGCGCGGAGTAGTAGGTGGGCGGCGGCACGCTCATGGTGTGCAGCACCGCCACCGACGACACGGTTTAGTAGTGTTACCTGGTTGTGTGACGTAGTTAGGTGGCGCGGAGTATGGCGGCGCGGAGTAGTAGGTGGGCGGCGGCACGCTCATGGTGTGCAGCACCGCCACCGACGACACGGTTTAGTAGTGTTACCTGGTTGTGTGACGTAGTTAGGTGGCGCGGAGTATGGCGGCGCGGAGTAGTAGGTGGGCGGCGGCACGCTCATGGTGTGCAGCACCGCCACCGACGACACGGTTTAGTAGTGTTACCTGGTTGTGTGACGTAGTTAGGTGGCGCGGAGTATGGCGGCGCGGAGTAGTAGGTGGGCGGCGGCACGCTCATGGTGTGCAGCACCGCCACAGACGACACGGCTGGTAGTGACGGCGCCACCACCGGCACCGGCGGCTAAAACAATACACATAATTTCATCTCCTCTATATTATGTTCAATTATTGCGTTACTGACTGACTGGTTGTAAACTCACGGGATAGTAATTATAGTAGTTGTGCGAGTCGGGCTGGTCCTGTATGGGCACGGTGATGAGGTTGGTGCGCGCGGCGCGTCGCTCGCCCCCCGCGGCGTGCACGTGCGCGCGCGGGTCGTTGCCTGATGGCGCCGCCAACTGCGGGGACACAAGCACACATCAATAGTAGAGAACCGAGGATTGAACCTTGAGGAACGCCTAACGGTATAATAGAACCCTGTGTAACGCCTGGTAATTTGGAGGATCTAGTCCCATTTACATTGACACACTGAAATTTCAGCCGCAGGTAGGAATCGGCAACACCAAGTGCGGTTTCCTGTACACCGTAGTGATGAAGCTGAAGTAGTGGTGTGTCGTGATGAACGCAATCAAATGCTTTTGATAGGTCACAGAATACTCCGATGGCATTTTTTGATGATTCCCAAGCATTATAAACGTGTTTTCTCTTGCGCGTGTGTGAAAGTAAACACGACATGGACATTGAAATCGCTACCGCTGCTGGTCGTGAACGGGTCTGATGAAGTATAAGAACGAGCTTACCGTCAAGGGCTTCACGATGGCGACAGTGTTGGACGGAGGCTCGGGCTCCGACTTGTTCTCCGTGGCGCCTGACGACACGTGCCGGTGGTTTATGTGCGCCTGGAGGTCTCTCTGCAAACAAAACAACACATATTACAATATCTTGGTCATTTTAACACATTGGAATGTCTTGCACGGTTGGCGTGCTAGTTTAACTTGACGCTGAGTGTTGTGGATTCGATCCTCATATGAAACATCACTTTGTGTGATTTATAAATTGTTGTTTTGAGTATGAGTGTACTTTGTGTCCATTGGTTGTATGTTTGTTAAGTCCGTCGCAACACAGAATTTATTCCTAGTGCAGAAGCTGTCATGAAGAAAAGGGAAAGAATTAGATTGCTTTTTTTTTCTTTATAAAAAGCTTAAATATGCCACTGTTATTCAATATAGTTAGAAGTTTAGAGGCTGTTAGGATCAGCGCTCACCAACAGATGGTCGGCGAGGAGACTAATTCAGAAACAATTTAAATTCGACTAAAATGCCTTAACTATAGAGGCATTAGCCTTCTCAGCATTGTTGGCAAATTGTATCGAAGGTACTGATTGAAAGAGTTATGGAAGTAACCGACAAGAAAATATGGGATGTACAAGCAGGATTCCGAATGGGTATGGGGTGCACGGATCAAGTCTTTTCCTTGCGGTGCGTAGCCGAAAAATTCTTGGCCAAAGGTCAAAAGGTCTATTGCGCATTCGTGGATTTGGAAAAGGCTTACGATAAAGTAGTGAGGAATGAAATGTGGTCGGTACTGTCGATGTATGGGGTGAACAGCAGCCTCATACGAGCTCCGAAATCCCTTTATGAAGATTCTAGAGCTTGTGTGAGGACAAATGGGTCGTACACGGATTGGTTTACCATCGAGACAGGTGTTAGACAGGGATGTGTAGCGTCGCCGTGGCTGTTCAACCTCTTCATGGACAGTTGTTTGCAAGATTTGAAAAATAGTGACTGTGGATTAAAGATCAAAGTCAAAGTCAAAAATCATTTATTCATCTAGGTCACAAAGTGACGCTTATGAACGTCAAATTTTAATGTACATTACTTAATGCTTCTACATTTACATTTACTGCCCATTCGCAAAGCAATAGGTAGAACCACGAGAAAGAACGGGCAATAAAACTCGTGGCCACTCTTTTTAATCGCCAGTGTTATGTTACATATTTAGTTTTTGTAAGGAGCTGCAACTGTTTCACATTGTAATTAATTACTTGTAAATAGTAATTAGGAACATACATAATACTTAAATAATAAATGCAGTTACCAATTTAACTGCTGTAGTAGCCTTCCAGTGTGAATATTGTGTAACAGGAGCATCCACTTACGTCTTATAATGTAGGCAACTCGCGACCATGTTCATAACTATATGGTGGAAATATATGTTACAGAAGTGACTGTATATGAATACACAAAATTACTAAAACATTAGTTTACAGCCCATAATCACGAGTTATCTTCATCTTACAGTGCAGTAAAACTTTAATAAAATTAGTGGAACAACAATGCAAATGTAAATGTAGTACCTAAGCTGAATGACCTAATAATACATGAACAGTAATTTAAAAGAACTAGAAATATTATATAAAGATTAACTGAAAATGCAAAGTATCTATATAATTCTAATTAGGTATAAAGATCATGAGTTGATGATGAATGAGTTATTTGTCAAATGCCTCCTTTATGCTGATGATCAGGTTATACTTGCGTCTTCAGCGGAGGAGTTGCAGGAGATGGTAACAATCATGCATGGTGCGTTAGAGAGGAAAGGAATGAAAGTAAATGTAAGTAAAACAAAAGTTATGGTTTTTGAAAAGGGGGAATGCTCAGATCATTGAAGTAAGGAGATATGCCCCGGCCTAGAGAACCAGTGTCGCCAATTCTTTTACACCCACACACCTGCGCTCTATAAACGCTTCGCTTCTTACACGCACATAACTATAACAGCGCTTCCATTCGCCACTCACACGAGTAAATTCACGCTTCACAAGAAACATCGCCTATGTCTCGTACGTGCGCATGATGAAGATAGCATTTTACTCACACATTGATAAATGCAATAACATTTACACGATTACATTAGAGGTTGACTCTATCGATATAAAATATCGATAATAAAAGCTCATTGATATTTTTTTGTGTAAATGTATTGTCTGGCTAGTTAGGCTATTAGTTAGTGACGCTGTCTGCTGAGCCTGAGGTCGTGGATTCAATGCCCGTCTAGGACATTTTAATATATTGTGATGAGCTCAATGACTTGTTCTGTGTTTGAGTATAATTTATGTATAATGTGTTTTTATTTTAAAATATTATCCTACTAATATTATAAATGTGAGAGTACGGATGTTTAGATGTTTGGATTTCAATCACGCAAACACGGCTGAACGGATTTGGATGAAATTTGGTACACAGATAGATTATTACTTGGATTGACTATTTTTATGAACATTCCACGCCAGCGGAGCTGCGGGCGGTAGATAGTAATATATATATAACCTTACGCCTGTTTCCCTGATGGGGTAGGCAGAGGAATTTTAAACACCCACTTTTCGCCAATGTTTTGATACCACGTTATAGGTGGCGAGCCTATTGCCGCTTATCGGGATGTTTTATTTGCCAGAGCATCGTCCGTTAATCGACCGGTGCACCACTTGCAGGTGAGGTTGGCTTGTGACCCTAAGTTCTTGGTGGGAACCCTATGCATCCAAAATATTATAATATAAGAATTAATAAAGCACTGCTGAGTTTGAAATCAGATGGCCGTGTGTCAGCTGTCTATAGTATTATTTCATTTCATTTAAGTACTGAGCACGTCTAATAATAATTATATAAAAATGAGTGTGTGTTTGTTTGTCATAATTAATTAATCATTATGTTCCTTTAATGTTTATAAATAAAAGTAACTAAATTAATCATTTTATATATGTAATGTACATGTCATTTATAATTATTATCTTAATATATAAAATCCTTGCGTTACTGACTGACTGACAGACACGCTACAGCCGAAAATATTGGGCGCAGGAAGCTGAAATTTGGCATGTACAGTCGCGGTCTGAAAGTGTTTACCACCTTAAGGCTTATAATTGCATGAACACATCAATGACACAAGGACGACGATATTGTACTAGGCAACCAATCTATGATAACATGCGTTGCGTAGCAACTAGTGTCAATAACGATTTATTATTCCACATTTATAATATACGTTCATTTAATTACAAGCGTGATATTTACACTGAAACTAAAATAATTGCAGTCTTCAAATAATGTAATTTTAAACTTGCTATTTACGATTTAGGTATTTGTAATTAATAAGTTTATCAAATGACTTTAACATTGACAGATTATAATGAAAGGGATGGCGAAAATACGACATCCTGAATATAAAACCTTTTTGAAAAAAATACAATATTTATTGAATATTTATATCGTCTAGCGTAAGACTGCCTCGTTGGTCTAGCGGTCTAATATTCATACTCTTTTTGTTTGAATCGATGCCTTACCATTGATTGAAAAGTAATAAGTACTCAGATATAGCATTTTAGACCTTGCTGAACCCAGCGTGACAAAGAATGTAATTTGAAAAGTGGTAAACATTTTTAGACCGCGACCGTATGTTCCTTGGGGACCGCAGGGGTACACTAAGAAGGGATTTCCCGAAATTCCCACGGGATCGGCCAAAACGGGTAAATTAAAAAGAAATGCAGGCGTAGCTGCTGGCGTCCTCTAGTATTAAATAATAAAGTGATCCTACTTATTTAGGTAGGTATATTTTGAAATGTTGTAATATACCTACTATGAGTAAATACAGTGTAATGTAACAGGGAGAACTAAATAAAATTCACGCAACACTGTTATCAAATATTTATTAATTCCGTAAAATAGAATATATGTACATATTCTACGCTATCTTATCACTGGCCGGTAAAATGTAGGTATTTATTTAGTTTTAGTTATAACATTATTTTAAAATCATCTTTACTGTTTCAAACGCCAGTGTAATCATTATCTGTTTACGAAACAATAGCGCTTCAAAAACAAAAAAATATATTGTTTATAACTCACATTATTATTTTGCAATGTTTATATCGATGTTATGCAAATTGCAGTTACTCGTGGTACACCACTAATTCGCTCCTTTGGCGAGCGATGCAACCCAACGCTCACAGCGGCAGATACTACAAATGCCTACAATAGTCAGCGGTATCGATGTGTGTTTATTCCATTGCGCTCTAAATAAGTGTAAACTGACAGTTTCACAGTACAAAACCATCAATGGAAATAATTATAGTGCAGTTTTGTGACGAAGGATAGTGTTAGTACGTTATCGTTGTAGAGGCAGATATTTTATTTGAAATATCTTGTTTTATGCAAATTAATAGTAAAATTGTCGTTGTTACATGTGGTATGTGATTTCATTACTCGCATAGGTTTGAATTTTGCTCGTATTTTGACACGTAACCACTGCACAGCTAGGCATTTGGAAAAAAAATGAGTAAGTTTCGGGTGCGCATTCAAATTGCAACTGATCGCGACATACGGGCGCGCGACGGCGAGTATGCGACGTAGAGCATACTGCGTTCGCACGCGCCGAGCGTTCATTACATATCTATTACTTCTATGATCTGAGGGGGAATGCGTTACGGCTTGTAATGTTATGATCGATGGAAAGCGAGTGGAGCAAGTGAATGAGTTTGTATATTTAGGTACGCTGTTTACAAGAGATGGTAAGAATATAGAAGATATTGAAAGAAGAGTTAATGCAGGTAATAGAGTGAATGGAGCTCTGAAGGCGTTTATGAATAGGCAAAACGTGTCCAAAAAAGCACGTTTGGCTGTCCATAGAGGGGTGCTAGTACCTACTCTTATGTATGGTAGTGATAGTTGGGTATGGCAGAAGAGTCATGAAAGTAGAATAAATGCTGTTGAAATGAGAGCACTGCGAAGTATGTGTGGTGTTTCTTTGACTGACAGAGTAAAGAATTGTGTGATAAGAGAGTGTTGTGGGGTAAAAGAAGATGTAGTGACAAGCATTGAGAAAGGTATGCTAAGATGGTTTGGACACGTGGAGAGGATGGATGACGAAAGACTGACCAAGCAGATATATAAGGCAAGTGTGGAAGGGACAGGACGAAGGGGAAGACCTAGGCGGACGTTCTCTGACCAGATTGGAGACATCCTAAAAACAGGACAGGTTAGAAGCACCCTGAACAGAAGAGCATGTATGAGGAATCTGATGGGAGTGAATGAAGCAAGAGAGATATGTCAAGATCGTTGCAAATGGCGCTCCGTAGTCTCTGCCTACCCCTCCGGGAAACAGGCGTGAGTCTATGTATGTATGTATGTATGTAAAATGCCTTAAAATACGTCCTATATTTAGGTGAAGCGAGCTTGAGCGCTGACCCTTAGGGTTAAAACCTATTCTTACCTGTGAAAGATACGTTCTCCTACATCCAGTGTTGCCATACCGCGTACCAGAGTGCGTGCACATGAATACTGTGCCTAATCCCGTCTGTTCTACCCGTAGGACCTGTGGAAACACATTCAAAATGTTTTACTATAGGTACAATATGGAATGTAGTTTCTAACTAAGTAAAGGTCTGTCCCACTTGAGTTAAAGGGATACATAGTAGTGTTTTCAACTTAAAGTGTTGTGTCGGAGAACCGACAGGTTCGAAAGAAAGACTAATAGCTAGTTTTTGTCCGTTTCTTCCTCTCCTTTGCTGAATGGTTATATTATCAGAGATGTGATCAACTCCAAAAATGGAGGAACATGACATTCTAATTACAAATTATAGGTGGTGGGTAAAGAAATGTACCTTTTCTCGACATCGAGGACAGTGTGTGTGATCAGCTCTTGCGCACGACAAACAAAACACATGTTTGCATGGTATCTGAAACACAGAAAACAATACATTGTATATTTTTTAACAGTAGTGTTCCCAACTGAAATTTGGTCAAAACATTCTGTATCAGATACTAGCCAGCTGTACAGGACATATAGTCACAGAAAAGCAAATCCAATATGAAAAGCAAAAGAACACATTTTCTACTCTATGCATCTAATGAACATTAGAAGCAAAAGCTAATAAACATGAATATTTCATAGATATAAAAAATTGCTATAAAATAAAATTTATTAGAATAATTTAGAGTGGTTTCAGACTACCGTTTTTTACGCGCATATAAACTCATTTTTAGAAGCGCATGTAAACGCGTATAGGCACGCCTTTTGGCACACGCGTAACTCGTACGAGCGTTGACGCGCTTCTTAGCTCGTATAAGCACGAGCCGCGATCCATGTTGATATTGACATGATATCATTATCATTTCCAGCGAACACGCCGAAATATGCCCGTTTACGCTAGTCCGGTTTCTTAAAGCGCGTAATATAGCGCGTATGCTAAAACGACCATATACGCGCAGAAAAAACGCTAATCTGAAACCGCCCCTACAAGACTCTTACCATCCGTCCATAAATAAGTATAGGTTTAGAGCATATATCACAGCAGTAGATCATTGGGTTGAGTACTTTCTCGCCAATGAGGGTGGCCCTATGGCTCCAGTCCAGCCTCAGCATAGGTTCAGGAGGTCCTCTCGTCAGTGTTGTGAACACTGGCGCTTCTAGCTGCGATATGTCTGATGGGACTTCCACTGTAAATGTTGAAGAAAAATTAATAGCATTACACCAATGATAAAGTGGACCACTGGAGAGGCCTTAAGGTCAACGCTCATTAGAGCCACCCGGCACCCACTCCGCACCGCCTCGCCTCGTGCGGTTAGTATTCTTTATATGGATTTGTATGGGTATGCGCTCACTACATCAACTCCGTAGCGTCACCGGATCGCCTCGGTCGCAAGCCGTCCACGCGCGGGCGGCGGGTGGTCCACCCGCCGTCCGCGCGTGGACGGCTCGGTGGCAACTCGCTGCTCGCATGCTTGCCGCGCGTTGACGGCTCGTCGCCAACGCGCGGATCCGAAGCGGACCGCGCGCGCTGCCCGCGAATGATTCACGTCCGAGTGTTACCAGATACACGGTAAATACAGTAGATGCACGGTAATTTTGAGCAAGACACGGTTTACGGTAATAAGCTACTACTGTGTTCTTTTCTAAGGTATTTTTAATTATTAATTACCGTGTAAATGATACTCTTATTTTTACTCAAAAATATATTATGTTCTTACGAGTAATCCTTTATTGGCAACACTGGCCGTCGCATTTGGTGATGTCTATTTATTTATTTATTTTATTTATTATAAGGTTCGCCAACAGATTTTACATTTTAAACTTATAAACTAACAAAGGCATATATCTATCTTGAACATAATGCAAATCCAATTATAGGCAAACTCGGCATGCACTCAGATTGCACTATCAATCAGGTACTCTACAGTCTACACCAAATTGAAATAAAATAACAATAATATCAAAATAAGAAAACAACAGAAATTAAATAACTAACAGAAATTAAATAACTAAAAAACAAAAAGAACTTAATTAACTATGACAATTGCTACGAAATTTGTATAAAGATTTTTTGTATGACAGTAAGGACACTGATAAGATATAGACCTTTTCACATTTATAAAAGGCATTGTGCTCGCGGCAGATCCGAGGAATTACACTATTATAACCAATATTTGTTACATAATGATTAATGGCGAAAGGGCGGAAGTTAACTAACCTGTGACCAGTGCGTGGTATCGATAAGTTAATTTTGTTTAGTAGCAATGGACAATCGAGAATTCCTGCCAAAATTTTAAACAGAAACACTTGATCTGCAACCCACCGACGATCCACAAGTGAATTAATTTTGAAAAAATCTAATCTATCATGATAACTATGGAGAGATTGTAGTTCTCTAGCGAGAACAGTTAAAAGAAAAAGAAAGCGCTTCTGAACTCCTTCAATTCTATCAATATGGCATTGATAGTGAGGATTCCAGGCACTGTTGCAGTATTCCAATCTACTTCGCACAAGCGCGTTATATGCATTTACTAGAGCAGTTCTAGTTTCAAAATTTTTACAATTTCTCCATATAAACCCCAGCATTTGGTACGATTTTGTAACAACACTATCTATATGAGGAATGAACGTTAATTTTGAGTCTAAAAGCACGCCTAGATCCCTCATTTGAACAACCTCTTCCAGATTAGAGTGTTCTATAACGTAAGATGTGTGTAAATAGTTACGTTTGCGATGAAATTTTATGTGCTTACATTTCGTTTTATTTATCGGGAGTTTATTTACTTTTGTCCAGTAAGCAATAGCATTTAGATCATCTTGCAATTGCTTACTGTCTTCAATACCTTTGATAACCTTATACAATTTGAGGTCGTCCGCAAAAAGTGAGTATTTTGAAAATTTTATTTGAGTGCCTAAATCATTTATAAAAATGGAAAATAACAATGGGCCCAAATGAGAGCCCTGTGGCACTCCAGATGTGACTTTATAGCTCTCAGACTCATGGCCACCAATCACAACCTTCTGAGATCTTGAAATTAAATAGGATGAAAACCATGAAAGAAGTGGTCCATATACTCCAATATTTGATAACTTAGTGATAAGAAGTTTGTGATTCACTCTATCAAAAGCCTTGCTAATATCTGTGTAAACAGCATCTACTTGCAATGATTTATCTAAAGAATCCGATATTTCACTTACGTAATGGACAATATTGAAAGAGGTAGACATCCTATTTCGAAATCCGTGTTGTTCTTGCATCAATAGTGGCTTAATGTAATAATTCAAAAAAGGACAAATAAGGGATTCGAAAACTTTGCCCAATACTGACAGCATAGATATTGGCCGATAATTTAATATATCGCCTGCAATACCCCCTTTAGGTACAGGAACAACGTGAGCTGATTTCCAGGCAGAAGGAAAAATTTCCTTAGTTATGGAAGAGTTGAAAATAATTTGCAGAGGAGTAGCTAGAGATTGAGAGCAGTTTTTTTTAAAATACAGCTGGTATACGATCCGGGCCTGCACCTAGGGTAATTTTAAGCTTTTTTAGGGCCGTTTCTACAGATGGTTTGTTGATGTGTATGGATCCGAGAGTGTTGTGAAATATTGAGTGTTCCCATGTCGCATCATTAGAACTATGTGCATTTATATCGTCACTAGTGGCATAAACTGAAGAGAAACTTTTAGCAAAGCCATTACATATGGATTTAGAGTGGTGACGGTCTCACTACCCAGTCTCATTTCATTTGGAATAGTAGTTTTATTATTTCGCTTA
Source organism: Euclidia mi (assembly GCA_944739405.2). Classification (NCBI taxonomy): domain Eukaryota; kingdom Metazoa; phylum Arthropoda; class Insecta; order Lepidoptera; family Erebidae; genus Euclidia; species Euclidia mi. The sequence goes on along the minus strand of OX123188.2, from coordinate 5,669,573 downwards.
CTATTAATAAAAGACCAAAATGATTTCATATTGTTATTGCTAATGTTTTCCTCAATTTTGCGCAAATAGTTATTATACTTAACAGTGTTTTATTAGGCCGTGGATACGAGAACGAGCTGATTTGTATTCTATATGATCATAAGGATTTTTAAAACGATTATATTTGTTACGATATTTATCTTTCTCCCTAATAAGTTTTATAAGTTGATTGGAATACCACACGGGATATCTTTTTTTAGAAAACAAAACTAAAGGGACGCATTCTTCAATAATCCATAAAATATTATAAAATTTCCTTGCCATGTCATCTATACTTATATCTTCCTCATCCATAAGAATCTCTTGCCAATCCATAATACTTATTTTTTAATTTATTTCATCATAATCAGCCTTACAAAAATCAAATTTATTAACCTTTTTTTTGTTCAAAAATCGTGTAATAGGGAAGTTGATGTCGATGCACAAGGGCGGATGATAGAGATCAATTTTTGTTAAAGGATCGGTTGACAATTGGGTGGATACATTCTTGCATGATGAAAATACTAAGTCCAACATTTTGTTATCCCTATTACCTATCGAATTAAATCGTTGCAGATCAAGGATATTCATAAATGTCAAAATCTGACGACCAATATCTGTCTCGAATGAGTCGGGTATAGTAGAATCATGGTCAGGATTCACCCTCGTTGCTTGTGAAGTGACAGCAATCCAGTCCAATTTATCAAGATTAAAATCTCCCAAAACAAGGAGATCATGATTGTGTAATTTAGAAGCTGATTTCATTAAAGAGTCCAGGCATACTTCCAGTTTCAATGCGGACGTCGGCGGCGGTATGTATACTGCGCAAATTGTTAAATATTTAGTGACGTTATTTACTTGTAATTTGAGCGTAACCCAAAGGTCTTCGTTATTACTTTCTAATGGAGCGTTTCTATAAGAATTTATATTTTTATTGACTGCTATCATAACGCCACCACCGTCCGACTTTGAACTTACAGTAGTACAACGGTCTCTTCTATAAATTACATAGCTATTATTTAGAACTTCGTTATCCGAAACACTGTCATTCAACCAAGTTTTGGTTATCACAATGATATCAAAATCACAGTTTAAGCTAAATAAATACAATTCTTTTAACTTGCCCCCGAATACTGCGAACATTTTGGTAATACATATATTCTTAAGCAATTGAATTTAACCTATAACATAATACTGGGCGTGCACTATAAAAGTATAAAATTAAGCGGTATTAGTCTTTGTTACGAAGGACCTCCAAAGTAGCACTGTCCTTGACCCACACAGAAGGTGAATTATCATTTTTCTTCAGGAGTATTTTACCGTTGCGGATCCATAGCATGTCGGGGAAATCATTAACGATTTCATTACTTGGCAGGTAATATAATACGGCAGAATTCAAAATATTTTAGGTAGTGTTTTTCATGAGCATACCTTATGTTATTTGTAGTTAGTAGGTGTATTCATAGACGAAAGTTTAGTATCTAGTTGTGTGTGGTCATTGCATTAGGTACTTGAAAAAGTTATAATTCATATAAAATAGAGTGCCAATTCAACATTTGTAAAATTTGGCATTACGAAACACACGTGTAGACCTAGTGCCAATTGTTAACAGACTATTCGAAAATTCGTGGACCAAGTGACGTGCACTCGTTGACCGCGCGGCGTTCACTCGTTGACGGCGCGCGGTCCGCTGGTTGACCGCGCGGCGTTCACTCGTTGACGGCGCGCGGTCCGCTGGTTGACCGCGCGACGTCCACTCGTGGACGCCGTGCGGAGTGAGTGCCGGGTGGCTCTAATGAGCGTTGACCTTTATTCTCAAGGCAAATTATAAAATTGTATTCTAATTTGTATTAGTTATATATAGTTGCAGTGAAACTGACCCTAAGTGTTGCATTGCTCTTCATGGAATGACTGAAACATTAATAACTTAGCGTCTCCCTAATTATTATTTATAGGAAATCCTTTCTTTTTCTTGGCTGTACTACCGTAATATAACATAAATATTAACTTTTTCTTACTTTATCTTATATAAATCACATTGGGGTCACCAATGTTTAGATATGTGAAAGATTTAATAACATGTTTGCAAGGAATATGTTGTCATGTTTAAGGGCATAATTTAATATGAAACACTGAGTTTGAAGTTGTTACAATTCTATGAGTATGTTGTGTCTGCAGTAAAATAAGTCCAAAATATGAAATAATATACTAATTACTGGTAACTGGTTATAATACAAATAAACTTCAAATCTTCTATCTTGGACCCAATTGCATGGATGTGGGGACACCACTGCTGCGCTTACACAATAGTGTGCCTTGTATATAGTTTGCAGCGTCAGCAGCCACTATAAAAGTATTGCAAATCCTTTTAACCTTTATTGAAATAAAGGTATAATATTACCACTTCGACTTTTTTTAAATAAAGCATCCTAATATTTCATATGGTAGCATTAAAGGTATCGATGTTACGTATTTTTAATCTTTGTTGTTTTTTTTACTTAATATAAGTCATCCTACAACTCATCAACGTCACTATAAGGTAATGTCAAAGTTGACCAAACGGTTTTCGGGTGAACACATTTTGTCTGTAATCTCACTTCTTAGCAGTATGCGCAATTGACTTATTCATATAATTTAGATGTTTAAAAAAGTGGTAAATAATTTACCACTGTCCGATCTCGCTTTGATAAAAATCAGTTTATATATATAAAAATACGTTGGCTGTCTGTATAATTACGAAATGCTAGTCACTAGTATAGATACAAAAATTAACGAAACGGACAATGGTAACTATTTTACCACCAAATTGCAAAATTTGGGAGTCATGAACGGATAATGGTAAATTATTTACCACCACTAAAACTAGCCCATCCCCTACTTTTTTAATATTTTTGATGCCAAATATAGAATCTGCAAGTGTTCTTTACCCTAAAACTACCCTAACTTTCTTAACCCATCAGCTCTTTTAACTCCTTACGTCACTTTTTATGGTGTTTATGTTTTGATCCGTTGATCGTAAACATGGCGCGTGTTATCGCGCACTTATGACTCACTTCAGATAAACATCCATAAAAAACAAACGAGACCACTTATCGTTGTTCTGTAAGCTGTGTTGTTTTTATGAATAGTTTTCCTAGTTGCTAATACCAATAAGACGACAAGTGGATCGTCATAAGTTTCTAACAAGATCTGATAAGATTTCGTAAATGTGTTTTCAGGTCTCTAAAAGGTTAGGGCGTTATAAATGAATGTTTTATCCATAAATGTCGTAACTACTTATTATAACACCATGAACAAGATATATTCTTCAATAAATAAAGCAATAAAGTATGTTCAGTCTCACAGTTTTGTATAAACAGACCTTGAAATACGATACCGAGATAAGCCGACGCGACGGCTGTGTACACGTCGCAAGTTATAAGCCATGATAATAATTTTTACATGGCTTACAACTTACAGAATTGCTATGAAATACTAGGTAAAATATCACTTTATTCATTTCAAATACCTTCTTTGATAATAAATGAACGAAATTTGTATAATAAATAAATAAACTAAGCAATGGATCAAATTACAAAGCTCTTCTACGTTCACCCTATTATGACCCATATTGCCATAGCGGTAACGATCATAACTGCATCACTGCACTAGACGCAGCCACGCCTCGTACGCAAGTGAAATGTGGCATTTTGTTTTTTTTTTTTTGGCTCTTAGAAAGGTGCCAGTGCTTATATTCGTTTTAAAACACAAGCTAAATTTATCTATGGTCTCAATAAAAAAAAATCGTTGAACAAAAATCAACCCAATGAATTAGAAAATTGGGTTTTAAATGCATCGCACCGGCTGAACGCCGGCGTTCTCCACGCTTTGTGAGCATATCGAGCATAATAATAGTTTGAACGCCGGCGGTCTCGATGCTGTTTAAAGGTTAATAACTTGTACAGGACCTCGCATTTGTTTAAGGGTTAATAATATTAATAAGAATATTGATAGCATGATTTTGTAAATTCAACCATAAATATTGGTATTAGGTAAAGTTGTATTTAAGTCGTAAGATTTTTCATTTAACGCCACTTAAACTACTAATAAGAGTATGAACAATAATAAAAATAGTACAAAAAAAATAACAGAATATATTTCTCTTTTTAATTTTATTTTCTTGTTATTGTCATGTCTATGGATTAAAATTATCAACAGCTTCAAGACAGAAATATATGAAAACAAGAAGTTTATAACACAACTATACTTACTGTTGTCTTCACTCAACAATTTAGTAAAAATATGGACCTCATAACTTATGAAGTAAGGATTCCTAACAATCAGTATCTGTGATAACATGTAATCACAAAATTGATAAAACATTCCATTGATAACACAGTGCAACTGTCCGTTGTACAAACTTATGGTGTAATGTTGGTTATTTGAAACTTGCTCGAAATTAAGCACCTATAATAGTTAGATTTACTGGAAAGAAAGGAAAATAATCTATAAACACAGGTACCAAATAGTAGGTGCTGTCTGACATAAAAACATATCAGTATACTTACATTTTGGCGGCTCCGCAGGCTCTGGTTCTTCCTTCACTTCTTCAGCAACCGGCTCCTCAGGTTCATGAGAGGTTTCTTCCACAGAACATTCCTCCTCATCACTGGACATCACTTTTGGCACTTTCTTACCACGACCCCGGCCTCTCCCTCTACCCCTGCCACGGCCACGGCCGCGACCCCTACCCCTAGAGTTCCTCTTCTCGCTATTCATGTTTACAGTCTGTTATCAACGTCTACTTCTAAACTACACCAAACACCAAGCCAGCAAAACTGTCATAACCTCACCAACATGAATTAGTTGCAAATATCACCTATTAAACGAAACACGTTATATTTAAAACACCGAATCTTAGATCTATTTTATTTTGGAGAGATTCTATTATTCTAAGAAAATTCTATAGAAATCACAATCGTCACGAAAAGCGGTTCATCGATCATCGATTACATTTCTAGTGAAGTGACAAACGATTTTTACGAAGCTTAGCTTATTAGAAAACAAAACTCGACTAATTTATGTCATAGTTATTGTTTAAGATAAAATGGGGCTTTTATTTTCTGACGTTTTAATGAATCTAATTACCTCGTTATATCTAATGATTTTTTTCATATTATTTCAATACAAAATCAAAATTAAATTGGTATTCTATAAATAATATTTTCTTAGCGGGTATTACTATTTGTTACGTTCCATTACACGAGATGTGATTGAGCACTATACATTTAATAAAAAATAAAGTTAATAACAAAAACTCAGTATATTTTTAGTGATCAACAGAAATATAATTAATATTTAATGAAAAGTATATTCTAGTGATTCTTTTTTGTAAAATTCAAACAAATTAAATATATTGAATAATATGTTTTCGGTAATCAGTATGGGTAACGAAACGTATTAGAAAATATTGTCAAACAAAAATAAAAAACATAATTTGCCGGTTTTATCCGTGTGGTAAATAATTATCAAACATAATTTCTGGAAGATGTACGTGATGGGTGAACGAAAATTACACATCAATTCTGTAAGTACACATTCTTACGTAATTGTCATTTATTACTACCTTGTTTACTTGGTCAAATCTCACCATAGCAGTAGCGTAGACCGTACCTGTTTTAGCGGTAAATTTAACTTCTCTTGCAAATGTTTACGGAATCTCTATGTTAATAATTGTATTATTCTATAATTATGCTCTTCAAACATATTCGGATGACTGGTGACAAAGAAGTATGGAAGCGAAGGACATACTGCGCCGTCACCAAATAAACAGGGCCAGGGCAAGACAATGATAATATTAATAATGCTCTTCAAACATACATTGAATAACATTCAATGACTTCATAGACTCTCCGTATCAATGAAGTGATTAATGTTATATAGGTTCTTTGGTGTGTCGCTTTAGGGGCAAAATGGCTTCCAAGCTCACCCCGACCCAAACTTTTATGTGCATCGGCGGCGTACAGTGCGTACACAGTCTTCGTATTACACTTAGGTAGGTATCTATATTTATTCGGAGAGCGAAACACCGTACTTATCATACAAACTACGATCTCAATTAGAACCGTGTTTGATTAAGTTAAAAAAACATTACATTTAATAAAATTGTGTTTTGCTCTATGTTGTTTTCTGTGGCATAGTTTTTTACCTAGGTATGCCACAGAAAACCTATACAGGTATAGGTTTTCTGTGGCATACCTAGAGTTTTCTCTGTTAAAAAACAACAGGTACTTATCTCCGTACTTACCTACTATTTAGTAGGTACCTAATTAGATATTTATTTAATGCTATCCTTAGCTCACAATACACATTTGTATTGTGTTGTCTACAAAAAATAACAGTCAAACTCTATGCTCAAGTAAGTTGAGTAGTAGGTAGGTACCTACTGCCTCAAACTCTTGTCCATTTATGGATAACGACAATTTTTGCATTTGGAATTTTATTAATCCTGTGTCGCGACGTCGCGAAGGACTTTACAAACTTTCAAACAACGGAAACAAGGAACACCTAGAACGAATTCGTCGAAAAAACTAAATCCTGTGGCACCGTGGAGAAAAATGCTCTGACATATACAATAGGTATACAGTAGGCGCTTGTTAATCCGGCGCTTGCCAATCCGGCACGCTCAGTAGTCCGGCACTCAGCGACTTATGGCTGCTACACATGTTACGATAAATCCTTACAATTGTACTGTACAGTACAAAGTGGAACGATAAATCTACACGTGTGTATGAGGGAAACTGTACAATTTTCTTATATTCATCAGATTTTTTATGGTTGCAGTTTGAACTGTACACTTGTACAGTCCAATCGTAGCGATTTATCGTAAGGTGTATAGATAGCAGCCATTAGATAACTCGCTTGATAATCCGGCATTTCATACAGGCGAATGCCGGATTACAGAGCGGTCTAGTCTTTTATTGTGGATACATACGTATTTATGATATGTAGGATTTATTTTACATTTTATGTATAAAGCTTTTACTTCCCATACAAATTCGATAATCCGGCATTTGCGATAATCCGGCATCGGCGAAAAAAATGCCTGCCGGATTACCAAGCGCCTACTGTACATACTACATAATATACATTTTAATAGTAGGTATGTAGCAGATGAGATAACGATGGCATAACATATATTGTGATCCAAGACCCGTCCCTAAATTAAAAAAAAAAAAATCACCTATGGCATTCACAACAATGTGCTGTCTCATTTTGAGACCGAACTCTCAGTACTCGATACAGCAGAACGGGGCGGAAATGGAAGGGTAATTCATGCAGGCAAATAAATCGGAAACAAATGAGCGTCAGCTATTAGTAGCACTTGCCGTGCCTCAGAGAGCACGTTAACTGTCGGTCCTGGCTGCCATGAAGATGTTTGATAGTTGTTACAGTGCGACACTACCTCTGAATATAGAGAGAGTAGTCTAAACTTCTAAAGCACGCAATATAGCTATCCCTTTGGGTCTAGGAGGGCATACAGGCAGTCGCTCTGTGAAAAAGCTAATAGTTAGCCAAATCCGGTTAGACTAGTAAGCGGATCACGGATTGCAACTGAGGTCCTATTCCTTCTCCCTCATCCCACTCCTTATCCTATCCCTTTTCCCATCCCCAAGAGGCGGCAACGCACTTGTGACTCCTGTGGTGCTGCTTGTGTACATGGGCGGCGGTAATTGCTTACCATCAGGCGATCCGTCTGCTCGTTTGCCGCTTATTACTATAAAAAAAAAGATAACGCTAGGAGATGATGAAACAAGCTGGCAGGAAGAAAATCTGCGCTGTAAGTGCACACTTTTCCCCTTTCACACGTCTCTCATGGCGCCCATGTGCCGAAATTTCCCTTTTTATTGCTATAGCGGCAGCATACATATTGACCTGTTGCTGCCTATTATAAAATTGCAGCTAGCGTATGATCGTAACATACGAATTGTTTGATTAGCACTCGCTACGTAATCAGTTTATTTACCCCGAACGTTTTGCAATGCCAGTTTTTCGTAATAGTTCGTTGACGTATGCGTGCCCGGCCTACGGATTTGGATTTCATAACCGTATATCATAGAGCAGTTCTGTTAAATAGATATTTGGTGCTTGGGGCTTCCCCGGCATGCAAATAACCTCCTCATCTCGATGTACATAACAGCATTAGTAATCTGTGATAACAGTCAGATACCGTCATATTTAAGAGATGTAATCTGCTGTCATGAAAAATATTAAAGTTCTTAATATTAAAGCTAATACTAAAGCTCTGTATTCATGTTTATACGTATTACAGCGCTGGTACATTAATCTAGGAAAACTTACAACCCCCTCAGGGAGTTACGGTGGAAGTTAGTCCTTCTGACGAACCTACTTATTGGGCCATTTCAAGTGTTTTTAGGGTTCCGTACCTAAAAGGTAAAAAACGGAACACTATTACTAAGCCTCCGCTGTCTGTCTGTCTGTCCGTCTGTCCGTCTGTCTGTCACCAGGCTGTATCTCATAAACCATGATAGCTAGAAAGCTGAAATTTTCACAAATTATGTATTTCGGTTGCCGCTATAACAACAAATACTAAAAATAAAAAAAATGAAAATATTAAGGGGGGTCCCATACAAAAAACGTGTTTCTTTTCGTATTTTTTGCTCTAAATTACTAACTGTAACAGGTAGACGCTTTAAATTTTCACAGAAGTAAATAATAAAGGGCCAATCCCATACAACAAACGTAATTTTTAAGCAATTTGTTACTCGATCTTAATAAACAGGTAGAAACTTATAAAGTATTTAGGTATACATACAACGAACGTGATTTTCTTTTATAGATGATGGTACGGAACCCTTCGTGCGCGAGTCCGACTCGCACTTGCCCAATTTTTTTTTTGTACTTAATGCATTGTATATCATCTGATACTATCGCAATAGATACGTATATTTATGTATCTATCTATCGACCTTTTATTGGCCCCGAGGTTACGTCGTAAGTTACTCCCGCCGTGGTCACAGGACAAAACAGTTACGCGGTTAAGACCCCGTCCCGCCATAAAGACATTGGTATGAGTATCACATTTTCTGATAGCCTGAATAAAGACATATTTAGGTATTTCTGCATTTTGGTTGTTTAAGTCAAAACCCTAAAGACTGCCTCCATGGTACAGTGGATAGCGTATGCGACTGCTGATTGGAGGTCCCAGGTTCGATTCCCGGGTCAGGCAAAAAGTGTTACTGGGTTTTACCGAATTCTCAGTAGCAGCACGGAGTCTGGTGAGGTGCCCGGTAACGGCAATAAGCTCGCCCCCTATTACGTGGGACCTAAAAATTCTTGGCAAAATGTGGGTGTAATATTACGCCTCTGCCTACCCCTTCGGGGATACAGGGGTGGGTCTCTATATTAAAAAGAATGTCAAAAACTCAAAACCCTATTCTAGACGAAGCCTATGCTTGCTACCCCAAAATAAACGCGCACTTTGTCATGTTACGCGTGAAGTATTTTCTTCAACGAAGTCTTATTGCTCCGAGATACTTAGAAGTTCACGTGTCTGCCACGCTGTAGGCGGGAGCGAGGCATTCCACGTGATTTGCCTGGGAAAGATTATTATGTAAACAAATAATTAGTCAGCTGTGTCGTAATGTGGAAAGAAAATAAGTCGGATTTAAAAAAAAAAACGTAATGGAAAGAATCTCGAAAGAGCTAAGGGCTGTCTTATGTGTAATTTCCATATTTTAATTAATAAAATGTTGATAAAATATGCAGACTGGTTATTAGAGAGATTCACCCCAGTATATATCTATACAAGGTTATTATTAATTTATTACGCTTTGTCCAGTTTGAAGTACAATTTAGTAGCAAACAGCTGCTTTTTATCCTATTCCGGCCATGTTGTAAAAATAAAGTTATCTTTTACGAGCACAATCAACCCCTAAGAGGCACTATGCTAAAAATAACGTTGTATACCCCTGAAATTGTAGAGAAAATTGGTTTCCACCCACATAAACTGCTGGTTATGCTTTAAGTCCCACGCAAAAGTGGAAATGGAATTCTGTACCCCGCTAGATTAAGCCCACCACATTTAGTTCGCTCATAAGCCGCACCTCCAACGTACAATTAAAATATGTTTTGCTTATTTTATGTCAAAACCTTAATAATAACTAAATGACCTAGTTAACAGCAATAAGTACGACTATTTCGCAATAGATGGCGCTACGTGTCTTGTCAAACAGAAAAATGGCCGAAATGTTGTTTCATGCAGACAGTAGACCGTGTCTGTAGACGGCTACTACACTTTTTAGAGGGCCTAGTACAAGTGAGCAATGTGTGCATGGTGTCTGTGCGGTTAGTAATGGTTAGTTTTGGCTGCCAGGGGCGTTTTAGTAAATGTGTGAAAATGTTTCAATTGACCAACGACGCCTTTTTGATACTTTGGTTATTTTCTATAGACTCGAATACGATACAAACATATACGCCATGCGTAAACAGACTAATCTAATCTAAGGCTCGGCGCAAACGGGCCACCGACCACAGCCACTGGTGGCCAGCGACAGCCACTTAACACACATTTTCATATATTTTACTTCTGTAGCGAGCGGCCTCCACCGGCCACACGTGTGCGGCGCGGCCGGCGCGTCTATACAAAATGGTCGGTGGCCCGTTTGCGCCGACCCTTATGCCGCATTTACACATCCGTGCGAATAACGAGGCGAATGACGAGGCGAATAACGAACACGCATGTGTAAACACTGCATTCGCTATTCGCCTCGTGATTCGATTCGTGATTCGCGTGTTCGCGTTGAGAGCGGTTTTTCGGACGCGAATCAAAGGGCACGAATGGCGAACACGAACTTACTGCACATGAGTAGATAAACGGAACAGAGACACAGCTTCATACAACAGCGAGAATCGGTTGCATTACTACAAGCACGCGGCTCATGTGTGCGTGACCACTGGCCGCTTGTCGTGTACGCGGCGAGACTGGAAAAAACCGGTTTACGTAGGCACAGGCAGTTGACAATCACAGGGTTATTACAATGCACGTTGTTTGTTTTGTACGTTTTAACGAGTTACGAGTTTTAATATTTTAATGTAAAAACGTGGTATTTTATTATTAATAATGGTTGTTTATTGTACTGAATAATATTAGATGAAATAATTCAGTCATTATAAAGATTTTAACGATGGTAACGTACAATTGGGTTTTTTAATTAGTTTTTCCTCCTGATAATATTATCACATTTGTTGAATTGCTCGAGCAAAAGTTTCGCGAATATTTAGATCTTGAAATAAATATTGTCAATATTGGCAACGAAATACTTAACATGTTTGCATGTTGTCCATCAGGATCTCCTAGCCCGATCCCTCAAAGGATCCTCGTGAACTCATTAGTTGTGAAATTGTATAAAAGCAATTAAAGTTTACAAAACCAATGACTATCAGAAAGTTATCAGCCATCGATAGGGATTACAAAAAACAGGTGCATGCGATTTTCAACCTTATTGACGTAACTCAGAATTTATAATTTTACTAACGTATCAATGTCAGAAAGCAAGAAAATACCAAAAAAAAGTCTGTCATCAATTGTCAATAAGGTCTAAAATCGCATGCACCTGTTTATTATAGCCCTATCGATGGTTGATAATTTTATAGTCATTTGTTTTGTAGACGTTAATTTATTTTTAAACTTATTTTAGGTACCTATCCCCGTGGTAAAACTAGTTGCACATAATAGCTAAAGGAGATTCCTATGTTTATTAGCAAAATAGATCATAAATATTACCAGAAAAATATTCATCACTATTAGTGGTATCGTTGGGAATGTCAAATAAATCACGTCGTCACGTCGCGCGTGTCCGTGGTAACAAATGTATATTTTTATTCCGTGCTTTTAAAAGTTTCAGGTGCATGCCTTTTTTGGTTCTACTCGCTATTTTATTTACAACTGTACTTCTATCGTGTAGCGAATCGGTCGAGTCCAAGAATCTGCCCAATCCACGAATCTGTCGAGTTGGGAATCTGCCGAATCACGAATCTGTCCAATCCAGAATCTGTCTTATACCGAACAAGCGATTTGTCTTAACCTATTGTGACAACCCTACCAAAATATGTAACAAATTTACAAGCTCTTAAGAAGCTGTTTCTCTGTTCGGTTTATTTACTCATGTGCTTACTGTTTACACATTCGTCTGCATTAAGTTGACAGCTAGCGCCCGACCCAACCGGACGTGTTGTCAAAATGGAGTGGAGTGAAGCGCGAATTATAGAATTCCTTGAACTATTTCAAAAAGAAGAGCTCATTTGGAACCCAAAACATCAGAAAGATAAACGGTGCTTGGAACCGTATGTCTGCTAGTAATGGGTTGCCATTAAGCTCATTAAACAGGAAAAAATCATACTTTGGCTAAAACAAAATTGATCATCAACAAACATAGTAAAAGATATGACTCCCTCGTTGGTCTCGCAGCATAAATGTGCGCGTGGGATTGGGAGGTCTCGGGTTCGATTCCCGGGTCTGGCAAAGTGTTATTGGGTTTTTCCGTTAGGAAATTCTCAGTAGCAGCCCGGAGTCTGGTAATGTGCCCGGTACGGCAATAGGCTCGCCCTCCATTACGTGGGACCTAAAAATTCATGGCGAAATGTGGATGTAATATTACACCTCTGCCTACCCTTCGGGGATACAGGCGTGAGTCTATAATTAAAAATAAAAAATGAATTATTTATATGAGTAATTCTAAAAGTAATTTAATAATTTAGATGCTCAAAAAAGAAATCGTCTGTGACGATGGCTTTTTTTACTTTTTTGCGCAGGATATCTAAATAATTATAAAATTTCATTAAATGTAGTGCGCACGCTGCGATTATTTTCACGTCCTCCATGTTCGTGTGCGAATTTCAAATGATTCACTCCACGAATGTGTGAACAGTAGTTCGCGACAGCATTCGTATACGAATGTTTCGACGAATATTCGTGGAGTGTCGAGGCGAATGACGAACACGCATGTGTAAATGCGGTATTATACTATGTAATAATGATACATATAAATCTGAAGAGTTAGTTTGTTTGCTTGAACGCGCTTATCTAAGAAAGAACTGGTCCGATTTAAAAAAATGGTTCCGTGTTAGATAGCCTATTTATCGAGGAAAGCTATAGGCTGATAACATCACGCTATGAGTCACGGGAGCGGATCAGTAGGCTTAAATAACACGGGTGTAACCGCGGGCTCATCTAGTATTTCTATAATACTCCAACAAGCTATAGCTGATTTCCTAACCCTTCTCATAAATAGAAAAGGCGTATGACCAGCAGTGGGACAAATAATAGACAAGACTGAATGACGTTAATGCGTTCAATAAAAGGCAGGTACGGGGTGGGTTAGTTTGATGTAGGTTATCGACAAACCGTAGGCCAGGTCATAAGCTTAACTTGACGCCTTTATCCCCAAAGGTTAGGCAGAGGTGTGTTACACACCCACACTTCGCCAGTTATGTTTCGGTCCCAATGTAATAGGGGGCGAGCCTATTGCCATCTACCGGGCACATTATTAAGCATACATACATATACTCACGCCTTTTTCCCGTCTGGGTAGGCAGAGACAACAGAACGCTACTTGCTCCTATCCTTACAAACCTCACGCTTATTATTAAGCGAGCGATAATTATCGTGTGCCCGGCGTACCTGGGGATCGAACCCGAGACCATCGTCTCGGCAGTCCGTTACGTACACCACTGAGCTATCGCCGCTTTACACCACTGGGCTATCGCCGCTTAAGCCAAGCCAAAGACTAATTAAAACCGGTCAAGTTCATGTCGGGTCTCGCACAGTACAGATTGCAGAGTTCCGTAGTACCTCACCCAGTAACCGAAGGACTCGGGCACGGTAATAATATCTAACAGTATTGTAACTCCATACAAACGCACGAAACTCGAGTTATACCTACGCGCCGCGAGCAGAGTACCCATTAGACTGGGCGGACTGTACCTACAGTACCCGCAGCCGCTATCGTGCCGCAGCTCGCATGCGGCGCGTCTGGTAGGTATATAACTCACGAAGGCGGCCGAGTTACAATACTGTTAGATTATATTACCGTGACTCGGGCAAGATATTTCGTTTTACCGCTCGCAACTAGAAGTTTAAGTTAATTGTCTCATCATCATCATCAGCCTGCAAGAGTCCACTGCTGGATATATATACTCTCCAATGGCACGCCACTGAGCCCGATTTTCGGCTTTTCGTGTCCAGCCGCTGCCAGCCACTTTGCGTATATCATCACTCCACCTAGCCGGAGGGCGTCCTACACTACGATTGCCGTTAATTGTCTATTATTCGGTAATTAATGAAGTCTAATTAGCCGTTATAATTTTCATTGAAAGTTCATTATAATAAGTCACAACATAGTTTACATATGTTTCAAAGCCACAACACTCACTTAATGCGATTTAAATTGTAACTGTCGGTGCAGTCAATTTTATGTGAAACATAAAAACATATCTGACGAAATATCTACAGCTCTGTCTACCCCTTCGTCATGAAGTCGTGATTATATGTATATCACGTTAACAAAGCTATGAATCATGATAAGAGATCGGCGTCTACATACAGACGTGACTCATGGTGGCTGATAGTGCCTTGTCATTATTGCTCGATGTAATAGTAACTACACACATCAACAAAGTCTAGGGATATCTTAATCCTAAATTATTTACCAGTTTATAGTTTAGAACCTTGTTAGTTTCCACAAAAAGTTTATATACAGATTAAAACCTCTTTTATTCTATTTTCAAAATTTGAACATGGAAAGAAAAAAAACAAAATAATAAACAAAATATGGCGGCAAATTTGCTAGTAATTCGTTACATTAAAGAAAGTTAAAACTGTTTTATTATAATTATTAATGAAAAGGGTTTTTAATTGTTTTTCTTTTTTAATTTAACGTGACGTACGAACTTTAAAAGTCATGTCACGTCGTCATTTGAGTCGAGATGAAATGTTACGAGCCGTGGGCATGTTAGAAAATGGTGCAATTCAACGCGTCGTTGCTGAGGCCCTACATACCAGTCAAAATGTGATATCAAGGTTGTGGTCACGTTATCGCAGTACTGGAGATGTGGCCGAACAGCACACAGGTAGATATCGTGTTACTACGCAGAGACAGGATCGATTTCTCCAAATGACCGCCAGAAGACAACCCAATATCACAGCGCTGCAACTAGTGCAAAGGCTCCAGGAGGACCACCAGCTGCTGGTAAGCGACCAAACCGTGCGAAGAAGGTTACATGAAGTTGATCTTCATGCTCGAAGACCATTGCGTGTTCCAGCATTGCGACGTGGCAATCGCGGTCGGCGGCTTTCGTGGGCTCGGGAGCATTTACCATGGAGTGACGAACAATGGTCTTTGGTGCTGTTCACCGATGAGTCCCGGTTTGGGTTTCACCCGGATTCACGAAGAACACGCGTTTGGAGAGCTCCGGGGAGAGTTAGCAGTCTACGGCACCCTCAGGAGGTCCACCCATACCAAGGCGGGACAATCATGGTGTGGGCAGGAATTCGTCTTGGCGGACGAACCCAACTCGTTTGGATCCAAGGCAGCATGACTGCACAAAAATACCACGAGGAGGTAGTAGAGCCCGTTATTGTCCCACACAGAACTCAAATAGGCCATGAATTTCTACTCATGCACGATAATGCTCCTTGCCATACGGCGCGGCTGGTATCGACCGCTCTCCGAGAGCACGATATTCAAGTTTTGGATTGGCCTGCACAGTCGCCCGACTTAAATCCTATCGAGCATGCCTGGGACATGTTACAACGAAAAGCTTTGAGAGATTTTCCACCAAATTTGACGACTGAACAACAACTTTACGAACACTTGCAAAGGACATGGGACCTCATACCGCAGCAAGACATTGACAATTTAATTTTAAGTATTAACAATCGATGTCGACGTGTAATCAATGTAAGAGGTGGCAACACTGATTATAAATGATTAGATTTTACGAGATTTTTTCCATTTTTATTAAAATTAATAGTTTTTTAAGAAGAAATGTTTGTTGTTATCATACTAATTTTCCATGATGATTAAAAAAATTAATTTTTTTATTTAAAACAAAAAAAAACACGAAATGTTTTTTATTTTTATTAAAGACCTTAAAATAATCTATGATTCTTCTATTTACTGTATCAGAAAATTCTTCATAGATTTTTAGATATTTGATGAAATATAAAATATCCCTAGACTTTGTTGATGTGTGTACTTCATTATTCTTTAAAACATTGAACTGATTATGTGTGCGGCTCTTGGCGTGTTTTGTTTACATAATACAGCTTACGTTTGTATAAAGTGCAGAAAGCTTTCAGCAATAGAAAGTTAGAAACTACGGATGGCGTAGGGGATTCAGTGCCCGTCATGTTGTTTAAAACTGCGTCAAGTGTTGTGGATTGCATTCCCAGCGATAACACTGATCCACAAATTGTTAATTCGACGTTAGATACCAATTTTTTGCGTCCTTGCTTGAATGTTTGTGAGTCTCCTGCGATTCAAGTTTAATCCTAAAGCGGGTGTTGATAGTTTTAAAGAAAGAGAAAGCAGATTAGGTACATCCATACATACATACATAGACTCACGCTTGTTTCCCCAAAGGGGTAGGCAGAGGCATATTAAACGCCGACTTTTCGCCAGTGTTTTGATCCCACGTAATAGGTGGCGAGCCTATTGCCGCTTGTCGGGATATTTTGTTTGCCAGAGCCTCGTCCGTTGATCGGCAGGTGCACCACTTGCAGGTGAGGTTGGCTTGGGACCCTAAGTTCTTGGTGGGAACCCTATGCACCAGATTAGGTACAAATTTACAAAATTACAAGAGATATGAAATGGGAATGCAGCACTAGCTAAAATTGTTATGAGTAAGGAGAATTGAATCTAATATAATAATGCCATGTAAAAATAGGATATTCTTTCTTATACTTAGTAGTTTATAATTTTTCTTTGATTGCGTTTGTTTCTGACAATCACGGTATCCACGTCAGAGGCGCTTCTGGTACGGCCCGTAAGCTAGACAACCGCTTATTACCAGACGAGCCGTAACTTTGCTACCTACACGATCAGCCACACAAGAACGCGGCACTTGCTAGACATACCTAGCACCCACACTAACGTAAGCGGTACAAAACAAAAACACCGCCGTCTCTAGGTCTCGTTTGCATATTTAATCAGAATTCCGCTCGAAGTGCCGGTACCGCTCACTACCATGTTTGGACAGGCTACAGTTCAAAAATCGCGCGGCGTGCATTAATTAGTTAAGCAACTGGTATACCGGCGGCAACCCGTCCGTCCCCGTCGCCTACAAGACTTTTATAACCTGTTTTCGACACCCCACCTCACTCATCGATACACATCCGACAACGGTTTTGTATGTTCGTTTCGTTTTTTATCTGAATAATTATAACAATATCTGTATAATGTATCTGTATATTACAACGAATGATGAACTGCATGAATGAGAGCTTTAAAGCGAAAGGTATGAAATTGAATGCAAGAAAGACGAAAGTGATGGTGTTTGAGAAGGATGAAAATGTGACTGAGTGTAATATTGCTATTGAAGAGGAGCATGTTGAACAAGTTGAAGAATTTGTATATTTGGGTAGTATGTTTACAAGAGATGGAAGATGTGAAGGAGATATTTAAAAGAGAGTGACTGCGGGAAACTGTGTAAATGGAGCGCTGCGTGCTTTTATGAACGACCAAAATAGGCGCCACTGGCGGTTAATAATGGAGTGCTTGTGCCTACGTTGATGTACGGTAGTGAGTGTTGGTTGTGGTAGAAAAAGCATGAAAGCAGAATTAACGCAGTTGAGTAGCGTGGACATAGATGAATCTCTGATTTAACCCTTAATATTATGTTACTTAAACTTAACACAAAGCGACAACGGGTTTCCCTTTACCCATTAAACATTGAATGTAAAGAAAATGCTTGTAGCTTTTCATATCATGTCCTTAAAAATGCTCGATGGATGCAAGGATAGCTGCGAGTAATAGCCAGTTCATTTATATGAATAGTTATGAAGATTGAAGATAGTATGTTTTTATACAGTGTCCGTGCAAATATTAGCATTCAAGTATCTTAAGATTATGAAGATATGCATTTATGTATCTTAATACGTGACGAAGATTCTTAAAGTTCCTTCTTAATTTCATAGTCGACAATAACATCCGTATGACGAACTCCGCGATGTATTGTATTTATTAATTTATTGGTTACACGGATGGCACGGTGGCGTGAGTGGTAAACGCACTGAAATATATCTATGGGTTTGACTCTGGCTGTGAAATAGATACTATAATAATACTCTTCTTGTAACCGAGGATCGGACACGAGACATCGGCATTATGACCAGCAGTCGCTTAAATTACTACTAATTCAAGGTAGTAGAGCCTTGCTGATTTCAGCATGAATGGGCCGGCTCGACCGGGGAAGTACTACCCTCTCACAGAAAATCGACGTAAAGTAACAGTACCTAAACTGTTGCGTTTCGTTCGGTGAGTGTGAGTGCCGGAGGCCCTATCTCCTATCCCTTCTACCTGATCCCACTCCTCATCCTATCCTTTTTCCCAACCCCAAGGGGCGGCAACGCACTTGTGACGCCTGTGGTGTTGCTTGTGTCCATGGGCGGCGGTAATTGCTTACCATCAGGCAATCCATCTGCTCGTTTGCCGCCTATTACCATAAAAAAAAATATATACCCTCCGAAGTAGTCGGGGATAAAATGATTTGCTGATTGTTCCAAATAGTTAATAGTCTTCCTCTTCTTACCTGTGCGTTTGGGTTTGTAGTAGTGGGTATAATTATTTATATATGTGTAGTATATTGTTATAATATTACATAAATGTATATATTTAAAGTATTTATCATCCTATTACTGGTACACTTACAACTACCATTTCTTTCCTACCAATAATATCTCCATCCAAAGGTTGCCTGGTAGAAATCGCTGTTAGCGATAAGGCCGCCCTTTGTACTTTATTTATTATAATATTCCTGTAAATGTTCTTTATAGTGTACAATAAAGTATTAAATAAATAAATAGTGGGTTTATCTCGTTAGTAGGCAGTGCTAGCCTAATGGGGATACCAACAGACTGCCACGCAGAGGGTACCGGGTTGAATATATACTGTATACATTCATTTACACAATGGTTAGAGAATTTCGACAAAGACCTGGCTCGCCAAACATCATTACATAAAAATTTGTATGAACCGAAGCTTTTCTATTTTCTTTGAAGAAACAGTTCATGACGATACGAGAAAATCTAGTAAAATCCTAAAAGAAATTTTCTCTGAAACTGACGGTGACAAATACTTACCCTATGAGTCATTGTGTGCATTCTACTAGTAATAATAAATGTTTAAAAGTTGGCTCGCACAGTGTCGGTGATTTGGTGTCAGTGAGTCATACGGAGCCTATTTAGATTACTTCGTAAGCTAGGTTTCTTTCACGCCAGACGCTACTGCTTGTAACAATATCAGTAGCTTAGTGTGTATTGTACAATGTACAACGTATTGCAGCCTTGCATGCATGGTAGCTTGTGTGATTAATGTTTATCTTTTAGGCATGAGACCGATTTATCAAAACGAATCTGAAATCAGATTGCAGTCAGAAATCGTATCGTATCGATATTCCAATGTGAAAAAACCGATTTTAGAAAACGCAAAACAATACCACGATAACGCAAACTACACAAATCCGAACCAAACGGTGCAAGCGCAACCAAACTACAAAGTAAATCTAAACCTTACGTTGTCGATAGTTTTCATATTCATTCGTTCTCTTTCACACTACCAAACGACTAGTTAGTTAGAATGAGACAGAGCGAATTTCATTTCCCTTTCTTTCTAACTTACTGATCCGTTGAAAGAGCGAAAGAGATGAAGCGAATTTCATTGTCGCCAAGCAAACGAATCGTTTTGGATTTAGGCGGTTTTATGAATTCCTGATTGAATAGATGAAATAAAACTAAATATTGAGGCGGTAATATCTAATTCAGATTGCAACTATTTAATGTTTTATTTTATTTATTTTTATTTATAGACTCACGCCTGTATCCTCGAAGGGGTAGGCAGAGGTGTAATATTACACCCACATTTCGCCATGAATTTTTAGGTCCCACGTAATAGGGGGCGAGCCTATTGCCGTACCGGGCACATTACCAGACTCCGAGCTGCTACTGAGAATTTCCTAACGGAAAAAACCCAATAACACTTTTGCCCGACCCGGGAATCGAACCCGAGACCTCCCAACCCCACGCGCACATTTATGCCGCGAGACCAACGAGGCACTCAGTTTATTTTAAAAATTACAAATAGTTATTAGGTTTTTATGTTTGGAGAGTTTTATTTGACTTGATTGATCTCATGCCTAAAATACAAAAAGATTTCGATTGTTTACGTTTGTCGTACGCTACGCTCCAACATCCGCTACTGAAATCGATTTCTAAAATCGGTTTTTGAAATCGATTTCAAAATCTGAAATCGGATATTTATCAGTTTGCGTAAAAATCCGAAAATGCCCATGCCTATTATCTTTGTAGGTGAATAAATGCACTTTAAAACTTAAGATTCGATCAGTTATTTAATTTAGGTTGTCTACGATATTTTAGGTATAATTTGGTGGTTTAGATACGTAGGTAGCAGAATCGAATGGAACCAGTTTGGGAGGGGAGACAACATATCGTCACGCCTTTTATCCCCGAAGGTGTAGGCAGAGGTGTATTTTTACACCCACTTTTCGCCAGATATACTTTAGTCCCACGTAATAGGGGGCGAGCCTATTGCCGCACCGGGCACATTTCCAGACTCCGTGCTGCTACTGAGAATTTCGTGACAGAAAAACCCAATAACACTGCCCGACCCAAGAATCGAACCCGGGACCTCCCGATCCCACGCGCACATTTATGCCGCGAGACCAACGAGGCAGTCGTATAGGGTTTGATGTCGAGTTTTCCGTCTCTACGCAAAGATGGTATTTGCATCGTATTATCCCTTAGTCGCCTCTTACGACACCCACGGGAAGATAGGGGGTGGTGACACTGCCATGACATGCCGTCAACCACACGGCACGGGAGACAAATCGAATAATATACCTTTGTAGTACATTTTACTGTGTCCAATTACTGTGGCGGTCAAAAGGATAAATTTCTTTTGTGTTTAAAAAAAAACCATACAAGTCAATTTCTTTACTTTGGCTACATGAAGAATGATTCGTTTATATTAAGTATGTCGTAATAATCAATTATTTTTTATAATTGTACTTGGCCAAATAAGTAAACAAAAATATTATTGATTTTTAACAGGAACTAATTAATTCATAACATCTTTATAATCTGTATGTATAATTACATATATTTTTTACATTCTTTAGATAAAGGGGTGGGTCAACAAACTAAGCAGTAGTTGTCTGGCCCGTATCAGTGCAATACCGCCATTTACACTACGTAGCACTAAGTACGTAGTTTCTTTAAGGCGAGGATTTCCCAAAATACAGTGTTATCTAGCGTGGTCAAACGCGTTTTATTTGTAAATAACAGAGACTTAAATTCGGAAAAAAATATATGTTATTCTACAGCATTAGATCTTCATTTTTCGGCCATTCGAAACACGATTACTGTCATTTGATACGATAGAAAATAATCGCAAATATAGGTCTGTTTAAACAACTTTTCCCGTTTCATTTGAGTTGTATTGGGATTAGAATTTTCAAAAGTATACCAAAAGAAAGGTCATGTAAAAGCAGATGGTTCTCGGCAATCACATTATAAATTTCAATATATACAAAAATATAATACCGAAAATACGTAATTTCCTACTGCCGACGCGCTCTCTCCGGCGTCGTTCAGTCCCGAGCGGGATGTAATGGAGACAGGACGTATCGCTAGTTTGCAGAGCGCACCGCAGGATTACGAATTATTTTATCGTCAGTTACGAATGTCATCATCACTTTTTGATAAATATATTCCATCTAGGTTGTAAATAGGTATTGTAAATTTTTAGTAAGTAATAATAGTGTATATAAGTAAGAAGTAAGTATAGTTTTGAAAATATCGTTTTGATTATTGGACAAGATAACGACTTGATAACAACAGCATAGTTAGGTAACAGTACTTTAGAAAAATATTGATTTGTTGTATATTGTGGATGATTTATAGTATTATTGTTGTATTGGGTACCTACCTAATACAATAATTCACACTTTTATTCTGTGTACCTATATACGGAAATAAAATGTGAGATGTGCGTAAAAGCTATACCTACAAGCGAATTTTATAGTTTATAGGTACCTACCTACCTAAATAAATACAAATATCCGCAGTTACCTACTTAGTGGAATTTATGGTTACTGCCCCCCCCTCGTGGGTAGTAGCGTGATGTTGTTTGGTATAATCTTCCTCAACAAATGGGCTAGAGAAGCAAATAAATCTTAGAAATTGGCCTGCTAGTTCCTAAGACTAGCGCGATCAAAAACAAAAAAAATGAATTTCCGTCTATTCAATAATTCTATTGACTATTTCCACCAATAATATAATTGATTTCCACACTATTACCAAACACGGAACAATGGACAACTAATAATATTATAGTAATTATTTATCACGCCGAGGAATGCACTGGTGTCACAGCTTAGAAAGGTAGGTAAGGTATTCGGTAGGTAAGTATATAAATTTGACCGACAAATAATAACGAAAACTAGAGTTTATTATTGGTTGGCGGCAAATAAGCGTTGTGGGTGTAGGAGTATCAATTTGTACGTATGTATGTATGTAAAATTTTAACTTTTTTTCACTACTACTTGACGATGGCAGCGCCTTAAGGAGATCACCCAAATTGGGCATTTTTTTATTTTGCCGGCCAATCAATAAATTGTGTTATTTTAATAGAACACACTGTTGTAAACATTAATTATTACACCAAACTTCTAAGTCAATAGGCTTGTGTCCACTAAGAATAAATCGGTTTGATTGTAGTATCTATAGATCCATTATGATTTTAAGATGTCAATAAAGTTTATTATTTATTATAAAATGGTAAGATTAATGTAATTTTTAGGATTATAAAACTAAAAAATAATGTTTTTATTCTTTTGACAGTGAACACCAATCAGGGAGCATTACGTCAAACAGTACGTCCACCATTCATGTTGTTGACGTTTTAGTAGTAAATACAACTAAAAAGTAAAAGTTTCTACCTGTCAAATCGAATATAACAAAATAAAAGTGGGTGCATCAGATCAGACTTCATTCACGGATTGTTTTGTTTTGTACTTTGTGATATCACTCAACCGCTATGATGGTTTACAGCGTTTTCGTGTCAAATTCAAAAAGGTTTTTAAAAAGCCGTAATTAATAATATTGCTGATTGTTTTTTGAAGAAATATCAGGTGTTTCAGTTTAACATCTAATAAAGGAACGAATCAATCGCTAATTACATTTTAGGATACAAGCGTATTCTCTGAGGTTTGAATGTATGTCTCAAAGTACCGTAGAGCAGTTTTGTTTTGACAAAAGTGGTAAATCAAAGAGGTGTAACTTACGTCAAATACGTGAGCCTTAAAATGCAGTGGACTCATTAAAAAAGTAAAAAACATATTTTTAAATACTCCTGACCAAATATAAAAATATCGTCTAAACCAGTGTTTCCCAAAGATTGTTCTGCCATGGCCCGGTAATCTTCACATTGCCTCTTCGAGACCCACTGAATACTTTTAAACCCAATCTTGTTCCAGTAAGGTTAAATAAAACAGATTTATTACTAGTAGAAATGTTTTTTATTAACACAAGGTACTTAATTTACTTAATTATAATATTTTGGTATCGCCTATTTAGTCACTAAACTATACGTCGATCGATAGTAGGTATTATTTTTAAAACAAGGCGGGAATGTTGCGACCCGGTAGATTATTTTGACGGTCCGGTACCGGGTCGCGACCTGGCAAATGGGAAACGCTGGTCTAAAACTTTAGTATTAATGTCTATGAGCGGTCAGGTACAGATGTCTTGCATGATGTACAGGCATGGCACCGTGTGGTTGAAGAGATGTTGCGTCGCGACGTTCTCACTTTCCAATGTTTCGGCCGGTTCTTGTAGAAAAAAGGCCAGTCGGAAACGCTTGGATATCACTATAGTGACAGCAGCCGCAACCCTGTCCAAGAAACGGCGCTACAAATGTTGGCGGAATGCCCCGTTTATGCGTCCCAGCGCCGTGAACATCACCATCTTAAGCCTTTTCCGACCATTTTGGTGTAGACCTCTACAACAAATTCCTTTCCGTTCTGTTTTGGGCAGTCTTCAACCAATTTCTGCCTGCTATCTTTATGATGTCTTCTTTCCATCTCATTTGCCGTCCCAGCTAGACATTTACAATCCCATGGTTGCCATTTTAATATTTGCTTGCACCATGTTTCGGGATTTCTGGCTACATGTCCGGCCGCTACTCTTTTGGCAACATCTGGTACTAGACTTTCTTTTCGCAGCTATTTATTCTTCTTTCTGTCTCTGGGTGTCACTCCTGCCAGTTTTCTCTCCATTGCCCTTTGTACAACTTCAAGTTTCTGTAGCGCTGCCTCTGTAGTAACCCAAGTTTCGGCTCCGTAGATGAGCACTGGCAGGACGCACTGGTTGAATATTCTTGCTTTTTGTTGCTTCGTAAAAGCAAATGCCAGTTTATCGAAAGCAGGCCAACCCAAATGGATACGTGTATCAATCCTGTTCACTTGGTTTGCTTTGCCCATCTTTATTTCTTGCCCTAGGTATAATATACTATTTATTGAAGAATTCTAATCGGGTACATCCTACTGCAATTGTTATTCCGCTGGAGTTTTCACTGGTCATGTTTCGAATTGGCCGTAAACTGATCGCGGCAATTGTTACATAGACTACAGGCCCATGTCCAAAATGGATGGGTCATATGAACAACCAGGTGACGTATATAGGACGATATAAGAGCATCAAATAATAAGATTCAGCACTATGCCGTCACTTGTAAGCTGTCCAACTGAGTGCTGGTGAGAATTTGATCTTCTGACAATTTCCAAAAATTTACCGACTTTGTAGCGCACCATTTTTTTACGGCACTGCGCGCTTTCTTATTATTTATCATGGATCTATCGAAGGTCATAATGCCGTACAAAAATATGTGACTGAAATGCGTACTCACTCTACCTGCACTTTTGAATTCTCATCAGCACTCAGTTGGACAGCTTACAAGTGACGGCATAGTGCTGAATCTTATTGTTTTATGCTCTTATATCGTCCTATATACGTCACCTGGTGGTTCAAATGACCCATCCATTTTGGACATGGGCCTGTAGTCTAACAGTCGTACCCTCGCTACCTGCCCTGCCCATAGTCTGGTGCGTGATGGCTTGGAACGTCACCGTCTCTTTCTGTGAGGCAGTAATGCTTATCAATCAGATATTTCGCTCTTGGCTTACTATCTGTCATTACCTGATGCCATTTAAATTGCAACATGCAGGTTATTTTAGGCAAAAAATAACAGTAATTACTTATGATTTATTTTAGGAACAGAATAGATTCTTTGAGCTGGAATATGATCTCACAGACTGCACTTAGAACCTTAGTGTAGTAATAAAAAGTGTTTATTTCGTAATATTCTATAAGTTTATTTTAGTTGGCCGGCACCATTGACATATATTTAGTAAGTACATAATATATATCAATGGCCGGCACTTTTAGAATAGCCTAAATTTGTATGGAGCTGGGTGATCTCCTTTATTATGCATGCACGTGTGTTAGCATGAGTATATTGCTATAACTATTGCCCTGTAATAAAAATCTTGTGTATTATTGATCTTTTTCCGGTACTTTTTTGACAGAGTAGTATCTTAGAAATTGCATAGTTAAAATAAATATAACAAAATGTAATCATTGGTGAGTAAAAGTAGCTATGAGTATCTTACCCTTTATGTGTATTATTGGTTCTATGCCGTTGTTTTGCTGACAGTAGCAACGAATTGATTAATTTATATTAATCTAATCCTTTTCCCTAAGATTGATATCGAACAAGCGATACTTTCGCATTGCGAGCGATCATAAGTTTTTTTTATAATTAACAACAAACATAATGTTCATAAAATTATCTACTGATTACTATTGTCACTATAAACAAAAGCAATTTTGTAAAACTACTTTCGAATTTCATAAAGGTTTATTCAAAACAGAAACGATGCAAATTATTTATACTCGATAAGTAAGTTGATATTTCAATTGATATACTGCTTCAATTTTCTATACTGTGGCGCGAAAGTGTTATACCTACATATGGCGGCAGTGGCGTCGCGTCTCGCGTCGCGATTGATCGTAATTTTACTCGCGAACTGGGGAAGAGGGGAGCCTCAAAAGCTTTGAGCGCTCGGAAATCCTCGCCTTAAGTAATGGTATTACTATCCTGGTTTTGAAAAAAAGGTTCGACAGGGATTGCAGTAGGTGAACTTCTCCCACAATATCATAGTTGTCCTGTGTAAATTAGCCTTAAGTCAAACCACCAACTTAATTGAATTAAATACATTTAAGTACATATCAACTGAATAGATCGATAATAGACTGACGCCTGTTTCCCGGAGGGGTAGGCAAAGACTACGGAACTACTAGATACTGATACATTGTTTTATTTTAATGTGATCGGGATATCTAATAATTATAATTATCACCAATAGCTGACCCGGCGAACTTTGTACCGCCTAACAGCCGATTCCTTTAATTTTTCTCTCCGTTATCTGAACCATCCTCGAACTACAAGGAATATTATAAAAAAGAATTAGCGAAATCGGTTTCGCTGCTCTCGAGATTTGCGTTTACCAACCATTCAGAGATTCATTTTTATATAATTATATCACCATATATTGTAGCTGTTATGCCGCGGGTTGATTAAAATTTTCAGATTTATTCTACAGCCCTAAAAATACGCCTGGGTTTCACTTAGTACCTTTTTTTTTTTTTTTTTTGTATCGGGTTGGAAATTCCTCATGGAGTCCCTCCGCCCCGGGGGAAGGACGAAGGGGACTGTCAGACTCTTACTGACTAAAAACCAACCCGTGTTCCTCATGTACCCGTGTGTCGGAGGGTAGGGATTCGCATAAGCATTCGTCACTACCCCCCGACGGGTATTGGCCCGCCAGATGGTCAGGCGGGCCCCGAACGCCAACCCCCTTGGCGGCGGATGAAGGTGTTGGGCTCCGCCGCCAAAACACTCAGCGGCCGCAGAGGATAGGGAGGACGGCAACGCAACACCGCATCTCCAATTCCTCCGCGGCCCCATCGCGACGCAACGATGGTGCGCCTCCATTTGGTCGCGGGAGATAGGGCACTGCGAGGGACAGAAGAACTGTCCCTCGCACCCGCCCCTTTGGACGCATCCTGCGCAGGCCTCCGTCAAGCCCACGCGGAGCGTCCCCTCCTGGATCCCTCTTAGCTTCACCGCGGGTCACCAATCCACGGTTACTAAGCCCCCCCCACCACGACAAGGTGGAGATCCCACGGGGGGGTTCACTTAGTACCTACTTATGTAATGCGCGTTCGTCATAGACATAGAAATAGGTATAAACAAGATATAACTTATTTATTATATCTTTTTTATTTTTTATTTATAGACTCACGCCCTTATCCCCGAAGGAGAAGGCAGAGGTGTTAATATTACACCCACATTTCGCCATGCATTTTTAGGTCCCACGTAATAGGGGGCGGGCCTATGGCCGTTACCGGGCACATCACCAGACTCCATGCTGCTACTGAGAATTCGGAAAAACCTAGTAACACTTTTGCCCGACCCGGGAATCGAACCCAGGACCTCCAACCAGCAGTCGCATACGCTATCCACTGGACCACGGAGGCAGTCTTATACATTTATGGTCATAAATTTACATAAATACATACTTTGTTTAACACTCTGATGACGTTTCTCTGCTATCAATAATATATATAAATGGCGTTTCTCTGCTATTAATAATAATATAACTTGTTTTAAATCGTTCTCAATTATCTAGCTCGATTGTTTAGACACAATTATCATTTAATGTTGTGGAAAAATACTAATCTCAATGTGTATTGATAAGTTTCTATAATACACGTCTTTGAAGACAATATTACTGATAGGGATTTACATACGTAATATGATTATTTATATAAAATTACTGTTTTATATCTGTGCTAGCTGTTTCCCGCGGTTTCACACGCTTCCTGAGGGAACCACTTCGCGTACCTGGTTAATTTATTTATTTGTTTATCCTAAGTTACTCCTTGGTACATCAGCTATCCGCCAGTGAAAGTCCCGTCAAAATCGGTCCATGTGTTCCAGAGATTAGCGAGAACAAACAGACAGACAGACTGTCGAAAATTGTAATACCTAAATGTCATTTCGGTATATTATGTACCGTGTAAACATCCATATACATTAAGTAAAACGCAGTTATTTTAATATTACAAACAGACACTCCAATTTTATTTATGTGTATAGATATATAAAATTCTTGCGTTACTGACTGACTGATAAGGCGCACGAGACTGAAATTGAGCAGTAAGAAGTGATTTCCAGAAATTCCCACGGGATTAGGCAGAAACGGTAAAATTAAAAAGAATCTGCAAGCATAGCTGCGGGCAAACCCTAGTAGTCTATAACAAGCTAGACTTTGCCTGCTGCGCTACCCGCGTGGATGACTGTTATCGCGATAAAAGTAACTTATCTGTTATTCTGATGTATAAGTTTCATCGAAATCCGTTCAGTAGTTTTTGCATAAAAGAATAGATAACAAACATACCTACATCCATCCAACCACCGTCCACCCTCATAAACTTTCACATTTGTAATAGGTAACTAGTACCGTCCGTGTGGTGACGGATTAAGAATACGGAATGCCACCACCCCATATCATCCCATGGGTGTCGTAAGAGCCGACAGAGGGACCATATTATGCAGAGAACAGCACTGTAAGAGGAGTAAACTTGAAACAAATCGTATACCAACCCGTTTGGCCAGCGTGGTATAGTAGGCCAATTCCTCCTTTCAAAGGAGAGGCCTAGTCCAGCAGTGGACTGTTAAAGGCTGATAATATAATGAATGATGATGAACTAGTAGTAAGATTGTGTAGACTGTAGATGATAATGACGCGAAGCTTCAGTAACCTATCAAGTAAAGTCTTGCGTAACTGACTGACAGACAAGGCACAACCAAAAGAGCAAGAAGATTGTCATGTATTTTCATGGGGATCGTTGAGGTGCACTAAGAAGGGATTCCCGAAATGCCCGCTTGAAAAGATAAAATAAAATGTACGGGCATACCTGTGGGTACACCATAGTCATCATTAGCCCTGTTTTAAAACTTTCACCCTGCTGGGAACGGGCCTCTTCTCTTCCTTCTCTAAGAGAAGGGTAATGTAAGGTAAATTCCACGACGTCAGCCAAGTGCGGTCTGGAAGAGTCGGCATCAGACATCGACATAGTAAAATATAAAAAAAAAACATTCTAGTAGAATCAAATGACAAACTGCCAAAAAGAAGATAAACGTCAAACCTACTGAAATCTTGCATTATTTCTTTAATAAAAATTTGTAATTTATCCCACACGACGCTTTTCTGCATGCATAACGAAAATAAGGATGTAAAGTATATACCTATAAATTTAAACTAAATTAAATTCCAAAATGTGTGAGCAAGTTATTAATTACAATAATTTATAGTTATAAAATATCTGCATAACACGAAGTACATGACTTATATGTATAAATCGTGACGTCAAAAAAGTTCCTTAGAAAAAAATGCTTCTAATTATAATGCGATGCTGGTTAACTTAGTGCGTTTTAGTTCAATTGTGCTGTAGGATAACACGCGGACGCGATTCAAATCTTTAGGTAATCTTTGGACGATTGGAGTAGGTATGATATTAGTCAAGTTAATAAAAGGGCTTTTATAGACTCACGCCTTTATTCCCGAAGGGATAGGCAGCAGTGTTATATTACACCCACATTTCGCCATGAATTTTTAGGTCTCACGTAATAGGCGAGGCAATTGCCGTTACCGGGAACTTAGACAGGCTCCGTGCTGCTACTGAGAATTCGGAAAAAAAACCAGTAACACTTTTGCTCGACCTGGGAGTCGAACTGGGAACCGAGATCAACAGACGCATAGGTACGCTATCAAATGGAATACGGAGGCAGTAATAGTTACACATCCTAAGTTCAGCAGTTAAGAAGCAGCGATAGCCGAGTGGAGAGACCGACAGACTGCTACGCAGAGGGTCTCGGGTTCGAATCCACGGCACGCACCAATGACTTTTCGAAGTTAAGTGCGTATTAAATTGTTAATTATCGCTTGCTAAACGGTGAAGGAAAACATCGTGAGGAAACCTGCATGTCTGAGAGTTCTCCATAATGTTCTCGAAAGACATGTGAAGTCTGCCAACACGCACTTGGCCAACGTGGTGGACTATGGCCTTATCCTTCTCAGAGTGAGAAGAGGCCCGTGCTCAGCAGTGGGATAGTATAAAGGGCTGATGATGATGATCCTAAGTTCTGTTTTTGTTTCTGATTACAACAGACAGGAACCTATCTCCTTCCTTCCAATATCTTTGTCCTTGTCTATCAACCTATGGGTCTATTTAGTTTTCCTATGTAAGTATATGAGTGACCTTGAAATTCGGTTCGTGAGCAGAGCTCGTAACAGGGAACCCGTTTACTAGCTATATGCGTAGTTGCTAGTTGCTACTTCCAAACTGCGATGTAATGTACCTAATGTAATGTTTAATTCGCGTATTATGGTTGGCTGCTGATTAATTACGGGCTTTGTGAATCAAAACAAAATTATGTAAATGAAGGTACTTACTTGGGTGTTACGTGTTTCTCGTTTGAAAAATTGTGACAGGTATGGAATTTTAAGTTTTTTTAGGACTGTCGTAGTCGGTTTTCCATTGCTAACAGAAAAACAAAATTAAGTATGTACCTATACTTATTATTGATTTGCCCAAAACTTTTTGGCATTTTCGTGGAGGAGTTTTTGTATAGGTACCAACGTAGTATAAAATAAACTGCCCTTTTTGGAATTTCCTAAGAAAGTAGTTGTTGAACTCAACGAAGGTCGTCGTTCAGAAAACCTTGCGTCGTAGATTTTCTACTCACCACCCTTTTCAGGGTAGTGGGGTACCTTTGGGAGATTGACTCCTTAAAGTGGTAGTCTCCGCGGTCCAATACTATGGGCCGGTCATTGGGTTGGGCGCCTTCGAGGCTGACCAACCGGGTGAGTCTCCGTTGTTTGAGGCCCAGTTAGTCGCCTGCGAGAGGGTGGCGGCTGGTCGTCAGACTGGTGTGATGGTAGTGGTGGTGAAGCCCCGCTCGAGGGAACTGGGATCAGTTCTCGAGCGGGGTGCTTCGGTCTCCTCCGGAAAAGGGTCGTTGTCTCTGGATGGAGGAGGGGAGCGATGTTGACAAGGTGGGGGAGTTCTGAGCGATCTGCTTGCTCGAACATACCCCGGGCCAACCCGCTGACATCCCTTGATCGGCTCCCACTTGAGGTCCCGATATATGGTTGCGTTCCTGAGTTACCTGGGCGCGTCCACCGCCAGATGAAGACACTTGTTCTTCACCCGCTGCAGTCGCTGCCGCATGGTCTCTGCCTTCAGGTTGTACCTGGCCGGCCCCGCGTATGTGAGGCGCGACCTGATATAGGTTTTGTAGAGAGCCAGCTTGGCTTTCAGCGGCAGTCTGGAGGACAGCAGCGGGGGAAGTTTCGCCCTCGCAGCTTGGGCCTTCGCGGTGGTCGTCTGGCCATGGTGAGCCATCATCAGGTTCCTGTCGATGGTGACGCCCAGGTACTTGACCGTCAGCGACCAAGGGATTTCCTCCCCCATCAGCTTTAGGCACGGCGGGTGTGACTGGCCGCTTTATGCGTTTGATAAATCGTTGTAGGTCTCGAGTGACCCAATTAGTGCGCCGAACACCGATCGAATCTATCTTGTGGTGCTGGAATTTCGTAAATATTGCATGATGGATATTTGTCTAGATATCATACAAATATAGTCAAATAAAGTATTTATTTACAAACTAGAGGACGCCCGCAGCTACGACTGCATTTTTTTTTTATTTAACTGTTTCTGTCCGATCCCGTGGGAATTTCAGGAAATCCCTTCTTAGTGCACCCCTACAGTCCCCAAGGAACATTCATGCCAAATTTCAGCTTCCTGCGCCCAACAGTTTCGGCTGTAGCGTGTCTGTCAGTCAGTCAGTAACGCAAGGATTTTATATATACAGATATACAGATTTATATTACAAGTTATTATTGTGTCTGGAGATTTGTTAACAAGCCCAGTAGACTCTAGACAGATAATTCAAAGCTCTGATAACATTCGTGACAGTTTATTGCTACAGTCTCGCAATAAAGGTATGATATACGATTATGTTGCCAATCCTTATTTACTTATCATAATAACGACGAAGAAAGCTTTCGGCCTTTTAACAATGCATTTTAATGAGTCTGTAGGCGTCTGTAACGTGAGCCACATCATAAAAGAAATAAGCACTTGATATTAAAATTCAACTCTATTTAAATGTGTTAGAGATTAATATTGTTTGTAAATGAATGTACAGTTTATTCAAATACAGTCAAATCATATCACCTCACAAATGTTGAATATCATTCTGGATTCCATTCCTTCATGGTGTTTACGATAGGTTTGTTCGAGCAAATATGGATTTAAATTATGTAACTTTTGCTATGCGATATTCTGATGTAGACTTACCCTGTTCAAAAGACATTTAATGCTTGGAATATTGAGATACAATAAATGCAGTAACAACATTTTTGTCTATAACCGGTAATTGTTGATGTAAGATGATACTTTACCTACTGATGTGCCGAACCGTTATCTTATCATAGATTTTTGTATCTGTGTGTGTTTTTTTCAGATATAAATATGTTATACCAATGGGCATTCCCAGATTCCCACAGACATCTTGCGGTGTAGAAATCCAATCACTGATCGAATAGAAGTATATGAATCTATATGAACCTAGCTGTTAAAACTGTGAACCATGGGTAATTCCATGATAGCCATTTTGGCATGGTCAAAATCTAAAACTGCAGACTACGTTTTATCACCTTCTGACTTCAAACCCATGGCTCGCACCAATTACTTTAGGAAGTTGTCGTTGTCGGGTATGTTGATAATATCGTTAAACGTTTTGTTATCATTGACCTGATCAACACACACCATTAAATGGCGATTGGATAATTTGTATTTTCATGAAATGGAAAATGTTACGATATGGCTATGACGTATACACCAGGAGCAACATACTAACAAAATCGTTAGTGCTTACAGATGTTACATACTTGATTCGCATATGACTTGCAATGTGAGACCCCATGACCTAAAGATAACTGCATTTGTTGCGTTTCCTTAATCACAGGGTTATCGTCAGTACATTATAGCGCCACTTTAAGTAGGTACCTATACATCTTTATGTTTATTATTTATAGACATATATAGACATCTTTATCGAAATAAATATGATGAAATCCAAATATTTTTATACATCACCGGATTACTTTTTTAATCCGTACGATGTTCATTTATTAGTAACGTGCAAGGTATTTCATTAATTTCAGAATAAAAGATTTACGATTTTAAATTGGTGATCGTGACTTTAGCATAATTCATTGATAGCTGATTGATTAAATGCGAATAGTAAGAAAACGTGTTTGCCAGTAGGTAGCTATAGCTTGTTTAGTTTTATATTCTATGATTCCAATACTTTAGAATTTAGATACTACGGACACTAATTAATTTAACTAGTGACCAGGCCCGTTTCGCGTGGCTATACACAAAATCTTTACAAAGTAGGTATACCTGAACCACCTGAATCTTCATCATTGGTGAAAGCGCCAAATCCGTTTCGTATTTTTTGAGCTTATCGCGAATCGAGTCAGGTGTCGCGGCAGATTTTGTTTTATAGTAAGTATATACATTTTTTAATTATATCTTGTATATATATGTATGGCGTATATATTTCTTTTGATAAAATTGGTGAAATTCTTGGCTCTCATCTTCTTCTTCTTCTCTTTATGTACAGTGTACCTACAGTCACTCCAACTAGCCGGAGGGCGTACTGCAGATCGTTTGCAACTGCCATTTCAGCTTGCTACTTCTTTGGGCTATGTCGATCACTGTGGTTCTCTGTCATTATCAGCTTACAAGGCTTTACATAGCAGAATTTCCTTATCTTACGAGATATTTCTGCTAACCTCCACCTCGGTTTAAGTTTAAGACTTACATGGTACTCAGAAT
Organism: Euclidia mi; assembly: GCA_944739405.2. Taxonomy (NCBI): domain Eukaryota; kingdom Metazoa; phylum Arthropoda; class Insecta; order Lepidoptera; family Erebidae; genus Euclidia; species Euclidia mi. Next base: position 5,635,222 of record OX123188.2, on the reverse strand, counting down.
ATCTGCCCATATCTCGGCTTATTGATGATCGAGTATTTTAAAATACATTGTGAGGTTACCTCCTTGAACCCTTCCTATACAAAGTTATCTATCGCGATTTTCTATCAAACAGAGCTTGAGTTCGTATAAGTGAATTTTTCTGTTACCAAATTCTTAGTAAATATCCAATGATATACAGCGAAACAGGGACAATGCAACAAACTATAATAGATATGTCTTTGAATCGATGGGGAATTTTATCTCTGCTTACCTTCGTACATAATGACGAGTCTGGATGAATAATCTTAATATATAAAATCCTTGCGTTATTTACTGACTGACAGACACGCTACAGCCGAAACTATTGGGCTCAGGAAGCTGAAATTTGGCATGTATGTTCCTTGGAGACCGTAGGGGTGCATTAAAAAGGGATTTCCCGAAATGCCCACGGGATCGGCCAAAACGCATAAATTAAAAAAAATTGCATGCGTAGCTGCTGGCGTCCTCTAGTTTACTATAAACAGACACTTACGTCAATCATCCTCTTGAGCATCCAGAAGCGCTTTTTTATCTGTGTCGATATAAAACTCGTGGTATTGGGGTCAACCGTGTGCATAAAACTATATTTATCACAAAATGTCACAGAAAGTATGAGATATAGTGGTTTCTTCGACACAAGTCCGTCAACACTTTCACGTGTTCATGTTTGTATTGTTTTACGTTTATTTATTTACATACGCTCGTGATTGTCAGGTCGTTGTGAGCAGTAGTTTGGTCCGGTGACGCTGTGCTTCAGTTATCGGTGTCTCCGTGTCTTGACCCGTTCCTTGTTATCACACCCTTTATTACGCATACGTCCGCTCAACGCAAACACTCTCCGCTGCATTTTTCCAGTTTCTATGATCACGTTTCTACAGCAAATTGTGATTATATCGAACGACTATTTGCCCTTCAATTTAGTTTCTGCAATCACCCACATTGTTATTGTTATGCTATTTCGTTCTAAAGTTTTATACTTACTATTTTCGTAACGGTAAGCAAGTTTGTGAATGCTAAACGTACAAGAAGTCGAGTTTAACTTCTAAGAACTAACTCCATCGGGTTTGTGCGGACGTGGCATTTTGAACTCTATTTTCTTCTGTAAAGAGTATTTTATTGCTATGTGATGTGTTGTCTATTAGATTAGAATTGTCGTCAGCAGTGAGGTCATATGACTATAATACAGGTACAAAGGTGCGCGCTCCCAGATAGTAAAGGTTTCATATCAATTGGATAAGTGTCTTTGCGTCAGTACTCAGCAAACAAAAGTTTTTCTTTATGACGTCGACGCGATAAGTAGTGCCCTCGGGCACAGAGACACAAACACTCTCCCCTTATTTTTACGACTTTATTTATTTTCTTTATCAGTACAAATCCCTCTTTAGGCCTAACCCTCCTGACCTCAGTGGATAAACGACGATCTACGGCCAAAACCGCGTACGTGCGTAATCTGTGCCCTAAAATATTTACCTCGACTTTACACTTGGCATTCTGTATATACGAAAACTGGGCCAATTCGGGACTAATACGCCCGCAATATCTCACAGTTATAGCAAAATATATTGCGAAGCGTAATGTAATACATATTATTACGCAAACCGTAGTTTAGTGCCCTGAGGAGGGCAGGTTGGTGCTGGCAACGCAACGCGGTCACGGCCGGTTGTCGCTCCGGCTGACGTTGTCGACTTGTCGGCACTGAGCGGTGCGCTTGGCCATCGCACACACAGACTCACACAAACGCCCAATGTATAATACAACTATAATAAGCCGAGCCGAGAATATAGCTATTTCTTTGGCTTGCAGAGGGCAGTCGCTCTTGGGTAAAGCTAATATTCTGTCAAATCTGGTGGGACTAGAAAACGCTCCCCGTGTTGGATGCAGTCGGGTTTCCGCGAACGTGATGATAATATAATAGGTCTACAGAACCTCCAAGTTCCAACACTTACCGTCTAACCCACTCTTGCATTTCGGATGCACGGTCAAAGATTTGAAATGTTGTAGCATTTATGTCATCTCGACGGCATCGCTGTCAGTACCAAATTGTAGTGGACATTTCGCAACTGCTAGTAGCCAGAATAACATTCGTAGTTGGCAGAAAAGTACCTATCGTTTTGGAACAAAGTGTGTCTGTAACTCTGTATATTATATCTGCCAGTGTCAGTGGTACAAGCCATTACAGTTTCCGTATAATATTAGTAGCAAATCATAAGTCATTCGACACCTCATTAATACGTTTGGGAACTCCTACAAATTGAATAGATTTTATTCGATGATGGCTTTACTAGTCGAGGGTAAGACAACGCGGCAACGGTTTGCGGTCACGGATGATGATTTTATAGATGTCTGTTTGATGATGTGTACCATAGGGGTTGGATAGGTACCTATGTAAAATGGTTTTACTGTGTCTTCTTACGTTTGCAACAAATAGACGCTTAATTGCCCGCATCCTAGTGACGAACGGTCCGACGAGCATAACTAACGTCATGACCACTTCAGTGTAGTAGTAATTGACTGCACGGTTGGCGTAGTGGTTTAACACTTTCACGGACAGTAAACGAGACACAATTGAAGTTTTATTGTTATCACGTCTACAGGCGTTTACTGTCCTTCAAAGTGTTAAGCGGCCGCCTCGCTGCTTGACACTGCTCCGAAGTGTTGTGGGTTCGATCCCCACACGAGACAACACTTTTTGTGATTCATAAATTGTTGTTTCGAGTCTGGGTGTTAATTGTGTCCATTAGTTGTATGTTTGTAAAGTACCCCGCGACACAGGATATAGTCCTATAGCGGGAGTTGTCTTTAAAAAATAAAAATTAAAAAAAATTGCACTTGTCCAGCTGCCATTATATTGTATCAGTGTCATTGTATCGGTGAAACTAGGTTTTACTACGGTTACTTTGTAGTTCATTACCCTTCTAGTATTCAAAGATTCTAGTTGTATTTTTGGATTGTTCTCCTAAACAGTAGGCTGTGCGGTGAGGCTAGAGTCAACTATAACGACAGTACTAGCCTGAAGTTCTTTCGTCAGTGTTCTTGTCGGTTTGCTGGCAAATCACAATGTTTAGAGCCATAGAAGTTTTGGTAATTATAGCACTTCTAGCAATAAACTTACAAGTATATTAAGACAAGTTATGAAGTTTGACTTATACTATCATTAATGAATTTCTTTGAATAAACTGCTTACATTGGATGAAACGTAATAACCGTATTGTGCATTACTGGGCAAGTTTATTTTCAATGTACGTTCTCAAGTTTCTAAGTATACCTACATTGAATGAAACGTTCCAAATAGTGTTTGTTTACGTACTATCAATGGTGTGTTCTTAAAAATCGGTATTAAGAAGTCAATTTACAGAGACATTTCTGCTTACACCGATAATGCTATAAAATGTACGGTGTAATTTGCTGGTTAGTATTGAATCTAATATGGTTCTCAAAACAAACAAACACCCAAACCGGTACAAGCTGCGCGGTTTTACCTTCAGGTATACGTCGAGCCTTGAAAGTGTTTATGCCTAATCAGATAAAGTCGGTACCTAAGCACTATTGGTGTACATCTGCGATCTGTACTATTGATATCAGCGCACTTACTACACAAAAGACCGTCTTGTTGCTATTTTTGAACGTATTCGACTCGCTGATATGAAATAGTACAATAATGTAGTATGAAGCAGTGTGACACATTTGTTCTAGTTAGATATTTTGTAGAGAAATGAAGTTGTTGTTAAATGTTTATTTATAATTTAATGATGGTTGACTGCGGGTAGCGTAGTGGTTTGAGCGAACGACTCTTATATAATTTATCACTGAGACAAGTGTGGGTTTGATACTCAAGCGGGATAAAACTCACTCAACTTTGTAAATACATACCCACGCCTTTTTCCTGTTGGGGTAGGCAGAGACAACATAACGCCCTTTGCTTTTATCCTTACAAACTTCCCACGCTTCCTGTTTACCTATACATTATATACTCTTTTAATGGATGCTCGCCGGTTTTGGGTGCTTCGGACGTTTCCGTTTTTCACAACTAATTTGGTAATCTTCATCCAGTTTCTCATTCAGTCCTCGTCTAACATTAAACGTCGCAAATCGGCATTCCTATGTTCACTTTCTGCCCCGACAGAGAACAAATGATCTATAAATTGCTGTTTCGAGTATGGGTGCTAAACAGACAAGTATTTCGTCTGCTTCTAGTTACTTATGACCTATGGATACTGTACATTTCGCATCTCTAGTAGATAAATGAACTATTGTGTTATTCTGTGATCACGCTAATGCTGATGGAGGGAGACAGTAGGATGAAAGATGATGAGAAGCGAGTTTAGAGATGCATTCTGTTAATTTTCCACTTTTATATTCTCACTAGCTGACCCGGCAAACGTTGTTTTGCAAATTTTTTTTTTTTTTTTTTTAAAATAGATGTTGGCCGATTCTCATAGATACCGGATAAGCACAAAAAAATTCATCAAAATCGGTCAAGCCGTTTCGGAGGAGTATGGGAACGAAAACTGTGACACGAGAATTTTATATATTAGATTATTTAAGGGCTTTACCGCTGAGTGGTAAAGTCACCCATTTTTCGTGGAAAAATATTTTTGATATAACTTAAACGACCATCTTACCATAGGCGGCAAACGAGCAGACGGATCGTCTGATGGTAAGCAATTACCGCCGCCCATGGACACAAGCAACACCACATGAGTCACAAGTGCGTTGCCGCCCCTTGGGGTTGGGAAAAGGGATAGGATAAGGAGTGGGATGAGGGAGAAGGAATAGGGGATAGGGCCTTCGGTACTCTCACTCACCGAACGAAACGCAACAGTTTAGGTAGGTACTGTTACTTTACATTGATTTTCTGTGAGTAGTACTTCCCCGGTCGAGCCGGCTCATTCATGCTGAAATCAGCAAGGCTTTACTACCTGTGATCTTATGTCGTTTCTTGAAGTTTTTGGATGGAACTGATGGAAGTCTCCCTTATCCCTATCTACTGACCTATGTTAGGTCTTTCGTTATTTGCTTCGTGTTTCGGTGGACTCGATAAATCCATGCAAACTAGCAATTTATAGTGTACGTTACATTATCCATAAAACAATCGAGTGCCTCGTTATGATCGAGAAGCCATATTTTAAATTGCCTATCGCGTTTTAATCTAATAATTGTATTGGTGTTAATGTTATTAGAGTGCCTTGCTGATTTCGTAGCCTTGATTGATGCCTTTAGTATACCTTACGTGGCTTTCGTCATAGATGTAGCGAGGTACAGGCAGGGGGAGGCAACTTTACAACGTATCCAGACCTTAGAGTAATGCGCTGAATTTTATTTTTACTTTGATTGAGGTCGATTTAAGGTTGTGCTAAATTGTGTCTGTTTTATAACGACGTACGATTGTAATTCTTACCATCTTTAAATATTCAACCGTCAGAATATAATTTAAGATCTTTGACAGTCGTTATGGGTAGTCTGTACTTTTGAATACTTACATTGGTCTAAACATTTTTTTTTCTTCGTGTGAGTGTGTGGCCAACTCTAGTGTCGGAGTTTTCAGACCGCCTGAAGGCCTCCGTCATGGTCTACCGATCCTTGTCCTGAGACAAGAACCGGGATCGACATCTTTACGTGCCCTCCGAAGCACGGTAGCGCTCTGATGTAAATGCCCACGCGGTCACCCATCCAAATGGCAACCCGTTGCTTAACTTTGCCGGTCTACTACGAACGGCAAGCCAAGTCTCGCTATGAGCGCTACTTTGAGGTCTAAACCTTGCAATGTCGCTATTCTCTTGGGTTGCGGAGGTCAGGCAGCAATCGAGACTCATTCGCTCTGTGTAAAAGCTACATATTCTGTCAAATCTGTTTAGATTAGAACCAAATCGGGGCTCCAAGACGAAAGCTCTATGGTGGAACCGGGATAACGGACGATAATACTGTGCCATCATCATTATTCAACATTACCATCTAAAAAACCTTACATACCCACTTGAATGGGCCTGATATTTCTGGACTATTTTGATTGCACTGCAACTGTAAATATACGATACATTTATGTCGTGCCCTGTATATTGATTGTATGCTGTATCAGCAAGGTTACACGTGTATAGGTATTGTCACCTTGTTGATATCGTATTTATAACTGTTCACTACTGGAGATATTAGTCATTACAATATACGGTAATATCCAGTTCCACGCGTTTTGGACTTTCTGAACACATGTAAAATCAGTTTTATTTTATTTTTATAGACTCACGCCTGTAGCCCCGAAGGTGTAGGCAGAGGTGTAATATAACACCCACATTTTTCCCCGGGGCGGCTCTATTGCCGTTATCGGGCACATCACCAGACCCCGTGCTGCTACTGAGATCGGATCATCTGTACCTATAATACGTAGGTAATAAGTATTTGCAATAGGTATGTATAAAATCCAACTGCTGAGTGTTAGGTCGTATTCTAGAAACTGAAGAAATGCGGAAAATTTGAAAATATTTTTTGTTACGTTTTGTGTCGACGTGGAATCGATATTTTTGTTGGTACGATGAAGTTAATCAGGTCATCTAGTAAAACGGGTTCTAGTAAAACTGTTGACAAACAGGTCCAATTCAAAAAGTTACAAAATTGATTATTGTAATCGTGTTTATTAGATAGTAACACCCATTAATCAGACATTACGTATTTAAAATTATTTTAACAAAAATATTAGTAACATACATACATACATTAACACAATAATTAAGTACGTATTTCCGTTTACACCTTTTAAATTAATTTGAAATATTAGATATATTAGTAACATACATAAGTATTAGTACAATAATTACGTATTTCCGCTACACATAACACATATACATCGCGGGCAAAATATTTATTGTACAGATCGTAAAAGCATTTTTACCGCAATGTTAATTCAGTATCAAGGTTTTCGCAGACTATTTCGCGAGTTCGTACTAATCCAGGTTCCCGGTAGTAGAAACATTACGCCATATATTCGCGCATTAGTCGTTCAAAGACCACTTGCGACCTCTATTTCTAAAATTAATGTGACAAACGAAATATATTGTAATATACGCAAAAAATATTTTGGCAAACATTCGGCTCTTCCTTGAAACTAGAGTTAGCAACGATGCGTAGTGATTTCTTGGAATGTTTAAAATTAGCTTGTTACTAGAGCGGTCTAGTTACGACATCAAAGAAAAAGGACGTTGACTGCTAACAAGCCAGTGACTTACCTAGGTTTTTGCCTTTGCCTGCTCGTAAGGCGTAGTGGTTTACATGTCCGCCTCGCCTCTTGACATGGCGGCGAGTGTTTGACTCGATATTTCAGTCAGACATAACGTCCTGCGATAGGTATAGGTACTTACATAACTGAAGCATCTTTTAGACTTATTTATCAGTTTATAGATAGAGGTGTGTTTCAATATACTTGAAAATATGAAGAGACTACCATTGGACTTAAAACCAGGGCCGAACCGTCCCTATGTGCAATGTGCGCGGCGCACACAGGCGCCAGAGTGACAGGGGCGCCGCGCGCTGAGATATACGTTAATTACCTATAACAGTTACTTTAGAAAAAGGATGACAAAAAAGGCGCTTCACAGATTTCGCACACAGGTGCCGCAGTGGCGTAGGGTGTGACATCGAGAGTTAGCAGTTAGCCCGAAATTGTTAGGCATCGACTAAAAAAAAAAAACAAGGTTATCCGCCAACTTCTGGGTGCCACCCAAGCTAGCCTACGCCACTGCACAGCAGTGTTGCCAACGTAGGCGATATTTCGCCATTTAGGCTACTCAGAACGAGAATCGGCGATGAAAAAATCTAAAAGGCGACTGGTCGCCAATTAGGCTACTCTAGGGAAATCTTTTTATATTAAGGAATCGCATGCAACTACCCATGCTGATCGCCATTCTTAGAATTCGTACCCATATGAATGTAAGAAGTATGTGTTGAAACAACTTTCAACCAAGCAATCACATGGTGAGTTTGCACGTTGGGAGATAAATGTATGTTGCCGGTGGATCTTGCAGTACTAGCACATCAACTTCTACTGAAGACGTCGAAAGTCTTGGTGATGCCTTATTATTGCTAGCAGAGGACGAATCAGAATAGGTACCTAACACTATTTTTTATTTGTTTAAAGTAGTTTTTAAAATGTTAACTTAAAATTCATTAACGTGTTTTAAAGATTGCCTGTTTACCAGTGCGTTATAAACCTCTTATAAATAAGTTGATAAAAACTAAATTTTATTTATTCATATTGATATTTTGGTGTTTGGGCTACTTTAGGTTACTACAACTCAAATTCGGCGATATTAGGCTACTTCACGCATGAGAAACGGCGACATTAGGGCCAGCGCTGTTGGCAACACTGCTGCACAGGCGCTTCATAGATTTCGCACACAGGCGATGGTTTGGGTCGGAACGGCCCTGCTTAAAACAACCAATCTCCTCCTGTCCTCCTTTGATTACCAAGTCAAAAAACACATCCAAACACTCAATTACAAGCTCACATCTTCCGCGTCGGTCCCGGCTGTGGACCGAAGACCCCGATGCATTAGTTATTAGGAAGTAATTTATACAAGTAGAAAGAAGCTCAGGGTCAAATGGGCATCAAAGGGTATCTACCATGGAGCATATCGTAGTCTTACTCGTGGCTTATTCTAAAGGTGTTTTGATATGTCATATAGTTATTTATATTATACTAGATGATTCCCGCATGCCCGCTATAACAGCACATTATCATTTTATAATAACCGTTGCCGTTGCTGCTTGGTCTCGTCGGAATTTTGGAAAATTTCAGCTCCTACGCCTTGTAGTTTTGGCTGTATGTTGTCTGTCAGTCAGTGTCTTAAGAATTTTATATATGCAGACTAGCGACCCACCCCGGCTTCGCACGGGTGCAAAATTATACATATAAACCTTCCTCATTAATCACTCTATGAGTCTCTCCACGACCACGCTCGGTGCAAGGTGTAGGTCTAATTAGGTGAAATAATTATGCAATACAAACCTGTTAACTGAATATTTAGGTGTACAATTTATCAAACATTGAAAGTAGCACTCATAGCCAGTCTTGGCTTGCCTTTCTTTGGATCTATTAAAGAAAACCGCTTCAAAATCCGTTGCGTAGTTTTTAAGATTTAAGCATACATAAGGACAGATAGACAGAGGACAGACTTTGTTCTATCCCCTCCGTGGGATCTCCACTTTTCCGTGGTTCTCAGTAACCGTGGGTTTGAGGTACACCCACGGTGAAGCTAAGCGGGATCCCGGGAGGGGACGCTCCACGTGGGCTTGAGTGAGGCCTACGTAGGATGCGTCCCAAGGTGCGGGTGCGGGGGACAGTTCTTTCTGTCCCTCGCAGTCGGGTGCGGTCGCGGGAGGAGAGGCGTGTCGCTGTTGCGTTGCCGCGCGCCCTATCTCCCGCGACCAAATGGGGGCGCACCATTGTTGCGTCGCGGTGGGGCCGCAGAGGAAGAGGAGATACGGTGTTGCGTTGCCGTCCTCCCTATCCTCTGCGGCCGCTGGGTGTTTTGGCGGCGGAGCCCAACACCTTCATCCGCCGCCAAGGGGGTTTTGTTTGGGGCCCGCCTGACCATCTGGCGGGCCAATACCCGTCGGGGGGTTTCGAGGAATGCTTCGGTGATACCCGACCCTCCGACACATGGGTACATGAGGAACACGGGTTGGGTTTTATTCAGTAAGAGTCTGACAGTCCGCTTCGGACGTCCCCTAGGGCTGAGGGGCTCCATGAGGATTTTCCAACCCGACACAAAAAAAAGACTTTTTTCTATACTTTGTAGTGATAAATAAAATAGCAGTGAAAGCCTAATGGAGAGACTAACATACTGCAATGCAGAGGGTATCGGGTTCGAAGTCATGTTCGTATCAAAACTTTAATAATTGCCTCAGAGACTTCTCTAATGTTCTTGAAAGTCATGTTGATTCTGACGCATTTGACCAGCCATTTGTAAAGCATCGTTGATAGAGCATGCCTTAAACGTGGGTTGCCGTATAGCCTTCCAGTAATCATATTGACTTCAATGTTATGAGCTTATGAGTTTGACTTTATAATGGTTCGTATTAATAGTCTTAATGTACGTAAATATAAACCATAAGAGTGAAGCTTTTGTACCATTGATAGCGATTAGCGAAGACCGTTTAAGTCGTGAATTAGAAATGTGTCTTTGTGAGATGGCTTTCCTACTTCTAAATCGATAATAATTAATGATGTGTGCTAAACGTTGGTGTTGTGTATGTGTGCATAGGATGTCTATGTGTGCGTGGCCGCGCGGTTCGTTCAACGGCCAATAAACCAGTGTGTCAATAGCTATCACTTGTTTCACTTGTCGCCCGTATTAAATACCTAACAGTTGGTGATTCCATGTTTCTGAAAACTTAGTGGACAAAATAGTAAATGTTTTAAATAAGTTTATATTCTACTAGCTGTTTCCCGCGGCTTCACCCGCGTCCTGAGGGAACTACTTCGCGTACCCGGTTAATTTATACCCTAAGCTGATGTACCAAGGAGTAACCTTGGTACATCAGCTATCCGCCAGTGAACGTCCCGTCAAAATCGGTACAGCTGTTCCAGAGATTAGCGAAAACAAACAGACAGACAAAAATAAAATAAAAAAACATTTCGGTATATGTACCGTGTATACATCCATAATTATGCATTTAGTAAAAAGCGGTTATTTTATTATTACAAACAGATACTCCAATTTTATTTATATGTATAGATTACTCATTTAGGTACTAAAAGACTTCGCCCGCGGTTCTGCCCTCTTGGATGTTTTTTTTTACCATTAAGAGGAGGAATTTATCATAAATCTTTCTTAGTGCGCCGCTACACTCCTCAAGGCCTTTACATGAGTACTTACTTACACTTTGAGTAGTTTAGCCCGTGCGTTGTCTGTTATTAATCTTTATCTCTTCTCGTTTCTAGAGCAAAAATACAGTTGATCGCTAGTCGCTTGCGCCTGGTAGTGAGGCCACTGCCCTAAGTTTATTTATAATATTAAAACGTTATAATATGCTATGCGTATAGCATAAATAAGCGAGATTTGTTTTGTAAATCATTTATAGAGGAAAATAAATACTATCTCAAGGATTTCGTAATGATCATTTGGAAATTTTTGTAGTTTCGATGTCAACAAACAAAATTATGCAGTGTTTTTCTTCTCCCTCATATATTAACAACATATTTTGTTTTGTCTGAGAAAATAAAATCATTTCGTTTCTTTCCGAAGGTAAATCTCGTGCGTTTTGAGCACGATTTCTGGCCGGGCACTATTTGTCAGGAACTTTTATTAGATAGGTACATTGTGTTTTTAAAGATGAAATTCAAGCTACATGAAGCTTGAATTTCATATTTTTTTAAATAATTTTTCAGACTCAAAGTAGGCAACGATATCGCATTAAGCAAGTAATAAAGAATTGACGAAGAAAAATTGAAAAAAAAAAGAATTGACGTTCATAAGCGTTGCTTTTGTAATCTATGAATAAATGAGTTTGAATTCGAATTTAATACATACTTTGGTCATGTAGAAAACTTGTGCTGCTGAGAATATTTTCATTAAAAAGTAATACAATTGCAACCTTTTTTTATATTGAATAAAACGTGACATCGATTCTCTATGGACGCGAACTGTCTTGTCTCTATATGTTTCCCGTTCCATATTGTAACCGTAATAATATTTCATCGTTAGGGCTGCCGGCCGCTTCTTGTAGAAATGAGGTATGAAGTACCACACAGCAAAGGGACGGTCATTCTTGCCGCCTTTTACATTAAATAAGATAATACTTACTACCCTCCAGCCGCAAACTCCAGCTAAAAAAATTGCATTAAATATTGCAGTTGCACTATTGCGCTCCGTGGTGTCGTTTAGTGCATGAAATGATGACTTCGGTATGGTCTGCCTCATTTACCTTCTTGCTGTTCTCAGTCGCTTATTTGTAAAAAAATAGGTCGTGTATCGCGAAGGCGTTACACATATACTTACAAGTTACAACCAACAGACAAAAGGCACGTAGACTCAACACAAAAAATTCTGGATCTCACAGAGGCAAGTCGGCCGCTAAAACCACTACGCCACTAAGCAGACTTTTCTATAGATAGAAGAGCAACATACCTATGGCGTTATTTCTATTATGTATTATGTTCCGAACATTTATCTGATGCTATGTAAACTTGGCTAATATGATTCGTGACGTTATGTGGTCTCTGTGGATACTCCATAGTTAAATGTGGTCGTATTTACCATAAACCGCTCGTCATTATCATTAACCTGAGGGCGATAGGTTCGGATAGAAAATAATGTTTAACCGAGAGTATGTCTGAAGCGAATGCTCGTTGTATACATATGTATTTTCGAAGAGATGAAGAACTCGACATCAAACCCTCTACCAACTCCTCTGGCCAGTGTGGTACAGTAGGCCAAATGCTCCTATTAACAGTGCTACTGTTAAGCAAATTAGAAGAGGCTTAAGTCCAGCGGTGGACAGGTAAAGGCTGTAGAGGAGAGTATGTTACTGAGCTGATATAGGTGTTCACAAATCGTTTGCGCCTCACGATATTTGAACACCATAGTTTCAAGTCGCTTTAGCTAGCCTTAGAAACACTAAAGCTGGAAGTCGTCTTAGAAAAGCCCACTGACCAGCCCTGCTTAGAATTGATATGTATCGATGTTTGTGTATCGGATGTGTAAGGGCGACAGGTTTGTTAGATGGAGTGGCGGCGGCGGCGGCACCCCGCGCAGCGTACGGTGCTGTGCCCTCCTTTCACCTTCAGCAGAACGGAACCCTGAACTCGATCGACCCGCACGCCCTGCTAAGCTGTTTGCATCAAACACCGTCTCTACATTGTAGTTTACGTGCAACATACTTGTGAACTGTGAATTCATCAATCATACATTATGCAGTCCGTTTTGTACACATAGTTGGTTTAAGGTGTGGGTGGTATTTTAATCATTTAGGTTTGAGGAATGCATTCCTCGGATTTTCTAGCCCTTATGTTAGTTTTAACTTTTAATTACATCGCCCTTAGGTAAATTAAACTTTACTCTGAATTCTTGACTAACGCAACGGCCGCAAGCTTTGGCAAATACGTTACATGGGTCGGTAAACGTTACATTGTAAGCGAACTTGTACTTTCCAGTTTCCAGCCAAGTATTTATGTCTATTGCATGATGAGACCAGTTTTTATGGCAGCCAGTCGTCCCTGTTCGAGCTCACTACCAGTTTGTTTGCAGGACACCATATGTCCCAAAGGTCATACAGCATCCGGTGAAAGCAGATGAAATAAAGAGTTTGATGACAAGCTGTGCCTGCGGTTACACCCGCGTTATAATTGTTACTGATTTGCACGCATGGCTCATATCGTGATGATATATAGCCTGTAGCCTTCCTCGATAAATTGACCATCCAGCACAAAAATATTTTTCAATTCGAACCAGTACTTTCTGAGTTTAGCGTGTTCAAGCGAACGTACTCCTCGGCATTAGGTATAATATTAGGATAGAGTTGGGATAAAGCGATAGCATAGCAGTATCACTGATTTTTAAATGATAGTGGAGCGCCACCGAGCTTTGCACGATTGATATATTTCGTTCTATAAGAAGACCAGGATTTTTGGCTCCATTTGGCATTTAGCTCCTAGTTTTATGAAGTAATTCAACAGTAAATCTATGCTTGTGAAGTAGAGCAGTCTGAGGAAACTTGCATATTTGCGAGTTCTTCGTATTTCTTCTTCTTGTCTCAAGCCACGAGAGTATATTATGAACTCCGTTGGAGGATGATGATCAGAGTATTATGATTAAACTCCACTCAAATTACGAAGTGATTTTCTAAAGGCCATGGTTACCAGATCATATCTGGTAACCATGGCCTTTGGAGAGCTTATAAACAAAGGTATCATCGTCATCCTCATCATCATCATCATCCTTATCCGACAGCCATAGACCACTGCTGAATATAGGCCACTCGAATAGCACGCCACTGAGCCCGTTTTGCGAACAAAGTTAGGCATTTCTTTAATTCTCAAACTTGATTAGGCTGAGTAATATTGTCGCCTCTGCCGTCCCTCTAACCACCGTCATGAAGCTACGATTATATTAGTAAATTGGCAAACCTACTGCTTAGTGGAATAGCAATAGGTCACCGCGGTTGAATACGTTTATATGCCGGGCATGTCAGTATTACGCATAATACACTAAAGCGCACATTTCCAGGATAAGCTGATCCATGTTTCTTTGGTAAGGCTGTACAATCATAGGTGAAGTTATACTAGATGTGTTTATGAAGGTATGTGTATACCTAGTTTGATATGTCGTTGTTTACTCTACGCAGTTACCTAATAGTGGGATATTATACGCGGAGTTATGTTGTCGCTTTTGCCTCTAAGAAAAAACTTGTTTGTTTTCTCAGCGCTTGACACTTGAGCGACAGAGGTGTCAATTCTGTTGTTCTATGCAGAATTGTTTGTAAATTAGTTTTCTGTTGATGAATTTATTTAATAGTTTCTTTGGAATTTGTCCATTTTCTATTTCAGATGACTAAAGAACCCATAAATGATACACCTTCACGTGAAATGTATCTCTCTAGCGCATGTAAATTCGTTGGTTATTATTATTTTAGTCGAGTAGAAAATGCTTCAACTTCTCAACAGCCTCTTCTATCATTACGTCAATTATTCATGTTTGTCGACGGGCTAGTACGATACTATAGATTTTCACTTAGTTAGTCCCTACTACATATATTGTACTAGAGTATCTTAATTCAATCCTGTGATAGATTGGATGGCCTTCCTCTATAAGCATTTGCAGGCAGGATGCAAGATATCCCAGGAACGAATGATCCTTAAATAACTTTCTTGCCTCCATGCTCCATGCACTATGAATTGTTCAACGTCTATGCACTTATTATAATTATGTAGCACATTATTATGTAATTCCTCCTCCTTGTCTAGACAGCATTATGTATCAGCAATGAGAATAACTATTGTTATTGTCGTTTTAAGTGTTTGTATATTCATAGATGTCGGAGTCACACATCTGCGCAGTTACCCACAATACTACGAATACTCGAGTACCGGAACTATGCTGTTTTAAACTTTTATTTTTGTTTCACAATTACTTCACTAGTGACATGAAGAAGATTAATTGCTATGGCGTTTGTTATCATTACACGTATTTAGGTCACGAAAACTGGGTTTAGTTTTTTTTGCTGTAGATGTGTTACGGGCTTCTGCGTGGTATTGAGTGGATTAGCTCGGTTACGTAGGAGCTTAGTGTAATTGACGAAATGTCTGGTTGATGTAAGACTTTAACAGTCTTACCACAAAAGATTTAAACACGTGTTCAACACGTGCCTTAAAAATACCGTACTACAAAACGGTGTTTAACAGTTGCGTAGGGTTAAACATCCCTTAGACACGTCTAAAATTTAGACACACGCACAAGCTAGTTTAACAGATGTTTAAGAGCATTCAGCTGTCACAGTTGTAAAAAGTAACACGCGAACGCATAACCGAAACAACCGAATTTCGTTGTTTGAAACTTAATCAGTGTAATATTGTATTAAGAACAGTGTAGTATTAAAATGGATATTAGATCTGACTGAGTTTGTGGATTTTAGGGATATGGACGACACGGATGAATTAGAAATAATTAGAGACAGTCAATTAAATTGTGTTTGAGTTGATTCATTTAAACATTATACCACCTACCACTTTAAAAAACCTATCGATTTAGGAAAATAAAATTTTAAAAAAAATGTCGATTTGATTAAATATGATCTTCCGTCTGATTCTCGTGGTGGCAGAATAAAACCACTACATACATACATAATACACTGGGCGCGACACTGGCGACACAAGGTAGATATGTCAAGCTTATTGTTATATCTACTGATATAAAATAATATGACAAGAATTACCATTTTAAATGATGTGACATACTTTCTATAACTTTTATCTGTATAGATTTAGATTAAAAAAAAAAATTATTTATATTCAAGGAAATCATCACACTTCAACACAAAGTATTAAAATACAAAACAAACTGACATGACAGTTACCGCAAAATACGTTCTGTATCATACAATTTTTAACTTTACGTCAACAATTTTAATAAAAAATATTTCATCGTTATCAGATAGACGCTAACAATTATAACGTTAGTAGTAATTATTTACTAAGACTGATCATACTCATATATATCTAGTATTTATTTCGTACAAAATATTCTTGTAACAGATGAAAACAGTATTAAGATATCTGCATGACAAGGAACGCATCAAATACTACCATGAATCGTAAAATGCTACCACCATGTTTAGCTAAATACGTGATAACTACGTTTTTGTGGTAAAGGAACTTAAACAAGCTTTTAAGAGATGTTTAAATCTTAAACACTGCCTAGCTAAACACATGTTGAAAAGGTGTTTAGTATATATTTTGTGGTAAGACTGTAAGTCTTTAGCGAGTTATAGGCTTGGGATTATAGTGTTATTACCTAAGAGGATGAGATGCGAAATGTGATCCATGAGGGTTCATGGATGTTAGGTGACTGGGCAAACCGGTTGTGTTGTGTCGGATCATTTGGCCAAAAATTACGTCCTGAATCGAATTGACCTGGAAAGATATCGGTATACGATTAAGTATTTGGATGAGAAACTACCAGTATAACTATAATGTTATGGAGCTTTGCAATCGGTACCTAATGTTAAGAGTTCTGGAAAGGTGACTTAATACATCTTTATATAAACATCATCATCATCATCAGACCTTTATACTGTCCCACTGCTGGGCACGGGCCTCTTCTCATTATGAGAAGGGTAAGGCCATAGTGCCACGCTGGCCAAGTGCGGGTTGGCAGACTTCACATGTCTTTCGAGAACATTATAGAGAACTCTCAGACATGCAGGTTTCCTCACGATGTTTTCCTTCACCGATTAGCAAGCGATAATTAACAATTTAATACGCACTTAACGCCGAAAAGTCATTGGTGCGTGCCGTGGATTTGAACCCGAGACCCTCTGCATAGTAGTCCGTCGGTCTCTTCCACTCAGCTATCGCTGCTCTTATAAACATAGTGATTCGTGTTAAATCTTAATTACTGTTATAAATGCGAAAATGTGTTAGTTTGTTAAGTATATATTTCTTTCACTACTGAACGGATTTTGAAAAATACTTGCAATAGGTACCTAATAACATCACGTAGGCTTACTTTTGTTGCAGTAGGCGACACAATACATTGTGTTACATAAATGTGAAGCGAAGTATTACATTATTTGCTATTATATACAAACTTCTCGAAGCGTCATAATTTATCATTGTGACAATCCATTGCACCAAGGACCCATTCTCATTGTTTTTATCAAGTTTTCCCTTGAGTTATCCGTTGTAGGAAAATAAGGAAAATATATTTCTTTGAATTCTTGCTTTGTTTTTCACATCGTATTCTTGTATTATTTTGTATAACTTTGTATCTTAATATCTATAATTTCAATCTTAATATTATTATGAATGCGAGTTGTGGGGATGCCCGGGTTAAAGATATTAGGAAATCCTCTTTTGAAGTCGATTAAAAAGGACAAAGCAAATAAATGGACATGCTGTCTCCTTCCCTAGAAATTTCAGTATTGTAGAAGGAGACAATAATACTAACTAATGAAGATAAATTTCTCTTTAGCACGTTTTAGTTGTAGTTGTTAGAAGTTCTATCGCGTTTTAAGATATTTCATTTTATTAACTGATGAATCCTCCAGAAACTAATTTTTTTATTACTAGCCGACCGTGTTTGTTGTTGTTCGTTCATGACACTGTCTATATTTTACTCCAACCTTTTGTGCAATCATACGTTTGTTTTTTTAAATGTTATAGGCACAAAATATTAATTTTTAGACAATTAGAACGGTGCCAAGCCACTTGCATCAATTAAGGATAACGAATATGAGCCATGGATCGTGAACCTCTTCTTAAGTACTTATAAAATACATTTTAACTTGTTTTTTTTGAGATGTTTACCACTATTTGAGAAATATTAATATAGCCGAATGCATATTTTATATATGCATTAGGCTATATGAATTGTCTTCAATGAAGTCGCAGTACTTAAACTATCGGGATTCCTGTCATCATATTGGTAAAAAAAAATGCTCAGCTGCTTTTATGTCGTGTTTTTTTTTTGTTTTTTTTTTTATGATAATAGGCGGCAAACGAGCAGACGGATTGCCTGATGGTAAGCAATTACCGCCGCCCATGGACACAAGCAAAAGCAACACCACAGGAGTCACAAGTATGTTGCCGCCCCTTGGGGTTGGCAAGGAAGGGATAGGATAAGGAGTAGGATCAGGGAGAAGGAATAGGGGATAGGGCCTCCGGCACTCTCACTCAGTTACTTTACGTCGATTTTCTGTGAGAGGGTAGTAGTTCCCCGATCGAGCCGGCCCATTCATGCTGAAATCAGCAAGGCTCTACTACCGTGTGAAGTGTTATGATCATGGTCCTGGCGTTATCCCAGTTGCATTCGAGAGTTTCGCTTTGTGCACCGGTTTCCTCTTCCTAGTCTAACTCCCAGTCTAACCAGAGCCCCTAGACAAGTGGCCATCACTCTTCATTTCCAATACTACTATCGACTTTGGCCGTAGTAACGTAAGTTATTAACTCTTTGTCGACCACATGGCATATATGACGACACGGTGTCGTAGCGGGAGTGTAAACGACTGCCACGCCGAAGGTCGCGGGTTCGATTCCCGCTCAAGTCAAACATTTGTGTGCATGAACATGGATGTTTGTCTTGGTCTGGGTGTTTCTATATAAATATGTATGTATTTACAAAACAAAGTACCTATATATGTATGTTTATCCATTGTCTAGTACCTATAGTACAAGCTCTGCTTAGTTTGGGACTAGATGGTGTTGTGTGAATGTGGTAGAATAGATAATATTGTTACGAATTGAAAATGCCATCTATCAGTGAATGGGAGAACTACATGAGATTAGATGTATCGGTTGTTTAAGGCTGTTTCATCTATCCTCTAATAGATGGCGTTGGTGTAAATAGAACAATTACGCAAATCTAGAAACACGATACACGTTTCCAGAAATTTCGTGAGTCGTCTCGAAAAGTCTAGTTATGTGTTCCGGCCGGTATAAATACCAGGCAGACGCGCGAGTCAGGACAGTAACAATTGAATATCGGAGCGATAAACAAGAAGCGAATGGAAGTAATTCGGAAGTGTTTAGTGGTGTTTTTATTAGTGTTGAGAATTAAGTGTGAAATAAGTGTGTTTTTACTAGTTGTGTAAATAACTGTGTATAGTGTATAAATAAAGTCCAGTTTAAGTGGCATAGTGAGTTATAATTTATTGTCGAACCCCAGCTCGTAACGAATTGGTGTCAGTAGAAAGGTATAAATTATGCCGGTTATGCCGAAGGAAGAAACTGACGGAGTGCGTACCAGGAACCAGCGCCAGCAAGACCTGGACCAGAGACGCTTCGGAGACGTTCCTTCTCCATCTTCTGGTGGATCCGGCGACTCCGCGGCTGCAGTGGAGCCTGCAAGCGCACACTCCATGGCGGTGCCCGACATCGCGGCTCTGATGGCGTTCATGCAGGAGCAGGCCTGCCGTCAAGAGGAGCACGCGCGCCGCATGGAAGAACAGCGACAGCGTGACAAGGAGGAGCAGGCCCGCCGTCAAGAGGAGCAGGACCGCCGTCAACAGGAGCAGGCTCGTCGTCAAGAGGAGCACGCGCGCCGCCTAAAGGAACAGCTGCAGCGCGACAAGGAGGAGCACGCCCGCCGTCTGGAGGAACAGCTGGTGCTCATGAAAGACCTCAGCGCCGCAGTGGGGAAGGACTTGAAGGCGGTCAAGGAGGAACTTAAGCAGCACGAGGCCCGTATCAGCGACGTAGAGATGTTCGTGCACGACAAGCTTGAGACTCGCGTCGCCTCTATAGAGAAGCGTGTACATGATCACCTCGAGACCCGTATTGCCGAAGTGGAGAATAAATTGTGTAGGCTCGGGTCCTACGACTTTACACCTGCAGCTGTGGCGCCCTCGCCTCGTTGGTTTTAGGTTCCACCATTTGATGGCTCATCATCGTGGTCTGCATACAAGGTCCAGTTTGAGGCCGTTATGCGAACGAATGGGTGGAACAAAGAACAGGCCTTCACCGCCCTAACCTTGGGCCTTCGTGATCAGGCCTTGACGGTGTTGGAGGTGCTTGGGCAAGACGTCTCCTATGAAAAGCTGATGGAGGCGTTGGAGGCGAGGTACGGAGACGCGCACCTCGAACATGTGTATCGCGCTCAGCTGAAGGACAGGACACAACGCACCGGAGAAACTCTGCAGCAGTGGGCTCTAGAGGTGGAAAGGCTGGTCAGGAAGGCATACCAGTCGTCGCCTGCGCTCATTGACGGGAACCTCGTACAAGCGTTTACGGATGAGATCCGGGACCTGGAAGTTAGAGCAGCGGTAAGACTTGGGCACTTCAAGTCCCTGAAGGCAGCCTTAGCCTACGCTCTGGAGGTGGAAGCAGCGCGTCACGAGGATCGAACTTACCGTATCAGGGAAGTTGTTTCTTCACCACGGTGCTACAGCTGCGGGGAAAGAGGCCATATCCGCTTGAGCTGCCCAAAGCGTAAGCGGCACGTTGGTACCCTGTCTCCACCAAAGGGGTAACCTGACGTACCTGTCTGGCGGCAAGAGCAACGTAGCGCAGATGCTCTGACAAGTAGGGCTTACCCCGATCAACGCAAACACTGTGCAAGACAGGAAGCGAAGCCGGCAGCGCTAGTGAGAACGTTGAAGACGGATCTGAGCGACGGATGGAAAGAAGCTTTGCACAGTGCTCAGCAAGAAGACAAGGACATACAGCCGATTCTCGAATGGAAGAAATCAGGCGCTCCTAGGCCCAAATGGAGTGATATCGCAGCAATGAGCCCCGTCATCAAAGGTTATTGGGCACAGTGGGAAAGCTTGGTTGTCCAGGATGGAGTTCTGTGCCGCAAATGGGAAAACGCTCGCGGTAACCAGTGCCATCTGCAAATGGTAGTGCCCAAGACTAAGGTGCCGGAAATACTGCGGCTCTATCACAATGGTGCTTCGGGAGGACACATGGGTGTTAAGAAGACGCTTACTAAGGTCCGAGAGCGGTTTTATTGGCTCCACTGTCGGAATGACGTCGAGGATTGGTGCCGCAAATGCA
Organism: Euclidia mi; assembly: GCA_944739405.2. Taxonomy (NCBI): domain Eukaryota; kingdom Metazoa; phylum Arthropoda; class Insecta; order Lepidoptera; family Erebidae; genus Euclidia; species Euclidia mi. Next base: position 5,614,005 of record OX123188.2, on the reverse strand, counting down.
CAAGTTGTGCGGCTGTGAAGGGGCCACATACTCGTAGCAGAGGTGCATTCAAGGTGTACAATGTAGGAGCTCCATGGGAGTCAGGACAACAGATGTCTGAGAAGATGAAGACTCGCTACGACCGGAAGGCAAACAACAAAGGCTTCGATGAGGGATCATTGGTGTGGCTTCATAACCCAGTACGAAGCAAAGGAAATTCGCCTAAGTTACAAGCCAGATGGGACGGACCATATCGCATAATTACCAGGATGAACGACGTCACCTATCGAATCCAAAAGGGGTCGCGAGGTGCACCGAAAATAGTTCATGTGGACAGGTTGGCTCGTTACTATGGGTCCAACGATGTTCGAGACGAACACGTTTAAGAGGGAGGCCATGTTACGAGTTGAAAATAACGCCATCTATCAGTGAATGGGAGAACTACATGAGATTAGATGTATCGGTTGTTTAATTCTGTTTCATCTATCCTCTAATAGATGGCGTTGGTGTAAATAGAACAATTACGCAAATCTAGAAACACGATACACGTTTCCAGAAATTTCGTGAGTCTTCTCGAAAAGTCTAGTTATGTGTTCCGGCCGGTATAAATACCAGGCAGACGCGCGAGTCAGGACAGTAACAATTGAATATCGGAGCGATAAACAAGAAGCGAAGGGAAGTAATTCGGAAATGTTTAGTGGTGTTTTTATTAGTGTTGAGAACTAAGTGTGAAATAAGTGTGTTTTTACTAGTTGTGTAAATAAGTGTGTATAGTGTATAAATAAAGTCCAGTTTAAGTGGGATAGTGAGTTATAATTTATCGTCGAACCCCAGCTCGGAACAATATTATTATATCGAAGGCGTTTACCAGTTCCATTCAATTTTGCACTTACTGAAAAGCGATCTCGCTGATCGAATGTTACTTTGTCCTGATGTCTCCAGATTTGATTTGACTTTGCCACATTATTTTCGCTGGATGCCCGGAGCAACGCTTGTACATTTTATTTTTATCTAACCGTTACTCCTGATCCCATGGGTATTTCGGTCAATCCTTCTTAGTGCATTTCAGGTTCTTGCACTCATTACTTAGTTTCGGCTGTGCGATGTCTTTCAGTAGCGCAAGAATATTAAGTATATAGGTAGGTAGACTAGAGGATGCCCGCGGTTACACCGGCGTTTTTAAAGGCTACTGCTCTGCTCTCGTCGCTCATAGCGCGATGTTATATAGCCTATAGCCTTCCTCGATAAATGGGCTATCTAACACTGAAAGAATTTTTCAAATCGGACCAGTAGTTCCTGAGATTAGCGCGTTCAACCAAACAAACAAACAAACTCTTCAGCTTTATATATTAGTCTAAGAAATATATTGATAAACAACAAAATAAGTCGTTGGTGTCCAAAGAATGGCACTTGCTAATGAACACAGCAACATGTTAATTAACGCGATCAAATATGGAGAAGATACAGTGGTGTCATGGCCGCCGCCCGTGCCCTGTGGACATTAAAGGCATCACAATCAGATACGTTTGTATTTATATTCATTGTAACTAATTAGCTAACGAACTTAAATTAAACTACTATTTTAGGACTCTATCACGGAATTGTGGAGGCGGTTCCTGTAAAGTTACTTAAATACCTATTGAGTTATAGTGAAACTTGAAAAGTGTAATTTTAGGTCTTAGGGTTTAAACTTTAAATCTCGTACCTAACTTTATATACAAAAGGAAACTGTGATTTTATCTTTATATCTTTATATAAAACACTGTATAACATTTGCGTAAAAATGAAACGATTTGCTAACTTCTCTTTGTTTTAGAATAAGACTGCTATAACTGAGGAGGCAGAGGTAGTTTATAGATGGCTGCTAATGCTGCTATAACTAAAAGAGCAGTTTTTAAAAGATACAAATGGCATTGAAGTCAGAGCTTTATATTTATATGTCATAGTCTTGAGATTAATATACGAGTTTTGGTTTATCTCAAGGGGACGGAGTAAAACATTATAGTCTTTGTTATTATAATCAGACGCGTTACAGGTCAGAAGTAGGTACCCTAAACAGAAGAGCATGCCTGAGAAATTTGATGGGACTGAATGAAGCAAGAGAGATATGTCAGGATCGTTGCAAATGGCGTTCCGTAGTCTCTGCCTCCCCCTTCGGGAAACAGGCGTGATGAGTCTATGTAGTATATGTATGCATGTTATTGTAATGTTAATTATCGCTTGGCCCGTGCTTCGGAGAGCACGTTAAGCCGTCGGTCCCGGCTGTCATGAAGATTTTTGACAGTCGTTATGGAGAGTATCCTCTGAATAAACTGATACTTAGGCCCACTTGCGTAACGTTTGATTTAAGTCACTCCTTAATTTAAATTTTTTGAACAGAATTAACAGCATAAAATAATTTAACTTAAATGTATTTAGCGTCCTCTTGCACAACGACAACAACGCTTAGATTTAGTTAAACATTTTATGAGGTCGGTAAAGTAGTTTCTACGTTTTGTTTCATGGCATGAAGCCTTTTTGTTACGATTTTAACGATGTTATACGTATGGTTTCGCATAAAACCTTAGACTACATATACTTTGAGCATAAAACAAAACGCATTGTCGTCGCCTAGCAACGAAATGACAATTGACAAATAATAACTAGAAACTTATAAGCATTAACCGTAGAACCCTACATGGGGTGCAGGTGCACCCCACACCGATTTGTTTTCTAAATATCTCAATTTCTTTAATATCCACGAATTCGCGCGTCGGAGTATTTTAGTTTGGTGTCAACCGCTCGCGTTACGTCAATACCGTGACGAGGGACCGCGTTGTGTGGTCGCCTGTATAAGTGCTGTGGGGTACGCCAGTACCCCAGTGTAGTAAAATTGTAAGATTATTTATTTATTACGATTGATGCATTTATATGTAATAAGTTATTAAATTTGATTATTTATTAAAACAATAGTCTTATATGAATTAAATACAGATATTTTTAGATATTATGAAGGTAAAATTCAATGAAGTTTATTTATTTTGTTTCGGATGGCTGTCAGAGGTTTGAATTACGAAGAAATAAGCTCTATTCTAGACCACAAATCTGGCGAGGAAGAAATAGAAGTTGGGACCAGTTGTAATTCCTGGGTTCTTTACAAGTGTTTAAGATCAAATAATAAGCCAAATATAAAGTTTCAGCAGACAGTTTTGAAATTAGGTTTGGAACTGATACATGAACATTTGGAGGACCGTCACCGGATGCCAACTTAGTCCATTGCAGTGATCCTCAATAAGGACCAAATCCTACAAGCGCTGTTGCTCAAACTACATTTAACTTTGTGTAATAAGGCTGATTTGTGATATCAGGTTACCGATTCTGTTTAGTAAAACGTATTTTCATGAATTGTTTTTTTTTATTTTAAGGATTACAGTCATTTTAGTATGGGGTGTTCCAGCACCCCAATGTAGGAATAACATGTGCCCCAAATAGTGTAGAATTCTAGGGTTAACAATAACACAACTAGGTACATTGTTATCAGTTATATCATCATCATCATCATCATGTCAGCCTAGGGACGTCCACTGCTGGACATAGGCCTCCCCCTGCTGCATCGTTCGGTCCAGTTATATAATTATTGATAACTTTCGTCGCTAATGACAAGATGCCAACATCAGTGTGACAGTTCATAAATGAAATTAGCCACTAAACAGCCGATTTTCGGTGATTAATTTTGACAGTTCTTAAATCATATTACTCGACAAATTTTTCGTTGTGCAAGACGCTAGTGGTGTTTAATATTTTTTTTCTCGTTAAATACATCTTAATTCAATTTAAAAATCGTTGTGCAAGTGGGCCTTAGTCTTAACCATGGAATATCGCTATCCCTTTTAGGTTGCGAAGGTCGGACAGGCTGTAGCTCTGAAAAAGCTAATATTCCGCCAAATCCGATTAAACTACTAAGCGGACCCCCCGGATGCAACTGGAATAATAGATTCCGTTACATTTCCGACAAACAAAGTAACCACTGTCTAAGTTAGAAGAAGAATTGCCTTTCTAGTCAAAAATTTAAGAGTCTTCGTTCTTGAATCCTTCACTATTTGGCGCCACCGCTGTTCGATGCAATTATTTGATCAAAAATATTAACAAGCTGATGTAACCGCAAGCAACACCTTCTCGATATTCCAACCTATTACGTATGTTTGTTTGAGTGTTATTAATATAACACCTGTTTAGTTGCTAAGGCCACATTTGCCAGTCGAAGAATACAATCCTATTAAACATTTGGTTGTCCAAGGTCGGTCAGTAAATCCGACACAATTCGCGTACGGTTTCTTACTTAACGTAATACCTACTATAGGTAGTACCTAGCTATTTTTTGCGCAATAATCGCGTAATGAGTATTGATATTTTTGGTTAAGAATACGGCTACGCTGCCTTTTTTAAGTTTTATTACTAGCGGAAGGAAAGAGGAACCCACCACGCACCCTCGGATTGACCACACCAACTATTGCAATAGAAAAAGGTTGACAATACCAAACTCCTCTAAAAGGATAACGGATATAGGTATGGTATGGGTTCCAGGAAGATACCTCACTTGCAGTATCCCGCTGTATGCGCCGATTACTCTTCGACACGTGTTCCGCCTCTGCACGAGGCATCCTCAGGAGCGATGGCCAACGACTGAGGCTCATTCGTTGCCCATCGCTCCAGTTCGGTATTGTCAACCTTTTTCTATTGCAATAGTTGGGGTGGTCAATCCGAGGGTGCGTGGTGGGTTCCTCTTTTCTTCCATTAGGTTACAATGGAGTTCCGCGAAGTAACGCCTGATTCTAACTATATTTTATTACTAGCTTTGCTTCCTATGGTTCGCAGGGGACAAGTATTGTAATATCTTCAGATCGATTTTGAAATTAAATATACTATGAAAGTATCTCTCTCTGGAGTCGGTCCATCATGTTTGAGGATCGTGGTCAGCATCAGGGTTGCATCTGGAGCGGATGATCTGCCTCCATCGGTTTCTGTTCAGCGCGTCCCTCACGACCGTGTAGAATTTGGTGGACGACGAGACTTTAATTTGATCTGTCCATCTCGTTTTGTTAAATTTTCGCCGCCTATGAAAGTATAATTACGTTAAAATTCGTTTCCAAATCGATGCTAAAGTCATGCGTACAATCGTAAACTACTATCTTAGGCACCAGAACAGGTTGAAGTAATTAGTTAACTAATTACTTTAATCTGTTCTGTGCCTAAAATAGTAATAAGTATCATAATCAATAGTTTTATATTTCATTTTACAATTATACAGAGGCACTTCGTTTGACCGCGGAGAGTTTACCTACACAGTTGTTAATGGATACACTGAAATAATGTTGACTTTCAAGTCTTGTCTAGAAGCGACAAAATATAGGTACATGTTGAAGCTACAGCACCCAAAGATAAAGACAATTTAAACAATAAAGAAATTGCACCTGATATTAAAGCAAACAACATACAAGGGCAGAGCGTCACTTAATTCTGCCAAATTTGTAGTCAAGGTTTATTTGGCAGTGTCTGGACAATTGTTTGTGAGTAATTTTCTTAAACAAAACGGACGTCTAAACGAGTAGGCGGATATCTGAGGTTGAATTTTTTTAGGAAAAGCAAAAAATATCTACTAAAAGTAGAATACTATAAACCATCTTAATTTACCTCAAATTAATTAAAATTCAAACTATAGTAATGATAGCCATTTTTTTAAAGTACATCAGCTTCCAGTAAGGGTAATCAGAACTTGTAGCTGAAATATTTTGTGGACGTGAGCCAGCCTTCGAATTATGGTAAGCGAATATCCGGTTTAATTTACTGAATGAATATTTCGGGTAGTTGCAAAGCACTACGCAGATTGTTTCATGATTTTGGATACAACTGAAAAAACGATCGCATCGAAACCAAACACTACCATTATATTAGCTAAAACAGATGACACGAACACTTTTCAGGCTTCGATAAAATCCAATATCACAGAGTTTCTGCTTTAGAGTATTTTGGAATAGTCGACCTGCAAAGTTTTAGTATGTGGAGGAAGAAAGGTGTGGTGTTCTTCCAACTAGAGGGAGCACCCTCTAACCAGACTAAGTGATCGTGCCTGATGGACTGCAATCCGACGGACATATGTGAGAATTTGTATGTATAGCCAATTCCTGTGCGAACACTGCTTGCGCGATTCAGAAGTTTATTTCAGTCGTATCGTGTCTGATAGATGTCGCCCTATTGATTGTTGTTGCGACCTCGTCGTCTTTTGCTAAATAGCCTAAGTTGTATGTAGCACCGATACAAGTACACCAAAGCTGTGCTTAGTGGTCAATCTCTTCGTTTTCGCTTTTTTTACGTTTGATCAGCTCGCGATATCCAACAAGATCACGATACTTCATAATAAGACTAGTGTCAGAATATTCGAAGGTACTGACTCCTCGTAACGACTGTAAAAGTGCTTCATTATAGCCAACTCGTAATTGAATAATATTTACGCACATAACTTACAACAAGATAGTGGTGCCCACCGTATATTCGAACCCAATACCTTGTGCGTTGACACGCACAAGGTATTGGGTTCGTATTCGCATTTAGTTCACTGATGACTGACGTCATCAGTGAACTAAATGCGATTACATCGTATTTACTGATAAAAGATATACCTGTCTGCATTTATCATGCCTAATGAATTCTTTCAAAACTAGTTTTCGCGATTTGTGTCCATACTAATATTCAAGTACGAAAATTTTAAATAACTTACCCTTTGCTTAATATTTGAGGGTACTGACTTATCGTGCGTGTCATAAATGTTCATTACAGCCGGGTCCGGCTGCATGACACGCATACATAACAAACATCCCAAGTACGAAGCACAAAGGATACCGATAAGTAGGTAGTGGCTATCTTTCCTATCCCTTTGTTTATTCGTACATTGTTTTCATTGATATTCAATTCCCAGCATTTCAGTACATCGTTGTCGGTTCGTCAGGTGTATATTAATTATCCAACTATGTTTACCTTCGTGCCCAAGTAGACTATGGCCTTTGAAACTGGGGCACTAACCTATTCCCTTAATTTAAAATTCAAACAGACGCTGTGACATGCAAACATGGAGATTTTCTGTGCAGAAACGGTTCTTTGTTGTCGTTGTTGGTTTGATTTAATGCGGCTTGTGTATTTTTTATTACTTTACTTAGCATAAAAATAAATAAATTCCCATATACTCCAGGCATCGAATGACGATAAATTATCCATGTTTCATAACAGAAATATCAGAAATGCACCTCGGTTTCTGGACAGCTTAACTGCTTACAATTTGTCCATCACCTTTCAATTAGGAATCATTCAAGTAGGAATGAACTAAAAATTCGAGTTGACTATCTATCTATTTATTGTACTAATGGATACTAATATACCAGATATAAGTATCCATCATCCATCCGTTTGATTGTTCTACTCGTACCTAATGATCAACCAACAGCTAACATTGTTTGGTATAAAAATGTTTGGTATAATTTCATATAGGAGCATTTGTTTTGTCATTATCTTTCATCTAAGTAACGTTCGTTTACTAGACTAGAGACTTAAGATAGTTAAAAAAAAACAATATATTCCGTCCTTTACGACAAATAATTTCTGCATAAGAATGAAGTAGAAAGTTTTCCAGGATTCTTGGCAACATCTGTATAAGGAACGGAATTAAGAAGCCTTTAAGCGATTCTACAACAACATAATTCATTGTATCAATTGTGTACCGTCCCCTTTCAATCGTAATCCTGGAACTTGAAAGTTCTACTCTTTGGAATGATGCAATTTCTGTTGAAACGAGAACCATATGTACCGTTAGGTTAAGACTGTTCGGGATTTCCTGGTATATTTTATTTTTATTTTTTATTTTATTTATTAGGTACAGATACAAACATCAGATCAATAATTACACGAAAAAAATGTGACAAAATACAAGTCATAAATCTGGTGTTCAATTACAACTGTACACAGCATTCAGTAGTAACTAACAAGCATTACATAATAAAAGGAACAAATAAGAGAATCAATAAATACAATTTAACAATGAACTTTAAGATACTGAGTTCTAAATACAAGTGATAAAAATTTAGAGTTGATTGGAAGACAACATTTCTGTACATAAGGTCTTCTTGAAAATAAAAAAGCTATCATGGAAAATGTCTAATTTAGAACAAACCTGGTTATATTGTTTACATAATCTAATGAGTGGACTGTTTTGAGATACATTGTTATTTCTACCAGGTATGCTAAACAACTGTGGAGTACGCACGGATCGTGTTGGTATTTTAAAATGAATTTGATTTATCAGCGTACTATCAATAGAGCCGTTTACAATTTTATATAAGATACACAGATCGCTCACCCATCTCCTTTTCTCCAGACTCAATAACTTAAACCTTTGTAGTCGGTCTTCGTAAATAGGTATTTTACGCCTGAGACCGAATTTCGTGCATAATGCTCTAACGAATCGTTTCTGTACTGCCTCAATTCGGTCTATGTGTGTATTATATATTGGAGCCCATACTGATGAGCAGTACTCAACAATGCTTCGCACTAGGCAGCAATAAAGCGTGATCAATGAGTCCACTTGCTTAAAAGGTTTAGAGTTACGTAGCACGAAAGATAGTATACGTTGAGCTTTACTGCAGATGTGATCGTAGTGCGGCTTAAAAGACATAGAAGAGTCAAACATTACTCCTAAATCGCGAACTACCTGTACTCTTTTAAGCGTAGATCCTTTAATATTATACGCAAAGTTTAGTAATGTCTTGCTTTTTGCAAACGAAATTACTTGGCATTTCTTTATATTAAGCGCCATAGCATTGTTATCACACCAGTCTGCTATAATATTAATATCTAATTGTAACAATTCACAGTCACGGTAGTCAGAAATACGTCTGAAAATCTTAATATCATCAGCGTAAGCTAGACATTCGCTGTCGATTACGCTTAGTAGATCATTCACAAATAATAGGAACAATAAAGGACCCAAATTTGAGCCTTGAGGCACCCCGGATGGAGCTAGAAAAGGAGTAGACTCATATCCACAAAGTGTGACCAATTGCGTCCGGTTGAGCAAATAAGATGTGAGCCACCTGTACAAATCTCCATGTATACCAACATGATGAGCTTTTGAGAGCAATATAGAATGGTCAACGCGATCGAACGCTTTGGAAAAGTCGGTATATATTGAATCTACCTGGGTCTTACTGTTAAAAGAATCACATAAATAAGTTGAGTAGTATAGGAGATTGGAATTAGTCGATCTGCCTGTCATAAATCCGTGTTGTCTTGGACTCAATATGTGCCTAAGGTGGTTATAAAGATGGTTATATATGAATCCTTCAAATATTTTAGAAAAACTGTTTAATATACAGATTGGCCTGTAGTTCGAAACATCGCTCTTATCACCCGATTTGTATATTGGCGTAACATTGGCAATTTTCCACAAGCTCGGGAATGTACCTTCTCTAAGAGATTTGTCATATATAATCCATAATGGAGTCACAAGGCTACTAGCGCACAGTCTAATAAAGATAGGTGGGATGCCGTCCGAGCCACTACCCTTAGAAAGATCTATAGTTTGTAGCTTTTTCAGTAGATCATTTTTTTCTATGCATAAGTTACCAATAGAGTAGTTGGACGATTGAATGTTGGGACAATATTTAGTAGTGGCGTTTGTTGAGTATACTGATGAGAAGTAGCTTGAAAAAAGGTTGACTATTTCTTTACTAGTAATACCGACGTTACTACCATAAATCATTCGACTGGGAATGTTGTTAGTAACACGTTTATTTTTAGTGTAACGCCAAAAAGCTTTAATGTTGAGCTTAAGGTCATTTTCAGTTCGCTCCATGTAGGTCTTGAAACATTGCCTCATTACTGTCTTGACCCTAGCTCTCAGCATAGAAAATGTATCGTAATCTCTCGGATTACCATAACGCTTGAATCGTTTATGTGCTTTATTCTTATTTTTGAGGAGCTTTATAAGATTCTTAGAGAACCAAGTCGGGTAATTATTAACGGACACTTTAGTTTTTGGAGTATGTTTTTCAATTATAGAGTAGATTTCGTTGTAGAATAATTGTACAAAATTATCACAATCTAACTCCGTTGCAAATTTCGACCACTCAATTTTTTCTATGTCCTGTTTACAGCTGTCGAAGTCTGTTTTTCGGTAACATAGTTTATATGTAGAATTATGCTTAAGTACGTCGATACTTGTTTTGAACACGAGTTCGAAAGGCGGGTGATGGATGTCAACGCGACTTATCGGCATTGTTGGTGTTATACTAAACGAGTCTGGATAATCTGTAATAACCAAGTCTAATATTCGGTCATTGTGATTGGCTATATGATTGATTTGACGTATAGTAGAAAGTTGGAAAATATCATTTAAAAAATTAGATTTCTCACAGGTATGGTTTAAAGGGATACCTGTCTCTTTTGACCAGATAATATCACCCAGATTGTAGTCGCCCAAGATACAGGTCACGTGATTCGATGAGTTATTAAATATATCATTACAGTTAGAAAAATACTCGCAAACAATATTTACTGGTAAATAAACTGGAAGGTAAGCAACACATAGGTTAAGAGTAGGCCGCCCGTTGACTTGTAATTGTACCCATAGATCCTCAATGTATTCCGACATCCAATTATTTTTAATCAACATTTGATATTTTTTTAAATACGCGACAAGTACTCCTCCTCCGTGGCTCTTATTATATCGCAATCGAAACTTAGCATCACGATCCCTGCGTATCACACAGTATCTGTCGTCAAACAGCTCAGATGAAAATATAGTTTCGTCTAGCCAAGTTTCACACAAGCAAATAATATCAAAATTATTACACAATATAGTATTGTAAATATCAATAGCTTTACTCTTCATACCTCGTATATTTTGGTAATAAATTGATAAACCCATTTTTATTGAAAATACTATACACAATATACTGAAAATGTAAATAAAATAAACTGATATTAACAAATAAGATCTAGACTGTTTTTATTTGCAATGTGTATATACTTAGCGTCTACTGCTTTCCTGACGTATATTCGCCCGTTCTTCACCCACACAAACTTGTATCCGAGTTCCTTTGCCTTTTTTCGCGCGGCAGCATGTAGAAATTTGTTGGCTGGAGACAGGTGTTCCGAAACATACACGGGTGCTTTTTCCCCAGCTATTCCCAGCAATGTGGTGTTGAGCTTATCAGTTGGGTGTGCTTTATTGTATCGGTAGATTGCTGAGTAAAATTCGTCTCGACCTTGTATGCTTCTAAACTTGACAACAATAGTTCGCGGCAGTTTACTTTCTTTATTTATCTTAGCCACTCTAGTGCATTTTACAATGTCGCCGTCTTTGAGATCATGTCCTGTCACCCGAGAACACTGCTGAACGAGGTTTGTAACATTTTCGTTATGGTGCTCAGGTACACCGTGTATCTCCAAGTTATTTTCTCTTAAGTGCTGTTCAATATTGTTTAAGCGCTCGGACAATTCAGAAACCGTATTCTTAAGATACTAAAGCGCTACGTGGTCACTTTAATTGGTAACCACGCCACCACGTTCGATTCCTGCATGACTCAAAAATTGTATAAAGCGAAGATGATTGATGAAAATGAAATTCAGGAACAAATCATTAGATTATTAGATTTATATACCCACTTTTGACCCTTCATCTACCCTCCTAAGAATACTTCATGAAGAAAGGGAATAAGTTATAAGTATAGATGACACATGTTACGAAAATCCCCGTCTATTTGTGTTTTCCCTAACTTCAATATGGAATCAGTAACAGTCGGACCAGAACATGATGCAAGTGCGGCATTTTTAACACCAGCCCAGTATTGCAACATGATTAATCATACTCCTTTTTATGAACAATGTCTGTATGTAAATATGTAAACGGTTGGTTGAACTGCATACCATAATATGTCGTTTTAGTTTGCTCAACTTGTATCGAACTCAATTGATAGTTATAATTTGTGATTATATCATCACTCAAATATTCTAGTACTGGATAATCGAAGTGCGCTATGGACTGACCCTGTCCAAAATTTTTTTTTTTAGCATAAGGCGGCATACGAACAGACGGATTGCCTGATGGTAAGCAATTACCGCCGCCCATGGACACAAGGAACACCACAGGAGTCACAAGTGCGTTGCCGCCCCTTGGGGTTGGGAAAAGGGATAGGATAAGGAGTGGGATGAGGGAGAAGGAATAGGGGATAGGGCCTCCGGCACTCTCACTCACCGAACGAAACGCAACAGTTTAGATTCTCTTACTTTACGTCGATTTTCTGTGAGAGGGTAGTACTTCCCCGGTCGAGCCGGCCCATTCATGCTGAAATCAGCAAGGCTCTACTACCTACAATTAACTGAGAAGAGAAGATTCATCAAAAAACGGTCACTTTTGCTTTTATACATATGAAGTGGTTTAGTAAGCATCGGGTATTTGACTATACGTATGGCGTAGTTCTATAAGTGACCACCACCTTGCTTAGACATGGCGGTAGGCTGTGGATTCGATCAAAAGTTTCTTTTTTTTATGGCCTGTATCCCCGAAGGGGTAGGCAGAGGTGCAATATTACACCCACATCTCGCCATGAATTTTTAGGTCCCACGTAATAGGGGGCGAGCCTATTGCCGTACCGGGCACATTACCGGACTCCGTGCTGCTACTGAGAATTTCCTAACCGAAAACCCAATAACACTTTGCCCGACCCGGGAATCGAACCCGAGACCTCCCAATCCCACGCGAACATTTTCGCCGCGAGACCACGAGGCAGTCAGCAATAGTTTCTGTGATTTATAAATTGTTTCTTCGAGCACCTAGACTCTTTGCTGAATTGTTTGTGAAGTCCCCCGCGACAAAAATGTATGCCTAGTGCAGGGCTCTTTAAAAGTTAAGTGTCTTGAAGACTTATTACAAATATTGTGCTGCAGAGACAAATAGGTATCAGATGCCCTGTACAAAAGTTGACAGACGCCACTGCGTCTGCTACCGCGTCACAAGCAACCCTGACACAACGAGATCATTGCGTTTGATCACGAAAGGCGCGACTCACTAAGTACTAGACCATTTGTCATCGCACACTTGGAACAGAAAACTCTAGAAATAGTTGAAGTCTTTGAACTACATTGAGCGTCACATTGCACCGAGAGTATGAGTTATTATTGTCCGTTCTAACTTTAGGGTTGACATTCAATAAATACCTGATATCTCTCCTTTAGTACGTTTACAAGATTAACTTGTAGTTGTGACCTGCCCTCGTGTTGCATTGTGAAATGTCTGATGCAATACTTACAATATTTTGCACTATAAAACAATCAACAACAAAATATCTTCTCATTTAAACTGGATTAATCTATAATATCTTTTTTTGTCGTACTGACTTTATCTGATTTCATCAGGCCTTGACCCAAAATTGTAATGCTTTTCCTTCATGGATATTAATTTTACTCGGTGTATGTACTCGCTATGTTGGATAACGTTTATATGAATATTATTAATTAGAATTCATGGTTTGCCGTTATGATTGGAATTGGCAAAATTTGCGAATGTTCTTTATTGTACTTACATACATTTCTAAGTAAACATTATCATATTGTTTGAAGATGCTCCGTCATCACACTGCCTGTGTGTTATCAGGGGCATGTAAGTAGTCCAAGTGGATTCAGTATTTACAATCCGCATCCGAAATCGATAGTCAATGTGGCATTGACCTACTCTGTCATTTTGATTTTTAAACATGTCGCTTATCGGCAGAATTCTGTCTGTTGTCAAATAGCTATTTTTTGGCGTGTGTGCAATTTACGTTAAATGCAGATTAAAGGGATCAAACAATAAAGGATTATTCGATACGCCTTTATCATTCGCTTTTGCGTCATAAGCTTGAGGTAGTCCCAAAGTTCTTTGTTTGTCTTAACCTCTTGTATTTATAAATATCGTTATAAAGAGCATTGTGCTTTCTAGCACCTTCGGTTCTGTATAATGCAGTCCGAGTGTGATTTTCCTGCTCCAGAGTTCTACGATCTTTAAAGTTATCATAAATTTTAAATTTCATTCCTTGGGCCTCATAAATTTTTATTGGATCCTTCGAATCAATATAATGGGCCTTTACTTTGTTTTCTAACTGTCACGAGGTGAACTCTGTTGACAGCTTGACCTGTCCCTTTCGGTCAATAAACTTGGTGTCATGGGCTTTTCCCCTGTCACCCGTCCTGACCACATGGAAACCAAATAGACGTAGAAAAACAAATGTTTAAACAACCGGGCACCGAAGGTTAGTTATCGTTTAGAATTAAACGTCTGGCCAGCTAGTGTTAAAAATAATGTTGAAGTGCAGCGAAACACGAGTCTGAGCCAGCATTGTGTGGATTATCAGTGTAATTCTAAATCTGCGCTGATCCTTGACCCATTATACATACGTGACAGTGCACAGCGTCACTGGTTATTGACATGTTTATGAGTCTAATCGCTGTAGACACTATAAATTCCTTGAGCTCCATTTAAAAACTGACGGCAAATGTTGCGTTTTTCTTGATGTTCTTTGAGTCACGTTGATTGCAATTGTTATGCAGTATGTAAGCAAGCTAAAATACATACATACATACATTATCGTATATTCATTTTTTTTATTTACTTTAATCCTTCGTACTCAGGTATCATTTGTTATTTTGCCAAGATTTAAATTTAACAAAGCCATTGTCAAGACACTCCTTTTTATGATTATGGGAACTACTTCTATACATCTATACATATAAATAAAATTGGAGTGTCTTTTTGCAATATTAAAATAACCGCTTTTTACTAAATGCATATGGATGTATACACGGTACATAAACCAAAATGATATTTTTTTTACAATTTTTGTCTGTCTGTCTGTCTGTTTGTTCTCGCTAATCTCTGGAACGGCTGGACCGATTTTGACGGGATTTTCACTGGCGGATAGCTTATGTACCAAGGAGTAACTTAGGCTATAAATTAACTGGGTAAGCGAAGTAGTTCCCTCAGGACGCAGGTGAAACCGCGGTAAACAACTAGTCAGAAATAATTTTGAACACAAATGGAAACGTACATAATGGATAATTTTGTATGAAGTGTAGGTAATCATATATTTACGTGTTGCTAGTGAGTTTGGTTTAAATTGCCGAAAAAATTTACAAAAACAATGGCGAATGGCTGCGTGGTACGGTCTGGTGTGTCTGAGTGTGTATACATATATGTATATCTAAGACGCAATAATTTCTAGATTCGCCGTAAAATGTTTGCGCAAACGAGTTTCCCACACATTTGACGGCGCGTAACTATGTTAGGTACAGAAATAAAACAGAATTTATGAACGCTAGCAAATTCAAGTCACATAATTAATTCGGCGCCGTGCTTGTATAAATGATTTCCGGCACGCCTCGACTTTTTGTGACTTTATCATTTATATGTGCGTGTAATAGTTTTATATCTATGTATAGGACTTAATTGTTATTATATTTCATGTAAATACTAGTCTTGTTAACGCTTGGTAATAAATTTACCTCGTTTAGCTGGAAGCCGTGACGGTTATCATTCCTAGTTACAGACCAAATTAAACAGAGGCCCACTGAGGGAGTAGTCAGAGGCTATTCCTTGTCATGTGTAGGTATTAATAATTGTTAAGCAACACTTGCACAGGTCGCCACTTGGATGGGTGACCGTATGTGGCATTTATATCTGAGCGCTACCGTGCTTCGGAGGGCAAGTAAAGCTGTCAGTTCCGGTTCTTGTCTAAGGATAAGGATCGTTAGGCCATGTCGGAGGCCTTAGGTCGGTCTGAAAAACTCCGACACCAGACTTGGCCACACACTCACACGAAAAACAAACAATCATTGTTGTCTGGCGAAAACTGAATGGAACGATTTATTTAGCGTGGATTTCCAGATACGTATGTAGAACCGCCCACAGAGGAGTTCTACGGCTTTTGTGTACAGCAATGTGTTTACTATGTTGTGCAATATTTTCCAATGTGTGATACCTGAACTATATTCATCAGTCTCTTTTATATTCATAGTCATCATCATCAGTCTTGTTCATCAGTTCCACTGCTGGGGCCTGTGCCCATTATGAAAAGGGTCCACCATGCTGGCCAAGTGCGGATTGACAGACGTGTCTTTTGAGAACATTTTGAAAAACTTTTAGATATGCAGGTTTCGTCGCGATGTTTCCTTTCACCGTTATTTACATAGTGGATCGCATTCCCTTAATTATATGAGAGGTGAATCCTTCTTTTTCCCATAGCATGCTTCGAGATTGATTGGGTAGACCAGCAGTGGTCATTAGACGACTGACTATAGTCTTAATTTATATTAAGCGATAAGGTGAAAGAAAACCTTATCTATTCATATACCTAATTACGCGATTGAGATCCGTATCATATATACATACTAAATAATAAAATTTCAATTTTGAAAACTGCGTATATATCATCATAACGGCTTGTGTAAAGCAAAGTTTTGTAAATGCACACGTCTGTTTTCAGCAACGTTAAGTGCAAGTCATCATTATTTATAAAATAATGAACACATGGCATTAATTAAGTTTACGTGTGTTTCTGTCGGACAAGCATCGAAATATTTGACCAGCGCTACGGTGTATTCAATTTATTTCGAGACAATAAAACCGGTTTGTTCAGTCTTATGTAATGATGTACAGTAGGAACAGAGCCGCGGCCGGACTGCATGCCGTCTCATATTTATTAGACACGCGTGATTCAACCCGCTATCGTTTCTGTGAGTATTTTAAATACTTAGTCACTAATATCGCGCCACGCGGAAATTATATTATTTTGAAAAATCACTCATCACCCAATATATTCGTAGCATAAAACATTGCTATGGTTTTGTACCTATTTTTAACCTTTTCCCGTTTCCGCGATAATGTGCGCATATTTCAGTGTTCAAGTGTTGATATAACACAAAAATGTTCCAACTACGTAGAGTTTAAAAATATTTGACCACGTGTAGAGGTGACATTGCTCAATATTTTGCTTGAATTCGATTCCGTACACGTGTATTTTTTTCTTACTTGCTTATACTAATGTGTAATCAGAGAGGTCCGTAGTTCGCGATCGCCGTACATTTTTATCGTTCGACTAAAATTAACACCGGCAGAGATAAAATGGTGGCTGTAGACGCCTGTGCCCCACTCCTAGTGTTCTATACAGAGAGATGTTCAAGGTTATATCAATATTGCAAAATGTACGCTTTAGAGTCAAACAATGTTCGCGGAGGTTATGCGCGAATATATCGTGCGCATTGTTTTTGTTTCTGTGGAATGTTATCGCCACGTGGTCGCTTGATCGCTCGATGATTGCGTCACGTCCGTAGGCTCCTGAGCTCCGACTAGTCGGACTAAACGGCTATTGAGATGTCACAAGCTTCTTTACGTTCTATTTCCTTTTTAAGGTATTCATTATGTGTTGCCATATACAGAGTATTATTCGCAATAATGATGGTTGAGCAAGCGTTTTGGGAAGCTCGGCGTTTTAGCATAAGATAGATAGTAGGTAGCCATATCATCTCGCAAGCTTTTTTATGAGTTGGAACTAGTGAGCGAACTGGCGAGTAATAGAGATAAGTAGTGCGAAGTTTCGTCAGCTGCGTATACCTAAGTGAGATGCGTGTATGCGCACGTGATATCGATATGCCAAGTGAGCTATAACTACGGGGCATTATTCCAAACGCCGGCGCCGTTTCGACCTGGGAATCAAACCTGGTTGCTATTTTGATTTTGTAATAGGTCAGATGTCTTAAAAAATACTCCACGTTGTGTTGACCACTTTTGTAGGGTTAAAGGCGATTACCTATTTCAGTTTCTTTTCAAGAATGGACAGAATTAGCAATCGTCGACGTTAGAGGTAGTATGAAAGTGGCGCCCATAAATGAAAAGGTATAAGGGAGTCGATTGGCATGGTATGGACATATTATGCGGAGACATGAGATGTATGTAGGTAAAAAAGTGATGAATATGCATGTAGAAGGACGAAAAGGGAGAGGACGGCCAAGGAAAAGATGGATGGACTGTGTGAGGATGGATATGAAAGAGAAAGGGGTAAACGATCGGATGGCTGGTAACAGAGAAGTATGGAAGCGAAGGACATACTACGCCGACCCCAAATAAATTGGGACCAGGGCAAGACAATGATGATTCCAGCATCGGATTCGGTTAGTCGTTATCGTCACATTCGTTGGTGATTAGAAACATAAAAATAATATATAATATGAGTAACTGTTTCATGATACTGACAGCTGATTCTAGTTACACTAGAACGCAGACACCGGGTCAATAAATACAGATAATGGATTACACCTGGATAACGCTATCGCTAGTATGATCATTAGGTACGATGACAGTTTACCAACTGAAATCTTCATAACTCTGAGCTGAAGTCCTGTAAAAGTTGATTTCTTTATTTTGGCGCCTGCTTTACTCGAAGGGACTACTTCTAAGCAAGTTATGCCTTTGTCATCTCTGATTTGGTAACATTGCCAAGCCTAAAACGGCGCTACGTTTGCATTATAAACCATCCTCCGTGTAAATTGACCTTTGGTCTGTATTTCTCACAAATAAATCTATTTTGGCAATGCTATGAACAATAACAAGTTTTATTAGAAAGGTGCCTCTAATTCGAATGAAAGCTTTTAAAAAAAACGAATCTTGCCAAGAATAGCATTATAATATACTTGACAGGTATATAAATTAGCAGTCGTATTTTTATTAGGGTCTCCTTAGTGTCCATAAAAAAAAGATTTTATGCACGTCACGGGCGAGACGTCCAAATGCATTAAACGTCCAAAACGTTGCAATTACAGACCGAATTTTTACTCATCTTTACTCACATACATAGACTCACGCCTGTTTCCCGGAGGGGTAAGCAGAGACTACGGAACGCCATTTGCAACGATCCTGACATATCTCCCTTGCTTCATTCACTCTCATCAAATTTCTTATGCATGCTCTTTTTTTTAGGATGTCTCCAATCTTCTCAGAAAACTCCCGTCTAGGTCTTCCCCTTCCTCCTGTCCCATTCACACTTGCGTTATATAACTTCTTGGTCAGTCTTTCGTCATCCATCCTCTCCATGTGTCCAAACCATCAAGTCAAAAAAGTCAAAATCGTTTATTCATCTAGGTCACAAGGTGACGCTTATGAACGTCAATTTTTTAAATCGAATTACTTAATGCTTCTACATTTACATTTACTGCCTCGTTCGCAAAGCAATAGGTAGAACCACGAGAAAGAACGGGCAATAAAACTCGTGGCCACTCTTTTGAATCGCCAATATTATGGTACTCGTACATAATTATGTATTTGATTTTTGTAAGGAGCTGCAAATGTTTCACATTGTACTAAACTACTTGTAAATAGTAATTAGTTACAGACATAATACTTAAGAAATTAATGCAGTTACTAAATTAAGTGCCTTAGTTAGTCTTCCAATGTGAATATTGTGTAACAGGAGCATCCACTTACGGCTTATAATGTAGGCAACTCGCGACCATGTTCAGAACTATGGTGGAAATGTATGTTACAGAAGTGACTGTATATGAATAAGTACACAAAATTACAAAAATCTTAGCATACCTTTCTCAATGGTTGTCACTACATCTTCTTTTACCCTACAACACTCTCTTATCACACAATTATTTCTGTCGTTCAAGGACACACCACACATACTTTACTCACTATTGTAAAAAAAATACCTGTCACGTGTGAGTAAGTTCTCTCGTGACCAAGGTTCGGTGCCAGAACTCTTGAAGCGATCTCTCTAGGTATATTTTTAAAGCATTGTTTATAAACTCATAGACAAATATTCAATGTTATGCGTAGTAGCTCTTACAATTTAACCTCATTGGCTCTTCTATGTGTTTTTTTAACGAAAATCACAATTGTGTTACTCACATTTTTTACGAACTACGCAGCAGACAGCAAAAATAAAGGTTGCCGATAAGTAAGGGGGGAATGAAACCATTCAAATAGTTATGGTGTTTTCCATATCCGTCGTTACTGCGACGATGGTTCTTTTGATTGGTAATTTAAATACTTACGTAGATACAAACTGGATCCGCTGGCAATGTTTAAGTTTAAGATATTTTGTAAATAATAACTTTTGTACTGTTTATTGTGAGGGTTCAGTTGCTGTTTTTTTTTTTGAGAATGTGAAGTGTAAAAGTTTCGTGCGATTCCTACAGGCATGATTTTTTATGATATGATTCAGCAGAAATCTCTCTAAGTCTTTAGTTGTCTATCTGCCACAGCTCTTGGTATGAGCAATAAATCCACTCTTTCATATCTATAATATAAAAATGAATCGCTGAATGTGTTGCTAAGCGCAAATCTCGAGAGCAGCTTGACCGATTTCGCTAAGAAGTACCCATTTTAATCTAAGGGACTCTACCCAACGTAATAACTTGTTTTTTTATATCAGTTGATTACGACATTTTAACCAAGACGCGACATACGTTTTTCTCCCTTCAATACGTAGCTCTAAAAACTGTCTCCCTCCTCGTGTAGGTGACTCATATTTATGTGGCCGTCTGTTTTGAAGCGATTTAAACGAAAGTTCAATCGCAAGTCAAGGTTACACGGAACAACAATAGGGCTGACATTGAAAGCGTCAACCCGACGTCTTCCGGCGCTTAGTCGTGCAGACTGATAGGTACTTCGATTACCTATACCTTCCTGTGTACTACATTTTTAGGGTCTTGTAGTAAAGTTTGAAATGCCAGTTTCGCTCTGTCCGTCTGTCCATACGGGCTTCGAGCTGTGCCGATAATGTTAGGTTATGTTGTGTAAAAAGTTGAATTTTGGCAAGATTATGAATTCAGTTCCATGGTATACTATAACAGCTAATTAGGCTTTGTTTATTAACAACTAACTAACTGAAAGTGATGTTAGGGTTGATTAAATTAATATTGTGATTAGACCAATCAGACGTCGCGTCGTACAATTGTGCGTGGCTCGGCGCGGACTTAACCGGTTTGTTTTAGATATCTACCTATTTAGTATTTACCTATATGTGAATGTGGTTATAGTTGCAGCTAGGATACGATTAATTGGCTATAGCTATCAAAGTTACAGATGAAACTACTTTGTTTTAGCTTTGTAAGATTTTTTTCGTTTACATACAGGAAGCTGTCGTTTACTATTTTTCAGTTGTTTGGATCCATTTCTTCAGCTTTAGTCACGATATTGTATTAACTTTATTTACCACCGTTTGGACAGGGTGTGACTTAGGTAACTATCTAATGCACGTTTCTTGAATGACATCATTTTATTAAAAAATCTAGCCATAGTGCGCACTTTTCGGTTTACGTTATTTTCTTTTTGCACGGCTCCTAACGGTAATAGCGTGATGGTACATATCCTCCCTTTATAATTAGGCTGTCAACTGCAAAAATAATGTTTGAAACAAAGGGAAAAAGGTTTTTTGTATTTGTATAGAAAAATAAAATTATGTCTTACTAAGTAACACAGAATAAATAGCCGACAACGCCATTTTGAATGTTCGTATAAAGCGTTTTGTTTAGAAATATTTATTTTTGTTTTAAAATGTCTCTCTTCTAATACTTTGAGTTTGTAACTACTTTGATTTTGTCGTATAAATCTTTTTATAATAGTTGCTTATAGTTGTTGATAGTTGGTCACACTAGTTCTCTACTATGTATTTATTATACTACATATAATTCTGAACTCATTGTATGTGGTTTCCCATATCTGTTCTATGGTGTCCTTATAACGGTTAGGGTCAGACATAAAACAACTGTCTTCACCACATAATACAAATGTAGGTACTTCTTACATACATACATACATAGACTCACGCCTGTTTCCCCGAAGGGGTAGGCAGAGGCATATTAAAACTTACTTCTTATTATTAATGTATCCGGATAATACCTTATGTTTATCCAGTGGCATGAAATAATAAACCGTTGTGGATTGAGTTGTATAATAGAGGGTCGTCGGCGTATCTTTAAGATGTTTATGATCAGATTCTGAGAAAAACTGTAAATCAATTTTATTAAGACTTGTTTACTGTTTGTTGATATGTATCCTGTCCTGAAGTATTCAATATACATGAACTTCGGAGTAACATTTAAAAATTTTGAAAACGTGTTTCGAAAAATATTTTCAATAATTTAATATATTATTGAAGATCTCTGAAAACGATGTACATACATACATAGACTCACGCCTGTTTTTTCGAAGGTGTAGGCAGAGGCATATTAAACGCCCACTTCTCGCCAGTGTTTTGATCCCACGTACCTCATAGGTGGCGAGCCTATTGCCGCTTATCGGGATATTTTGTTTGCCAGAGCCTCGTCTGTTGATCGGCAGGTGCACCACTTGCAGGTGAGGTTGGCTTGGGACCCTAAGTTCTTGGTGGGAACCCTATGCACCCTTGAAAACGATGTCTTTATTCTAACTTATTTCAGGACTGAGAAAATATCCATAGACAAAATTTTATTTAAACTGCAGCGATAGCATAATGAAGGCATTAACAGACTGCTTTGCGGCGGTCTCTGGTTCAAACCTAAGGCGTGCATTTCTGACTTTTCGAAGTTAAGTTCTTAATACGCACTATTGTTAATTATTGCTTGCCAAACGGCGAAGGAAAAATGGGAGAGAACCGCTGTTTCTGTGAGTTCTACATATTAAGCTTTTTGAAAGACATGTGAATTCTGCCATCAATCTTACTCACCGAACGAAACGCATCAGTATACTTTTACTTTTCCTCGATATTCTGTGAGAAGATCTAGTACTTCTCGGCTCAGTAGAGCAAGCACATTCATGCTGAAATCACTAAGACTCTACTACCTATAAACCCTACCTACGTAGATTTTTCATGTCACCTGCATTCGGAACGAAGTGACTCAAGTGACCTATTTAAAATAATCCCAAATACTTTACAGGTAGGTATGATGACAAAATATTTCATTTAACATTTAAATTAAATAATGTTTGATTTATATGCACAGTAGACAATTGGAATAATGAGCGATGAGTTGCTTTTCTTTTTAATGATGAATCAACTAAAAGGAATTGAATGTGGAAGGTAATTTATAGCCGGTAGGTTATTAACTTGATGGATATCTTTCCTTATTGTTTCTGTCGCAGTAGGCAATATGCGTGGACTTATTTAAATGTCGATGCTACCATGGAACGTAAAAAAATACTTTTCAATGGCAGCTCTCACGCTCTTTCTGAATCTGGTTGTGCGAGAGACTCTACAAACATTGGTACAACGGTCACAAAGAGCACACTAATTCGACCCCATATATATATCTTACTGGAGGCTGTGTCAGACGGCCACTGAAGTCATTATGCCATATGCCTTATCAGTTGATGTACCTAATAAAATATCTTTATCAACCTGGTGTTATCCTGATCGCATTTGAACTATGTATGTCACCTTGACGCACAGGAGTCACCAATCTTTACACTCGTATTAATACGTGAAGGAAAACCTTTGCACCTATTTTTATGAAAATTATGTGGATTGAATTTGACACTGTGAACGCGTCAGAATTGTTCATCATTTGACTTCACAGAATACAGAGGTAAATATTTGTTACATATTGTAACGTAAAGTTTGAGATACTTAACGTGAAAGTACCTATATTCGATAGTATCGACTCTATTGGCATATTTGTACGGCAAATTGCTTCTTCCACGAAATGTCACTTACATCCGCAACTGTAACAGATAGTTATCCACCTTTATGACTACTTGACAAGATATCAGTACAGTCCCTTTAATATATGAAAAAGTATGTAACGTAATAGATACATGTGCTCGTTTCTCAGAAACATGATAAGGAGATTTTCTGTCAAAACACATGACTAGAGGATGCCCGCGGCTACGCCCGCAAATTTAATTTAAATTTAACCGTTTCTTCCCGATCCCGTGGGCATTTTGGGAAATCTTTTTTTTGTGCACCCCTACGGTTCCCATGGCCCAGTAGTTTTGGCTGTACGTTGTCTGTCAGTCAGTCAGTAACGCAAAAATGTTATATATACAGAAGATAGAATCGTGCAGTGCTGTCAGGTTTAAATTTTGGAGAGTCGGAGGCCTCCTGAGGTGAGAGTAGGTCTTATCAAGGGAAGTTAAAAAAAGTCGGATGGCATTGAAGGACTTGGATGCTATGGATCTGCCTCTGTCATCATCATCATCATCATCAGCCCTATATACCTATAAACTGTCCCATTGCTGGGCACGGGCCTCTTCTCACTATCAGAAGGGTAAGGCCATAGTCCACCACGCTGGCCAAGTGCGGATTGGCAGACTTCACATGTCTTTCGAGAACATTATGGAGAACTCTCAGACATGCAGGTTTCCACACGATGTTTTCCTTCACCGTTTAACAAGCGATAATTAACAATTTAATTTAAATCAGTTATCCACCGAAATGTTGTACAGTAAATACCTATTATTGTGAGATAAATTTACCGTTAGGTATTTGGACGGCCTCGCAATATGTAGGTCAAGAGCAGGAGCAGTAGATCACAAAGGTCGGACGTTAAACATCCAATATAGGATCCTCGCAAATTACCCGGTTAATAGGCTGAGGAAAGGTTGTAATAACACATTAAATAAATCACGTCTGGTCCGATACAGAATTCCGAAACATTTTTGTAAACGTTCATTTGAAGAGACGTTTTAATGTGTCGGATAAGCTAAGGTGTTAAAGTAGGAAAGGGAATAATTTTAGATTATTTGCGATGGTAGTTGTCACATCAGCGAACGTTTAGTTTGGTTTCTAGCATTTCAAGTCCCTAAAAACAATATGGAGCACTATTTGTGCGGGCAGCATTGCCACTTTGGCGACATTTGATTCAAATAGTGACATGTTGACGCCCGGTTACTCATAACCTACAAAGGATATGGGAATTTCATGCGATTTACTTGAATCACTCTTGGATATATGTAATTCACTTCTATTCAACCCTTCGAGCATAATAGGTATATAGGTATCTACATAAGTAGGTATATATAAGTCTCGTTCAAATTAGCACTACGTGAGAACTTCCACCTTTTTTGCAAGCAAAACAAGTAGGTATGTCACTGTCGCGCACAACTTGATAATACAAGCTGATCAAAATACGGAAGCGAAACGAAACCGCAAACTAAAAATTTGGTCTACCATTTAATCCGTTATGTGGCGTACAATTATCTCTGTGCACTGCCTAACCATTACCTTAATTGTTCATTGCGATTGAAATTAAATTACGAGAGATTTCGACTTAATGAAGGATCATTTATGTTGGCGTTTCGGAAATTACAGCGCGCAATACAAGTATATATACTCAGAGAAAATTGTGTGGTAAATGGGCAACAAATATTGCTGTTGAAATGTTTTTAAAGTCCTTAGAAGCTTATCATTTCACCAATGGTCAATCGTCGCTCGGTCTCTAAACTAGGACTGTCTCATGCAGATATCAAATTCACAACTTTGTATATTGCTCTTGGCCACCGCCCTAGCAAATAATTCTATCCACATTCTCGCGACGTAACTTCTGTCTAGCTAAGTTTAGCTGCGGTGACTATTGGAGACACCGAGCTTAGTTAGAACTATCTATTCTGTGCCCCGGAGAAGATCAAAATGTCCTCGATGCTTGATGAATGATGATACATGAAAACTCTCTCGTATTTCTTATGAGTTGCCGTTTTTCGAATATAGTCTACCGTATAGGTACGCCACTATCATCCAGCTCCTTATTTATCACTTTACCTTCCATGAAAAGCTTGCACATTTTATTGGTAAATATCACAATTAAGTGTCCAGTATTGTCTGGCTACAAGTTGAAAAGTGCACCTCGAGAAATTGTTTTAATTGACAGAATAGCTTCTAACAACGTGTGGGTGGAGACCAATATAAACTCGCGATGAGTTTAAACTTTCTTTTACGATGGAGACACACTGACAATTATATAATAGATTTAGTTTTATAGGACAATAGAATGAAATAGATTCGAAATGTGAATACGAGTTTTGATTCCATTGGATGCGATGTTTTCATATCCGTTTTGTTATGAATATTTTTGAAATTTAATGTTTCTAAACATAGGATTTTGTTCGGTCTTCTCTTAAATTAATTACTTTCGCCGCGGTAATTCCAAATTATATCTTCAGAAGTTAGTAATGGAAGACTAACAACAGGGCAGACTTTCTTAGTTGTCTTAAGAAGTCTATTAAAGTATTTTCCTAAATGGAAAATATATAGGTACCGTATGATCGTAAGCTATCTGAGCGAATGGATTGTATTAATCCATTCGCTCACGCTCGCAGGTTTATTGTTCTCCTAACAACCGACACATTCTCGTCAGAAAAACGGATAGGTATTAGTATTCACGTGTTCTGTGTCAAATATTTGTTTACCAAAGGTAGAAATGAGAACAATACATTTAAGTTTTAATCGATTTTACGGTTTAATTGCACGGTGAAACTAGCAGGCTAGTAAATACGGCTTGAATCCGCTACTCTATCTGTTACACTTAATTATCTGTAGGACGGCTTAAGTATAATCATGCTGATCATGCAGCTTCAAGTTTGTGCCCGTACCTAATCATAATATTATCTAAAACGGGTTCCCTTCCCCGGCTCGCTTTCCGACCGGTTTTTCGGTTTTACGATAACATTGGTATAAATAAAACATTTTTTACTTACTTTGTATGAAGGTATAGTCTCAAAAGGTACGATGGAGTATTCGTGTGTAGGCGTTCCTGTCTTTTTGGCTCGTTAAACGGGTGTTGGGGTATGAAATCCTTACAAAGCCAAATTGGTTTCAGTACGTAATGGCACATTCTCGTCGCTAAAGGTATGCTGCTTTGAACACATGTAAAAAAGGCGTAGCTATATATATATTATTTCTTGGGTTTTACTTACGGAGAAAATTGATAGGTATACGTTTTTTTATTTTTTCTGATACTTGTTTCGTCACATATTGAGTAACTCAAATGTCTCATGATAACCATGTCTCTTGCTTCGTAATATATCCTTTTCAAAGGTATCAGAGTCGTTATTATTCACTTAATAAGATTTGGTAGAACTATTATCCGATCTTCGCAACTCAAGCGAATAATTATATTGTAAGTACAGACTTAATCAAAATAGTCATTTGCGGACACTTGCCACAATGCACAATACCTTCTTCAAGATAAGAGTTTCACCTCTTCCAGAACATTGTATTGTGTTTTCCGTGTTACTAATTATTGCATTTTGTTATGAATTTATCAGTATGTTTATTTAGCTCATTGTAGAACAACTGTTCTAATTATAAAGTTAAATAAATAATAACATAAATAGATCTCTCAGACGTACAGGTTTTCCTTAACCGTTAAAATAAGCGATAATAAAGTATACAATACGCATGGGTAGGTATATCTTGGAGAGTATATTCTGAAGGTGAGCATCGTGGGTTTAATTTGAAGAGAAGAGAAATCTCTATGCATGTTTTGGCTGTCTCTAGGAGCTATGACACACTTCATAGTAGCACGATGACCCCTCACCTTACGATACGGACAGGATACTCTTCCGTCCGACGCCACTGGACCCTAGAAGTGCCCCCTAAAGCGTCGTCACACAATCACAGCGAGACGCACACGGAAATGTGCCATTATACTGTCGTTAATTGCCATTTAAAATTTATTCCGCAGCCATATATCGAATGATAAGTGAGCATTACTTTCTCGTGAACGATTAACGCGGAAGATAGCGGCACAAGGACAATACTCAGTTTCCTCGACGAAAAAACACGCATTGTAGGAATTCCGTGAACACTACGAATTTATTTTCGTGCCCATTAACTCTTTTCTTTATCGATTTTATTGTATTCTATTGCGGCAGTGAATCTTTTCGTCGCAGAATTATACAAGTGTAGCATTGTTCGCGTGGGCGGCGACGTGATCATGGCCGACGACTGCCTTCCACTTGTGCCCACCAACTCCATGTTTGCGTAATCTGATTTATTAAAATAGGACTCTTCTGATTGATTGACGCTAATTTACAAAAGATTATCTCGGATTAGATTCGCAAAAGTCGTTTGCACCTACAATAAGACAAATGAGATTGTAATTGAATACATATTCAATTACTGGCCAGATGTGGTGTACTCTGAAACAGATAGTTGGCATTTTTGACACGGTAAACAGATTGTCGACCTAGTTTCCAGCATTGTTTAGTGTACCGGCGCACGCGGCGCCTAGCCAAATCTATTTTAATTTTTATCTACGTGGTCGCTCGCGCGCAGTCTGCTTCTTCTCAAATTTTCGCAATGTTTACAGTTTTTACCACGCGCTTTTCTTTGTGCGTAAACCTACAAATGTGCGTAGATAAAACCCATCCAATAGTTCTGAAATACACATCAAGCGTAGCGGTCCAGGCTATTTGCGCGTTGTAACATCCGCATTGATAAAACACAATACAGAAGCAATATGCTAACAGTATCTGGCGAAACATTATTATATTGCTTCCTATATGAATGATAACACGTGGTTTCTGTAGGTAATTGGTTCGAGTGCGTAATTTTATAACGAGAACTGGAAGTGCAGTAGTTCAGCATAATGGGGCTTGTAATGTGAGGAAGTTTACTTACGTTGTAATCGGTTCAAGTTACACGATATTATTCGATGTAGGTAATGCAAATTTGTGATAGTTTAGGTAGTTTCCGGCCGGTTGGAAGATTGCCCAATTCATTTTAAATTTACGTCAAATCCATTTGCGTTCGCGGGCCTCCGTTGGACATAAAAATAAAGTCATCTTGTGTGTGCACGGAGAGCGCTCGGTGCGCCTTTGTTCGACCGGAGATTTCTATTTGCATGTCTTTCGTATAACTTTAAGGGACTTGTTGTGAGCTGGAAGACATGACAGAAACCAGAATTTTGTCGGACGGCCAAAAACTTTTTAAAAAAAACTGAGTATTGGTATTGTATAATATCAATACCAGTTTGTGTTCAGTTTTGAGTTTTGGTTTTGATTGCCGTATTTCCCGGGATCGATGCGTCGTTATAACAATGTGTGACGAATGTGACGATACATTTGTATTATTGGATCGGCAGTAATCCACAGTTGCGTGATGACTTGCGTCACTGTTTTGATGATTGTTTGTTTGTTGTTGCTAGTGTGACGTTCTGCTCACGCGCACGTATTGTGAAAGCTTATAATTAGGTACTTACCGCGCAATAATGCAAGTACTAAAGTCCTCTATACCTAAATATATCAAGTGTGTTCTATATTTTTTAGCTTAGTAATGTAATAATCGTCAATAAATATGATTCATTAATCGTTTCTATGCAATGGATTGTTGATTCATAATAATCAAACAATGTAAACTGGAGGACATCACCAACGGGCAAAATTTATATATCTTTCGATATCGACTAATGTCATCCATACCAATATAATTTTTTTTTTTTAAGAGGCAACTCCCGCACTTGGACTAAATCCTGGGTCGCGGGGAACTTTACAAACATACAACTAACGGACACAATTAACACCCAGACTTGTAACAACAATTTATGAATCACACAAAGTGTTGTCTCGTGTGGGGATCGAACCCACAACACTCGGCGCAGTGTCAGTGAGGTGGCCGCTTAAACCACAACGCCAACCGTTCAGTATTATTAATGCGAGAGTGTGTTTGTTTGTTTATTTGTAAGTTTGTATTTGTTTCAAAGTAAAATTATTTTTAACAGGCGATGCTAATGACGGACCTATACCACACCAATACTTTGAATAACGATGCCTGTCGCTTCAGCTAGTTCGTGTATAAAAAGTTAAAAACTGCCGGCGATGTTAACGAACTCTTCTTACGTTAAATAGCTCTGTACAGAAGACAGCAACTGTAATTAGCATGAAAAATTTTTTGGTTGGTGATAGAAACGGTCGACTGTTCTATGACAATAGGGAAGTTTACTGCAAGTGAAATAAATTATACTTACAAGTATTTTTATTTAGTGAAACATGTCAAAATAATAGTATTTCATTCATCAATTAATGTTAAAAATTTGATATTTTTATCGTCAATTTATTGATAATAAGTGTTCTACTTGACAGCAAATCACTATGATGTCACTACGTCATATTTCATTCAAAACCCTTGGCAAAGGTCGTTTTTGACATTTCATTAAAAGTGCTTGATTTGACTAGTTGGAAACAACCCTATTGTAATTTTAGCGTAAACTGCCGAATTTGCCATGAGACCTGGTATCTCAATGGAGATGTTAATACTTAATTATAGGTTGGTAGAATGCTTAAGTCTTCTTCAATTTTCCTTCATTTCTGAGACCGTGATCACCGGTTTCGGTGCCGGTCCAAAGTTACTCTCACTACCTGTTAGACGTCGCTTCTTTGATTTGGTAAGACCATCAGGCCAGCGTGATGAGCTATGGCCTTACCATTTACATAGTGAGAAGACGCACGTGCCCAGTTATGGGACAGTAGGTATAAATACAGGGCTGATGATGAGACTATCTGGTTGGCAAAATCGACGTAAAGTAACAGTACGTAAACTGTTGCGTTTCGTTCGGTGAGTGAGTGCCGGAGGCCCTATCCCCTATTCCTCATCCCTCATCCCACTCCTCATCCTATCCCTTTTCCCAACCCAAAGGGGCGGCAACGCACTTGTGACTCCTGTGGTGTTGCTTGTGTCCATGGGCGGCGGTAATTGCTTACCATCAGGCAATCCGTCTTCTCGTTTGCCGTCTAAAAAAAACAATTTCTAAGATTTTATCTCCTCTACGCAATGTATATCCTAAGTATCACAGCATCCAGATTATACAGATAGTGAAGATAAGAGAGCAGATGTCAAATACGATACAATATATACATAATATGGGTTGACTCCGTACAAAAAGGCGCTTGGCCTACTTTCCCATTTCTTAGCAGAGTCGACATTGAAAAGGTTTCCTTGCAAAAAGATTCTTAGTTATTATCTAAGATTAGTGATTACTATCTTGTGATATCGAACAATAGAACATTTATAGTTTTGTTTCATTTACAATTTTCACTATTGATTCTGGCTAGACAAAGTATCAACTTACCTAAAGAGCTCCTCTTTAACCTCGGCAATCCCAACGGACAGCGACACACCCTGGTTCAGATCAGTCCAGTGTGTCAATACTTACTTAAAATACTCGAATAGTACCTTAAAGTACTTGCTGCAAGAGTCCCCATAACGACTGTCAAAGACCATTATGACAGCTGGGACTGGGCTAAACCTGCTCTCCGGGATACGGGGCAAGCGATATTTAACAACTTGACACGCAGGTAACAGAAAGTCAATTGTATACCGAAGCTTTGAACACAATACCTTTTACATGGCAGTCTGTTGGTATCTTACAACGCTGTCACTGTTCTCAGTCACCGGATAATAAATTAGTATATTAAACATTCCATAATTTGTTTCAGATGACTCCTACTGCCTCAGTTACTGCGAGCACAACTCTCATCGAACCATAATTCTAAACATCACGACAGCTGTTCCTACGAAATTACCAGGTACGTTCTCTCCTACTTATTACAGACACTAGCGCGTTGTGCAATTGAACTTCTCAGAATGTTGGCAACATCTAATCTATTTTTAGATATTTTACCTATCATTTTCCACACACATAAACACGTCGTGAATTGAACATCCTTTCCAAGTAAAGTTGGCCAACCACTAGATGCGCCTTACACGCACTGCGTTAAATAGTCTCGTCCGCAAAACTTGGAAACTTCCAGAAAAAATCAATGAACCGTTGATTTTTGTTAGTGCGTATACGTACAGGTGTCTGAAAATAACATTTATGCTTCCCCCGGATACGAAATGGAGTCGAAATTAGGTGTCGGTGTCTCCTGCAAAGGTATACGGTGCCAAAGTTTCATAGAGCGCGCTATTTCCGTGCAAACAAAACCGCTGACGCACACAGCCGGTCAAAGCTCCGCTGACGTTGCCTGTCAAGTGCCTATTACAACTTATTTCTGGACTTCTTCCACTATTAGAGCTATATTTTATGCCCCCGAAGGTGAAAGAACTTGTTTTACTAAGTGATGACCTCATCGGAATATGGAACAGCAGTAGAAATGTCTAAATGTATTTTTCCGGCGTCTATGTTGGTTTTTACGATATGCGGTGTCTCAAGGATCGAGATAAGGACCACATTACATATTCAGTAAGGGTCTTCGTCACCGACCCGAGACGGCGGGATTGATTAATTACACAGTTTAATCTAAAATGTGCAGCGCCGTGAAGTGTTCGTAATGAGCACTCGTTTCTGCCTGCGGGTGCGGTAAAAGTAGCTTTTCATTGTTTTTGTGACTTGCTTAAGTTGATAATATTGTTTGACTATTTATTTTGTAAATATAAAGTAGACTAAAATTTGTCGAATCGTGAAAATACCACATTTACATCCATATTAAGCTAGTCAGAAGCATTATGTTATTATTACTAACTAGCCGTTTCCCGCGGTTTCATCCGCGTCCTGAGGGAACTACTTCGCGTACCCGAAAAACCCTATAGCCTATGTTACTCGCAGATAATGTAGCTTTCTTAAAGTGAAAGAATTTTTAAAATCGGTCCAGTAGTTTATCCATTACAAACAAAAATACAAATTTTTCCTCTTTATAATATGTATTATAGTGTAGATTAGACAGAGGAGGCAAGAATGGCATATGACGCCAATAGTGCCGACTATCTAGTGAAATCGCGCGTACATAAAGTTAATGAGTACAAGACTCTCGGGCAATCATAAGTTGTTTGCGCTGCATACTAACGGCTGACATGACCTTTTCACTATGCACGCCGAACATTGTTCAAAGTTTATTATCTGCCTGCGTTTTCCAATTGCAATGTTAGAAGTGCGACTGCTATAAAAACTCGGTCAGAGTGCGCGTCAGCGGACATTCCTCATAAATATGCAAGGTGCCTCAAATAAGTAGTCCCTGTGAGCAAGATAGTGAAGTTTGCAACACTCATTAGACCGGAACGATAATAATTACGCACTATTTGCATTGAAGCGTACCACTTGTTACTTTTACTTTTCAGTGGACGTAGGAGCGCCCCGTCATTGTACAAGTTAAACTGGCTGCATCGGATTTCATTGCATCCATTTGGCGTGAACATGTATAGGACTCGTTGGGACAGGTGTATCTCCTGTCCGCCCTTTGTTTGCGCTCCAGCCGTAACGGCGGTCGTGACCCACAGACTGCTCGGCATCGCACGCACAACCGATTATTGTGGTTGTTGCTAGGCGGTTGGTGATTTCCCTTTGTGCGAACATGTTTTTAACACGACTCCGCCACGACGCCACTTGTTTCAGCCATACTTCCGTTATGTTGCACAACATAGTTAAACAGTGGACCGGCCCCAACTGCATAATGATGCCGTTATCTCTAGCCTCGAGGTATTTTAAACTTGGAACTCGAGCTTTGGATCGGCGGCGTACACGATGGAAAGGTCAGCCATAAATTAAACACAGACACGAACATCCAGAGTTCTCTCGTTAAAGCGCCACAAGACATCTATTTACTCGCCGCATAATCGACATCGAAATCACACTTATTTGTCATTCGCTAATACAATTAGCTGGTTAAGTAAAGATAAATGGCTGTTTGATTCGATCAAATATTTTGAGTGCGCATAAAATCTGGCCGGACGACATGCCTCTCCATAGCTATGCGGCTAGTGGCGTCGACTCAGCTAATAAGGCACACCTAAAATATTTGCAGCAAGCGCTAGGAGCACCGAGTAAATTATACCCACCTTGTTTGTACATAGTATCACGATCACTAGAAGTCATTTTGCTCTCAGATGAACGCGAATGCGAAGCAAGATCATTCCAAACAGCTTTACTGGATTCACATGCCTAACTTCATTCTAAGCTCTGTATGGAGTGAGCTGTATGCTATTACGACTTGTGGTATACTAGTTCGCGGTGAAAGGATGCATGTTTTGATGAGACGTTTTTGCTTGGAAATAATTACGAAATTCATTAGCGCACTATTAATATTCAGAGACATTCTGTGTCCATATATATTAATTAAATCGGCGGAAGCGCCATCTTTAGACCATCAACATGGTATTGTCTTCCTCTGAACGGACGATCGTTGTGTAATTTTCAGGATGTGTGTTGCGGTTGCGTCATTTTTGCGATGTATGTGTTTGTGTATTCAGACTGAACGCGCTTAGTAATTGATAGCTTTGCGATTAAACGTCGATCGTCCAAGGTTAAGTCAGCTATGTAAATGTAATAATGGCGCTATGTCGCTGCGTTAGCCTGCGGAACAAATTACAGTCGCTAGCCATTAGCAGTGGAACCGGCTCGCGGCCGCCGCTGCCACAAGTCCTACCGGCCAGGAAGCCGGAGATGCGAGTTAGATAACAACTTCGGGCCTTACACTCAATCAGTGTAAACTTAAATGTTATCCAACCTGGCGCTATAACGCTCAGAGATAACCTCGCAAGAGTCACGCGAGCCGCACGTTTAATAAACAGGGTAATCAGCAGCTGTAAAAGTGAAAACGCATTTATTGAAACACGACGTGGATCGTTACATTGGAACAGTTAGCAGAATTCGAGAGGTGCGTTAGACACGCGGCAAATGAACCCTCTGGCGACGTTCCAAATGTGTTGTTCAACGAAACCATGGCGTCTACTAACTACTGAGACCGTGTGCTTCAATACACTCGCTTCTTCCAAGCCGCCGCGCCGCCTGAGTCGTTCTGCTGGCTTGAATAATCGCGACAGACGTAACAATGGCAACAACATTTGTGACTAATCCATTTACATTATGTTCAGTCACGAAAGTCGTGGCAAATAGCAACCGATTATGTACTACATATCTGAGTGATGTATTGACTCCAATGATTGACAATAAAGCATTTGTAAGTTGACTTTGTGTCGGTTGAGACAACGGCGGTTTAATATTATTATAGTTACATGTCGCTTATCAAATTTGTCGCGTATCGGCTCGCGGAGCGGCGTGTAAGGCATCTATGTCTAATATTATTACGAACGGTCAACGTGTAGTTAGAGCGGCGGGCCACGTCAGCTCCGGTCATGCACGATTGAGCATTTTCGATGGTATTCCAACTGAACAAAGGGTTGCTAATTGTGAGTCACGCACATTTTTCGAGAGGGGTGTGCGCCTCACTGCGCGGTGACATACACCCATACACCCCTGGTGTACATCTGCCGGTCCTCCATGTGAATCACGAATAGCTTAATTAATGGAACTATGCGCACGACGATGTTATGTTTTCATACAATTTCCTTGTTCATTCGTATTAATGTATGGATGTGGTGTTCACGCATTTTTGTATTAAAGCAAACAATGTTTCGTTATTTCAGCGATTTCATTGTGTTGATTTGCCTCAGCACTTTTTTTGTATACGATCGAAGAATTCTGTTTACGCGTAAACTATTATAAGGAACGCGTCGATAGTTCATCGTACTATTTTACGAATCTTTATAATCCGTGTGTTGTTGTTTGAATTCTAATCATTTATAAAACACAGACGGTGACGGATCGGTTGTTTTAAGAAAGATAGTATTAATTAGGGTTAAACTAGCGAAAACAATGTCGTATCAATCAAGATAATGTAGAGATACTCGTTCCTGTTAATGTCATATTTTGGAAAGTCGGAACAAACGATATGTTGGTGCGTATCCAAAAAAAATAAACAGCCGTGTGTCGTAAACGATGATAAATATGTACTTAATAAGTAGTCATTTATTTTGGTCATCGGTTCTGGCGCTGCATGTTAAGTTGAGACAAAAATGTTTACACAAGTGATTCGAGATCGGTTAACCGTATATACATGGTCTTGTGCGTATGTAAGAATGTTTATGAACTTTCGAAGACATAAAAACATACTTACTCGATGGTAGTAGCTGTCCATAAATCAATAAAAGTCTCCAAACGCATATAAAACTAAGAGGTGTAAGTAAACATGATGTAGTGTCGGCCGGCCGGCCATGTGGCGTGAACCGTCCGTGATCTATGTTGCCATGTGTCAGCTGTTTCAACGAACCAAAATAACGAACTGCGCAGCGGATCCATTCGAAACGGCGCAATCTAAATATAATTCTTAAGCCGGCTACACAACGTATTGTCACTCGCATTCGACAAATTATATTATCAACAGTTGATGCTTAGAATAATAGTGCATAGAATGTTGCTTCATATTTCCGTATTAAGAGACATGCTATGAAAGAGCGTTGGTATGTATGTAAGTGCCAACACGAGTGTGTGCGACCTGCTGTTTGTTCACACACACTCAGATCGTTCTTATCATGACACACCCACACGACGACACAGTAAACCATTTAGAGCCCACTTGCTTCGTACTCAAGTATTTACATATCCATTTAAGGACAACTTATAAACTATGGTACATCATGGTGGACTCTAAATACGTTAAAACTACACAATACTTGGTCTAGGAACAACTAGGGATCAAAACTTGTGGTACCCGGTGTCTTCACACTGTCAGGGCTAAAATTGTGAAACGCTAATGTTGACACATAATATGAATGGGAAGTTGGGAACTATAATCTTGCCTTACCTGCAGTTCGCTTTATGAATCTATACCGTATTCAGAAATGTCATTTCCTGTGCCAAATGTTGTTCATCAATACGACGTAGGTATACACTTCACACTTCAAATATGTAGTGCAATTACTGCTATTTTAATACGTACATTATTTATAGTACTGCTTATTAAGACAAATTCATATTATTCAAATCCATCCAAATGTATTCGTAGACGAAATGAATTATTTCGATATGCGGCGCAAACGCATTATCCGAGTTACCTATTACGTCGAATAAAACTGGAATTCGATTTATATTCGAGAACTGAGCTCAATCGTATGATTTATGATTGATTGTTCGATTATAATTTAATACATGAATTTAAATAGGCTTGTTTTAGATTTTACAATATCCATTAATAAGATGCTTTACATTCCATTCTGGTTAGAGAATTATTATTCCGATTCGATAACATTACTTATTAGTTGCTGGACACGTTAGCAGTTGTGGCTTTAATCGGGTTCGACTCTTGAGTTGAGCTAAAATATTTGACAGGGTAGGCTTATCACTTATTACTTTATTAGTTTATTACACAAGTATCTACTTATTTATAACTTTTTGCACTATACAAAATTTTACACTCATATGCGTATTAAATGCCTTAGGAATTCTCTTACGATCAACGTATATGGTGCAGGGATAGTAAGTATGAATAATATTAAAATAATATAATTCCTTGTAACAAGTAAATGATGTTACAATTTATTCGTCGGCGAATATTGCTAACCGTAGCTGCTGGCGTAGTTTGTAAGTTTACGCGAGATAAAATTCTCGCTCTATCTTTTTATTTACCTAGCTATACTCTTACCCCACTAGCCTTCCACCCAAAAGACGTTATAAACAATCAATTCCACTTCTTAAGCAAGTAGAAAAGTCTAACGTATATATATTTCTGATGGAGTATCATCATTTGTTTACCGGTGGGTGTGTTGTCAACGTCACGAAGCATCGCACGACACATAGAGCACCTATTTGTGTAACAAAATGTTATTCTGTGACCACATGCCAATAATGTATTGGAAACCACAATAACATACTAATTACAATTCAATACATACATTGTTTTGTAATGTTAACTTTATTTTTTTCCGTACAACAACTGCGCAATATTGTTACACTTAATTAGGTATGTTAATTAATGACAAAACGATAAATAATCCTTAGCTTAGACGGTTTTATTAATATATTATCGTATTACTAACGCTATCGTTTTAGACAAGTATTATATGATGGGACGGATAATAGACGAAATTTATGTAAAATATCTAAAACGGATATTATAAATAATTATGATGTTATCTTTGAACTAGTTTTGGTTGTGTATTAAATTCGGTTATTTAATTAATTTAATTTACATATCAAATTGAAAATTATATTATGTTTATAGTTACAGTGCATTTAGAAAAATCTTAAAACTTAGAGATTATTCTGGCTGATGCTGATGTTTGCATGAATTTAGTAAAACTTTATAAATAGTTTTTTAAAGACATTCATT
Organism: Euclidia mi; assembly: GCA_944739405.2. Classification (NCBI taxonomy): domain Eukaryota; kingdom Metazoa; phylum Arthropoda; class Insecta; order Lepidoptera; family Erebidae; genus Euclidia; species Euclidia mi. Next base: position 5,575,895 of record OX123188.2, on the reverse strand, counting down.
CAAATTCGCAGGAAAAACTAAATTTGAATTAGAGGCTAGATGTAGGCTACTTTATACAAAAAGAAGTACCACGTTACAGCCGGTAGATCTTAATTGTTTACTAGGCTTAGCTTCATCATGTAAATGTAGAAGCATTGAGTAATTTACTTTAAAATTTGACGTTCATAAGCATCACCTAGTGACCTAGATGAATAAATGATTTTGACTTTGACTTTGTCAGCGTAGAGACGTCCACTGTTGAACATAGGTCACCCCTAAGGTTCTCCATATAAACCGATCCTGAGCCGCCCGCATCCAACCTCTTCTTGCGATCTTAACCAGATCGTCGGTCCACCTTGCGGGACTGCGGGAGTCCTACTCCTGCTGCGTCGTCCGGTACATGGTCGCGTGGGCTTAGGTTACACTAAAAAACATTCGAGAACTTGATCCAAGTATCAATCCTAGTATTAATCTTCTGAAATATCCATCTTTACTTAAGCTTCTGTACCATCAGGCACCATGCCGAGCTACCGACAATGCCGTTGCTGTGGCCACATACTGGGCTGGTGCCATTTTACATATGTCTGTACTAACGACTCGAAAAGAAGAAGGCTTAAGCTTCTGTAAAACTGCGCGATGGCACACCTCGGTGTAATCTACACCTATGCTTTTGTAGTACGAATGTCGTGAGGTTCAACACATTACCCAATATAATATGACTTAATTGATTATTGTACATTTCCTTAGATATGACAACTATATAACATCACGATGTAAACTCTCTTGGCTGTAAGCCTAATTTGTAATTTTAAAAAAAGTAAACTAACTGACAGCACTTACGAAAACAAAAGAATTAAGAGTAACGTTCTATTTTTAGGAATTGCTAGTGCACGAGAATTATTTCAATGTCAGTCAAATTCTTGAGTCACCCGTGACAGTCTGCCTGAATCATCACTTGTAACTCAACTGCTTTTAACATTATAATCATGGATAATATTTTGGTGGAAGCAGTCACTTTACGCTTCTCAGTACGAGCCACGCGGTTTTGATTATACACGATTGACTAGACACGTTGCGGCGGTTATTCCAGCCAACTTTCTTGAGAGAATGACCTGGCGAAAGGTGCTGGCTCCAAGCCAAAGCAGCCGCTTAGATGTCATGTGGAATCTACGCATGCCTTGCTGTCTCCAATTGCAACACTGTTTACATAACTAACGCTTCACTTACTATCTTGATAACACACATTTTCATGCAATGCTTCTTTCAGTTCATTGTTATTACTTGATAATATTTTCAGCCTGTTATGTTGCTTCTTTGCTAAATGTAGAATGAGAACGAAGCTAGATCATCAACTGAAATAGTGGAATCATAATTGAAGAGAAGTGGCTTTGGGTCTGTCGCCATTAAATTACAACTTCTATCATCGCTTTCGTTTTATTTGCAGCTGAATGTTGGAAAAATATTGTGATTTCGCTGCGCGTTGTCGTGTGCTATAATTTATTGTATTTGGTGTATTCCATATGACTCTCAGCTCAGGCCTTAGCTAGACTCTAGTAAGCATGCAGTTTTGCAAAATGTCTTATTGCAAACGTTCGGTCTTACATTATTTTAATGGGCACGTCTAATACCAGTTTCTGTCAGCGACACTTGGTTGGTTATTGTTCCTCGACATTAATAACCTGTCGTATTTACTTGTCCTTGTGATGTTTATTATAATTACAATTCACAGTATTTCTGGTGTATTATTGATTTTATAGCTGTGTAATATTTTATGTCATTGCCAAGAACCATGTTAAATATAATGTCGATGAATAACGTGAAATGACGATGACGGAAAATCTCGAGACAGTTTACATTCGAGTGCGACTGAAATTCTAATGAAAATGATTTCGATTTAGCAACTGTTCGTCGCACCTATTACGTTGACGTCAGTTCTATTGGACTGTTACGCACTTGTCTAAAAGTTGACAAAATTTTTGGCAGTAGAAATGGTAAAGAGACGAACACAAAAACATAAATTTCTCTGAATTCTAACAAAATTCTAAAACTGGCAAATTTTGATAATTTCTTTTAATGTATTCGACAAAATGTTTAAAGCTGACACGTGGCTCAGGTGATATTTACGTACTTGCTTTATGTTAATGTTTTAATAGTGCTATTCGAGGATTGTTTCATGTAAATGAAAGCAATTTTGACGAAATTTATTTACAGGCGTGTGGTGCCGGACACAAAACAGTAGACGTTCTAGAAACTTCGGTAAAATTATATAAAGAACCACATGGCGGCATCGTGGCTTCACACAATTTCTTCGATCGCGTACCGCTTCGCTTCCTGCTAAATATTTGGTTCAGCTGTGACGTACATGTGTTCCCCAATGCAAAATTGTCTACCCGTTTGCTGTTGTCAAGTCGTTATATAAAAATATCTCAATGTCTGGTGGGTATATTTTTCTATAAGATACGAGTTTATTCGCTGTCTGGTTGTGAGGAAATCGTCCAATATTATGCGTTAGCTATTTAGTAGTTGGCGACTTCATCGGAGCACTAAGGAAGAACGTTAAACGTGGGACGTTTGACACGTAGACGTTAGTTAGGTCAGTGACGTCGATAATGGGTCGATTTCTATTATACTAGACCTTGGCATATTGATTACTGACATCACGGTTTAGTCTGTTTTGTTTGGATGACAGGGCATTTCTTGTTACTGTTTTTTGTTCGTACGCTACTTCACTCACAAATGTATGATACCAATTTAAATATAACACTGTAGTAATGCATTGGGGTTTTACAATGAGACGTCTTGAATCATTTCGCTTTGGAATGAGTACAAAGCGTCTGTTAGTTTGAGCTCTTTGCTATTCGATGCTTTTAACAAGTTCCTTGAGAAAAGGTCGTATTGTGGCTATGCAGAACAAACGACGCTAAAAGCTTTTAACAGAATCTATCCAATGTTTCTTGCATCATACTTTCGTTCAAATTAGAATTTATACATGATATCAGTGCAATCATATTAACAAATACGTATTACATATTTCTTTGTTTTATGTTTCTAGCCGCTAGCTCTAGTCGAATCGGTAGTCGAATGTTTATCATGAGCTCGAATGTACGGCATAGCAGATCAACAGGTGAACAAGCTAACCACAAACAAACCAATGAAGGAAACACATTTTATTGGTACCTATAAGAGGCCCTTATTATTAGCGAGGTGTTCATATAAATGAGTCTACTTCAATATAAATTATTAAATGTACACACACACAGACACACCTCTTTCTGATGCTATAATAGTGAGAGGTAATAATTATTTCAAGTTTGGTAGTGGTTGCTTAAAATTATGAAACCAACATGCAAAAATAGTGTCTTTAACGTTATGTGAAATAGAAGGCGAGCTAATAATTACATAGCATAACAAATTATAGGTCTGTAGTGACTTGACTCTGATCTATCTAGTTGCATGGCATGCCCGGCTGGGTGCAACAAGAGTTATACCATAAAAGGATACCATTTATCTGATTCATTATTGACTAGTAACTGCAGATCTTGGTGTACAATCTGTATCGAAAATAGCAACCGTTATAAAACGTTATAACGGAGTTGCACTATCAATGCAACGTTCTGCTAAATGTTGAGTCACGTCGTTGTACGTTGAACCTTACATACCGTTCTGTTTCACGATCCACCTACATTGATTGTTTAGTCAGCTGATTTTGTATGTAAATTAAGGTTAAAATTAAATGCGGCTTCTTCTTTTAGTCGAATGAAATTCGGCGGTGTTGTTTCAGATTTATAAATAGCGCCACCCCGCCTCGGAGAGCGTGGGCGGTATACAATGCGAGCGCGGGGTCACTCAGGGGAGGATAGTGGCGCCCACTCGAGCCATGACTATTTAATTAACAATCTGCCTTTCAACCAAGTGAAAGTATTATATTCGTAATCGCACTATTTTGTGACTAATTACTAAAAAAAAGTACTTGCAAATTGGCGCGCCAAATGAGAAGCAGAGCCAATAAACGCAAAGCCAGACTTTTGAAATCAATCAATTCACACAATAGAAACATTTTCTCGCTATGTAAAGAATAATATTGTGAGGAAATTTGCATGTGCAAGCATTATGTTTCAGAACGTGCTAATAATATGTTCTTCATTAGAGTCCGCTTTGCTTTTATTTAATTGTATTAGTGCAACACTTATTGTTAGTCCGTTCGTAAAGGATGTTATTTGAATGCTCATGTTCCTCGTAACGATTTATGTTTGCGATATTTCTTTCTATTGTATTCTAGTTCAAAGAAATTAAAATGAGTAAAGTTTAGACATTGCTGAGTTTATAATAGTTGGATGATCTAGGTCGAATGTTCTAGAATAAGTTAGTCTATAGATTATACTGATTCTGAGTCGGCATTATTTTTTCATATTATTTTGTCATAGATTGGACGTTCTACTTCGCCATGCCATCTCCATGATAGCAAAGGTTGAATCAGCTTTTTGCATCAATCTACGTTGAATACATAGATGAATATTTTTATTAGTCATTCAATGGTTTTTGAAGAAAAATTTAAAACGTAGCTCCTTGTGAATGTTTCACAGATGGCAGTTCAACATGTAGCGTATGTATTGCCAATAAAACTTATGAAAATGTATTTACATCGTGATAAATTGACAATGAAGCTAACGAATACTTATGAAATGGAAAATCCCCTTTCAGCCACCTGGTGTAACAATTTCACTTGTAAGTGAGACGCTTCATACATTGATCGACATTCTAGAATACGACAAAATCTGTTCTGTGTTTGATTGAAAGACAGCTGTTTCATGTTCACTATTTAGTTTATTTAGTAACGGTACCGTTTGCTGATGTTCCATTACAGTAAATATTACATGGAACTAGTATTGTGAACGTATCGCCTAAGGCATGAATCCAGTGTCTGCGCAAAGTGTAATTTTATTGCTATTTTATCTGATATTTTAGCTGTAATGGTAGATTTTCTACATAACCGTATGACTTTAACACGTTAATGCCTTAGATTAATGGTTTTGAATGATTTGTTAGATACAATAAGGCCTTAGGCTTGCGCTATAAGTCTGTGTGTCGAGTTTCATACCTGCACATTTTAGTCATCTGTCTTCAGATAATCACTTTTAAGCTTTCGCGATTTGTATAGATTTGTTTATGGGATCTTAAATCATGTTAAGTTATGTAAAATCATCCAACAACTGAAGGCAGCGTATAATTTTAATAAACGGGTCTTACTAGCAATGTTTAATTAATTTAAGGTGATTTTATGTTCCATGAATGTAATACAGCATTTGCCTGCTGATCATTCTTATATTTATAGATTTTATATATGCTGCTCGCCTCTGTAAAACCTGTTGAGGGTGGCACTAAAGGTTCTAAATTAAGCGTGCATAGAGGGCTATTCTATTTCTAGCCGTCGAAGGGATTTATATTAGTTCGTCATTTTTTTATAGACATGAATGGAACCTTATAATATTGCAATAAAAATATATCTTCTTTTATTATACAAAGGAAAGGAACGATATGATTTATCAATAGTGATGTTGATGTTTAAACACTAGATACAAGTACTTTAAGCATAATATGTTTAGGAGTTTATATGAAATTGAAATACTCGTATGTAAATTTTGCACGTGTTTTTTATATAATACTCGTTTAACTAATATAATTTACTTAATTATGTCGGAGATTGTGCTCTTAGATAAAGTTGTATACTTTGTGTCGGCAATTAGAAACGAAAATGATATAAGTAGGTACCTAAGTTTCTTGATTGTTTGCAAAAATATTATAATTATGAGTGCTCTTATCTGTAATTTAATCATATCATCTCATTGCATAATTAATGTTTGTATAAATTAATATGTAGGTACACTGTATCGCAACTTGTTTTGTAGAAAGTCGCTTGTTTGGTCCAGATTGCGACGTTTTGCTTATTTTAACATTTCCAAGGTTTGGAAATGTTAAAATAAGGAAAGGATTTACTAAAATGTACGAAGATATTCAACTACATACATGTATGAAATGTCTGTGCGCTGAAGTACGACGGACGTCGATCGAAACCGGTCGATTATAATCAATGCAATAAGTATGCATAATTGCATACTGTCCAAATGTTGTAGGTACCTACTGTATTCCAATTGGTATGAGTAGGTACATATTGCTTGAATCTGTAGGACATTTCATACTTGTCAAGGCGGGTGACTACGTAGGTATCCATTTGATAGCAAGCTGTTCCCGTGGATTTAATCAATTAGGATAAATCAACTCACTGCTGCGCGCGTCAGACGACAAAAATCACAACTTATTGATAGCACACCATCATCTTATAGAATTTAGCATAGCTGTAGTGGGCAGCCAGACTGGTATATGCGTGTAAGCAGATGCTGTACTGCACGGATCTATTTATATAGCTTAGTTTAGTATATTCTGTGGCAGACTAGGTCCAAGTACCTGGTTTTGCCGTACGAACTAAATATTAATGATATGTCACTTCAAATGAATATTGTAAAGCATGTTCACCTAATTATGTAAATCGAAAGACTATCCACATGCCAAGTAAAGGTATTCCGTCATCGGCATTTAGCAGTCATTTCGCCAAGTGGCTTTTTTGCGTAGGCATTAGTATTATCACAGTCAAATAATCCATACAGTCGTTCGACGAACGCGTCTAGACGGGTCAATCGTGCGGGGGCCAAGAGGTGAGACGCGGGAAGAGCGGTACCTAGTTACGTATATCGCCTTAGTTCCTAACTAGGTACATGTTTTTGGGGGCTGGCACGTGCTTGTTTTTTGTTCGTTACTTATTTATTTGCTTATGAATATTAATTAAGATGGTGCATACGACTTGTGCTGTGAGATATTGAAATTCTTTATGCTGTTTAAAGATTTAAATAAATAAGGATTTAAAAAATCTGCGATTTCATCAATTTACTTATACCAAAACAGAAAATTTCATTAATTATAATTATTTATATTATTTTGAAATGTATGTACCTATAACCACCTAAAATAATCTACTTACTTTTTACCATATCTCATGTCTGGCCAAATCACAGAATAAAGTAGCAATTATTGTACGTAAACAACATATGCAGACGTAAGAAAATATGCGTTGTAAGGTAATATTCGATTCTGGTGTGATTTTAATTTCATGCAATAAGTACCTAGTACCTTCGCATTAGGTAAGTAACTATCACATATTATTATGTATCTTGGTAACGGCGCATCCTAGCTCAAAAATAACCATATTTTTGGCCCCCTTTTATAAACCCCACACATGTTCTCCGTAATCTCATAGCCCGGTCACCCATCCATAAAATGACCGTGATGTCTATTGCTTTACCTACCTTAACGTAGTTTGCACGAAAAAAATCTGCAAAATACTTCATATTTATAACATAGGCTCTGCAAGCTGATCCCAAGGTTACCCATCCATTAAACCACCGCTATGTCAATCGCTTTATTTTAACTTGGTTTGTACGAAAAATGCTTTATATTCTTAACCGCCTCCCACGACACCTGCGGGATGAAATAGGTGCTGACTGACACTTTGTATGCAAATCTGTCGCCGCACGAAACATGCAACGTGTTTTATAATAATGATTTATCGTTAATTATTGTAATATAATAAACTAGCTGTTTCCCACGGTTTCACCCGCGTCCTGAGGGAACTTCTTCGCATACCCGGTTAATTTTTAGCCTAAGTTACTCCTTGGTACATCAGGCAAGTGAGGGTCCCTTCAAAATAGGTCCAGCCGTTCCAGAGATTAGCGAGACCAAACAGACAGACAGACAAAAATTGTAAAAAATGTCATTTCGGTGTATGTACCGTGTATATATCCATATGCATTAAGTAAAATGCGGTTATTTTAATATTACAAACAGACACTCCAATTTTATTTATATGTATAGATAAGTGATTTACACTATATTATTCATGTAGCGTAGCAATTGTAATATTTTTCTAAAATAAATAGATTGTGTTTGAATAAGTAGGTATTGTTTACATGTGGCAGCCCTAGCCTACTTACTCTTGTCTAGACGTTGTCGGCTTTTTCTACGAGATCAAAGGCGTCAAACTACTGTATGTTTCTTTATACTGTGGTATTATCATGTAATCACCGGGTTTAATTCTCTAATTAGGTACAATAGATAACGTTTATATGTATAATTATGTTTACATACCCATGCAGGTAAATTTCTCCGGTAGACCTGTACGTATGTGCTTTAGACTGAAGACTGATGACATTGAACCTGGGTGTTTGATGTGAAGTTAGCGATCAATATATGTATGGTCATCAAATGTTGCGGCTTACGTGATCAGGTTCAAAATGTATCTGTCGTACAGTAATTGTTTGCTTGTTAACTGTCTTACTTCTGATTGAACTAAGGGTGTAGTAGTTTCAATTACTACATCTTCATTGGTTTAAATGTAACGTGTTTTTTTAGTTGTGTTGCATTGAAGCTAAAATATCTCTTCCAAAGACAGTATTTGTTCCAAGTTTGGATATTCTTAACGAACTTTTAATTTTTTATATACTACAGATAATCTAGAACTAGACAGGCGGTCTGAGTTTTTAATAACATTGCCAATTGCAAAGATGTTCGTTCTTATGACGGATTTTCAATGATAAACTTTTCTAAAGGAGAAGTTGCAACTTCCATATAAAATTACCCCACGTCCGACAGCTGAGATAAATATCTCAAATAATAGATAAAATTGAGTATTAATAAGTTGCATACCTCTGATTGACATCCTTACTGGCTATCATACTTAGAAATTGCTCCAAATATTGTTTCAGGCGCAGTATTAAGTACTTATCTTAAAAATATTATACTTTCAATCATGCATTTCTCTAACGACCATAAAAAAGTGGAATAAAGATTAAACAAATGAACATATTTTTTATAGACTCTAGCCTGTATCCTCGAACACATAAAATTTTCTAAAAGCGCCCCTAACAGAGAGTAGCTTTCGATAGAGTCCGCTAGGGAGCGCATTTAGAAAATGTATGGAAATTGTTCCCGACGACGACTAGGCTATCGTCCACCGTGACGATCGAGTGCAAACTGGTACTAGACCCTCTGATATCATAATTAATTCCTCATATGTCTCGGAAAATCATATTAACTTCTTCGCTAGTTGCTTCCAACCTCGCAAAGGGAACTCTGCTGGTTTAGATTATGTTCTTCGACATAATCTGCTAACAAGTTTGGTTTAAGCATATTTAGTCCTATTGTTTGACAAAACTCTTCAGTATGTGTGCTTTATTACTAACCTAGTATAATAACTATTATCAAACGTGAGTTATTACAGTGTTTAATTGCTTTTTAATCCTATTCTAAAACTAAAATCAGAAGTTAGTATATTACAGGTTTTCTACTCCTGAATTAATATTTAGAGCAATTTTTTTATATGTTAGCCAGTAAAGATGATTACCGGAAGTATATAATTTTTTTATACTGATTTTAAGCGATTTTTTGAGATACTTATCGTTGCAGTCGGAAGTGGGGCATTTTTGCTACTTCTTCTTTAAATGTAGATACTCATCGAATGATAAGGTACTTAGTATTTCCTATGTAAATGATCAAATGAATTTAGTAGATTTGGCTCATTGCTTAACGTATATTAAACCTCAATAAAACTTTTCTATCAAGCCAATAAAGATACGTGATCAAAGGAGCGTGCGTCTTGGCTACTTGTGAAATTTAATGGGATCGTTTAAAACCAATAAATATATCGAGTGAGGATGTATTATGGTGTGAAGATATCGAGTTGGGCACATACTTCCCGTTGAATGCACTTGTGGCGCAATAGTTTGAGTACTCATTGAACACGCTACTGAGTAACTGCTGCTGGTGCGCTGGGTACTATCCTTGGTCTCCACAAATTGTTCTTAGAGTTTCGGTTTGGGTCTGCCGACTGAAGGATCGTGAGGGGTCAACCAATAGAGTGAACGCTGTAGATTGGAGATATTACTACCTAAATGAGAAATTGAAGGCAATATCTATTGTCTAAAATAGTAGTAGCATTTTTAACAGTACACGTTTTCAGAAAGTACCATGCTATACGTAAAAAATAAGTTTATTAACTATAACCCAACTACGTAAAAAAGGGGTTCTAAAAAGGACGAAACAAGAAAATAGCTCAGAGCCGTGGTCGCACCTATTGTAGATATACACCTACCTACCTAATGTGGGTGCCATGTTATGTACCTACCTACACTTGTAGGTATATGATAGGTATGACCACGGCTCTGAGCTATTTTCTTGTTTCGTCCTTTTTCGAACCCCTTTTTACGTAGTTGGGTTATAGTTTATAAACTTTTTTATTTATTTAATCCTTTTCCGTATTCCGATAGGGCATGTAAACTAACCGTCCGACATCTACATTGTCACATTTAAAGAAAGAAAAATAGGTAACTCAAAGCGTCTGAACCGCGCGAATTGTAAGTATAACTGCGTTTTGAAGTTATATTTTAACTCAAACAGTAAAATATATGTACATATTTGTAATGTGCTCACCAATACCTTTCTTTTGATACCAAACACGTCATGGTTATCTCAGTTAATTTTTTTTTGAGGTTGATATCTGAGGTATAAATTCCATATATTAAAATTTTGATTATATTTGTATAGCCTATGTCACTCGGGCCATTATTACGAATCTATCGACACCCCATTTATTAAAATCGGTGTAGTAGTTCAGGCGCTACGGTGGAACATACAAACATACATACATACGTACATAGACTGCCAAAAACATTACCCTTCCTTTTGGCTTCACCGTACTCGAGTAAAAAGAGCGTCAATGTTTTATTGGCATTATGTCACTTTGCGATAATCTCGATGTACCTAGGTGACATTCAGCCATACGTGTGTATATGTTTAGTAAACAATGTTTCCCGAATCACGATTCAAAACAATGAAAGTCCAATATTTGTTTTGTGTACATTGGAATCGATAATCCATAAAATACCTTAATCTACAGAAATGACCTTGTTTGCTGTTATTACTTAAACATTATGTTATTGTTTTAATTCTTCATTATATCTATACGAATGCATCGTACTAAATAAAATCCTTGGTCGCAATTGGTATTTTGCTTGATACCTTTTGTGGCTAGATGACAAACAATCACTCGGCCCGATGGTAAACCGTTAACATAGCCCATGGCAACGCTTATATAAATTATATCATCGTTTGCAGACCTTTGAAAATGGCGTGTCCATATGCAGTATATACACGGGTGAAGATAAATATGAAATTGGTCCCCTCGGCACTTATCTCGTCTCCGGAAAAAATATATTATAGGTATACCTTCCCACCGTCAAAACCACTACGATTAACTGGCAGTAGAACACACCATAAGCGAAACTATCGGCCGCGAGACGAAAGCCTGTGTGGCTATGCTACTTGCAGAGTTTAGGGTAGCACTATGAGGAAATCTTTCTTCGAAAGGGGTCAGTATTATGAATAATTTAACCAAGTACATTCACGCGGGCGAACTAGCGGCTTAAAGCTATTATGTATAATTTCCAAGCACGTTACTAACGAAATTCTCTAAACTGCTATAAACATAACAAGCCCTGTAAACAGCACGTCTAATTATTTATTCTACTATATGTTTATTCAAACAGTCCTTAGTTGATCTGCTTGACACAGGACTGACATTTTTGTGTCAGAATTATGACTTCGATACTCACACACCGTATTGTTTAGTCTACCACTTCTCACAACTACCACAATGCTCCTTCTTTATATAAACTTACAAAGCTGTTCTTTATAAACAAATAATAGAAGAATTATTTTCGTTTTTCTTCGATTGTTCATAGATCTTACTTGGTACTTGGTAGCACGGGCTGTTTCCGCAACTCCACGTCCTCGCGTGTATTTTGCGTGCAGGTGGGAATCGTCTTGTCACTCAAGTAAGCCACCCCAGCTCTTCGAGGAAGGTCAGCAGACTCTTGATAAGGCCCACTGCTACCCTCAGGGTGCTGTATCTAGTCAGGTACTGCTGCCTATACTGTGCGACCTCAGGGCAATCGAGGAGCAGGTGGGATGCCGTCTCGTCTGCTGCCATACAGGCTCTGCACAGCGGGCTGTCGGTTATACCTATAGTAAATAGGTGTTTATTTTAAGAATCCGTGTCCTGTGTAGGCGGCCGTGACTGTCCGCAGTTGTTGTTTGGACAGCCGGAGGACTTGTTTGGCTATCTTACGGTCTGCTGCGGGAAGAGCCTCCTTGGCCTGCCAACATGTTTCAATATCAATCCAGGACTAGTTGTGCTGGGTCCTGGTTCTATTTCTTACCAGGTTGCGATAAAAACCAGAAGGGAGAGGAATAATGGGCTCAGGACCCACCACCTCTAAAGTGGCCTCTCTTCTGGCAAGTAAGTCGGCTGCGTCATTCCCTCTTGAGCCACTGTGGCCCTTCATCCATTGCAGTGTTAATTTGTTTAGTTAACCTACCTCTGTTAGTTTCTGGTGGCATTAAAGTGTGAGTGCTGAGGTGATAGTATAGCTTTTGAGGGCTGAAAGGACAGCCATATTATCTGAGAGGATCATAATGGATCGTTCCCTTACCTCACGTGCCATGATTGCTGTGGCAGCTAGGATTATGCCAAAACATTCGGCCTGGTAGACCGTGTTGTAGTTCATAGATGTTTATTTAATTGTGTGAGAAGTGCCTTAGTATTAGTAACACTGTTCATCTGAATTACACGTGATAATTCAGTTGAGAACTGTTTGCGCAGGATCAGGAGACTCTGTGCCATATGTTTCAAATTAATGACTTTAAACGCACTTATAATAAATAAATAATTTATCCTTAAAACTGACCTGTTTATTTATTAGAGCACGTTGTTCTAGAAGCACACACATAGGTTGATATGTAGCACCAGTGGCGGCGCTAGACCACATGTGAACGTCGGCGACATCGAGTTTGCGAGGCCCTTTTCTAAATCGATGGCGAGGCCCCGTTTACTTCGTAGTAAAAAAACCGTTGAAATTAAGTGGGCTAAATTATAAAATAATGTATGAATAAATAAATGACAATTCAAAAATTTTCACCCAACACGGATTTTGTTACGCAACTATTTAGTAATCTGTGCGCACGTGTTTGAAAATAATTAAAGTCATTATCATCTGCTTAGCTTTTTCCCGAATTGTTCGGTGTCGGCTACCTAGGCCAGGATGATTGGCAAAACGAAATTAAGTATATAACTTGTAAAACTTTTTGCGAGGCCCCCTCAGGCGCGAGGCCGTCGGCGGTCGCCGACGTCGCCGACGCCTAGCGCCGCCACTGTGTAGCACGTCTTTGTGTAGGAGTAAATACGCCCCAGGCCTTCCGCAGACCGAGTGACGCCTCCTGAACAAATATAACAGCTTATCTACACTCCAATAATGAAATTGCTTCGTCCTTATTCAGATAACAATTCAATACTCTGATCTTTATTAAACAAATCAAACGTAAATAACTATAAAAGCAATCTACATATTATTACATTAATTACATTAAGTAAATCTTTGCACTCATAAACAGGGTAGGACATAGGTATATGTTTTCGCGTTGCGGTCATATTATCTAAAACGGGCAGAGTTGATAGGTGTATTTATAATAATATTAATTTAACATTTGTTCTGTACAATAACATACGCAATATGTTATTATAAGTTATCAATGTTCCTGTCGACAAATATCGCCACTCGTGGCAACTGGAACGCGTCGAGACTCGAGACCTACATAGTTGCTGGCGCAAGATAGGAACTTATGGCGATCCATAACACGAAGTAGGAATTTATTTGTGAATAAAATAAAATTATGTAGCAGCAAAATATGGGTTTGATTAAATGAAAATTGTACTCATAAATGTTTAAATTGTTTATCTTTGCGATGACTTATTATTATATACCTATTGGTTATGCAACACAAAAGATAATTTGTTAACAGCGCTGACGTCCGTGTCGGCGATCAGCTACATTGTAGCTTTCTGAATCATCTGTATGATGTAAAAAAAATAAAGTATGAGCCACATCGCCGCTAAAGAAACGCTAGAACTGATGCCGACGTGAGCAGCGGTAGCAAGTAGCTAAGTGCACACGTCGCTATCACTTTGCACTCAAATAAAAATATTCGAAACGTATTTTTATTTCGCAGATATTTATAGTATTGACTGTGATGCTCCAGCGATGACGTACTTCTTAAAAGATTACAATCAATTTGTCTTCCTGTAAAGTGTTGTATGCCAAGAATGCCAGAAGCGCGCTCTAGTGACTTACGCCAGCGGAAGATAGGAAAGGAAGCCAGGTCGTGCGATCGCGACACGATTACGCACTTCATATTCATACGTCAACCCATAAACATCGATAGTGTACAATAAAAAATATTATGCGAGACTAGATAAAAACATTAAATGCCTTACTCCGAAATCAAAACATTGACGAATACAACGTCTCTCTTATATCTAATCTGCAAATGAAAATAATCGTGATGTCATACTATCGAATTTGCTTTAAAACACTAAGTACGTTTACACATCGCCGACCTAGTAGCACAGTTTCAGGCCTTGTATCGTGCAAACCAACGTTTATTTGCGAAGTTGTACTGCTGCTAATGTATTTGCTTCGTAATGTCATGTTCCTGAATATCGGGGCTTTACAAAATTTCTTCGACATTGGCATCGAGCACGGTAACGCTTTATTGTGTCGCAGCGCCGTTCCTTTAACTGTTATCTTACAAGCTGTTGGTGACATTGATTCCTCTTTTTCTTTCCACACTTGACAGGTACACCGTTGGATATTGTGGTCTTAGTTTCGTTTTCTCTATACATAGGGCAACGACAACCCAGCCTACTAGACACCTAATGCTTTCATTTCTACAAACAAACATTCTGTCAAAGCGGTGAGGTAAGCGGGGCGAGGAACGGCTACAAAAATGCATTCTAATTGGCCGGTTCAAATTTGCGGTATGTCATCATTCATAACTAGTGTTGGGATTGGTCTTATGTAAGACGTATAAGTCTAACGTGTTGTCAGAAAGTGTTCGCCTTACGTCTGCCGTCTAGTAGGCTGGCTTGTCGTAGACATAGCGTGACACAAGACCCATCACCAAGCCGAAGTCTCTATTGTACTCGTTTTGGACATCACGCCAAGTCATACTAAGCAAAAATAATACATGTTTTTTTTAAATAGGCCCGTTTTTGAGCCTCAATGAAAAGTGCGCGCGTGCAATGCTTAAAATACCTACTTATCCAAAGGTGCATACAAAGAACAGATAAGACTCTTTTATCTGTTCTGTGGGTACATAGGACATCTATGGAACATATTGGCGGTGTAAATGCATCGATTTTGTCATCATCATCAACAGCCCTATGTAATGTCCCAGTACTGGGAACGGGCCTCTTCTCACTATGAGAAGGGTAAGGCCATAGTCCACCACGCTGGCCAAGAGCGAGCTGGCAGACTTCGCATGTCTTTCGAGAACATTATGGAGAACTCTCAGACATGCAGGCCTCACGATGTTTTCCTTCACCGATAATCAAGCGATAATTAACAATAGGGTATTTGACTACAAAAATCTAATTAGTCCGTCAGTTAGATTATCGAAAAATATTGGATACGTATTTATTGTTTTATCAAATCAGTAAAAAATTACGAAGATAATACGCATCAAAGATGGAGAAACGCCTAAGAGTGGGGGCTTGTAACGTCACTTGCCAGTAAAAAACGTACTGGCAAGTGACGTCACACGAGTTTTCAGCGAAGTTTGTCGTCTTAATTTTTTGTTTACGTGACTAAAGAAAATATACGTGTCCAATATTTTTCGATAATCTAACTGACGGACTAATTCGATTTTTTTAGTCAAATAACCTATTTAAAACGCACTTAACTTCGAAAAGTCATTGGTGCGTGTCGTGGATTCGAACCCGAGACCCGCTGCGTAGCAGTCTGTCGGTCTCTTCACTCGTCTATCGCTGCTTTTCATCAATTTTGTACCTAATTATAAAAAAAATGGTTACTTTGAGTCACAATATCTCCTGAACCAGTAATTTTACAGGTATGGTGCCAAAGTAAAAAATGGCCGTAATGATTGGTACGATATAGGATTTTAGTTTTTGTTATAAGAGACTTTTTCACCCCGTATAAAAAGTCAAACTCCGTCTGCGCTAGTCAAGTTTATAGAGTGCCTTGCTTTCGATTATTACATCCAACGTTGTTTTCGTCTCACGATGCCAAATATCCGAGAAAGTATTGACTAAATTTAGACTTGATGCGGTTGTTTTGTTTATAAACACAATGCAAGGACGTTCATCGAATAAAAACCTAAAGGGAATCTGGACTGAAGTGCAGCGGTGGTCGGAAATATTTGAACATGCGTTAGTTTTTTCGTTAACTAGCCGTAATCGCGTAAAATTAACTTATCAAGGTGTCATAATTTATGTTTTTCCGGTAACCTATGCCAATGAAAATTTGCAGGCACGTGATCTTAAAACACATGCGGCACTATGGCATTTAGTGTGCTGTGTACGCGTGAAGGGTTAAGGTATAAATAATATGTGCCACGATAGCTTAGTGGTGTACGTAATGGACAGCCGAGACGATGGTCTCGGGTTCGATCCCCAATTACCCTGGGCACACATCTCTGTCTTTTCGAAGTTACGTCTGTATTAAAATGTTGATGATCGCTCGCTTAATAATGTGCCCGGTAGATGGCAATAGGCTCACTCCCTATTACATTGGTACCTAATAATTCTGTCAAAGCGGTGAGGTAAGCGGGGCGAGGAAGGGCTACAAAAAAGCATTTTAATTGGCCGGTTCAAATTTGCGGTACGTCATAATTCATAACTAGTGTTGGGATTGGTCTTATGTAAGACGTATAAGTCTAACGTGTTGTCAGAAAGTGTTCGCCTTACGTCTGCCGTCTAGTAGGCTGGCTTGTCGTAGACATAGCGTGACACAAGACCCATCACCAAGCCGAAGTCTCTATTGTACTCGTTTTGGACATCACGCCAAGTCATACTAAGCAAAAATAATACATGTTTTTTTTAAATGGGCCCGATTTTGAGCCTCAATGAAAAGTGCGCGCGTGCAATGCTTAAAATACCTACTTATCCAAAGGTGCATACACAGAAATGGGGCCCAATTCTCCTATTTTAAATGACATTGAAATTATATTTTGAACGAAATGAGATTATATTTTGAATTGACTGAAAATCGGTATTCTACTAACCTAATGTCATTATAGTATAATTTGAAATCAACTGTTCGTCGTTGACAAATATTTTGACACTTGTTTCAATTTACGATCTCATTACAAATTCATTCAAATATCAGTTAATTTACGAGAATACCTTTTGTGACACTGACATTATATCGAAACTGTATTTTGAACAAATTTATTTAGGAGAATTGGGCCCCAGATAAGACTCTTTTATCTGTTCTGTGGGTACATAGGACATCTATGGAACATATTGGCGGTGTAAATGCATCGATTTTGTCATCATCATCAACAGCCCTATGTAATGTCCCAGTGCTGGGAACGGGCCTCTTCTCACTATGAGAAGGGTAAGGCCATAGTCCACCACGCTGACCAAGTGCGGGTTGGCAGACTTCGCATGTCTTTCGAGAACATTATGGAGAACTCTCAGACATGCAGGTTTCCTCACGATGTTTTCCTTCACCGATAAGCAAGCGATAATTAACAATTAATACGCACATAACTTCGAAAAGTCATTGGTGCGTGCCGTGGATTCGAACCCGGGACCCGCGTAGGAGTCTGTCGGTCTCTCCACTCGGCTATCGCTGCTTTTCATCGATTTTGTACCTAATTATAAAAAAAAATGGTTACTTTGAGCCTCAATATCTCCTGAACCGGTAATTTTCCAGGTATAGTGCCGGAGTAAAAAATGGCCGTAATGATTGGTACAATATGGGATTTCAGTTTTCGTTTTAAGGCGCTGTCCTAAGCGACTGTTTTGATAAATGAGGGGGTGAAGCAGGGGAGGTGAAGGGAGCTTAGCTCCGTCTACTGCGGGGCGCCCGCCTTCATTCTCGTCGCGTGCGGCCGTATTCTGGCGACATCCGTATTCCAATATTTCAAAATCGCAAGCAAAACGTTTTAGCATATTGAATTGAGATACTGATATTAAAATTTATATTACATACATCAATCTGTTTGTACAATATAGGCATAGCGCAATTTTTGTTATCAGTGCAGCCATGAGCAAAACTGGTTTACATTAGACGTTATAGGTATTAATAGTTGACCAAAGTAGGTAAATACCTACGTGCCGTAAGATGATAAAAATAATTAAGTCAGTTCCATGTATGGAGAGGCCATTATTAGGTTTGTTTTGTTTTTGTATAAAAATAGTGAAGCAGTTCATAGAATACCTACATCTAGTTCCATTCTTGCCAGTTTTCAAATCTGTTTTGCAATAAATTGGCTGTGACATACGGGCGGACAGCAGACAGACATTGCGAATCTCTAAGGGTTCCATTTTTACAATTTTTGGCTACGGTACCCTAAAAAACACAATACTGCTCTACTAAGCGCAAAAGCCGTATCTCAACTAAAGCGAGGTACGAGATAATTGAAGTTTAGTAAAAGTTGATTCCTTTTATTTATTTATGGATGTTTATTGTTATTATAGGTATAATTATTACGGTAAAGGTTTCGAAATACGTCGCCGTTTTTAGGGGTTGTGAGTGATTGGAGAGGGAGGAGGAGAGGTCTTGAAACCCCCCTCACCATATTCACTTGCCGGAAATACTTGGATTCCGCTGAAAAAAAAATCTCCAAACATCGGTGTGTATGGCACTGCCAACTTCCACATTCATCACACTAGTTTAATAAACTAAGGTTTACGGAGCCCTGCGAAGGGCTCCTATTTTCGGATTAAGGGTCAAAAGAGAACCTAACATAACCTATTTAGTTACTTATTACAGTCGCACCTAACCCTAGACACTCGAAAGCAATGACGCACAAATTTGACATTAGCTGTCAATATGATCATTCCAAGATGGCAGTTTTGCATTTCGTTTCACGTTTTTCACATAAAACCTAAAAATTAAATTTGCAAAACTGTACTAAAGTATAAAAACTACGTCCCGTTTTGCATAATTGCCGAAGTATTTATGAAATTTTGGAAATTGTTTAAAAATATTTAGACGCAACTCCGGCAGCCAAAATGACTTTTAGGGGATTAAAACGAATTCCCTTAAGCCCCCTACACTACCAATACCCTCAAATTCAGGCGACTCGTTTCGAAACCCAACCCATTATTATTTTTCAAAATAGATGAAACATCAAAAATAAATGTGGATATACCTTATTCATGAGATACTGCTATGTCGCTTAGAAAATTATAGAATTAGAATTTGAGTTACTGCTTTTTCGTTAGCTCTCCTCATACATGATTGTATGGAAAAATATAAAAATTTTCTTTCGCTTCAAATATGTGTTGTTTCAAAGAAAATAAATATTAAAAGATATTTATTTATATTAATTTATCATTTATTAACTAAATACAGAGTTTACAGCTCATCAAAAGTTAGCTGTCTGCTACAACCCGGCAAGTTTTCTTTATTCTCATCGAATGTTAAAGGCAGTGTGTGAGGTGATAAGGCTTCAATACTTATTATTTGCTGTTGTTCACAGGCACAGTTTCATTTACTTTCCTTTTACGGCTTGGTATTGTAGAAATTTCAAGCACTGATGAAACATTTTCCTCTCCGTGATCTCGCAATGCCATCCCTTGAGCTTGACGAGAATCAACAATTTCAGGCAACTGTCAATTCATATAAAACGCCACAAACTTTTCTTCTCCCAGAAAACATCATCTCTTTCTATAATTTCTATCTTTAGTGGTATACTTTCGCCACTCCACACAGCAAATTAACACTTTTGTTTGCGTGTAACGTGGCGTTGCCCCTGAATTTGTTAATAACAATTACAATATTTGTTTGGACTAGTCAGTTCACTTTTTTATCATGTTTCCATATTTGCATTTTATTTGCTCTTATACTATTTTCCAGGCCATTCTTAGAGGCAATTATAGAACATTAAATTTTCACAATCGTGTTTGGACCTATTAATCCATCTGGCGTGGCACCAATAAACGCATAATCCACAAGGCTCGATTGTTACATTTTCTTGCTTCGCCAGTTGTTGCAAAGCCAGTTGTTCATTTTAGATTCCATGCGCAACTGATTTTACATTGCAAATATTTTATTTGTACATAATATTTTTTACTAAGTTGGCTTTACTGCTGTTATCTCTTCTTTTTACCACTATACCAAAATTTCTATCTGTCAACATATTCTTACGCAATTCGAACCAGTCACTGCTATCCCTCTTGTAATTTTTGCTTATCACTACGGAATTTGAGTCAAATTTGTTAAAAAAAATGTTTGGCATTTCTTTGCTGCCTCTTGAACAGATCGTGTTAGGAATGACTGCAGTCAAATGCGTGTAAGACGTTGCAGAACAGTTATCTTTAACTTCACTGTAATTACAATAAAGATAATTAGTTACGTACTTTATTATTAAAAAAATACTATACCTTGTGTTATAGCAAACAGAGAAGTCACCTTCTTACTTATAAATGATTGATTTTAGAAATTAAAAAGATATTAGATGTACTGAGACATACCTAATAGTTTATGAATAATCACAGTTTTACCCGATGTACCTAAATAGGTTTGTGTTCACAACACAATAATATAACATTCGTTACCGCTTGTGTGCGGATTGCGGAGCGCCATATTAGCGCTGTTTATTGTTCGCTGTAGCGTGGCGGCATCTTAGCGCTCCAGGCGCTCTGACAAGCTAATGAATTTGAAGGATATAGGTACATAAAATGATTCGATTTTATGTTATTACTCTTTCAAAAATTGAAAACTGCGGCAGCTATGAATTGTGAGAATAATTTTTATAATTATATTATGCATAATCGATAATCTATAACATAGTTGGTCATAAAAGACTCTTATGAAAATAATTTGTGTAAAAATGTTACATATTTCATAATCACTTGGCCATGGACGAATTTCTATTTTATTACAACGCTTTCTTGTACAAATCCTTCGTAGAACTTCATTTCTCTAATTGTCCAAATGTTATTCTTCTAATTATATATTTATAAGCACAGAAACAATAACACATTAAACCCAACAAGAGTATAAACTTAGGTCCTAATTATATGTGCCCATAGTTTCATGAAAAGCCTATTTGATTCAAAGTATTCAGTCTATAACATAAAACATGAAATTACGAACTCAAATCGGCGTTAAACAAACAGGTTTACGTAAAATTTCGTGCAGCGGAGACGCAAGCGACATGACCTATCTCTCACAGGGCTCATAGCCGAATGATGAGGTCTGGGCGGGGCGTAAACTAGCAACTGACACTCAGTACACCGCTTATGCTAATAAGGTTTAAATTGCTGAAGCGTTTGATATTGACGGGATCTACCGAGCGTCAAAATCATAGACGTTTGGCAGATTTTATTTAATTTTACAAAATATACACGTATGATATGAAAATAAATTAGGTAATTCTTTAGTTCATTAGGTTTCCTACAATATTATTAAAAAACATATGTCAGCTTACGATCAAAATATTGCAAACAGTGAGACGAAAGATTATTTTCTGCCTCGAGTTTGTGATTTTTTTACCGTGATTCTATTTTACGTACATGAAAAATTCTTTCAAAAGTCTTTTGTTCAGACTTTTGCCTTTAAGCTCTATTTTTTGCTAGGTTGTAATATGTACCGTTATGGCTAGATGCGCGACGAAAAATTCGGTGTTTCACGGCTTCTGAGGTATAACAGCGCCTTAAGAGTCTTTTTCACGGTATAAAAGTTCAACTCCGTCTGCGCAAGTCAAGTTTATAGAGTGCCTTGCTTTAGATTATTACATCCAACGTTGTTTTCGTCTCACGATGCCAAATATCCGAGAAAGTATTGACTAAATTTAGACTTGATGCAGTTGTTTTGTTTACATACACAATGCAAGGACGTTCCACGATTAAAAACTTAAAGGGAATCTGGACTGAAGTGCAGCGGTGGTCGGAAATATTTGAACATGCGTTTGTTGGGTGAACAACGCGTGATAACGTCTTTAAAAAAATATTTTATTTAAGGTATAAATAATATGTGCGACGATAGCCCAGTGGTGTACGTAATGGACAGCCGAGACGATGGTCTCGGGTTCGATCCCCAGTTACCCTGGCCTGGATCTCTGAGTTTTCGAAGTTATGTCTGCATTAAAAATGATAATTATCGCTCGCTTAATAATGTGCCCGGTAGATGGGAATAGGCTCGCTCCCTATTACATTGGGACCGAAACATAACTGGCGAAGTGTGGGTGTGTAATGCACTTCTGCCTACCACTTCGGGGATAAAGACGTGAAGTTATGTTATGTAAATACTAGGTATGTGTTTCCGACGTTTCAACCGTCTTGTTCCAACCGTGGTCCTTCCACCACCACGCTCGGTGCAAGACGGTCGAAATAATCATTACGTATGGTCACGGATTGTTGTAATGTTATCGTTCATAATCAAGTGATAACAGGTGGTCTACATGATAGATATAAATATGTAATTGTTATTGTAACCTACTTAGCTTGACGGCCGGTTGGCGCAGCGGGAGTGTAAGCTACGTCGAAGGTCGCGGGTTCGATTCCCGCTCAAGTCAAACATTTGTGTGCATGAACATGAATGTTTGTCTTGGTCTGGGTATTTCTATGTATAAAATGTATGTATTTACAAAAAAGAAGTATATAATTATGTATGTTTATCCATTATCTAGTACCCATAGTACAAGCTCTGCTTAGTTTGGGACTAGATGGTGTTGTGTGAATGTGGTAGAGTATTATATTATATTATTATATTATATTATTATATTATACTTACGAGTTGACGGAAAGTCACCATCGTCGTTCAGTGCCCGTTGGTGATCAATTCGCCGACCATAACTAATGAAACATCATCAGACCATCGCCTGTTGTTGAAAACATTTCGTTTATCACCTACCGTTGAGTAATTCACACGCATTTCTATTAGCTTTGTGTTTTAGGATCTTGTTAGATACGGTCGGTGCTCTTTGTTTTCATATCATGTAAATTATAATGTATGTGATTTCATGGGGGTCGCCAAGGGGGGGCAAAGGGGGGCAGCTGCCCCTCCTCTAGAGACTAAAAAATCCTTACAATTTATACTTTTCTTAATACTTTTCACATTTTCCATATCAATTTGCCACCCCCTGATGATGCTGGCGTTTGCCCTCTCCCCCTATAGGCGATCGGCTGGCGACGCCCTTGTGTGATTTAATAAAGTCAAAAGATTATTATAATACTAGACACAAGACATAGCCCGCGGCTCCGCCTGGGTGAACTATATGCAAAAACCTTCCTTAGGAATCCCAATATCTATTTGTGAAAACCGTAACATAAATCCGTTGGGTAGTTCTTGAGTTTGTCGCGTTCATACAGAGGAGGTAGAAAAGTGGACTTCATTTTTAAGGTTCCGTACCTAAAAGGTAAAAAACAGGACCCTATTAACCATCTGTATGTCTGTCTGTCTGTCACCAGGCTGTATCTCATAAAGCGTGATAGCTAGAAAGCTGGAATTTTCACAAATTATGTATTTCCGTGGCCGCTATAACAACAAATACTAAAATAAAATAAAAAGTATGAAAGGGGAGGGTTCCTTACAATATACGGGTTTTTTTCTATTTTTTGCTCAATATTACTAACGGTCACAGGTAGACGCTTAAAATTTTCACAGGATATATAGTTGTATATTACCTTTTATAATAAACAATTAAATAAAAATAAATAAACATATAACAAACGTAATATTAAAGCAATTTTTCTCGATCTTAATAAACAGATAGTAACTTAAAAAATATTTAAGTATACATACAACGAACATGATTTTCTTTTTATAGATGATGGTACAGAACCCTTCTTGCGCGAGTTCGACTCGCACTTGGCCAATTTTTATGATTTTTTAATTTTACTTATTTATAGACTCACGCCTGTATCCCCGAAGGGGTAGGCAGAGGTGTAATATTACACCCACATTTCGGCATGAATTTTTAGGTCCCACGTAATAGGGGGCGAGCCTATTGCCGTACCGGGCACATTACCAGACTCCGTGCTGCTACTGAGAATTTCCTTACGGAAAAACCCAATAACACTTTGCCCGACCCGGGAATCGAACCCGAGACCTTCCAAGACCACGCGCACACTAATGCCGCGAGACCAACGAGGCAGTCTATGATATTGTTTAAATATAATTATAATTGTAACACTCAATAAAATGAATTTACCTAGTTGCTCTATTTCAAAGAGCACGTGTTGGCTAGCCTATATATTGTGTCGTCGGCTCGTCTTTAATATTTAACGACATGTACTACATACTATTACATAGTACATCTTTGCAATCGAACTTTCAAATGAAATAGAACTAACCTTAAGTTTGGCTGCTCCTATTTACACTGCTCTGCATAAGTTTGTATAGATGATGAATGAAAAAAAAACGTGTCACGGGTTGTTGACCTCGTTCCGTAGAATATTCCGGAACAAATGCGTGAACATTGACACACCCACCTAAATATGAGCAGCTATAGATACACATAGGTTAACCCTTAATTTGATTTTGTTCACTGTGATAAACATTCATAAAAAAAAAATATTGAGCAAATATTATCTACTATTTTTCCGTTGTTATTTTAGTTATAGCTAGTCCAAAGTATAATTATTGGTTTAAAAAATAATTCTACTAGTGGCAACATCATTCATCTGTCATTTCGAGGCAAAATGTCAGCGAGGCGCACGCGCATAATTTTTCGCAAGGTAAATGTTTTTAATTTATGTCTTTTTCGTAACTAAAGTAACATTTTGGTGGTTTTTATTTACGAAGCAATTATATACTTAGGTTAGGAAAGGGTTTTTCGTAATGTTTTGGGTTTTTAGTAACTTTTTTTTGGAGACAAACTTGTTTGTTCTTCACAGTGAACACTGCCAAATACTCGACCAAGTATGGTCAATTTGATACGTTAATTGTGATGAACACTGCCAAATTAGGGATAACTTTTATTAACAAATAATTAACTTTTATGTGATGGGCTTCTACTGGGCTTATTTGTTTTTTCTGCTTGTTAGCAGAATAAAATACATGATTGCACACATAGAATACTAGCACTTATTCCTGTCGAGCATGCACCATCCGATACTCGTGATAAATCTGAAAATAACAGTTACAGCGAATTTCCGCCAGCTTTTCCAAGCCTTGTTTCATCTTCTGCGCCTTCTATTTATAAAATTCTTCTTTAGAAAGCTTAGACATCAATAGTAGTCCCGAACCTGAACATACTCAAAATGACCATGAATGGCCGTTAGAATCATCCAATTTATACCATTCTGAAGCTTTCCAGTTGACTCCACTTTTCCAGGAAATTTGCCCTGGAACCAGACACCATCCAGAGAACCAAACTATGATAATGTTCCATCATTATCTTCAATTATATCGCTGCCATCTGAAATATAATCACCAACACTTGGTACGTCTTATACCAGAAAAATAGAGCAAAAAAGCAGATCGCTCCAGCTGCCAAGAAATCGAAGAAAATCCCAAAATTCTCACTTTCTTATAAATGGAAGAAAGGTGTTTTTCATCACCGTGCCGTAATCGAAGAAAGAACCGAAATCTATGTCGATTTTCCAGATGATGATCCCCTTGATTACCTATTTATACTTATTTTTTTCTGAAGATATATTTACCGATTTGTTGACCAAACCAATCTATACTCTGTTCAACAAACCGGAAGATCCATACAAGTATCAGAGAATGAGATGAAGGATTTTATAAGTATTTCTATTATTTTTAGCTCTTGAAAGAAAACTATGGTGTCTTTGGTCTTGGTACGATACGTAGCAATCGGATTAGATGAGCTGAAAGAATAGTACCGGATGAAATGTCGATGGGGAAAAAACAGCGGGGTGCGGGTCTATTCAGCTATCTGAAAAAATGGAGGAATCTAAAATTAAAAACACTAGATCAGCCAAGCCTCCCAGCTCCATCAGGTTTGATAATACGGGACATTATCCCAGCACGAAGGAAGATATGGGGAGATGTAAATTCTGCCAAAAAAACACAACGGTGTATTGCATAAGATGTAATATTATACTTTGCTTTGTGACCGGAAAAGTTCCTCGCAATTGTTTTTAAGCTTTCATTATAAATAATTTGTTTTATTGATATAAATCATATTTTTGTTTGACCTGTTTTAATGACACTAATTTGGCAATGTTCACCACAGTAAACATTACAAATTAGTCGGTCTCCTCAACGTATTTCGCAGTGTTCACTCTGATGAACATTGATTTCCTGAAAACCTGTAAATAAATTTATTTTTTCTCTATTTTTCCTAAGTTGTTTTTGACCCTAAGACTCCAGAAATACATCTTATTTCATAAAATAAACCAATTCAGATCTCTGCCAAATTAAGGGTTAAGTACAGGAAAAGTGAAATAAACTACTGATATTTACAGCTGTCAGTTAATTACTTCGCCTCGATTCTTCTAAAAGCTTTTTATTTAAGTTTCAAGTTTAATGGAAACCGACTTTTTATCTCTTCCAAGAAATTCTGGTGTGGATGCAAATTATAAATAATCTGACAATTTGGTAAAGTTTAGAAAATCTTGATCTAGCCCGGATCTAATTCGAACGATTTCAATATTTTGTCAGTTTATTTTTCATAGGTAGTGTCAGGTTCTTATCATCAGCCTTTAATAGTCCACTGCTGGACTAGGCCTCTCCTTTGATATGAGGAATTGGCCTACTATACCACGCTGGCCAAGCGGGTTGGTATAGGGTTTGTATAAAGTTTTCCTTCTCTTACAGTGCTGTTCTCTGCATAATATGCTCCCTCTGTCGGCTCTTACGACACCCATGTGATGATATGGGGTGGTGACAATTCGTATTCTTAATCCGTCACCACACGGACAAGTGTCAGGTTGATAAATTAGTTTTCCATAAAGTGTTTCCGTGTACTTTATGTTCATATTGTTACTTGTTCGTTAATGTCGAAGTCACAAATACCGCCAAGGGCAGGCGGTGCGTACGTGCGATCGACAACGCACCCACTGTCTTGTTCACTGCACCTGTGCGTCTCACCACGCACCCAAATTCACTAAACACAAGATATATATATATATTTTTTTATAGACTTAAACCTGACCTGTATCCCAGTAGGGTTGAGGTTAGAGGTGTAATATTACACCCTCATTTCGCGATTAATATTTAGGTCCCACGTAATAGGAGGCCCGCTACTGGGCACATCACCAGACTCCGTGCTGGTACTGAGAATTCGGAAACTCAGTAACACTTTGCCCGACCTGGGAATCGAACCCGGGACCTCCGATCAGCAGACGCATACGCTATCCACTGGACCATGGAGGCAGGGAGCATAAAGCTTAATAGCTTTTGTTATTACCAATATATTTCATCTAAGCCAGCTACCTACATTTTCCTCATATATGTTACGCCTGACCGAATTTCGACGGTCCTTATCCGACGTGCAATTATCGCAAACTATACAAGGTTGCTGAACGGTAATAATATTATCGTTCTAGAATTATATTCTAAAATAGTAGCAATGAACGTAACAAATGCTCTCTTCTATAAAACTATGCATTCGGAATAAGTTACCTTCATTTATTATGATGCAGAAAGTTCTAAACATCACGGTATTCACGGTTGACCTATAAAAAGACCGCCACGTGACTCGACAGAAGTTTTTGATAATACCTTAGGTGCATTCAAACCGATCACAAGGGCCTTTAGATATTCTAACCAAACTCGTTCACGTACTTATTATCAGAACACGTGGTACTGTTGTGTTTATTTACACATTAATGCGGAGCGAGATGAAAACTACCCCAGATTCATTCACCTGACGTAAGGGTGTAGAGTAGGGGTCGTTGCCCTCACAGCCACGAAGGGCATTGACCTCCGGCGCCGTCATCTGTTGCACACAGTTACATTATGTAGGTATCTCGCGTTTGACCCAGTTCGCACACATTGACATATGTTGTTAACTCGTTACCGGCCTCAACAACGACACATATTAGTTGTATTACATAAACTTTTCCACTCATTAATCTAATATAACTTGTAATATACTTATTAGAGTTTTATTATATGATATTATAGAATGCAGGTAACGGTCTCTTGCCTCTTAAACTATTCGTTAGTGCAAGTAAAGACGTCAGAATCGTGGAGTATTGAATTACATTCATTATTTTAATAATAATCTCGCGAATATTGGTCATTAGCTGAGCCTGCTAAGAGGAAGTCAGATATTGTGATAAAAATATTTAAATACTAGTTGTGGCGTTAGAATCTCTCAAATGGAAGCGGTTTAAAGCGGTTCTTGTTATCAATATACCGAAGAAGCATCACATGATTTTAATAATATTTAATTTAAAAATAACACCGATCGTACGAACCGATATAGATTAGGTAACTAAAACGTGTTCGGATAAAATAATTTATATAATAGTTATTGATATTATGCACAGTAGTGCAGAGGGGACCCAAATTAAATAGAAGCGACATAATAATATTTCTTATTTCTATGACACAAGTGTCAGAGAGGGTTTTTACTCTGACAATTTGTGACCTAGTAGATAATAAAACAAAGTATTTATTCAAATAGATGAAACAGTAGCTAGTTTGTAGAGTGACAAAACTAGAGCGGGTGACATAGATACCGATGTGAAGTGTGTTGGAACCGGAGACCGTTTCAAACGTGTAGCAGTAAATACAATGCGAGATGACAGGGGCATTCGAGGGGGCCGTGGCGGAATGCCTACTGAATATGGATCGATACAGCTTATAGACCTCTGCTACGAGTGGCCATTGAATTTGTAAAATTTCGAGACCCTTAGGGAGAGCATTGAACTCTTTATGCAAAATCTGCGACATCTCAAGCAAGGAAATCTTTAGAATTACTATTCACTCAAGTAAAGTTGTCATAAAAACAAGAACGTGCGAATAGAAATGTATAACTATTCAAAGAAATGATAAATACCAATAACTATCGTAAAGTAATTGACAAATATTATTGTGTTAATGACAATTATGTGATATTGTCTCAATGAACTATTTAGGAGCGATTATTCAATTACCACATCGCGCCATCGGTCACCTTTATTATTCCAAGTAATATTAATGCGTTGCACGTAGCCAGTAGTTCGTTGCAATGTGCAGTTTTCCTTATAATATCTTTTATATTTTATTTATAGAATTATAATTAACTTTTAATACGCAAATGATAAAAACTCGTGAGACTTCTATAGAAATTCATTTGAACAACAACCGTTTAGGTTGTAATTTATTCAACTCTCTTTAGATTTTCGAACGATTTCAATTAGATTAGCTGTTATAAATGTGTGTTATGTTTACAATAAAGATAGGTAATTTAAACTAAGACAGTACGGCTTAGTTTAAATTACCTAATTGCTCAAATGAATAAAATAAGAAAGCCAAAAACAGTATATTACATTGGGTATTCTAACATCCTACTCTTGCCTGTCAGATCACTCAAATCCTCTCTGAGAGTACCAATATTTGTAGGACGTTCTTTCGAATTTTGAAGTTCTGTTCTTAAGAAGTTACATAATGCTACGGAACTGATAAGTTATCTTTATTTTACGTCGATTACGTCTTTTCCTGTCTAGTGATAATTTCATCTAATCATTTCCGAAAAATTACCTCATCGTCATCGCTTTTATTTTTATTATTATTGGAATCAATATTTCCATTACCTCATGTTTCAACATTATCATAATTTTTTTGTGATCATGTCTCTTATTTCATTTTATAATCCTATCCTAATCGGCTAGTTGTTTTATCTAATCGTACGTACTCAAATATTTAGGGAGTAGATAGTGTTGATGCTAACTTATGCGCATAATGGAGTCACCTGGCCATATTAGATAACATCCGAGTTTTTATGAATCGCGTACTGGTTTAACCACTTACATGAAGCTCCTAATAATTGAGCAGCTTCAATGCCAACTTTTATCAATTACTTCAACTTTCGGCCATTGTGTTTAAGGTCCAGTTTCCCATGACAATGTTCATTCTTACTTCTTTCTTTCTCAAGTTCGTTTATGAGCCAACATTGTTCTATAACAAATTAATTTATTCCAGGCATTTTTTGGCTATGTTTTAAAAGTTCAGTCCAATATCAAGTTTGTTTCTTGTTATTGTTTGATGTGCTATTTTGGTGGATCTTGCTTCAATGTGCTATGTATAATTTGTTAATTGTAAATAACCAACTGCGTTTATAATGCTATTAAAGGCTCGCTATACTGTAGTATAATTTGTTTGATCGCTAATAAAGTCAATATCTACAAGGTTGGAAGCGCCAGTGACTTGATTATAAATAATGCCTTTTAGAACAATTGTAACTTTTTGTTAGTGTCTTCTGAAGTAGTAATTTTTATTGCTTTGGTTATGTGCTTGTCTGATACGTTGTTTATTTAGATTAATTAGAGTTTGCTATAGGAATGTTTCTGTTTCTACTGCGTTCAGGTTTGGTCTTAATTGTAAAGTGACGATGACTGCGACCATTTGAGTGGTGGAAAGTCTTATTGGGACAATACGGCTTGAAACTTAAATATATAATATTAAATTTTAGTTCCAAGTAAGGCATGTTGAGAATAAGTATGTGTATGTATGTGTGTAATTACAATGGTATGAGGATAAAGCGTCTGAAAAATCTTCTGGATTGCAAGTCATGCGCACTTAAGCGTTGGCGTTGTCTCCTTGCTCATTGCTGTAGCGTTTGAAGTTCTATCATTACGAATGCCTGTCTCTGGTACTGATGAAAATAAATGATTATACCGCTCTGAGTTGACAATACACGTGAACTCTTGGTCAATACCTACTTTTTCAGATGTGTCTTTTACCGACCACCGGGCATTCTTCCAAATACAGTTCTGCTTCTGTATACAGCATTATTACTTTGAAAGTTCACTGTCGCCACAAATTGTATGTGGTGTATGCATTACCTATTAGTAATCTTTCAATTATTTTTATACGTTATTATGATGTATATGCTACTGTAAAGTTTATAAAAATCCTATCAGTGCTGTTTGAATGAAATAATCACCAATTATATATACCAATTCCATTACATATTATTATTTCTAATTCTCATTTTTGTGGCATTTGGTAACGACATTGTGGTTTACGTAATATATCATTATTTGACCCAAAAACTGTGCTTAAAAAACGTAAACAAACATTAGTGCCGCCTGTCAGGTAGCAGTAGTTTGTTTGTCGATGAGTTAACAGCCCCACGTTCTCGGTAGCGGAAGCCGTGCCGGCCTTGACAAGGTTCAAGGGACCGCTCGACCGGCTCCTTGCGTCTCACAACTACTTGGTTACACATAACGCTCCAAGTGCTAATCATATAACTGTGCTGTAAAACGTTTATCAACACTATATTACAAAGAGAACCTTCCAATCTTTGGATCGTAAAAGTAATCTTTGAAGACAGGTTGTTAAGTTTTTAGCGGACGAAAGCTAATTCGATATGCGTAGACGTAGTTTGTATAAAAAATAACCCGTATTTTATTATTTTTTGTTGTGAAGAAAAAACGAAACAGCGCGTCAGTCATTGAGTAGGTTTGCAACAAAAAAATTAAATTATGTCGTGGTGTGTAGATAATTGCTATAGGTACATTTCTTATTGAAACAGATCAAATTTTAATCGCAAACCTGTACACTGATAGGTCAGTTTGTACTGTACATACTAATAGTTTGTCGTTTCGACATATGTGCCGGTGTTCTTGGCTTGTATAGTATTTATGATATCTGAAAACAGATTACCTCGGTGACCTAGGGTTCAAGTTTTGACAACCTTTGTCTATTAATATTATATAGCAATCTGTCATGTGTGGTGTTAACCCCGTGTCTTATCTAGTCACATTTCACAAATAACTAGCAAAAAATAACTTACTGCGGAATAAACTTTATCTTTGTGTATCTTATCTGGTGTGATGTGAGTTTTTATTTTGTTTACATTTGATACTTGACAGATGTTTTTGCTCGTTTGTATTATTATGATCACGTCGCCTTGATCCCGCTTCTGAAATTATACAAACATGAGGTCTTGACCGTTTAGCTCGGAGCATGGTTATGCTATAGTCATTTTCAATTAATTGTTCACTACTTATAATTGTTTTTCTTTGGAACCGTAGTTACTATCGCTTTTTTATTTCTTCAAAGATTGGTGTTTCCAATCAGTAGATTAGGCGTTGCACTATTACAGATTTATTTTTCGTGGTAACATCAACAATCACAGAGGAGGTATACTTTGAAAATATTCGCCTTTAAAACTTAAACCTTATCTGGCACGATCACGTTCATTAAGTGTGACAGAAATAAGTGATTTTCGTCGTTCACAATCCAATATTTGCCAGCTATGTCAAGGACCACATAACGGAGAGTTAGATGCCCATACAATATCTTTTTGCCCTAACTAAGGGTCGTGATCCACTGGTGGGTTGGTAGCGCATCTTGAGTGGGTGCTGGTGGATATGTGAGGCGATACCGACTAGCCGAAGTTCTCCTCCCATCTACACCTCTATGGCCCCCTTTTTTCTAAAACAGCTAGGAAGTGGGTCTCAAGATTGGGATTTTTGTTTGATGGGCCAGAGCTCGGTCAACTTTGGGAGCCACTGCTCTAGAGAAAAAGCTCATCGCGCATTGATGTTAGAATATTACTTTTTAACATGACGTAAAAAAATATCTCTCGAAAGCAACTTTGCAGTCACATTGACTAAAGACTGAGATTCATGAACAAAGCTGTGATGACAGATGATTACTTTTATATAATACTGATTATGTCTGTTTGTTCGAGGGCTATAAAAGTGAAGTGCGCGTCATTAATCAGACGTACTCCCTATCTCAAGTAACGTACTCGGCGTTTGAAGCTGAGGTACTTCGGTTATTAATTAGGTAACAACTTCAAAGGCTTGTAGTAAATATATTATTATAGACATGTTACGTTGTACCACTTCAGGGCGTACAGCTCTTACCTTCGTGTCTTTAGATGACTAGTGATTAGCTCTGGATTCGCACAGGTCTTCTATAAAGATTATATATAAATAGGTATTAAACTTCACATATTTAGATTAATTAGACACTATCTAAATGTAAGTCAGTGAAATCTTATAGTGAATGCCACTATCCCTAACTTCTGGTAGCAAAAGGGGCCAAGGTAGAACATACCTTGACGGCCTTGAGAAAATCGTTTGGAAGAGGAAAGAAACACGAGAGCTGTTTCACACATTTATGAAGGCTTATTTTGGTCAAAGTTGGTACATGTAGGTATATGATCCACCCAAATCCAGACAATTTTGATCCGCGCAGGACAGAAGAAGTAAGTAATTGGAAGTTTTTCGAAGCAGTTGTCGTTGTGTTAATTTATTTACAGTATTTTTGCCAAATTCGTGTTCGATAAAAGAATTAAGTGAATACCGACTTGGCAACAAAGTATAGAGACAATCTTACAATGTAAGATCAGCAGTATAGCACTCAGCATAGCATATATTTCTAATAAGGAAGGAATATTCAAAATCGGTTCAGCAGTTCCATAGAACACCTTCAACATATTAACTGATAATTTTGATAGCTCCGTGATTGATCACATAATAAATAAACAAACCAACCGCCTGACTCATAGTATATTAGTGTTACTCATTATGATAGTATACAGAGAGTTGATTTATTTCTTCTTAGCAATGTTTACAAGTCATGTCTCAATCTCAAGGTTGTGCGAACAATACCTACTGCGAACGTAATCTTAGAGTGTTTATCGAAGACTAGAGGACGCCAGCAGCTACGCCTGCAATTTTTTTAAATTTACCCGTTTTGGCCGATCCCGTGGGAATTTCGGGAAATCCCTTCTTAGTGCACCCCTACAGTCCCCAAGGAACATGTATGCCAAATTTCAGCTTCCTGCGCCCAATAGTTTCGGCTGTAGCGTGTCTGTCAGTCAGTCAGTAACGCAAGGATTTTATATATTACTCGTAAGATTAGTTACAATTTTGACTTAAATATTCTATTTATCAATGTTAGTTATCATTTACGACAAAATTTTGTTACTTGAAACGCATAATAGGTACTGTCGTTATGACTCGTTATGTAACCAATTGGTATACTTATATGTTTAGTACTAGCCGTACCTAGTTTCTGTTTTTTAAAGGCACTTTGTATACTGTTTGCAGGTTGGGTTGCTGCTTAGAATTACGGCGGCAGAGTTTTGACTTTCGTCTCAAAAATTTGGCCAAGCTGTCTAGCATTTATTATTAAGGATAATATACCATCTTAAGGGCATAGTCAGAGTCTATAGATAGGTACTCGTAAGTTGTAACAAGTTTAATTTTATATCTTCACCCGCGATAGTGATACCGATCTAAGCCGACACGAAGCAACAATTTCGAAGGCAACCTCAGGCTGTCTCTGTTTTTCACCTCTTGCTAGATAAAGACAGCATCACATTTATTTCAAGAAACTATCCTCATCTTAATGGGCCTCCTCAGTGACCTCACGATCAAATTGAATCAAAAGAGGCCACATATTTTTACCATATAATATTTTACTATCTTTAGTGACAAATATTTGTTATATATAATGACTTTTATCCGCTGCTAGCTTTTGCCCGCGGTTTACCCTGCTTGGTTGCCGGTTATCACGACAAAAGGTAGCCTATACAATCTGTTGTTAAGTTTCATCAACATTTTCTTAGCAGTTTTTGTTTGAAAGAGTAAGAAACATCCATACCTAAACTTCGCTTTTTTATAGTAGTGGGTTAATTTTGAACTTATTTGAAGGCGTAGCCACACATTATGGACTTTGACAATGTCTGTCCGTGTATTTTCTTTAAGTCTTGTTCAAAGAGCTACACTCATAAAGACAAATGATAAAAAATATACTTTTTGATACAAATGATAAGCAGTATAAATACAATTATGCATATATATTTAAGTTTGTTAATGTCGCAGCCAGGTAGTTCAAAAAGGACTTTCCCCGAAATTCCCTCGGGATTGTGCACAAACAGTTGATTAAAAAGAAATTGCGGTCGTAGCTGAGGGCATCTTCTAACAACCTATTAAAATATTATTTTGTAGCTTCTTATATGAATAGCCTGAGCAACCAGCCAGGCAGTTCATTAAATATTATTTAAACTGAATATTATTTCGGCCGCTCGTTGAACGGCGCCGTTTAATAAAGAGGTTAGACTAATAATTGAACGGCTGATTTCGCTAGTTGCCTGCGACATTAATACCACTTTGTGTAAAGTAAAAGTAGGATATCATATACTTACACTATCTCAGATAAAATACAATTACTAATGTGTTTATAAGTTGCGACCGTAAAACGTTAACATTTATTAAATTAAACTGAGTTGTTTATTTTCATATAATTTAACTTGTGTACATATACATTTATTTCTCCCAGAGTAATTAGGCTATTTCTTAACATAATACTGTAATAAACAATTGTTTTAAACTGGTTGGATAAGTTTTCTTAGAACAAATCGCCAAGTATACGCACTTCTTTAAAAAAGAGTGGACGACCACTGACACTGACTGTGATGCCAATATCGACAATCGAACGCAAGTTATCACAAAATCCCGAAACAGAAGCGATACATCACCTTGCTTAAATGCAGCGTACATTCGTTAGCAGGAACTGGAAGAAAATCGTCTAAATACGATTGTAAAATGATGCGTCAATACACATCATATTACAATCGTATCAGAGGCTCTAGCCAAATTCCGTAAACGCTTTACGAATAGAATAGAATACGATAATCAATGTATGGGATTGACATAAGCTTTCGACGCATCTATTCTATTCGTCTAGCGTTTATGCCATTTGGTTAGGCCCTCAGACATCTCCACCATCGTGATCGTATAAGTCTATGGTCTTCACTTAATGATTGGTGTATTATTCACCATAACAGCAATAATCTAGTGTGATTTAAGAAATTTAGATTCTAAATTTCTACACAGGTAATTCTATAAAATAATAACTGAGTTGGACCTGTTTCCGATAGCTATGATGCAGAATTCCGAACACGTTTCTGAAGGCCTCCCGACATGTATCTGAAGTCACGGATGGGTTCCAAATATAATAATGAAAATTGGTCGAATTTGATCTTTTTATGCCCATTTCTTACTTCAATAGTATTATTAATCTTAGGAAGGTCGAATTTTCTGTCGACAAACGTTCTTTTACAGATCAACATGACGACTTTTTTTAGCTTCTAACAGGATATTGTCGTTACACAACTCACTATACAAGTTTTCTCAGCATACATCTTTTAAAAATAGATTAGGTAAATTAATAAAATTGAGGAAAAGAGACGGAATCTTGTTGCTGTGCTTGACTGGTTTTTAGGCTGCATCTCATAACAGTGTTGATGACTCGTTTTAAGCTTTCGCGATATAAATACATTAGATTATAATTGTTTCATACGAGTAGTAAATACCTCATTTGCACATTATACTTGGTCTAGTCTGGTGGCAAAAAACGATGTGTGCGGTTCTATAACTCTACTTCTTGAACGAACTTCCCTGAGCTTAGTTATACCGTCAACTATGTCAATCTACTAGATATGTATAAACTCTCTAATTTCAGCCACGAGGCGGATCTAAGGGGTGCAAAGAGGCTCTAGAAAAAAGTCATCTATTTTCTACCAGAAATAAATGACTTCTCAGTTTCAAGTCCCTCTCAAAGCAAAATAAGACCTCCTCTCCCGCAAAAAAATCTGTACCCATCACTGATACCAGAGTAATATTAATCGACGATAAACCAGTGTGCAGTTGACACGGATAAATTATCTGCTTAATTTAATAGTCACTCGATGTCTCATATATTTTCTCGTACATTTTATACTGACATATTAATAACGAGCTACTGGAGGTATTTTAATTGCACGAAACTTGTGGACTCGATTTTGGACTGTATGACACCTTCGTTGTAATGGAAAGAAATATGTGATTCAAAAATGGATATCTAGTCTGGGTGTTCTTTTGTGAATTTATTGCATGTTTCTGGAATTATTTATATTTTTTCTAGTGCTGGCGTCGCCGTCGCCTTTCCATTATTTGCAATTAACCTATGTAAAGATAAAATTCATCATTTGGAAATTATTTGAGTTAAGTTCTTTTACTTTAAAATTCAGCCAGGCTAAAGTTTAATTCTCGAATAGTAGAAAAATAAAATGTCGACAACTAGAAGACGTCGACACTGATTCAAGAATTTTATTTAAAAACTACGCTGTAGACATTTCCTTCATACTTCCTCTTGCATCAATCACTCAACATTTAAATCTCCAACATATTTCCCAGAAGTCATTGGCAGTAAATATCGAAAGTAAATGTCAGTCCAATATAATTTTATACTTGAAAGAAATCACGTAGCGAACGCCGCGGCGCGTAACGCTAGCTTGCGTTATGTAACAGTGTTCACCTTGACTCTTTGTTGACCATTGAGACCATTTGTGAGTCTGCGCGAAGAAAAACAAGCAATAAGCCATTAAACTTGTGCTACACTTCATGAATGTATTCAACGGTAATATATAACCTCAACTATTTATTTTCATGCTACCGTTCATTAACGTTTTATTATACTCTTATTTTTTTAAACATTATCCCTGATCTTTACCTATGCAGCTATGTTTAAAAAGGCAGACCTTGGAGTAATACTTGTATCTAGAGAGATTTTACTAACATTTAAGTAATAAAGTGTGCTTTTAGTTTAATGTTGATGAACACTATTAGTTATTATTATCTTAATATATAAAATCCTTGCATTACTGACTGACTGACAGACACGCTACAGCCGAAACTATTGGGCGCAGGAAGCTGAAATTTGGCATGTATGTTCCTTGGGGACCATAGGGGTGCACTAAGAAGGGATTTCCCGAAATTCCCACGGGATCGGCCAAAACGGGTAGCTGCTGGCGTCCTCTAGTTATAACTAATTGTGGACCTCACAGTGTTGTTACGTGTAGGTAAATCCACCTCAATCGGTGCAGTGTTATCCTGCAAGACATTCTAACTCCACAAGCCGTTTACCCTGTTTCTTATAATTATTGGCGGTTTCTAACATGGCGATGTTGTATTCTGTGCTCTCATACTTACTATTTTCTATTTTCTGCTTTAAATGGGTTGTCTCTGATTCTGATTACACAGAGCGGGCAAAACAGTAATAATTAATACTTCCCAATTTTATAAATACGAGTTCTCTTGACTTTAACTGATACATCAAGGATCTCAAACTACTTAAACCTTACGCAGTTTTGCAATGTCATTCACCACCGAATACAGTACAATTATTTTTATAAACACGTATAAGGTCTATCACGTGTAACGATAAATTAATTACTGTTCCGATAATGCAAGCGTGACTGATCTATATTCGTTACTTTAAACCAGTTTTGGTCCATGTGATACGTTCTCGATGGATACAAATCAAGTCAGTGCTAT
This sequence comes from Euclidia mi, assembly GCA_944739405.2. NCBI lineage: Eukaryota > Metazoa > Arthropoda > Insecta > Lepidoptera > Erebidae > Euclidia > Euclidia mi. The sequence continues at coordinate 5,537,317 of OX123188.2, read as the reverse complement.
TTTTGTTTGGTGGTTGAGATAATTTATGTAATATACGAACACCTTGATCTAGCACCCAGGGTTGTGGCAAAACTCATAGAATTAAATGATTTTGACCCGTATTAGTAAGAAGTGAAGAATATTGGCTACAGAGAAAGCTTGGCGAAAAGTTCAATTCTTCGACATTTACGTAGTAGATCTTTCTGCTGATCTTTAAACTATTTAACTGGTTTCTCATCTGCTATATCGTAATAGGTATATAGCAAACCTATTTCAATATCCAAAATCCTGTACTAAGTAATTGGTAATCTCAGTATTGACCAGTGAAATGTTATGATTACAAAAATGTGCTGTGTGGTGACTCGACAAAATAGTATCGTTATCGAGCATAAATTATGTTTAATCTTAGAAAATAATTATTCATCATCGCTGTAACCCTAATTACATGAGATAAACCAGTCAATTGTATGAGAGCAACAACTCAACATGGATAAGCAGGTCATGGATGGTAAATATGAGTGACGTGGCAACGCACAACACACTACACTACACATACTTAGTTGCATGTGTTTATTAGTGCACCAGTTTAACAGTTAGCATACACAAAACGTGCCCACTGGATCAACAACTATTGCTTTGTAAACTTACGCTAGGAAGTGAAAATTAGAAGGAACTTCCTACCCATTCACAAAACAAAGAATTTTACCATACGTTCATATCGATTTCCTCTTGTGCGCACTCGCTTTAAATATAACTCTTAAACCAATAAACTCGGCTCTCAATCCTCATGAGTCTCGGATCAATTAAATCGATTAACTCAAGTATCGATTGGAATTAAACGTAAGCGTCCGCAATTTCGATTAGAAAGGTCACAATTTATATCGTTACGTCAGCCATTCTTTTCAATGATGTCTTCATTTATTGTTCCGAGCTGTTTATACTTGTTATTGAGACACGATTCGCATTCATTTCCATAAAATCTGTTTTTATTTTATCTATTTTAGTACCTATTAATGTTTCTAGATCTTTCTAATTCACAGCAGACCTTGAACTTCGACTGTAACATAGTTGTATAGTTGGTGCGTCAGAATTATTGTATTTAAAACTGTTGTGATATTGAGCATTTTAAATTAATGTTCGTTAATTTGTGCATGCTCTTGAACTCGATATGACTTTCTATTTTATCTCCAAGCAAGAATTGATCGGCTTACTCGTAATGCTTCTTTTAAGAGTTCTATTTATATCATGCTCTTACAATGTAGCGAAATGCGACTTGGAATATTATAGACTGGGAATGAATGGATTTTCACTCTGTATGTACTCGTATATTATGTGGTTCCGTGGAGTGGGCTGTTTCTTTGAGAGCGATTGCAGTAATTAGCACTGATGGCACAATTTTTACTAGCCTGCTAAGATGTAGCCTAGCAAATCAGTGATCAGGTCAGGCTGCAAACTTGATATCTATTATCGTAGTAGGTACTGACTATACCGAACAGAAGTTCGTTCAACAGAACTCGACTTCCACGTAGACAGACTGACTCAGACTATTTATCATAATAATATAAATTCATTATTATTATCGTGTAGTACGTCGTAAGGACATTAATAGCCACGTGGTCTTACGGAAGTTTGTGACTAAGTTGGTTCCTGTAGATTGACAAACATCGCGCGGTATCGTGCCCGCTCCGTGGTATATTTAGTTAGAGTGATAATTCTGTTATTATTATGTTACATAACCAGTCTGTTTTCATACTCGTTATCTGTGTACCTACATACATTGTACGTTCAGTCCAGGTTATCGCCATTTGCGTAGATGGCGGATAGTGTCCCGACTACACACACTTACACATATTAGAATATTCCTCTTGTAGCTACGACTTGAATATATTTCAGCAAATAGTTTTTGTTATGTAAGCCTTAAAATATTCACGAAATTTGAATAATGTTTCCAATTTGCCGGCGAATTTCAAACTTGTTATGCTTTCCGAGTATTTTTTACGTGTCATGATGAAGAATGAAGGATTGATTTGTTCCGAAAACACCTTAGCTCCGGTGATACAATTCGTTTTAAAACAAACATCGCGGCAAAAAATTGTTCAGTAGTTTACCAAGGAGGCGGTCGATTGAACTTTATTAATTCACAAGCAATTATCCTTGATCGAAAGCGAATCGTGATCGACTGAAAGAACTATTATCTCATGTTTTTCTATAGCGTTCTACAAAAACTTGTTTACAACACAATTTTTTTTACAGATAACTGGATTTTTGCTCGGCGTACCGATTCATTTCCTTTTATAATAGTCGCCTATTCAATAGTCAGTAGGGGATGCTTAAAGCAAGGCTTGTTTTAAATTTAAAAACATTACATTGTGACACCATGGAAGTTTCCAGACGGCTATGGAATTAATTTGTATGTGTTGTGTTTAGATAAGTCTTACGTTACTCACACATGGACGTGAACGTATCGTTCGAGGTTTTAAGTAAGTTATGTGTGTAGAGGATGACATCATGTGAGGCTCGTATGAACTCCGCGTCATGTAATCTGGCTAAACTTGTTGCGACTCGGCTCAGCTTATTAATATACTTATGTAAATGAGCTGGTTCCGTCTATGGCGCTGTGACGTTCAAATTTTGGACGGCCAGATTGATTGTTATGAGTTCTGGAGGTAAACGGGAAGGAATTCGTTGCTTCAATACTTAGTTCTTTGTGAAGATTAACATTGTGGGTTGAATATACTCGTAACTGGTAGTTTAGACTAACAGCGGACATTTTTATTATCCGGAACCAGTGTTAATTACGGTGGGTAGTGTAACCTTTATCCAAGTGCAGTTTGACCAATTTTTCCGCCAAAGGATTCCAGTTTATTCAAATGAATCGTACCTATTTGATTTATTTAGTATTTGTTTTCTTCATTTCCTCCAACAAGAGTGCCTTTATTGGAATAGCTTCGTTCAGATTGTACGAGTATTTTGATCCTTCTCAAATGTTTTACACTAGTTATGGACAAACGCTGCTTGTCTTGTCTTCTTACATTGTAGATCTATGATATACTGTAGATTAAAACTGTGGTCTCCACCTCCCCATAGCCAGTACGACAGGTGCAATGGGCTCTGTTTCCGGCCATACAGTAAGTATAAGGCATATGTACCCTTCGGATAATTCTTCGAAGTCTAAATCGTTAATTTAATGACCCTTTGGCAAAGGAATACAGATGTAACGATTAAATCAAATCACCTGCACTCACTCATTTACAATCGACCGTCTACATGGCGTAATTCCACTCCGATACACGCAAATAATTAGCTAGATCTGCAAATATTTCTCTCGAATTCGGATGTCATCCATGTTTTAAAACTTCTATACTTTCCATGGTTAAATGTGCTCCTCGCAACACAGAGGCCATCTTTCCACTCGTGTTTTTAAAGACGTAAATAATATACTAAAGCGTATATCTCTGTTCAACGTCATATATTATAAACATTATGTTACACATAAGATGCCGCATAAATTTCCAATGCAACTAAAAGAAATACGCGTTTTGTATTCAAAATATATTTTTTGTTGTCAGTTTTGTAAGTGGCCATCACTTGCCAGAGTGCGTCGACCCCGTAGATAATGTGTTTTTTTTTCGCTTCACTCGCATAGAATTGGAAATGTTTTGGACAATCTAAAATTCTATGGCCTTGTCCTTGATCAAAGTCCTCGTGTATACGATATCGGAACTGCGATGCAGGTGAAATGTTTGTGGAGATGTTACTATGTCTAGTTCTATCGTGGCAACGTCTAGAATGATAGATATTATTTCTATGTCCGAAGATGTATGTATATGGTTGTTTATGTTTTCTAGTAGTGTAATTTTTAGAGAAATAATGAGTATATTTGAGTGGGTTAAATTTTTTTCAGTTTCTTATGGAACCCTACATTTCCGCTACTGTATCAGCTATGCGAGGAGCAGTGACCATAGAATCATCATATCAGCCAAACGACGTCCACTGCTGGACATAGGCCTCCCTCAAGGTTCTCCACACAGACCGGTCTTGAGCCGCCCGCATCCAACCGCCTCCCGCGATCTTGACGACATCGTCGGTCCACCTTGCGGAGGGCCTACCTCTGCTGCGTCGTCCGGTACGTGGCCGCCACTCCAGAACCTTTCTGCCCCAACGGCCATCGGTTCTTCGAGCTATGTGCCCTGCCCACTGCCACTTCAGCTTGGCTATCCGGAGAGCTATGTCGGCGACTTTGGTTCTACTGCGGATATCCTCATTTCTGATTCGATCTCGCAGGGAAACTCCAAGCATAGCTCTCTCCATCGCCCTCTGAGTGACCTTGAGCCTTCTGATAAGGCCCATAGTGAGCGACCACGTCTCTGATCCGTAAGTCATCACTGGCAACACACACTGGTCAAAGACTTTCGTCTTAAGACACTGCGGGATATCGGACGAGAAGATATGTCGTAGCTTCCCGAACGCTGCCCAACCGAGTTGGATTCGACGATTGACCTCCTTCTCGAAGTTGGACCTACCTAATTGGACTACTTGTCCCAGGTAGATATACTTGTCGACAACTTCGAGCGTAGAGTTCCCAACCTGAATAGGAGCAGGTAAAACATAGACGTTCGACATGATTTTCGTCTTGTCCATGTTCATCTTAAGACCTACTTGTTGGGAGACTCTACAGAGGCCATCGAGCATTGTGCCAAGGTCTACCATGGTCTCAGCCATGACTACGATATCGTCTGCGAATCGGAGGTGAGTGATGTACTCGCCGTTGATGTTGATGCCGAGTCGATTCCAGTCCAGAAGCTTGAAAACATCCTCCAGCGCAGTGGTAAACAGTTTCGGGGATATGACATCCCCCTGTTTCACCCCTCACTGGAGTTGAATAGGTTTCGAACTCTGGTCCTGGAGGCGGACTGACATAGTGGCGTTTTCATCCAAACACTTCAGCACTTCGATATATCGGTAGTCAATCCGTCACCGTTGGAGAGACTGTAGCACCGCCCAGGTTTCGATCGAATCAAAGCTTTCTCATAGTCCACAAACGCCAAGCATACGGGCTGGTTATACTCCTCGGACTTCTGTATAACCTGCCGCAGCGTATGTATGTAGTCTATGGCACTATAGCCTTTACGGAAACCGGCTTGTTCGGGAGGCTGGAAGTCGTCTAGCTTGCTCTCGAGACGATTCGTGATGACCCTCGAAAACAGCTTGTAGACGTGGCTCAGAAGTGTGATGGGTCTGTAGTTCTTTAAGAGGGTTTTATCCCCTTTCTTAAAGAAAAGCACCACCACACCTCTGTGCCACGCCTGTGGCGTTTTACCCTCGAGAATGACGGAATTAAATAGCTTCCGAAGGGCTTCTCTAGCGGGTGTACCGCTGGCCTTCAGAAGCTCGCTCGTAATTCCGTCATCACCCGGCGCCTTGTTGTTTTAAGCTGTTTGAGAGCCACACTAATCTCGTGCATGCTGACGTCCGGGATATCTTCGGTATAGTGTCGGGTCAATCCAGCTCTAGGGTCTGACGCTGGAGTACTTGCGGGTTGTTGCGTCGTCGTGTATAGCTGTCCATAGAACCTTTCGATCTCCTCCAAGAGATCAGGCTTGGACGGTACAATTCTGCCATCTTCCGTCTTCAGTTTTGTCAGCTGACTCTGCCCAACAGACAGAACCCTCTGGAACACTTTGGATCCCTTATTCTGCTCGATCGCCTCACGAACTCATTTTGTGTTGTATTGGCGGAGATCGCGAGTCAGAGACTTAGAGATCTGTCTGTTGAGCTGCCGATATTTCGGCATGACGTCGGAGGATAGCAGAACCATCTTGTGCCTTTCCTCTAACAGCTCGAGGGTTGGACCCGAGATCTTGCTGGTTCTCTTGCTTTTCTGGGGCTTAAAAAATTTAGCCCCTGTTGTATGGACAGCATCCACGAACCCGTTACTGTACTCGTCCATATCTACGCATTCGCCCAGGCATTCGAAACGGTTTTTGAGTTCGAGCTCTCGGGGTTTTGAATATGAACCGGTGCCGGTCGGAGCGTGGACTTTATCAACCTTGACCGTTCGAGGCTTGTACAGATATTCAATGTGCCTCTTACCATTCGGTGATCGCTCCCCACTTTAAGTGAATTGATCACGGAGACATCATTGAATACCTGCCTCTTCGTCGACATGATAAAGTCGATCTCATTTTTCGTGGCACCGTCTGGACTTACCCAGGTCCACTTGCGGCATTCTCGCTTCTTGAAGAAGGAATTCGTCATGTAGAGTCCTTCTTTCTCCATAAAGCTAGCCAGCAAGTGACCCCGGGAATTCCGATGCCCATAACCAAATTGCCCCACTCTCAGCTCATCACCGTCGCGTTTGCCCAGTTTCGCGTTAAAATCTCCCATGACCACAGTTTAATGGGTTTTGAGGCCATGTATAGCCCGAGATATGTCCTCGTACATGGCCTTTACCTCCTCATCGGGGTGCGTCGAGGTCGGAGCGTATACCTGTATGACCTTCAGCGAATACCACTTGGATATTCTGAGTATAAGGTACGCTACCCTGCTCGACCATAGAATAATTTTGTTAAAATATGGCTGATAGCTTAAGTTTAATCAACCCAATTGGCATATCCACGTTCATATACGTAGGTAACTATTTCTATCTGCCTCATTATCTGGCTACCAGGTAATAAATTACATCTACTTTCAGTCTTCTTTGGTCAAAAAACGATTATTTCAAAGTCGCCAAAGAAATGAACTGTCCAAATATAAAAGATGTCGGTCAGGGTCGTTATACATCAGCAGTAGATGACGTCGCCTAAATGGTTTCAAGAATATTCGCTTCTTATTATCCGTCGGCATGGCAACGAATTAATAGGTCTATATTTATAATTTATGTATTCAATCCTAATTAAGTAGAACGATGGATGGAGTGTCTGTTTGTAATATAATTTAAATGCACAATCATAATGTACATATGCGATAATTATGACTTAAAATATTTTCTCTTTTTTTAATACTTTGTCTTGTTATGTCTGTTTATGACGGCTTATCTCCAAAAAGGCAATAAAACATTTTTGTTAAAAAATCGGATTAGATGTCGGCGTAAAAAATCTTTATACAGATTCAAAAAGCAAGTAGGTTTTTTTAAATACATTTGTATGGTTCTCTGGACATCATAGATTCTCCATTAAATGCAGTTGACTTTGTTGTCAAGACCCAGAAAATAACTCGGGCGAAACCATGTGCAAAAGCTACTCAAACGAGCAACGGAAGTTTATTAATTTTAAGTACCCAAACAAATTTGATGAACCGACCGGAAGTGTCCACCTAAATTAAATACTCGACTGGACAGTTCAAGACAAGCTCGGTTGTTTATTGCACTGCCCGGCTTTCACGTTTTAATTTTAGCGTCTTTTTTATTTTATTTATGCTACTTTTTATATATTTTTATTTCGTAAAATAAGCTGTTTGGGGTACGTTACCATGACAATACAGGCCACAGCTAGCACATATCACAATTTCACACACAGTATAAAATAAAGTCTGTCCCTGTCCCTATGTATGCTTGAATCTTAAAAACTACGCAACGGATTTTAATGCGGTTTCTTGAATATATAGAATGATTCAAGAGGAAGGTTTATAGTTGTGTATAATTGACGCGGGCGAAGTCGCTGGCGACGTCTAGTACTATTTAAATAGTAAGTCAACTATCGTAAGACCCGCTTAATGTATTGTATGATGATAAAATCGATTAGCACAGGTTTGTTTTCTGTGCAGCTAGTCTCTAGGTAATATGTTTAAAAAGTGATGCATTTCTAAGGTGTTACATGGTGTTACTTTGGCAAAGGAAATATAAAATGTAATTGCACACGATATGAGATATTATAATGCAATAGAAAGTATATCATTCCATACATTTGTTAAACTGTGATATATACAGGATGTCACAAGACCCATCACCAAGCCGAAGTCTACTGGTTGTGGACATCATGCCAAGTCATACTAACCAAAAAGAATACCTGGGAAACGATTTTTTTTTAAGTTTTCACATTTTTTAAACCGCAATTAAAAGCGCGCGCGTGCAATGATCGAAATACTTACTTATTCATGGGGTCATAGGGTATCTAAAGAACATATTGGCGGCGTAAATGCATCGATTTTGTACCTAATTAGAAAAAATCCATACTAACTTTGAGCCTCAATATCTCCTGAACCAGTAATTTCCCAGGTATTGAGCCGAAGTAATCAATGTTCGTAGTGATTGGTACAACCTGGGGTGTCAGTTTTCGTTAAGGGTTTTTTTACACCCTGTATAAGACATAAATTAGCATAGAATTAGGGGTGCATAGGGTTCCCACCAAGAACTTAGGGTCCCAAGCCAACCTCCTGCCGATCAACGGACGAGGCTCTGGCAAACAAAATATCCCGATAAGCGGCAATAGGCTCGCCACCTATTAAGTGGGATCAAAACACTGGCGAAAAGTGGGTGTTTAATATGCCTCTGCCTACCCCTTCGGGGAAACAGGCGTGAGTCTATCGTATGTATGTATGTATAAATTAGCAAATTCTTTTAATAAAGTAGATAATTTTATGCAATAAAATAAATAAAAGAAGTTTGGACAGGCCATTGGAGCTATAAGCCATACTTTAAAAACAATGTTATTAATAAGTTCTTTAATTACAATTAAAGTCAATCAAGTCATGTTGCTATTTCAAATCGAAAAAGAAACATTTTGCCGAACATTGAAATTAATGCTTACTAATATAGAATATTATTAGTAAGTAAGCCCATGTTAGATTCACTGGAATGAACTATTTAAAGGGCAATTAATACAAATGTGTAAGCTGAAATGGTTTGGACACGTGGAGCGAATGAGTGAAGAAAGATTGACGAATCAAATATATATGGCAGAGGTGTGTGGGCAAGCCGGTTGCGGCAGACCTCGTAAGACGTTCGTCGACCAAATTAGGGGCACCCGTAACCGGCGAACATGTCTTCTTCTTTCTCTTAGCGTTATCCCAGTTTCAGTCTGGGGTCCGTTTTCTAGTCTAACCGGATTTGGCTGAATATTAACTTTTCCACGGAGCGACTGCCTGTCTGACCTCCGCAACCCGAAGGGATAGAAGAAGAAGAAAGAAGAAGAAAATGCATTTATTTTTATAACATACACAACAGTTAAATAATTACATAAAACAGACACTACAAAATAACAAGCAGGTATGCTATAAAAACGAGGCTACCACTCAGGCTTATGTTGATTATGGCGAAGACCATAAATCAACCCTGATCTTAGGTGGTAACCCCAGGTGACGATCACAGATATCAGACATACATCATAAACATAAAAACATAATTAAAATAATAAAAACTTGCATTTGGCGTAAACAATATAGCATGGTGTTTTTCCGTAACGCTAACCGGTTTTCGAATGCTGGTTTGGCCAGGAATGCATCTCGCTTATGCACACAGTGGCGTCTCGCTTGTTCGATTATGCAACGGCGAATTGCGAGAGAACCACTCGACCATCATTCAGCCTTCGCGCTGCCCGAGAATGGCTGCCGCGCGACCAAAAAGAACAATTTAAAATATTAATAGCCACGGGCATCTGTACGATGGCATAGTAGTATATATTAAGACTATGTTAACTTATACTAAGACATAAAAACAGGAGAACATGTTTGTTGCCACGAAAATCCCAATTATTCAGTGGAAAAGAGGTACGTATTAAAAGGTATGTGCATTATAATAATATGTAGATATTTATACACCTGCAACATTACTTCACCCATACATACTGAGACATTTACATACATATATATATACATAATAATATGCACATGTATATAGATATATATGCACATATACACACATTTATTTATTTACATTAATAAAATTTTATTTATACACATTTATTTAGATAGCGATATTCCATGGTTTAGACTAGTGTCAGTTTATTTAGAAGGTACTGACGCCCTGTAACGACTGTCAAAGATCTTCATGACAACCGGGACCGACGGCTTAACGTGCTCTCCGAGGCACGGGACAAGCGATAATTAACAATTCAATACGCACATAACTCCGAAAAGTAATTGGTGCGCGCCGTGGATTCGAACCTGATACCCTCTGCATGGCAGTCTGTTGGTATATCCACTCGACTATCGCTGCTTAACCGGCGAACATGTATGAAAAGAATAATGAACGTAGAGGAAGCGCGTGAGGTTTGTAAGGATAGAAGCAAGAGGTGTTCTGTTGTCTCTGCCTACCCCGACGGGCAAAAGGCGTGAGCATATGTATGTATGTGTATGAAGATGTTAACCGAGCGATATTAATCACACGTTGGCTGTACAATCGAGTTTAATAGGACAAAAAGACTGTGCTGACCTTTTGTCGACGCCAAGAAGATTAATTACGTTATTCAGTTGTATTTGACCGTTGCATTCTCGTTGTATCGGACTATTATTATATTAATTTAGCAGTTGATTTGTATTGGTATTGGAATGGACTATATACAGGATGATGGGTAATTCGACCAATTCCTTGAAGGAGGTTATATTTGAGCTCATTTTAACCCTATCAAGTATCAACTAGGGGTCCAAAATTGACGGTTTCTAAGATATTGACATTTAAAGATTTTTTTGAAATTTTCCTCCGTGTCATCAAAATAACAGAAATTAAAAAAAATATATATATTTAATTTTGGCTTTAAATTGTTACTTTTTGGAAAGCTTGTTAACTAGCAATTGTTTTAAATGAAAAAAAAAATTAAAATATATCAAGATTTTAGGAATAAATGGTCCAAAGTGACAAAACTTTATATTTTTGGATGATTTTCTGAAAATTGATGAATGATACTGATGGACCGTCGATCTTATTGGGTTCGCGCTAGGAAGGCGGCGGCTCAAGTTTGGTGAAGAGTTTTAAAGGATGCCTATGTTCAGCAGAGGACGTCTTTCGGCCGAGATGATGATACTTATTGATATTATGAGGATACTTCGCGATTTGCACACCTACTTATATTTATTTGAAGGGTCTCAATCGCATAAAATCCGCGTTATTGACTCCAGCACCTGACAAGGTGGTGGCTTCATCGCTTACCACTGTGCCGAGTGCCGTAGGTTCGATTCTGACGCCAGGCAATACATTCCATGATCTACCAATTGTTTTCTTGATTGAATGTTTGAAAAGGACCCCAGCGATTCAGGATTTATTTATAACCAAGGGTTTTTTAATTAATATTGAATTATTGGCTTACCTGGCAAATGATATTTTCCATGTAATTGCGATTAAAAGTGTATACAGGCGAAAAGTGGGCGTTTAATATGCCTCTGCCTACTCCTTCGGGGAAACAGGCGTGAGTCTATGTATGTATGTATTTAATTATTAATGTCGAACCAGGCAAAAATTAAAAAAGAAAATTGTCCAAAAAAATTACCTAATAATTAAATTACTAGCTATTCACACCTACCAAATATACACCAAAAGAACAAAAAAAACGGCCAGATTTATTCAGAGCAATTACAGTAAAACAATTAAAAATATTGGTAAAACCATCTTCGTGGAGTTCCTTTTCAAACAATAATTTATATTTATTTTCGATTCGGCATATCTAACAATGGCCATGGGTGCCGGATGACTCAAATACATAGTAGAAATATCTTATTTAACCTTCATTTCCCAATAGTTATGAAATTAAGACCATAACATAAATAATACTTTGAATACTTATACAAGATAATGATTTTAATATTTAAATTAAGAATACAGTTGGTGTGACGGTTAGTTATCGTTAAAACTGAAGGGTGAAGGTAAAGGTGATATTTGTTAATTGCTTTTCGACGCCATGTTAGTTTAGTTATTGGGGCGTTTAAAGGGCTTTTTTAATGAAAGTTTTCTAAAACAGACAGGTCTCGCAAGACCGAGAATACCAGGCTTTCTTCTCTTGCAGAAGGTACAGGCATAAATTTATTGCTACTTCGATTTCATTATCTGTCCATGTACTTTTAGCCAAATCTAGGAGCCAAATAAATAATTACTTTTTCTTTCTTTCAAGAATTTAAATACGTGGAAAGGTGAAGAGCAAGGAGCACAGAAATAAATAGTAAAGGAGTAATGGACTTATAAGGCGAAAGTTTATCGATCGCTGTGGGACAATTATATTCCGGTCGATATTTTGTATGAGTCTAATACGACCTTCAAGCTTTCAAGAGCGTACTCCTTTTTAGTAGAGGAGACGTGGAACATCGACCTTCACCGATCTGATAACCAGACGAGACTTATTTTTTATGTAATATAATTTATAAACAAATATGCCTATAATAACTTGCCTATCAAAAAAGTGCACATGGCTATTTTAAATTAAAGTAATTTTAATCAACCGCAAATATAACTTTGTCGTTTATACAAACACTATGGAAAACAAAGTTATTTTTGGTGATGAAAAAGTGATCGTGGTATTTGGTTAAGTGAAGATAAAGGGTATGTTATTTTTGTAAGGAGCTGCAACAGTTTCACATTGTAGACATCTACTAGTACAATTTTTAGTAACTATTGATATCATACTCAAGTAGTAAATGATGTTCATATGGTAAGCCTCCCAAAGTAAATATGGTGAAACAGGAGCATCCACTTACGTCTTTTTAATGTAGGCAACTCGTGAACATGGTCAGAATCCTGTGACGTAATTAATGCATAGCCCCTTATGGTAATGCCCATCAAAGCCAAACAAGCAAGTTGCAGCGAACAGCCGATGTGAATGGTTGTCTAACCACCGGCTCATTTTCGTTAATGTGTCACATTAGCCTACTTACTTATCGTTAACGCAAGTGTATTCGCTATCTTAATTACTTTTATTGTTGAACAAAGAATTCACGTGTTACTTGTCTAGATATTTTTATAAACTTTCCGCATATAAGATTTGCACAAGCAAAATAATTTGATTAAAAGATAGTTTCAAAACATCTTATCGGCCTTTTGCACTCCACAACTGAACATAGACCTGCCTCAAAGTCTACCATAAAACACAAGCACAAAAGAAATTTTAAAGATTTCTATCCTCATTATTGTATCCTCAGTATTGTATCCTCAGTATTGTATCCTCAGTATTGTATCCTCAGTATTGTTTATTGTTATCCTGATTACATCCAAGATTTTCTTTGGATAAGGAAACTGCTTGCCTGTGCTCAGTCAGAGATCCAGGATAGCTTCATCCTATAAACCAGTGACAGAAAATTTAAGGTAATGACTTTTTGAGAGGGAAATAACTATCAAAACGTTGAAATTAAACCTCATAAATATCACCTCAGTCTGCCGTGGACAGGAATCTTGTAAAGAATTCCGAACGTCGCGTCGCCTAGAAATAAAGTAAATGTTGTTTCTAGATAATTCGGTTTAAATGTAATAACTAAGTGAAACCAATATAACGTGAGAAAATTCGTAAACTGTAGTTTAATTTCAATGTGTAACATTCGCGTAAACCCAAGAAGATACTATCGAAACGCTCGTGTCAATCGAGACCGACAGAGCTCTGACGCACGTAGTAAAATAATTAACAAGTTAATAAATAAAATAATTCAATATTCACCCACAATACTAATCACGTTATTACTACTAGGTACTTACCTAATTTATTGTGCTGTGGTTTAATGACTGGAGTCGAGTTGTGTAGTATAATATCCACGTATCTCTAAACACTACAGTGAAAGATTACTTAATGGCCAAATACATTAGCGCTATAGATTGGTCCATACGAGGTGTTATACAATGTAGAAGTCACGTACACACAGTATTAGCTAATCGCGGTTTTAAATATTAGGATGTTATTTTAAAAAAAGGTAAACTATTAAAATAAATATTAAACTTCTGGCAGATTTTTTCAATTGTTTTTGTCGCCTCTTTATAATATCACGCCACGCCAGTCGCCTGCGAAACAAGCTTTGTATAATCCATTATAAAAATCGAAATCATCCAAATTGTATTTTTAGCAGCATTTGTGCCGTAAATTGTTATGTGGAACTGATTGAATGTATATGTGAAGGTGCAGAAGCAATAAGTAGACTGTGGTCCAACTTGGTACATTGTATGAGCACGTCACTTGGTACTCAGATGGTATGTAGCTACCGCTACTGTTCTACCAAGTAACTCGGTCAATATAATTCATGGTTGGTATACTTTGTCTCTGTGTTAATGGTGTCTGTTTGGAGATAAAGTGCCTCGCAATACAGACGTATTACTAGGGTATTATATTATCTGTGGCATTACTAATATAGGTGCACTCAAATTAATCTAGCTTAAATTGTTTGGTGAAGTAATGTTATTCATAAAACGGTCAATTCTGAGAGGAGAGAGTTTGATTCAAGTTGTTACTTTCAACAAGTTGACGGACATTATATTCTATTTCATGCCTTTTCGGTTAAGCCTCTCAAGCATTCGTAAATGAATCATCATTAACTAATTCTTGAATAGGGTTTGAGTTAGTTGTTCGATAGTTTTACATTAAATATTTCGTGCTTAGGTTTATTTGCGAACTGGGTTGCTCCAATTTAAGTATTCCAACAGAGATTTGTTTATTCTAGTTCATTGAAAACCGCTGAGTTGCCATAATATTAAAGTTACGATTAAGTAAGGCTTTTCGGTTAGAATCGGTGGATTATACCTCTAACTCGCTCCAATTTAGCGCCTCTGCTTAATATATTTTTAATGACATATCTCATAAACGAACTGTTTACGTGCGTGAATGGTTTGTTCAAATGCGGATCTTGAGGTTCGTTTCGGGACTGACTTCTCAGGTTAGGCTTATATGTTTTATATTTGCTAGACAGAAATGACGTCAATAGTCAAACAACTTTAATACCTGTTTATAGCTACTGAAGTAAAACACCAATGAAAGGCGATTAGCAACCAGACCTACTTTATTTTAATCGGTGAACCAAAACTAAAAGGAAGCCTTAATCTATTTTTTCGATAAACTATCGAATATATGCGTTTCCTAGGTTGCATATAACTTAAATATTGTTACCTAAACAATAGTGCAGAAATGTAATATCCATCTATAGCAAATCAATATGTTTACAAACAACGCGTAATATGAAACGTAACCGCAAAATGTTTGCTTAAGTAGTGATCGAATAATCTGTTGAATAGCGTTGACCGCAGCGGAGCTTGGTCTCCCACGCTGGTGTCACACTGTTCTGCGGTTGTGGTCGTCCAAGCACACGACCTAATTAACGCTAATTATTTATAATTGATCGGTTTACACATTATAACGCAGCGGTTTTGATTCGCCGATGAGGTTGTGATCACAGTAAGAAACCGCTTTTTTGAACATTCATAATGATTTTGATTTGGCTTATTCGAAAATCTGTAGGGACCGTATGACGTGTTGTGTTTGGGATGGAGATAAATCTTTTTATTTTTTTCATAAAATTAGGCGGCAAACGAGCAGACGGATCGCCTGATGGTAAGAAATTACCGCCGCCCATGGACACAAGCAACACCACAGGAGTCACAAGTGCGTTGCCGCCACTTGGGGTTGGGAAAAGGGACAGGAGGAGGAATGGGATGAAGGAGAAGGAATAGGGGATGGGCCTCCGGCACTCTCACTCACCGAACGAAACGCAACAGTTTGGGTACTGTTACTTTACGTCGATTTTCTGTGAGAGGGTAGTACTTCCCCGGTCGAGCAGGCCCTTTCATGCTGAAATCAGCGAGGCTCTACTGCCTGAGAATCTGCGGGCGTAGCAACGGGTATCTTCTAGTTAAGATTGAGATCAAATCAGTGAGCATCAAACTGTTTATTATTCTCAACACCTTTAAAATTAAACTGGAAACTACCATAATTATCATAATTATGCGCTAAATGAGTTCGCCAGATGATCTTGAACTCTAAAGAAAATAAGATCTACCAAGAGAACAAGTAAGAAAAATAAAATTTTAAACGGGAAAGGTTTTTATCCGAAGCAGTAATATTTACCTTATGTATTAATAAAAGCAAATATGAATATAATCTTCGCGGCACGACTATAATAGCCAGTAAAGAGGTTTGACGTCAATGTAACATATACATAACTTGGCATATAATTATACATTTGATGTACATAAAGTTAAACTTGGACTTTAGTACGGTGTTGTAAGGTTTTAGCACACATACGGTTTAGCGCTACCCAGTAATAACTATTATGCTGAGTTGCTGACAACAATAATATAATTAGGTATTCATGTAACTAAGGTGTGATTTGACGACGGTTGCGCGATATTTAAACATTTTGGCACCATGTGATTAGGGGATGCTCGCAGCGTCGCGGCAGTAATGCTAACGTAGATCCCGTGACCCCGACATTCAATGGGATCCGATAGAGGAACACCATGGTGGTTTTAGTGGGTAGTCCCGGCGCTTCTCGTCGGGGAGTCCCACACTCTCCCTAGCCTGAGCCCCTTAAGGGGCCCAGCCTAGGTCGTAAAAAAAAAAAACAAAAAAGGGGATGCTCGCAGCTACGACTGTTAACTGTTTTTCCGCGACCTAGTGGGAACTCTGGGAAATCCTTTCTTAGTGTGATCTTAAGAACTCCAAGGAACATTTAAGCCAAATTTCTTGCGCCCATTAGTTTTAACTGTGCGTTGTCTATCAGTCAGTCCGTAACCACAGAATAATTAATAGTACGCCGTAACGCAAGGATTTTATATAATTACTAGCCGTCCTGGGGGAACTACTTCGCGTACCCGAAATAACCAAATATCTTACGGGCCCCTATTTTTTCTAAAATAAAATATAGCGTATGTTACTCGCAGATAATGTAGCTTTCTAATGGTGAAAGAATTTTGAAAATCGTTCTAGTAGTTTTTGAGTTTATCCATTACAAACAAACAAACAAAAATACAATATTTTCCTCTTTATAATATTAGTGTAGATATACAGATACAAGCACTGTGCAGTCTTTGTACGCTTCGATTTCTTTGTATCCGTTGTTTGTATGTTTCAGAACTTTGAGTCAGTAAGATAACCCTGGATCATAAATGAAATCCCGAATTGGGATCGAGACCAGAATGTTTGGCGGATTATACCGTATATGCCTAGGCATTGAGTTAACATCTGTACAACAACTGAGCTTCTTGCATTGTTCCGAAGTCTTAAAAAAAATTGCTTTTATGTAATATTTTGAATAATACCTAGTAGTTTTATCGCTACGATATACAAAAAGGTATTTTTAAGAAATAATCTTAGTAGGTATGACTGGACCTGTCAAAGGTAGAACTAAAAATAGCAATGATATCATGAATTATGTCGTATAAATATTGTGAAGTACAGGGAGTTACAAAACCTTTGCGTCATACAATTGGTTGATATACAGCATGCTAAAATAATGTACCTGTTTTCATAAACATGACAATAATATAACAATCTTGCTGACAGAGAAAAATAAAGTCTATAAGAACGTTACTTCTTTTGACCCTGAATTACAATGATACCCTGCCGTATGACAATTTTTCTTTTCAATAAACTGCAAGCATTTATTTTCTTAGAGACTTCATGACATGCTTTTTGTAACTAGAGGATAGCCGCGGCTACGCCTGTATAGGTTTTTTAACACGTTCACTGCGGAACAGGCCGATTTCGGCCTGCCGCTGTACTTAAAGCTGGTGCGGACGAAGAAAACTATGTCCCCCTCGCTGGTGCGGAACGATTATTTTAGGTGCTTTTGAGGTTTTGTCAGAGACAAAATAAATATATATATTTCGGCTTCTAGTCAAAATTGTAGGTATTTCCCATAAAAACATCACGGCAGGCCTTTTTCGGCCTACCACGCACTAGCGGTGAAATATATCCGCTTAGTGCGGCAGCGGGTTTATTTCGGCCCGCCAACCCAACAGGTCACCGGCGGGTGACCTGATACCGCACAGAGCGCACGCGCCGACAGTTAGTGTTGTGCTATCTAGCTTATCTGACGTGTGTTCTGTCGATAAAATTGACGATGGCCAACAATAATAAAAAATACAAATTTTGGAAGAAAGCGTGATTCGCCCTGCAATTATAACTGACATTGACAGTAACAGTAGTGATGGAATATTTCCAATTAAGAAAAATAAAAAGTATTTAGGAACAAAACTTCATAGAAAACCAAGTAAAAACAGTAAGTTTTGCTTTCTACCTACACGTATATTTACAGTAGTACTTATAATAGTTATAATATTTGGAAATGTACGGCGGTTACTTGCGAAAGTGCAGTGATATGCGCTTTTTAACTCCCGACGCAAACAGAGCGGTGCTAAAACGATTTCGATCTAGTTTTTTTGCTTGAAAGGTGATTTAAAAGCTGCGATCAAATATACAATAGATGCACGATCGCAGCTTGAAAAACGGCTCCGATCAAAATAAATTCTGTTTTATTTTCGATATTCCTTTATTTTGGTATGTCCCATTACTGCTAAAAATACCTTCTAGTGCGGTTCGGGTCGATATCGGCCTGCCGCTTTTCCTGGTTTATATCTCATTTCCTTTTTGGTAGATTCTGGGGCGAATCAAACGTAAGGAAGCTGGGTTCAAGGTTATTCCAACAGAATAAAAATAAAATGTATACATCATGTTTTCGCAAAGTTATAGCATTTTAAGCTACCCTAGTGCTGGTGGGTCGAAAAAGACCTGCCACGCACTGGCGGAAAAATCGTTGGGGGCACATTTCGACCTGCCGCCGCACCAGATGAAGGTTTATGATTTTACTTGCCGGAACCAACGTGTTTGTAACCGTTTCTGCCCAATCCTGTGGGAATTTCGGAAAAGCCCTGCTTCATGCATCCCTCCTACGATCTCTGAGGAACATACATGCTAAATTTTTGCTTTTAGTGTCCAATACTTTTGGCTGTACGTTGTCTGTCCGTCAGTCAGTAACGCAAGAATTTTATATATACAGATGTACATTTTGTACATATCCCAATACTGAGTGAATGGGCTGCTTATATTTCACAAATCTGTTTCATGGCCAGTTGCGGTCAAAATTCTCTTCAACTTTGATCATTGAAATTACACAAACTTAATCTGTAATTTTTGAGCTTGTTGAAATATTCTCTTTGAGATGATTGATGAATATGAGAATATGTAGATTGTCTAGATTCGTTATTACAGCCAGTATTTCGATGGATATGTCAAAAAAACATCGTATGATTCGTTATCTGTGGATAGGATCTCATATTAAATTGCTAATCGCTTGGTCCAGTATATTAGAATCTAGGTACAGAAAAATAGTGGGCCACAATTTATTTCTCAAAAGGTACGAATTTATTATTTTGCCCGACTAAATCCATCTTAAAAATGTCTCCAGGCTCACTCCCTCATTTTCCCCAAAATCATCATTGAGTTACATCAAGAGCTCCCAAGTAATAGTCCTGGTTCCACCACCGACTGCTAATCGAAATGAGATAAGTAATTATAATTATGATTCGATAATTATTCTTCTGTCTTTTACGTTTCACTTAACATTACAATAGGCGTTGTCATTTTTTTTCGATCTTCTAGCTTTCAAAATTCTTAATGCTTGAGTTACAAAATTCGCACTTCGTTATTTTATTTAATATATCAATAGTTGATAACTTAATTCAACTGATTCAGAAACAAACGCAAACATTGTTATCAACCTTACTCTGCAACAGATGTAGTTTACAAAATAAACATCTACAACATTTCACCAGCGCAAAACAGATCCGAACACATTCAAGCAGCAGAAAAATATTCCTGCTAAAGCTACATATTGGAAATCAATAGGTAGTTTACCATGATAACAGCTATTTTTTTAAATTCAACCGTGCAGATGATAACATAAAAGTCTAAAGGCATTCAAATGTATTATGTGTGGTGTGAGGTGATCGACACAGCTCGCACCGCCGAGAGCCCCACATGTATAAAACATACACAGCGAGAAAACAGCGCAAAAAGTTCACATCACCAATGCAAATAAGTTTTCCGTAACCTTGGTTTGGGTGACCGCGTAATAAATACAGTGGCTGATAATAAAAGTGGCCACCCTTCACAATTGTTATGTCTAGCTGTGCCTAGATGCCTAGATGGAGAGGAGATTGCGTATAACCTTGGACTCCTGGATCGTTACGACGTAACATATACATATTTTAGGTTGTAATAGCGTCGTGGCTTTAGTGTCTTATTCCTTGATGTATTATTTTTACTCTTAGTCTGTTTTATTTCAATGTGTTATAGACAAATACCAAGTTATAGGCAAATACCATCTTTGCGTAGAGACGAAAAACTCGACATCAAACCCTATACGACTGCCTCGTTGGTCTCGCGGTAAATGTGCGCGTGGGATCGGGAGGTCCCGGGTTCGATTCCTGGGTCGGGCAGTGTTATTGAGATTTTCTGTCACGAAAGTCTCAGTAGCAGCACGGAGTCTTGAAATGTGCCCGGTACAGCAATAGGCATGCCCCTTACCTACTACGTGGGACTAAAGTATATCTGGCGAAAAGTGGGTGTAGAAAAGAAATACACCTCTGCCTACCTCTTCGGGGTTATAGGCGTGAGTCTATGTATGTATGTTATGTATGTTACAGACAGGGTGGCGTAGCGTCTTTATTTTGAACTGAATATACATTATTTTATATGCTAAATATAAATGAAGTGTTTATTAAATTTGTTATCCTATTCCAATCGTTTTATTAAGGTAGAATCAAGAAGATGGTCAGGGTTAAGAAATCTCACTACTAAGAACTGAGATTCAAATCAAATTCTAAGCATAATATCAATTACTTTTTTGATTCCACTCGAAGATAATAGTTATTCCTGTTTTTATAGTTGGTTAACAAAAAACCTCTTGAAGTTGCAATCCATCAACGTTTTCGTTTCCGCTTATGAGACGAGGCTGTGTGCTCATTTGATCTTATTGATAAGGATCGCTTATTAACAACTAGAAATGCAAATCTCTGACCGTCATCAGTTATTTAATGGTTCAAATTACCTAAGCATTTACATGTGACTCACTCATTCATACTGTTATGTAAGGTTGGATAAGAAGCAATAATCGTCGTTGTCATCTGCGGACCAACTGGTAATGCCTCACGCTCGGTTTCATATTCGATCTATCTATGGATTTGGCTACTAGAGATACATATTTGACATATTTTGTATGAAGCTTCTGTTATAATATTACATATAAATTCACAGGTAGTAGAGCCTTGCTGATTTCAGCACAAATGGGCCAGCTCGACCGGGGAAGTACTACCCTCTCACAGAAAATCGACGTAAAGTAACACTACCTAAGCTGTTGCGTTTCGTTAGGTGAGTGAGAGTTCCGGAGGCCCTATTCCCTATTCCTTCACCCTCATCCCACTCCTCATCCTATCCCTTTTCCCAATCCCAAGGGGCAGCAACGCACTTGTGATTACTGTGGTGTTGCTTGTGTCCATTGGCGGCGGTAATTGCTTACCATCAGGCGATCCGGCTGCTCGTTTGGCGCCTATTATCTACTATAAAAAAAGACATACGTTATGATATTTATGACAGAAGCTCTATACAAAGTATCTAGTAACCAAATCCCTGGATAAATCATATAATGGCCGTTAGTGGCTTCGCTCGAGAAGCATATCTTTTAGACCGAAGGCCCAATTCTCTATATTTGTGCACTATGCAGTTTCGATCTAATGTCAGTGTCGTTCGCATCTCAAAAATGATATTCCTCCTAAATCAACATCATTGAATGTTGTTGGAATTTTATTGTGACTTAGATCGTTATTTGAACAACGTCGAACAATAGAAGTCAAATGAGACGATAATGACATTAAATTAGCAGAATACCGATTCCGAGTCAATTCAAAATATAATCTCATTGTGTTCAAAATATAATTTTATTTCAATGTCATATAAATTACGAGACTTGGGCCTTCTGTTCGTTGACGAGACGATGTTCTCTATACATTATCTATTGTAGAAATTTTCGTGAAATCATCCGCGATAGATTTTATCTTATATGAGAATTGTGTTTAGGTATCTCTTCGTGGCATCTAGAATGGCACGTATTAAATGTTGGCGTCCGTTTAACAAATCGTGCCACGCTGTGTTTCGATTATATCATAATAATATGTAATATGTTTTCCATTTTGAATTAATTGCCTTATTTGCATACCTTCATTTGAATACGGTTTACTGTTTTGATGCCCATTTTGACTACAATGATAATAAAAAGGTGGTAATAAAGTTTATTCAAGAATTTTAAGTAGAATTTAATTCATTTTGAGCGACTTGTTATTTTACAAAAGGCATAGGCATAGTTTTATGTCGGAGTAATATAGTATATATAATATCTGTAAAAAAAAAACAAAAAAAAACATTGTTTAATTATGACCTATCATATACGCACAGATAGATCCCAAAAAATATTATAAGTGTGGCGCGGGCCAGACCCGGAATAATTATTTATAGATACATATACTACATATGCTCTCGCACCTGTGACCACTCCAATTATTGCGTCATTAGTATTGTCAACATATACGGTTTCATATGTATTATTGGCTCTGATAATTATGACCAGACAACAGCGTCGGTGCGGTGTCATCCTAGAGGAAGAAGAAATAAAATTTTGACAATAAACTCCTGAATTCTTTCAACCTTCATCAATAGCAAGGTTATCATATGCAAAGAAAACACAGATAGATCTGGTAGTTTCTGATACTAGCACCACAAAATAAACAGTCTTCAACAACGTACTTCGTTTGTTTGAAGTCACACCAGCCTGTGTCGTTTAGTGGTGCATATAATATGTTGGTTATATTGCTCATTTGCGACGACACATTATCTCCAAAAACGTGTTTCGAGATAACTCGTTTTGTAAACGAAATTTGACGCAGTAAGAGACAGCGATAAAATACACGGGGCCCTCTCTTTTCTTCTTAGTTTAAAGTGTTGATGGAATGTTTTGATGCGAATGATATTTTTGTTGTGATCATTTTTAATTTCAATGGTAGGATCATGAGAGTATAATAGCTGCAAATGAGGTGGTTTTTCTGGTCTGTTCTGATCTGTATTGGAATATCCGAACTGTACGTATATCGCAGGTATAATTTTATTACTAAGCATACCGCTTAGTAATAAAATTTAGGACCCAAGTAATAGGGGGCGAGCCTATTGCCGTACCGGGCACATTACCAGACTCCGTGCTGCTACTGAGAATTTCCTACCGCAAAATTCAATAACACTTTGCCCGACCCGGGAATCGAAACCTAGACCTACCAACCCCACGCGCACATTTATGCCGCGAGACCAACGCGCACGTGAAAACCTGGTTGTGTTTATTATATTACTAGAGGACGCCAGCAGCTACGCCTGCATTTTTTTTAAATTTACCCGTTTTGGCTGATCCCGTGGGAATTTCGGGAAATCCCTTCTTAGTGCACCCCTACGGTCTCCAAGGAACATACATGCCAAATTTCAGCTTCCTGCACCCAATAGTTTCGGCTGTAGCGTGTCTGTCAGTCAGTCAGTAACGCAAGGATTTTACATATTAAGATTATAGAAATCTGCATCGATCATCTAAGATGAACTTAACCGGCACGATATGTGTTTACTTATTGATGTACCCATTGTGAAGGGTTTGGACGCGGCAGCAAGTACCCGAAAAATCTTAATAGTCGATTGCCTTTGTTTAATGGAGCGTGTTCATTTGAGCATTTGGTTCTAATAACAATAGTTTGTTTTAGTCTTCATAGTTATAGATTACTTATCAAAGGTCTTGCAAGACATTTTACAATTACCGGATCTATACTTTACTCATCCACTGCGCGTTGTAAGCGCTTCGAAGGGAGTTTAATGAACAGAGTGCACGAAAACTCATCCATAAAATGCATTTCTCTGTTTCTATTTGTGTGGTAATTTTCTGTGGCGATACCGCTTCGAAAGCACTCTCTCGCCCACCGTTGGCTAGGACAGCTGTTATTTCGCCTGTCAATAGCGGCTGTGACTATCGATATGAGGAGTCATTAGCCTCTGCCAGTCAGGTCGTTAAACCGAAGCAGAGGCCTACCGGCCGGCTTGAAAAGCACTCGTATTAGATCAGCTACAGAAACTAGCAAAGACATGCTAGTTTTTATTTGGACATGAAGCTTTTGTTTTTGTTGGACATGTAAATACTTATTATTGAGCATAGGAGCTATATGATTGTCTTGGAGTGAGGATATTTGGAATTAAAAAATTAGGCAACTCCTCATTTAAACTGTCTATATAACATTCTTGTGCTACTGATTGACCAACAGATAACGCACAGCCAAATCCACTGGACGCAAGGAGCTGAAATTTCGCATGTATGTTCCTTGGCGAACGTTAGGGGTGCACCAAGAAAGGATTTTCCGAAATGCCCAGAGGATTAGTAGGAAACAGTTAAATTAAAATGTGCCACTGCTGGTTGCATCGGGTGCACCAAGAAAGGATTTTCTGTAATGCCCCGGGGATCAGTAGGAAATATAACTTCACGCCTTTTATTCCCGAAGGGGTAGGCAGAGGTTTATTACACACCCACTTTTCGCCAGTTATGTTTCGATCCCAATGTAATAGGGGGCGAACCTATTGCCATCTACCGGGTACATTACTAAGCGAGCGATAATTAACATATTGAATACACACATAACTTCGAAAAGTTAGAGGTGTGTGCCTCGGGGTACCTGGGGATCGAACCCGAGACCATCGTCTCGGCAGTCCGTTACGTACACCACTGGACTATCGCCGCTTTATCGGGGATCAGTAGGAAACAGTTAAATTAAAATGTGCCACTGCTGGTTGCATCTACCACTGTGATAACATTTTAGTTTGAATTGCCCTAGTTATGAAACTTATGAAGACTTGTAGTTGTCGGGACAGCGAAAGTGATATCGCCTTTTTAAAGAACTTAGACAGCTGCTTGTGCATTGTGCACAGTTAAATATGGCAATTAGTAGATTTCCCAGTCAGTGCGGCTTACTCATTTCTGGAAATGCTACATAATGACATAAGACACACTTATATTGGGAATGTTGGGTGCATAGGGTTCCCACCAAGAACTTAGGGTCCCAACCAACTTTACCTGCAAGTGGTGCACCTGCCGATCAACGGACGAGGCTCTGGCAAACAAAATATCCCAATAAGCGGCAATAGGCTCGCCACCTATTACGTGGGATCAAAATACTGGCGGAAAGTGGGCGTTTAATATGCCTCTGCCTACCCCTTCTGGGAAACAGGCGTGAGTCTATGTATATTGGGCATGGCCATATATATGTACACATGAAAACGCACATATAGGGGGTATGAATTACATATCCTTGGCTGCGTCCTTGTCTACCCCATTGATTTATTATTTGGCTCTCTACCAGTTTCATCTGGTGTTTGTTTTCCTCCGGTAATTATGTTTGATTCAGTAATGTGCCTCGGTGCGTACAGACTTTTGTTACGACCTATGTATGCGTAATAATGAATGTTAACGTAAGACCTAGGACAGGCGAAAGCGGAGATGAGTAGACGAGTTTTTGAGAGTGAATGTTACTTGTAAAAAAGCGGTGATAGCCCAGTGGTGTACGTAACGGACTGCGAGACGATGGTGTCGTGTTCGATACCCAGGTCCCCGGGCACACACCTCTGACTTTTCGAAGTTATGTATGTATTAAAAATGTTAATTATCGCTCGCTTAATAATGTGCCCGGTAGATGGCAATAGGCTCGCCCCCTATTACATTGGGACCCAATCATAACTGGCGAAATGTAGATGTGTAATACAACTCTGCCTACCCCTTCGAGAACAAAAAGGCGAAAGGCGTGAAGTTACGTTATGTTACTTGTTAGAGATCAAGCCAGTCTCTTCCTTCTTCCTCCAATTACTTTTATTTATGGCCATCATGCAAGCCCGCCGCATTGCCAATGGCGATTTAACGAAAAGTGTATCTATCTATTATAGATGTAAATAGTATATGTTAAAATTCAAATTCAGACTCATTTATTCATACAGATTACAAAAGCAACGCTTATGGACGTCAATTCTTTTTTTTTTGTTACTACCAGGTTCGGGATGGTAGGCTATGAGAAGCCTACCATCCCGAACCTGGTTTCTATGAGAAGAGTCTGGAAGAAACTCATGCCATTCTTTTGAAATATACTGTTTACTACCTATACGATAACATAAAAGTACCTTACTTTATTGGAATCGGTATTTATCATAATTTGCACGACATGCGAGTGTAAACATTTTAATATGAATCGAGCTGACGTACACTGCTTATGCTATTAGCTTAGCTAATGCAAAAGGCGTTGAGGACAAGGAGCTCATTGGTTGAGAAATAGTTGAAATATCAGATCGAGCTTGTAATATCCTCAAGTATGAACCAAAATATAATAAAGAATACAAATAGTGTTACACGATTAAAAAATGCTGTATTTCTTGAGCTCCCCGTTTATACTTTGTTATTGCCATTCTCTGTTAATTTAATGCCTGCCGTAATTTGCTCTGGCAGTTTTTTGACACTGACCGTTATACCGCTTTTTCCTCTCTCTGCTCATCTCCGACTCAATCGAATTCTGTGCTAAGAAAACCGTTTCGTATGTCTTGTCTATTGTTATGGTAGAAATTCTCCGCTCCGTGTGGAAAACACAATGCGTATACTTTGTCACGCGCTTACGTACGCTTTTTGTTCTATCTTCAGTATCGATCCGTATACGAAAATGGTGTTCGAGGCTTTTATGAAAGTTGCTCTTGAAACATTTATAAGTCCATACACCTTTTCTGTAATATAGACGGTAGATTCGGACGATGTTTGGCCGGTTGCTGCCGTGGAATACATTTGTGGCCGTCATTGCGCCGTTAGGTCCAGAGGTGTTATTGGATTTTTCTGTTCTGTGCAAAGAAACGTAGAATTTTCTTAATTCTACGTTTCTTTTCACAGAACTGTTAAATGTGTGTTGTGATTTTTTATCTCACGAACTAGGGTATCCTTTATTATATCAAACTATTCCAACGGAAACGGCATAAAGATCAAAACTATCAATAGATTTTGTATCTTGATATTTTTGATCGATGTAGTCAATCGATCACATAACCTTACCATCTATGAAACCGAGATAAACGAATCTAAACAACGACCCCATATATTCAGAGGGATCGCTAGAAGCAAAAATTTTCAAGCAGCAGCATTCTAAGATTATTTGCCTTCTTAGAGAAGCGAACTCAGCATCTCACGGAATTTTGGCGACAAACAACGTCCGTATGGCGCTAATGAATGCGTTAATTCGTAATCCATATTAGTTTTATGGTGTCATTATTCATAGGTTTAATATCTGCTTTAAAATTCACTCCTTTCTGTTTGCGACATCTCGTTTTGATTACTTTTAATGATTTATTCATATTGGCGCCGTGTTAACATTCTATTGCAACGATGACATAACCAAGTGCCTTCGGCGTTGCACTTTTGTCTTTGCAAAGGGCGTCTGTTTAGACTCCATCATGTTTCATAAACAATTTTATTCCGCTTGGTGTATAATGCATAGTTATTGTAAACCTCTAGACTTTAAACATACCTATGTTAGGACCACGAGTATTCTTAGCGCGGTAAATATTTGCAACGTCCTCTGTTTGTTCAAATATTTTAGAGTTCGTCCGCTAATTATGTATTCGAATTGCGTATAATGTTTGCCTTATTCATGTTTTTTAGACAAAATTACGATCAATTTCCACAGCTCAGAAGTATACCTACTCACATTAATATGTTCTTGAATATTCCATACCAAGATCATTTATGACGCCCGGCGAGTTTTTGCCGCGACCTGTCTGTGCCTCTCGTGTGTATTTCAGGTACACATCAAATCTTTTTTTACAATAATCTCAGCAAATGGTTAAATCTTATTCGTCAAAGTCCTTTGTATCGCAATCAGGTGCAGTGCTGAACTAAAGGTACGATGCGTACGTGATCCGATTCAAGCATTCGACCCAAAAAATTAACACAAAGGGCCAAAAAAATAATGATCCTTGGGAATGCCCTGATGCAATCCCATAGTAAACGTAACCCCATACAATAGCTTGGATTATTCGAAATTATACCTTATTCGCTGGTAGATCGAGCCTGTTTTTGACTGTTAAAGTTTTGGTAAGGCTCATCTAATAAATTTACAACGAATAGATTTACAACTAGCTATAAACTCGCCCCGGGGAACAGCGCCCGATACTAGCCTATGTAATTGCGTCGTGAACTCGAACCGTTTCAATGATGTGGGTAGTAACACCTTGTTTGGTTAGTAATCTCAATATTAAATATGGCCGACGAAATCAAGTTCTAATTTTGTTTCAGAGTGTCGTCGCAATGGATGGTGATGGAAATATTAATGTCATCATTTGGAAAGTATTAAACACAGGTGAGTTAACTGTATATAAACATACAATGGGAGGTACTTCCTTATTTGCTTAGTTTCCTATTTCATACGGTTAGTTCTCCGATTGCAAAATACTCTTGCGATTGTTATTGACTACTTATGTAGTAAGAGCGTCAGTTACCAACATGGGATTTCGTAACGATGTTGTTGGTACCTAAACCCAAACATAACAAAGAAAGGGATCCCGGCTTACTACTGCGCAGTAGAATTGTACTGCATGTATCCATGTATACAACGCTGCCCTCCCATACAGGACACCCTAATGATTCGACTGTATAGCAATTTTACAACGGTTTTACTACATGGATTGTAGTTTCTTGGAAATTACGCTAACGCATTTTGTTTGTTTCGGATGCCGTTCTTTTTTTTTGTTTCTCAGAAAACAGCTGGTGCAATAAAAACCCTTCACGACTCAAAGCGTACGCCCCGTAAGGTGTAATGAGTAATTGGCTTCCGAGTAGAAGCCCTTACAATTGACCGTACTTACAACATGTTAAATGATATTGCTTCAAACGTAATAGCCGTAATCTTAGAAAACAAAAAGATTGTTGTTATAGACCATTACTCAAAGTTTCTGTCACATTATATTGCGCAGAAAGTTGATTGCGACTATAAGATCATCCGACAATGTTGTTCAAGATAAGCCAGATGTGTTATCGCACTGTCGTCTATTGCGGGCGCTACAGCTGATTGACTAAAGGCCCCTTTGTCCTAAATCGACGAGTTTGACGTCGCCTCTGTATTAATAAATTAATATGCTGCAACCATTACATTCTCAAGAAACTTTGAATTATTTATATTACTTAGATTACACCGTCAAATTGAGAAGAAGACAATTATTGTACGTAATATTACATTATTGACTTGCTTACTATCTGTTTGGGTTATGTTATTGTTATTGTCGGTCACGTAGGCCAGCAAGCGAGAAGCATGCGCGACTGAGACGGTGAATGTTGGAAGAGTAGCGGCCGATGTGGGAGCGGGACGGAGGAGTGGCGTGACAACAATGATGGCTGTGCCGGTTGCCGGTTGGACCGGTTCGGGCGTACCACGTGCGTTTTGCGTCGTGCACCCGTTCCCGTATCTTGTTTGTCAACAAATGCCCTGTGAAGGTCATTCATGGGAGGGTTAGGAAGACAAAGGATTCCCTGTTGCATAACATAGCTTATAAATAAAAAAAATGAACGCCGTACGAGAACGACTTTGGAAGTTATTTGAAAAGATGATGTAATAAAGGTGCGCGAATGACTTGGTTCATTCAGACTGTATGCCCTTAATACAAGGTATTTGGTTTATAACGCGTTCTATACGTTGATGTACGAGACAAACATGATCATGAATACCTGAAATGTTAATATAAACATCAATTACTTTGTTGATATAAAATCTAGCTATCCCATCCAGAATATTGAGAATGAAGATTTTCAAGAAGTCTATTTGCCCATAAATGTAATAAATTCCCATAAGAAAATAAGCTACCACCCATAGCTGCCTCTTGCTTTAGTATTTTAAGTCAGTGATGATGTAATACACCATAAAAGTAGATAACCATACTTATGATAGTTATTATTCTAAAGCAATGAATGGCTGATTGACAACACTATGTAAACAACGTCTAAACAATGTAAGATCTGAAAAGTTGTAAATATAATGATTCTTATATAGTGTAACATGTGGTATTTATGTATTTGAATGGCAAGATAAAGATAATACGTATATTCTTCAAATGTTGATGTCTAGCTACGGCGGCTACGTGGAGAAAAATAAAACACAAAAAATATAAACACGTCAGCAGTGCGAAAGAGTACGCATGCGCGAGGGTGAGAGAGGCCACAACAACGACGCACAGCTTTGCTAGCAACGGAGATTGAGGGGGAGGGGGGCAGGTGAGGCGCGGAGAGGGAGGGGGGTGTGTATGTGCGCGCCGGGCCGAGCCGGCTCCGCGGCCGAACTCCTCAGTTGGATTTAAGAACATCGGACGGGCGGGCGTGTGTAGGATGGATCGCTAACGACACCAGCAGTTTTTTTCATTCCGCCTTCTAGCAGTGTTTGTTTATTACCTTCCGGTACACTTTCCGTAAATCCTTCTCGACAGTGGTGTTTTATAATTTTATTTTGGCGTTTATTTTTTATCTTACCTTTAACGCCGTTCCGATTTCACGTCGAGAAGGCGGCCGCCACAAGTTTGAAAGCGGCTTTTTAAGAGTAGTACACCTACTCATTATAATTTTCAATATCGCTGTATCAACGCATCAGGCAATCAGGATGGTGAAGAAGGTTTCAGAAGAGAGTGTAGATAGCGGTAAGTTGGATTTATTATTCGTAATCGAATGGACGTTCATTGCGCGCAGGTCACATACTTACTTTGTATGAGATTGCCGTACATCTGGCGGACCGGCTTTTTGCGTTTACTGCGTAGTTCAATCTGTTATATAGCTGACTTATGAAAACATTAACCAGCTGTTGTGAATCGCAGATGAACGACCATTCGGATTAAACGTTATTTAGCTAGTACTTAGTTTATCCGTATACAGCTTTTCAACGAAATTGCTCCCTAATTAGATTAGACACGTAGATAGTCGATTTATTTTCAGACCTCGGCATGAGCTTATAAGTGGAAATCAGAATATAATAAAAGAAGTGATTTTTTGTAAAAAAAATGTTGCCAACTCATTTTGTTATTCTCTTGAATTGTAAAAAGTACAAACGTCGACGGTGTGCCGAGTAGCTAGGAAGTGGTTTGTTTTGCATCTACCCAGAAAGGACAAATAGGTACTGTGTATGTGTAACTAATTCCCTAGTGAATAATTAGTACATATGAGGTAAATGATTCACATTATGTTAATTATACAAATGGAATGAATTTCTAAGGGAGTTTTTATTGCGTTGCATCATTTTATGATTGATTCAATTAAAGTTGCGTCCCTGATCGCAAACATTGTATCATGTGTTGCATCACTATGAGCCGGTACATCACACCTTTTGACATTAATACATTTAGCTTCGTCCATTCTTTTTGGTCTTGAATAATTTAATTTATTGTCGTTTACTTTATTATTGTTTTCATTCACACAATAGATTGCGATATTACCTTCCGGGCAATTCATACGTTTTGAATAAGTTACGGTATATTCTTCAATATAGCTGCATACAGTAATAAATCTATTGCTGTAGGTACTGCGACACTGACCACACTCAATGTATTGCAATTTATACTTAGAAATTTACGAGCGAACTGTGACGTGAACGTTACTGCAGTTTAGGTCTTATTATTTTCATTTTGCTCATTTTCTTTGTTGGAGGTATGACTTAATCCGTTGGCAGGAAGAGGTTGCTTTGCATTGGGCACGATCAGACTCATAATATTTGTAAACTTTAATATGATATAGTTTCAAATGTCAAAGTTCATGTAACAAGATGCGAACGTTGACCGGTCACCCGGCACCGGCAAAACTGTTTCACAATCCACTATTTCACAACACTCGCTGAATCGGAGTCGTTATGTATTATTATTATGTTAAACTCAGTCCGACATTCAGCAGTTTTTGTAACGCATTAATGATATAATCGATGTTTCCTCTTCCGATCGGTCTGGATATTTTGCAGATTGTTGCTAAGTGTTCATCTGTTCCAAATTTTGGCCAAAACGCTGAGGCATTGGCTACGAAAACATTTCCTGAAGGATTTAAGAAATACAAAAGTGCTTAGAACCATTCTACAATGAGATGACCAAAATTATTTACACTCGAACTAGCTTTTTTGGCCTTATTACCAAAGATATCAATTTGCAGTTGTATTCAAATAAATACACAGAAGCTGATGTCACACGTGAATAAATTGTTATATCTTAAGCTCCTTTCAAGTCATGTGTGTTTTGCATAAATAAAGATTAGTACCTAGTATTAATGTTTGTTATTCATTTGCTCTTTAAGGACGCGTTTACAAAATTAGTAGGTACAAAATCGCGTCACTACAGCGACACGGCGGCAACAGTACGTACTACGTACGGTAATTTGCGGAAATGTAGTTCAACTAAATAACTTTGAGACTAATTTTTTGGGATATGTATCTATGTGTTATAGGCCTGGCTGTGCAAATTACGTACAAATAAGTTTCTTATTTTTATATACCTAAATGGACATTATTACTTTATTTTTTCCATTATGTTGATTCAGGATATATTTCGGTATTTAGATATTATTTTGTTTCTTGCGTTGAAATCTGGTAAGATTATGTGGACTGATAGTATACCATCCCATTCAAGTGTTGCGACTGGAACTCATAAAAGAGTAGACCTAGTTATGCCAGGTTGGGGCTCATTTTATTTGTTTTAGTGAGACCCTACCACTGGTACTAGTGAAGTAACCTTCCAAGGTTATTCGATGAGTCTTACTGGTACTCTTATATGAGTAGAGCTAGGCATGCCGAGTTTGGGCTCATTTTGTTTGTACATAAAAGACCCTACCACTGGAACTTATGAAGTAACCTTCCAGGGTTATTCGATGACTCTTGCTGGTTCTTATATGTGAGTATAGCTAGGCATGCCGAGTTTGGGCTCATTTTGTTTGTACATAAGAGACCCAACCACTGCAACTTATGAAGTAACCTTCCAGGGTTATTCAATGACTCTTGCTGGTACTCATATGTGAGTAGAGCTAGGCATGCCGAGTTTGGGCTAATTTTGTTTATACATAAGAGACCCTACCACTGAAACTTATGAAGTAAACTTCCAAGGTTATTAGATGATACTTGCTGGTACTCTTATGTGAGTAGAGCTCGCCATGCCGAGTTTGGGCTCATTTTGTTTGTACATGAGAGACCCTACCACTGAAACTTATGAAGTAACCTTCCAGGGTTATTCGATGACTATTGCTGGTTCTTATATGTGAGTAGAGCTAGGCATGCCGAGTTTGGGCTCATTTTGTTTGTACATAAGAGACCCAACCACTGAAACTTATGAAGTAACCTTCCAGGGTTATTCGATGACTATTGCTGGTTCTTATATGTGAGTAGAGCTCGGCATGCCGAGTTTGGGCTCATTTTGTTTGTACATAAGAGACCCAACCACTGAAACTTATAAAGTAACCTTCCAGGGTTATTCGATGACTATTGCTGGTTCTTATATGTGAGTAGAGCTAGGCATGCCGAGTTTGGGCTCATTTTATTTGTACATAAGAGACCCAACCACTGCAACTTATGAAGTAACCTTTCAGGGTTATTCAATGACTCTTGCTGGTTCTCATATGTGAGTAGAGCTAGGCATGCCGAGTTTGGGCTAATTTTGTTTGTACATAAGTGACCCTACCACTGGAACTTATGAAGTAACCTTCCAGGGTTATTCGATGCCTCTTGCTGGTACTCATATGGAAGTAAAGCTAGGCATGCCGAGTTTGGGCTCATTTTGTTTGTACATAAGAGACCCTACCACTGGAACTTATGAAGTAACCTTCCAGGGTTATTCGATCACTCTTGCTGGTACTCATATGTGAGTAGAGCTAGGCATACCGAGTTTGGGCTCATTTTGTATGAACATCAGAGACCCTACCACTGGAACATACCTAGCTCTACTCACATATGAGTACCACTAAGAGTCTTCAAATAAACCTGAAAAACCTGAAAGGTTACTTCATAAGTTCCAGTGGTAGGGTCTCTTATGTACAAACAAAATGAGCCCAAACTCGGCTTGCCTAGCTCTACTCACACATGAGTACCAGCAAGAGTCATTGAATAACCCTGGAAGGTTATCTCATAAGTTCCAGTGGTAGGGTCACTTATGTACAAACAAAATGAACCCAAACTCGGCATGCCTAGCTGTACTGACATATGAGTACCAGTAAGAGTCATTGAATAACCCTGGAAGGTTACTTCATAAAATGCAGTGGTAGGGTCTCTTATGTACAAACAAAATGAGCCCAAACTCGGCATGCCTAGCTCTACTCACACATGAGTACCAGCAAGAGTCATTGAATAACCCTGGAAGGTTACCTCATAAGTTCCAGTGGTAGGGTCTCTTATGTACAAACAAAATGAACCCAAACTCGGCATGCCTAGCTGTACTGACATATGAGTACCAGTAAGAGTCATTGAATAACCCTGGAAGGTTACTTCATAAAATGCAGTGGTAGGGTCTCTTATGTACAAACAAAATGAGCCCAAACTCGGCATGCCTAGCTCTACTCACACATGAGTACCAGCAAGAGTCATTGAATAACCCTGGAACGTTACTTCATAAGTTCCAGTGGTAGGGTCACTTATGTACAAACAAAATGAACCCAAACTCGGCATGCCTAGCTCTACTTTTTATTTATTTATTTTTATTTATTTATTTATTTAAGGCACACCAACAACATAATTACAAAATCTTAATTATAACATTTTTACTTGGTTATACATCTCTAATGCTGTGTAAATATGTCACTTAAAGGTGCGCACACCATTCATAGTACATTTATCATGGATAATGGTAAACAATTTAGAAATATAATTGGTACCTGCAGTGATATGGAATCTAATTAATTGGTATTATTAAATTTAAATTGAATCGAGACCAAATAAAATCAAAATTAATTCAAGACAAAATTAAGTCAATGTAAGGATAAAATCAAATTAAAAATAAATATATTTTAAATTATCATAAATCAAATTAAAATTAAATAAACATTAAATCAAAATCAAAATAAAATGAAATAAACATTAAATCAAAATCAAATGAAATTAAAATTAAATATTCGTTGAATCAAAATCAAATTAAATACAAGTTAAAATTAAACAAACATTAAATCAAAATCAACTGAAATGTAAACTAAATTAAAATAAAATAAAAGAAAAAGTCAATAAATACACTTTGTCACAATTAAGAACATGGATCCAATAAAATCAAATAAAATCAGAATACCGTTAACAAAAGCAAAAAAATATCATAAAGCAAATATAAATAAGAACTACAAGTTTTCAATATGTGCAACTCCATCCTTAAATATCTTAAGACTGTTGAAGTAAATGTCAATATCACAGTTACATGAGCAGACTCTATTGTAAGTGGACATCATCCTGTTGACGGGAGCATGTACTGACATATGAGTACCAGTAAGAGGCATTGAATAACCCTGGAAGGTTACATCATAAAATGCAGTGGTAGGGTCTCTTATGTACAAACAAAATGAGCCCAAACTCGGTCTGCCTAGCTCTACTCACACATGAGTACCAGCAAGAGTCATTGAATGACCATAGAAGGTTACTTCATAAGTTCCAGTGGTAGGGTCTCTTATGTACAAACAAAATGAGCCCAAACTCGGCATGCCTAGCTCTACTCACACATGAGTACCAGCAAGAGTCATTGAATAACCCTGGAAGGTTACCTCATAAGTTCCAGTGGTAGGGTCTCTTATGTACAAACAAAATGAGCCCAAACTCGGCATGCCTAGCTCTACTCACACATGAGTACCAGCATGAGTCATTGAATAACCCTGGAAGGTTACTTCATTAGTTCCAGTGGTAGGGTCTCTTATGTACAAACAAAATGAGCCCAAACTCGGCATGCCTAGCTCTACTCACATATGAGTACCAGCAAGAGTCATCGAATAACCCTGGAAGGTTACTTCATAAGTTCCAGTGGTAGGGTCACTTATGTACAAACAAAATGAACCCAAACTCGGCATGCCTATTTCTACTGACATATGAGTACCAGTAAGAGTCATTGAATAACCCTGGAAGGTTACTTCATAAAATGCAGTGGTAGGGTCTCTTATGTACAAACAAAATGAGCCCAAACTCGGCATGAGTAGCTTACTCACACATGAGTACCAGCAAGAGTCATTGAATAACCCTGGAAGGTTACTTCATAAGTTCCAGTGGTAGGGTCTCTTATGTACAAACAAAATGAGCCCAAACTCGGCATGCCTAACTCTACTCACATATGAGTACCAGCAAGAGTCATCGAATAACCCTGGAAGGTTACTTCATAAGTTCCAGTGGTAGGGTCACTTATGTACAAACAAAATGAACCCAAACTCGGCATGTCTAGCTGTACTGACATATGAGTACCAGTAAGAGTCATTGAATAACCCTGGAAGGTTACTTCATAAAATGCAGTGGTAGGGTCTCTTATGTACAAACAAAATGAGCCCAAACTCGGCATGCCTAGCTCTACTCACACATGAGTACCAGCAAGAGTCATTGAATAACCCTGGAAGGTTACTTCATAAGTTCCAGTGGTAGGGTCTCTTATGTACAAACAAAATAAGCCCAATTTCGGCATGCCTAGCTCTACTCACATATGAGTACCAGCACGACTCATCGAATAACCTTGGAAGGTTACTTCACTAGTACCAGTGATAGGGTCTCACCAAAACAAATAAAATGAGCCCCAACCTGGCATAACTAGGTCTACTCTTTTATGAGTTCCAGTCGCAACACTTGAACGGGATGGTATACCATCAGTCCAGATAATCTTACCAGATTTCAACGCAA
The DNA here is from genome assembly GCA_944739405.2 of Euclidia mi. Taxonomy (NCBI): domain Eukaryota; kingdom Metazoa; phylum Arthropoda; class Insecta; order Lepidoptera; family Erebidae; genus Euclidia; species Euclidia mi. The sequence continues at coordinate 5,500,512 of OX123188.2, read as the reverse complement.
GAAACAAAATAATATCTAAATACCGAAAAATATCCAGACTCAACATAACGGAGAAAATAAAGTAATAATGTCCATTTATACAAAAGAAATTTACTTGTACGTAATTCGCACAGAATACGAGAAGTATCAAATTGATTTTAGCGAATATTTTGTATTCGTATATTGCTTTTTTTCGTCTTCGGGCTGCAGCGACAAGCGACATAGAGTCCACTCCCGACGGCGCTCAAGCGCAGACTGAGATCTCATTGCAGAATTTGGATATATAAATCAAGAAAGTGGCTAAATAAAACGAACCTTATTGCCACATATTAAGACACACGTATGCGAGCAAAATAGAAGAAAAATGTAAGATGATTTTTTGCTTTTTTGAGTCAATTTACAATATTTTGAAAAAAAATAATCAAATTGTTTTTGAGTTGACTATATTTACTACCCTATTCTATGTTTGAAAATCTAAATAAATGTAAAAATAGAGAGAAAATTGTACCCAAAAATAGCAGTATATGCCTATTTTTGATTTAAGAGGCCGTTTCGAATCGATTTTACATTAATATTAATTAAATATTTTTTATTTATTTTCAAATTGATTTATAGATAAAAAAGTAATCAATTTATCGTAATCATTAGTTTTATTAGTTATTATCTAAAATTGTCGTAAAATGTACCGGAAATATGTGGTTTTTTGATACAAGCGTAAACGCGTCCTTAATGTCTTGGTTTTCATTTGCAAGCCACATAAGCCACATTTTGCAACATCTTCGCCAGCTATGTCAACTTTTCTGCAAAAAAAAACATAATAGTGTTTGCGTTTCGATTATGAGATTATATTTCTGCATGTGTATATTGTACGGCACATATTTGATTTTCCTCGCCTTTTCACAGCTCGCCTTTATTGGTTGTTATTGATCCACTGTTTAAAAATCAAATTGTTAAGAATGCGTTTATAATTTGATGCAGTTTCATTACTCTCCACGGTTTCAATTCAACATGGCCGCTGGAGCGCGTCGCACCACGTCGTTCATGGCCAAGGTCACCGGCTAAAACAAAACTGCGCACTACTGCCATTCAATTTATATAACTTCTTGGGAGTGTGATTATTTTGTAACACATGTTACCCTTCGTCGTGTCACTTTTCTTTTATCATATTTGGTACAAATTCTTTATTTATTGTTTTGATACTTGATAATGAGTGTTGTGTGATTTTCACACGGTTGTAATTAGCATCGGCTGACCTTGTCCTCTTATGACTAATGCGTAATAAAACACTTTCGCATTTGATGGTAGAATGAAAAATGAAAATATTTTCAACAATCATCAGGTGCAAATTGTAAATCGGCGTTGATTGGAATCAGTCAATCGTGTCGGTCGCTGAGTAAACCGGAGTGACCTTGGCCGTGACGGACTTCATGCCTGTTCCGGTGTGTTATATCAATGTGCGCTCCCTTCGCCGCGTACACACCCCTCCTGCACCTCGGGCGAATCGATTTCAGTGCCTACGTGCACATATCTCCCTACGCAGCTAACACTAGACAGACAGCTATCCCGGCTACACTTTCATAACATCCAAGTTCAAGTAAAACAGATTTGTATCTAGCATCTCAAATATTTGCATCATCTGTATACGTGGTACTACGTTACGAGTAACTTGCTCAATTGATCGTTTATATCACGAGAACTTCTCGTGATTCAATTCATCCATTAATACCACTTACGGTCTATCGTTATACCTTTCGAATATCGTTATTATAGTTAAAGAGCCATGGTAAATAGCTGTTGTTAGCTGAAGAGATTTATTCATGGCTAGAGGACGCCAGCAGCTACGCCTGCATTTTTTTTTAAATTTACTCGTTTTCCCTTCCTATCATATCCCTTCTTAGTGCACCCCTACGGTCCCCAAGGAACATACATGCCAAATTTCAGCTTCCTGCGCTCAATTGTTTCGGCTGTAGCGTGTCTGTCAGTCAGTCAGTAACGCAAGGATTTTATATATTAAGATATAGTCAGAATGCAGCAGTAACTTGTTATTTTTCTTCATACGTAGGTAGGTACATATGTCATCATTAGACAGGGGGCACAAATCAGTGAAAGTGGTTTGTTACGTACTGCAATATCTGTACATTCAAACGCCCTAGTTGAAGTTTCACCTAGATATAATCTCGTTCAGTTCGGTGGCAGTGCCAGGCCGAGTTGGCAGTTTATTCGACACCACAGTTCTGCATATAACCGTCGACTTTGATCTTTGATTATAGTGATTATGATGGATCGTCGACACATTTAGAAATTGCAGTGACGGTACACTGCAAGGTTGGGCAAATTATAACCACAGAAGACATTGACCATTTATCTTTAACAGATAGTTATCGTAATTGCTTCTAAAAAATCAAACTGTTGCGTTACATACGAACAATACTTTGGATTTATTGGTTAACGTACTGCGTCGAATCTTTGTTATCTGAAATCGGATTAGTATGCTAAGCGAGAAACGAATGCCGTCCGCATTGCATCTTGGTGTATAGCTGTATGCGTTGCGATTAGAAAGTGAAGATTTTGAATAGCTTAAGGGTATAAAACAAAAGCATAATAGGCCTAGTAACGGCAAGTAGAGAGCGCATTCGTGTCCAAGCGTTTATGCCAACCCACCAGATTAGAAAGTAGAAACTTACTTGCAGGGCATATCGTGGTGACAAAATTAAATTGCAGCCATATTTATTAGTTTAATACTCTCTATAAAAACTCCTCTGTTACGTACGATTTGTTTCTGATAGAACGAATTATTATGCTAAATGCGTGCATACATGTACAATCATTTGCATGATTGCCGAGTTAATTTGCGGATACCTATTTAGTAGGTATATCTATAATGACTTTAATGAGCTAATGATGACTCAGTTTCATTGGATTCACATACTAAACAAATTGATTTGAATACTGTTCTTGGAGGGAATTCGCTCGACAATAGAAATATATAATTTTGATAGTCCTTTGTTTGTTATTTGGGTCAGCCATTGTGGCAGCTCGACCTCGTGCAAACTACGAACTTTTGGGTGGAGTGATTATGAATTGTTGTAGATGATATTTATAGCAGTCTGTGATAAGCAAGGTTCTTGTAGGGCTGCTACGGCGACGGAGGCAGGTTTATATAACGAGCCACGGCGTGGTCGGCCACGTGGAGGCTCCGACACGCGGCCAACATGCGACACCACCACACTAGTGTACTATTACTCTGCCACGATCCCACATACAATCTGATACTTTAATAATTTAATTGAATTCACTTGACGACTGCATTTTTATTCGACGCCCGTTTCGATTTCGGTAGCGGTGCTCGTGCGTGACTGATTCTCCACAGTACTCTAGTAACACTCAGCTCCTTTTTGGACGCTTCAAATTAATCAACTTTATTGTTTATATAGACAAAATGTGGGTTGAGTTTTTATGTCATTTTGTATACGGGCTCGAGCTTCGATGAGTCAGTCACTCTCGGTTTTAGTACGCCGAAGGTTTCCTTGTTGCGGTTCACGCTGTTTGTATACACACAAGTGTTCGTTATTTACAAACAGACATGCCCCGCTCGAACGATAATTTGTATGAAAATTTAGAACAATTCAGTATATAAACAGGAAGTGTGTATGTTGAAACGGGTGATTGTATGCGGAGGCGTGCCTCGGCGCGATTGTCACAAGCCTACGGTTACTGCGCATTCGACTAGTTGTCAACCGCCTATGCTGAGGTCATCGCGCGCAATTAATACCTCCACATTTATCATTCATTACAACAAATTAACCAAATGAGCACGCAATGTAAACGCAGTATTTAAACATTCTATACGTGCCGGCATTCAAATTAGAATTGCAGTAGTTGCAGCGAACTAGGAAGATGAAATCAAACAAACAAATGACTATACCGATCACGTAGGCCACGCCGTTCATTGCTCAGTCGCTCTGCGTGTTCTTCGATGCCAGATTATTTGTTTGATGCCTATGTAGTTCTTACAACCAAAGTACTTACACAAGATCAGCCTACTCTAATTTGAACGAAGCGTTTATGTCCCTAAGCGGATTACCGGCTCTCGAGTCTGCGGACGGCCAATAGAGAACGTGATATTACATTCTAAAACTTGTGCCGAAAAACATCGTTATCGCCGAGTAGGTCGGTACTTTGTAGTAGATGCCAGTTTGCCAGTTTTTACGCCAAGAAGGCGAGTGATCGCGTAACGTGGGCGCGTACGCAGCGCTGGGTGCGGCCGGGTCGTTGAACCCGCTTTGTTTGCCAGCTCAGCTTGCACACTCACGGCACGTCACTATTGTATTATCGATGACAACCGTCAAGCCCTGATAGGGACTACTGGCTGTTCCGGGATCATTAGATACAGCTGATTGATGATGTACCGAAACTTTCTATACAAACAAACACGTATAGATACGTGGACGTATGTTGATATGTATGAAATTTTGACACAACACGGCTGATAACAATGACAGACAAAACATAGAGAGTTGTTTGCATGACGTTATGAGTCTTATTACTGTGCACCCTACCCACGTAATGTGCCGTTTATACATAAATCAAGGGATGTCGCCATAACCGCCTTATGCGCTCCATGATGGCATAATCTCATTTGTACGCGGGAGGTATTAAATCTAAAATAGCTTTGTTCAACTTCTGCTCTTGATCTTTGCAAATAGGATGATATAACCTATTATGACGTAGGTACATGCGTTTTAAGACTGGAGAAATCCACCAGAATATGTACATATTTAGCTGCACCAGAAACTGTTGTAGATAATCATAAAACTAAAACAGTTATTTCCGCTATAACATAACAGAATCTCAAAGATAAATTAAGATTCCACATAAATTAACGAATGGTGGTAAGCGTTGGCGTCAGAATTTCATGTGTGAATGTGTTTGTTGCAGGTGTGGGTCGCTGCAGTAGTCAGTCGGGCAGTGAACGGGAATCAGATGAGAGCCCTCGCGGTAACGAGGCGTCGGCTCCAGTGCCCATCCCCGACAGCGAGGACCTGCAGCGGCGCAAGGAGGAGGCGCGCAGGAAGCGCCGCAGGAAGAAGCGCTCAGGGAGCTCCGTTGTCACGTCGTGTTTCCAAGGTTAGAGCCAACTACTAATATTAAACACTTACTTTCTTATTAGCGAGATTAAATCGACAAACGTTGAAAGTTTGTCCAAGAGGTCGCTTCTGTGTAGAGAATGCTGTAACGATTACATGACCAGTTTTAAATTTAAACCAAATTTCGGTCGCAATAAAAGTGTTTTTGTACAATTTGCAGACCTCTACAAGCTTACGGGTGAGGTTCTAGGCGAGGGCGCATACGCTTCGGTACAGACGTGTGTGAACATCTACACGGGCCAGGAGTTCGCTGTGAAGATCATCGACAAAGTGCCGGGGCACGCCCGCGCCCGGGTGTTCCGCGAAGTGGAGACCTTCCACTACTGCCAGGGACACCCCAACATAATCCAGCTCATTGAATTCTTTGAGGACACCGACAAGTTTTATCTTGTCTTCGAGAAGGTGAGTCGAGAGTCTCAAACTATCTACGCTAGTTTCTTCACCTTTGTGCTTATTGATAAGACTTTAAATATTCAGTATTGTTTTGCTCAATTTATATTCCATATCTGCAAATTGGTGTACTTTCTTTGTCTTCAGTTGTTTTTCTATTTTTACATCTAGTTTTATTCTTGTTTGATTGCAAATGTTTTGTATCTCACAGGTTATTTAATATTGTGCTTACACAATACTTATGTCTGCAAAAAAAAAAACATTACACCTATCTAAAATCTTTGACAGTTATCTTGATCTCCTACATTTGATTCTGACAACCTGTTAGTAGAAACTGACAAACAAATTAGCGTACCTCTTATATCCAAAAAAGTTCAAATCCTAAAATGGTTGTTAATTTACGACATATTTAATAATATTCAAGATTTGCCTCACTTTCATAGTTAAACACACAATGAGTCATGCAGAAAGAATTTCCATTTTTCATCGTGTATGTATTACTCACACATCGCACTAGACGAGTATGTGGGAGTTAGTCTCGATGTGTCATTATATCATCATGATGCAAAGCGCCTTAATATGATCAAATTTTGAGAACATGTCATCTATTACGTCTAATCACTCTATCAAACCTAATCGTTGTTCGTAATGAACACTTATCCAGATAGTGTTTTTGTGATTGTATTTTTGTTATTGTATTGTTTGCTTCAAGAATTTGCTTAATCAAATCTAATCTTAGTTTTCAAGAGAACTCCTATTTCAAGTTGATTACGATTTACGATAGCGTTTGTTTTGCTTGCTTCTGTAATATCCTATTTCATAAGAAGCATCACTCTTTTATATTAAATCTTAATTTGCTTATTATCTGTATTCACCGTTATATTCGTCGATGACATTTTCGACATATGATTTTTGTCATACAAGTTGTTACAGGCGTGGATAAAGTAACGTTCTTCACAATGACTCGGTCAACACATGTGCAAACCGAATACAAACAATAAAAATTAAATGTTCTGTTGTTGTCTTAACATATTTTCTGCATACGGAATGTGAAATACTTATTTTAATAGAAAACATTGTTGATAGACATAAAAAATTATCATTCATACAGTTATTGCAATAATCGTGGTCGTTACTCAGCAAAGTTAATTAAAGGACAACAAGGAATGTCTGGTTCATTCTGATAGATAACAAGTAAAATTGTAGGCACGCAATAATTACTTCCGTGACAATAAAGCATTTTATGTGGTAATTACATACCCTAGCATATGGCTGTACAGGCAATTCTATTGCTTTTATATCGTCTGAACACCATAGTGGATGACGAAAAAGTACAGGATTTCCTGCAGCAATGGGAATGAAATAGAAACATTAAAATTATTCCCATTGTTACAAAACATCTCCATTATAGCATTTTCTTATTGCATTTATTATTGTTGATTTCTTCGAACGCAGCCATTTTATTACGGCAACAAGAGAAGTAGTTAATTTCAGTTATGAATGCATCTATTATCAAAGCGTGCGATGTAAACAAAACCCTTGCGTGAGTCGTATCAATGTCAACATATTAGTTTTCTTCCTGTATAGATTGTATGTAATTTATATTAGCATCAAAACAATATAACTTCATTTCCTAATTGGTAGTTGGTTTGCAAAATAACAGTCTGTTGTGAACAGCCTGATATCTGATATAGCGCTGTTTGCACCCCGTTATCTTGTTGTGTCTGTTTCTATACGTACTCGCTAATATATTCGATGATAAACTCCTGAACCACATTTATTTTGAGAGTTTATTTCTCTAATATCTAACATGAAGTCAACGGTCTCAGTTCGCTTCGATATGTTTGCATCTTTGTTTACTTTATCAGTCTTATCAATATAAATTCCAGGTTTTATGAGTGATCGAATTTTTATGTTAGCGTTGCGATGTTGATGTTTTTAATTTCAGCCATAAGTGAAACAATTTAAGAGTCATATTACATTGTGTTATTTCTGTTGTTACAGATCAACGGCGGTCAGCTCCTGTCCCGCATACAGGAGCACCACTATTTCTCAGAGCCGCAAGCGGCTGAGATCGTTCGTGAGATAGCGAACGCCTTACATTTCCTGCACGGTAAAGGCGTCGCACACCGAGATCTCAAGCCCGAAAATATATTATGCGTGCATCGCGACAGACTCTGCCCAGTGAAAATATGTGACTTCGATCTTGGAAGTGGAATTAGTTTCACGTCGAGCCTCGCGAGCCCGCTGGCTACGCCGCAGCTAATGACGCCAGTGAGTTTCTCTCTTACTTTAGTCTCTATAATGGACCTAAAATTGTACCTTGGGGTGCTCCATAATAGATCTATTGCTTTGACCCCTATTGGCTAGTAATAAATCTTTGTATTATTAGTCTAGACTGTGTTGACTGGGTACTATCATAAATATCCTTGATTGCAACTTTACGTTTCCGTTAAACAGATAACATAACATGCCACAACAACTTAAAGGGCATTTAGATTACATAATTTGAATGTTCTAGTTAGACACGTACTCGTATAAGCTTGTGGTGCGACTAGTAATCCCTGGCCTTGGGCTAAGCCGTTTGAAGTATGAACCGATCTTATATAAATGTAGTGAGTTGTTGATTTCGGACTCGGTTTTGCTTCCTCTTCTCCAATACACAAATTATCTTGAACAGTTTCGTCACGTTTGAACTTATCGATGTCTTAGTCTCGGCCGGCAGTTTCAAAATGTTATTTAATTGCCTTTATCTGGCGTATGATATTAGATATTAGTTCTTTTTACTTTTATTTGATCACATAATATTATAATAGTGTCCACTATCTCTGAAGTGAAACATTTCTTTGTTGTAATTGATATCGGTATGATAAAGTGATATCAAACAATATTGATAAAGCTATGTAAATACTCATTGGCAAATATAATATTTTTTACCTCAACGTCCGTTTAGTGCACAGATAAGATTAGAAATGACTACTTAATAAACTTAATTGATTATCTGGACGTATCAGTAATCCGTAAGCTGTTTTCAAAGTTAGTTATTGTTTTATTACTTGTTAGAATTATGTAGATACAGAGTAAATTGTTTCTAGATCAATAAAATCTTGAAAGGATAACAGATAATGTCGACACGCGCGATCATATCGGCAATGAAATATAATAATATAAAACAATAATAGTACGATACGATAAAGTAAAACCTTTGTGAGATTATAAGCAATCAAGCATGGCCGTGATCAAAACTGGTCCACGCCTGTTAAGAGATTTGGAAGAGGTTGAACTTGAGACGTTTGATAGCAACAAATTCATGTCTGAAATATCGGTAAAAATAAAACATTTTACTTTACTATAAAAAGCAGCATCTCAATGGATATAGTCATTCGTATAAAACAACATATAATCAGTACAAATTATAAATTATTTCACATGAATCATGTGATTGGCTACAGAAACAGGCGCTGGCTATTATTACAATACACATTAGTGTCATCGATCTCGTTTAACAAAAGTGCGCACGTTAGCTTATAATAAACAAGTGGCACATCTGGACGTTACGATTTGAGCGCAATGTCGCCTTATCGAAACCTCGCCGTGTAGGTAAATATCGTATGATGTTTGTGTACTTTTGTTGAAGTACTTATATCTAAGTGTAGCAGAATTATTGACTTGAATATGGCGTCTAGGATTAGTAACTTTTCGTAAGGTAGCATTGTAAGTAAAGTCTAAGCAACAAGTATCCTGTATCCATGCCCCTTTTTATTTCAAATTAGGTAGTAACGTGAAATTTTGAAGAGCTTGCAACTACTAATATATTATGACAGATAGGTATAACGACATGAAATGATAAATTTTATGTTCTGTGGAAAGACAGAAAGGTAAATTGGTAGGTAATCGAAAATCTTATCTTTTATGATTTTTATAGAAAATAAAGAAAAAGATAATAACACCAACTTATAAGGGTACCTATTACTTTCGCTCAGTTTTGGTGATAATTATTTGATAGCTTTGAATGAGAATGAGAGAATGTCCATAAACGGCATGTACTAGATTGCAGATACTTTTATAAATTAATATACTTAAATGGTCAGACGAATTCTCTAAAACCGAATTATAAGTTAAATGCGTCCTGTTTTAAGACACTAGTTAGTTGCGATTCAAATCATGACTAGGAACAAGCCATTGTTCGTAAATCCGTCCGCGCTATAATATTCTTTATTTGTCTGGCCAGTTGTCCTCATAATATCTGTATATTCGTAAGGTTTCGCGCCAATAGGATTTACCTTTAGTTGAGCTTGTGGAAGAAACCTTTCTACACATTTATGCCTATGATTTGGCTATTTTCATATAATCTCGTATCTACTATTAGGTATTTTATTATGCCATATACAGTTATATCAACGATTCTTAAAGCGATTCTTTATACTTGTTATTCAGTATTATCCGTGTTTTAAAATAATCTAAATCCCAAGTTATCGATCAAAATAATCGAATCAAGACCTTCAGATCTAACGGTAACTAGGTAGCTACATTTATTTAGAATATTTTATGAGATATATGTAACGGTTTAGCATTATCTTTTTTTAAACCTTGATTTTTATCCTCGAAATGCCAAGATAGCGCAGTTACTCGCTTTAGCTGCAAAGATTACAACTACGAACTTCAGCTGAAAAGACATGGCTCGTGCCCTGATGGGCCTGCCCTGATGATAAGTAAAAAAGTTGCAAGAATGTAGTGTTGTTAAATGTATTAATGAATAATCGACTAAAAGCTGATAGTAGTCTGTAGGTATGCATTATTCCCTGTAGGTATAAATCGGTCGGAACTAATGAAAAACATTTTAATGACACATCAGTTTTGGATTGGTTCCTCCTCCTCCTCCTCCGGCTCTGCTCAGACATAAGACCTGTAGGTGTTTGAATGTCTTGAGCCTGTTTTTTAAATTAGTATTTCCTTTGTCCATAGGTGGGCAGCGCCGAATTCATGGCACCAGAGGTGGTGTCGCTATTCGCGGGCTCGGCGGCGACGCACTACGACAAGCGTTGCGACTTATGGTCGCTGGGCGTGATCGCGTACATCTTGCTGTGCGGCTACCCACCGTTCAGAGCCGACTGCGGCGCCGACTGCGGCTGGGAGCGCGGGGAGAACTGCCGCGCTTGCCAGGAGCTGCTCTTTACCTCTATACAGGTGTGTTAAGTATTCAACTAAATTCGGAAGCTAAAAATATGTAAAGCTAGAAATTTCAGAGTTGAAATGATAAACTAAAAATCTTTGGTGTGATGTTATTGAATTGGTCGCGGTGTATATTCTAATAAGTTTGGGATTTTGGAATGAATGACTCGTGAGTCGTGATCATGACTTAAGAATGATCGATACTGGAATTGATGACTTTGTTCTAATATTTGTCATGTCGTTGTTACAGGAGGGTCGCTACACGTTCCCTGAGGAGGAATGGTCCGACATTTCCTCGGAGGCCAAGGAGCTGATCCGTCAGCTGCTGGTGCGCGAGGCGTCGCACCGCCTGAGCGCCGAGCGCGTGCTGCAGCATCCCTGGCTGCGCTGCGCCGACCCTCGCGCCATACACCCGCAGCTGCAGACGCCTCTCAATATTAAACGGTGAGCCTCAGCACTTCAACTAACGGAGGCACCCCTCCGATGGTTAAATACCTGAGATTCTGTATTCTGAAAGATGTTCTCTCCTGTGGACTCGTCCTGACATTATGTTTCGTTCGTTTGCAGCAACATGTCAGCGCGCAATCTTTCGAATTTCGCGGAGTCAGCGATGGCGGTGAACCGTGTGATCCAGCAGCACTTCTCCATGAACTACTCGTACATGGACCGGGGCGGCGCGGCGGCGGGCGGCGGGGGCGGGGGCGCGCGCAGCAAGTCGTGCTCGCGGCCGTGCTGCGCGCCACTGGGGCTGTCCCCGCCGGGCGAGTCGGCGCTGCTGCGGCGCCGCGGCGGGCCCCCCCCGGCGCCCGACCGCGCACTACCCGTGCACTAGCCCCCCCCCCCCCGCCGGTCTCACCGCCGCCGCCGCCACTCTCCGCCCCCCAGTGAAGCCCGAGCGCGCTTTTATTTGAGCCTTTTAAAGATATATTTTTATGAGTAACAAACGACTGAGTAGATTTATCGATTGTAGAGTATTCGTGAGTGTAGTTGTGCGGGGCGCGAGCGCCCCGCGGACCGGCGACGGTCGATAAAAATCGTATTATACCGAGATAGTTCCGCCGATCTACGTACTTTACGTCTGTGTCGATTACGGGGAAGAGTTTATTTTTTGGATTTATGAAATCCGCGTTTCTAAATTGAGCTTATGTATTCGTGTAATCGCCTTTAGTTTGTGGCCTATCCTTTGCAATAAATAGAAATTATGTAATTTTTCGATGGCGTTTTTGGATACTAGTCTGTTTATGTGATTGTTTTTGCATTTTTACCAACGATGGAAAACCACATCTCATTAATTAAGATTGAATCAACCTAATATTTATATAAGAGAGTTAAGGGCAATATGTGACATTATTCCGAGAGGTGCAAGTGTAAATAGTCGCTCGTTATGTTATGATATCATGATACATACATATATTATTGTGAGTAAATAGAGTACATTCGCTTGTCGAGTCCGTTCTAAATGGAGAGGGCACTTGTGAACTGAACTGAATGAAATGTCATGTATGACTCGAGCTGTGTTGTTAAGTGTTGCATGGGGTTCCATGGAGCTGCCATAACTTTGTGATCAGTTTGAATACTTTTATATTGCTGAAAGAATGAAGTGTTGAAGTAATGTTAAGTGTAGACCTGCTAGACTGTAACCTGCGTACAATGTTGATTGGAGAAAGATTCAAGTAGCACCGATCGTTTGGCCGTTATCCTTTATATTACACAAATTTTATTATATTTTCAAATATAAATTATAAATTAATTATATGAATATTTTGTGATCCGGTGGCTTTATCCAATCAATTCTAAAATTTACTTACGCAATACTTTGTTAAAAATTTTGTTTTCGACTAAATCATTGATATGAATTTATCATTGAAATACAGATGTTTGAATTTTTACTTTGTCTACTTATTTTTCATGAATTTCAAGCTTTATTATCTTTTTTTGAACCCTATTAAAAGAAAAATAAGATAACGTATCTACATACAATAAAAAATAAAGAACTATAATACTAAAACTGCTGAATTATTCGTGAATTTACCTATTCAAAGTTCCCCAAAACACCAAGATACCGTACTAAAAAATAAGAATCAAGTATAAAACATTGCTGCGTGCTATTATTATGTACCTACTTATATAACAATAGCACTTAAATATCCTACAAGCAGTTATTCTAATTGCCTGATTCTTGCGTAACGCGAATCACACTCCATGCAACGTGGATTATTTTATTTGCTTCAGTTTAAGTATTAAGTAAGTTATGATGTGTTCACTAGTACCATATAATTACCACGTTTTATGGATTCAAAGGCTGTACATTACGATATGTTATTCGTAAAATGTGCCATAGAAAAGAATTTAGTTTTAAGCTGGGTATTAAATTAATTTAAATATGTTGTTTGTTAATTTGTTGAATTGAGAAATAAAATATTCTTCTGTAATATTTATTTTATTGCACTTGCACACCTTTGCCGTTTAGTAACATTAATCGATTATTTTAATAATCGACTAATATTTTGTCTATACCGATTACATCACTAGTTGACGTGACATGTCAAAAAATCAATCCAGAGGGCGCTATAATTCGCTCGGCCACGTAAGTCAGGGTCGTATTTTTCTTCCTTGGATATTTTAATTACATTATTTTACATGCTGTGATAATATGTGAGAATGGTATAACAAATCACAAGTGTTTGTGGAATAATTTTTGTCTGTACTTCGTCCTGACTGCGGTAAGTAATGGTGATGAATTGTGCCCTTCCATCGCCCATCCGTCATCGTCAAAGTGAATTAGCATGTTTTATTTAAATCCTCGTCAATATCAGCAGTTTTATCACAATATAAATATTACACAGTTTCCGTGCAGTGTTATTGTACAGTTATTAATAATATTCAGTTGAAGATTTTGTTTAGAACGCAGTTGTATCTTTCCAGATTGACAAGCCATGTCCAATTTACCACCAAATCCTTATAATAACTTCCCTGGGCCGCCACAAGTGAACGCTAATGTTGCGCCGCAAGCGTTCAATCACAACCAACCGCTTGGTCAAGTGCCATTGAGCCAATTACCACCAGGATATGGAGGAATTAAACAGGACCCTAATTCTAACAGTCCACTGCATGTGCCGGCGTCAGGACCTCAGAACAGTGCAATCCAACATGTGAACAACTACAATCAGAGTGCTAGCAGTTCTCCAGCATTCAACCAGCCTGGGATGATGTCACCTGTGCAGCGTGCCATGCAATCTTCACCTATGAGGCCACCAATGTCTGCAGCAAATTCCTTAGCAAGTCCTCTGCCTCCCCAAAGTGTTCCACTGTCATCTGGTAGTCCTAGAACTGTGCCTAATACTAATCCTTCTCCAACACCCTATCCTCCTAATTACCAACCTCAGCAGCATCAGATAAATGACAATGCTCCGCCTCTCAAGCCTTCTAGTCAAACAAATCCAACAAATCAACCTCTTATGAACGGACCACCAATATCCCAGCCTGGCCCTATCCGTCCCCCTCTCAGCCAATACCCAGGTGCCTCAAGTGCCAGCAAGCCACCTGTGACTTCAGGGTTTGTTCAAGGAGTGTCTAATCCACCCTATGGCCTTCCACCTGTCCCTGTGGCCAAGCCTCCAGGAGCTCCCAACACCAGTCAACCTAGTGTTCCATTTGCTACACCTCCTATCACAGGCCCTCCTCGTAATAGTCCTTTAGTGTCTGCATCTACTGTAAGTGGACCTCCGGGTGGACTGCAAGCTTTTAGTGGCCCACCAACTGGACAACTTGCTGGTCCTCCAAGACAAGCAGGAATTAATGGACCTCATTTAGGACCTCAAATAATGCCACCAAGTTCTGAGGCATTGATTGGCCATCCTAGAACTGCTACAACTGGCCTGCCACCCAGCTCTATGGGACCAACAAGTGGTGCTGGAATGGAACCACCAAATGTTGCTGGAATAGGACCACCAAGTGGCCCTCTGGGTGGTGTACAATCATATCCTGGACAATACAAAAATGGACCATCTGGGCAGCCATTTAGTTCGCCCGGGCCATCTACTGCGCATATGGGGCCACCAGGCTCATTTAGTGGGCCCCAAAATCCTCCTCTTGGGTCTCAGATGGCTCCCTTGCAACCACAGGGTTTACCTCCTATGGGACATCAAATGGGACCGCCACCAGGACCTATTGTGCAATCTACCCCAGCACTAAAGAGCAACATGCAGAATAGATACCCACCTATGGCTCCTGGCTCTTATGTGAATCATCAGCAACCTCAAATGGCTCAGCAAAATATGATGAAGCAATATCCTCAACAGTATGGCGCTCAGGCTTTGACCCAGCAGATGGGCCAACTCAGTGTAACTAAGCAAGGATTTGACCAGCTATGGGGTCATCATATGGTGGATCTTTTGCAGTGTAAAAATATATTGCCGGAGTACCCTGAGGATCCTCCAGAAATCAAATTGGGTCACCAGTTTGTAGATGCACCAAATTGCAGTCCTGAGTAAGTGTTATTTATTTTTCCGTTATATTAATACACATACATAATATAATTACTTGCTCCGAGTGATTCATTAACCAACTGCTAGTTAATATTAATAAAAGCTAAAGATTTTTTAAATTAGCTTGTAAAAGATTCGATTTGATTTTGATTATATTATTTATTATATGAACAAAAACTTCAGATACCAGTTTTTCCTGCTTTATGCAGACAATAGTAGTCTTTGGTCTCAGATTTGGCATAGTTTGAATTTGTATGGCGTTTGTTTTGTTCTAATATTTGGAATAGGCAAGCCTTATATAATGGACATCAAGAGAATTGAAAGATATTAGCAAACAAGTCATCAAAATGAGGTTTTGTATGACCTATTATACAGGTCACAATTACTTTACCACACTGAATAGTCAAATCAAACTCATAAAAAGGTCAAACCAGTTGTAATGTTGTTATACAAACTTACAAAGGTCTAACAAATAACAAAAGCCACCCAAATATTCCATTAAGTTTTCTTTGTGTCCAGCATGACATAAAAATATTTGTGTCCTATTTATTATTGATTTGTCTGCTTATCTTTATGTTGTCTGTGATCTTTGAAACCTTTTAATTTTTACCCTGTGAATAGGCTAATATTTTGTTGAATGTGGTTAGTAAATAAAGGGTACCTCTTGCCCTAAGCCAAAAATTTACCAATAAAATATCAAAAGAATAACTCACTCATCAGCCTTTAACAGTCCACTGCTGGACTAGGCCTCTCCTTTGAAAGGAGGAATTGGCCTACTATACCACGCTGGCCAAACGGGTTGGTATAGGGTTTGTATCAAGTTTTCCTTCTCTTTCAGTGGTGTTCTCTGCATAATATGCTCCCTCTGTCGGCTCTTACGACACCCATGGGATGATATGGGGTGGTGACATTCCGTATTCTTAATCCGTGACCACACAGATGAAAAAAAGAATAACATGCTACAAACATTTATTATTTTATGGGACACTGATAATCAAAGTTGTTATTGTAGTTATATTAATAGTAGTCCTATTTCCCTCAAAAGGTATTGACTTTGCTAGTATTAGTCATATTATAGTAATTCAACTTGCGTGAATCTTTGTTCATGCGTGGTTACAAACTATAAATAACAAACTAAAGTATTTATAAAACAGATATAGTATAAATGTAGTCTGCACTGATAAGACATGTAGAATGAAAGAAAGGACTATATCGAGAACTGTGAAAGGTATTCTATGAATTTACGAAATGGAAAGAATTCCAATGAAAGTTGCAAGAGAGATATCATTTATCTCGGGAGCATGAACAATGTTCCATGAATTGATTAGGGATGTTTTGTAGAATTGCCAGTTATTGGGTACATTTAACCGATTTCCTTATCTGCGTATTGTGAAATTGTTAATGTTTAATCTTATACTTAATAAATAAAACTGAAGAGTTTGTTTGTTTGTTTGGTTGAACGCGCTTATCTCAGGAACTACCGGTCTGATTTGAAAAATTCTTTCAATGTTAGATAGGTAATGTATCGAGGAAGGCTATAGGCTATATACCATCACACTATGAGCCACGGGAGCGGAGCAGTACCCTTAAATAACGCGGGTGTAACCGCGGTCATCATCTAGAGTAGTATAGTCTTTAACCTCTTTCTAATAAGAAACAAGTGTGAAAGTATGTGTATGATTAGAATGTAGGCAACATAATATGGTAGCTTTTATACTTTCTTAGAAATCTAGAAACAACTGATTAATGTTCATATTGTTAGGAAAGCAATGAAGAATGTTTGTTTTAGTGGTCTGAGTTCCGTTAAGTATGTATTGTGAATATTATTATATTTTATTGCCTTTAAATAATAATGAAAAGTGCATAAAAAGGGTTTGGACTACGAGTCCTCTGCATTCCAATCTATTGTTCTTGCTAGGCTATGACTGCTTTGTTCATAATCCTTTTTTTTAATTTTAATTTTTATGCTCATTTGTGTTTATTATTGCTATTTTTATGAATTTTCTCACATAAAGCAGTGGTAAGGTGACTTTAGTAGCGATGCCTTGATTGCCGTCTAGCTATTTATTTTGCATCTTTATCTTTTGGCTGATTCAATGATATCCTTTGGCTGAGTCATTATCATTATGATTAAAACAAACTTAATGTTAGACAAGGTATGATTCATCACATTTTTATTTGCATATCACAGGCATGACATGTTTTAGTTGTGTCTCTCAATTTCTTAAATACGTTTCATATCAATGCCTAATGGTTGTAAAATCTTGCTAATTGTTTACTGTAGTTGTGTTGACATGACTGCTTTAACCATTTTGCCGTCTGTGAAAGAGGTTTCGTAAACTTGACCTTTCTGTTATATCTATACTACTTAGTACACTCATCTAGCCTTTAAGATTTTTGGATACAAGTTCAATAGTTCTATCACAGAATGCAGAGGTCAGACAGCAGTTGTTCTGTAGAAAAGCTAATATTCTGTCAAGATAGACTAGAAATCAAGACTGGGTCTTATATGCATCCAGGTTAATGCAAAGACAATGGTGGTTGTAGACAGAAATAGACTTCATACTAAATGTGACCTAAAACATATTTTAGTATTACTCAATTGCTCCATATAATAGACTTAATTCACCTAATTCTTATCAGAACTACAGATAAAATACCTACTGTCTGAAGTGCATTGCATAATCTGTGGTATGATAAAAATCTAGCCATAGACTTTTATAAAAGGTCAGATAGTATTTTTAGCATATTCTAATTTAAATCTATACTTACTAATATTATAAAGCTGAAGAGTTTGTTGGTTTGCTTAATGGCGCTAATCTCAGGAACTACTGGTCGGTTTTGTAAATTTCTTTCAGTGTTAGATAGCCCATTTATCGAGATAGCTATAGGCTTTATAACGTCACGCTATGAGCGACGGGAGCAGAGCAGTAGCTCTAAATAACGCGTGTGTAACCGCGGGCTCATCTAGTATTTTTATAAAAGGTCAGATGGTATTTTTAGCATAGTCTAATTTAAATAAATTATTTATAAAGTCTGTATAATTGATTTCAAGGTGCGTTACCGGTTTACAGTCTTTATAATATTGATAAATTATTTGTATTATTTTTTATTTATAGACTCACGCCTGTATCCCCGAAGGGGTAGGCAGAGGTGTAAATATTACACCCACATTTCGCCATGAATTTTTAGGTCCCACGTGAGCCTATTGTCGTTACCGGGCACATCACCAGACTTCGTGCTGGTACTGAGAATTCGGAAAAACCCAGTAACACTTTTGCCCGGCTCTGGAATCGAACCCGGAACCTCCGACCAGCAGTCGCATATGCTATCCACTGGACCACGGAGGCTTATTTGTTTACATTGAAAAATGTAGTATGACAATGCTATTAAATGTTTATATTTTTATCAGCAAGATGCATTATAAGTTGACATTGCTTATAATGATAAGAGGTTTACTTTTATTTATAATAAAGCTAATACTTGATGTGGCTAATATAGAGTAAGGATTTGCCTAAAATCTGAACTAAAGTCGACCAAGTTTTCACGTTTCTGTGTAGGATTATAGCCGTGCAGCAGTAAAATTAAGGGTTGAGCTACACCTATCAGCACCGCATCGCGCTTTCCTATGCTTCTATCCTTTTCTGTCACTTAGGACCGTCATTTACTAGAGCGAGAAAGAGAGAGGGAACGCGTCAGCACGCCGCGGAATCAATCGTGCTGACGCTGCTGATAGGTGTAGCTCAACCCTTAATCCCCAAATAAGTCCTTTTGTCGAATGGTAGAAGATTGGTTTCTTACTACTTATAACGTGTATTCTTGTCAAGATTTGAGCTGAAATATAAAAATATAATCATCCTAATTTTGTATACCTATTGTTGTTAGTGATAAGCATCTCGAAATAAACTGAGGCGTTCATTTTGCGAGGTCTCACAATGAACCTAAAGCTTGTTTAAGTAGGGTTCGCTTAGCTACTGCGGTCAGATGCCTTAACCACTGAACAACCGCCGCTTTTTCTCACGTACTCAGACTTACATCAACATTTATGAATCATAATGATTGCTCTTCATTAAACACAAACGGTTATTCACAAAACAAACATGTATAAATAAAATCGACGTGTCTGTCTGTTATATCGCGATGATTGCCACTTATTAAGCGCAGACGGCTTAAGGTCACAGCTCATTAGAGCCACCCGGCACCCACTCCGCACGGCGTCCACTCGTTGTCGACAGGTGGTCCACGGGTGGACGTCGCGATTCATGTTCATGCACACAAATGTTTGACTTGAGCGGGAATCGAACCCGCGACCTTCGGCGTAGCAGTCGCTTACACTCCCGCTGCGCCAACCGGTCGTCAGTATAATATTAACAATAGATAAATTACAGTCAAATACTGAACCCATTATCGTGCTCATCCTACGAAGATTTGTCTTGATTGAGAATCGAACCGACGACCTTAAACTTAGCAGTTTTAAATATTTAATGTAGTTTGATACACATTACTGATTCTAGGTCAACAGGAAGTACCAATACTTATTGATGACCGGACAAAAAGATAAAAAATCGAGTTTGGCGGTCATGCCTGCAGTAAAAAAGTTTTGTGCTCTCGTGGTAGTTGGATATTTTACCGTACATGCGATGATGCGTAAAACTAGGTTGCGATTTATGCTATTCATATTGTAAATTAATATGTAAACTTTAATATTATTCGACTCCCTCCGTGGTCCAGTGGATAGCGTATGCGACTGCTGATCGGAGGTACCGGGTTCGAATCCCGTGTCGGGCAAAAGTATTACTAGGTTTTTCCGAATCCTCAGTAGCAGCACGGAGTCTGTTGATGTGCCCGGTAACGACAATAGGCTCGCCCAATATAACGTGGAATCCAAAAATTCATGGCGAAATGTGGGTGTAATATTACACCTCTGCTTACCCCTTCGGGGATACAGGCGTGAGTCTATAAATAAAAAATAACAATAAATATTATTCGAGTTGGAGAGTTTAATAAACTAAATGAGACTCACTTAGACAACTTTTCGCAGTCCATTGCTGCACATAGGCCTCTCGTAATTTCTGCCACAGTACCTTAATATAGCAGCGATAGCCGAGTGGAGAGACCGACAGACTGCTACGCAGGGGGTCTCAGGTTCGAAACCTCGGCTCGCATCAATGACTTTTCGAAGTGCGTATTAAATTGTTAATTATCGCCTGCTAAACGGTGAACAAAAATATCGTGAGGAACCTGCATGTCTAAGAGTTCTCCATAATGTTCTCGAAAGACATGTGGAGTCTGCCAACCCGCACTTGGCCAGCGTGGTGGACTATGGCCTTACGTGGACTATACCCTTCTCATAGTGAGAAGAGGCCCGTGCCCAGCAGTGGGACAGTTTAAACTCAAGGGCTGATGATGATGACCTTAGGTTGTGGTATAGGGATTGCTGTTGTGTTTTGTTTCGTCCGGAAAATGCTATTAACTTCATGTATTTTCAATGAATTAAATGGGGCAGTAACACTTTGTATTCTTAACCTTAATCGGTATTAAATTATGATAATCATTAGTAAATTACCTACTTGTTCAAATAAAGCTATACACACTTGTCATATAAGGAAAACGGATATAGGTAATATTTCGTCGGTGACCTCTTATATTTTAAAACAAACAACTGTGTTTTACTTCCGACATGCACATTAAATACCTAATAATTATCTCATTTATTGTCGTCTTTAGGTAAAGACGCCATTATTCTGTGTTGCCTGTATATTCCTTAGCGATGCAATCTAAGCATAGATAGTCTACCGAAGGGCAACTCCTTCTAGATTAGGAAATGAACACTCAGTTGTTTATATTCCTAAATGGTACCAATGGCTTCCATGCGTATAATTTATTTGGTAGCGTTTTACAAGCTAAACAAAATTGCTTGTAAACTATTAAGATAACACTGCCATGTTTTCCTTGTCATCTCCCAAGGTTCAGCTCGATTGAGTCAAATCGTTGTTAGATTAGGAGCGACTCAAGCAGTGTGAAAACGTTAATTTAAATGTGGTCAGCTGTGATGTCGCGAGATTTACACAGGTGGCCTTTATTGGGGATTATCCCATCCTCATTCTCATTACTGTATCATCTGTGCAGTTAGGTTCAGCAGTACTGCAGTAGCGACCATAGGAGATACGTACCGAGGTACGAAACTCGTGAAAATCCCGGGGAAAAGGCTAAACTGCCTTAGAACCTGTAACGAATTTATTCAGAAGTCGGAGGAGTTGGCAAATAATTATTCCACATTCCTCCTTAGCATTATTTTATTTTATTTATTTTGGAAAACAAACAGTACCTATAACTATTACAAAATCTTTGTGAGCAACTAACAACCATTTAAATGTTTTCACATTTGAGTATTTAGAGCTTGATAGTTATACACAAGAAATTAATATTTTACACCATAAATAGTAGTAAGTACACAAAAAAAATTACTTAGGTATTTAAAAGATTTGAGAGAATTTATACAATCAGAGAACCGATTGAAACCATCGAGTTGAAAGTATTTTGTTGTATGTGACCGGGTTTGAGTTAAATAAATCTAGCTCGGTACAGCCAACTAGCGCGTTGAGGAAGTTTGCCGATCTTACGAAATACGAATAATCTCTATAATTAGTGGTCCCGTGTGGAACATGAAGAAGAACAGGTAACCTAACTGATCTGGTGGGGACTTTGAGTTGTAGCAAAGACAGTAGGTAAGGTGTGTCTATTTTTGATTGAGCAATTTAGATTTTTTTAGGGTGCATAGGGTTCCCACCAAGAACTTAGGGTCCCAAGCCAATCTCACCTGCAAGTGGTGCACCTGCCGATCAACGGACGAGGCTCTGGCAAACAAAATGTCCCAATAAGCGGCAATAGGCTCGCCACCTATTACGTGGGATCAAAACACTGGCGAAAAGTGGGCGTTAAATATGTCTCTGCCTAACCCTTCGGGGAAACAGGCGTGAGTCTATGTATGTATGTATGTGTATGTATGTGCAATTTTAACTAAGTAAGTGATGTCTGATGGGAGATAAATAAACAAAGATTCCACAGATGGGCTGCAGGCTTGTATTGTATGCGACCTTCGATAGTAAAACGTCCAATTGCTCTTACTATCCCATAACGCGTACTAGTCCATATCTTACCTCAATGCTACAGTTCCATCTACGTGAATGATAAGCTGCACATTTATCTTTACTATCAGTTAGTAGATCATGTTTAAATATGTAATATAATATCAGACGGAATCTCAGTGTATACTCAGTTCTCAAGTTCAACTCGACACTGACATGAGACTGTTATGATGGGCAGTGTAAATATTTTTATAGTCGAATGATATCGTGAAGTCAGCAGAAAGGAATAAAAAAGAAACATAAATATTATTGGTTTGTCATGCATGATTGCACGCTGAAGTGTCCGACGTTTAATGAAGATATTAACAACGATTTCCTTAGACTTATTTAATTTTTTTTACAAGAAAGCTTAGTAATATTTTTGCTTCTTTTACTGCTATGTGAGAAGATGGATGAAAGACAATTGCATGTAGCAGAGCTGAGAATGTTACGATGGATGTCTAGAATGTATGGTTGTGTGAAGAGATGATATGTAGGTAAGCCTACGATATATATGAAGGTAGAAAAGGACGAAAAGGAAGAGTCAAGGAAAAGATGACTGTGTTAGGACAGATATGAAAGAGAAAAGCGTAAGCGATCGGATAACGGGTAACAGAGAAGTGTGAAGCGATGAACATATTTCGCGGGCTCCAAATAAATTGGGACCACGGCAATACCGTATAAGAAAGCT
This sequence comes from Euclidia mi, assembly GCA_944739405.2. Taxonomy (NCBI): domain Eukaryota; kingdom Metazoa; phylum Arthropoda; class Insecta; order Lepidoptera; family Erebidae; genus Euclidia; species Euclidia mi. The sequence goes on along the minus strand of OX123188.2, from coordinate 5,477,519 downwards.
GATAAATTGAAAAGCAATTAACCAGACTTATCTAATGGTTAGTAGCGTTACGCACATAAACTTCAAATTAGGTCTATTGTAAGACCTACGTAGATGGCAAAATGGGTGATGTCAGATTGTCAGTTACATACACTACTGAGGCTCCTTGCAAAGCTATGTGAAGACGAGTAATTATATCATTACTGTTAAATAAACTAATCGAGTAATTCAATTTGAATGATAGAGTAATTCTTATTGTAGTAGGTACAATAAAAAATTTATCTGCCTTCTAGCAAAATAAAGTTTGGCAGAACTTGACGTCATAAAAATTGCGACATCACTTAAAAACTAATAACAAGCAGGAAATAAAAGTTTCATTTTTGTCCTATCTGTCTAAAACCTATCTGTCCCTAAAGGGATAAAGCAAGGGAACAAATCGAAATAATTCAAAATGGCTAACGCTGAACTAAGCACTCCGAACCTATATAGAATCTTCAAACCGTCGGGTCCAATACGAGATCTCTCCGCGGATTTTGAGATAAGAGATGCATATTTGAAATAAACTCCATACAAAATATGACAAATATGTATCCCTTATATCAAAATCCATAGATAAATAATACATTGGGACAGGCCGTAAATCCTGAACCCTATGACAGAGTGGAAGAAGTTACTAATCCAACTTTTATCTTTGCAGGATCTTCAGGTGCACGATCAACCGCATCCCTGAGACGAACAGTCTCCTGCAGAAGTCGCGGCTACCTCTCGGTATATTAATACACCCATTCAAAGATCTAAATGTGAGTGGAACACTTTACTTCATTTACTTTACCGCCGGCATTGCAATACAACGCTTTTTGGCCTCCCTCACATTGAGCGACAGCGTCCCTCGAGCGTACGCCCAACGTGCGCTCAGCGTTCACTCTGTAGTACAAAGTGAACGCCGGGCGCACGCCGAACGGACGCCGAGCGTACGCTCGAGGAACGCTCATGACCAATGTGAGGGAGGCCTTTACATTGTCTTGTGTTTGTGTTTTGGTTTGACGTAGGTCGCGGCAAGGTTTTGTGTGTTGGGAAAAAGGATGCTTTTAATGTTGCGTAGACGTTGTACTTGTGTTGCCTAATAACTGCGAATAACAATGTCAGTGCTTTATTAATTAGCCAATCATCGTGTTTTGCACTGACCATTGACATTTCGCACCGTACAATGCGCTCAAATTTTAAATTCGGTGCAATTTGACGACCGGTTGGCGCAGCGGGAGTGTAAGTGACTGCTACGCCGAAGGTCGCGGGTTCGATTCCCGCTCAAGTCAAACATTTGTGTGCATGAACATGGGTGTTTGTCTTGGTCTGGGTGTTTCTATGTATAATATGTATGTATTTACCAAAAAAAAGTATGTATGTATGTTTATCCATTATCTAGTACCCATAGTACAAGCTCTGCTTAGTTTGGGACTAGATGGTGATGTGTGTATGTGGTAGAATATTATTATTATTAATTTTTAATATGTGCATTCGAAGTAGTACATACTCTTTTTATTCATTCGTCCCGCGATCTATAGGTACATACATCACCAGCCTCAAAGTGTATATGAGTAATTGTGTGTTTTTTGCATGCTTAAAAAACAAATTAAACCTGTGACTTAATCTGAAATCGGTTTTGTAATTACGTCGTAACATGAAAAGTCATTACGAGGCAGGCTTTCTGCTAGATTAATTAAACTATAGTATGTTCGGTAAATTACTTTCCCACTTCTTAAAATTTCTTAAGGCGCTGTTATACCTCAGAAGCCGTGAAACACCTAATTTTTCGTCGCGCATCTAGCCATAATGGTACATATTACAAACTAGCAAAAATTAGAGCTTAACGTCAAAAGTCTGAACAAAAGACTTTTGAAAGAATTTTTCATGTACGTAAAATAGAATCACGGTAAAAAAATCACAAAATCGAGGCAGAAAATAATCTTTCGTCTCACTTTTTGCAATATTTTGATCGTAAGCTGTCATATTTTTTTTGATAATATTGTAGGAAATCTAATGAACTAAAGAATTACCTTATTTATTTTCATATTATACGTGTATATTTTGTAAAATTAAATAAAATCTGCCAAACTTCTATGATTTTGACGCTCGGTAGATCCCATCAATATCAAACGCTTTAGCAATTTAAACCTTATTAGCATAAGCGGTGTACTGAGTGTCAGTTGCTAGTTTACGCCCCACCCAGACCTCATCATTCGGCTATGAGCCCTGTGAGAGATAGGTCATGTCGCTTGGGTCTCCGCTGCACGAAATTTTACGTAAACCTGTTTGTTATTATAATACGCCGATTTGAGTTCGTAATTTCATGTTTTATGTTATAGACTGAATACTTTGAATCAAATAGGCTTTTCATGTAACTATGGGCACATATAAATAGGACCTAAGTTTATACTCTTGTTGCGTTTAATGTGTTATTGTTTCTGTGCTTATAAATATATAATTAGAAGAATAAAATATGGACAATTAGAGAAATGAAGTTCTAAGAAGGATTTGTACAAGAAAGCGTCGTAATAAAATAGAAATTCATCCATGGCCAAGTGATTATGAAATATGTAACATTTTTACACAAATTATTTTCATAAGAGTCTTTTATTACTAACTATGTTACTTATATATTATAGATTATGCATAATATAATTATATAAATTATTCTCACACTACATAGCTGCCACAGTTTTCAATTTTTGAAAGAGTAATAACATAAAATCGAATGATTTTATGTAAGTACCTATATTTCAAATTCATTAGCTTGTCAGAGCGCCTGGAGCGCTAAGATGCCGCCACGGCGAACAATAATGATGACAGCGCTAATATGGCGCTCCGCAATCCGCACACAAGCGGTAACGAATGTTGTATTATTGTGTTTTGAACATAAACCTTTTTAGGTACATCGGGTAAAACTTTGATTATTCATAAACTATAAGGTATGTCTCAGTACATCTAACATCTTTTTAATTTCTAAAATCAATCATTTATAAGTAAGAAGGTGACTTCTATGTTTGCTATAACACAAGATATAGTATTTTTTTAATAATAAAGTACGTAACTAATTATCATTATTGTAATTACAGTGAAGTTAAAGATAACAGTTCTGCAACGTCTTACACACATTTGACTTCAGTCATTCCTAACACGATCTGCTCAAGAGCTAGCCAAGAAATGCCAAACAATTTTTCAACAAATTTGACTCAAATTCCGTAGTGATAAGCAAAAATTACAAGAGGGATAGCAGTGACTGGTTCGAATTGCGTAAGAATATGTTGACAGGTTGAAATTTTTGTATAGTGGTAAAAAGAAGAGATAACAGCAGTATAGCCAACTTAGTAAAAAATATTTTGTACAAATAAAATATTTGCAATGTAAAATCAGTTGCGCATGGAATCTAAAATGAACAACTGGCTTTGCAACAACTGGCGAAGCAAGAAAATGTAACAATCGAGCCTTGTGGATTATTCGATTATTGGTGCCACGCCAGATGGATTAATAGGTCCAAACACGATTGTGGAAATTTAATGTTCTTAAGTTGCCTATAAGAATGGCCTGGAGAATAGTATAAGAGCAAATAAAATACAAATATGGAAACATGATAAAAAAGTGAACTGACTAGTCTAAACAAATACTGTAATTGTTATTACCAAATTCAGGGGCAACGCCACGTTACACGCAAACAAAAGTGTTTATTTGCTGTGTGGAGTGGCGAAAGTATACCACTAAAAATAGAAATTATAGAAAGAGATGATGTTTTCTGGGAGAAACTTGTGGCGTTTTAAATGAATTGGCAGTTGCCTGAAATTGTTGATTCTCGTCAAGCTCAAGGGATGGCATTGCGAGATCACGGAGAGGATAATGTTTCATCAGTGCTTGAAATTCCTACAATACCAAGCCGTAAAAGGAAAGTAAATGAAACTATGCCTCGTGAACAACAGCAAATAATAAGTATTGAAGCCTCATTACCTCACACACTGCCTTTAACTTTCGATGAGAATAAAGAAAACCTGCCCGGTTGTAGCAGACAGCTAACTTTTGATGAGCTGTAAACTCAGTAATTCGTTAGTAAATGTTAAAAAATATAAATAAATATCTTTTAACATTATTTTCTTTGAAACAACACATATTTTAAGAGAAAGAAATTTTTTATATTTTTCCATACAAGCATGTATGAAAAAGCAGTAACTCAAATTTTGATTCTATAATTTTCTAAGCGACATAGTATTATCTCATGAATAAGGTATATCCACATATATTTTTGGTATTTCATCTATTTTGAAAAATAATAATGGGTTGGGTTTTGAAACGAGTCGCCTGAATTTGAGGGTATTGGTGGTGTAGGGGGCTTAAGGGAGTTATTTTGAATCCCCTAAAAGTAATTGTGGCTGCCGGAGTTGCGTCTAAATATTTTTAAACAATTTCCAAAAATTCTTAAATACTTCGACGATTATGCAAAACGGAACGTAGTTTTTATACTTGAGTACAGTTTGACAAATGCCATTTTTAGGTTTTATGTGAAAAACGTGAAACGAAACGCAAACCCGCCATCTTGGAATGATCATATTGACAGTTTATGTCAAATTTGTGCGTCATTGCTTTCGAGTGCCAAGGATTAGGTGCGACTGTAATAAGTAACTAAATAGATTATGTTAGGTTCTTTTTTGACCCTTAATCCGAAAATAGGAGCCCTGGGAAGCAGGGCTCCGTCGACCTTAGTTTATTAAACTATACAACGTGTAATGGAAATAACGCACATCCTCAGACACCCCAATTAGAAAACCTTGTTACAATCATAATGCATGCATTGCAATATTTTTTTTATTTGCGTAAATAATGTTTTTTAAAGAAAGTATTAACTCAATTAAAAGTGAAAATCGTGGTCACTCTAAATCTGCGCACGCACACAAACGAAACGGTTGCTATGGTAAACAAACAACAGCGATCTGATAGGAACGAAACACGATACGATATAACAAAATGTATGAAATGCAGTCTGTAAACCACACTCTGATAGAGTGGGGTTTACAAAAATTATGTTTGAACAATTTGTCGGCTACTGTTGATATTACCAAAGATATTATGAGTATTTCTTTCCATCGCACTTTTAAGCTATGGAGTGGACAGTCGAATCATTTATTGTTTGTTATTAATATGCACGATCAATTGTTTCTTAACATCGTAAGTGACTATTGTGACTATCTTAACTTAATCAGATAAAATAAAAGAATATCAATGAGAAAAATAAACAAGAACGGCGTGTTTAAAGTTGTCTTGTGAATCTAAATAATTACAATAATAGAATAATAAAATAACTTACAGGCTTAAATCACATTTCTTTCGTCCACGTAGCACTTCAGTATTTCCTCACAAATCACATGTTTTCACTGTTTCACAAGCAGCTAGTATCTTTATTAATTAACTACTCGGCACTTTTTCTCTCGTCACAATAAACTGGTGATTTAATATTTCTCCACAATGAGAAAGTCCAGGGGTGACAAGTCAACATCAAGATGATGTTGAACTTTTCACTTTGTTGTTGAATGATTAAATTATACACCATTACACATTTTGTAAACAAGCGAACTTTTAAAAAGGTTTTCACAGCACTCACTGATAGAAGATCGATATTCCCGGTTGTACTTGTCATAACATGTCTAAGCGCATCGCCCACTGCGCTTGTCATGCGCCAGCGCAAGCGAGACGTTACGTCTCGCTCTTTCCCGTTGTTTATTACCTACGTTAGTGAAAGATAGATGATAGACATTTTGGTGGTCAATTGTGTGTTATTGTCTTTTGCCGTCTATTGTGTTGTATTAATGTGTGCGTTTGTGTAAGTCAACGTGAAACCATATAACAAATGTATTTAAAAATAAGCCGTTCTGCTTTGATTTAAGGTTTATTTTCGAATAGCTCTTTTTTTTTTTTAATTGTGTTGTTTTAATGTGTGCGTTTGTGTAAGTCAACGTGGAACCATTTAACAAATGCATTTAAAAATAAGTCGTTCTGCTTTGATTCAAGGTTTACTTTCGAATAGCTCAATTTTTAAAAAAATGAGTGACTACAATTTACGTTATTTTAATTACTTTAAGACGAAAAATAAACAATATTAAAAAAGACGGAAATGGATTCAGTTGCCGATTCTGAACAAAGTACTTTCAAGATCTGCATTTAAACTTGTTACATGTTGTATAGTGTGAAGAATGTTGAAGTTGGCAGTGCCATACACACCGATGTTTGGAGATTTAATTTTTCAGAGGAAACCAAGTATTTCCGGCAAGTGAAAATGGTGAGGAAGGGTTCCGAGACCTCCCTCCTCCCCTCCCCCTCAATCACTCACAACCCCTAAAAACGGCGACGTATTTCGAAACCTTTACCATAATAATCATACCTATAATAACAATAAAGCAAATAAATAAAATAAATCAACTTTTACTAAACTTCAATCTCGTAACTCGCTTTAGTTGAGATACGGCTTTTACGCTTAGTAGCCGAAAATTTAAAAAACGGAACCCTTATAGATTTGCCATTTCTGTCTGTCTGTCCGCCCGTATGTCACAGCCAATTTATTGCAAAACAGATTTGAAAACTGGCAGGAATGGAATTAGATGTAGGTATTCTATGAACCACTAAACCATTTTTATACAAAAACAAAACAAAAATAATAAGGGCCTCTCCATAGTCTCCATACATGGAACGGACTTAATTATTTTTATCATCTTACAGCACGTAGGTATTTACCTACTTTCATCAACTATTAATACCAATAACGTCTAATGTAAACCACTGTTGCTCATGGCTCCACTGAGAAAAAAAAATTGGTTGCCTGTAAAGTCGGTATACGGGCGAAAGTTTTACGTGACAACGACTTTGAGTGGTAAAATCATTTTAATGTGAATATTCATTCGTATAGTAGGAAGAAGGATGAAAGACGCGTGCCTTTCACTTTTTATGTCTGTCTCTCTCGCTCTTAGGCGGGACGCGTGCCTCTCACTCGCTCTCATTGTGAGCGCATAACGTGAGCGGAGCGTAACGCAGTTTCTTGAAGTGTCACCCGGCAAACCAATTTATAAGACGTTGTCACGTCAAAATTGCGCTATGCCTATATTGTACAAACAGATTGATTTATGTAATATAAATTTTAATATCAGTATCTCAATTCAATATGCTAAAACGTTCTGCTTGCCATTTTGAAATATTGGAATACGGATGTCGCCAGAATACGGCCGCATGCAATAAGAATGAAGGGGGGCGCCCCGCAGTAGACGGAGCTAAGCGCTCTTCACCTCCCCTGCTTCACCCCCTCATTTACCAAAACAGTCGCTTAGGACAGCGCCTTAACTGAGTAATACCAATGACTAATCGTACACTTACTCATCTTTATGTATTTCTACATTATTATTTATTATATGTAGTCGTGTCTAATAAAAAGAAAAGGAAATAATCTTTAACTAGTTAATTAATCATAAAACACTATACTACCGAAATCGGGAGTCAAACACGAGTCATCACCGTACGCAATTAACACAATACATATACCATGAGGCTAAAGAGGCAATAACTATGCTTAGAGCCATCGGTCCTTTTCCGTTACCGACAATTGCATCATTGTGAATTCCTTGCGCACTCGATAAGTGTTCAATGTTACTGTGTTACTCGGTCAAGGACTTGCAAACAATAAATGTGAAGTAGGTAGATACATACCAAAATTAAATGTGTTTTGGAGAAGTGCACCATAAAATTCATTAGCTTCCTTATCTTTCCGTTTTTAGGGTTCCATACCTAAAAGGTAAAAATCGGAACCCTATTACTAAGCCTCCGCTGTCTGTCTGTCTGTCTGTCTGTCTGTCTGTCACCAGGCTGTATCTCACAAACCGTGATAGCTAGAAAGCTGAAATTTTCACAAATTATGTATATCGGTTGCCGCTATAACAACAAATACTAAAAATAAAAAAAAAAAAATATTAAGGAGGGGTCCCATACAATAAACGTGTTTTTTTTTCGTATTTTTGTTCAAAATTACTAACGGTAACAGGTAGACGCTTAAAATTTTCACGGAATATGTAGTTGTATATTACCTTTAATAAATAAATAATTAAATTTAAAAAAGTAAATAATAAAGGAGGGCTCCCATACAACAAACGTAATTTTTAAGCAATTTGTTACTCGATCTTAATAAACAAGTAGAAACTTAAAAAATATTTAAGTATATATACAACAAACGTGATTTTCTTTTATAGATGATGGTACGGAACCCTTCGTGCGCGAGTCCGACTCGCACTTGCCCAATTTTTTAACTACCTAGTACCAATTGTAGGCCGCGGTTTCATCTGTGCTAGTTTTATTCTGACGTTGGTCTCGCGGCATAAATGTGCGCGTGGAATTAGTAGGTCTCGGGTTCGATTCCCGGGTCGGGCAAAGTGTTATTGGGTTTTTCCGTTAGGAAATTTTCAGTGGCAGCACGGAGTCTGGTAATGTGCCCGGTACGGCAATAGGCTCGCCCCCTATTACGTGGGACCTAAAAATTCATGGCAAAATGTGGGTGTAATATTAAACCTCTGCCTACCCCTTCAGGGATACAGGCGTGAGTCTATAAAAAAAAGAAAAAATATATAGTTTTATTCTAACAGGAGATCAGCGCCGCCTATCGAATACAATGTGTCAAAATCTATCACAGGTTATGTCCCGTGCCCATAGACTATCTAGCAAAATGTCATAATCTGAATTTGAGGGACATTCTAAATAAATTATAATTAGTTAAGAACGTAGAATTTCATTTGCTTTTGTCAAAAAGTTAAGTTTTGGCGTAGAGGGCGCCGAGTACAGCTACTGAGTTGAGCTGTTGCTGTCACTGTCGGATTGTATACATAAGAAAGAGAAGCGCGACGACGATGGGACGTTCAGAACTTTAAAAAAACATGAAATAAAATAATTACAGAAAATGTATTGATTGGATTAAAAAAATTAAACAGTATTTCGTTAGTATATTGCTTGTTGAATAATTTGTCAAAAAATCAGAATGATTGTATGTATTTTAATATGGTTTTTACTCGTTAAAATATTTTTTTAGAGGTATCTTTGTGATATTTTTCTATCGATTAAAGTTAGTTGTATTATGTTTCCAACACAGTACTTAACTAGAATATATCCTGAAGAATATCATATATTTTTCTGATTGTGTTAACTGCATTGAATCATATATACTTTAAAGCATTATAAAACTCGCGTTTAGCTCTTGTAGTCCCCTGAAGTCCTTGGGTCTGCCCTGGATTCGTTAGTGTAAAGAAAACTGTCCTTGCTGTTGTGTTTTTCGGCAAGTGACGACAGCGTTGGTGGTCTGATCGTTTACTCCGGTTTTCATTTGCCGTTATTTTGGTAGATTATAAATCGATGTTAAGCGAGATAGTGAGTTTATGGCGTGACCTGAGGGAGGGCTACGTTCAGCAGTGATGTGATGAGATGTGCATAGACTGATGAGATGAGATATTATGAGTAAAAGTCATAGACAGTGTTAATCATTAATGCTATAATGTGCACGTTAAAAGTATTAAAACACTGCAGTTACATAAACTCTGCACGGTTTCTCACAAAAGCCGAGCGGAGTAGCGTTATAATAATAGTATTTTCGCGTGTTTAATGTATTCTTATGTAACACTTGCTCATTAGATAGAGTAAATAACGTTACAATACAAAGTTACGTCATTTTCCGCGGTAAGAATTAAATGATTTTGTTTGAGCCTTGCGATCATTCAAAATCATTTCATTCGTCATCATAAGTCTTGTTTATAATCTGTCCCACTGCTGGGCACATGCCTCATTGACTATAATCCATCAGTATGTCCACGCGGTGGTTGACTGACTTAACAAGAGATGTATTTTTGTAGATAGTAGAGCCTTGCTGATTTCAGCATGAATGGGATGGCCCGACCGGGCAAGTAATACCACCTTTTTGGCTGCCTCTGTGGTCCTGCGGTAGTGTAAGCGACTGCGGAACATGAGGTCTCGGGTTCGATTCCCGGGTCGAACAAAAAGTGATATTGGGTTTTTCTGTGAGGAATTATCCAAAAGAAGTTCGAAGTCAGGGCGTTGGCGGCGTCACACCCCCGTGCCTTGGAAAGCACGTTAAGCCGTTGGTCCTGCGCCCAATCTCTCTCCGGTCGTGTCGCTTGTGGCGTCCCATCGGACTATGAGACTGAGGGAATAGAGAGTGCACTTGTGTATACTTGTTGGCAAGTCTCATATATAGACAAGCCGCCGTGGCCGAATTCGGTCAGAAGGACATTATTATTATTACCACCTCACAGAACATCGACGTCAAGTAACAGTATCTGTACTGTTGCGTTACATTAGATGACTGAGTCCTGCATCTTCTTCTTCTTCATCACGCTCTACCTCCTTTTCCTTTTCCCATCCCAAAGAGCGGAAACGGACTTCCGATATATCTGGTGTTGCTTGTGCCCTTGGAGGACCGACTGCCCGTTTGCCGCCTATAACATAAAAAATAGGTTTCTTCAAGGTGTTTTTCTTCATCGTTAGGCAAAAGATCATTTACCACCTTGCAGTCAACATCATACTCCTAGCGTTATCCCAGTTTCAACCCGGGGTCCGCTTTCTAGTCTAACCGGATTTGGCTGAATATTAGCTTTTCCACGGAGCGACTGCCTGTCTGACCGCCGCAACCCGAAGGGATAGCGATATTCCATGGTTTAGACTAGTGTCCGTTTATATTAGAGGTACTGACGCCCTATAACGACTGTTAAAGATCTTCATGATAGCCGGGACCGACGATTTAACGTGCTCTCCGAGGCACGGGACAAGCGATATTTAACAATTCAATACGCACATAACTCCGAAAAGTCATTGGTGCGCGCCGTGGATTCGAACCCGATACCCTCTGCATGGCAGTCTGTTGGTATCTCCACTAGGCTATCGCTGCCCTTTCAAGTCAATAATATGATTAGTATTATTAACGTGAAGTGTAATGCCTGTGTATGTGTGTATTGCAGCACCTGCCCGTGATCCAGTGCACGACGATAGTGCGGTGTCGCGCGTGCCGCACCTACATCAACCCCTTCGTGTACTTCGTCGACGCCAAGCGCTGGAAGTGCAACCTCTGCTACAGGGTCAATGACTGTGAGTATGCTGTACTATGCCTACTATATACTACGTATACTATACGTGACGCCAAGAGTTTCTTTTTTTAATTTTTATTTAGAGTCTCACGCCTGTATCCCCGAAGGGGTAGGCAGAGGTGTAAATATTACACCCACGTTTCGCTATGAATTTTTTAGGTCCCACGTAATAAGGGGCGTGCCTATTGCCGTTACAGGGCACATCACCAGACTCCGGGCTGCTACTGAGTATTTGGAAAAACCCAGTAACACTTTTGCCCGACCCGGGAATCGAACCCGGGACCTCCGATCAGCAGCCGCATATGCTATCCACGGAGGCAGTTTCTTTTTCCTTTTTTTTACTAACAATTTCCGGTCTAATACAAAATCCTCTATCTTTGGGGGCTTTACAAACATACAACCAACGGACACGATGAACCCAGACTAGCAGCAACAATTTATGACTTACACAAATGTTGTCTCGAACAAGAGTCGAACCCATAACACTCGGGCCAGTGCCAAGCGGCGAGACAGCCGCTTAAACCACTAAGCTAACTGTGTCGCCGCCGTTTGGACGCTACTTCATGGTTTACGAATTCCGACACCAGGGATGGTCATAAACTCAAAAAGAAGAAGTATATAGATGTGTATTAAATTGCGAGGAACTCTCTACTCTACTCTCGATGTGCAAAACGAGTAGACTTCGGCTTGGGGATTGATCTTTTGACACCGTGTATAGCTTAAACATTAGAATAACACAAAGGCACCAATTGTCACGATAACAGATAGCCATGCGAAGCTGCAGACGGAATCTAGTAACAAATAGTAAGACGAACAATTCAGCAACTAATAAAATCAAATCTGTGTGCATTGTGTCCACATCTCGAAAGAGGATCTTCAATCAAAATTGCAAATGCATCGCACGATTCAATGACGAATGCAAACCGTCTCGTCGACCAATACAAGTGACCTTTGAACCTCAATATTTACTCATTACCAATTAGTTATGACTCATTGTAATTAATGAATTCGTATTATCAATGTTTCGTGATACTATCTTATTAATTGCTTTATTTAATTTGTTATCTGTTAGCCATGATTTTTCCGGTTACATTGTATTTTAATTGCGTTACACATGTCAATTGTCGTCTAGGAGATTGATTCGTTGCACAAACTTGCATTAAAGTGACTGAATTGGTTAGGTACTGCTTTGGGCATATAGGTTACCTCTGACTCTAGGAACCGTAATTGTTATTATTATGGTTTAGCATTATCTTGACTACGGTCAATAAATACAGATTTACATAGAAGCGCAGTTCTTAAGGATTTCGTGTGCCTATTCGAAGTGGGAACTGTCTTCAGTTTAGTTCGTAGTTGGCGCCGTTGGCGGCGCTGGCGTCGTTCTCAGTCTCTCTTGCTCTCGTAGTTAAGATACACAGGAGGAACGTTCGTCTCTCTTGCTCTCGTAGAGACAAGCTGTCACAGCGCGACTGCCACGCAGCCAAGATGCAATTTGGGTCACAGAAAGTTTGTCTTCAGAGCGCCCATAGGAAATGCGCCTCTATGTAAATATCTGAGCTCTTTGCTTACGAAAATTACATAGAAAGAAAGAGAGAAAATTAGCATGTTTGGACCCTGTTTCCTTTGTGTGGGCAACTCTGGTGTCAGGGTATTCAGAGATTCCGGTCCTGAGGCAAGAACCGGGAGCGACAGCTTAACGTGCCCTCCGAAGTACGGTAGCGCTCTGATCTTAACGCCTCACGCGGTCCATCCAAGTGGAAACCTGTGCAAGCGTTGCATAACTTTGCCGACCTATCACGGTAATTATGGTAACTCTTATTAGGTACATTTTGTTGTGCCCATAATCAACAAAATGTAATAATAGTTACCATAATTGCTATATCTTCACTGTCTTATACTATAAACAAGGGTAGTTACAGACGCTTTTTTAATTGTGTATTTATATTATCAATATTTATCGATATAATCAATTTAATTAAGTCCATTATATTAAACATGTCGGTCGAAATATAAAGGTTATTTATTTTGTTTTAATCTTTTTATCGATGGGTTTTATGTTTGTATTGATAAGGTGGACTTAAGGCTTGGGAATTAATTCACATTAAGTTTGTTTTAAATAAGATATGACCGTCGCCATTACTTGTTTCAAACGTAAAATCCGCTTCATACAGAAGGCAATGGTTTATACCCCTAGAAAGATAAAAGTCAATCATTTAGGTACGGACTGTGGGTTTCCGGGTTCATTCCTGTGTTGGCCAAGTGCTATAATTCTTTCTGCCCATCCTCTTAAGAAATAAAGCTGAAACAAGAGTCATTGCTTTTTTCCTTGTCATCTTTCATTTTCACTTATACTTTTAAAGTCCATACAAATAGACTCACGCCTGTATCCCCGAAGGGGTAGGCAGAGGTGTAAGATTACACCCACATTTCGCCATGAATTTTTAGGTAGATGATGTGTGTGTCTATACAAAATGAGTTCGTATGCGAGTAAAATGTAGGTATAGTATATCCGCAATTAACGTGCGCGGTAGATAGCATTAGGCTCGCCCTTCGCCTATTACATTGGGACCGAAACATAACTGGCGAAGTGTGGGTGTGTAATACATCTCTGCCTAACTCTTCGGGGATAAAGGCGTGAAGTTATGTTATGATCCTGCATTTTACTTCTTTGTTATCAAGAGGTCAGGCTAGGAAAAGCCGGCGTTAGCTACAATACGGTTTTGACTTATATTAATGTAAACAACCAAAAATAAAAATGTTTTTATGTCTCAACTTTAACCGCTACTTGGGTATTCCACTGCAAGGACAAAAATAAACCTGTATTCTATTTATGTAAATGTAAACAATGACGCCATTTAAAAAATATTCTTATTGCCATTAAAATTAGCGCGTAATTTGTAATCAGAAACCTTTAGTCATACACCAGTTATTATAATTGTATTGTAACTAATTCGTTGATATGGTTTCCAATTTAACTTAAGAATTGTATGAACAATTCATTAACTGTGATATTTTATGCTGCAACGCAATTTGCGTTTGTATAATTATAGAATTACGCGGAAACTTTCCGATTTGTAACATTTATTTCATAGTGTTGATTTAGGACAGGATTTATTTTGTGTGTTTTTTCTTGTTGTGTATTATTTTTCAACATAATTCCTCTAGTATTGAAAATAATATATTTTATGTTTTGGTCTATCATCAGAATTTAGAGCTATTTGTAAACCTATGTATGTAATAATATGCGGTAACATCTTACTATAAAATACTAACTTTACTATGTCTCGTCAGAGTATTTGACTGCACGGTTGGCGTAGTGGTTTAAGCGGCCGCCTCGCTGCTTGACACTGCGCCGAGTGTTGTGGGTTCGATCACCACACGAGACATCACTTTGTGTAATTCATAAATTGTTGTTTCGAATCTGAGTGTTTATTGTGTCCGTTAATTGTATGTTTGTGAAGTCCCCCGCGACACAGGATTTAGTTCTAGTGCGGGAGTTGAAAAAAAATTTCTGCATAAGACCGGGCATTCCGCATTGGTCCCCGCCGGGATATAGTTAACGCTAAAACGTCAATAATAAAGTTGAATATCGCGTGCGTGCTGTGACCGAATTCAAGCATACCAAAAATCTTACGCCTAATCGGCAATCATGGTTTTTACTAGAGTAATAATTGTCTCTGAGAAAAATGTCATATCATACGGTAAAACGAAGTCTTATTTTATGGCTAGTGGTTACTGCAGGAAGGAAGACGAAGATTTATTCAACATATTTTGAAAATTATTTGCAAGAGATAGGTATAAGTTGACAGACAAAAATCTAAATAATCGTCTGCTAATGTTCTTCTACGTTCTTCTTCTTTCTAGCACCTACGACAATTTCACAATATTTATACAAAATAGCATAAGATTGGAGGAGTGCCTGCCTTTAGATAGGTGTTAGGCCGGTCTTGGTTACCAAATCACTACGTTTCTTATTTTAACATCAAAAGGTTGGCTCTAAAGTGTAAATTATCGAAATTGACGCATCCTGTAGTTAAGTAACCAATTTTTTTCTGATTGTTTTCTAGTGCCAGAGGAGTTCCAATACGACCCGGTGAGCAAGTCATACGGCGACCCGTCGCGGCGGCCCGAGATCAAGTCGGCCACCATCGAGTTCATAGCGCCGGGCGAGTACATGCTGCGCCCGCCGCAGCCCGCCGTCTATCTGTTCCTCTTTGATGTCTCGCAGCTGGCTAGAGACTCTGGCTATCTGCAGGTATGTATGTCTGCCGGCACTTGTACATACAATGTAACAGATCAAGTCGGCCACCATCGAGTTCATAGCGCCGGGCGAGTACATGCTGCGCCCGCCGCAGCCCGCCGTCTATATGTTCCTCTTTGATGTCTCGCAGCTGGCTAGAGACTCTGGCTATCTGCAGGTATGTATGTCTGCCGGCACTTGTACATACAATGTAACAGATCAAGTCGGCCACCATCGAGTTCATAGCGCCGGGCGAGTACATGCTGCGCCCGCCGCAGCCCGCCGTCTATCTGTTCCTCTTTGATGTCTCGCAGCTGGCTAGAGACTCTGGCTATCTGCAGGTATGTATGTCTGCCGGCACTTGTACATACAATGTAACAGATCAAGTCGGCCACCATCGAGTTCATAGTGCCGGGCGAGTACATGCTGCGCCCGCCGCAGCCCGCCGTCTATCTGTTCCTCTTTGATGTCTCGCAGCTGGCTAGAGACTCTGGCTATCTGCAGGTATGTATGTCTGCCGGCACTTGTACATACAATGTAACAGATCAAGTCGGCCACCATCGAGTTCATAGTGCCGGGCGAGTACATGCTGCGCCCGCCGCAGCCCGCCGTCTATCTGTTCCTCTTTGATGTCTCGCAGCTGGCTAGAGACTCTGGCTATCTGCAGGTATGTATGTCTGCCGGCACTTGTACATACAATGTAACAGATCAAGTCGGCCACCATCGAGTTCATAGCGCCGGGCGAGTACATGCTGCGCCCGCCGCAGCCCGCCGTCTATCTGTTCCTCTTTGATGTCTCGCAGCTGGCTAGAGACTCTGGCTATCTGCAGGTATGTATGTCTGCCGGCACTTGTACATACAATGTAACAGATCAAGTCGGCCACCATCGAGTTCATAGCGCCGGGCGAGTACATGCTGCGCCCGCCGCAGCCCGCCGTCTATCTGTTCCTCTTTGATGTCTCGCAGCTGGCTAGAGACTCTGGCTATCTGCAGGTATGTATGTCTGCCGGCACTTGTACATACAATGTAACAGATCAAGTCGGCCACCATCGAGTTCATAGCGCCGGGCGAGTACATGCTGCGCCCGCCGCAGCCCGCCGTCTATCTGTTCCTCTTTGATGTCTCGCAGCTGGCTAGAGACTCTGGCTATCTGCAGGTATGTATGTCTGCCGGCACTTGTACATACAATGTAACAGATCAAGTCGGCCACCATCGAGTTCATAGCGCCGGGCGAGTACATGCTGCGCCCGCCGCAGCCCGCCGTCTATCTGTTCCTCTTTGATGTCTCGCAGCTGGCTAGAGACTCTGGCTATCTGCAGGTATGTATGTCTGCCGGCACTTGTACATACAATGTAACAGATCAAGTCGGCCACCATCGAGTTCATAGTGCTGATATAAAGCTATGGGTGTTTGTGTGCAGGTGGTGTGCGACACGCTAAAGTCGTGTCTAGACCAGCTGCCAGGCGACGCTCGCACGCAGGTGGGGTTCATCTGTTTCGACGCGCACGTGCACTACTACCTCATGAGCGACGGCCTCACGCGCCCCAAGGAGATGACCGTGCTCGACATCGATGGTAAGTGCACAACACTATTACCTACTAAACTCATCGTCCTAGCTTTATACCAGTTCCAAGTCTTGCCTTGGAGCCTGTGATGGGCTCACTGGTCTAGCCGAATTTGATAGAATATCGGAGCATCGTACTGTTATGCGTACCAATCTTAGCGTGGACTTACCACCAGAGATGCCGAAAATTGGGCGAAGTGGATGAGATTAAGTGAAAAAGCGGATCCTTCCAAGGTCTTGGGCCCCAACCGGGATAGCGCTAGGTTTATGATGATGATCATGATACTGTTACAATTTTTTTTAAGTATTAAGTACGTGTATACCTGGACGACTAGGCAGAGGTATAATATTAAACTATGAGGTAGGGTGAAATTCGTAGGTTGTCTGTATTAATTCGTAACCAGTGTCCTAAATCCCAAGATTCAAGAGAGCTGACGTGCTTACTTCATAAGTTAAGTAAGCACGCGAGCTCTCTTGAGCCTCTTTATAGATTTAGGCTGCAGCACCATGTGCGATAATGGGTTTGGACGAGATGTTAAGCGAACTTTGTAGGCAGCTGTATAGTGTTTTGCTTCGTCTTCGATGGTTGGAATTTCGAGGTACTCGTGAATTGCCGAACTACGTGCGTACCATGGCAGTAGATATGTGTCTCAGTATGTTATTTTGGGCTCTTTGTAGGCAGAGAATGTTCAACATGCTGGTAGATGACCATATCGGTTTTATAACGGAGCAATACACTAACTTGTTGCTCAGCGAAAGTGCTAATTGTCTTCCAAGAAGCCATAATAATTTCTTGAAGCAAAAATTGATTTCGTTACGTTTATTTTTGATGTGATCTTTCCATGTCATCCTTCGATCCAGCTGGAAACCCAGATATTTAACACAATGATGATTGTGTAGGCGGTGATAGCCGAGTGGATATACCAATAGACTGCCATGCAGAGGGTATCGGGTTCGAATCCACATCGCGCATCAATGACTTTTCGGAGTTATGTGCGTATTGAATGGTTAATTATCGCTTGTCAAATCCGGTTAGACTAGAAAGCGGACCCCAGATTAAAACTGGGATAACGCTCAGAGGATGATGATGATGATTGTGGCAGAGCGTTTGAACCTAAGTGAACTTGTTTTGTTGCTTGTTGTAAAACAAACAAACAAGTGAACTGTGAAATGTTTAGCTCTCAGGTAGGATGTCGGGGTTCTAATAGAAACACTGCAGAAGGAACAGGTTTTTTTATTATGTCTCACTACCGCTTACATACAGTACGACCGACTAGGCAAGCACTGGCCTAAAGGCTGGAGTGTAGACTCCTGCTGCTCTCCGACGCTCGCAGGGTAGAGTGCTCGAAGGGTCGTCGGTGAGCTGGCCGAAGTGCACGCTGGGTAGGCAGCTCGCTGGTCGAGGTGCAGGCTGAGCGGTAGGCTCCGGCGGTGCAGCTGCTGTAGGCTGAGCGGTGGGACTCAGGCGTGAGCTGGTGCAGTCAGGCGTTACTGGCCTGGCTGTAGGAAGCTAGTAGGTAGGAGCTGATGCGTAGGCAGCGGCTGGTAGAAGCACGGCGCCAGCAGCTTGTAGGTCGCAGCTAACAGCAACCCGTAGGGAGAACTGGAAAGTAGCATAGAGAATACACAACAGCCGCTCAGGAACAGGCTGTCCCTAGATCGGCTGTTATGCTTAGGAGAGACATACTACAGACAGAACATATAAGCACACAGACTACTAGAATATGCTCACCCCCAGCGGGATAGTAGATATAGAAGTAGAAGGCAGAATAATATTTGGTAACTTAGTGGCAGCGTAGCCACCGACGTCTAGGGAAAGTAATCGATTTAGATCGCGCACCCATCTTATATAGACATAGACCTAAAATGTCATTTCTTGTGGTGGCGTCGTGTGTCGGGTCATCCCTGTCCCTCTGATATGGCGAGAGGGATGATGGCTGGCCCATGCGGCATACTCGTGAACGGGTGCTGCTTGCGATGACTGGTCGATGTCGGTTTTACGAGCTGGTATTAAATTTTTACTATTTAACTGCATCATTTCCATCATGGTTCTGAACATTTGCGCGGATTACCTGCATTATTAAGTACTTAATGTAAGTGGATGCTCCTGTTTCACCATGTCTATTTTCAGGTGGCCAATTAAATGAACATCAAAATTTAACTAAATAATGCTTGAGTATTATGTAGAGTAAATAGATACACGTGACATAGAAGGTGTAACAGTTGAGCACCCTACAAAATTGAAATTGTTATGTATTATGCAAAACCTGGCGATGAAAAAGAGTGACCGTGAGTTTTATTGCCCGTTCTTTCTCATGGTTCTACGCCCTTGCTTTGCGAACGTGGCAGTAAATGTAAACGTAGAAGCTTTAAGTAATTATTTTTTAAATTTGACGTTCATAAGTGTCATTTTGTGATTTAAATGAATAAAGGATTTTCACTTTGAATTTGACTTTATGACTCACAGACTGCCTGTGGCCGGTCTATTGCCTTATATGGTAATAATTCCTAGCGAAGCGCTCTTCGGACCAGGCTGGCTCCAACCACTGCGTCAAGCGCCTGTAGGTATTATAACGCAATACGGAGTATTACGTTACAACTGCAAGGCAAGTTGCTCGTCTCAGAGTGAAAGTGATGTGGAGAGATTTTGGTGCGCTAGCTTTTATACGCCACTTGTTCAGCCATTTGCACGTGACACCTAGTTGTGCTTGCAGCAGTTTGCTTGTTTTTTCACGATTGTTATTACAACCGAGAAATGCTGCATCGTCGGCATAGCAACTATAACGTTGGGTGCCCGGGGCAGGTCGCTTGTGAAAATGTTATGAAGTACCGGACCAAGTACTGATCCTTGGGGTACTCGGGCTTGGCAGCTATATACGGTCGACCTCGCGTTTTACTCGGAACATGCTGTTTTTAAGATAGGAGACCATCAAGAGATAAAAGGAACACTCCTTTATCTCTGCAGCTGTCATCTGCCACACGGCAAGCCCTTTTTTATCTTATATAGTAACCTTTTGTGGCAAAGCCGGTCGAAGGCTTGTTGGAAATCCGAACTAATGATTAGGTATAACCTCTGTGGCGAACATTTTTCGGGCTGTGACAAGTTCTTGGCAGCCTTCCACAGTGAGTGGGTTCCACGATCGTTTGGTGAAAGCTTTTACATTCTTTGCTTGACGATAGCGTTGGTGATATCAAAGGATATTTTTTAATTCCTTAATTGCTCTGATTAGTCGTGTTTTGCCTGCCCTATTACGAGCTACTAAGAATTCGCGAAATCTTAGTAATACTTGCCTGTCATGGCAATCGAACCCGGCACTCCGATCAGCTGACGCATGCGCTATCCATTAGACCGCGAAGGCAGTATTTACAACTCTCACCTACTAAATTCATCATCAACATAGCGTTGTCTTAGTTGCTTCCAACTTTCGCCTTGGAGCCCGGGGTTCTCGTACCGGTCTTACCTGCAGGAGTAGCGTTAGTCAAACACATCCTTAGTGGAGAGTGCCCAGAATGCTATTAGCGTGACTATGCTATTTGTGACCTTGCGAAAGAATTCGATTGTCGATGCCATGGATCGCTCTTATGCAAACTTAGACTTTACGGCGTCCAGACTTTAGCAGACTTTGAAGCATTGGATGTCATTAAGTCGTACTTATCTTTAAGTGACAGAATCCAATGTGTTGAAATAAACGGCTTAAAATCCAGTGACCTACATGTTTATTTAGGAGTGCCACAGGGTAGCATTATAGGGCCTTTCTTGTTTCTTGTTTAAATAAACGATTGTACTGTTTGCTGACGATACTTCTTTGATATTTAAAGAAGATAGAAATAAGAAACACTTTAACGATTTAAACAGTGCGCTTATTCAAGTGACTAAATGGTTTAATGTAACCAATTTAGTATAAAAATACTTAACTGCCTCTGTGGTGCTGCGGTAGCGTAAGCGACTGCGGATCATGAGGTAACGGGTTCGATTCCCGGGTCGAACAAAAAGTGATATTGGGTATTTCTACATACATACAAACATAGACTCACGCCTATTTCCCGGAGGGGTAGGTAGAGACTACGGAACGCCATTTGCAACGATCCTGACATACCTCTTTTGCTTCATTCTCTCTTTGATGGGAGTCCATCAAGTTTCTCATGCATGCTCTTCTGTTTAGGGTACTTCTGACCTGTCCTTTTTAGGATGTCTCCAATCTGGTCAGATAACATCTGCCTAGGTCTTCCCCTTCACCCTGTCCCATTCACACTTGCCTTATATATCTTCTTTGTCAGTCTTTAGTCATTCATCCTCTCCATGTGCCCAAACCATCTTACCATGCCTTTCTCGATGCTTATCACTAAATCTTCTTTTACCCCACACCACTCTCCTATCACACAATTCTATACTCTGTCGGTCAAAGATATACCACAAATACATACTTCTCGGTGCTCTCAGTTCTGCAGCATTTATTCTACTTTCAAGTCTTTTCTGCCATACCCAACTTTCACTACCATACATAAGGGAAGGCACTAACACCCTTCTATGCACAGCCAAACGTGCCTTTTTGGACACGTTTTGATTGTTCATAAACGCCTTCAGAGGTCCATTCACTCTATTACCTGCATTAACTCTCTTTCAATATCTTCTTCATTCTTACAATCTCTAGTAAACAACGTACCTAAGTATACAAACTCATTCACTTGCTCCACTCGCTGTCCATCGATCAAAACATTACAAGCCGTAACGCATTCCTCCTTTTCAAAAACCATAACTTTCGTTATAATTATATTCACTTTCATTCCTTTCCCCTCTAATGCACCATGCATGATTGTTACCATCTCTTGCAACCCCTCCGCTGACGACGCTAGTATTACCTGATCATCAGCATAAAGGAGGCATTTAACGAGTAACCCATTCATCCTTAATCCGCAGTTACTATGTTTTAAATCTTGCAAACAACTGTCCATGAACAGGTTAAACAGCCACGGCGATGCTACACATGCCTGTCTAAAACTTTTCTCGATGGTAAATCAGTCAGTGTATGCCTCATTTATTCTCACACAAGGTCTAGTTCTAGGTCTCTATTCTCTCTATACAATTTGCCAACAATGCTGAGAAGGCTAATGCCTCTATAGTTTTTGCAGTCTTGTTGCGAACCTTTACCTTTATAAAGAGGCACAACAACACTGTGGCCCAGTCATTAGGTACTCGGTCGGTGCTCTAGAACAAGTTATATAACCGCTGCAACTGACCAACTATGATGCCCTGTCCAGCCTTCAGCATTTCGACTGTAATCCTATCATATCCTGCAGCCTTACCTACTTTTATACTTCCCAGTGCCTTCACGATCTCATCCACGCCAATAACGCTTTCATCATTGCTATAATTACTATTCATTTCATCGATCGGTGTCTCTATCGCCGTTCTTTCAAATAAACCTTCAAAATACTCTTTTCATCTCTTCAGCACGCACGATTCACCATTCACTATCCTTCCATTCTTGTCTCTGATCGATGCGTATTCTGAGGATTGAGTTATTCCTCGAACTGCACGAACAGATTTCCAGAAAAACTTATTGTTTCTCCGGAAATCGTCAGATAATTTGCTATCAAAATCCTATTTTTTTCCTCTTTTTTCCTTTTAATAATTTCTTTCACTATTTTTTTGTCCTAATAAACTCCTTTCTTGCCTCATCTATATCCTCACTCGTTGCTCATCCTATTCTTTCATTTGCTCTGGCAGCCAACCAATCTAACCAAGCTTTCTTCTTCTCTGACACTGGTGATCGGACATCCTTGTCCCACCATGTATTCTTAACCTTTCGTATTTTTCTACTACCTCTTTTTTAAAGGACTGCTATTATTCATCCATATAATTTATGCCATCGAACCTCTCAAATAGTGCTATCAATCTTCGATTAAAGGTACTCATTTTTCACATCTCTCTCTTGTAGATTTTCTACTTTTATTCTTTCCAAGACTCTTATTTTCATTATTCTCTCGGTGTCGCCATTCATTATAGAGCCCACTTATCCGGCTCAACACCCAGAAGTGGTCTGTTTGGATGCCGATCCCTCGATACACTCTTGTATCCAAAACATTCTTTCTCAAACCTTCATCTACCATTACAAAATCAATCATACTTCTTCTAACATTTTTCACCTCACGCGTATACATATGTATCCTTTTGTGATCAAACATGGTGTTTGCCACACAAAGGCTCCACTCCAAACAAACCTCAAGCAGTGCTTTTCCATTTTCGTTCACACTCTCATCACCGAATGCACCTGACACCCTTTCAAATCCATCTCGCTTTACTCCCACCCATCCATTGAAATCCCCTAACAAGATCAATCTTTCGTTATTCTTACAGTTCCTCAAAATCTCTCTTAAACTCTCCCAAAACTCCTGCCTTTCGTCTTGCTCTAGCTGTGACATACCCGTAACTGAATTGACCGGGACGTACACCCCTGCAATAAAGACGAGTAAGTCCTACTTTCATTCTCATCCATAGTAGCCTAGCATTTGCACATTCAAACTCTTTTACACACTCATTCATTCGCGCAGATAGTATTACAAAACCCCCTTGCAGGCTCTGGTGGTACTATCTACCCCAGACCAATACGCCGTATATGCGCCCTGCTTGGTGGTGTCACACCCTTTCCTTTTTGTTTCATTCACACAAAGAACATCAATCTTTCTATCATCCATTATTTGATATACTTTATCCAATTTGCCGTCCATCCCTCCTCCAACATTCAACGTTGCGAACCGACTTTCCGTAGGCTGCTTTACGCCCTCGCGGGGAACGAGACGTGACGGGTTGTTATTTCTGTTAGGAATTATCCAATAGAAGTTCGGAGTCAGGAAGTTTGGCAGTGTCATACCCTGCCTCGGGAAGCATGTTAAGCCGTTAGTCCTGCGCCAATCTCTTCGGTTGTGTAGCTTGTGCCATCGGACTATGAGAGTGAGGGAATAGAGAGTGTACTTGTGTTTGCGTACCCACTTGTGCACTATAAAATGCCTCGCGCAAATGGCTAGTCTCATAAAATAAGCCGCTGTGGCCGGAATCGGTCTGAGGACATTAGTACAGAACGTCAAAAAAACAAAATGTATTAAGTGTGCTCTGCCGCATGTAAAACAAATTGGTCCTAGCATAGTTTTAAATGATTATGTACTCGAAGCAACTGAATTTACATTATTTCTAGGAATAACACTTGATTCGAAGTTACAGTGGGGTGCCCACGTTGCCTATCTCTCTGGCAAATGTAGCTCAGCTCTTTATGCAATTAAGAAGGTTCGTAGGTTAACTGATATTGATACGGCGAGATTGGTTTATTATATCTATCTTCACAGTATTATGTCATATGGCATATTATTATGGGGTAGAGCTACTGAAATCTTCCGCGGCTTCCGCGGAAAAAGCGACGGATGAGACAGGAGGATGCTATACGCCCGAAATTGTTCACCGCTGTGCTAGAAGACGGGTTGATTGTTGAAGCTTTTGGACTGGGAAGGACTCGGTATCAACAAAACAATGATCCAATTGTGTAGGCCCAATTTCGAAAAAGAGGTCAATCGCCGAATCAAATGGTTGGGTGGCGTTCAGGAAATTATGATATATCTTGACGTCCAATATCCTGCAGTGTCTCAACACGAAGGTCTTAGATCAGTGCGTGTTGCCAGCATTGACATAATATGGAGCTGAGACGAGGTCGATAACTATGGGCCTTATACGAAGGCTCAACGTCACTCAGCGGGCAGTAGTGAACGCCATGCTCAGAGTTTCCCTGAGAGATTGTATCAGAATTGAGGAGATCCTTAGGCAAATCAAAGTAGTCGACGTAGCTCTTCAAGTTGAAGTGACAAAGGCAAGAGAACTAAGCACAAAGAACCGATGGCCGTTGGGGCACGGTTCTGGAGTGGCGGCCACGCACCGGACGAAGCACAACGCCGGCTTCTAACCTGAAGGTGGTCCGACGGTCTGGTTAAAATAGCGCCAAGGGGTCGTGTCTCGGATCGGTCTGTCAATTCTTGGGAGAGGCCTGCAATGGACGTCTCTAGGCTGAGATCATATGTGCGAAGAGCCTGCCTTTGTTAATCATGGTATTACTTTTAGGTCCATAGTAACGGGCAAATTGATTCAGATATACTATTTGCGGCGCACGTCGTTTCCTATTCTGGATTTTATACGTTTCTTTATCCAGGTTATTACTTGATGTAGACCGTCCATTGGACTTGTAAATTAGCTAGTTTACCTTTGCTGCGTACTGGCTTATGTAGCGATTCTAGTGATCGTCCTTCGAAGCCTCTACTATTCGCCTTTCGATTGAACCTTCTGTACAGATCGAGCAATGTCAGCATGTTATTCAGAAACTACTGATAGCAGGATCATAAATCGAGAAATTCTCTGACCTTAGCTTTAATTTCCTGAAATGCTTATCCGTTGATGGCAGCTAACTCGAATCTCTTTGAATACTTTCTTTGGAGAATCTAAAGGATCTTCACAGATCTTCGTTAGAACTTGTGCCAAGTTCCTGATGTGATCCCAAAGGTGCGTCCCACGATGACAAAATCGTCTAAGTAGAATAGGCCTGCATTTCCAATTTTCTTAAGCACCAGGTTCAGCAATTTGTTCAATGTGGCAGTAGCATTATAAGAACGCTAAAAGAGTTCAATTGTAACAATCCTTTGCCTATAGAATGCCATCTTTTCTTTACTTTGCGGGTTCATTTCTACCTGATCATAGCCTCTCTTCAGGTCCAAAGTAGAAAAGCATGACACCTTACTTTATCCAGTTAATTATGGTTTTGAGTGCCTGCAGTGTCCCAAATGCCCGCACAGATGCTCGGAGGTCGATTTACACCAAGCCACCGACAATGCAGTTGCTGTGGCCACACACTGGGCTGATGCCATTTGATCTCTATACCATCGACTCGAGAAGAAGAAGAAGAAGAAGATTATGGTTTTTGGCAACGTCTGGGTCACAGGCTCCGGATTGGTAATTCATGGTCCGTGTTTATGTACCGTGTTGGAATAGTGCCGTTTTTCTTAATTTGGCATAATTTTTTGGGTCAAAATTGACAAATTCATCGAACGATTTCACAGTGGTCGTTTTTTATTGAATCAATATTGAAGAACTGCTTGTGGATTGTTAAATCTTCGAACGCGATACGTCATTTTGCGCACACCCGCTTGACAGAAAGTGCGTTTCCTCTCTCGTCGAATAGATGGTGCCGCCAGTAGCCCCTAACAATGTTGTATTTTATACTGCCTAGTCATATTATATTTATGTTCTTCTCTCTGAAGACTCTGGTGCTTGAAATTTTGCTTGTGATTTTTCGTTTAGCAGGTGTTGGACTGTAAAATTACTTTGTCCGCAGACGTATTCCTGCCGTCCCCGGAGTCGCTACTGGTGAACCTAGGCGAGCGGCGCGAGTTAGTCCGCGAGCTGTTGAGCGCGCTGCCGCAGCGCTACAGCGCGCCCGCCGCGCCCGCCTGCGCGCTCGGCGCCGCGCTGCAGGCCGCCTACAAGCTCATGGTCAGTACTAGGTGTAGTGAACCTAGGCGAGCGGCGCGAGTTAGTACAAGAGCTGTTGAGCGCCACGCGGTACATGACGTAGATGTATCGCAGATAATTAGGCGGTGTGCTACGTGAGCGAGCGATGCGAAACAGAACTGATAGCTATTGTGACGGCCGGTATCATGTCAAACTGTCCACACCACGGTCGTCACGGAGCGCGTAAGTCATACTGACGTCTAAGCTGGCTGGTCGTTAAACAGAATAATTAGCAAAAAGGTTTGAAGACTACTTTATTATTTGGAAATGACAGTGGCCAGTTGGATGACGTAAACACTCGTCATCGCAGTACTTTATTAAGTGTTCGCCAAAGGGGTTTGGGTAAAGTTGGCGTCATTCTGAACTTTTGCGGCCATCAATGCAATTTATATATTATGAAACATCAGGATGAAACGATCAAAAGTTATTATGCCACATTTCTCTAAACCATATCGAATCTGAGATATTCGGTTTTATATTTCTTAGTAAAATCGAATAAGTTATCACACTTAACTGCACTATTTTAGATTCTCTTTCGTTTTCATTGATAATAACAGAAAAATCATTCCTAATCCTTTTAAATAGTTTACGTTAAATAGTTTAATTACATTCGTATACCTAATTATAGCAGTCAAAACCATTTAGGTGAATTTGTAATTGCGAATAATCCAAATAGAAGAAGGGTTGATTTTGAAATAATGAATGCGGAAATGCCTGGCCTCTATGAATTTCTCATTTCTGTGAGTTCCGATGATTTGGCATGATGATACGCACTTGAACAAGTACGTATAACAAGCGACGAAAAGCGACGGTTCGTATCTGATCGAAGTATACAACATATTTTTCCTTTACGAGGTGGAAAATCCCTTCGGATCTCCGACTCTTAGGGAAATGATTGCCGGAGTATGTTGTGTTGTCACTAAAAACCACCTCAACTGTCAACCAAAGACGCCTTACGGGAGGAACACTGGGTACAGGAACTGTCTAGTCTTCCACCTATGGCGCCATGTTCAATGGAACCCGTTCTTAGGGAAGGCTAAACGCCCCCTATTACCCTTAGTGGCGGCTTCCTGGAGCAACGAATCCTAATCAGCGACCAGAGCTCCCTATGCTTTCGGGGCCCGCGGCCATATTGGCAGCTCTCTGCGACGCCGCCCTTGTTATCGGGCAGGATCGGCCCTCTCCCGATCCCGATCCCGCTCTGCAGCCTCCTTTTGGAGCATAACGGATTCACAAAAGGAGGCCACTGATTGCCAGCCTTCCTCGCTCGCCAGCATGGCAGCAGCAACTGCTGGCGGGGACAGATCGTGTTCGATCTGGTCGACAAGGACTTCACACCCATCCAACGTATGCTGGGCGGAGTTAAGGTCGCCTGCACAGTGGTGATATTGTGCCATTCTTTCTCGTCCGATTCGAATCAGATACTCACTGAAGTACCCGTGCCCGGTGGGTATCTGAGTCAATCAGTAGGTGATGCGGCCGCGTTTCCGTCCAACCCACGCTTCAAAGCTTGGCAGAATGGCACTGACAGCGCTTTGCCATTGCTGCAGAGCCTATCGGTGAGCATTGCGCCGCATTTCTAGCGCGTCCTGGACATCCCCGTTCGCTTCCCGGTGAACTGCGCGAGTCTGGTCATAGACCTTCGCGTCCAAGTCCGCCAGGATATCGAAGGGCGGGAAACGAGCCAGAACTGTCGCCGCTTCTGATGAAATTGTGCGGAATCCTCGTACGATCCGAATTGCTGCCACCCGTTGCACGCTATTGAGCTTGGCTTTACAGCGTGAGGAGGCCGCTAGGCGTGTGGCCCATATAGGCGCTCCGTAAAGGGCCTTGGATCGTACGACCGCACAATAGAGACGGCAAACTTCTTCTCAGGGACTCCTGAGGTTCAGAAGCATCCTTTAAAGGGCTCCTGCTGATCCGCGAACTCATGGGACCATATGCTCGAAATGCTCCTTGAAGCTCCAGCGGCTGTCGAGGGTGAGCCCGAGGTACTTAATGTACCGGTCTAATCGGATTTCCACACCATCCACTCTAATAAGCGAGCTAGATGGAACCACACTCTGTCGTTTCCTGTGGAACCACAGCGCCTCGGTCTTATGAGGCGCTACCTGTAAGCCCAGCCCTTTTATCTGTCGGACGACACAAGCCACTCCCAATTCCGCGAGCTGAATTACTTCAGGGAAGCCATACCCTCTTGCTAACACCAGAGCGTCGTCCGCATAGCAGACGACACTACGCCGGGGGGTAGACTGCTCCTCAGAACTGCATCGTATGCGAGGTTCCATAGCAGGGGTCCTAACACTGACCCCTGGGGAACCCCACACGTGACCTCCCTCCGGTGTTCAAAGCCGTCCCGACCCATACTAGTATACGCAATGGACCTGTCGCGCAGATACGTCCCGACGATTTGGACGCGGCTATGGAGGCATGTTGTGATGTAAGAGTGCATCTCTAATTGCTAGCCACGGAAGGGAGTTGAAGGCGTTGACTTTGTCAATACTGACAGCCAAAGCCACTCCCTTCCGACGAACGAAGTATACAAAGAACCTAACACTGATTTTTCAGAAACGATGACGAGCATCAGTTGGATTGATCCGTGGCTTCTTAGAGGTAGAATCCAATCGCGACTATGTATATACTCATCGAGAGTGCGCAAGGGTTAAATGCGCTGTTAGGGCATTATTGTTCATGCGTGGTTGGGAAACGGACCTTGGGCTGTTGTTTCCATGTAATTTCAAATATAATTATGGTACGTGGGATGGGGCAGGTATCAAAATAGCCTATCTCCACCGGCGCAATTCTTAGATACAAATAGACATGTAGACCAGTGCAGATACGTTAGAAAACGGTGAAAAGTAAAAATAAAATACAGTAGGATGAAACCCATTGGACAAGAAAGAGAATATAGCAAAAATTTAAGGAAAAATAAATTACGGGCGATCGGAGGTCGGGAAGTGGATAGGGTAGCGATTTTAAGGGTAAAAAAGGGTTTATCTCGATTACCAGCAAAACTACAAGTCCTACGGGAAAAACGTCAATGGCAAAGTTGTAGGTAATAAAAAGATCTACAACTTTTGTATTTACACTTTATTCACACAACGTCATAACTTATGTGAAAAATTGAAATAACCAAGTTTTTGGATTTTTATGTTTAACTTTTACAATAGTTTTTTCTATTACACGAAATTTGGTGAAAACTTGCCTTTTTATGTTCCAAACACACTGCTAATGTTTTTAATTTAAAATATTTATTTTTACGCCTTATTTTGACTTAATATCGAAATAAAACCCTAATTTTCTATTGAAAATTCTCAAGTCAATATGTCAGCTTTTTTTTTTAAATTGTTCGGCGTTTTGTTCGTTGAAATCTCTACTTTCCGGTGGTGTGAATAAAATATACATTACTAAGGTAAACGTTCTCAGAAAATGCAAAGAAATGAAACAACCTCGAGACCGATATTTTTAAATCATAATGTACAATTTTGAGATATTTATTAAAATGAACACTTTAATTACTCTAAAACGTAAGATTCCA
Source organism: Euclidia mi (assembly GCA_944739405.2). Lineage (NCBI taxonomy): Eukaryota > Metazoa > Arthropoda > Insecta > Lepidoptera > Erebidae > Euclidia > Euclidia mi. The sequence goes on along the minus strand of OX123188.2, from coordinate 5,447,495 downwards.
TGTAATAAGTCAAAATAAGGCGTAAAAATAAATATTTTAAATTAAAACCATTAGCAGTGTGTTTGGAACATAAAAAGGCAAGTTTTCACCAAATTTCGTGTAATAGAAAAAACTATTATGAAAATAAAAAACCAAAAACTTGGTTATTTAAATTTTTCACATAAATTATGACGTTGTGTGAATAAAGTGTAAATACAAAAGTTGTAGATCTTTTTATTACCTACAACTTTGCCATTGACGTTTTCCCCGTAGGACTTGTAGTTTTGCTGGTAATCGAGATAAACCCTTTTTTACCCTTAAAATCGCAACCCCATCCACTTCCCGACCTCAGATCGCCCGTAATTTATTTTTCCTTAAATTTTTGCTATATTCTCTTTCTTTTCCAATGGGTTTCATCCTACTGTAATTTCTTATCGTTTCAAAAATTATCTACCCTGGTCTAATGATATTGAGAATGAAATGTACGATGATAACAAACTGTGTAGTATAATATTTTAAAGCATGAACATATGGTTTCATTATTTCGTTTATGTCCTATTACATTGATGTCATGTCAGTGAACGATCTTAAAACGTAAATAATCTGTAAAACACTAAACGCAACTCTATAATATAAGTTTATATTGACAACATTCTGAAAATTTTCAAATGCTAAAATCTCAGCTCCGATATTACTTAGGACAAAAATAATTGAAGTTGTGTATATATTTAATATAGTACTACGAAGTATTATTAAAATTATTTGTGGGCACTGGAAAAAAAATGACGCCCCTGGTCCATACAATGTTACCCAAACCCCTTTGCTACTAACAGATAATAAGGCTATGGCCGTGCAGATAACACATCCGCTTAACGTTCTGAGGAAAATAAATTTGGAAAATGTTAATGAATATTTTGCAAATATTTAAAAAATATTATTTAAATGTTTCGAATGAAGATAAGAAAATTCTAGTAACTACAGGAACGAATGAAAAGGTTAAAAAGAGACAATAAATGAAAACAAATGACGAATGAAATGAATATCGAAATTAGTGGATCTAGAACACTCGTGGGGTATAAAGGCGGTGTAGACGCGTTAAACGCCAGTTTAAGTTCAGAAGTGGTAAAGTGAAGAAGTAATAGAAGAAGTAATAGAAGAAGTAACAGGAAGAAGTAGTAGTGAATTAAAGTGAAGTAAAGTGAAGTGAAAAGTACAATTTAGTAAAGAACAGTGCGCAAGTCGTAAGTGTTGGAGTTGTCCGCATCGAGATCAAACGACGCGTTGTATAAAGTGTACACCGAGCAGCGTTAAATAAAAGGTCATCAGTGCTACTCGGTGTTTCCTTCCAATCCCGTTACCCTGTCCGTAACAATTGGTGTCAGAAGTGGGATTGGAAGGTCTGAAGACGTTAGAGATGCCGAGAAAAAGAGTAACTACACGTGCGAGAGTTGTCCAGCAACAAGGAGGCGCCGATTTAAGCGTAGAAACTGCTACGCATGAGAGCGAATGCGGAGCAGAGACCTCTGGGTCTGAAGGCGCATTTAACTCGCTGCAAGCACTGAAAAATCTGGCAGCCTTTTTCCAGCATACCATGCAGCAACTCCGTCACGAGCAAGAGCGTCACCACGACGAATTCATGCTGAGTTTGGGTTATAAACACCGTGCTATACTCGAAAATGGCCGTCACATGGCCGCTACAGAGAAAAGATTTCAAACTATATCGGTTCACAAGGAGTAGCAGTCTCGTATGTCAAAAATAGAGGCGGACTTAAGGAGGTTGAAGACAAAGAGCGCTGCGGTTTTTGTTACCTCAACTAGTCTCAGTGGTAATTTCAAAGCGCCATTTTTCGACGGAACTTCGTCTTGGGAGGCCTGCAGAATTCAGTTTGAAGCCGCATCTAGCAGCAACGGATGGAACACGGACATTTAAGGAGTAGCTGTCAGAAACATGTAACAGAAAGGCGCAAGATTGACGGTAGTATTCAAGTCTTGAAAGATGATCAGGAAGCAATTAAAGCCAGACCTTCGCGGCAAACGCTGGTCACAAGACGGAAAGCCATAAACGTGCGTATCCGACAGAGCAAGGATGGAAATAGTTTAACTACCGTAGAGCGGTCAATGGTGTTACCTGTGTGCTGACCCTTGATACCGGTGCGACACGAACGGGTATAGGGCCTCGTTTGGCAAGAAAGAATGGAAAGATTCTAACATCTTCAACTTCACCTTGACTGACGATGGCTATCGGTCAGTACATCGCAGTTAAAGGTGAACAAATGGTGGCTATAAAAATCGGTGACCACCTATACTGGCAACGAGCGGTTATTGCAGATATCGTAGACGATTGCATTGTTTGGCTGGATTTCTTCAGAGATCATCAGTGTAGATCAGACATTAAAGGTGGTATCTTTAAGTGTGGAGATGTGAAGATTCCAATGAAAGGTGGTGGCACGGTGAAAGTTTTGTGCCTCAAAGAAAGCAAACTTACACATAGTTCACAGGCTTCAACCTCTATATCTACGAAGTTTAATGACTTGATCCATGTCGATAGGAGAGCGGTGCATCATGGGTCTAAGAACACGAGGGACGCGCATGGCCTACAGGGGGGTAGTGTGACGGCCGGTTTCATGTCAAACTGCCCACACTACGGTCGTCACGCAGCGCGTACGTCATACTGACGTCTAAGCTGGCTGGTCGTCAAACAGAATAATTAGCCAAAAGGTTTGAAGACTATTTCATTATTTGGAAATGACAGTTTCCAGTTAGATGACGTAAACACTCCTCATTGTAACACTCTGTCAAGTGTTCGCCAAATTCGCTACTAACTGATAACAAGGCGATGGCCGTGTGCGGATTCAAATTCCAGCCATAACAGTTATGTAGAAATTGTTTTTTATGGAATTTGGAAAATGTTATTAATATTTGGCAAATATGTATTTAAAACAAGATTATTTAAATATTTCGAATAAAAATAAGAAAATTCTAGTAACTTCAGGAAAGAATGGAAATGTTAAAAAGAGACAGGAAATGAGAAGAAATGAAAATCGGAATTAGTGGATCTAGAACATTCGTAGGGGTATAAAAGGCGGTGTAGACGCGCTCAACGCCAGTTTAAGTTGAGAAGCTGTAAAGTGAAGAAGTAAAGGAAGAAGTAAAAGGAAGAATTAGTAGTGAACTAAAGTGAAGTGAAAAGTACAATGAAGTGAAAAGTACAGTGAAGTGAAGTACAAAGCGCAAGTCGTAGGTTGGTAGGTTGGTGCTGTTCGCGTCGAGATCAAACGACGCGAACAAAGCAAAGTGCAACGGTACATAAAGGGTCATCAGTGATACTCGGTCTTTCCTTCTAATCCCGATACTCCGTCCGTAACACTATTGCAGTGGTCGATGTAAACAAACGCACGTAAGGTGTGATGCGCCGCGCCACGCATTGAATCGAATGCGATTAGTCGGCTTGATATTTTCACACGAATTTGACGTAGCATCGTGGTACACTATCAACTCGTTTACTAGCTGATTGGCGCACACATAGATCAGGGTCACCTCATCATGCCGCACTGCATTCAATTCGTTTCGGTTCGCTTCGTAAGAGCGATCACTTTGAGTTACACACGCACGACGCATCGTGTCGCTGAGTCTTTTGTAAGCGATCTGGAAGCGAATGGAAGTGGCATGAAGTTGGTGCAATGTGCGGAAGTGCAGAGCGCGCAGCGTGGTGATGGTGTAGGAGAAATTTCGCGCGCGCACGGCAGAGTAGCCTCGTATAACCGCACCGCATGGATTTCGTATTCAATAAATTAAATCGAAATAAATAAATAAATTCGCATTGGTTCGCTTCGCAAGCACATTTGCGCTAGCGTAGGATACCGCCTAAGTGATTGGCGCAGGTTAGTCCACAAGCTCAATGTGTATTCAACTGTATTGCGCACTTATACCAACTGGCGTGGTAACTCGTAGTGATGCGACTAGGGGTACGTATTAAGGCTTTCATCCCGGGAGTCTCGGTCTCGACAATTTCGAGAGTCGACGATTTTGTTGTGTTTTCGAGACTAGAGACTGCTATCTTCAGTTATCGAGACTATCAAGACTTTCGAGACTTAAGTTAAATAATAAGCATTATTCAAAAATTGTAATTTAACTACACAGTTTACGGATTATATTGCGATATATGATTTGACTGAGAGAACATTTAAACCAAATGATCTAAAAACCACATTATTTATTACTATCCAACGTTTCAAGGTGATATTTGCTTTTTTCTCATAGGTATGTATTGGTAAGTTATCTCAAAGTACCTGAACATTGTTCAACTTTTGGTGTTCTTATTTACGCAAAATGAGTTCACGGTTTCCTTGTCTTCTGGTGTCTTTGTCCTTCTTTGTTTTCATAAGCCTCACACACAGCAAACTTTGTGGAGCGTCTGCTGTGTGTGAACATCAATGATGATTCAAAGTTAAAAGAAGCAGATATGTTATGGCGCACCAAAAGCAGAACGCTAAACATAAGCCAGTTGGCAAGTCTGAAATATGTGTGTGTGACGTCGCGAGCCGTCGTTAAAGTGAAACTGACACATCTTGTCAACCGAAAATAAAATAAAATATGGAGTTATCGATGTGTGCGTTTGTGTTCCGTTTCTACGGATTGATTACTACGTAGGTAACGTGTCTACCTTTTTCTTATAATATCATTGGTGAACATATACAACAAGGAACCAACCACTACCTGCGATTTGATGAAACACAGAGGCTCGCAAAAGGACTCCAATGATGATCCGTGACGCTATTGAAATTTAAAAATCAAGTGCGAGTCACTCACTGAAGGGTTCCGTAGTAGAGGTATCTACTTAATGTACCCATTATCTTCACCTAACCAAATATCAGTACTTATCACTCTTTCGCCAGCAAACATTACTTTGTATGCCATAGTGTTTGATTAAACGACAAAGTTACATTTGCGGTTTTTGAATAGGTGCTTTAACTAAAAAACTGCTGCAGACATCTTTTTAAACCGAATTTCCCTTTGGAAGTTATTATTTTCGTTGGAAGTTTGTATATTTTATTTTTCAGATTTGCCACTCTCTTATTTTATAAATTAGACGAAGACGGACACTCTTTTTACCACCTTGGAGGCGTCTATCTTTCAAAAGATTGACTTTGAGAAACAATGCTATTAGGATCCTCAAAGTATTTTTAAAGATCTATCTACAGATACGTCGCATGTATATGAAAGATGAAAAAAAAAAAAACAGAATTAAACTTTTTTCGAAAGAGTCTCGAATGTCGGTTTTTCCCGGGAATTTTGAGACCGGGCTGAGTTTCGAAATTTGTTTTCCTGGGAGTCGAAAATGTATCGAGACTGAATGCCCTAGTACATATCGATTAAGCTCCACGTAAGTACGAATATTATTGTAGTCTCGCAAATTCATGATGTCTGATAATGTCTTTACGGATCGTAATCACTTGTTAAGGTCTGACCAAATGGCAACTAAACTTCGAACTTTAACATGGTGACCTACATAAGTATTCTGCATGCGGACGTGAAGCGGCGCGGTGCGGCGCGGAAACCACAAACTGTCGATACCTATTAACATTCAGATCAAAACACGATTGCTTCTATCCGTATTTAGTGCAATCTTTGATTGAATAAACCGCATTGAGATAAATACGTCATTGCTTCTAACCGTATTTAGTGTAATCCGTGATTCAATTAATCCGCATTGAAATCAATATACATTAGGCTAAGGCCCTTCTCTCACGAAGCGACTCTCAAACGATTTGTGTTTTGTACCCGTATCCTACGCGTCGCTTGTGAGTAGCCGCCATACATATTCAGCTAATTTCGCACACGACGAGATGCTATGACGACGCGTTTTATGTCAGTCGCACGCTACCATCTTGCTGGTCGCACGCTACCCGAGTAGTTTCAGCATTACAAAATGGCGGCGGAACAAACTTTTAATATTATTTTTGTGCAGGAGGTAGAAAATTATCCATGTTTGTATAATTATAAGCTGCCAGAGTACGTAAGAAAAGATGTTACATAAAAGGCGTGGATTGAAATTTAGAAAAAAAATATAACTGGTCATTTAAAGGTATATATTAAATTTATACACAATAATTTATAGTTGGCAAGATAATTTCTTAGATTAAGATGCAAATAATAATATGACTCTATTGACATTCTATAAAAATGACGACTCGTCCCTCGACAAATGCCCTACAATTGATATTTTTTTCGATGTACGGATGCACCCAAAATCTTCTTTTATATTTTCGTTTATTCTTGTAATATAAATACAGAATAAAATTGTCTTCATCGCTAGAGTCACTAGACATCGTCGTACGAATGTTGTTCTTCAAATGATAAAATGTAGTCTCATTTGCGTAGCACGGTGTGCGGTAACGAGTAGCATACCAGTATTCGATCACGGTTTGCATCTCAGTCCCGTAGCATTTGAATAGCTTCGTGAGAGAAGGGCCTTAATGTTGGTTGATCCAACGTGTTTAAGCCCATGTGTGGATTAAATCAATCGTCTAATAGGCTAAATGTGGATTTGAATCAATCGTGTATTAGCTTAGGCTAATTGTGGATTGAATCAATCGGGTATTAGGCTACGTTATGATTATCTAGAATTTAAAATAAGATTTTAAAATTAATTTAGCAGCAATCTTCTGTCCGTGTTTAGCGCAATTCGTGATTGAATTAATCCGCATTGAGATCTACCCAATTAATTCAAACCGTATTTAGAGTGAAATGCGATTGTATCAATCAAAATTTATCCAAATACATATTTGATTCAATATAAATTAAGACTAATACGCGATTTATGCAATCCACATTAAGCCTAACCTAATACATGATTGATTCAAAGCCACATTTAGACCATTACACATTGATTTCATCCACATATGTCCTAAAAGATGATTGACACATTCATTATTCATATAGATTACAGACTTACAGTCAACCATGATTCAATCGGGTTAGTATGCGTACCTACTAAGAGCGTCATACGAATTCAGCAATCTGTCGACAGTTTTGACGGCCACTTTCATATATAATTCTACAGTGTGAAGTCTGAAGGGCCCGCTTAAGATACTAGCCGTTATTGAGCTTACCTAAACTGTTAAGGGCTAGTAGGTAGGCATTTGTTTTCTATGTGTGTCCAAATTGCGTGAACCACTAATATTTTTTCTAACTTGAACAGATTTAGGTCTTAGTAGTATATGTATCTATTATATTTATGTATATTATAATAATATATATGTTTATATATGTGTGTATCATATTATGTATTTATTTACATGTTTAGCACCTACCATATCTATTGTATATATGTCTGCGTATGTATGTATAATAAATAAAAACAATTTATAATAATCAGATACTTTTAGTCACTACACATCAAAGCTTTTTGTCTTGTCAGTCTGTCCATCCTAAGGTTGCCTGGAAGAGATCGCACTTTGCGATAAGGCCGCCCTTGTGCATTTGATATATAATAATAATAATAATAATAATAAAAATCTTTATTGACACTGTAAGCCCACATAACAGAATACAAATAATTTACAAAAGAACATTGAATTCTTGTTTACAATAGTAAGTAAGACTTAAACTTAAAACAACAAATTAGATCTCGGACTCCTAAACTAGGATTATATTCCTGTATCTTAGGATATCAGAAACGCCAATACGGATTTGACAATTAAGCCAACACAGCATGGTGAACGTTTACAAATTCAAATTGTGAAATCGTGTGTACGCTTGGCTGCGATCAGTGCTACTGCTGGTATATGTATGTAAGAATGTGCGGTATATAGAATTAGCATGTGGGTGTGCGTGGCGTGCGGTGTGAGTGAGTGTGTGTGTCTGTGTGTGTGTGTGTGTGTGTGTGTGTTTCATCATAATTTAGGTTTAACAGAAATTCTTTTATTTTGCTTTTAACTACGTGCTTAGTGAGCTGGGATATGTTCAGGAATGTATTTAGTATGTTATAAACTTTTGAACTTCTTATGTAGTATTGCTGTGCTGCAAAAGTAGTACGGAATTTATCAATTTGGAATACTTTATGTTTAATCCTACCGTTGGACTTACTGTGACGGAAATTGCAATTTGAGTGTTTACGAAGGACAGTCAGAAGTAAATATAATTGTCTTACACTTAGTACTTTACATTCTTGGTACAACTTAGATGATGGATATTTAAAGGGCCGGCCAAGGATGACCTTTAGAACTGCCCTTTGTGCTCTCTCTAACCGAAGTAAGGAGGTTTTGTCTGTACCACCCCAGACCGGTAGGCAGTATGTTAAAATAGATTGACACAGTGCAGTGTAAACCAGCATAACAGTCTCGCGGTCTGCCGATTGCCTAAGTTTTTTGAATATTGGCATTAGTTTCCTTACACGGGCTGATATGGAGTTAATTTGTGCATGCCAATTGAGTTGCTCATCAATCTGTACACCAAGATATTTGATAGAATTGGTCCTATCGATTGAGATACATCCACAGATGTTGTGGTCGATACAGGTGCGAACATGGGCTTTAAGCTGAAATGATTTCGGTGGACAAAGATTGGATCTAATGCCAAAAGCTAAATATGTAGCACTTAAGTCAATTATAACGAATTTGTACCAACATTTGCACAATAAATTATCTATCTATCTAGTATTTCAATCTTCATAAAATTCCTAAAATGTTATCCATGAAGTTCTTCTTTTGCAACGAATGAAAATAAAAAGAAATAAATGCACGGTACAATTTCCTTCTTTCATTGTCTATTGTGTTAAAAATGATGTATTATTACAGGCGCCGACGGGTGGTCGAGTCACAGTGTTCCAGACGTGCTTACCGAACGTAGGACCCGGTGCGTTACAACCCAGGTAAGTAGCCATGGAGCTCTTATAATATCTAAACGTTTATATTCTGTTTGTACGTACGGTCAGCCAAGAATGTGGTCTATTACTTTTAACTTTTGTGGTCTACTAGTTTTGGGCTGGCTCGACCGGGGTAGTACTACCCTCTCACAGAAAATCGACGTAAAGTAACAGTACCTAAACTGTTGCGTTTCGTTCGGTGAGTGAGAGTGCCGGAGGCCCTATCCCCTATTCCTTCTCCCTCATCCCACTCCTTATCCTATCCCTTTTCCCAACCCCAAGGGGCGGCAACGCACTTGTAACTCCTAAGGTGTTGCTTCTGTCCATGGGCGGCGGTAATTGCTTACCAGCAGGCAATCCGTCTGCTAGTTTGCCGCCTATTACCATAAAAAAATAACTAAACTTTCAGTATCAACTGTATGGTCGATTCAAGAACTGACAGAATATTATTTGAAAGACGCTCATAGATTGGAAAAACCTTTTTTGTGCCGACTGTACTCTCTCTTTTTACACATTTCGTTTAACAGACCATTATAATTTGAACGATTATGAATACCATAGACCATTATAATTTGAATAATTATATGATATTAATGTTCAACTATGTTAATATGCATTTAAAGTTACTTTTTTTTTATTTGTATGACTTTCTGACGTGTCCAAAAAATTTAAACATTTTTATGGAAATAAATGTATTTGAGGTTGAGTTTGAAAAAAATATTTTGACTGTATTAATATTTCGATTTGTATGAGCTAAGCATGTGTGTTCTAGGCATTAGTTCAAAGTAATAGAATCATTAATTAGTAAAGGCTTGCTGTCACCACCTATTTATCGTTTACTTCAGAAGCTCCATTCAATACAAGATATTTTTGATAGACTGAGTGTGTATGCCAAATATTGATCATTATCATAGCGCACGATTATATTAGACTAGAGTATGCTCGCGGTTACACCCGCTTTATTTAAGACTACTGCTCCGCTCCCGTCGCTCATAGCGCGGTATTATATAGCCTATAGCCATCCTCGATAAATGGGCTATTTAACACTGAAAGAATTTTTGAAATCGGCCAGTAGTTCCTGAGATTAGCGCGTTCAACCAAACATACAAACAAACAAACAAACTCTTCAGCTTTACATATTAGTAAATATATAAGATGATGCCAGAAATCTGCCGACGAATAAAAACGCGTGTTTATACAAATAAGTCTTATAAGGCCTTATGTATACTTAGAACATTATAGTGGCACCGCGGGTCGCGCCACTTTGGTGTAGATAAGGCTAGATATAGGATTAATCAAATAGCCCCTTACGTGGACAATTCCTGGAAGATTTGTACATCCGTCTATACCAACCCTTTAAATACTACCGTTCTCATATATTGTTGTTATGTTCGCTACACAGAGAAGACCCGAACGCCCGCTCGTCCAAGGACGTGCAGCACCTAAACCCGGCGACAGACTTCTACAAGCGCCTGGCGCTAGACTGCAGCGGCGCGCAAGTCGCTGTCGACTTGTTCCTGCTCAACTCGCAGTATGCCGACCTTGCCACGCTCAGTACGTATTACTTGTGCACTACATCAAAATATCAGTATACAGGGTGTCACAAGACCCATCACCAAGCCGAAGTCTACTCGTTGTGAACATCATGCCAAGTCATACTAACCAAAAATAATACCTGGGAAACGATTTTTTTAAGTGTTCTCATTTTTTAAACTGCAATTAAAAGCGCGCGCGTGCAATCTCCGGAATACCTACCTATCCATGGCGTCATAGGGCATCTAAAGAACATATTGGCAGGGTAAATGCATCGATTTTGTACCTAATTAAAAAAAACCATACCAACTTTGAGCCTCAATATCTCCTGAGCCAGTGATTTCCCAGGTATAGTGCCTACGTAAAAAATGTTCGTAGAGTTTGGTACAACATGAGATTTCAGTTTTCGTTAAGGGTCTTGTATATTCATAGGCAGATAATGATATGACACCCTGTATATTCATAGGCGAATAATAATTCTTAGTTCTGATAGCAGCCAGTCAGTACTCTATTAAATCATCTGGATATTTCTGTCCATTACTGCACTTGCCAAGAATTTTCCATCAACATTTTTTTTATCACTATCAGCTGATCATATAACTATATGTTTACTCTGTGTGTTAAATTATTGAAACAGCTTCCTTCAATACATAAAGGTGTTGTATTTGTCATATGACAATGATAAGCTGTTATGGAGAATGCAATGTTGCAGAATGTAATGTGCTTTTAGCAAACAGTTGAAACAGATGTTTAAATAACATGTGACAACTGTTCTTCTTATAATGTAGGTATTTGATGTATGACGAATTTTTTATTGTTTCGTTTTCATTGCCTAAAGAATAAGAACAAACTAGTATCATGTTTTTATCTAAATGAAACAAAATAGAAGAACAAGCAGAGTTACTGCAAATTTGGGGTTGATATCATTATATAATTTCATGTAAATCCCATTACATATTTAACCCATTGCCAGTCCTATGAACCACATGTGGCTCATAGCAATTGAATTTCTCTTGTGTTTGGGGTTGGACAGTGAAAGTGTTAATAATATCGCTGTATGCGTTCACCCGGGCGAGGATTGTATGCGACGAAATTCCTTGAAAATCCTTTTTGATAGTAAAGACATGGTAACACTAGCCTATGATTTATCATTCGTATTGAAATACAATAAAGAAAACACTGGATGAGAGACTCGGCTGCGCAAACAATCACCTCCTAGAGTAAAGAGTGAATTTCTTTGAAAGTTTAAGGATTTGGCATTTTTCATTATTTTATGTATGCTTTATGTATAGGCAAAATACACTTTAAAAGTATGTTCCAGATTTTGTTAAACAGTTTTAATGTTTTCATAGTACATCTTCTGTATAAATAAAGTTCTTGCCTTACTGATTGCCTGATACACAACGCACAGATAAAAATACTATTGGGCACAAGAAGCTAAAATTTGAATTTATTTCATTAGGGGCAATAGGGGTGCACTAAGAAGGAATTGCACAAAATTCCCATGGGATCAGGCAGAAATAGATAAATTAAAAAAAAATTGGGCAAGTGCGAGTCGGACTCGCGCACGAAGGGTTCCGTACCATCATCTATAAAAGAAAATCACATTCGTTGTATGTATACTTAAATACTTTTTAAGTTTCTACCTGTTTATTAAGATCAAGGAACAAATTGTTTAAAAATTACGTTTGTTGTATGGGAGCCCTCCTTTATTATTCACTTTTTTTAGATTTAACTATTTATTTTGAAAGGTAATTTACAACTACATAATCTGTGCAAATTTAAAGCGTCTACTTGTTACAGTTAGTAATTTTGAGCAAAAAAAAGGAAAAAAACACGTTTTTTGTATGGGACCCCCCCTTAATATTTTCATTTTTTTATTTTTAGTATTTGTTGTTATAGCGGCAACCGAAATACATAATTTGTGAAAATTTCAGCTTTCTAGTTATCACGGTTTATAAGATACAGACTGGTGACAGACAGACAGACAGACAGACAGACAGACAGACGGACAGACAGACAGACAGACAGACAGCGGAGGCTTAGTAATAGGGTCCCGTTTTTTACCTTTTAGGTACGGAACCCTAAAAAGAGCGAGGGCGCGGGCTCCCTGCATACTCTAGTTGTATTCTAAGGCCAGTTTCATTAGTTCACTACTTCTGGCTAGCTCTTATCTTACAAACAAATTAAACAGGAGCTTATCAGACGGCAGTGAAATCGGCGCTAAATACTGTAGTAACTTTCCAGGCGGTATGAGCAAGTTCAGCGCGGGGACCGTGTACCACATCCCGCTGTTCCGCGCGGCGCGGCCGTGGCAGGCGGAACAGCTCGCGCGGATGTTCACGCGGTACCTCACCAGGAAGATCGGCTTTGAAGCTGTCATGAGGGTTCGGTGTACCAGGTATGTACTCATTTTACTGTATTTAGGATATTGATGAAGTGTGACAGACTAGAATAGGATGAGGGTATATTCGATTAACTGGAAGGACAATATTTTATTTTATACTATTTTTAATTAGACTGGATTTTAAAAGTGAACTCTGAGTTTGTTTCGGATGTTTCTTTTCAGGGCAGGTAGGAAATACCGGCCACATCGAGCTTTATTTTAAAAACAGTGTCTTTATTTAAGTGTTTGTAATGAACTTATGAACAAATAAATAATTTGATTTTGAGCGTGATTAAGACATCATAAAAATCATGTGGCGTAATTTATGGATGTTAATGTTGAATGGGAATCATCATCTCATCCCGTGTACATAACTGCTGAAAGTTTTGCGCCGAACCTTCAGCGACTGAACGATCTTCGTAGTGATCGTCCGGTATAACACACCAAACGCGCCGAACAGTCAGCATTATGAGACGTCAGTCGTGTAGCATTCAAGGTTCAGCGCTGAACGCGAAGTAATTTCGGCACATATGTAATTCGACATTTGAAAAATCATGTCGAGCTTATTCAACCGAACGTTCGGTGTCCTAGGTGATGTTTCGCGATACTTAATGAGAATGATAATAATGATGAAATGTGTATTCACAGGGGTATAACGATCCACACGTTCCACGGCAACTTCTTCGTGCGCTCAACGGACCTGTTGTCTCTCCCCAACGTGTCCCCGGACGCAGGCTTCGGCATGCAGCTGTCCATCGAGGAGTCGCTGGCGGACCTGCAGCAGGTCTGCTTCCAGGCCGCGCTGCTGTACACCAGCAGTAAAGGTACGATCTATAACCTTCGGCATGCAGCTGTCCATCGAGGAGTCGCTGGCGGACCTGCAGCAGGTCTGCTTCCAGGCCGCGCTGCTGTACACCAGCAGTAAAGGTACGATCTATAACCTTCGGCATGCAGCTGTCCATCGAGGAGTCGCTGGCGGACCTGCAGCAGGTCTGCTTCCAGGCCGCGCTGCTGTACACCAGCAGTAAAGGTACGATCTATAACCTTCGGCATGCAGCTGTCCATCGAGGAGTCGCTGGCGGACCTGCAGCAGGTCTGCTTCCAGGCCGCGCTGCTGTACACCAGCAGTAAAGGTACGATCTATAACCTTCGGCATGCAGCTGTCCATCGAGGAGTCGCTGGCGGACCTGCAGCAGGTCTGCTTCCAGGCCGCGCTGCTGTACACCAGCAGTAAAGGTACGATCTATAACCTTCGGCATGCAGCTGTCCATCGAGGAGTCGCTGGCGGACCTGCAGCAGGTCTGCTTCCAGGCCGCGCTGCTGTACACCAGCAGTAAAGGTACGATCTATAACCTTCGGCATGCAGCTGTCCATCGAGGAGTCGCTGGCGGACCTGCAGCAGGTCTGCTTCCAGGCCGCGCTGCTGTACACCAGCAGTAAAGGTACGATCTATAACCTTCGGCATGCAGCTGTCCATCGAGGAGTCGCTGGCGGACCTGCAGCAGGTCTGCTTCCAGGCCGCGCTGCTGTACACCAGCAGTAAAGGTACGATCTATAACCTTCGGCATGCAGCTGTCCATCGAGGAGTCGCTGGCGGACCTGCAGCAGGTCTGCTTCCAGGCCGCGCTGCTGTACACCAGCAGTAAAGGTACGATCTATAACCTTCGGCATGCAGCTGTCCATCGAGGAGTCGCTGGCGGACCTGCAGCAGGTCTGCTTCCAGGCCGCGCTGCTGTACACCAGCAGTAAAGGTACGATCTATAACCTTCGGCATGCAGCTGTCCATCGAGGAGTCGCTGGCGGACCTGCAGCAGGTCTGCTTCCAGGCCGCGCTGCTGTACACCAGCAGTAAAGGTACGATCTATAACCTTCGGCATGTAGCTGTCTATCGAGGAGTCGCTGGCAGACCTGCAGCAGGTCGGCACTCTCACAGTGTTTCGGTCTCATCCATCAAAACCCCTCCTGGATCGGCACTCGCTCTGTGTTTCGGCCTCGTCCATAGAACCCCAGCTGGATCGGCACTCTCACAGAGCTTCTGGTTCCAGGTGGTCTATTCCCACCCTGTATGGTTTAGTGTCTACCCTAGAATGTTGGTTACCAATGCTCAACTATAGACTGGGCACCTAAGAAACATCATACCATTATAGGAATTTAAACTTTCGTGGTCACTATAATTACTTTGTACTGTTCCTACGGGATATATACCACGTACCTTTGTTTTGAGTAACCGATATTTCGGCACTGTTGCAAGCGCCATGTTCACGGATGTACTGAAGTATTGCGGGTGGATGAAAGTTATAAACAAGTGAACCGGTCTACCCGCTTCCTTACTCGTTTATTGCGCGCCCAACCACTATCACCGTTTTCACTCTCGCACTGTACTCGATCGCGACACACTGTACTCACGTCAGCTCGTGATTTAAGTTTTTCCGGTTTATGGCTTTTGCATAGACGTACCACTGGATGCCAGGTATTCGACAGTTGAAACCCATCTTCTCTATTGAAGGTTTTCTTGCGGTGAACCCATGAAACTTCGTGATCAGGAGATGGTTCTCAGAGATAGGTTTAAAAACAGAAGTCAGTGAACCTTGCTGGCATTTATCGTGTCTAACATGCGGGACTTCACCATTATAATTACTCAACATCATCTTCAACGTATTAACATTATAGCCGGGTTGTGTCTTAAAACTTATTAATTACTAGAAGATGCCAGCAGCTACGCCTGCATTCTTTTTTAATTTACCCGTTTTGGCCGATCCCGTGGGAATTTCGGGAAATCTCTTCTTAGTGCAACGGTTCCCAAGGAACATACATGCCAAATTTCAGCTTCCTGCGCCCAATAGTTTCGGCTGTAGCGTGTCTGTCAGTCAGTCAGTAACGCAAGCATTTTATATATTAAGATTAAATTATTGAATAATAAATGGGATTTCATGATGAATTATTTGTTTATTTGCAGGCGAACGTCGGATACGAGTGCACACGATGGCCCTGCCGCTGGCGAGCAACCTCACCGACGTGTTACACTCCGCTGACCAACAGTGTATTATAGGACTACTTAGTAAAATGGGTCAGTTTTATTATCATTCTACATATTTACTTATCGTAGATTGAAAATCAGTTACTATCTCATTTGGTATTAATGTTCGTTTTGTGATTGAGTTAAGGTTTGACGATCTGATACACACATCTCATAGTCAACCTAGGTTCTAACGGTCCGATGAGCAATGCATACTTTATTTGCGTGACTTCTATATTATACAGTTACGCATTTCTTGACACTACATTGCTTTTCGATCTCTCTCGATGCAGGGAGCACAACGGCAAAAAAGCTAATGTTAAGGACGCGTTTACGCTTGCATCAAAAAACCACATATTTCCGGTACATTTTACGACAATTTTAGATAATAACTAATAAAACTAATGATTACGATAAATTGATTACTTTTTTATCTATAAATCAATTTGAAAATAAATAAAAAATATTTAATTAATATTAATGTAAAATCGATTCGAAACGGCCTCTTAAATAAAAAATAGGCATATACTGCTATTTTTGGGTACAATTTTCTCTCTATTTTACATTTATTTAGATTTTCAAAGATAGAATAGGGTAGTAAATATAGTCAACTCAAAAACAATTTGATTTTTTTTTCAAAATATTGTAAATTGACTCAAAAAAAGCAAAAAATCATCTTACATTTTTTTTCTATTTTGCTCGCATACGTGTGTCTTAATTTGTGGCAATAAGGTTCGTTTTATTTAGCCACTTTCTTGATTTATATATCCAAATTCTGCGATGAGATCTCAGTCTGCGCTTGAGCGCCGTCGGGAGTGGACTCTATGTCGCTTGTCGCTGCAGCCCGAAGACGAAAAAAGCAATATACGAATACAAAATATTCGCTAAAATCAATTTGATACTTCTCGTATTCTGTGCGAATTACGTACAAGTAAATTTCTTTTGTATAAATGGACATTATTACTTTATTTTCTCCGTTATGTTGAGTCAGGATATATTTCGGTATTTAGATATTATTTTGTTTCTTGCGTTGAAATCTGGTAAGATTATCTGGACTGATGGTATACCATCCCGTTCAAGTGTTGCGACTGGAACTCATAAAAGAGTAGACCTAGTTATGCCAGGTTGGGGCTCATTTTATTTGTTTTGGTGAGACCCTACCATTGGTACTAGTGAAGTAACCTTCCAAGGTTATTCGATGAGTCGTGCTGGTACTCATATGTGAGTAGAGCTAGGCATGCTGAGTTTGGGCTTATTTTGTTTGTACATAAGTGACCCTACCACTGGAACTTATGAAGTAACCTTCCAGGGTTATTCAATGACTCTTGCTGGTACTCATATGTGAGTAGAGTTAGGCATGCCGAGTTTGGGCTCATTTTGTTTGTACATAAGAGACCCTACCACTGGAACTTATGAAGTAACCTTCCAGGGTTATTCAATGACTTGCTGGTACTCATGTGTGAGTAAAGCTACTCATGCCGAGTTTGGGCTCATTTTGTTTATACATAAGAGACCCTACCACTGCATTTTATGAAGTAACCTTCCAGGGTTATTCAATGACTCTTACTGTTACTGGTTACTTCATAAGTTTCAGTGGTAGGGTCTCTTATGTACAAACAAAATGAGCCCAAACTCGGCATGCCTAGCTTTACTTCCATATGAGTACCAGCAAGAGTCATCGAATAACCCTGGAAGGTTACTTCATAAGTTCCAGTGGTAGGGTCACTTATGTACAAACAAAATGAGCCCAAACTCGGCATGCCTAGCTCTACTCACATATAAGAACCAGCAAGAGTCATCGAATAACCCTGAAAGGTTACTTCATAAGTTGCAGTGGTTGGGTCTCTTATGTACAAATAAAATGAGCCCAAACTCGGCATGCCTAGCTCTACTCACATATAAGAACCAGCAAGAGTCATCGAATAACCCTGGAAGGTTACTTCATAAGTTTCAGTGGTTGGGTCTCTTATGTACAAATAAAATGAGCCCAAACTCGGCATGCCTAGCTCTACTCACATATAAGAACCAGCAATAGTCATCGAATAACCCTGGAAGGTTACTTCATAAGTTTCAGTGGTTGGGTCTCTTATGTACAAACAAAATGAGCCCAAACTCGGCATGCCTAGCTCTACTCACATATAAGAACCAGCAATAGTCATCGAATAACCCTGGAAGGTTACTTCATAATTTTCAGTGGTAGGGTCTCTCATGTACAAACAAAATGAGCCCAAACTCGGCATGCCGAGCTCTACTCACATATGAGTACCAGCAAGTGTCATCTAATAACCCTGGAAGTTTACTTCATAAGTTTCAGTGGTAGGGTCTCTTATGTACAAACAAAATTAGCCCAAACTCGGCATGCCTAGCTCTACTCACATATGAGTACCAGCAAGAGTCATTGAATAACCCTGGAAGGTTACTTCATAAGTTCCAGTGGTAGGGTCTTTTATGTACAAACAAAATGAGCCCAAACTCGGCATGCCTAGCTCTACTCACATAAGAGTACCAGTAAGACTCATCGAATAACCTTGGAAGGTTACTTCACTAGTACCAGGGGTAGGATCTCATTAAAACAAATAAAATGAGCCCCAACCTGGCATAACTAGGTCTACTCTTTTATGAGTTCCAGTCGCAACACTTGAATGGGATGGTATACCATCAGTCCACATAATCTTACCAGATTTCAACGCAAGAAACAAAATAATATCTAAATACCGAAATATATCCTGAATCAACATAATGGAAAAAATAAAGTAATAATGTCCATTTAGGTATATAAAAATAAGAAACTTATTTGTACGTAATTTGCACAGCCAGGCCTATAACACATAGATACATATCACAAAAAATTCTAAGGCCCACTTGCGTAACGTTTGATTTAAGTCACTCCTTAATTTAAATTTTTTGAACAGAATTAACAGCATAAAATAATTTAAGTTAAAAGTATTTAGCGTCCTCTTGCACAACGACAACAACGCTTAGATTTAGTTAAACATTTTATGAGGTCGGTAAAGTAGTTTCTACGTTTTGTTTCAAGGCATGAAGCCTTTTTGTTTCGATTTTAATGGTGTTATGCGTATGGTTTCGCATAAAACCTTAGACTATATATACTTTGAGCATAAAACAAAACGCATTGTCGTCGCCTAGCAACGAAATGACAATTGACAAATAATAACTAGAAACTTTTGAGCATTAACCTTAGAACCCTGCATGGGGTGCAGGTGCACCCCACACCGATTTGTTTTCTAAATATCTCAATTTCTTTAATATCCACGAATTCGCGCGTCGGAGTATTTTACTTTGGTGTCAACCGCTCGCGTTACGTCAATACCGTGACGAGGGACCGCGTTGTGTGGTCGCCTGTATAAGTGCTGTGGGGTACGCCAGTACCCCAGTGTAGTAAAATCGTAAGAATATTTATTTATTACGATTGATGCATTTATATGTAATAAGTTATTAAATTTGATTATTTATTAAAACAATAGTCTTATATGAATTAAATACAGATATTTTTAGATATTATGAAGGTAAAATTCAATGAAGTTTATTTATTTTGTTTCGGATGGCTGTCAGAGGTTTAAATTACGAAGAAATAAGCTCTATTCTAGACCACAAATCTGGCGAGGAAGAAATAGAAGTTGGGACCAGTTGTAATTCCTGGGTTGTTCTTTATAAGTGTTCAAGATCAAATAATAAGCCAAATATAAAGTTTCAGCAGACAGTTTTGAAATTAGGTTTGGAACTGATACATGAACATTTAGAGGACCGTCACCGGATGCCAACTTATCCTCAAAAAAGGACCAAATCCTAAAGCGCTGTTGCTCAAACTACATTTAACTTTGTGTAATAAGGCTGATTTGTGATCTCAAGTTACCGATTATGTTTAATAAAACGTATTTTCATGAATTGTTTTTTTTATTTTAAGGATTACAGTCATTTTAGTATGGGGTGTTCCAGTACCCCAGTGTAGGAATAACATGTGCGCCAAATAGTGTAGGATTCTAGGGTTAACAATAACACAAGTAGGTACATTGTTATCAGTTATATCATCATCATCATCATGTCAGCCTAGGGACGTCCACTGCTGGACATAGGCCTCCCCCTGCTGCGTCGTCCGGTCCAGTTATATAATTATTGATAATTTTCGTCGCGAATGACAAGATGCCAACATCAGTGTGACAGTTCTTAAATGAAATTAGCCACTAAACAGCCGATTTTCGGTGATTAATTTTGACAGTTCTTAAATCATATTACTCGACAAATTTTTCGTTGTGCAAGACGCTAGTGGTGTTTAATACTTTTTTTCTCGTTAAATACATCTTAATTCAATTTAAAAATCGTTGTGCAAGTGGGCCTAAGTCTCAAAGTTATTAAGTTGAACTACATTTCCGCAAATTACCGTACGTAGTACGTACTGTTGCCGCCGTGTCGCTGTAGTGACGCGATTTTGTACCTACTAATTTTGTAAACGCGTCCTTAATGTGAATACTATTATGTACACACTACAACTTTATGACCATTCCAGTCACCTTTGCTTTATGCAACGAATCATGGGAGAGGCGTGCGGTACTTACAATTACTCTTTCTCGCGCGCCTTTTTTTGACTATTTACAAATTTATTTTGCAAGGCCGAAATGTCGGCTAAATGTGATTTTTTTATAGTCTGACGCCTTTTTATCTCTGAAGGGGTAAGCATTATTACCCTCACATTTCGTCATGCTATGAATTTTAAGTCCCATGCAAATGTAAATATGCCCGGTGAATAAGAATATTCAGTAATCTTGCTTAATATAAACAACATTATTCCCAGCGGTGGACCGGTGTCAAACGGCGTCAATGGGCGAGGCCAGAGAGGCGGTGATGAACGTGGCGGTGGACGCGCTGTCGGCGTTCCGCCTGTCGCAGAACCTGCCCGCCGGACAGCTCAGCTCCGCTCTGCACGCGCCCACCTCGCTCCGCCTGCTGCCGCTGTACCTGCTCGCGTTACTCAAGAGGGTATGTATATTATCCGCCATACCTGCCGCCATTTTCTGCTTTGTACTGGTTGTAGGTTTCTAAAGCAGCGTTCTACGTGAGTGACTCAACGCAAACGCGGTTGGTTGTGAACGCGATCCAAGCGAATTCAATGCGGTGCGATGTTACATGGCGACTTGTCCTCGTCCCACACGATCACTAACAACTTGTGCCGCCCGCGTCGCACGTTACGTGCATGTGGTCACGTGGGACACGTCAATAGATATCGACTGTTTGTTGTTCGCCGCACCGCGTTCAAATCTAGACCGCTCACATAGGACGCCGCGGTATTGCAGGGCCGAACAGATAGGTACCACTGCAGTAGCAGTTATTCTGCCGTAAAGTAACGTACAAATGTGCAATTCCATGTTCCTGTTTGCATGGTACTGCAGCTAGTGAAATTACTTAACACCTTACGTCTCAATGTAGGTAGCAGCTTGACTATAACTTGGACATGGCCAGTCTATGAGCAGCGGTTGTTGCCCTCCATAAAAGATGGACCATCAGCTAGTGTGCCACCAGTAGTTCCATAAAAAAAAACTTTTTCTTATCATGATATTTTCACCTAAATACACTAAATATAGCCCTCTCCCAAGGCTCCACACAGACTGACCAACGTGCCGTAAAGTCCTTACTGAAGATTACTGCATTCAACGGCAGAAAAGGCACCTAATCTTCTAAAATAATGATTGGTATCTTTGATAACAGACAAAGTTTTCTATTGGATTATCGTACTAAGTTATTTTATGATTCAAGGAAAAGGCTGGTTGCGTCATCTGTTATTGTAATTATAACTAATTAAGATCTTCACGACCTTGCTACTGTACAGCGGGATAGCAGCCTAGGGCTACTGACCCTGCTGTACAAAAATGCCTAAATTCTCAGGGACTAATCTAACTTGTTAACCTACACTATCCAAGAGTCGTAGCCTATCACCTATACCTAATATCCTATCCTAGTTATCCTAATCCTTATACCTATATGTATCCTAAACCTATCCTAACTTGCACCTAGCGTAAAATGCGTATAGGCTTGGTGCTCTGTGGTATTCTGTGACACAGACCAGCACTTATACGCACCTACTACTAAGCGCCTAACCTATGGCACGTACTATCGTGGTACTACTGTGGTATGCTGTGATACAGACCTACGATTCGTACGCGCCTAGAACCTAACCCTATTTGTTCCTACAATCCCTATTAGATCCTAGCCCTACTATACGTATTTATATATACCTACTTATATAGATAGGTGCGGGATATCTGCCACTGGAGACCTATGATGACAGACGGACTGTGGGTAGGATTTAGGTATGGTGGAAATGGTTTTCTGACGGCCAACTCGTCAGACTCACCGAGCTGATCAGTACTGATGGCTAAAGGTGTCTTGGCCACCGTCAGAGGTGTGGGAAGGGTATCGAGTCAAAGTCGGATTAAACTTGTGACTCCTTTATTTCTTATAATACATAATCTTATATACTAAACTTATCCTATGTACACACTCGCAACTTTACGGTTGTGTGCTGTGTGTGAAAGGTGCCATCTTAGCGGTATGTACCTTAGGTGAGTACGTGATTTTTTCTTAATTTAATAGAAATCACGAACAATAATTGTTGCGGTAAAAACACACGTAGGATTATATCGCTGAAATGGCATGTTCATGTATGAACAGCTACGATATCATGATGATATCCGCCACCAACAGACACTAGCTATTGGTGTCCGATATGTTATTTTCTTATTTTACTCCAGAGGTCCAATTCTTGTATTTTATATGACAGTAAAATTATATTTTGAACGAAATGAGATTATATTTTTAATTGACTTAGAATCGGTATTCTCCTAACATAATGTCATTATCGTATGATTTGAAATAAACTGTTCGTCGTTGAGACATATTTTGATACTTGTTTCAATTTACGATCTCATTACAATTTCATTCAAATATCAGTTAATTTACGAGAATACCATTTGTGACGATGACATTATATCGAATCTGTATTTTGAACAAATTTATTTAGGCGAATTGGGCCTCAGGTATTCTAGGTGAGGACTGTCATGTCACACTATTCTAGGTGACACGACAGGAATGTACCGTGACAATTGGTGTAAAGCTTTATTGCCAGTTTTTCTCTTTTATGGTCCTCCGTGTGAGTGTTTGACTAAACTCTGCTTACCTGTTTCATTCATAAATGATATTTAAATGAAATCAAAGTACAGTCAGTGCTTAATCCGTCATCCGAAGCACGGTAGCTCTCTGTAAGCCATTTATAAGTGATCTGTGTGTGTGTATGGTCCGCAGCGCGCGTTCCGCACGGGCACTTCGACGCGGCTGGACGACCGCGTGGGGGACATGTGCGCGCTCAAGTGCGCCGCGCTGCCGCAGCTCATGCGCGCCGTGTACCCCGACCTGTATGACGTCAGCGACCTGCACGCGCACACGCCCCACCCCTCACAACAACACGACGAGGACGACGCCGCGCCGGACCCGCCGCGACTGCAGCTCAGCGCTGAGAGGTGAGAACACGTATACACTTTACCAATATTACTAATACCTTACTCTCATAATATTACTAATAACTCACCCTCATAATATTACTAATACCTTACTTTCAGAATATTACTAATACCGCACTCTCATAGCCCCATCGGACAATGAGAGTGAGGTAATAGAGGGTGCTCTTGTGTTTGCGCACACATTTGTGCCTTATAAGATGTCCTGCGCAGTTACCTAGTCTCATTTAAAGACAAGCAACTGTGGCCGACATCGGTCGGACGACATTATTACTACTACGCCCAGCGCTGGCTGGTGTTATAGCAAAGCTAATCGGAGAGCATATTTCATTGTCAAATTATTATCGCTTTTTTTCTTAATACGACTTCTCTTCAACATTCATTTACACAACAATTGTTAATTGTGTGCGCGCGTAGCTTAAATTCATTTTGAACACTATTCGATAGAAGTAACTGAGCACTTTGCTGCGATTCGATATATGAGCGCCGACCCTTAAGTATGAAATTGATATTGTACGCAATTTCTACGTTATGTTCGAAATTCTAATTTATTTTTAATTGATGCTCATGTATTTGTGTTTCAAATATATTGATACCCATTTTTCCACATTCCGATGATACTTTATTCTGGCAAAACGCCATATACACCTATCATCTGCTACCTACTTTATCAAAATTATTCTAAAGTCACACATTTCCTACACCGACTATATCCAAGCTTGAAACAAAACAAAGTTATACCTACAATAGAACAGGTCCACCGAGTATGTGGACAAGATAAGAAAATCGCTAGAACAAAAAGAATTCTGCTCATTTGCATTCATTGACATTCAGCAGGCATTTGACAAGATTTTGCACAGGAGACTTGGCGAAACTTAAAAGATTCTTCCACAAAGCTACTTTGTCCTGCTGAAGTCATACCTACATGAAAGACTACTCTAGGTGAAAGGTGAAAGAATATGGAACATCATCACAATTCTATGATGTTCTGAATGGAGTTTCTCAGGGGTCTATCTTGGGGCCTATTTTATACATACTGTATACAGCAGATCTCCCTGTTTAGCCTAACATAACAAATGCTACGACGTTTGTCAATAATACCGCTATTTTGGCCAGCAGTACAGACCCAAAGACTGTATCAAACCTACTCCAAGAGAGTCTTAAAAAAATCATCTAAAGATTAAAACGGCAGAGGATCAAAGCGAGTTCAAATCAGGACAAGTGATGTTTAGGGTGTGAAAAGGCAATTGCCAGCCACGTTTATACTACTCCACAGAGAAATTTTCAGGTATCTGGGTATACACCTTGATCGTCAGCATGCCTGGAAACTACATCACGGCACAAAAGGATGAATTATTTTCGCTTCACAAGTATACATTGGTTATTGGGTCGACATCAAAATCTAAACTGAGATTAAAAATGTTATGTAGAAATATTTCTATACGAGATCGTATTAAACCCGAGATAAACGTACAAGATTCAGTTCAGAGGTGGTGCAGTGCTAGCAACAGCAAAATCAGTATGCTGCAAGTGCTTCAAAATGTCATACTGACTATCGCAGGACCTAATTAGACCGCTAAGGGCTTTATTATCATGGTATTAGTTTTCGGTACGCCGTTCCTTACAGCCTGTATTATATTTTGTAGAATAAACGCGACGGGCGCGTACCTACTCGACGAGGGCGAGAGCATGGTGCTGTACATCTGCCACGCCGTGAGCCCCGCCTTCCTGTCGGAGACGTTCGGCGTGGCGGCGTTCTCGCAGCTGCCCGACGAGCAGAGATCCCTACCGCGACGAGACACGCCCGGGAGTGTGCTGCTGCACGCATTCCTGGACAAGCTCAATGATGACCGGCCCTACGCCGCCGATATACTCGTGCTAAGGTCAGTGGATAATACTTATACTAGCCATCGCCAGCGTCAATTATACATATAAACCTTCCTCTTGAATCTATTAAAAAAACCGCATTAAAATCCGTTGCGTAGTTTTTAAGATTTAAGCATACATAGGGACAGACAAACAGAAGACAAACTTTGTTTTATACTATGTAATGATTGGTTACTCAAACATTTTAATGTTTGTCCGTCATGACCCTCTTCAAGTTTAGCTCAGTGATGACCGGCACACAATTTCTAAAATCTGTTTGCTTTCCACAGGGACAACTCACCAAACCGAACACTATTCACGGAGCGCCTAATCGAGGACCGAGTGGAGTCCGCCTTCTCCTACTATGAGTTCTTACAGCACGTCAAGAGCCAAGTGAAATGAGTAGACAGTGAGTTGACAGTGACACTTACACGGGACCCCCCGGGCCCAGTGATCGGACGAGGTACTCGCGTTAGCTAATGAACAGAGTTGCGGTTGCACCGCGAAATGAAATGACACTGCCCTATTGGAACTTAGAATTTAGTAGCACTTCTGGTTTTCGAGTTTTTGAAAACTAGTAGTAGTGGTTCGTACGAAATTCTTGATATATTCCGCTGTTAACGCCACACTAGAGATGGAAATAGAATGTATTATGTGAGTTAAATTGATTTATCACTCCCAATCTTATGTGTAACGTTGTTTCTATCTTGTTGTGACGATAATATGTAATGTAAGTCAAATGAAAGATGATCTATTAACAAGTTGAGCTTGAGCATGATCAGACCTACTCTGCCCTCCCGAACCTAAAGTGCAGTAACAGCAAAAACATGATAAAGGAATTTTAAACTTTCGAGTTTCGTGTTAAAGTTTAAATTCCTATATCATGTTTTTGCAGTTACTGCAAGGTTGGGGAGGGCAAACTGCTCAACGGGTTTGAATATTCGATTTATCCATGGATTTGGAAATTCGAGATACATATTTGACATATTTTGTATGAAGCTTATGTCAAATATGTATCTAAAATCCGAAAAAAAAGAATTAGATCGAATATTTAATTTAGTCACTGACATGACTATTTCAAGGGTAGCTTTATAAATTGTAATATATTTTGTTTTTGAAAACTTTCGGTTATAATTCGGCAATGGATCGTCCTTTCAACCTGCTCCATATATGCTTGGCTACCATATTTTTTTAGCCAGAACGCCATCAATTTAAATTGTACTCATGATAACTAGAGGTTCTGTTAATTCCTTGACATAGTTTAAAAATAACTGAATTGGGTGTAAAGATTAAAACTGACCACTAATAGACCGCTCTCTGATCAAAGATAATCTTATGAGGCTATAAATTATAAAATATTTATTGAAAAGAAATTAATAAATTAATATCGGCGTACGAAATAACTTATTTTATGTTTTCACCCTCAATATATTTTGTTATTGTGCCGTAATTGATATTAGACAATAAATTATATATTATTGCAATATAGAAGAAAGAAATTAATACAAGATGGTAGCTTTTTAAAATGCATTAAACCTTCCGTTTTCAAGGAACAGTTGTCTGATTCGAATTAGTTTACCTATTTAAATCTCTTTGATAGATAGGCAGCAATGAGTAGGTCAATACTATTATAGTACGTTCTAAATGCTGTTTTGTAATTTATTTAATTTGTAATTATGGATCACATTGACATAAAAAATGCCGAAACACCTATAGTTTCTGAAACATACCTTTTTTAGTATTCAAATGTTAAAACAATTCGAGATTCCTTTTTATTTCGCTCGATAAATTGTATCAAATTTGTCACAGTATTTGTACTGGGGCCGAATTCTCCTAAATAAATATAGTTTCGATATCATGTCAGTGGCATACTTACGCCACAAAAAGCGTATTCTTCTAAATTATCTGATGGTTGAACAAAGTTGTAACGAGGTTATCAGAATACCGCTTCTGAGTCTATTCAAAATATAATATCAATGTCATATAAAAATAGGAGAATTGGCCCCCTGTTCATTATAGACATATGGGTGATATGCCTTTACTGCGTAATGGCTTAGTAATTATAAGAGTGTTGCCGCTTGCCAATATACAGCGACACGTATTATATTCAGTTGCGAAGTGACTGGTAGCAACTGTTCAAAGATAAGGCCAATTTTGGCTTATATTGGCCTCTTTGCTAAGCCGTCAAAGCATATGACCCGATATCTGTAGTTGTCTTTGCAAAATCTGTATTACCAATTGTGGTACCTACCAATTTCAACATGTATGCCTATCTAAGGGTCGGAACATATCTGACGGAAGATGCGTCGCGTATTGTCGGTCGCGTAACGCCAAAACATACAAATATATAGAAAAACGTTCAACCTTTCACACCTGACCGATGATTCGTTAGTACCTCGAGCATACAGCGTCTGTTCCGTTTCCGTCAACGCATTATCCGTCGACGTCGCATGCACCACGCAACACGTGATTTTTTAATGACGCGTTGGGCGACGTTTTAAAATTAACTGTCATACAAAGCAACGACACTGTAGTTGCTGAACGTAGAAACTGACTTAACGCGACCGATGTAGATACGCTCGACGTATTTAACGTCAGGTGTGTACCGACTCAATTGACGGAATAGATGCGACCGAAGATACGTTCGACGCATCTTCCGTCAGATATGTGCCGACCCTTGTATATTATTATATATTCCAATAATGTCAATGAAAATGTCAAGCATATCTACTAAAGACAATACATTGAGTGAGAGTGTAGTTTATATACAAAGGTATGAAATGAGAAGCGACAATATAGTATGTTTTTAACAACTCGAGCCAGAAGCGCTAACTTGTACTGTAAACTCTGAACTGATGTTGTTGTTCAACAGTTGAAAACACAAGACAATTATACGGTCATACTAGGTATTTACGTTGATTGATTAACGGCTAAATTCAAAATCCGATCCCTTCATGGATTTGGAAATTCGAGATACATGTTTGTCATACTTATTTTGAACCGAGCTTATGTCGAATATTTATCTCAAATCTACAAATCTATGGAAAGATCGAATATTGAAACCGACTGATAGTATGTATATTATTCTTGCGTTACTGACTGACTGACTCACTGACGACGCACAGTCAAAACTAATGAGCGCAAGAAGCTGGAATTTGGCATGACGTGTTCCTTGGTGACAGTGCACTAGGGGGATAGCCCGAAATGACCACGGGTTCGGGTAGAAACGGTTAATGACCACGCGGACTATTTAGTTTCTGAGTTCGTTTCATGTTTGACTGAGTCAAAATATTATGAATTAAAAAAGAAATGATTGTACGTTGAAACGGTTGAAAAACGGTATTAAATTGACTGTTATGCATAATTGCATCAAATATTCGTTTTATTATTCAAATGTCATTTGAAAAATACTCGTTATAGATATCTACGGGTGCGACGACATAGCGCCGAAAAAAATACTTTATCAAAGTTAATTTTCTTTCATAGTTGTAGATATAACTACGATTTACGCACAAGCACCGCGTGCATCTAACCGCAATTGTATCACAACAGCGTAAATAACTAGCCACTACTAACTAGATCGCATAATTCTCTTGTGTCATAATTATTATATGTAGAAAATGTTGTTTCTTTCATTTGAATCGAAAATTGCCCGTGATAGAAAGAGAGAAAATATAATACTGTTGAAAAACGACAATCAGTTCGGAGGTAAGTTATAGACTTGTGTCGTGTAAAGTTTATTGACGAAATGTGGGATCTTTATATCGCAGTTATCACATATATGTGTTATGTTACATCAAATAAACAGATCCGTGTTACGCCTTCAGAGATGTTTTAAAAATATATTTTTATTTCATGAACGTGCAGAATTTTATTTAAAACTTGTCGAAACGTGTCTTGGAATGTTTAAATTTTAGTTTTTTACGGTGTTTGTGGGGAATGTAATTTAAAAGCAATAAAGCTATGGGTTCACTGTCTCAGTATGTGGTAGAACGCAATCGCTCGTGTGTATAAGGCTTATTTCTGTGAGTGTATGGTGCGAGCGATACCTAACGGGACAAGGCAAGGTATACGAAAAATCAATGACGTTTTTGTATAAAGCTAAATTATAAATAATTTGAAAATATTGTTCCTTATGAATGTCGCGTCACCAAAGTTTGTCAGGAAATTTAAGAATTTTCTGGTTTATCTTTGACGTTGTTGATCGTTCGTATATTTTGTCCCGTGTTTGACTGGTTATTATATTTATTTATTATTTTGTGTACAAATATTCGGTATGTTTTATTTTTTTACAATATTCTTAGGGCGTGTCGGCACTGGCGGCGACTCGGTTCCACGTCGATGCAATAAAATACTTTATTTTTTTTATTGTTAATTCCATGTTAGGTGTATGTAGTTATCATGAACCGTGTATCTATTAATCGTAATTGGATATTATTTCAAACATTGTAAATTAAATAAAATTATTTATGAATTGTAGGTAGCGTGTTTTTATAATGAAATGTTGGCGGCCTTGGTCGTATTAACATTACACAGATAATAAATTATTTGTCTATGGCTGTATACAACTTGCATTGTTGTTGTCATAGACAAATCGTCAAATGACTGGAATATTATTTAAATGTGATAATATATCACTGACTGTCGTATCATCACCATACTAAATAATTATAAATGTATTATATAAAATGGACAATCTTTTTATTTGTTTACTGTTCGATTTAAATAAAACTCACATTATTACCCAGGAGTAGGTATTATTCTCCGTGTGGTGACGGATTAAGAATACGGAATGTCACCATCCCGTATCATCCCATGGGTGTCGTAAGAGCCGACAGAGGGACCATATTATGCAGAGAACAGCACTAAGAGAAGGAAAACTTGATGCAAACCCTATACAACCCGTTTGGCCAGCGTGGTATAGTAGGCCAATTCCTTCTTTCAAAGGAGAGGCCTGTCCAGCAGTGTACGTTTAAGGCTGATGATGAGGTATTATTGTAGGTATATTTTGAAGCACCATCTTAATCTGCTCAGCTGTTATGGAGATTATAGTCCACAATCAAATGGACAAACAGGCAGCAGCTGTGTACTATTTAATGATACTGTTTATTTTCTGCGCTGCTTATTGACTTATTTTTATATTACATCACACCTGAATTAATTTTATTGATTAGCATGAGAAAAGTATTGGCAAACAAAAGTGATAATAATCTATACATGTTATGGAATGAAGCCCTCTCTTCGTCCTGCTTGTCTGTATGACCGCAATGAAATAAAAAATAATAATAAATGTATTTGTAAAGGCTGCTACACACAGTGCCGTTTTTGCCGCGCGACACGTGCCGCCGACTTTTGGTGGGCATCGGTGCCGCCGGCATCTACCGCAGAAAGTCGCCAGGCATCATTCCAGTTGTATATAACGACCACACACAAGTAGCAAGTTGCAAACCGCGCGGCACGCCGGCCTATCCGGGCGGCCATGCCGGCGGCTCTTTCGTGCGGCCAAGCTGGCGGCTTTGTAGGCCGCCGGGTTCACGCGGCTTGGCCGCGGCTCTACCACCGGCACTGTGTGTAGGAGCCTTAACTTTTTGACTCCTTGCTAGTTATCTTCTCAGAAGCCCTTTATAAAAAATCCCAAAGTGGCCAAAGAAATATAGGTCAGTACAAGGGATTACGCCAATTAAGCCCGAGAGAAGTATTATTAAAATATGGCGGGAAATGTTCATTGATGTACAAATACCACCATTTTAGCATATACATGTTACACACGCAAACCTTAAGGCAAACGAAATACATTCTATTTGGATTTTATTTATTTTTTATTTCATTTATGTATGAGCATAGACCATGTACTGTGGCACTATGTTTAGAGGGGCCTATATCCAGTAGTGAAGGGCGATAGACAGGCTGATCGAGTTGAGCATAAACATTTTCCTCAGAGTTCCGTTGCAGAAGATAAAACGTCGAAGCATTCTTCAGTCTTTCTTCTTAGTAATAGGAGTGCTTGGTTCATCTTCAGTCACTCTAGTCGTAAGTATTTCGCAACATGGTACACAAACATTACACGGTGCATAAGGCTTCAGCTCTTCAGCAGGTATTTCGAGCGGCCAGTAGTCTTTAGGGGCGTAAGGACAAGTCGTTAGGAACATTTCGTGGTATAACAGCGCTCTAAGCCACAGGTAAATCCGGGCTTTCCTTAGTTTGGTGGACGCTTCTATGACAGCGGCGACTGCGCGTAAAGCTACCGGGTCCCTGCAGCAGTGCGTGTTGAATTTCAAGTGTTTTATGTTGCATCTAAATACCTGTGAAATTGTAATCAATTTAAAGTATTCAATTATGGGAGCAATCTCTGGATTTTGCCAAGCCAGAGCTATTGCCATACCTACTTACATAGCTGTCCTACCGCACATACTAGGTAGGTATCTAACAATAATTTATGGGACCTGTCTCTTGCTATTTCCAAAACCTTATACCACATAGGTAGGTACCCAGTGGCGGATTAACCCTAAGGCAGAAAAGGCAATTGCCTTGGGGCGCGAGGCTCGAAGGGGCGCCGCGGGGCGCGAGTTTTTTTTTTAAATAAATTATATCTATTCAACTACCTATCATTATTTTCAAATAAAAAGTAACTTAAAACCTATTAAAGAGGTATCTAACACAATCACTATTTTAAAAGCACATGATATCCAGGTAGGTAGGTTAGTTAGTTAGTTGGACAGGTGTTTTCCTCACTTAGCCATTAAATTAGGCCATTGTGCGTGAGCAGCGACACGGCTGTCGCCTACTATAGTCCGTTCACAGTTATTTTACCTCTAGCTGTTAGATTGGCCAACCTGGGCGTTGCACTGTGTTTCGTCTAGAACATGCTAGCTGGACAAAAGTCATTGTCTAATTACCTGAAATGTATTACCTGAGCCTTTTACCAGATACCCAGGTGCCCCAATTCTGAGAATTGTTTTGGACACGTGTCAACTACTGATAAGGTAATGAGGTTAGTATATAAGGAAAGGGTAAGAAAACCACTTATTAATTACATTTTTGCGTGTACGGAAGTAACATCCTATGTCAGTGAGTTTAAGTTTTTTCAAAAGTGTTAGTGATGGATCTTCAAGTTAAAGGTATGTTCTTTTTATTTCTAATAAGAAAATAGGTTTACATTTCCCCATTTTTTTAAATAGCTCGAGTTTAAAGAAGTTTGTCAAATTTTGATGATTTTCTGAATTCATTGGACTAGAAACTACTTGTACCCTCTTGTACCCGGGCTAGGTTTTATATATAGCATAGCCATATCTGTTAGCTTTTAAATTTTAGTCATCTTAGCCTGCACACTTGAGTACAACTTTGTCATTTTGTCTGTTTTCTAGAATACGAATTGTCAGTCTCGAAAATGGAGTTTTTTGATGAATGGCAGAAACATGCTAAAGAGAACCGCAACAGTAGACTGTATGAGTTTATAGTGATGAAACATGATCTTGTTAATATCACGGAAGCATCTGAGCGGGAAATTA
Source organism: Euclidia mi (assembly GCA_944739405.2). Classification (NCBI taxonomy): domain Eukaryota; kingdom Metazoa; phylum Arthropoda; class Insecta; order Lepidoptera; family Erebidae; genus Euclidia; species Euclidia mi. Next base: position 5,414,815 of record OX123188.2, on the reverse strand, counting down.
AAATGAAAATTGGAAGATTGTCATCCAAATACACAGAAAAATGTGAAAAATGTGGGAAATGCCGTAATCGCTTCCTGACTAAGAATTCTGAGTGGTTGTCTGGGGATTTTACATTCAAAGCATCTGTCCACCTCTCAACACCATCATCATCAAGTAGGAGTTCGATTAGTGGACGTCCATCAATAGATTTTCCTGAAGCAAGTGAAAAAACGAAAAGGAGACGCGTGGAGGACCTACTACACACGCGAGATGTAAACCAGCTAGTAGCCGCTGCTGAAATATCGGCACGATTATCCGGACATCGGAATTTGGCTACTGTGATTAAAGAAGCAAGCCATAGTCCGGAAAAGTGCCAAGAAATGAAAAGATATGTGGGTGAAAAGGTACGCGAACAACCAAGATGTTTGTCCAAAGAGGAGGCTTTGGCATATTATGTGGATGCCAAATCACGAGCCACTCTTATAAACAAACGAGGAAATGGAGCATCAAGGCAGGACACCAGGTATTCCCATCATTTTATAGTGTTAGGCAGGCAAAAATTGAATGCTACCCTCCCGAGGAACAGATTTTTATAAGCGAAACGCGTGCAGAAATTAAACTTCAGGCGGTTTTAAATAAAACAGCTGAACGTCTACTTTGTGCACAGCGTGAAGTTTTAAAATCTGTAGATTCTGGCTCATCACTCTCCCTTGTTAGCAAGTGGGGGTGTGATGGAAGTTCCGGTCATAGCACTTACAAACAAAAATTCTCAAACAGTGAAGACACAGATGAGTTTTTGTTTATGTTCTCATTCGTGCTACTTCAGTTACGTGACAATAGTAGTAGAGTTGCTTGGCAGAATCCTCGACCATCTTCTACCATGTATTGTCGACCGATTAAGTTTATTTTCTCCAAAGAAACTACAGATTTTACTGTAATAGAAACCAATAAGATTTTGGAGGAAATAAACCAATTGGTGCCAACAATAGGTAATATAGATGGTAAAGAGATATCGGTCAAACACGAATTACCTACTGTTCACGATAATTGATGGTAAAGTGTGCAACGCTATGACTGAAATTTCGTCAGCACTTAAATGTTACATTTGTGGAGCTACTCCTAAATTTATGAATGATGAGTCTAGGGAATTTGTTGTAAATAAGGAAACTCTTGGTTTTGGTATATCTCTCCTTCACGCTTGGATCCGGTCTTTTGAATGTTTGCTTCACATAAGCTATCGTCTTGAAGTTAAGAAATGGCAACTTCGAGGTCAAAGTGACAAAGAAAATGTGAAGCAACGTTCGGCTCGTATCCAAGAAAGGTTTAAGGTTGAAATGGGTTTAATTGTAGATAAACCAAAACCAGGATTTGGTAATACGAATGATGGGAATACTGCTCATCGGTTTTTTGAGAATCCTGAACAGGCTTCAGATATTACAGGTGTAGATGTGACACTTATTAAGAACTTTGGCACTATCCTTAGAACTTTAGCTTCGGGTTACGATATTGATGTTGTTAAATTTAATTCTTTTACACAGGACACAAAAAAATTGTATCTTAGTCTCTATTCGTGGTATAAAATGCCTGTTACTGTGCACAAAATTCTTGTGCACAGTGTAGAAATTGTGAGATCGGCTCTTATACCTATTGGTCAGCTTTCTGAAGAAGCTCAGGAAGCGCGTAATAAGGATTATAGGAGGTTCCGGGAGCACAATACTCGAAAATATTCACGTATTGCCACGAATAGGGATTTACTTAATATGTTGCTAATTACATCTGATCCTGTAATAAATGGCCTTAGGGAAGTGCCGAAAAAACCGACGAGTAAACTTCCTTCTGAGGTTTTAGAATTAATTATACCCCCTCCTGTAAATGTAAGGTCTAGTGTAAGTCATTGTAGTTCTCATCAAAATATGTCAGATTATATGGTAGATGATTCTTCAGAAGAAGAATTTAGTGATGCAGAATAAATAGAAGTTGTAAATAATATTTTACTAATGTTTATTAAGCTGTGTACCTTATCTAACTTTATTATTAGTTGTCAACATATTGTTTTTAACTGCATATTTTTTAAGTAAAAAGTATTGTTATTGAGTAGGTAGTAATAATGCCCTATTATGTAATTAGAAGCCAAGTCCTCAGTAGCACAATATTTTATGACTATTGTTATTTTTTTTCATTGTTATTTTTTACCTGTCTGACAATAAAAGATTAATCGCTATTATATTTTTTTTTGTTGGCACACGTGACCCTACCTCCTGTTTTTTGGTGTTATATGCGCTAAATTATTTATTGAGGTTTTTAGTTCGTACGGCTTTATTATGATATTCTAATGGGGTATCCATTAGAATATCATAATAAAGCCGTACGAACTAAAAAACCTCAATAAATAATTTTGTCCAGCTAGCATGTTCTAGACGAACCACAGTGCGTTGTGTTGCTATATTTGGTATATAATACTCCCATTTTAAATATACATTATTGCTAAAATGTACTTATTTTTTTATTGCCTAAGCGATCGTATAAAATATTTGGAAGTAATGTTTGTAACAAAACCTCTTGATATTGGCATGGCTATATGCATGTACATTTATTTTCTTACGAAATAACTAATTTCCTATGAAGATAAGTAGTTATAAAAAAACGTTGTCTATTTAATATACAAAGGTAAACGCATCATAATTACGCCAACGTGAGGTTCTAATTATCAAATACAAAAACTGCAAATTTAATTTTCATATTTATTTTGAATAAGAATGATGTGGGTGTAATTTTACACTTCTGCCTACCCCTGCATGGAAACAGGCGTGAGTCTATAAGAATGATCCATGTGGACTGCGGTAACTGCTGTCAGATTCTGTATCAGACTCAGAATTTAATTTTATTATGAACCTGTCCTTTTCTGCATCCCTAGACACATCTGTTTAACGAAGCTTGTCTTCAATGTGGCGCTCATGATTGCATTGTTTTTGTCAGTCTTCTGCAGTGATAGATTGAAAAGCTTCTTCAGCTAAATTCACAATGTTGGTTGCCTCTTGTCCTAAATTTTTGCTTGTGACTCGCCTTTTAATGAGACTCCACATAAGTTTAAATGCGTTTAGCTCGCAGTGGTATGGCGGTAATCTAACCACTCTGCGGCCATGAGCTTCAAGCGTTTGAATTTTTGAAGCATTTCCACTAATATTGGGTAAAATGTTATGCACGGGTAACTCTATTTTACATTCCTGTCATCACAGAGTACAATTCCAACATAAGGAAAATAAACACCGACATCTGTCAGAGGTAAAATAACTGTGAACGAACTGTACACAATACCATGAAAGCTCTTTCCAGAATGCCATGAGTTGACCAATGTTACGTATGGCTTCGCTCATGGTTCTGGGATTGTTCAGGAACCTCGTCCGTTGGTCGCTCACGCTGGTGCAATTTAGAATCACGTGAGCGGGTGTTTCTTCGGTCTCCATGCAACCCCTGCATAGTGGGCCATCCGTGACGCCAATATTGTAGAAGTGCTTATTTAGAGGACAGTGGCCGGTTATTATGCCAGTCAGATGCTTGAGTGCTTTCCTGCTGGAGTGCAGCAGGTTTTGCGAGAGTCGTTTATTCAGTTGGGAGAAGGCATCTTTGGATTGCCTACACCACCTACACTCTTTCAGCTCTGCCCACTCTTTTTCATGTTATTGTAGGGTTCTCTTGCGTAACCACGTTTTTAGTTGGCTGAACGGTATCGGAACAATTGGTTCGGGTCCCAGAGTTGTTGTGTCCGATCCTTTCCTTGCCAGTTGGTTTGTTGCGTCATTGCCCGTGGAGTCGCTGTGTCCTCGTATCCACTGAAGCGTGACCCGGTTGCTCGCTGCAATTTTCTGTAGCTCTTGGTGGCACTCCAGGATTAGGCCGCTGTTAAAGCAGTTGCCGCCGAGAGCTTGTAGTACTGAGGCACTGTCTGTGACGATGCCTATTGACAGGTCACTCACATTTCCGGCCGCGATCGCCGTCGCCGCCCTTATAATCCCAACGCATTTAGCTTGGAAGATGGTGTTGAGTTTACCAAGCGATGTTGAGAGATTGATGTTCAAGTCATGGGAGAATACTCCAGCACGTCCCACACTTCGTTTTTGAGCCGTCTGTGACCTGCGTATACTCTAACCTCATGTATGCCAGAGCTATCCTTGTGTTCTTCTTGCAGTTGTATGCGGTATTTTTTTTCAAAGACAAACGTTTTGGGTATGCGGTCGCACGTTTGATCTAGCATCGGGATTTTGATAGCTAGTGTCCTTTTCAGGCGTGCATGGGTTATTCGGTCATCTCTTCTCCAGAGCCCGACCTTATTGAGCCGGATCGCGGCGGCACCCGCTTCCTGCTGGATGATGAGGTGCAGTGGTCGCAGGTCGAGAAGCACCTCTAATGCCGCCGTTGGAGTTGTTTTCATGCAGCCTGTTGTGGCCAGACAGGCGAGGCGTTGTATGCTCTGTAGCTTGCTCTTGACTGTGCTTAGTTGAGTACGTGGCCACCACACTATTGCACCGTATGTGAGCATGGGGCGTATTATGGCAGTGTAGAATCCAGTGTAGACCCCATATCTTGCCAATTATTCTCCTGCACTGCCAGAAGATTGTGCATACTTTTGTGGTTTTAGTAGGATGTGTTTATTCCAATTGAGCTTATGGTCGAGTGTTACGCCCAGGTACTTGACTTCACTCGATAGGTTGAGCTCCGGGCCAAAAAGTTTTGGTTTTCTGGTCAAACGGGTGTTCCTTTTGTTGGTGAAAAGTACTAGCTCCGTTTTATTTGGGTTAACCGTCAGTTCGTGGTGGATTCACCATTGCTCCATGATCCTGATGGCTGCTTGTATCCCATAATAGATCATGTCTTTCGAGTCTCCTTTGATTAGGATGGTTGTATCATCTGCGTACCGTGTAGAAGCATTTGTCATTCAGGCTTCTCAACAGATCGTCTACCACTATGTTCCATAGCAGGGGTGATAGGACACCTCCCTGTGGGCAGCCTTTTGCTACTATCCCCCATGTGATGGTGTTAACCGTGAATAGAATAGCCCTTTGTTTCAGGAGTCGATCGATCCAGCCACTGACGGTTTGTTCAACTCTGAACTTGTCAAGGGCTCGGCTAATGCTGGTGAATTTAGTTTTGTCAAAGGCGCCTTCTATGTCATTAAAGGCGCCTAAGGTCATTAGTTTTTCAGATAGCGCTGTCTCTATGGTCCCCACTACGGAGTGAAGTGCTGATTCTGTTGATCTGCCACTTCTGTAGGCGTGTTGTTGCGGGTGTAGTGGTCTGCGTAGCAGTGCGCCTTCCCGCAAGTACCTAACAGCGAGCCTCTCCAGCGTTTTCAGCAGGAAGGAGGTTAAACTGATAGGTCTGAACGATTTCGCTTGTATGTAATCGTTTTGCCCGGTTTTGGGAGAAAAATGACTTTTACTTCCCTCTACATATATATCGATGCTTCCCTCCACCTTCGTGGTATGTAATTGTGCGCTATAGATGTTCTGTATATTATGCTGAGCTGCTATGGCACAATCGTTGTGCAGCCCCATTTCAGAAGTGCTGGTGTTATTTCGTCCAGACCTGCAGATTTAGCTATGAATTGCCCATTACAGCCGGTCCACGATAACCATGTTGTTGTGGCTATCGTCCAGTCTGTTTGGGTCGGTGGTCTGTGTTCTGATTCTTCCCAATCACAGTCGTCGTTCACAGTGCAACCTGGGAAGTGTGTTTCGATTAGCACTTGGCTTATTTCCATCTCTGTGATTGCGTAGGTGCCATCAGGCTTCCTGATGGAGCTTAGGGTCTTGTTGCTGTCCTAGGATAGGATCTTTTTTACCCTGGCTGCCTCACATGTGGAGTTAATGTTGGTGCAGAAATTTCGCCAGGACTTTCCCGTGCGAAATCGTATGCGTTTCTTGTAGTGAGACTGGGCTTCTTTATATTTGTCCCAACCCGTGTCTTTCCTTGTGTTTTTGGCCCGGTTGAAGAGTTTCCTCAGATTACGCTTAAGCTTCTCCAGTTCTGATCCGCACCTTTGGGTTTTACTACTTGTCTTCGGTAGTGTGGTGGGGCAGGCTTGTTGGTAGCTACGTTGTATGCATTTCGTTAGTAAATTAGTGTTGCCACGCCTGTGTTGCCACGTAAATTTTCCCATCGAACGTAGATTTATTTTGTTGGTAATATTTTACTCATAATACCCACATTACCTCATATCGGACACAGATTAAATGACACTCTGTTTAGTTTTATCAGTAACTCGTGGAATAGTAGTACTGTTTTTATTTAATAGATTTTTTAATAAATTTCTAGTACCTACCTAGTAACTTGGTAATGCAAATACTTTATGAGTGAGGGGCGCCAATGACCTGTTTGCCTTGGGCGCCGGAGATGGTTAATCCGCCTCTGTAGGTACCTATTTATGTTGATCTGAAACCCATGGTTACATTGTTTTGGTACACTGGTGAGAGGGCAAGCTTATGATCCTTGGATTCCGTGGTTACATTGAAATTTAAGTACCTAATGTTAGTAGTAAAACATGGTAATGTCAATGGGCTGATCACGTCTTTGCAGAACCGAACAGGACAGGGTCGCATCTTGTGTCGGTGGAAGTGTGTACAGTGGGCCTTCTCTGACAAGGCCGTGCGTATAAGTAAACACAAGAAAGGGCAGTGTTGCTGTGCTGTAAATTAGACCAGAAACCGACACAAGAGAGAGCCCGGGTTGCTTTCCGAGTTCAAACTTATTTACTATATCTATGAGTTGAAGAATCGCTCACCTCTTGGTCGCACATAGTCAGCAGGCAATAGTCAATATACGGGACTGGTTCAAGGCCCACGCGGTAGCCGAGTTTCTGCAGATAATCTGTTGGGTATATAGGTAGGTACAGTAACTTATCACTGCCGATCAGGGCCGAAACTTCCCTATGTGCAATGTGTGCGGCGCACACAGGCGCCAGGGTGACAGGGGCGCCGCGCGCCGAGATATGCGTTAATTATAACACTTATTTCGAAAAAGGATGCCAAAAAAGGCGCTTCACAGATTTCGCACACAGGCGCAGTGGAGTAGGAAGGGCAAATATAAAATTAAATGTAGGCCGGAATTGTTAGGTAACGACTAAAAAAAAAAAGGTCATCCGCCCTACGCCACTGCACAGCTGCACAGGCGCTTCATAGATTTCGCACACAGGCGCTGCATTGGGTCGGAACGGCCCTGCTGCCGACTGACAGACAACGTACAGCCGAAACGATCAGGTGCAGGAAGATGCATTGCAATGTGGCATGTTTGTTGCCTTGACGAGTGTATGAGGAACAATAAGAGAGGATTTCAAGAAGTCTGCCCACTAAGGGGTCGAAAAGGAGGACAGTTTATGCAAACTTTTGATCTAAATGACATTTAGGTAAGCGGGCGCAGTGAGCAAAAGCTGGTTAGAATATAAATTTTGTGCAGCCCCTACATTCTAGGCTCCTTGACAATTGGTTTTGCGTTACGTTTACGGCTGAAGAAATAACGTAATGAAATCGCTCAAATATGTTAATGTGCTAACCAGCATTGAACACAGGGCCGAATTTAGAGGTCTTGAGGAGGCCCAGGGGCAGAATAGGTGTGGAGTCGCCAAATTATTTTCCAAATAAGGAAATGTTTTCTTTTTTAATCTATAAAATAATTTATAATATATGCCTACTAAATTTTCTTTTGACTGCCTCCGTGGGACCGTGGTCCATTGGTTAGCGTATGCGACTGCTGATCGGAGGTCCCGGGTCGGGCAAAAGAGTTTCTGGGTTTTACCGAATTCTCAGTAGCAGCAAGGAGTACGGTGATGTGTCCGGTAGCAAGGAGTATAGTGATGTGCCCGGTAACGGCAACAGGGTCGCCCCCTATTACGTGGGACCTAAAAATTCATGGCGGAATGTGTGTGTAATACCTATTAGGGATCCCTTCTATTTGCATAATGTTCTTTGTCCTAATATACTTCGGCATAACGATTTTGGCACAATTTGTTTTGGCATAATAATACTTCGGCATATTTTTTTAGGCATATATTTTATGTTGGCATAATCATCTTAAAGACTAATTTGTTTTGGCATAAATTTGATTCGCATAACGTTAGTAGGCCTAATGACTATTAGCATAACGTTAGTAGGCCTAATGACTATTAGCATAATATTTATATAATTATATATTTAACTAAAAAATGTACCTACATGCTGTGAAACAAAAGTTAGTGACAGAACCGAATTGCTGCAAAACCGACTCCACGTAGTCTTGTTTGCCCTACCCTGTGTTATTTAAAATCGCATAGGCGCGTGGGGCCGCCGGAGACCCGCAGCGCCGGAGCCGTGACAGAAGCCCTGCCATGTTGCATGCTCGCTTGAATGCTGCCTGCTTGCTTGTATGCTGCATGCTTGCTTGCATGCTGCATGCTTGCTTGCATGCTGCATGCTTGCTTGTTTGCTGCATGCTTGCTTGCATGCTGTATGCTTGCTTGCTTCATGCTTTCTACAGCGAAAAATATGCCATAGATACATTGCCAAAGTTATTATATCCAATTTGTATTGTATTGTAATCATTATGCGTAAATAAATTTATGCTTTAGGATTTTTTGCTTTAGGATTTTATGCTTTAGGATATTATGCTTAAAAAAGTTATGCTTTAGAACTTTATGCTTAATAAATTTATGCTTTAGAATATTATTATTATTATTATATACTTATAATATTATGCTTAATCATTATTATGGTTAGAGAAATTATGCTTAAAAATTATGCGTAAGCCTTTATGCGTAGGTAATTATATTATGCGAAAATATAATTATGCCAAACAAAATTATGCTTAGTTATAATGGGTCTTAAAATTTTATGCAAATAGATAGGAAACCTACCTATTACGCCTCTGCCTACCCCTTCGGGGATACAGGCGTCTATAAAAAAATATTTAAATTTAAACTTTCGAGGTCATTTAAACTTGCTCATGTAAAACTAAATTACGGCGGTAATGATCGGCACTTTGCGAGCTTTTTTTGACGAAAAGTTGCGACCCCGTTGAATAAATACGGATTGAGGGCGGAACCCTGGTTGATCCCGAAGATGACGGGGAAAAGTTTTTGTGCGCCAACAGCGTTCCAAACTACAGAATCGGCATTTGATTACATGGTCTCGTATGATGTCAATATACGCTTCTGGTACTTATGAAACGAAAACTGTGTCAAAACGGATATTATTCGATACTAGATTATATTGAAGATAAAAATGCTTGAGATTAACCTGTTCATTCCCACGGGCTATTTCTTTCTTAACATTTTTAAGATTTTTGTGAATGTTAGCTGTGTACCAATTGTGCTAGTCTAGTTTAGTCCTGTTATATTACTTTTAAAATAACCATATTAATGAACGACAACATTATGGACAAACCGGCTCATTTAAATTGCATAAAACTGGACGATGAAAAGAGTGGCCCGGAGTTTCTTGCCGCTTTTTAATATTATTTTCTATGACTTTCTGACGTGTGCAAAATTTTTTGTACGTTTTTATGGAGTTACTAGAGGACGCCAGCAGCTACGCCTGCACATTTTTTAATTTATCCGTTTTGACCGATCCCGTGGGAATTTCGGGAAATCCCTTCTTAGTGCATGCTTACGGTCCTCAAGGAACATACATGCCAAATTTCAGCTTCCTGCGTCCAATAGTTTCGGCTGCAGCGTGTCTGTCAGTCAGTCAGTAACGCAAGAATTTTATATATTAAGATTTCCATAAAGACGTCAGAAAATTTTTGGGTTTGGCTTTGAGTTAGAGCTCACCCGATCTTCAGTCGTGGTACACCGTCGACAGCCTACTCACATGTCCAGACACAGAATTCATAGATTGGTATTTTTCATGTCCTTTTTATATCAGGGACATAAGTTGAACCATCTCATTGCCATGACTGTGTGACATGTAACCGAATATGTTCACTATTACGAATTCTTTTGCAGCAGCTTATCAATTGACAGCGTCCATCTCCTCTAATTGATTAAGAAATCCGTATCTCTATCGAACTGCTTGTTAAGCTTGCAATCTTTCAGTGAGAGAAACACAAAGTTGATCGATAATTGTGACAAAACCGGACACTTTAAATTTCTCACTTGGCGACAGCTTTACATCTTGAGTTGGGCTTTCATGTAGGTAATCGAGGGTACTTATTTAACTTAACATAACACTTTTGTTCTGGTGCGTCATTAAGTTTGTTCGTGTTATCATTATTATTCGTCAGTATTCGGTAGGTATCTGTATAGCTGCTCCTTCGTATTTAACAAAATCATATTTTTTTGGGATTCAACGAATTAATTATTTTAACGCCTCCAAAGCACGCACAGCAGATTCAAGAAGCAGTTTCGAGTCCTGCGAATACATGTTACGCAGAACCGCTCTAAGATGTCGTTCCAAAAGATGGGAAAAAGAGCCGTTCCGAGACCACTCATCTTTTCTAAAAGATGTGATGCTTGATTACCTACTCACGATATCTTTTTGAATCTTATGAGTAAAAATGCTGAAAGAGGTTATTCGACTACAATGGACGACCGACCGTGGTGGCTGCAGCTTTACATGACATTTATAGCTACTATTTTTTATAACATGATGGTCCACTTTTTCTCCGATAATAGTTCAGACAGAATTCTGTATCATTGCGTAGTTACTGTACAAAACGAATATCAATTCTGATTCAAAGACGAGTACTTTGCTGTGGACATACGAGAGTTAGCATATTTTATTTTCGAACAAAGTTGAGTGAGTAACCACAACATTGTACATCCCTTTGTTTTCATATTTGCGGTAAATCGTGCCATTGACCGCGACAATCAAGGATGGTCACCTAACATTTATAATAATGCTTTTACTGTGGCTTCCCCAGTATGACTGCAACTTAGCTACGATTTTGCACAATATTTTTTTTCTTAGTTTCTATATATTTTTTGTAAGTATTTTGGTTTTGTTTTTAATGTCAAACTTTGTTGTGTTTTTATTGGTGTGTCTAATAAATGTTTTCTTTCTTTCTTTTCTTTATTTTATTGAACGCTTCATGCGTGCTCTCTTGATCATCCATGAAACTTATTAGTTCTTTAGAAATTATGGAGGAAGAGAAATCGACGGCTTCTTTTATTTGCACGCCGGTATTCAAAAATAATGATTACATCGTCTCCTAGGAAAGATCATTTGCGTCCAGCAATGAATTGAATTGTATTGACGACAGTAAAATTTTATGATTTTGTCGCCAATGCTCCATTTGTTGCGTCACCAGCAGTTGGTCGATCTGACCAGCCACTTCTTCCCGTTGCACTCACTTTCCAAACTCATCACTGAGTAAATGAGTCATCGGTGTCTCATGCTTCTATACACGGGAGCCTTAGCTCCACTTAGCTTAATTTTTGAATGTAGGTATACGTGCACTGATAGTGAGAGAAAAGCAAAGCCAGAATCGATGGATAGTCATGAGGCAGCGATATCCTAGTGGAGATGCCAACAGACTGCCATGCAGAGGGTATCAGGTTAGAATCCACGGCACGCACCGCTGACGTTTCTAAGTGCGTATTAAATAGTTAATTATCGCTTGCCCCGTGCCTCAGAGAGCACGTTAAACCGTCGGTCCCGGCTTTTATGAAGATTTTTGAAAGTCATTACGGGGAATCAGTACCTTCAAATAAACTGATACTGGTCTAAACCATGGAACACAAAAGGATATATTATACCTATCCCTTTGGGTTACGCAGGCAACAGGGCTCCAAGGCGTAAGTCTCGGATGGAACAGGAATAGCGCTAGGTCGATGATGATCAATCGTTTGATAGTCTCTTAATTTGATTGCAACTTATAAACATACTAGAGTACGCCAGCAGCTACTATACATGTTACTACGCCTGCATGTTTTTTAATTTTACCCGTTTTTGCCGATCCCGTGGGAATTTCGGGTAATCTCTTCTTAGTGCACCCCTACGGTCCTCAAGGAACATAGGTACATGCCAAATTTAAGCTTCCTGCGCCCAATAGTTTCGGCTGTAGCATGTCTGTCAGTCAGTCAGTAACGCAAGGATTTTATATATTAAGATTCCTGACCTTTACTGAAATAAATTCGTATTATATCGCGACTGATTTTGGAAGACTGAATTCTGCAGCGAGATTTGTCACAATATTGCAGTTTTGCGGTACCGGTATTTTAATTTTATTAATCAAGAACAATATTCTCAAGTTTTTGTAAGTAGTTTTGGTAAATAAGTAAGTATGTGGTAAATTATGTTTGAAAAAAAAAGCTTTTATCGTCGAAGTTTGGAAATATTTTTATCTCTTGTGTGGATGCCCCTCTCTTGTGAAGGCTTCGGGGCTATTGCCCCGCCTGCCCCCCTTAAATCCGGCCCTGATTGAACAGCATAGTATATGGCACAGACCACATATGGTAATTGCTGAGCTAGCGAGCGCTATCGTTTTTAGCGTTACCTAAAGCCGATGATTCGAATACGAGACACAGTTTGGGAGTCTATTGGTTAGCTCCCTGAGCTATTGCTGCGCTACACTTCATTTCAAGTTAGATAGTATACAGGTAGGTAAATTAATACATAATTGTAGGTACCTCGCAACCCCTTCAAATACTGTGGTTTATGTTCCATGCAGTGAAACGACTTACAAAGACCGTGCTGTATTATCACATGATTAAACGCCATTGTATAATAATATAGGTATTATGTAATATAAATGCATAACAAAAATAAATTAATAAATTCTAAGTATTAACACAATTATGTAAAAATAACATTACAAAAAGTAACTTTAAAATATCAATGATGACAGTCTATCTGTCAAAACAATATAAAAAATATGATGACAAATATCTACATTCTATGTGTGAAAAGTGGCGATTTTAGTCACTAGGCTAGGTACCTACCTACTAACTATGCTTGGCTTGGCCCACAATAAATATATTAGCATAGGATTTAGGCAAAGGGTTGTTATGTTACCTCAGGGTATTATAATAAAATTGTGATAACTTTTATTTCTACTGGTGAGCATACTTCATGCAGTTCCTCTGTGAAGCCGTCCAATAGTAGGTAGGTACCGGCCACAGCATAGGCGCAGTTCTTATGGTATCGTCGTCATTTTAGCGTTTTCCCGGTTGCATCTAAGAGTTTCGTTATGGAGCTATGGAGCCCTCAGTCCGCTTACAGATTTGATAGAATATTAGTTTTTCAAAGAGTGGCTGCCGTCTTTCCTCTGCAACCCAGTACATGTAAGTATAGATACTGACTCTATATAACGCCTGAAAGATCTTCATGTCATCATGTATGTATGTATTGTTACGAGCTGGGGTTCGACGATAAATTATAGCTCACTATGCCACTTAAACTGAACTTTATTCACTAACACAATAACACTAGATACACACACTTAATTTTCCAACACTAATAAAACACACTATTCACACCACTAGTACAACACTAAACACTTCCGAATTACTTTCTTCGCTTCTTGTTTATCGCTTCGCTATTCACTTGTTACTGTCCGTTCCGTTCGCTCGCACTCTATTTATACTGGCCGGATAACATCACTAGCGCATTCTAGATACTTCCACAAAACTGTCGAATAATCGCGAACAGCCTATGCTCGATACAGCAACGCCATCTAGTACAGAGTAGCTGAATTACATTTAAACCACCGATACATTCAATCTCTTCTAGTACCCCTATTCACCGATAGATGGCGTAACACTGCCCCCCTCTTAAACGTGTTCGTCTCGAACATCGTTGGACCCATGGTAACGAGCCAACCGGTCCACATGAATTATCTTCGGTGCACCTCGCGACCCCTTCTGGATTCGATAGGTGACGTCGTTCATCCTGGTAATTATGCGATATCAGGGCCGGCCTTAGCCATCCAGGCGCCCCGGGCGAGCCATTCATTTGGCGCCCCCCTATTTAGGGTTCCGTGGCCAAAATGGCAAAATACGGAACCCTTATGAATTCGCCATGTCTGTTTGTCTGTCCATATGTCTCAACCACTTTATTGAAATTTGAAAATTAGTAGGTAGATGTATTCTGTGAAACGCTTCATGATCCAGCGTAACGGCACTAGGCTCACCCCTTCTTACGTGAGACCTAAAATACATAACCTGGCGAAATGAGGGTTCAATACTACACATCTGCCTAACCCCTCCGGTATACAGGCGTGAGGCTATATAAAAATAAAGTTTCGATGGAATCAAAGGCTTCTCGTAGCTACAAGAGCCAAGCAGCTCCACCGTCTTCCCCGGGAGCCTTTACTAAGCTGCCTGAGAGGCGCACTGATTTACTCGACATCTACGTCTGGGAAATCTTCAACTATTAAATAGCTAGTAAGTAGGGCTCCGGTGGGCTAGTGATGAAGGCGTCGGTGCATGCGCAGCATATAGACATTCGCAGAAGTATTAAACAGCCAGCATCTAAGGTATCACTACTAGAGGTAGTCACCTTTGTCAGATGAGTCTTTCCCAGTACTTTCGCGAAGACCTTTGACCACAGATTTTGCACAATCACCTCCTATGAGTTCTTTCTCTCAGTTTCGCCGAGCTCCAGATCTCTACACGATGAATAAGGGTTTAACAAGGCTGCCTCTGATGTTTCCTATCGCATTAGTTCCAGAAGATAATTTGAAAGCTTAGATTTCCCAACTAATCATATTTTCCTAATGTGCCTTATTCTTAGTTGATGTACAGTACCGACTATGCGCTTAAGTCCTCATCTAGTCTATCCGTCACATGGTTGAACGTGCTAATCTCAGGAGTAACTGCAATGTTGTGATTGGAATAATTACTTTTGTGTATATCATCATGTTATACGGCTATATAACATCAGTGTGATGCTACTCATAGCCCTAAATAACGCGGGTGTAACCGCGGGCTCATCTAGTGTTACTCAAGGTTGTTACTTTCGTACATAAATCTCCTTATTTGTGTCATTGTCGGGGCGCTTTCAGATCTACATCCATCATCCAAGCTCATCTTCATGCAGATCATCCCCTGCTTGAACTCATTTGCTTCCTATTGTTTCTTCTACTCCTGATATTGCCCAGAAAATCATACATCACGTAAATGTGGTGCAGTATAACAATACGTATCTTAATTATACTAAGAAAACAAAAAATAACAATAATATTTACAATACCCAGCCTATATCATTAGACACTAAACGTACGACTAAGCAAATTCCTATGCATTCCATAAAAGGCACTATACCATTTTATTTCCAGAAAATGGAAACTAAAAGTTGTGCCAAAGAAAAGTCTTTACCTGTACCAGGGCGTAAACACTTAATAACAGATTATTTTCCAGTTATAAAAAAAGTAAGAAATTGCAAATTATCTATTACAAATGAATGTACATTTTTTCGAAACTAATAAAAAAACCTCACAGCTTGTCGTTATCCATCAAAACATAGCAGGTCTTTTAAATAAGACTCAGGAATTAGAAGTTGCTTTAAGTGAACTCGGTAAATTTAATATAACAGCGTCTGTGGTTTGCTTGAGCGAACATTTTATTAAAAAAGGTGATGAAAAATATCTTAGCCTTAATAACTATAGACTTGGTTCCATTTACTGTCGGAATAACCAACGCAGAGGAGGTACGTGCATATTAGTTAAAAACGATATAGATTGCGCTGACTTGGCTTTTATAAAAGATTTCGGGGTAGATAGTCATTTTGAAATATGTGGTGTTGGTATAAAGTCGATGAAACTGTGTGTGCTGTGTATTTACAGAACACCTAATTCAAATCCAAACATATTTTTTGCAAAGCTACAGTCTGTTCTTCCTAAACTAGACTGTAAATTTGTTAAAATTGTAATCTGTGGTGATTTCAATATTAATATTTTAGCACAAAATCAAAACAGCGTTCAATTCTCAGATATATTATCAAATAATGGCATGCAATTTCATATTCGCGAACCAACTCGTCGATTGACGTGCATAGATAATATTATAAGTAATGTTCCGAATGTTTTAGGGAAAACTGTCAAGTTCTTTTTGTCTGATCATGAATCAGCACAAGTTGCAATTTTAAAAGATGTTCAATATAATAAGCAGTCAGAGTTCTATTTTGAACAAGTCTTAGACATGTGCAAAGAAAACTCAGCAAAGTTCACTGATAGTATCAGTAGTCTGACTTTCGCAGACATCTACAATACTTCTTGCGCTAATGATGCATTCAATATATTTCATGACCTTTTAATTCTTTTTCATAAACTGTGTTTCCCTATTATCAAGATAAAAAAAGTTTTCAAAACATTTAAGCGTAAAAAGCTGTCAAAAGGACTTAAGATAAGTTGCAAAACTAAGAGAATGTTAAGGTTCGAGTATTACAACAATAAAAATAATAAAAATAAAACAAAATTCAAAGTTTATTCAAAATTACTTAAAACATGTTTAAATAAATCTCGATATATCTACAATGAAAAATATATAACTACTGCAAAAAACATGGCTAAAGCAACTTGGGAAGTTGTCAACAGTGAAATAGGTAACTTAAGGTCGAGGGAGTTTCTAAATCGAATTCAGGATGATGGCAGTATTATTTCATGTGGTACAGATATAGCTAATATTTTAAATAACTTTTTTACTGAAAGTGCTGACACTGATCCAACTATTTCATTCATAGATCAAGGTTATACGTCAGCTAAGATTATTTCAACCTGTAGTAGTATTTTTCTTGATCCTACGACGCCTGAGGAAGTCTACAGAATCATTAGTAACTTAAACAATACACAGTCAGCAGGATATGATTGTATTACGACTAGACTTCTAAAAGATATTCGCCGCTACGTGTCAGCACCATTGTCCCATATCATTAACTTATCGATGGAGCAAGGATATTTTCCGGATAGACTCAAATTGTCAATCATCAAACCTCTTCATAAGAAAGGTTCTAAATATAATAAAGATAACTACCGTCCGATAGCATTAATACCTGTCCTTTCAAAGGTCTTTGAAAAGGTTATGTATAGGAGATTGTTATCGTTCTTTAATACTCATAGCATTTTTACAGATTCGCAGTATGGGTTTAGAAAGGGCAAATCTACAATATTGGCTAGTTATGACCTTGTAAGTTCAATAATAAATACTTTAAATGCAAGAACCTTTTGCTCAGTCCTCTTTCTTGATTTAAGTAAGGCCTTCGACCATGTGGACCATACTATCCTATTAAACAAATTAGAGAAGTATGGCATTAGAGGCCCAACTCAACAATGGCTCACGACTTATTTGACTAATAGAAAACAGATCACCAGAATCACTAAACTCGACTTAGCTTCAAACAGTTTAATCAATTATGATTCGGAGTCTAAAAGCAATGGATGTGGTGTACCTCAAGGGAGCATTTTAGGACCCTTACTGTTTTTGATTTATGTCAATGACTTGCCGTCAGAAATAACACATAAGAGTATACTGTTTGCAGATGATACTACTATAGTAATAAAATCTAGTGACATCAAAAATCATGAAAATGACATTAATAATTGTTTTAAAAATGTAATTAATTATATGAATTCAAATAATCTTAAAATAAATATTAATAAAACTAAAATAATCAATTTTAAAACATATAAAAGAAAACCTATAACATTAAATATTAAGCATAACAATAAAATTATAGAACAAGTTAATAATATAAAATTCCTAGGTATACATATTGATGCACACTTGTCGTGGAAAAATCACATTGAAGCTATTTGTAATAAACTAAATAATCTAGTATTTGCTTTAAAAAAATTAAAACATTGCACACCTGCAGCCACTTTACTGACAGTCTACCACGCCTATGTTTGCTCGATAATCCGATACGGTATTATTGTTTGGGGGAATGGAACGGATCTACTAAGAGTTTTCATAGCCCAAAAAAAGTGTATCAGGGCTATTTATGGTATGCGATGGGATGAATCTTGTAAGACCTTATTTAAGACTAAAAAAATACTTACTGTGCCTAGCATCTACATTTACGAGATGGCCAAATTTGTCAAACATAATATGACAATGTTTGAAGTTAATTCAAATTTCACTAAATGGACGACTACACACATTAGTCTGAAAATGCCTGTTCCTTCCTTAGAGTTGTTCCGTAAAAACTGCTCATATATGGCACCTTTAATATATAATTCTTTGCCGCGAGAAATAGTTAAACAGCCTTGCAATAAATTCTGCATTGACCTGAAAAAATGGTTAATTGAGGAGAGCTTTTATACGGTTGAAGAATTTTTACAAAAAGGGTCATGTCGATTTTATATATATGGAAATGCACTGTAGATGATTGTATACCTACGTTATGTGGATTTAAATATGAAGTTAAGCTTTAAATATTTGCATGCCAACTTCATTTGGCGGAATGTGTCGCTGCTCTGAATATAATATTATTGTACCAACTTTTGTATAAACCACATTTTACGCAAATAAATTATTATTATTATTATTATTATTCTTATGTTCCCATAATTATGCGCTTTCATCACATCAGTCTTAATAGTCCACTGCTGGACTAGGCCTCTCCTTTGAAAGGAGGAATTGGCCTACTATACCACGCTGGCCAAACGGGTTGGTATAGGGTTTGTATCAAGTTTTCCTTCTCTTGCAGTGCTGTTCTCTACATAATATGCTCCATCTGTCGGCTCTTACGACACCCATGGGATGATATGGGGTGGTGACGACATTTCGTATTCTTAATCCGTCACCACACAATTATGCGCTTTATGCGGTGCCAAACATGATTCTCCACGCGATAACCCTAATTCAGTGCAAGGTACTCTACCTGGGTCCAGACGTTGCAGATCTCAGTCCCGTTGTCACAGAGATTTGATTTTTGTCGAGATAACCACGTCACCATAGGGTCTTTAGCTTACATGCCTGAAGTAAAATAGGCAGCCCGCCCGATACAAGGATTATCGTGACTTTCCACTCTTTTCCAGCCGTCAACTGAGTTCCTTGTCTGTAGCTAGGTTCAATCGATGTTGGCAGCTATCTATAGCCCGGGTACCTATTCTTAGCATCCCTTACACTACCATGACCAAGGCCGCTGCCCCACGGCAGCGGCCTGCTCACGCAGGCATAATATGGCTATGGACTAGGCACCGTATTTTTTGGCTACTTTTCATGGTAGGCTTTGTCCATAATCACCACGTTGGATATTATGCAGGTTGGCAACCACAGTATAATCGTTACCTGTACATAGGAACGCTATAAATAATAAAGGAATAGGTGCATAGGGTTCCCACCAAGAACTTTGGGTCCCAAGCCAACCTCACCTGCAAGTGGTGCACCTGCCGATCAACGGACGAGGCTCTGGCAAACAAAATATCCCGATAAGCGGCAATAGGCTCGCCACCTATTACGTGGGATCAATACACTGGCGAAAAGTGGGCGTTTAATATGCCTCTGCCTACCCCTTCGGGGAAACAGGCGTGAGTCTATGTAGGAACGCTTCTACACCTTTTCCGCTGACAATTCGTTAGTCGTCTCATACATTCTCCAACGGTAGGGAATATCATGTTGTTATTCTAAGCCTTGCCGACCAATAGTACCTATAACATATCTACCTACATGAAAAAAACGTCTATAACTTTAGATTTAATTAAAAAGATACCTGTTTGTCAGGGAGATAAATTCTTTACTTAATTCTTTTATTTTCGATGATCAACCTAGCGCCCATTGCGATTTTTTCACTGACTTTACCATACACCGCGATTCATAGTATATCTACTATTTCATAGCATTTTACTACAGCCCTCTAGGCATCTTTAAAAATCTTATAAACGGACACATTTAGTTTACCCCTTACCCCCGCACTTGATAAGGCGCGGGCGCCTGCGGCGCCCCTGGATCCTGGCGCCCCGGGCGACCGCCCCGGTTCGCCCCTCCCTAAAGCCGCTACTGTGCGATATGGCCCGTCCCATCTGGCTTGTAACTTAGGCGATTTGCCTTTGCTTCGTACTGGGCCATGAAGCCACACCAATGACCCCTCATCGAAGCCCTTGTTGTTCGCCCTCCGGTCGCAGCGAGTCCTCATCCTCCCAGACATCCGCCGTCCCGACTCCCATGGAGCTCCTACATTGCACACCTTGAATGCACCTCTGCTACGAGTGGGTGGCCTCTTGACAGCCGCACAACTTGTGCATTTGCGGCACCAATCCTTGACGTCGTTCCGGCAGTGGAGCCAATAAAACCGCTCTCGGACCTTAGTAAGCGTCTTCTTAACACCCATGTGACCTCCCGAAGCACCATTGTGATAGAGCCGCAGTACTTCCGGCACCTTAGTCTTGGGCACTACCATTTGCAGATGGCATTGGTTACCTCGAGCGTTTTCCCATTTGCGGCACAGAACTCCATCCTGGACAACCAAGCTTTCCCACTGTGCCCAATAACCTTTGGTGACAGGGCTCATTGCTGCGATATCACTCCATTTGGGCCTAGGAGCGCCTGATTTCTTCCATTCGAGAATCGGCTGTACGTCCTTGTCTTCTTGCTGGGCACTCTGCAGAGCTTCTTTCCATCTGTCGCTCAGATCCGTCTTCAACATTCTCACTAGCGCTGCCGGCTTCGCTTCCTGTCTTGCACATTGTTTGCGTTGGTCGGGGTAAGGCCTACACGTCAGAGCATCTGCGCTACGTTGCTCTTGCCGCCAGACAGGTACATCAAGTGACCCCTTCGGTGGAGAGAGGGTATCAACGTGCCGCTTACGCTTTGGGCAGCTCAAGCGGATATGGCCTCTTTCCCCACAGTTGTAGCACCGAGGTGAAGAAACAACTTCCCTAATACGGTAAGTTCGATCCTCGTGACGCGCTGCTTCCACCTCCAGAGCGTAGGCTAAGGCTTCCTTCAGGGACTTGAAGTGCCCAAGTCTTACCGCTGCTCTAACTTCCAGGTCCCGGATCCCATCCGTAAACGCTTGTACGAGGATCCCGTCAATAAGCGCAGGCGACGACTGGTATGCCTTCCTGACCAGCCTTTCCACCTCTAGAGCCCACTGCTGCAGAGTTTCTCCGGTGCGTTGTGTCCTGTCCTGCAGCTGAGCACGATACACATGTTCGAGGTGCGCGTCTCCGTACCTCGCCTCCAACGCCTCCAGAAGCTTCTCGTAGGTGACGTCTTGTCCGAGTGCCTCCAACACTGTCAAGACCCGGTCGCGAAGGCCCAAGGTTAGGGCGGTTAAGGCATGTTCTTTGGTCCACCCATTCGATCGCATCACAGCCTCAAACTGGATCTTGTATGCAGACCATGATGACGAGCCATCAAATGGTGGAACCTTAAACCCACGAGGTGAGGGCACTACAGTCGCAGATGTCACTTCGTTGGATCCGAGCCCACGCAATCTCCTCTCCACTTCAGCGACACAGGTGTCGTGATGGTCGTGTACACGCTTCTCTATAGAGGCGACGCGAGTCTCAAGCTGGTCGTGTACGAGCTTCTCCACGTCGCTGATACGAGCCTCGTGCTGCTGGAGCTCCTCCTTTACCACCTTCAGGTCCTTCCCTACAGCGGCGCTGAGGTCTTTCATCACCACCAGCTGTTCCTCCAAACGGCGGGCCTGCTCCTCCTTGTCGCGCTGCAGCTGTTCCTCTAGGCGGCGCGCGTGCTCCTCTTGACGGCGGGCCTGCTCCTGCATGAACGCCATCAGAGCCGCGATGTCGGGGACCGCCATGGAGTGTGCGCTTGCAGGCTCCACTGCAGCCGCGGAGTCGCCTGATCCACCAGACGATGGAGAAGGAACGTCTCCGAAGCGTCTCTGGTCCAGGGCTTGCTGGCGCTGGTTCCTGGTACGCACACCTTCAGTTTCTTCCTTCGGCATAACCGGCATAATTTATCCCTTTCTTCTGACACCAATTTGTTACGAGCTGGGGTTCGACGATAAATTATAGCTCACTATGCCACTTAAACTGAACTTTATTCACTAACACAATAACACTAGATACACACACTTAATTTTCCGAATTACTTTCTTCGCTTCTTGTTTATCGCTTCGCTATTCACTTGTTACTGTCCGTTCCGTTCGCTCGCACTCTATTTATACTGGCCGGATAACATCACTAGCGCATTCTAGATACTTCCACAAAACTGTCGAATAATCGCGAACAGCCTATGCTCGATACAGCAACGCCATCTAGTACAGAGTAGCTGAATTACATTTAAACCACCGATACATTCAATCTCTTCTAGTACCCGATTCACCGATAGATGGCGTAACAGTATGTATGTTATACAAGGACCAACCCGTGGTCCGCTTACTAGTTTAACCGGATTTGTCCGAATATTAGCTTTGCCACAGAGTGCCTGTCTGTCTGACCTCCTCCAAATATTATTCCTAGGTACTGACTCCCCGTAACGAATGTCGAAAATCTTTATGAGAGCCGGGACCGACGGTTTAAGGTGCTTTCCGAGGCACAGAGCATATTAAATGTGCGTATTAAATAATTAACGCACAACTTCAAAAAGTTTGTGGTGCACCCGTGAATTCGAACCTAATATGTATACTCTACATAGCAGTTTGTTGGCATCTCCATTCAGCTATCGCTGCCTCGATGCGTGATACTTGAGATAAAATATATTTAATAGAGATATTTTGTGTCGAACTTATGTCAAATATCTCTAGTAGCCATAGCCAAATCCATAGTCATCCATCCAAATATAGGTACATTCCTATATGACCTGAGTTGTCTACCTATTTACATATCGTGGATTTGGATTCAGTTATAAGTAAGGACGGTAGTAGAGCCAAGAGCCTTGCTGATTTCAGCATGAATGGGCCGGCTCGATCGGGGAAGTACTACCCTCTCACAGAAAATCGACGTAAAGTAACAGTACAGTATTCCCAAATTAATAATGCGCATGCAGATCTTCGTTAATTGTCGTATTCCCGGAAACATTATTGAATTGTAAGAGCCCTAAACAATGTAGGTACTTGCATTTTGCACCTTGTTCGAAAGAAATAGGAGTGAATATTATGTCGAAAACAATTCGGGCGGCCGGCGGCGGTCGCCGGTCCGTCAAAGGTCCGTCAGTCGTCTTTATATAATGGTGGTGACTGCACGTGTTCTCTCTGTGTGGAATTATATAGAGCTGCTATTACACACCCTTCTTGGTTTTGTTTTCAAAGGTGAATTTAATTATGTTATTCAAATTTAAATAGTTATTTTGTTAAATAGGTAAATATACTAACATTTTTCACGGCTTATAATATTAAAAAAATTAAAATACCTACTTTAAATACATACTTATTAAGTACTAGAAAAAACATTTTAAAAAGATATACACAATAAACAAATAGATTTCTGATTTGGTTTAGGTTTCTGAAAACTGATAATAACAGACGGTTACTTATGGAAAAGCATGATATACGTTTAAAAAGGATCAAATATCTCAGAAAAATACAACAGCTGAGGAATACTGGTAGAAATATAGTGTTTATGGACGAGTCATACGTGCATACATCACATATACTAAGGGTAAAACTTGGCAAGATAGCAGCAAAAAAGGTATCAAACAACCCATTTCCAAAGGAGAGAGAATAATTATTGTACACGCAGGCAATGAAAAAGGCTTCGTCCCAGGGGCTCTAATGTTACATAAATGTGTCGACTCAGAAGGTGATTATCATAAAGAAATAAACGCGGAACGTCATCAAGCTTGGCTACGCAATCAATTGATTCCTAACTTGCCTCCTAATAGTGTGTTGGTAATTAACAACGCCCCATATCATAATAAGCTGTCTGTGAAACCACCAAACTCAAACACCCCTAAACCACAAATGATAGCTTGGTTACAACAACACAACATTCCGCATGACCTAAAGAAACTGAAACCCGATTTGTATGAAATTATAAAAAGACATAAAGAGAAATACACAGAATTTGTCATTGACCGTATAATGGAGGAACGTGCGCATCAAATTATACGATTGCCACCATATCATCCCGATTTTAACCCCATTGAAATTATTTGGTCCCAAATAAAGCAACACGTAGCCAAAAAAATATTGCAATGACTGTCACGTCAGTTAAAGATGCTATATTAGAAAAAATCAATAATATAGGACCAGAAGAATGGAAAAAAGTTTGTGATCATGCTGTTAAATGCGAAGATGAATATAGAAAATTTGACCCAAGAATCGATAGTTTTTCTGATGAAATGATTATTTACACAGGTGATAGCAGTGAGGAAAGTGTCAATGAACAAGAGCATAATGAAAGTTCTGATGAATCTACGATGTCAGGAATAGAGATCCTCCCTGATTCTGATTATTTTTTTTGTAATTGTAATATTATTCTGGAATGATCACTGCTGTAAATATTTTTGAACTGAGATGTTATGATTAGATTTCTAAGATTTTAATGTAACCTGTGTTTGAAAACCATTTTTCTTCTTCTAATATAAACCTTGTATTACTTAAACCTTCTTTTCTTCCATCATAACACCAGCTACAGCAAGACACTTAAAAAGTATTATAATCGAAGTAAATCAATTCAACAAAAATTGTAGCATATTCGCTATCGTGTGGGTTTCTTCACTATTTACTCATATGGAACTATCGAATCAAATTTCTTTACTGATAAATCAATATTTATTTTTTTAGCACAAAAAACATAACTTTACAACTCTATATACATATCGTCTTCCGACGCTCGGGGAATACGACCGTTGCCGAACAGTGACGAAGATTTCTATGCGCATTATCACTTTGGGAGACCTGTACTTAAACTGTTGCGTTTCGTTCGGTGAGTGAGAGTGCCGGAGGCCCTATCCCCTATTCCTTCTCCCTCATCCCACTCCTTATCCTATCCCTTTTCCCAACCCCAAGGGGCGGCAACGCACTTGTGACTCGTGGTGTTGCTTGTGTCCATGGGCGGCGGTAATTGCTTACCATCAGGCGATCCGTCTGCTCGTTTGCCGCCTATTACTATATAAAAAAATTGGGCAAGTGCGAGTCGGACTCGCGCGCAAAGGGTTCCGTACCATCATCTATAAAAGAAAATCACGTTCGTTGTATGCATACTTAAATACTTTATAAGTTTCTACCTGTTTATTAAGATCGATTAACAAATTGCTTAAAAATTACGTTTGTTGTATGGGAGCCCCCCTTTATTATTTACTTTTTTTAAATTTAATTATTTATTTTGAAAGGTAATATACAACTACATATTCTGTAAAAATTTAAAGCGTCTACCTGTTACAGTTAGTAATTTTGAGCAAAAAATACGAAAAAAAACACGTTTTTTGTATGGGACCCCCCCTTAATATTTTCATTTTTTTTATTTTTAGTATTTGTTGTTATAGCGGCAACCGAAATACATAATTTGTGAAAATTTCAGCTTTCTAGCTATCATGGTTTATGAGATACAGCCTGGTGACAGACAGACAGACAGACAGACAGACAGACAGACAGACAGACAGACAGCGGAGGCTTAGTAATAGGGTTCCGTTTTTTACCTTTTAGGTACGGAACCCTAAAAAGGAAAAACATTGAAAATAAGTATATCAGATCTTTAGGTAGGTATTTAATTTTATTCCACAACTCATTTCGGGACGACCAGTTCCTCGTCCTTTATCTTTGTAACGAGTATGTCACAGCACGCGACACATTTGCTGCACGACACATAAGGCTTTATTTCCACTTCCTCGGGCCAGTAGTCTTTAGGCGCGTGAGGGCGTCTCAGAAACATCTCATGATACATAAGGCTTCTTATCCAGAGCTGCGTCCGTGCCGCCTTTATGTCTGCTGACGCTTGTAATATTGCTGCTATCGCCCGTTGCGTTACTTGGTCTCGGGCGTAATGCGTGTTGAATCTTAGGTGTTTTAAGTTGCAGCGGAATACCTGTGAAGTAATTTATAAAAGCAGGTAATTTTGCGATCAATAGATAAGTGTAAATGGGTACAAAATGTCTTTGACTTTTAAGCTTTAGCACTGTTTCTTGATTGTCGTCGATGGCTTACGAAACAGTGATACTTGGTCATGGCAGAATATAAATAAAAAAATTAAATTGAAAAGTCAGTGTTCAAGAAAAATGGTTTACCTCGAGGTCACTTATTGTTATCAGGCAGTAGTTAATATATGGAACTGGATCGATGCCCACTCGGTAGCCCAGCTTCTGAAGACGATCTGCCAAACATATTGAATGGTAAAAAAACAATCCATACGATTGTAGCAAGGCAAACGTGACATCACTTAGAAGCTACAATTACTAGTCCAATAGGTAATCGTTGGTCATTGTAGCAAAAAGATTATAGAGTGGCGGCCACGTACCAAAAGTGACAGTAGAGGCATGTCCTCGCAAGGTGGACCGACAATCGTATTGGGATCACGGGAAGCGGGTGTCTCAGGTTAAGTCTATATGGATGTGGTGAACCTCTTTCTTTACCGCCATAGACACTTTTCTTAATTTATATTGTCATACGAATATTACGAATGTTTGTCATTGTCATAACAACTATGTCACGTTTTGCTAATTAAATTAATTTTTCTGCTGTCGATAGTGAGACGAATCGGGATGACAATATTCGCGACGCTTTGATAGCTGGCATCTCCTCGACAAAAATAAGAGAGAGACTCCTTGAAAACCTCAGCCTAACGTTGGACGAAGCGCATAACCAGGCGCGCTCGTTAGAGATGGCTGAAGTCAATACGTTACACTACAACAACACCTCATTGAATACTGTTACCGAAAACATCCCTGGTCAAACTTCTATCTCCAGTGGAAATACCTCTGCAGCCACGCCGACGCCGACCTTTCAGAACCGCTCAAATCGAAAATGTTTCTTCTGTGGAGGACGTGTGCACCCGCGCAAGTCATGCCCCGCCTTCGATGTGACGTGTCAATTATGTAACAAGAAAGGGCATCTTGCTAAAGTCTGTCGTAGTAAGAACACAACTAGCGCTGCCACGTCTGACCAGGACAATGTCACCGCCTGCATCGTCGCCGCATCGCCGTCGTCCCTGCATAAAGCTATTGTTCCTGCTTATATCAAAGGCATTAGAGCTGAAGCACTACTAGATACAGGCAGTTCTAAAAGCTTTATTAACTTCGAATTTTCTAAATTATGCTCTCTGAAGATGAAACCTAGTCGGCAGATGATATCTATGGCCTCTCTTAACCACACTTCCTCAGTGAAAGGAGAAACCTGCCTCACGCTTACCTTGGGAAAATACACATACGAAAACGTTCAACTGCTTGTTGTAGAAAATTTATGCTCAGACATAATTATAGGACATGACGTATTAGAAAATCACTCATTCCTCGAATTCGCAATCGGTGGCCCGAAAGAACCTCTCGTCGTCTCCAGTGTAGCCGAAGCATCTGTCCCTGCAGTGCCTTTATTCACCAATCTATCTCCAGAATGCAAACCAATTGCTATAAAGTCTCGAAGATACAGCGATGATGACCGACGTTTTATTGAAGAGGAGGTGAAAAATCTCTTAAATGAAGGCGTTATTGAAGAAAGTCGGTCACCATGGCGAGCACAGGTACTGATCACTAAGAATGCAAATCACCGGAAATGCCTAGTAATTGACTACTCCAGAACTATAAATCGATTTACAGAACTAGACGCCTATCCACTTCCCTGTATAGAAGAACTGATATCAAAAGTGGCCAAATATTCTGTGTTTAGTGCCATAGACTTAAAAAGCGCCTATCATCAAGTTCCTATCTTACCAGAAGAAAGACCATACACTGCGTTTGAAGCAGCTGGAAATCTATACCAGTTTCGGCGTATACCATTTGGAGTCACAAATGGAGTTTCCAGCTTCCAAAGAACCATCGATTGGCTTATTCGAACGGAAGATTTGAAAGGAACATTTGCATATATCGACGATATAACAGTTTGCGGCAAAACACTAGAAGAGCATGACCATAATCTGCAAAAATTTCTTGCAGCAGCTACGAAGTACGGCTTAACACTCAATGAAGCAAAATCCAAATTTAAACAAACTTCTATCAACATACTTGGCTATACGATCGCTAACAATATCATCAAACCTGACAATGATAGATTAGAACCTCTTCTAAACTTACCCCCTCCTCAGGACTTGCCCAACTTGCGAAGAACCCTAAGTATGTTCGCCCATTACTCAAAGTGGATACCAAACTTTTCTGAAAAGGTACATGAACTAGCAAAGACCAAGACATTTCCGCTGAGTACCACTATGATTAAAGACTTCCAAGAACTTAAAAAGGCCATAGTCAAGTCTTGTGTTCATGGCATTGATAAGAATGTACCATTCACTGTAGAAACTGACGCCTCGGAACACTCCATTGCAGCAACTCTTTCACAGGCTGGCAGGCCAGTAGCTTTCTTTTCGAGGACACTTAATCCCTCTGAACAAAATCATTCAGCAATCGAAAAGGAGGCTTACACTATTGTTGAATCGTTAAAGAAGTGGCGGCATTTCCTTATAGGGAAATCATTTTTGCTTATCACCGATCAGCGCTCCGTTGCTTTCATGTTCAACACTAAGCACACCAGTAAAATAAAAAATGAGAAAATACAGCGCTGGCGATTAGAACTATCTCCATACAAATATGATATCATATACAGGCCTGGCTCGCAGAATCATGTAGCGGACGCCCTCTCTCGTGTCTGCGCCATCGTTGAAACACCAGGAAAGCTACGATCGCTCCACGAAGCCCTTTGTCACCCAGGTGTAACGAGAATGGCACATTGGGTTCGTTCCAAAAACTTGGCCTACTCGATTGAAGAGATAAAGAGCATGACGAAAGACTGTCGAATCTGTTCAGAAGTTAAACCTAGATTCATTAAAGCAGACCCGCAAAATAAACTAATTAAGGCTATAGCGCCTTTCGAACGACTTAGCATGGATTTTAAGGGACCTGTACCATCTAAATCACAGAACAGATACATTTTAACGATAATCGATGAGTATTCCCGCTTTCCATTCGCTTTTCCGTGCTCTGACATAAGCGCTAAAACTGTAATCAGGCATTTAGATACCATTTTTGTCATGTTTGGCACGCCAGCTTATGTGCACTCAGACCGAGGGACATCATTTTTATCGGCAGATGTTAAAGAATTTCTAAACTCCAGACAAATAGCGACGAGTCGTACAACGCCATACAATCCTCAAGGCAACGGCCAAGTTGAAAGGCTCAATTCTACGCTCTGGAAAACTGTTCAGTTGGCTTTGAAAACTAAGAACCTACCGATAGATAGCTGGGAGGATGTCCTACCGCAAGCATTACACTCCATACGTTCGCTCTTGTGTACTAGCACAAATTGTACGCCACATGAAAGAATGTTTCGACACTCACGTAGATCGACAAATGGAGATTCAATTCCTACATGGCTAACGGACTCAAGCAGAGTGCTTATGCGACGTTTTGATCGGAAATCGAAATATCAACCGCTAGCCGAGGAGGTGGAGGTACTGGAAACTAACCCCACCTATTCGTACGTTCGAACTATGGATGGTCGTGAGACTACTGTGTCCAACCGCCATTTAGCGCCCTTAGGATGCAACGGAGAAGATATCCCCACAGACGAGTTTGTAGATGCCGAGCCCGAAAGATCGCACTCTCCATCACCACCATGTTCACCGCCGACGACTTCGCCCCCATCACCAACAGCATACTATTCGCCACCAGCCTCGCCGTCAGAGACTCCTCCGTCACCGCCCACATCTGAGGTCTTGCAAGGAGCACCTGAGCGAATGAGCTCGGACGCAAACGAGCCCGCAGTTGCGGAGTTACCCCGGAGGTCGGCTAGATCACGGAATCCGCCAAAGTATCTACGTGATTACATCTGGCCGGGGTGAATGTGGTGAACCTCTTTCTTTACCGCCATAGACACTTTTCTTAATTTATATTGTCATACGAATATTACGAATGTTTGTCATTGTCATAACAACTATGTCACGTTTTGCTAATTAAAACCTTCTGTGTAGGTTTTGGCTATTATTACAATGGAGAGCCATTGGGGGAGGCCCATGTCCACCTGTGGCTTTCGGCGGAGATGATGAGGTATCATAATCATAGCGAGACGCCGTTCTAGTACATCAACGAAGTAAAGCAACATAAGAAGAGGTCACCTCGTGGATGGGTGACGGTTGTGTATTTACCTTTCCGTGTCTAACTGGCGACACCGGTCTCGCCAAATCCACACTTTTTGTATTAATAAGGCATTCTACGAGCCCCTGTTCAATTCGCGTCAACTGAGCACGCCCTTGTGATCAAGTGGCGCAGGTGAAGGTTTGACAAAATAGTGTGCAGTTGAACTGAACAATCTTTGACTGTCCGAATTTTTTAATAAAAAAACAGTAAGTTGATGGAACCCTGCTTCGCAGGGCTCCTATTTTTGGATTAAGGATCACAGGAGAACCTAACATAACCTACTTACTTGAGTTAGTCTCACCTGAATAAATTGCAACGAGAAGCGCGCGAATCCAAATTTATTTATTATTTTGTAAAACTTCTTTTAACGTTGCTTGATCGCAAAAACGTGCTCAGTTGACGCGAGTTGAGCACGGGTTGGTTGAATTCCGTAGTAATACAAAAGCGTGTGGATTTGGCGAGACTGATGTCGCCAGTTGAATACAGAAAGGGAAATACGCGTGACGGTTTGTTGTGGTATTTACATCAGAGGGCTGACTACCGTGCTTCAGAAGACTCACGGTGCCAGTCCCGTTCCTGTCTCAGTACAATAATCTTAAGTTTGTAAGGGCATGTAGCAGGCCTGCGGGCCGCCTATATAAACTCGACTCCAGAGTTGACCCCATACTCTCACGAAGAGTTTCTATCTCTAGCTGTTCTCAATTCTGTAGTGTAACACTTACCTCGCAATCCATACAAAAACTGTGGCTTATGCTCCATGGAATGAAACGTGTTACAAAGCCCGTGGTATATTGTCACAAACTCAAACGCCATACTTGTATATTTCTTAAAAACTTAATCAATAAACAATACAATATGGCTAAAGAAATTAAAAACGCTAATTAGTATCTAAATAAGTTTAAATTTATCAAAAAATATGAAATATTTTCTCCGATAGCAAAATTCTCTCAAAATCATAGGCGTTATATCAAATGTCACCTGATGACACATATTTGCATATTAGTCTATGGACACATATCATCAAAAAATGTATAGGTCTTATAGACTATATATATTATGTAAATAGACGGAGGAATCCCATCACTCAAATGTCTGGGACTGGGCTCCGGTGTGGGCCCCATTACCCGTCAAAATTTAATAGAACTTCATTTGAAACTTTGATACTTCGTTCTTATACATTTTGATTTATTCGTATAAAAATGTGACGCATAAACATAGTGACGTTATAACTTCGATACTTTTATTTTACAGACTAGCTTCGGCCCACGTATTCGCCGATGTGGGTGACAGTTATTGCAAAAAAAAGGTAGCCTTTGCACTATTGTGATGTAGAAGCTATACTGCAATATTTCTTTGTCTCTCCGCATCGATGTCATTGTGGTGAAGACGTCGATAGCCTCGGACACCATGGGCTGTCTTGCAGCAGAAGCGCTGGTAGAATTCCTCGTCATGCTAACCTAAATGACATAATCCGTCGTGCTCTTGTCACGTCTGGCGTACCAGCTGTACTTGAACCAAATGGTTTGGTACGCGATGATGGGAAGAGACCTGACGGTATGTCATTATTGCCATGGAAAATGGGTAGGCCTTTGGTGTGGGACGCAACCTGCGTAGACACCCTCGCGCCATCCCATGTTCCAAGCACGGGAGGCCATGCTGGCGCTGCTGCTGCATCTGCGGAAACCCTCAAACGGCGCATATACAGTAATCTAGTAGCTAATTATGTATTTGAGCCGTTTGGGGTGGAAACGCTAGGCTCATGGGGTCCGAGCGCTCGCTCTTTATTCCGAGATATATCTAAACGGTTAATCGACGTCTCACGTCTGCTGGTTTATTCTTTGCTCAAAGAATAAGCATTGCCATCCAGCGTGGCAATGCTGCCAGCCTTCTGGGCACGTTACCCGATGATATTGATGCGGAGGCATTCTACGACGCCTAAACACACCTGTACATATTTTCACTTTTTATTTTTATATTTATGTACCTATATATAATTATATATGTTTAGATATTATGATTATGTAAGATAGCAATGTATATAGTTAAAATTAATAACCTGGTATAATGTTATTCTGAAAATTATTCAAATAAAATACTAATCCATTCTTTGAAAAATAAATTTACTTGAATATTATTATATATCTCAAGAAAAGTGCTTTCATCGATCATCACAAACTTTCGTGTTTATAAAAGTTCAAATAAAACCATCTGCTGCTAACAACTAAGTTTAAAGCTTGTGTAATTAAATGCAAGAATTCACATGTAGGACGATACTATTAACTGTACTAAGTGCTGAGTAGTCATTGACTACTTTTTTGCAGTGGCGACAGATTGCCAAAAACGATAAACTACCATGATGCTAATCGTGTGAGTCATTATCATGATTATATAATCGTAGCCATGATAAACCTGTCGTCATGCAAATGACAAGTAGACTGCTGTGAACCCTTAAAATATTTGTTCTCAGTTCTCGAAAAAAAGGTCGTATGTTGTTGTCCTGGGAAAGGTCTATCATTACAGACAGGTTTATTGTAGCCAATAAGCTTGATATTGTAGTGATCGACCGAGCAGAGCGATTAGCATTGATAGACGTTATTACCACATCGCATGACAGCAATCTCGTAAAAGCAGAAAAAGAGAAGGAGATCAAATATTTGGTCCCAGCTCATGAGATTGTCGATATGTGGGATGTGAACTCGGCGATCATTGTGTCGATAGTTGTGTCAGTAAATGGACTACTCGCCAAGAGCCTTTACCAACATCTAAAGATGCTCGCACTAGGCAGCAGAACAACTAATATTTTTACAACAACACTTTTTGAGTTCGGTGCCAGTTAGAAGTACGCACACAATTTTATGTTCTTTCTTACTCACCATGCGGGCTCCTGGTTTAATTATTTTATTTCTCACTTATTTTAGACCTAGGCGTATCTATAAGGGTGTAATTAATTGGACCTGTATTAATATGATTTTGTAAAGATTTGAGTTTTTTTTCTAACGAAGCCAATGACATTGTCAGAGACTTTTTTTATTTTACATTAAGTAAATGTGATTCATTATGTGTGAAATATTTTATTTTAAATTGACCCTGAAGTTAAATTTTATTTCTAATCTACGTATTAGTTAACTCACTTATTACTGCAGCCTGCTCTCGATTGGTGATTTAATATAATTATGTAACCGAGCATACTGGGATCGTGCCTCCCTTCAATTTCAGAAGGCCTAATTAAGTTTGGAATATTTTAGACAAACACTTGACGATCGTGATAATTTGCTAAATAATAAGCATATAACTTCCAAAAATCTGAAACACGTAATGTGGTTTTGTATTCGAAAACCATTACGTGGTAATGATCTCGTCATTGACCCTATCATTGCATATAGGTAGTGATTATTAGTGATATTATGTAGGTATACCTATCAATTGCTTTATTCACATTAAAAAGGTAATTTAAAAATATATTTTTTATCGTAACTTATTTACTAGTGTTTAAATATAAGCTGTATTTATTCACATATTTTACTTTATCTAAGGATTTATTGCAAACATTATCGATATTTTATCGAAATTCATTTTGAGTAAGCACATCACTAGTCTAGTTAATATTTACGACAATTTCGAAGAATGTTCGAAGATTCGAAATGACATTTGTGTATTTATCTTTCTCTTACATGAGAAAAAAATCATAAGTCAGAGTGAAGTGCATATATTGGGTAAGGTTGCTATTTTAATGCGGTCTCTATTACTAGTCCAACCTCTCTGGTATAGGTACTCTGTGTTCATGACATAAAGAATTTCTGGCGCGTTACAAAAGAGGCGGCAAGTGACACGGTGTTCTTAAGCTGGCTTCCAGCGGTGCATCATTGCCGAAAGAACGCACACCGCGCCTTTGCTGTTACAGTGCGAGTCGGTCTTATTCCCACCACCTCCTCATTGTCCCTCGAGCCATCCTAGGAACGTGGACCGAATCACGGGGAACCCAAGAGGTGTGCGATACTTTCACAACGAGCTGGGTCGTTTATATGTCACCGAAAGTTGCAAAAATCTTCAGATTATAAGTAAGTACCTAATAATACATCTCGCGAGATAGCTTTGACTTCTGACAGCTTCGTCAACTTAGCTTATCAAACTAAGAAGGCGTCAATATTATTGATTTGTAATAAATAATCAGTGGTAAGTAGCTAAAGCGGGCATGATTTTTCGATAAATTGTACGGGACTCATTTCGTTGAACCAACCACTGCTCGAGTTGCGTTCCTTGAATTTCCCAATTTCATGGTGATTGTAATCTATCGAAAATGAATGCGTTAAGTTGCAACCAGCGTTCTCATCATCAGCCTGCCGTACTCCACTGCTGGATAAAGGCCTCTCTAATGGCGCGCCACTGACTCCAATTTTCGGCTATAATAGGGGAGACTGCCTCCGTGGTCCAGTGGTTAGCGTATGCGATTGCTGATCGGAGGTCCCGGGTTCGATTCCCGGGTCGGGCAAAAGTGTTAGTGGGTTTTGCCGAATTCTCAGTAGCAGCACAGAGTTTGGTGATGTTCCCGGTAACGTCAATAGGCTCGCCCCCTATTACGTGGGACCTAAATATTCATGGCGAAATGTGGGTGTAATATTACACCTCTGCCTACCCCTTCGGGGTTACAGGCGTGAGGATATATAAAAAAAATGTAGGGGAGAGTAACCTATATTTTACCGGCTCCTAATCCTACCCATCCTCCTAATTTAGGAGCCGGTATAATATAGGTTACTCTCCCCAATTATTCTTTAGTAAGGTAAACTCAGGTGGCGTCCTCTATGTAGATAGCCAGCACCTTTCCCAGCTTTATAGATTTAGATTTAGGTATTGGTGAAACATATCTAATTGTGCGACTCGTTTATAGATGTCGCTGTATAAGTGACTGACCTCGTTTTTGCGAGTAACCGACCATTTCTAAGTAATACACTTAACAGTAGATGTCGCTGATTTTCTTCCACATTAAGTTTAAGTGCTACTATTTATTATACAGGATTACAGGGGCGCATTCAGAGAAGAGGGCAAGTAAAGCCTCCAAAAGCATCCGAGGGTTCTTGACAAAGGACTTTTTGTGATTCCTATGAAGTGAAGCCTCGGTCCATCCAAAACTAGCTCCCATCCCTCCAAATAGTATTCTTGATCGGCCACTGTTGTAGGTAGTAGCATAGGTATTGCTCAAAACCAATAGTATAATAAACTGTTATCTAAACCTTCTCGACGTCAGAAGCGTGGGTGGACGCAAAATAAGTCTAGATATTGATCATATAGGTATAGGTCGGTTCACGAAAGATGACCACTGCGCAGAAATCATTTTTTAGGTCCCCGTGGAGGTGCGGGGTGAGGCGCGGGTGGAATGCCAATGGTGTGGCTCCGTTCTTGACGCTTTTTTTTTTGTTCACTACGGTGGGAAACTTTCCTTATGAGTCATCTCAACTCCGCCAACCCAGCCATTAGAACGGCTGGGCTTGGGACTGACGGAGGAGGTATGTGGAGGCTCTCCCCTAAAGTCGTTCGGGGCATACCCACTAAAAAATGTCCCGTATGTTGGCGGGGTCACGCGATTCGCGGATTGCATACTTTCTCGCGACCCCGCCCGGGATTGGCCCGCCGTTTGTGTTGGCGGGCCCCGTCTCGTCATGATCTCACAATCATCCATCCACAGACATAGATCTACATAGATAACGCAAATGCATGCACTTCGCGTGTCTGAACTCCGACCAAGCGTCTAGCTTGGTCGCCACTAACTTCAGTCCCCGCGCGTCCGTTTTACCGTTAAGTAAACTTTATTCACATTACGTTGCCGCGTTTGCTTCGGACGTTTGATCTGACGTTGTGTATTAGGAGACGATGAATATCGCACAAGCGATACTGTCGCGCATCGCTTCGACTTCGTGATACAGGCAACGTCACAGTAGGTATTAAAAAGTCGGCACGCTTGGTTTCAATACAAATCGTGATAATTGCGTTATCTATGTAGATCTATATCTGTGCATCCATCAAACTTCTTGCATCCATCAAACTTCTCGCATCCATCACCTCACAAAGCTACTTGGGAGGCGGCGAGGACACGCGCCGCCTCCCGCCTTTTGGCGGACAGGGAGCAGCCCCAGCGCTCACCGTCCGCAGGCACTGAATTTAGGGTGGTCGGAGGTCGTCTCTTGTGCGACGTCCCCGACGCCCGGACCTACGGTTGGGGAGAGGGCGATGTATTTCCCTCTCCCGCTCCGCCGCCTCGTTGCTCAGCATGACTGCTTCGCAGAAGGAGGGACGAATGTACATATGCGCGTCGGCCGCCATTTGTGATCAACTTTCGTGAACCGACCTATACTGTTAATATAATTATGTGACTGTTTGTAAAATATTTTTGGTATGAATAAATTATTATTATTATAAACATTTGTACCTACATTGTGAGTTGGTGTTATAGTGATATCACCTAAAATATTAATACACAAAGAATTAAAATCAAAGAAAACGAAATAAACTAAGACTTACTACACTTGGTGCACTTCTAAGCTGGCCGTTTCGTGCTCCTAATCGCTTTAACTATGCGCTTTACGCCATACGTGTGGCCAAAACGGTAACAAAAAATATACATGTAATTCCGTAACAAGTAGCAGCTTTTTTTTTTGTTGTTGGGTTGGAAAATTCTCATAGAGCCCCTCCGCCCTGGGGGAAGGGTGAAGGAGACTGTCAGACTCTTACTGACTAAAAACCAACCAGTGTTCCTCATGTACCCGTGTGTCGGAGGGTCGGGTATCGCCGAAGCATTCGTCGCTACCCCTCGACGGGTATTGGCCCCGAACAAAACCCCCTTGGCGGCGGATGAAGGTGTTGGGCTCCGCCGCCAAAACACCCAGCCGCCGCAGAGGATAGGGAGGACGGCAACTTGGCAACACCGCATCTCCTCTTCCTCTGTGGCCCCACCGCGACGCAACAATGGTGCGCCCCCATTTGGTCGCGGGAGATAGGGCGCGCGGCAACGCAACACCGACACGCCTCTCCTCCCGCGACCGCGCCCGACTGTTAGGGACAGACAGAACTGTCCCTTTGGAGGCGTCCTGCGCAGGCCCCTCCAAGCCCACGCGGAGCGTCCACTCCCAGGATCTCTCTTAGCTTCACCGCAGTGAAGTCCAAGCCACGGTTACTGAGCCCCCCCACCACGACAAGGTGGAGATCCCACGGAAGGGAACAACATGTGGCAGCTAAAATTTCATGATATTAAACCTGCACACCAGACGAAAGACAATTGATATGAAATCCGTTCTAGATAAGATTAGCATATTTATTGTCTTTACATAAAAGCTAGTTTGTGCAAATAAAATTGCCACTATTTTGATCGAAAGTATAAAATCCACGAACAAAATAATATTATTTTAAAGAAATCGACTGACAGTAGATATAATAATTTTATTTTACAAACATACAATTTAATACAACCAATGCTATCAAGGAATACCGAGATTCAAAACATCAAATTGTAGATCATACAAAACCCCGAGCCCACAACACATAGGCGTCAGTTAAAAGAACACTCCAGCAACTAAAGATGTGTAGGCTGTCTCTCCTGTGAACGTATTTTATGTAGCTGTGCAATTTTTCTTCCTGTGCCTCAGCTTGAGCGGCAGACCTCCCTTTATGGACTGCACGGTGTTGCTGACCGGGCTCACCGTTGGTACTCGCTTGGTGGAGGGCCCTGGCTCCACATTGAACTTGTGCAGAAGCGCCGCCAATCCCGCTAACGACTGCATTTCGCCCAAACGAGCACCTGCAACGCAAAATGCATCTAATTAATTTAATAATATTTAATTATTTATAATACTGGAGTAACCCACTCATGGCCATGAGATTCTAAGCCAGTGCCAGTTCACCGGCAAGTATCTGATCGTCATCTTTGAATACATAGATGTTGCCCGCATTTTCAAAATACAAATTAATTTCAAAATCAGAACGGTCTCCAAGAAATTTGCATCCCGAATGACCTCTTCCAGAAAGTAAAATAAAAATACCTTCTTTGGCGGGCACCTCCGTCATATCGGGCACCCACAGCCGAAATTTTATGTTGGTTTGTTGGTTGGGCCAAAACCAAAACCAAATTGTGTACTAGACCCTCAAAACATTGACTTTGTTCAAATGCTTTGCAGGGATATCCCTTGGGCTGACCTTTAATTGCTAAGGGCTGGGATATATGAAAGCCGGTCTTTCGAGGTGGTAGAGCCTTGCTGATTTCAGCATGAATGGGCCGGCTCGACCGGGGAAGTACTACCCTCTCACAGAAAATCGACGTAAAGTAACAGTACCTAAACTGTTGCGTTTCGTTCAGTGAGTGAGAGTGCCGGAGGCCCTATCCCTTATTCCTTATCCCTCATCCCACTCCTTATCCTATCCCTTTTCCCAAGCCCAAGGAGCGGCAACGCACTTGTGACTCCTGTGGTGTTGCGGGTGTCCATGGGCGGCGGTAATTGCTTACCATCAGGCGATCCGTCTGCTCGTTTGCCACCTATTATAACATAAAAAAGCCAAGGATCCGCATCATATATCTCTCATTCATCAACGTACAGATAAAAAACTTATTTGAATGGGCAGATCCATTACACAAGAAATTATCGTAACTACAGGCATTGGTTGTTTTTATCAAGGTTCATATTTCTTACCAATTACAATGTAATCTTTTTTTAATTTTTCAACTAATGTTTGTTATTTGGGACATAGTTTGTAACACTAATGTGCCTAGCAACCAGTGTCTAAAACGTAGCAGTTTTACAACTTTATTGTGTGCCGACAAGAACAAATATAAATAATACGCTGATGCCTGTATCTTATTAGGTACTACAATCTTATCTCATGTTTGTCTGTTTTATATAACATACTACAGGATGCCCGCGGTTACACGTGCGTTATTTTAGGCTACTGCTCCGCTCCCGTCGCTTATAGCGCGATGTTATATAGCCTTCCTCGATAAATTGGCTATCTAACACTGAAAGAATTTTTCAAATCGGACAAATAGTTCCAGAGATTAGCGCGTTCAACCAAACAAACAAAGAAACAAACTCTTCAGCTTTATACCTATATTAGTGTAAGATTGACACAAACCACTTACCGATGCACATTCTAGGTCCCTCACCAAACGGCAGATAAGTGTACTTGTTTCTTTCCTCAGATGAGTTTGCGAATCTATCCGGCTTAAACTCTGAAGGGTTTTCAAAATACTGCTCATCATTTTGAATGGCTTGCACGGGAATCAAGATCTTCACACCAGGATCTATTGTAACGCCAAGTTCGGGTATTGTGTACTTCTTTGCACATACTCTATTTAGTACTCCTAAAGAAGGAAACTTCCTCATGGATTCTTTAAAAGCGTTGCTCAGCGTTGTCATTTCAGCTATTGAGTCAAAACACAACTTGTTATCATATTTTGCCAGCACTTGATCAATGTTCGCTTGAATCTTTGCTTGTTCTTCAGGGTGGAATGCTAGCTCATGTAACAAGTAACTTGTGGCTGAAGACGATGTCTCGAATCCAGCGCCGAAAAATACAAACACTTGAGCCACCATACAAGAGAAATCCATCTCCATCTCAGCTTCTACTGGACTTCCGTCTGGACCTCTTTTCTCAATGGATTCACCAACTATCTTGCGTTTCTCTGCAAGTTCTAGTAAAAGGTCTATGAAATCGTTACGTCCAGAAGGCTTATTATTCCTCTGAGCACAAACTTCTTTGACCATTTCCGCGATTGTTTTTAATATTGTGTCATCAGCCAAAACAGTTTGGAAGAGTGAGCTGAAATCTGGCAGCAAAGGCGGCAGTATTGTTAAAAATATGTTGCTCCAGGATCTATTTCTGTCAAACATAAGTCTGCCGAGGTTTCTGAATGGCGAGTTTTCATTATTGATACTGTCTATTTGCAAACCAAAGCCGCAGGCTGCAATGAAGTCAGTGGTGAATCTTGCCATCAAGTCGCGAGCGTCACACTCTTCATCACGGTTTGCGATGTCCTCACCGACGTGCTGTAGTTTCTCTGCACACTCCACCACCAACGGAAACATCTTTTTCAACTTTGCAGTTGTGAACGCCGGCGTCAAACGCTGTCGCAACAGTTTCCATCTATCACCATCAGAGTTAAACAGATTGAGGAATAAAGGCTCCCTTTTCGAATCTCTCCCAAGTCCTCGTGGGTGAAAACTTGCGAAATTCACATTCAGTATGTATCTAATGATATCCAGGTCACGGATGAGCAGCTCTGGCGTTGTTCCATTATAAAGGCCGACTACTTTCTCATTCGGGTATTTATTGTACAGTTCTATTGAGAATTCAGTGATACTAATTTTGCCCATGACATTCCGGTACATGGTCCCGAAGAACGGGATTGGTCGCTCATGTTTGACATTGCGTTTCTGCCAGTAGTCGAAATTCTTCGTAAGGTACAAGTAAATAAGCAGCGGTATAGCCGCTAACAGTAAGAAGAACATGTTGCCCCGCCGCGTACTGCGATACAACTGTCTGGAAAAGTGTAGCCGGTTATCTGCAGTGCATTAACAACGTGATGACATTGTATTATTTTTTATTGTTGTTTTTTTATAACAGTTCAAGATAAAGATAAAAATAATATTTTATCTATCATGTGTACATTTTGATGTTTTACAACACAAGCCGAACCCGCGTTTACAACCGCGTAAAACTATTTTACTGACTACCTTCATTTTACAACCCTTATTTTGGTCCGCTTATGTGGCTTAATTTTGGGAACCCTTTCTCGGTCAAGTTTGTTAGTGGGAAGTGTAACTTTCGCTCATATTAAATTTTGTCATGATGTAACCAACTTATTTACTCGTGTAAGTACACTTAATATCACAAGATTGTTTGAGAGCATGTGATAGATTTGATTTATTTAGATAATCCCTCATAACGAGTTCTTTGATTCAGCTGCTACAATTAGTCAGAGATATTGGCCGATATTATAGGTCATGGGAAATTGGTTCTGCATTTTCTTACTTTTTATAAACTGCTAATTTTGCGCTTTAATATTCTAGTAGTTTGGTCAGCTGACTTGTTAAGGCCATCAATATCGGTGATGAACTGATGAATAATAAAGGTCCTAATAACTTCCCTTGTGGTCCTCCATATATGTATTTTAATTAAGCTAGCCCCTTTTATTGTGTTATATTGTTTTCCTAATAAGTTCCCTTGTGGTACTCCATATATGTATTTTAATTAAGCTAGCCCCTTTTATTGTGTTATATTGTTTTCAGCTGCTCCTATAAGATATTTTGGACCTTACAACGTTACCGTTAATGGCTTAATGCTTTTGAAACACCTGAGTCATAATTAAGCCCTT
Source organism: Euclidia mi (assembly GCA_944739405.2). NCBI lineage: Eukaryota > Metazoa > Arthropoda > Insecta > Lepidoptera > Erebidae > Euclidia > Euclidia mi. Next base: position 5,373,395 of record OX123188.2, on the reverse strand, counting down.
CTTCAGTCTATTTGTATGTTCAAATTTCAGCTACTATTTTTATGTGATTGACGAAATATTAATTTTCTCTCAAATTGATCAGAAGTAGCAGAAAGATTCTATTATCTTGGTATTTGAAAGAAAGATAGTATCTCCCCAGCAGCTGCTAAACGATTCTTGAATGATCTGGATGAGAATATTCTGGGCGGTAATCAAAACTCAAAATCACGCGACACCCGTCAGTAAGATTAACAATTATAATTTAGAAATCCTTTTCGTCAAAAGTTTCTCTATAGATAACAGAAGTACTTATACTTTGCCCGACTGTCGTTAACATTTTAATCACAAAACACACGCCAAAAACGCTATCAAATGACTTGAAATTAAACAAGTTAGGTTTCTGTATTACATTATTTTATTAAACTATTAATACTTGATGTAAACAGGACTCATAGTTTCGTACTATCTTCGAATTTAATACATAAATACAATACAATTCTATATTTGGTCCCATTATGCGATAAGAAATATGACAATCATATTTTATCTAGAATGTTCAAGTGTCAATAAATATATATAATCATGTTGTGCCATTGAACCAGCAACTTAATAAATACATAAAAACATTGTTATGTATATTTTTAACAGATTAGCGGTCATTGCTCTTAAGGGCCAGTATTTTTTTCAAAACAACTGGGAAATAAATTCAATATATACATAGACATGATCTATTATTTTTAAATGACAAAACTGACTCAAGGAACATTCTGATTTTTAAGGCATATCTTCATTTGTTGATGACACAGAGTGCTGTTTTGGGCGGGGATTACCAATAACATGCAGCGCAGTATCAAGCGATAAGGCGGCCGCAGTAATCCGTGGAGTGAAATACAATAAAACATAATTATTATATAATTAAAACTGCTCAGTCTTAATAAAAAAATCCTTTAAAAATATTTTGGGCATTTGAAATGAAGGACGTGAAAATTTCACCACATTACACAACTTTCTTTCATAGCATTTACAAAGATAAATATAATCCTGAAGTTTTTAATTATTTGCATAAACTAATAATGCCATGCGATTCTTTAAGACCTTATCAGTGGCGCATCCAAAGTTTTGGGAAGGCGAGGAATATTTTGGCGTTTCGATTTTTGCTCCTGGCAGGAGTAGATAATTTTACCATTTAAGTCATTCAACTTAATTTTTTCATAGCAGCATTCGAATGTTTCTGGGAGAGAACCGGGGCAACCCTCCTGTCCCCGGAGGGTTGCCCCGGTTCCACCTGTTGGCTGGTTGATTCATTTCTATATCATTGCTCATTTAAAAAACCGTATTCAAGATTCAAACAAACATAGGTACTTATAGTTCGCTACTACATACATAATATTACTTGACAACGTTTACAAGGCATTCTGTGTAAGTAAGTAAATAAAAAAATGTACACAATTGCCCTAGATCCAGCTGCAAAAATCTGCTGGTATCAGTTTTCTTTTTATGAAACCAGATCTCTCTCTTGAATGTAGGCTTTACGAAATTACGTCTTTCTGTATATTGTTGTACTAGCTGTCCCGGCGAACTCCGTATCGCCTTTTTAATGTATTTACATTTCATATTAATTTTTAACTCTTTTCCAACTTATTCAGAACAAAGTTACCAAGAACATCAGTGTTTAATCTCTTAATTGCTTGGCAAAGTTGTTTTGCCATATAAATTATTTCTAGGGTAGAAAAACTAACTTATTGTAAGGAGATGAGAAGGTGGTATATGAGTGATATGGTTAGATCACTGATCTAGGGATATGATAAAATTACTAATACTATTAAATACTATGGCTATTAAATAATTAAATCAAGTGCAAGTCTGACTCGCCCATGAAGGGTTCCGTAGGAGAGGTATCCACTGAACATAGCCATCATCTGCATCGAACATCAAATACCACTACCACTTTTTCACCACCAATAATAACTTTTTTTATATTATATTTCCCATCCGCCATCTTTGATCACGAAATAGATGTTGTATTTGGATTCGCCATCCCTTAAAACATCGGAGAAGATACCCATATCGACTTTACAAAAAAATCCCGTCCGCCATCTTTGATTTCCTATCCGCCATCTTTGATGACGAAATGGATGTTGTATTTGGATTCATCATCCCTTAAATCATCAGAGACGATACCTATATTGATTTTTAAATTTTTTCCCATCCGCCATCTTTGATTTCCCATCCACCATCTTGAATCACGAAACGGATGTTGTATTTGCATTCCCCTACCCTTTTAACATCGCAGACGATACCAATTTTGATTTTTTTAAACTTTCCCATCCGCCATTTATGATTTCCCATCCGCCATCTTTGATTATGAAATAGATGTTGGATTTGGATTCCCCATCCCTTTATATATTGGAGACGATACCCATATCGACTTTTAAAAAAAATTCCGTCCGCCATCTTTGATTTCCTATCCGCCATCTTTGATCACGAAATAGATGTTGTATTTGGATTCACCATCCCTTAAATCATCAGAGACGATACCCATATTGATTTTTAAAATTTTTCCCATCAGCTATCTTTGATTTCCCATCCGCCATCTTGAATCACGAAATAGATGTTGTATTTGTATTCCCCATCCCTTTAAACATCGGAGACGATACCCATATTGATTTAAAAAAAAAACCCATCCGCCATCTTTGATCACGAAATAGATGTTTGTATTTGGATTCGCCATCCCTTAAAACATCGGAGAAGATACCCATATCGACTTTACAAAAAAATCCCGTCCGCCATCTTTGATTTCCTATCCGCCATCTTTGATGACGAAATGGATGTTGTATTTGGATTCACCATCCCTTAAATCATCAGAGACGATACCTATATTGATTTTTAATTTTTTTCCTATCCGCCATATTTGATTTCCCATCCGCCATCTTGAATCCCGAAATAGATGTTGTATTTGGATTCCCCATCCCTTTAAACATCGGAGACGATACCCATATTGATTTAAAAAAAAACCCATCCGCCATCGTTGATCACGAAATAGATGTTGTATTTGGATTCTCCACCCCTTAAAATATCGGAGACGATAGCCATATTGATTTTTTAATTTTTCCCATCCGCCATCTTTGATTTCCCATCCACCATCTTGAATCACGAAACGGATGTTGTATTTGCATTCCCCTACCCTTTTAACATCGCAGACGATACCAATTTTGATTTTTTAAAACTTTCCCATCCGCCATTTATGATTTCCCATCCGCCATCTTTGATTATGAAATAGATGTTGGATTTGGATTCCCCATCCCTTTATATATTGGAGACGATACCCATATCGACTTTTAAAAAAAATTCCGTCCGCCATCTTTGATTTCCTATCCGCCATCTTTGATCACGAAATAGATGTTGTATTTGGATTCACCATCCCTTAAATCAGCAGAGACGATACCCATATTGATTTTTAAAATTTTTCCCATCAGCTATCTTTGATTTCCCATCCGCCATCTTGAATCACGAAATAGATGTTGTATTTGTATTCCCCATCCCTTTAAACATCGGAGACGATACCCATATCGACTTTACAAAAAAATCCCGTCCGCCATCTTTGATTTCCTATCCGCCATCTTTGATGACGAAATGGATGTTGTATTTGGATTCACCATCCCTTAAATCATCAGAGACGATACCTATATTGATTTTTAAATTTTTTCCCATCCGCCATATTTGATTTCCCATCCGCCATCTTGAATCCCGAAATAGATGTTGTATTTGGATTCCCCATCCCTTTAAACATCGGAGACGATACCCATATTGATTTAAAAAAAAACCCATCCGCCATCGTTGATCACGAAATAGATGTTGTATTTGGATTCTCCACCCCTTAAAATATCGGAGACGATAGCCATATTGAGTTTTTAATTTTTCCCATCCGCCATCTTTGATTTCCCATCCACCATCTTGAATCACGAAACGGATGTTGTATTTGCATTCCCCTACCCTTTTAACATCGCAGACGATACCAATTTTGATTTTTTAAAACTTTCCCATCCGCCATTTATGATTTCCCATCCGCCATCTTTGATTATGAAATAGATGTTGGATTTGGATTCCCCATCCCTTTATATATTGGAGACGATACCCATATCGACTTTAAAAAAAAATTCCGTCCGCCATCTTTGATTTCCTATCCGCCATCTTTGATCACGAAATAGATGTTGTATTTGGATTCTCCATCCCTTAAATCATCAGAGACGATACCCATATTGATTTTTAAAATTTTTCCCATCAGCTATCTTTGATTTCCCATCCACCATCTTGAATCACGAAATAGATGTTGTATTTGTATTCCCCATCCCTTTAAACATCGGAGACGATACCCATATTGATTTAAAAAAAAAAACCCATCCGCCATCTTTGATCACGAAATAGATGTTGTATTTGGATTCGCCATCCCTTAAAACATCGGAGAAGATACCCATATCGACTTTACAAAAAAATCCCGTCCGCCATCTTTGATTTCCTATCCGCCATCTTTGATGACGAAATGGATGTTGTATTTGGATTCACCATCCCTTAAATCATCAGAGACGATACCTATATTGATTTTTAAATTTTTTCCCATCCGCCATATTTGATTTCCCATCCGCCATCTTGAATCCCGAAATAGATGTTGTATTTGGATTCCCCATCCCTTTAAACATCGGAGACGATACCCATATTGATTTTAAAAAAAACCCATCCGCCATCGTTGATCACGAAATAGATGTTGTATTTGGATTCTCCACCCCTTAAAATATCGGAGACGATAGCCATATTGATTTTTTAATTTTTCCCATCCGCCATCTTTGATTTCCCATCCACCATCTTGAATCACGAAACGGATGTTGTATTTGCATTCCCCTACCCTTTTAACATCGCAGACGATACCAATTTTGATTTTTTTAAACTTTCCCATCCGCCATTTATGATTTCCCATCCGCCATCTTTGATCATGAAATAGATGTTGGATTTGGATTCCCCATCCCTTTATATATTGGAGACGATACCCATATCGACTTTTAAAAAAAATTCCGTCCGCCATCTTTGATTTCCTATCCGCCATCTCTGATCACGAAATAGATGTTGTATTTGGATTCACCATCCCTTAAATCATCAGAGACGATACCCATATCGATTTTTAAAAATTTTCCCATCAGCTATCTTTGATTTCCCATCCGCCATCTTGAATCACGAAATAGATGTTGTATTTGTATTCCCCATCCCTTTAAACATCGGAGACGATACCCATATTGATTTAAAAAAAAAACCCATCCGCCATCTTTGATCACGAAATAGATGTTGTATTTGGATTCTCCATCCCTTTTAACATCGCAGACGATACCAATATAGATTTTTTTAAATTTTCCCATCCGCCATCTTTGATCACGAAATAGATGTTGTATTTCGATTCCCCACCCCTTAAAATATCGAAGGTGATACCCATATTGATTTTTAAAATTTTCCCATCCGCCATCTTTAATTTCCCGTCTGCCATCTTGGATCACTAAATAAATTTCATATTATTAATCAGTGTCCCGAAAATGCCGAAAACGATACCCATATAGATTGTATCCTATTCATTTAGCCTTTTTTTGCCTTTGACCCAACCCTCCCCCTTCTCGTCTGACCATATTATTATTTTTGTCTGGCCCCTATAAGTTGTGGCGTAATTTTATATAGCCTATAGCCTTTCGGCATAATTGGGCTATCATAGGCAATAACAATTTTTGAAATCCGACTGCTAGTTCCTGAGATTAGCCGACATTCTCTTTTAGCCTTTTTAGCCTTTTGCCCGGCCCCAAAGAGTCAAAGCGTTATGTTATATAGCCTATAGCCTTCCGGAGTAACTGGGCTATCGTATACAAAAAGAATTTTTCAGATCCGACCGGTAGTTCCTGAGATTAGCGCGTTCAAACAAACAAACAAACAAACAAATAAACAAACAAACAAACAAACTCTTCCGCTTTATTATATTAGTATAGATTCAGGCAGTTACACCGTTGTTCTTTCTGCGCCTCAGCTTGAGCGGCAGACCTCCCTTTATGGACTGCACAGTGTTGCTAGTGGGATCGACTGTCGGTACTCGCTTGGTGGATGGCCCTGGCTTCACAGTGAACTTGTGCAGAAGCGCCGCCAATCCTGCTAGCGACTGCATTTCGCCCAAACGTGCACCTGGAATGTACAATATATGTACCTAGTGATTTACTATAAATGTATCGAAAATTTAAACATCATCATCACCAGCCTGCATTAGTCTACTGCATAGGAAATATATCTAATAATCGATACTAATATTATAAATGATTCAAATAATTCAAATAATTTATGGTGGAACTAAGTGTAGGTCGTATACAGTAATAAGTGCTTAAGACTTAGCGCCCTTTGTAAGCGTAGAAATACGTATTTAGAAAGTAGGTTGGCAACTATATTATTGGCGATGCAAAGATTATCCACGCGCGTCTAGTGGCGAATTTGGAAGTTGTCCGGGTACGACACTTTTGACAGCTTTCAATATGTCGCTAGTTAGAATCTTAGCATCGCCAATAGGCAAAGCGAAAGAGTGTTTGTTTGTTTGTCCTTTTTGAACGGTTGGTGCAATGTTATGGTTTGGTTTTGTGTGTGGTGATGGTTCGGAAGCTGGAGAGTGACCTAGGCCACTCTTTACTTCGATAAAACATGTCGCGATTACCGACTGCTACGCGAGCGGCACTACTGCCGGGATCTAGTATCTACCTACATTCATGTACTTAACGGAATCGTTATGATTCCAAGCGTAAGCGTAATTTGCGGTTATTAGTTGTAACCGCAAATTACTCTCTGTCTGTTTTACATTTCTTTCTAATGAGTTTATAATTAACAAATTACTTACATCGACATACTGACGAAAGTTTTGTGGTCATCATTTGTCATACAAATAAATGTTTTAAGTCATTAGTGATGTCGAAATTAATGACTAGTGATTCACTGTCTCTAGTCGTTAATTAAGCAGCAATTATGTTCAATTATTTTAAAGGGTTTTAGTGCACTTATTGCAAAGTTATTAACAGTAATTTTTTTGTAGTATACTGGTAATTAATTTTTAAGTATTATAGTATTTTCTGCACAGGTGTCAGAGAAATCAAACAATTAGTAACTTATAAATGCTGTAATTTTACATAATCACAACAATTTTAATAACAAGCCTTACATCTCAGAAAATCACATTCTCAATTGATAGCTTTGCATATAACATTAAAATTGTAAGTAAAGCAGTGCTGGAGTCATGCAAAGATAGGTAGTGCAAAATGAAAATTTTTGTGACCAATTAACAAGACCTTCATCTGACGTATTTACACATAAATTTGGCTATATACTATTGACGAATTTGCTTTCAACGTATGATGTTAACAATGTGACGAATATACGTTCACACAAAGTCATTTTGACCTCTTCCTAAAGCCTAATAATAAAAACACCCAAATATCGTACATATACCCAGGAAGGTGACCGTTCCACCTTTTGGTACTCATCTTAAGACGGGCGACAGCGACGAAAAAAAAAGACGAAAAGGACAATGCAAACGCTTTCCATGCCGATTTTTCGCTAGGTGCTATGGACAGCGAGATATAAAAGTTCAAGGTTCCTTTGTCTGGCAGTGGAACACATCAACAGACAAATAAAAAGCTTGGCTATTATAAATAATAGTTCAGATTTTTATAGTGTGTTGAGCTATGTTTAAATGCTCATCTCCAAAATAAAGCCATGCGTTGATTATACTGCACTTAATATAAGGATAAGTTATATTTTCCTCATGCCATAGGTATCGCTGCTGATTTGAATTGCAACAAAAAAAATTACATACAAATACATGTTCAGCAAAATAATAAAATTCTATTGTTATGTCGAAGCGAATAACAAATTACTATTTGAACTTTTTATGTATCTTGCAATATGCGTTTCTTAATACAGAAACGGATTCAACAGAAAAAAATAATTTGAATACTGATCGAACATCTATCACTGTGTGTGAATTTTTGCCAATGTAGAGTGCCTATGTATAATATCTAGTAATATGCGACATTTTATGCGAGAACATATGTAAACTAAATAATACGATGCACTGTTTCTTCATGCCAATTCCTCCTTTCAAAGGAGAGGCCTAGTCCAGCAGTGGACTTTTAAAGGCTGATGATGATGATGATAATGACTGTTTCTTATACATACATACATAAACTCACGCCTGTTTCCCGGAGGGGTAGGCAGAGACTACGGAACGCCATTTGCAACGATCCTGACATATCTCTCTTGCTTCATTCACTACTGTTTCTTATAGGACACTGATATCTCAACTTTCTGCTTACTAAATAAAATATAAGTATTTTCACTTACCGATACACATTCTGGATCCTTCACCAAACGGTAGATACGTGTACTTGTTTCTTTCCTCAGATAAGTTTGCGAATCTATCCGGCTTAAACTCTGAAGGGTTTTCAAAATACTGCTCGTCATTTTGTATGGCTTGCACTGGAACCATGATCCGTACACCAGGATCTATGGTAATGCCAAGCTCGGGTATTGTGTACTTCTTTGCACATACTCTATGTAGTACTCCCAAAGATGGAAACTTCCTCATCGATTCTTTAAAAGCGTTGCTCAGCGTTGTCATTTCAGCTATTGAGTCGAAACATAACTTATTATCATATTTCGCCAGCACTTGATCAATGTTCGCTTGAATCTTTTCTTGTTCGTCAGGGTGCAATGCCAGTTCATGTAACAAGTAACTTGTCGCAGAAGACGATGTCTCGAATCCAGCAGCGAAGAAAACAAACACTTGAGCCACTATACAAGGGAAATCCATCTCCATCTCAGCTTCTACTGGACTGCCGTCTGGAGCTCTATTCTCAATAGATTCACCAACTATCTTGCGTTTCTCTGCCAGTTCGAGCAAAAGATCTATAAAATCGTTACGTCCAGAAGGCTTATTATTTCTCTGAGCACAAACATTTTTGACCATTTCTGACATTGTATCATAAAGTTTATCACTAGCCAACACTTTTTGGAAAAATAATCTGAAATCTGGCAGCAAATCTGGCAGTATTACCAAAGCTATGTTGCTCCAGGATCTGTTTCTGTTGAATATAAGTTTTCCAAAGTTCCTGAAAGACGAATTTTCATCATTGATGCTATCGATCTGCAAGCCAAAGCCACAAGCTGCAATAAAGTCAGTGGTGAATCTAGCCATCAGGTCGCGAACGTCACACTCTCCATCGCGGTTTGCGATATCTTCACCAGCGTGCTGTAGTTTCTCTGCACACTCCACCACTAACGGGAACATCTTCTTCAGTTTCGCTGTTGTAAACGCCGTCGTTAGACGCTGTCTCAACAGTTTCCACCTGTCACCGTCAATATTAAACAGATTCAAAAATAAAGGCTCCCTTTTCGGGTCTCTCCCAAGTCCCCTTAGATGAAAACTTGTGAAGTCCACATTAAGTATGTATCTGATGATGTTCAGATCACGGATGAGCAGCTCCGGCGTTGTCCCATGGTAGACGCCGACAACTTTCTCGTTCGGGTATTTATTGTATAGTTGAATCGCGTATTCAGTTATGCTTATTTTTCCCATGACATTTCGGTATATGGTGCCGAAGAAGGGTAAGGGTCGATCATGTTTCACGTTGCGTTTCTGCCAGTAATCGCAATTCTTCGTAAGATACAAGTATACGAGCAGCGGTACGATCGCTAACAGTAAAACGAACATGTTGTCCCGCGTCGTACTGCAATGCAACTGAATGGAATACTAGATCTGGTTATCATTGAGACCCCTATACACTACTAGTTGTGTTGTGTATCGCTATGAATATCTATTACATTGTGTGATTAATCATCTCGACCTTTAACCACAATAGACATTTACGATAAGATAATTTTCTAATTGCTGATCTTTATTACCATTAATTGTATTTTTAACTGCTTCTCCAATTTGTTTGTCGGCAACCTATTTATAAAAAGTGTAATAATGTTTCATTATTTAAAACAACTTATTTATTACAATATGTTTAAGTGTTAGCCTGATATTGTGTAAGGTCTATTACAATGGCCCTCACACATACTCGTTGTTATTTACATTACTTACATGGTTCGTAGTCTGTGAGACTATTTGTAATCAGAGGACATGTTGTGGACGTTATAAACACACACGTCGGCAATAAGTATCTGTCAGTTGTAGATAATGTACATAATTAATTACGCTATGTAAATGTTTAGGTGGGTTGGGATATCAAATAGCCTTTGCACGCTATATGCTTTGTATTTATAGCCTACATACATAATTTACTTATATTATTTTGTATGCTATCAACATCATTACGTCGTCTATATTCGTCTGTCATCAGAATCGTTCTTGCCAGTAATTATGCTGGTTTTACGTACATAGGTAAGAAAGTGATGAATATGCACGTAGATGACGTAGAAGGACGAAAAGGGAGAGGGCGGCCAAGGAAAAGATGGTGGACTGTGTGAGGATGAATATGAAAGAGAAAAGGATAAACGATCGGATGACTGGTGACAGAGAAGTATGGAAGCGAAGGACATACTGCGCCGACCCCAAATAAATTGGGACCAGGGCAAGACAATGATGAATGATGCTGGCTGTAGCAGAATGTGCTCGTTTCGTGAAAGAAGTGGGTCAAACTTCATTGAAAAGCCTATAATTTTGCAAATTTGGTTGGACTTAAAAGCGAAACCTGGGCTCCAGGCGATATATGTATACCTACTCTTGGATGCAACCGAGATTACGCTATGACGATAAAAACTTCAAATTATACGCCTTGTGGGCACAGGGTAGTGATATAGATATGTTTATTGGGTGCCGTGTGAATTACTCGAGAAATTCGATATAGAGGATATGCCGCTGTAATTAATAATGCCAGGAAACAATGAGTTGAACATTAGAGTGCAATTGTGAACACGGTTAATATCTAATAGCATGTTACGATACTTATTAAATATGGATTTGTAAAAATTAATTAAACTTATCGTATGTAATTATATACAAGATAAAAGACGCTCAATGGAGTGATATAAAGAAGTGTCATTATCTGTATTATACCTACATATATGTATATCTGACTATATAATGACATTTCTTCATAGCTAGATAGATTCAAATTGGAAAGAGTTGTCTGATAAAATAATTAAACAGGAGCTTATCAGACAGCGATGAAAGTAGTAATTACTGTCTATAATGCTTGATTTTTTATCAGCTAGGACAAACAAAGGTTTATTGAAGGACTGACTTCAAGTGTGTTTATCTGATAAATTAAGACGTACCTAAGTATTTTTACTGTAGTACATTATCAATTTTTAGTGCAGATTAAAGTCCTACATATAATAAGCACTTTAACAATATAATTATAATCGTTGCATATCGTAACAATACAAATATCGTATCGCTTGGAATATTTCCACTTTTTGTGAGTTGATTACTGGACAAGGTAAGATTGTAAGTTTTTTGACGAGTGTGTTGTAGTTCCCAATTCTGTTGTACAGTCAAACAAGTCGGCGGCGGACCAGTTTGAAAAAAAATCCCTTGGCTCGCTCATAGTGTCAAGGCACACTAGAAACTGGTTTTGTATACGAGGGTCAATGCGGGTGTAAAGTAGCACTGGAAGCGACGATTTCTTGATGAGCGATTCTTGCCCTTATGGTGGTCTAGCGGGAAGTTTTTCGCTTGTACCTACGAGTGTATTTGTTACTTCTTACCTTCGGAATTTATTGTTTAGTAGGAATTATTGTTTAGTAGGAAACACTTTCGTCGTTTTTCCGTTTAGTTAACCATGTTTCATTCTTCTAGTTTTATCCCAGTTGCAGCTCGGGGTCCGCCTACTAGTCTTACTAGATATTATAATAATTGAATGTTACCTTTACTATAGAGCGATTTCCGCCTGACCTCCGCAGCCCAAAGGGATAGGAATATTCAGTCATGTCATTCAGAGGTACCGAGTCATCCTCAAAACGACTGTTAGTAATCTTCGTGTCAGTCAGAACCAACGGCTTAACCAGCTCTCCGAGGCACGGGGCAAACGATCATTAACAGTTTAATACGCACTTAACTTCGAAAAGTCATTGGTGCGCGCCGTGGATTCGAACCAGATCCCCTCTGCATAGCAGTCTGTTGGTATCTCCACTCGGCTATCGCTTTTTAAGGAAAAGGTGAACATGATTAAGGAATAAACTTTTGAAAACGGTTTTTTCTTTTGTTGAAATTTTATCACACTTCGCTCAATGTGACTTTGTGTTTTAGGTGTAACAAATAATTTATTTGTTTGCACCTTTCCTTATCACTGCGCTATAACGAAATTCTTGACCGATAGCGTTTTGAAGGTCAGGGTCACTGAGAGGTCGCAACATTTTTCAAATGGTCATCATCGTCCTAGTGTTATCCCGGTTGCATCCAACCTCGGAGCCCGAGGTCCGCTTACTACTCTAACCAGATATAACAGAATATATGTTTTTTTTAATGATATGCATAGCAAACCTTCTGAAACCTCCCAAGACTGCTAGAGCGTTTTGCTAATAAAGCTTTCCAACAAAATTAATCTGTTTAGATACTCATCGAAACTTAGGAAATGCATTGCTATGACACACAGTAATTTGTAAAGATTTTAATCTTACATTCATTTGCTGAATTTTATGAATATACCTAAAAGATAGATTAATTCTACCTGCCAAGGGATCATCCGACTTATGTGGTTGAGGAAGTAGCAACGGCGTATCGCCTTTGAATGACAATAAGGGTAGGTTTATGTCTGTTCGAGGTTTCGGTTCGGAGGTGCGGGGTACGGCGCGGGCGGAATGCGTCAAGAACGGAGCCACGCCCTTGGTGCACGAATGTACATAATATATGCGCGACGGCCGCCATTTGTGGTCAACTTTCGTGAACGGATCTGTACTGCAAATAGTGAGATACGCAATTAAATGGCAAAACATTGTGTTATCAACTTTAACTAAATAACACTGACTACAAGCTACTGCCCTGTTCTGCTTATCCGACTAATATATATCTTTGTTGATGGTCTTTAGGCGTGCTAAGGAGGGAACAATTTTTTTTAGAAAGTGCATCAGGGTTCTTTTGATATTCGTTGCAGGTTCAAAGAATGTTTAACTTTTCCCAGGGGCTTCACGAGTGTCAAAACTTGTTGCTCCTGAACCTGACTACACAGGTTTTATAGAAGTAGGTATGTGGCTGAGTAACAAAATTAATGTACTAAACTACTTACCTACATATTATATTAGCAGCATTGCAATCTAAAAGAAATCAAGTTGCTATACATATTTTATAAGGCGTGTACTACATATACCTAAAAGAGCACGTCGTGTGCTGTGAAGTAACTATAACTTACTATTTCCAAACAATTATTTTGATTTTCACCGATTTCACAAAGGAAGTATAATTGAGCAGTACCTACATTTATTATTTTTGTGTTATCCGATTTAGATAGTTCGTTTACATTTCTTTAAAGTTAAAAGTTTAAAGTTTTTTCTAGCTCTCCATGCATTTTTCATACAAATGCGTTAACATTTTTAGACACATCAGAAAGTAAAAAAGCACATTTATTTTAGACACATTAATTTTCGTCCTCTGACAAATGCACGCCAAGTTCAAAAAATTGGGCAAGTGCGAGTCGGACTCGCGCACGAAGGGTTCCGTACCATCATCTATAAAAGGAAATCACGTTCGTTGTATGTATACTTAAATACTTTTGAAGTTTCTACCTGTTTATTAAGATTGAGTAACGAATTGCTTAAAAATTACGTTTGTTGTATGGGAGCCCCCCTTTATTATTTACTTTTTTTAAACTTAATTATTTATTTTGATAGGTAATATAAAACTACATATTCTGTGAAAATTTAAAGCGTCTACCTGTTACAGTTAGTAATTTTGAGCAAAAAATACGAAAAAAAAACACGTTTTTTGTATGGGACCCCCCCTTAATATTTTTTATTTTTAGTATTTGTTGTTATAGCGGCAACCGAAATACATAATTTGTGAAAATTTCAGTTTTCTAGCTATCATGGTTTATGAGATACAGCCTGGTGACAGACAGACAGACAGACAGCGGAGGCTTAGTAATAGGGTTCCGTTTTTTACCTTTTAGGTACGGAACCCTAAAAAATAATATTTTAATGGCCTATTTATTAATGGACTATATATTATTCCATTTAAAATTCAATTATTTTAATCTATGGTATTTCCCAGTAAAACCTATCGACCTATCCCTCATAAAGACATTTTCTACCTTAAATAATAGAACACAATTTTATCGATACGTTTAAAAACTCAAATCCAGTGTATTATAATTTAAAACATTACGAAATGAATCACGCAGTTTGTCCACTTGCAATATCGTAAGGTCATCACTATGATGTCGTAGTCAAAGTTAAAGGCCAACTTTACACGAGCTCAATGATTTTAGAGTAAAAATCCGGCCAAGTGCGTGTCGGGCCACGCGCAATGTAGGGTTCCGTAGTTGCCCATAATGACTTGCTGCAAACGGTATTAATGTACAACAAATCCGACTGTTTATTTTGCTGAAAAAATAATTTTAATGAAACTATTATAAGAACCTAAGTTTTGTTTAGAAAAATACTATGTATGTATCCAGTTATGTATTGTAAACATAAAATGTGGTTTCCAAGATATACTACTACTATACATACGTAGTACCGTAGTACATTACATACCAAAAAGTACGTATATCTTTAAGATTAAGCCAGCGCGCCCAATGTAAACTCACAGAAATAGGTATTTATAAGTTAACCGACGATTACTCGTAAACTAGTGATATCTACTTAGCCGTGATAGTTTTCCTTTTAAATTCGTTATATGTAGTACATTTGTGATTTTTTTCACCTCTTCCAAATTAATAGTTTAGCCGGCAGAGGGGGGGGACACTTGAGTCTAACAATTTTTTTCACTTCAAAGCTTGATATTTGACAAACCAATCACTTGATCGAAAAATGATTTGAGCAAACTAATAATATATTTTTAAAACCTATCCAATGATACCCCACATGATGGGGTACTCAACACAAAAAATTTCAACCCCACTCATGTATGTAGGGGAGATACCCTTAAAAAATATATTTTCCTAAATTTTACTCTACAGTTTTGTTGCAATATCTTATGTCTATATTCATGTCAAATATCAGCTTTCTAGCACCAGGCGTCTTTGAGCTAGGCTGCGGACGGACAGACGGACGGACATGACGAAACTATAAGGGTTCCTTGTTGACTACGGAACCCTAAAAAGGCAAATATACTAAAAGAGCAGCGATAGCTGAGTGAAGAGACCGACGGACTGCCACGCAGAGGGTCTCGGGTTCGAATCCACGGCGCGGACCAATGACTTTTCGAAGTTATGTGCGTATTAAATTGTTAATTATCGCTTGCTAAACGGTGAAGGAAAACATCGTGAGGAAACCTGCATGTCTGAGAGTTCTCCATAATGTTCTCGAAAGACATGTGAAGTCTGCCAAACCGCACTTGGCCAGCGTGGTGGACAATGGCCTCACCCTTCTCATAATGAGAAGAGGCCCGTGCCCAGCTGTGGGACAGTATAAAGGGCTGATGATGATGATGACACTAAAAGAAAAATATAGTTTAATACAGCTTGCCAAGGGATCATCTGATCTACGTGGTTGAGGAAGTAGCAATGGCATATTCTTCTTCTTAGCATATCGCTAAATACCTAATACCATAATATATATACCATAATATTTATGAGGCTCAGCAGCCGAAGCAGCCACGCTGTCTGCATTGTCAGAGGCATTCATGAGTTCTCTCTGCGTGCATAGTTTCGGCATATTACTCTTGAATGACAATGAGGGCGCTACGAATGGTGAGAAACGCAATTGTGACATTGGCTTTAAATAAATAACACTAACCACCAGCTTTTCAGGGTGCAAACACTTTACATATGGCCATGACTTATTACCTATAATGACCCATTATGAAAAACAGCTCAACTTTGAAAAAGTTTTTTTTTATTTAGAATTTTTGCCCATATTATTTAAAATTTAGCTCACTAATTTTTGAATTATTAATTATTGCTTGTCCCTTGCCTCGGAGAGCACGTAAAGCCGTGGGTCCCGGCTGTCATGAAGATCTTTGACAGTCGGTATAGGGGGTCAGTACCTCTAAAATAAACTGACACTAGTCTAAACCATGGAATATCGCTGTCCCTTCGGGTTGCGGAGGTCAGACAGGCAGGCGCTTTGTGGAAAAGCTAATATTCTGCCAAAAATCCGGTTAGACGAGAAAGCGGACCCCGGGTTGAAACTGGGATAACGCTAGGAGGATGACTTAAAGTTTAGCCCACATTCAGATTTGTACAAATATTTAAAAAAATCTTCCAAATTTTCAATCATTTTCGTTTGGCATTCAACCGTTTAAAAAAGTTGATCAACTATATCGCAGCTACCATAAAAGCAAAGAATCACGCTCTAGGTATCAATAAAGAACGCTGTTTTACTAAAATGCTAATTTGCCAATTCAACTGCGACTATAATAATGGCTCAGTCTAAGCAATAAATAAGAAAATAAAGCCAAATACTATTCGCAAATTGTTTTTATTACTTGTTGGCAAAGCGCAGGCTCTTCCAATGTTATTTATGTTGTATCACTTGTAATAATTGGTCTTTTACAATACATATACATTAGCGGGTTTTTTCTCGAAAGATCGATAGAGGAGCATTTTTAAGAAATACTTTTGAATATTTAAGCTGGATACTGAATGGTCAACCGAAACAAAAATTCATTGTAATTATAGAATCAAAATTAAATCATAGGCACTATAAATACGCAAATGAAACTTTTGTGCTCGTTTTGGCGTATCATACTCCGCGGAGTGTTAGATTAGAAAAGAAAGAAGAAAGAAAAAAAGAAAGAAAGAAAAACTATTTATTTGTCACAGACACAGAAGAAATACAACATAATTATAAGAAAATAAAAAGAAGAAGATTAAGTAAAATTAAAGTATGTAAAAGGAGTGGTCGGAGCTATATAATGATAATAATGACCTTTATGCCAATAGCCTAGTGGAGATTCCAACAGACTATTATGCCGATGGTATCGGGATCGAATCCACGGCGCGCACCACTGTCTTTTTTGGAGACATGTGCGTATTGAATTGTATCATGAAGATCTTTGGCAGTCGTAATAGGGAGTTAATACCTCTGAGTAAACTGACACTAGCCTAAACCACGAATATAATATTCCTTAAAGTTTTTGTATTTCGTTCAGACAGGCAGTCGCTCTGCGTAAAAGCTAACATTCAGTCAAATCTAGTTAGACAAGTTAGCGGACCTCAGGTTGCAACTGGGATAGCACTAGAAGGGTGATGACCTTATGATGTAGGTACCTACCGTTAAGTATGAAAAGTAGAATTAGAAGAAAATAATGTAGATATTTATATGTGCCTATGCACACGATTTTGTAGGCCGTTTAGTGGACTGCAGCAATGGCCACTTGTTTATTTGTATTACCATGGAAAAGGCATTATTCTTTTAATTATATACCTTCGATTAGTGTCTAGTTATGACTGACTAAGCGGGAAAACGTGACCTGTCGCGACGAGTGTGATGAGGCACGTCGCGATATGCTTTACGGTTATATGGATTTTAATTTATAGTAAGCGACATGCGTGTGGTGACGGATTAAGAATACGGAATGTCACCACCCCATATCATCCCATGGGTGGCGTAAGAGACAGAGGGAGCATATTATGCAAAGAACAGTACTGTAAGAGAAGGAAGACTTGATACAAACCCTATACCAACCCGTTTGGCCAGCGTGGTATAGTAGGCCAATTCCTCCTTTCAAAGGAGAGGCCTAGTCCAGCAGTGGACTGTTAAAGGCTGATGTTTATGAAGCGACATGCGTCCAGCCGCTTGACCGTCACATCTTTTGTTTTTCTTACATTTAAGATTATTATTCAAAGTTTAACTTATATTTTTGACTCCAGTAAAGTTGCATAACAGACAGGACTTTTTTGACGGAGATCAGACGACAATATCTGCTGTCTATGGAAAATTTGATGTTCCGTCTTATTTGGTTAGACTAGTCCACTAATGCGCGTGCGCCGGGTTCCATCGTGAAAGTTTTGGATGTAACTGGAACTATGATGATGAAACACAGTACGTTTTTAAGTAAATGGTCAATTAAGAGCTACAAAAATATCTTGAAATATTGCTGCAAATATAAATGAGCTGAATGTTTTTCTTGGTCAAAGATCATGTAATGTCAAGCGAATCTTCGGTTGCACACCACACTACTCAATTTAAAAACAAAAATGCAGCTTTCAAAACAACTTTCTAAATTGAAAATAAGATTGAATATGTTTTCTTTTCTAATAAGATTATTCTGGAATTAGAGTGCTTTTGATGTTGCTGTCAATACAAGTGTAGAAAATTGTTTGATTATACTATTAATCATCGCTTGTCCATGCCTCGGAGAGCACGTTAAAGTGTCGTTCTTGAGTGTCGTGAAGATCTTTGACAGTTGTTACGGAGAGTTAGTACCCTCAAATAAACTAATATTGGTCTAAACCATGGAAATCGCAATCGCAATATAATCAGCAAGAATATGGTAATTTAGTATATTAATTTTTACACAATTAATAAGTATTGGAATATCAGGCCATATTATTTTATCACAAAAATTAAATGTCAAATGAATTTGCTGCAGAAGAGCATTCAAAAAGATTAGAAAGTTATAGTTGATTGAATCAGGCGTTACTTGGCGGAACTCCATTGTAACCTAATAAAAAGAAAAACTGCTCAGTCGTTGCCCATCGCTCCTGAGGATGCCTCGTGCAGAGGCGAAACACGTGTCGAGGAATAGTCGGCGCATACAGCGGGATACTGCAAGTCAGGTATATTCCTGGAACCCATACCATTCCTATATCCCTTATCCTTTTAGAGGAGTTCGGTATTGTCAACCTTTTTCTATTGCAATAGTTGGGGTGGTCAATCCGAGGGTGCGTGGTGGGTTCCTCTTTCTTTTTATTAGATTAGAAAGTTGTTTAGCTTTGAAGCCAAACATAGTTAAAAATCAGCACATTATTATCAATGTTATGCATTATTATCAAAACCAATTCGTCACGTTTACATTTTAATTCATTGGATAACAACGAGTGAGTCAGTATTAATCCACAAAGCACAAATAAACCAAGTTAAATAAAATCTTGTAAAAACAGACTAATTGTATATGCCAACTTTGTTGAAAACATTCAAATTAATATGTTTTGTATTGCGTTGTAACACTTTCATTTTATCATGCCGACACTTTGGACACGAAATACTGAACAATGCCAACCGACTAATGCGCAGTGCATTGTTTCTTAAAGATAGGAATAACTTGATTTATCGTTAGTATTTACATACATACATACATAGACTTACGCCTGTTTCCCTGAAGGGGTAGGCAGAGGCATATTAAACGCCCACTTTTCGCCAGTGTTTTGATCCCACGTAATAGGTGGCGAGCCTATTGCCGCTTTTCGGGATATTTTGATTGCCAGAGCCTCGTCCGTTGATCGGCAGGTGCACCACTTGCAGGTGAGGTTGGCTTGGGACCCTATGTTCTTGGTGGGAACCATATGCACCCACTATATATAGTATTTAACCTTCTATTATATTCAGCAAAAGCTTTCATTTTGAATTATACAGCCACTACTTATAATTTAAGAGCAGTTCTAAATGTAGTTAAGACTGCATCTCTCTGCGGAAAAGCTGATATTTTGCCAAGTCTTCAAAGACTAGGAAGCGGATCCTGCACTCAAGACGAAAATTTTGGATGCAGATTATTTTTTATGATGATGGTGACTTCAGGTTCAAATTGATATCAGAACTAAGCTTCCTATGCACCAATAAAAATATAGAGATGATATTTTCTGTTCTCGCAATGAAGGTGTTTGATATTTCTTCTACCACCAGACGGCGCTTAGTATGCGTCAGGTTCAAAAATGATGCTAGATATGTACAGACGCGTACACACACATAATATAAACAAACACAGACGTACGAAAATATAGGGGCTTTGACAGTTTTGACAGGTTTCTGGACCTGATGCCTCAGTGCTGCCGCATAGTGAGAGTCATTTCAGAAGACCCTCATTGCTATGAATGAAATACTTTAGTTAACATGTGATGCATGATAATTATAAAGGATAAAAGCAAAGGGCAAAGCCTTTGCCACACAGCACTTTCGATATCTAGAAATGGCGAACAGTATTTAGCTTGGACGTTTCAAGCGGTTAAAGTTCACCAGTCTGGTCACATAAATATAGTCACATAGGACTACCTTTTTATTTTTCAGCTTAATAAAGTAGTTTCAATAGTTCTAGTATCTTTTTATTGCTTTTTTGATAGTCACACGTAAAAAAATTCAGACTATCTGAAAATATTCGACAGGGTTGATATCATTTGTGATAATTTCGGAATAACATCTTTTGGAATCTACACTATAATATTATAAACAGGGAAAATTTTTATTTTTGTTTGTTTGTAATGGATAACCTCAAAAACTACAGGACCGATTTTAAAAATTATTTCACCATTAGAAAGCTACATTATCTGCGAGTAACATAAGCTATATTTTATTTTAGAAAAAATTGGGGTCCGTAAGATACTTGGGTTTTTCGGGTACGCGAAGTAGTTCCCTCAGGACGCGGGTGAAACCGCGGGAAACGGCTAGTAACCTATATATGTGTGACCTGCGGAGGAATGCTCCAAGGTTACATGATGACCGAGATATGGCTAATAGCGATCTGTTACAACGTTCGAGGTTCAGTATGTTTAGTATTTTAATCTTCGAGTGGCCTTGAATTATGTAGTACGGATCTGGTTAGGTCTATTTGTTTGGTCTGACTCATAATTCTATTGCAGTGCCGAAATGATAATAATGCCACGCGAAATAAAATGATTTATTATTTATTATTATTATATTATAAGTCTACATATATCTAGATTTGTTACCTTGATGTCCAACACAAGATGTTACGATTAGACCCAACTGAGGGGCAACTTATGCCATCAGACTATCGAGATAGTAACTATTCGCTGATAAAATAAGGTATCAGAACATGAACCAAGCTCTATAAATAAGAAACTTGTATTGGAAAGTCTATTAATAAGCAACCTCTATCCTTCTAAGGTATGTACCTATATTGCTACAGCAGCAACGAAAGACTGATTCATTCAGTGCCCTCATTGGATCCGTCGATAACTAAAGTATTTCTTTGGTCGAATACTATAAATAATAATTATACTTAACTTTTGGCAGGGCAAAATTGTAAGGCGTTTCGTAAATAGGTACCTACTTAAAAAATGCATTATTTGCAAAAAAATGCATGCAAAGTGCATGAATTATTTTTCATTTGAGAAGAAGTATCTTTCACATTTTGGCTTTCAAAACGAAGCGAGAATTGTATCACTCCTGCTACACATCTTTGTAGAAAATCAGCAAAAATCTCAACCAAGGGTTCAAGGTACAAAAACATTCACCTTAATGAACTAAACTTAAAGTACACAATCGATTATAAGTTTTCGCTATTTTTAGATGTAACACAAGTTTATTGTACGGGTATTCATCGCGTTAGTTCATTATTTAAGGCTCTGATGAAATAGGTTCTCTTCTAAAATTTAAATATGAGAAAGAAAATATATTAAAGTAGACGTCAAATGTTGTCAATAATTATATATAAAATAGGTACTCACTTCAAAAATAAAGTTACTGATTTCACAAACAATATGATTTTCAATACACAGAGCTGGTTGATTACTGGCTCCGTTGCACATGAGTAGATAAACGACCGTAGTGTCGACATTCGCAAACATTACACGGTTACACCCATACAAGTTAAGAGCGAGGTGAAAGCACTTAGCAATGTTGGACTTTGATCTCTTACTGCATAGTATCATGATAGTATGATGTACTTTAAGATAGATGGCGCTCATTTAGAAGATTGACTCAATGTTTAAAAGTTGAGAAAATAAAACTATTACATAAATAAGTATTTTGATTTTTTTTAAATACCTCTAAATTGAAATATATTATTTTTGTTAATACTTCAGTTAGATGCACCAAATAATAACGCTAAAAGAGGATGCAATCTACTAAGAGGTGTTAAGGGTTTTTGCAAAGTTCCATAAGGAATACTTTCTTGTGGTTTATCAGTGCATAAGAATTCGTCTTCCGATTTAATATTTACTGCTTTTGAATCTGTGATTAAGTGCTTCGCTATGAATTGCGACTAGTTATATTTGAGGTACATGTAAGTCAATATGAGACACCTTAACGCCTGATACATATCTGATATTTATCTTTTAGTCAATATTCTCCGTGGTCCAGTGGATAGCGTATGCGACTGCTGATCGGAGGTCCCGGGTTTGATTACCGGGTCGGGCAAAGTGTTACTTACTGGGTTTTTCCAAATTCTCAGTAGCCGAGTCTGGTGATGTGCCCGGTAACGGCAATAGGCTCGCCCCCTATAACGTGGGACCTAAAAATTCATGGCGAAATGTGGGTGTAATATAACACCTCTGCCTACCTCTTCGGGGATATAGGCGTGAGTCTATGTATGTATATATGTATTATTGAGACCTTATTAAAATCATCATTTTACTAGCGCCATCTCTGTTGCGATACAAGGCTATATCGCCTCGGAGCCCAGGGTTCGCTTCTTGGGACCTTATTATACGCCGATTAATTGGTAAATGGACATGGGATAATACATTCTTGACAGTGCACACTGTCATGAATTTGTTATTCATGTACTTACTTTATGGTTAAGACAAGAATATTATCATTTGTATGCAACTTGTAACTTTGAAGTAACAAAGTTTGGCATTCTATAATATGCATCTTGCAAGTTAATCTGAAGAATATTGGTTTGAGAAGGCAATTTTACTGTGTAGCGTATATTGTTGTACATATGTTATTTTATCATGCAAGTTTATTTAAAACTGGAAGTGATTGCGTTAAATCTACCCCTACCTCTACAAAATACCTCTATTTTATCAGACGTTTCGTTAGGCTTACATCGGTCGTGGTCGCGTAACTTAAAAAACTTGTATAATAATGTATAACATACCCACAAATTGAATAATTACAATCGTACCTAAATAAGTACTCTTATAGAAGTTAAAAGCGTGGCTAAGAATCTGTAGTATTATTGATAGTTGTAATTTTATAGGTAAACATATATTTATAATTCCTGCCTGTTTTGTCGGTGCATCCAATATTTAATTTCAAGGGTTGTCACATTGGTTTTGGCTTCTTATGGCATTTTTATTGTAGAAATCGCTACGTAAGAACGATTAATAAAAAAAATAAAAGTTCCTTAAGAATCTATTATAATATTTATTGAATATACCTTTACATAAAATAGGCGAACTAAACTTTAAAATTTAAATTAACATAACATAACTTCACGCCTTTTATCCCCGAAGGGGTAGGCAGAAACATAACTGGCGAAATGTGGGTGCCTCCCACATTTCGCCAGTTATGTTTCGGTCCCAACGTAATAGGCGAGCCTATTGCCATCTATCGGGCACATTACTAAGCGAGGGGTAATCAACATTTTTAATGCACACATAACTTCGTAAAGTAAAACTTTAAATATTTTTTTATTAATGAATCGGTGGCATAATGGTTTTCACAGCTGATTCGCTGTTTAACCCTGCACCTTGTGTTTAGGATTCAAAACCCACATGGGAATACTCTGTGAGAACCACAAATTGTGGTGCCACGTCTGGATGTCTTTGTGTCCGTTAGTTCTGAAATGTAGGATTTATAAGTATAAATCCTAAAAGCGAGTCATCATCATCACCATCGTCCTAGCGTCCCGGTAACATCCAAGACTTACACGCCTGTATGACAGAACTCGGAGACAGAACCATTTCCACAGCGACTGCCGTCGGACTCCCGCTTTATTTGAGGGTACTGACGCCCCGTAACGACTGTCAAAGATCTTGATGACAGCCGGGACCGACAGCTTAATAGGTATGCTCTCCGAGGCGCGGGCTAGCGATAATTAACTAATTTAATGCTTAGTGCGTGTGTATTCGAAAAAATAAGAATCTAATTTTCGGCGCGTAATAAAGAGACGGAATCCCAAAACTGTAATGTGTACAAATTGGCACGCGTTACGCTATTCGTTATAACATTATCTACATTTTATTTTCAATTGAGTGCATTTAATACTATTAATACACGAGAAAATAGTCTTTAGATTAAGAAAACAAGTGTTTTTAGTACGTTTGGCATAGATAGATTGGAAGTTAGGCTTGCCGGAAACTCGGCAATGAAAGTTTATTCATTAATGTAATTGGGATAAAAATGTGCTGCCTTTATTGCATGACTTTGAATACGTTTCCTATAGGACCGCAAAAGTGTGGCGAGTAGTGTCCTGTCGCGATCCAGTGTCGGCCACACGGTAGGTTTTTACATGTCGACCTAGATATCGAAATGCAGTTTAAGTTTTATTGTAGCTAAAATCTTTTAGATGTTCTGTTATAAGTGAATACAAAAATGTTAAGCATCTTAAGACTTTTAAAGCCTTGTGTAACTACAGGCAAGATAATAAATGGTCATTTACCGATTTTGGAATAGATAGATAATACGAGACCTGGTAAATTTCTTGTCAAAACTGCTATATTATTCTACCCTATTCTGCAACATTGTTTTTTTAATTGATATAATTATTTTGCTAATTGTTTATATAGTATTAATAGTATTATTTCAGACGATCAGTTTGACGACCAGTTGGTGCAGCGGGAGTGTAAGCAACTGCTACGCCGATGGTCGCGGGTTCGATTCCCGCTCAAGTCAAACATTTCAATGCATGAACATGGATGTTTGTCTTGGTCTGGGTGTTTCTATGTATAATATCTATGTATTTACAAAAAAAAGTATATATGTATGTTTAGCCATTATCTCTAGTACCCATAATACAAACTCTGCTTAGTTTGGGTCTAGTTGGTGATGTGTGTATTACTGTGTATGTGGTAGAATATTATTATTATTATATTCAATTAAGTGCATGTGTACCTATATGCAATAATTGCGAATGATATGGCTCAAACTAGCTCAAATTAGTTTTATTAAGGAAATGTTGCAAAATATATTTATACGTCTATATGACAGAGCAAAGAGTGCTAATAATATACACCGCTATTTTTTAATTAGTACAAAAACTTTAAGGACAGATTAGCGAAGATATTATTATCATATATGTGACTTAAGAATTTCATAATATCAATAAAGAGCAAAGTTATTATCATTTGTTTATTGTAGAAAATCTCACTTAAATCATAGTCATATTTTACAATCCATTCACTAATTCATTGATAATATTCCATCCTGCTCGTTCGCATTCTCTCTGTCGCACTTATGATGTAGGTAGCCATAGAAAATAAAATGAAGAAAAATAATAAATGTAGGTAGTTATTTTTTAATTTTGTTAATTCTACCCTCTCCTTCATACTTCATTCGGGCTTAGGACCGGTAAAATTTATCGTTTAACAAGTAATTAAATACGGAGGTATGTAATTAGAAAGCAAACAAATATCAAAATAAAAGAAGGTGTTGTGGACTAAAAGAAAAGAGTAATTTTGGCGTATTTATGAAGTTAGAATCATCTGCTATTTACAAATATTATTTTATCATCATCATGTCAGCCTAGAGACGTCCACTGCTGGACATAGGCCTTCCTCAAGGTGTGTGGAGAACACAGATCGATTTTGAGCCGCCCGCATCAAATTATTATTTACTTAAGTACGTATTATTTACTAAACTTAAAAGTATTTCCATTGTCCTTCGAAATGTCCACCACCGTTGTCAAAAGCATCCAATATGCACTGTTTTAATTGTTTGAAACTGACCGGATCACTTTTGTACACTCACAATAAGATGTCCATGGGTACACAGCTGCACTCGCGATTTTTCCACTCAAAAAGTACGCACGAAGCATAGCTACATACTCCCGTGATATGAACTGAAATGATAGGCCATCGCGTCGGGCAAACGTAGACAAACAATTAACTTTTGCAACGAAATTAGATACGCTCACTTTTGCTAGCAATTTAGTATTGTTTGTCGCATCGTCGGGGCGTGGCGCAGGCGCAGAGGGGCGGGGGGGAGGGGAATTTATCAATGGTTCATTTTACTATGATACTCGTAGTACTCGGGTCGGTCATAGTATTAGTATTGCATTTACCAATTATCACGTATTTTTGTGGACAGTTTTGAGACAGTTTTGGGACTTAGTGTTTTTATTTTTTAACTACATAAATATGATCTGTTAAAGATACTTAGTGCTGTGTTAATTTTTTTGTACTAATTAAAAAATAGCGGTGTATATATATATATATATATATATATATATATATATATATATATATATATATATATATATATATATAATTGTAAGACCAATGTATCTACCTTTGTTCAGCAAATAAAATGATGATTATTGATTATTTATTATAATACTCTTAGGTATGCATACCCATTCAGAAGGTTAAGACATAATAATGAAGCACATGCGCTTTCAATAAGTAGGCCTGTAGCCTGTAGGAAAATAAATCGTGGCTCTGTATGCAGTCTGCCTAATCTCACCCACTGCACTGATAGCTAGTTAGCCAAAGATTTAATTTTATTGCGGCTATGCTGCATTTTGATCCACTTTATTGCCTGCAAATATCTGTGGCGAGTCTATTGAGTGATTCACTTTCTAGTGGTATGTATAGGTGCAGTGTTATGTACACATTTGTAGTTAGAAACCAAGTGTTATTAACGCGGCAGATACATATGTAAATGTCATCTAGTTATTTTTAAGAAATGCAGAGGAATGGGTATATTTTAAATTTCTTTTGAATTCGTTGGTTTTCCCTGGAGCAGAAAGTAAATCAATCCTGAGATCTGCTTGCGCCGGCGACGTTTGATTGGCACAAGTACAATCAAACAAGTCAGCGCTGGACCATTTTGAAAAAAGATCCCTTGGCTCGCTCATAGAGTCGAGGCACACTAGAAACTGGTTTTTAATGTATACAAGTGTCAATGTGTGTGTAAAGTAGCACTGGAAGCGACGATGTCTTGCTGAGCGATTCTCGCCCTTATGGTGGTCTAGCGGGAAGTTGTTCGACTGTACCTACGTGAAACAAGCCATTTACGTACCGAAAAGCATGGCGGAATGGTTCTACTATTCATATTATTTTTCAGGATGTAGCTACGGCCATACATTTTATTATTACCGTTTCTGTCTGATCCCGAGAGAATTTCGGGCTATCTCTTCTTAGTGGACCCCTACGGCCCCCAAGGAACTTACATGCCGAGTTTCAGCTTTTATTGCACACATATATACAATATGTTAATTTGAATTTGCAAAATATTTTAGCAATACAATATAGACAGTATACTTATTCACCTAAAATTATTTCAAATAGTGTGCGATGATATAAAACCCTATTTTCATTAAATGTTACTTAGATACTTAATCAGAATAAACTGTGAAATCATGCAAAATAAGGCTGTATTGCGCAGTCACTGTAGGTACATGTGCTTGTGTGTGTTAGGCACCTTTCTTTGTTGACTACGGTGGAAACTCTCCTTATGAGCCATCTCAACTCGACGCCAACCCGGCCAGAGTGTGATCGAGCGGGCTTGAGACTGGCGGAGGAGGTGTGTGGAGGCTCTCCCCAGGCGTTCGGGGCATACGTGTCCTTACGGTTCCCGTGTAGTGGCGCAGCATACGTGTCCTTACGGGTCCCGTGTAGTGGCGCAGCATACGTGTCCTTACGGGTCCCGTGTAGTCGCGCGGCATACGTGTCCTTACGGGTCCCGTGTAGTGGCGGGGTCACGCGATTCGCGGATAGCATACTTTTCCGTGACAGGCCTCGCCTCGTTATGCTACTTGGGAGGCGGTGCGGAAACTACGCCGCCTCCTTGCCTTTTGGCGGACGGGGACCAGCCCCAGCGCTCGCCGTCCGCAGGCACTAAAACGGCTGCAGAGTATAGGGAGGAGGGCAACTTGACAACACCGCATCTCCACTGCCTCTGCGGCCCACCGCAACACATCAAATAGTGCGCCCCCATTTGGTCGCGGGAGATAGGGCGCGCGGCAACGCAACACCGCGCCCGACTGCGAGGGACAGACAGAACTGTCCCCGCACCCACCCGCACCTTGGGACGCATCCTACGCAGGCCTCACGCAAGCCCACGTGGAGCGTCCACTGCCGGGATACCGCTTAGCTTCACCGTGGGTGTCCAAACCACGGTTACTGAGCCCCCCTCCACCACGACAAGGTGGAGATCCCACGTGTGTTAGGCACCTGCAATGGAGATCAGCAGAGCGGCGGCGGCGGTCAATACACCGAGTTAATTTTCAAAGTGCATGATGACGAATTTTTTTTTAAAACTTTACTAACTTATTTTTCATGTACTTGTATTCAGTTATAGTAGTATATTAACTCCTTAAATTATTTTGCAAATGCAAATCAACACCCTGTATTGGTGTAATTAGTTTTGGCTGTGCGTTGCTAGTCAGTCAGTAACGAGAGAATTTTATATATACGGATTACAACAGTTTTTAACGGCAATACCTTATTTGTACGTTGTAAGGATAAACATGACTTAACATAAAGTTTTCTCTTTCTTATTATATTAGGGTTTTACTGAAATAAAGAAATACTAATTGAATTTGCATTCGTAGTCATAGAAAATTTGTAGTACAGGACCACACACATTTTTCATATAATTATAATATTATTTCTCTGTAATTTCTATTTTATTACATTAAATTGCGATATACCTCTACATTTTTTCACCACAGTCGTAACGAGAACCGTTAAAAAGACTAACGCGATCTAAATCACGAACCGAGTCTGACATTTAGTTATACATTTATACTATTCATATTTTGTTGAACGTGCGAGAAATGAAATTATAACAGTCTCAAGGCGATGGAGCCAGGAAGTGGCACCTGACTCCGAAGTTATGTGGCGACGACGGTTATAGCTGCATTCCAACGTCTTGTGCCGCTGCGCTACATTGTAACAAGGGTGATACAGGTCCGGCATTTGCACCTTTGCGCTCCGCTACATTGTAACAAGGGTGATGTAGTACTTGGCATTTGCACCTTTGCGCTCCGCTACAGTGTAACTAGGATGATACCGGTCTGGCATTTGCACCTTTGAGCAGGAATATCTCTGGAGGAAACGTAGAACGTTAATTAACATTCTTAGCAATATATCAACATTTGAAACATCATTATTTTGCTTTGATATTGCTCTTAATTGATGGGTTGTAAGCTATGATGTGTCAGAAATACAAATGACTAATTTAATCTCGTGCCTTGTATAACTGCAGGTATGTATGCAATTTCTCCAGAATTCAAATATTATAATGAGTATTATTGCCATTTTATCAGGTATACATAGGTACTAACCTACTTAGTCTCATCTACGCAGTATCTGGCATTTCTACTCATAGAAATACTGCATATTATGTTGATATACGAAAATACAACACGAAACAAAAAAAAAATACCACGGCGGCATAAATATTTCTCCACAAATTCCAGTCTAACTGTTGTGTCAAAACATTTTTATTTCACACATAAAAACGAGGCCACAGCAATAGAAACACAAAAAGCCCTTCATTCACACCAAAAACAGCAAGACGAGCATGTAAACAAAATAAGCGTCACCGTTGTTCCAAAATAAACTCTGGAATGCCGGATATTGCAATCCGGCTCGTCACGGGCTCAGGATCGCGTACAGGTGGCGGCTGGGCGGCGAGCTCAGTGCCACCAAGCACCCCGACGAGCGCGCACGCACGCTCCTGCGCCGAAGCATCTCATCGATATTAAACACGATACGATAAATTCGCATAAAACAAAATACGAAAATTCCGGCAAATTAAAGTTTGCAAAAAAGCGACGAAGCAGATCCTCTCTCAATAAGAGTGAATCTGCAAGGATTCATAGCTAAAAACTTTGTAAACAATATTGTAAAGTTGGCGTTCCAAGTGATAAAACTTTCAAAAGTGACTGAAACATTTCGTGAGTTGAAATACTTCCAAAATATTTAAGACTTGTGGCAATTGCTGTTTCTAAGTGGAAAGTGAGTGTAGGTTTTGAAGTGAGATATACTTACTGTATATACAGAAGATAAGTTTGATGAAACAATGAAAGTCCTGACAGTAGAAGATAAAGTTGCAAGTGTTGGAGAGGGGAATGAGCCGACTGTAGTCGTCGGTACACCGATACTGACCAAGGAGGAACTAAACAGGTAAATATATTTCACAATAGTTTCGTAAATTAGATAATCATGGAAAGAATATTTGAATTCTTGTTTAAAATATAATTATTTTAATATTTATCTATAAAATCATATAATTTATTTAATTTCCTGTTGTTCAGAATTAAGTAATAGTCAGAGAAAATAAAATGTCATATAAATATGGATAGGTATTAAAGTTAGTTTTCATTGAAATGAATCACAAAATTCTTTGCGTTTCAACAATTTAAATTGGCGAGTTAATTGAAGCATTGACTTAGCTATGGCTGAAGTTACGACAAGAATTTGTAATACATATAGATGGTGTAATGCTTTTCTAATAAAAGACTTTTTATTACATTAAACTGGAAAAGAATAAAAGCAATCAAAGAACAGTTAGGTTCGAATGTCACTTTAGAACTAAGTGTGGCACAAATACAATTTAGATTTCGGAGTTTAGTCATGAATAGAACATTCCAAATCAAAAAGAACTTGAGCGAGTTCATCGAAGTGTAACATAGCATTAGCAAGTTCGCTAGGTCAGATGTGTTGGCGGTCTGCCAGGATGACACAACCGCTTGGAATGTGGTGTTTACGTGCTCGCTAGGCGCACGTTGTCGCGATGTGGGTCACAATTCCTCTAATCATGTTTTGCTCGTTTTTCATCTACTATATATCAGAATTTTTAAGTGTAATTTTGCTGGGTTTTGATTAACCTTGATCAGTTAGCCTAATGGAATTGATTTCATGGATAACTTAGGCTTGTCCAAAAAAATTTGACTGTTCATTAAACAACAATTTTCTTAATTGTCGATTAGGCAAAGAGAATTTACTATCGATTTAATATTGTTTCACAATCTTTTAATTTGTTTACCTAGGTGCCTTAAATTTTAGTTGTCAGCACAATTTTAATTCAACTATTTTTCACAGGGGTTGTCCTCTTGGAGTATCTCGTATTACTTCATCGCTCTACGTATGTGGAGCCCACGCTTTACCTGGAGCAGTGAGAGCCCTGCATCCTGGTCTCATCGTGAGTGCAGCGCCTGAGCTGCCGCCACCCCCAGAAGACTATGTACCGAGGCAATTCGTACCTCTACTGGACACACCAAATTCCGACATGCATCCCTACATGGACAGTGTGGCTGACCTAATCAATGAGGTAAACATTAACATTAATATTTCTTCTTCTCTGTAATCAATTTAGCTCATAATGTCCATGATCTCAATCTTAATTAGGTTGGCATTCAAGTTCAATAGCGTTCTTAATTCTTTTTCGATTTGTAAACATTTAATATCGTAACATGTTCGAGCGAGCAGTGTGAAAATAAACTGCAGTAAAATACATTGGTCGGACATTATAAATTCATGAACCTTGTCTAATATTCTTGAACTATATTGAAAACGTGTTTATTTGTCATCAGGTTGTCTCAAATGGTGAAGTAGTGTTAGTCCATTGTGTGGCCGGCATATCCAGATCTGTGACGCTTTGCCTTGCGTACCTCGTCAAGTGGCAGAAGATGACCTTGAGGAACGCCTATCACCACATGAAGGCACGACGGTGAGTGATTCGCCAACTATTCTTATTTTAATGTCAAATCGTTTTAGAACACAAGTGTATATTTACGGCTTACAGTCTGTAATTAAATCGTTTGTGAAGCTGTATTTGCGCGAGCTATTTAAAGTGCTTTATGATTTCCGTTCCACCTAAAATGTCAGCGTATGAAATAATTTACTTTGTTCAGTATTTGAAATATGATGTCATGGTTCACAGACCACAAATCCGGCCGAACACGGGCTTCTTCAAACAGTTGATCAAGTACGAAGAAAGATTGTTCGGCGAACCTTCAGTGAAGATGGTGTACTGTGAAGCTATAGATAAGGAAATACCAGATGTGTACGAGGCTGACTACAGCGGCATGACTTGGTTCAGGCAGCGGTACGGTCCGATCGAGAAGAGTTGAAGTGTGAAAGAGATGACAAAGAAAGGATTACTGTGATTTGTGTGAAGAGGAATGATAGGATAGAGAGAGAGGTGACGAATGATAATAAATAAGTTAACAATATATTTGAATAAGACTGAGAGAAATAACGATTTGCAAATGCATGAAAGAGAAATCAGTTTTGATATTACTGATGAGTATTTGTGGTGAATCTTCAGTAGAGTTAAGTAGACTATTAAAATCTTCTTCTGCAAGTGAACTTAAGTAGAGCTCGCCTGTACTTTTGCGCAATTTATTGATTGGTACAAATAATTTTAAAGTAATTAATACTTTATATTATAATGCTGTGTATTAAACTAAGCAATGTGATAAGTTATTGTTATAAATTTAACATTAGGTATTTGTTTACCAAAAAAATTATATAATTATGATGGGACCAAAATAAATAAGTGGTTAATTTTTATTTCTTGTCTTTTCATTCATTTGTCTCCTATACATTTGTCTTGTTGTGAACAAACACTCCACGCTTTAAGCCAAAAGCCCTAGACGTGACTGGCGTAATACAAGGACAAAGATAATGACTCTAGACCTATACAATTATCTCTGAGACGAAAATAATTACCAGTCAATGGGTTTAGTTTAAATTTTGAAAGTGAATAAAATTGTTAGAAATACCTGTTCTATTTCTATGATACAGCGTTTCTTTAAAAAAATAAGTTGTCAAAAACGATGTTCTAATTGCAGTAGGTAGTAGAGTAATGAGTAATTCATTGAGTGTGTTGGCCTCGTGGCATTGAGCGCTGAGTATTTATACCTCTCCTCGCTATTATGAAGTACGTTTTTTATCTTCCGCATACTGATGTAATACTTTGTAATAGTTATCTTATTTGCAGGATGCCAACTTTTTTGATATGCTCTCTTGAGATTTTTGACGTTTGAAATGTTTGAACATTACTCATGTAGATTATGCGCTCTTAGTTTGTTTTAGATCTGGATAGTGTAGCTGAAGTGATTGATGTGATCCTTTTTGTTTAGACTAGCTTGTAACCGTGTTTTTATATTTTTTTAAGTCATGTTGGCAAAACGGTAAAGACTGGCCTCATTGTAAGTGGCTAAGTGTAGAATTCATAAGACAGATATGATAGGCAGTCTACTCCTTTGTGCTGGTTTCCATAAGGAAAGAAAATTATTATTGATATTTTATTGGCATGATGACTTTTACTATGGGACTCCATGTAACAAATGTGTTTCTCTTAAGATCAGGCGGCATGGAATTATTTTGATAGGCAACAAGAAAAAAAAAGATAGGCGAAGATTTACATGTAAACTTCTTCCAAACGACCTTCAAATTAAATGATATGAAATCCTTACCTTACTTACCATTTCCAATCTGTCTGTTCTGTGTTGTGTGTGGTCTGTATTGTATGGCGATTAACGCCTCCAGCGCCCTTGTTCAGCGAATGATACGTAATAAAATAAATATCCGTTGATAATTATCACCATCATTCTAGCGCTATCCTGGTTGTGATCAAAGAACCTCGCCTAGGACCTCGAGGTCCGCTCGAATACTTGTAGGTACTGTTAGTCTGCCGCCCGCCCTAGTTTTTTTTGGGGCCCGTCTGGGGGTAGCGAGGAATGCCTCGGCGATACCCGACCCTCCGACACACGGGTACATGAGGAACACGGGTTGGGTTTTAGTCAGTAAGAGTCCGACAGTCCCCTTCACCCTTCCCGCAGGGCGGAGGGACTCCATGAGGATTTTCCAACACGACACCAAAAAAGAGGTACTGTTAGTCTGTTAATTATTTGTGAGCAGGCCTGTGTCAACACCATTCATGGCTCACTCACCAATGCGAATTTATCCGTAAACTTTGAATTATTCTTTATTTACTGAATGATTTATTGTTTATCACATTAAAGTGGATAAAGTTGGATAAAGTTCTAAATGTTTTATGAGCGGCGATAGCCCAGTGGTTAGCGTAATGGACTGCCGAGACGATGGTCTCCGGTTTGATCCCCAGGTACCCCGGGCACACACCTCTGACTTTTCGAAATTATGTGTATAAATTAATTATCGCTCGCTTAATGATGTGCCCGGTGGATGGCAATAGGCTCGCAGCCTATAACATTGGGACCAAAACATAACTGGCGCAATGTGGGTGTGTAATACACCTCTGGCTACCCTTGCGGAGATAAAAGGCGTTACGTTATGTTTTTAACTATGTTATACCGATAAAAGTATATTTCGGTCAATAAATTGTCAGTTTGTATTAAAATAGTTTTTGAGTGAAAAAAAGAGGAGACATGGCAAACGAACTTCCATTCGGAACCCGTCACTGGTTCAACAAGTCCTTCAGATGTCACGAATTCTCAGACGGTTCTACAATAAATGTCATGGAAATATTTTGCGAGACTAAACTAATAAGTTTCTATTTACACGAGTTATGTTTTTGAACCATCTGTATGTGAACGTCTACATATTCAAATATCATCTTCATGACAGTTTGTTTTGTGTGCGAATTGCATTTTCGATTTGCTCTTTTGGAAATAGTTGTGTTTGGATGTGAGCCAAAATACATTACGCTGTCAAGTGTTTGATGAATACCTGTTTGCTTTTATATGCAAAAAACTATTGTCCTAAAGGATAGGGTGTTAAGGTAGGTATTTGAATGAATGGTTTTTGGCACATGATGGGGAACCTGATGGTGAGTGGGTTCCGAGTTGTTTTTCAAGTTCAATGTTACCGGTAATTACTTCACGTGCCGTTATTAGAATATTTTTTTGGAACCGGCTTCTTTGTTTTTACGCATGTGTTAATGAATTACATAAAAATAGTCTGATGGTTACTTTTAGTCCAGACATCTGTCATTTATTTTTTACGGTATTTGGTGAAGACACGTGCTGTAATTTAATCTGGTTGTCCGCCTACTTACTGATGTTCTCTAAGATTTTTATTTTCATGTACACATTTTGTTTATGACACATTTCAAAACTTCAAATTAGTTTATACCTTTTGCTTTGGTAAATTAAGGAAACGGTTGTGTGAAAGTTCATAATTTTCAAAGTAAGAAATATGAAATTTCATAGACTCGTACACGCGCACACAAATAATACGTTACTGCTTTAACTTTAACCACAGTTAAAGATAGGTTTATAATCTTTGTCTGCGTACCTATTTCTGAATCAATTCCTAAGAGGAGAGTAAATGAAGACTTAGAACACAAATTTTGTGGAGTTACATAAGCACCAAACTTGGTACCACTTTATTATTTCAGCTTGAATATATGAAAATTTTTAGTCATGATTTACTGGAAAAGTCGCTATTTCTCTGCGATAGTTGATTTGATTTTCCTGTCCCAATTCTTTGCAAATAAGTGCCCTCCATGTCATATTGATAAATTGGAGAAATAAACAATTCTAATGTCTTTTTATAATATTTTTATTTCTGCGCGGTAGCTATTGACATTGTAATCATGCTATAACTGCTCAAAGTCTACGAGAAATAAAAATAATTCGATGTTAAGAATGACTATGAGTCTGGCTTGTAATTTATGATTATACTGTACTAGATACTAGTTAAATGGGCTAAGACCTTCAGAATATTTTGATCTAGGGGAATTTTGCACAAAACTGTTAGGGATTGCTGAAGGTTTTGGTTTGTGTGACGGCAACTTAACTGCTGTATAATTTTGTAAAATTTACCTTAAATGCTAACAAATTTGTATGGCCCCATAAAAGAGCATTATTTAAAAAAAATTGGACCAAATAGGTGAACCTTTGCGTGAATTAGATATAAATTCACGTTATCTGTGTAACATATAACTTCATTTTGTTCAAAGTATACATCATATCGAGAGATCGAATCAGAAATGAGGAGATCTGCAGGCGAACCAAAGTCACTGATATAGCTCTCCGAATAGTCAGGCTGAAGTGGCAATGGGTAGGGCACATAGCCAGAAGGACCGATGGCCGTTGGAGCAGAAAGGTTCTGGAGTGGCGGCCACGCACAGGATGTGGTAGCAGAGGTAGGCCTCCCGCAAGGTGGACTGACGATCTTGTTGGGGTCGCGGGCTGCGGATGGATGTGGGTGGCTCAGGATCGGTCTATGTTGAGAATCTTGGGGAAGGCCTATGTCCAGCAGTGGACGTCCTTCCGCTGATATGATGATACATCATATCAGATTCTGAAAGATTATTGGTAAGCATTTTAAACGAAACTTCCTCTTAGATATCAATTCAAAAATGCATGAAACTCTCGATAGGTTTCAGATTAGTTTTAAACATAATTTATTACTAAAATCATTGCGCTAGCCAATTTGATGTATTCGGTATGTAGCTACCAGCTCGTAATAACATCAACTTCTACGGTCGACTACAGTTGGTAGTTACAGTGGTTTTAGTAGTCTTGTTATGAACAGTTAATAATAAAACGGATTATTTACATTTCAACTCTTCAATATACTTTTGACAAAGTTCGTTGCGGGTTCCAAGACAGGATAGTTTAACTTTACGGAGGAATCCACGAGTGTCAAAATTTGGTGTCTTCTATGGTCACTGCAGCTGAACCTGGCTACACAGGTGATACAGTAGTGGGAATGAGGGTTTTAAAAGAAAAGAAAGAAACAGAATTTTCTTATTTCTTTCCTATTTCCATCATCAGCCTTTAACAGTCCACTGCTGGACTAGGCCTCTCCTTTGAAAGGAGGAATTTGCCTACTATACCACGCTGGCCAAACGGGTTGGTATAGGGTACGGGGTGGTATATTTGTATCAAGGTTTTCTTCTCTTACAGTGTTGTTCTCTGCATAATATGCTCCCTCTGTCGGCTCTTACGACACCCATGGGATGATGTGGGGTGGTGCCATTCCGTATGCTTAATCCGTCACCACACAGATGAATGTCTTTCCTATTTAAATAATATAAACCTGGATATATCTTGGTTTGAAAAAGTGAGGAAATTCTGGAAAAGTGTAACAAGCCTACGGATGCTTGTTACTCTTTTATGCGAAAGCAACAAGTGATGATGGTTGGACCGCCCGCACAACCATTTGCATTTATAATAGTGAATTTTTTTACTAAGTTACTTGTATGTAAAGGACATACAAGAACATGCCTTACGGGACGTCAGGAATATAGACAGATAGATAGATAATTCTTTATTGTGCAAATGTTGGTACAAATTCGGTGTAAATGACTTAAGTGTACTACATACAATTTATTATCAAATGCACAAGGGCGGCTTATCGCAAAGTGCGATCTTTTCCAGACAACCTTAATATACAGCAAAATTACAATCTAAAATTAGCTATACATTAAAATGACATTTGGATTGCTACCAAATCGTTACCCTCCGTTGAGTACCCTATTTATGTTTTAGTAACAACTGCCAAAATATTGTTCGCCATTTTGCCATAAAGTTAGCAACGACTTTACGCAAGGTTACAGGTGTGTTGCCAGTTCTCTTGGCTAATATTAGTACACAAAGCGAAGTTTTGTTTATTGAAAATTATAGTTTTCTATTCTCGATGCTTTTAGTGGGCATTTCAGTAAACGTTTTGCGTGGTGCATTTTTTATAGTGCTAAGTTTGCTAACAAACGGGTGAGCAATTTCTGTTGTCTTTAGACGTTTGTAAATATTGTTGTGCAACTGCTGAAAAATATTGTTCTTTTGCAAATTTTAAATGGATTTTGCATTAGTTAAAGATTGCGACTGTGTTTGCGTAGAGTCACGGACAGATGAATAGATTTAGTTAGACTTTCAAAAAAAAGCATTGTGATTTTAGCTATGCGTGAAAAGAAATATCTTACTTGGAATAAAAAGTAAAGTAAAAAGAATCCGTTCGAGTACGCAGGTATATGTAAGGCATAAGTTTAATTTTTTTCTTCGCCCTTTAAGTATAATAGTTGATAAGAGCAGCTTCTATTATTTTGTTGCTGCGAGTCGTAAAAGACCCATTTTTTAGTTTCATTTAGTTGATTTTATTTATAAGGAGCTTAGATAAATTTTTTTGGGTCATTGCATACGTATATACGTATTATAAATGACCAAATTATTAAGCATTATTAAATGTTCATCGAACAATAAACCATAAAATATTACGAAGATCATAAACATCATAAACCTACTGCATGTCATTACATCAGTGCACTTGCAAAAGTACCGAAATACAGCCAGGCCTTAAAATATGTCACAAAACTGCATAAGCCCGTTTAACGAGTGAAACCACGAGTGCAGCCACCGCAAACAGCAAGCGTATCCGTCAAATATTTTATGGAATATGTGATGTATCGGTGACCTCTCGAATCGACCTTCTCACTTCCCAAACATTCCAGATTATTTCCATCTCACTTATAAATATTTGTGCGACCTTAGCATCGTCATAGTGGTATGCGAAGCGAAAATATTTACGAATCACACACGTCTCACTGTGGAATTCTTCAGTGCTT
Organism: Euclidia mi; assembly: GCA_944739405.2. Taxonomy (NCBI): domain Eukaryota; kingdom Metazoa; phylum Arthropoda; class Insecta; order Lepidoptera; family Erebidae; genus Euclidia; species Euclidia mi. Next base: position 5,334,677 of record OX123188.2, on the reverse strand, counting down.
GAGTATATTTTGTATTTGTATTTGATTTATAGCATTATTTTTGTTATTGGTCATTGTACTTCAACGTTGCTATCAAGTCTCATGCGGCCATCTGAGGGAAAATTCTCGTTATTAAATTTGTTCAAAATACAGTTTCGATCTAGTGTCAGCCAGAAACAGAAGCCAGGGCTAAGCAGTTAGGGTTACTAAGCACAAGACCAGCACATAAATCAATTATTTTTTATAATATTACTCTTCCGTGTGGTGACGGATTAAGAGTACGGAATGTCATCACCCCATATCATCCCATGGGTGTCGTAAGAGCCGACAGAGGGAGCATACTATACAGAGAACAGCACTGTAAGAGAAGGAAAACTTGATACAAACCCTATACCAACCCGTTTGGCCAGCGTGGTATAGTAGACCAATTCCGCCTTTCAAAGGAGAGGCCTAGTCCAGTAGTAGACTTTTAAAGGCTGATGATGATGATTATTACTAGATTCCGTGCGCTTGAATGTAACACCTTAAAAAATTTAAATTAGAAATCGTATGAAACACTTATTTTTTGCCATTTTAATTTCTAACCTCATTGGTCACTTTCATCATCTATGCCAATTAATATCGAAACCATTCTAATTCCAATAAACTCAAGAGCAAAACCTTCCATCTGTTAACTTTCCTCTTATTTCTATTTAGAGTAGCATCGCTAAATCGACGTTGCACCGAAACACACAAAAACTCGTACAGTTGTGATTAGTATACTTACCTACCTAGTCAATTAACACGATATCTCTTACAGAATGTATACTTTTAAAATGACTCATTGTATTCGCGCCTATCGTCGATTTAAGTCGGTCAAAGGTTCATTATTTTTTTTGTATACTCACGCCCGTATCCCCGAAGGGGTGGGCAGAGGTGTAATATTACACCCACATTTCGCCATGAATTTTTAGGTGCCACGTAATAGGGGGCGAGCCTATTGCCGTACTGGGCACATTAACAGACTCCGTGCTGCTACTGAGGATTTCCTAACGGAAAATCCCAATAACACTTTGCCCGACCCGGGCAAACGTGATTTTCATTATTAAGAAATACTAATCACCTAGATATGATAGTTAATGCAAAAAACTCAGTAACATATTATTTGAAAAGCGCAAAATCGCGGGAGCCATTATAAACTGACAAATCGAGGGACACGCTCAGACTCGAAACAACAATTTCTACATCAAAGATAACCAGCGGTAGAAGACGAAAATTATTAGTAGATGGTAAGAAAAAAAAGGTTCCTTTCTTTCGTGTCTGTGTATTGCCAACTCCGATATCAGAGTTTTAGACCGCCCGAAGGTCTCAGAGAGCCTAACTATTGAGTGTATTCAAGAGCCGAGACCGACAGCTTTACGTGCCGTCCAAATCATGGCAGCGCTCTGGTAAATGGCATAGGCCGTCATTTATCCAAGAGATGACCTGTACAAGCGTACCTTAACTTTGCCGATCTAATAAGAGGCAAGTCAATCATGCTATGCATGCTACGGAGAAAACAGTTAGATGATTTTGGAGAGAGAGTTAACGTTGGAAACAAGTTTTTGGTGTTTTTTTCTTTCTTTTGTTGCATAGCAATCATAAAAGCGATTTGAGGCAGCGATAGCCTAGTGGAGATACCAACGGAATGCCATGCAGAGGGTATCGGGTTCGAATCCACGGCATGCACCAATGACTTTTCGAAGTAAAGTGCGTATTAAATTTTTAATTATCGCTTGCCCCGTGCCTCGGAGAGCACGTTAAACCATCGGTCCCGGCTATTATGAAGATCTTTGACAGTCGTTACGGGGAGTCAGTGCCCTCAAATAAACTGATACTGGTCTAAACCATAGAATATCACTACCCCTTCGGGTTGCGGAGGTCAGACGGCAGTCGCTCAGTGGAAAAGTTGATATTCTTGGTCCGCTCATCAGTCTAACCAGATATGTGGTTATACCGATGAGCGGACCACGGGCTCCAGGGCGTGTAAGTCTTGGATGCAACCGGGATGCGGGACGCTAGGATGATGATGATGATGATGATGATGACAGACAAGCGATCAAGCGGGTCACATGATGGTAAGTGATCACCGCCGCCCATAGACACCTGCAATGCGAGAAGGATCACAAGTGCGTTGCCAACCTTTTAAAAAGGAATATGCACGCTTCGGGCAAAAGTGTTAAGCCAGGATTAAACCAACGCGTTCAGCTGGCGTCCGCGGTGGCGTGCGCGGTGGCGATCAGATGTTGTGTACGAACTTATAGCGCGGTGTTCACATCTACGCGTCCTCGGCTTGCACGCGGCGTCCGGTGCAGCGTCTGCACGCGGCGGTGACGATCAGATCGCGCTTGTTGCGTTAGGACGCTGCACGCAGCTATTATTTGTTGAGGGAACTGTGTTTTTGTAGATTTTAAGTATGGTGGAAACGGAAGAAATTAAAAATGAATTCCACAAATACCCATTGTTGTATGATACGTCTCATTCTGATAAGGCGTTATCGAATGATGGTAGGTGTTTACTTCACTGGCACTGTATAATTGTCATACAAATCAAGTTCACTTCTTGTTCCTCTTCGTCTTCAATAATAGCAGAGAGAAGTAAAACTTCTTCAATTTCACTATCTGTATCAGACAGCATTTTAGTGACGCGACTACAGCCTGGTGAACGCCTGAACGAACGCGACAGTGTGCACAACTTTTGCACGCGCAATAATCGCCACCGCGCACACCACCGCGGACGCGAGCTGAACGCGTTGGTTTGATCCTGGCTTTACTGGGTTTTTCCGAATTCTCAATAGTAGCACGGAGTCTGGTGATGTGCCGGGTATAGGCTCGTTCCATATTACGTGGCACCTAAAAATTCATGGCGAAATGTGGGTGTAATATTACACCTCTGCCTACCCCTTCGGTGATACAGGCGTGAGATAAAAAAAAGGTAACCAGCGGTAGAACGTGAAAATTATTAGAAGACGGTAAAGAAAATCTAGTCTATAAATAAAATAAAATAATATGCACGCTTCTTAAAGGTGCCAAAGTCGATCGTGGTTCAGTGAAATGTCCTGCGTCAGATTGAACGTGCTACAATCTTAGTACTAAACCTCCTGAGCTGACACACACACATTTTCCTTCGAGAAAACGTTCAGAATTAATATTACTTACCAGTAATTGCCTGTATGTAATAATATTTCAGTTGAAACGTTCATTGACGGTATCTAAAGAGAATTCGCAGAACTGATTTATGATAAGAGATTCTCGGAGACTGCGCTTAGGTAATGTGCTATTTTTTATGAATGAATGTAATATTTCTGTAATTTTTCAATGAAGGTCTGACGCCCACGTTTCCCATCCTGTGAAAAAATTTCGCTTTCTCAACAAGTTCATATCTAAAGGTGAGTCGCATTGCAAAAAGGAATTCAAATTTTTCGTATGAATAAAATAACATGTTAAAATGTAAACTATATAAACAGGGCATAGGCCTTTTTACTATGAGGACAGTTAGGCCATCGTCCACCATACTGGCTAAGTGCGGATTGGCAGTCTTCACAAGTCTTACAACACAACAACTACTAACAACTTACTTAAATGCAGGCATCGCATTGATTTGCTTCTCCGTTTAGCCGTTTATACCGATTGCGTTAATGGTCTGAGGCGTTAAGGCCATGATCGACTGGCGAGTAAAACCGCGGTTTTATGGCTCGTCGGTAAAGCTCGCCCGTCGATCATTGCAATACCGCGGTATTAAAAAGCAACGAGCCTAGCTCGTGGCTCGTTGGTAATGTTTTAATTTTTGCTCGGCACGCTGCGCAAGACCGCGTGTCGGTCACCACTGACGAGCCGAGCCGACAGATTTGCGCGACAGCACTAACGAACAGACGTACCGTGCACACTTTTTTAATAATGGATTTGCGAACCTGTAGTCACGATTTCTTAATAGAATTTATAACCGCCTTCAGAGACTGCCCTTGCTTATGTGTATTTATTGTGTATTATAATGTACATTGAATGAGTACAAAAACAAAGGAACCCGTCTTAATGGCTACAATAAACTGTTGGAGATTAAAAAAAAATAGGAACAAACTAAAATATAACTGATGTCAAGAAATAAAATCAGTCATTGCGAGCTTCATATAGAAAAGAACGAAAGTTACTGCAAGCATGAGGACGCGGTTGCGGTTCACACTCGACAGTTTTGCTCGCTAGTCGATCAGCACCGACGAGCCGCGACTCCGCGAGTAAAAACCGTCGTCTCCAAAACCGCGGTATACGGCTCGCCCGTCGATCACCCACTTTATACAAACAGTAAAAATCCTCCTTATTATACATATAAAAACCGAAGTTTTTATTAAGTACCTAATGACGAACTATTAATAATTTAATTACCTGTAATCCTCTTAACTTCATACAGTAATGACGAAAGCTGCTGTAAAACAAAATTTTCAGATAAAGCGTGTATTTGTGTGTATTGTAAAAGGTATAAATATGAATCACAATATTCTCAAAAACAAAACTTATTCAAATCTATTGATAAAAATGTTAAAATACAATGAAATTTTCAGGGCCAGGCTAGCCAGTAACAGATGACGTAATCTGAGTGGAATTACATGAATCAACTTGCCTGAGTGTATTTGTAGCAGAAGGGAAACGAATCGGTTATACAAACTGTATTGTTTACCCGATAGGTACGTTAGAGGTCAATGAACGCTTCTTTGTATAGATCTGTTCATATTTTTATTGCTTCATCGACGGTTTTTTACTTATATTTGCATATCGTGCTGCTTTGGTTTAGATGCTTGTTATTGATAAAAATGTCTCCGCTGGGTGATTATTATACTTTACTAGCTTTCGCCCGCGGCTTCGCCCGCATGAAATTTTAATAAAGAGTACCTATGTACTTCCCCAGGTTTCAGACTACCCATATCAAATTTCATCACAACGGCTCTGCACATTAGCCGTGTAGCATACCTACATCCTACTAATATTATAAATGTGAAAGTTTGTGAAGATGTATGTATGGATGGATGGATGGATGGATGGATGTTTGTTACTCTTTCACGCAAAAACTAATGAACGGATTTGGATGAAACTTTACAGTAATATAGTTTATACATCAGAATAACATATAGGCTACAATTTATAAAAAAAATGTATAATGTTGCCATACTATAAGGAAAAGTATCAACTAAGTCGGCAAAAATCCTGTATTATCTTTATTTGTTTGCTTGGGTCAAATTTAGTAATTGGAATTTTACCCCCTTCCTGATGATTGATCTGATATTTGGTATGAGACTCTTAATGTCATCGAGATTAAAAGATAATATTTAGATGATTGTAAATCCAAGATGGCCACCGATACAAAATGGGGAATCACATATTACTTCACAACAACCTCAATATGGGTATCAAATGAAAGGGTTTGATTGGTAGAATGCAGCTCACTATGAAAAATTCAAGATGGCTGTCGCCGCAAAATGGTGTATTACATATTTTCCACAAATAACTCTATATGGGTATCGAATGAAAGGGCTTGATTGGTAGAATAAGGCTCACTATGAAAAATCCAAGATGGCTGCCGCCACAAACTGGTGGATTACATATTTCCACAAATACCTCAATATGGGTATCTAATGAAAGGGTTTGATTGGTAGAATGGAGCTCACTATGAAAAATCCAAGATGGCCGCCGCCACAAAAAGGTGAATTACTTATTTTCCACAAATACCTCAATATGGGTATCAAATGAAAGAGCTTGATTCGTAGAATAGAGCTCACTACGAAAAATCCAAGATGGCTGTCGCCGCAAAATGGCGGATTACATTTTTCCCACAAATTACTCAATATGGGTATTGAATGAAAGGGTTTGATAGGTAGAATGGAGCTCACCATGAAAAATCCAAGATGGCCGCTGCCACAAAATGGCGGATTATTTATTTTCCAATAATACCTCAATTTGGGTATCAAATGAAAGGGCTTGATTCGTAGAATAGAATCACTAGGAAAAATCCAAGATGGCTGCCGCCGCAAAATGGCGGTTTACATATTTTCCACAAATAACTCAATATGGGTATCGAATGAAAGGACTTGATTGGTAGAATATGGTTCACTATGAAAAATCCAAGATGGCTACCACCACAAACTGGCGGATTACATATTTCCACAAATACCTCAATATGGGTATCTAATGAAAGGGTTTGATTGGTAGAATGGAGCTCACTATAAAAAATCCAAGATGGCCGCCGCCACAAAAAGGTGAATTACTTATTTTCCACAAATACCTCAATATGGGTATTTAATGAAAGGGCTTGATTCGTAGAATAGAGTTCACTATGAAAAATCTAAGATGACTGTCGCCGCAAAATAGCGTATTAAATTTTTCCACAAATAACTCAATATGGGTATCGAATGAAAGGACTTGATTTGTAGAATATGGTTCACTATGAAAAATCCAAGATGGCTGCCACCACAAACTGGCGGATTACATATTTCCACAAATACCTCAATATGGGTATCTAATGAAAGGGTTTGATTGGTAGAATGGAGCTCACTATAAAAAATCCAAGATGGCCGCCGCCACAAAAAAGGTGAATTACTTATTTTCCACAAATACCTCAATATGGGTATTTAATGAAAGGGCTTGATTCGTAGAATAGAGCTCACTATGAAAAATCTAAGATGACTGTCGCCGCAAAATAGCGTATTAAATTTTTCCACAAATAACTCAATAATTATGGGTTTCAAATAAAAGGGCTTGATTGGTAGAATAGGGCTCACTATGAAAAATCTAAGATGGCTACCGCCATAAAATGGCGGATGACATATTTTCCACAAATACCCCAATATGGGTATCAAATGAAAGGGCTTGATTGGCAGATTAGAGCTTACGATATAATTGACCTAAGCGGAGCGTTATTAAAAGCGCGAGAGTATGAGTTGGCGCGCTGAAGCGCAGTGGGGAGAAGGGGCAGACTGATTTTGTACTTTGTGGTAATGCTTTCAGTTTTTATTTTTGCTGCAATTCTATTCAGTAGGTATATAAGCTCTTCAATAATTTTAATAATATGCACTACATACTAATCTTTACCTGAAGTTTGTCGAATATAAAAACAAAAGTAATTTTAAGTATTATCTGTTTATAATATATGTATGCTACACGGCTAATGTGCAGATCCGTTTGTGATGAAATTTGATGTGGATAGTCTGAAACCTGGGGAATAACAAGGATACTCTTCATTAAAATTTCATGCGGGCGAAGCCGCGGGCGAAAGCTAGTATATTATAAACAGATAATTCTTAAAATTACTTTTGTTTTCATAGTTGTCAAACTTCAGGTAAAGATTAGTATGTAGTGTATATTATCAAAGTTATTGAAGAGCTTATATACCTTCTGAATAGAATAGCAACAAAAATAAAAATTGAAAGCATTACCACAAAGTACAACATCAGACCGCCCCTCCACCCCGCTGCGCTTCAGCGCGCTAACTCATAGTAAGCGCTTTTAATAACGCTGCGCTTAGGTCAATTATATCGTGATAACTATTAAACTATGCGTCCAAACTACTTACTGTAAAAGACAAAGTTCATCTACATTAAATAATGATCTGGCAACAAATCTATCAATTTTAAAAACAATTTGATAACTACTCTAGAATGAGCATTGTAAAAAACATAAATATATTTTTTTTATGTTATACTGTTTTATTACAATAAAAATTATGTAGTTATGTACTAAAAGCTAAAAAGTAATTCGGCTACCAGATCGCATCAATCTTCTCATCAATCTTGGGTATTGATCAGACAAATATAAAACCTTTCGGCAAGTGGTAGTAGTGGTACTTATCATTCTTTTATATTGGGCCCCTTTCTACCAATCAAGCCCTATCATTCGATACCCATATTGAGTTATTTGTGGAAAATATGTAATCAGCCATTTTGCGGCGACAGCCATCTGGGATTTTTCATAGTGAGCTCTAATCTACGAATCAAGCCCTTTCATTTGGATACCCATATTGAGGTATTTGTGGAAAATACTTAAATAATCCGCCATTTTGTGGCAGCGGCTATCTTGGATTTTTCATAGTGAGGTCCATTCTACCAATCAAACCATTTCATTTGATACCCATATTGAGGTTGTTGTGAAGTAATATGTAATCCACCATTTTGTATCGGCAGCCATCTTGGCTTTTTCATAGCGAGCTCTATTTTACGAATCAAGCCCTTTCTTTTGATACCCATATTGAGGTGTTTGTCGAAAATAAATTATCCGCCATTTTGTGGCAGCGGCCATCTTGGATTTTTCATAGTGAGCTCCATTCTACCAATCAAACCCTTTTATTTGATACCCATATTGAGGTTGTTGTCAAATAATATGTGATCCGCAATTTTGTATCGGCGGCCATCTTAAATTTACAATCATTTAAATATTATCTTTTAATCTCGATGACAATATGAGTGTAGTGTATACCAAATATCAGATTAATCATCAGGAAGGGGCTAAAATTCCAATAATTAAATTTGACCCAAGCAAACAAATAAAGATAATACAGGATTTTTTAGTTGATACTTTTCCTTATAGCATGGCAACATTATAATTTTTTTTATAAATTGTAGCCTATGTGTTATTCTGATGTATAAACTATATTACTGTAAAGTTTCATCCAAATCCGTTCTGTAGTTTTTGCGTGAAAGAGTAACAAACATCCATCCATCCATTTATACATACATCTTCACTAACTTTTACATTTATAATATTAGTAGGATTTGTGGAAAATAAGTAATCCGCCATTTTGTCGCGTCGGCCATCTTGGATTTTTCAAAGTGAGCTCTATTCTACTAATCAAATCCTTTCATTTGATACCCATATTGAAATAGTTATGGAAAATAAGTAATCCGCCATTTTGTGGCGATGGCCATCTCGGATTTTTTCATAGTGAGCTCTATTCTACCAATCAAGCCCTATCATTTGATACCCATATTGAGGTTGTTGTGAAGTATATGTGATCCGCCATTTTGTATCGGCGGCCATCTTGAATTTACAATCATTTAAGTTATCTTTTAAATCTTGATGACAATTATATGAGTGTATACCAAAAATCAGATCAATTTGTCATCAGGAAGGGGGTAAAATTCGAATTAATAGCTTTCAAAGCTCAGGATTTTTGCAGACTTAGTTGATACTTTTCCTTATATTATGGCAACATTATACAAAATCTTTATAAATTGTAGCCTATGTGTTATTCTGATGTATAAACTATATTACTTTAAAGTTTTATCCAAATCCGTTCAGTAGTTTTTGCGTGAAAGAGTAACAAACATCCATCCATACATACATCTTCACAAACTTTCACATTTATAATATTAGTAGGATTATTGCTCTAGACTGGGCTGAATATCACCATCATCTCATCTTTAACACGTCCACTGCCGTGCATATGTCTCTTTCAAGGAACTCTACACAGACGAATCCTCCACTTCCCGAGATCCCAACAAGACCATTGATCCACCTTGCAGGAGGACTATACCGCTGCCTCTTTAGATCATTCCTGCCCTTAACCTTTCGTATGCTTAAGAGCAGATCTGCACGAGACACAATAGATTTATAATTATGTCTGGTAATCCAGCATACGAGAGGTTAACTGCTGTCAGTTCTTCGAGATATGTGCCCTGCCCATTAGCACTTGGGCTAAACCAGTTGGATAGAGTACAGTCGTAGATATTGACTAGTGATGTGCCGGATCGTTAAAAATTTATATCCGCGGATACGGATCGGGATACGGATATTTCGTGTCAAGATCCGCGGAGACGGATACGGATCTTTATTTTCTTACTGAATCGATGTCGGTGCGCGCGAAGTTGAAACGATAGTTGACGTCACGCACGCCCGGCGGAACAGTAGACAGATCATGTTTCGACTCGTATTGAAATTATATTAAAAATACTCTGTTTGGCATATAATAGTTTTTTAAATTCTACCTTACCACATATAGCATTCCATCCCATCAATTGAAATTAATTTTCAGAGGTGAAAGATCCGTAAAAGATCCGCGAGAAAAGTAACGGATACGGATACGAATACGGATCTTTCTTCTTCCTCGGATATCCGTGGATACGGATACGGATATCCGGCACATCACTAATATTGACTGAGCATTCAATTGAATGCTACCATACTATGAACAAAAACGTGAGATTGGGGTACACAAGAAATGGAGTTAATCTATTTTGAAAATTCAGAAAATCATAGAACAAAACATATCTCGTTTCGTCTTTGAAATACCTCTTTCTATAGAAAGGTACATTTTATGAAAGTGCGTGTCCTTCTTTATGTTTGTGAGTCCAACATCACTGTCGGTCAAGCAGTTGAGGTGCCTAGACAGAACAAAAAGTAATGAGCCGAGTTTTGTCACGCAAATCAGCGTGGGCCATTTATTAACAAAAAGGTGGTTGATTGATTGAGTCAGTACTCTTCTTTAATACATGATTACTTTCACACATAGCTAACATAATATATGCACATGCTATAATTATGGCAGTTAAATAGAAAATTACATTCGTTCCCAATTCTGCGTCTTGTATCCATATCAAGAAATTCTTGCCAAAACTCTCATGAACACTATCTGACAACCGAAACGACCGGACGGCGTCCAATTTCTTAAAGTATAATTGATCCAAAAGTATTTTAGACGACAGTCGAGGCTCGAATGAAATCGGAAAGAAATTTCGAGATATTTAACTTTGGTGTCGCCGCATACCGACACGCATTCTTAGCTATTTATACCCAAGTTCCTAGCGGTAGCTCCACATTTCGTTCACTTATATAATTTCTTGCATATTCCATACAGAATTTATTTCAATAGTAAAGCTTTTGGGTGGTCTCTCTGTATTTAGTCTTTGTAGAAAAAATTGAGACAGATGTTATGTGGTCTGACTAATTAACGCGCGTCAGCGGAATGTCATATTTTAGATTACGTTTTCTTTAATAATTTGTCGGATTTTTATCTCAACTTATTGATAGCATAGCTAATGTTTTAGAATCGTATAGCAGTAAGTATGCTTTGAAGATCTATAAAGTCCCTAATGAAGACACGTGGCTATTTGAAATGGATTTAACATGTCTAAAATGTACATTTAACTTTTTTCTTTGACCAAATTCCACACGCATTAATTTCAGCTGTAGCGAGAAAAGGCTATATAGGCTAAATTGCTAGAATGCACCTGCCTGCCTTTGGCAAAAGTCTAACCTAGAAATATGTATATTTTTAAAGTACTTTACATTATACAGTCCTTTTTATCATATTAATTAGCATATAAACACAACCAAGATAAAATATGACTACCTACGTCATTTGTTCTTGCAGTACGATAACAATCTTAATTCAAATTTAATTTAGCGCGATGTTGAAACTAAAGAGTTTTCAGTCGTCATTATTGAACGTGATTGTTGAGTGACGAAGTAAAATAAAAGAAAGAAAGTTTTAAATATAGATCGTACAGGTTTATTTGTGTGTGTAATGTGGTCGTTACCGGCGACATTTTGTTTTAAATCTTTTTTTTATTAGAGTTCAAGGACCGTGTTAGCGATTTTAAATGCCTTGTGAAAAAAACATTTCAAATTAGTGATGGCTGCGCGATGTTGATTGAGCGGAATTTTGGACGCCATCAAAGATTTGTTTTTAATTAAGTTTATGAAAATATTATGTTGGCGGAATGACAGACGATAACTTCTTAATTAACTGAAATATTTTTTGACAAGATCCTGAATTTGAATAGTGGTTTCAGGTTATAATTATACAGGTACTATTGCTATATTAAAAACCTATGCTTTAGTACAATGAGAAATTTCGGAAGTTCAAAAAGGAGCGGTCTGACGACAACTGGAGTCTATATAAAACTGCAATAAATTGGTGTAATCAGATGATACGCAACGCTAAACGCCGCCATATTTTCAACAATATTAATTGTTCTTCCTCCGCTAGTAACTGGAAGTTCCTTGGGACACTAGGTATTGGCAAACAGCAATATAGAACTCCTCAAATCACGATTGGTTTGGATGACTTAAACAACTATTTCACGTCTACTTCTCAATTGGATCATCAAACCAGGCGTCTCACTGTTGACTACATTTCTGGGCTTCCCCGTCCTAATATTGATGCTTTTAATTTTTCTCCAGTTGCATTGGGTGAGTCAAGAAAATTATCCTATCCATTAAATCCAACGCTGTGGGGGTTGGTTCTATCAGTCGCCGCATGATCATGCCGATTCTCGACCATCTCATCCTCCCTATATACCACATTGTAAACTTTTCTATTGACTGCGGCTCGTAAAGCCTTTGTTATCCCACTATCTAAGATAACGAACCCTTCTCTTCCTAACCATTTCCGTCCAATCTCTATTCTGCCTTTCCTTTCGAAAGTGCTCGAAGCCTATGTACATAAACAGTTGTCTCAATTTGTGTTTCAAGGCAACATGCTTAGCCCATTGCAATCCGGGCTTAGGCCAGGCCATAGCACGACTTCTGCTCTCCTTAAAGTGACTGGCGATGTAAGGGCAGGCATTGAGGACACTAAGGTCACTGTGCTGACTTTGGTCGACTTCTCGAACGCCTTCAACACCGTCAGTCACGATATCCTTCTATTGATCCTCTCCCATCTCATGATCTCGCCTAATGCACTGGAATGGTTCTCAAGTTATCTTCAGGAACTCCAACAGTCAGTTCGCTGTGATGGAACTACATCGAGTTGGCGAAACATTTGCTCTGGTGTTCCTCAGAGTGGCATTCTCTCTCCTTTACTATTCTCTATTTTTATTAACTTTTTAAATCCTAATCTTCGATGCTCGTATCATCTTTATGCTGACGATTTGCAGTTGTACTCCCAAGCGAGGGTGGATGATGTGTCAGTTGTCATTGCCGACATAAATAGGGACCTTGAGTCAATGATGGACTTGTGTAATAAATTTGGCTTAGACGTTAATCCAGCGAAGTGTCAGGTCATTATAGTAGGCAGTCGTCGCTTAAAACTCTACCTCCCGTTGGTTCGGCGTTACACCGAAACCGTATGTACTAGGCGATTTGGAAAATATATTAATATTGTAGACTGTATAGGGATGGGTTCTGATCGCCTAGAATAGGAAAAGGGAGTGGGAGTTGGGAATTATAGATACTGGGATTTGCCGCACACCTAGAACCGGCTTCTTGCAGAATCGGGCTGTAAGCTAATCACTCCATCTAGATCCAACCCAGAGCTACACAAATCACTCCAATTCACCCGCGGGCGGTTTTGTTGGTTTATAGTATAGAAGCGGTAAAATATGGCGGTATTACACGTGTTCGGCGCGACACGGATGATTCTTGACTGTCTCGCGCGTCGTTGAACTCGGCGACGAATCAGCGATAGGCGTGCCTTTTGGGAGAAAGGGAAGGAATAAAAAGGATCGCTCGTATTGGACAAGCAAGCGACGAACGATTGACGTTGATGTAATTAATTATCAATAGAAAGGTAGATGGCACTTCCACCCGTAATGTTTAATGGCCTGGTCATTCCGTACAGTGAATCCGTAAAATTCTTAGGCCTGTACATCGATTCCACTCTCGATTGGCAAGCGCAGGTGAGTAATGTTAGTCAGAGGGTCACCGGAACTCTTAGAGCACTATATCTTGTATGTATTCTATCCCTATTATATATGTAGGTATATTATTTTACATAAGTTACATCTAAATAGTAAAATGCACCTACCACTTTCATCTCTGCACTCCTTAAGGTTGACAGGTAGAGAATGCCATATGGCATTATGTCCACCGATGTACACCATGTTTTTGCATAAATGATTAAATAAATAAAAGCCTATTTTGAAAATGTATGAGTAATATTTTTTTAGATAATATTTTGATTGCTATTACTGCGTTGAAAAACGACTGATTGTCTTTTAGGTTTTCTATGTAGATACTTTACGTATGTAAGATTTGCATTATTAATTTTTAAATAAATGAGTTCCATATTTTATTTACAATCGTTTAATATAGGCCTGAATTGTTGCTGACTTAATATTATTTAGGTTTCACGGTCAAACTCTATAATGAAATTCTTCGGAATTTGGGGCTCCGTGGAGGAGAACTGTGAGACGCCGCTTTAGGCTCACTCACTAAAACCACCGTGGTATTCCTCAGACGACCACTCTGGACGATGCAGGATGGTCCCACGGGCATGCGTTCCTACAAAAAAAAAAAAAACAAGTTTTATTCACAATTTGGGTTTATGAGTCTCACGTGTCGCCAGCAAAACAATATTTAATCCTTCAAGCATTATTATTTTTAGTACAACACAGAGAATTTACTCAGCAAACAAAACAGTTTTACAACAGCTATAAATGTCAAATGTTGATACGAGTATAAAGTCAATTATATAATCGTTTGATCTAGAAAACTGACCTGACCTAAGACACAAAATCTGGGTTTCGTTCAAAATATTGTCATTATTCTGCGACACAATTGGGGAGGACTTATAAACCTTGGCAGCAACAGCCATCTTAATTATTTTAAGAAGCGCGCCTCATTGCCGCTGCATTAACATCAAAGATGCATTTAGAATGAGTTTCTAGAAAATTGGACATGCGTTGCGTGTTTTAATTGTGTAAAATTCGAAAAGAGGTTGTTAATGTTTGGTCGAAATTTTAAATGTAAGACAGTATCTATCGATCAGGTTACAATAAACCGCTATTGAACTCTCCATATTTTCGATAAAATGTCGGCATCAGCTGTCATCTGCGGCTATTTTCATTGCTTCGAAGGCCTTACGGAATCTAGCTTTATTTCATCTCTATTGTGTTTTTTTATAGCATTAGGCGGCAAACGAGCAGACGGATCGCCTGATGGTAAGCAATTATCGCCGCCCATGGACACAAGCAATACCACGGGAGTCACAAGTGCATTGTCGCCCCTTGGGGTTGGGAAAAGGGATAGAATGAGGAGTGGGATGAGGGAGAAGTAATAGGTGATAGGGCCTCCGGCACTCTCACTCACCGAACGAAACGCAGTAGTTTAGGTACTGTTACTTTACGTCGATTTTCTGTGAGAGGGTAGTACTTCCCCGGTCGAGCCGGCCCATTCATGCTAAAATCAGCAAGGCTCTACTACCGTAATTCTATTTTTTCTGTGATTGCCTTATATGTATAATCTTACTTTTTATATGGTAGTAGACTTAGCCCACTGTTTCACCCAGGTAGAAGTTTACTGCGTTAGGGTGGACATTTCCAAAAATCTTCGGCTTCGCGTTGTCTGTCAGTCAGACACTAACGCAAGAATTTTATATTTACAGATGCATGTTATTTATTAGCCTTTCACGACTAAAATGATTTACTTGTCACCAAAACTGGCAGCAATATGCGCAAAAATGTAACACTAATGCAGATATAGTGACAATTAAACACATCACATGTTAAGAGCAACATCTTTTTTGGCCTGGCAGCATTGATCACTAAAAGTGCATGCAGACTTTTATAGAATAGAAACTTCTATTCTCATTTACTGCATTTTCTGAATCCCATAAGAGCTTCTTGTCTAGTTTTGTAACTGTATTCTTCGGTGGATGAATTGTATAATGGCAACGTGCAGGCCTTGGTTTGAATCTAGCGTCAAACCTACCACTTTTCTTCATAAATCCATGGTTTTTGAAAGTTTATCTTAAGTTGGTTGAAGACCTAGGTGTGTTAAAGTTCTGTTTTCTATTTAATTGCATTTAAAAATACGTTTAAATTCACGCGTAACAGCCCTATATCTACCTGTCAGGTTCTCCGTCTCAAATTCCTCAGAGTGTTTGCCAAAACTAGCCAAATGGCACGCGGCATACCGACAGACGGTCAGTTACTTGTTAATTATTATCTCACTCTTTTGTCTTTGATCATATTGTTGCGCACGTGACCGCTAATGTAAATGCTTTGGCGGTAATTGCTAATTGGGTTTTTAAAATAAAATAAAAACGTTTTAATTTCAGTCTTTATTTAATTTTGAGCTGCATTCATTGTCGGTGAATCATATTGTGTTTGGATTTAGTTAAGTATTATGGGTAGTGCTATCTTTAGTGAATACTAATGAAGACGGCTGATTATGCTTGACAAATATGCCGCGTCTGTGCCAACGTTTTCCAAATATAATACTTAGGTATCAGTGTAAACCAAAATACCAATTGGTTCTACATACTGACATAGGTGTAATTAGGTGCTATGCAATAAACCAGACATGAACTGGTGCAGTTACCAAAGTACGTTAGTTGACACAAGACTAGAGGTTAGTTGAGGAAAATTACTTAATTCTAGTGGCGCTTGATGAGCAGTAAATGGATTACGGAGGAATAAGTTCATCAAACAAACCAAAATAATTATCTGCAAATGAAACTCTTATGTAAAATAATTTAGAGATGGTCTCAGACTGTTCTCACTCTAATCAGTCTTGGGGATAAGTGATTATTGTGTACAAATGTTTATAACTTTTTCGTGAAATACTTTCTTAGGGTAAGGCTCCTACGGTCCGCAAGGGACAGTTGTTTCGGCTGTTTCTTGTCTGTTAGTCAGTCAGTAACGAACGAATTTTATATTTTCATCATCATCACCAGCCTTCAACAGTCCACTGCTGGACCAGGCCTCTCCTTTGAAAGGAGGAATTGGCCTACTATACCACGCTGGCCAAACGGGTTGGTATAGGGTTTGTATCAAGTTTTCCTTCTCTTACAGCGCTGTTCTCTGCATAATATGTTCCCTCTGTCGGCTCTTACGACACCCATGGGATGATATGGGGTGGTGACATTCCGTATTCTTAATCCGTCACCACACGGACAACACTTTCAACAGCCCTAAAATAAGCGTCAGCCAATCTTATGGCGGAAATATTTCATAAGGTTCCAGACTAAGGTCACACACACTCACACTGACATTGGAATAGAAGTATTTCTTATTGTTTTCAGGAAAACAAACACATATATTATATTCTTTATGACACTTCCGAAGAATGCAATGCCATTAGAAGGCCGCTTGTTGATATCGAAGTGTCTAAAGAATTCAAGATGACTGACATGCGTCAAGTAGTTTTGGCGATTGTAAAAGTGTTGATATGATATGTCACCGACTTAATTATGTAGCGGACGGAAAAGGAACTATAAGATATCACAAGGATTGAAAGGCTTACGGTAAAGACACTAGCGCCATTTGATTGTTATGTGTAAGTTGGTGTTGTATAGCTATTTGGCAGAATGTTGGTGTCATCATAAGGTGGAGATCAAAGCGTTGGGTAGAAGAGGAACATTTGCGTATGATTGATGGAGTTTCGTCTCGCGGTCCGAATATGAATCATTGCTAAGTCTAGGCATCAGCTTAGTTTATTTCTGTTTTATACGAGCCGGATTATTTTCGATTGTTTATAATAATTATGCAGAGTTATGTAAAGTTGTTTTGATAGGGCGTTTATTTTGGTGCGCAGTCTTTTTGAGAGCTAATAAATGTAACAGTTAAATATAAATCATAGGTAACACGTACGCATCTTGTAATGCCAATGGACGGTGCAAAATTATTGCTGTCTCCGTGACTTGTGATTCATGGATCTGCAAAATCTGATTGAGGTCGCAATTTATCGGTTTCTGTTGTAACTTTTGCGTATGCATAGTTTCGTTTTATAGTTAATATGTTTTAATTAACTATGGTACTGACAAGAATTGTCGACTGGGTTGTTAATTTACTACTCATCTGAAATATATTATGCCTTTACCTTTTGTGAATAACTGAAAATATTGCCTTGCGTCAAGCGGTCAGAAAGCTGCTGAGAGCAAGGTTGTACTACTTTTGAACATATTAAAACGTGTATGAATCAGCTAATCTTAATATATAAAATCCTTGCGTTAATGACTGACTGACAGACACGCTACAGCCGAAACTATTGGGCGCAGGAAGCTGAAATTTGGCATGTATGTTCCTTGGGGACCGTTTGGGTGCACTAAGAAGGGATTTCCCGAAATTCCACGGGATCGGCCAAAACGGGTAAATTAAAAAAAAATTGCAGGCGTAGCTGCTGGCGTCCTCTAGTATGGTATATAGCGTAAAAGGAAATTTATTTAGTCAAAATCGAACATTTATCTAGCTGGTTCCTATAACAATCGGTGCATTGTTTCAACAACATCCGAGCAGTAATCATCTATTAAATTTAAAATAAATGTTTCTTTTCGGTAAGCGTTTCACAAATTAATAGTACTAGGGGTTTATTATTAACGTCGCTACTATATTGCATCAAACTAAAATAAATTGTTAGGTTATAAAGTCTTGTAAGTCATTAATATTCAACTATTTGTCTGTTTTAAATCACGTGTTATACAAGAGCCAAGACAAGACGGCGACCAAGACATTTTACATCGCAGTTTCCCATCTCCGTATAACTTCTTAGTCACCTTTCTCACCCACGAGAAAGAACCGACTATTCACAGTTCGCGTGGGAGGCACACATGTTCAAATTTCAATTCATCGCGTCTTATATAAACTGAACATTATATTAGCTAATTTCAAAACAAAGTAACTGTTAAATTACTTTGTTTTCGTTCGTATATAAAGAGTGCAATAAAATGTAGATATTAGTATACACCTACTTCTTTCATCTTCGCACTGTTTTTAAGATAGGGTGGAGATGGAGAGACTGGGAAGCAACGCCCGTAGCATTATCGCTTATATATTTACATACATACATAAAATCACGCCTGTTTCCCAGAAGGGGTAGGTAGAGGCATATTAAACGCCCACTTTACGCCAGTGTTTTGATCCCACGTATTAGGTGGCGAGCCTATTGCCGCTTATCGGGATATTTTGTTTACCAGAGCCTCCTCCGTTGATCGGCAGGTGCACCACTTGCAGGTGAGGTTGGCTTGGGACCCTAAGATCTTGGTGGGAACCCTATGCACCCTGCTTATATACTTGTGAATATAAAATTTCAATTAAAGATACGCAGAAGTACTATCGTTGTCATCAAACTGTCTGTCTGCAGTCTGTACGAAAGCAATAAGCTTAAAACTACCGAACGGGATTTTTTACGGTTTTGTAGCATTATCTTGTACTTATATACTATCCGCGTCGACCAGTAATCATTTCTTCGGGATCTTACAAAGCTACAATCTGTACAAAAGAGATGTTATTTGTGGGATTATGTGCTATTATTTAGGTAGGTAATTCTGAAAGTGCCACATTCTTGGCGCCTGCTTGTTATACGCAGTTGGATATGTAAAGCCCACGTGTATTTAAATATAAACCTCCTCATAAATATATTTCATTAAAATAAACTTAATAAAATTATAAATGCAAATTGTTTTACAACTACTCTTACGAAAATGCTAAAAATATCTTGAAAAATTCGTATTACACTTAGTCAAACGAGGAATGGTAACCAAATCCATTGTCAACCAGGATCTTTAAAGGACGTGTCGTCACACTGGTCACAGTCAACCATTTTTGCACATTACACATTACTTTTTATCATTAGACAAAAAATAGTTAATCATAGTGAGTAAGATCCAATGAAGAAAATTGTATGATGACAGGAACACCGAGTTCTGAAATTTTGACTGAATTTCTCATGAATACATTTTTATTAATCCGCTAAAAAAGCTAGGCGAGAACCAGTACTATAATTATATTTATACGTCAATGCCACGCCTACCTGATCCACCAATCAGACGTTAATACAAATAATGGACTCCGCGTTTCGTTATACTAATCCTTGGTATTAGATAAGTGGTCTATTCTTGTGAATTACTCACAGAATTGATTCGGTTTGAACCGCTTCTTGTGGGATCAAGGTGAATATTTTTATTTGATAAACGGCGAAGGAAAACATCGTGAGGAAACTTGCATGACTGAGAGTTCTCCATTATGTTCTCGAAAGACATGTGAAGTCTGCCAACCCGCACTTGGTCAGCGTGGTGGACTATGGCCTTACCCTTCTCATAGTGAGAAGAGGCCCGTACCCAGCAGTGGGACAGTTTATTTACAGGGCTGATGATGATGATGATGAATCTTCCCCCTGACTGATACAGCCTTTGACATTCCACTGCAGGACATAAGCCTCTTCGAATTTGCGTTACAACAGCATTGCGACCCAATGGAAGGATGGCCAGAAGAGTTGATAGGGTTGGATGACGAGTTTTTCGTCTCTTCGTAAGGATAATCTGTGCTTTGTGTATTTTCTTAATCGCCTTTTACTTGACCACGGAATGAAATTGGGTAGTGGCACTTTGATGACAGCATAATTATTTTCCTGGTGCAGAGTAGTATTTATTTCTAATGTTAGTGTTTAAAAAAACCGACAGAATTTCTCTTAATGTTTATGCATCCATGCAGCAGCAATTTCACTGTCAAATGATCCGACTAATCTTTAAGGAAGATTTATGTTTAACAAATGATATCATGCGATACACATGTTATTTGAATATACCTATAATAATGTGTATTCTTTCTACATCATCTTGCTATCACGACATTGTTTTAACTTTCATCGCTGGCAAATAGCCCCATCGGGGAAAATAAGTAATAGGAAGGTACAGTAAAAGGAAAAAAAATACGTCCAATAAAATTTAATATTTCTTAGTCCCTGCCTACTTAGAGGAGGATGAAGAAAAAGGAATAGGATGATAACTGGACAGGGAAGGGTGATTAAGAGTCTAAAGGTCCTGCTGACCCAAGGAAAGGCAACAGTACTAATATATCACATCGAAATTCTACAGGAATACTTCTCCGGTCAAGCCGCTCCATCATTGCTGAAACCAGCATACTAGTCGTAATAATTGGCAAAAACAACATAAGTTCCAAACATTTCTAAAATGTTAAGTTTACATAATTAATGAAGTAACATTTGAAACATTGGCGCGAAGATCACAAATCAACTTGCTCAAAGAGCTGAACTCTCGCAAAAAATCGCTCTATGAAATAATAACACAAACAGTTACTAAATCCTAAAATTACTCATAAACCCGTGTAACCTTTTGAAATAAAGCCGGCTCCACACCTGCGACGTTACGAGGTGCCGGCATTCGTTGGCAGCTGGCCAGTGTGACGGCGCGGCATGGAATGCGCCGGATCGTCATTCGAACGAATATACAAATGAAATGTTAATGGCTTTGCTGAAATCCGAGGGCCGGTTAGTCTACAGGTAAGTGTTCTGCTATGTTCGTTTGAAAGGTTTGTGAGTTTTTTGTTAAATAACTGGTTATTGCCCGTCGTTTGTCGCTTGTTTCAGGTAGGCTATTTGCTATTCCAATGTATAAATTATAATACTGCAAAGCTTCACCAAAATCCTTTCAATCGTTTTTGCGTATTAGGGTAACAATTATCCATGCATCCTCACAAACGTTAATTATAATAGTAGAAGGATTCGGGGACACCGAGCATCTTCCCGAAACTTGTTTAAGCTGTTTTGACCGTGACCAATACTGGAATAATCCAGACGAAACGTCGGGTAATAAAAGTATTACTAGATTAAAAAAACAAAATTAACTCAATAAATAATTTCGACTCTTTTACTCACTTTTAAATAAAAGGTTAAAATTATGATTAAGCTAGTTTTTAGTTACTTTTAAATAAAGTTAGGTACTGTAGAAAAATATTTCCATTATCCAGTATAATAAAAGACAATTCGGTCAGCAAAAATTAAAACGATTACCCACTAGTAATGCTTCTCTAATCCAAACAGCTGTGAAATCGCCGAATGACTAGTCTCCGGTGGGGATAAGATTTATATCGTTAAAATAACCCATATATTAAACAGCAACACAGGCGTGTCATTGACCTTTTGGTTATATCGAGAAGAATCCGACACCCACCACTCGAAGATATTTCATTTACATTTTATATAATTCGAATTAAATTGCCCTGTCTATAATATATTTTGTTGTATTTTATGACTGTCGAAATAGCGTATAAACACATACTTCTGTTATTTATAGGTACATTTTACAGACGCTATGTCCGGTATTTCACATCATATTGTAAGGTACCTACGTCATCTATGTATTATTTTTTAGTTTATAATATTTTCGTCAAATTTTTATTGCTAACCCAAAGTCCATAGTGTTTCGCATTCCGAAGCGTTATTTTAAAATAATAGAGTCACCTTGTTATTTGTTTATTCGAGTCAAGAATATAATTAAATTGAACTACATACTTATAAAAAAATAATAAATTTAAATTTAAAGATTAGTAAAACCTTTTAAATTTTCGTGACTTGTGCACATAGTAATATATTTTATGTAACGGGCCTATGTCGCGTAATTATTTGAAAATATAGGAAAAATACGTTATATTTCCCTCGACGTTTCGGCATGGCTTACAACAGCCGTGGTCATAAGATGACTCATTTCGTTTTATTTATTTTTAATTATAGACTCACGCCTGTATCCCCGAAGGGGTCGGCAGAGGCGTAATATTACACCCACATTTTGCCATGAATATTTTTGGTCCCACGTAATAGGGGGCGAGCCTATTGCCGTTACCGGGCACATCACCAGACTCCGTGATGCTACTGAGAATTCGGAAAAAACCAGTAACACTTTTGCCCGACCCGGGAATCGAACCCGGGACCTCCGATCAGCCGTCGCATACGATGATACGCTATCCACTGGACAGGACGGAGGCAGTAATTTCGTTTATATTTATTTATTGGCCAATCCTATCAGAACTTGCTATTTTAAGAGGGCACTGAGTTCTGCTTTCTTTTTTAATCCTACATTTTTTTAAAGAACTTCCAAGGACAAGTCCTTGGAGTAGAAAGTGTTTAGAGTAGCGTATCACCTAGATACGATAGGGTGGGTCTCCCTATGACCTGATAATCGTTTCAGATTCGATGCTGATTTCTTACGACCGGTCTGTGTAGAAAGCCTATTGGCGTCATTATAGCTGTCGATGTTTGGGCTGAAATAATGATATCCATGCTTAAAGAATTTGGGTTCATTGACTTTTTTCTATTAATAAACATGTACTGTTACCGATTTTTTTATAGAACATCTAAACATAATCTGCGCAGTTCAAGACTGAAGTCAAAGCATTTGTTGTCCTACTCACCAGTTAACTTTTTTCTATTTTTCATCCATCTACACAAGTGACGCTTGGCACTACTCGTCAGCGGATTGGGATGGCCTGCGAGACTATTATGCGTCCATCCCGTGGTCTCAACGCTGCTTTGGTGGGAGGGATCTGTCGGAGAGTGCGTCTGCTGTTGCTGGGGAAACCATGTTGGGTATGGAATATTATATTCCATCCGCTGACGTCTCCAGCAGCAGCAAAGTACGGCCCTGGTTCGATCGCGAGTGCGCCGATGCTGTTAAACAAAAACAGTCGGCTTACCGCGCTTGGATCAGGGCTCGGTCTCGTCGCGATCCGAATGTCCGTCTCATCAAGGCAGCCTATAATAGAGCCACCAAGGTCTGCAAGAGGGCATACATAAGAGTGGATGCCCAGCGCATTGCACGGTTTGGTCAAGAACTCTTGTCGCACCCCACGGGCAGCCGGGGATACTGGCGATTGGCCAAAGCCGTGCAATCTAATTTCTGCCAGCCTTCACTGCCGCCGTTGCGATGCCCCGATGGATCACTGGCCCATGGGCCGCAAGAGAAAGCTGACCTGCTTGTCAATCTCTTTGCGGCCAACTCCCGAATCGATGATCGTAGTACGCAGCCGCCTTCGATTCCCTACTGCGGCCTCTCGATGTCTGATATTAAAATCAGGCAATGCGATGTTCGCTCGACACTGCGATCTCTCGATGTCCGGAAAGCCAGTGGACCTGATGGAATTCCAGCGGTTGTGCTTAGGAAATGCGCAGCCGAGTTGTCTCCAATGCTTACACGCCTGTATCGCCTATCATATGCCTCTGGCGTAGTGTCGCAGGCTTGGAAGGAGGCGAACGTGCAACTGATTCCCAAGAAAGGGGATCGTTCTGATCCGGGCAACTATCGACCCATTGCTATCACCCCTATCCTCTGCAAGGTGTTTGAACGATTAATTAACAACCAACTCGTTCGCTACCTAGAAGATCACTCTCTCATCAGTGATCGTCAGTATGGCTTCAGACCGAAACGATCAACAAGGTGATCTTCTAGCGTATGTCACACACCTTTGGGGTGAGGCGATGGACAGGCATGGGGAGTCGTTGGCTATTAGTCTCGACATCTCCAAAGCCTTCGATAGAGTCTGACATCGTGCGCTTCTTTCCAAGCTTCCAGCCTACGGCTTGCCGCCTCGATTGTGCAACTGGGTTGCAACAGCTTCCTGCATGAGCGCCGTATACGAGTCCTTTGTGACGGTGAGTCATCGAAGTTTCTCCAGGTGAATGCTGGTGTGCCTCAGGGGTCCGTGTTATCGCCCACGCATTTTCTTCTGCATATCAATGATATGCTCACTTTTGGGGGCATACATTGCTATGCAGATGACAGTACTGTACCAGGGCGATATCTCGGACACCCTGCGGCTAAGCAAGCCGACACTGAGGAGTATAGGCGAACACTTGTTGCTGAGCTTGACTGGGTTCTGAATTGCATCTCGCATTGGGGTGATGAGAACCTGGTCGAGTTCAGCGGCAAGAAAACACAGGTGTGTGCATTCTCAGCCAAGGTATCTCCATTCCCTCCCCATCCCTCTCTTCTGGACACTCCACTACCGATTCAAGACAGCCTCAATATCCTAGTTATGGACATACGCAAAAATCTCAACCAGAAGAACTACATCGAGGGTGTCATTAAATCCGCATCTCGGAAACTCGGAGTCCTGAACAAGGTGAGGAGGTTTTTCACGCCGGAGCAGTTGTGTCTATTATACAAAACCCAGGTTCGCTCCTGCGTGGAATACTGCTCTCACCTTTGGAATGGCTCCGCTCAGTACTTATTGGATGCCCTCGATAGGTTGCAGCGGCGTGCTGTCCGTATCATTGGGGATCCAGAGGCTACTAAGACTCTTGAGTCACTGCAATTACGCAGAGACGTGGCCTCAATGGCTGTCATCTATCACGGTGAGTGCTCCGAAGAGCTCTTTCAACTAATCCCTTCCTCTCCTTTCCTATCCCGAACGACACGTGCTGGGTTGAGGTGCAACTCTTACACGGTAGAACAGATACCGTCACGTACCAAACGGTTCGGCGCCTCTTATCTCTGCCGTACCATTAAGATGTGGAACTCTTTGCCAGCCCACGTGTTTCCCTCCACTTATGATCCTGGGTCCTTTAAGCGGGGCGTGAAAAAGCTTTTCTCAAGGCCGTCAAGGTGAGGGCTATCATACCATAATGCCATGCTGTCTGCTGGGATGATGGCCAACACTATGGGACTTCACTGACTGCTTAACATCAGGCAGCATGGAGTCAATTTGTTCGGCAGAAAAAAAAAAAAAAAAACATGCCTATAGAGATGTTTTATCAACTGTTTAACAAGATCTATTTAGGGTGCGTTTACAAAAACATTAGCGGAGTAGCTAACTTTTTGTAAAAAAAATATTCACTAATATAAACTGAGCAGAGCGATGCGAGGAAAATAGAGTGCTGCGAGTGAGGATACTTAATTAAATAATGTTCGATTTATTATAAGTCATAGACGATAAACTGTCACAAAACTAGATGGATTCTGTAGTATAGCAATCAGATTAAGGTAAAAGTACTTAAATGTTCTTAAAGAGGCACATATTATGTACTTTTGGATAAGTGACACATATACTCAAACCAAATAATTGTAATAAATATATTTGTTGTATGTGGGATCGATCCCACGACCTTCAGCAGATTAGCAGTTAGGGTCAGAAAGCGTAAGACTTGCAGGCCAAATGGGATAAGATGCTTTTCTCGTACACCGCTCAGCTCTACCTCGCACATCTTTCATTGATATGCAGCCTTATCTTATATATTTATAGTTCAACTTCGGCGCAGTAATTCCAATTATGCAAGTGATGTACCACATACGTACGCATTCTTTGAAATAATATTATTGCTTCAAAGTCAAAGTCAAATCATTTATTTGTTCATAGGTTCATTACAAACACTTAAACAAAGTCATACTTTGAAAAAAAAAATAAACTAGATGAGGCCGGTGTTTCCTAACTGACTGCCCTGAGAAGAAACATCCGAAACGAACTCAGAGGTCATAGTCTCTTTTAAAGTCCAATACAATTAAAATTAACAATATTTAATATTTCAATAGTACAATGTGAGACGACTGTAAACTACAATATAGTTCTATCAGTATCCTTGGATAGAATTTCGGCAGCAGTTCAGAGCCGACCAGTCCTGGCAGACGGCACCCGTTCACGAGTTTGAAGTGTGACTCAGCCATAGCTTAGCTCAACCATTTTTTAGGGAACCAAACCACCCGACCCACAACGTCTCCATAAGCAAGACTTTTAAGCGAGCATGACGACCCAGAACTGCATGACAATGATAAAAAAGTAGCGACTACATGGTGCTCACATATTGACGTACTACGATACTAGTTATAACGAGTATTTAAGTGTTTAGCATTCCTTATTATTCCATTTGTATGCTCTCATCATCACCAGCCTTTAACAGTCCACTGCTGGACTAGGCCTCTCCTTAGAAAGGAGGCATTGGCCTACTATACCACGCTGGTCAAACGGGTGTTGTAGGGTTAGTATCAAGTTTTCCTTCTCTTACAGTGCTGTTCTCTGCATAATGTGCTCCCTCTGTCGGCTCTTACGACACCCATGGGATGACATGGGGTGGCGACATTCCGTATTCTTAATCCGTCACCACACGGAAAATGTGACAATGTTTGTATGCTCTATTGGTAGCTAATATGTTAGCCAAAGACACGCCTTTAGCAAAACATGAGTTGAAGCCGATACCCGATACATCCTGCTGCTCAATTGATCGAATATACGAATGTAATTGACTGGGTTCTGAATTGCATCTCGCATTGGGGTGATGAGAACCTGGTCGAGTTCAGTGGCAAGAAAACACAGGTGTGTGCATTCTCAGCCAAGGTATCTCCATTCCTTCCCCATCCCTCTCTTCTGGACACTCCACTACCGATTCAAGACAGCCTCAATATCCTAGTTATGGACATACGCAAAAATCTCAACCAGAAGAACTACATCGAGGGTGTCATTAAATCCGCATCTCGGAAACTCGGAGTCCTGAACAAGGTGAGGAGGTTTTTCACGCCGGAGCAGTTGTGTCTATTATACAAAACCCAGGTTCGCTCCTGCGTGGAATACTGCTCTCACCTTTGGAATGGCTCCGCTCAGTACTTATTGGACGCCCTCGATAGGTTACAGCGGCGTGCTGTCCGTATCATTGGGGATCCAGAGGCTACTAAGACTCTTGAGTCACTGCAATTACGTAGAGACGTGGCCTCAATGGCTGTCATCTATCACGGTGAGTGCTCCGAAGAGCTCTTTCAACTAATCTCTTCCTCTCCTTTCCTATCCCGAACGACACGTGCTGGGTTGAGGTGCCACTCTTACACGGTAGAACAGATACCGTCACGCACCAAACGGTTCGGCGCCTCTTATCTCTGCCGTACCATTAAGATGTGGAACTCTTTGCCAGCCCACGTGTTTCCCTCCACTTATGATCCTGGGGCCTTTAAGCGGGGCGTGAAAAAGCTTTTCTCAAGGCCGTCAAGGTGAGGGCCATCATACCATAATGCCATGCTGTCTGCTGGGATGATGGCCAACACTATGGGACTTCACTGACTGCTTAACATCAGGCAGCATGGAGTCAATTTGTTCGGCAGAAAAAAAAAAAAAACATGCCTATAGAGATGTTTTATCAACTGTTTAACAAGATCTATTTAGGGTGCGTTTACAAAAACATTAGCGGAGTAGCTAACTTTTTGTAAAAAAAATATTCACTAATATAAACTGAGCAGATTGATGCGAGGAAAATAGAGTGCTGCGAGTGAGGATACTTAATTAAATAATGTTCGATTTATTATAAGTCATAGACGATAAAATGTCACAAAACTAGATGGATTCTGTAGTATAGCAATCAGATTAAGGTAAAAGTACTTAAATGTTCTTAAAGAGGCACATATTATGTACTTTTGGATAAGTGACACATATACTCAAACCAAATAATTGTAATAAATATATTTGTTGTATGTGGGATCGATCCCACGACCTTCAGCAGATTAGCAGTCAGCGTCAGAAAGCGTAAGACTTGCAGGCCAAATGGGATAAGATGCTTTTCTCGTACACCGCTCAGCTCTACCTCGCACATCTTTCATTGATATGCAGCCTTATCTTATATATTTATAGTTCAACTTCGGCGCAGTAATTCCAATTATGCAAGTGATGTACCACATACGTACGCATTCTTTGAAATAATATTATTGCTTCCAAGTCAAAGTCAAATCATTTATTTGTTCATAGGTTCATTACAAACACTTAAACAAAGTCATACTTTGAAAAAAAAAATAAACTAGATGAGGCCGGTGTTTCCTAACTGACTGCCCTGAGAAGAAACATCCGAAACGAACTCAGAGGTCATAGTCTCTTTTAAAGTCCAATACAATTAAAATTAACAATATTTAATATTTCAATAGTACAATGTGAGACGACTGTAAACTACAATATAGTTCTATCAGTATCCTTGGATAGAATTTCGGCAGCAGTTCAGAGCCGACCAGTCCTGGCAGACGGCACCCGTTCACGAGTTTGAAGTGTGACTCAGCCATAGCTTAGCTCAACCATTTTTTAGGGAACCAAACCACCCGACCCACAACGTCTCCATAAGCAAGACTTTTAAGCGAGCATGACGACCCAGAACTGCATGACAATGATCAAAAAAAGTAGCGACTACATGGTGCTCACATATTGACGTACTACGATACTAGTTATAACGAGTATTTAAGTGTTAAGCATTTCTTATTATTCCATTTGTATGCTCTCATCATCATCAGCCTTTAACAGTCCACTGCTGGGCTAGGCCTCTCCTTTAAAAGGAGGAATTGGCCTACTATACCACGCTGGCCAAACGGGTTGGTGTAGGGTTAGTATCAAGTTTTCCTTCTCTTACAGTGCTGTTCTCTGCATAATTTTATTTAATCATTTATGCACAAACATGGTGTACATCGGTGGACATAATGCCATATGGCATTCTCTACCTGTCAACCTTAAGGTGGTGAAGAGATGAAAGTGGTAGGTTCATTTTACTATTTAGATGTAACTAATGTAAAATAATATACCTACATACATAATAGGGATAGAATACATACAATATATGCTCCTCTTATTATTTAATATGCTCCCTCTGTCGGCTCTTACGACACCCATGGGATGATATGGGGTGGTGACATACCGTATTTTTAATCCGTCACCACACGGACAATGTGACAATGTTTGTATGCTCTATTGGTATCTAATATGTTAGCCAAAGACACGCCTTTAGCAAAACATGAGTTGAAGCCGATACCCGATACATCGTGCTGCTCAATTGATCGAATATACGAATTTAATAATATATAATATTCTACACACAGCACCATCTAGTCCCAAACTAAGCAGAGCTTGTGTTATGGGTACTAGATAATGGGTAAACATATATATAATATGTAGTTTTAGTTGTGACCACAAGTAAAAAATTTTGCTCTTGTATTTATAATTGTTTAATAATTAATAATATGTCTATATTTTTCTTCGTAAATATATACATATTGTATATTAAATTTACTCGTTTTGGCTGATCCCGTGGGAATTTCGGGAAATCCCTTCTTAGTGCACCCCGACGATCCCCAAGAAACATACATGCCAAATTTCAGCTTCCTGCGCCCAATAGTTTTGGCTGTAGCGTGTCTGTCAGTCAGTCAGTAACGCAAGGATTTTATATATTAAGATAGAAACACCCAGACCAAGACAAACATCCATGTTCATGCACACAAATGTTTGACTTGAGCGGGAGTCGAACCCGCGACCTTCGGCGTAGCAGTCGCTACACTCCCGCTGCGCCAATATTGTCATATTCGGTCGTCATATTGGCAATAAAACGTTTGCCTTTTAACTTCTTAAAATTAACAACACAAAAGAGGTAGGTATTTAGAACCTAAATATGATTGTCTCACAATCATATTTAAGTTGTATACCTCTCATTTCGCCAATGTTTCGCAGGTCTTGATCGCAGGTAGACTTACTGAATTTTTAGGTGGTAAAAAATAGGTATTATTAATAACCAAAATATGTCAGTTCATGCAACAAAACCAGACTTATATGACGTAAACAAATTGCAAGAATTTAAAATCTTTTATAAGCTAGACATACTTTTTCAGACCAACGAGATAGCCCAATATAAATTTCATGGTCAATTAATATAACGGTATCCACCATATTCAACGCATTATGTAACAACGTGTAATCTAATGACGCATATTTGAATGTTGTTATTATGTTAACCATGCTATAAGCTAGCTTCACACTATAAGAATCACGGAATATAAGTAACTTAGGCCGATAAACATAATTAAATAAATATAAGTAGTATCAAGGCAATTTTGAAGCAGCGCTATCTATGAGATTTGAAAAACATCAAGTCGAATTACATGACTGTGTAAACACTTTTTGGATGTAAATAATTTAAATTTGATCACGTTGGCGAGGTTAATAGTTGTTTTTAAAAGTCATAGATGGAGTTTTGCATTTTTTTTTTTTAAATTGTATCGTTCATTCGTTTGAGATGAGCAAGACAATAAAAAAATGTGTTTATATAAGTTTTAAACTGCTTCATCTATATCTTATAAAATTCGTAGAGTTTGTCTGTATGTAATAAAAAACAGAACTCAAAAATAACTGCATAGATTTATAACAAAATTTATATTCGAAAACGGCACGCTATTGCTGTAAGCAATTTGAGCTAAATTACGAAGAAAGTGGACAAATCGCGTACAAACATACATACAGGTCAAACTGAGAACCTCTTTTTTTTAAGTCGTTTAAAAATTAAGCATGCCATATCTTAAACATAAGACATACGTAACAGTGATAAGGGACACGTGCTCAAGGATTGCTCTCTGATCGTATGGGATGAGTGTCCGATGGCCAATAGGAAGGCAGTTAAGGCCGTGGACAGAACCCACAGGAACGCACATTTGATGCGTAGTGTCACAGTTCAGTTTAGTGGCGATTTCCTCCAAGCGCTTCCCGTGGTGACGCGGGGATCCAGGGCTGACGAGGTGAATGCTTCGTTGAAACGATCTTCGTTGTGGTCACGAGTTCGTACGCTGCGCTTGACCATTAATATGAGAGCTCGGCTCGGCGGCAATGCACGTGCTCAAGACTTCTCCGATGTCCTTCTAAGTCTTGGCTAAGGCACTCTAACAGAGGAGAGAGGTGGACAGGTGGTGCTTCCAGAGTCTCTTGGTAGAGTTGTATCCAACTTAAATGAACTCATTCGCTGTGTGTACGGGGACATCAGTCGTATACCACACCAGCAGAATTTTTGGGGTGTGAGCGGGCCATTTTGAATTTTTGACGCCCATAAATGATCAGGCTGCAGCAATTAATGAATGCATTCTCTCGGAAATTGAGGGAAATTAAGCGGTCTACACCACACATGATACCGTGGAATTTCTGAACTCCCAGTCAGCAAGCTGACTTCCAGCGCATACCATCAAGCTGAAGGTCGGTGTCCCGATAATGCTTCTTTGGAACCTATCTCCTCCGAAGTTGTGTAACAGGACCCACCTTAAAGTCATCTCGCTCCACTGACACACCATTGAGGCGGAAATTCTTACGGGATGTGGCGCGGCAAGGCAGTATTTATACCACGCATTCCCCTCATACCTTATAACTTCCCATTACAGTTCAAGCGCGTACAGTTCTCCGTGAGTGTTTGCTTCGCGATGACCATCAATAAGTCGCAGGGGCAACACTGAGGGCAGCGGGTGTCGACCTCAGGACAAGCTGCTTCTCACACGGGCAGCTGTACGTCGCTTGCTCCCGCGTCACCAGTTCTGACTCTTTTTACATTTTGGCTCATCATCAGCCCTTTATACTGATAAAGAAGTGGGAACTGTCCCACTGCTGGGCACGGGCTTCTTCTCACTATGAGAAGGATAAGGCCATAGTCCACCACGTTGGCTAAGTGCGGGTTGGCAGACTTCACATGTCTTTCGAAAACATTATATAGAACTCTCAGACATGTTTGGTTTCCTCACGATGGTTTCCTTCACCGTTTAGGAAGCAATAATTAACAATTGAATACGCACCTAACTCCGAAAAGTCATTGGTGCGTGCCGTGGATTCGAACCCGAGACCCTCTGCGTAGCAGTCTGTCGGTCTCTCCACGCAGCTATCGCTGCCTTCATTATTACTACATTTTGGCTGCGGAGAGCCAAACCACTAATGTTGTTTATCTAAAAAGCTCTGTAATTATGTAATTTTACCCTATTCGGTATTCCTTATTTTCTTCATCTGCTTTAGTTACAACTTATGACTTAATTTAGCAGAACACTATAAAGTCAATTCAATTCAAAGCAGGCTGAAAATCAGCACTTTTTGAAGGTCAATTTTACAAAAGACAGTCTCCCTCTGTTACAGCACTTTCTGTAGATATGAAATGTAAAGAAGAAACGGGTAAATGAATGTTTTTTTTAAAGGTATAATCGTAGGTATTTTTGGTGCTGTATAGCGTTCACGCAGACGACGTGGCGGGCAGCAGCTAGTTTATAATATTAGCGTGCGTCAGGGCATTAAATATTTTTAAAACTTTAGGAGTGCTTTTGTTTGATTAATTTCAGAAAATATACAATCATTCGTATTTTAATTTATATTGATTTTGTATAAATCATGCTGAGAGTTAATTTGACCAAATGAACAAATAAGTTTATTAAAAAGGCGGCAATTGTTTACAGTAGAAGCTCAGAATCTGGATACTACAACAAAGAGTCTACAGGGTTCAAGTACCCGGCACACACTTTTTTGATTAAACGAATATGTTAAAAAAATTGGGCAAGTGCGAGTCGGACTCGTGCACGAAGGGTTCCGTACCATCATCTATAAAAGAAAATCACGTTCGTTGTATGTATACTTAAATACTTTATAAGTTTCTATCTGTTTATTAAGATCGAGTAACAAATTGCTTAAAAATTAGGTTTGTTGTATGGGAGCCCCCCTTTATTATTTACTTTTTTAAATTTAATTATTTATTTTGAAAGGTAATATACAACTACATATTCTGTGAAAATTTAAAGCGTCTACCTGTTACAGTTAGTAATTTTGAGCAAAAATTCGAAAAAAAACACGTTTTTTGTATGGGACCCCCCTTAATATGTTCTTTTTTATTTTTAGTATTTGTTGTTATAGCGGCAACCGAAATACAT
Source organism: Euclidia mi (assembly GCA_944739405.2). NCBI lineage: Eukaryota > Metazoa > Arthropoda > Insecta > Lepidoptera > Erebidae > Euclidia > Euclidia mi. The sequence continues at coordinate 5,301,371 of OX123188.2, read as the reverse complement.
AATTTGTGAAAATTTCAGCTCTCTAGCTATCATGGTTTATGAGATACAGCCTGGTGACAGACAGACGGACAGACAGACAGACAGACAGCGGAGGCTTAGTAATAGGGTTCCGTATTTTACCTTTTAGGTACGGAACCCTAAAAAGGGATACTTCCAAGTTTCATTTTTATTTTTTATTTAAAGTCTCACGGCTGTATCCACAAAGGAGTAGGCAGAGGAGTAAATATTACACCCACATTTCGCCATTAATTTTTAGGTCCCTCGTAATAGGGGGCGACCCTATTGTCGCTATCGGAAACATCACCAGACTCCGTGCTGCTACTGAGTATTCGGAAAAACCCAGTTACACTTTAGCCCCACCCGTAAATCGAACCCGGGACCTCCAATCAGCAGTCGCATACGTTAACCACTGGACCACTGGAGGCAGTCGTAGTCAGTAGATTAAACAAATATGCTAAAAAGGGGATACTTCCGAGCCACTGCTAAGTACAAGTCTCTTAGCCATCTTGTTAAATTAATTTGCCAAATACCTAATACAATTACTGTTGTTCTGACTTTGAATTCCTAACGAAAATAGCCATAACTTGCTGTCGCGTGCGACTCCGTTCGCGTGGAACTTGAAAATTAAAATCCCAACGTGTTTTTAATGATTTTCAATACTGCGCCGCTCCTATTGGTTATAACGTCATGATATATTCCTTCCTCAATAAATAAGCTATATAACATTGAAAGAATTTTTCAAATCGGGCCAGTAGTGCCGGAGATTAGCGCGTTCAAACAAATAACCAAATTAACAAACAAACTCTTCAAAATATTAGTATTATATATTAGTATAGATGAATAGAGCTGATGATGATGAATCTTTGTCGTGATTATATGATTTCTGTGCATTTTGTGGCTAGATATCCTATACTAAAAACAAAATACCTAATCCAGTCAAAATTGTGTCAACAAAAACGTAATTTCAATAATTTTAATAATTTTATACGCATTAACGATAAACAATTAATTTCGTTTAAAAGAACCCTAACAAAATGTACGTAGTCGTATGAATAATCCCGCTGGTCAGATTGTTACATCTGGCTCAAGGTCGGCAACCCGAGGCTATAATTATAATTATGGCGAACGCAATCAATCCTGATGAAATCGAGCGCCATTCGACCGAGGAAGTTTACCTACCGTGAATGTCGTTGACCGAGTAAACAGCTTTGAAACTTTTATAAGGAGGCTACGGTTTAAAAGATTAAGAAAAGATGAAAGAATAAAAAATGACAGAAAAAAGTAATGACTCTGAGCTTCGGCTTTTCTTCCCAAGAAGTCATTTACATACATACATATACTCACGCCTTTTTCCCGTCGGGGTAGGCAGAGAGAACGGAACGCCACTTGCATATATCCTTACAAACCTCACGCGCTTCTTCTACATTCATTACTCTGTTCATACATGCTCGCCGGTTCCGGGTGCTTCGGACCTTTTCGTTTTTCAAAACGTCACGAATTTGGTCGACGAATGTCCTACAAGAAGTCATTTAGCTAGGAAAATTCGGCATAATCTAGAATAGGGTTTTGATTTCTATTGGTGTTGTAAAAAAACAAAACGCAGAAATAAATGTATCTGTGTTTAGTGTTCTATATGTGTTTAGTTTGTGAGGATAGACGGATGTATGAATATTTGTTTTATTCAAAATAATTAACGACTGAAATAATTTCGATGGTATTTTGCAGTACTATAGCTTTTACATTAGGATAGCTCATACGATAAACCCCACGCAGACAACTAATAAATAACAATGCGAACATTGTTTTTTGTTTCTCTTTAATTGACACATTTTTAGACGCAAATACATATAGTTTTCAACTTTATTGATGGCAATTATCTATTGAAACCTAAATGATTTTGTTGTTTAAGCAAATGTCATACAAAATAAACATTAGTTTATACATCAGCAGCATCTAAATGTGTCTGTCTGTAATTATTAGCACAATAAAAACCGTTGTTTTGTCCTCATTGAAATAAAATTGAACTATTTGGCTCCGGCAAATAAAATAAAAGCCCTTGAAACTTTGAAACAACGTCTCAACGTCGTCATTCGCGTTAAAAATTCTAATTTATTGCGTCTATACAGAATAATAAATGTGTAGGAATGTTCATTGTGCGTTTTGTGCAAATAGTTTTGAATAGGAACTCCATTCAAATGTTTATTATGTGTATTTTGGCAATGTCCGTGGCACTTGTTACTAGCGGCTGTGGGTTCGCCCACCAGGGAGAATAAGATTTAAAAGACAGTCTTTAATATCTACATTGGTAATTCCTACAAACTTTTCAACTCAGTTAGCTGACCATCTAACAAAATAATTTGTAAATTTTCACGTTTAGCGGCTACAGTGGCAAAGCAATAACCATATTTTATCTTAAAAAGTTGGCATTTTCATATTGTGAGCAGAATAATTTATTAACATTATTGCTTAGGCATTAAGCCTTTACAATACATTTTTTAATCTTTGGTCCTTTGTTACCCCAACATATTATATATAGCCAAGCTAGCATAACTGTTAAGTGGTACAAAAATATATTTTAGCAGAAGTTGTCCGAAAAATAGTCTAGACTCATAAGATTACTTGCCTAGTCTAGAAAAATATAAGAATCTTCTAAAATAAAGAATCTGCCAAGTACTTTGTCCAGTCAATGGCCCGTGACCGAGTCCACGGTCGATTTGACCGCTTTGACAAGCTTTACATATTTCATAAACTTAAAAAGCAAGTGTAAATGTTGCGAAATATATTGTATATTGTTTTAGATATGATGGATATAAAACATGCAAAATTTTTGCTAACTTCAAAGTTTTTGTTGTCAACTAACCCGCCGTTGTAATCTAGAAAATAGTTGTTTGTCTTTAACATCAAATACTTTTTATTTTTATGTAACTGAAATAAAGCAACGAATGAACTAAGTAGCTTTGTGAGGATTTTAAAAATACAGTTTACATAACTGGCGGCCCACATATCTGTAAATTTAAAGTTCTTTAATTGGTTCTTTATATTTATAATTATTGTTGCCACCTAAGCGTAGGACTCCCTTTAGTGTCGCTCCATACACGATCATCACCTTATTAACATTTAAAAATAGTTTGATCAATATTTTTTTAGATACTGACGTTGACGAAGTAGTTCAAATAATAACAGGACTACGGGACACTTCAGCGGTAGGGTGGGATGGCATTTCTACCACTATAATCAACAGATTTAAGACCTTCCTAGCACCTCCACTAACCCACATTTTTAAAATATGTTTGTCTGACGGTATATTTCCGAAGTCCTTGAAAAAGGCTATAGTTATCCCAATACACAAGAATGGAGATACAAGTTGTGTAAACAACTACAGGCCCATTTCAATCTTGCCAGCATTGTCTAAAGTTTTAGAAAAACTAATAAATAATCGATTAGTAAACTACCTGGAATCGAACAATATACTCTCAGTCATGCAGTTTGGTTTTAGAGCGCAAACGTCAACAAACCAAGCCGTTCACATGGTTACTGATCACATTGTGGCTAACCTGAATAAAGGGATGCATACTATTGGGATCTTTCTAGACCTTGCCAAAGCTTTTGACTCTGTTTCAGTTCCAGGTCTATTAAGAAAGCTTGAGTATGTGGGAATAAGAGGCACACTATCTTAGCGACAGATGTCAGTGTGTAAAACTAGGTTCATACCTCAGCGCGGATATCCCTAAACCTCCCTTCGGGGTGCCTCAAGGGATCATTTTAGGAGTCACTCTGTTCTTAATAAATATTAATGACCTATGTAACCTAAGTCTTCATAATGGTGTCATTGTGTCTTATGCAGATGATACGGTACTATTATTTACAGGAAATACTCGTACTGAGGTATATACACATGCTCAACTAGGTTTCAATACTATAAATAACTGGCTTTTTGACAATATACTAACCTTAAACACCCAGAAAACAAAATATATCCACTTCTCAATACGTAACAATAACATTTATGAATCACCTAACAACACTATATTCGCTCACGACAATAAATGTCATTCATCTGCTGACGCTGCATGCGCCTGCCCTACTTTAGAATCTACACAATGTATCAAGTACCTTGGAATAACACTTGACATTAATCTTAATTTCCGCATTCACATAGATCTCTTATGTAAACGGGTGCGCAAATTAATATTTATTTTCAAAACAATGCGAAGCGCTGCAAATTTTAAATTAATTAAACAAATCTACCTGTCGTTGTGTCAGTCCATCAAATCTTATTGCATTACTTCATGGGGAGGGGCATCCAAAACCGGCCTATTGCCACTAGAACGGGCTCAAAGAGCTATTCTAAAAGTGGCGACGTTTCGGCCTTATATGTTTCCTACCTATGACTTGTATCAGTCCACTAATGTCCTAACTGTACGTCAATTGTTCATACTGCACGTCATACTTAAACAACACGCACTAACTCCATTCAAACCACTGCCCCCGGACAAGACACGAAAAGATCTAGTCTGTACTAAGTTTCATGGTAAACATGTCTTTATAAATAGATTTTTCTTATTCATAGGCCCTTTTTTATACAATAGATTAAATAAGTTACTAGATATATATAATTATAGTTATAAGCAATGTAAAATAATCATAACTGGATACTTACAAACAATGACCTACTCCGATACTGAGAATTTGCTTACTGTCATAAAATAATTACCTACCATTGAATAGCCTCGATTTTGATTATTATTGCGTCAATGTTAAGTTTAAGAGTATGCACATTTGTTATATTTTTCACAATTATATTACGTAAGAACAAAACAGCCTGAAACACAGGTGAAAACCTAGTTCAGGCAATTAATTTTAAACCTAGATAGCAAAGTAAAAATAACCTATACCGGCCTTAAACTATATGTTAAGCATTTATTGTTTATTAGATTATAAAGTATTATAGTACAAGATTATCCAGACCTAATGTATTAATCCACTGAAATGTAAACATTATTGAATAAAGATTATTATTATTTTATGAGCGGGATTCAAATATATTAAGATTGGAAATATTAGTTCTATATTCTAGTATACTCTCCGTATCCACGACCGGATGGACATGGCATATGGTGAAACTAAAATATTTATTAATTACGGAACCCCAAAAAGCAATGTATCATACTGCATTCCTTTTTGCCGGATGCTGTTGACCCAGTTATCACCGAAAACCGCATACCGGGCATACGAGTACTTGCTCCGTTGGACAAGATTATCTCCTACAGTTGACATTTTTATTCTTAAATAAACTGGGATTTTGTTTATGCAATAGGTAAACAGCATACATACACTAATTTGCAGGATTAATCCAGAGCATCTTGCATCATGTAACCTTTAATGTAAGATGTTACATATATTATAATTCAACAAAATATAACTTTCATTACAGACATATTTATTTCTGTAATTTGGTTGTTTACAACACTTATACAAGTCAAAACTCTATTCTAGATAATATCAGCTTTTCCTAGCTAAATGACTTCTTGAGAAGAAAGGCTAAAACAAATTTTGAGTCAACTATTTTCAAACTACATACCTTTTGGCTGCGACTTTGCACACAGATGTAACATTCGATCAAAGTACAAAATACGAACAAGCCAAAAAAATTTTTGTGACGGAGGCATCCCTCAATAAATAGAATAAAGGTGTCCCTGTACCATTTTTCAGTCCCCATATTAATCATGCACACAAGTTCCATTTACAAAGTATAGATTAGTTTGCTAAAATTCATTCAACTCGGTTCAGCCGTGATAAATACGGATCAAACAAATTCAAACCACAATCTTGCATTTAAAATATTAGTAGGGACTTTAACTTCAAGGTTGCCCCTTCACGTTCGACTAAAATAAAAATATAAATAAGAGAAAATATAAAAGAACAAGATAATACAAAAAAGACTTCGAATTTATATTTGTCGGTTAAATTTTGGCTACCGAAATCGGAAGAGACAGGTCTCAAGACAGATCGCAGTATATGTCTTACTGTAACATACCCGTAGGGCAACACATGAACTTCTAAATCTATCATGCAGCTGTGGTATGTCTGTCATGTAGTACAAAATAATATTCAGGGTCTGCGGAAAATCTACGGTATGTGGAATGTGCGATCCGTCACTGTCTACTAACATTTATTTGTGTCAACTGTACTATATGTTCTACTGGTTTCCATGGTATTCACTGTATGTTTGTCTTTTCTATTTACAACTTACTTTTTACGATTTCCCCACAGTTTCTTGTATATAAATTGTCTTAACTACTTACAATAATTGTACCCACTATATATTTTTTATATTTAGTTCTTTACAGGTTGATTATAACTACTTAGTGTAAATATCTTAAATGATTAAATCGAGGTCTATTGCTCCAAATTATGATATTAATAAATTTAATTATTTATTTAAGTTCCTACTGCTAGTCATTGGTTGACTGAATAATATATGTATGGGTAACTGGGAAAATACTTATGGAAAATTTACAAGAAACTTTTTCAAATTCGCCTGGTACAACGTGACTTTAGAATGACCTAGGTATATAGACTTCTACTAGTATTGGAATAAACTGTGGCATCATTGTAATGTTTTTTTATGGCTTAAGACATTTATTTTTCTCGAAAGATTGATAAATCACTTACACAGAAAATATTGAACTTATATTCTAAATAACATTAAAACACACAACGCAATGAACACGTGATTATAGACAGAGACTCGCCTGTAAGACCGAGTCACTAAAGTATGATAAAAAATGGGCAAGTGCGAGTCGGACTCGCGCACGTAGGGATCCGTACCATCATCTATTAAAGAAAATCACGTTCGTTGTATGTATACTTCAATACTTTTTAAGTTTCTACCTGTTTATTAAGATCAAGTAACAAATTGCTTAAAAATTACGTTTGTTGTATGGGAGCCCCCCCTTTATTATTAACTTTTTTAAATTTAATTATTTATTTTGAAAGGTAATATACAACTACATATTCTGTAAAAATTTAAAGCGTCTACCTGTTACAGTTAGTAATTTTGAGCAACAAATACGAAAAAAGACTCGTTTTTTTTGTATAGGATCCCCCCTTAGTATTTAGATTTTTTTTGATTTGATTTAATTTTTTGTATTTGTTGTTATAGCGGCAACCGAAATACATAAATTGTGAAAATTTCAGCTTTCTTGCTACCACGGTTTAAGAGATACAGCCTGGTGACAGACAGACAGACGGACAGACAGCGGAGGCTTAGTAATAGGGTCCCGTTTTTTTACCTTTTAGGTTCGGAACCCTAAAAAGAACTTTAACCAAAAACAGAAAATATACATTCATTATGTATATAATCTGATCTCCATTAAATACCACATGACGGATGCAAAACATCAACACTCGATAAAGTGTGCTGTTACATTGATCCTAGTAGCAAATGAAAAAAAATAAAAACAATGATACTGTAAAGCTGTTCTCCATTGATGCCACGTAAATTTTACTGATGCAAAATTCGCCCGTAAGCTAAACATATGCAGACGTTAAGATCGTTAAAACTATAAAGCTGTTTTTTTTATTTTTTATATCTTTCGTGTGCATACTGCACAAAAGAAATAAACACAATAAACCCAGTGCGGCTAATTTTATTCCATCGAAATAATAATATGTTTACGTGAAAGACGGTATGTTTGTCTTACGAAACGTTAACCAGCGTTTTAAATATTGTTTCAATTAAATATTGCGTTATGTATCAAATTCTATAGTATGTTTGATAGACTGGATTTCAATGCTCATATGGCATACTGGTTCAAGTATCGTTTGCCAATGTGTCGCGTGTAGTCGATTTGATTCCCACACGTGACAACACTTTGTGTAATCCATAAATTTTGGTATCGGGTCTGACTGTTCTTTGCGTCCATTTGTTATATGTTTGTATTTACAGACACTGACACTAAATAAAATCCCAAAAATCTAGATTTCTTGCTATTGTCTCGAATTGCCAGACAACACGGGAATACAGTTCTGTCTTACCTTTCCAACCAAATAGAATTTGTCGGTAGTGCAGGAGCGGTCTCCAAAAAAATTTAAATTAAGGGAACAGACTTAGAGATCGCTCATAAAAGATTTAAGCCAAAGCGAGGTGGCCATCAATATACACAAATATGAGTTGATAGGCATTGATGCGCCATTCAAATACGAGCAAATTCACGCATCCATTCGCGTCAAAGTACCAAAAACTCTCGTACAGAGTGATATACTTTATACCGTTGCATTAGTAATCCAAGCCGCGTGTTCGCCGGCAGATCCTTCCAGATGGCACGCGACGTAAGTGGGTCGCCGGCATCCGCCGCGGAGGTATGCCGACTATTAACTGTTTATATTTACACTGTCACACCAGACACGTGGAACTGGACATATAAAATATAAAGATAGACATATGGATTCAGGAAATGAATACACATAATTGTAGATTCAAAAAAGATTCATTTTTATTTAGATCTTTATGGATTTTTACTTGTCACTGTAGCAACTAATACTGTAAACTGTAGCAAGTAATAGTCTACTTCTTATCCATAACACATATTTTGCTTTTATTTTATTTAATCCAATTGTAAGTAACGTTCGGTCTACTTGACTACATTCTTGCTGATTGCAGCATACATTGCCCGTAGATTAAGTTAGTAAATGCCACTGAATAGCATCAAACAATCTCAACATACTGTATAATTATTATTATCGTCCATCGCAATGTTTGAACTCTAGCATTTCATATTGTTAAACACTAAACAGCGCAGTCTATACACGACCCATCTATCGACTGCGGTCTGATGGAAGTGATCCTACATTTATTATCGAAAGTTATAGTCATATTGGGTCGGCAGTCTTCACATAACAAACAAACTGATATTCTTATTTCTGGTAGGATTATTTATTTTTATTTTATTTTATTTTATTTTATTTTATTTTATTTTATTTTATTTTATTTTATTTTATTTTATTTTATTTTATTTTATTTTATTTTATTTTATTTTATTTTATTTTATTTTATTTTATTTTATTTTATTTTATTTTATTTTATTTTATTTTATTTTATTTTATTTTATTTTATTTTATTTTATTTTATTTTATTTTATTTTATTTTATTTTATTTTATTTTATTTTATTTTATTTTATTTTATTTTATTTTATTTTATTTTATTTTATTTTATTTTATTTTATTTTATTTTATTTTATTTTATTTTATTTGGGGAGCTTACGGCTATGTTTACAGAGTAGTCATGAACATAAGTTAATATATGCCAATTACAAGCGTCGTATTATATGACGTAAGTTTCAAAGAGATGGTACCTTTATTGTACTTACCTATGGCACAATACCGCATCATAATTTACTGAGTTAGTTTCGACAAGTTCATCACGAATCATTACGCGTCGTAGGATTTGACATGAGCAACAGTCACCACTTTAAACTATGTGTGCCTAAACTTCAGTACACATTTTTACCGATGTAAAACAGTCTCAATCTATAGTAATTAATCACAGTATACTTAAAGATTGAATCAATATAAGTATGCAGACGAGTTTTATGACCACGACGCGACGTCTGTCGAAGAAGGTCAGTGAGACATGTTCGATCAGCTAGCCATCCGTCATGTCTTGAATTCGCTACTTGTTTTTATTTATTTTGTTGTGTTTTGATCTCTGTTTATAGGTGACACTATTAATCTAATGGTGCTGATACACTTGAGCATTCACATGTAATGAGCATTCTCGCGAATGTTACAAAACAAACGGGTGTGTTTTAGCGAGCATTCTCACGAACATTCGGGCATCATCATCATCATCAGACTGCCATAGTCCACTGCTGGATATAAGCCTCTCCAATTAGGCCGATGACTAAAACCTAGCATGCAATGTCGAATCCAGTGCAGCGCTCATACTTCTAGCCCTGTTTCAAATAAATTGTTATATGACCCTTAGTTATTTGTATAACTGCCCGAATGTTCGTGAGAATGATGATAATACTGCAGACTTCACCCGTTTCACATCCGGTTGGTTTTGGACACATTGTGTACAATTAAGTTTATTCTTACAATGATATTAGTAGTCGTACTAACAGCATATAAGACTAGTTCATCACCCAGTTTAACTACAAACAAAGGCACGCCGCCACAAAAAGATCACGAGCACATTATGACAAACATTCGTTTGTAAACAAGAGCGCTAGAAGTTATGCGCCTCTCAATATAGCGCCGTCAGAGCCGGCACATTGGCGCCACGCGTAAACAAACCCACATGCAAAATAAATCTTTTGATTTGTAAACTGTAAACTAAGTTTGTTTGATTTTACATGTAATAAATTCTTCTTTCAGTAATTGGTATGCAGTGGAACGCAGTTACGACTGGATTTTGTTTACGGTACATATTTTTATTGCGTTTGAGCGTTTATTGCGGCGTAAAACTGAGGTGGGTTAAAGCTGTTTTTAATGCTGTGGATGTATTGATGCGGACAGGGTCGCAGAGTTTATCGGTTAACGAAGGCCACATTACCGTCACCCCGTATGATTCAAATTTTAAATTTAATTCAATAATTTAAAAAGAATTAATTAATTATAAATTTAAAGCAATAGGAAAATTATCGGACTTAAAATAATACATCTCTAATTGGAAGCTAATGTTGTCAAAAAATATCATAACTGCCATGAACACACTACTTCCAAAAGTTCAAAAGAGCACTTTCTTTTCACATGAATTTCAGGTCAACCGAAATATCAATGGGATTCTGGGAGTATGTCGCCAACTATGTCGGCGTTTACACACTTTAAGTGGAATATTGGGCTTACGATTGTTATCCCCAGTTATAAATTGGTGACGATTTTACCAGGATGGTTGGACCAAACCATCACCAGGATTTTTTTAGGAGGTTTACATGATCGTGTCGCCGCCTACAACTGCTTCGAGTGTTGAAGGTTCGATTACCACACGAGGCAACACTTTGTGTGGTCAGCAAATTGTTATTACATGTCTGGGTGTACTTCATGTGCATTGATTGATTATTGCGGAATTAGTCTAAAATTACTCAAAATCAGAAACTCAAATTACGCAAATGCATTTGCAGTCTATTACCGGGTTCAAATTTATACAGAGTGAAGAGGTAGAGGGGTTACGCAAGAGATTATGAGAATCACTATTGCCTCATGACTTACGAAAGCTGTCTCAAATGTTATCCTCTTGCGCAATGCATACACGTGCACTCGTTGCAACGATGAACCGTTTGTGCTTGTTAAATGTTCGTATACCGATCTATAAATGGGCACGAGTCTACCCGAAAATGTGATGGCTGAAGCTATTTTTATGTTTTCTCACTATCCACCACCATACGCATCATTTTGTAGGTAAATTCAAAATTTGTATGAGTTATCTGATAATTAATTTAACACGGTCTTAGCAGACAGCAGCGGCATACGTACGTTTTTTTATGTAGTTTGGTGTCTTGATGGCTGTTGTGAAAAGTATTAGGTAGGTACTTTCAAAAGCAAGAAATCAGTACCACAGTACCACTATGTAAGAAAGTTCTAGAACGCGTAGAATGAATATGTCAAATCACTACTGAATTTTCACATAAATTTGTGGCAGTTTCTAAAGAAAACGCCAAAGATTCGACGCAATCGCATAAAATTGGCAAATTACAGCATCGCAGTTTTAACTGTCGGTCCTTGACACAGAAATAAGAACAGCTATCGTACAACAATACCGCGTACAAAATATATATAATTAACCTAATATTAAACCAAAGAAAGGCACAGGTCTTACCGTTAGCGATAAGCGATTTAGTACATAATTGTTTATGAAACAAAGTAAGTGTTACAAATAAATAATGATACGGTTGCTTAATATATTCGCTTGTACACAGTACTATGCATGGTTTTTCATTATATACGTATTGTTGAACTTTTAAACTACTTCTTCACATTCAGTCAATCAGCCTATCACAGTCCACTGCTGGACATAGGCCTCTCCCAACACGCGCCACAGTACACGGTACTCAGCCTTCCGCCTCCAGTCTGTCCAAGCCACCTTTTTCAGGTCGCCGGTTCACCTAGTGGAGGGCCTTACCCTTACCGAGTCGTGGTCTCATCTTCACATTGTTAGTTTCAAACTGTCATTCAGGATATATACATCGCGTACTTCTGTTTCGATAGTGCGATATTTTGACATTATTTATATTGGTTGGTCGTTAATGACCACGAAAGTTTCAATTCATATTTCTTTAAATTGGATCATCCCGGTATATTTTCGTCTTCACGTTTCTTATAAGACAAAGTAATAAATCGCCACCGCTCTCGCTGACAGTAGGACGCGGCTCATAGCAAGATTTGACATTAACGATGCGATTGAGTCGGCCTGAGCTGACATGTTTCACACCGCCGCAGAATGCTCTGTATGTTTTATTGAATAAAAGTATTTTATTGTCTGGGTGTTCGTTTTGTTTTGTACTAAAGCGATCCGCAGCTACACTTGCATACACTTTTTATTTAACCATTTTTGCCCGATCTTTTGGACTTTTCAGCTTCTCGCGCCCAGTAGTAAGCTTTGATGTGCGTTGAGTGTCAGTCAGTCAGTAACGCAAGAATTTTATATAATTATCCACTCTTACGGCCATTTTCAATATTCGAACTATAGATAGATCTGTAGATTTTAGATTCGTGTTTGACATAGTTTGTATGACGCTTATGTCAAAAACTGTCAAAAACGAATCTAAAATCTACAGATCTATCTATAGTTCGAATATTGAATTCCGTAGTTAAAGTGTATAACTTAAGAGTTATACACTTCAACTACGGAATTCAATATTGTGAGTGCCTGATTATTTAAATGTCCCACCTTGACCACCAATTATAATAAAATTATTGTAGTGAGTAAATGATTGTTTGAATGCATTACCTGGCGTTATTTTTCGTCAATCATGTTACGTGTTGGATCGCTCAGTTAACACCGCTTTGAGTGCTGTTAATTAAATCGTATACTTACGGTAAAACAAGCCTTCACGTGAAAAATAATGAAGTTGCAAAAATATACCGAAATTATAAAGAAAGTCGCGAAAATAAGCGCGTATTTAGAGCGACACGAATAAAGAAATTTATAAATATTATTACTCAGATACAAATGACCCAAATCCGTTCCGCTTGGATGACAAACTTTTATTATTAAACATGTGCATACAAAACATATTCGTACAACACATTCTTACCAATATATGCTGATCTATGATAGTTCGGGCTTGTTTTACAAAGCAAGATCACTTGATACTGGATGATGTGACACCAATTTTGTCATTTTCATTACAATATTTTTATTTCTGTTGATTCGTAAATCAATTGCGTGATATAAAAGACTTTTTCTATTATTTATGTTTGAGGGTCTCAGCTGTAGTAAATAATGGTAGATATTGGATATTGGAATGAGAAGGCTGATAAAAATGTGGCGCCAGATAGGTACATGGGCACAGATAAACTTTTCTTTTTGTTTTACGAGGTGGAAAATCCCTTCGGATATCTACTCTTGGGGAAATGAGAGCCGGAGTATGTGGTGTAACCACTAAAAACCACCTCGACTTTCTCATGTACCCGTGTGTCGGAGGGTAGGGAATCGCATAAGCATTCGTCGCTACTCCCCGACGGGTATTGGCCCGCCAGATGGTCAGGCGGGCTCCGAACAAAGCCTCTTTGGCGGCGGAATAAGGTGTTGGACTCCGCCGCCAAAACACCCAGCGGCCGCAGAGGATAGGGAGGACGGCAACGCAACACCGCATTTCCTCTTCCTCTGCGGCCCCACCGCGAGTATCGCGACGCATCAAATGGTGCGCCCCCATTTGGTCGCGGGAGATAGGGCGCGCGGCAACGCAACACCGACACGCCTCTCCTCCCGCGACCGCGCCCGACTGCGAGGGACAGACAGAACTGTCCCCCGCAACCGCACCTTGGACACATCCTGCGCAGGCCCCTCTACGCCCACGCGGAGCGTCCACTCCTGGGATCTCTCTTAGCTTCACCGCGGGTGTCCAATCCACGGTTACTGAGCCCCCCCACCACGACAAGGTGGAGATCCTACAGGGGGGGGGGATGCACAGTGAAACCTTGACAGATTTTTATATTACGTGTGATGTTTATTATAATAATTCCGCACGTAAATATGTGTAATATGTAGTAATGTAAATATATTATTTTTCATTCGTAACACTTTAAATATTTAAGAAATATTTTAAAAACTAATCAACAATACAAACTAATAAAATAATATGGTAATTATTTTCGGGCTTAACATGTTGTATCAAACGTATTAATTCTAACTAACTGTATCAGGAGAATGAGTGGTAGGAATTTCATCGTATTTATAATAGTCCAAGACCCCAGAGCCGCTAGACCTTACTTATTTTCTTAAAAACGAAATGTATAGAGTAACGTAGTGTTAGTATGTGTCATGAGTGTACACATCATACTTGTTAGCTTGGATCGTGGGCCAATTTTAGGTACGGTACGAGGTGCTTAAGTTAGGTAAACATAGTACTAACTTTTCTTAAATTCTCAGTTCTGTTCAGTTCTGGTTTTTATGTATGTTTAAGAAAATATTATTAAAAATTATAAATAATACTGTCGCACTCATTTCGGTAGTTAGTGGTAGTTTTTACCAGACGCTTTAAAGTTTCCAAAATATCTAGCTATCGATAGAGACCACTAAGGGGCGCATTTAGAAAATGTATGGAAATTGCTCCCGAGGACCTTTAGCACCTCATAACTATAAATTGGCCCACGATTCAAGCTAGCAAGTATGCGTACACTCTACATAGCAGATACTACTAACACTTAGTACATATATGTATGTCGATGCTAACACTACATTATTCTATAAGTACATTTCGTTTCTAAGAAAATAAGTAAGTTCTGGCGGCCCTGGGATCTTACTCTATAAGCATGTGCGATTATCTGTCAGTGTACAGACACTGATTGGTAACAGTTTAGTCGGGATTTTCCCTCACAAATTTGCCAGATGTTCAATATCCTTGCTGAAGTTATGCAAAATAGAATATAATGAAAAATAAATTCTATTTTAAAACATATGCAGGATGGTGAAAATAATAACTCTAGGCAGCTTATTTTGAATATGGACTAAGCACCACCATGCTTCTCCAGACTGTTGCGCAAAGAGTTTCGAGCTGAAAGCCGCTGAATTTTCTACGTAACCATTGTGATAGATTATAAACAATGCTGATGATCCACGGCTGGCACAATGGGTTCCGAATGACTAGATTTTTTTAGGCCTGACAAAGTTATTGTCCATGTGGTGACGGATTAAGAATACGGACTGTCACCACCCCATATCATCCCATGGGTGTCGTAAGCAACAGAGGGAGCATATTATGCAGAGAACAGCACTTTAAGAGAAGGAAAACTTGATACAAACCCTATACCAACCCGTTTGGCCAGCGTGGTATAGTAGGCCAATTCCTCCTTTCAAGAGAGAGGCCTGGTCTAGCAGTTGACTGTTAAAGGCTGATGGTGAAAGTTATAAAGCTCAGAAGAACCGATGGACCACCTGATGATAAGTGGTAGCTGCAGTTCATATAAATGGCTGTGTTTGAAAAACCAACCAAACCGCTATCTATTGCGAGGACGGTAAAAGAATATTAAGGTATTTTTAAGGTAGTAGAGCCTTGCTGATTTCAGCATGAATGGGCCGGCTCGACCGGGGAAGTACTACCCTCTTACGGAAAATCGACGTAAAGTAATATTACATAAACTGTTGAGTTTCGTTCGGTGAGTGAGAGTGCCGGAGGCCCTATCCCCTATTCCTTCTCCCTGATCCCACTCCTCATCCTATCCCTTTTCCCAACTTCCCAACCCCAAGGGGCGGCAACGCACTTGTGACTCCTGCGGTGTTGCTTGTGTCCATGGGCGGCGGTATTGCTTACCATCAGGCAATCCGTCTGCGCGTTTGCCGCCTATTACCATAAAAAAAAATATATGGAGGTGGTGCGGGATGAGAGAGAACAAAAAGGGGCGAGCCACCAGCATCCTCACTCATAGCACGAAAGAGAATAGATGTTTTACCTTTATGTAATTCCTCAGTTGAGCCGACATATTCATGTTGAAAATTTAAGAGCTCTTCTACCAATAACCACTTGCTCCAAGTAATCGAGTTATCTAACTGAATAGTCTCGTGTCAACAAGTCACGTGTGCTAAACACACCACATTACATTAAATGTACAAACGGTTCATCCATAAAAATTATTTTTAAATAAAAAAAACCAACTTCAAAAAACACTAAGGAACTAAAAAACAAAAAATAATTGGTTTTGGAACAAACATTTTTGGAGTCGGTGCCAAGCAAAGCATTTCTGATCTGACTATAAAACCTCTACACATTTTTATATAACTTTCGTTGTTGATAGAATAGGTAGTTTGTAATTTAGTAACTTTTTGCGTAAGGGCTTGGCACCGAATTCAAAAATGTTTGTTCCAAAACCAATTATTTTTTGTTTTTTAGTTCCTTAGTGTTTTTTGAAGTTGGTTTTTTTTATTTAAAAATAATTTTTATTTTTTGCTTTTTAGTGGTATACTAATAAAAAATAGCAATAGGTGGTACATAGGATAGTGTAGGTGGTACATGATGGGGAGGCCTTCCTTCCGTGCCTCAATTCTGAAATGTAGACCTGTACCTTTCTGGCAATTTCAAGTATTTTTTGTTTTCGACTAAATAGCCTAAACACGTTTGTTTCAGTTCCATCATTAGATCTCGGAAATCATCCAATACCAAAGACAAAACAAAGAAGTTGTTTTTTTTTTATTTAAAAATAATTTTTATTTTTTGCTTTTTAGTGGTATACTAATAAAAATTGCAATAGGTGGTACATAGGATAGTGTAGGTGGTACATGATGGGGAGGCCTTCCTTCCGTGCCTCAATTCTGAAATGTAGACCTGTACCTTTCTGGCAATTTCAAGTATTTTTTGTTTTCGACTAAATAGCCTAAACACGTTCGTTTCAGTTCCATCATCAGATCTCGGAAATCATCCAATACCAAAGACAAAACAAACGAGCCTAAACACGATGATATTGCGTTATTGTATTACAAAGATCCCATGGCCACCTTCCTGCTCCATCATCAAAGTTTGGTAAACATTCAGCACTAAAGTCCATGTAAAGACGAATCCAAAGAGCTCAAACTCAATGGCATTGCGTCTTTGTATTACAAAGTTGCCATGGCCACCTTCCTGCTCCATCGTCAGACCATGGAAATCATTCAGCATCAAAGTCTATGTAAAGACGACTCAAACGAGCCCAAACTCGATGGGATTGCGTAATTGTATTACAAATATCCCATGGCTACCTTCCTGCTCCATCATCAGAGTTTGGTGAACATTCAGCACTAAATTCAGCACTAAAGTCCATGTAAAGACGAATCAAACGAGCCCAAGCTCAATGGGATTGCGTCTTTGTATTACAAACATCTCATGGCAACCTTCCTGCTCCATCATCAGACCCTGCAAAACATCCAGTCCACCAAAGTCGTCTTTACGACTCAAACGACCCTAAACTTGATGAGATTGGGTTATTGTATCACAAAAATCTCATGGTTACCTTCCAACTCTATCATCAGACCATGGAAATCATCTAGCATCAATGTCCATGTAAAAGACGACTCAAAGGAGCCCAAACTCGACGGCATTGGGTTGTTACGGTCAAATCGCTTCAAGTGTGCTTATAAAATTTGAAGAGTTCCTTCAATTTGTCAGGATTCCATGATCAGATCCTGACCTGATGATCATGGGACCAACTAGGAGGTATACTCTTTCAATCAAAACAAGAATTTTCGAAATCGGTCCAGGCGTCTTAGAGTAATCGGGGAACATACATAAAAAAAAAAGATTCCGACGAATTGTAAACCTCCTCCTTTTTTGAAGTCGGTTAAAAAGGGGTTGCACTCTGTTAGTGAATATTTAAATTACATATAAGAAGTGTTGATATTTAGTTTTTGCAACCCTTTTACATATTATATTATATTTTTTGTTTCTGTAACTTAATTCGTAGTTATTTTTTAAGTTAAATTATTTTTATGCCATCAACTGAGATTGCATATGTGAATACTTATGTATAAATAATTTATCATTCGTGTATAACCACATTTTGACAAATACATTATTTGATTTGATTCATTCCTCACTGAAGGCAAAATTGTATGATTATAAACACAAATCAAAAAGTGGGTTAAGTTTTGTGTACAAACTGTTGCTGTAATTTCCAAGAACATAGCACTGAGTCTGGGTTAATCATTTTATAGTAAACAGAATATCTAGGCGTCTGTAATTATTGTTGCAGTTTATTTTACGACTAGTCGACGCCAGCGGCTTCGCACGCACATATTTTAAAATTTCCCGTTTTGTCCGACCCCGTGGGAATTTCGGGAAATCCCGTCTTAGTGCACCCTTATGGTCCCCAAGGAACTTACATGCTAAATTTGAGCTTCTTGCGCCAAGTAGTTTCGGCTGTAGCTTATCTGTCAGTCAGTCAGTAACGCAAGGATATTATATATATAGAGAAGTGGCGCCGATTCCTGCTATCATTATATTCATGCACTCGTGAGTTAAGAATTAGAAATCTCCTAAATTCTAAGAATACCTTCGAAACGTTGGTATTTTTATAATATGTAAGGAACGGGTCCAAATAAAATTGCGTAATGTTTGGTGTACCTAATCAGTGAGGTAAAGCCGCGCGGCATTCCTCCTTAACTTTCGACGTAACTGTTAGCTGACTTTTGCAAGGAGAAACCAGGAATTTGTTGGGAGAAATCACGGGGCTTATTTATCCGCCTTTCCCTGCACCGATTTTTGGTTTGATCTCCGTGATTCAATCTAGTAATGGAAGTTGTTGTCAAGACAAACGCTAAAAGTCATTTGTCTCTGTAGGAAATCAGATAATTTTGCCCTTCATACAATATTATTTAGCGGGTCTTAGTCGCGATAATTTATTTATTTCAAGGCATAAATACCTCTGTTATTCTCCTACGTTTCTGCTCGCATCATCACCCGCGACATTTGGAATCCGTAGCGACCTCGTTAGTGAACAGAGCCTATGACCTCTGTGACCCTGAACACTTAAACATTGAATTGTCACATGTTCAGGAGGTACTAAGGCGCAACGGATACAAAAAGGAGATACCCCGTCGGAAGAGGAAGGACCGCAAATCAGAAGTAAGCAGAGTGCCGGCTTACATGCCTTATATCAAGGGAGTGACGGACAAAGTTGGAACAGTACTACAGAAATACTCCATCAAGACTGTATATAGTCCCCTCTCCAAGGTAGCACACAATCTGCGTACCCCAAAGGACGTAATTCCTCTACAAACACCAGGCGTCTACAAGGTTGATTGCAGTTGTGGTAGTTCCTATATCGGACAGACCAAACGAACGATCGCTGAAAAGGTCAAAGAACATATCACAGCTGTCAAAAATCGACAAATTAATAAATCTGCCATAGCTGAGCATTTGCTGGAATCTGGACCAAACCACTGGATAGAATTACATCAACCACAAGTCTTATCCACCGATCGCCACTATTACTCCAGGATAGTACGTGAAGCGGTTGAAATCAAAAAACATAGAAATTTCAACCGGGAGGACGGATACAGACTATCGACCACTTGGAACCCGGTTATCAACAAATGCAAACAACGCCGCAGTAACACAACTTATCAGTGTGTAGACGTCATAAGTGTAGTGTGTCGAAGTACCGACAGTGCGGATAGAACTCAAAATATCAAAAATACAGAACAAGTGAGGGTAGCTGCCGAAACCCGCGCTTCACAAGGACGGCGCTGAGCTGACATCAGTCCCTCCGCGACCACAACCGTTGCAAGCCGGTAGAAACGTAGGAGAATAACAGAGGTATTTATGCCTTGAAATAAATAAATTATCGCGACTAAGACCCGCTAAATAATATTGTATGATGTATACAAATCGCGAAAGTTTAAAATCGATTAATTTTGCCCTTGTACTCCCACCGCTCTGCATCAGCCAATTGAACAACGTATTAAAACCACTATAAGAGTAGGTGATGATACATTTTTTTGTCAGCTCAAATCCGAATTTTAGCATACTATGCCTATTGTTACAATATTAAAAATTCTTTTATCGCATCCCCGTATAACTGAGCCCTTTTGTTTGGCATACCGCCAGGCGGTTAAGTGTGATCAGGTGTTTAAGTGGTGTTTGGCATTTGGCTCGGCCGCACGTGCGAGATAAGTGCACTTCTAGTGGTGATGCGTTTGGATAACAATCATTACCTTTTACCATTGCATTCAGTGCAGTACCTACCGCATCAATTGTGTTATCCGAAAGCGAAGTTAAGTGAAACTTAAATAAAAATTAAAAAAACATCCTACTTAATATTGTTCGTTCTTTCTTCTACTTTTCTTTCTTTTTTCATACACCTCTTTCTAGCAGACCCAGGCCCATATCACATTTTCTGCTTAATTAAAATGATCCGGTATGTATTATTGTTGAGAGACAATATGTAGTAATAAGGGTAACTACTCTTTGCTATGATCCTTAAATCAATAAATAAAACAACAAACACTAATTCATACACCTAATAGCTGAAGCACTTTATTTTGCCATAGTAATAATATAAAGGCGTGACGGCCATCTTTACCACCAGGTTGCTGGTCCAGTCAAAAGACAGCGTTCCCAAATGATTTGAAATACCACTTATAATAACATACATACATACATAGACTCACGCCTGTTTCCCCGAAGGGGTAGGCAGAGGCATATTAAACGCCCACTTTTCGCCAGGGTTTTGATCCCACGTAATAGGTGGCGAGCCTATTGCCGCTTATCGGGATATTTTCTTTGCCAGAGCCTCGTCCGTTGATCGGCAGGTGCACCACTTGCAGGTGAGGTTGGCTTGGGACCCTAAGAGCTTGGTGGGAACCCTATGCACTTATAATAAAGAATATATAAAAACAAAACAGGTTAAAAAACCACACATTGTAGATCATTTAAAATACCAGGCATAATTCAATGTACAAAACGTCGAACCAAAATCTGTAGTAAGCGCTTTGACCCATTTCGCCCCATTTTCCCGTCTGCTGATCTCATTCTCACCCAATTTTTTACTGTCCTTCGAAATATTTTCAATTCTTCAAAACGCATGCTTCATTTATAATTAATCACAAGCTAAGAATAATGATATTCTTAGCTAAAGAATTTTATATCTGCCGTGGGTAAGGAATTCCCAGAACGTAGGACAGTTCTGCTTATAAATTTAATAAGAACGAATAAAAATAACGATTATACATTGAATATTTTTTATCATTTTCTTGGAAAGTTAAGTGTATGCTGTAATAAAAATAGTGAAAGTGTTGTTTTAATGGTTTAACAAGTATGTACAAACATTTCTTAAAATTTGGGTCATAATTATCTCGAACTAGTTACGTCAGCCAGCAGAAATATAAGTCGATCTACTAATTGTTATGCAATTGGATAAATAGTGAATTGGTATTAAAGAGCTTGAGTTTGGCACTTCATCAACCATCGTTAGATTTATATGACAACACTAGAGGACGCCAGCGGCTACATCTGCACTTTTCTTTTTAATTTTGCCCGATCAAGTGGGAGTTTCGGTAAATCCCTTCTTAGTGCACCCCTACGGTAACCACGGAACATACCTGCCAAATTTCGAAAAACGCAAGGGATTATTACCTATACCTCGGTGATATACACAGATTATTACCTATACCTCGGTGCAGAATTAAATATATGCCTATTTATTTGTACAGTAGAAAATATTTAAGCCCTTTCTATCTATTTGTATATCAATTGATTGCACGTAAGGCACAGTGATTTAAGTCGTCATCACATCATCAGCCTTAAACAGTCCACTGCTGGACTAGGCCTCTCCTTTGAAAGGAGGAATTGGCCTACGTCGTCATGGTAGAATATTATTATAGAATATTTATCTCAACGTTTAAAATGCATTAAGAATTGTGGGTTCAATCCCCATAAGTGTGTGATCCATATTTTGTACCAAATCTTGAGTGTTATTTACATTGAATTATTTCGTTAATGGAACTTGCTTGAAAAGGTATCTGCCCTGCGCTAAAAGAGCTTTTAGTATGATAAGTAGTGCTAGCATTGTCTTTAAACAAAAAGAAGGGATTTCTAACTAAATACCGAAAAGTACTCTGTGGTGAGTAGAAAAAGTTAATATAATAATATTGTCATAATCCTAGCCCTGTCCCGGTTACGATTGAAGGCCATCGCCTCGCAGCTCGAGGTCCACTTTCCTAACGTCCCTCCTGCATTTTGCACTCTTCGGCATCCCTGGTGTTAGTCTATAATATAACAATATCTATCAGTATGAAAACAAACAGAAATAAATCCAAAGTAAAGTCGGCTAGTAGATCTGTGAGATGATTTGACACATTTGTCATACGTCGTATTAAATCTTACCGAACTGTGATATTTATCGTCGTGAAGTCGACGAATATTATTCATTGTTACAAAATGAATGGATTTCATTAATTATTTCTTGTTTTTGATCCTTTATATTCGGATGAAGATTCTTTGCTTGATGCCTATTTGTAAGTGCTTGTGCCAATTGATAATCGCCGTTTGTTTTTGCTAATAGGTCACATTTTTGCGATTAATCTGGATATGTTACATCAGTGGATGTTTTTGAGGAAGTATTAAGTATGGTGAGTGAAGGGAAACAGTTACAAAGTAAAGTAAAGGAGCCGAGAATATACATAGGTCAAGTGGTACGAAATGACAATTAAAAGTAATTTCTAAAACAGGAACAAAACTTGTACGTTTTGATTTTATAGTCTTTTCTAGTCGGTAACCGCCTACAGGCAATTAGCCAAGGCGTAGGTACTACACTTACATACTACTCAATTCATTGTACGATGTTGTAAATATATTGTACGACGGTAGGTATATGCTTTCGTATATAAGGCAGAGTAGACTAACAACATGACTTCACGCCTTTATCCCCGAAGTGGTAGGCAGAGGTGTATAATTACACACCCACACTTCTTCAATTATGTTGTTTGGCCAGCCTATTACACCATCTACCGGGCACATTATTAAGCGAGCGATAATTAGCGTTTTTAATGCACACATAACTTCGAAGTCAGAGGTGTGTGCCTGAGGTACCTGGGGATCGAACCCGAGACCATCGCTTCGAAACAGAGTAATAGCAGAGTAGACTAGAGTGGGTACTTTTACTAGTACTTCTATAAAAATGAGATTTACTTTTTTATTTCTGGAATTGTATATAACAACGCACCAAAATGTTTATGCCAGACAAGACGAAAGTTTCAAATGTAATCTAGAGTAATGCTTTGTTATTGTTCTCATCAAGTCTTTGTTTTCTTTGTTTAAACGAATTTTACTAAAACTGTGTCATCATAACAACACTACTTTCCTCATTAACTAGATATCATAACAAAACTACTTTGAACATTACCTACATCTTGCATGCGTGGCTGAAAGTACTATCTACAGATACCAAGTAAAATTCATCATCACCAGCCTTGTATATAAACTGTCCCACTGCTGGGCACGAGCCTCTTCCTTCTATGAGATGGGTTTGTGGCATGAGTTAGGCCATACGTGCATGGTCAAGTGCGGGTCGGCAGGTTGCTTCTTTGCCCCGTACCCATCGTCGTGGACAATTTTAAGTTTCAAGAGAGCACAATTTTATGCCCCGATTATCTCTTACCATAGACTATGGTCTCAACCACCAGTTACCAAAGGAATAAAGAAGTTAACAAGTATGAAGTATTTACTTTTCTTATTACGGTAGAGAACCCACTGGGCTCACTTCGATCCACAGTGTACAGGACTCCTGAAAGAATTATGGACCTACCCACTAAAAAACTATGTGTGTATAAAAGTGAATGATCTAACTAATATTTGGGTATGACATTTTCGGTTTAATCATTTTCTTTTGTTTGACGCTTGTACATTTAATTTTTGTATTATTGTTTGTTTGCAATTTTCGTGCCAACAGCACTTTTGCCAAACCGGTCAGATGACTTACATTATAATAGATTGACCCAATCTTGTTCAAGTCATAATAATAGGAATAAATAAAACTTAGGGACAACAGGAATTTATAAAACTTCATATTTTTGTTTCGATCTTCTTAATTGGTTTCTCCATCATCTTTTCCTTCTCCCTCATACCACTCCTCCTCCTATTGGTTTACCCAATCAGGCCGCAAAGGCACATATCGCCGTCCCCGGAGAATAAAATGATAACTACAAAAATGCAACTTTACAGGAAAAATGAAAAACATGTTTTCGTCGGTTGCTCCTTAAACACTGGACACAGACAGATGATTGTAAGCTTTTAAAGAAGGTTATTTTTTGTTTATTCTAAATGTTTTAGTGAAATACGCCTTATTATCAAAATAGAGATATTATTTCAAAAATAAAGGGTTAGTCAAAATTAGCCATCATCTAAGTTGATTAACGGCGATTATCATTTTATTTTCCGTACAGCCTGACCAGAATCAAATGTTGTACTCTTCAATTATCATTTTTCAAATCCATAACAGTCATATTACTAACACGTCTTATACAGAGCGACTGGATGGTTTTGAACGAGAATAAAATGATAACTGCATTTATCATTATCTAGTTGCATATTTTTTTCATGAGAACATAATTCTATGACTGTTTGTCATACTACTTGACTTACTTGATGGCACGGGCTGTTTCCGCAACTCCACGTCTTGGCGTGTATTTTGCGTGCGGGTGGGAATGGTGTCTTCATTCGAGCCACCCCAGCTCTTCGAGGAAGGCCAGCAGACTCTTGATGTGGCCCACGGCCTCCCTCAGGGTGCTGTATCTGGTCAGGTACTGCTGCCTGTACTGTGCGACCTCAGGGCAGTCGAGGAGCAGGTGGGCTGCCGTCTCGTCTGCTGCCATACAGGCCCTGCACAGCGGGCTGTCAGTGATACCTATAGTAAATAGGTGTTTATTAAAGAATCCGTGTCCTGTGTAGGCGGCCGTGACTGTCAGTAGTTGTTGTTTGGACAGCCGGAGGATTTGTTTGGCTATCTTACCGTCTACTGCGGGAAGAGCCTCCTTGGCCTGCCTACATGTTTCAATACCAATCCAGGACTGGTTGTGTTTCTTCCTGGTCCTATTTCTTACCAGGTTGCGATAAAACCAGAAGGGAGGGGAATAATGGGCTCGGGTCCCACCACCTCTAAAGTGGCCCCTCTTCTGGCGAGTACGTCGGCTGCGTCATTCCCTCTTGAGCCACTGTGGCCCTTGATCCCTTGCAGTGTTAATTTGTTTAGTTTACCTACCTCTGTTAGTTTCTGGTGGCATTCAAGCGTGAGTGCCGAGGTGATAGTATGGTTTTTGAGGGCTGAGAGGACAGCCTTACTGTCTGAGAGGATCCTAATGGATCGTTCCCTTACCTCACGTGCCATGATTGCTGTGGCAGCTAGGACTATGCCAAAACATTCGGCCTGGTAGACCGTGTTGTAGGCTCCCAGCGGTGCTGCGATGTTGATGTTTAGGTCCTCGGAGAATACTCCTGAACCCGTACCTGTATCCGTTTTGGACCCATCCGTGAAGATCGTGAGCTCGTTGTGGTTAATTGCTCCTCCATGTAGATCCTCGTACAGTTGGATTTTGTATTTCTTGTCGAAAACAAATTGTTTCGGTATGCGGTCGCTTATTGCTTGTGTGATAGGAACCTCTTTAAAGAGTGTATTTAAGTTGTTAGTGTGCGGTGTATTCGTGTCTTTCCAGAGCTTCAGGGCTCTCAGCCGGACTGCCGACATCGTTGCTTCCTGTTGTATGAACAGGTGCAATGGAGGCAGATCCAGCAACACTTCAAGTGCCGCTGTTGGCGTTGTTTTCATACAGCCCGTGGCCGCTAGGCATGCAAGTCTTTGAAGCTTCTGAAGCTTGTTGGCGGCCGTTATTAGGTTGGTCCTAGGCCACCACACTATTGCGCCGTAGCTTACCATCGGACGTATTATTGTCTTATAGAGCCATAAGACAAATTTGGGGGATAGGCCCCAGCGTTTTCCTATCATCTTCTTGCACTGCCAGAAAATGATGCTGGCTTTATTGAGCTTATTTTCCATGTGGCTGTTCCATGTCAATTTGCTGTCGAGAGTGACACCTAGGTACTTGACCTCGGTAGACAGCTTAAGCTCTGTATCGAATAACCTGGGCAATCGGTATGTACCCAGCGCGCGTTTGTGTGTGAACATAACTAGTTCGGTCTTGGTCGGGTTTACAGATAATTCGTACTCATTACACCTCCACTCTACTATGCGTAGGGCTTGTTGGGTTAGGTCGTACACTGTACTGGTTACCTTACCTGAGGTGAGTATGGTTAGGTCATCTGCATAACCTATTGTATAGAAGTATCTCGCGTTGAGTTTGTCTATGAGTTCATTGATGACTAAGTTCCACAATAGCGGGGAGAGTACACCTCCCTGCGGGCACCCTTTAGTTATCAAGGCTGTCTGATTGTCGCCTTGCAGGCGCACTGCCCTTTTGCTGAGCATGTTTTGGATCCACTGTATAAGCATCTGATCCACACCATGCCTGGCTAGGGCGTTGCTTATGCTGGAAAAGTTTGTCTTGTCGAAGGCTCCTTCTATGTCGATGAAGGTGCCCAGGCAGATGCTTTTTTGTTGTATAGCAGCTTCTATCTGGGCCACGACCTGATGTAAGGCCGATTCCGTCGATTTCCCTGAGCTGTATGCATGTTGGTTGGCATGTAAGGGTAGGTGCTTAAGAGCCCCACTTCTTAGTTCCCTCTCGCAAAGCCTTTCCAAGGCTTTAAGCATGAAGGAGGTAAGGCTTATTGGTCTAAAGGACTTTGCATGAGTATAGTCTGTTTTGCCTGGTTTTGGTATGAAGATTAGTTTGACTTCCCTCCACCTCTTCGGTACATATCTGAGGGCCAGGCTAGACCTCATGATTGCCAGGAGTCTTTTAAGGACAGGTTCCCCTCCCCATTGTAATAACCCTGGGAAGATGCCATCCAGTCCGGCTGCTTTGAAGGGGTGGAAGCTATCGATGGCCCATCGGAGTTTTTCTTCTGTGACCACGTTGTTTGCGTGTCTCCATTCGTGTTCGGTCGCCACTGTTGGTGTATCGTGCCACGTTACTACCGGGGTGAGGACGCAGCCTGGGAAGTGTGTTTCGAGTAGGACGCGTCTTGTCTCCTCCTCCGATGTAGTGTATGTGTTATCCGGTTTACGGAGAGTACCTGGTGCAACCGTCGGTTGCTGGGCCAGTAGTTTCCTTACCCGGTTTGCTTGTTGGCAGGATTCAATGCTCCCACAGAATTTTCTCCATCCCATGGTGCGTCTGAATCTGAGGCATTTTCTGTAGTCTGATTTGGCCGCTTTATAAGCGTCCCAATCTGCGTCCGCGCTTGTGTTCATTGCCCTATTTAGAGACTTTCTTACCTTCTTGCGCTTACGTTCAAGTTCAGCGCCCCACCAGGGTTGTTTCCCCGGGGTTGAAGGCGGAGTGGTTTCCGGGCAAGCTGCATAATAGCTGTCTAGCATCGACTGCGTCAGTATACATACCTGATCGTCGATCTGTTCAGTGTCACCCAGTACCGGCGGCGTGGCCGTAAGGGTAAGTTTCTCATTAAGTAGTAAGACATACTTTGCTTTGTCAGTGTTGTGTGGTTTCCTGCGGGGCTGTGTGGGCTGTATATCGACTTTCATGGAGAAGCTGATCCATCTGTGGTCTGAGCATGATGCCTCTTTCGAGACGTGCCATCCCTTGATGCGTTCAGCCGCTCCTTCTGTTGCGAGAGTTAAGTCGATAATTGTCTGACTACGTTTAGTGACGAAGGTGGGCTCCGTACCTGTGTTTAATAGGGTAAGATTAGTGGTGAATAAGTATTCAACCAATGACTTACCTCTGTTATTGTTGCAGTCCATGCCCCACATTTGGTGGTGGGCATTGGAGTCCGATCCTATTACGACCTCCGTATTGGTTCTCTCGCACTGGTTAACCAGACGCGTGAGGTCGAACGGAGGCGGGTCTTCGGCCTCGGGTATGTAGACCGATGCGAAAACGACCGCTATACTCCTTGGCTGCTGTATTATTTCAATTTGTATTGCTGTGATGTCTCTGGAACAGAACTCCGTTAAAGCTTGGGCTCTGGTGTTTTTAGTTGTAAGTATGCAGGTTCTTGGATGTGTGTGGTCAGTAGAATAGTAAATCTTACCTCCCAGGCTGGAGAGGCCTCTAATGAGGCCACCCCTTATCCAAGGTTCCTGGATGAGCACGATGGCTGAATGTTGGACCTCCATCCATTTGCGCAGTTGCGCAGTGGCCGTTTGGCTATGATGGAGGTTGATTTGTAGGCAGCTGACGTCACTAGGCAGAGGGTTCATCTGTGGGTGATGTCCCCTCCTCCCCGACCTTCAGCTGCGTTAGGCCAGCCAGGATGTCGCCAGCCTCCACCCCGTCGTCCCGCCGCACCGCTCAGGAGCAAGCTCTCATCTTCCGAGTTACCCTCGGCTGACGGGCCAGCCCCCGAGCCAGACGCGGCCGGCTCTGACAGGCCGGATTTCGCGGAGCACCCTGACTGGGTGTTTGAGGCTTGTTGTGTGGAGTTGTCGCATCCCGGAAGATGGTCGACATACTTTCCTGTAGAGTCCCGGAACCGGACGTAGACTGCACCCAGCCCCAACGCGAGGCGGCGCTCGTTCTGCACCAGGACCGGGACTTGTTCCTCCGGGACGCCCACGACCAGGAACCACCCACCTGACTGTTTCTCCGAGTGCAGCAGAGACCATTTGTCGACCGCTAACCAGGGGTTCTGGAACTCCAGAGCCCGACCCACGTCGCGCACGTCGTCCCAGACCCCCTGTTCGTTGGGAACGACAACGCCGCACCGCACTCTCTTCGGGGCCTCTTCCTGGCCCCTGACCTCCAGTTCGAAGCCCGGTGGTGGGACCAGGAGAGAGACCGCCTCCGTCAGCCAGGTACGCGTTGCCTCTTCGGCGCACCAGAGTTTGAGGACCCCGTCCGCGTACATGGGTTTCCCGGTGAACGCAGGGGCGGGGCGTTTTGGGGTTTTAGTCGACCAGGCGTCGCTCAGGATCTTCCTTTGAATCTCCGTGAGTATCTGGTCCACGAACTCCTTCGGCAAGTTCCCTGTGCGCTTGCATGTTACTGCAACGCCCAGAGATGCCTTGGAGACCTGTGCGTAGGACTTACCCTGTATAGTGGAGGAGTCGAGGCGGGGCTTCTTGTGCTCCCCTCGAGGCGAGCTGGTCTCGTTGAGAGCGCGTTTGGCCTCACCTCTTTCCTTGTTTTCGGCAGTTTTACTTGCCGTGTTTCCTGGTGGTGCTGGGGCTAGATGCCGTCCAGGGTGACCAGCCCGCCGCTTGGCGGCAGGCGGCTTCCCCATACTGCCTCCGGCCTTTGTGCACCCCTCACTGCTGAGCGCAGGCTGCGCGCTGGTCACATTACTGGGACCTGCGACGGCGACCTGCACCGCTGTTTTTGTAGAGGCAGCACCGGCTGCGGCAGCGGTTTGTGCCGCCTTCCGCCTTATTGCCAGGCGCTGTCTCTTGTTTTTGTTTGCCCTCTTCTTCTTCGCAGAGCTGGTAGCAGCGGGGCCACTCGGTTGTGTGGTGGGTGGGTGTTGGGCAGGATTGGTGGTCTTGCCCTTACCCTTGTGGTGACTTACCACTTGCCAGCCTGCGAAGGAGGAGTCGTCTTCCCGCTTGATTTCAAACGGGCTGACGATTGTAAGGACGGGACCAGTACTAGCGTTAGCCAGCGCTGAAGTCTCGTCCTTGGGGGATGGTTTAACACCTGCAGCCGAGGCCACGGCGTCAACCATCTGTTTAGTTGATGCGGCGGGAACAGCTTTCGCTGCCACCGTCGCAGTTGGGGTAATTAAAGGGATTTCGGTATCCATACAAGTTTACTAAGACTTCATCCCTCTGGCTTCCCACCCTCCATGGAGCCCGCAACTGGGAACGTCATCCGGACGTTAGGATTACCAGAGGGATATAGGAACGCGAGGCTGGTTTACAGCACGACTTCGGGCGCCCGCTTGGGTCAACGGCCTGAGCCGAGTTACCAACTCTAGCCGTCATCCCTCGCTTGCGCCCTCCGTATAGCCTTCACCAACCACATCAACAGCCGAAATAAATTCCAACTGCTGATGTGGACCCTACGTCCCTAGCCTGTGGCCCTCTGACGGGACACGATGGCCATTTCCCCCGCTGCGGCTCACAGCGGGGGCTACCGTTTAGCTTGAAATCAGGACCAAAGAGGGCGTGTTGCCTCACGGTCACATTACCGCCAGCGCCGCTCGGCTCAACCCCCCAGGACTCCGTCATCCCCGCGTATGGCGCTCGACTGCGCAGGTCCTAGCGCAGGTGGTCAGCTTCTCTTACCCGTGACTTTTTACTACGAGCCCACACCCACCCGACCACGAAGGGGCGTGGTGAAGAGATGTGTTCCTGTATGTTTTGTCATACTAACAAGTGGGAATAAATTTTGATAATACTATATTATATATACTTTCTTCTCGTAATTTAAAACTTGTTTTAAATCTTTGAATACTATTGTAATATTTTGTAACTTCGTAAATAACTGTATAAAAATTAGGAAAAAAATTGAGCAGATGTATAAGCACCCACAGATCCCAAAAATGACATAACACTAAAACTAAGACAATGGCAGTTATCATTTTTGTTTATGTATCATCGGTGTTACATATTGTTCCCATCGCTTACCTTCAGGCAATATATCTGCTCGTTTGCCTCCTATAAAACAATAGAAAAATTAGGGCAATGAAATACGACGAATCATTTTCTAAAACAATGATGACGAATAATACCGTTAATGCATTACGTCAGTAATTTTAGGCAATAAAATTCTATGACCGTTCAGTTCAATGAATTAATTAGCAAGGTCAATTTGTCATTGTAGTTATAGTAACCGTGACAGAAAATTGTCATATATAAATATTCTTTTAAACCGCTGTCTACGTTTTAAACAGGGCAAACTTGTTCATTCTTACTATTTGTTGTAAAAGTGAATGTTTTAACTAATGTTTGCTTATGAAAATTAATTGATATTTCAAAGCTCGAGTCATGAAAGTTTCTTTACTGCATTAAAGTCAAACATATTACTATTTTTGTCAAATTTCTGGCAAACAAAATGTCCCAATAAGCGGCAATAGGCTCGCCACCTATTACGTGGGATCAAAACACTGGCGAAAAGTGGGCGTTAAATATGCCTCTGCCTACCCCTTCGGGGAAACAGGCGTGAGTCTATGTATGTATGTATGTATGTATATTACTATTTTTGCCATATATTAGAAACATTTTGTGTCCCAATTTTCAAAATACAATGTCTTTACAGCATTTGCCTATAGCGCCATCTGCATCGAGCTTCACGTATTCTCTATTCAAAATGTCCTCTACTATTTTTGGTCGATAAAATACCGATAGAATAGGGTTGTTTCCAACTAGTCAAATCAAACACTTTTAATGAAATGCTAATGAAATGTCAAAAACGGCCTTTGGAAAAGCGTTTGTATTCAGAAATAAGACCTAGTGGCGTCATAGTTTTTTGCTGTCAAGTTGAATACTTATTATCAATAAATTGACGATAAAAAATGTTATATAAAGTTTTAAAATTAATTGATGAATTAAACTACCATTATTTTCACATATTTCACTAGATAAAATACTTGTATAATTTCTTTCACTTGCAGAAAACTTCCCTATTGCAATGTCATTTTGTGTGCATATTTTAAACTGGCATAAATTTACGATAGAACATCATTAAGAATTAAATACCGAGTACATATTAATGTCAACAAATTGGTTTCATTTATCACGAACATATTTCTTAATTAATCAGCTATCATTGCAGTGTAATTATTGTATTAGTTGCCTTAACAATCGAGTATTAATTACATTTATGTTGACAAAACTACCGATGTCTGTATTTAGTTTGGCATTGATAGGATTTACTTGGACGGTATTTATGTGATGTTATTTGGATAATTTTCAATTGGTCATGTATGAAGTATGCTGCAGTGTGCGGCCAATGACTTTGTTCGTAAAATATTCTCTAGAATGTCTCAGCCATAAATATTTTTAAAGAATTTATTCTAGTGACTCATAATTTAGTCGGTGACCGACAGTACGATTAGTAAACGTAACAAACAAATTGATCACAATTTGTAACAGCAAATTTACAAACATACATACATATACTCACGCCTTTTTCCCGTCGGGGTAGACAGAGACAACGGAACGCCACTTGCTTCTATCCTTACAGATCTCACGCGCTTCCTCTGCACTCATTACTCTTTTCATACATGCTCGTCGGTTTCGGGTACTTCGGACCTTGCCATTTTTTAGGACGTCCTGGTCGAGGAATGTCCGACGAGGTCTGCCGCGACCGACTTGCTACACACATTTGCCTTATAGATCCGATTCATCATTCTTTCTTCGCTCATTCGCTCCAAACACTTCAGCATTCCTTTGACAATCCTCGTCACGACATCTTCTTTCAGACTACTGTTCTCTCGTATAGCTACATTTGGAATTCTATCAATCAATCTCACACCACACATATTACGCAGTGATCGCATCTCGACTGCGTTAATTCTACTTTCATGCTTTTTCTACCATACCCAACTCTCACTTCCATACATCAACGTGGGGACAAGCACTCCATTATGAACTGCCAGTCGCGCCTCTTGTTGTACAGTCTGACCGTTCATAAAGGCATACAGTGCTCCATTAACACGATTGCCCGCAGTCGCTCTCCTTTCAATATCTTCTTCACATCTTCCGTCTCTTGTTAATACGCTACCCAAATATACAATTTCTCATACTTGCTCTACTTTTTGATCTTCAATCGCAATATTACACTCAGTAAAACTTTCATCTTTTTCAAACACCATCACTTTCATCTTTCTTGCATTCATTTTCATACAGCAAATTTAAAAACCTATATATCAGCTATTATAACAAAACATTACCCTTCCTTTTGGCTTCGCCGTAGTCGGGTAAAAATACAAACTAAGATAAAAGGCCTTCCTCGGTGTCTATTGTGAGATCGAGTCAATAGCTCCAAAAACAGTACTGACACGTAAGACATCCGTGCAGATTCTATGTAAAATAGTGGTGGCAGGTATACCTCTCAGATATATATTTACAATTAATTTAATCAGGATTTACTTGCTAAGTGCAAGTAAATCCTAAGACAATCATTGGAATGGACTGGGAAAACCCTCGGCTAGACCACACAAAAAAGGTAATAAAAAAGGTTAAATATCAATATCAATTCTAATTGTAAGATATATGATACACTGGTGCAGAATGTGATCCCATATCGCATTCTGTGCAAGTCCATCATTAGGTAACCTCAGAACACTGCCTGAATAGCATTATATACTGTCCCACTGCTGGGCACGAGCCTCTTCTCACTATGAGAAGCTTTACGGTATAGTCCACCACACCAAGTGCAGTGTGTGCCTAGACGTTTAATTTAATAAGTGATATTCATTGCAAAATTCAGTAATATATCTGAAAACAATCACATGTCGTTGCCATTTTTAGTTTACGTCTTAGCAGGCGCCTTCGAGTCGGGACACTTGAGACGTCGTCGGGACACGTGAACGCGTCAATACGTATAAACGCGCCACACGAGATGTTTATTTCAGATAACACATAAAAACTTTACAATCATAATAATACAAGGTATTTTTGTGATGTGTGCCACAGATAACATTCCGTTTGTTGGCTGTATTTAAATGTCTTTTTAGGGTTCCGTACCTAAAAGGTAAAAAACGGAACCCTATTACTAAGCCTCCGCTGTCTGTCTGTCTGTCTGTCTGTCACCAGGCTGTATCTCATAAACCGTGATAGCTAGAAAGCTGAAATTTTAACAAATTATGTATTTCGGTTGCCGCTATAACAACAAATACTAAAAATAAAAAAAATAAAAATATTAAGGGGGTGTCCCATACAAAAAACGTGTTTTTTTTCGTATTTTTTGCTCAAAATTACTAACTGTAACAGGTAGACGCTTTTAATTTTCACAGAATATGAAGTGTATATTACCTTTCAAAATAAATAACTAAATAAAAAAAAGGTTAATAATAAAGGGGTTAATAATAACTCATTCAACAAACGTGATTTTTAGGCAATTTG
This sequence comes from Euclidia mi, assembly GCA_944739405.2. Lineage (NCBI taxonomy): Eukaryota > Metazoa > Arthropoda > Insecta > Lepidoptera > Erebidae > Euclidia > Euclidia mi. The sequence goes on along the minus strand of OX123188.2, from coordinate 5,267,098 downwards.
TTACTCGATCTTAATAAACGGGTAGAACATTGAATTATTAGATACCTACAGAAAGTCAGTACTCAAACAACGCGAGCTCAGAAGCTAAGCCGAAAATTCGCTATGTGTGCGGAACGATGCAGTGTTTACTTGCTGCATCACGCACACAGACGCCATTATAGAGTTGCTAGTAACAACGTCTTTCCCCTAAAAATAGGGTAAATTCATAATTTTTGCATGAATATAACTAATTGTTTATTATAAATTCTAAAGTCACACTGTCTGCTTTTTAAGTTTTTACGACTGACTAACGATGGCTAAATCAATCTTGACGAAACTTTGTGCGCTCAAACGTAAGCACTAACAAGTGCCGAGTGATTTCCTAGTTAAATGCTCCTTAAAGTAGGTGTAAAATAATAAATCTCACAAACATACATAAAAGTATTTATGTATGTTTGTGAGAAAAAATTAACAAAAATCAACAGCGAGTACTATGTGTGCGCCGTTGCGCTTTGGTGACCAAAAAAGGCGACAAGTTTAAAAATTATAATATAGTTCGGTCGGTAAGGTCATTCGTTCAACAACGAAGTTAGTTACGCGTACCTACATTACAAGACAATACTAGACTTTAGATACAAGCCTTTCAATACAAAAACGGAAAAATCGAGTGCTTTGAGACGATGTCGTCTTAGCCGAGCTTGACGTGGCAAATTTGTCATAACCGATTGGTATGTACCAGCCAGCGGTGTTTGAAAGGTTAAATTTTATATATGTAACTACCTAATTCCTTTATTTTTATTATTACTGTAAAATTTTGGTAAGGAATGTGTAAATTAAACTGGGACAATTTCACACCCAAATGGCAACACTCCGCTCGTACTTAGATTTAGTTATTAAGATTCACTGTACTTGTATTATTACACAATCTACGTAATAAAATGTATGTCTGACCGGTGGAATTATACTCCAGCAACCTTATAATCTTTTTCTGAAGCATTGTGGCACAAAAACACTGTACAATATCTCATAATTTCGATTATTTTGCGGGAGATGCTTACGCTACCGTGCGACTCGGACCACAGACGACGTGGCCGCCGATTGGGTCAGATTTTGACCCAAATGAACGGCGCGTATTACGTGCGCGTACTTGGTTTCTGTAGGTAATAATTCAATGGGGTAGAAACTTAAAAAGTATTTAAGTATACATACAACGAACGTGATTTTCTTTTATTGATGATGGTACGGAACCCATCGTGCGCGAGTCCGACTCGCACTTGCCCAATTTTTTTAATCACTTTTGTCTACGGGGTTTTCAGAGTAGACAATTGGTGCCAGATGATTGCTCAGGCAGAGATATAATATTACACCCACATTTCGCCATGTATTTTTAGGTCCCACGTAGTAGGGGGCGAGCCTTTTACCGCTGAGAATGCGGAAAAATCAGTAACACTGTTGCCCGATTCGGGAATCGAACTCGGGACTTCCGAACAGCAGGCGCATACGCTATCCACTGGACCACGGACGCTTAAGGTTTTTACACAAAAGCAACTATGCCAAGATTTTTGACTACAAATGGAACTGGTAATGGTGCGGCACCAATTGTGTAATTTGAAAGCACTTTCATAAGTCATCTGCATAAACAAAACTTTGTGGTAAAGTCGGTGCCACGGCGGCGTAGCGGCGGACCAATAAATATTGTATATGTAAAGATTATCAACGAGACAGTTACACGGACACCTAAAACCTAATACGTGGATTGTTCTTTTGCTACCCCGTTGAGACTACGATTCCTCATTTCTGGTAGACTAACTAGCACACACTGGTGGGTGGATTATTTTTTTTATTGATTTTATTCAACAACAGGCGTTTCTCACTAGACACATATTATAATGATTGTTCTTGAGTCTTGGATACTTATGATATTTGGTGATTAGTTATTAATCAAGCTACTAGGTTGCTCTATATTATAAGTCTACGACTTAACTAAACTCTTGTGACGTCGTGCCTCGGCGCTTGCGAGCCCCACTACGATGACGCACTGCAGTGGGGAGCCTCACCCGCTTGCCGACCATATATATACCAGCGACACACGTGGTTGGGCCCTTTCTTCTGCTGGGAGACACGTCAAAGCTGAGTATTCATCCGTGGACCTGTGGAGTGTCAACCTACGACCTACGCCCTGGATACTTGTCTAGTCGGTTAACCTCAAGTGTCAGTTCTTTTATGTAATCAAAACCATTGTGAATCTGGAATATAACGCGAGTTTAATCTTTCCTGGTGATATTTTTTATTTATTTCCCGTAAGACAACCTAATCATCTCTTTTTAATTGCTCGGCGAGTGATCGATCCCGGCTATCCCGTGAAAATCGATCACCCGCGCGACATTGGCGCCCAATAGAATTTTTAAATATCTTTTAAAAACGTAGGTTGGCACTTTACAGGTGAGTGAAATAATTTCTTTTTCTCTTGTATATTTTTCTCCTGTGTGTGCATATATTCTGGTGTGGTGAATTGCGTACAGGTACAGTTTCTATCTATTTTGGTTGGCCATAAGCAATTTAACTGTGTAAATAACATAACGGTGATTTAATTAACGTCGGTCTAAAATCACGTTCCACTGCGGGCAGCGTGTCGAGCCGCCAACCGGTTCTAACCGCTTTGCCGTTGAACTAACGTGCCTCGTGTTCGCGAAAAAATATTGTGATTCAACCTTTGAGTGACCTTTAAGAAATTTTTCTTAATCCTTTACCAATCATCACACCATTGTATAATTTAGTGTATTTCAGTTTTTTTTAGCACGGTATTTGATTTTCTAGCGATATTTAATTTTTTTCTAGTACCGGCGTAAATACTTAGATTTTCTATTATTGTTTTGTAATAATGGCTTACATTATAAATTTCTCATTATTAACTAAAGCGGAATTAGAATATGAGACCACAATACGCGGCGTTTCAAAGCCTGACGATCCCCGCAAACAAATCGCTAAACTTTCAGTTAAAATTTCCTCGGAGGATATATTATCTTCACCCTTCCCACCAGAGGAGGATGTGGCTGAAGTGGAAAAGTCGTTATTAAGATCAAATAAACACTTATCTATGTTGGAAACAAACTATACCTCCGAGCTTCAACAGGAGGTCGAAACCGTGCTTCACCATTGTTTTCATCGACTGAATAGGGTGGATACCGGCAGTCTTGATATTAAAAAAATTGAGTCTGTGTGGAATAAATTTAATGACTTATATACGAAATTACAATTAATCACGAGCCGTAGTTCGCGGTCGGATTGCTCAGTGGCAGAGGGAAACACTTCCTATAATTACGACCGTAAGCTCTTCTCGGAGTTAGGTAAATTCAAATTTAACGGTAAATCATGTGTAAGATCTTTTATTGAAAAAATTGATGAATTTATGTCCTGTAGATCTATTCCACATGACAAGATGTTGTCTTTCGCTTTTGAAATATTTTCGGGTGACGCATTAGTTTGGTATCGTTCTGTTAAAAATAATGTAAAGACTTGGTTAGAACTTTGCGAACTTTTAAAACGAGATTTTAGCCCGCATAACTACGATTATCGACTTATGACGGAGATTCGTCAGCGCTCACAAGGCGAGAACGAATCAATAACTATTTACGTGGCAAAAATGCACGGTCTGTTTTCGCGACTTAGTTCTCCTATCGCTGATTCGGAGAAGCTAGAAATTTTACTAAATAATATTAGACCTTGTTACACTAATTGTCTGCTCACTGCAAAGGTTGTTGATGTTGATAGTCTGGTCGAAGTTTGTCGTCTTTTCGAAAATTACCAAAGTCGCAGTAAGCAATTTTCTGAACCCCCTAAAGTTTCAAAGAATACTGTAGCACCCGATCTAGCGTATAATTATCCGTTTTCTAATTTTTCTTCAAACAAAAATGTTTACAATCATAATAACTTCAATAAATATAACTCTGTCGCCGATACATCGAGATACAAGTCTGTACCACAAGTCAACGCCGTATCGAGTACTTCTAATATAAATAAAACTTTTTGCGTGCGTTGTAGATGCAATTCGCACTCATTACGTAATTGCCGTCAGCCACACTACCTAATCTGTTTTAAGTGCGGCACAAAGGGTTTTAAGGTGTCAGACTGCCCCAATTGTGAATCTAAGTCGACCCCTAAAGTTTCAAAAAACTAGTTAATAAGGATTGTGGAAAATCAAATTATACAACTAATTGTAATAAAACAGAGTGGAATAATTGGTTGGATTTTTAAAAAAAAATCTTTAATAGCTATCATATTTCCTCAATCCGTAATTCTAAAGTAGAATATTTACCTTACGTTACTCTAAAATTAAACGGAATACCTACCACAGGTCTTTTAGATTCTGGATCTTGCGTTACAATTTTAGGTAATAATCTGCATAACTTATTTTTGAAAGACAATGTTTTGGATAAATCGAAACCTTTAAGGTTAATAACAGCAGGCGGCGAACGATTTGAGTCCTTGGGATCGGTGTTTCTACCCTTCGAGTTTCAGGATAAATTGATTAACTTAGAAGTTCATGTTGTACCTGGGATTCAAAATTCCCTTATCCTTGGCATGGATTTTTGGCGAAGCTTTGGCCTATTTCCTAACAAATTGGAGTCTGTTTTGATTGTGAACAAGTCTGACGCTCAAGTAATGGAGTTGCAAGCAGTTCCCCCTACACATCTTGTTTCTTATGATCATCTTACAGTCGACCAGAGAGCTACCGCTGACAACATTATTTCTAAATTTACCGATATTTCATACGAGAAGCGGGGTCTCGGTTGCACAAATATTATTTCTCATTCAATTGATACAGGTGATTGTCCCCCTATTCGGCAAAGATTTTATCGCATGTCTCCCGATAAACAAAGAATATTAATAAAGCATCTTGACGACATGCTCTCAGAGGATGTTGTTGAACGATCCGAAAGCCCGTGGTCAAATCCGGTCATTTTGACACCAAAGAAGAATGGTGAACTGCGTTTCTGTTTGGACAGTCGAAAATTAAATTCCGTTACAAAAAAAGATGCTTATAGCTTGCCTTATATTTCGGAAATTTTAGATAATCTGAGAGATGCTAAATACTTGTCTAGTTTAGACCTGTCTAAATCTTTTTGGCAAACATTAATTAAAGAAGAGGACCGTTGCAAAACAGCCTTTTATATTCCCACGCGTGGCACATTTCAATTCAAAAGAATGCCTTTCGGTCTTACGAATGCGCCAGCTACTCAACAACGATTAGTTGATATTTTATTTTATGGCCCAGAATTTGAAAATAAGGTTTTCTGTTTTATCGATGACATAATCTGTATCACGTCCAGCTTTAGCGAGCATATTACTCTTTTATTACGCATTCTTGATAAACTAAAAAGCGCTAATTTAACAATTAATCTCGAAAAATGTCAATTTTTTAGAGATAAACTAAAATATTTAGGCTATGTTGTCGACTCTAGTGGATTGCATCCCGATCCGGATAAAGTAAATTCAATGAAAAATTATCCCACTCCTTCTAATAGAAAAGAAGTACGTCGATTTTTAGGCGCAGCCTCGTGGTACAGGCGTTTTATACCGAATTTTAGCTCTATTGCTGCACCCTTAAATAAGTTAACATCTCAAAGTAAAAACGCACCTCCATTCTGCTGGACGACAGAGGCTAATGAGGCGTTTAATAACCTAAAGAATTGTTTGATTTCCTCCTCGGTGTTGGCTTGTCCTGACTACTCGCCACCGTTTGAAATACACTCAGATGCTAGCGATTTTGGTCTTGGCGCGATCCTCTGTCAAAGGTTAAATGGTGAGGAAAGAGTCATAGCGTACTATAGCAAATCACTCAGTAAGCAAGAAAAAAATTACAGTGCCACAGAGCGCGAGGCCCTGGCTGTTCTACCTGCTATAGAACACTGGCGTTGTTACGTTGAAAATGGTAAAAAGTTTATTGTTTACACTGATCACGCTGCTTTGAAATGGTTCTTGACCTTAAATAACCCTATTGGCCGGTTAGCCAGATGGGGAGTTCGCTTATCTTCCTATAATTTCGAAATACGTCATCGTCGGGGTTCCGATAACGTTTTACCCGATTTTCTGTCTCGCTCTTTACCCATTTCTGCTATTGCTAATGATATAAATATAGATATTAATTCTAATCAGAATTTACCAGTTTCTACTAATGATCCTTGGTATTTAAATATCTATAAAGGCTGTTTAAGTTTTCCGACTTCCTTTGTTAACTATCAAGTAATAAACAATAAATTGTATTGTTTTAAAAAAACATTAAACCCTCTCACTAGAGAATTTCAATGGAAAGAGGTTATTCCGTCTGACCAAAGAATTGACATTCTAAGGGAGAATCATTCTTCGCCCACTGCTGGACATCTGGGTATCTTTAAGACATACAAACGTCTTGCACTTAATTACTTTTGGCCTGGTATGTACACCGATGTTGTCAAGTTCGTCAGTTCATGTGAACCTTGTATCACCCATAAACACCAAAACCACCCAAATTTAGGTCTAATGGGAAAACCCAAATCATGTCAAAAGCCCTTTCAGACGATTAGTATTGATTTGATTGGTCCATTGCCCCCCAGCAGAAAACAAAACACTTTTATATTTGTGGTCAGTTGTTGTTTCTCTAAATATTGTTTGCTTTTCCCCATTAAACGGGCAACTGCAGAAGTGATAACAAAAATTCTCGAGGAAAATGTATTTTTGGTGCATGGAATTCCATCTACTATTGTTTTGGATAACGGTAAACAATTTATTAGCGCAACCTTTAAAAGTATGTTGTCAAAATATAAAATTCCAAATTTGAATTTTACACCGTTGTATACTCCCCACGTTAACTCAGTTGAACGCTACAACAAAACCATTATTACAGCTATTTCAACTTTCATAGAATCTGATCATCGAATCTGGGACACTTTAATCACTAAGGTTCAGTTCGCCCTTAACTGCGCAGTTAGTGAGGTTACTGGTTATTCTCCTAATTTCCTTGTTTTTGGTAGGGAGGTCATAACATGTGGTTCTCAGTATATTGACAAGGAATTTAATTCCAATATGGTGCTTGAACCACGGGACGGCTATGCCGAAACTTTAGGCTACTTATCCTCTATTTTCGAGAAGGTACATTCAGCTCTGTTGTCGGCCCACCAACGAAATTGTTCATCTTATAATCTTCGCCGTAAACCGGCAGAATTCAATGTCGGTCATATAGTATGGCGCAGAACGTTTCTACTTAGTGACAAGGATAAATACTTTAGCAAGAAATTGGCGCCTAAATTTATTAAATGTAAGATTGCCTCAAAAAAATCACCCCTAGTATACAAACTTAACGACATGGCCGGTAAACCTTTAGGAGAATGGCACATCAAAGACTTAAAGTTGATTAATTACAAAGAATAATAAAAGCATAAAAACAACAATGTAAGACGCATATCTATACTAAGTTATAATTACCTACATAATCATTTGCGAAGGCCAACAATGGTTCTTATGTTTTCGAGTCGAAGCCCACAAGATAATGTATTGTGTTGTGTTAATGATTTATGTAAACATGCTAACATAAAATGAATAAATGTTTCAGTTATAAATGGTAATAAAGTTTATTACATGTAATATTGTTACAAAGAATCTGTTGTTTATCTAACTATCAGTTATGGCTCAGTGGTTAAAAGGTCGTTGTAGGATCGGTCTGGTGTTCGATTCTCGCATGTGTATTTTCTATAAATGCATATTGATTGGCGTGTTGTTTTTCGCCGTGCCTTGTTCTGAAGTTCTGTTGTTATTCTTAATTCTGTATAAATTCCATAATCAAATTGTCATTATAGGTACTTTATAAACATTCAGAGTAATTAACCGTGCGTCGCGAGCTCGGAACAGTCGAATAGTACCTACCATTTAGATCGTACCTACCTAGTTGTCGTTATGACGCACGCGCGTTCACTCAGCGACGCGCCGATAAATAAATGCCTAACTAATGATTCACCATTGTTTACATTCAAAAGGTGTTTACTGGTCGTGTTGTAGTTATTAATTAGAGCAAAATATTTATTAAATTCTTTCCTTTGACATTGGGCGGTCCGGTCGTGTCTGCGGCTTATATTATTTTTGTTCATCGTTACGAAAAATCTGTTGTTACACCTAACTATATTCAAAAAGTTTACTTATCTAGTGGCAAAGGCCGAACCCAAGATTTTTAAGTCGTAGGGCTAGATCAAGTTCTTATATCTACAAATCATTATTACCTAATAATTACCCTAAGCGCTTCTCCATAGATTGTTATCTTTGCTATTGGGCCATTACACTGGCCTTGGCATTTACATGTAGGTATGTGTGATGAATTATGAATGATAAATGTTTATGTTCAAGTTCAGACTGCCGTTGTACGCGTGAAGAATGCAAGCGTGGGTCATTATTATTTAGGTATACTAATTAGCGTTTAGGGTTGTCACTTGTTCAAGGTACTCATGCCCCTGTTTTCTCTAATTCCAGGGAGTATCTTCAGGGCTGCTACGCCCGTTGGGCTAGGGAATTTTCCTTAGGGAAAATCCCGGCCGGGGGGTGTGTGACGTCGTGCCTCGGCGCTTGCGAGCCCCACTACGATGACGCACTGCAGTGGGGAGCCTCACCCGCTTGCCGACCATATATATACCAGCGACACACGTGGTTGGGCCCTTTCTTCTGCTGGGAGACACGTCAAAGCTGAGTATTCATCCGTGGACCTGTGGAGTGTCAACCTACGACCTACGCCCTGGATACTTGTCTAGTCGGTTAACCTCAAGTGTCAGTTCTTTTATGTAATCAAAACCATTGTGAATCTGGAATATAACGCGAGTTTAATCTTTCCTGGTGATATTTTTTATTTATTTCCCGTAAGACAACCTAATCATCTCTTTTTAATTGCTCGGCGAGTGATCGATCCCGGCTATCCCGTGAAAATCGATCACCCGCGCGACACTCTAAGGAGTTTACCTGATATTGTAACAAAATTTAGGAATGACATCATAATGTGTCTGATACTTAACATGATAAACAAAGCCACAGCAAACGCCATTTTTCACTGATTACATCAATAACAATAATACTTACACCATGTTCGACACGGTTGGTGTAGTGAGTTATTAAGCGGTCGACTCGCCGCTTGAAACTATTTCGAGTGCTCAAATATGATATGTGACGGTTTTGCACGTCAAAATTTTAGATAATTAGGTACTTAATGATTCTACATTTATATTTACTGCTACATTCGCAATGCAATAGATGCAACCACGAGAAAGAACGTGCAATGTTGTGGATTCGAATCCCTCACCAGACAACACAGATTATTAAAAACATACAGTACCACATCCGGGCGCAAGTGTATCCAAAGCCTAAAATCCAATCAAAATATTGGCTGATTTATTATGCACTCACTAAACGTCTACTACAGAAAATGGAGAATATCTAAAAAAACTATCTCATGTAATGAATAATGCGCCAACTTTTGATGTAATAAATTGTCTAGTTTATTTTGATAATAACAACGGTAAAACATATTTATTTTCTTATAAACTTGCTCGACCTTTGTATTTAATATAGGCATTGTTTACATTCTTATATGCACACTGAAAAGATGCCAAAGAAATTCCAATTTTGAACTCTTAATAAAAGTTGTAGAGTTTATATTTAAATGACAGCGTGTGGCGCTTTTCACGGATACGAATGCGATCCGACAATTTATTTTTGAGTGACTTTATTCAATGGCAGATAGAAACTACTTTGTACAGAGCTATCAACATTTTTTAATCTGACATACCATATCAAACGCAATAATTTTGGGTTTTGAAGCAAAAAGTAAGGAACCGTAACGGCCCTTATGTACCTATACATGGACTAAATAATACTTTGACTAAATATGGTTTAAAGTTTATTGCTTGCCTTAAATGTGTATTTTTTATAAAACGTCAAAATAACCAACACTGTTACAGTAAAAAAATATGTAAGTACATATTATTTACATAATATTCAATATACTTAGCATTATTTGCCTTTATGATGATTTAGCAAACTGATACTACGTTTTAGAGCAAAATCCTTCATCCAACAAAGCTGCTTTTATAATTTAGTTGCAACAATGGTATGATAACATTGAGTATCAGCTATTTGGTTAGTTTAACTGAAGCAGTACGCTGATGACGGCTTCAAGGTTTGTTACATATACAACGCCACGGGTAACTCTTGAAATGTGCCACCTGCTAATTAACACCAAATTGTATTGTTATATTTCGTTCTCTGTATTATTAACGATGAGGAGATCTAGATGGACCTTTTCAGACCAGATTGGAGACATCCTAAAAAAAGGAAAGTTTAGAAGTTTACCCTTAACCGAAGAGCATGCATGAGAAATTTGAAGAGAGTAAATGAAGCGATAGAATATGTCAGGATCGCTGCAAATGGTGTTCCGCAGTCTCTGCCTACCCCTTCGGGAAACAGGCGTGAGTTTATGAATGTATGTATGTATAATATTACCTATGATCCAAGCTAGGCAGAGCGGCTATGGTATGGTTTATGGTTATTGGCCATGGTAGACAATAATATATCTGAAACAGGACAAATACCTAATGGCGTTTATTACTTATTACCATACCATTTGCTAATAAATAAAAACAAAATAATAAAAGTAAATAATCTCCATAATAAAGCGTTTTTCCAGGTTGATACTGGGATAACGATAGGAGGACGATGAATCTTGTAAACAATTAAACCCACGGCCTCCGGGAAACCAGTCGAAGTAATGCATGCTGGACATAGCTCCCCTCCCCAAGGATAGCCTCATAGACTGATCTTATAGAGTACACACATTCAGCAGATATGGTGGTTACTATCCACAATTATAGGTCGTATAATGTTGCCTTATGAAGAACGCCCAAAACAAAGATTACTTTAAACCTCGCCGATATCTGTAGGAAAATAACCTGAATCCAGGCAAAGATCTTCTCTCTTTTAAAAAGCTCTGTTTAGAAAGCTCTGTTTTACTCATTGTTGTCTTATGACAAGCTAATTAAACCTCTAACCTCGGCACAGCAGCGGCAGACAATAGATAAACATCATTCCTCAACGTCTGGAAAAAGCCAGTTGAAGGGTTCAAATAACAACATCTGTTTATGAATTCCTTCATTAAGAAATAGGACGGTTACATACGTTTAGAAACATCAAACAATGTTATTTTCCACGGCGCGGCGCCGGCGTCAGTACAATGCTGTGTTACATTTATGATGTGTTGTATGTGTTACGCATAAGAAAGACATTTTACGGTTTAATTTGTTTACTATTATCTTGTTACAGTTTGGAATTTTTTCATTGGCGTATTCTTGTAGCTACGTCGAACAAAAGTTTCCTAGGGCTGCTGACAGAACGGAGTACAAGAAGGCCAACTTTCAAAATTAAAGAAGCATAATTAACAAGCTTTGTCTTTGTTTTAAAAGACAACTCCCGCATTAGGACTCAATCCTGTGTCGCGGGGGACTTTACAAACATACACAATGAACACCCAGACTCGAAACAACAATTTATGAATCACACAAAGCGTTGTCTTGTGTGGGGATCGAACCCACAACACTTCGGCGCAGTGTCAAGCAGTGAGGCCGCCGCTTAAACCACTGTAAAACTTTAACCACTTAAAGCTCTGTAATTGGCTTAGACTTAATGCAATGCAATTTGTAATGTACCTTTGTTTAAAAGCTGTAGAGATTCTTTTAAACAAATAAATAGGTAAAGGTAAAGAATTGGTATGAACGTTTTGCAAGCAAGCGTGGGGTTTACTTTGTAAAATATGCGATATTACGACTTATCCTTTCCTTAAAAAAATTTCGTGACTTTTTAAGTGTGTGTGACAAGGATGGTGATGTTAAACGAGCATTTTTATGGCATAACTAAGTACAAGACTTGTACCTACTTAGTTATGTCACAAAATGCTTAAGTACCTTCACTTAGTCAAGCATCTTTAATCTCTTAACTAATGACTTCCAACTCGTTCGCTTTGCTTGGTAAGTAAAACGCAGTAACTTGCTAATTCATTGATCGGTTACTCTAAAGCTAAAAAATATGAAAACATTCCGGAGGCATACCTACTTTCAAGCAGGATCACGCATATAAGGCGGTCAAGTGTCCACTCACGACACCCAGGAAGTAAAGTGGTCGCTAAGGACCGCTTCTGCAGACTAAATGTCGAAGGTATTGAGCATCTCGAACGCCATTGTGGTAGATTCACATCCTTATATTCGGTCAAATCTGGTTAAACTTACAAGCAGACCCCGGACTCCAAATGAGAACGTCTTGGATGTAGCCGGGTTCGCTAGGACGATGATGACTGTGGTCGATTCATGTGATCCTGCTACCAAGGAAAGCCGAAAACACCGCGGTGATTTTAGTGACTAAGGTCGCTTTTAGAGAACTCTCTTTACTCTCCACTTCTTCTTTTTCTTTTCGAGGGAGTGTGGAAGTAACTCTTTTGTCGGAGTTTATAAAAGAGTTTAAAAACTTTAATTATCGCTCGCTTATTAATGTGCCCGGTAGATGGCAATAGGCTCGCCCCCTATTACATTGGGACTGAAACATAACTGGCGAAAAGTGGGTGTGTGATACACCTCTGCCTACCCCTTCGGGGATAAAAGGCGTGAAGTTATGTTATGTTATGGTCTACCCAAGGGCCATTGACATGCGATTCTTCTTCTGAGACAAGAGCCGGGTCCCATTGCTTTACGTGCCCGCCGAAGCACGGTTGCGCTCTGATGTAAACGCCTTATCAAGCTATCACCTATCAAAGTGGTGACCTCTGTGTAAGTTTCTTAACTTTGCCGATTTATTACGAACAGCAAGTGAAGAGCAATGCACTAGTTACGAGGAAGGTTTCGGTGTATAATTTATCCAGATCGAGGTTTTGTCTAAATTATAGATACATATCTTACACAACCTCGCGATACTGGTATGGGTGGTAAAAGAATAAACCAGTTCTATCACAATAGAACCACACAGCAGCTACGTGCGTGTTACACATGTTCTATTTACGTCGCATTGTTACAGCAGATCGGCAGAGCATGACGCATCATGTCACGGAACGTCATGGACACACGCATTAATATATTAACAATACGTTCTCATGTTACTTTTGCTAAAGACACGAACAGAGGAACAACTGTACAGGACAGACGGTTATCTGTATAATTATATTAAATCCTTGCGTTACTGACTGACTGAGAAACACGCTATAGCCAGAACTATATGGCACAGCAAGCTGAAAATTTTGTATGTACGTTCTTTGGGGACCGTAGACCCCCATGGTACTAAGAAAGCAGTTCCCATGATTCCATCGCAAAGTGAAATAAAATGTGAGGGCGTAGCTACACGCATCCTCTAGTTTGTTATATACTGTCTTACTGTCTTTTTTTTTTTTTTTTTTTTTTTTTTTTTTCATTTTTAAAAAGACAACTCCCGCATTAGGACTAAATCCTGTGTCGCGGGGAACTTTACAGACATACAACTAACGGACACAATGAACACCCAGACTCGAAACAACAATTTATGAATCACACAAAGTGTTGTCTCGTGTGGGGATCGAACCCACAACACTTCGGCACAGTGTCAAGCGGTGAGGCGGCTGCTTAAACCACTACGCCAACCGTGCAGTCAAATCTTTTATTGATTTCATCAGACGAGAATCAGAGGCTCATTTTATGGTAATAACTAGCTGAGCATATATAACACGCTATTTAGGGCCACTGCTGCGCACCTGTCACTTACAGCGTGATGTTTTATAGCGTATAGCCTGACTCGATAAATCAACTATCAAACACAATAAGAATTATTCGATGGAATCTGACATTAGCGCATACAACCAAAGAAACAAACACTTCAGCTTTTATAATATTCGTATAGATAAGGGCAGGAAAAACACTGGTAAATTATATAATGTGGTGATGAAAAAGAGTCGTAGAAAGGCACTGTTTACTGTTTCATCATCATCAGCCCTTTATACTGTCCCACTGTTGGGCACGGGCCTCTTCCCATTATGAGAAGGGTAAGGCCATAGTCCACCACGCTGGCCAAGTGCGGGTTGGCAGACTTCACATGTCTTTCGAGAACATTATGGATAACTCTCAGACATGCAGCTTTCCTCACGATGCTTTTCTTCACCGATTAGCAAGCGATTAACAATTTAATACGCACATAACTTCGAAAAGTCATTGGTGCGAGCCGAGGATTCGAACTAGAGATCCTCTAGCAGTCTGTCGGTCTCATTTATTGTTTACCTACTAAGTAAATATTAAGTGAAATATTGTACAGAACCAATTCAGCAACCAAAACATTAATTAGGTTAAATTCATAGATTTTATCTTATCTCGCATCTCGCAAGAATTGTCATTGGCACGAAAGTGTGAATGCAGCATTATGTTAAAAATGTGTGAAATCCATCTGAAACGGAAATGAGCTTCCTCTACAACAAGATAAAACTTTAAGGTCTTTATTATACTGGTGTAGTTAATTGATTAAAAAAGGATAGTGTTTCACTACAACCGACTAGTTATTAATAAAATTTTGTTGTATAGGCTATTACTTAGCAGATGACCAGGTCACTGCCTCTTGGTTCAGCGGATAGACTGCCTCCATGGTCCAGTGGATAGCGTATGCGACTGCTGATCGGAAGTCCTGGATTCAATTCCCGGGTCGGCCAAAAGTGTTACTGGTGTTTTCCGAATTCTCAGTAGCAGCACAATAGGCTCGCCCGCTATTACGTGAGACCTAAAATGCATGGTCAAATGTGGGTGTAATATTACACCTCTAACTACCCCTTCGGGGAAACAAGCGTGAGTCTTCAACTAAACTAATGCTTCGACGGTTCATTCCAATATTTGATCTATCCATAGATTTGGCTATCAAAGATACATACATACATAGACTCAAGCCTGTTTCCCCGAAGGGGTAGGCAGAGGCATATTAAACGCCCACTTTTCGCCAGTGTTTTGATCCCACGTAATAGGTGGCGAGCCTATTGCCGCTTATCGCGATATTTTGTTTGCCAGAGCCTCGTCCGTTGATCGGCAGGTGCACCACTTGCAGGTGAGGTTGGCTTGGGACCCTAAGTTCTTGATGGGAACCCTATGCGATACATGCTATGAGATACATATTTGACAAAATATATCTTGTTAGGTGATATGCGTGCCAATCGACTAATCGACTAACCACCAGCGATGCTGAAGACCGTGCGAAGTGAAGGAGACATAGCCGGAAAGCGGACCCTGGGCTTCAAGGCGTGGCTTTTGGAGCGCAACCGGGACAGCGCTAGGATGATGATGATATCTTGTTGGGTGATGATATCTTTTACGTAGTTAATGTCAAATATGTATCTCTCTGATAGATCTTATATTGGCACCGGACGTTAATAATTAATTACATTGGAGTAGATTGCAGAAAGATGAGGAATCCTGTGTCTGGAAAACCAATATAATTGTTCGGCTTTTGTGAGTAACTTAACCTCTCGTAATATGAACATAAACAAATTGAAAATACCATATGGCGAATGTTTATGCAGCATGTTCACAAAAACTTTCACATATGAATCAGAGTAACACAAAATCAGATTCTAAAACAGAATGGTTCATTATTTTTCTCAGCAGCTCAGTATAAATCTTATTTTTCCTTAAAGACCCAAAAATACATTTGCAAAACAGTCATTAAGCAAATCCCAAAATCGCCTTGTTCGTTGAGATGACACATCAAATGTTATTTCAGGACATGCTCTCGAATACCTTCCGACAATAGCTCTGGCAGGCAATAAGGTAAGATCTAAATATAACATGAGCTTAGGGATGGTCTCCGGAGGGATTAGGTGTCTGTATAACGTTGTCGAGGTTTCGCACCCAGACATAAAAAGAAATGTCACCTCAGTCTATCTCAGACCATTGACCGTGTAAAGCAACCGAAATGTTGTATAAAGTGCCTTGTATATAGATTGTACTATTCCTCAACATGGGCCACTCTTTGCTGTGGTTAGAGTAAAGCCTCAATTCTGAGACTTCATAGCCTCTACGACGATGAAGTCAAAAGAAAGCAAACGAAGGAGAAACCACAACACGCACTCAGTTAAAATATGCCTTTTCAAAACATTGTGGAGAGAACATGCCATCAGAGCTCTCTGAAACGTAGGTTTCTTTAGGATAGTGATCAATATTGTAGTACTTGAAATTAATTATAAAACTTTCGGTTTAAATTATAAGTAACTATGAAATCGAAATAAACCGAAGTCAAATTCGTGGATAGAATTTAATTTCAATCTTTACATGACAAAAGAAAATCTTGAAGAATAATTTAATTGAACTTCTCAGAGTGGCGCTGTAGTGACAGCATGTGAGTGCAGGTTTTATAACCAGATCCACAAAAGTATTCAAAACAAACAAAAAGTTGTGCTACGTGACAATAAAATTAAGAATGTTGAGAGCCTCTCAATAACCTTCAGACTTTAACATAGTTTTGCAAACCATCCACCTATAACTGACGATAACCAAACAAAAAAACGCACATCCCCTCAACCTTTTGCATATCTCACCGTGAGGCGTTTACTACAAGGTCTTACACAAGGTGCAGTTTAATAATCGGCACAATCGTTTGTCATCCCTGGCATGCACGGAGCTATATTGGTCGACGCATCAGCCCTCAACATCGGTGCACCATGACTCACGCCACGAGAATACACGCTGTGAACTTCAGTACGATTTATGTGTTTTTGTTCTAATAGAATGTTATCAAAAGATTTTAACGCGAATGCATGGATTGTTGTCAAAGGATTTGTTGCCTACACGGTTTAATTTAAGAGGCAGTTTAAAGAGAGGAACTGAGAAATGGTTATATGAAATCATCATCATCCGATAGGACGTTTCTTATCAATATCTATCTAGGACTTTTACTTTGGAGCTAGAGGTCCGCTCACCAGACCAACCTTGATTTGACATAATGTTAACTTCTCCTTAGAATGACTGTTCAAAGTCAAAGTGAAAATCCTTTATTCATTTGGGTCACAATGACGCTTATGAACGTCAAAACAATAACATACATACATAGACTCACGCCTGTTTCCCCGAAGGGGTAGGCAGAGGCATATTAAACGCCCACTTTTCGCCAGTGTTTTGATCCCACGTAATAGGTGGCGAGCCTATTGCCGCTTATTGGGACATTTTGTTTGCCAGAGCCTCGTCCGTTGATCGGCAGGTGCACCACTTGCAGGTGAGGTTGGCTTGGGACTCTAAGTTCTTGGTGGGAACCCCATGCACCCCCATACCAAACAATAAATGTATAAAATAATTACTTAAAGACTCTAACATTTAAATTTACTGCCACGTTTGCAAAGCAAAGGCGTAGAACCATGAGAAAGAACGGGCAATAAAACACGGTTACTCTTTTTCATCGTCAGGTTTTGCATAATACACATAACATTTTGTAAAGTGCTGCAACTGTTACACCTTCTATATCTCTTGTTTATATTTCCTGTACATAATAATACTCAAGCATTATACTTCATTTTAATTTTTATATTCATTTAGTTAGCCTCCTCAGAATAGACATGGTGAACCAGAAACATCCACTTACATTATATATACCTAATAATGCAGGCAATCCGCGAAAATGATCATAACCATGGAAATGATGCAGTTAAATATTAAAATGACATATTACATATTTAAGTGACAGTCTTGCGGGCTGGTATTCACCAGCCCGCTAGACTGTCAACGGCCAGTCATCGCAAGTAGCACCCGTTCACGAGTATGACGCATGGGCCAGCCATTATCCCTCTCGCCATATTAGAGGTACAGGGATGACCCGACACACGACGCCACCACAAAGAATGACATTTTAGTGAGCATGACGACAACGGTATACGAACCGGCAGTAATAAACAATCTGTTGGTATAATGACCATGACCGCGAGCTACCTCCAGTTCCCAGATCGTTATTAATTTATTATTAACATAAATTAGTGGAACGCGTGAAGGAATGCAAATGTAGATTTAGTGTAGGATTTTGTGAAGGTGACAAGTGAACAATGATATGATCAGGGGTAAACAATGTTAAACTAAGTACATTCAACAAATCATAATAATATCCAAATCCTGCAAAAATCATGAGTTCACGAGGCACCTCCACTTAACATGTCATTTGTCAAAACGAGAATTTAACAAATTTATATAACAATTATATTAAACGGTAAGAAAATAAAATAATCGTGAGCTAAACAAGCCTAAGCCTATCCCCATGGTGTCTTATCTTTTTTAAATTCCTTAATAGTGTAATAACTCCTTTGTAAAAGAAAGTTCCTAATTGTCCGTTTGTATTTAACTGACTTAGGTACATAAACAAAGGATAGCAATATTGCATGGCGACAAGGAGCTATTGCATGGAGATTTTATAAGATAGGTATGAAACTGGTGTAATGTTGATGAATATGTCAGTAGAACCCTGCTTCTCAATCCATATTCACGATTCAGTGGCCAGACATAAAAGTTCAAGTTTGAACACAAAAAAATACATTTTTATTGCCATCGCTTACACTTTGAAGCTTCAGCAGAAAGTTTTTTGTATTCAGTGATAGTATAACTAGAGGATGCCCGCGTACGGACGCACATTTTTTTCACGTTGTCGTTTTTGCCCGATTCCGTAGGAATTTCGAGAAATCTCTTTTCAGGGCACCTTTACGCTACCTGAGGAACATACATGCCAACTTTCAGCTTCTTGCGCTCAGAAGTTAGCTGTGCTTTGTCTGTCAGTTAGTCAGTATCGCAAGGATTTTATATGTATAGATTGAGATGTTTTTTTTAAGAGGGTCGGTTCAGATGCCATAGATATATATATATATAACAATTTATTGTTATTGTTCAAATACACATTTACACAAGGTACATAGGCGGACTTGTGCCATGAGCATGATCTACCTGTCTGCCTTAGAGTGCTACAGGGAGAAAAGAAGTAGATGTAATTGATGTTAAAAAACGTTTAATTGCAATGGGTCCCCTCCCTCTATCTTCTAAACCGTAGTATTTGGGTGTGTGTAAACTATGTTTTAAAGTGACATAATGATATTTCAATGAAAACTATTACGGCTCATTAGACTTTACTAATTAATGAGTAACATTCAGTTATAAGACTTACACTTACATTTGCAATAAATAATATGAAAATTGTCATCGTGTCCTTATATCCTTAGGACTACGGAGCCCTACACTGTGCGTGGCTCAACATGCACTTGGCCGGTTTTCCACCTTTTGTAACTGTCTACTCCAAAGAGATTGGATAATATGACTAGAGAGAACATGCCCTATAAATTTCCTTATACCGAACGTGCAACATGTAATGTCAGTTGGTCTTAGTTGGTTAATCATAACGTCAAATTACGCGTCTCATATAAAGAGGCATAGACTCTTTACATACTCATATCTTTGACTACATTCTCTAAATAGCCGTGCTGTGATCTGTCATCAGTGTAAAATTTGTTGGACGTTTGTGTTTACATTTTTAATAACTTTTTTGCATTTAAATAGTAAGTAAGCTTATAATAATTAAATAGTGTACTCATTAATTAATACACATCGAGTATGTGATATCGGGATGTGGATGCCGCGATTCTCGGAACGGAAATAACAGGAGAAACTTTATCTTCTAGCAGTGAGTCGGAATTTTTCAACAAATTTATTTACTTTTCTCGTATTAATGCTATAATGAGTGTTAAGTTTACACAATATCATTGTATTGCAAATCAAAGGAACAGCTTGCATACGTATGTGTTATGAATTTCACTCACAAATTGTTATTTTGTACATTTATTGATTTAATAGCCTTAGTGATGGAATTTTACAGTGAAAGGAGATATCGATGTTTTTTCAATGAGGGATAAATACGGAAACTAACTATCGGATATGAATGTAAAACTGTCGCTGGAAGCGACAGCGGGTAGCCGCGGTTGCTAAGTTGGCAATAAACAAAGACGTCCAGCGGTCTAATTTTCTATCGCGCGTTTAATAGTAAGCGCAGTTTAATGTACATAATTTACTTAGATACCTACCTTAAAAGTAGCGTCTATTAACCTAAAGCCAAGTGTTCCAGTGTACGTGCGTGTGTGTAGGCTTACATTTTTGCATCTATAAAATAGTAGATGGATTAGGGATGTGAGTAGCATTTTTTATTATTAAGAAGGTGTTTTTTATTACAGGTTGCCTATTAATGACGTCACAAGAAAACTTTGGATAAATGTCGTTGGACGGCCTAGTTTGATTTAGCAGAAGTACCACCGTATTTGTTCACGTAATTTTGAGAAAGACTGTTTTTAAAGACAGAAAGCACCTGGCGTCGTTTAAAACCGGAAGCTGTGCCTACATTACATTTATGCCCGGACATTGCACACCCGGTAGAATTATTTATCCAAAGCTAAACAAAAAGTGTGTAATTTTAGTTTGAACATATTAATAAAATATAATAATTACAACGATTTTAATTAATCTACCTACTTCTATATATTAGTGCTATCCTGACTGATCAAAGACGTCTTGTCTTGTAGTCCGCTACATAATATTCTACCATAAAATATAATATTCTTTCACATTCACACAACATTATCTGGTCCCAAACTAAGCATATCTTGTACTGCGAGTACTAGACAATCGATAAACATGCATATATACTTTTCTGTAAATATATTACATATTATACATAGTACCATCCAGACCAAGACAAACATCCATATTCATACACACAAATGTTTGACTTGAGCGGGAATCAAACCCGCAAGCTTCGGCGTGGCAGTCGGATTACCTACAACTCTAAAAAAATCGAGCAGTATCCAACGTTAGCGATAGCAAGCAACGTGATATGATGCGACGCAAACAAATTGCCAAAGCCTGCCGTGCCGCATTAGCCAATCTGGTATAATTCGTACAATACATAATCTAAGTGACAGTTTCTTAGCACCTCATTGCCACGCATCGCTCATTAGTTTATGAATACTTTTTGTCAATAGATTTTATATTTAAAACGAACAATTAAACACGTGAATGTTTTTAGTACTGTCTGTCTGGCAAGTCTTTGCAAAGCACTGTCCTGCGTCGACAGCAAAAACTACAATTTCAATATTTTAGTTGTTTACTTCTACGGCTTAAATATATCGACACATACTAAAGTTAGACATTTGACCAACAATATTTATCGATAAATCATCACTGTTACGAACAACACTCGGTTTCCTAACTCTATGTTTTGTCTACTGTTTGGCTACCACGCGGCTGCTATAAGAGCATGCTGCTAAACCTATCGACAGCTCTTTCTATCATACTGCATGTGCCATTAGAAAGAAGATATCAATCATAGCAACCGCTGTTGTTATTTAGTGTTACTTCTATGCCTAAGTTTATATTTCTTTGGTCTACTCAATTTCACAGATAATAATTTAGTGAGCCTAGACAAGACTAAGAAAATACTAAGCAGCAGCGATAGCCGAGTGGAGCGACCGACAGACTGCTACGTAGAGGGTCTCAGGTTCGAATCCTCGGCTTGCACCAACGACTTTTCGAAGATAAGTACGTATTAAATTGTTAATTATCGCTTGCTAAATGTTGAAGGAAAACATCGTGAGGAAACCTGCATGTCTGAGAATTCTCCATAATGTTCTCGAAAGACATGTGAAGTGTCTGCCAACCCGCAGTTAGCCAGCGTGGTGGACTATGGTCTTACCCTTCTCATAGTGAGAAGAGGCCCGTGCCCAGCAGTGGGACAGTTTAAAGGGCTGAAGATGATGAGCCTAGACAGCTGACCCCTGTTAATTTGAATGTGGTTCTGACATTAAGTAGATACATAAAATACACATTAACAATTCGTAAATTTACAAAATCTAATGTGTAATCCTTTACTACGGATACCTGGCGAGACATCGAGGTTCTTAAAATTTAATTTATCGCTTTTTAAATCAGTTATAAAATATATTCTTAGTAAAGTACAGAAACGAAAAGCGGCGGCAATTCAACACGGAAAACACAAGAGTGTGTTATAAATTATATTTTTAAGACGACTTTGTGAATTCGTGTAGAAGTGAGTATTTTTAGTATTTTATTTCGATTATTTTTCTACACACAGTTATCAGCGGCTAGACTAAGCTTGGCAGTTTCACCCTTCCGTTATTATATATAAGTTATTTAAGTTTTTCGCTAGTAGTAATTTTTAGAACATACCTTATATTATACCTATGTGGAAAAAAAAATACATAATAATCAATACATTCGTATTTCCATATAGGTATACATATAGGTATGTACTATCATCATCATCGTCCTAGCGTTATCCCGGTTGCATCCAAGATTGGCACGCCTTGCAGCCCGAGGTTCGCTTACTAGCCTAACCAGATATGACAGAATATCAACTTTTCCACAGAGCGACTGCCGTCTGACCTCCGCGTTTAGACCAGTATCAGTTTATTTGAGGGTACTGACTCCCCGTAACGACTGTCAGAGATCTTCATGACAGCCGGGACCGACAGTTTAACGTGCTCTCCGAGGCACGGGGCAAGCGATAATGAACAATTTAATACACACTTTACTTCTAAAAGTTATTGGTGTGCGCCGTGGATTCGAACCCGATACCCTCTGCATGGCAGTCCGTTGGTATCTCCACTAGGCTATCGCTGCCTTTTAATATGTATGTTTGTATTTAATTTTATAGGTATGTAATATATAAAGGACATATTCTGTATATATAAAATGCTGACTGACTGGCAGTCAAGCCAACAACTTCTTGAACCCAGTAGGGTTCAAGAAGTTGAAATTTGGCTGTTTGTTCCTTGGCGACCGAAGGGGTGCACTACGAACGGATTTTCCTAAATTGCCATGGCATGTAATAGGCTCGCCCCCTATTACATAACTGGCAGTGTGGTTGTGTACACCTCTGCCTTCCCCTTCGGGGATAAAGGGGTGAAGTTTTATGTTATGTCTTATGACATAGAGTGGAGAAGCAGCTAAATAAAAAAGCGAGCATAGCTGCAGGCGTCTTTTAGTAATGAATAACAAATTAATCCGTTAACACTGTTTTTGGCAATGTTCTTGCGTGGTATTTAAGAGCAGGAGACCAATATATCGTGATAAAATCCTTAAACTGTCGTTTTATTTTAGTAGGGAGTAAGCTACTTTTATATAATTCCTTTCAAATTGAAGGTTGTTCAACATTATATTATTTTAGTAACGTTTGTGGCACAGAATCATTAGAGTAAGTACCTAATAAATAAGATAGATAAATGTTGTAAATAAATAACATTGTACGTTATTGTTGTATCGTGTTCAGAATCACAGATAACTAATTTGGTGACAGATATATATGTATTTATCTGTACCACGAATGAAAAAGGGGTTAAGTCGAAAACTCAACTTTTCAGGAATCGCAAAACGCTCCGCGCAATTCAAATTCGAATGCACCATTATATTAGAACTAGCGTAGAAGTAGCGCGTCGAAGTTTAATAGATCATCTCGGTGATTAGTACTATACAGAATGTTCTGGGTTCGATCACCAGACTAGACAACATTCTACGTAGTCCTCATTATCAGCACAAGTGTTATCTAAAAGGTCCTTACTGAGGTATCATCGCAGAATCCTGACTGAGATATCAACTATGGCAGCAAAAATGATAAGAGGTTAAGAAATAAAGGTATTTTTTTTATTTTTTTGTACTTTTCTTTCTTGAATGAATTTCTGTATGTTGTGCCTTGCGATAAACGATTTATTCCACTGTACAAACATTGTTTTTCTATGTCTTCCTTTTATTTGTTTCAATTTATTAAAAAGAGTTTATTACTACTTAAATATTTTAATAAAATTCTTTGAACCAATCTTTCGAAGCTTAATCTTCTTGAGGTAAGCTTTGCACATTATAATAATTAACTCATTTTCGTCAACATTTGAGTTATGCCCCTTTCAGTACGCACATTACGTAAATATTTATTACATGAGATGTTCTAAATGTCAGGCATATGAAAGAGGGCGAAGAATAAGATGTGAATCATTAAAATCTGGGGTAGCCACCTGCGCAAATCAACGGAAATAAAGGGAACACTCATCTTCTAGCAAAACATTTGTCTGAACCTGTTTTGAGCTGGGATAAATATAATCTTATGAATTATATTTTACAAAAGTATTCAACGGCTCTTAACAACCTACATTAAATGAACTAATTGAATAAGGTAAAAAAATATCTATTTTTTGCCGACGTTTCAACCATCTTGCAGCGGCAGTGGTCACGGAGGGAACACCTCGGGAAGAATATAGAACATCCGCAACTATTGATCGTATTATATTCAATGCGAAGAATAATGAACGATACGAAGTACGCGTAATGCGTATGGCCATCAAAGATAAATAAAATAAACATAGAGAGATTCACAGAAACTGCCGAATAATACTACGAGCTTCTAGTACCTAAACTACAATGTCTATACTATAATAAAACTGTAGAAGTGAAAAAGTCTGTACATTAAAGATATTTTGACGAAAATTAGCTAAAAAATCTAGGAAAATGCTAAAAAGCAATACTTGATAATTTTTAGAATTGTCTGTCTGTCCGACGTCTTTCCCTATATTGCTAAAGATCTCTAAAATGGCGAAATTGATTTCAGTAAAACTTACACTCATGTACAAAGGATATTCAAACCTATAAAATAGTGTATGTTACATCACAATCAGTTGAGTGGTTTTCGGTGTACAGCTTGACCTCTTCTTTATACGTAGTCCCAAACAAAACAGAGATCATCCAAAACTGAATATATATGTGCTGCCATCTATGATCATTATTAGTTTGTTAGTAAAAGTATAGTCAGTCTAAATAGGTACCTTCAAAGTGTTTTACGGGTATTAACAAGACTTTAAAAAAGGAGACGATTCTTAATTTCGTCAGTATATTTTTATGTTTCTAAAATGGTAGGAAAGTCAAATCTGTACATTGAATATTTTTAATAGAATACTTGGGGTGTGATCTACAATCGATATCGAAGCCAAAAATATAGTTTTTAGAATTTTTGTCTGTTTGTATAAATAAACCGAGATAAACTCAAAAAGTATACTGCATGGATTTACTTAAAATTTGGCACGAATATGAATTTGAATGTTGTTATTATGTTAACCATGCTATAAGCTAGCTTCACACTATAAAAATAACGCAATATAATTAAATTAGGCTGATAAACATAATTAAGGAATATAAGTAGTATCAAGACAATTTTAAAGCAGCGCCATCTATGAGAGTTCAAAAACATCAAGTTGAATTAAGGTCAACGCTCATTAGAGCCACCCGGCACCCACTCCGCACCGCCTCGCCTCGTGCAGTTAGTATTCTTTATATGGATTTGTATGGGTATGCGCTCACTACATCAACTCCGTAGCGTCACCGGATCGCCTCTGTCGTAAGCCGTCCACGCGCGGGTGGCGGGTGGTCCACCCGCCGTCCGCGCGTGGACGGCATGGTGGCAACTCGCTGCTCGCATGCTTGCCGCGCGCTACCCGCGAATGATTCACGTCCGAGTGTTACCAGATACACGGTAAATACCGTAGATGCACGGTAATTTTGAGCAAGACACGGTCTACGGTAATAAGCTACTACCGTGTTTTTTTCTAAGGTATTTTTAATTACTGTGTAAATGATACTCTTATTTTTACTCAAAAATATATTATGTTCTTACGAGTAATCCTTTATTGGCAAAACTGCCTGTCATTACGAAACACACGTGTAGACCTAGTGCCAATTGTTAACAGACTATTTGAAAATTCGTGGACCAAGCGACGTCCACTCGTTGACCGCGCGGCGTTCACTCGTTGACGGCGCGCGGTCCGCTGGTTGACCGCGCGGCGTTCACTCGTTGACGGCGCGCGGTCCGCTGGTTGACCGCGCGACGTTCACTCGTTGATGGCGCGCGGTCCGCTGGTTCACCGCGCGATGTCCACTCGTGGACGCCGTGCAGAGTGGGTGCCGGGTGGCTCTAATGAGCGTTGATCTTTAAATGTGTAAGCCCTTTTTGGATATATATAATTTAAATATGATCATGTTAGCAAGGTTAATAGTTGTTTTCAAAAGTCATAGATGGAGTTGTGCATTTTCTTCTTAAAAATTGTATCGTTAATTCGTTTATCAATTAAAAAAATGTATTTATATAAATTTTAAGCTGCTTCATCTACGTCTTATAAAATTCATCAAGTTTGTCTGTTTGTAAATACAAACAGAGATCAAAAAGAACTGCTTAGATTTCTAAAAAAAGTTAAACTCGAAAACAGCACGCTATTGCTGTAAGCAATTTGAACTAAATAACGAAGTAAGAGGAAAATAATAAGCATGCCATATATATCTTAAAGATAAGAGATGCTTATTTTTAACAGTACAGAATAAATAGTAATAGATTTAGTAAAAAATAAACATTTTGGCCACATTAGTGTAATTATTGCTTCTTAATTAATATATATTCATGTCGCATACAAACTTTAGTGAGATGTGGAACTAGCTAGATTTTTTTACTCACACACAGCCATTTATTTTATTGTTACGCCTGAGCGGTTTGGTGGATACTGGTGTTCTCTATACATGACAGGCATCCTACCGTCATGCATTTACACGTCATCCTAGAGAACGGCCAGCGTATTTATTTTGATCCCGACAGCGTTGCTGAGCGCTTGTAAAATCTACGCCAAACAACTCTCTTGGCATTTTCCAGGCTCTGTGAAGTCGACCAGTTTGGGAGGTCCCTTACGTATGACGAGATGCCTTCATATTATACTGTGGAAAGTTTTCCGGGAAGTTTCAAGGACACCGCATTTTGTAGAGTTTATACCGTACACACGAATAATGGTGAATGCTATTTTCTGCGGTTGTTACTTCACGCGGTCCAAGGCCCAACGTCTTTCGCCTTTCTGAGGAAATTTGATGGCGTGGAGTATTCCACTTACCGCACAGCCTGCGTAGTACGTCACTTTCTCGACGGTGACCAAAACTGGGATGACACCCTCGCGGAGGCGAGCGTCAGTGACAGCGGCTGGGACCCGCATACGTCATCTGTTTGACGTCATCTTGGTGTTTTGTAGAGTCGCGAACACGGTAGTTTTGTGGGAAAAGTATGTCCATCATCTGTCTGAACATTTTCTTCGAGCTTTGAGGCGTGCTACTGGAGACAAAGTCGAAGTAACTGATGAACGCGTGCTGAACACATGTCTCAGTTTACTTAAAGACGTGGTCATTTCTATCAGCGGCAATTCACTGGTTGAATATGGGTTACCAGCTTCCCAATCATCACCGCATCAAGACCGTGGCAATTGGGAGTATACTGAGACAGGTTACGATCCGGGTGAAATGACCACCACACGAAATTTATGACACCGTCTTTGAAAGCGTTGGGCAAAGCCAGGGTAAAATGTTTTTCTTGGATGCTCCTGGTGGAACAGGAAAAACATTTGTTACCACTGGCATACTTGTAGAGGTCAAGAAGGAAGGCAAAATTTCCTTTGCCGTAGCGTTGTTCGAAATCGCTGCCACACAGCTTCCGGGTGGCAAGACAGCACATGCCATGTTTAAAATTCCCATCGATTTAGAGAGCGTCGAAACGCCCTTTTGTGGTGTGTCACGTAACAGTGATAAGGGATACGTGCTAAAGGATTGCTCTCTGATCGTATGGGATGAGCGTACGATGGCCAAAAGGAAGGCAGTTGAGGCCGTGGACAGAACTCTGCAGGACATCCGCAGTGAGCATTTGATGTGTGGTCACAGTTCTGTTCAGTGGCGACTTCCGACAAACGCTTCCCGTGGTGACGCGGGGATCGAGGGCTGACAAAGTGAGTGCTTCGTTAAAACGATCTTCGTTGTGGTCACGAGTTCGTACGCTGCGCTTGACCATTAATATGAGAGCTCGGCTCGGCGTCAATGCACGTGCTCAACAATTCTCTGATGTCCTTCTAAGTCTTGGCGAAGGCACTCTACCAGAGGAGAGAGGTGGACAGGTGGTGCTTCTAGAGTCTCTCAGTAGAGTTGTATCCAGCTTAGAAGAACTCATTCGCTGTGGGTACGGGGACATCAGTTGAATACCGTAATAGCAGAATTCTTGGGTGTGTAAGCGGGCTATTTTGAGGCCCAAAAAGACCAAGCTTTAGCAATTAACGAATGCATTCTCTCGGATATAGAGGTAAATGAAGTGATCTACACCTTTGTTAACACTGTCGTCCAGTGAGATGATGCCACACATTATCCCGTGGAATTTCTAAACTCCCTGTCAGCAAGTGAACTTCCTGACTGAACTTCTGCCTTAAAGTCATCTCGCTCCACAGACACACCATTGAGGCGGTAATTCTTACGGGTTGTTGCGTCGGCGAGGCAGTATTTATACCACGCATTACCCTCATACCTCATTACTTCCCGTTCCCGTTCAAGTACGTACTGTTCCCCGTGAGTTTTTGCTTCGCGATGACCCTCAATAAGTCGCAGGGGCAGACGCTGAGGGCAGCGGGTGTCGACCTCAGGACGAGCTGCTTCTCACTCGGGCAGCTGTACGTCGCTTGCTTTCCCGTCACCAGTCCTGACTCTCTTTAAATTTTGGCTGCGGAGAGCCAAACTACTAATGTTGTATATTGAGAAGTCCTCTAAGTATGTATTTTTACCCTATTCTGTATTCCTTATTAATTATATTCTCCATCTGCTTCAGTCAGAACTTATGACGTAATTCAGCAGAATCACCATAAAGTCATTTATTCAAAGCAGGCTGAAAATCAGCACTTTTTGAAGGTCAATTTTACAAAAGACAGTCTCCCTGTATTACTGCACTTTCTGCAGATATGAAATATAAAGAAGAAACGGGTAAATGAATGTTATTTTAAAAGGTATAATCGTAGGTATTTATTTAATAATTTGGTGCTGTATAGCGTTCACGCAGACGACGTCGCGGGCAGCAGCT
This sequence comes from Euclidia mi, assembly GCA_944739405.2. Lineage (NCBI taxonomy): Eukaryota > Metazoa > Arthropoda > Insecta > Lepidoptera > Erebidae > Euclidia > Euclidia mi. Next base: position 5,238,142 of record OX123188.2, on the reverse strand, counting down.
AGTATTAAATAATTGCACGACATATATCATATGGATGGACAGAGTTCTACGTATTGACTTTAATTCGCATTTGTATTATCTGACGAGCGATCTGCGTATGTAATAGGAACACTACTACACCGAAGTTTTGCAAGGCTTACAATTAAAACAATTCATACACCCTCATCTTTAACAAAAGATTACTTCAGCTATGCAACCGTAATTTAAAGACGTCAACATAAAATCAAACTCATTTAGGACGCAGAGTAGCACTTATGAACGTCAAAGCAAATAAATCAAGATTCAGAAAGATAGTGGGCTAGGACAAAAACCTGGAAAACTCATGCCACTAAATTAAGATGGCACTTGGGTACATCTATTAAGCTTCATTCATTCACAAAAACCCGTCTCAAGGACATAAAACCAACCAACATACCAGACACCCTGTTGATCGGAGAGACGGAACACATGATATATTAGTCAAGACTATCTGGCGACGATTTAGCAACATTCCTCGTTCCACTCGCTATCATTTCACAGGCAATTTGCACTTTAAATATACACAAGCAAAATGCGTAGGTACTAAATAATAAAATGTTCTATTTGAGTGCGACAACTCACACATCTGGAACTTGGCAAACAGCAAGGACATGAAGTATTATGTAATCTTAACTATTTATTTTACTTGTTTTTCGTCTGTCGAGATTATTGTCTGATGTGGATTGATGAGCTTAGAGATTATTGTTTAGTTAGTGATGGCGTATATAGGCGCTATAGCTGAGTGGAGAGACCGACAGACTTATTCGCAGAGGGTCTCGGGTTCGAATCTGTGACTTTGATGATTTTTCGAAGTGAAGTGCGTATTAAATGTTAATTATCGCTTGCTTTTCGGTGATGAAAAATATCGTGAGGAAACCTGCATGTGTGAGAGATCTCCATAATGTTCTTGAAAACATGTGAAGTCTGCCAACCCGCACTTGGCCAGCGTAATGGACTATAGCCTTACCCTTTCTCACGGTGAGAAGAGGCCCGTGCCTAGCAGCAGGACAGTATAAAGGGCTGATGATGCTGATGATAGTAATGTCGTGACTACGGCGTTGAGGATCTGTGGAAAATGTATGAACCATGGAGGCTTCGACATTTTGGTTGCCAACCACGGTACCAAAAGCTTTTATGCAAACGAGTGAAGGGACTTGTGGCGAGGATAACAAGGGCAGGCCATGGGCCACCCTTTATGCTTTTTTATTTTTGTACAAGTATAGCCTCACTTATTACTGAATAAATCAGCGGTCTTGATAGGCCACTGTGCTCCGTAACATTACGTTCAATAAATAATATCGTTAGGAATGTAATTACATTATATTTGTACATCCTCACTCCTACAAGTATGATTCTTCATTTTGAAACTTGAAATGTGACGGAGGTTCTCAATTAGACGACTATATACTTTAATCATTCAATGATTTGCCCTACGATGTGACTTTTGAAGGCTACAATCTCCTTGGCTATAATAATATTGATTATAGATTAAGAATAAGATTCTAACTAGCGACTCTGGTGGCGAAATTTAGAAGTCGTCCATGTACGACTCTTTCACAGGTCACTACTACTTTTGACACTTTTGACAGCTCTCAATACAATTACCACCATAACCTCGAAGAAACGTTTTATTGTAAGCTGTCAAAAGTGTCGTACTTCGACAACTTTCAAATTTCGCCGCTAGAGGGGCGCGGATAATCTTTGCATCGCCAATAGTCCATCATAAAATAATTTTACCCCTATTTTGCCCGAGATTTTTTACCTATTGTATAAGCATAGAGTAGAAATGTATAAGCACACAGAGTACCTTTGTATATAGGAGGATATAAGCATTCCAGCCAGCAATAACTCAGTGTCATGGTCAATGAATTACGTTTAGATGTCACTCATTTGTTTTAAGAGCTTGGAAATATATTTTAAATTCTTTGTAAGACGAAGCAATTCTTCAGTGTATATACATCTGACTATCAATATATATGATACTTACGTACTTGGCTCGCTTAGAAACTCACCTTAGTAATATAATTATTTACTTGATAACGTTTGTTGAAGAAAGCTAGTGCAAAAATACAAAATCATTGTGTATAAGACACACAATTTTATAAACTTCAGAATGGCCAAAGGTAAAGGCGGTGGACAGGGCAAAAATAATGGTTATATGAACTGCAGGACGAACAAAGCAACATGCAGCGGGATGGTCCAAAATAAAGGTATTATAAACTATAATATAAGCAAAGCGAAATACAGCAGACAGGTCCATAATAATGGTTTTACAAACAATACGATGAGCAAAACAATTTATAGCGGTCAGATCCAAAATAAAGGTTTTATAAACTACAATATAAGCGGAGCGAAATATAGTGGACAAGTGAACAATAATGTTTCTATGAAATGCAAGATGAATATAGCGAAATATAGTGGACAGGTCCAAAATAATGGTTTTATGAATAGCAACATGCATAAAGTGATGTATAGCGGACAGGTCCAAAATAAAGGTTTGATAAACTACAATATGAATGGAGCAAGATATAATGGACAGGTCCAAAATAAAGGTTTGATAAACAACGAAATGAATGGAGCTAGATATAATGGACAGGTCCAAAATAAAGGTTTGATAAACTACAATATGAATGGAGCGAGATATAATGGACAGGTCCAAAATAAAGGTTTGATAAACAACAGTATGAATGGGGCTAGATATAATGGACAGGTCCAAAATAAAGGTTTGATAAACTACAATATAAAAGGAGCGAGATATAATGGACAGGTAAACAATAATGTTTCTATGAGATGCAAGATGGATATAGCGAAATTTATTGGACTGGTCCAAAATAAAGGTTTGATAAACTACAATACGAATGGAGCGAGATATAATGGACAGGTAAACAATAATGTTTCTATGAAATGCAAGATGAATATAGCGAAATATAGCGGACAGGTCCAAAATAATGGTTTTTTGAACAGCAAGATGCCTGTAGCGATGTATAGCGGACAGGTCCAAAATAAAGGTTTGATAAACTACAGTATAAACGGAGCAAAACATAGTGGGCAGATCAACAATAATGGTTTTATAAACAACACGATGAACAATACACAGTCCACAGGTAAAAAATAAAGGTGTTATGAACAGAATGATGAACAACGCAATATACAGTGGACAAGTCCAAAATAAAGGTTGACTAAACTACAATGCATGGAGCGCGTTATAATGGACGGCTCAACAATAATATTTCTATGAAATGCAAGATGAAAATAACGAAATACAATGGACAGATCCCAAATAAAGGTTTTATAAATTACAAGATGTACAGACAATTCCACCCAGCAGCAGATCTCTAACATCTTCTCATACAATCTTGTGTCGTGTTTCTGTCGAAGGTCTTGGGATGTAGTAACAACTTTATTATAGTTTGTGTTGTCAACAGATAGCGTTATTGCAAACATACTTATAGCTGCTGTAGTAACGGCTTATCATAAGAGCTGTATGCTTGTTTATTTAGGTAATTAAACAATATCCTAATCTAGAATACGCTTGTACTATATCAATGCACACACAAATGGTGTTCTGAATTATATGAATGAACTAGATATATGAATGATAATATTAATGAGCTTTTGGTGATACTACTGATGAACTTCATTTAATTTTTTTATAGCCTCACGCTTATATCCCCGAAGGGGTCGGTAGAGATGTAATATTACACCCACATTTTGCCATGAATTTTTAGGTCCCACGTAATAGGGGGCGAGCCTATTGCCGTTACTGGGCACATCACCAGACTCCGTGCTGCTAGTGAGAATTCGGAAAAACCCAGTAACACTTTTTATTTGCCCGACCCGGGAATCGAACCCGGGACTTCCGATCAGCAGTCGCATACGCTATCCACTGGACCACGAAGGCAGTCTTTATCAGAGAACTTCATTTAAACACACAAAAAATCATAATGCTCATCGATTTACAAATGATCTTGATGCAAAACGAACTTACTTTTAACTTTACTTCTTCTAACTTAACTTTACAAACAACATCACTCCAATTAGGAAAACACCGAGTTCATACAAAACTTTGAGCTCGAGGTTCGCTTACAAGACTAGACTAGACTAATCTTTAAGCGCCCTCTAGTTAAAACATTGCTAAACTGAACAAAACTCGGCCTATGCCTATTATTTTTAGAGTGAAGAAAATTCCTTGAAACTTATTTTGATTCGCGATACTATTTTTATACGATTAAACTACACAAAGAGGCAAGCGGTCGGTTCTGGCTTACGTTAAAACCGTTGATTTATTTTGGCGAACAAATTTAATTGTTAGTACATTCTTAAGTTTAGTGGCACTTTACGTCGTTTTTATTTAAACTTTGGACAAAAACAACCGGCGGAATTGCGAAGATCTGTTATTTTTAATGGCTTGGTAATCCTCTGGGCCGCTAATGCGCTGGCAGTCATCGCGATCGAGAACGTTTATTTAATACCTATCACGACCAGAAGGAATGGCCTTTTGTATATTCGGATTTATGGGAATATACCTACCTACATCGGGTAAATACGCTATACGTCGGCCCCTCCCCAAACTTCGGCCGTCTGCACATTTTCAGCTTGCGTTTATTTAAAACGCAATGAAGTGACAAAGCCACTCGAATTACAATCTTAGTCCATACTCTATATGTACAAACCGTTACTTGCCGATTACGTTACTCACTCTTCGCACACTGAGCGTCAATAGCGATTGCACCGTCGAAGCGTCAATTTCATATTGAAAGTACCTTACTTGCTGTGAATACCCACACTTCGGGGATTGATATAGAACGGTCAGACATTCCTTTTTTATTGTTTTAAGCTTTATTATCAGTAATTAGTGATTTTTACTATATTTTGAGATAGCTTTTTCAATGTTTTTCGTATTGTTTTAAAGGGAAAATAGGAGGCCGCCAATAGAATACCAATTTTGAATTATAACCGGATTATCGGCCGTGGCCGACTTAAAGTAAATGCAGTCTGTTTTATAAATTTCAATTGTACTAATTCCATTGGCTTAGTAAGAGAATTTGCAACGCATATAGGCAAATAAATCTATTTTACGTTTAATCGCCAAATACTGGCCGGGGTGATAATAGTTGAATCTCGAGAAATAATGTACACGAAATAGGGGCCGGCTTTAGAAACATTAAAGATCGTAATGTCGACCAGCCTAGAATTCGAGCCCAACTATACAGGCTGATTACTTTTGTTATTTTCTCAAAATTAAAAATATTTATTATACATTTATTTATTAATAATATAAGAGTTAGTTTAAATGTAGGAGTTAATATTATTGAAACCATTTATAGTAGCTTATTATGGTATGGGAATATAAGATATAAACTGCTCTTTGGAACTTGCTACCTTAACCCATGTTAATTAGCTTAAAAAATATAAATATACTCAATAATGATACTCCGGGCCAAAATTGGTATGAATTAGTTTTGAAAAGACATCCAGAACTAATTATAATTATTGTGATGTTTCCTTTATTATAAATTGTAATACCTTACATTATTTAAGTGCAAATAAATAAAATACTTTACCTATTATTAAAAAAATGCGATTAATAACGTATACTTAGTGAGACTCCTGCCAAAATAAATCATATTAATAATATTTGTCCGTCTTCATTTAAAACATCCTATACCCGGCCGATATTTGAGAAAAACGCGACCGACCATGAGCCGTGAATGGACGACTTTAGGGTTTTTTCGTTCTCGACGCATCTAAACGTTAGTACTTTTTCCTTGTAGTAGAAATGTCAACCTTATAAATAAACATAAATATAAACATGAAATAGACTTAGCAAACTATCCAAAACCGCATCGAAAGCTATCCTTTCGTTGCAAATTGATGGTGCCAGACCGATCCCAAAACAGAAAAACCGTAAGGTGGCCGACATTTAGCGTATTTACCCTCCTTAATTTTTAAAATAAGTAAATTATTGGTGAAGTTTAAGAGGTTATTTTCTAAACAGTGTGGTTATTTTATTGTGATTAGTGATTTAGATTCTCGCCTGAATAATTAAATAATTTATTCGCTTGGGCAATATTATTATACTTGGCTGATTATATTATACTTGTTTATGAATTAATTTTGTCGCTCGGACTGTGTACTGTATTAATTATACATTATATTAGACGATTTGGTGGCGTCCAAAAATAAATAATCACGCAGACACGCCCCCTGTAAGATTCACTAGCTTTATCTAGTGTTATTATTATTTTTTATTATAGACTCACGCCTGTATCCCCGAAGGGGTAGGCAGAGGTACACCTCTGCCTACCCCTTCGGGGGTACACCCACATTTCGCCATGAATTTTTAGGTCCCACGTAATAGGGGGCGAGTCTATTGCCGTATCGGGCACATTACCAGACTCAGTGCTGCTACTGAGAATTTCCTAACGGGAAAACCCAATAACACATTGCCCGACCCGGGAATCGAACCCGAGACCTCCCAATCCCACGCGCACATTTTATGCCGCGGGACCAACGAGGCAATGTTTATCTAGTGATATAATAAAAATATAACAAAACAGTAAATCCCAGTACAGTAAACCCGAAACAACCGTCCGTCGTTCATATCCCGAAAGATAGTATAAAATTAATAACCTAAACTATATTAAAGGGCTATTTTATAAGAGCCAGAAATCGTGCTCAGTGGCGTGCCATTGGAGAGGCCTATATCCAGCAGTGGACTACGGCAGGGCGATGATGATGATATTGAAGGGATAGAAAGACACGGGTGCGCCAAAGTTCACCTAAAATTTCAACTCTGATAATTGGAAATCCGAAAATGTTCTTCTTAACATTTTTCATCTTAACAATCAGAATTCCTAACTACTGTCTCTAATGTTCATAACTCCGAAGCATTGAACTTCATAATGTCAGTAGCAATAAACATATCTATTATACTTTTATTTGGTTTCCTATATTTTCTCAACATAACCATCTTTTACACTATTATTCAAAGTCATATCTTTTTTGTTTAGATTTCTTTTTATTCATAATAATCAGTATTATATACATTAATTTTGCGTAACTTTATTTTCACTTAACATGTATAACATACAAGAATAATAGTACCGTGGTACAAATATACAACAGTACAATGGTCAAGTTCCAGAAACGAATCGGTCGTATTAATAATTAGGTTTAGGTTAGGTTAGAACTGTGACCACAACGCACGAGCCGAGCGAGCAAAGCGAGCGTGCCGCGGCAGCGGCCGGCGCAGTGCCAGAACCGAATCAGTCCTATAGTTATAGGTTTAGGTACGGTTAAAATTGCGGTATAAACTCCCAGGCCATAAACATAACAGTAAATTAGTCGTGTTTTATGAATTTCAGTTGGAGTGTAGCCTTGGGGGCGCTACGGCGCGAGGACTTAGAAAATTTTGCCAAATAAGTGTTATTTCTGCAAATAGTTTATTTTCTCGATTCTATCGTATAAAACACCTAAATATAAGGTTAAAAATATCTTGTTAAGAGTAGTGTCATATATTTTTTATTACACTTGGTAAGTGTTTCTTTCTGAGTATGAGTAAAAATATTATGGTTATTATGTTTAGGGATAAAAGCGTTATGATAAAAAACAGTAGGAGTTTAAATATATTTAGAATAATGATATTATTAATTAAAATTTTCGGAAACATGAGTGTTATGAACATCGCCGGTTGCACTACAAATAGTATGAATGAAAACTTTAGGATGAAAAATTTTAGGAAGAGTGATCATTCGCATTACAAATCGTTAGGAAAAACAATTTCGGGTAAAGAACTTTAGGTGAGCCAATATGGACCCCTAATATACCGATCGAATAAAACGCAGAAACTAAAACGATCACACAAGAGACACGTTACTATTAGATTTGTATTATATTCTTGAAGCTATTAAACATTTATCACAGTCATTTTACATAATCTGTATACATTCTTCTTTATTTTTGTTCGGCATCAAAATATACGCAGCCGAAATAAAACTCCATCTTAATAAAAAGAACTAGTATTCATATAAAATGTCTTGTCATAAGCATCTGATAAAAATGATTTATTGAAGCTATTTAGATGTATTAAAATAACTGTTTCAGACGCAGATGGGTCTCGGATATTCGGTTGATTGTTTAATATATTTTATATTGATAAACAAGTCGGAATAGTTTAATAAGCATTTAATATTCTGCTCACATCCGCTATAAGGGCCATTTAGTATTTAAATAACAATTGACTTGGCGTAATTTCTGTAAATATTGAGAGACATCCGGATTTATTTAAAATGAAAAATCTTGATGTGTCGTGTTAATTTTTACAGTACAATAATTTTTATCTTTGTTTCAGGACGAATTGCTGAGAATAATTGGCCACAAACGCAACAATGTATATTTTTTTAAATAAAGTGTGTTCACAATTTATTTACCTGATTACTTTTTATCATAGAACATAACATAACTTCACACCTTAATCCCCGAAGGGGTAGGCAGAGGTGTGTTACCTGCCCACATTTCGCCAGTTATGTTTCGGTCCCAATGTAAGCGAGCGAGCCTTTGCCATCTACCGGGCACATTTATCTTAGAAATCGTTGAATATAACCCAGACCACCTAGAACGCCTTACGCCTATTTAAACCCACTCACTATTTGATCAACCATGTGATGTTTGTTATATACTACGGCGATCTGACGTCATAGATGACGTCACTGTGGCTACATAACCGTCTGCTTCCCACGTCGTCACATGACAAGTGACGACTCGACATAAGGGGCGTTGTACACTCGTGCGTCGTAGCTCTCGCGATTTGACCACCGTTCAACAATATAATATAATATTGTGTATCTGCGATTAAGTTTTCAAACAAAATAATGATCTGTTTGTTTACGAGGGAGCCGGCAGTGCAATGTTAAGGGCAAACCGGATTTATTGCTGCCGATTTTGTGTTTATTTCGATTTAGTCATAGTTTCTTTACGGATAGGAATTTGTGGCGTTCTGAATATTTTTTTATGACGAATTTCTTTGTATTATAACCAATAGTTACTTAAAGAAACTAGTAGATATACCTACTTAAAGGACTTCATTTCAAAACGAGAACGAAATATAGTTTGAAGTTTCTAGTGTGAACTGTGTAAAAGTTAGTAGGAACGTATTTATAAACGAATTGCCCCATTTCATACAGTAGAGTCTTGCTGATTTCAGCATAAATGGGCCAGTTCGACAATTACTCCCCCTCACAGAAAATCGACGTAAAATAACGATTACTTAAACAGTTGCATTCCGTTCGGTGAGTGAAAGTGGAAGAGGCCCCATGCCCTATTCCTCCTCCCTCATTACACTCCCCATCCTATTCCTTTTCCCAACCCAGAGGGTGGCAACACACTGGTGACTCCTCTGGTGTTGCTTGTATCCATGGGCGACGGTAATCGCTTACCAACAGGCGTCTAAGTTTTAAAATACAGCTGCCTACATTGGCCATCAGTTGAATTCAGTTGTAACATTACCCTAATGTTCACATCTGCCACAATTGGCTATTGAATTTAAAACATTTAGATTCATATGTCACGGACAATCAGTCTGTAGTTAATTCATAGCTATACATAGTTAATCATCATCGGCCCTGTATAAACTGTCCCACTGCTGGGCACGGGCCTCTACTCACTATGAGAAGGGTAAGGCCATAGTCAACCATGCTAGCCAAGTGCGGACTGGCAGACTTCACATGTCTTTCGAGAATATTGTGGAGAACTCTCAGATATGCAGGTTTCCTCAAGATGTTTTCCTTCACCGTTTAGCAAGCGATAAATAATTAACTAACAATTTAATACGCACATAACTTCGAAAGGACATTGGTGCGCGCCGTGGATTCATACCCGACACCCGCTTCGTAGAATTCCGTCGGTCTCTCCACTAGGCTGTCGCTGCTTTTGTACTTTTAAATCATTCACTAGCGTTATCAGGGTTACATATATAACTCTAGCCTCTGGACCCAAGGCCTGCCTTTAGTCTAACTAGATTGTGCAGAATATTTGCTTTTCCATAGAACGACTGTCGTCTGATCTCCGCAAACCAAAAAGATAGCGATATTCCATGCAGTTTTTTAATGCTTAAATCAACTTTTTGTTTTGGTAATTATCTATCTGAACTGTTACTTTGTAAAACAAATTACATACATAGACACATACATAGACTCACGCCTGTTTCTCCGAAGGGGTAGGCTGAGGCATATTAAACGCACACTTTTCGCCAGTGTTTTGATCCCACGTACTAGGTGGCGAGCCTATTGCCGCTTATCGGGATATTTTGTTTGCCAGAGCCTCGTCCATTGATCGGCAGGTGCACCACTTGCAGGTGAGGTTGGCTTGGGACCCTAAGTTCTTAGTGGGAACCCTATGCACCTCTGTGCCTGAGGTCGTCAGAGGATCTGCGATTGCAGATGCCAACGCATTCCACAAACTTCTTTGATAAATCCTTTTCAGTTCAGGCTGTACGTTTGTGGAATGCGCTGCCAGTTAAGATTAGACGAGCAAAATCACTGAACATCTATAAAAACATGTTAAAACAGCACTATTTGTCAAGGTGATTGCATTGTTGTCCATAACTTTCTATTAGACTATAATATTATGTATCTTATTATATTTATATATATTTGTATATATATGTATTATATGTATTGCCTATATGTATAGTGTATATATAATATATTAAATAATATGTATTTTTTTATAGTAGGTATTTATTTTATGTATACTATGCGAAAAATATATTTATCAAAAATTTCTAAACTACACCATCGAATACTTTTGGCTCCTTTTACAGTCATGAGTCCTTTCCTAATGGTTGCCTGGAAGAAATTGCTGTATGCGATAAGGCCGCCAATTGTGCATTTCTTGTTTGTGCTCCTCGATGTATGTTTTCCTTATGTGGTGTACAATACACTTTGAAGCTTCAGCAGAAAGTTTTTCTTGTATTCAGTGATAGCATAACTAGAGGATGCCCGCAGCTACGGACGCACATTTTTTTCACGTTGACGTTTTTGCCCGATTCCGTAGGAATTTCAAGAAATCCCGTTTTTAGTGCACCTCTACGCTACCTGAAGAACATACATGCCAACTTTCAGCTTCTCGCGCTCAGAAGTTCCAGCTTTGCTTTGTCTGTCAGTCACGCAGTAACGCAAGGATTTGATATACATAAATATTCATTGAGATGTTTTTAAGAGGGTCGGTTCAAATGCCATAGATATATAATTATTTTGAACTTTAATTTGTTCGAATCTATTATGGAAGATGCAATTGGTAAAATTAGGACCAATAAAAAAGGGATCATAGTTTGTGGAGATTTTAATATGAATATACTGGATAGTTCACTAATGACTAGTAGGCTTTTAAATCTTTTTAAATCATTTAATTTGACAAATTTATTTCTTGAACCTACTAGAATAACCGCATCATCTTCCACTTGTCTTGACAATATATTTAGTAATCATACAGTATCACATAAATTAGTTACTACTGACTTAACTTCGAATCACTGTGGTCAATTGGCAAGATTTTCATATATAAATGATAATTTAGTACGTAAGGTGACAGTTAGGCCATTACCTAGGCATAAATTTAATGAGTTTAGGAACAACATTTTAATAGGTATGAATCCTGATATGATGGAGATTAAGTCACCAAATAAGATTTATGATACTATCTTCAATTTAGTTCACAACGAATTTAGAAGTTCTTTTAATACCAAGGAAAAAGTAATCAAGGAGTCTAGAGCATTTAGGGAGTGCGTTACTGTAGGTATTTATAAAAGCAGAGCAAGGATGTATGAGTTGTATGGTATGAAGAAATACAATTTTGATGCGAGCTTCACTGAGTATGTCAGAAATTATTCAAAAATATTTAAAAAGGTATGCAATATAGCTGAGGTACGTTTCGTAAGTGACAAAATTAGAAAGTCCTCTAATAAAATTAAGGCCACCTGGCAAGCTATTAACGAAGCAATGGGCAAGGCAACCTTTAGGAATACCAATTTTAACTTGCTAGATAATAATAAAATGATTAACAATGACGAGGAAGTCGCACTCGCATTCAATAATTTTTTTGCTAGCATACCGATTGCTACTACTAGAGGTCTAGACTCATCAGCTTCAGTCGCAGAAAATTTATTAGAATCTAGTGTACAAAAATGTAATGTATTATTTAAATTAGGTCCTATTAGTTCTACTGACATTATAAACACTTTCCAATCTCTAGAATCTAAGAATACGGGTGATCTCTGGGGAATATCAGTGAAGATTCTGAAAAGTATAATAGATATAGTAGCACCTTATCTAAGCAACTTGTTCAATAAGTGTATAGAATCAGGCGATTTTCCAGATTTAATGAAACATAGTAGGATAATACCTCTGTTTAAATCCGACAGTAAGACTGATCCTAGTAATTATAGGCCAATTTCATACTACCTACTTTTAGTAAAATTTTTGAAATGATAATACTCAAACAACTTCTGAAACACTTCAATTTGAACAGCCTCCTTCATACTGAGCAATATGGTTTTACCAAGGGTCACTCAACGACGGATGCAGGAGTAGCTTTACTCAAACACATCTACGATGCATGGGAGAGCTCTTAGAATGCTATTGGTGTATTTTGCGACCTTTCGAAAGCATTCGATTGTGTCTGCCATGATACGCCCTTATGCAAACTTAAACATTATGACGTCCAGACTAAAGCATTGGAAGTTATTAAGGCATATTTAAATAACAGATTCCAATGTGTAGAAATAAACGGCTCAAATCCAGTGACTTACCAGTACAATTGGGAGTGCCGCAGGGTAGTATCCTAGGGCCTTTCTTGTTTCTTGTTTACATAAATGATTTGCCATTTCACCTGAGAAATATTTGTGATGTGGTATTATTTGCTGACGATGCTTCATTGATATTTAAAGTAGATAGAAATAAGGAAAACTTTACCGAAATAAACAGTGCTCTTGTTCAGGTAACTAAATGGTTTACTGTAAACAACTTAGTACTGAACGCCAAAAAAACCAAATGTGTTAAGTTTGTTTTGCCAAATGTCAGAAACCTTGGTCCTATCATAGTTTTAAATGGTGATGTACAACTGAATCTACATTGTGTCTAGGAATAACACTTGATTTGAAGTTACAATGGGGCACACACATTAATATCTGTCAGCGAAACTTAGTTCAGCTGCTTATGCCATTCTGAATGTGCGCAGTTTAAGATGTCGATACGGCTAGATTGGTATATTTTGGCTATTTTCATAGTGTTATGTCTTATAGCATATTACTATGGGGTAGAGCTGCTGATATCGAAAGTATTTTTATATTGCAAGAACGGGCAATTCCGACCATTTACCAATTACGAACAAGAGTTTCGCTCAAAGAAAGATTCAAGGAAATCGGTATTCTAACAATTGCGTCTCAATATATTTATGCTAGTGTCATGCATGTGCGTAAAAATATAAATTCATATTCAAAGAATAGTGATATACACTCTATATATACAAGAAATATACATAAATTATGTGTTCCGTATTTCCGTTTGTGCAAAACTCATAGTTCTTTTATAGGACTTAGGATTCGTATCTACAACAAGATACCGATAAGTATTTTGGACTTGCCGTTTAGCGCATTTCAGACAAAGATTAAGAATGACCTAATGCAAAAGGCATTTATTATAATTTAAATGAATATCTGAATGACAAATGTGCTTGGAAATAATGTTTCATAATTCATATATTTGGTAAATAGGTAGATCATAATAATTCTCATGACATGTTATTAAATATTATTCCATTCCAAATAAAGTTATGTAAATGATAGTTTTTGGAATCGCCACCACATCATTAAATGTCATTCATTTTGTTAGATACTTTTTATTTGCTAAAATATTTTTTATTTAATGTGCTATAATCGTGTAGTCAATCAGTTCGATCGGTGGTTGTATTTCAAAAAGTATCATGTCCACGCGTTACACAAATTTATGATAATATTACCGATCTGGAAAATGGAGGTAATTCGCGTTCATGGTCAGTATACCAACACATTGTTAATTACTGCTGGTTCGTGTACCGTTGTCGTCATGCTCACTAAAATGTCATTTCTTGTGGTGGCGTCGTGTGTTGGGTCATCCCTGTCCCTCTGATATGGCGAGAGGGATGATGGCTGGCCCATGTGTCATACTCGTGAACGGGTGCTACTTGCGATGACTGGTCGATGTTGGTCTTACGGGCTGGTATTACATTATTAATATTTAACTGCATCATTTCCATCATGGTTCTGAACATTTGCGCGGATTGCCTGCATTATTAGGTACTTAATGTAAGTGGATGCTCCTGTTTCACCATATCTATTTTCAGGAGGCTAATTAAATGAACATCAAAATTACTAGATTATGCTTGAGTATTAAGTAGAGTAAATATATACAAATGACATAGAAGGTGTAACAGTTGCAGCACTTTACAAAATTGAAATTGTTATGTATTATGCAAAACCTGGCGATGAAAAAGATTGACCGTGAGTTTTATTGCCCGCTCTTTCTCATGGTACTACGCCCTTGCTTTGCGAACGTGGCAGTAAATGTAAATGTTTAATTTGACGTTCATAAGTGTCACTTTGTGATTTAAATGAATAAAGGATTTTGACTTTGACTTTATTAATTTACTTTTATTGTTCAAATACACATTTACACTAGGTATATAGGTGGACTTGTGCCATGGGCATGATCTAACAGGCTGCCTTAGAGTGCTTCAGGGAGAAAAGAAGTAGATGTATTGATGTTAAAGAACAATTAATTGCAATGTGTCCCCTCCCTCTATCTTCTAAACCGTTGTATTTGTACCGGGCTCATTGGAAATTACTTAGAACTTAATAAGTAATAATAGATTAATTTAAACTTACATTTGCAATCGATAATATGAACATTGTGTTCGAGTCCTTATATCCTTAGGACTACGGAACCCTACACTGTGCGTGGCTCAACATGCACTTGGCCGGTTTTTTTTCTTCTAGAGTATTTTTTTGAGTTACTACTTAGTCTATTTAGAGTAGCTACCTACTTATTAAATTATTATTTCTGCAACTATCATAGTTGTCTTATAAATCTCATATTTCAATCAACTTTAATTCCTCGGCTCTAAGGTGTTGCCTACTTAGCCTACTTAGGTAAAATAATAGATACATTAGATATTCTTATTTTGTTTCGTTCTCATTAGCTTATACTTACGGTAGCATGTCACAACAAAAGAAGTCACGCGTGTCGGAAGACAAAGAGATGACAATCTTAGAAGCAAAACGCAATATTTTATTTGAGCGCATTCAAAATATCTATGAATGCTCAAAAACCGCATCTATGTCTGACAGTAATAGCGAAGCATTTCTCAGTTTTTGTATAACAGTAGATAGTATTCGAACGGATTTTCATAAGTTGTTAGACGATTATAACGCAAGATTACTTTCTATCAATCCTGATGAAAAACCGAACTATCAGGCGTATACCTCATTCGAAGATCTTTATTGTATTATTAAGCGTATACAATCACAATTGGAGGGTAAATGTTCGGCAGAGCCCGTTGCCCGCAAACCGAGATTACCGCCAATCGAGATTATGTCGTTTGACGGAGATATACGAAATTGGCCGTTATTCTATGCGAGTTTTAAGTCTACAGTGCACGATAATGGTTCTCTGACAGATGCTAACAGGTTGTACTATTTAATAGGTAAACTGTCACCGAAGGCCCAGTCCGTATTTGCAGGTGTCACACCCAGTGCTGAGAATTATCAGGTCATATTTCAGTCACTACTTGACAGATATCAGGAAACGCGCGTCCTAGCGTCTACGTACTTTGACCAAGCTTTAAATCTCAAACTGTCCGGCAACGCGTCTGTCTCGAATTTCCAGCTGTTTATAGACAACTTTGTTACCGCAGTTAATTCTCTTAAAAACTTAAAAATAGAAGATCTTTCCGACTTTATGTTGCTTCAACTCGCTTTAAAAAAGTTTGACACTGATACAATTCGCGCATTCGAGATGACGGAACGCAATAATAAAATACCTACACTAGATAGTTTTATTTCGTTCATAAAAGATCAGTGTCGAATATTTCATAATAGGTACGCAGTCTGGTTCACCTGGCCCGTCTAACACTAACAACAACAAACAAAGGTTGAATAAATCGCGAAATAGTAATAATAACGCGGTCCCTAATCCACAATCTTACGTAACATGTTCGGAGTCTAATAGTAATAATTCACAGAAGTGTCTGTGCAGTAATATAGTGCACGACCATTACTATAAGTGTCCTACCTTTAATGATTTAAATCCAATTGCTCGTTTTAAATGCGTAAAAGATAACAAAGCTTGCATTAATTGCTTAAGCATAAAACATAAAACGAGTAATTGTTCCAGTAGAACGAGATGTCGCTCGTGTAATCAAAAACATCATACACTGTTACATTTCGATAAAGCCGCTAACCTTGACACACTTACGAGTACGTCGCAAGTGCAGAACACGGTAGCTGCGCCTTCCGCGTCTGAGGGCGAAGTATCGTTGTGTACGACATCCATTGCGCGGGCGACGCGCACGCGAGGATGGCACTCGCGCATCTATAATGATCCGCGCAGGGCCAAAACGCAGTGTACGGCGTCTAAGACTGTTCTGTTAGCGACAGCGCAAGTTATCATATATGATGTTAATGGGTCGCCGCACATGGTACGTTGTCTGCTAGATAGCGCATCTCAGACCAATCTAATAACATCGGAATGCTTCAAACGCCTCGGATTATGGAATAACTTTAAAAATACTAACTCAACCGTCAAAGGGATAGGCGGATCAGAAAGGCATTGCAGGGGTTCCGTAGATATTAAAATACATTCGCGTTTTGATAGGAATATTAATTTTAACATTTCTTCGCTTATCGTTGAGCGTATCACGGACGAATTGCCGAACGCTAATGTAGACGTAGCATCACTCACCCATCTCGAGTCATTGCCGCTAGCCGACGCGGAGTTTGCGAATCCGGCAGGCATTGATCTTTTGATCGGAGCTTCAATATTTCCGCACTTGCTACTAACTAAAATAGTACGTAGTGAGCGATATGATTTACCGCCCGCTATTGAGACGGTACTTGGGTATGTGATTATGGGTACCGTACCTACGTTACATACTTCTCATTGTAGTACGTCTTGTTGTTGTTCTGCTCTTCAAGAGATCAAGGTGGGTGCTAAAACTGTGTGTAAGATAAAGCACTAATTAGCTATGCTATGCTATGCTATGCTACGCTATGCTATGCTAAGCTACGCTACACTATACTATACTACACATCCGCTTTGTATATAGATGACATTGCCTGTAATGTCATACCCGCTCCGCTAGCAATTTCGCTTTGTGAAGAGCTTATTCAGCTTTTCAAGCGAGGCCAGTTTGATCTTGTCAAATGGACAAGCAACTCTAAGGAGGTTCTCGCACGTATACCAGATTCTCATAAAGCTTCTCCAGACATTGAGTTTGAGAAGTCTGGACCGCATAAGGTTCTCGGTTTACGCTGGGACAAATCCTGTGATAGTTTTCGGTTTGACGTCTCACCACCAGATGGTAAGTGCACCAAACGCACTATGCTGTCCACAGTGGCTCGACTATGAGACATAATGGGTTTTGTGGCTCCCACAATTTTGTACGCCAAGCTCTTGATCAAAGAGCTTTGGCTATCAAAGTGTGAGTGGGATGAAACACCCCCTGACCATATTGTCGCCGCTTGGGGCCAGTTTGTATTGAGCTTACCGCGCTCAATCAAATTTCTATTCCGCGTCATCTTGGGTTGGTAGATGGATGTACCATCAACTTAACAGGTTTCGCTGACGCCAGCGAGCGTGCTTACGGCGGAGTCGTATATCTGCAAGTCCGCATTGGTTCTAACTACTCGGTGCAGTTAGTTTGTGCCAAGTCTAAGGTCTCGCCTGTTAAATCATTTCGTTTGCGAGACTGGAGTTGTGCGCGGCCCTTCTGCTGTCTCAGTTGCTCCGCAAGGTTCAAGACACAGTTTTGCCCCACTACCCAATTAATAAAATACACGCATTTTCCGACTCCAAAGTAGTGCTCGCTTGGATTCGTTCTTCTCTTCACCGCTGGCAGACTTTTGTCGCCAACCGCGTTAGTAAATTGATTGAACTTGTTCCCGCTACTTGTTTCAATCACGTCACGGGTTATCGTACTCGTCTTTAGGAAGAACGTTCCATAGATCATATGGACTGGAAGTTTATTCCACCAGCATCACCACATTTCGGTGGATGTTGGGAAGGCATGGTCAAAGTAATTGGAACGCATCTCTTCAAAGTTATAGGTCGGCAGATCTTCTCTTACGAAGAGCCTTTAACTGTCCTTGCACAAGTCGAGGCACTGATCAACTCGCGCACGCTTCCAACTCAGTGAGATCTAGCCTGAAGTTGGACCTACCTCTTAGTTTAAGTATTTAGTTAGTAGTTTTCGCTATTATTGCGTTTGTAGTTTTCGCTAACGTTAATTTAGATTAATTTTATTGTCATATCGCTGTCTTAGCCTATTGATGAGTTATGCGGTAGTACACCCAACATAGCTAAGTTCAATTCTATTTTTTTTAAAGGCAACCCTTTAGGGCCGGGGGGATATGGTAGCGCCATCTACCTTCCTATCCATAACTAATCGCATCAACATCAATCGTTCCACGTTCTAGTGCGAGCGATATCATATTTCCGTCCCTGTCTCCCATTCCCGAAGAAGGGGCACTGCCTTCGCCTGATTCGTCACCGCGATCGTAGACGCGAGTGACGGTCCAGAACATTCCGCTCGCTGAGAACGCCGTCTCGTTCGTATCGCGCCGCATCGCTGTATGTGATTTATTACCGCTTCCACCAAGGAAAACCCGCTCACGAATGGTGTAGTGTAGTGAAAACAAGCAGCTGCATCACGAAACCACCAGCACGTAACCACCAGGAGACTGCCCTACGGAAACGAAAAAGGTTGTATAAGGTAAGTGCCCTCAATCCTTTAGAATATCCTATACCCACTCAATCACCTCTCCCCGTATCCATCTCCTAGGCGGCGAAGAACCGCTATCCTCTCTATACAGTCCATTTCCTTCTCCAAGTCGCCTAGAACCCTACGGTTTCGGTGTAACGCCGAACCAACATTCTTAGTAAAATACAGCAACGAAAAGCCGCGGAAATTCAACACGGAAAACACAAGAGTGTGTTATAAATTATATTTTTAAGACTACTTTGTGAATTCGTCTAGAAGTGAGTTTTATTAGTATTTTATTTCGATTATTTTTCTACACACAGTTTTATCAGCGCCTAGACTAAGCTTGGCAGTTACACCCTTCCGTTAAAATACGAGTTATTTAAGTTTTTCGCTGATAATAATTTTTAGAACATACCTAATATATACATAATAATCAATACATTCGTATTTCCATATAGGTATACATATATAATAATAATAATAATATTCTACCACATATACACATCACCCTCTAGTCCCAAACTAAGCAGAGCTTGTACGATGGGTACTAGATAATGGATAATCATACATAGAGGGTGGCGCTACCATAGGGGCACTTTTTAAACAGAGGCATAGCGTACAACATTCTGAAGCCTTTTACCAAAAATCAATTAAATCGGTGCAGTAGTTTAGCCACAATATCGATTTTAAGTTCCGCAATTTTTGCACATGCTTTGAATTCCACACAGCTGATACAAAACGGTCAACGACCCTACATTGCGCGCCGCGACTCACTACGATGCGGGCGCCGACTCTACCCCGCGCGAGGATTCCCGCATATCTTCGAGGACGCGCGAATATTTTTTGTCAGGTTCAAGCATTTGTACACTTTATTGTAAAAAAATATAGTTTATTTCAAGTGCGTTAATAAAATCCGTGTGGTGACGGATTAAGAATACGGAATGTCACCACCCCATATCATCCCATGGGTGTCGTAAGAGCCGACAGAGGGAGCATATTATGCAGAGAACAGCACTGTAAGAGAAGGAAAACTTGATACAAACCCTATACCAACCCGTTTGGCCAGCGTGGTATAGTAGGCCAATTCCTCCTTTCAAAGGAGAGGCCTAGTCCAGCAGTGGAATGTTAAAGGCTGATGATGTGAATAAAATCCTCTCCGCCGCGCTCCGTTTTATCTGCGCTGAGCCTAACTTCGGATGACGTCAAGGCGTCGCGTCGGAGCGAGTCGGGGCGTGCAATGTAGGTTCGTTGACCGTTTTCTATCAGCTGTGTGGAATTCAAAGCATGTGCAAAAATTGCGGAACTTAAAATCGATATTGTGGCTAAACTACTGCACCGATTTAATTGATTTTTGGTACAAGGCTTCAGAATGTTGTACGCTATGCCTCTGTTCAAAAAGTGCCCCTATGGTAGCGCCACCCTGTATATACTTTTTTTTTGTAAATACATACATATTATACATAGAAACACCCAGACCAAGACAAACATCCATGTTCATGCACACAAATGTTTGACTTGTGCGGGAATCGAACCCGCGACCTTCGGCGTAGCAGTCGCTTACACTCTCGCTGCGCCAACCGGTCGTCATATATGTCGGTGTGTTGCTCGGTTCTTGGCCGGTATCAACACTTCACATAACAGTTTGTTTATAACTTCACACCAAATCAAATTTAACAAAACTGGCTATTACTGAACACGAAAAGAGTGACAGTTTCTAGGTACTTATTGCCCGCCCGGAGTCTCCAAGAGAAGTGATTGTTGTTGTGTCGCTCCGTTGAACGTCAACCGTCACACCCCTCTTCAACTGTACCGAACGTCACTAGACTCTGTCGAAGCGCGCCAACTTCTCACACTTCCGTTTCGTAGTTAATAGACGTCCCGTACTGATCATTCCGATACGGCCATCCTACAAGACACACGTCCCTGTGTGTTAATCTGTAACAAAATTTTACACGCACAGTATCACATTGCTCGGTCACTCCTGACGTAACCCAGGTAAGGGTTGAATCAAAACAGTGTTAGGATTCCAATCAATTTTATTTTTTACAAAATTACCTCCTACCTTCCTAACTATTATAGGAGCTGGTTTCAGAGCATCATTGACAATACAGTCAATTACCATAGACTCACGTTGTAATCAAATCAAATAACTAAAGCTCTACATGGTGATTCATAACCATTTAGTAACCTCCAGTTACCAAACCAGGCACTCAACCAGCCACTCGGTTGCCACCATTCAGCAACCTCCAGTTACTGAACCAGGACTTAAACCAGTCACTCGGTTACCACCCATTTATCTGCGCATCCTCGCAAGGATCGCCAAGTCCCTCCTGGACTTTATGGTTTCCACGAAACCCCAACACCAGAGCTGTCTGCCTACCGCGTACTCACGGAAAACTGCCTTCATAGTTTTATTGAATCCAATCTGTACTGATTTGCGGCTACAAATCAACCTCTGACATTGAATCACACAAGCAATCAAACACCAGAGTCGTCTGCCTACCGTGTACTCACGGACAACTGCCTTCACAGTTGTATTGAATCCGATTTGTACTGATTTACGGCTACAAGTCGACCTCTGATATTTAATCACACAACCAAACAACATGTAAGCCCAGTTTTCTAGTGTCTCGTCAGTATTACGGTTCACACTTTGCTCTCTTCAAGATCGTCAGTTATGCTCTGATCCTCTGGCACAAAGTTTCAGGATCAAAATCAATAATCAGGAAACTCAAAGTAAAACTGACGTTTCACTATCGCGGTATCTCTCAAGATATTTTTTTTCAAACCAAGTAAACCATAACATTTAAGCTCTTAATGTGATCATGGCTACGCATAGCCCAGTAACCTCCAGTTACTCCACTTTCTGCGACCCCCACATGGGAACGCCGAGACCTCCGCCAGAGCTGACTGCAATACCGCCTACTCACGCACTACTAAGTCAGTAGACGCCGATTTTTACTGAGCTACGGCTACACGTCAGCCTCTGGTACGGTCCGATCCGATCATCATGTAAACTTAAACATTTTCGTCAATATAAGAACTACTTTGTTCTATCTCAATTTCATCAGTTGTACTTTGACCTTCAGGCATTTTCCTCAACCTGTCGAGTGCGTACTTATAGTTACGCTTAGAATTAAGGGCTTTGCGATTTTAACGATTATCGTAAAGAACTTCTGTGACCTCAAATGGGCTTTTATACTTTAAAATATTTCAAACCAAGTAAACCAAAACATTTAAGCTAAGGTCTTTGGACTCTACATCTTCTTACCAAACTCCTTTAATAAACTAACTACACTTTCATTGCTAGTTTCGGCCAGATAGGCTTTAGCTATACCAGTTACCAAGCTCCTCACAACTGCACAGAACGTAACTCCCGTCCATACTCTCAATGAGCTATGTCAAAACTGGATTTGACCACTGACAAAAACTAAAACCAAATGCGAACATGGCGAGAACGGATAAGCTACTTTCGGACAAACTGATTTCCTTTGGCTACATAGAGGCAACGACTACAGTTCTGAGATAACCAATCGACAGTCCATGAGTACTTTCAGATTCTCGCAACACGCTCTTGTCATACGACACAGAAACCACAGGTAGATGATTTTAGCGATCAAAAATCAAATAAGAGCTACTTGAGTAGCAGGGTATCCGTGATTGCGATCAACGACCACACTATAGTGTACTTCTCTCTAGGATTAAGTGAAAATTCTCGGACAGCAATCCTAGTCGTCCGGCCATTCCTGGCATAAGACGGTGGGCAATAAAAGGTACTCTAATGAAAAACATTACAGGTTTTAATGAAAATCACAACTAACTCTTTCTCTCTAAGATGACATGTTGAACAACACGCATACTCGTTAAAATAATAGGAAACTCATTAAAATATTGCACTGCTCATACTTTGACATCCATCGGGTCTTCAACATCACGCTATGCAACCTCCATTCGGTTACACAACACCACCCGGATAATCATTTCGAGCGTAACGAAGTAATCTTAAACTAGGTTTGTTCAACATATTGCTTTAGTTTTCCTTATCACATAGCAGATTAAGAAAATCTTACTAGGCTGATACTCACAGTTCGGCGTCGTCCCGTGTCCAGTCGGGCGAAAGGGACGCAGATAGGAGTAGGCAGACTACTCCAAACGGAGAAAGAAGTCGACAGAGAAGGGTATTGGAGGACAGTGACAGTTCATTCATGTCTGTCTCCTCGCTGTCGTCCCAGATCCCTAAGGAGGGAAGGGGACACAAGAGAAAGCCAAACAGCCCGGCCGATGTAAATCTGCCCAATAAGTTGCCGCGGTCCAAACGGGTTCCTAAAAGCACCAATATTGGGAGAAGCGGAACGGAAACAGGAACGGAGACAGAGCGCGAGGACGCGCTTGGCATAAAAATCCCCTCGGGCAGTAAACAGTCTCGCGCGGAAGAAGTTGCGGTTGAACTGCGGGACCAGCCGACCGCCGATGTAGGCTCCAAAGTTTTGGAAGCATTGTCGGTGGTGGAAAAGGTTTTAGCAGGAACTAAAGGTTTCAGAGGCCAGAAGAAGGTATCCCTGAGAGAGGCAGTTGCGGTGGTCAAGGTCGGGGTGACGGAGCTCCACGGAAGAATCGATCCGACAGCCCCGGCGTCCTTGACTGGGAGGTTAGAGAAGGAAAATCGCGAGCTCTGATCCCAACTAGCCTCCTTAGGAAAGCAAGTGGCTGCCTTGACACCCATGGCTTCCACGGCAGAGCTCCTCCAGTTAGGGAACTCCCTAACTGGAGGAGCTCTGCCGTGGAAGCCATGAAAGGCTCCCGTTGAAGCCTGCAGAAAGGACCAGCGCGGCTGCCACACCCCTAAAAGGTGAAAGGCCAAAGACGCGACCCGGGTCGAGCCCCACATCTACCTGGGACCAGTATATATCCCAGGTAGACCGCGTACTGGCTGAGTCCGTGTAGAGGCCCTGGCAAGGGTTTTTTCCGACAGGGGCCTTCATCCTGCTCAGAGCGCGGTCTCAAGTAGAGTGACCGATATAGTTATGCCGGTCGGGAAAAGGACACGCAAGCGAAAGAAAGGACGACGAGTGGTTAAGGAGCCGCTAGCGTCGGTCCCCAACTGCCCTGCTCCAACACAACCACAGTCTGTCCCGCCAGCTACGGAGGTGTGGGCTACGGTCGTTGGCAGAAAGACGAAGACCAGGGCCATCAATCCACCGCCAAAAGAAAAGGCCGTACCGCGGCCTCCTTCGACTGCAGCCATCACGATTTCCTTACCCCCTGGCTCGGAGATTTCAATGGCTAAGGTAGTGGAAACTGCCAAGGGAAATATTAAGCTAGCCGATCTTGGCATTGCGGGTGGTGTCCGCGTCAAGAGGGCTATCACCGGGGCTCTGATTTTACAGGTTCCTGGAGAAGGAAATGTCGCTGAAGCGGACGCGCTCGCGGAACGCCTGCGGCAAGTCCTCTCTGGCACGGGCGCGGTCATAGCACGTCCGTGCAAAACAGGCGAAGTACGGGTGATAGACTTAGATGAGTCTATCATCCCAGCCGAGGTCGCTGAGTTTGTGGCTGCGGTAGGGGGATGTCTTGCATCCGAGGTAAAGGTTGGAGCCCTTCGTGTCTCCCGATTGCGGCTAGGTACGGCCTGGGTTCGCTGTCCACTTGCGGCGGTTGGCAAACTAGCGATCGCCACGCGGGTTCAAGTGGGATGGGCTTCGGCTAGGGTAGAGGTGCTGGCAGCTCAACTGTCACAATGTTACCGGTGCCTTGAAATGGGACACGTAAGGGCAACGTGCCCCAATGAAACAGATCGCGGCGCACGGTGTTACGTGTGCGGTAGCACAGGTCACGTGGTGCGTGCATGCACCGCTTCCGCGCCGAGGTGTCCTGTCTTCTCGGATCTTGGTCTGCCCACGGACCATCGGCTGGGGAGTAAGAAACCTAAAAACAAAAAAAGAGGGCGAATAATTACTTCAGCCCCAGCCGCGGGCAGCTCAGACTCACCGCTGGCTGTAGGAACGTCTCAGCCGGCTACCCAACCGACAGAGAAGGTAATGGAGGCCTAAAATTCGCGCCCCTCCACAGAATTTTACAGGGCAACCTAAATCACTGCCACGCAGTACAAGATCTGCTGATGCAGACACTCGCGGAGTGGTCGGTTGCCTTAGCGGTGGTAGCAGAGCCATACTCCATCCCGGACCATCCCCGATGGTTTGGATCGGAGGATGGCACCGCTGCCGTTTACTGGACAGGAGGGGAAAATTGCACTCTCCTTCAGAGGGGGCTAGGGTTTGTGGCAGTAGAGTGGGGTGCACTGGTTATAGTGGGCTGCTAATTGCGGCCTCCCCGCCTTCGAGGTGTATCTAGATGGTCTCAAAAGTTGCGTGTGCGGCTACCTGTCCCGTCCGGTACTCGCTCTAGGCGATTTTAATGCCCGTTCTACTGAGTGGGGCGATCGCCTAGACGCTGTAAGAGGAGGTGCAGTCATCGAGTGGGCGGCGGGACTGGACCTCGGCATTTTAAATCGGGGTTCGATCTGTACCTGTGTACGGTGGCAGGGGGAGTCGATCGTCGACCTGACATGGGCCACTCCAGACGCCATCAACCTGGTGACAGGATGGAAAGTGGCAACGGAGGTCCATACGGATGGCCATCCGCCGCCCTGGCACTAACCAGACCCTCCGCAATGGTGGCCTTTCACGTCGTTGGTCCCTCAAGCGAATGGATAAAGACATGCTCGTCGCCGCAGCCACCGCCGCGAACTGGCAAGAGGAAGAGGTCTCGTCTGATCCCGAAGCACAGGCAGCCTGGTTCCGTCGCGTCATGACAGACGCGTGTGACGCATCGATGCCACGGGTCCGGCCAGGAGGGAAAAGGGGCTCGGTATATTGGTGGTCGCCCAAAATAGCGCAATTGCGCACAGAGTGCGTCAGGGCTCGTCGCCGATATCAGAGCCGAAGAGGTTGTCGATATTAGGCGGGAGTATGGAGTCACTGCAAAGGCGCTCAGTTTTGCGATCGCGGATGCCAAGGGTCGATCTTGGAAAGTACTTATAGAGGGGCTGGACATGGACCCATGGGGGCGTTCATACAAATTTGTACTGGGCAAGCTCAGACCATGGGTCCCGCCGCTGACACAGACTCTGGACCCGCAACTCGTGGGAAGAGTGGTAGAAACCCTCTTTCCCAGAATCGAGGATAATCTCACAGACCCCCCAATATCGCCGGCGACCGTGAGGTAGTCCGACGACTTCGAGGTGACGGCGGCTGAGCTTGACCGAGCTGTGCGTCGACTCGCGGCCCGAAACACCGCTCTGGGTCCCGACGGGATCCCAGGCCAGGCGTGGGTGTACACTGTGGAGGTCTTGGGAGACAGGTTGAGGTGACTGTTCACTAGCTGCCTCCGGTATAGCGTATTCCCCACCGGCTGGAAAGAAGCCAAGCTGGTCCTCATCAATAAACCTGGCAGAATTGAAAGAAAAGAAAGAAAGAAAACGTTTATTTTGTGCCTCACATATAGGTACACTAAATTCTCACACAAAGAGAGAAAAAAAAAGTTACAAAAATATAGAACTGCTGACTCTCCTTCGGCGTTCCGACCTATTTGCCTGTTGCATGAGGTGGCGAAACTCTTCGAGAGAGTTATCGCCGCCCGTATCACCGAGCATCTGTCACGTGTGGGTCCCGACTTATCGGATAGCCAATTCGGTTTCCGGCAGGGGCGTTCGACGCTGGACGCGATAGAACGCGTTCGGTCCCTGTTGGAGGAGATTTTTCGTTGGAAGGGAGTGGCTTTGGCTGTTAGTCTTGACATAGTCAACGCCTTCAACTCCCTTCCGTGGCAAGCCGTTAAGGAGGCACTATTACATCATAATGTGCCTCCATATCTACATAAAATCGTCGGGACGTATCTGCGCGACAGGTCCATTACATATATGGGTCGGGACGGCTTTGAACACCGGAGGGAGGTCACGTGTGGGGTCACGTCCCCAGGGGTCAGTGTTAGGACCCCTGCTATGGAACCTCGCATACGATGTGAGGACCAGTCTACCCCCCGGCGTGAGTGTCGTCTGCTATGCGGACGACACTCTGGTATTAGCCAAGAGGGCATGGCTTCCCTGACGTAATTCGGCTCGCGGAACTGGGAGTGGCTTGTGTCGTCCGACAGATAAACGGGCTAGGGCTACAGGTAGCGCCTCATAAGACCGAGGCGCTGTGGTTCCACAGAAAACGTCAGAGTCTCTTACAAACGAGCGTGGTTCCACCCAGCTCGTTTGTAAGAGTGGCTGGTGTGGAGGTTCAGCTAGGTCGGTACATTAAGTACCTCGGCCTTACCCTGGACAGTCGCTGGAGCTTTGAGGAGCATTTTGAGCGGATGATCCCCCGAGTTCGTAGGGCAGCGGGGGCCCTTCAAAGGCTGCTGCCGAACCTCGGGGGTCCCAGGGAAGAAGTTTGCCACCTCTATTGTGCGGTCGTACGATCCATGGCCTTCTACGGAGCGCCTATATGGGCCACACGCCTAGCGGCGTCCTCCCGCTGCAGGGCTAAGCTCAATAGTGTGCAGCGGGTAGTGGCCATTCGAATCGTACGAGGATACCGCACAATTTCATCAGAGGCGGCGACAGTCCTAGCACGTTTTCCACCCTTTGACATCCTGGCGGACATGGACGCGAAGGTCTATAGCCAAACTCGCGTAGATCATCGGGAAGCGAATGGGAACGTCCAGGACATGCTCTAATGCGGCGCAATGCTCACCGACAGGCTTTGCACCAATGGTGCACGCGGCTGGAATTGCCGCAGAATGCGCGCCAAGGCGCTGTCAGTGCCATTTTGCCAAGCCTTGAGGCGTGGGTTGGACGCAAACACGGCCGCGTCACCTACCGATTCACTCAGATACTCACCGGGCACGGGTGCTTCGGTGAGTATCTGAATTGAATCGGACGCGAACGGACGGCATAATGCCACCACTGTACAGGCGACCAGGATTCCGCCCAGCATACGTGAAGTGAACGTGAAGTTCTGGTCGACCAGATCGGACGAGATCTGTCGCCGCCAGCAGTTATTGCTGCCATACTGGCGAGCGAGGAGGGCTGGGACGCAGTGGCCTATTTTTGCGAGTTTGTAATGCTCCAAAAAAAGGCTGCTGAGCGGAATCGGGAGAGGGCTGATCCCGCCCGAAGACAAGGACGACTTCGCCGAGATCCGCCAACGGGGCCGCGGGCCGCCAGAGCATGGGGAGCTCTGGTTGGCGATTAAGATTCGACACTCCGGGAAGAAGTACGGGCAGGTGAGGGCGTGTAGCCTTCCCTGAGAACTGGTTCCGTTGAACCTGAAGCCATGAGAGGAAGACTGGACAGCTTCTGTACCCAGTCTTCCTCTCGTTGGGCGTCTTTGGTTGGCAGTCGAGGTGGTTTTTAGTGGCAACACCACATACTCCGTCTCATTTCCCCAAGAGACGGAGATCCGAAGGTATTTTCCACCTCATAAAAAAAGGCTGATACTCTAGATGTTAAGTTACTACCAAGTATCCAACCAGTCCTTTCAGCGTTATAATTTGTCATGGATAGTCGAGTACAATACGAAGCTTATCCTAACGTTATCATTAGCGATACAGCAACGGACCTTTCGCGTTTAAGACGATGGACAACGTTTGTGATATTATGATAAATGCACTAACGGCTGTCTTGCTTGCGCATCAACGGAGACTATGACTAACACAAAAGCTTCAGGTTAAACTAGGCTAACCAGAAAGACACTTTGCTGGTCCAACCAACGGCAACACAAGGCTTATCATATAGCCGCTCAAACGGCTTATCCAGTTTATGCAAATCTACACTGACGGTAACGTGAGTACCACAAAATTATCACAACAACGACTAACAAAGCACCCATTTAATTAGAATAAGGTTAAGCATACAATCATCACTAACGATCACTAACCTAGTTCTACCTACAATGGAAATTAAAATCTCTGAAACTGATTATCGTAACGCACTACGATGATAACTCAATCATTTTTTTCTACGTCTGATAATCGAGTTTAACAGCTTCTACTAGAAACACTATCACTCTTCAACGTCCTCAGCATAACTTGGAATTGGCCAGAGAACTCGGGGCACTTGATAAATATTCCCAGCGTATCACATGAATTTTAAAAACACAGTAGGTAATTTTCACGCGTAAAATCTTAAAATTGAAATTTTACTAGTGGTGCCATCTAATAATAAGAGTAAGAAACATTTTAATGTGCCATGTTAAAAATTTATGCACACAAAGAAGCAGGTATAATTGCAACACCGAAATCATCTGTACAACTCAGAATTACAACGATTAACAGTGTCACTTTTTACTTTTTTACTTGTAGCGCTCATAGCGAGACTTAGCTTGTCATTCGTAACAGATCGACAAAGTTAAGCAACGCTTGCACAGGTCGCCACTTGGATGGGTGACCGCGTGTGGCATTTACAACTGAGCGCTACCGTGCTTCGGAGGGCACGTAAAACTGTCGGTCCCGGTTTTTGTCTCAGTATAAGAATCGTTAGGCCATGTCGGAGGCCTTCAGGCGGTCTAAAAACTCCGACACCAGAGTTGGCCACACACTCACACGAAAAACAAACAAACAAACTTTTTACTTAGGCTTTGATCACGTTCAAACGAAAACCGTTACGTATTATCAACACCACGAGTCGATAAAATAATGGCGCTAGTAATATCTTTTGACTATGGTCAGGTTACACTAACCAACCAACCGCACTGCAGTTCACACGTCTGTTTAAGAAATAAAAGCTACAAGCTGTTCTACACAAAATCAGCACAATTAGAAGCAATAGCTCC
Source organism: Euclidia mi (assembly GCA_944739405.2). Lineage (NCBI taxonomy): Eukaryota > Metazoa > Arthropoda > Insecta > Lepidoptera > Erebidae > Euclidia > Euclidia mi. Next base: position 5,208,293 of record OX123188.2, on the reverse strand, counting down.
GCACAGTCTTACACTACTAACTTAGTATGTACGATTCGATTAGTTTACCAACTTTAGCGCCGCTGCCCTGCGAAGGACAGTCTAGACCGGAGTTATTGTTCTAGATTTAGCAGAAAACCAACCAAGCTGGGTGTTGGTTCTATAACCAAATTCAAATTCAAAATCCTTTATTCATTTGGGTCACAATGTGACGCTTATGAACGTCTAAATAATAAATTTATAAAATAATTACTTATACTCAAAATTAAAACATTATTACAGTATGCTTCAACATTTACATTTACTGCCACGTTCGCAAAGCAATAGGTAGAACCATGAGAAAGAACGGGCAATAAAACTCACGGTCACTCTTTTTCATCGCCAGGTTTTGCATAATACACAATTTACATTTTGTAAGGTGTTGCAACTGTTACACCTTCTATATCACTTGTATATATTTACTGTACATAATAATACTCAAGCATAATACTTTTGGTTAGCCTCCTCAGAATAGACATGGTGAACAGGAGCATCCACTTACATTATATATACCTAATAATGCAGGCAATCCGCGAAAGTGATCAGAACCATGATGGAAATGATGCAGTTAAATATTAAAATCTAATACCAGCCCGCAAGACCGTAATCGACCAGTCATAGCAAGTAGCACCCGTTCACGAGTATGACGCATGTGCCAGCCATCATCCCTCTCGCCATATTAGAGGGACAGGGATGACCCGACAAACGACGCCACCACAAGAAATGACATTTTAGTGAGCATGGCGACAACGGTATACGAACCAGCAGTAAGAAACAATTTATTGGTATACTGACCATGACCGCCAATTACCTCCACTTTCCAGATCGTTATTATTAACATAAGTTAGTGGAACGCGTGAAGGAATGCAAATGTAGAAAGAATTTTGTGAAGGTGACAAGTGAACAATGATATGATCAGGGATAAATAATGTTAAACTACATTCAACAAATCATAAAATATCCAAATCCTGCAAAAATCATGTGTTCACGAGGCACCTCCACTTAACATGTAAATAAAATAATCGTGAGTTAAACAAGCCTAAGCCTATCCCCACGGTGTCTTATCATTTAAAAATTCCTTAATAGTGTAATAACCCCTTTGTAAAAGAAAGTTCCTAATTGTCCGTTTGTATTTGTGCATGGGTAAATTCATTATTTCAAGAGGCAATTTGTTGAAAAATCGTATACCAATCCCCACAAATGAGTTCTGAACTTTATGTAGACGGTAGTTAGTTCCCACCAGTTTATGCTTATTCCTTGTGTTCAATTTGTGCAAATCACTATTTTTGCGGTATAGAATTAAGTTTTTCTTAATGTACATTAAGTTACATATATATATTGCGATGCAACTGTCAATATATCTACTTCTTTAAATTTATCACGTATAGAATCTCTAGCACCTAACTTATAAATTGCACGTATGGCCCTTTTTTGAATGACAAAAATAGTCTGTATATCAGCAGCTGTACCCCATAACATTATTCCGTAAGACATTACGCTGTGAAAATAACTAAAGTAAACTAGTCTAGCAGTATCTATATCTGTGAATTCCCTAACTTTTCTAACTGCAAACGCTGCAGAACTAAGCTTTACTGTGAGACAGGATATGTGGGCGCCCCACTGAAGCTTACAATCTAAAGTTACACCTAAGAATACGGTTGATTCGACTAGTTGAATTGTTTCCTTATTTAAAATTATATTAGTAGGAACACTTTTGACATTAGGCAAAGAGAATTTAACACATTTGGTTTTGCTTGAGTTGAGTACCAAATTATTTGTCGAAAAACAATCTAATACTTGTGCAAGAGTGTTATTGACGGTATCAAAGTTACTTAAATTACGATCAACTTTAAAAATTAGTGACGTATCGTCGGCAAACAAAACAATATCACATAAATTTTGTACAAAGAACGGCAAATCATTAATATATATTAAAAAAAGAAATGGACCGAGAACAGAGCCCTGTGGAACGCCCATTCCTACTGGCAAACCTAGAGACCTACTCCCATTAACATCTACATACTGAATTCTATCACTAAGGTAGCTGGCAACAAGATTGAGTGCGGTATCTCTAATACCATAAAGTTTCAATTTAAGTAAAAGTGTATTATGTTCCACACAGTCAAAGGCCTTTGATAGGTCACAAAAAACACCAATGGCATCCTTCGAGTTTTCCCAAGCATTAAAAATATGCTTTAACAAAGTTACACCGGCATCAACGGTGGAGCGACCCTTAGTAAAGCCATACTGTTCACTGTGAAATAAATTATTTGTGTGAAAGTGGCTCTCTAGTTGATGCAAAATAATCTTTTCAAAAATTTTAAAAAATAACATCCAAAATAAACTAATAACAGGCAAGATAGAAATTGGCCGAAAATTACTAGGGTCGCTCTTTGATCCCTTTTTGAATAATGGTATTACTTTACTGTGTTTCATTAGATCAGGAAATACTCCTGTATCTACGCATCTGTTGAATATTGCAGCTAAATATGGAGCTAAGCTAGAAATAATTTGTCGCACAAGTTTAACAGAAATGCCTCATAAGTCAACAGATTTTTTATTATTGAGCGTCTTGAATACCTTCAGTATGTCATTGGTGTCAATATATTTAAAATTAAAAAGCACATCACACTCATCCACATTGCCCGTAACCAACATTTCTGCTTTGCTTGGACATGAATCTAGACAGCTGGTTGTGTTCACTGGTATGTTTATGAAGAAATTGTTAAATGTCTGAGCAACATCAGTTTTCCTAGTAATAATTTCACCATTAAATTTTAATTCATAATTGTTATCTACCAATTTAGCTCGACCAGTCTCATTGTTAATAATGCTCCAAGTAGTTTTAATTTTGTTCTTGGATTCTTTGATTTTATTGCTTAAATATAAGGATTTGGCTAAAGCACATGTCCTCTTAAAAACCTTTGAATAATTTCTAACATATTGAATAAATTCAGGATTAAAATTGTATTTCTTCATACCATATAGATCATACAACCTAGCTCTACTTTTGTATATACCTACTGTTGCCCAATCACAAAAATTTACTTTAATGCTCTTTGCAAACGTCTTCAGTTTAAAAATTTTATTGTACTCATCATTAACAATTTTAAATAAGCATTTATATAATTCATCGGGATCATCAACGGTTAAGTCAATACTGGCGATCTTGGCAGCAACATCATTACTAAAGTGTTTGAGGCGAGCAGAGGTCATTGGCCTACATGTAATTTCTTGTACTTTAGGGGTTGTATTAGTTGGAATTACAACCTTTTGCCCGCAGTGATCCGATGTCAAGTCAGTTAAAACAGCCTTACTCATATAAAGACAATTGCAAAAAACATTATCTAAGCATGTAGACGAATGTGAGGTTATTCTGGTTGGTTCAGAGAACAAAACATTTAAATTAAATGACCTAAATAAGCTAACTAACCTAGTACAAATTGGTGATTTTTCTAACAAATTGACATTAAAATCGCCGCATACGATTATAGACTTCTTACTAGAAATTATGTGTTTTAAGACATCCTCTATAATGCTTTCAAACGGAGTAAAGTCGCTTTGTGGTGGTCGATACACACACACTATAATATGTTGTTCAAGCTCAACACAAGAAATCTCAGCAGTGCGCTTGATAGAAAGTTTAGCTATATCCTTACGTTCTTTACATTTCAAACTATTACATGCATATATTAGAGAGCCACCACGAATAGCCTTATTTCTTACGAATGCACTTATAACTGAGTAATGTTGATTGTTAAATATTAATTGGTCACCTCGCAACCAATGTTCTGTAATACATAAGATATCAATCTTATGTTTATTTAAAAATAAATCTATTTCTAATTCTTTGCCAGATAGGCCTTGTATGTTTGATAAACTAAGTTTAAAACACATGAATGCCTATCTGTTGTCTCATCTAATAGTTTAAACTAATAGATGTGTCAATACTACTATTGGTAGTACCAATATTACAACAGCACTACAACAATAACTAGCACGTTTCACTCAAACGCACTTGCTTGGAATAATGCAAGTCGCCTGTACGCTCACTCTCGTTACTATTACAGTCCATAAAGTAAGACCGAGGCAAGATTAATCTATTTGCAAGCATAACATAATCACAAGGTTCCTGAGTGCGAGCCACCCTCGCATGAACAAATAAAAATAATCGCTTTCTTTTTTAACTGGCTTATTAAACTTAAAACCTCCTCTTCGCTATCTACGCTATAGCTAGGTCACTGTGGTAGTCCAACAACCATACGCTAACTTAAAATACGGCAAAGATCAATTAAATCGTTACTACCCACATATTATTTGTCTTTCTTCTTTAAGCTATTAAAAGAAGATTATTCATGAGATCATGCCATAGGAACCACGACACCGTAAAAGTCAAACGTTTCCACAACTCAGTGTCTCGTGTAGGAATCGAACCTACAACACTCGGCTCGATGTTATGACGATATCACCACAACGACCATAACATTTCCAAGGTTAAACGCGTAATGTTTCACTACTACCGCCACTAAACAAAATTGGCAGTACCAATAAAAAAAATCAGACAAAATACGCTCACCACGGCTGCAGTTGCAAGCTCAGCTGATTCACCAACATAGCAGTGTTAGCAGTCGCCTTCGTTCACGCCTTGTGGTCGCGCTGGTCCATGATGCCACTTCTGATGTCGGCGTGTTGCTCGGTTCTTGGCCGGTATCAACACATCACATCACAGTTTGTTTATAAGTTCACACCAAATCAAATTTAACAAAACTGAGTATTACTGAACACGAAACGAGTGACAGTTTCTAGGTACTTGTTGCCCACCCGGAGTCTCCAAGAGAAGTGATTGTTGTTGTGTCTTCAACTGTAGCGAACGTCACTAGACTCTGTCGAAGCGCGCCATCTTCTCACACTTCCGTTTTGTAGTCAAAAGACGTCCCGTACTGATCATTCCGATATATAGGTTTGTAATATCATCATCATCATCATCAACGTCCTAGCGTTATCTCGGTTGCAACCAAGACTTGCACGCCTTGGAGGCCGAGGTCCGCTTACTGCTCTAACCAGATATGACAGAATACCAACTTTTCTACAGAGCGACTGTCGTCTGACCTCCGCAACCCAAAGTGACAGCGATATTACATGGTTAAGACCAGTATCAGTTTATTTGAGTGTACTGACTCCCCGTAACGACTGTCAAAGATCTTCATGACAGCCGGGACCGACGGTTTAACGTGCTCTCCGAGGCACGAGGCAAGCAATAATTAACAATTTAACGACCACCATTACCAACCGTTACAAATAATAACATACCTTATGACGTTATGTGTAACAGTGAAATAGTCAAGTGTAATACTTGGAATTGCAAGAAAAATAATGGAGATATTTCTGTGTTTGCTTACGCTACGATTTTGTATGCCGACGAGGGAAGTCAGTCGCTCACTCCTGTTCATGTGATCTGTCGTCAGTACAGAAGCAATGACTCTTGAGATCAATTTCTTAACCTTTGGGTTACCGACGGCAAAAAAACCTATATCTAAGTAAATAAATACGACGTAGTTTTCAAAATCGTATGTTGTATAGCATGCCAGCTGACATTTGGTGATCCTGGTTTATAATACTTTCAAATGCCATTGCTTATTTTAGCAAAGCAGCTGTTATAGCTGCACAAGAACGTATTACAGAAATAAGGATCTGCAATAATAAACGCTGCAACATTCAAACAGTGTGGCCTGCTGTACCTTCAAATTAGTGCGTTAAGGTTTTATTGGTTTCTCATAATTATTCATTGGTGAGCGTTCAGCCGCAAACATGATGTTTGAGTATTTACGTGTTTCGTTTCCAGTCGCTAGTGTTGTCACGCTGAAATTTTCCTAACTTTTTTATATATTTTTTTATAGACTCGCCTTTCACGCCTGTATCCCGAAGGGGTAGGCAGAGGTGTAATATTACACCCACATTTTGCCATAAATTTTTAGGTCCCACATAATAGGGGCTCGCCCCCTATTATGTGGGACCTAAAAATTGCGTACCGGGGACATTACCAGACTCCGTGCTGCTACTGAAAATTTCCCAACGGAAAAATCCAATAACACTTTGCCCGACACGGGAATCGAACCCGAGACCCGCCAATCCTACGCGCACATTTATGCCGCGAGACCAATGAGGCAATCCTAACTTTTAGGGTGATTATTCCTTAAAAATCGACACGATATGTTTCGATGTCTGGGAAAGTATTACAGCAGATTGTTCACTCTGTAAAATTGCTTGACAGGTTACACTATTTCGCCAACTCCAGGCTAACCTGATAGTCTTGGATGTAACCAGAACTATGAAGATGAAATAAACAGTACAGTACGTTTTTAAGTAAATGGTCAATTAAGAGCTACAAAAATATCTTGAAATATTGCTGCAAATATAAATGAGCTGAATGTTTTTCTTGGTCAAAGATCATGTAATGTCAAGCGGATCTTCGGTTGCACACCACACTAGTCAATTTAAAAACAAAAATGCAGCTTTCAAAACAACTTTCTAAATTGAAAATAAGATTGAATATGTTTTCTTTTCTAATAAGATCATTCTGGTATTAAAGTGCTTTTGGTGTTGCTATCAATACAAGTGTAGAAATTGTTTGATTATATTATCAATCATCGCTTGCCCATGCCTCGGAGAGCATGTTAAAGTGTCGTTCTTGGGTGTCGTGAAGATCTTCGACAGTTGTTACGGAGAGTTAGTACCCTCAAATCTTAATATATAAAATCCTTGCGTTACTTACTGACTGACAGACACGCTACAGCCGAAACTATTGGGCGCATGAAGCTGAAATTTGGCTTGTATGTTCCTTGGGGACCGTAGGGGTGCACTAAGAAGGGATTTTCCGAAATTCCCACGGGATCGGCCAAAACGGGTAAATTAAAAATAAATGCAGGCATAGCTGCTGGCGTCCTCTAGTAAACTAATATTGGTCTAAACCGTGGAAATCACAATATAATTAGCAAGAATATGATAATTTTGTACATTAATTTTTAATTTTTTACACAATTAGTAAGTATTGGAATATTAGACATTATTATTTTATCATAAAAATTAAATGTCAAATAAATTTGCTGAAGCAGAGCATTCAAAAAGCTTAGAAAGTTTTTTTGCTTTAAAGCCAAACATAGTTAAAAATCAGCACATTATTATCAATGTTATGCATTATTATCAAAACGAATACGTCACGTTTACATTTTAATTCATTGGATAACAACGACTGAGTCAGTATTAATCCACACAGCACAAATAAACCAAGTTAAATAAAGTCTTGTAAAAACAGACTAATTGTATATGCCAACTTTGTTGAAAACATTCAAATTAATATGTTTTGTATTGCGTTGTAACACTTTCATTTTATCATGCCGACACTTTGGACACGAAATACTGAACAATGCCAACCGACTAATGCGCAGTGCATTGTTTCTTAAAGATAAGAATAACTTGATTTATCGTTAGTATTTACATACATACATACATAAACTTACGCCTGTTTCCCTGAAGGGGTAGGCAGAGGCATATTAAACGCCCACTTTTCGCCAGTGTTTTGATCCCACGTAATAGGTGGCGAGCCTATTGCCGCTTTTCGGGATATTTTGATTGCCAGAGCCTCGTCCGTTGATCGGCAGGTGCACCACTTGCAGGTGAGGTTGGCTTGGGACCCTATGTTCTTGATGGGAACCATATGCACCCACTATATATAGTATTTAACCTTCTATTATATTCAGCAAAAGCTTTCATTTTGAATTATACAGCCACTACTTATAATTTAAGAGCAGTTCTAAATGTAGTTAAGACTGCATCTCTCTGCGGAAAAGCTGATATTTTGCCAAGTCTTCAAAGACTAGGAAGCGGATCCTGCACTCAAGACGAAAATTTTGGATGCAGATTATTTTTTATGATGATGGTGACTTCAGGTTCAAATTGATATCAGAACTAAGCTTCCTATGCACCAATAAAAATATAGAGATGATATTTTCTGTTCTCGCAATGAAGGTGTTTGATATTTCTTCTACCACCAGACGGCGCTTAGTATGCGTCAGGTTCAAAAATGATGCTAGATATGTACAGACGCGTACACACACATAATATAAACAAACACAGACGTACGAAAATATAGGGGCTTTGACAGTTTTGACAGGTTTCTGGACCTGATGCCTCAGTGCTGCCGCATAGTGAGAGTCATTTCAGAAGACCCTCATTGCTATGAATGAAATACTTTAGTTAACATGTGATGCATGATAATTATAAAGGATAAAAGCAAAGGGCAAAGCCTTTGCCACACAGCACTTTCGATATCTAGAAATGGCGAACATTATTTAGCTTGGACGTTTCAAGCGGTTAAAGTTCACCAGGCTGGTCACATAAATATAGTCACATAGGACTACCTTTTTATTTTTCAGCTTAATAAAGTAGTTTCAATAGTTCTAGTATCTTTTTATTGCTTTTTTGATAGTCACACGTAAAAAAATTCAGACTATCTGAAAATATTCGACAGGGTTGATATCATTTGTGATAATTTCGGAATAACATCTTTTGGAATCTACACTATATTATAAACAGGGAATTTTTTTATTTTTGTTTGTTTGTAATGGATAACCTCAAAAACTACTGGACCGATTTTAAAAATTATTTCACCATTAGAAAGCTACATTATCTGCGAGTAACATAAGCTATATTTTATTTTAGAAAAAATTGGGGTCCGTAAGATACTTGGGTTTTTCGGGTACGCGAAGTAGTTCCCTCAGGACGCGGGTGAAACCGCGGGAAACGGCTAGTAACCTATATATGTGTGACCTGCGGAGGAATGCTCCAAGGTTACATGATGACCGAGATATGGCTAATAGCGATCTGTTACAACGTTCGAGGTTCAGTATGTTTAGTATTTTAATCTTCGAGTGGCCTTGAATTATGTAGTACGGATCTGGTTATATTTGTTTGGTCTGAATCATAATTCTATTGCGGTTCCGAAATGATAAGTCTACATATATCTAGATTTGTTACCTTGATGTCCAACACAAGATGTTACGATTAGACCCAACTGAGGGGCAACTTATGCCATCAGACTATCGAGATAGTAACTATTCGCTGATAAAATAAGGTATCAGAACATGAACTAAGCTCTTAAGTAACTTGTATTGGAAAGTCTATTAATAAGCAACCTATCCTTCTAAGGTATGTACCTATATTGCTGCAGCAGCAACAAAAGACTGATTCATTCAGTGCCCTCGTTAGATCCGTCGGTAACTAAAATATTTCTTTGGTCGAATAGGTACTATAAATAATAATTATATTTCACTTTTGGCAGGACAAAATTGTAAGGCGTTTCGTAAGTACTTAAAAGAATGCATTGTTTGCAAAAAATGGATGCGTAGTGCATTTTTTCAAATATAGAATAATTATTTCACTTGAGAAGAAGTATCTTTCACATTTTGGCTTTCAAAATGAAGCAAGAATTGTATCACAGTATTACGCCTACTGCACATCTTTGTAGAAAAACAACAAAAATCTCAATCAAGAGTTCAAGGTACAAAAACATTCACCTCAATGAACTAAACTTGAAGGACACAATCGATTATAAGTTTTCGCTATTTTTATACGTCACACAAGTTTATTGTACGGGTATTCATCACGTTAGTTAATTATTTAAGGCTCTGCTGAATTAGGTTCTCTTCTAAAATTTAAATATGACAAAGAAAATATATTAAAGTAGACGTCAAATGTTGTCAATAATTATATATAAAATAGGTACTTACTTCAAAAATAAAGTTACTGATTTCACAAACAATATGATTTTCAACACAGAGCTGGTATAGTTGATTACTGCCAACGTAGTGTCGACATTCGCAAACATTACTCACCCATTCAAGTTAAGAGCGAGGTGAAAGCACTTAGCAATGTTGGACTTTGATCTCTTACTACATAGTATGATGTATTTTAATATAGATGGCGCTCATTTAGAAGATCGACTCAATGTTTAAAAGTTAAGAAAATAAAACTATTACTTATATAAGTACTTTGATTTTTTTTAAATACCTCTAAATTGAAATATATTATTTTTGTTAATACTTCAGTTAGATGCACTAAATAATGACGCTGAAAGAGGATACCACCTACTAAGAGGTGTTGAGGGTTTTTGCAAAGTTCCATAAGGAATACTTTCTTGTGGTTTATCAGTGCATAAGAATTCGTCTTCCGATTTAATATTTTTTGCTTGCTTTTGAATCTGTGATTAAGTGCTTCGCTATGAATTGCCACTAGTTATATTTTACACCAGAGGATGCCCGCGGTTACACCCGCGTTATTTAATGGCCTTCCTCGTAAATGGGCTATCTAACACTGAAAGCATTTTTCAAATCGGACCAGTAGTTGAAATTAAACTACAGTCTACGGATTTTATCGCGTTATATTGGTTTCACTTGTTATTACATTTAAACCGAATGATCTAGAAACTACATTTTTATTACTAGCCGACGTTTCGAATTCCTTACAGGATTCACAGAAGACAGACTGAGGTGATATTTGTCTTTTTCTTGAATGTATAAGTTATCTCAAAGTACCCGAACATTTTTCAACGACTGGTGTTACTGTTTACGCAGAATGAGCTCACAGTGTTCTTAGGTCTTCTGGTGACTTTGTCCTTCTTGGGTTTCATTAGCCTTATGACAGGGTCCCAAGCTGGAGGAACATTCCAACCATCTTCCCTATTGAAATTAGGGATCTATTATAATATTTATTGAATATACCTTTACATAAACTAGGCGAACTAAACTTTAAATTAACATAACATAACTTCACGCCTTGTATTCCCGAAGGGGTAGGCAGAGGTGTATTCCACACGCACACTTCGCCACGTTATGTTTCGGTCCCAATGTAATAAAGGGCGAGCCTATTGCCATCTACCGGGCACATTATTAAGCGAGCGAAAATTATCATTTTTAATGCACACATAACTTCGTAAAGTTAAACTTTTAATATTTTTTTATTTATGAATCGGTGGCATAATGGTTTTTACAGCTGCTTCGCTGTTTAACACTGCACCTAGTATTTAGGATTCAAAACCCACATGGAACAATACTCTGTGAGAACCACATCTCGTATTGTGGTGCCGTCTGGGTGTCTTTGTGTCCGTTGGTTCTGAAATATAGGATTTATACTTAGTGCGAGTCATCACCATCGTCCTAGCGTTATCCCGGTCACATCCAAGACTTACACGCCTAGGAACCAGATATGATTTAACAGGTAGTAGAGCCTTGCTGATTTCAGCATGATTGGGACGGCTCGACCGGGGCAGTACTACCCTCTCACAGAAGATCGACGTAAAGTAACAGTACCTAAACTGTTGCGTTTCGTTCGGTGAGTGAGAGTGCCAGAGGCCCTATCCCCTATTCCTTCTCCCTATTCCCACTCCTCATCCTTTTTCCCGACCCCAAGGGGAGGCAACGCACTTGTAACTCCTGTGGTGTTGCTTGTGTCCATGGGCGGCGGTAATTGCTTACCATCAGGCGATCCGTCTGTTCGTTTGCCGCCTATTACTACAAAAATAAAATGACAGAATATCACCTTTTCCACAGAGTGACTGCCGTCTGACTCCCGCAACCCAAAGGGATAGCGATATTCCATGGTTTACACCAGTATCAGTTTATTTGAGGGTGCTGACGCCCCGTAACGACTGTCAAAGATCTTGATGACAGCCGGGAACGACGGCTGAATGCGCTCTCCGAGGCATGGGCAAGCGATAATTAACTAATTTAATTTAAATACTTAGTGCGTGTGTATTCGAAAAAATAAGAAGCTAATTTTCAGCGCGTAATAAAGAGACGGAATCCCAAAACTGTAATGTGTGCAAATTGGCACGCGTTACGCTATTCGTTATAACATTATCTACATTTTATTTTCAATTGAGTGCATTTAATACTATTAATACACGAGAAAATATTCTTAAGATTAAGAAAACAAGTGTTTTTAGTACGTTTGGTATAGATAGGTTGAATGTTAGGCTTGCCGGAAACTCGGCAATGAAAGTTTATTTTTCTATTTATTAATGTTATAGGCAGTGTCCGTGTTGTGATGGAATAAGAATACGGATTGTCGCCACCCCATATTATCCCATAGGTGTCGTAAGACCCGACAGAGGGAGCATATTATGCATAGAACAGCGCTGTAAGAGAAGGAAAACTTGATACAAAGCCTATACCAACCCGTTTGGCCAGCGTGGTATAATAGGCCAATTCCTCCTTTCAAAGGAGAGGCCTAGTCCAGCAGTGGACTGTTAAAGGCTGATGATGAATGTAATAGGGATAAAAATGTGCTTATTTATTGCGTGACTTTGCATACATTTTGTATATAGACCCGCAGAAATGTGGCGAGTAGTGTCTTCTCGCGACCCAGTGTCGGCCACACGGTAGGCTTAAAAGCTGGAGAGAGATTAAGTTTTATTGTAAATAAAATCTGCTCGATGTTCTGTTATAACTGTTATAAGTGAATACAAAAATGTTTAAGCATTTTAAGACTTTTTAAGCCTTGTGTAACTGGCAAGATAATAACTGGTCATTTACCGATTTTGGAATAGACAGATAATACGAGACCTGGTAAATTTATTATCAAAACTGCTATAATACTCTTAGGTATGTATACCCATTCAGCGGGTTATAGACGTACTAATGAAGCACATGCGCTTTCAATAAGTAGGCCTGTAGGAAAATAAATCGTGGCCCTGTATGCAGTCTGCCTAATCTCACGCACTGCACTGATAGCTAGTTAGCCAAACATTTAATTTTATTGCGGCTGTGCTGCATTTTGATCCACTTTATTGCCTGCAAATATCTGTTGCGAGTCTATTGAGTGACTCAGTTTCTAGTGTTATGTATAGGTGCAGTGTTATTATTTTATATTATTTGTAGTTAGAAACCAAGTGTTTTCAATGTGAGTGATATGTAAATGTCATCTATTTTTTAAGTAATACAGTGGAATGGGTATGTTTTAAATTTCTTGTGAACTCGTTGGTTTTTCCCCGGAGGAGAAAGTAAATCAATCCTGAGATCTGCTTGCGGCGGCGACGTTTGATTGGCACAAGTACAATCAAACAAGTCAGCGCTGGACCATTTTGAAAAATGATCCCTTGGCTCGCTCATTGAGTCGAGGCACACTAGAAACTGGTTTTTAATGTATACAGGTGTCAATGTGTGTGTAAAGTAGCACTGGAAGCGACGATGTCTTCCTGAGTGATTTTCGCCCTTATGGTGATCTAGCGGGAAGTTGTTCGACTGTACCTACGTGAAACAAGTAATTTACGTACCGAAATGCATGGCAGCATGACATTACTATTCATTTTATTTTTCAGGCTGTAGCTACGCCCACACATTTTATTGTTATCGTTTCTGCCTGATCCCGAGGGAATTTTGGGCTATCCCTTCTTATTGGACCCTGGCGGCCACCAAGGAACTTATATGCCAAGCTTCAGCTTTTATTGCACCTATTTATATTGGTGTAATTAGTTTTGGGTTATGTGCGTGGGTAGTCAGTCAGTAACGCAATAATTTTATATATTTATACGGAGTACAACAGCTTTTAACGGAAATACCTTATTTGTACGTTGCAAGCATAAACATGACTTAACATAAAGTTTTCTCTTTCTTAGGTTTTTATCTGAAATAAAAATAAAAATCACAAATTGAATTGGTTATAAGAAATAAAAATCACATATTGAATTCGTTATAAGAAATAAAAATCACAAATTGAATTCGCAATTCGTAGTTATAAGAAGATATGTGGTACAGGATCACACACATTTTTCATAAAATGATATTACTATTTCTTTGTAATTTCTATTTTATTACTCAATATATATAAACAATTTGGTTAGCCACACATTAAATTGCGATACACCTCAAAATTTCAGCACAGTCGTAACGAGAACCGTTAAAAAGACTAACGCGATCTAAATCACGAACCGAGTCTGACATTTAGATATTCACTTATGTATACTATTCATATTTTGTTGAACGTGCGAGAAATGAAATTATAACAGTCTCAAGGCGATAGAGCCAGGAATTGGCACCTGACTCCAGAGTTATGTGGCGACGACGGTTATAGCTGCATTCCAACGTCTTGTGCCGCTGCGCTACATTGTAACAAGGGTGATATAGGTCCGGCATTTGCACCTTTGCGCTCCGCTACATTGTAACAAGGGTGATGTAGTACTTGGCATTTACACCTTTGCGCTCCACCACTGAGTAGGTACAGATTAACATAGAAGCGCATTTCTTAAGGATTTCGTGTGCCGATTCCAAGTGGCGACTGGCGCCAGTGTAGTTCGTAGTTGGCCATTGGCGGCGCTGGCGTCGTTCTCCATCTCTCTAGGCCTCGTAGTTAAGATAGATAGATAGATTAATACTTTATTGTACACCAGTATACAAACGGAATTAAAATAAACTTAAAACTAGTTGTACAAAAGGGCGGTCTTATCGCAAAATGCGATCTCTTCCAGACAACCTAGTTTGGAAAAGGTTGTGGCGTATGACCGGTACCTACCGAGTGTACGTCATAATACGATCCAAACGCTCGGCCAATCAGAGAAGGCCATCGTCCGAGCTCGTAAGTTTTGCCCTTATTTGGTAATGCGCCGACACCAACGCTGATGGAGGGCCGGTATATAAAGGGGCCGACAGAGAGGCCGTCACCGCTACTCTACACTAACCTACTACCGTTACCTTATTCTGTACCGCTATATCTTTATACATTCTACGTGTATCCTGATCCCAGCTGTGGGTTCCAGGTTTACCTTCGTCTCCGGGCTACACTACCTAGACCGCTACACCTGCTGCATCGCCTTCGGCGTCACCTCTGCCGAAGAGTCTGCCCTGCCCCGCTCATCGCACACACACCGCCGGCACCTGCCAGCTGAGCCAACGGCCTGCGAGGATCTGCCCGCTACGCGCAGCCCTTCGAGCAACCTGCCCTGCACACTACCGGAGGGAACAGCGTGGGAGACTGCAGCCCTTAGTGTTCAGGCCAGTGTCGTGTTGTTGGTCGGTCATACTCGGCATAGGAAGCGAGGAAATACTCGGCAAATAAACGCATAGAACCTCGTACTGCGTTTTACTACCAGAACCCGTTACAAGGTATTTAATAAAAATACAATTGTGTGGGTTAAGGTACTCAGGAGTAGTTTGTCTGCAGAGCGCCCATAAGAAATGCACCTCTATGTAAATATCTGAGCTCTTTGGCTCCACTACATTGTAACAAGGATGATACAGGTCTGGCATTTGCACCTTTGAGCAGGAATATCTCTGGAGGAAACGTGGAACGTTAATTAACATTCTTAGCAATATATCAACATTTGAAACATCATTAGATGTTTCAAATGTTGATATATTGCTAAGATTGCTTTTGCTTTGATATTGCTCTTAATTTATGGGTTGTAAGCTATGATGTGTCAGAAATACAAATGACTAATTTAATCTCGTGCCTTGCATAACTGTAGGTATGTATGCAATTTCTCCAGAATTCAAATATTATAATAAATATTATTGCCGTTTTATCAGGTATACATAGGTACTAACCTACTTAGTCTCATCTACGCAGTATCTGGCATTTCTACTCATAGAAATACTGCGTGTTATGTTGATATACGAAAATACAACACGAAACAAAAAAAAAAAAATACCACGGCGGCATAAATATTTCTCCACAAATTCCAGTCTAACTGTTGTGTCAAAACATTTTTATTTCACACATAATAACGAGGCCACAGCAATAGAAACACAAAAAGCCCTTCATTCACACCAAAAACAGCAAGACGAGCATGTAAACAAAATAAGCGTCACCGTTGTTCCAAAATAAACTGTGGAATGCCGGATATTGCAATCCGGCTCGTCACGGGCTAAGGATCGCGTACAGGTGGCGGCTGGCGAGCTCAGTGCCACCAAGCACCCCGACGAGCGCGCACGCACGCTCTTGCGCCGAAGCATCTCATCGATATTAAACACGATCCGATAAATTCGCATAAAACAAAATACGAAAATTCCCTCAAATAAAAGTTTGCAAAAAGCGACGAAGCAGCTTTACTCGTAATAAGAGTGAATCTGAAAGGATTCATAGCTAAAAACTTTCTAAACGATTTTAAAGTTGGCGTTCCAAGTGATAAAACTTTGAAAAGTGACTGAAACATTTCGTGAGTTGAAATACTTCCAAAATATTTAAGACTTGTGGCAATTGCTGTTTCTAAGTGGAAAGTGAGTGTAGTTATTGAAGTGATATATACTGTATATACAGAAGATAAGTTTGGTGAAACAATGAAAGTCCTGACAGTAGAAGATAAAGTCGCAAGTGTTGGAGAGGGGAATGAACCGACTGTAGTCGTCGGTACACCGATACTGACCAAGGAGGAACTTAACAGGTAAATATATTTCATAATAGTTTCGTCAATTAGATAATCATGGAAAGCATATCTGAATTCTTGTTTAAAATATAATTCTTTTAATATTTATCTATAAAATCACATAATTTATTTCATTTCTTATTGTTCAGAATTAAGTAAATGTCTGAGAAAATAAAATTTAATATGAATATGGATAGATATCAAAGTTAGTTTTCATTGAAATTAATCACAAAACTCTTTGCGTTTCAACAATTTAAATTGGCGAGTTAATTGATGCATTGACTTAGCTATGGCTGAAGTTACGACAAGAATTTGTAATACATATTAATGGTGTACTGCTGTTCTATTAAAAGACTTTTCATTACATTAAATCGGAAAATAATAAAAGCAATAAAAGAACAGTTAGGTTCAAATGTCACTAGAATTAAGTGTGGCACAAATACAATTTACATTTCGGAGTTTAGTCATGAATAGAATATTCCCAATCAAAAAGAACTTGAGAGAGTTAATCGAAGTGTAACATAGCATTAGCAAGTTCGCTAGGTCAGATGTGTTGGCGGTCTGCCAGGATGACACAACCGCTTGGAATGTGGTGTTTACGTGCTCGCTAGGCGCACGTTGTCGCGATTCGGGTCACAATTCCTCTAATCATGTTTTGCTCGTTTTTCATCTACTATATATCAGAATTTTTAAGTGTCATTTTGCTGGGTTTTGATTAACCTTGATCAGTTAGCCTAATGGAATTGATTTCATGGATAACTTAGGCTTGTCCAAAAAAATTTGACTGTTTATTAAACAACAATTTTCTTAATTGTCGATTAGGCAAAGAGAATTTACTATCGATTTAATATTGTTTCACAATCTTTTAATTTGTTTACCTAGCTGCCTTAAATATTAGTTGTCAGCACAATTTTAATTCAACTATTTTTCACAGGGGTTGTCCTCTTGGAGTATCTCGTATTACTTCATCGCTCTACGTATGTGGAGCCCACGCTTTACCTGGAGCAGTGAGAGCCCTGCATCCTGGTCTCATCGTGAGTGCAGCGCCTGAGCTGCCGCCACCCCCAGAAGACTATGTACCGAGGCAATTCGTACCTCTCCTGGACACACCAAATTCCGACATGCATCCCTACATGGACAGTGTGGCTGACCTAATCAATGAGGTAAACATTTACATTAATATTTCTTCTTCTCTGTAATCAATTTAGCTCATAATGTCCATGATCTCAATCTTAATTAGGTTGGCATTCAAGTTCAATAGCGTTCTAAATTCTTTTTCGATTTGTAAACATTTAATATCGTAACATGTTCGAGCGAGCCGTGTGAAAATAAACTGCAGTAAAATACATTGGTCGGACATTATAAATTCATGAACCTTGTCTAATATTCTTGAACTATATTGAAAACGTGTTTATTTGTCATCAGGTTGTCTCAAATGGTGAAGTGGTGTTAGTCCATTGTGTGGCCGGCATATCCAGATCTGTGACGCTTTGCCTCGCGTACCTCGTCAAGTGGCAGAAGATGACCCTGAGGGACGCCTATCATCACATGAAGGCACGACGGTGAGTGACTCGCCAACTATTCCTATTTTAATGTCAAATCGTTTTAGAGCACAAGTGTATATTTACTGCTTACAGTCTGTAATTAAATCGTTTGTGAAGCACTATTTGCGCGAGCTATTTAAAGTGCTTTATGATTTCCGTTCCACCTAAAATGTCAGCGTATGAAGTAATTCAGTTTGTTCAGTATTTGAAATATGATGTCATTGTTCACAGACCACAAATCCGGCCGAACACAGGCTTCTTCAAACAGCTGATCAAGTACGAAGAAAGATTGTTCGGCGAGCCTTCAGTGAAGATGGTGTACTGTGAAGCGATTGATAAGGAAATACCAGATGTGTACGAGGCTGACTACAGCGGCATGACTTGGTTCAGGCAGCGGTACGGACCGATCGAGAAGAGCTGAAGTGTGAAAGTGATGGCAAAGAAAGGATTACTGTGATTTGTGTGAAGAGGAATGATAGGATAGAGAGAGAGGTGACGAATGACAATAAATAAATTAACAATATATTTGAATAAGACTGAGAGAAATAACGATTTGCAAATGCATGAAAGAGAAATCAGTTTTGATATTACTGATGAGTATTTGTGGTGAATCTTCAGTAGAGTTAAGTAGACTATTAAACTCTTCTTCTGCAAGTGAACTTAAGTAGAGCTCGCCTGTACTTTTGCGCAATTTATTGATGGATACAAATAATTTTAAAGTAATTAATACTTTATACTATAATGCTATGTATTAAACTAAGCAATGTGATAACTTATTGTTATAAATTTAACATTAGGTATTTGTTTACCATAAAAATTGTATAATTATGATGGGACCAAAATAAATAAGTGGTTAATTTTTACTTCTTGCCTTTTCATTCATTTGTCTCCTATACATTTGTCTTGTTGTGAACAAACACTCCACGCTTTAAGCCAAAAGCCCTAGACGCGACTAGCGTAATACAAGGACAATGATGATGACTCTAGACCTATACAATTATCTCTGAGACGGAAATAATTACCAGTCAATGAGTTTGGTTAAATTATGAAAGTGAATCAAATTGTTAGAAATACCTGTTCTATTTCTATGATACAGCGTTTTTTTAAAAAAAAAGTTGTCAAAAACGATGTTCTAATTGCAGTAGTAGAGTAATGAGTAATTCATTGAGTGTGTTGGCCTCGTGGCATTGAGCGCTGAGTATTTATACCTCTCCTCGGTATTATGAAGTACGCTTTTCTCTTCCGCATACTGATGTAATACTTTGTAATAGTTATCATATTTGCAGGATGCCAACTTTTTTGATACGCTCTCTTGAGATTTTTGACGTTTGAAATGTTTGAACATTACTCATGTAGATTATACACTCTTAGTTTGTTTTAGATCTGGATAGTGTAGCTGAAGTGATTGATGTGATCCTTTTTGTTTAGACTAGCTTGTACCCGTGTTTTTATATTTTTTTAAGTCATGTTGGCAAAACGGGAAAGACTGGCCTCATTGTAAGTGGCTAAGTGTAGAATTCATAAGACAGATATGATAGGCAGTCTACTCCTTTGTGTTGGTTTCCATAAGGAAAGAAAATTATTATTGATATTTTATTGGCATGATGACTTTTACTATGGGACTCCATGTAACAAATGTATTTCTCTTAAGATCAGGCGGCATGGAATTATTTTGATAGGCAACAAGAAAAAAAAGAAAGGCGAAGATATACATGTAAACTTCTTCCAAACGACCTTCAAATTAAATGATATGAAATCCTTACCTTACTTACCATTTCCAATCTGTCTGTTCTGTGTTGTGTGTGGTCTGTGTTGTATGGCGATAAACGCCTCCAGCGCTCTTGTTCAGCGAATGATACGTAATAAAATAAATATCCGTTGATAATTATCACCATCATTCTAGCGCTATCCTGGTTGTGATCAAAGAACCTCGCCTAGGACCTCGAGGTCCGCTCGAATACTTGTAGGTACTGTTAGTCTGCCGCCCGCCTAGTTTTTTTCGGGGCCCGTCTGACCATCTGGCGGGCCAATACCCGTCGGGGGGTAGCGAGGAATGCCTCGGCGATACCCGACCCTCCGACACACGGGTACATGAGGAACACGGGTTGGGTTTTAGTCAGTAAGAGTCCGACAGTCCCCTTCGCCCTTCCCGCAGGGCGGAGGGACTCCATGAGGATTTTCCAACACGACACCAAAAAAAAGGTACTGTTAGTCTGTTAATTATTTGTGAGCAGGCCTGTGTCAACACCATTCATGGCTCACTCACCAATGCGAATTTATCCGTAAACTTTGAATTATTCTTTATTTACTGAATGATTTATTGTTTATCACATTAAAGTGGATAAAGTTGGATAAAGTTCTAAATGTTTTATGAGTGGCGATAGCCCAGTGGTTAGCGTAATGGACTGCCGAGACGATGGTCTCCGGTTTGATCCCCAGGTACCCCGGGCAAACACCTCTGACTTTTCGAAATTATGTGTATAAATTAATTATCGCTCGCTTAAGGATGTGCCCGGTGGATGGCAATAGGCTCGCAGCCTATAACATTGGGACCAAAACATAACTGGCGAAATGTGGGTGTGTAATACACCTCTGGCTACCCTTGCGGAGATAAAAGGCGTTACGTTATGTTTTTAACTATGTTATATCGATAAAAGTATATTTCGGTCAATAAATTGTCAGTTTTATTAAATCGTTTTTGAGTGAAAAAAAGAGGAGACATGGCAAACGATACTGCACTTCCATTCGGAACCCGTCACTGGTTCAACAAGTCCTTCAGATGTCACGAATTCTCAGACAGTTCTACAATAAATGTCATGGAATATTTTGCGAGACTAAACTAATAAGTTTCTATTTACACGAGTTATGTTTTTGAACCATCTGTATGTGAACGTCTACATATTCAGATATCATCTTCATGACAGTTTGTTTTGTGTGCGAATTGAATTTTCGATTTGCTCTTTTGGAAATAGTTGAGTTTGGATGCGAGCCAAAATACATTACGCTATCAAGTGTTTGATGAATACCTGTTTGCTTTTATATGCAAAAAACTATTGTCCTAAAGGATAGGATGTTAAGGTAGGTATTTGAATGAATGGTTTTTGGCACATGATGGGGAACCTGATGGTGAGTGGGTTCCGAGTTGTTTTTCAAGTTCAATGTTACCGGTAATTACCTACCTCACGTGGCGTAATTAGAATATTTTTTGGACCGGCTTCTTTGTTTTTTACGCATGTGTTAATGAATTACATAAAAATAGTCTGGTGGTTACTTTTAGTCCAGACATCTGTCATTTATTTTTTACGCTATTTGGTGAAGACACGTGTTGTAATTTAATCTGGCTGTCCGCCTACTTACTGATGGTCTCTAAGATTTTTATTTTCTTGGGTCGTACAGCTGTATGGCACATTTCAAAACTTCAAATTAGTTTATGCCTTTTGCTTTGGTAAATTTAGGGAACGGTTGTGTGAAAGTTCATAATTTTCAAAGTAAGAAATATGAAATTTCATAGACTCGTACACGCGCACACAAATAATACGTTACTGCTTTAACTTCGCTTGAACATTAACGACAGGTAAAGATAGTTTACAATCATTGTCTGCGTACCTATTTCTGAATCAACTCCTAAGAGAAAAGTAAATAAAGACTTTAGAATACTAATTTTATGGAGGCATATATGTAAGCACTAAACTTGGTACCGCTTTATTATTTCAGCTTCAACATATGAAAATTTTTAGTCATGATTTACTGGAAAAGTCGCCATTTCTCTGCGATAGTTGATTTTATTTTCCTGTCCCAATTCTTTGCAAACAAGTGCCCTCCATGTCATATTGATAAATTGGAGAAATAAACAATTCTATTGTCTTTTAATAATATTTTTATTTCTGCGCGGTAGCTATTGACATTGTAATCATGTTATAACTGCTCAAAGTCTACGAGAAATAAAAATAATTCGATGTTAAGAATGACTATGAGTCTGGCTTATTGTAATTTATGATTATATTGTACTAGATACTAGTTAAATGGGCTAAGACCTTCAGAATGTTTTGAACTAGGGGAATTTTGCACAAAACTGTTAGTGATTGCTGACGGTTTTGGTTTATGTGACGGCAACTCGTCTTAACTGCTGTATAATTTTGTAAAATTTATCTTAAATGCTAACAAATTTGTATGGCCGCATAAAAGTGTATTATTTAAAAAAAATTAGGACCAGGAAATAGTTGAACCTTTGCGTGAATTAGATATAAATTCACATTATCTGTGTACCTAGCATATAATTTAATTTTGTTCAAAGTATACATCGTATCAGATTCTGAAAGATTATTGGTAAGCATTTTAAACGAAACTTCGTCTTAGAAATCAATAAAAAAATGCATGAAACTCTCGATAGGTTTAGATTAGTTTTAAACATAATTTTTTACATATAATGTATTGTGTTCATAATTATTGCTCTAGCCAATTTGATGTATGCGGTATGTAGCTACTAGCTTGTAATAACATCAACTTCTACGATCGACTGCAGTTGGTAGTTTCAGTGGTTTTAGTAGTCTTGTTATGAACAATTAATAATAAAGCGGATTATTTACCTTTCAACTCTTCCATATACTTCTGACTTTTGAAGTTCGTTGCGGGTTCCAAGACAGGATAGTTTAACTTTATCGAGGACTCTACGAGTGTCAAAACTTGGTGTCTTCTGGTCACTGCAGCTGAACCCGGCTACACAGGTGATACAGTAGTGGGAATGAGGGTTTTAAAAGAAAAGAAAGAAACAGAATTTTGTTATTTCTTTCCTATTTCCATCATCAGCCAGACCACTGCTGGACTAGGCCTCTCCTTTGAAAGGAGGAATTGGCCTACTATACCACGCTGGCCAAACGGGTTGGTATAGGGTTTGTATCAAGTTTTCCTTCTCTAACAGTGTGGTTCTCTGCATAATATGCTACCTCTGTCGGCTCTTACGACACCCATGGGATGATGTGGGGTGGTGCCATTCCGTAAGCTTAATCCGTCACCACACGGTTTCTTTCCTATTTAAATAACATAAACCTGGGTATATCTTGGTTTGAAAAAGTGAGGAAATTCTGAAAAAATTTAACAAGGCTACGGATGTTTGTTACTGTTTTACGCGAAAGCAACAAGTGGTGATGGATAGACGCTCAAACTCAAACTCAAATATGTTTATTTCCATAAAAATGTTTAAATTTATTGGACACGTCAGAAAGTCATACAAATAAAAAAAAAAGTAACTTTAAATGCATATTAACATAGTTGAGCATTGAAAAAAATGCCTGTTCAGAAAGTAGAGCCTCGTGAGAAGAATCAGGCAAGAAACTCCGGGCCACTCTTTTCTACGTCTTGATTCTATACAATTTAAAAACTTAGTAACTACATTGAATTTTTCATAGGTATATGAGCTGGTGTGTCTATAATGTTGTTGTCAATTAATGAGGCTTTTTAATAATAATATAAAAGTACTAACTAGCATAATATACATAGACACAATAACTCACACTCACATGAAACTTAACACTAATCAAACATAAGTAGCCTGTGGGACCGAGCAAATTAATCCCAAGCATTTTTATCTTCAATATAATCTAGCACTGAATAGTACCCTTTTTGACAAAGTTTACGTTTTATAATCTTTTTGAATTTATTATAACTTAAATTTTGAATATTGCTTGGCACTTTATTGTAAAAGCGCACACATTGGCCTTGAAAAGATTTTTTTATTTTCTCTAGCCGGGTAGCCGGCACTACTAGCTTACTCTTATTTCTAGTATTCAAATTGTGGATATCACTTTTCTTTGAGTGAGGCCTTGTTTTGGAATAAATATATTAGGTTAGAATAAATGTACTGGCTTGCAACTGTTAAAACGCGCACAACCTTTTGCATTTATAATAGTGAATTATTTTACTAAGTTACCCCTTTACATACAAGAACATGCTTTACGGGACGACAGGAATATACAGCAAAATTACAATCTAAAATTAGGTTTACATTAAAATGACATTTGGATTGCTACCAAATCGTTACCCTCCGTTGAGTACCCTATTTATGTTTTGGTAACAACTGCCAAAATATTGTTCGCCATTTTGCCATAAAGTTAGCAACGACTTTACGCAAGGTTACAGGTGTGTTGCCAGTTCTCTTGGCTAATATTAGTATACAAAGCGAAGTTTTGTTTATTGAAAATTATAGTTTTCTATTCTCGATGCTTTTAGTGTGCATTTCAGTAAACGTTTTGCGTAGTGCATTTTTTATAGTGCTAAGTTTGCTAACAAACGGGTGAGCAATTTCTGTTGTCTTTAGACGTTTGTAAATATTGTTGTGCAACTGCTGAGAAATATTGTTCTTTTGCAAATTTTAAATGGATTTTGCATTAGTTAAAGATTGCGACTGTGTTTGCGTAGAGTCACGGATAGATGAATAGATTATAGTTAGACTTTCAAAAATGAGCATTGTGATTTTAGCTATGCGTGAAAAGAAATATCTTACTTGGAATAAAAAGTAAAGTAAAAAGAATCCGTTCGGGTACGCAGGTATATGTAAGGCATAAGTTTAAAAAATGTTCCTTCTCCCTTAGAGCAGCTTCTATTATTTTGTTGCTGCGAGTCGTAAAAGACCCATTTTTTAGTTTCATTTAGTTGATTTTATTTATAAGGAGCTTAGATAACATTTTTTGGGTCATTGCATACCTATACTTATTATAAATGACCAAATTATTAAGCATTATTAAATGTTCATCGAACAATAAACCATAAAATATTACGAAGATCATAAACATCATAAACCTACTGCATGTCAATACATCAGTGCACTTGCAAAAGTACCGAAATACAGCCAAGTCTTAAAATATGTCACAAAACTGCATAAGCCCGTTTAACGAGTGAAACCACGAGTGCAGCCACCGCAAACAGCAAGCGTATCCGTCAAATATTTTATGGGATATGTGATGTATCGGTGACCTCTCGAATCGACCTTCTCACTTCCCAAACATTCCAGATTATTTCCATCTCACTTATAAATATTAGTGCGACCTTAGCGTCGTCATAGTGGTATGCGAAGCGAAAATATTTACGAATCACACACGTCTCACTGTGGAATTCTTCAGTGCTCGAGTATATTTTGTATTTGTATTTGATTTATAGTATTATTTACGTTATTGGTCATTGTACTTCAACGTTGCTATCAAGTCTCATGCGGCCATCTGAGGGAAAATTCTCGTTATTTTTGTTCAAAATACAATTTCGATCTAGTGTCAGCCAGAAATCGTTAGAGTTACGAAGTACAAGACCAGCACATAAATCAATTATTTTTTATATTATTACTAGATTGATTCCGTGCGCTTGAATGTAACACCTAAACAAATTTAAATTAGAAATCGTATGAAACACTTATTATTTAGCCATTTTTATTTCTAATCGCGTGGTATAGTAGGCCAATTCCTCCTTCAAAGGAGAGGCCTAGTCCAGCAGTGGACTGTTAAAAGCTGATGATGATGATTTCTAATCTCTTTGATCACTTTCATCATCTATTACCAATTAATATTGAAACCATTATAATTACTAATAAACTTAAGACCAAAAACTTCATTCTGTAAACTTTCCTTTTATTTCTATTTAGAATAGCATCGCTAAGTCAAAGTTGCACCGAAACACACAAAAACTGTTTAGTTATAATTAGTATACTTACCTAGTCAATTAACATAATATCTCTTTAAAAATGTATACTTTTAAAATGACTCATTGTATTTGCGCCTATCGGCGATTTAAGTCGATCAAAGGTTCATTTTTTTTTATATACTGACGCCCGTATCCCCGAAGGGGTAGTACCTCTGCGGTGAAATATTACACCCACATTTTGCATTTAATAGGGGCGAGCCTATTGTCGTACCGGGCACATTAACAGACTCTGTGCTGCTACTGAGAATTTCTAACGCAAAATCCCAAGAACACTTTGCCCGACCCGGGCAAACGTGATTTTCATTATCAAGAAATACTAATCACCTAAATATGATAGTTAATGCAATAAACTAAGTAACCTATTTGAAAAGCGCAAAATCGCGGGAGCCATTATAAACATACAAATCAAGGGACACGCTCAGACTTGAAACAAAAATTTGTACATCAAAGATAACCAGCGGTAGAAGACGAAAATTATTAGAAGACGGTAAAGAAAAAGTTCCACTCTTTCGTGTCTGTGTATTGCTAACTCCGATATCGGAGTTTTAGACCGCCCGAAGGTCTCCAAAAGCCTAACTATTCTTGCGTTTATAGAAGAACCGAGACCGACAGCTTTACGTGTCGTCCAAAGCATGGTAGCGCTGTGGTAAAAGCCATAGGCCGTCATTTATCCAAGAGATGATCTGTAAAAACGTACCTTAACTTTGCCGATCTAATAAGATGCAAGTCAATCATGCTATGAATGCTACGGAGAAAACAGTGAGATGATTCTGGAGAGAGAGTTAACGTTGGAGACAATTATTTGGTGTTTTTTTTCTTTCTTTTGTTGCATAGACAGACAAACGATTTGAGGCAGCGATAGCCTAGTGGAGATACCAACGGAATGCCATGCAGAGGGTATCGGGTTCGAATCCAAGGCATGCATCAAAGAGTTTTCGAAGTAAAGTGCGTATTAAATTGTTAATTATCGCTTGCCCCGTGCCTCGGAGAGCACGTTAAACCATCGGTCCCGGCTGTCATGAAGATCTATGACAGTCGTTACGGGGAGTCAGTGCCCTCAAATACACTGATACTGGTCTAAACCATGGAATAACACTACCCCTTCGGGTTGCGGAGGTCAGACGGCAGTCGTTGTGTGGAAAAGTTGATATCCTGTCATATCTGGTTAGACCGGTGAGCGGACCTCGAGCTCCAGGGCATGTAAGTCTTGGATGCAACCGGGATGCGGGACGCAAGAGTGATGATGATGATGACAGACAAGCAATCAAGCGGGTCACGTGATGGTAAGTGATCACTGCCGCTCATAGACACCTACAATGCGAGAAGGATCACAAGTGCGTTTCCGACCTTTTAAAAAGGAATATGCACGCTTCAGGCAAAAGTTTTACTGGGTTTTTCCGAATTCTTAGTAGTAGCACGGAGTCTGGTGAAGTGCCCGGTAACGGCAATAGGCTCGCTCCATATTACGTGGGACCTAAAAATTCATGGCGAAAGGTGGGTGTAATATTACACCTCTGCCTACCCCTTCGGCAATACAGGCGTGAGTCTATAAATAAAATAAAATAATAAGCACGCTTCTTAAAGGCGCCAAAGTCGATCGTGGTTCAGTGAAATGTCCTGCATCAGATTGAACGAGCTACAATCATAGTACTAACCCTCCTGAGCTGACACACACACACACATGTACCTTCCAGAAAACGTCCAGTACTAATATTACTTACCAGTAATTGCCTGTATGAAATAATATTTCAGTTGAAACGTTCATTGACGGTTTCTAAAGAGAATTCTCAGAACTGATTTATGATAAGAGATTCTCGGAGACTGCGCTTAATGTGCTATTTTTATGAATGAATGTAATATTACTGTAATTTTTCAATGAAGGTCTGACGCCCACGTTTCCCTTCCTGTAAAAAAGTTTCGCGTTCTCAACAGGAGCAGTTCATATCTAAAGGTGAGTCGCATTGCAAAAATAAATACTAATTTTTCGTATGAATAAAATTCCGTGTAATATTCCGTGTGGTGACGGATTAAGAATACGGAATGTCACCACCCCATATCATCCGATGGGTGTCCTAAGAGCCGACAGAGGGAGCACATTATGCAGAGAACAGCACTGTAAAAGAGAAGGAAAACTTGATACGAACCCTATACCAACCCGTTTGGCCGGTTTGGTATAGTAGGCCAATTCCTCCTTTTAAAGGAGAGGCCTGTCCAGCAGTGTTAAAGGCTTAAGATGATGATGTATGAATAAAATAACATGTTAACAGGTTCCCTGTCCCGTGTATCATATATGATTCATAACAATTGATTTTCTATTGTGTCTAGCGCCGGACAGCGAATGGATTAAAATGTACTACACACGTACTATACTGTACGTACAAATGTAAACTAGGCATAGGCGTTTTTACTATGAGACGAGTTAGGCCATCGTCCACCATACCGGCTAAGCGTGGATTGGCAGTCTTCACACGTCTTACGAGAACAGTATGAAGAACTTTCAGAAATGCAGGCATCGCGATGATTTCCGTTTAGCCGTTTATACTGATCGCGTTATACAAACAGTAAAAATCCTCCTTATCTTAATATATAAAATCCTTGCGTTACTGACTGACTGACAGACAAACTACAGCCGAAACTACTCGGCGCAAGAAGCTGAAATTTAGCATGTATGTTCCTTGGGGACCGTAGGGGTGCACTAAGACGGGATTTCCCGAAATTCCCACGAGATCGGGCGAAACGCGAAATTCGAAAATATGTGCGTGCGAAGCCGCTGGCGTCGACTAGTTATAAATATATAAACCGAAGCTTTTATTAACTAACCAATGACGAACTATTGATAATTTAATTACCTGTAATCCTCTTGACTTCATATCGTAATGACGAAAGCTGCTGTTAAACAAAATTTTCAGATGAAACGTGTAAAGTATATAAATTGTAAAAGGTATAAATATGAATCATAATATTCTCAAAAACAAAACTAATTCAAATTCATTGACAAAAATGTTAAAATACAATGAAAATTTCAGGGCCAGGCTAGCCAGTAACAGATGACGTAATCTGAGTGGAATTACATGAATCAACTTGCCTGAGTGTATTTGTAGCAGAAGGGAAGCGAATCGGTTATACAAACTGTATTGTTTACCCGATAGACACGTTAGAGGTCAATGAACGCTTCTTTGTATAGCTCTGCTCATATTTTTATTGCTTCATCGACGGTTTTTTGCTTATATTTGCAAATCGTGCTGCTTTGGTTTAGAATTTTAGATCCTTGTTAATGGTAAAAATTTCTCCGCTGGGTGATTATTCTACTTTATTATTGCTTTAGACTGGGCTGAATATCACCATCATTTCAGCATCAACACGTCCACAGCCGAGCGTAGGTCTCCTCCAAGGCACTTCACACAGACCGATCCTGAGCCGTACGTTCAACCGTTTCCCGAGATCCCAAAAAGATGGCCAGACGACCTTGCCTGTGAACTATATCTGCGTTTTCGAGTTATCTGCTCTGCCCGTTGTCACTTCAGCTAAACCATTTGGATAGAATATAGACGTAGAGATAGGAACTGAGTATTATACTGGTTGTAATATTGATACACTTATAAATGTAAATCACAGAACAAACCGAGACAGCATTCCCAATAATAAGGCCTCTTTCTATAGTAAATTTTTGTAATGGTATTGTTTTGTAAGAGCACAGACCATATATCTTTCTATAAGGGACGGACTGAACACTATGGATAAATTAGTGGTGGGCTGGTGGTGGATATAATAAAAAAGTAATAAACCGTGTTTTGCCGCTATTGGGAGAGAACCATATAATTATTTAACAATGAAATAGTAGTTGTTTGACTTAGTTCCTTTCTTTCATACAGAGTTAACATATTCACCTAATAAATATGGCAGTCAAATAGAAAATTCCATTCGTTCCCAATTCTACGTCTCGGATCCATATCAAGAAATTCTTGCCAAAACTCTGATGAACACTATCCGACAACCGAAACGACCGGTCCGCATCCAATTTCTTAAAGTATAATTGATCCAAAAGTATTTTTGACGACAGTCGAAGCTCCATTGAAATCGGAAAGAAATTTCGAGATATTTAACTTTGGTGTCACCGCATACCGACGCGCATTCTTAGCTATTTATACCCAAGTTCCTAGCGGTAGCTCCACATTTCGTTCACTTATATAATTTCTTGCATATTCCATACAGAATTTATTTTAATAGTAAAGCTTTTGGGTGGTCTCTCTGTATTTAGTCTTTGTAGAAAAAATTGAGACAGATGTTATGTGGTCTGACTAATTAACGCGCGTCAGCGGAATGTCATATTTTAGATTAGGTACGTTTTGTATAATAATTTGTTGGATATCTTATTGATAGCATAGTTAATGTTTTAAAATCGTATAGTAGTAAGTATACTTTGAAGATCTATAAAGTCCCTAATGAAGACACGTATGACTATTTGAAATGGATTTAACATGTCTAAAAAGTACATTTAACTTTTTTCTTTGACCAAATTCCACACGCATTAATGTCAGCTGTAGTGAGAAAAGGCTCTATAGGCTAAATTGCTAGAATGCATACCTACCTTGCCTAATCTAGAAATATGTATATTTTTAAAGTACTTTACATAATACAGTGCTTTTTATCATATTAATTAGCATGTAAACACAACCAAGATAAAATATGACTATGTCATTTGTTCTTGCCGTACGTTAACAATCTTAATTCAAATTTAATTTAGCGCGATGTTGAAACTAAAGAGTTTTCAGTCGTCATTATTGAACGTGATTGTTGAGTGACGAAGTAAAATAAAAGAAAGAAAGTTTTAAATATAGATCGTACAGGTTTATTTGTGTGTGTAATGTGGTCGTTACCGGCGACATTTTGTTTTAAATCTTTTTTTATTAGAGTTCAAGGACCGTGTTAGCGATTTTAAATGCCTTGTGAAAAAACATTTCAAATTAGTGATGGCTGCGCGATGTTGATTGAGCGAAATTTTAGACGCCATCAAAGATTTGTTTTTAATTAAGTTTATGAAAATATTATGTTGGCGGTATGACAGACGATAACTTCTTAATTAACTGAAATATTTTTTGACAAGATCCTGAATTTGAATAGTGGTTTTAGGTTATAATTATACAGGTGCTATTGATATATTACAAAACCTATGCTTTAGTACAATGAGAAGTCTGACGAGAACTGGAGTCTATACAAAACTGCAAGGAATCGGTGTAATCAGATGATACGCAACGCTAAACGCCGCCATACTTTCAACAATATTAATTCTTCTTCCTCTGCTAGTATCTGGAAGTTTCTTGGCATCCTAGGCATTGGCAAACAGCAATACACAACTCTTCAAATCACGATTGGTTTGGATGACTTAAACAACTATTTCACGTCTACTTCTCAATTGGATCATCAAACCAGGCGTCTCACTGTTGACTACATTTCTGGGCTTCCCCGTCCTAATATTGATGCTTTTAATTTTTCTCCAGTTGCATCGAGTGATGTCAAGAAAATTATCCTATCCATTAAATCCAACGCTGTGGGGTTTGATTCTATTAGCCGCCGCATGATCATCCCGATTCTCGACCATCTCATCCTCGCTATATCCCACATAGTAAACTTTTCTATTGACTGCGCCTCCTTCCCCTCCCTGTGGCAAAAAGTCTTTGTTATCCCACTACCTAAGATAACGAACCCTTCTCTTCCTAACCATTTTGGTCCAATCTCTATTCTGCCTTTCCTTTCGGAAGTGTTCGAAGCCTGTGTACATAAACAGTTCTCTCAATTTTGTGTTTCAAAACAACTTGCTTTGCCCATTGCAATCCGGGTTTAGGCCAGGCCATAGCACGACTTCTGCTCTCCAGTGACTGGCGATGTTAGGGCAGGCATTGAGGACACTAAGGTCACTGTGCTGACTTTGGTCGACGTTTCGAACGCCTCCAGCACCGTCAGTCATGATATCCTTCTATCGATCCATGATCTCGCCTAATGCACTGGAATGGTTCTCAAGTTATCTTCAGGAACGCCAACAGTCTGTTCGCTGTGATGGAACTACATCGAGTTGGCGAAACATTTGCTCTGGTGTTCCTCAGAGTGGCATTCTCTCTCTTTTACTATTCTCTATTTTTATTAACTTTTTAACTCCTAATCTTAGATGTTCGTATCAACTTGATGCTGACGACTTGCAGTTGTACTCCCAAGCGAGGGTGGATGATGTGTCAGTTGCCATTGCCGACATAAATAGGGACCTTGAGTCAATGATGGGCTGGTGTAATAAATTTGGCTTAGACGTTAATCCAGCGAAGTGTCAGGCCATTATAGTAGGCAGTCGCCGCTTAATGCATAGATTAGACGTCAAAACTCTACCTCCCGTAATGTTTAATGGCCTGGTCATTCCGTACAGTGAATCCGTAAAATTCCTAGGCCTGTTCATCGTTTCCACTCTCGATTGGCAAGCGCAGGTGAGTAATGGTAGTCAGAGGGTCACCGGAACTCTTAGAGCACTATATCTTGTATGTATTATATCCCTATTATATATGTAGGTATATTATTTTACATTAGTTACATCTAAATAGTAAAATGCACTTTCATCTCTGCACCACCGTAAGGTTGACAGGTAGAGAATGCCATATTGCATTATGTCCACCGATGTACACCATGTTTGTGCATAAATGATTAAATAAATAAAAGATTATTTTGAAAATGTATCAGTAATAATTTTTTAGATAATATTTTGATTGCTATTACTACGTTGAAAACCTACTGATTGTCCTTTAGGTTTTTTTTAGTAGATACTTTACGTATGTAAGATTTGCATTATTCATTTTAAATAAATGAGTTCCATATTTTATTTACAATCGTTTAATATAGGCCTGAGTTGTTGCTGACTTAATATTATTTAAACTAAAACTGACTGCCTCTGTGGTCCAGTGGATAGCGTATGTGACTGCTGATCTGAGGTCCCGGGTTCGATTCCCGGGTCGGGCAAAAGTGTTACTGGGTTTTGCCGAATACTCAGTAGCAGCCCAGAGTCTGGTGATGTACCCGGTAACGGCAATAAGCTCGCCCCCTATTACATGGGACCTAAAAATTCATGGCGAAATGTGTGTGTAATATTGACACCTCTGCCTACCCCTTCAGGTATACAGGCGTGAGACTATAAAAATAAATAAATTCCGAAAACTCATCTGCTAAGTCACGCTCATAACATCATTCATACAGCAATACAAGAAACAACATCTACATCGAGAAGCACGCCTCGAGACCACTCTGGACGATGCATGATGGTCCCACGGGCATGCATTCATACAAAATTTAAAAAAAACAAGTTTTATTCACAATTTGGGTTTATGAGTCTCACGTGTCGCCAGCAAAACAATATTTAATCCTTCAAGCATTATTATTTTTAGTACAACACAGAGAATTTACTCAGCAAACAAAACAGTTTTACAACAGCAATAAATGTCAAATGTTGATACGAATATAAAGTCAATTATATAATCGTTTGATCTAGACAACTGACCTGACCTAAGTCACAAAATCTGGGTTTCGTTCAAAATATTGTCATTGTTCTGCGACACAATTGGGGAGGACATAAACCTGTCTCTTGGCAGCGGAAGCCATCTTAATTATTTTAAGAAGCGCGCCTCATTGCCGCTGCATTAACATCAAAGATGCATTTAGAATGAGTTTCTAGAAAATTGGACATGCGTGGCGTTTTTAATTGTGTAATGTTCGGAAAGAGGTTGTTAATGTTTGGTCGAAATTTTAAATGTAGGACAGTATCTATCGATCAGGTTACAATAAACCACTATTGAACTCTCCATATTTTCGATAAAATGTCGGCATCAGCTGTCACCTACGGCTATTTTCATTGTTTCGAAGGCCTTACGGAATCTAGCTTTATTTTGTCTCTATTTTTTCTGTGTTTGTCAAATGTATAATCTTACTTTTTATATGGGAGTAGTCTTAGCCCACGGTTTCACACACGTAGGACTTTACTCCGTTAGGGTCGGAATTTCCGAAAATCTTCGGCGTTGCGTTGTCTGTCAGTCAGTCAGTAACGCAAGAATTTTTATACAGATGCTTGATATTTATTAGCCTTTTACGACTAAAATGATTTACTTGTCGCCAAAACTGGCAGCAATATGCGCCAAAAATGTAACACTAATGCAGATGTAGTGACAATTAAACACATTACATGTTAAGAGCAACATCTCTTTTGGCCTGGCAGCATTGACAAAGAGCTCACATATTATTTACATAGAGGCGCAATTTCTATGGGCGCTCTGAAGAGAAACTTTCTTTGACCCTAATTGCTGCTTGGCGGCGTGGCAGTCGCGCTGTGACAGCTGTTTCTACGAGAGCATGAGAGGCGAACGTTCCTCCTGTGTATCTTAACTTCGAGAGCAAGAGAGACTGAGAACGACACCAGCGCTGCCAACGGCGCCAAATATGAACTAAACTGGAGACAGTCTCCACTTGGAATCGGCACACAAAATCCTTAAGAACTGCGGTTCTATGTAAACATGTATTCATTGGCATTGATTATACAAAGTGCTGCATGCACTTTGTATGATCAATGCTGCCGATTTTATAGAATAGGAACTTCTATTCTCTTTTTCTGCTTTGCCTGATTCCATTATTACCTTGTCTCGTTTTGTAACTATTTTCTTGGATGGACAATACTTGTACGGTGAAGTATAAGCTTTGGTTTAATTCTAGCTTCAAAACATTTCCCCTTTCTTTTTGAATCTATAGCTTTTTAAAACTTTAACTTCAGTTAGTCCAAATCCTAGGCGTTACACAGTTTTGTATTCTATAGTTTTTTTTATAATTCTGGCAAATCCATTTGTAGCAGCCCTATATCTACCTGTTCTACGTCTCAAATTCCTCAGAGTGTTTGCCAAAACTAGCCAAATGGCACGTGGCATACCGACAGACGTTCAGTTACTTGTTAATTATGATCTCACTCTTTTGTCTTTGGTCATATTGTTGCGCACGTGACCGCTTATGTAAATGCTTTGGCGGTAATTGCTAATTGCGTTTTAAAAATAAAATAGTCGTTTTAATTTCAGTCTTTATTTAATTTTGAGCTGCATTCGTTGTCGGTGAAACATGTTGTGTTTGGATTTAGTTAAGTATTATGGGTAGTGCTATTTTGTGAAGACTAATGAAGACGGCTGATTATGCTTGACAAATATGCCGCATCTGTGCCAACGTTTTCCAAATATAATACTCAGGTATCAGTGTAAACCAAAATACAAATTGGTTCTGCACATTGACATACTTAGGTGTAATGACTATCCAATAAACCGGACATGATCTTGCGCAGTTATCAAAGTGCCAATTAATTCTAGTGGCGCTTGACGAGAAGTTGATTACGGAGGAATAAGATCATCAAACAAACCAAAATAATTATCTGCAAATGAAACTCTTATGTAAAATAATTTAGAGATGGTCTCAGAATGTTCTCACTCTAATCAGTCTTGGGGATAAGTGATTATTGTGTACAAATGTTATAAACTTTTTAGTGTAATACTTTCTTAGGGTAAGGCTCCTACGGTCCGCAAGGAACAGTTATTTTGGCTGTGTCTTGTCTGTTAGTCAGTCAATAACACACGAATTTTATATTTTCAATAGCCCTAAAATAAGCGTCAGCCAATCTCATGGCGGAAATATTTCGTAAGGTTCCAGACTAAGGTCACTCCACACTGACATTGAAATCGAAGTATTTCTTATTGTTTTCAGGAAAACAAACACATATATTATATTCTTTATGACACTTCCAAAGAATGCAATGCCATTAGAAGGCCGCTTGTTGATATCGAAGTTTCTAAAGAATTCAAGATGACTGACATGCGTCAAATAGTTTTGGCGATATTTAAAGTGTTGATATGATATGTCACCGACTTAATTGTGTAGCGGACGGAAAAGGAACTATAAGATATCGCAAAGCTTGAAAGGCTTACGGTAAAGACACTAGCGCCATTTCATAGTAATGTGTAAGTTGGTGTTGTAGAGCTATTTGGCAGAATGTTGGTGTCAGCATAAGGTCGAGTTCAAAGCGTTGGGTAGAAGAGGAACATTTGCGTATGATTGATGGAGTTTCGTCTCGCGGTCCGAACATGAATCATTGCTAAGTCTAGGCATCAGCTTAGTTTATTTCTGTTTTATACGAGCCGGATTATTTTCGATTGTTTATAATAATTATGCAGAGTTATGTAAAGTTGTTTTGATGGGGCGCTTATTTTGGTGCGCAGTCTTTTTGCGAGCTAATAAATGTTTGAGTTAAATGTTAGTCATCGCTAACACGTACGAATCTTGTAATGCTGATGGACGGTGCAAAATTATTGCTGTCTCCGTGACTTGTGATTCATGGTGCGGTTTCTGAATGATGTCGTAATGTTTTGGTTTCTGTTTCAACTTTTGCTCAGAGGTTATTAAAAATGGTTGGCTGGTTTTTTTTATACGCTTTTTACTAAGTTATTGGCAAGAATTGTTGTCTGGGTTTTAAGTTGTAGGTACGGACGGATCTGTAGTAGGCATACTTTGACCTATACTAATAACATATTCTTTTGTGAAAAACTGAAAATATTGTCCTGTGTTTAAACTGTGTCGCCTGTTGTACGTTCGCACAAGAATCGGTGCAATGTCAAGCGGTCAGGCAGACACCATGCGTGCAGTGAAAGAATCGAATGTAGTGAACGAATTTGAACGAAAATATTTTTGCAATTGACAGTAAATGTTTCTCACAAATATTACAATGATTTTATTCTTTACATCACTACTATGACGCTTCAAATTAAAAAATACGTACGTGATTTGGGTTCTTTATGCCCTGATATTCATAAAGTCTTGCAAGACATTAATATTCAACTATTTGTCTCTTTTAAATAACGTGGTATACAAGCGGCAAGACAAGACGGCGTCCAAGATATTTTACATCGCAATTTCCCATCTCCGTATAATTTCTTAGTCACCTTTCTCACCCACGAGAAAGAAACGGCTATTCACAGTTCGCGTGGGAGGCACACATGTTCAAATTTCAATTCATCGCGTCTTATATAAACTGAACATTATATTAGCTAATTTCAAAACAAAGTAACTGTTAAATTACTTTGTTTTCGTTCGTATATAAAGAGTGCAAT
This sequence comes from Euclidia mi, assembly GCA_944739405.2. Taxonomy (NCBI): domain Eukaryota; kingdom Metazoa; phylum Arthropoda; class Insecta; order Lepidoptera; family Erebidae; genus Euclidia; species Euclidia mi. The sequence continues at coordinate 5,171,475 of OX123188.2, read as the reverse complement.
AAAATGTAGATATTAGTATACACCTACTTCTTTCATCTTCGCACTGTTTTTAAGATAGGGTGGAGATGAAGAGACTAGGACGTAACGCCCGTATTATTATCACCTACAGATGAAAAATAATTGCATGTGGCAGAGATGAGAATGTTGCGATGGATGTGTGAAGTTACGAGAATGGATAAGATTAGGAATGAATACGTGAGAGGTAGTCTGAAAGTGGCGCCTATAGACGAGAAAGTGAAAGGAAGTCGTTTGGCTTGGTATGTACATATTATGCGAAGAGATAATATGTAGGTATGTAGGTAAGCAAGTGATGAATATGAAGGTAGAGGGATGAAAAGGCAGAGGGAGGCCAAGGAAAAGATGGATGGATTGTGTAAGGATGGATATGAAAGAGAAAGGGGTAAATGATCAGATGACGGGTGACAGAAAATAATGGAAGCGAAGGACGTACTGCGCCGACCCCAAATAAATTGGGACCAGGGCAAGAAGGTGATGGAGATGATGAAGATGACTTATGTATATAAAGTTTCATTAAAAGATATGCAGAAGTACTATCGTTGTCATCAAACTGTCTGTCTGTACGAAAGCAATAAACTTAAAACTACCAAACGGGATTTTTTACGATTTTGTAGCATTATCTTGTACTTATACACCATCCGCGTCGAGCAGTAATCATTTCTTGGGATCTTACAAAGCTACAATCTGTACAAAAGAGATGTTATTTGTGGGATTATGTGTATATTATTTAGGTAGGTAATTCCGAAAGTGCCACATTCTTGGCGGCTACTTGCTATACGCAGTTGGATAAATAAATATAAACTTCCTCATAAATATATTTGATTGAAATAAACTAAATAAAATTATAAATGCAAATTGTTTTAAAACTACTCTTACGAAAATAATCAAAATATCTTGAAAAATTCGTATTACACTTTGTCAAACGGGGAACGGTAACCAAATCCATTGTCAACCAGGATCTTTAAAGGACGTGTCGTCACACTGGTCACAGTCAACCATTTTTGCACATTATACATTACTTTTTATCATCAGACAAAAAATAGTTAATCATAGTGAGTAAGATCCAATGAAGAAAATTGTATGATGACAGGAACACCGAGTTCTGAAATTTTGACTGAATTTCTCATGAATACATTTTTATTAATCCGATAAAAAAGGTAGGCGAGAACCAGTACTATAATTATATTTATACTTCAATGCCCCGCCTACCTGATCCACCAATCAGACGTTAATACAAATAATTGACTCCGTGTTTCGTTATACTAATCCTTGGTATTAGATAAGTGGTCTATTCTTGTGAATTACTCACGGAATTGATTCGGTTTGAACCGCTTCTTGTAGATCAAGGTGAGTATTTTATTTGTTATTAAGAGGAAGGTGAACGAATAGCTAGATTAATTTTTGGGTGTGCCTAAAGATATAAAAAATATTTTGTTTTTTTTTTATCGTCGAATATTTACAAATTTGACCCACTGACTAATACAGCCTTTCACAAGTGGCTGGAGGCTTCTTCGAATTTGCTCCTTAATAGCATAAGAAAGATTTAGCCACGGTATATCACGCTGCCCAGACTGATGAGTATTGGGTTGTACGGATTTGGGTTTCATATCAAGTTTGCCGTCTCCCAGCAAAGATATTCTTTGCGTTGTATATTTTTCTTACTCGTCTCTGACACCCGCGGAATAAATGGTTAGAGGCACTTTGTTATCCCACGATACAGCATAGTTATTTATTTAGTGCTGCGTATTTATTGCTGGTGACTTTAAAAAAGCGATGGAATCTATCTTAATGTTTTTGTATATGCATACACCAGCAATTTCATTGTCAAATGATCCGGCTAATCTTTGGGGAAGATTTGTGTTTAACAAATTTATTATTATTTTCTTCATCATCTTGCTATCTCGATATTCGACCGAGACTAGACAGACCAGCGGCCCAACTTATAGTGAAAGGAAAATTAAATTATATATCTTAGTCACTGCTTACTTAAAGGAGCAGGAAGGAATAGGAATTTAATGATGACTGGAGAGGTGAGGTTGATTAAGATTCTGAAGATCCCGCAGACCCGAGGAAAAGCAACAGTCCAAAAACTTTACGTCGATATTCTGCAAGAGACTAGTACCTACTTACCCGGTCAAGTCGGTACATCAGTGCTGGATCCAACATGGCATAGTAGTCTTGATATTTGGCAATTACAACCCAACTCCTATCATTTCTAAAATGTGTCACATAGTTAATGAAGTAACATTTGAAACATTGGCACAGAGATCACAAATCAACTTGCTCAAAGAGCTCTACTGAACACTCCGTAAAAACTCGCTATGAAATAATAACACAAACAGTTACTAAATCCTAAAATTACTCATAAACCCGTGTAACCTTTTGATATAAAGCCGGCTCCATACCTGCGGCGTTACGAGGTGCCGGCATTCGTTGGCAGTCCGCCAGTGTGGCGGCGCGGCATGGAATGCGCCGGATCGTCATTCGAACGAATCTACAAATGAAATGTTAATGGCTTTGCTGAAATCCGAGGGCCGGTTAGTCTACAGGTAAGTGTTCTGCTATGTTCGTTTCAAAGGATTGTGAAGTTTCTATTAAATAACTGGTTTCTGCCCGGCGTTTGTCGCGAAATCAGGTAGGCTATTTGATACTCCAAAGTATAAATTATATGACTGCAAAGTTTAATTAAAATTCTTTCAATTGATTTTGCGTAGAGTAGCAAATTAAAATGCTTCTTAAAAACTTTTACAATTAGGTATAATAGTAGAAGGATTCGGGGACACCGAACACGTAAAAAACAAAATTTACTCAATAAATAATTCCAACTCTTTTACTCACTTTTAAGTAAAAGATGGACACTCTTAGCAGATCGAAAAATTAACAGATTTAAAATTTTGATTAAGTTAGTTTTTAGTTACTTTTAAATAAAGTTGGGTAAGTAGGTACAGTAGAAATATATTAAATCATTTCTATTATCCAGTTCAATAACGCAACTCTTGTAACAGAAATGAAAACGATTACCTACTAGTAATACTTTTCTAATCCGAACAGCTGTTAAATCGCCGAATGACTAGTCTCCGGTGGAACTAAGATTTATATCGTTAAAATAACCCATATATTAAACAGCAACACAGGCGTGTCATTGACCTTTTGGTTATATCGAGAAGAATCCGACACCCACCACACGAAGATATTTCATTAACATTTTATATAATTGGAATTAAATTGCCCTGTCTATAATATATTTTGTTGTATTTTATGTTTGTCAAAATAGCATATAAACACATACTTCTGTTATTTATACATTTTACAGACGCTATGTCCGATATTTCACATCATATTGTAAGGTACCTACGTCATCTATGTGTTATTATTTTAGTTTATAATATTTTCGTCACATTTTTATTGCTATTCCAAAGTCCATACTGTTTCGCATTCCTAAGCGTTATTTTATGATATAGATTATATATATATTCTTGGTCTGGGTGTTTCCATGTATATATGTATGTATTTACAAAAATAAGTATATATGTATGTTTATCCATTATCTAGTACCCATAGTACAAGCTCTGCTTAGTTTGGGACTAGATGGTGATGTATGAATGTAGTTAGAATATTATTATTATTATGTAACGGGTCTATGTCGCGTAATTATTTGAAAATATAGGAAATTACTTTATATTTTCCTCGACGTTTCCGAATGGTTTACACCAGCCATGAGATGACTCATTTAGTTTTATTTATTTTTATTTATAGACTCATACCTGTATCCCCGAAGAAGTAGGCAGAGGCGTAATATTACACCCACATTTTGCCATGAATATTTCAGGTCCCGCGTAATAGGGGGCGTGCCTATTGCCGTTATCGGGCATATCACCAGACTCTGCTACTGAGAATTCGGAAAAACCCAGTAACACTTTGGCCAATCCGGGAATCGAACCCGGGACCTCCGATCAGCAGTCGCATACGCTATCACTTGACCACGGAGGCAGTCATTTCGTTTATATTAATTTATTGGCAAATCCTATCAGAAATTGCCACCTTAAGGGGGCACTGAGTTCTGGTTTCTTTTTTAATCAATTTTTTTATAAGAACTTCCAAGTACAGATCCTTGGAGGCGACAGCGTCCAGAGTAGCTAATACAATAGGGAGGGTCTCCCTATGACCTGACGATCGTTTAAGATTTGATGCTGATTTCTTACGACCGGTCTGTGTAGAAAGCCTATTGGCGTTATATTAGCTGTCGATATTTGGGCTGAAATAACGATATCCATGCTAAAAGAATTTGGGTTCATTGACTTTTTTCTATTAATAAACATTTAATGTTACCGATTTTTATGACAGAACATCTAAACATAATCTGCGCAGTCCAAGAATTAAGCCTAGTATTTGTTGTCCTACTTACAGTTAACTTTTTTGCTATTTTTCATCCATCTACACATGCCACGAGCAGGCTCGTAGTAAAAATATTATTATGAATACAAGTGTTCATGTGTTATGTTTTCTGTTTGTACTATAGAGATGTTTTATCAGCTATTTAACAAGATCTATTTAGGGTGCGGATACAAAAACATGAGCGGAGTAGCTAATTCTTTGTAAAGAAAATATTCACTAATAGAAACTGAGCAGAGCGATGCGAGGAAAATAGAGTGCGGCGAGTGAGGATACTTAAATAATGTTCGATTTATACGTCACAGACGACTAACTGTCACCAAACTAGATGGATTCTGTAGTATGGCAATCAGATAAAGGTATATATAATTTTTTTTATAGACTCACGCCTGTATCCCCGAAGCGGTAGGTAGAGGTGTTATTACACCCACTTTTCGCCATGAATTTTTAGGTCCCAAGTAATAGGGGGCGAGCCTATTGCCGTTACCGGGCACATCACCAGATTCCGTGCTGCTACTGAGAATTCGGAAAAACCCAGTAACACTTTTGCCCGATCCGGGAATCAAACCCGGGATCTCCGTCAGCAGTCGCATACGCTATCCACTGGACCACGGAGGCTGTCATTATATTAACTGGCAGCAAACTAGATGGATTTTGTAGTACAGCAATACCTAAAGGTAAAAGCACTTAAATGTTCTTAAAGGCATAATTATATTATGTACTTTTGGATAAGTTACACATATACTCTAAACTAATAATTGTAATAAATATATTTGTCGTAATTGCGATCTGTTAGAACTCACTTTTGGAGAGACTTTTTAAAAAAAGAAACAAAATTCACACGCGTAAAATATATGTATTTCTAAGGAAGACTAACTTTAAGTTTTACAATATGCGAGTGATTTACGAGAGAGGGAGTGCGCGACGAGAAGGTTGGGAGGCGACTGACTGGGAGAGTGATGCATGGCTAGAGGCAAATGGATGGAGATGCACGATCATCAGGTTAGGTGCTGAGTAGGCAGAAAGGGGTGCAATCTAGGGATGTAACAGCCCCCCGGATAATAGGAAACTTACGGGTGAAAGGTAAGTTGACGATGAAAAATAGGAGTTAGTCAGGCTAGGTTCTGCGGAGTTTAGGAGCTGGAACATCATCGTCGGGATCTGAGGATGACATTTCTATAGGTTCTTCTGGATCGGGATTACATTTCTGTGCCTTAACTAACTTATAATATTTAAGCAGCTTATATAATATGGTTAATACTATAATTAAAACTAATACAATGGTGGTATAAGAATATAGATTACCATACAGAACTATGTGAGGTTTTTCAATTATCTTATCAAGATTAATTTTAATTTGTTCAGTTGTTTTATCATAATTGGTAAGGAGAGAATCCAGGTTATCTATGTTCTTTAAATCTACAAAATGAGCTTTAATGCTGTCTTTTAAATATGTTAGTGGACTACAACAGGTATCGTTAATTAATTCGAAGTGCAATACTACTGGTTTTGCATTAATTTCGATATGGCGTCTAGGTATTAGTTTATTATCTTTACAATATGCTATACATTGATCGGGTAATGTCAGTATACCAGTACCGGATATAAATGATTCTGTTATGTCATTATTTGGACATTCTATAATTATTTTGGATTCTTGGCTAATAACATAAATCCATTGATTATTGTGCAATTTATGGAAAGTTTCAAAGTTACCATTAATGAATTCTGTTTTACAGGTTGGTGGAACAGAAGTTAAAGCTTTTGAGATTATTTCAGTTTCACATATAGGTATTGCTGATGTAGTATAGACATTAGGTATTTCACAAACATAGTATTGTGTATTCATAACTTTACAATTTGATAGTGTTTCTAATTTAAAATAGGATGACTTGTCTTTGGTTCTGCCTAAATATTTAGTAGAGGGTATAATACTAGAATACAATGTATTGTTTACAGTTTTAAGATTCACAGGATAGGGTAAGATGTAATACAGATCAAATTCCTTAGTATTTACTAATGGTATTTGTAGAACAAATATGATTTTGTTATTCGTGTAATAGCATGAAACATCGGACACTTTTTCTAAAACATGCATGTTGTCTAGGACTAACGAGATGGGTAGTTGCTTAGAGCTAGGAAGAAATCTATAATTATTTACAAGGTCAGAAAATAGTTGTTTAGGAGTAATAATAGAGGGGTACAAAATATTCGATTTGCTGAACATGATAGCATTTACAATATCTTCTAATTTAAAAGATAATATTAATAGATTGCTTTCTAAGATATTTGACAATTCCGATATCTTAGATTTTATATATAATTTATCAGAGACTATTGTTAAGTTAGCGACATTCTCATTTAAGGTTTCGATGGCAAAATTGAGTTTTTGTTCATTTGCATTGATTTTATCAATTGTGTCTTTGAAAGATGATAATGTTGACATCGTGACCATCATGTTGTCTTTCATTAAAGTTGCTAGTTTAGTTTGATCTTTTTCTATTATTTGAATGGCGTCGCTGAACTTTACAGCGTCATTTTCATCCATGTTACCAAATAGTTGTTTGATTATGGTGCCGATACCACCAAACCAAGCTGCTCTTTTAACGTTTTTAGATATAAGATAGGAAATTGAATCAAAATCTCTGACAATATCAGAGTAACGAGACGATAGTGTTTGGAATATATGATGACATTCACTTTCGTAAAAAGCATTACTCTGTTTACATAGGAATTTGGAAGTTCCTAATATATTATTAATATTTTCTAAATGTGGTTGAACAAATGAAATGTCTATTGGGATGATTACATCAAGTGTGTCATCAGTGATTTTTACAGAACCAATGGGATCAAAATATATACCGGCGTTGTTTGATGCTGGCTGGATATATTCTGGATTATTGGATGCCGTGGTAGAATATATGAATCCAAGTCTGGAATGGAAGTAAGTGCAAATTATTATCTATAATATTATCCAGTTGTCGTAGTAGTGGCTAGTTTGAATTCGTCGAAATGGTGTTTAACGTGACGTCTGTTTATTAAGATAGACGCTGTATTATTTCCATGGATTTTAACTATTTTGTAAGGGCCTTTCCATATGGGTGAGAGAGCTTTTCTCAGGCGTAAATGGTTTTTTAGGTATACTAGGTCTCCTACTTTGTATTTCACTGGTCGAGAGTGTGTGTCATAATAGGATTTCGAGGTCTCTTTTGATTTCTGAATGTGTTCCATTGCTTTTCTTCTAGAGAATTCAAGCCTATTTTGAAGGAGTCGGACATATTCAGGATAGGTAGCTCCTGGGACTTCGTCATAGATGGAATCGGGTATAAATGGTTTATGTCCGAATAGGAGTTCGTAGGGAGAGTAGTGAGTGGTGGAGTGGATGGCTGAATTGTATGCGAGCATGGCTGTATACACGGAGCGATGCCAGTTATTCTGTTGCTCGTTTACATACGACTTAAGGTATTCCTTCAGAGTGGAATGGCTCCTCTCAAGGGCGCCTTGAGTCTGAGGGTGATATGGGGTGGACCATAATTGTTTGATTTTAAGAAGGTTACAGGTCTGTTTGAAGAGTTCGGCGGTAAAATTTGTGCCTTGGTCGGTTAAAATAGTTTTGGGGATGCCAAATAGTGTGATGAAATGGACTAGACATTCGGAGGTTTCCTCAGCCGTGGTATTGCAAATAGGATAGGCTGCTGAGAATTTAGTTAGGTCATCTTGAAGCGTGAGGATGTATTTATATTTATCGTTACCGGCTTCGGGCAATGGACCTACTATGTCAAGGGCTACGCGTTCAAAAGGTCGAGTGGAAAGAGATGTGATCTGCATAGGAGCGCGATTGGTTTGTCTAAGCGCTTTGTTAGTCTGGCATTGTGGACATTTCTTAACGTAGTTTTCTACGTCTGAACGCATATTTCTCCAGTAGTACTTCTCTTGAATGCGTTTAAGCATTCTAGAAGAGCCTAGGTGACCGGCTATTGGAATGTCGTGATTTTCTTTTAAGATTTTCTGTATTTCGCTTAGAGACGGGTAAATAATAAGGTTTTTATAGACATGTACGGTTATTTCAGAGTTATGGAATAAATATAGTATTATGTTATACAGTTTAATATATTGGTGAGTATCAAAAGGATTATTGAAGTCGGATATGGCTACTTCAGCGTTGTCCTGTCCTGATAGCGTAATTAATAGTTCGTTTTTAAGAGATTTTAGGCATTTATAGATGTCTTCATATGAACAAGTATCAAAATGATTTACCTTGGTAAAGATAAAATAGTAGGTTTTGTTGTCTGTTTCGTATTTGAGGAATGAATGTAATGTTCTCTCTAATAGGGTAAATTCATTTTGATTAGGGAAGTTAGATGTAATTTCATAAATGTATGGATTGGATTCATCCATATCTATAGACGTTGGAATGATGATGTGTTTTTTATTAGTTTTGCACAAACTTTCATGATGTTCTATAATAGTTGCATTAGAATTAAAATTTCTAGAAGTAATTTTGAGGAATTCTGAATAGTTACCGTTTTGGGTATTGGGACTAGCAGGACTTGGAATATTTGCAGGACTTGTTGGATTTGGAGAGTCAACTACGGGTGGAGGTAAGTTTTCATTTTGATTTATTATATTATCTATATCATCAAGGTTACCTAATTCTGGTAAATTTGCAGGTAGAGAAAGAGGATCTATAAGGTCTTCGAGGCGGATTAGATCATCCGAAGGTATGATTGGAGAAGAATTTGGATTTAATAGTTCATTAGCATCAGGTGAGTATGGGTCTCGATTAGAAGGACCGGGTATAGGTTCTATAGGATTCATAAGAGTTGTCGGAGGGTATCGAGATAGTGCGTCTGCGGCGTTATTAAGTTTTCCTTTACGGTAGATTATGTCATATTCGTATTCTTCTAGTTTTAGTCTCCATCTTTGGAGCTTACTACTAGGATCAGTGTGATTGAATAGCCAACGTAGAGGGCGATGATCGGTAATTAAGGTAAATTTTCTACCGTAGAGATACGGGCGAAAAGTTTTACAACCAAAGAGAATTGCGAGCAATTCTTTTTCTGTAGTGCTATAATTGCACTCACTTTTATTGAGTGTACGGGATGCATAAGAGATTGGTTTGTCTTTCCCTATTTCTCCTTGGGACAGAATAGCGCTTATTGCATAGTTAGATGCGTCACAGGTGAGGAGGAATTGTTTGGAAAAATCAGGATAAGTTAATAAGGGTGCTGAAGTTAATTTATTTTTTAAGGTTTCAAACGATAGTTGATGCTCATTTAGCCAAATGAAGTCAGTGTCTTTCTTAAGAAGGTTAGTTAGAGGTTTTGCAATGTTTGAGAAATCAGGTATAAATCTTCTGTAATAAGAGACAAAACCAAGAAAGGATTTAACGTCTTTGGGGGATTTAGGTATAGGGAATTCGTGTACTGCCCTTAATTTTTCGGGGTTAGGTTTTACACCTTTGCTTGTGATCACATGTCCGAGGTATGAAACTTCTTTCCGAAAGAATTCGCATTTGTCCGGTTGTAATTTTGATTGGAATTGACGTAATCTATGGAATACATTGGACAGGCTGTTGACATGGGATGGGATGTCATATGAGTAAATAACTATGTCATCAAGATAAACAAAGCATTGTATACCTTGAAGACCGGATAGTGCCGAGTTCATTAACCTTTGAAATGTCGATGGAGCATTTTTAAGTCCAAAAGGCATTCTCGTGAACTCGTAATGCCCTGTAGGGACTGAAAACGCAGTTTTGGGAGAATCGTTTGGGCTCATATTAATTTGGTGGAAACCAGAAGCTAAATCTAACGTACTGAAATACTTGCATTTTCCTAGTTGGTCTAATATCTCAGATATGTTAGGAATGGGATAGGAGTCTCCGATAGTTATGTCGTTTAGTTTGCGGTAGTCAATTACTACTCGCCATTTTCTTTGGCCAGAAGCATCGAGCTACTTGGGTACAACCCAGATAGGAGAAGACCATGGAGACATAGAAGGTTTGATAATGCCTTGTTGCAGCATTTTGTCTACTTGGGATTCAACTTCCTTCTTATGACATTCCGGGAATCGGTATGTCTTTACGTTAATAGGGTTATCTGAAGTGGTTTTTATTTCATGTTGGATTGCGTTAGTGGATGTTAATTGATCATTAGGTAAATGGAAAATATCTGAGAATTGAGAACAGACTGAGTATAGGGCTTCTGCCTCTTCGGAATTAAGGTGGGATACACGAAGGAGATTCAAAACTTCTTCAGTTCGTTCTAGAGCATTTGATTCTGATACCCTAAAATGCCTGAATAGAAGAATTTGTTTCGAAAGATTCTAGGTTCAATTGAAGGTCAGATTCGATAGTTGCAGGTTTCTCTGAGGTATTAACGACTGAGATATTTACTCGGTTATTCGTTTTTACCTGGACAATACAGTTTGCTACTAATAGATTTTCAGATAAGTGTTGGTCGATTATTAAACCTTCTTTAATATCGGGATTCGATACTGTGCACTCTATTATGGCTTCACTACGTGGTGCAATAGTGTAAGTAGGATTATTGAAAAACATTTTAAGTGTTATATCTTTTAGGTTTAATGTACCTTGCACGTAGTTAATTTGACCATCCATGATGTTAAATAGATCGTTACCGATTATTCCATCATAAGGCAAGTTAACCGCTTGCTTGCCCGTGTTATATGGCATATAACAAAATTCAAACACTAAATTGCCCGTGTTATATGGCATATAACATCGCATCTCAGTCTACTTTGCCCGTGTCATACTGTATATGACATGGCTCCCGCGGTCGAAAGAGTGAAATATACTCGTCTCTGTCGCTCTAGGGCTTAGTTTGTATTATGTATCTCGTTTCTACGTTAAATTTCCCGTCATACTAATCCCAGTCGAGTTTCGACTCCATAGAGAAATTAAAAAAAAAACGTTCGTTGTCAATGTTGTCATTGAGTATTGAGTCGGTGCGGAATGTGCGGAATGTGTGAGTGTATTTGTGCTGTTTTTTCTGTTAAATTTAGTTTTATTCTTTAAGATCTATTGTGTTTATCAAGGTATGTAAATAACTAACACGGATATATAATAATTCCAGCATGAAATATAAGATTTGACTTTTTTCGAGACCTTAAGTAGATTTTGGCGCGCAACAGTGATTTTACTGAGTGCATGGGAACTGTTTCAGAAATGTTCATATTACTCAGAAGTGGTGAATGCTATCCGTATGATTTCATTTTGCTTTAAAAGAATATGAGACTACTTATTTATTTTTTATTTATTTGTATGTTTAAAACTGTTATTTGTGCATTATATGGCCTTATCAAATTTATCATAAATTACGCCGCGCGGCGCCAGATAATGGTTTGGAATCAGAGGCCTGTAATTCATAAATATGTATAAATAACTGTACTTTTTTATTTTTATCTTATTATCTAATATATAAGTAACGTAATTAAATATTAAAAATGATGTCACCGCTTTAAGTTTTGAGGTATGAACTTATAAATACAAAGCGAGCTCTAAAACGCGCTATCTCAATTTCAAACGAGCATCACTCGACACCAGAGTCGTAATCTAAATAAACAAAGATAACATTGTATAGTTAGTTTCATAACAAACATAAATAATATAACACTTAACAACCTTTCAAAACAAATTGACTCACAAGGACCGATTGTGTGGAACCCAACCCGCGCGCCGAGGCGATAAAAACGCGCGGGCATTTGATCGTTATCGCTTTCAAGTGGCCGGGCAGAGGGTCCGGCGTGGGTTGCGGCGCGGAGCAAGCAAGCGGTTAATATTATCAACTAAATTAAATATATGCGTCAGATGTTTGCAATCGTCATGGGATTCATCATGTGTCATAATTGATATAGGGATTTGACCTAAGGTTAAGGTGGGGCATTCATCTTTAGAGTCTATGCCTTGGATTTTGAACCTAATTGATGTATTAATACAAGGCATATCTTTGATTGAAGATTTTTTTATAATACTAATAGCTGCGCCAGTATCGACGAGCAACAATAAATGATTAGGAGACACGGGAGAATCAACTTTTACATGTGGTAAGTACTTATTGGATATATTGGATGTGAACTCATATACTTTATGACTAATTATATTTTCTTTTACAGGTTTTTCAGATTTCGTCGTGATCGAGTCTACGGTTTGGGGCTGGTTACCCGGTTGCTTGACTCTACGAATTGGAATTGAGTCTACAGTTTGGGGCTGGTTACCCGGTTGCTTGACTCTACGAATTGGAATTGAGTCTACAGTTTGGGGCTGGTTACCCGGTTGCTTGACTCTACGAATTGGAATTGAGTCTACAGTTTGGGGCTGGTTACCCGGTTGCTTGACTCTATTTGAGAGACTCTGATTTTTGGGCTGGTTACCGTGTCCATGGGTCTCTACAGGAGGGGTTTTTATAGGAATCTTGGTGTCGTCTATTGAAGAGAAGACATATCCCGTGCGACACCTAGCCGGGACATTGCTTAGTTTAAATTTTCGTTGGAATCTACGGTGTCATAGCTTTCTTCTTCAGTAACAAAGTTAATTTGTGGTTTGAATTCGGTTCTGGGTTTGAAACCGGATGTACTCGGTTGTGGATTTGAGTTGTTGAACCTGTTACCGGTTTCGAATCTCTTATTGTTATGGTCACGTAGTTTGCAATTTTCTAACAAATGACCAGCTTTTTTGCAGTATCTGCAGAATAGATCAGAGAAGGACGAGGAGGGTTTTTGTTGATTCGGAAAATTATTATTATTTGAGTTACTTGTTTTGAAAGTTGGTTTGTTAAAGTCATTGCGACGGAATTGTGTTTTCGAATTAGGGGTCACGCTTTGTTTAAGTGTGTATTGTAGTATTTTCTCTTCAGAGATTGCGTAGTTAATGGCCTCGTTTAGTGTTCTCGGATCCCTACATCTAATGATGTTTGAAATACGAGGATTTAGGCCCATAGTGAATGTATGGAGGGCGAGATCCTCCATCGCGGCCACTCTACCTGACAGTTCGCTTTTCTTGTGGTTAGTTATGGATATTTCTGTCAGTAACTTTGATAAGCACGTTTCAATTCGAAGTGAGAATTGGTTTACATTCTCCTGGGCACCCTGTCTACAGTCTTGAAGATCTGTTAGTAAGTGGGCATAGTGTTTTCTTTCGCCGAATTGGTTCTGTAAGAATTCACGAAGGGATGGCCAAGAATCGAATTCTTTAATAGAGCATGCTACTTCGGCCTTGCCATCCAACTGGCTTAAAATATATTTGAAAACGATATTTTCTTGGTGAGAGGAGGCTAAAGAAATTGCATTATCGCAGTTGTTAAGAAAGGGGTTTAATTTTTCACGACTTCCGTCAAATCGTTTAATGAATTTGAGAATCACTTCTAAAGAAGCTTGTTCTTTAGACTCCTCTTTAACGTTCTTCGAGTCTTTGGACATTTTACAATATAAAATAGAACACAGTAAAATAAAATATTCAAAACAAAATAATAAAATAAAGTTACAGGCAGACCCTGGAAATACTACTAGTTCGTGAACACAATGTAAGTATATCAATTCGTAGAACTGGAGATAAGCGTCGGGCGTCTAGCCTAAACATCCACAGGTGAGATAAGGCGTTGTCGTCGAATGTTAGGAACTATTTTTAGAAACACTGTGATTGAATTATGTATGTTTGAAACGACTCACTGAACCACGATGCACATGTATTTCATGATTTCCACTAGGTACAGGGAACTGGAACAACTGGAACTGGTCGTGATTGCTGCGGTCTGGAGCCTGGATAGACCTGGTCGGTGCTGGGCTTGGAGTCCCTTGGGAGACACTCTGTGTGTACTTTCCTTGCCACTTACTGCACAGTGGACTGGGTATACTTGAACGTTTCGGAGTCGCTATTGGCTCAAGGTCGGTTTGGCACTTCTCTATATTATTCGATACACTGCACTCGCGGGGAACCAAGGATTTTACAATCCCTTTACGCTGCCACCAATGTTAGAACTCACTTTTGGAGAGACTTTTTAAAAAAAGAAACAAAATTCACACGCGTAAAATATATGTATTTCTAAGGAAGACTAACTTTAAGTTTTACAATATGCGAGTGATTTACGAGAGAGGGAGTGCGCGACGAGAAGGTTGGGAGGCGACTGACTGGGAGAGTGATGCATGGCTAGAGGCAAATGGATGGAGATGCACGATCATCAGGTTAGGTGCTGAGTAGGCAGAAAGGGGTACAATCTAGGGATGTAACAGATCGATCCCACGACCTCCAGCAGTTCAGCAGTCAGGGCAAAGAGCTCAGATATTTACATAGAGGCACACTTCTTATGGGCGCTCTTAAGACAAACTTTCGTGACTTAAATTGCCGCTTGGCGGCGTGGCAGTCGCGCTGTGACAGCTGTCTCTACGAGAGCAAGAGAGACAAACGTTCCTCCTGTGTATCTTAATAAAGAGAGCAAGAGAGACAGAGAACGACGCCAGCGCCGCCAACTACCAACTAAACTGGAGACAGTCTCCAGTTTGAATCGGCACACAAAATCTAAAAGAACTGGGCTTCCATGTAAATCTGTATTCATTGGTCAGGGTCACAAAGCGTAAGACTTGCCAGCCAAATGGGATAAGATGCTTTTCTCGTACACCGCTCAGCTCTACACATCTTTTGTTGATATGCAACCTTATCTTATATATTTATTGTTCAACTGCTTATACAAGTGATGTACCCCATACGTACGCATTCTTTAAAATAATATTATTGCTTCCGTACTACGATAACACAAAAGAGGTATTTACAACTTAAATATATCTAAGTCAATCATATTTAAGTTGTAAATACCTCTCATTTTTTTTGTATAGGTCTTGATCGCAGGTAGACTTACTGAATTTTTAGGTGAGAAAAATAGGCATTATTAATAATCTAAATATGTCAGTTCATGCAATAAAACCAGTTAAATTGTTTAAATGACGTACACAAATTACAAAAAATTCAAATCTTTTTATAATTTAGACATAATTTTCCAGACCAACGAGATATCCCAATATAAATTTTACGGTCAATTAATTTAACGGTATCTACCATACATTATAACAATTGTATAATGTTTTGACTCACACTTCTTCTGCACTCGTAAACTATTTTATATTTACGATTATGACTGGTCGTGTACATTCTGCGCTAAAATTGATTCTACTTTGTGCTACGTTATATGCGTAGCCGCGTAGCATTTGTAGCTTGCTACGACATCAAGTGGACTAAGTTGAAGCATTATGACATATGAGAGACTCACTACTCACTACACTACTTTAAAAGACAATACCCACTTGCGAACTATTTCTAAGTAGGGGAAAAAAATATTAAAAAGCAAAAAACAACGGTTCAGATAAGGTAAGGCAAAATCAATATCATTGCAGACATAACCTAGCCAAATGGGGTATAAACGATCCGGCCCAAACGCAGTGCGACTGTGGCATCCCAGAACAAACCATCAGTCCCCTGCTGGAGTGTCCCAAATGTCCGCACAGATGTTCGGAGGCCGATCTACACCAAGCCACCGACAATGCAGTTGCTGTGGCCACACACTGAGCTGGTGCCATTTGATCTCTGTACCATCGACTCGAGAAGAAGAAGAAGAAAATCATTCATTCATTTATGTATGTAGGTCTGCTTAGGTCACCATGTGACGTTTAGGAACGTCTATTTTTTAGTTAATTACCTTATGAATCTAAATGTGTTTTTTATATTTTATTAGCTGCTGCCCGCCTTTGCTCGCGTGAGAGCCCCGGCTATCACAACAAAATACGTTTATCGCCACACAAAATGTAATGGACGAACTTATTCGTCAAACGTAGAACTTGTACATCAAATCATCACAGTCCAATATGAGAATATGAGATACTATTACGTCACAGTTTTGGTATTATTTACTAACATATTTTAAGCTTAAAATCTGGCTATACTTCATTAACAGGTTATGCCTTGACTAATTACGTTTATAGGCAGTTTATGCAAGTAAAGGAAAATTTATAATATTCACGTGCGTCAGGGCATTAAATATTTTTAAAACTTTAGAAGTGCTTTTGTTTGATTAATTTCAGAAAATATACAGACATGCGTATATTAATTTATATTGATTTTGTATAAAACATGCTGAGAGTTAATTTGACCAAATGAACGAATAAGTTTATTAAAAAGGCAGCAATTGTTTACAGGAGAAGCTCAGAATTTGGATACTACTACAGAGAGTCTACAGGGATCAAGATCACGGCGCACACTTTTTCGATTAAACAAATATGCTAAAAAAAGGGATACTTGACCACGTTTCATTTTTATTTATAGTCTCACGTCTGTATCCCCGAAGGAGTAGGCAAAGGTGTAAATATTACACCAACATTTCGCCATGAATTTTTAGGTCCCACGCGAGCCTGTTGCCGTTACCGAGCATATCACCAGGCTCCGTGCTGTTACTGAGTATTCGGCAAAACCCGGTAACACTGTTGCCCGACCCGGGAATCGAACCCAGGACCTCCGATTAGCAGTCGCATACGACAGACGCAGTAGATTAAACAAATATGCTAAAAAAAGGGATACTTCCATGTTTCATAATTCTCTATATTTCTATTGTGTGCGATGTGTACCTTACTCTTCTCATATTGATAAGGCACTTGTGCCCAGCCACAGCTAAGTACAAGTCTCTTAGCCATCTTGTTAAATTAATTTGCCAGATAACTCATACAACTGTTGTTCTGACTTTGAATTCGCGTGCGACTCCATTCGCGTGGAAGTTGAAAATAAAATTTTACTCGTTTTTTTAACATGTTTCAATACTGATCCGCTTCTATTGGTTATAGCGTGATGATATATAGCCTATAGCCTTTTTCAATAAATAAGCTATCTAACATTGAAATACTTTTTCAAATCGGACCAGTAGTTCCGGAGATTAGCGTGTTCAACCAACCAAACAAACAAACAAACTCTTCAGCTTTATATATTAGGTATTAGTATAGATAGGCCTATTGAATATCGGTCCTATTAAACAGGTTATATGCAGAGCTGATGATGATGAATCTTTGTCGTGATTATAATATATGATGTTTGTGCATTTTGTGGCTAGATGTCCTATACTAAAAACAAAATACTTAATCCAGTCATAACTGTGTTAACGAGAACGTAATTTCAATAATGCTTTTATACGCGTTAACGATAAACAATTAATTTCGTTTAAAAGAACCCTCACAAAATGTACGTAGTCGTATGAATAATCCCGCTGGTCAGATTGTTACATCTGGCTCAAGGTCGGCAACCCGAGGCTATAATTATAATTATGGCGAACGCAATCCATCCTGATGAAATCGAGCGCCATTCGACCGAGGAAGTTTACCTAACGTGAATGTCGTTGACCGAATATACTTTGAAACGTTTATAATTTTTTGTTTGGGACTAATCCCACCCTCATTCCCACTACTGTGTCACCTGTGTAGCCAGGTTCAGCAGCAGTGACCATTGATGACAACGAGTTTTGACACTCGTGAAGTCCCGGGGAAAGTTAAACTGTCTTGGAACCCGCAACGAACTTAATCAGAAGTATATTGGAGGAGTTGGAAAATGAATAATCCACTTCCCTCCTTAACAAAGCGGGAGACAAGCAACGAAGAGATATAGTGATGAGAAAAGATAAGCACCACGGACATGAGCATTAAGGGGGCCTAAATTGTGAACTATGCCTGTTTCCAGTAATATGTATGGCAGAAACGCCTAAACGCACGGAAATTCGTCCTACTTGCCACAAGATCCGTATAGTACACTACTCCAGAAGTTACCTCTAATTCGTTAAGCATGATATTACGTTCAATTTGCCAAAGACTACACTCCCATAGAATGTGATGAGCAGATTGTTCATAATTGTTGCCAGATGTTGAACATTGACATAACGGTGAATCAACTAGCTTAAATGAATACAACTTGCTCTTAAAGTTGCCGTGACCTGTAAGAAATTGGGCTACACAGTGATCCACCTCCAACCAGTTCCTCGCCAGTCGCTCTCGGACGCATGGGAAGAACTGGTAGAGGTGACGGCCCTTAGTTGATGTGTTCCAGCGACATTGCC
The DNA here is from genome assembly GCA_944739405.2 of Euclidia mi. NCBI lineage: Eukaryota > Metazoa > Arthropoda > Insecta > Lepidoptera > Erebidae > Euclidia > Euclidia mi. The sequence goes on along the minus strand of OX123188.2, from coordinate 5,152,969 downwards.
ATTCATCAAGAAGATCGTCATAGACTGTGGATTGATGGTTCAACAATCTAGCGATCTTATGTCTGTCGCGCGGAGCTAGAAAATTTAGATCCATGTTATCTCGTGTCACGTAATACATTGCTGCTCGTCTTTGTGCCTTAAGATCGACTGGAAATACACCTGCCAGTACTGGCAAAGCTTCAGTACTAACTGTCCTATAAGCCTTGCACAAAAATATCAACGCGAGACGTTGACTTTGTAGCATTTTACGTCGTACAGCACCGATAGTAGCTCTATCAGCCCATGCAGGCGCGCCATAACACATACAACCCAGATATGTTGCACCATAAATTACTTTTAAAGTTTTGAACGAAAGCCCCCATGTCGCAGTTGATATCTTTGACAAGGCGTAAAAACTTCTTTTAGATTTTTCACCTACTGTTTTAATGTGCTCGACAAATGAAAAGTTTCTCTCTAAAACTAACCCTAAATAACAAACTGATTCTTTGTTTCTAATGGTGATGTTATTGAATTTGATTCGAGGCGGTGTTTTTAAGTTCCCTTTCAAAAGTAATTGAAATGTTTTCTGTGGAGAAAAATATAAACGATTGCGTTCACCCCAATTGTTGATTAAGTCTAAACATTGATTAGCTAACCTTTCAAGTCCTACCCTAGTATTAGATTGAACAAGTAAAAGACCGTCATCTGCGTATCCGGTCAATGAGCAAACTGGTGGTAGTGGTATGCTTAGAAAGTCATCAAAACCTAGATTCCATAAATACGGGCCTAACACTGATCCCTGCGGACAACCCATGGTCAGCGCCTTCGACACAGCATGGTGGCCTAATTTTAACTTTGCTGTTCCATGTAGGAAATACGTATAAATGAGGGAATATATGTTACTAAAGCATCCACGAGACTTTAATTTAAGTAAAAGCATTGGCCACCATGCGTTGTCGAAAGCGCCAGATATATCTAAGAATATACCTAGCACATATTGTAGAGTTGATGACGAAACTATCTTCCTAACCGATATAACTGCGTCAACTGTCGATTTACCTACTGTAAAGCCAAATTGTCTATCGCTAAATCTAATACCGCCCGGCAGAAGCCGGGGAACTACGAGACGTTCTAAAAGCTTTCCTAGTGATGGTAACAATGTTATTGGCCTATATGACTTACGGTCGTCGGACGGTTTGTCTCCTCTTTTTGGTATGATCCTAATGTAACCACTGCGCCATATACGAGGAAAAATACCTTCTGCTATGCAACGTTTAAAAACAAACAAAATGGACTCACCAGATGTTTTACAAGCTTCCTTTATCATCTTGTTGGAGATTTTGTCTTCGCCTGAAGCTTTGTTAGGCGGCAAAGATCCGACAGCATTTATAAATTCGTCATAGGATGGTAGGTCTGACGCTGGTGAAACGGGTTGCAAAGCAGCCCATTGTCGGATCTGACGGTGGTAGTCTGTGTCATTCTCCAGCCGATCGTTGGGTATCAGACAATTCAAGAGATAGTCCGTTGTCTCCTCAATACCAGTGGAATGTCTACCATTAATTTTGATATTTTGGGTATAAGCTAAGTCGATAGATCTATTTGCTTTAAATTCGTGATATAAAGGAGATCACGGACCCTCCCTATCGAGTCTATCAACAATCTTACGTAACAAATTTCTTTTGCATTTTTCAACTGCAGACCTATAATGAGATCTAGCAACTCTAAGAGCAATAAAGGCAGTATCATAAACGTCACCTGTTATTTGACGTCTTTTTAATAGATTTAACTTTCTACGTGCTCTGCGAAAGGCTCGCCGAAGTTCAGCTAAGTTGTTAATCCACCAATCACACCTACGAGTGTTGGTGATAGAACCACGGCCAATGGCAACATCCGCACAATATATGAAGGTGTCAGACAAAATTTCAGCACTCTCTTCTACAGAAAGACTACAGCAAGTGAAGTATTTGACATGTGACGCGAATAGTGAACCAAAAAGATCCCAATTAGCTCCTTTTGTTTTATATCTAAAATTAATAGAGGAGATACATGACGAGTCCCGTGGCAGCTTTGACGTGAATTCGTACACGATTAGGCGGTGGTCACTACATGACGCGTCCGGTAGGACACGCCACCTATCTATACGAACGTCCCCACAAGAAAGTGTGACGTCAATAGAAGACTCGCCCATGGGGCTGCAAAAAGTAGGTGGTGCATCTGGTGTGTTGTGGATGGATAAATTCATTTCTGCAATGAAATCCTCGACGGCGCACCGTCGATCCCTATCAGAAGAACGATATTTGCCATACCATAACGTAGATGATGCATTCACATCGGCACTAATTATGACCTTATGGCCCACAAGGGACCCTAAAACCAAGCGAAGATGGTGTAAGTAAGGGGCAACCGGATGTGAATACTGAAAGTAGCAGCTGACAACATAAACTCTAAAGGACGCAGAAGATACCTCCGCAACCGCACAGTGTGACGTCATGAGATTACTAATAGATGTTACAGTTAAGTTTGAATTCGCGACATAAATCCCAGCTCGTGCTTTGCCGTCCAGCTGTATGATTTTATTACTCTGGCTTGTATTTTGATATTGTTCTTGTACGAGTATTACGTCTAACTTATATTCTATAACTAAGCGCTCTAACTCTAATGTCGCCACCCTATCGTTGTGAAGGTTTAATTGTCCTATAACGATATTATCCATGATGTACCTACCTAAGTATGAGGTTCCCTAAACTATTAATTCAGTAGTTAGTATACGTAAACGTTTATAATGTGAAAACTTATATGACCTACGGTTTAAAAGATTAAGAAAAGATGAAAGAATATAAAATTACAGAAAAAGTGATAATGACCGGCTTTTCTTCCCAAGAAGTCATTTAGCTAGGAAAATTCGGCATCATCTAGAATAGGGTTTTGATTTGTATTGTTGTTGTAAAAAAACAAAACGCAGAAATAAACGTATCTATGTGTTTAGTTTGTGAGGATAAATGGGTGTATGAATATTTGTTTTACTCAAAAACAAATGAACAGATGTCGATGGTACTTTGCAGTACTATAGCTTTTACATTAGGATAGCTCATACGATAAACCCCACGCAGGCTACTAACAAATAACAATGCGAACATTGTTATTTGTTTTTCTTTAATTGACACATTTTTAGACGCAAATACATATAGTTTGCTAGTTTATTGATGACAATTATCTATTGAAACCTAAATTATTTTGTTATTTTTAAGCTAATGTCATACAAAATAAACATTAGTTTATACATCAGCAGCATCTAAATGTGTCTGTCTGTAATTATTAGCACAATAAAAACCGTTGTTTGGTCCTCATTAAAATAAAATTGAACTATTTGGCTCCGGCAAATAAAACAAAAGCCCTTGAAACTTTGAAACAACGTCTCAACGTCGTCATTCGCGGTAAAACTTGTAATTTATTGCGTCTATACAGAATAATAAATGTGTAGGAATGTTCATTGTGAGTTTTGTGCAAATAGTTTTGAATAGGAACTCCATTCAAATGTTTATTATGTGTGTTTTGGCAATGTCCGTGGCACTTGTTTCTGGCGGCTGTGGGCGAACCCACGAGGGAGAATAACATTATAATATCTGCATTAATAGTTGCTTCAAACTATCTCGAATCAGTAAATGTCAAACAATGGTCAAATTATTTTTATTTCGGGATATTACCATTTATATTTAGTTTTGTCTTTAGTTTCTTTTCACTTTTGGTGCTTACAGTGATCAAGCAAAACCCATATTTTATTTTTAAGGGTTGCCATTTTCACATTGTAAGCAGAAAAACATAGTGACTATGGCTTAGACATTCCATGATATGATTTCAGACCTCCACGATATGTTTTTTTTTAATTTTCGGTCCTTTATTTCTCCAACTCATTAGTCTCCAGCATAACTGTAAAGTGGTTCAAATCAGTTCCAGGCTCATCAGATTATGTACTCGTCTAGTATAAAAACAATATAAGAATCTTTGTGATGGTAAAGATAAATATCTGCCAAGTTTACTTTGTCCAGTCAATGGCCCGTGACCGAGTCAACGGTCGATTTGACCGCTTTGACAAGCTTTACATATTTCATAAACTTAAAAAGCAAGTTTAAATGTTGCGAAATATATTGTATATTGTTTTACATATGATGGATATAAAACATGCAAAATTTTTGCTAGCTTCAAAGTTTTTGTTGTCAACTAACCGTTGTAATCTAGAAAATAGTTGTCTTTGACATCAAATAGTATGTAACTGAAATAAAGCAACGAATGAACTAAGTAGTTTTGTGAGGATTTTAAAAATACAGTTCACATAACTGTCGGGCCACATATCTGTAAATTTAAAGTACTTTAATTGGTACATTTATAATTATTGCTATGCCCTAAGCGTAGGACTCACACTCATCAACGATCATCAATTATTAACATTTAAAAATATTTTGATAAATAATTTCATTTTATTTTTATTGTAATAGGCGACAATGGAGCAGACGGATCACCTGATGGTATGCAATTACCGCCGCCCATAGAAACAAGCAACACCACAGGAGTCACAAGTGCGTTGCCAGCCCTTGGGGTCGGGTCGGTCGGATAGGATGAGGATTGGGATGAGGGGATAGGGCCTCCGGCACTCTCACTCACCGAACGAAACGTAAGAGTTTAAGTAGGTACTGTTACTTTACGTCGATTTTCTGTGAGAGGGTAGTACTACCCTGGTCGAGCCGGCCCATTCATGCTGAAATCACCAAGGCTCTACTACCTGTTCATGAGCGTGATTCAAATATATTACGATTGGAAATATTAGTTCTATATTCTAGTACCTATACTCTCCGTATCCACGACCGGATGGACACATGCATATAGTGAAACTAAAATATTTATTTAGTACGGAACCCTAAAAAGCAATGTATCATACTGCATTCCTTTTGGCCGGATGCTGTTGACCCAGTTATCACCGAAAACCGCATACCGGGCATACTTGCTCCGTTGGACAAGATTATCTTCTCCAGTTGACATTTTTATTCTTAAATAAACTGGTATTTTGTTTATGCAATATACAGAATACAAACACGAATTTGCAGCATTAATCCAGAGCATCTTGCATCATGTAACCCTAATTTTAAGATGATAAGTTAAACAAAGTGTTAACTGTCATTATTTTCAAACCAGCTTTCGAATTAGGCTTTCCACGTTGATGTAATATTGGATCAAAATACTAAATACGAAAATGTCATATATGTATTTGTGTATGTCATATATGACTCAGGTAAAAAAATAAAGGTGTTCATGTAGTATATTATGTTCCCGCCCATATTCATCACATAAATCTAATTGTATTCTAAAATTCTTTAAGGCGCTGTTATACCTCAGAGGCCGTGAAACACCTAATTTTTCGTCGCGCAACTAGCCATAACGGTACATATTACAAACTAGCAAAAAATAGAGCTTAAAGTCAAAGGTCTGAACAAAAGACTTTTGAAAGAATTTTTCATGTATGTAAAATAGAATCACGGCAAAAAATCACAAAAACGAGGCAGAAAATAATCTTTCGTCTCACTGTTTGCAATATTTTGATCGTAAGCTGTCATATTTTATTTAATAATATTGTAGGAAACCTAATGAACTAAAGAATTACCCTATTTATTTTCTTATTATACGTGTATATTTTGTAAAATTAAATAAAATCTGCCAAACGTCTATGATTTTGACGCTCGGTAGATCCCATCAATATCAAACGCTTCGGCAATTTAAACCTTATTACATAAGCGGTGTACTGAGTGTCAGTTGCTAGTTTACGCCCCGCCCAGACCTCATCATTCGGCTATGAGCCTTGTGAGAGATAGGTCATGTCGCTTGGTCTCCGCTGCACGAAATTTTACGTAAATTAGGCATGAGACCGATATATCAAAACGAAACTGAAATCCGATTGCAGTCAGAAATCGTTTCGTATCGATATTCCAATATGAGAAAACCGATTTTAGAAAACGCAAAACAATACCACGATAACGCAAACAATCTAATACGAACCAAACGAAAACGGTGCAAGCGCAACCAAACTACAAAGTAAATCTAAAGCTTACGTTTTCGATAGTTTTCATATTCATTCATTCTCTTTCACTCTACCCAACGACTACTTAGTTAGAATGAGAGAGAGCGAATTTCATATCCTTTTCTTTTTTACTTAGTGATCCGTTTAAAGAGCAAAAGAGATGAAGCGAATCGATCGTTGCCAAGCAAGCCAGTCGTAATCGTGCGTTATGGATTTTGGCGGTTTTATGAATTGCAGATTGAATAGAAAAAATAAAACTAAACATCGAGGCGATAAGATCTAATTCAGATTGCAACAATTTAATGTTTGTTTTGAAAATTGCAAATAGTTTTAATAGTTATTAGGGATTTATGTTTGGAGAGTTTTGACTTGATCGATGTTTATTTGTTCACTTGACCTAGGTGACACGTGCAGTTCGATGCGCGCGTAATAATAATTAGTACCTATAGGTATTTGGTTTTCGTGAAAGTTATAATATTAGGATTTAAAAAGTTTTATTGTTACGTTGTTAGGATTGTAATGTGTAAATAAATAGAAACAATTCGTGTTGTGTAATTTTAGTTTGTTTGGCGACTGAGTTTTTTAACAATTCGTTTTAGGTAGTTAGCAGGTTAGGATTGTAAAGTGTAATTAAATAGAAAAAAATCATACCTATTGTGTAATTTTAGTTTGTTTGGCGACTAAGTTTTTTAACAATTAGTTTTAGGTAGTAGTAGTTTGGGATTGTAAAGTGTAAATAAATAGAAACAATTCGTGTTGTGTAATTTTAGTTTGGTGACTGAGTTTTTTTAAACTTAGTTTTAGGTAGTTAGTAGGTTTTCTTTTTCAATATGTCACGCAAAATAAGCGAAATATGGACGCATGACATGACAATACAATAAGAATTCGATTGTTTGCGTTTGTCTACGCAACTAGTAACTACGCTCGTCGCTCCGACATCCGCTGCAGAAATCGATTTCTAAAATTGGTTTTTGAAATCGATTTCAGTATCTGAAATCGAATTTGTATCGGTTTGCGGAAAAATCCGAAAACGCCCATGCCTAACGTAAATCTTTTTGGTATTGTAATACGCCAATTTGAGTTCGTAATTTCATGTTTTATGTTATAGACTGAATACTTTGAATAGAATAGACTTTTCATGTGACTATGGGCATATATAATTAGGACCTAAGGTTATATCCGTGGCTGGCGGGAATACATTGATATCTCGACATACATGTTATTTTTTTTATTCGTTTAGACGCTTCCTACGCCTGTGTTTTTATAGGAAAAAAATTGACAACCCGAAATATTAATAAATTTTTGAGATTTTACTTTCGGTAATAACAGAATATCTCAATCTTGAAGGTTCACTACTTAACAAAACGATATGTCAAACTAATGAATCCCGGTATATTCTGTTCATACATTGATATAACATTTTATCAAGTTATGCTCGCTAACCAAAACAAACATTATTACTATACAAAACTTGATAACTCAACTTGTACATTTAACATTTTATTGTTTTAATCATTAATAATTGATATAACGTTTTATCAAATTATGCCCGCTAACCAAAACACACATTATTGTTATACAAAACTTGATAGCTCAACTTGTACATTTAACATTTTATTGTTTTAATAATTTGTATGTTAATATCATTACATTACATGTTATATTATGTACAAACAACCTGCCAATCTTGAAACATGATAAATAATTAGTATGCAGGTATCACGATTCTTGTTGGCTTTACTTTATCAACATTCAACCGGTAAACCTTATTTCTAGATAAAACAATAAAAACAAAGCATTTAGAGATATCTAGTAAGCATCTATCTAGGTACCTAAGTATCTATCTAGGTAAGCATAGGTATCTGTAAAAAAAATTTGCAAATAAATGTGTGATTTATAATTTCACTCGAAGCTGAAAAGGTTATTATAAGAAAAAAAATCGTTTAATTATAGAGAACCTATATTTTGAAAAAAAGAAAAAAGCAACACAAGAAACGCAAAAAATAGCTCCACTTTGGTCCACCACTACGTCTAATATGCAAATTAGCAAAATAATAATAAATTAGCCATTAGCAATCTTCTTTATCTTCTAGAACTGGATCCTCCTCATCTATATCTTTATCAGTCAATCATTCAATCATTTGTTTTTAACTGTTTATAGAAATTATGGAAAACTTTATCGATTAACTCCAGAAGATCCATTAAATCTTTCTTATTATCAGCACTGATTGGTAATGGGTCTTTAGAAATTTGGTTCAATCTAAAAGTTTCACCAGTACACAATCTTCCTCTTTTCTTAAAATTTACAGTGTCAAAAACGGATTCTCGATCACGATTATCTTTAAAATGAATTATGTCGAAACTCGTTTTATTGTATTGCAACCATGTAATTGGTTGCCATAAAAACTTTTGTCGCGAAGCATCATTCTTCTTTATAGAAGACGGTCCTTTCTTGGATTTTAACTCTGAGAAATCCTAGAAGTCTTTTAAAGAAAGTCATTACTTTTTAAAGATACGGATTTTTAAGTTTGCATGTTCTGACTAGCTGTACCCAATCATTTAAGTGATTAATCTTCATTTTTGTCCTTTTCTTTGTTTTTTCTATTATTGGCTCATTGCTTCCTAGCCTCATTGCTTCCTAGGTCATGGATAGTTAAATTGAAGGACCAAAGCTGTCATTTATAAAAGGATACCGATAAACTATCCATGACCTAGGAAACAATGAGGCTACATGCTATATGTGGGATGAGACCATAGGAGCTCGAGGAGCCAATCAAATTGGATCATATTTGTGGCACTTTTACAATAGATTGCCACCAAATGTGAAGGAAATAATTTTCTACTCAGATACTTGTGGCGCCCAAAATAAAAATAATATTGTTGCCATGATGTTTATGTACCTACTAAACAATCACCCTACGCTGCAAACAATTCATCGCAAATTTCTTATAAGTGGACTTTCCCATATGGAGTGCGAGTCTGATCACGCAATACAAGAAAAAACAAAAAAAAAGGACAAAAATGAAGATTAATCACTTAAATGATTGGGTACAGCTAGTCAGAACATGCAAACTTAAAAATCCCTTTAAAGAAGTAGTAATGACTTTAAAAGACTTCTAGGATTTCTCAGAGTTAAAATCCAAGAAAGGACCGTTTTTTATAAAGAAGAATGATGCTTCGGGACAAAAGTTTTTATGGCAACCAATTAAATGGTTGCAATACAATAAAACGAGTTTCGGCATAATTCATTTTAAAGATAATCTTGATCGAGAATCCGTTTTTAACACTGTAAATTTTAAGAAAAGAGGAAGATTGTGTACTGATGAAACTTTTAGATTGAACCAAATTTCTAAAGACCCATTACCAATCAGTGCCGATAAGAAGAAAGATTTAATGGATCTTCTGGAGTAAATCGATAAAGTTTTCCTTAATTTCTATAAACAGTTCAAAACAAATGATTTAATGATTGACTGATCCAGATATAGATGAAGACGATCCAGATCTAGAAGATAAAGAAGATTGCTAATGGCTAATTTATTATTATTTTCCTAATTTGCATATTAGACGTAGTGGTGGACCAAAGTGGAGCTTATTTTTGCGTTTTTTTGTGTTGCTTTTTTCTTTTTTTCAAAATATAGGTTCTCCATAATTAAACGTTTTTTCTTCTTAAAACAATGTTTATTTTTAATGTGATTATAATTTTAAATACCTAAAAAAAGTGTTTTCTAAAAGTATACAGACAAATGATAAAAAATAACACCTTTTCCATAAATATGACTACCTATTTTTTTCCTACTAAAGTGGTCAATACATTGATAACTCATTGGTGAACAAATTGATAAGTCTAATATTACAAAAATTTAAATAATTTAAGCGTATTTCTTATCACAATTCGATAGATAGCATTACACTATCCCTAAGTAAAGTGAGATATATAAGTATTTAAGTTATCACGATTTAACATAATAAGTCAAACTTTAAAATTGCGACCCTGTAAAAATGACATTTTGAACATGTCAACATATTCACGCCAGCCACGGATATCATTGTTGCGTTTAATGTGTTATTGTTTCTGTGCTTATAAATATATAATTAGAAGAATAAAATATGGACAATTAGAGAAATAAAGTTCTACGAAGGATTTGTACAAGAAAGCGTAATAAACTAGAAATTCATCCATGGCCAAGTGATTACGAAATATTTATTTTTACACAAATTATTTATTTTCATAAGAGTCTTTTATGACTAGACTCTTATGAAAATAATTTGTATAAAAAATTATGACTGACTATGTTATAGATTATCGATTATGCATAATATAATTATATAAATTATTCTCACAATACATAGATGCCACAGTTTTCAATATTTGAAAGAGTAATAAATCGAATCATTTTATGTACCTACCTATATTGCAAATTCATTAGCTTGTCAGAGCGCCTGGAGCGCTAAGGTGCCGCCACGGCGAACAATAAACAGCGCTAATATGGCGCTCCGCAGTCCGCACACAAGCGGTAACGAATGTTGTATTATTGTGTTGTGAACATAAACCTATTTAGGTACATCGGGTAAAACTTTGATTATTTATAAACTATTAGGTATGTCTCAATACATCTAGTATCGTTTTAATTTCTAAAATCAATAATTTATAAGTAAGTAAGTGACTTCTCTGTTTGCTATAACACAAGTTATAGTATTTTTTTATAACCGCTCAAGGTACCGCTTTAATTTGACATTTATCGCTAAAGCATCACGCGGTCGTTATCTGACCACCCGCGAAGCAAGGCCACTTGCCGTGCTACCTTAAACCTAAACTTACGACTCGTCACTCGGGTATTGATATTTGAAATGATGTTTTTATGAAAGTAGATTAAATAAGCTTTGTAGTAATGTTTGAATGGTGACTGAATGACGGAATGTTTAGTTTATGCGACCCGCCGAACTTGATCCTATTGTAAACAATGTCGTCTATCGATGACCTACTCGCCATTTTTGCTTGTCATGATAACAATATGGGTTATAAATTGCTTCCTTTTATTATTTTGTATACCTGGTAGTATAAGCTTTACAAAAATATAAAACTAAAGCAATGCTTGCTTAGAAAATTATTTAAATGTCAGCATTTGAAATTTTTGTATATTTCACTGTCTTTGCATGTTGCGCGCGGGGCGTAATTATGGATTAAAAACATCATTGTAAACAAATAATATAATTATATTTGATATTTTTATGTTTTAATTGTGAATGGACTAATTAGTTATAAAATAACAGCAAAAAAAAATAAACAAATATTGTGTAATAATTTAATTCAAGAGGCTATATTCATTCAATTACCGAAACAACGGCATTTATTTTTTATTGAATGAAAATATATAGATAACGTTACATTTATGCTATGAATTATTGTTTTATTATGAGTATATAAATAAACCTATCATGTGATATATAATACTCCTATAATTCACGAGATATAGGCTTTCCAAAATTTTGGCGGGTATGGCGGTTATTTTTTGCGGGCAAAAGTAAACATTTGTGCAAAGTCCAATAAGAATAATTCTTATCGGAATCTTATCAGATAGAGTTTTTTAAATTGGTAATCTAGTTGAAAAGAAACTTATCTAGGTTTGAATCTGATATATAACAAAAAAATATGTAAAAAAATAAAATACGAAAATTGGCGACAATTACAAACATTTATATTTTATATTTTTTTATGTTTAAAATTAAAATGTTTCTTTCCATTATATTTATTATCTCTGAAAGTAAATTAAATTACCTTTCTAACCATATACAATACTTATATACCTACTATAATAAAAAAACGACGAGAAATATGAATATGTTAGAAATATAATAGCGCGCCCGAAAATGGCGGGAAAATATTATACCGGGCGCGCTTTATAACACTCTTGCGTGAGCTTCAAGTATATTATTTGGTGTTAATTAATACCATTCGAAAGCTTATTTAATTACGCGTCTTTTGATATACAATATTAACTTAATAAATAGAAATATCACCATTCTTTCAACGAAAATATTACGCGCCGTACTTAGCTTGAAAGCCTAGCCTCGAAAGTGGCCAAAATACTTCTACGGGTGTCCTGAGATGCCTCGATGGTGGCCAAAATGATTTGAGGGGATAATAATAAAGTACCTAACTAATTATCTTTATTGTAATTACAGTGAAGTTAAAGATAACAGTTCTGCAACGTCTTACACACATTTGACTGCAGTCATTCCTAACACGATTTATTCTAGAGCTAGCCAAGAAATGCCAAACAATTTTTTTAACAAATTTGACTCAACTCCCTAGTGATGAGCAAAAAATACAAGAGGGTTAGCAGTGACTAGTTCGAATTGCGTAAGAATATGTTGACAGATTTAAATTTTGGTATAGTGGTAAAAAGAAGAGATAACAACAGTAAAGCCAACTTAGTAAAAATTATTTTGTACAAATAAAATATTTGCAATGTAAAAGCAGTTGCGCATGGAGTCTAAAATCAACAACTGGCTTTGCAATAACTGGCGAAGCAAGAAAATGTAACAATCGAGCCTTGTGGATTATCCGTTTATTGGTGCCACGCTAGATGGATTAGTAGGTCTAAAAAAAATTGTGGAAATTTAATGTTCTATAGTTGCCTGTAAGAATGGCCTGGAGAATAGGATAAGAGCAAATAAAATACAAATATGGAAACTTGATAAAAAAGTGAACTGACTAGTCTAAACAAATATTGTAATTGTTATTACCAAATTCAGGAGCAGCGCCACGTTACACGCAAACCAAACAAAAATGTTTATTTGCTGTGTGGAGTGGCGAAGGTATACCACTAAAATAGAAATTATAGAAAGGGATGATGTTTTCTGGGAGACGAAAATGAAAGAAAAGCTTGTGGCGTTTTATATGAATTGGCAGTTGCCTGAAATTGTTGATTCTCGTCAAGCTCAAGGGATGGCATTGCGAGATCACGGAGAGGAAAATGTTTCATCAGTGCTTGAAGTTTCTACAATACCAAGCCATAAAAGGAAAGTAAATGAAAATGTGCCTCGTGAACAACAGCAAATAATAAGTATTGAAGTCTCATCACCACACACACTGCCTTTAACTTTTGATGAGAATAAAGAAAACCTGCCGGGTTGTAGCAGACAGCTAACTTTTGATGAGCTGTAAACTCTGTATGTCGTTAGTAAATGATAAATAAATATAAATAAATATCTTTTAATATTTATTTTCTTTGAAACAACACATATTTTAAGCGAAATATTTTTTTTATATTTTTCCATACAAACACGTATGAGGAGAGCTAACGAAAAAGCAGTAACTCAAATTTTAATTCTATAATTTTCTAAGCGACATAGGAGTATCTCATGAATAAGGTATATCCACATTATATTTTTGATATTACATCTATTTTGAAAAATAATAATGGGTTGGGTTTTGAAACGAGTCGCTTGAATTTGGGGTTATTGGTGGTGTAGGGGGCTTAAGGAAGATAGTTTTAATCCCCTTAAAGTAATTTTGGCTGCCGGAGTTGCGTCTAAATATTTTTAAACAATTTCCAAAAAAACTTAAATACTTCGGCAATTATGCAAAACGGAACGTAGTTTTTATACTTTAGTACAGTTTTACAAATGTATTTTTTAGGTTATACATATGTGAAAAACGTGAAACGAAACGCAAACCCGCCATCTTGGAATGATCATATTGACAGCTAATGTCAAATTTGTGCGTCATTGCTTTCGAGTGCCTAGAGTTAGGTGCGACTGTAATAAGTAACTAAATAGGTTATTTTAGGTTCTCTTTTGACCTTTAATCCGAAAATAGGAGCCCTGCTAAGGAGGGCTCCGTCAACCTTAGTTTATAAAACTAGTGTGAAGAATGTGGAAGTTGGCAGTGCCATACACACCAATGTTTGGAGATATTCTTTTTTTTCAGAGGAAACCAAGTATTTCCGGCAAGTGAAAATGGTGAGGAGACCTCCTTTTCTCCCCTCCCAATCACTCACAACCCCTAAAAACGGCGACGTGTTTCGAAACCTTTACCATAATAATTATACCTATACATACATACATACATAGACTCACGCCTGTTTCCCCGAAGGGGTAGGCAGAGGCATATTAAACGCCCACTTTTCGCCAGTGTTTTGATCCCACGTAATAGGTGGCGAGCCTATTGCCGCTTATTGGGACATTTTGTTTGCCAGAGCTTCGTCCGTTGATCGGCAGGTGCACCACTTGCAGGTGAAGTTGGCTTGGGACCCTAAGTTCTTGGTGGGAACCCTATGCATTATACCTATAATTATACCTTTAATAACAATAAAACATCCATAAATAAAAAAAATAAATCAACTTTTACTAAACTTCAATTGTCTCGTAACTCGCTTTAGTTGTGATACGGCTTTTGCGCTTTGTAGGGCAGTATTGTGGTTTTAAGAGTACCGTAGCCAAAAATTGTAAAATCGGAACCCTTATAGATTCGCCATGTCTGTCCGCCCGAATGTCACAGCCAATTTTTGCAAAATTAATAAAATAATATTTGAAAACTGGCAGGAATGGAATTAGATGTAGGTATTCTATGAACCGCTTCACCATTTTTATACAAAACAAAACAAAAATGATAAGGGCCTCTCCATACATGGAACTGACTTAATTATTTTTATCATCTTATGGCACGTAGGTACCTACTTTCGTCAACTATTAATACCTATAACGTCTAATGTAAACCAGTTTTGCTCATGGCTCCACTGAGAACAAAAATTGCGCCATGCCTATATTGTACGCACAGATTGATTTATGTAATATAAATTTTAATATCAGTATCTCAATTCAATATGCTAAAAATTTTTGCTTGCGATTTTGAAATATTGGAATACGGATGTCGCCAGAATTCGGCCGCACGCGACGAGAATGAAGGGGCGCGCCCCGCAACAGTCGGAGCTACGCGCCCTTCACCTCCTCTGCTTCACCCCCTCATTTACAAAACAGTCGCTTAGGACAGCGCCTTAAAGTCAGTCCAGCCGTGTTGATATAAAAGCGGAATATACACAATTCTGCATTTAGAATATTAGTAGTGACTTAAACTTCAAGGTTAACCCTTCTTGATCAAAATAATAATGTAATAGAGTCATACGTACACATACATTTACTCACGCCGGGATAGGCAGAGACAACGGAACGCCACTTGCATCTATCTATCCTTACAAACCTCACGCGCTTCCTCTACAATCATTACTCTTTTCATACATGCTCGCCGGTTCCGGGTGCTTCGGACCTTGCCATTTTTTTGCCTTTGCCATTGTAATAGAGTCAATAACAAGAAAATACAAAACAAAACTACGAATTGATATTTGTCGGTTGAATTTTGGCTACCGAAATCGGAAAAGACAGGTCCGAAGACAGACCGCGGTATATTTCTTACTGTAAAAAACCCGTAGGGCAACACATGAACTTCTAAATCTGTCATACATACAGCTGTGGTATGTCTGTCATGTAGTACAAAATAATATTCAGGGTCTGCAGAAAACTGCGGTATGTGGAATGTGCGATCCGTCACTGTCTAGTAACATTTATTTGTGTCAACTGTACTATAATATGTTCTACTGGTTTCCGTGGTATTTAGTGTTTAATTATTATTATCTTTTCTATTTACAACTCACGATATGTTTTAAATTTTCCCCATAGTTTCTAGTATATATTTATGTTAACTATTTACGAAATAAAATTGTACCTATTCTATACTTTTACAGTTTGTTCTTTAAAGGGTGACTAGAGGACGCCAGCAGCTACGCCTGCATTTTTTTAAATTTACCCGTTTTGGCCGATCGCGTGGGAATTTCGGGAAATCCCTTCTTAGTGCACCCCTACGGTCCCTAAGAAACATACATGCCACACATTATATTTATAAAAATCCTATACTATCCATGATTACTTATAATATGATGAACACATTTAACTATGGTTAAAAAGGACAAATATTTAAAAGTTGGGTTTATAAATGCGGGCTCTTTAGGGACAAATCATGACGAGTTCATTTCGGTCTTCGCGCGACATTCTTTTGACATCGTAGCGGTGAATGAAACGTGGCTTCGACCCGGTGAGGACGACCGTTCTCCTATCGTGCCTAATTTTCGACTGGTTCATGTACCGCGCCCGGCGACTGTGCGCGGGGGCCGCGGCGGCGGGACCGGTTTCTACCTACGGCGGGGCTTGAGCGCGCGCGCCTGGACTGTTTCTCCGGATAGCAGATACGCTTCGGTCGAACAAATGTGGCTTACTTTAACTATAAACGGTAAGAAAATCGCAATTGGTACCGCATATCGGCCACCATGGCTTGAACTTGACCTCTTTTTAGACGCTCTTACGAATACAATTAGCACATTGGGACATTGCGATCATTTACTGCTGACCGGGGACTTCAACGTGAATTTGCTGCAGGGACACGAGCCTAAAACCAGGAAGCTGTTTGAATTTTTCGGATATCTGGGTCTGAGACAATTGGTGGCTTCACCTACGCACTTTACTGATACAACCGAGACACTCTACGATTTGGTGTGCACGAATCTCAAAGAGAGATCAGTGGCTGTGGAACCATTTGTCTCATCGCGGGGACATTGTTTTGTTATTTGTGAGTTAGAAATCAAGCGTGATGTCTTTAAACCATTTTCTGTGGTATGTCGACCATTAAATAATATATGTGAGGATAGTTTCCAGAGGGATGTAAGCAGTATAAATTGGGACAACTTATATGACATTTCTCGTGTAAACGATAAAGTCAAATTATTCAATCACTGTCTTTTGTCAGTGTTCGATATGCATGCGCCTCTCAAATTATATACTATAAAGCAACACTCACCACCATGGATAACGGACACTATAAGGGACATGATGAGGTTACGTGATAAGGCATTATTAAACTATAGGGTGACAAAAACTGACTCTAAAATGCAGTATTATAAAGATCTTAAGTCCCTGGTAATCACCTCTCTGCACAACGAAAAATGCGCATTTTTTAAACACAATATAAATAATAAAATAAAAGACCCCAAATCCCTTTGGAAAAGTATTAAATCCACATTAACACCTACACATAAGGGCCAATCTAACGAGCTGCCGCCTCATTTTACAGACCCTGACCAAATAAATAAAGAATTTCTCGTGGTTCCTGGTAGGGCGAGGCCCACGTTGTCCTTGCTGACATATTACGAATTTAATAAGTACAGTGATGCTATATTTCGAATAGCGTCTGTAGATCAGTCCGAGATAATGCGCCACATCTTAGGCATGAAGTCCAATGCTGAGGGATGTGACGCTATTAATCTAAAGATGTTGGTTTTGTCTTTGCCCTACGTGCTTCCTTCTGTGACTCACATAATTAATAGTTCCTTTGAAACTTCGACATTCCCTGACTTGTGGAAGGTTGCAGCAGTTAGGCCACTTGCAAAGAAACCTACGCCAACGGTTATATCAGACCTTCGGCCAATTAGTATTTTACCATGTGTCTCTAAAATAATAGAAAAAGTTGTCAGTCAGCAACTGACCGATTATTTAGCAAAACACTCGATACTGCCTGCGTTACAGTCAGGTTTTAGAAAACGGCATAGCACTTCAACGGCTCTCCTCGATGTGACCGACAACATACTGTCTTCCCTGGACTCTGGAATGTGTATTGTTCTTGTTCTGCTGGACTTTTCGCGCGCGTTCGACAGCATTGACATTTCTTTGTTGCTATCCAAGCTACATTACTATGGATTTGACCGTGAGACATTAAAATGGTTCCACAGCTACCTTGATAATCGTCGGCAGTATGTGGAGCTTAGGTCGAGCGATGGAGTGGTCCGGGTTTCTGAGGAGGCTCTGGTAAAAAGAGGAGTGCTGCAAGGCTCTATACTCGGTCCTTTATTGTTTAGCTTGTATTGTGCTGACGTAACGAGATGTATCCAAACTAGCCGCTATCACATCTACGCTGACGATATACAGGTATATGTGTCTTTTAGACCCGATGAGTATAAAATGGCTATAGCTGCTCTGAACGAAGACTTAAAAAGAATATCGGAATGGAGTGAGAGCAACTGTCTCGTGCTCAATCCCACTAAGACCAAATATATGCTTTTCGGAACCAAACACAAAATCAGTGCGTTGCCCTCATCACTTCCGATATTCTTGATGGGACAGCCTATTGCAAGGGTGAACGAAGCCAGAAATCTCGGGCTACGCATGGATAATGAGCTAAGATTCGAGGAACATATAGCGGAGTCTGTACGCAATTGTTTCTACCGGTTAAAGATCCTGTATAGAATGAGACCATACTTATCTGAGGAACTTCGAGTGCAGCTGGTTGAATCACTAGTTCTTTCAAAACTAAATTATGCTGACACCGTCTATGGACCTCGTCTCTTAGCTAGAACAAATCGACTTATTCAACGCGTTCAAAATGCCTGCACCCGTTTTTGCTTCTCTATTACAAATACAAATACAAATACAAATACAAATAATCTTTATTCGCAATAAATAGGGTTTTTTACAAAGGTGTTGAAATATGACAGATCAGGCCTATTTAACTATATTAGAAATAGCATGCAAATCATTGTTTTATTTAGATTTATAATATCATCCTTGCTGCATAATAATTAACGTTATACACTCATAAATATATTGTTCATTTATTCACAAGCAATGACCAAATACAATAACAAAGTAAAAATAATAACATTGGACCCTCAACAATTCAATAGTTATAATATCTGTATTTTTAATTTCTACACAATTGTTCTTATATGATATTATTTACATAAAAATGGTCATTTCGAATCTAAGAACTCTTTAACAGAATAGAATGTATTTTCCAAAAGCCATTTTTTTAGTGCATATGAAAATTGCTTTAGCGGTAATCCTTTTATTTGTTGAGGTATCTTATTGTATACTGTTTTACACATAATATAGCAATTGTTTTGCAATTTATTTGTTTTTGGAACCAGATCTAACACCAATCTGTTAGGGTTTCTAATGTTCGTTCGACTTGTGACATCTTTGGCTTGTTTGAACATATCTAAGTTCTGTTTCACATATTTGCCAATCTCCAGTATATATAAACATGGCAATGGTAATATACATAACGATTTAAAATAAGGACGGCAGGATACATCAGGAGCAATACCGACTATAGCGCGTATACAGTGTTTTTGGGCCACAAATACTTTATTTATTTTTACTCCATTGCCCCAGATTAGCAATCCATATCTGAGCACTGATTCAACATATGCATAATAAGCTGTAATGGCTGTATCCTTGTTTGCAACGATTGTTAGTTTATGAAGGGCGTAAGCGAACCTGTTAATTTTTCCACAAACCTTATCAATTTGTTCTTTCCATTTTAATTGTGTGTCAATTGTAAGTCCCAAGAAAATTACATTACTAGAATTTGTTAAAATATGTCCGTCGAAATTTATGTCAGTATTTTGATTTTTATAATTATTGAAATTCATTATATTTGTTTTTGCTAAATTAATTTGTAAATTATTATGATTTAACCATTCTATAACCAATGTCAATGTATTTTGAATGTCAATTTTATGTTGTTCTAATGTCACAGATTTATTTGATGTCACAATAATTGAAACGTCATCGGCAAAAAGTATTGTTTTGTGTTCTGTAACTTCGGGCAGGTCATTTACGTATATAAGGAACAGCAAAGGTCCTAATACGCTACCCTGAGGTACACCAAATTCATTGCGCTTGTATTCCGATTCGTATATTTGCGTAGTATTAGAAATAAGCTGTGTCAGGTGAACGCATTGGTATCTATCTTTAAGGTATGTTGCCAACCAATTAAGAGGTAGTCCCCTAATACCATTATGCTCTAGCTTCTTAAGCAGTTGATTATGTGATACAAAATCGAAAGCTTTCGACATATCCAAAAACAAAGCAGTAGTATATTTTTTATCATTTACGCTCCAAAGAATTTCATTTACCAAATTAAAAGCCGCGTCTTTAGTAGACTTATTTTTTTGAAAGCCATACTGATGGCGCTTTAATATATTATTTCGACTTAAAAATGACACTAATTTATCGTGCATAACCTTTTCAAATATTTTCGAAAATACGGATAATATTGTTACTGGTCGATAGTTACAAATGTCTTGCTTATCACCCTTTTTGTATAGAGGCTTTACAATTGCGTATTTTAGCTTGTCTGGAAATGTACCACTTTCGAATGATAGGTTGATAAGATATACTAGGAAAGGACAGAGTTGATCTTTGCACGCTTTAATAACATTTGTACTAATAGAGTCATAACCCTCTGTTCTTGTATTGGCTAAAGAAGTTATTATTTTTTTGATGTATACTTCATCAACTGGTGACAGAAATCTAGAATTTAGCTCGCGCGATTTACTATTTGTTACAGTTACTTCATGATTCAATATGTTAGTAGTAGATATAAAATGTTCGTTGAACGCCGTTGCAATTTCCAATGGATCAGTAATTATTGAATTGAATGAAGATATTTTTGATATGTACTTATCGCATGGTGAGTCACTCGTCTCAGTTTTTATGACGTTCCACGTAGCCTTACATTTATTTTTATTATTCAAAATATATTTTTGATTCGTTTGTTTTTTGGCACATGAAATACATTTTCTTAAAAGTCTTGTATAGTCTAAATATTTGCTTTTATCATGGCTGGATTTCGTAACATAATATTTGTAACGAAGATCTCGCTTATGTCTGCTTCCAATTTTAAGCCCCTTTGATAGCCAGTTTAGTCGTCTTGTTATGTTTACCTTTATTTTGTTTAAAGGGAAGCAAAGTTTATATAGGAGACAAAAATAGGCATAAAATTCATCAAAAGCTAAATTTAAATCTGATTGCATTTCAAGGTTTAAGTATCTTATGCTTGGTAAGTATTGTTTAAATTTTTCTATATTTTCTTCTGAATAGCATCTTTTAAAGTTAAATATGTATTTAGGAGAAACATTTCTAAAATTTACTGGACAATTTAATGCCTGGGCTGTTTCGTGGTCAGAGAGTCCTAATGGTAATATAGTTCCTTTTGCATTATCTATATTACTTACAATCAAATCCAGACATGATTTGCCTCTGGTTGGTTCTGTTATATGCACAGTAAGATTATATTTTTTGAATATATTTACTAAACGTTCTGTATGAATATTTTTTTCACGAGTATTGATGTTCATATCACCAGCTATAATTATTTTCTTTTTACTATGCTTAGTTAAATGTTTGTGCAACAACATATCCAAACGTTCAAAGAAAAAGTCAAGATGCTGTTTCTTTTTTGACGGAATTCGATATATACTAATTATTATAATATTATTCTTAGTTAAATATATAGCACAAAATTCGAAGTGATAAGTCATTTGAAGCTCATCAAAACAAGTAAATTTTTTATATGAAATCCCCCTCTTAATCATTATACAAACTCCTCCTCTTTTATTCTGCCTAGAGAAATATGATGCCACTTCATAGTTCGTAATATTTATATTTTTTTCAGCGCCCTCATTTACAAATGTTTCGGTAAAGCACATAACATCTGGATTTATTTTACCTTTAATATCTGCTAATGCTATTTCAATAAGTTCTTTCTTAGAGAGTATACCATGTATGTTTTGGTGAATTAAATCGAAGTAATTATTTTGAATACATTTCTTGTCAACGAAAAAACTGTGTTGTATTATTTGGTTGACAGTTAATGCTATCAATAATATTATTATTAATTCCTATTTCATTACTAGTATCTGGTACAAAATCAGTTTGTGTGGACTTCTCTTCTGTATTGCCTTTTTCAGTTAAGAAACAACTCTTTTTGTGGGCTTTGAAATTCCGCTTATATTGTATGCGTAGAATTTCTCGTAGCCACGATCTACATAAATAATGACTGAAATGTTCACGTCTTGGTATATATCTATAAAAATCTAAATCTAAGTAACTTACATAGCTAAATTTGTTACATGCAAATTTAAGTTCATAATTGAGTTTCTGTACATTTAAATGTCTATTATAAGGTATTTCGGTAATTATTATATTAGTTTTGCTTTGCAATTCTAGCCATTTCATTATATTATACTGAAATTCATATGGGTTCATGTCATTTATACCTCCGGCTATAATGACGTAGTCTTCTTCAGTTAGTGTAGATAATTCACTCCTAAATGATTGCAATACATCTCGCAGTCTTGCCCCCGGTTTCCACATGCATACTACGGAGTAATCCGACCCAATTAAGGTTTGTAGTATCTTTTGAACCATACGTCCTTGCTGGTCGGCCAGAATAAATATCTTCTTTTGTCTCTTCTGTGCTTGCTGATACATATATTCTTTTGTTTCTGGTTCTTTATTTGTAGATTCAACTAATTTGTGAGCTTCCTGTAGATATGACAAGTTTTCCGATAAGTCACGGGGTTGTAAAGTATTTTTATCTGATTTTGTTCCTTTAGCTGTGAGAGCTAGTTTTGGAGTCGTATTATTCGATCTACGCTTAATTATTTTCCTGTTTGAAACTGGTGTACGAGTATTATTAATTACATTTTCTGATGATCCAACTTTTTTATATATTTCAATTAACTGCTTGTATTTGTCTAACTCTCGCTTTAATGATGTGTTTTCATAATTTAGGTTATCTATTTCTTGAGTGGCTATTTGTAGTTCTCCTTTAAGCTGCGTTATTTGTTCGGATAACTCTTTGGTGTATTCGCTATCAATTAACGTGTGGCCTGGTAGACTAAGTTGTGATGATGTCTCGAACAATGTCGAGTCCATAGACACGTTATTGAGTGAGTTAGTTCGCTGTAGTTTTCGGAATGTTATATTACTAATTTCTGCTGATTGATTCATTTTATTATTTTATATGTATAAATTTGAACTCGTATTTGTAATGTCTTTTTGCCTTTTGTTAATATTTATAATGACAATCTGTATTGAATTAATTGTCGAAACATCCCAAAAAATTATTTCACCCAGAAGTCATGTTTTTTATTCCACCCAGAAGTCATGTCACGCCATTTTTAAACCAGCATTTAATTTTAAAAATTAAATCACGCTGCAAACTTCACTTGGCAAGCCTTCTTTTCGGGGTCATCAAATACAAGGAACCTACATACCTGTATACCAAGCTTAATTGGGTCACGAGTCAGAGACAATGTACAGGTAGGAGGTGCGCACAGCAGCTGTCGATATACAGTCACAATACTGCTACGTTCAGAGGTAGTTTTCGTTACTCAGCTTCAAAAATATGGAATAACTTACCGCCCCCGATAAGACAAATAAAGAGTACAGTCACATTTAAGAAGCGACTTAGAAAATATCTCTTGGAATCACAGTGTAAGCTGGGTAACGTAAATACTGACATGTCTTTTATTTGATTGTTTTATTCCCATGCAATTTTATGTTATCACTAATTTTAGCTATTGAATTGAATTTTAAATTTATATATCATTAATTTTATTATCAATATTTTAATTAATTTTATGTTATTTTAATATTATTATTATTATTGTATAACATCACCCACTGATTAATTTATAATACATGGATAATATGTATTTTGTTTCGTTTTCGACACACTTTACCACTACCTACTCATAACACACTAACACATACTTAGATACAATACATGATAAGCGTGGAGTGCAGCCGGGGTTTGTACATCCGTGTTGTCACAAAGGTGCCGGATGAAAATCAGTCGCCTAGGAATGCTCTAGCTTTACTGGGCTAAATGCTGATCTGGCAACCTGTTCGGTCAGCCTTGGGACACCTACCTCATAACAGCTATAAAATTAAATCATATTATTTTAATATTACCTAAGTGTAGTTTTAAGTTTTATTTTAATTTGTTTTTGTTTGGGTCCTGTGTGCTGTCTGAATAAATTTTATCTTTCTTTCTTTCTTTCTTTCTTACATGCCAAATTTTAGCTTCCTGCGCCCAATAGTTTCACCTGTAGCGTGTCCGTCAGTCAGTCAGTAACGCAAGGATTTTATATATTAAGATAATAGTCTGAATGTACCTGTATTTCCAAAATTATAGTTTCAAGGTCTTTTGCTTGCAAACATTTTTTTCATTTATGTTACTACTTGAAGATGTTGTTTGAGTGATTAATATTTTGTAGAACTGGGCAACAAGCTGGTATACAAACTTCCAGAAAATTTTCAAAACTCGTCTGAGAAATTCCTTTTTTAGAATAAGCTGTATAATATTAGAATAAACTTTGGCATCATTGTAATTTTTTTCTTAACGGTTAGGTATCGTCCCATTTTTGGGCAAAGGTCTCCCTCACACTCTTCAATAGAACCCAGTCTTTGGCTTTATCTTGCCGATCTGCTATTCATTGTCATATTTGAATATTATTATAAATTGCCTGTTGGTATTCCTATTATGTTTGGTACTGCTACACCTGCGTTAGCGTTGGCAATGGCAAATGGAGAAATCTCTAACATAGACCAGAAAATATTCAATCTTTGTGGATACAATCTGATCTCGATGAATTACCACATGGCGGATATAAAACATCAACACTTGATGAAGTATGTGCTTTATGCGAATCTGTGCGAACATTACTCGTTTAACAAACCACGGGTATTCGCAAAAATAACGTAATAAAAAGTAAAACTGAAAATTATGAAGATTATCCAAGTGGTGATTAAGAAAAGAAGATTAAGAATACAAAGAGGCAATTTAGGCTACTTAGTATTCTGATTCTATTATCTTTGTCGTAGAAAGTTGTAGAAAACAAAAATCTTTGGGAAGGGACGGACAACTCGACATGAAATCGACGGAAAACTTATACCAAATTGTATGACCAGCTTAGGTGTGTGCCAAATTCTCTTATTCACTCACAATGCTCTTGTGACGAAAATTAGGAGAAGCCTATTATGTCCAGTTGTAGACAGATCGTTAAAAGTATTTAATACTGAATATTTAATCTTACGTATCTACATATAAACCAAGAACAACAACAAAATGAATTATGTTGGATGGATCGAAAAATTTCCCATCATAGAATATTTTATGATCCCTGATAGAGCATAAAAAAGTTGGAGCACTGCAATCCCAATCATCAAGTTAAAATCAACTTCTACAAAAAAAACTAAAATGTTAATTATCGCTCGCTTTAATAACGTGACCGGTAGATGGCAATAGGCTCGCCCCCTATTACATTGGGACTGAAACATAACTGGCGAAGGGTGGGTGTGTAATAGGTACATCTCTGCCTACTCCTTCGGGGATAAAGGTGTGAAGTTATGATGTGTGTATGTAAAAAACAAAAACAATTACCTATAATGTGTAAAGCTCTACACCATTGATGCCACGTAAATTTTGCTGTTGCAAAATTCACCCGTAAGCTAAACATATGCTGACGTTAATATCGTTAAAACTAGAAAGCTGTTTTTTTTTATATCTTTCGTGTGCTTAATGCACAAAAGAAATAAACACCAAAAACCCAGTGCGGCTAATTTTATTTCATCGAAATAATAATGTGTTTACGAGAAAGACGGTATGTTTGTCTTACGAAACGTTAGTTTCAATTAAATATTGCGTTATGTATAAAATTCTTAACGTTCCATTTCGATGCGTATATGGCTTAGTTATTAAAGTGGCGTTTGTCGATATGTCGTCGGTTCGATTCCCACACTACGCAAAATATTGTGATCGACTAACTGTTGTTTCGAGTTTGACTGTTCTTTGTGTTCGTTGGTTCCATGCTTGTATTTACAAACACTAGCACTAAATAAAAAATTACGAAAAACAGGATTTAGTGCCATTCTGTCTTGACTTGCCAGACAACACAGGAATAGGTACAGTTTTGTACGACTTTTAAAACCAAACAGTGCTGGCGTCGTTTTCAAAAAGGAACAAATATGAAAATTATCTTCTGGTTCGCTCAAAAAATTATTCCATGGAACGATTGAAACCAAAGGTGACCATCAACACAAAAAAATATGAGTTCAACTAAGCATCAATGCGCCAGCCAAATACGAGCACATTCACGCATCCATTCGCTTCAAAGTACCACAAACTCGTACAGAGTGATATACTTTATACCGTTGCATTAGTAATCCAAGCCGCGTGTTCGCCGGCAGATCCTTCCAGATGGCACGCGACGTAAGTGGGTCACCGGCATCCGCCGCGGAGGTATGCCGACTATTAACTGTTTATATTTACACTGTCACACCAGACACGTGGAACTGGACATATAAAATATATAGATAGACATATGGATTCAGGAAATGAATACACATAATTGTAGATTCAAGAAAGATTCATTTTTATTGAGATCTTCATGGATTTTTACTTGTCACTGTAGCAAGTAATAGTCCACTTCTTATCCATAACATATATTTTGCTTTTATTTTATTTAATCCAATTGTAAGCAACGTTTGGTCTAGTTGCCTACATTCTTGCTGATTGCAGCATTGCCCGATTAAGTCAGTAAATGCCACTGAATAACATCAAAGAATTTTCAACATACTTTATATCATCTATCGCAATGTCACGGTTGGCGTAGTGGTTTAAGTGGCCACCTCACTGCTTGACACTGCGCCGAGTGTTGTGGGTTCGATTCCCACACGAGACAACACTTTGTGTGATTCACAAATTGTTGTTTCGAGTCTGGGTGTTCATTGTGTCCGTTCGTTGTATGTTTGTTAAGTCCTCCGCTACACACGATTTATTCCTACTGCGGGAGTTGACGTTGAAAAAAAAATGTGTACTCTAGAATTTTATAGATACTGTTGAACACTGTAGAATAGTGCAGTCTATATCTATATCTATATCTATCGACTGCAGTCTGATGGCAGTGATCCTACATTTATTATCAAAAGTTATAGTCATATTGAGTCGGCAGTCTTCACATAACAAACAAACTGACATTCTTATTCTGGTAGGATTATATGACATTAGTTTCAAAGAGATAGTACCTTTATTGTACATATGGCACAATACCGCATCATAATTTACTGAGTTAGTTTCGACAAGTTCATCACGAATCATTACGTGTCGTAGGATTTGAGATGAGCAACAGTCACCACTTTAGACTAGGTCTAAATTCCAGTACACATTTTTACTGATGTTAAAAAAGTATCCCGATTTTTCATTCGTCTAAATTCCTAGTAATGAATGTGATCACAGTATAATAGGCTAGTTGACAAAAAAATAATTTATAAGTCCATCCTTTAGATTATTCAAAAATAAGCGATACGTATTTTTTTATTTGTAAATTAAACCAAAAATGACCAAGATATAGCTCATTAAAGTTACGTATAACGTCACACCGTGCTGCATTTTTTCGCACTAGATGACGTCACACGTAACTTTAATGGGCTATATCTTTGTTATTTTTTATTTAATCGAAAAACGAAAAAAATACGTGTCCAATATTTTTTTATAATCTAAAATACGGACTAAATAAAATGTAATTATTTTGACCCTGGAAACTACCCTATTTAAGATTGAATCAATATAAGTATGCAGACGAGTTTTATGACCACGACGCGACGTCTGTCGAGGAAGGTCAGTGAGACATGTTCGATCAGCTAGCCATCCGTCATGTCTTGAATTCGCTACTTGTATTTATTCATTTTGTTGTGTTTTGATCTCTGTTTATAGGTGACACTATTAATCTAATGGCGCTGATACACATGAGCATCCACCTGTAATGAGCATTCTCGCGAATGTTACAAAACAAACGGGTGTGTTTTAGCGAGAATTCTCACGAACATTCGGGCATCATCATCATCATCATCAGCCTGCCATAGTCCACTGCTGGATATAGGCCTCTCCAATGGCACGCCACTGACCCCGATGACTAAAACCTTAGCATGCAATGTAGAATCCAGTGCAGTGCTCATACTTCTAGCCCTGTTTCAAATAAATTGTTATATGACCCTTAGTTATTTGTATAACTGCCCGAATGTTCGTGAGAATGATGATAATACTGCAGACTTCACCCGTTTCACATCCGGTTGGTTTGGACTCATTGTGTACAATTAAGTTTCTTCTTACAATGATATTAGTAGTCGTACTAACAGCATAATAAGACTAGTTCATCAGCCAGTTGAACTACAAACAAAGGCACGCCGCCACAAAAAGATCACGAGCACATTATGACAAACATTCGTTTGTAAACAAGAGCGCTAGAAGTTATGCGCCTCTCAATATAGCGCCGTCACAGCCGGCACATTGGCGCCACGCGTAAACAAACCCACATGCAAAATAAATCTTTTGATTTGTAAATTGTAAACTAAGTTTGTTTGATTTTACATGTAATAAATTCTTCTTTCAGTAATTGGTATGCAGTGGAACGCAGTTACGACTGGATTTTGTTTACGGTACATATTTTTATTGCGTTCGAGCGTTTATTGCGGCGTAAAACTGAGGTGGATTAAAGCTGCTTTTAATGCCGTGGATGTATTGATGCGGACAGGGTCGCAGAGTTAATCGGTTTGCGAAGGGCATATTACAGTCACCCCATATGATTCATATTTTAAATTTCAAACAGCAATAGGAATATTATCGGACTTAAAATAATACATCTCTAATTGGAATCTAATATTGTCAAAAAATATCATAACTGCCATGAACACACTACTTACAAAAGTATTAAGCAATAGATGAGACGTTCAAAAGAGCACTTCTTTTCACATGAATTTCAGGTCAACCGACATACCTATCAATGGGATTCTGGGAGTGTGCCGCCACCTATAATATCGGCGTTTACACACTTTAAGTGGAATATTGGGCTTACGATTGTTATCCCGAGATAAAAAAGTGATGACGTCTTTACCATGTCATGGCCTATCATGCTATGTCAAAAAGCATGTTCAATAAATGCCTAAAGAAATGGTCTATGCCACCAAAATAACTAAAGACTGCGCGTCTGATGGTCATAAGGTTTACATGATCGTGTCGCCGCCTACAACTGCTCCGAGTGTTGAAGGTTCGATTACCACACGAGGCAACACTTTGTGTGGTCTGCAAATTGTTATTTCAAGTCTGGGTGTAATTTATGTGCATTGATTGATTATTGCGATTTATATTTATTAGTCTAAAATAATCACGAGCACAAAATCAAAAGAACGCAAATGCATTGGTACGCAGTCTATTACCGGGTTCAAATTTATACATAGTGAAGAGCTTGGGGTTGCGCAACCAGTTTTGAGAACCACTATTGCCTCATGACTAATGAAAGCTGTCTCAAATGTTATCCTCTTGCGTAATGCATACACGTGCACTCGTTGCAACGATGAACCGTTTGTTCTTGTTAAATGTTCGTATACCGATCTATAAATGGGCACGAGTCTACCCGAAAATATGATGGCTGAAGCTATTTTTATGTTTTCTCACTAACCACCACCCATCACACACCACCTCCATATGCGTTAATTTGTAGATAAATTCAACATTTGTATGAATTATCTGATAAATAAATTTAACAGGGTCTTCAGCAGACAGCAGCGGTGATACATACGTTTTTTTATGTAGTTTGGTGTATTTTGATGGCTGTTGTGAAAAGTATTACCTAGGTAGGTACTTTCAAAAGCAAGAAATCAGTACCACAATTTAAGAAAGCTCCAGAACGCGTAGAATGAATGTGTTAAATTACAACTGAATTTTCACAAGCGAATTTGTGGCAGCTTCAAAAGAAAACGCTAAAGATTCGACGCAATCGCATAACATTGGCAAATTACAGCATCGCGAGTTTAACTGTCTGTCCTTGACACAGAAATAAGAACAGCTATCGTACAACAATACTGCAGACACAATATTAAATTAACCTAATATTAAACCACAGAAAGACACAGGTCTTACTGTTAGGGATAAGCGATTAAAAAGTAAAGCGATAAGCGATTTAGCATAAATTAGTAATAAATTGAAAATTGAAGAATCTTATTGGCCTAAAATACTTTGTACCAGACATTATGTAAACCCTGTCTCCTGCACTAGTTTAAACTGAGTTATAGGAAATATAAATTAAATTTAAATTAAACTTAAATAAAGCAAAGGTAACCTAATAGTAGGATATTAAAGAATATTATAAGTCTAGAGTAGAACTGAGTCATGACTTGTTTGCATAATATATTGAGTTATACACAGTAATTTGCATGTTTTATTTCCTAAATGTGCTAAACGACAGTACTAATCATAGTGAGTGATCCTTATTGATAGAGTAGCACAAACGGCAATAACCTTATCGTTGAACTTTTAAACAACAACTTCACACTGTTGATATATGTATATAGCGTCGGTACTTCTGTTTCGAGTATGCGATATTATGGCACTATCGATATTGGTTTTTAATGAACTTTAATTTTATTTTTATGATGGATGCACTCTTGGTATTAATTTTTATTTTATTGCTACTTATATAGTTTAATAAAAGAAAATGTAGTAAATCGCTACCGCGCACGCTGGTAGTGAGACGCGGCTCTTGGCAAGATTTGACAATGCGATTGAGTCGGCCTGAGCTGACGTGTCATACATCGACGCAGAATATTCTGTATGTTTTATTGAATAAAAGTATTTTATTGTCTGGTTGTTCGTTTTGTTTTGTACTAGAGGTGGCCGCAGGTACGCCCGCACATATTTTGTTTATTTAACAGTTTTTGCCCGATCTCTTGGAATTTTCAGCATCTTGCGCCCATTATTCAGCTGTGCGTTGTGTGTCAGTCAGTCAGTAACGCAAGAATTTTATATAATTATCCACTCTTAGAGTGTATAACTCTTAGAGTGCCTAATTATTTAAATGTCACATCTTGACCACCAATTATAATTATTGTAGTGAGTAAATGATTGTTTGAATGAATTTACTGGCGTAATTTTCGTCGATCATGTTACGTGTTGGATCGCTTAGTTAACACGGCTTTGAGTGTTGTTA
Organism: Euclidia mi; assembly: GCA_944739405.2. Lineage (NCBI taxonomy): Eukaryota > Metazoa > Arthropoda > Insecta > Lepidoptera > Erebidae > Euclidia > Euclidia mi. The sequence goes on along the minus strand of OX123188.2, from coordinate 5,122,042 downwards.
ATTAAATCGTATACTTACGGTAAAACAAGCCTTCACGTGAAAAAACAATGAAGTTGCAAAAATATACAGAAATTATAAAGAAAGACGCGATAAATGGTTGTTAGTTTACATTCAAAATAAACACGTATTTAGAGCGACACGAAATAAGAAATTTATAAATATTATTACTCAGATATAAATGACCCAAATCCGTTCCGCTTGGATGACAAACTTTTATTATTAAACATGTGCATACAAAACATATTCGTACAACACATTAAGCTCGTACCAATATATGCTGATCTATGATAGTACGGGCTTGTTCTACAAAGCAAGATCACTTGATACTGGATGATGTGACACCAATTTTGTCATTTTCATTATAATATTTATTTATGTTGATTCGTAAATCAATTACGTGAGATAAAAGGTTTTTCTATTATTTATGATTGTGGGTCTCAACTGTGGGAAATAATTGTAGATATTGGAATGAGAAGGCTGATAAAAAATGTGGCGCCAGCGCCAGATACAAGGGCACAGAGAAACCTTGATAGATTTTTATATAACGTGTGATGTTTATTATAATAATTCCGCACGTAAATACATGTAATAAAATATATAATCATACAAGTCTTTTATTTTTCATTCGTAACACTTTACAATAATAACCAATTTTAAATATTTAAGAAATAATCAACAATGCAAAATAATGATATAATATAGTACCTAATTATTTTCGGGCTTAACATGTTGTATCAAACGTATTAATTCTTACTAACTGTATCAGAAGAATGAGTGTTAGGCATTTCATCGTATTTATATGCATGTCCGATTTTCTGTCCGTGTACACACACCGAATTCTACTTTAAAACAGATGCAGCAAGGCGAAAATAATAACTCTTGGCAGCTTATTTTGAATATGGACTAAGCACCACCATGCATCCTCAAACTGTAACGCAAAGAGTTTCGAGCTGAAAACAGCTGAATTTTCTACGTAACCATTCGGATAGAATATTAACAATGCTGATGATCCACGGCTGGCACAATGGTTTCCGAATGACTAGATTTTTTAAGCCTGACAAAGTCATAAAGCCAGACGAGCCGATGGACCCCCTGATGGTAAGTGGTGACCGCAGTTCATCTAAATGGCTGTTTGAAAACACAACCAAACCGCTATCTATTGCGAGGACGGCAAAAGAATATGGAGGAGGTGCGGGATGAGAGAGAACAAAAAGGGGCGAGCCACCAGCATACTCTTAATGGCACGATATAGAATAGATGATTTACCTTTAAATCTTTTTTTTGAGAAGGATGTAATTCCTCAGTTGAGCCAACATATTCATGCTGAAACTTTAGGAGCTCTTCTACAAATAACCACTTGCTCCAAGTAATCGAGTTTTCTAACTGAATAGTCTCGTGTGCTAAACACACCACATTAAATGTACAAATGGCTCATCCAGAAAGGGTTGTACTCTGTTAGTGAACATTTAAATTACATACTTATAAGAAGTGTGGATATTTATTTTTTGCAACCCTTTATATATATTGTGTTTCTGTAATTTAAGTCGTAGTTATTTTTTAAGTTCAATTATTTGTATGCCATGAACTGAGATGGCATATGTGAAAACTTATGTATAATTTACCATCCGTGTACCACATTTTGATAAATAAATTATTTGATTTGATTCATTCCTCACTCAAGGCAAAAAATTGTATGATTTTAAACAGAAAATCAAAAAGTGGGTTAATTTTTCTGTACAAACTGTTGCTGTAATTTCCAAGAACATAACACTGAGTCTGGGTTAATCATTTTATAGTAAACAGAATATCTAGGCGTGTGTAATTATTGTTGCAGTTTATTTTACGATATTCAGAGAAGTGGCGCCAATTCCTGCTATCATTATATTAATGTACACATGAATTTAGCATTAGAAATCTTTTTAATTTTAAAAACATTTGGGGTTTTTACAATATGTAAGGAACGGGTTCAAATAAAATTGCGATCTGTGGACTAGTGTTATCAGCGAGGTAAAGCCGCGCGAAAGTTCACCTTAACTTTCGACGTATGTAGGGCATTTTTCCTGTCGTGCGTATTTTCATCCGCGCGCCGATCAGGACCGCATGCGAGTGATAACACGCTCCTGGCCACACACAGACCAAGATTTCGTTTGCCGCTGCAGTGTCGTGCGTTTCGCCAGTGACTCTTTCTGTATCAATTTTCATTTCTTCATCTACGATTATATGCGTACTATGACCACGCGTGCGACCCGCGTCACAGTAAAAACAACACTGAAGGCAGAAGAACGCCGTCTGCATGCGGATAGCACGCACGCAGGCTGCGCGTCCGCAACCAATCCGCGTTCCGCGCGCGTGATGCACGCATGATAGTAAAAAACGCATGTATCAAATGATAGGATGCGTGCAGAGTGCATGCGGATAAGATCCGCGCGCGGACGATAATACGCATGACAGGAAAAAGGCCCTAACTATTAGCGGACTTCACTGCGGGTTGCAGGGAGGACCCAGGAATATGTTTGGAGAAAACATGGGGCTTATCTTTTTCTCCTTTATCCTTTTTCTTGAACCTAGTAAAGTTGTTGTTGTCAAGATAAACGCTAAAGGTCATTTGTTTGTAGGAAATCAGATAATTTTGGGTGAGCCCTCTATCCCTTCCACCGCTCTGCTTCTGTCAATTGAACGGCGGAAGAGCAGGTGACGATATTTTTTGTTTTCAGCTCTAATCGGAATTTTAGCATACTATGCCATCCATTGTTACAATATTAAAAATTCTTCTATCACATCTCCGTATAACTGAGTCCTTTCGTTTGGCTTGCTGCCAGGCGGTTAGGTGTGATCAGGTGTTTAAGTGGTGTTTGGCATTTGACTCGGCCGCACGTGCGAGATAAGTGCACTTCTAGTGGTGATGCGTTTGGATAACAATCATTACGCAACTATAAATGTGGTTTAAGTAGGGCTGTTCGGCAGTGGTGTTTGTTTGGCATATGTATCTATAATTACGATTACACCATAAGCTTGTTGGGGAAGATTCCTGAGAGGCTATCTTGAGGGTACGGGACCATTTCATCCATTTTCCATTTGTCAATTATCTATTTCACAAATTGAACTTAATAAAATAAAAGGAAGAGAGAGGGAAATGAAAAATAATAATAAAAAGTTATATGTAAAGGTTATTTCTTGCAGTAATATTTGGTACCGTTTAAATCGAAAAGTTGATTTAGCGATTGGGAAATTGAATATAAAAATGCATTCAGTGCAGTATCGGATCAATTGTTTTATCTAAAAGCGAAGTTTAGTGAAACTTAAATAAAAATTAAAGAAACATCCTCCTTTATATTGTTCGTTCTTTCTTCTACTTTTCTTTCTTTTTTTCATACACCTCTTTATAGGCGACCCAGGCCCATATATATCACATATTCGGCTAAATTAAAGTGATCCGGTATGTATTATTGTTGAGAGATAATATGTAGTAATAAGGGTGACTATTGTTTGCTATAATCCTTAAATCAATAAATAAAACAAGAAACACACTAATTCATACACCTAATAGCTGAAGCACTTTATTTTGCCATAGTAATAACATAAAGGCGTGACGGCCATCTTTACCACCGGGTTACTGGTCCAGTCAAAAGACAGCGTTCCAAAATGAATTGGCAATATGAAACGCCACTTATAATAAAGAATTTATAAAAACAACAGGTTAAAATACCACACATTGTAGATCATTTAAAATACCAGGCATAATTCAATGTACAAAACGTCGAACCAAAATCTGTAATAAGCGCTTCGACCCATTTCGCCCCATTTTCCCGTCTGCTGATCCCATTCTCACCCAATTTTTAACTGTCCTTCGAAATATTTTCAATTCTTCAAAACGCATGCTTCATTTATAATTAATCACAAGCTAAGAATAATGATATTCTTAGCTAAAGATTTTATATCTGCCGTGGTTTAGGAATTCCCAGAATGTAGGACAGTTCTGCTTATAAATATAATAAGAACGAATAAAAATAACGATTATACATTGAATACTTTTTATCGTGTTCTTGGAAAGTTAAGTGTATGTTGTAATGAAAATAGTGAAAGTGTTGTTTTAATGGTGTAACACGTAAGTACAAACATTTCTTAAAATTTGGGTCATAATTATCTCGAACAAGTTACGTCAGCCAGCAGAAATATCGATACGTCTATCTACTAATTGTTATGCAATTGGATAAATAGTGAATTTATATTAAAGAGCTTGAATTTGGCACTTCATCCACCATCGTTAGATTTATATGACAACATTTTTATAGTGTACAATTTTGGCAGACAAATGACAGTTCCTGCACTAGAAATAAATCCTATTACAGCAACGTATTTACAAACATGCAACCAACGGATACAGTAAATACCCAGACTGAAAACAGCAATTTATGGATGACACAAACTGTTGTCTCGTGTGGGGATCGAAACCATAACACACGGTGCGGTTTCACGTGATGAGGCAGTCGGCCAGCTTAAACCACTACGCCAACCGTGCATTTATTGTGGAATAGTACGTTAGTACTATTAATTATTCTGTGGTAATAGAAAAGTACTACCTAATGCATAGGGCAATCAATTGCACTATGCATTAGTGATAAAATATTTTCTTATAATATTGCGACTGCCTCCGTGGTCCAGTGGATAGCGTATGCGACTGGTCCCGGGTTCGATTCCCGGGTCGGGCAAAAGCTTTACTGGGTTTTTCCGAATTCTCAGTAGCAGCACCGAGTCATGTGCCCGGTAACGGCAACGCCCCCCCCCCCCCCTATTACGTGGGACCTAAAAATTCATGGTGAAATGTGGGTGTAATATTACACCTTTACCTACCTCTTCGTGGATTACAGGCGAGAGTCTATAAAAAAAAATATATATATATATATATATTTTGTTCCAAGTCTTGAGTGTTATTTGCATTCGTTGTTTGAATTTGCTTGAATAGGTAATTATAAACTGTCCTGCGCTAATAGTGCTATAAGTAATGCTTTGCATTATATCTTAAGGAAAAAGCGGGACTCTTTCATCATGTCAGCCTAGAGACGTCCACTGCTGGACTTAGGCCTCCCCCAAGGTTCTTTGGGGGGATTTTACCGTAATCGCCAGGCTTGGCAGACGTATTGGCAATCGCAGTGGCGGAAGTCATTGATACCAGACGCTGCTGCCCGTCTTGTATCTTTACATTTACTTCCACCTTACTTAGGATGGTTTGACCGCCATCTTCCGGTTGACTGACTGCACTGGTGGATCCCAGTGGGCGGTGGGGTCGTCACATACCTACTGACGCCATAGGGACTCTTTACTTAATGTTAAATAAGTTTTCTTCGGTCAGTAGATAAAATTTAATATAATAATATTTATCCATCATCGCCATCGCCTCGGAGCCCGGGAACCACTTTGCAACTTTACCTCCTCAACTTCGCACGGTCTTCGGCATCCCTGGTGGTTAGTCTTTCATCATCAGCCCTTTATACTGTTCCACTGCTGGGCACGGGCCTCTTCCCATTATGAGAAGGTTAAGGCCATAGTCCACCACGCTGGCCAAGTGCGGGTTAGCAGACTGCACATGTCTTTCGAGAACATTATGGAGAACTCTCAGACATGCAGGTTTCCTAACGGTTAGTCTTTAATATAATAATATTTATCAGTAGAAAAACAAACATAAATAAATCCAAAGTAAACTCGGCTAGTAGATCTGTGAGAAGATTTGACACATTTGTCATACGTCGTATTAAATCTTACCGAACTGTGATATTTATCGCCGCGAACTCAACGAATATTATTCATTCTTACAAAATGAATGGATTTCATTAATTATTTCTTGTTTTTGTTCCTTTATATTCGGATGAAGATTCTTTACTTGATGCCTATTTGTATGTGCTTGTGCCAATTGATAATCGTCGTATGTTTTTGCTAATAGGTCACATTTTTGCGATTAATCTGGACATGTTACATCAGTGGGAGTTTTTGAGGAAGTATTAAGAATGGTGAGTGAAGGGAAACAGTTGGTAAAGGAGCCGAGAATATACATAAGTAGGTCAATTGGTACAAGATGACAATTAAAAGTAATTTGATGACAATTAAATTCTAAAACAGGAACAAAACTTGTACGTTTTGATATAATAGTCTTACTATAAACCGGTAACCGCCTACAGGCAATTACCCAAGGCATACTACACTTACTTACTACTCAATTTATTGTAAGATGTTTTGAATATATTGTACGATGGTAGGTAGGTATATGCTTTCGTATATATGGCAGAGTAGACTAACAACATAACTTCACGCCTTTATCCCCGAAGGGGTAGGCAGAGGTGTATTACACACCCACACTTCGTCAATTATGTTTCGGTCCTAATGTTATAAGGGGCGTGCCTATTGCCATGTACCGGGCACATTATTAAGGGAGCGATGATTAACATTTTAAATGCACACATAACTTCGAAGTCAGAGCCTGTGGTATCTGGGGATCGAACCCGAGACAGAGTGATAGCAGAGTAGACTAGTGGGTACTTTTACTAGTACTTCTATAAAAATGAGATTTACTTTTTTTATTTTTGGAATTGTATACAACAACGCACCAAAATGTTTATGCCAGACTAGACGAAAGTTTTAAATGTAATCTAGAGTAATGCTTTGTTATTGTTCTCATCAAGTCTTTGTTTTCTTTGTTTAAACGAATTATACTAAAACTGTGTTATCATAACAACACTACTTTCCTCATTAACTAGATATCATAACAAAACTACTTTGCACATTACCTACATACATACTACAAAGTACTTACCATCTACAGATACCCAACTAAAATTCATCATCACCAGCCTTGTCTCACTGCTGGGCACGAGCTTCTTCTTACTATGAGATGGGCTTGGAGGCATGGGTTGGGCCATACGGGCATGGTCAAGTGCGGGTCGGCAGGTTGCTTCTTTGCCCCGTACCCATCCTCGTGGACAATAGGGTAGTTTCCAGGGTCAAAATAATTACATTTTATTTAGTCCGTATTTTAGATTATAAAAAAATATTGGACACGTATTTTTTTCTTTTTTCGATTAAATAAAAAATAACAAAGATATAGCGCATTAAAATTACGTGTGACGTCATCTAGTGCTAAAAAATGCAGCACGGCGTGACGTTATACGTAACTTTAATGAGCTATATCTTGGTCATTTTTGGTTTAATTTACAAATAAAAATATACGTATCGCTTATTTTTGAATAATCTAAAGGACGGACTTATAAATTTTTTTTTGTCAACTAGCCTATTTTAAGTTTCAACAGAGCACAATATTATGCCCCGATTACCTCTTACCATAGATTATGGTCTCAACCACCAGTTACCAAAGGAATAAAGAAGTTAACAAGTATAAAATACTTACTTTTCTCATTATGGTACAGAACCCACTGGGCTCACTTCGATCCACAGTGTACAGGACGCTGAAAGAGTTATGGACCTACCCACTAAAAAACTATGTGTGTGTAAAAGTGAATGATCTAACTAATATTTGCGTATGACATTTTCGGTTTAATCATTTTCTTTTGTTTGACGCTTGTACATTTAATTTTTGTATTATTGTTTGTTTGCAATTTTCGTGCCAACAGCACTTTTGCCAAATTGGCCAGATGACTTACATTAAAATAGACTGACCCAATATTGTTCAAGTCATAATAATAAGAATAAATAAAACTATAGGGACAACAGGAATTTATAAAACTTCATATTTTTGTTTCGATCTTCTTAATAGGTTTCTCCATCATCTTTTCCTTCTCCCTCATCCCACTCCTTCTCCTGTTGATTTACCCATCCAGGCCGCAAAAGCACTATGACTTCTCTGGTGTTACATATTGTGTCCATCGCTTACCATCAGGCATAGTTGTCTGCTCGTTTGCCTCCTATAAAACAATAGAAAAACTAGGGCAATGAAATACAACGAATCATTTTCTAAAACAATGATGACGAATAATACCGTTAATATATTACGTCAGTAATTTTAGCCAATAAAATTCTATGACCGTTCAGTTCAATTAATTAATTAGCAAGGTCAATTCATCATTGTTGTTAAAGTAACCGTGACGGAAAATTTTCAAATATTTTAATATTCATTTAAACAGTGCGAACTTTTTCATTCTTACTATGTGTGTGTAAAAGTGAATGATCTAACTAATATTTGCTTATGAAAATTAATTGATATTTGAAAGTTCGAGTCATGACAGTTTCTTTATTTAGAGTTGCTTTAGAGTCAAACATATTATTATTTTTGCCATATATTAGAAACATTTTGAGTACCAATTTTCAAAATACAATGTGGGATACAGGCGTGAGACTATAAATAAATAAAATAAATAAATTGTTGTTTTGAAGCTGGGTTTTCATTGTGTCCGTTGGTTACATGTCTGTAAAGCCCCCGCGACACAGGATTTATTCCTACGGTGGTTGCCAAAAAAGAAAAGATTTTCGTAGAGTCTAGATGCATCTTCTAAACTGCACCTATAAGTTGATATCATCTTTACTTAACATCAAGCCTTTTATCCCCGAAGGGGTAGGCAGAGGTGTATTACACAGCCACACTTCGGCAGTTATGTTTCGGTCCCAATGTAATAGGGGGCGAGCCTATTGCCGTCTACCGGGCACATTATTAAGCGAGCGATAATTAAAATTATACACACATAACTTAGAAAAGTCAGAGGTGTGTGCCCGGGGTACCTGGGGATCGAACCTGAGACCATCGTCTCGGCAGTCCGTTACGTACACCACTGGGCTATCGCCGCCCTTTACTTTCGTGATGTAAACATACATGCAGAACGTAGAACAACAAATTCTACGTAAACTGTGTTTCACGTCTGTCTGCGCCCGAGGGAGAAACACAAACACGTTGCTACATGATACCTAGATATGGGTATTATATCTCACCTTTGATAGCCGCAAAATACGACATCCTTACTGATATCCTTCTGAAACTTTGCAATACGAATTCACAGCCGCATTTTCTTACCATCATACATTTCTGTAGATGTACATTAGAATCATACAGTACAGATTATTAAATACATACAGTCTCATCCGGGCGCAAATGTATCCAAAGCATATAATCCAATCAAAATAATGGCTGATTTATTATGCACTCACTAAACGTCTACTACAGAAAATGCAGAATATCTAAAAAACTAACTCATGTAATGAATAATGCGCCAACGTTTGATGTAATAAATTGTCTAGTTTATTTTGATAATAACAGCGGTTAAACATATTTATTTTCTTATACACTTGCTCGACCTTTGTATTTAATATAGGCATTGTTTACATTCTAATATGCACACTGAAAAGATGCAAAAGAAATCACAATTTTGAACTCTTAATAAAAGTTTTAGAGTTTATATTTAAATGGCAGCGTGTGGCGCTTTTCACGGATACGAATGCGATCCGACAATTTATGTTTGAGTGACTTTATTCAATGTCAGATAGAAACTACTTTGTACAGAGCTATCAACATATTTTTATCTGAAATACCATATCAAACGCAATAATTTTGGGTTTTGAAGCAAAAAGTAAGGAACCGTAACGGCCCTTATGTACCTATACATGGACTAAATAATACTTTGACTAAATATGGTTTAAAGTTTATTGCTTGCCTTAAATGTGTATTTTTTATAAAACGTCAAAATAACCAACACTGTTACAGTAAAAAAATATCGAGATACTATTTACATAATATTCAATATTCTTAGCATTATTTGCCTTTATGATGATTTAGCAAACTGATACTACGTTTTTTAGCGAAATCCTTCATACAACGAAGCTGCTGTTATAGTTTAGTTGCAACAATGCTATGATAACATTGAGTATCAGCTATTTGGTTAGTTTAACTGAAGCAGTACCTACGCTGATGACGGCTCCAAGGTTTGTTACAAATACAACGCTACGGGTAGCTCTTGATATGTAACACCTGCCAATTAGCACCAAATTGTATTGTTCTATTTCGTTCCCTGTTTTATTAACGATGGTAAGACCTAGGTGGACGTTCGCTGACCAGATTGCACACATCCTAAAAAAAGGACAGATCGGAAGTATGCGTGAGAAATTTGATGAGAGTAAATGAAGCAAGAGAGATATGTCAGGATCGCTGCAAATGGCGTTCCATTGACTCTGCCTACCCCTTCGGGAAACAGGCGTGAGTTTATGAATGTATGTATAATATTATGATCCAAGCTAGGCAGAGCGGCTATGGTATAGTTTACGGCTATTGGCTATGGTAGACAATAATATATCTGAAACAGAACAAATACCTAACGGCGTTAATCACTTATTACCATAGAGTATCCATAAGTTTAGCTTGCTTATGGATATTCTAATCTTATTACCATACCATTTGCTAATAAATAAAAATATTATAATAAAAGTAAATAATCTCCTTAATAAAGCGTTATCCCAGGTTGAAACTGGGATAATGATAGGAGGATGATGAATCTTGTAAACAATTAAACCCACGGTCTCCGGGAAACCAGTCGTAGTAATGCATGCTGGACATAGGCCTAGGCTATCCACGTGGATTGGTCTTATAGAATCAACGACAACCCAGCCTACTAGACACCTAATGTTTTCATTTCTACAAACAAACAATTCTGTCAAAGTGGTGAGGTATACGGGGCAAGGGGGGGGCTACAAAAATGCATTCTAATTGGCCGGTTCAAATTCGCGGAACGTCATAATTCATATCTAGTGTTGGGATTGGTCCTATGTAAGACGTATAAGTCTAACGTGTTGTCAGAAAGTGTTCGCCTTACGTCTGCCGTCTAGTAGGTTGGGTTGTCATTGTATAGAATACACACATTCAGCAGATACTATTCACAATTAATTTTAGGTCGTATAATGTTGCCTTATGAAGAACGCCCAAAACAAAGATTACTTTAAATCTCGACTATATCAGTAGGAAAACAACCTGAATCCAGTCAAAGATTATCTCTGCTTATAAAAGAAAGCCCCGTTTTGCTCCCTGTTGTTTTATGACAAGCTAATTAAACCTGTAACCTCGGCACAGCAGCGGTAGACAATAGATAAACATCATTCCTCAACGTCTGGAACAAGCCAGTTGAAGGGTTCAAATAACAACATCTGTTTATGAATTCCTTCATTAAGAAATAGGACGGTAACGTTGAGAAACATCAAACAATGTTATTTTCCGTGGCGTCGGTACAATTCTGTGTTACATTTATGAATGTGTTACGCATAAGACATTTTACGGTTTAATTTGTTTACTATTATCTTGTTACAGTTTGGAATTTTTTCATTGACGTAGTGTTCCTACGTCTAACAACTGTTCTGTATGGCTGCTGACAGAACAGGGCACAAGAAGCTGCTTCGGAGAGCCATGGAGGCAATCGTAGGGTTTACTTTCTAAGCATGATATTATGAGTTATACAGTTCCTTTTCTTAAAAAAATCTCATGACGATTGCAGGTTTCGAAATTTTTACGTGTGTGTAGTTAATGTTAAACGACAATTTCTATGACATAACTAAGTTTAGTACAAGACGTGTATGAAGTTTAGTCACAAAATGGCTAAGTTTTTGTGAAGATTTCAAACTCTTGCGCTTTGTAAGTAAGTCACTATTTTTGTACGTACAGTAGTTTATTTCAATTCTACATTTACCCCAAAGAGATTGAGAAATAGACATATGCTTCATATGAATACATTGATCAGTTACTCTAAAGGTAAATATGAAAACAGTTTGTAGGAAAATCTACTTTTAAACAGTATCAAGCCGTGGAGGCTACTAAGTATCCGCGTACGAATCCCGGGGGACATAAAATCATCGATTAAGACAACTCTCGACGATGTAGAGCATTCCATCCGACATTGTGGTAGATTCACGTGTTAATATTCTGCCAAATCTGGTTAAACTTATAAGTGGACCCCATGCTCCAAATGAGAAAGCGCGTGTAAGTCTCGAAATACCTCCATGAGTGCATATGACATCTATAGAACAAATTGGCGGGGTAATTGCATCGATTTTGTAACTAATAAGAAAAGTTGTATAGTGACTGAGTCTCAATATCTCCAGAAACAGTAATTTCCCAGGTATGGTGCCGAAGTGAAATAATGTTCGTAATGATTGGTACAATTTGGGATTTCAGCTTTCGTTAAGTCTTTTTACACCCTGTATAATACACTAGCCGCGTGTTACTGGTACGGTTTGTATAATAATAAACCAGTTCTATCACAATAGAACCACACAGCAGCTACGTGCGTGTCACACATATTCTATTTATGTCGCATTGTTACACCAGATCGGCAGAGCATGACGCATCATGTCACTGAACGTTATCTACACACGCATTAATGTATTAACAATACGTGCTCATGTTACTCTTGCTAAAGACGTGAGCAGAGGAACAGCAATAGGTATTATATAGGACAGGTTATCTGTAAATATAATCCTTGCGTTACTGACTGACTAAGAGACAAGCTATAGCCAAAACTACAGGGTGCAGGCAGCTGAAATTTAGCATATACGTTACTTGGGGTTACGGTCCCCAGGATGGCTTCCTAGAAGGGCAGATATGACAGAATTACCTGGGTTTGTGTTGAAATTAGAAAGACACTCTTTACTCTTTGCCTACTTAGTAAATATTTAATAAACGTAATATTGTATGTACATAACCAATTTAGCAACCAAAGCATTCATTAGCTTAAATTCATAGATTTTATCTTATCTCGCATCTCGCAAGAATTATCATTGGCACGGAAGTGTGAATGCAGCATTATGTTAAAAATGTGTGAAGTCCAAACGAAACGGAAATGAGCTTCCTCTACTACAAGTAAAAATAACTTTAAGGTCTACATTATACTGGTCTATCTATCTCTATCTATATCGTCACGCCTGTCTCCCATTGGGGTAGGCAGAGACTATAGAACGCCACATGGTTCGGTTCAAACATACCTCTTTCGCTTCCTCGACATTCATTATCCTCATCATGCATGCGCGTCGGTTATGGGTACTTTTAATTTGGCCCTTTTTCAGTAAGTCACTTATTTGGTCGGCGTACGTCCGCCTAGGGCGTCCTCTACCGACATTTAAATTCATTCTCGCACGATACAGTCCTTTCGTATTCCTTCTTTCATCCATCCGTTCCAAATGTCCAAACCAACGCAACATTTCTTTTTCAATCTTTGTCACTACATCTTCTTTCAGATCACACTGTTTTTCACTTTATCAGCCTAACTCCGCACATACTCCTTAAAGCTCTCATCTCCACAGCATTGATTCTACTTTCATGCTTCTTTTGCCATACCCATGATTTACTACCATACAACAGTGTTGGCGCCAAAACTCCCTGCAGTATAGCGAGGCGAGCTTGCTTTGGGATAATACCATTGCTGATGATGGACTGTAAGGCGCCATTAACACTATTTCCTGCTTTCACTCTCCTTTCAATATCTCCCTCACATTTTCCATCTCTCGTAAACAAAGACCCTAAATACACAAACTCGTTCACTTGCTCCACTTTTTCATCTCCTATCATTACGTCACATTCAGTTACACTATCATCCCTCTCTATGACCATGACTTTGGTTTTGTTAACATTCACTTTCATACCTTTTTTCTTATACGCTTCATTCATCATGGTGACTATCTGCTGCAAATCCGACGCTGACGATGCAAATAGAACCTGATCGTCAGCGTATAACAGGGTCTTAAACACTGTCTCACCCATTCTTAATCCACATTCAGACTCTTTCAGATCGGCTAAACAACTGTCCATGAACAGATTGAACAGCCAAGGAGACGCTACACATCCCTGTCTAACACCACGATCAATGTTAAACCAGTCCGTGTAGGCCCCGTTTATTCTGACACAGGCACTTGAATCCCTATATAAGGATTCAAGTGCCCGTATCAGACTGCTGCTCACTCCATACACAGAAAGTGTTGACCAAAGTTCATCCCTCACCACTCGATCGTAAGCCTTTTCCAGGTCAATAAAGGCGCAGCAAACCTTCTGGTGTTTACTTAAGACTTTCTCTGCAATGCACCATAAGGAAAAGACTTGATCCGTACATCCCATTCCCTTTCTGAATCCCGCTTGCACATCCCAAATTTTACTGTACGTTTCAGAAATCACTCTTTCAATCAGTATCTTTGCATACAATTTGCCAGCAACACTCAGGAGGCTGATACTGCGATAATTTTTGCATTCCTGCTGTGACCCTTTGCCTTTGTACAGTGGCACAATAACGGATTTGTTCCAGTCACCTGGTACACGACCGGACCGCCAAAATTTATTAAACAGTAGATACAGCAGGCTTGCAGTGACGCCTTCTGTCATATCCCGCAGCTTTACACGCCTTCATACTTTTCAATGCATATCGTATCTCTTCCATACTTATCCCACTTTCACAATTATCTTCCTCATACGTTACTATATTCCTATTGTCGCTCCCTCCTCGTTCAAACAAATTTTCAAAATATACCTTCCACTGATTCAGAACTTCCCCATGCTCTCTAATAATACTTCCATATATATCTCTCATCACACCAACTTTCGAAACCTCTGATTTGCCTCGGGCTGTTCTGACCAAGTGCCAGAATAATTTGATATTGGCCCGAAAATGTTGGGGAAATTTTCTACCTAATTTATCCTTGCATTCTTCTTTCTTTCTTCTCACTATCTCTTTTACTTTATATTTCAACCTGTCATACTTTTCTTTTACAATACTTTCATTGTCATTCACACCACCTTGTACTCTTTTGTTGGCTCTCTCTTTCTTTTGTTCCATTCTTAAACTCTTTCCAAAATACTTCCATTTCGCACTCTTCTTTCTCAAACAAGTCTTTTAACCTCACTTCCAATATCTCTTTATACTGATCGCGTATATCCTCTTCTGCCAATGTTTCAACTTTCACTCTGTCTATGGCAGGCGAGTGTATGCGAGGACGATGGCGCCATTTAGTTGCTAGTCCCGTTATACGACTAACTACCAAAAAATGGTCCGTACCCACATTCAAGCCTCGGTATACTCTGGTATCTTTCACTTTCCCTTTTAAACGTTCATCTACCACAACAAAATCTATCATACTTCGTTCTGTCTGCCTTTGCCATGTATACATATGAATCATCTTGTGACTAAACAAAGTGTTAGTCACAACAAGTTTTCTCTCCATACAAATGTCCAGCAAACACTCACCATTTTCATTCACTCTCTCGTCACCAAATCGCCCTAGAACCCTTTCACATCCATCACGAGACACACCTACCCAGCCATTAAAGTCGTCTAACATAATTCTTCTTTCATTATTCTCACACCTAGCAAGCACATCTCTGACCTTGTCCCAGAATTCCTCTCTGACATTCAATGGTTTGGACATGTCCGGAGCATAAACACATACAACAAAAACTTTCATTAAGCCAATCTTTAATCGCATCCAAAGAAGCCTGGAGTTTACATATCCATATTCTTTCACACACTCATTCATTCTATCTGACAGAATCATTCCAACTCCTTGGCTCTTTCAGACTCAACAACTCCACACCAGTATGCACGATATCGGCCATGAGTAGTTGTTGAGCAGCCTTTCTTCTTAGTTTCACTCACTCCCAATATATAAATTTTCCTTACATCCATCGTATCACACAATTCATCGATCTTACTATCCACTCTTCCACAAACATTCGCCGTTGCAAACAGGCATTCCCTAGCCCTCTTTTTGCCTCTGTTGGACGGGGAGACAAAACGTGACGTGTGGCAAAGCGCGTCGCCGTTGAGAATTTTGCCCCACCCAGATACGATGGGGCAGTCTGAGCCACAATGCTCAGAGAGGGATTCTCCGGTAGAACCGGTACCCTCCTGGGGTAGAGTAATATTTAAACCCCTTAAAGCCATTGCGCCATCTTCTTCACCTCTACTTCGGATAAGGAACAGAAGGGAAATACAGGATAGGATAGGAGAATGTTAAAGGAGGTTGGTGTCTGGGAAAGGATGTCAAAGGTAACAAATTATACTGGTGTAGCTAATTAATTAGAAAAAGATAATATTTCACTACAACCTACTAGTTATCTACACACATCATCATCATCATCATATCAGCCGAAAGATGTCCACTGCTGGACACAGGCCTGCCCCAAGGCTCTCCACAAGGACTGATCCTGAGCCACCCGCATCCATCCGCTGCCCGCGATTCCAACAAGATCGTCAATACTCCGTCGGATGATCCCAATATTTAATCTATCTATAGATTTGGCTACCACAGATACATATTTGACATAATATAACTTGTTGGGGATATCTAATACGTAGTTTAGAGATAGCCTAGTGGTGATACCAACAGACTGCCATGTAGTGTTGCCCAAATTCAGTCTTGGTCTTGCAGTCTTGGTCTTGTTCTTGCATTTTTGCAAGACCAAGACCAAGAACAAGACCGCGTATTTTTAGCAAGACCAAGACCAAGACTGATCGTGCAAGACTTGAGCAAGAACAAGACTAAGACTGCAAGACTCTTGCGTCTTGCAGCTAGGACTTAGCGCTATTTCACGGAGTAGTTAGGTGTAACAGTTCGGTGTATAGGTACGCTTAGGAATTCTATGAGACGCAAAAAACTGTATCAAAGAATATGAAAAACTGGACCTATGCGCATTACGACTAATAGGTACCATAAACATACCTACATAGCGAATAAAAAAATATCCATTAAAATCAAACTGAGTGCATGCATAGTTATGTTTTAACCATCGGCACTTTGATAATGCGGCATCAAAGGTTTTGTACTTACTTCTCAAAGAAATTTGCCGCTTTTCGGAAGTACATGGTTATGATACACGCGCCGGCGGCTTCTTTTGAAATCATATACAACAATCGTTGCCGCCGCGCCGAAATCACAACATTTGACACTATTTGATTGCCGCCACAGGGCGTAGGTAGACTCATGCAAAATAATTTCGAATTTTAAGAGTACCTACAGGTGTTCCAAAGAATAAATAAGTTTCAGAGTGCTTAGAATGAAAATGAATACATTATACTGATCACGCAAGCAGTATTATGATTAGGATAAAATGGTAAGGATAGATAGTAGATGTCATAATATAATATAATAATTCAAGCTCACAATGTTCCAATTCTAATACGTTTTTCTAAGATTTAAAAACTTTAATAAATAGTAATAGACTGATAGGTAATTGCAAGACTTGCAAGACTCTTGCTGCAAGACCAAGACCAAGACTGGGAGCGCAATACCAAGACCAAGACCAAGACCAGGTGTATTGGCGCAAGACCAAGACCAAGACTGGCTAAGTCTCGTCTTGTTCTTGCATTTGGGCAACACTACTGCCATGCAGAGGGTATCGGGTTTGAATCCACGGCGCGCACCAATGACTTTTCGGAGTTATGTGCGTATTGAATTGTTAATTATAGCTTGTCCCGTGCCTCGGAGAGCACGTTAAGCCGTCGGTCCCGGTTACAGGGCATTAGTACCTTCTAAACAAATTGACACTAGTCTAAACCATGGAATATCGCTATCCCTTCGGGTTGCAGATGTCAGACAGGCAATCGCTCATTCTGTGGAAAAGCTAATATTCTGCCAAATCCGGTTAGACTAGTAAGCGGACCCCAGATTGAAACTGGGATAACGCTAAAGAGGATGATGATGATATCAAGTATATATCTCTCAGATCAAATATTGGCACTGGACGATAATAATTAAATTGGAGTAGACTGCAGAAAGATGAGGAATCCAGTATCTGGCAAACCAATATAATTGTCCGGCTTTTGTGAGTAACTTAACCCCTCGTAATATAAACATAAATAAATTGAAAATACCATATGACGAATGTTTATGCAGCATGTACACAGAAACCTTCACATATGAATCAGAGTAATACAAAATCAGATTCCAAAACAAAAAGGTTCATTGCATTGTTTTTCTCAGCAGCTCAGTATAAATCTTATTTTTCATTCAAGACCCAAAAATAGATTTGCAAAACAGTCATTAAGCAAATCCCAAAATCGCCTTGTTCGTTGAGATGACACATAAAATGTTATTTCAGAGTATGCTCTCGAATACCTTCCGACAATAGCTCTGGCAGGCAATAAGGTAAGATCTAAATATAACATGAGCTTAGGGATGGTCTCCGGAGGGATTAGGTGTCTGTATAACGTTGTCGAGGTTTCGCACTCAGACATAAAAAGAAATGTCACCTCAGTCTATCTCTGACCATTGACCGTGTAAAGCAACCGAAATGTTGTATAAACTGCCTTATATATAGATTGTACTATTCCTCAACACGGGCCACTGTTTGCTGGGGTTAGTGTAAAGACTCAATTCTGAGACTTCATAGCATTTAAGACGGTACAGTCAAAAGGAAGCAAATGAAGAAAACCACAACACGCACTAAGTTAAAATATGCCTTTTCAAAACATTGTGGAGAGAACATGCCATCAGAGCTCTCTGAAACGTAGGTTTCTTTAGGATAATGAGCAATATTGTAGTACTTGAAATTAATTATAAATCTTTCGGTTTAAATTATAAGTAACTATGAAATCGAAATAAACCGAAGTCAAATTCGTGGATAGAATTTAATTTCAATCTTAACATGACAAAAGAAAATCTTGAAGAATAATTTAATTGAACTTCTCAGAGTGGCGCTGTAGTGACAGCATGTGAGTGCAGGTTTTATAACCAGATCCACAAAAGTATTCAAAACAAACAAAAAGTTGTGCTACGTGACAATAAAATTAAGAATGTTGAGAGCCTCTCAATAACCTTCAGACTTTAACATAGTTTTGCAAACCATCCACCTATAACTGACGATAACCAAACAAAAAAACGCACATCCCCTCAACCTTTTGCATATCTCACCGTGAGGCGTTTACTACAAGGTCTTACACAAGGTGCAGTTTAATAATCGGCACAATCGTTTGTCATGCATGCACGGAGCTATATCGGTCGACGCATCAGCACTCAACATCGGTGCACCATGACTCACGCCACGAGAATACACGCGGTGAACTTCAGTACGATTTATGTGTTTTTGTTCCAATATAATGTTATCAAAAGATTTTAACGCGAATGCATGGATTGTTGTCAAAGGATTTGTTGACTATACGGTTTGATTTAAGAGGCAGGTTATATAGTTAGAGAGGAACTGAGAAATGATATTAAATCATCATCATCATCATCGTCTTATCGATATCTAGCACTTTCACTTTGGAGCCCGAGGCCCGCTCACAAGACCAACCTTGATACATACATACATACGAGGGTCAAACTGAAAGTTCTTAGAATTGGCCACTTATAAACAATATAAAAAAAAAAAAATTCTAAAATTTGAAAATAGAACTCTTTGCCAATATTACTGAGTATATATTTCATTCATTTGTCATTTGTTTTACGATTTGGCGGCAAATTGAAAATTGTCTGTGTCACGTCAACATGAATTTAACACGAGAAAATTTTCGTGCAATGATTTTTTATGACTTTCGATGTCATTTAAGTCAACAAGAAAGTTATGATAGACTACGATTGGCCTTTCACGATGAAGCCCCATCTCGTGCGACTGTTTACAACTGGTTTAATGAGTTTAAACGTGGTCGCACTAATCTCACTGATGATGTACGTGAGGGACGGCCTTCTACGGCGACGACTGAAAATAACATCTGTGTTGTGCGGCGTATGATAGAGACTGACAAAAGAGTGACCTATCAGCAGATTCGGACAAGCTTAGGCATCGGTATGAGTCAAGTGCACAAAATCCTCCACGAACATTTAGCGGTCAGGAAGCTTTGCGCCCGGTGGATACCTCATAATTTGACTAAGGCTCAAAAACTCCATCGTGTGGATTGATGCCGTAAAATGATTGAAAGATTTAACGGAGGTGACTCAAATGCTGTGTTCGACATACTAACAGGTGACGAAAGCTGGATTTACTGTTATGATCCTGAAACCAAAAGACAATCTGCTCAGTGGGTGTTTCCTTTCGAGGAGTTGCCAACTAAAGTGAAGAGAGATCGAAGTGCGGGAAAAAAAATGGTGGCCTCGTTCTTTGGAAGGATAGGTCATTTCGCAACAATTGTGTTAGAGGATCAAAAAACAGTTTCTGCAGAATGGTACACTACCAATTGTTTGCCACTTGTCTTGGAAAAAGTTCGAGAGAAACGACCTCGCAGTAGGATCCTCCTTCACCACGACAACGCCTCGTCGCACACCGCCAAGCGAACGATCGACTATTTGGCGACATCAAACGTTGAATTACTGGGTCACCCGCCGTATAGCCCCGACCTCGCGCCTTGTGATTTTTATTTATTTCCAAAAATTAAAGAAAAACTTAAAGGAAAGCGGTTTATGAATGCTGAAGAAGCGGTGGCTGTGTATCGCGATGCCATTGAAGAGACCCCTAAGGACGAGTGGGCAAAGTGCTTTTCCCAGTGGTTCCATCGCATGCAGCGGTGTATTGACGTCAATGGACAATATTTTGAAAAGATATAATAAAACTAATAACTGGCTAATGTAATCAGTTTTTGATTTTCTAAGAACTTTCAGTTTGACCCTCGTACATACATAGACTCACGCCTGTTTCCCGGAGAGGTAGGTAGAGACTACGGAACGCCATTTGCAACGATCCTGACATATCTCTTTTGCTTCATTCACTCCCATCAGATTCCCCATGCATGCTCTTCTGTTCAGGGTACTTCTAACCTGTCCTGTTTTTAGGATGTCTCCAATCTGGTCAGAGAACGTCCGCCTAGGTCTTCCCCTTCGTCCTGTCCCATTCACACTTGCCTTGTATATCTGCTTGGTCAATCTTTCGTCATCCACCCTCTCCACGTGCCCAAAACAACCTTGATTTGACATAATATTAACTTTTCCTTAGAATGACTGTTGTCTGACTTAGGTACACAAACAAAGGATAGTAATACTGCATGGCGACATGGAGCTATTGCATGGTGATTGCATGGGTATTTCTTAAGACAGTTAAGAAACTGGTTTAATATTGATTAATATGTCAGTAGAATCCTGCTTGTCAATCCAAATCCACGATTCAGTGCCCAGACATAAAAGTTCAAGTTTGAACACAAAAAAAATATTTATTTTATTTATAGACTCACGCCTGTATCCCCGAAGGGGTAGGCAGAGGTGTAATATTACACCCACATTTCGCCATAAATTCTTAGGTCCCACGTAATAGGGGGCGACCCTATTGCCGTACTGGGCACATTACCAGACTCCGTGCTGCTACTGAGAATTCGAAAAACCCAGTAACACTTTGCCCGACCCGGGAATCGAACCCGAGACCTCCCAATCTCACGCGCACATTTATGCCGCGTGAGAGATGTAAGTGCGGTATTATACCATTTGTATTGAAATGTATAAAACGAAAAATACCGTATAATACGGTATTATACCATTTCCTACGGTATTTTATGTATTAATCAATTGTTCTATATTTTTGAAGTACATGATCATAGTAATCATTAAAAAACTGAATACGGTGGAATTGCACAGGAATAAAACCTGAAATTATATTTTAAGTTTGTATTGTTATTAATTGCTATTAGCTACAACAACATTACCATAAAAATAGGGTTGGGTTTCGAAACGAGTCGCCCGAATTTGAGGGTATTGGTGGTGTAGGGGGCTTAAGGGAGTTAGTTTTAATGCCCTAAAAGTAATTTTGGCTGCCGGAGTTGCGTCTAAATATATTTAATCAATTTGCTAAAATTCTTAAATACTTCGGCAATTATGCAAAACGGAACGTAGTTTTTATACTTTAGTTCAGTTTTACAAATATCATTTTTAGGTTTTATGTGAAAAACGTGTAACGAAACGCAAACCCGCTATCTTGGAATGATGATATTGACAGCTAAGGTAAAATTTGTGCGTCATTGCTTTCGAGTGCCTAGGGTTAGGTGCGCCTGTAATAAGTAACTAAATAGGTTCTGTTAGGTTCTCTTTTGACCCTTTACCCAAAAATAGGAGCCCTGCGAAGCAGGGCTCCGTCAACCTTAGTTTATTAATCTAGTGTGAAGAATGTGGAAGTTGGCAGTGCCATACACACCGATGTTAATAATTTTTTTCAGAGGAAACCAAGTATTTCCGGCAAGTGAAAATGGTGAGGGGGGCTTCCGAGACCTCCCCTCCTCCCTCTCCAATCACTCACAACCACTAAAAACGGCGACGTATTTCGAAACTTTTACCTATAAATACGCTAAACACAGTCAAAATATTATTTAAAGAAAAACACGTAGCATTTTTAGTTACGTCAGAGCAAAGGGGTCCTTAAACATATTTGAATCATCATAGAAATTAATTTAGCGGGTCTTAATCGCGTTAACTTACTTAAGGTATAAGAAATCAAGAAATATAACAATTTCAACCGGGAGGATGGATATAGATTATCGGCCACTTGGAATCCAGTCATCAGCAAGTGTAAACACCGCCGCAGTGATAAATCGCAACAGTGTGTAGACGTCATTAGTGTAGTGTGTCAGAGTACCGACATTGCGAACTTAAATAAAGACCAAGTGAGGGTAGGTGCTGAAACCCGCACTTCCACAAGACGTCACTGAGCTCTCATCAGTTTCTCCGCGACCACGCTCGGTGCAAGACGAGCGAAACGTCGGTAACAAATAGGTATTTATACCTTAAATAAGTTAACGCGATTAAGACCCGCTAAATTAATTTCTATGATGTTTACAAATCGCGAAAGTTTAAAATCGATTATTTGAATCATCTCTCTATTTATTCAAAATTAAATTATGATCCTCTCTGCTTGCAGACACGTACAGCCCGAACCTTAATACAAGATCCATAAGAAAAGCACAGACATTGGCCCACGCCTTTTGTCTTCCTTGTAGTTGTAGTTCAAAAACCCGAGATTTAGAGGATTTTCATCCACAAATAAAAATCCTCTTGCGTTGCTACGTTCTCGGTAGATGACGACGCAGTACTTAATGCATTCTAGCAACGTACTTTCAGCTGAATCATCTTCATCACCACTTTCTTTAACTTCGAATGTGCTGTCACAAAGACGAAGATTCGTTTAAATCGAGACCAATTTAGAATCACGTGATGTGTCTAAGCGATTTCAGACTTTGCAATGAATTCTTCCAAAAGTTTAAATTCCAAAATTTAAAAATTAGTGATTCTAAAACAAAGAATACGATCGTAACTTAAAATATATTTAATGGTTTAAACTAGAACTTGTCGAAATATCGCAGGGTCTTAAAAACTGACTCAGAATATAAAATACATAAAATACCAATAATACCGTAAGTTATAATAAAATACCCGTCTAATACATAGCCTTTTGGTATAACCTATACGGTATTTTTACAACACTACGCGTGACCAACAAGGCAGTCACAAAAATTATTCCATTTATATTGTCATCGCTTACACTTTGAAGCTTCAGCAGAATCTTTTTCTTGTATTCAGTGATAGCATAACTAGAGGATGCCCGCGTACGGACGCACATTTTTTTCACGTTGTCGTTTTTGCCCGATTCCGTAAGAATTTCGAGAAATTCCTTTTTAGTGCACCTCTACGCTACCCGAGGAAGATACATGCCAACTTTCAGCTTCTCGCGCCCAGTAGTTCCAGCTGTGCCTTGTCTGTCAGTCAGTCAGTAAGGCAAGGATTTTATATACATAAATATACATTGAGATGTTTTTAAGAGGATCGGTTCAAATGCCATATATATATATATACGACCGGTTGGCGCAGCGGGAGTGTAAGCGACTGCTACGCCGATGGTCGCGGGTTCGATTCCCGCTCAAGTCAAACATTTGTTGCATGAATATGGATGTTTGTCTTGGTCTGGGTGTTTCTATGTATAATATGTATGTATTTACAAAAAGAAGTATATATGTATGTTTATCCATTATCTAGTACCAATAGTACAAGCTCTGCTAAGTTTGGGACTAGATGGTGATGTGTGTATGTGGTAGAATATTATTATTATTATATAATTATTAATTTATTTTTCAAATGCACATCTACACAAGGTACATAGGAGAGGAGGACTTGTGCCATGGGCGTGATCTACCTGTCTGCCTTAGAGTGGTGCAGAGAGAAAAGAAGTAGATGTACCTCTTGATGTTAAAAAACGATTAATTGCAATATATTATGTCCCCTTCCCTTTTTCTTCCAAGCAGTAGTATTTAGGTGGTAACTATGTTTTAAAGTGACATACATAATGAACTTCAAATTTTTTTTTTTTTTTCATTAATTATAACAGCTTACTGCAATTATCTAATCTTATCAATGAGTAATAATCGATTAATTTAAACTTACATTTGCAATCGATAATATGAACATTGTGATCGAGTCCTTATATCCTTAGGACTATGGAACCCTACACTGTGTGGCTCAACATGCACTTTGCCGGTTTTCCACTGTCTACTCAATTTCTCAGATAATAATTTAGTGAGCCTAGACAAGACCAACATCAGTAATAATGGGTCATGCGAAAAGGAAATAAGAAGGCGAATAGGCATGGCCAAAAATGCCATGGCTCAACTGGCGAAAATATGGAGAGACCGGAATATCTCGCGGAACACAAAAAAGAAACTTGTCCAGACGTTGGTGTTCTCCATATTCAGCTATGGCTCTGAAACATGGGTTCTGAAAAAAGCTGATAGAAACCGCATCGACGCTTTTGAAATGTGGTGTTGGCGAAAAATGCTACAGATCCCTTGGACTGCCTTCCGCACCAATGCGTCTATTCTGCGAGATCTTAACATAAAAACAAGACTATCCACCATCTGTCTTCCCAGAATACTGGAATTTTTCGGACATATTGCCCGCAAAGACGGTCATAACATCGAACAGCTGATGGTGACAGGCAAAGTTAACGGCAAAAGACCTAGAGGCCGCAGTCCAATAAGATGGTCGGACCAAATCCGATCGTCACTGAACACCGAACTCCACAAAGCCCTCCACGAAGCAAAAGACCGGAACAGATGGAGGGAGATAGTCACTGAAAAATTGATTCAGCGGGGGAGTCACGACCCTCAGTAATGAGGAATACGACGCGAGGAGGAGGAGGAGACAAGACTAAGAAAATACTAAGAAGCAGCGATAGCCGAGTGGAGCGACTGACAGACTGGTACGTAGAGGGTCTCAGGTTCGAATCCTCGGCTCGCACCAATGACTTTTCGAAGATAAGTGCGTATTAAATTGTTAATTATCGCTTGCTAAACGGTGAAGGAAAACATCGTGAGGAAACCTGCATGTCTGAGAGTTCTCCATAATGTTCTCGAAAGACATGTGAAATGTCTGCCAACCCGCAGTTGGCCAGCGTGGTGGACTATAGCCTTACCCTTCTCATAGTGAGAAGAGGCCCGTGCCCAGCAGTGGGACAGTTTAAAGGGCTGAAGATGATGAGCCTAGACAACTGACCCCTGTTAATTTGAATGTGGTTCTGACATTAAGTAGACACATAAAATACACATTAACAATTCGTAAAATTACAAAATCCAATGTGTAATCCTTTACTACGGATACCTGGCGAGACATCGAGGTTCTTAAAATTTAATTTATCGCTTTTTAAATCAGTCATAAAATATATTCTTAGTAAAGTACAGAAACGAAAAGCCGCGGCAATTCAACACGGAAAACACAAGAGTGTGTTATAAATTATATTTTAAGACGACTTTGTGAACTCGTGTAGAAGTGAGTATTTTTAGTATTTTATTTCGATTATTTTTCTACCATACAGTTTTATCAGCGGCTAGACTAAGCTTGGCAGTTTTACCCTTCTGTTAAAATACGAGTTATTTAAGTTTTTCGCTGGTAGTAATTTTTAGTACATAATATTATACATAATAATCAATACATTCGTATTTCCAAATAGGTATGTAGTATATACAGTATATATTCTGAATATATATAAAATGCTGAATGACTGGCAGTCAAGCAAACAACTTCTTGAACCCAATAGGGTTCAAGAAGTTGAAATTTGGCTGTTTGTTCCTTGGCGACCGAAGGGGTGCACTACGAACGGATTTTCCTAAATTCCCATGGCATGTAATAGGCTCGCCTCCTATTACATAACTGGCAGTGTGGTTGTGTACACCTCTGCCTTCCCCTTCGGGGATAAATGCGTGAAGTTTTATGTTGTGTCCCATGGCATAGAGCGGAGAAGCAGCTAAATAAAAAAGCGAGCATAGCTGCAGGCGTCTTCTAGTAATGAATAACAAATTAATCGGTTAACACTTTTTTTGGCTATGTTCTTGCGTAGTATTTAAGAGCAGGAGACCAATATATCGTGATAAAATCCTTAAACTGTCGTCGTTTTATTTTAGTAGGGAGTAAGTTATTTTGATATTATTCCTTTCAAATTGGAGGTTGTTCAACATTATATTATTTTAGTAACGTTTGTGGCACAGAACCATTACAGTAAGTACCTAATAAATAAGATAGATAAATTGTGTTAATAAATAACATTGTACGTTATTGTTTTATCGTGTTCAGAATCACAGATAACTAATTTGGTGACAGATATATATGAATTTATCTGTACCTCGAATGAAAAAGGGGTTAAGTCGAAAAGTCAACTTTTCAGGAATCACAAAACGCTCCACGCTCTTCAAATTCGAATGCACTATTATATTAGAAGTAGCGCGTAGAAGTTTAATAGATCATCTCGGTGATTAGTACTATACAGAATGTTCTGGGTTCGATCACCAGACTAGACAACATTCTACGTAGTCCTCATTATCAGCACAAGTGTAACATAAAAGGTCCTGATTGAGGTATCATTGCAGAGTCCTGACTGAGATATCAACTATGGCAGCAAAAATGATGAGAGGTTAGGAAATTTTTTTTTTGTGGGTTTTGGTGATACTTTTTGTTCTTTGAGTGAAATATTTCTATAGTGCCCTGCGATAAACAATTTATTTCAGATTTTCCAGTGAACAAAAGTGTTGTTCAGCAGTGATAAATTGAAACAAATAAAGGAAGACCCTTTTATTTGTTTCAATTTATTCAAAAAGAGTTTATTATTACTTAGTCAAATTCTTTGAATCAATCTTAGGGTAAGGCTTTGCACATTATAATACTTAACTTATTTTCGTCAACATTTGAGTTATGCCCCTTTTAGTGGGCACATTACGTAAATATTTATTACATGAGATGTTTGAAATGTCAGGGCATATGAAAGAGGGCAAAGAATAAGACGTGAATCATTAAAATCTGGGGTAAACCTGCGCAAATAAATGGAAATAAAGGGAACACTCATCTTCTAGCAAAACATATGTCTGAACCTGTTTTGAGCTGGGATAAAATAAATATAAGCAAAATAATTATATTTTACAAAATTATTCAACGGCTCTTAATAAGGTTATAAACTTATAACATATATCATCATCAGCCTTTAACAGTCCACTGCTGGACTAAGCCTCTCCTTTGAAAGGAGGAATTGGCCTACTATACCACGCTGGCCAAACGGGTTGGTATATGGTTTGTATCAAGT
This sequence comes from Euclidia mi, assembly GCA_944739405.2. Classification (NCBI taxonomy): domain Eukaryota; kingdom Metazoa; phylum Arthropoda; class Insecta; order Lepidoptera; family Erebidae; genus Euclidia; species Euclidia mi. Next base: position 5,094,564 of record OX123188.2, on the reverse strand, counting down.
TTTCCTTCTCTTACAGTGCTGTTCTTGGATAATATGCTCCCTCTGTCGACTCCTACGACACCCATGGGATGATATGGGGTGGTGACAATTCGTATTCTTAATCCGTCACCACACGGACTAATATATGTATATTATATTCTCATACATTGTTATCTGTGTGGTTGACGGCATAGAATACAAGTGTCACCACCCCCTATCTTCCTGTGGGTGTCGTAAGAGGCGACTAAGGGATAACACGATGCAAATAACATCTTTGCGTAGAGACGGAAAACTCGACATCAAACCCTATACGACTGCCTCGTTGGTCTCGCGGCATAAATGTGCGCGTGGGATCGGGAGGTCCCGGGTTCGATTCCTGGGTCGGGCAGTGTTATTGGGTTTTTCTGTCACGAAATTCTCAGTAGCAGCACGGAGTCTAGAAATGTGCCCGGTACGGCAATAGGCTCGCCCCTTATTACGTGGGACTAAAGTATATCTGGCGAAAAGTGGGTGTAGAAATACACCTCTGCCTACCCCTTCGGGGATAAAAGGCGTGACGATATGTATGTATTGTTATCTCGAGTCTGGGTGTTCATTGTGTCCGTTAGTTGTATGTTTGTAAAGTCCCCCACGACACAGGATTTAGTCCTAGTGTAGTCTTTAAAAAAAAAAGATGTTCCTAATTAAATAAGGTAAAAAATAACGATGTTTTGCCGACGTTTCGACCATCTTGCAGCGGCAGTGGTTACGGAGGGAACACCTCGGTAAAAATTTTGAACATCCGCAACTATTGATCGTATTATATTCAATACGAAGAATAATGACAATAATGGCAATCCACAACGGTGCGTTTTTCTAGAAATTTTCTGCCTTACACATTTAAACTATGGAATGATCTGTCACCTGCGGTTTTTTCGAACCAATACGACCCTCAAACCTTCAAGAAAAGAGCGTATTCCTTTTTAAAAGGCCGGCAACGCACTTGTGACTCCTCTGGTGTTGCGGGTGTCCATGGGCGGCGCTAATCACTTAACATCAGGCGATCCGTCTGTTCGTTTGCCCCCTATCTCATAAAAAAAACATAGAGAGATTCACAGAAACTGCTGAAAATTACTCCGTGCTTCTAGTAAACTACAATGTATTAAAGAATTGCACGACATAATATATCATATGGATGGACAGAGTTCTACGTATTGACTTTAATTCGCATTTGTATTATCCGAAGTGCGATCTGCGTATGTAATAAGAACACTACTACACTGAAGTTTTGCAAGGTCTTCAATTAAAACAATTCAGTATTTTATGATGGTAGAGCCTTGCTGATTTCAGCATGAATGGGCCGGCTCGACTGGGGAAGTACTACCCTCTCACAGAAAATCGACGTAAAGTAACAGTACTTAAACTGTTACGTTTCGTTCGGTGAGTGAGAGTCCCGGAGGCCCCATCCCCTATTCCTTCTCCCTCATCCTATCCCTTTTCCCATCCCCAAGGGGCGGCAACGCACTTGTGACTCCTGAGGTGTTGCTTGTGTCCGTGGGTGGCGGTAATTGCTTACCATCAGTCTCTGGTCTGGCTCTCATCCGTCTGGCCGTTTGCCGCCTTTTACTATAAAAAAAATCATACACCCTTATCTTTGACAAAATATTACGGCAGCAATGTAACGGTAATTTTAAAGCCGACAACATAAAATCAAACTCATTTAGGAAGCAGAGTAGCACTTATGAACATCAAAACAAATAAATCAAGATTCAGAAAGATAGTAGGGTTAGGACAAAAACCTGGAAAACGCATGCCACTAATATAATATTAACAGTTTCGCTGTCCCATGTATCATATGTGATTCATAACAATTGATTTTCTATTGTGTCTCGCGCCGGACAGCGAATTGGTTAAAATGGCACTTGGGTACATCTATTAAGCTTCATTCATTCACAAAAACCCGTCTCAAGGACACAAACCAACCAACATACCAGACACCCTGTTGATCGGAGAGACGGAACACATGATTTATTAGTCAAGACTATCTGGCGACGATTTAGCAACATTCCTCGTTCCACTCGCTATCATTTCACAGGCAATTTGCACTTTAAATATACACAAGCAAAATGCGTAGGTACTAAATAATAAAATGTTCTATTTGAGTGCGACACCTCACACATCTGGAACTTGGCAAACAGCAAGGACACGAAGTATTATGTAATCTTAACTATTTATTTTACTTGTTTTTCGTCTGTCGAGATTATTGTTTGATTTGGATTGATGAGCTTAGGGATTATTGTTTAGTTAGTAATGGCGTATAACGCAGCAATAGCTGAGTGGAGAGACCGACAGACTACTACGCAGAGGGTCTCGGGTTCGAAACCACGATTGTGATGACTTTTCGAAGTTAAGTGCGTATTAAATGTTAATTATAGCTTGCTTTTCGGTGAAGGAAAATATCGTGAGGAAACCTGCATGTCTGAGAGTTCTCCATAATGTTCTCAAAAGACGGCACTTGGCCAGCGTGATGGACTATAGCCTTACCCTTTCTCACCGTGAGAAGAGGCCCGTGCCCAGCAGCGGGACAGTATAAAGGGCTGATGATGGTAGTAATGTCGTGACTATGGCGTTGAGGATCTGTGGAAAATGTATGGGCCATGGAGGCTTCGACATTCTGGTTGTACTAAAAGCCTTCATACAACCGAGCGAAGGGACTTGTGGCGAGGACAACAAGGGATGGCCATGGGCCACCCTTTATGCTTTTTTTATTTTTGAACAAGTATAGCCTCGCTTATTACTGAATAAATCAGCTGTCTTGATAGGCCTCTGTCCTCCGTAACATTACGTTAAGATAAGATCGTAAGGAATGTAATTACATTATATTTGTACATCCTCACTCCTACAAATATGATTCTTCATTTTGAAACTTGAAATGAGACGGAGGTTCTCAATTAGACGACTATATATTTTGTTCATTCAATGATTTGCTCTACAATGTGACTACGAGGTTTTTGAAGGCTACAATCTCCTTGACTATAATAATATTGACTATAGATTAAGAATAAGATTCTAACTAGCGACTCTAGTGGCGAAATTTAGAAGTCGTCTATGTACGACTCTTTCACAGGTCACTACTACTTTTGACACTTTTGACACGTCTCAATACAATTACCACCATCGACGATACCACCTCGAAGCAACGTTGTATTGTAAGCTGTCAAAAGTGTCGTACTTCGACAACTTTCAAATTTCGCCGCTAGAGGGGCGCGGATAATCTTTGCATCGCCAATAGTCCATCATAAAATTATTTTACCCCTATTTTGCCCGACGTTTTTTTAGCTATTTGTATAAGCACAGAGTAAAGTAATACTACGGAAATGTATAAGCACACAGAGTACCTTTATATAAAGAAGGATATAAGCATTCCAGCCAGCAATAACTCAGTGTCATGGTCAATGAATTACGGGAATTACGACTTAAAGATGTCACTCATCCTTTTGATATCCTTTTATGACTTTGTTTTAAGAGCTTGGAAATATATTTTAAATTCTTTGTAAGACGAAGCAATTCTTCAGTGTATATACATCTGACTATCAATATATATGATACTTACGTACTTGGCTCGCTTAGAAGCTCACCTTAGTAATATAATTATTTACTTTGTAACGTTTGTTGAAGAAAGTTAGTGCAAAATACAAAATCATTGTGTATAAGACACACAATTTTATAAACTTCAGAATGGCCAAAGGTAAAGGCGGTGGACAGGGCAGAAATAATGGTTCTATGAACTGCAGGACGAACAAAGCAACATGCAGCGGGAAGGTTCAAAATAAAGGTTTTATAAACTACAATATAAGTCAAGTGAAATACAGCAGACAGGTCAACAATAATGGTTTTACAAACAACACGATGAGCAAAACAATTTATAGCGGACGGATCCAAAATAAAGGTTTTATAAACTACAATATGAACGGAGCGAAATATAGTGGACAGGTGAACAATAATGTTTCTATGAAATGCAAGATGAATTTAGCGAAATTTAGTGGACATTTCCAAAATAAAGGTTTTATTAACAGCAAGATGCCTATAGCGGTGCATAGTGGCCAGGTCCAAAATAAATGTTTGATAAACTACAATATGAATAGAGCGAGATATAATGGTCAGGTCCAAAATAAAGGTTTGATAAACTACAATATGAATGCAGCGAGATATAATGGACAGGTGAACAATAATGTTTCTATGAAATGCAAGATGCATAAAGCGAAATTTAGTGGACAGGTCCAAAATAAAGGTTTTATTAACAGCAAGATGCCTATAGCGGTGCGTAGTGGACAGGTCAAAAATAAAGGTTTGATAAACTACAATATGAATGGAGCGAGATCTAATGGACAGGTCCAAAATAAAGGTTTGATAAACAACAATATGAATGGAGCGAGATATAATGGACAGGTGAACAATAATGTTTCTATGAAATGCAAGATGAATATAGCAAAATATAGTGGACAGGTCCAAAATAATGGTTTTATGAACAGCAAGATGCCTGTAGCGATGTATAGAGGACAGGTCCAAAATAAAGGTTTGATAAACTACAATATGAACGGAGCAAAATATAGTGGGCAGATCAACAATTATGGTTTTATAAACAACACGATGAACAATACACAGTCCACAGGTAAAAAATAATGGTGTTATGAACAGAATGATGAACAACGCAATATACAGTGGACAAGTCCAAAATAAAGGTTGACTAAACTACTATGCATGGAGCGAGTTATAATGGACGGCTCAACAATAATATTTCTATGAAATGCAAGATGAAAATAGCGAAATAGGACAGATCCCAAATTAAGGTTTTATAAACTACAAGATGTACAGACAATTCCACCCAGCAGCAGATCTCTAACATCTTCTCATACAATCTTGTGTCGTGTTTCTATCGAAGGTCTTTGGATGCTGTACTGTCTTTTGGGTAAAACTTTCTTTATACTCTGTACTTGTAACCAGCTTTATTAAAGTAACTGTAACGGCTTATCAAAAGCCTTATGCTTGTTTATTTAGGTAATAATACATTACCCCAATCTAGAATAAGCTTGTACTATGCCAACACATACACACAAGTGATATTTTTTACAGATATAAACTTCATTTAAACACACAACAAATCATCATGCTCATCGATTGACAAATAATCGTGCTGCAAATCACGACCAGCATTATTGATGATAGTATTAAATAAATAAAAAAATGCCTTTATTTTTTTTGCCGTGTGGTTGACGGCATAGAATACAAGTGTCACCACCCCCTATCTTCCCGTGGGTGTCGTAAGAGGCGACTGAGGGATAACACAATGCAAATACCATCTTTGCGTAGAGACGGAAAACTCGACATCAAACCCTATACGACTGCCTCGTTGGTCTCGCAGCATAAATGTGCGTGTGGGACCGGAAGGTCCCGGGTTCGATTCCTGGGTCGGGCAGTGTTATTGGGTTTTTCTGTCACGAAATTCTCAGTAGCAGAACGGAGTCTGGAAATGCGCCCGGTACGGCAATAGGCTCGCCCCTTATTACGTGGGACCAAAGTATATCTGGCGAAAAGTGGGTGTAAAAATACACCTCTGCCTACCCCTTCGGGGATAAAAGGCGTGACGTTGTGTGCTTGTGTGTGCCTTTCTTTTCTACTACAAAATTCAAAGAACTGGTACTTAGAGATAACATTGTTTTTAAAAACATTATAGGCATACAGATACAATTATCAGTAATATATAATAATAATAAGCACCTACATTTTTTCAATAACTACAATGCATGTATTGAAATATTTAAAAATATACGTGTTAGTTGCAAGATAAAACAAAGTGGAAATGTACATACGTATAGGTAAATTCACGAAAGTTGACCACAAATGGCGGCCGTCGCGCATATGTGCATTCGTGCACCAATGGCGTTGCTCCATTCTTGACGCATTTAGGGAATGCGTCAAGAACGGAGCCACGCCATTGGCACTCCACCCGCGCCTCACCCCGCACCTCCACGGGGACCTAAAAAATGATTTCTGCGCAGTGGTCATCTTTCGTGAACCGACCTATACTGAATCCTGTACATTATTATAAATTTAATAGTCTTCTTTCGTATTGCCTATTATTATGCAGATTTTTAACGTTTTGTATATTATTACCAATAGTATACATTACGGTACAATACTATGACCTAAAATATATACCTACTAGAGGACGCCAGCAGCTACGCCTGCATTTTTTTTAAATTTACCCGTTTTGGCCGATCCCGTGGGAATTTCGGGATATCCCTTCTTAGTGCACCCCTACGTTCCCCAAGGAACATACATGCCAAATTTCAGCTTCCTGCGCCCAATAGATTCGGCTGGAGCGTGTCTGTCAGTCAGTCAGTAACGCAAGGATTTTATATATTAAGATTATAAATTATTATTAAAATATGCACTACATTTAACTACTAAAAATATATATATTTCATGTTTATGTATATATTAATCTAATTTAGGTTAGTAGTAGTCGCCTCTGTGGCGAGGGCCTCGCCTAAACCCTTCCAAACTTCCAATCCCGTACTTTCTGCAGCTCAATTCGTCTATTCTACTATCTGATATTTATTTATTTAATCACACATGACAGAATCTAGTACATTTGTGGCAAACATATAAGCAATAGGATTATAGACTTAACTAGGTTCCTAAATATGCGTATACGTCGTGATCTGTAAAAATAGGAGACTGAAAATTTAAAATAATAAAAAGAAAGTAATAAACTTATTGTGTAACATACGTGTGACGTCGCTGTGACGTCGCGCTCACACCTCCCACTCATCTCATCGCCGCGCCGGCCTTCGCGCCTCCTATAAATACGGAGGCGCTGGGACATCGGCCCTCTAGACTTACAACTGCTGACCATCAGGCAATTCATGAAACAGTGCTCCCGTAGCTACTTTGACTCTGCTTCGACACACCCCAACCCTCTATTGATTGCGGCGTTAAACTATACACCATCTAGGATTTCTAAGATTAGGAGACCTAGGCACGTGTTAGACGAACCTGACGATAAAGCTGATTTTCCACCAGAGTGGCGAGACGAGGCGAGGCGAGGAGAGAATTGAAATTTGTATGGCAAATTTTCAATTCTCTCCCAGCGCATCTTTGGTGGAAACAGTGTGGATTGACGAGAATATGCGAGGCGTGAATTGAAATATTTGTTTGTGTAAAAATGAACCGTATTACTTCCAACATAGAGTATAAATTAACCAGTACCAGTATATCTTTATCTAATGAAGCCTACGGGTGGCGCGGCGGTGACGCGCGTGCTCGCACGAGCTCGCGCGAGCTCGCGCGAGCTCGCGATGGCTATTTTTAGTGGAAAAGGGTCAGTGCGATTTCAATTCTCTTCTCGCCTAGTCTCGTCTCGCCACTCGGTGGAAAATCACCTTAAAGGTGATTTTCCACCAGAGTGGTGGAAAAGACACTCAAACATCACTGTACCTATGACGAACTCAAACATCACTGTACCTATATCTTTATCTAATGAAGCCTATGGGTGGCGCGGCGGTCACGCGCGAGCTCGTACGAGCTCGCGCGAGCTCGCGATGGCTATTTTTAGTGGAAAAGTGTTAGTGCGATTTCAATTTTCTCCTCGCCTCGCCTCGTCTCGCCCCTCTGGTGGAAAATCACCTTGACACTATACTTGCTCAAATCAGAGCACACACGGCTCGCGAAGCCATACAACTTCGACCGCGGTTCCGTACTCGCCGACGAGGCCGGAATACGCGACGCGCTAACGTTAATACCGCGGGACACCTTAGTCCCGCATTGCCGGCAGCGCCCCAAGCCGAGGTCCGTGGTAGTCCACCCTTGGGGAGTCAAAACGCTGTCTAGTATACTTTGACGGGTTGGGAGCCTTCTGCGCTCACCCATAGTCCGCGTAAAGATTTCAAGGCCATCAGCGGCCAACAACTAGTCCACACACACAAAAAAAAAAAAACATCGGCCCTCTCTTGCTGCATTCGACTGGACATCGGCCCGAAAAGCTAAGTACACCAGCTGCTTTTCCTGGACGACCACCGGGAGCGGACCCTCAACAAACTCCTTACCATCACCGAATCACGCGACCCTGATTATATCTTTTCGAATAGCATTTTTTTAGTATTTTTTCGTAAGTAAAATGTTTCGCTAAAGGATGTGTAAAATTCTTTAATGAATTAAATTATGTTTTATTGTAACAGCAACTGCGAATTTCATTGAAACACACCTAACGGCGATACTACGTTACATACGTTACGTTTATATAACTACAAGTGTTAGTATTAATTACTCATGAGACATAATACTCGTATGTTGAACATCGTTCTTAAAAGTTAAGAATTTAATGTTGATTATATCCAATTTGGAACGGTGTTTAGGTAGTAAGTCATATAGTCGACACGTCCTTACAATGGGTAAGGATGTGTATGATAGTTAAGTTCTGACATTAATACTAGGTACATAATGTAGATTTTAATCTATTGTTTCTTATTTTAATATTATTCTTGCATATTTCGGTATGATTTAGGGGGGATTTGTAGAAGGTAGGGAGATTGAATAGGCGCTAATTATTTCCTTTGGATTTCTTCGTTTGGTAGTGCTCGGTGGTTGGGATTCATCTGCGAAGGCCGTAAAAAAGTGCGTTATTGATTGGGGTGTGTTTTTCTTTTAAGCTTGTTTTTTTACCTCGTCGTTACATTTTCGCGTATTTTGATTGTGTATTTCCTCACGTGAAACGGACATAGCACGTTTGCTTGTGTTTCTTCCTGTGGGTGTATGGACATACATACATACATACATACGTAGACTCACGCCTGTTTCTCCGAAGGGGTAGGCAGAGGCATATAAAACGCCCACTTTTCGCCAGTGTTTTGATCCCACGTAATAGGTGGCGAGCCTATTGCCGCTTATCGGGATATTTTGTTTGCCAGAGCCCCGTCCGTTGATCCGCAGGTGTACCACTTGCAGGTGAGGTTGGCTTGGGACCCTAAGTTCTTGGTGGGAACCCTATGCACCCAGGGTGCATAGGGTTCCCACCAAGAACCCTATACACCTATGGGTGTATGGGATTCTAGTTATCTTGATTTCAATATCCCAATTTTGTCGTAGCGTAAAACCACTCTTTTGCCTGATTCGCCGTTCCTTTTTTAGTTTTCCTGTAACTTTTTTCGTTTTTGAAGTACACTTGGAGGATAGTCTTCTTTCAAATAAATATGTGTATTAACAAGTGATTTTTTCTTTTTAAGTATCTCTATTTTCCCGCTTCTCGTTGTTACTGTGACAACAACGGGTCTGACTATGGCCGAGTACTTTCCCATTCTAAAACATTTACAGTTTTCCATTTTTGGCAAGGTATTTCAATATTGTTTTTATTAACTATATCCAATACTATTAAACTTACATATCCTTTCTCTTTTCCTTCGATCCCAAAAAATATGAGGTACTTTTTTCTCAGCTGCTTGTCTAAGATTTCGATTTCGGTTTTTTGTTCTTGTTCAATTTTTTATTCTAAGTATTATGTTTTACCTCCAAAAAGGTTGAATTTAACATTGATGTTGTTATTTATACTTAGCTATCGTAATATTTTGTTCCATTTTCTTCATCTCTTGTTTTTGTTTTGATAGATCTTGTATAATTAGTAGTATTTTACAATAACACTCCAATAAGGAAAAGTTCATACGAACCGAGTTTATACAAATATTTGCTTTGGAGCTTGAGGTTCGCTCACAAGACTAATTTTAAAGCGCCCTCTAGTTAAAACATTGCTAAACTGAACAAAACTCGGCCTATGCCTATTATTTTTAGAGTGAAGAAAAATCCTTGAAACTTATTTTGATTCGCGATACTATTTTTATACGAATAAACTACACAAAGAGGCAAGCGGTCGGTTCTGGCTTACGTTAAAACCGTTGATTTATTTTGGCGAACAAATTTAATTGTTAGTACATTCTTAAGTTTAGTGGCACTTTACGTCGTTTTTATTTAAACTTTGGACAAAAATAAGCGGTGGGATTGCGAAGATCTGTTATTTTTATTGGCTTCGTAATCCTTTGGGCCGCTAATGCGCTGGCAGTCATCGCGATCGAGAACGTTTATTTAATATACGACCAGAAGGAATGGCCTTTTGTATATTCGGATTTATGGGAATATACCTACCTACATCCCTAATTTTTAAAATAAGTAAATTATTGGTGAAGTTTAAGATGTTATTTTCTAAACAGTGTGGTTATTTTATTGTGATTAGTGATTTAGATTCTCGCATGAATAATTAAATAATTTATTCGCTTGGGCAATATTATTATATTTGGCTGATTATAATATAATAGTTAATGAATTAATTTTGTCCCTCTAAATCCTGTGTTTATTACTCTACAAATGAAGGACTGATATAGGAATAGGTAGTTGTTTCTGTATATACATTATATTAAACGATTTGGTGGCGTCCAAAAATAAGTAACCACGCAGACACACCCACTATAACATTCACTAGCTTTATCTAGTGATATAATAAAACTATAAAAATCAGTAAATCCGTGAAAATAGCGCTTGCAACAGTGCCGAAATATCGGTTACCCGAAACAAAGGTCCGTCGTTCATATCCCGAAAGGTAATATAAAATTAATAACCAAAACTATATTGAAGGGCTATTTTATATTATAAGAGCCAGAAATCGTGCTCAGTGGCGTGCCATTGGAGAGGCCTATATCCAACAGTGGACTACAGCAGGGCAATGATAATGATGATATTGAAGGGATAGAAAGACCTGGAGGGCTAATATACCGATCGAATGCATCAGAACAAAATAAACCGCAGAAACTAAAACGATGACACCAGAGACACGTTACTATTAGATTAGTATTATATTCTTGAAGCTATTAAACATTTATCACAGTCATTTCACATAATCTGTATACATTCTTTTTTATTTTTGTTCGGCATGAAAATATACGCAGCCGAAATAAAACTCCATCTTAATAATAAAATCTAGCATTCGTATAATGTCTTGTCATAAGAATCTGATAAAAATTATTTATTGAAGCTATTTAGATGTTTAAAATTACTGTTAATGTATTTTATATTGATAAACGAGTCAGAATAGTTTAATAAGTATTTAATAATCTGACCACATCCACTATAAGGGCCGTTTAGTATTTAAATAACAATTGACTTGGCGTAATTTCTGTAAATATTGAGACATCCGGAGTTATTTACGTAAAATGAAAAGTCTGATATTTCGTGTTAATTTTTACAGTAGGTACACTAATTTTTATCTTTGTTTCAGGACGAATTCCTGAGGAGCATTGGCAGCTAACTCAACAATGTATATTTTTTTTAAATAAAGTGCGTTCACAGTCTATTTACTTGATTACTTTTTTATCGTAGAACATAACATAACTGCACACCTTAATCCTCCAAGGGGTAGGCAGAGATGTATTACCCACCCACATTTCGCCAGTTATGTTTCGGTACCAATGTAAGCGGGCGAGCCTATGCCATCGACCGGGCACATTTATCATAGAAATCCTTGAATATAACACAGACCACCTAGAACAGTAGCTGTACGCCTGTTTAAACCCACTCACTATTTGATCAACCATGTGATGTTGGTTACATACTACGGCGACCTGACGTCACAGATGACGTCATTTTGGCTACATAACCGTCTGCTAGGATGATGTATCTCTATGGATTTGACAAGCAAATAATAATACCGTGACATACCGAGATAATGACATACAGAAATACATAAGAGTAAAAGAGACAAAGATAGCATTTTTTGTCTTTGTCAGAGTTTTCGTTTTTTTTTGTTGGTCACAACTGAATATTGTGACCAACAAACTGTTGAGCTCTCGATAATATCCGCGAAATATTGTGTTATTATTATTATTATTTGTGAATGCTTAGTGAAAATATCATTGGATCAGATTTATTATGGTAATTTGTTACATTTTAGGCTGTAAAAGCCGTAGTGAGCGGAAATGTGCGAACATAACCTTTCATTCGTAAGTACGATATTTTAGTTATAATATCTATTTATACATGCAAATATTGATAGAATGATACAAATAGCGTATTATTACATAAGGAAACATGTTTAACTTACATCAATAAACCAAAAAAAGGCTATTTTGTTAATACCGCGATGTTAGTATTACACAATCGAATTCAATAGGTCGTTGAATGTTGAGCTAACCAAACGCCATCGATACTTTTTAATTTTACTGCGTTAATTGTTTTTTAGGGATACCACAGAAGCGTTTGGGAAATTACCCAAATTTTGGGTAATTTGCCGTTATTTAGTTTCATATGAACCTAAGATTAATTATTTATTTTAATTTGTTTTCCGATTCTTTGTAGTAATGAAATTATTTTTTTATAGATTCCCAAAGGACTACACTATCCGACAATTGTGGATACGTGCAACAGGACGAGAAAACTGGGAGCCGAATAAATATGCAAGAGTATGCTCTAAACACTTTGAACAAAAGTGTTTTAGGAAAACCAACCATTTTAACCATTATACGCTTTTGATTACAGCTGTTTGTAAAAAGTTTTGTTTATAAAATACTTATTTAAAATATAAAATAAAATATTAAAATACTTATTTTGTTTATAAAAAATACTTATTCCAATTCAACTCAATTCAGGTTTGAAACAATGTTATTTAAAAGTTAATATGTACTTCGTAGAATTGTAGGGTAAACATTTACAACATCTGGTAACACCAACTCGGGATGTACTCTATATCCGTCCTTTACGGGTGTACGCAAATGTCGAGTCCATTTGCTTCTTGGTCCTAGACCGTCTGCTTCCCACGTCGTCACATGACAAGTGACGCCTCGACATAAGGGGCGTTGCACACTCGCGCGTCGTAGCTCTCGCGATTTGGCCACCGTTCAACAATATAATGTAATATTGTGTATCTGCGATTAAGTTTTCAAACAAAATAATGATCTGTTTGTTTACGACGGAGCCGGCAGTGCAATGTTAAGGGCAAACCGGATTTATTGCTGCCGTTTTTGAGTTTATTTCGATTTAGTCACTGATTCTTTTTGAATGGGAATTCGTGGCGTTGTGCAGAATTTTGTATGACGATTTTTTTGTATTGATACCAATGGTTACTTAAGGAAACTAGTCGATCTATATACTTAAAAGACTTCATTTCAAAACAAGGACTAAATTTAATATGGTATGAAGTTTCTAGTGTAAACTGTGTAAAAGTTAGTAGGAACGTATTTATTAACGAATTACCCCATTTCATACAGTAGAGTCTTGCTGATTTCAGCATAAATGGGCCAGTTCGACAACTACTGCCTCCTTACAGAAAATTGACGTAAAATAACAATTACCTATACAGTTGCATTTCGTTCGGTGAGTGAAAGTGCCAGAGGCCCATCTCCTATTCCCTCTCCCACATCACACTCTTCATTTTATTCCTTTTCCCAACCCAAAGGTTGGCAACACACTGGTGACTTCTCTGGTGTTGCTTGTATCCATGGGCGACGGTAATCGCTTACCAACAGGCGTCTAAGTTTTAAAATACAGCTGCCTACATTGCCCATCAGTTGTAATATTATCCTAATGTTCACATCTGCCACAATTGGCTATTCAATTTAAAACGTTTAGATTAATATGTCACGGACAATCAGTCTGTAGTTAATTCATAGCTATACATAGTTAATCATCATCGGCCCTGTATAAACTGTCCCACTGCTGGGCACGGGCCTCTTCTCACTATGAGAAGGGTAAGGCCATAGGCCACCACGCTACTTAGCCAAGTGCGGAATGGTAGACTTCACATTACTTTCGAGAATATTGTGGAGAACTCTCAGATATGCAGGTTTCCTCAAGAAGTTTTCCTTCGCCGTTTAGCAAGCGATAAATAATTAACAATTTAATACGCACATAACTTCGAAAGGACATTGGTGCGCGCCGTGGATTCGAACCCGAGACCATCTGCGTAGCATTCCGTCGGTCTCTCCACTACGCTGTCGCTGCTTTTGTTCTTTTAAATCATTCACTAGCGTTATCAGGGTTACATATATAACTCTCGCCTCTAGACCCAAGCCCTGCCTTTAGTCTAACTAGATTTTGCAGAATATTTGCTTTTCCATAGAACGACTGTCGTCTGATCTCCGCAAACCAAAAAGATAGCGATATTCCATGCAGTTTTTAATGCTTAAATCAACTTTTTGTTTTGGTAATTATCTATCTGAACTGTTACTTTGTAAAACAAATTACATACATACACACATACATAGACTCACGCCTGTTTCTCCGAAGGGGTAGGCAGAGACATATTAAACGCACACTTTTCGCCAGTGTTTTGATCCCATGTACTAAGTAGCGAGCCTATTGCCGCTTATCGGGATTCCGTTGATCGGCAGGTGCACCACTTCAAACTTCAAACTTTTTATTTGTGTGAAATTGGGTACAATATAGGTCTTAAAATTAATACAGCGGATCTCCAATATCTGCCTGGCGGCTTACACAATTTCATTACATACTTGCAGGTGAGGTTGGCTTGGGACCCTAAGTTCTTAGTGGGAACCCTATGCACCTCTGTGCCTGAGGTCGTCAGAGGATCTGCGATTGCAGGTGCCAACGCATTCCACAAACTTCTTTGATAAATCCTTTTCAGTTCAGGCTGTACGTTTGTGAAATGCGCTGCCAGTTGAGATTAGATGAGCAAAATCACTGAACATCTTTAAAAAAATGTTAAAACAGCACTATTTGTCAAGGTGATTGCATTGTTGTCCATAACTTTCTATTAGACTATAATATTATGTATCTTATTATATTTATATATATTTGTATATATATGTATTATATGTATTGCCTATATGTATAGTGTATATATAATGTATAATATGTATGTCAACGTACCTATTTAGTAGGTATTTATTTTATGTATACTATGCGAAAAATATATTTATCAAAAATTTCTAAACTACACCATCGAATACTTTTGGCTCCTTCTACAGTCATGAGTCCATTCCTATTGGTTGCCTGGAAGAAATTGCTGTATGCGATAAGGCCGCCAATTGTGCATTTCTTGTTTGTGCTCCTCGATGTATGTTTTCTTTATGTGGTGTACAATACACTTTGACGCTTCAGCAGAAAGTTTTCCTTGTATTCAGTGATAGCATAACTAGAGGATGCCCGCAGTTACGGACGCACATTTTTTTCATGTTGTCGTTTTTGCCCGATTCCGTAGGAATTTCGAGAAATCCCTTTTTAGTGCACCTCTACGCTACCTGAGGAACATACATGCCAACTTTCAGCTTCTCGCGCTCAGAAGTTCCAGCTTTGCTTTGTCTGTCAGTCACGCAGTAACGCAAGGATTTGATATACATAAATATACATTGAGATGTTTTAAGAGGGTCGGTTCAAATGCCATAGATATATAATTATTTTGAACTTTAATTTGTTCGAATCTATTATGGAAGATGCAATTGGTAAAATTAGGATCAATAAAAAAGGGATCATAGTTTGTGGAGATTTTAATATTAATATACTGGATAGTTCACTAATGACTAGTAGGCTTTTAAATCTTTTTAAATCATTTAATTTGACAAATTTATTTCTTGAACCTACTAGAATAACCGCATCATCTTCCACTTGTCTTGACAATATATTTAGTAATCATACATTATCACATAAATTAGTTACTACTGACTTAACTTCGGATCACTGTGGTCAATTGGCAAGATTTTCATATATAAATGATAATGTAGGACGTAAGGTGACAGTTAGGCCATTACCTAGGCATAAATTTAATGAGTTTAGGAATAAAATTTTAATAGGTATGAATCCTGATATGATGGAGATTAAGTCACCAAATAAGATTTATGATAATATCTTCAATTTAGTTCACAACGAATTTAGAAGTACTTTTAAGACCAAGAAAAAAGTAATCAAGGAGTCTAGAGTATTTAGTGAGTGGGTTACTGTAGGTATGTATGAGTTGTATGGTATGAAGAAATACAATTTTGATGCGAGCTTCACTGAGTATGTCAGAAGTTATTCAAAAATATTTAAAAAGGTATGCAATATAGCTAAGGCACGTTTCGTAAGTGACAAAATTAGAAAGTCCTCTAATAAAGTTAAGGCCACCTGGCAAGCTATTAACGAAGCAACGGGCAAAGCAACCTTTAGAAATACCAATTTTAACTTGCTAGATAATAATAAAATTATTAACAATGACGAGGAAGTCGCACTCGCATTCAATATTTTTTTTGCTAGCATACCGATTGCTACTACTAGAGGTCTAAACTCATCAGCTTCAGTCGCAGAAAATTTATTAGAATCTAGTGTACAAAATTGTAATGTATTATTTAAATTCAGTCCTATTAGTTCTACTGACATTATAAACACTTTCCAATCACTAGAATCTAAGAATACGGGTGATCTCTGGGGAATATCAGTGAAGATTCTGCAAAGTATAATAGATATAGTAGCACCTTATCTGAGCAACTTGTTCAATAAGTGTATAGAATCAGGCGATTTTCCAGATTTAATGAAACATAGTAGGATAATACCTCTGTTTAAATCCGACAGATCCGACAGTAAGTCTGATCCTAGTAATTATAGGCCAATTTCAATACTACCTACTTTTAGTAAAATCTTTGAAAAGATAATACTCCAGCAACTTCTGAAACACTTCAATTTGAACAGCCTCCTTCATACTGAGCAATATGGTATTACCAAGGGTCACTCGACGACGGATGCAGGAGTAGCTTTACTCAAACACATCTACAATGCATGAGAGAGCTCTCAGAATGCTATTGGTGTGTTTTGCGACCTTTCGAAAGCATTCGATTGTGTCTGCCATGATACGCTCTTATGCAAACTTAAACATTATGGCGTCCAGACTAAAGCAATGGATGTTATTAAGGCATATTTAAATAACAGAATCCAATGTATAAAAATAAACAACTCAAAATCCAGTGACTTACTAGTACAATTGGGAGTGCCGCAGGGTAGTATCCTAGGGCCTTTCTTGTTTCTTGTTTAAATAAATGATTTGCCATTTCACCTGATAAATATTTGTGACGTGGTATTGTTTGCTGACGATACTTCATTGATATTTAAAGTAGATAGAAATAAGGAAAACTTTACCGAAATAAACAGTGCTCTTGTTCAGGTGACTAAATGGTTTACTGTAAAAAACTTAGTACCGAACGCCAAAAAAACCAAATGTGTTAAGTTTGCTTTGCCAAATGTCAGAAACCTTGGTTCTAACATAGTTTTAAATGGTGCTGTACAACTGAATCTACATTGTTTCTAGGAATAACATTTGATTCGAAGTTACAATGGGGCGCAGACATTACTGTTAGGGTCCTAGGGGACGTTAAATAAAAGTGGACTGTATTTCTGCTGGTTTATTCTCGCCTTCACATTACAATCGGTCTCCCGGAAAACACGGTGTATACATAAGAGGATCGTCCGTTGCCGGTGGTGTTCGCGAGTGCAGGTCTAGTAATAAGCGGCGGCCGGCCGCCCCACCGCGCCCGAGGCGCGCCGGCGGATGGTTCGGACCGGTTCGGATGACGTCGACTGGTACGGTGTATCGGTGCCGCGCGCCGCTGATGTACTCACGCGGTGGTGTTGGGTTCGATTCCCAACATTACATATCTGTCAGCGAAACTTAGTTCTGCTGCTTATGCCATTAAGAAGGTGCGCAGTTTAACAGATGTCGATACTACGATAGATTGGTATATTTTGGCTACTTTTTTAGTGTTATGTCTTATAGCATATTACTATGGGGTAGAGCTGCTGATATCGAAAGTATTTTCATATTGCAAAAAAGGGCAGTTCTTGCCATTTACCACTTACGAACAAGAGTTTCGCTCAAAGAAAGATTCAAGGAAATCGGTATTCTAACAGTAGCGTCTCAGTATATTTATGCTAGTGTTATGTATGTGCGTAAAAATATAAATTCATATTCAAAGAATAGTGATATACACTCTTTAAATACAAGAAATAGACATAAATTATGTGTTCCGTATTTCCGTTTGTGCAAAACTCATAGTTCTTATAAAGGACTTAGTATTCGTATCTACAACAAGATACCGATAAGTATTTTGGACTTGCCGTTTAGCGCATTTCCGACAAAGATTAAAAATGACCTAATGCAAAAGGCATATTATAATTTAAATGAATATCTGAATGACAAATGTGCTTGGAAATAATGTTTCATAATTCATATATTTGGTAAATAGGTAGATCATAATAATTCTCATGACATGTTATTAAATATTATTCCATTCCAAATAAAGTTATGTAAATGATAGTTTTTGGAATCGCCACCACATCATTAAATGTCATTCATTTTGTTAGATACATTTTATTTGCTAAAATATTTTTTATTTAATGTATTATAATCGTGTAGTCAATCAGTTCGATCGGTGGTTGTATTTCAAAAGGTATCATGTCAATCAATTAATATAGGTACTACATTTGCATTTTGCACGCGTTCCACAAATTTATGATAATATTAACGATCTGGAAAATGGAGGTAATTCGCGTTCATGGTCAGTATACCAACAGATTGCTAATTACTGCCGGTTCGTGTACCGTTGTCGTCATGCTCACTAAAATGTCATTTCATGTGGCGGCGTCGTGTGTCGGGTCATCCCTGTCCCTCTGATATGGCGAGAGGGATGATGGCTGGCCCATGCGTCATACTCGTGAACGGGTGCTACTTGCGATGACTGGTCGATGTCGGTCTTATGGGCTGGTATTACATTATTAATATTTAACTGCATCATTTCCATCATGGTTCTGAACATTTGCGCGGATTGCCTGCATTATTGGGTACTTAATGTAAGTGGATGCTCCTGTTTCACCATTTCTATTTTCAGGAGGTTAATTAAATGAACATCAAAATTACTAGATCATGCTTGAGTATTAAGCAGAGTAAATATATACAAATGACATAGAAGGTGTAACAGTTGCAGCACCTTACAAAATTGAAATTGTTATGTATTATGCAAAACCTGGCGATGAAAAAGAGTGACCGTGAGTTTTATTGCCCGTTCTTTCTCATGGTTCTACGCCCTTGCTTTGCGAACGTGGCAGTAAATGTAAATGAAGAAGCATACAGTAATTATTACTTAAATTTGACATTCATAAGTGTCACTTTGTGATTTAAATGTATAAAGGATTTTTACTTTGACTTTATAAATTTACTTTTATTGTTCAAATACACATTTACACTAGGTACATAGGCGGACTTGTGCCATGGGCATAATCTACCTGTCTGCCTTAGAGTGCTACAGGGAGAAAAGAAGTAGATGTATTGATGTTAAAAAAAAATTAATTACAATGTGTCCCTTCCCTCTATCTTCTAAACCGTAGTATTTGGGTGTGTGTAATTTATGTTTTAAAGTGACATATGTGTATAATGAACTTCCAGTGAAAATCATAAGGGCTCATTGGAAATTACTAAGTACTTAATAAGTAATAATCGATTAATTTAAACTTACATTTGCAATCGATAATATGAACATTGTGTTCGAGTCCTTATATCCTTAGGACTACAGAACCCTACACTGTGCGTGGCTCAACATGCACTTGGCCGGTTTTCCACCTATTGTATGTGTCTACTCAATTTCTCAGATAATAATTTAGTGAGCCTAGACAACTGACCTCTGTTAATTTGAATGTGATTCTGACATTAAGTAGACACCTAAAATACACATTAACAATTCGTAAAATTACAAAATCCAATGTGTAATCCTTTACAACAAGATACCTGACGAGATATCGAGGTACTTAAAATTTAATTTATCGCTTTTTAAATTAGTTATAAAATACATTCTTAGTAAAATACAGCAACAAAAAGCCGCGGAAATTCAACACGGAAAACACAAGAGTGTGTTATAAATTATATTTTTAAGACTACTTTGTGAATTCGTCTAGAAGTGAGTATTTTAGTATTTTGTCAGCGCCTAGACTAAACTTGGCAGTTACACCCTTCCGTTAAAATATGAGTTATTTAAGTTTTTCGCTGATAGTAATTTTTAGAACATACCTAATATATACATAATAATCATTACATTCGTATTTCCATATATACATATACATACACACACCGGCACAATTAGGGGAACTCAAAAGAAAGGTGGATTTTTTTCCAAACTTTCGGGTATCTTGCCAAGTTTTAATTATTTGTGCGTTAATACCATCTGTGGAACCTATCTTGAGTGCAAATTTGTCATTTAAAAGTGTGTACAGATTTTATGACACTTTAAGAATTTGCTGACACTTAATGTTAGAATTGCTTCTGATAAGATCTTTCTTGGGTTCAGTATAAAGTGACTGTGGGTCATTCCACTGTTTATTTTTGAACTGTGTACACATTCTTGATACAAAATGAGTGATTTGCCAGCAACTTCAGTGGCTAGGGCTGTAACCATGATCGGAGAAGGGCATACTTACCGCTCTGTAAGCCGAGACCTAGATGTATCGATTTAAGTGATTCACCGCATTGTTTGCCGCTATAGGATGACGGGATCTTACGTGCGCCGTCGAGGACAGGGCAGAAATCGGGCAACAAGTGCCGTTGACGACCGATTTATCACCATGCAAACTTTGAGAAATCGTCGACAAACCGCTGTTCAGACCCAAAATCAACTGGCTGAGGTCCGTAACGTAAATGTTAGTGAACAGACGGTCGTCTTAATGAAGTTGGATTAAGGTCTTACGTGCCAGCAAAAGCACCGAAACTCGAGGTAGCTCATCATGTAGCAAGATTAGCCTTCGCCCGTGAGCACCGAGATTGGACAAGTGAGTGGGTCGTGATTTATTCACCGATGAGAGCCGCTTTTGTGTCAATTTTGTCGATGGGAGGGAAAGGATGTGGAGGTATCGAGGTGAACGATACAACCAGACTATCTTCACGGAAACGGTGTCATATGGTGGAGGGTCAGTAATGGTATGGGGTGGCATATGTTTAGGAGCCCGCACAGAGTTAGTGCTCATTGAAAATGGATCTCTCACTGCGCACTGAAACGTAACAGAGGTCGTAACGGAACCACATGTCATGCCTTTTGCCCCATTTATAGCCCAAAATTTCATTTTTATGCATGACTAGCTGGTACCCGCGGCTTCGCACGCGGAAAAACGTTTTAGAAAGTTCTCTGCCAAACCTCATCTTTATACAGCCGGCGGTATTCCAGATTTCAACATGGCTGACCCTTTGCTTTTATATATAATTATACAAAAATTAGTGTCATAACAACAGCGCTACCTACCGAGTCAAATTGTAGCCTATATGTAGCGCTATAAAATCCAATATCTTCCAGTTAAAGTCTCATTTGAATCGGTTCAGCCATTCCAGAGATTACCCCAAACAAACATAAAAGACAGACAGACAGAGAGACAAAAATGTTAAAAAGGGTTGTTTTGGACTTAGAATCGTGTAACTTACTATATGCACATGAAAAAACATAGTTATTTTGAAATCACAGACGGACACTTTAATTTTATTTATATGTATAGATTTATATATAATTATACAAAAATTAGTGTCATAACAACAGCGCTACCTACCGAGTCAAATTGTAGCCTATATGTAGCGCTATAAAGTCCTCTACCTTGCAGTGAAAGTCTCATTTGAATCGGTTCAGCCGTTCCAGAGATTACCCCGGACAAACAGAAAGACAGACAGACAGACAGACAGACGGACAGCAGACAGACAAAAATTTAAAAAAGGATTGTTTTGGACTAAGAATCGTGTAACTTACTATATGCACTTGAAAAAACATAGTTATTTTGAAATCACAGGCAGACACTTCAATTTTATTTATATGTATAGATGAGCAGAAGAAGTAAAGACTTGTTATCGCGACAACAGCGCCAACTACCGGGTCAAATTGTAGCCTATATGTAGCGCTATAAAGTCTTCTACCTTGCAGTGAAAGTCTCATTTGAATCGGTTCAGCCGTTCCAGAGATTACCCCGGACAAACAGAAAGACAGACAGACACACAGACAGACAGACAGACGGACAGACAGACAGACAAAAATTTAAAAAAGGATTGTTTTGGACTAAGAATCGTGTAACTTACTATATGCACTTGAAAAAACATAGTTATTTTGAAATCACAGACAGACACTTCAATTTAATTTATATGTATAGATGTATAGATGAGCAGAAGAAGTAAAGACTTGTTATAGCGACAACAGCGCCAACTACCGGGTCAAATTGTAGCCTATATGTAGCGCTATAAAGTCCTCTACCTTGCAGTGAAAGTCTCATTTGAATCGTTTCAGCCGTTCCAGAGATTACCCCGGGCAAACAGAAAGACAGACAAACAGACAGACGGACAGACAGACAGACGAAAATGTTAAAAAGGGTTGTTTTGGACTAAGAATCGTGTAACTTACTATATGCACTTGAAAAAACATAGTTATTTTGAAATCACAGACAGACACTTCAATTTTATTTATATGTATAGATGTATAGATGAGCAGAAGAAGTAAAGACTTGTTATCGCGACAACAGCGCCAACTACCGGGTCAAATTGTAGCCTATATGTAGCGCTATAAAGTCCTCTACCTTGCAGTGAAAGTCTCATTTGAATTGGTTCAGCCGTTCCAGAGATTACCCCGGACAAACAGAAAGACAGACAGACAGACAGACAGACGGACAGCAGACAGACAAAAATTTAAAAAAGGATTGTTTTGGACTAAGAATCGTGTAACTTACTATATGCACTTGAAAAAACATAGTTATTTTGAAATCACAGGCAGGCACTTCAATTTTATTTATATGTATAGATGAGCAGAAGAAGTAAAGACTTGTTATCGCGACAACAGCGCCAACTACCGGGTCAAATTGTAGCCTATATGTAGCGCGATAAAGTCCTCTACCTTGCAGTGAAAGTCTCATTTGAATCGGTTCAGCCGTTCCAGAGATTACCCCGGACAAACAGAAAGACAGACAGACAGACAGACAGACGGACAGACAGACAGACAAAAATGTTAAAAAGGGTTGTTTTGGACTTAGAATCGTGTAACTTACTATATGCACTTGAAAAAACATAGTTATTTTGAAATCACAGACAGACACTTCAATTTTATTTATATGTATATATATGTATAGATGAGCAGAAGAAGTAAAGACTTGTTATCGCGACAACAGCGCCAACTACCGGGTCAAATTGTAGCCTATATGTAGCGCTATAAAGTCCTCTACCTTGCAGTGACAGTCTCATTTGAATCGGTTCAGCCGTTCCAGAGATTACCCCGGACAAACAGAAAGACAGACAGACAGACAGACAGACGGACAGACAGACAGACAAAAATGTTAAAAAGGGTTGTTTTGGACTTAGAATCGTGTAACTTACTATATGCACTTGAAAAAACATAGTTATTTTGAAATCACAGACAGACACTTCAATTTTATTTACATGTATAGATGTATAGATGAGCAGAAGAAGTAAAGACTTGTTATCGCGACAACAGCGCCAACTACCATGTCAAATTGTAGCCTATATGTAGCGCTCTAAAGTCCTCTACCTTGCAGTGAAAGTCTCATTTGAATCGAATCAGCCGTTCCAGAGACTACCCCGGACAAACAGAAAGACAGACAGACAGACAGACAGACGAAAATGTTAAAAAGGGTTGTTTTGGACTAAAAATCGTGTAACTTACTATATGCACTTGAAAAAACATAGTTATTTTGAAATCACAGACGGACACTTCAATTTTATTTATATGTATAGATTAAAAAAGGATTGTTTTGGACTAAGAATCGTGTAACTTACTATATGCACTTGAAAAAACATAGTTATTTTGAAATCACAGACAGACACTTCAATTTTATTTATATGTAAAGATGTATAGATGAGCAGAAGATGTAAAGACTTGTTATCGCGACAACAGCGCCAACTACCGGGTCAAATTGTAGCCTATATGTAGCGCTATAAAGTCCTCTACCTTGCAGTGAAAGTCTCATTTGAATCGAATCAGCCGTTCCAGAGACTACCCCGGACAAACAGAAAGACAGACAGACAGACAGACAGACGGACAGACAGACGGACAAAAATGTTAAAAAGGGTTGTTTTGGACTTATAATCGTGTAACTTACTATATGCACTTGAAAAAACATAGTTATTTTGAAATCACAGACAGACACTTCAATTTTATTTATATGTATAGATGAGCAGAAGAAGTAAAGACTTGTTATCGCGACAACAGCGCCAACTACCGGGTCAAATTGTAGCCTATATGTAGCGCTATAAAGTCCTCTACCTTGCAGTGAAAGTCTCATTTGAATTGGTTCAGCCGTTCCAGAGATTACCCCGGACAAACAGAAAGACAGACAGACAGACAGACAGACGGACAGCAGACAGACAAAAATTTTAAAAAGGATTGTTTTGGACTAAGAATCGTGTAACTTACTATATGCACTTGAAAAAACATAGTTATTTTGAAATCACAGGCAGGCACTTCAATTTTATTTATATGTATAGATGAGCAGAAGAAGTAAAGACTTGTTATCGCGACAACAGCGCCAACTACCGGGTCAAATTGTAGCCTATATGTAGCGCGAAAAAGTCCTCTACCTTGCAGTGAAAGTCTCATTTGAATCGGTTCAGCTGTTCCAGAGATTACCCCGGACAAACAGAAAGACAGACAGACAGACAGACAGACGGACAGACAGACAGACAAAAATGTTAAAAAGGGTTGTTTTGGACTTAGAATCGTGTAACTTACTATATGCACTTGAAAAAACATAGTTATTTTGAAATCACAGACAGACACTTCAATTTTATTTATATGTATAGATGAGCAGAAGAATGAAGACTTGTTATCGCGACAACAGCGCCAACTACCATGTCAAATTGTAGCCTATATGTAGCGCTCTAAAGTCCTCTACCTTGCAGTGAAAGTCTCATTTGAATCGAATCAGCCGTTCCAGAGACTACCCCGGACAAACAGAAAGACAGACAGACAGACAGACAAACGAAAATGTTAAAAAGGGTTGTTTTGGACTAAGAATCGTGTAACTTTCTATATGCACTTAAAAAAACATAGTTATTTTGAAATCACAGGCAGACACTTCAATTTTATTTATATGTATAGATGTATAGATGAGCAGAAGAAGTAAAGACTTGTTATCGCGACAACAGCGCCAACTACCGGGTCAAATTGTAGCCTATATGTAGCGCTATAAAGTCCTCTACCTTGCAGTGAAAGTCTCATTTGAATCGAATCAGCGGTTCCAGAGACTACCCCGGACAAACAGAAAGACAGACAGACAGACAGACAGACAAAAATGTTAAAAAGGGTTGTTTTGGACTTAGAGTCGTGTAACTTACTATATGCACTTGAAAAAACATAGTTATTTTGAAATCACAGACAGACACTTCAATTTTATTTATATGTATAGATGAGCAGAAGAAGTAAAGACTTGTTATCGCGACAACAGCGCCAACTACCGGGTCAAATTGTAGCCTATATGTAGCGCTATAAAGTCCTCTACTTTGCAGTGAAAGTCTCATTTGAATTGGTTCAGCCGTTCCAGAGATTACCCCGGACAAACAGAAAGACAGACAGACAACAATTTAAAAAAAGATTGTTTTGGACTAAGAATCGTGTAACTTACTATATGCACTTGAAAAAACATAGTTGTTTTGAAATCACGGACAGACACTTCAATTTTATTTATATGTATAGATGTATAGATGAGCAGAAGAAGTAAAGACTTGTTATAGCGAAACAGCGCCAAAAATTTAAAAAAGGATTGTTTTGGACTAAGAATCGTGTAACTTGCTATATGCACTTGAAAAAACATAGTTATTTTGAAATCACAGACAGACACTTCAATTTTATTTACATGTATAGATGTATAGATGAGCAGAAGATGTAAAGACTTGTTATCGCGACAACAGCGCCAACTACCGGGTCAAATTGTAGCTTATATGTAGCGCTATAAAGTCTTCTACCTTGCAGTGAAAGTCTCATTTGAATCGGTTCAGCCGTTCCAGAGATTGTCCCGGACAAACAGAAAGACAGACAGACAGACAGACAGACGGACAGACAGACAGACAAAAATGTTAAAAAGGGTTGTTTTGGACTTAAAATCGTGTAACTTACTATATGCACTTGAAAAAACATAGTTATTTTGAAATCACAGACAGACACTTCAATTTTATTTACATGTATAGATGTATAGATGAGCAGAAGAAGTAAAGACTTGTTATCGCGACAACAGCGCCAACTACCGGGTCAAATAGTAGCCTATTTGTAGCGCTATAAAGTCCTCTACCTTGCAGTGAAAGTCTAATTTGAATTGGTTCAGCCGTTCCAGAGATTACCCCGGACAAACAGAAATACAGATAGACAGACAGACAGACGGACAGACAGACAGACAAAAATTTAAAAAAGGATTGTTTTGGACTAAGAATCGTGTAACTTACTATATGCACTTGAAAAAACATAGTTATTTTGAAATCACAGACAGACACTTCAATTTTATTTACATATATAGATGTATAGATGAGCAGAAGAAGTAAAGACTTGTTATCGCGACAACAGCGCCAACTACCGGGTCAAATTGTAGCCAATATGTAGCGCTATAAAGTCTTCTACCTTGCAGTGAAAGTCTCATTTGAATCGGTTCAGCCGTTCCAGAGATTACCCCGGACAAACAGAAAGACAGACAGACAAACAGACAGACGGACATACAGACAGACAAAAATGTTAAAAAGGGTTGTTTTGGACTACGAATCGTGTAACTTACTATATGCACTTCAAAAAACATAGTTATTTTGAAATCACAGACAGACACTTCAATTTTATTTATATGTATAGATGTATAGATGAGCAGAAGAAGTAAAGACTTGTTATAGCGACAACAGCGCCAACTACCGGGTCAAATTGTAGCTTATATGTAGCGCTATAAAGTCCTCTACCTCGCAGTGAAAGTCTCATTTGAATCGGTTCAGCCATTCCAGAGATTACCCCGGACAAACAGAAAGACAGACAGACAGACAGACAGACGGACAGACAGACAGACAAAAATTTAAAAAAGGATTGTTTTGGACTAAGAATCGTGTAACTTACTATATGCACTTGAAAAAACATAGTTATTTTGAAATCACAGACAGACACTTCAATTTTATTTATATGTATAGATGTATAGATGAGCAGAAGAAGTAAAGACTTGTTATCGCGACAACAACGCCAACTACCGGGTCACATTGTAGCCTATATGTAGCGCTATAAAGTCCTCTACCTTGCAGTGAAAGTCTCATTTGAATCGAATCAGCCGTTCCAGAGATTACCCCGGACAAACAGAAAGACAGACAGACAGACAGACAGACGGACAGACAGACAGACAAAAATTTAAAAAAGGATTGTTTTGGACTAAGAATCGTGTAACTTACTATATGCACTTGAAAAAACATAATTATTTTGAAATCACAGACAGACACTTCAATTTTATTTATATGTATAGATTAAAAAAGGATTGTTTTGGACTAAGAATCGTGTAACTTACTATATGCACTTGAAAAAACATGGTTATTTTGAAATCACAGACAGACACTTCAATTTTATTTACATGTATAGATGAGCAGAAGAAGTAAAGACTTGTTATCGCGACAACAGCGCCAACTACCGGGTCAAATTGTAACCTATATGTAGCGCTATAAAGTCCTCTACCTTGCAGTGAAAGTCTCATTTGAATCGAATCAGCCGTTCCAGAGACTACCCCGGACAAACAGAAAGACAGACAGACAGACAGACAGACGGACAAAAATGTTAAAAAGGGTTGTTTTGGACTTATAATCGTGTAACTTACTATATGCACTTGAAAAAACATAGTTATTTTGAAATCACAGACAGACACTTCAATTTTATTTATATGTATAGATGAGCAGAAGAAGTAAAGACTTGGTATCGCGACCACAGCGCCAACTACCGGGTCAAATTGTAGCCTATATGTAGCGCTATAAAGTCCTCTACCTTGCAGTGAAAGTCTCATTTGAATCGAATCAGCCGTTCCAGAGACTACCCCGGACAAACAGAAAGACAGACAGACAGACAGACAGACGGACAGACAGACAGACAAAAATGTTAAAAAGGGTTGTTTTGGACTTAGAATCGTGTAACTTACTATATGCACTTGAAAAAACATAGTTATTTTGAAATCAGAGACAGACACTTCAATTTTATTTATATGTATAGATGTATAGATGAACAGAAGAAGTAAAGACTTGTTATCGCGACAACAGCGCCAACTACCGGGTCAAATTGCAGCCTATATGTAGCGCTATAAAGCCCTCTACCTTGCAGTGAAAGTCTCATTTGAATTGGTTCAGCCGTTCCAGAGATTACCCCGGACAAACAGAAAGACAGACAGACAACAATTTAAAAAAGGATTGTTTTGGACTAAGAATCGTGTAACTTACCATATGCACTTGAAAAAACATAGTTGTTTTGAAATCACAGACAGACACTTCAATTTTATTTATATGTATAGATGTATAGATGAGCAGAAGAAGTAAAGACTTGTTATAGCGAAACAGCGCCAAAAATTTAAAAAAGGATTGTTTTGGACTAAGAATCGTGTAACTTGCTATATGCACTTGAAAAAACATAGTTGTTTTGAAATCACAGACAGACACTTCAATTTTATTTATATGTATAGATGAGCAGAAGAAGTAAAGACTTGTTATCGCAACAACAGCGCCAACTACCGGGTCAAATTGTTGCCTATATGTAGCGCTATAAAGTCCTCTACCTTGCAGTGAAAGTCTCATTTGAATTGGTTCAGCCGTTCCAGAGATTACCCCGGACAAACAAAAAGACAGACAGACAACAATTTAAAAAAGGATTGTTTTGGACTAAGAATCGTGTAACTTACTATATGCACTTGAAAAAACATAGTTATTTTGAAATCACAAACAGACACTTCAATTTTATTTATATGTATAGATGTATAGATGAGCAGAAGAAGTAAAGACTTGTTATCGCGACAACAGCGCCAACTACCGGGTCAAATTGTAGCCTAGATGTAGCGCTATAAAGTCCTCTACCTTGCAGTGAAAGTCTCATTTGAATTGGTTCAGCCGTTCTAGTGATTACCCCGGACAAACAGAAATACAGACAGACAGACAGACGGACAGACAGACAAAAATTTAAAAAAGGATTGTTTTGGACTAAGAATCGTGTAACTTACTATATGCACTTGAAAAAACATAGTTATTTTGAAATCACAGACAGACACTTCAATTTTATTTATATGTATAGATGAGCAGAAGAAGTAAAGACTTGTTATCGCGACAACAGCGCCAACTACCGGGTCACATTGTAGCCTATATGTAGCGCTATAAAGTCCTCTACCTTGCAGTGAAAGTCTTATTTGAATCGAATCAGCCGTTCCAGAGATTACCCCGGACAAACAGAAAGACAGACAGACAGACAGACAGACGGACAGACAGACAGACAAAAATTTAAAAAAGGATTGTTTTGGACTAAGAATCGTGTAACTTACTATATGCACTTGAAAAAACATAGTTATTTTGAAATCACAGACAGACACTTCAATTTTATTTATATGTATAGATGAAATCACAGACAGACACTTCAATTTTATTTACATGTATAGATTAAAAAGGATTGTTTTGGACTAAGAATCGTGTAACTTACTATATGCACTTGAAAAAACATAGTTATTTTGAAATCACAGGCAGACACTTCAATTTTATTTACATGTATAGATGTATAGATGAGCAGAAGATGTAAAGACTTGTTATCGCGACAACAGCGCCAACTACCGGGTCAAATTGTAGCTTATATGTAGCGCTATAAAGTCTTCTACCTTGCAGTGAAAGTCTCATTTGAATCGGTTCAGCCGTTCCAGAGATTACCCCGGACAAACAGAAAGACAGACAGACAGACAGACAGACGGACAGACAGACAGACAAAAATTTAAAAAAGGATTGTTTTGGACTAAGAATAGTGTAACTCACTATATGCACTTGAAAAAACATAGTTATTTTGAAATCACAGACAGACACTTCAATTTTTTTTACATGTATAGATGTATAGATGAGCAGAAGAAGTAAAGACTTGTTATCGCGACAACAGCGCCAACTACCGGGTCAAATAGTAGCCTATATGTAGCGCTATAAAGTCCTCTACCTTGCAGTGAAAGTCTCATTTGAATCGGTTCAGCCGTTCCAGAGATTACCCCGGACAAACAGAAAGACAGACAGACAAACAGACAGACGGACATACAGACAGACAAAAATGTTAAAAAGGGTTGTTTTGGACTACGAATCGTGTAACTTACTATATGCACTTCAAAAAACATAGTTATTTTGAAATCACAGACAGACACTTCAATTTTATTTATATGTATAGATGTATAGATGAGCAGAAGAAGTAAAGACTTGTTATCGCGACAACAGCACCAACTTTCGGGTCAAATTGTAGCTTATATGTAGCGCTATAAAGTCCTCTACCTTGCAGTGAAAGTCTCATTTGAATCGGTTCAGCCGTTCCAGAGATTACCCCGGACAAACAGAAAGACAGACAGACAGACGGACAGACAGACAGACAAAAATTTAAAAAAGGATTGTTTTGGACTAAGAATCGTGTAACTTACTATATGCACTTGAAAAAACATAGTTATTTTGAAATCACAGACAGACACTTCAATTTTATTTATATGTATAGATGTATAGATGAGCAGAAGAAGTAAAGACTTGTTATAGCGACAACAGCGCCAACTACCGGGTCAAATCGTAGCTTATATGTAGTGCTATAAAGTTCTCTATCTTGCAGTGAAAGTCTCATTTGAATCGGTTTAGCCGTTCCAGAGATTACCCCGGACAAACAGAAAGACAGACAGACAGACAGACAGACGGACAGACAGACAGACAAAAATTTAAAAAAGGATTGTTTTGGACTAAGAATCGTGTAACTTACAATATGCACTTGAAAAAACATAGTTATTTTGAAATCACAGACAGACACTTCAATTTTATTTATATGTATAGATGAAATCACAGACAGACACTTCAATTTTATTTATATGTATAGATTAAAAAAGGATTGTTTTGGACTAAGAATCGTGTAACTTACTATATGCACTTGAAAAAACATAGTTATTTTGAAATCACAGACAGACACTTCAATTTTATTTATATGTATAGATGAAATCACAGACAGACACTTCAATTTTATTTATATGTATAGATTAAAAAAGGATTGTTTTGGACTAAGAATCGTGTAACTTACTATATGCACTTGAAAAAACATAGTTATTTTGAAATCACAGGCAGACACTTCAATTTTATTTACATGTATAGATGTATAGATGAGCAGAAGATGTAAAGACTTGTTATCGCGACAACAGCGCCAACTACCGGGTCAAATTGTAGCTTATATGTAGCGCTATAAAGTCTTCTACCTTGCAGTGAAAGTCTCATTTGAATCGGTTCAGCCGTTCCAGAGATTACCCCGGACAACCAGAAAGACAGACAGACAGACAGACAGACGGACAGACAGACAGACAAAAATTTAAAAAAGGATTGTTTTGGACTAAGAATCGTGTAACTCACTATATGCACTTGAAAAAACATACTTATTTTGAAATCACAGACAGACACTTCAATTTTTTTTACATGTATAGATGTATAGATGAGCAGAAGAAGTAAAGACTTGTTATCGCGACAACAGCGCCAACTACCGGGTCAAATAGTAGCCTATATGTAGCGCTATAAAGTCCTCTACCTTGCAGTGAAAGTCTCATTTGAATTGGTTCAGCCGTTCCAGAGATTACCCCGGACAAACAGAAATACAGATAGACAGACAGACAGACGGACAGACAGACAGACAAAAATTTTAAAAAGGATTGTTTTGGACTAAGAATCGTGTAACTTACTATATGCACTTGAAAAAACATAGTTATTTTGAAATCACAGGCAGACACTTCAATTTTATTTACATGTATAGATGTATAGATGAGCAGAAGATGTAAAGACTTGTTATCGCAACAACAGCGCCAACTACCGGGTCAAATTGTAGCTTATATGTAGCGCTATAAAGTCTTCTACCTTGCAGTGAAAGTCTCATTTGAATCGGTTCAGCCGTTCCAGAGATTACCCCGGACAAACAGAAAGACAGACAGACAGACAGACGGACAGACAGACAGACAAAAATTTAAAAAAGGATTGTTTTGGACTAAGAATCGTGTAACTCACTATATGCACTTGAAAAAACATACTTATTTTGAAATCACAGACAGACACTTCAATTTTTTTTACATGTATAGATGTATAGATGAGCAGAAGAAGTAAAGACTTGTTATCGCGACAACAGCGCCAACTACCGGGTCAAATAGTAGCCTATATGTAGCGCTATAAAGTCCTCTACCTTGCAGTGAAAGTCTCATTTGAATTGGTTCAGCCGTTCCAGAGATTACCCCGGACAAACAGAAATACAGATAGACAGACAGACAAAAATTTAAAAAAGGATTGTTTTGGACTAAGAATCGTGTAACTTACTATATGCACTTGAAAAAACATCGTTATTTTGAAATCACAGACAGACACTTCAATTTTTTTTACATGTATAGATGTATAGATGAGCAGAAGAAGTAAAGACTTGTTATCGCGACAACAGCGCCAACTACCGGGTCAAATTGTAGCCTATATTTAGCGCTATAAAGTCCTCTACCTTGCAGTGAAAGTCTCATTTGAATCGTTTCAGCCGTTCCAGAGATTACCCCGGACAAACAGAAAGACAGACTAACAGACAGATGGACAGACAGACAGACGAAAATGTTAAAAAGGGTTGTTTTGGACTAAGAATCGTGTAACTTACTATATGCACTTGAAAAAACATAGTTATTTTGAAATCACAGACAGACACTTCAATTTTATTTATATGTATAGATGTGCAGAAGAAGAAAAGTAAGTATTAGAGGTGCTGCAAACAAATGGCTTGATAGCTATCTCAAAAATAGAAGACAGTATGTTGACCTATTAAACATAAACGAAAGAAAAGAAGAGTGTCACTTTGTATCTAAGTATCTACCAAATCATATAGGTGTACCTCAGGGCAGCATTTTGGGTCCCTTGTTGTTTTTGATCTATATTTATGATCTTCCAGACGCGACGTCACATAAATGCACGCTTTTTGCTGACGATATATCTGTCATCATAACAGAATCTAACGACACTATACACAATGAGGAGATAAATAAATGCATCGATGATATTACCAAATGGCTGGATGAAAATAATTTACAAGTTAACCCAGAAAAGACTAAATACATGCAGTTTTATAACAGAAAGCAAGACTCCAATAAACTACACATTTTATGTAAAGGTCAGCCAATAAATATGACGAACGAAGCTACATTCCTAGGTCTTGTCTTAGATGAACAATGTCGATGGGGCTCTCATATTAAGAAAGTATGTAGCAAAATTGATAGATTTGCATATGCTCTCTGGCGTTTAACCAAAATTGCTAACCAAAAGGTCGCCCTCCAAGCATATCATGGCTACGTTGCATCCAACATTAGGTATGGTATCTTACTATGGGGAAACTCGGTTGAAGTGGGCAGATTATTTATTTCCCAGAAGCAATGTATCCGAGCTTTGACAGGAGTATCACCTCTTACCACCTGTAGAGATTTGTTTCCAAAATTGAAACTACTCACTGTTGCCTCTATTTATATACTGGAATGTTGTAATTTTGTGAAGGCATATCCAGACTTATTCGATAAGTGGAGCGATCAATGTAATTTTAATACTAGATATCCTGACCGCTTAGTATTACCTAATATAAGAACAGAATTATATCGACGGAACTGCTATCCCATGGTAATTAGGATTTACAACAAGTTACCTGAAAGCTACAAAATTCTACCCAAAAAGATATTTACAGTTAGGTTAAAAAACTGGTTGTTGGAAAAAGCTTTTTATACAGTAAGCGAATATATGGATGCCAAATTTTAAATTATTATTATTTCTTTTCTATTTTATTAGACAGTAAGTTACTATGCGCCTTACTTACTCACTTTGCATGCTGTTAAACGGCCAGATATGTGATTCATATAAATTATAATATTGTAACATCTGATTTTATAACCATATTTGATGCAATAAATATTTCATTTCAAAAGACTTGTTATCGCGACAACAGCGCCAACTACCGGGTCAAATCGTAGCTTATATGTAGTGCTATAAAGTTCTCTATCTTGCAGTGAAAGTCTCATTTGAATCGGTTTAGCCGTTCCAGAGATTACCCCGGACAAACAGAAAGACAGACAGACAGACAGACAGACGGACAGACAGACAGACAAAAATTTAAAAAAGGATTGTTTTGGACTAAGAATCGTGTAACTTACTATATGCACTTGAAAAAACATAGTTATTTTGAAATCACAGACAGACACTTCAATTTTATTTATATGTATAGATGAAATCACAGACAGACACTTCAATTTTATTTATATGTATAGATTAAAAAAGGATTGTTTTGGACTAAGAATCGTGTAACTTACTATATGCACTTGAAAAAACATAGTTATTTTGAAATCACAGGCAGACACTTCAATTTTATTTACATGTATAGATGTATAGATGAGCAGAAGATGTAAAGACTTGTTATCGCGACAACAGCGCCAACTACCGGGTCAAATTGTAGCTTATATGTAGCGCTATAAAGTCTTCTACCTTGCAGTGAAAGTCTCATTTGAATCGGTTTAGCCGTTCCAGAGATTACCCCGGACAAACAGAAAGACAGACAGACAGACAGACAAACGGACAGACAGACAGACAAAAATTTAAAAAAGGATTGTTTTGGACTAAGAATCGTGTAACTCACTATATGCACTTGAAAAAACATAGTTATTTTGAAATCACAGACAGACACTTCAATTTTTTTTACATGTATAGATGTATAGATGAGCGGAAGAAGTAAAGACTTGTTATCGCGACAACAGCGCCAACTACCGGGTCAAATAGTAGCCTATATGTAGCGCTATAAAGTCCTCTACCTTGCAGTGAAAGTCTCATTTGAATTGGTTCAGCCGTTCCAGAAATTACCCCGGACAAACAGAAATACAGATAGACAGACAGACAGACGAACAGACAGACAGACAAAAATTTAAAAAAGGATTGTTTTGGACTAAGAATCGTGTAACTTACTATATGCACTTGAAAAAACATAGTTATTTTGAAATCACAGGCAGACACTTCAATTTTATTTACATGTATAGATGTATAGATGAGCAGAAGATGTAAAGACTTGTTATCGCGACAACAGCGCCAACTACCGGGTCAAATTGTAGCTTATATGTAGCGCTATAAAGTCTTCTACCTTGCAGTGAAAGTCTCATTTGAATCGGTTCAGCCGTTCCAGAGATTACCCCGGACAAACAGAAAGACAGACAGACAGACGGACAGACAGACAGACAAAAATTTAAAAAAGGATTGTTTTGGACTAAGAATCGTGTAACTCACTATATGCACTTGAAAAAACATAGTTATTTTGAAATCACAGACAGACACTTCAATTTTTTTTACATGTATAGATGTATAGATGAGCAGAAGAAGTAAAGACTTGTTATCGCGACAACAGCGCCAACTACCGGGTCAAATAGTAGCCTATATGTAGCGCTATAAAGTCCTTTACCTTGCAGTGAAAGTCTCATTTGAATTGGTTCAGCCGTTCCAGAGATTACCCCGGACAAACAGAAATACAGATAGACAGACAGACAGACGGACAGACAGACAGACAAAAATTTAAAAAAGGATTGTTTTGGACTAAGAATCGTGTAACTTACTATATGCACTTGAAAAAACATAGTTATTTTGAAATCACAGACAGACACTTCAAATTTATTTACATGTATAGATGTATAGATGAGCAGAAGAAGTAAAGACTTGTTATCGCGACAACAGCGCCAACTACCGGGTCAAATTGTAGCCAATATGTAGCGCTATAAAGTCTTCTACCTTGCAGTGAAAGTCTCATTTGAATCGGTTCAGCCGTTCCAGAGATTACCCCGGACAAACAGAAAGACAGACAGACAAACAGACAGACGGACATACAGACAGACAAAAATGTTAAAAAGGGTTGTTTTGGACTACTAATCGTGTAACTTACTATATGCACTTCAAAAAACATAGTTATTTTGAAATCACAGACAGACACTTCAATTTTATTTATATGTATAGATGTATAGATGAGCAGAAGAAGTAAAGACTTGTTATCGCGACAACAGCACCAACTTTCGGGTCAAATTGTAGCTTATATGTAGCGCTATAAAGTCCTCTACCTTGCAGTGAAAGTCTCATTTGAATCGGTTCAGCCGTTCCAGAGATTACCCCGGACAAACAGAAAGACAGACAGACAGACGGACAGACAGACAGACAAAAATTTAAAAAAGGATTGTTTTGGACTAAGAATCGTGTAACTTACTATATGCACTTGAAAAAACATAGTTATTTTGAAATCACAGACAGACACTTCAATTTTATTTATATGTATAGATGTATAGATGAGCAGAAGAAGTAAAGACTTGTTATAGCGACAACAGCGCCAACTACCGGGTCAAATCGTAGCTTATATGTAGTGCTATAAAGTTCTCTATCTTGCAGTGAAAGTCTCATTTGAATCGGTTTAGCCGTTCCAGAGATTACCCCGGACAAACAGAAAGACAGACAGACAGACAGACAGACGGACAGACAGACAGACAAAAATTTAAAAAAGGATTGTTTTGGACTAAGAATCGTGTAACTTACAATATGCACTTGAAAAAACATAGTTATTTTGAAATCACAGACAGACACTTCAATTTTATTTATATGTATAGATGTATAGATGAGCAGAAGAAGTAAAGACTTGTTATAGCGACAACAGCGCCAACTACCGGGTCAAATTGTGGCTTATATGTAGTGCTATATAGTCCTCTATCTTGCAGTGAAAGTCTCATTTGAATCGGTTCAGCCGTTCCAGAGATTACCCCGGACAAACAGAAAGACAGACAGACAGACCGACAGACAGAAGGACAGACAGACAGACAAAAATGTTAAAAAGGGTTGTTTTGGGCTTAGAATCGTGTAACTTACTATGTGCACTTGAAAAAACATAGGTATTTTGAAATCACAGACAGACACTTCAATTTTATTTATATGTATAGATGTATAGATGAACAGAAGACGTAAAGACTTGTTATCGTGACAACAGCGCCAACTACCGGGTCAAATCGTAGCTTATATGTAGTGCTATAAAGTCCTCTATCTTGCGGTGAAAGTCTCATTTGAATCGGTTCAGCCGTTCCAGAGATTACCCCGGACAAACAGAAAGACAGACAGACAGACAGAAGGACAGACAGACAGACAAAAATGTTAAAAAGGGTTGTTTTGGGCTTAGAATCGTGTAACTTACTATGTGCACTTGAAAAAACATAGGTATTTTGAAATCACAGACAGACACTTCAATTTTATTTATATGTATAGATGTAAGATGAGCAGAAGAAGTAAGGACTTGTTATAGTGACAACAGCGCCAACTACCGGGTCAAGTTGTAGCCAATATGTAGCGCTATAAAGTCCTCTACCTTGCAGTGAAAGTCTCATTTGTATTGGTTCAGCCGTTCCAGAGATTACCCCGGACAAACAGAAAGACAGACAGACAGACAGACAAAAATTTAAAAAAGGATTGTTTTGGACTAAGAATCGTGTAACTTACTATATGCACTTGAAAAAACATAGTTATTTTGAAATCACAGACAGACACTTCAATTTTTTTTACATGTATAGATGTATAGATGAGCAGAAGAAGTAAAGACTTGTTATCGCGACAACAGCGCCAACTACCGGGTCAAATTGTAGCCTATATGTAGCGCTATAAAGTCCTCTACCTTGCAGTGAAAGTCTCATTTGAATCGTTTCAGCCGTTCCAGAGATTACCCCGGACAAACAGAAAGACAGACTAACAGACAGATGGACAGACAGACAGACGAAAATGTTAAAAAGGGTTGTTTTGGACTAAGAATCGTGTAACTTACTATATGCACTTGAAAAAACATAGTTATTTTGAAATCACAGACAGACACTTCAATTTTATTTATATGTATAGATGTGCAGAAGAAGAAAAGACTTGTTATCGCGACAACAGCGCCAACTACCGGGTCAAATTGTAGCCTATATGTAGCGCTATAAAGTCCTCTACCTTGCAGTGAAAGTCTCATTTGAATTGGTTCAGCCGTTCCAGAGATTACCCCGGACAAACAGAAAGACAGACAGACAGACAGACAGACGGACAGACAGACAGACAAAAAATTAAAAAAGGATTGTTTTGGACTAAGAATCGTGTAACTTACTATATGCACTTGAAAAAACATAGTTATTTTGAAATCACAGACATACCCTTCAATTTTATTTATATGTATAGATAATGCACGCCCTCACAGTGCGGGTATAGTGAATACCTACCTCCGTGAGGTTGGTATCAATCAAATTGACTGGTCAGCGTGATCACCGGACATGAACCCAATAAAACACGCTTGGGGCATTCTGGGAAGAAGAGTTCGACAGCGAAATCCAGTTCCCAGGAATGTTGAAGAGCTGAAACTGGCTATGGTGGAAGAGTGGGACAATTTACCCCAAGAAATGATCGACAGCCTTATTGAGAGCATGGGAAATCGTATACAAGCTCTGCTAAGAGCCCGCGGAGCCAATACTCGATATTAATTTCAATAATTTTGTGCAATTAAAAGAAATAATAAATTTAAAATCTCACCGTAAAAATGTTTTATTTTTCAAATTTTCGCGATTCAAGTGTATTTTCTAAAAACTTGCCAATGCCTGGCTTCTTTTGCTTTAATTTAAGATATTTTAAGACTATTCATTTATTTTATAACTGCAAAAAATTATAGAAAATATATTAATTGAAAAAATCGACCTTTCTTTTGCGTTCCCCTAATTGTGCCAGTGTGTATATATGTCGGCGTGTTGCTCGGTTCTTGGCCGGTATCAATACTTCACATCACAGTTTGTTTATAAGTTCACACCAAATTTAACAAAACTGACTATTACTGAACACGAAACGAGTGACAGTTTCTAGGTACTTATTGCCCGCCCGGAGTCTCCAATAGAAGGAAGTGATTTTTGTTGTGTCGCTCCGTTGAACGTCAACCGTCACCCCCCTCTTCAACTGTAGCGAACATCACTAGACTCTTTTGAAGCGCGCCATCTTCTCACACTTCCGTTTCGTAGTCAATAGACGTCCCGAACTGATCATTCCAATACGGCCATCCTACAAGACACACATCCCTGTGCGTTAATCTGTAACAAAATTTTAGACGCACAGTATCACATTGCTCGGTCACTCCTGAATTAATCCAGGTAAGGGTTGAATCAAAACAGTGTTAGGATTCCAATCAAATTTCTTTTACAAAATTACCTCTTACCTTCCTAACTATTATAGGAGCTGGATTCAGAGCATCGCTGACAATACAGTCAATTACCATTGGTAGCGCCATCTACCTTCCTATATATAACTAATCGCATCAAGATCAATCGTTCCACGTCTAGTGCGAGCGATACCATATTTCCGTCCCGCTCTTTCCCACTCCCTGGAAGGGCACTGCCTTCCGCCTGATTCGTCGACGCGATCGTGGACGCGAGGGACAGTCTTGAACATTCCGCTCGCTAAGAACGCCGTCTCGATACCGCTCCGCGCCGCACCGCTGTATGTGATTTACCGCTTCCACCAAGGAAAACCCGCTCGTGAGTGAAGTGAAAACAAGCAACTGCATCACGAAACCACCAGGAGGAAAAGAAACGAAGAAGGCTGTATAAGGTAAGTGCCTTCCATCCTTGAAATAGCCTATACCCACTCAATCACCTCCTCCCGTATCCATCTCCTCTTCCCTTATTCCTTTCTAGGCGACCCAGAACTCGCCCTAATACAGTCCATTTCCTTTTCCAAGTCGCCTAGAACCCTACCCCACGGTTTCGGTGTAACGCCGAGCCATTTTTTTTGGTCCTTCGAGCCGGATTCATTTACGTTTTATACGTTATACCGCTATACCTAGGCAGTTATAGCACCTAGCTATACTCCTAATATATTCATATAACCGTCACATGGTTATTTCCGCCCGCATTGGTAGGTAAACTTTTATGTAGCTACCTACTTATTAAATTATTATTTCTGCAACTATCATAGTTGTCTTATAAATCTCATATTTCAATCAACTTTTATTTCCTCAGCTCTAAAGTGTTGCCTAATTAGCCTACTTAGGTAAAATAATAGATACATTAGATATTCTTATTTTGTTTCGTTCTCATTAGCTTATACTTACGTAAGCATGTCACAACAAAAGAAGTCACGCGTGTCGGAAGACAAAGAGATGACAATCTTAGAAGCAAAACGCAATATTTTATTTGAGCGCATTCAAAATATCTATGAACGATCAAAAACCGCATCTATGTCTGACACTAATAGCGAAGCATTTCTCAGTTATTGTATAACAGTAGATAGTATTCGAACAGATTTTCATAAGTTGTTAGACGATTATAACGCAAGATTACTTTCTATCAATCCTGATGAAAAACCGAACTATCAGGCGTATACCTCATTCGAAGATCTTTATTGTATTATTAAGCGTATACAATCGCAATTGGAGGGTAAATGTTCAGCAGAGCCCGTTGCCCGCAAACCGAGATTACCGCCAATCGAGATTATGTCGTTTGACGGAGATATACGAAGTTGGCCGTTATTCTATGCAAGTTTTAAGTCTACAGTGCACGATAATGGTTCTCTGACAGATGCTGACAGGTTGTACTATTTAATAGGTAAACTGTCACCGAAGGCCCAGTCCGTATTTGCAGGTGTCACACTCAGTGCTGAGAATTATCAGGTCATATTTCAGTCACTACTTGACAGATATCAAGACACGCGCGTTCTAGCGTCTACGTACTTTGACCAAGCTTTAAATCTCAAACTGTCCAGCAACGCGTCTGTCTCGAATTTCCAGCTGTTTATTGATAACTTCGTAACCGCGGTTAATTCTCTTAGGAATTTAAAATTAGAAGATCTTTCCGACTTTATGTTGCTTCAACTCGCTTTAAAAAAGTTTGACACTGATACAATTCGCGCATTCGAGATGACGGAACGCAATAATAAAATACCTACACTAGATAGTTTTATTTCGTTAATCAAAGATCAGTGTCGAATATTTCATAATACGCAGTCTGGTTCACCTGGCCCGTCTAACACTAACAACAACAAACGAAGGTTGAATAAATCGCGAAATAGTAATAATAACTCAGTCCCTAATCCACAATCTTACGTAACATGTTCGGAATCTAATAGTAATGATTCACAGAAGTGTCTGTGCAGTAATATAGTGCACGACCATTACTATAAGTGTCCCACCTTTAATGATTTAAATCCAATTGCTCGTTTTAAAAGCGTAAAAGATAACAAAGCTTGCATTAATTGCTTAAGCATAAAACATAAAACGAGTAATTCTTCCAGTAGAACGAGATGTCGCACGTGTAAACAAAAACATCATACACTGTTACATTATGATAAAAATAACCGGTTGTCAAGTCAAGCCGCTAACCTTGACACACTTACGAGTACGTCGCAAGTGCAGAACACGGTAGCTGCGCCCTCCGCGTCTGAGGGCGAAGAAGTATCGTTGTGTATGACATCCATTGCGCAGGCGACGCGCACGCGAGGACGGCACTCGCGCATCTATAATGATCCGCGCAGGGCCAAAACGCAGAGTACGGCGTCTAAGACGGTACTGTTAGCGACAGCGCAAGTTATCGTATATGATGTTAATGGGTCGCCGCACATGGTACGTTGTCTGCTAGATAGCGCATCTCAGACCAATCTAATAACATCGGAATGCTTCAAACGCCTCGGATTATGGAATAACTTTAAAAATACTAACTCAACCGTCAAAGGGATAGGCGGATCAGAAAGGCATTGCAGGGGTTCCGTAGATGTTAAAATACATTCGCGTTTTGATAGGAACATTAATTTTAACATTTCTTCGCTTATCGTGGAGCGTATCACGGACGCATTGCCGAACGCTAATGTAGACGTAGCATCACTCACTCATCTCGAATCATTGCCGCTAGCCGACGCGGAGTTTGCGAATCCGGCAGGCATTGATCTTTTGATCGGAGCTTCGATATTTCCGCACTTGCTATTAACTAACATAGTTCGTAGTGAGCGATATGATTTACCGCCCGCTATTGAGACGGTACTTGGGTATGTGATTATTGGTACCGTACCTACGTTACATACTTCTCATTGTATTACGTCTTGTTGTTGTTCTGCTCTTCAAGAGATCAAGGTGGGTGCTAAAACTGTGTGTAAGATAAAGCACTAATTAGCTATACTATGCTATGCTATGCTATGCTACGCCATGCTATGCTATGCTACGCTATGCTATGCTAAGCTACGCTACGCTACACTATACTATACTACACATCCGTTTTGTATATAGATGACATTGCCTGTAATGTCATACCCGCTCCGCTAGCAATTTCGCTTTGTGAAGAGCTTATTCAGCTTTTCGAGCGAGGCCAAACTGATCTTGTCAAATGGACAAGCAACTCTAAGGAGGTTCTCGCATGCATACCAGATTCTCATAAAGCTTCTCCAGACATTGAGTTTGAGAAGTCTGTACCGCATAAGGTTCTCGGTTTACGCTGGGACAAATCCTGCGATAGTTTTCGGTTTGACGTCTCACCGCCAGATGATAAGTGCGCCGAGCGCACTATGCTGTCCACAGTGGCTCGACTATGGGACATAATGGGTTTTGTGGCTCCCACAATTTTGTACGCCAAGCTCTTGATCAAAGAGCTTTGGCTATCAAAGTGTGAGTGGGATGAAACACCCCCTGACCATATTGTCGCCGCTTGGGGCCAGTTTGTATTGAGCTTACCGCGCTCAATCAAATTACTATTCCGCGTCATCTTGGGTTGGTAGATGGATGTACCGTCAACTTAATAGGTTTCGCTGACGCCAGCGAGCGTGCTTACGGCGGAGTCGTATATCTGCAAGTCCGCATTGGTTCTAACTACTCGGTGCAGTTAGTTTGTGCCAAGTCTAAGGTCTCGCCTGTTAAAACCATTTCGGTTGCGAGACTGGAGTTGTGCGCGGCCCTTCTGCTGTCTCAGTTGCTCCACAAGGTTCAAGACACAGTTTTGCCCCACTACTCTATTAATAAATATACGCATTTTCCGACTCCAAGGTAGTGCTCGCTAGGATTTATTCTTCTCCTCGCCGAGCCAACCATAGACTCACGTTATAATCAAATAAAATAACTAAAGCTCTACGTGGTGATTCATAACCATTCAGTAACCTCCAGTTACCAAACCAGGCACTCAACCAACCACTCGGTTGCCATCATTCAGCAACCTCCAGTTACTGAACCAGGACTTAAACCAGTCACTCGGTTGCCACCCATTTATCTGCGCATCCTCGCAAGGATCGCCAAGTTCCTCCTGGACTTTATGGTTTCCACGAAACCCCAACACCAGAGTTGTCTGCCTACCGCATACTCACGGACAACTGCCTTCACAGTTGTATTGAATCCGATCTGTACTGATTTGCGGCTACAAATCAACCTCTGACATTGAATCACACAAGCAATCAAACACCAGAGTCGTCTGCCTACCGTGTACTCACGGACAATTGCCACATTTTCTCCACGAGAGCTGACTGCGATACCGCCTACTCACGGACTTCTAATTTAGTAGACGCCGATTTCTACCGAGCTACTGCTACACGTCAGCCTCTGGTACGGTCCGATCCGATCATCATGTAAACTTGAACATTTTCGTCAATATAAGAACTACTTTGTTCTATCTAAATTTCGTCACTTGTACTTTGACCTTCAGGCATTTTCCTCAACCTATCGAGTGCGTACTTATAGTTACGCTTAGAATTAAGGGCTTTGCGATTTTAACGATCATCGTTAAGAACTTCTGTGACCTCAAATGGGCTTTTATACTTTAAAATATTTCAAACCAAGTTAACCAAAATATTTAAGCTAAGGTCTTTGGACTCAACATCTTCTAACCAAACTCCTTTAATAAACTACGT
Organism: Euclidia mi; assembly: GCA_944739405.2. Taxonomy (NCBI): domain Eukaryota; kingdom Metazoa; phylum Arthropoda; class Insecta; order Lepidoptera; family Erebidae; genus Euclidia; species Euclidia mi. The sequence continues at coordinate 5,050,451 of OX123188.2, read as the reverse complement.
TCACTTTCATTGCCAGTTTCGGCCAGATAGGCTTTAGCTATACCAGTTACCAAGCTCCTCACAACTGCACAGAACGTAACTCCCGTCCATACTCTCAATGAGCTTTGTCAAAACTGGATTTGATCACTGACAAAAACTAAAACCAAATGCGAACATGGCGAGAACGGATAAGCAATTTTCGGACAGACTGATTTCCTTTGGCTACATAGAGGCAACGACTACAGTTCTGAGATAACCAATCGACAGTCCATGAGTACTTTCAGATTCTCGCAACACGCTCTTGTCATACGACACAGAAACCAGAGGTAGATGATATTAGCGATCAAAAATCAAATGAGAGCTACTTGAGTAGCAGGGTATCCGTGATTGCGATCAACGACCACACTATAATGTACTTCGCTCTAGGATTAAGAGAAAATTCTCAAACAGCAATCCAAGCCGTTCGGCCATTCCTGGCATAAGACGGTGGGCAATAAAATGTACTCTGATGAAAATCATTTAGGTTTTAATGAAAATCACAACTAACTCTTTCTCTCGAAGCTGACATGTTGAACAACACGTATACTTGTTAAAATAATAGGAAACTTATTAAAATATTGCACTGCTCATACTCTGACATCCATCGGGTCTTCAACATCACGCTATACAACCTCCATTCGGTTACACAACACCACCCGAATAATCATTTCGAGCGTAACAAAGTAATCTTAAACTAGGTTTGTTCAACATGTTGCTTTGGTTTTCCTTATCACATAGCAGACTAAGAAAATCTTACTAGGCTGATACTCTAGATGTTAAGTTACTACCAAGTATCCAACCAGTCCTTTCAGCGTTATAACTTGTCATAGATAATCTAAATACGAAGCTTATCCTAACCTTATCATTAGCGATACAGCAACGGACCTTTCGCGTTCAAGACGATGGACAACGTTTGTGATATTATGATAAATGCACTAATGGCTGTCTTGCTTGCGCATCAATGGAGACTATGGCTAACACAAAAGCTTCAGGGTAAACTAGGCTAACCAGAAAGCCACTTTGCTTTTTTTTTTGCGGGGGGAAATCCTCATGGACTACCTCCGCCTGGGGAAAGGCGGAGGGGCGTGCCGGACTCTTACTGGCTAAAACCACCCCGGTGTCTCCTCGCACGTGCGTGTGGGGCCGCGGGAATCCAAATTCTTCCGCAGCCCCACACTAGTGCTGGCCGGTCTTTCCGGGCCTCGTCTCAGTAGTGCCGGCCGGTAGTGAGGTGTTGAACTACCCCGTGCATCGCCTCAGAGGCGCGCGCCGGCAACCGCGCGCGCCTGCGCCTCGGGTCCATCGAATAGGGGGCGAAGACTTCCTCAAGTCCCTCGCCCCTGGACCCATTCATGGGGGCCGGGAAAGGGCGTTGTCCGCCCTTCCCCTGCGCCCGGTGCGCCTTCTGCGGCCGAGGAAGGGAGTCGAGATCTCCCTCTTCCTTTCCGCAGTTTCCTTCTGCGACATCACGCTTTCGCAGAAGGAAACCACCGCGTCCCACGACTCTGCGCTACCGACCATCCTCCGCACTACGGCCGGCAGCGGCAGATCGCCTCCTATTTTATTTGTGAGGACACGGCGCTGCTCCTCCCAAGCTACACACTCGGCGAGCGTGTGTTGCGCCGTGTAATCCCCGCAATGGACGCAGTGGTGGCACCGAGCGTCCGGCTCCCTGTCTATGCGGCACAGGTACTTGCCGAAGCAGCCGTGCCCCGACAGCACCTGCGTCACCCTAAACGAGAGGGAGCCATGCCTTCTCCCGAGCCAGTCATCGAGTACTGGCCGGAACGCCTCGACGGTGGCGAGGCCGGCGGTAGGGCGCAGAAGCCTTTGCCGCCATTCCGCCACCAAGATCTGACGGAGCTCCTCTCGGCGCAGCGCGATCTGCCACTGCACCAGCCTCGAGCCCCGTGTCTGCTCTTCCTCGCGCCATCGATATAATGACGCGAGTACTTTCGCCTCTAGGTCCCAGATCCGGCCAGGATGCAAGCCGCCTCGTAGGAAATCGTGCGATACCCGCGGACGACTCTGACGGCCATCGCCCTCTGCGGTTTGCGCAGTATGGCGAGAGTGCTGGCCGTCATGTCCATCGCCCACACAGGGGCCCTATACAGGGCCATGGACCGCACGATTCCCACGTACAACCGCCTACAGGTAGCGCTCGGGCCCCCCAAGTTGGGAAGCAACGTTGAAAGCGCGCCTGCTGCGCCCTGAGCTTGGGCGCCAGCCGCTGGAAGTGGGGCCCGAATTCCCATCGGCTGTCGAGCACCAATCCCAGATACTTAATGGTGGACTCGACAGCTATCCGGGCTCCGCTGACCACGATGTGTGATCCGGGCGCCGGAGCCCGTCGGGGGCCATGAAACACTATGGCCTCCGACTTATTTAGGGCCACCTCACCACCTGTGACACCGCAGCTGTGGCTATCAACGTCGCTTCCCTGTGCGAGCTCCCCCGGGCAGTTATGAGCGTGTCGTCCGCATAACATGTCAAGTCGGCGCCCGGCGGGAGTTCGCCTCTCAGCACCCAGTCGTAGCCGATGTTCCACAGGAGCGGTCCCAAGACTGATCCCTGCGGAACACCGCACGACATGAGGTGCCGACCAGCACCGTCACGTCCCCGATAGGTGACGCATCTACCCTCTAGGTAAAGCCACTTTGCTGGTCCAACCAACGGCAACACAAGGCTTATCATGTAGCCGCTCAAACGGCTTATCCAGCTTAAGCAAATCTACACTGACGGTAACGTGGGTACCACAAAATTATCACAGTAACGACTAACAAAGTAACCATTTAATTAGAATAAGGTTAAGCATACAATCATCACTAACGATCACTAACCTAGTTCTACCTACAATGAAAATTAAAATATCTGAAACTGATTATCGTAACGCACTACGATGATAACTCAATCATTTTCTTCTACATCTGATAATCGAGATTAACAGCTTCTACTAGAAACACTATCACTCTTCAACGTCCTAAGCATAACATGGAATTGGCCAGAGAACTCGGGGCACTTGATAAATATTCCCAGCGTATCACATGAATTTAAAAAACACAGTAGGTAATTTCCACGCGTAAAATCTTAAAATTGAAATTTTACTAGTGGTGCCATCTAATAATAAGAGTAAGAAACATTTTAATGTGCCATGTTAAAAATTTATGCACACAAAGAAGCACGTATAATTGCAACAATGAAATCATCTGTACAACTCAGAATTACAACGAGTAACAGTGTCACTTTTTACTTAGGCTCTGATCACGTTTAAACGAAAACCGTTACGTATTATCAACACCACGAGTCGATAAAATAATGGCGCTAGTAATATATTTTGACTTTGGTCAGGTTACACTAACCAACCAACCGCACTCGTCTAGACAGCACTGCAGTTCACACGTCTATTTAAGAAAAAAAAGCTACAAGCTGTTCTACACAAAATCAGCACAATTAGAAGCAATAGCTCCGCACAGTCTTACACTATGAACTTAGTATGTACGATTCGATTAGTTTACCAACTTTAGCGCCGCTGCCCTGCGAAAGATAGTCTAGACCGGAGTTATTGTTCTAGATTTAGCAGAAAACCAACCAAGCTGGGTATTAGTTCTATAACCAATATTACAACTGCACTACAACAATAACTAGCACGTTTCACTCAAACGCACCTGCTTGGAATAATGCAAGTCGCCTGTACGCTCACTCTCGTTACTATTACAGTCCATAAAGTAAAACCGAGACAAGATTAATCTATTTGCAAGCATAATATGATCACAAGGTTCGTGAGTGCGAGCCACCCTCACATAGAGAAAGAAATAAAAATAAAAATAATCGCTTTCTTTTTTAACTGGCGTATTAAACTCAAAACCTCTGTTCGCTATCTACGCTATAGCTAGGTCACTGTGGTAGTCAGACAACCATACATTTTAATTACTACCCACATATTTTTTGTCTTTCTTCTTTAAGCTATTAACCCCTCCCGCGCGGGACGGAAAAAATAAAAAATGGCCCGTAGTGCAGGCTGCTTTACCTCTTGATCGAGCAACAGCTGACCGGCGTCATTATTTTACCTATATCTCAGTTAGTTTTCAACGTATCACAAAAATAATGACGTTTTTTAAATCCTTGAAATATGCTTAGAAAACTTATTATAGATATATGATGTATACCTTTTCTCTGCAGTTCGTTGAAATAAATCTCGAAAACATGAAAAAATCCTCTTCAATAAAACTTTTAACACACACTATCTCACAAATATTTAGCATTATAGCAATTATTCACATAACTTTAAATACCTTACTTAATGAATTATTGAATTTAATCAACAGTTAATATCAACTTCACTTATATTTTTATAAATCAACAAAAGTTTAAACACATCATCGGAATACGAAACGGCCGCCATAATCGCGCGCGAAACTGTGTCGACTTAGATACACTTTCGTAAATATCAAAACCATAAGTTTATTATTTTATTATTATTTACTCATTAGTTTGTGATTAAAATGAAAGGTTATGAGAAATAGGTTATACTTAGGTTATGACTTTTAACTACCTAATCTTACAAAACTGAAATGCGGACGGGTGTATTTACAACTTGCCGCCATTTTTGATAATGATATTTTGAAAACCATTTTTCGTTATAATTTATACAATGATCATATCTTAACTATATTTTATAGCAAACAAGATTAGTTTCCAAGTATAATGACATATAAAGCATATAGTAAAATTACGAGATTGCGACGCTACAGGTTTTTCAAAGCAGAGCTGTCGTCACTCTAACGCACGCGAAATCAAACTTATGGCAAACAATTTTCAGTCGTTATTATTGCAAAAAAAGTCTATAAAAATGACAACCAATTACAATGCAGAATGAAAAAGAATATTCATACTTTGCAATAGTGGAACATAATCTTATTGGTGGAATTATTTTAACGTCATTTCAAGTAGTGAAACATGGCGCTGTCGTTGCGGGACATACGTGTTTCCCGCAAGCGCTGGACGGAACAAATTTTCCTGGGACATACGTATGTCCCGCCTGCGTTCCAGAGGTTAAAAGAAGATTATTCATGAGATCTTGCCATAGGAACCACGACACCGTAAAAGTCAAACGGTTCCACAACTCAGTGTCTCGTGTAGGAATCGAACCTACAACACTCGGCTCGATGTAATGGCGATATCACCACAACGACCATAACATTTCCAAGGTTAAACGCGTAATGTTTCACTACTACCGCCACTAAACAAAATTGGCAGTACCAATAAAAAAAATCAGACAAAATACGCTCACCACGGTTGCAGTTGCAAGCTCAGCTGATTCACCAACATAGCAGTGTTAGCAGTCGCCCTCGCTTGCGCTGATCCATGATGCCACTTCTGATGTCGGCGTATTGCTCGGTTCTTGGCCGCTATCAACACTTCACATCACAGTTTGTTTATAAGTTCACACCTAATCAAATTTAACAAAATTGACTATTACTGAACACGAAACGAGTGACAGTTTCTACCTGGAGTCTCCAAGAGAAGTGATTGTTGTTGTGTCGCTCCGTTAAACGTCAACCGTCACCCCCCTCTTCAACTGTAGCGAACGTCACTAGACGCTGTCGAAGCGCGCCATCTTCTCACACTTCCGTTTCGTAGTCAAAAGACGTCCCGTACTGATCATTCCGATATATAGGTATGTAATATCATCATCATCATCCTAGCATTATCTCGGTTGCAACCAAGACTTGCACGCCTTGGAGCCCGAGGTTTGCTACTGCTCTAACCAGATATGACAGAATACCAACTTTACCACAAAGCGACTGTCGTCTGGCCTCCGCAACCCAAAGTGATATCGCTATCACTTTGGGTTGCGGAGGTCAGACGATTCCATGGTATAGACCAGTATCAGTTTATTTGAGTGTACTGACTTCCCGTAACGATTGTCAAAGATCTTCGAGGCAAGCGATAATTAACAATTTAACGTCCACTACATGACCAACCGTTACAAATATTAACATACCTTATGATGTTATATGTAACAGTGAAATAGTCAAGTTTATTCTTGGAATTGCAAAAAAAAAATGGAGATATTTCTGTGTTTGCTTACGCTACGATTTTGTATTCCGACTAGGGAAGTCAGTCGCTCAGTCTTGTTCATGTGATCTGTTGTCAGTACAGCAGCAATGAGTCTTTAGATCAATTTCTTAACCTTTGGGTTACCGACGGCAAAAAAAACCTATATCTAAGTAAATAAATACGACGTAGTTTTCAAAATCGTATGTTGTATAGCATGCCAGCTGACATTTGGTGAACCTGGTTTATAATACTTTCAAATACCATTGCTTATTTTAGAGAAGCCGTATAGCTGCAGAAAACGTATTACAGAAATAAGGATCTGCAATAATAAACGCTGTAACATTCAAACAGTGTGGAATGCTGCACCTTCAAATTAGTGCGCTAAGGTTTTAAGTGCTTTCTCATAATTATTTATTGGTGAGCGTCCAGCCGCAAACATGATGTTTGAGTATTTATGTGTTTCGTTTCCAGTCGCTAGTGTTGTCACGCTGAAATTTTGCGTACCGGGCACATTACCAGACTCCGTGCTGCTACTGAAAATTTCCTAACGGAAAAATCCAATAACACTTTGCCCGACACGGGAATTGAACCCGAGACCCGCCAATCCTACGCGCACATTTATGCCGCGAGACCAATGAGGCAATCCTAACTTTTAGGGTGATTATTCCTTAAAAATCTACACGATATGTTTCGATGTCTGGGAAAGTACAGCAGATTGTTCACTCTGTAAAAAATGCTTGACAGGTTACACTATTCCGCCAAGTTCAGGCTAACCTGATAGTCTTGGATGTAACCAGAATTATGAAGATGAAATAAACAGTACAGTACGTTTTTAAGTAAATGGTCAATTAAAAGCTACAAAAATATCTTGAAATATTGCTGCAAATATAAATGAGCTGAATGTTTTTTTTGGTCAAAGATCATGTAATGTCAAGCGGATCTTCGGTTGCACACCACACTACTCAATTTAAAAACAAAAATGCAGCTTTCAAAACAACTTTCTAAATTGAAAATAAGATTGAATATGTTTTCTTTTCTAATAAGATCATTCTGGTATTAAAGTGCTTTTGGTGTTGCTATCAATACAAGTGTAGAAATTGTTTGATTATATTATCAATCATCGTTTGCCCATGCCTCGGAGAGCACGTTAAAGTGTCGTTCTTGAGTGTCGTTAAGATCTTTGACAGTTGTTACGGAGAGTTAGTACCCTCAAATAAACTAATATTGGTCTAAACCATGGAAATCACAATATAATTAGCAAGAATATGATAATTTAGTTAATAAATTAATTTTTACACAATTAGTGAGTATTGGAATATCAGACCATATTATTTTATCACAAAAAATAAAATGTCAAATAAATTTGCTGCAGAAGAGCATTCAAAAAGCTTTGAAAGTTTTTTTGCTTTGAAGCCAAACATAGTTAAAAATCAGCAAATTATTATCAAAACTAATACGTCACGTTTACATTTTAATTCATTGGATAACAACGAGTGAGTCAGTATTAATCCTCACAGCACAAATAAACCAAGTTAAATAAACTCTTGTAAAAACAGACTAATTGTATCTATATGCCAACTTTGTTGAAAACATTCAAATTAATATATTTTGTATTGCGTTGTAACACTTTCATTTTATCATTCCGACACTTTGGATACGAAATACTGAACAATGCCAACCGATTAATGCGCAGTGCATTGTTTCTTAAAAATAAGAATAAAATGATTTATCGTTAGTATTTAACCGTCTATACTCTATAATATTCAGCAAAAGCTTTCATTTTGAATTATACAGCCACTACTTATAATTTAAGAGCAGTTCTACATGTAGCTAAGACTGCATCTCTCTGCGGAAAAGCTGATATTTTGCCAATTCTTCAAAGACTAGGAAGCGGCTCCCGCGCTCAAGACGAAAATTTTGGATGCAGATTATTTTTTATGATGATGGTGACTTCAGGTTTAAATTGGTATCATAACTAAGCTCCCTATGCACCAATAAAAATGTAGAGATGAGTTTTCTGTTCTCGCAATTGCTATAAATGAAATACTCTAGTTAACATGCATCATAAAGGATAAAAGCAAAGGGCAAAGCCTTTGTCACACATCACTTTTGATATCTTGAAATGGCGAACAGTATTTAGCTTGGACGTTTCAAGCGGTTAAAGTTCACTAGTCTGGTCACATAAATATAGTCACATAGGACTACGTTTTTATTTTTTAGCTTAATACAGCACAATATTTCTAGTATCAACTTAATGCTTTTTTGATAGTCACATGTAAAAAAATTCAGACTATCTGAAAAATATTCGACAGGGTCGATATAATTTGTGATAATTTCGGAATAACATCTTTTGGAATGACCTATATATGTGTGACCTGCGAAGGAATGCTCCAAGGTTACATGATGACCGAGATATGGTTAAAAGCGATCTGTTACAACGTTCGAGGTTCAGTATGTTTAGTATTTTAATCTTCGAGTGGCCTTGAATTATGTACCTAGTACGGATCTGGTTATATTTGTTTGGTCTGACTCATAATTCTATTGCAGTTCCGAAATGATAAGTCTACATAAATCTAGATTTGTTACCTTGATGTCCAACACAAGATGTTACGATTAGGCCCAACTGAGTGGCAACTTATGCCATCAGACTATCGAGATAGATACTAACTATTCGCTGATGAAATAGGGCATCAGAACATGAATCAAGATCTATTAATAAGTAACTTGTATTGGAAAGTCTATTAATAAGCAACCTATCCTTCTAAGGTATGTACCTATCCTTCTAAGGTATGTACCTATATTGCTACAGCAGCAACGAAAGACTGATTCATTCAGTCAGTGCCCTCATTATATCCGTCGATAACTAAAGGTCTTTGGTCGAATACTATAAATAATAATTATACTTAAGAGGAAACACCACGGCCGTTTTTCCATACAAACGTAGTCTCCTGTTTTCTCCCTGGATAATGCTAGTAGAGCAATTATTTTTTTCCAAAAGATGTATGGCCCCGATTGGCATGTCCCTATGTGTTCCTTTTTCTCATAAATTAAATATTAAAAAAGATATGAACCTTCAAATATCTCAAAAATTGGCCAGATTTTTCGCTGTGTTCAAACATCCAAAAAACAAATTTGGCTAAATTATTCAAAAAAAGGAAAACATAGGAACACGGCCAAAGCCTTTCTTTAATTGAATATGAAAAACTATTTAAATCGATGAAGTTTTGGAGAAGGAATCAGGGGAATACGAAACGTTGATTTTGTGTACATTTAGGTAATAGGTATTTTTGTCCAGCAGTAGCGTTGTCTCTATCGCGCTCTGCGAGGGGAGGCTTGAGGCTGCGCGACAGCAATAGATTTTACAAATACCTATTTTTCAATTCTCTTGCCCGTAGTGTTTCCTCTTAACTTTTGGCAGGTCAAAATAATTGTAAGGCGTTTCATAAGTACTTAAAAGAATGCATTGTTTCCAAAAAATGCATGTGAAGTTTTAGTTTAGCATTTTAAAAAAAATGAATAATTTCATTTCAGAAGAATATCTTTGACATTTTGGCTTTCAAAACGAAGCAAGAATTGCATCACTCTTTTCTAAAAAATCTACAAAAATCTCAATCAAGGGTTCAAGGTACCTACTAAAACATTCACCTCAATCAAATAAACTTAAAGGACACAATCGATTATAAGTTTTCGCTATTTTTATATGTCACATACGTTTATTATACACATCGCGTTAATTAGGCTCTCTTCTAAAATTTAAATATGACAAAGAAAATATATTAAAGTAGACGTCAAATGTTGTCAATAATTATATAAAAAATAGGTACTCACTTCAAAAATAAAGTTACTGATTTCACAAACAATATGATTTTCAATACACAGAGCTGGTATAGTTGATTACTGCCACCGTAGTGTCGACATTCGCAAACATTACACGGTTACACCCATACAAGTTAAGAGCGAGGTGAAAGTACTTAGCAATGTTGGACTTTGATCTCTTACTACATAGTATGATGTACTTTAAGATAGATGGCGCTCACTTAGAAGATTGACTCAATGTTTAAAAGTTAAGAAAATAAAACTATTACTTATATAAGTACTTTGATTTTTTTTAAATACCTCTAAATTGAAATATATTATTTTTGTTAATACTTCAATTAGATGCACCAAATGATGACGCTGAAAGAGGATACAACCTACTAAGAGGTGTAAAGGATTTTTGCAAAGTTCCATAATGAATAGTTTCTTGTGGTTTATTAGTGCATAAGAATTCGTCTTCCGATTTAATATTTACTGATTTTGAATCTGTGATTAAGTGCTTCGCTATGAATTGCCACTAGTTATATTTTACATGTAAATAAATGTAATGAGACACCCTAACGCCCGATACCTACCTGATATTTATCTACATACATACATATCGTCACGCCTTTTATCCCCGAAGGGGTAGGCAGAGGTGTATTTTTACACCACTTTTTGCCAGATATACTTTAGTCCCACGTAATAAGGGGTGAGCCTATTGCCGTACCGGGCACATTTCCAGACTCCGTGCTGCTACTGAGAATTTCATGACAGAAAAACCCAATAACACTGCCCGACCCAGGAATCGAACCCGGGACCTCCCGATCCCACGCGCACATTTATGCGGCGAGACCAACGAGGCAGTCGTATAGGGTTTGATGTCGAGTTTTCCGTCTCTACGCAAAGATGGTATTTGCATCGTGTTATCCCTTAGTCGCCTCTTACGACAGCCACGGGAAGATAGGGGGTGGTGACACTTGTATTCTATGCCGTCAACCACACGGTTTGTATTTATCTTTTAGTCAATATTATTGTTATATTATTGAGACCTTATATTTCTAATCCCCGAAGGGGTAGGCAGAGGTGTAATATTACACTCACATTTCGCCATGAATTTTTAGGTCCCACGTAATTGGGGCGAGCCTATTGCCGTACCGGGCACATTACCAGATTCCGTGCTGCTACTGAGAATTTCCTAAAGGAAAAACCCAATAACACTTTGCCCGATCCGGGAATCGAACCCGAGACCTCCCAATCCCAATGCCCTTATTCCTTAAGACTATTATAATATTTATTGAATATACCTTTACATAAACTAGGCGAACTAAACTTTAAATTATTTTTTTTATTAATGAATCGGTGGCATAATGGATTTCACAGCTGCTTCGCTGCTTAACACTGCACCTAGTGTTTAGGATTCAAAACCCACATGGGACAATACTCTGTGAGAGCCACATCTCGTATGATGTTGCCGTCTGGGTGTCTTTGTGTCCGTTGGTTCTGAAATATAGGATTTATACTTAGTGCGAGTCATCACCATCGTCCTAGCGCTATCCCGGTTACATCCAAGACTTACACGCCTTGGAACCAGATATGATTTAACAGGTAGTAGAGCCTTGCTGATTTCAGCATGATTGGGACGGCTCGACCGGGGCAGTACTACTCTCTCTCACAGAAGTTCGACGTAAAGTAATACCTAAACTGTTGCGTTTCGTTCGGCGAGTGAGAGTGCCAGAGGCCTTATCCCCTATTTCTTCTCCCTAATCCCACTCCTCATCCTTTTCCCGACCCCAAGGAGAGGCAACGCATTTGTTACTCCTGTGGTGTTGCTTGTGTCCATGGGCGGCGGTAATTGCTTACCATCAGTCGATCCGTATGCTCGTTTGCCGCCTATTACTATAAAATAAATGACAGAACAGACACCTTTTCCACAGAGTGACTGCCGTCTGACTCCCGCATCTCAAAGGGATAGCGATATTCCATGGTTTAGACCAGTATCAGTTTATATATATGAGGGTACTGACGCCCCGTAACGACTGTCAAAGAACTTGATGACAGCCGGGACCGACGGCTTAATGTGCTCTCCGAGGCACGGGCAAGCGATCATTAACTATTTTAATTTATATTAGTGCGTATATTCGAAAAAATAAGAAGCTAATTTTCGGCGCGTAATAAAGAGACGGAATCCCAAAACTGTAATGTGTGCAAATTGGCACGCGTTACGCTATTCGTTATAACATTATCTACATTTTATTTTCAACTGAGTGCATTTAATACTATTAATACATGAGAAAATATTCTTTAGATTAAGAAAACAAGTGTTTTTAGTACGTTTGGCATAGATAGGTTGAATGTTAGGCTTGCCGGAAACTCAGCAATGATAGTTTCTTTTTCTATTTATTAATGTAATAGGGATAAAAATGTGCTGCCTTTACTTTTTGAATTGAATACATTTTGTATAAACCCGTAGAAATGTGGCGAGTAGTATCCTCTCGCGATCCAGTGTCGGCCAAACGGTAGGTCTTTAAATGTCGACCTAGATATCGAAATGCAGATTAATTTTTTTTTTTTTTTAACAGCCTGTCTGTGTGTCCCACTGCTGGGCAAAGGCCTCTCCCTTGGACCGCCATGCATCCCTGTCTTGTGGTAAGCTCGTCCAGTCGCTGTCAAATGCATCCAGGTCATCCCGCCATCTTCGTTTGGTTCTTCCACGTCGTCGCCGACTATCATGAGGCACACAAGTGGTAGCTAGATAGGCCCACCTTTCTGGGTGCATACGACAAACGTGTCCGGCCCAGTCCCACTTCAGTCTAGCAGATTAAGTTTTATTGTAGCTAAAATCTTCTCGATGTTCTGTTACAAGTGAATACACAAAATACAAATGTTTAAGCATCATAAGACTTTTTAAGCCTTGTGTGACTACACGCAACATAATAACTGGTCATTTACCGATTTTGGAATAGATAGATAATACGAGACCTGGTAAATTTCTTGTCAAAACTGCTATATTATTCTACACTATTCTGCGACATTGTTTTTTTTAATTAATATAATTATTTTGCTAATTGTTTTTATAGTGTAACACATTAAAATGACTTATTTTATTATTATTATTCAATTGAGTGCATGTGTACATGCAATAGTTGCGACTCAAACTAGCTCAAATTAGTTTTATTAAGGAAATGTTGCAAAATATATTTATACGTCTATATGACAGAGCAAGGAGTACTAATAATATATACTTATAATTGTAAAACCAATGTATTTACCTTTGTTCAGCAAATAAAATGATGATTATTGATTATCTTCTAATATATAAAATTCTCGTGTCACAGTTTTCGTTGCCATACTCCTCCGAAACGGCTTGACCGATTTTGATGAAATTTTTTGTGCTTATCCGGTATCTATGAGAATCGGCTAACATCTATTTAAAAAAAAAAACCAAAAAAAAAAAATTTTGCAATACAATGTTTGCCGGGTCAGCTAGTAATATATAAAATCCTTGCGTTACTGACTGACTGACAGACACGCTACAGCCGAAACTACTGGTCACAAGAAGATGAAATTTAGCATGTATGTTCCTTGAGAAGTGTAGGGTAGCACTAAGAGAAGGTTTTTGGAAATTCCACCCCTAAGAGGGTAAAACTGGGGGTCAAAGTTTGTATGGAACTTTTTATTCCTTCAATGGATTGACTCCAAACTTTGTATATAAGTTCCTCAATTGACGATAATGAACACTAAGAATATTTTTTTTTTGAAATTCCTCCCCTAAGGGGGTAAGATAGGCGGTCAAAATTTGTATGTAACTTTTCATCTCTCTATGGGATTGACTTCAAACTTTCTATATTGGTTCCTTAAACGACGATAGTGAACACTAAGAATTTGTTTTTCTTTTAATCCGACCCTCAGTGGTAAGATAGGGGTCAAAGTGTGTTACTTATTATTCCTTCAGTGGATTGAATTTAAACTCAAAATATTGGTTCCTGAAACGATGATTGTGAACACTATGAATTTGTTTTTCGAAAATTTCTACCCTCAGGAGGTAAGATAGGGGTTCAAAGTGTGTATGAAACGCAACTTATTATTCCTTCAGTGGATTGACTTCAAACTTTGTATATTGGTTCCTCAAATGACGATAGTGAACTCTAAGAATTAGTAATTTTTAAATTCCTACCCTCAGGGGTAAGATCGGGGGTCAAAGTGTGTATAAAACTTATTACTCCTTCAGTGAATTGACTTCAAACTTTCTATATTGGTTCCTCAAATGATAATAGTGAACACTAACAAGGGAGTAAGATAGGGGTTCAAAGTTTGTATTAAACGAAACTTATTACTCCTTCAGTGGATTGACTTCAAACTTTGTATATGGGTTTCTCTAATGACCTTAGTAAACATTAAGAAATCTTTTAACTATATACAAATGTATATTGCTACGGAATCCTTGTCAAATTTAATTTTAACGAGCTTTTGCAAGCAGCTACGCCTAAATGAAATTATCATAGTTTGTTCGAGAGTTTTCATGAACCATTAGCAAAATACACATCAAAATCGATTCAGCTATTTTTAAGATTACCTTGAATAAATAGACAGACAGAAAAACAATCTAAATAAATCATTGGGGTACTGGAAACTGGTTAGCAACAATATGCAATACAGTTATTTTGAGATTAAATACAGTTTGTTTATTTTTTTTATAGTCTCACGCCTGTATCCCTGGGGGTGTAGGCAGAGATGTAATATTACACCCATATTTCGCCATGTTGCATATTAGGTCCCACGTAATAGGGAGCGAGCCTATTGCCTTTACCGGGCACATTGGCAGACTACTCTGTGCTGCTACTGAGAATTCGGCAAAACTCAGTAACACTGTTGCCCGACCCGGGAATCGAACCCGAGACCTCCCGTTTAGCAGACCTATACGCTATCCACGGGAACATGGAGGCAGTCAAATATTATTTATTTGTATAATCTGTCTGTACATAAAATTCTTGCGTTACTGATTGACTGACAGACATGCTACAGCCGAAACAACTGAGCGCAAGTAGATGAAATTTAGCATGTATGTTCCTTGAGGTGTATAGAGGCACACTAAGAGAGGATTTTTAAAGGGGTTAAACTGGTTGTCAGAATTTGTATGAAACTTTTTATTCCCTCAATTGATTAACTTCAAACTTTGTATACCTATTGGTTCGGTTTACTAATGTTTGCCATAATTTAAAATGCCATAATTTCATATGCCATACTGGTATTTGCCATAATTTCATTAGAAATAACGCTTTAGTTGTCATAATCGTGAAACGACATAAAATTACTTTCACTAATTCCATTGGTCATAATCTATCAAGTGTCATAATAATTTAAATCCATAAATGTATTTGCTATAATTTTCGTTTTCAATAATCTAAGAAGAAAATAGATCATAAACTGAAGTTGAACAACTTCAGTTTATTAAACTAGTGTGAAGAATGTGGACCAAGTTGACGGAGCCCTGCTTCGCAGGGCTCCTATTTTTGGGTTAAGGGTCAAAAGAGAACCCTAACCTAACCTAACCTATCCGAGTCGGATTGCACTGAGTCAAGGTGTTAACGATATTTAATTCAACTTCAGTTTATTAAACTAATGTGAAGAATGTGGACTAAGTTGACGGAGCCCTGCTTCGCAGGGCTCCTAATTTTGGGTAGGAGTGTGATAAACGGCTTAATTTCAACAACGCTTACAACGTTGTACTTATATTGAAAAGCGCGCTTTTGAAAAAGCTTTCCACTTAAAACGCTTTTTGCAATTCGCTGTGAAAGCGGACATGGTGCCGCTTCTCGTTTGTGAACTAAATTAATTTAATATAATTATATAAAATTTAAACTATTTTCGCACGTAAAAGTTCCAATTTATATTATTTACGTAGGTATGCACTTACGTAATGGCCGCGAAAAGCATACTAACAATACATTGAAGAAAAAACAAATCGTTTAAACGAAAGTTTATGCAACTAAAAACAACATACTTTTTACTTAAAATATTATTAAGTAAACAAACAACTCGTAATTTAGTAGCTTAAGCCTAATGTTGACGTGTTTGTTTGTATATTAATCTCTATGTTCACATGCATTGAGTTCATTTTCAATATTACTTTAAAAAAGCAGTGAGCAGTGCGGCCAACCTAACGTTCGCGAATCGTTGTCGTTCAACGCGCCAGCCGCCAGAAGCGTCCAGCGGCAGCGTTACAGTTTGTGATGTTGCTTTCCGTTTAAACGATATCGGCCTGTACTTATAAACGAACGCTTATGCTTATGTTGATAAGCAGATTGTGTTTACAGCTTTTCGTTTAAACGCCCACTACTATTTTTGGGTTAAGGGTCAAAAGAGAACCCTAACCTAACCTATCCGAGTCGGTTTGCACTGAGTCGGGGTGTTAACGATAATTAATTTCGACCTAACAATATTATGTATTATTTTCATAATTATAACAAATTTTGATTATGTCAAGAGTCGATTATGAGATGTGTTACTTATGGAAACTAAATATTATGATATATGTTCTTATAGAAAGTCATTTTATGGCAAATGAAAGTTATCACTGTTGAGTTGTTAAGGCAAACGTTATTAGTATAAACGATAATAGTGCAAGTAAATATAATGATCGAGGATGATTATGGCAAACAATATTAGTGCAAATGAATTTATGGAAAACGAGAGAATACCTATTGGTTCCTCAAATGAAGTTAGTACACACTAAGAAAGTCGTTTTGGTAATTCTTACCCTAAGTGGATAAAAAGGGGAGTCATAATTGGCATAAAACCTTTTTTGCCTTCCAGGGATTACCTCTATACTTTGTTTATTAGATCCGCAAATGACGTTAGCGAACACAAAGACGTTTATTTTAGAAATTTTCCCCTAAGATGGTGGAAAAGGGATTCAGAGTTTGTGTAAAAACTTTTATTTTTTCAATGGAATTACTTTAATCTGTGTATATAAAATCTTTTCGTTACTGACTGACTAACAGACACATTACAGCCGAAATTACTGGACGCAAGAAGGTAAAATTTAGCATGTGTGTTCCTTGAGGAGGGTAGGCGTGTTTGTACAAAATATTTTATCTAATCGTAATTTACGCGTGCGAAGCAGCGGGCAAAAGCTAGTTTATTATAATACTCTTAGGTATGCATACCCATTCAGCTGGTTATAGACATACTAATGAAGCACATGCGCTTTCAATAAGTAGGCCTGTAGGAAAATAAATCGTGGCCCTGTATGCAGTCTGCCTAATCTCACCCACTGCACTGATAGCTAGTTAGCCAAACATTTAATTTTATTGCAGCTGTTCTGCATTTTGATCCACTTTATTGCCTGCAAATATCTGTTGCGAGTGTATTGAATGATTCACTTTCTAGTTTCTAGTGTTATGTATAGCTGCAATGTTATGTATATAGAAACTAAGTGTTTTTAACGTGGGAGATATGTAATAGTTATTTTCACCACAGCAGCTCAAACATGCCCCTTTTGCTGCGAGACAACATTGAACAAAACGCGATTTTGATTCGAGCGTGAGGCAAAGTAGCTTTTTTATTTTTCAATCTTCAGTGCCACGAATTGACATGGTTCAGCCACAAATTTGAAACATTCGAATTTTACTGTGCTCTGTCTCTTTCACGTGCTTAAAAAAAGCGAATGAAAAAAAAAAACAAACTCCTTCGAAATTCGATTTTGGAATTCGACCTCAAAGAAAACACGTTCGCGTTATACCCTAAAATTTAAAGATATACAATTATCTTTATATATAAAGAAATTATTTTGTTTTTTAAATGTTATTGTTTATATGTTTAATATATTATTGGATTTTAATAAAAATAAGTCTACGCTCAGGATTCTAAGATAATCATAGAATCCTTCAAGTAGCTTTTTAATTTTTCAATCTTCAGTGTCACGAATTGACATTGTTCATATTCATATTCATTTATTGCCATTCCACAATGTTTGTACAGGTGTTATAGATATATAGATACAATTTGGTTCATTATGGACCCTGTTTGGGCATAGCAAGAGTTAGGTAAATGAAGTATATTCACTTAGGGTTATATAATTAAATTAGACATAGACTTATAGTATTTATACATAGTACTTACAAGAAAAAATATACACAGCTTAGTTTTATACTTAGAACAAAAATTATAAACATCTTAGTTTAACAAAGTAAAACAATAGTATAATAAAATAAAAATATAATTAATTATTATACCTACTCCTCATTCATCGGTAAAAAATTCCTCAATACTATAAAAGCATTTATTAATAAGGTGTAGTTGGAGTGCGTTTTTAAATTAATTGTCGTATTCTATACTCCTTATTTCGTTTGGAATTTTGTTATATATTTTAACGCACAGTTGTTAATAAATAAATTTGAAACATTCGAATTTTACGGTGCTCTGTCTCTTTCACATGCATATAAAAAGTGAGTGAAAAAACAAACACTTCGAATTCGAAATTCGATTTTGGAATTCGACCTCAAAGAAAACACCTTCGGAAACGCAAATAAAAAAAGATATTTGTAACAAAGAACTTACTTTTTTTATATGTATATAATTATGTTTATTTTAATTTATTATTGTATTTTAATAAAAATAAGTTTAATTAATAGTATAAAATTGGTATTTAACCAATACATTTTTATTTGGAGTAACAACAATGATACATTAATTGAAAAATAAACGTCAGGGACGCGGTATTCCCCCCGTGGGATCTCCACCTTGTCGTGGTGGGGGAGCTCAGTAACCATGGATTGGTCACCCGCGGTGAAGCTAAGAGGGATCCAGGAGGGGACGCTCCGCGTGGGCTTGGAGGGGCCTGCGCTGGATGCGTCCAACGGTGCGGGTGCGGGGGACAGTTCTGTCTGTCCCTCGCAGTCGGGTGCGGTCGCGGGAGGAGAGGCGTGTCGGTGTTGCGTTGCCGCGCGCCCTATCTCCCGCGACCAAATGGGGGCGCACCATTCGATGCGTCGCGGTGGGGCCGCAGAGGAAGAGGAGATGCGGTGTTGCGTTGCCGTCCTCGCTATCCTCTGCGGCCGCTGGACGTTTTGGCGGCGGAGTCCAACACCTTAATCCGTCGCCAAAGGGGTTTTGTTCGGGGCCCGCCTGACCATCTGGCGGGCCAATACCCGTCGGAGGGTGGCGACGAGTGCTTTGGTGATGCCCCACCCTCCGACACACGGGTACATGGCGGAAGTCGAGGTGGTTTTTAGTGGAAACACCACATACTCCGGCTCTTATTTCCCCCAAGAGTCGGAGATCCGAAGGGATTTTCCACCTCGTAAAACAAAACAAAAAAAAAAGGGACGCGGTATTAAAACGCGATTTAAAAAAGTAGCGGGAATAAACTTTTGCTGATGCTGATACAGTATAGCGTAACGTGTTAAATTATATTAATATATAAAATAATCTAAAACGATGAGTGAAACTAGCGATGATGACTGTACTTTAACACCAGAAGAGTTAAATCAACAAGTGATTAATACAGAATTCAATCTATTCCTGTTCATTTCTATGTCGCCTAAGTAATAAGTGTTCTCACTGCTGTGGTGAAAAGTTATGTGTGTTACATGAGAGCAAAGTTTTTTGTATCTCGTGTTGTTGAGTCCCTCACTACGCTCAGGATTCTAACTTTTTTTGCACAAATAACTATTGTGCAACAAGAGAGCAAAGTTGTTTTTTGTTTCGAGTGCTGATTTTGAGTCCCGAGCAAGCGAAGGATTCTATGATTGATTCACGAGCGTAGCGAGTGAATCAAAGTTAGAATCATGAGCGTGGTGAGGGACTCAACAGCAAGAGATACAAAAAACTTTGCTCTCGTGTAGCACACATAACTTTTCACCACAGCAGTGAGAACACATATTACTTAGGAGACATAGAAATGAACAGGAATAGATTGAATTCTGCATAATCACTTGTTGATTTAACTCTTCTGGTGTTAAAGTACAGTCATCATCGCTAGTTTCACTCATCTTTTTATATTATTTTATATATTAATATAATTTAACACGTTACGCTATACTTACTGTATCAGCATCAACGAAATTTTTATTCCCGCTACTTTTTTAAATCGCGTTTTAATACCGCGTCCCTGCTGTTTATAAAAATATATTGGTTAAATACTAATTTTATACTATTAATTAGACTTATTTTTATTAAAATCCAATAATAAATTAAACATGTAAACAATAACATATAAAAAAAGTAATTTCTTTTTTACAAATATCTTTTTTTTTTGCGTTGCCGTAGGTGTTTACTTTGAGGTCGAATTCCATAATCGAATTTCGAACTCGAAGGGGTTTGTTTTTTCACTCACTTTTTATATGCATGTGAAAGAGACAGAGCACAGTAAAATTCGAATGTTTCAAATTTGTGGCTGAACAATGTCAATTCGTGGCAGTGAAGATTGAAAAATTAAAAAGCTACTTTGCCTCACGCACGAATCAAAATCGCGTTTTGTTCACTGTTGACTCGCAGCAAAAGCGGCATGTTTGAGCTGCTGTGGTGAAAATGTCATTTACTTATACTAATTTAAAAATGCAGTGGAATTGGTATGTTTTGAATTTCTTTTCAACTCGTTGGTTTTCCCCGGAGGAGAAAGTAAATCAATCCTGAGATCTGCTTGCGCCGGCGACGTTTGATTGGCACAAGTACAAGTAAACAAGTCGGCGCTGGACCCTATATAGTCGAGGCACACTAGAAACTGGTTTTGTATACGAGTGTCAATGTGCGTGTAAAGTAGCACTAGAAGCGATGAAGTCTTGCTGAGCGATTCTCGCCCTTATGGTGGTCTAGCGGGAAGTTGTTCTACTGTACCTACGTGAAACAAGCCATGTACGTACCAAAAGGCTTGGCATCATGACTTTACTATTCGTGTTATTTTTCAGCCTGCAGCTACTGCAGTATCGTTTCTGCCTGATCATTTCGGGCTATCGCTTCTTAGTGGACCCCTACGGCCCCCAAGGCACTTACATGCCAAGTTTCAGCTTTTATTGCACCCATTTATATTGGTGTAATTAGTTTTTGCTGTGCGTTGCTAGTCAGTAAGAAACGAGAGAATTTTATACATATGGATTTCAACAGTTTTTAACGGAAATACCTTTTGGACGTTGCAAGCATAAACATGACTTAACATAAAGTTTTCTCTTTCTTATTATATTATGGTTTTACTGAAATAAAGAAATACAAATTGAATTTGCATTCGTAGTCATAGAAAATTTGTGGAACAGGACCACACATATTTTTCATATAATTATATTATTATTTCTCTGTAATTTCTATTTTATTACATTAAATTGCGATATACCTCTAAATTGTTTCAGCACAGTCGTAACGAGAACCGTTAAAAAGACTAACGCGATCTAAATCACGAACCGAGTCTGACATTTAGTTATTCACTTATACTATTCATATTTTGTTGAACGTGCGAGAAATGAAATTATAACAGTCTCAAGGCGATGGAGCCAGGAAGTGGCACCTGACTCCAGAGTTATGTGGCGACGACGGTTATAGCTGCATTCCGACGTCTTGTGCCACCACGCTACATTGTAGCAAGGGTGATACAGGTCCGGCATTTGCACCTTTGCGCTCCACTACATTGTAACAGGGGTGATGTAGTACTTGGCATTTGCACCTTTGCGCTCCGCTACATTGTAACAAGGATGATACAGGTCTGGCATTTGCACCTTTGAGCAGGAATATCTCTGGAGGAAACGTAGAACGTTAATTTACATTCTTAGCAATATATCAACACTTGAAACATCATTATTTTGCTTTGATTTTGCTCTTAATTGATGGGTTGTAAGCTATGATGTGTCAGAAATACAAATGACTAATTTAATCTCGTGCCTTGCATAACTGCAGGTATGTAGGTATGCAATTTCTCCAGAATTCAAATATTATAATAAGTATTATTGTCATTTTATCAGGTATACATAGGTGCTAACCTACTTAGTCTCATCTACGCAGTATCTGGCATTTCTACTCATAGAAATACTGCGTATTATGTTGATATACGAAAATACAACACGAAACAAAAAAAAGAACCACGGCGGCATAAATATTTCTCCACAAATTCCAGTCTAACTGTTGTGTCAAAACATTTTTATTTCACACATAAAAACGAGGCCACAGCAATAGAAACACAAAAAGCCCTTCATTCACACCAAAAACAGCAAGACGAGCATGTAAACAAAATAAGCGTCAGCGTTGTTCCAAAATAAACTCTGGAATGCCGGATATTGCAATCCGGCTCGTCACGGGCTAAGGATCGCGTACAGGTGGCGGCTGGCAAGCTCAGTGCCACCAAGCACCCCGACGAGCGCGCACGCACGCTCCTGCGCCGAAGCATCTAATCGATATTAAACACGATCCGATAAATTCGCATAAAACAGAATACGAAAATTCCCGCAAATAAAAGTTTGCAAAACTTGCGACGAAGCAGATTTACTCGTAATAAGAGTGAATCTGAAAGGATTCATAGCTAAAAACTTTGAAAACGATTGTACAGTTGGCGTTCCAAGTGATAAAACTTTGAAAAGTGACTGAAACATTTCGCGAGTTGAAATACTTCCAAAATATTTAAGACTTGTGGAAATTGCTGTTTCTAAGTGGAAAGTGAGTGTAGTTGTTAAGGTGATATATACTGTATATACAGAAGATAAGTTTGGTGAAACAATGAAAGTCCTGACAGTAGAAGATAAGGTAGCAAGTGTTGGAGAGGGGAATGAGCCGACTGTAGTCGTCGGTACACCGATACTGACCAAGGAGGAACTAAACAGGTAAATATATTTCACAATAGTTTCGTCAATTAGATAATCATGGAAAGAATATTTGAATTCTTGTTTAAAATATAATTATTTTAATATTTATCTATAAAATCATATAATTTATTTAATTTCTTATTGTTCAGAATTAAGTAAATGTCAGAGAAAATTTAATTTCATATGAATATGGATAGATATCAAAGTTGGTTTTCAGTGGAATTAATCACAAAATTCTTTGCGTTTCAACAATTTAAATTGGCGAGTTAATTGATGCATTGACTTAGCTATGGCTGAAGTTACGACAAGAATTTGTAATACATATTAATGGTGTAATGCTGTTCTATTAAAAGACTTTTCATTTTATTAAAATGGAAAAGAATAAAAGCAATACCTAAAAGAACAGTTAGGTTCAAATGTCACTTTAGAACTAAGCGTGGCACGAACACAATTTATATTTCGGAGTTTAGTCATGAATAGAAAATTCCAAATCAAAAAGAACTTGAGCGAGTTCATCGAAGTGTAACATAGCATTAGCAAGTTCGCTAGGTCAGATGTGTTGGCGGTCTGCCAGGATGACACAACCGCTTGGAATGTGGTGTTTACGTGCTCGCTAGGCGCACGTTGTCGCGATCCGGGTCACAATTCCTCTAATCATGTTTTGCTCGTTTTTCATCTACTGTTTATCTAAATTTATAAGTGTCGTTGTTGGATTAATCTTGATCAGTAAGCCTAATGGAATTGATTTCATGGATAACTTAGGTTTGTCTAAAAAGTTTAGACTGATCATTAAACAACAATTTTCTTAATTGTGGATTAGGAAAAGAGAATTCACTATCGATTTAATATTGTTTCACAATCCTTTAATTTGTTTTCCTAGCTGTCTTAAATTTTAGTTGTCAGCACAATTTTAATTCAACTATTTTTCACAGGGGTTGTCCTCTTGGAGTATCTCGAGTTACTTCATCGCTCTACGTATGTGGAGCCCACGCTTTACCTGGAGCAGTGAGAGCTCTGCATCCTGGTCTCATCGTGAGTGCAGCGCCTGAGCTGCCGCCACCCCCAGAAGACTATGTACCGAGGCAATTCGTACCTCTACTGGACACACCAAATTCCGACATGCATCCCTACATGGACAGTGTGGCTGACCTTATCAATGAGGTAAACATTAACATTAATATTTCTTCTTCTCCGTAATCAATTTAGCTCATAATGTCCATGATCTCAATCTTAATTAGGTTGGCATTCAAGTTCAATAGCGTTCTAAATTCTTTTTCGATTTGTAAACATTTAATATCGTAACATGTTCGAGCGAGCCATGTGAAAATAAACTGCAGTAAAATACATTGGTCGGACATTATAAATTCATGAACCTTGTCTAATATTCTTGAACTATATTGAAAACGTGTTTATTTGTCATCAGGTTGTCTCAAATGGTGAAGTAGTGTTAGTCCACTGTGTGGCCGGCATATCCAGATCTGTGACGCTTTGCCTCGCGTACCTCGTCAAGTGGCAGAAGATGACCTTGAGGGACGCCTATCACCACATGAAGGCACGACGGTGAGTGATTCGCCAACTATTCTTATTTTAATGTCAAATCGTTTTAGAACACAAGTGTATATTTACGGCTTACAGTCTGTAATTAAATCGTTTGTGAAGCTGTATTTGCGCGAGCTATTTAAAGTGCTTTATGATTTCCGTTCCACCTAAAATGTCAGCGTATGAAATAATTCACTTTGTTCAGTATTTGAAATATGATGTTATTGTTCACAGACCACAAATCCGGCCGAACACGGGCTTTTTCAAACAGTTGATCAAGTACGAAGAAAGATTGTTCGGCGAACCTTCAGTGAAGATGGTGTACTGTGAAGCTATAGATAAGGAAATACCAGATGTGTACGAGGCTGACTACAGCGGCATGACTTGGTTCAGGCAGCGGTACGGTCCGATCGAGAAGAGCTGAAGTGTGAAAGAGATGGCAAAGAAAGGATTACTGTGATCTGTGTGAAGAGGAATGAAAGGATAAACAGAGAGGTGACGAATTATAATAAATAAATTAACAATATATTTGAATAAGACTGAGAGAAGTAATGATTTGAAAATGCATGAAAGAGAAATCAGTTTTGATATTACTGATGAGTATTTGTGGTGAATCTTCAGTAGAGTTAAGTAGACTATTAAACTCTTCTGCAAATGAACTTAAGTGGAGGTCGCCTGTACTTTTGCGCAATTTATTGATTGATACAAATAATTTTAAAGTAATTTATACTTTATATTATAATGATATGTATTAAACTAAGCAATGTGATAACTTATTGTTATAAATTTAACATTAGGTATTTGTTTACCATAAAAATTGTATAATAATGATGGGACCAAAATAAATAAGTGGTTAATTTTTATTTCTTGCCTTTTCATTCATTTGTCTCCTATACATTTGTCTTGTTGTGAACAAACACTTCACGCTTTAAGCCAAGCGCCCTAGACGCGACTAGCGTAATACAAGGACAATGATGATGACTCTAGACCTATACAATTATCTCTGAGACGGAAATAATTACCAGTAAATGAGTATGGTTAAATTTTGAAAGTGAATCAAACTATTAGAAATACCTGTTCTATTTCTATGGTACAGCTTTTCTTTAAAAAAATAAGTTGTCAAAAACGATGTTCTAATTGCAGTAGTAGAGTAATGAGTAATTCATTGAGTGTGTTGGCCTCGTGACATTGAGCGCTGAGTATTTATACCTCTCCTCGCTATTATGAAGTACGTTTTTTATCTTCCGCATACTGATGTAATACTTTGTAATAGTTATCTTATTTGCAGGATGCCAACTTTTTTGATATGCTCTCTTGAGATTTTTGACGTTTGAAATGTTTGAACATTACTCATGTAGATTATACACTCTTAGTTTGTTTTAGATCTAGATAGTGTAGCTGAAGTGATTGATGTGATCCTTTTTGTTTAGACTAGCTTACAAGCTAGTCTACCAATCTATAACAATCTTTTTTATATTACTTTTTTATGTAAGATTTGTTAGGCTAAGACTTGCCTCCTTGTAAGTGGCTAACCGCAGACTCCATACGACAGTGATGTTAGATAGGCAACACAAGTGTGTTAGTTTCCCTTAAGAAAGAAAATAGACGGGGAAGCTCTCCTCCCAAACTTATTCCAAACCTCATTGAGACAAAATCCTTACCCTACCTTTTTCATTCTCTCTCATGGCGAGTCCCGCCTGCGCTCTTGTTCAGTGAAGATACGTAACAAAGTTAATATACTAAGGTACTTAACGATTACCATCATCCTAACGCTATCCTCGTTGCGATCGAAGACTCTCGAATTTGAGCCTAGAGTCCACTCGAATACTCGTAGGTACTGTTAGTTTGCTAATTATTTGTTAGAAGGCGTGTGCCAAGACTCACTGTGAAACGATTTAACCAATATACTCATGCTTTTATCTGTGGTTCAACCACTCGTAAAGGTTTTATCCGTAAACTTAAATTAATCAATGTTTTTCAAGAGCATTTATTATTTATCACGTTAAAGTGAATGGAGTTGGTTAAATCTCTAAATGATACGTTACATTATACCTGAATGTATTTCTGACAATATATTCCTTATAAGTATTACAGTTTCAGAGCGAGAATAAAAAGATGACATTCAAATAAAACAGCTACTGCATTCATCGATATTGTTCCTTTGCAAGGATCACCTTGCAAGTATATATTTGTATGTAGATCATCAGATCTACATACAAATACATCCATGAATTTCCATACAGAACCCGTCACTGGTCCAACGAGTCCTTCAGATGTCACGAATTCTCAGACGGTTCTACAATAAATGTCATGGAAATATTTTGCGAGACTAAACTAATAAGTTTCTATTTACACGAGATATGTTTTTTGAATCATCTGTATGTGAACGTCTACATATTTAAATATCATCTTCATGACAGTTTGTTTTGTATGCGAATTGCTTTTTCGATTTGCTCTTTTGGAAATAGTTGAGTTTGGATGCGAGCCAAAATACATTACGCTGTCAAGTGTTTGATGAATACCTGTTTGCTATTATATACAAAAAACTATTGTCTTAAAGGATAGGGTGTTAAGGTAGGTATTTGAATGAATGGTTTTTCGCACATGATGGGGAACCTGGTGGTGAGTGGGTTCCGAGTTGTTTTTCAAGTTCAATGTTACCGGTAATTACTTCACGTGCCGTTATTAGAATATTTTTTTGGAACCGTCTTCTTTGTTTTTACGCATGTGTTAATGAATTACATAAAAATAGTCTGATGGTTACTTTTAGTCCAGACATCTGTCATTTATTTTTTACGGATTTTGGTGAAGACACGTGCTGTAATTTAATCTGGTTGTCCGCCTACTTACTGATGTTCTCTAAGATTTTTATTTTCATGTACACATTTTGTTTATGACACATTTCAAAACTTCAAATTAGTTTATACCTTTTGGTTTGGTAAATTAAGGAAACGGTTGTGTGAAAGTTCATAATTTTCAAAGTAAGAAATATGAAATTTCATAGACTCGTACACGCGCACACAAATAATACGTTACTGCTTTAACTTTAACCAGAGTTAAAGATAGGTTTATAATCTTTGTCTGCGTACCTATTTCTGAATCAATTCCTAAGAGGAGAGTAAATGAAGACTTAGAACACAAATTTTGTGGAGTTACATAAGCACCAAACTTGGTACCACTTTATTATTTCAGCTTGAATATATGAAAATTTTTAGTCATGATTTACTGGAAAAGTCGTCATTTCTCTGCGATAGTTGATTTGATTTTCCTGTCCCAATTCTTTGCAAATAAGTGCCCTCCATGTCATATTGATAAATTGGAGAAATAAACAATTCTAATGTCTTTTTATAATATTTTTATTTTTGCGCGGTAGCTATTGACATTGTAATCATGCTATAACTGCTCAAAGTCTACGAGAAATAAAAATAATTCGATGTTAAGAATGACTATGAGTCTGGCTTGTAATTTATGATTATACTGTACTAGATACTAGTTAAATGGGCTAAGACCTTCAGAATATTTTGATCTAGGGGAATTTTGCACAAAACTGTTAGGAATTGCTGAAGGTTTTGGTTTGTGTGACGGCAACTTAACTGCTGTATAATTTTGTAAAATTTACCTTAAATGCTAACAAATTTGTATGGCCCCATAAAAGAGCATTATTTAAAAAAAATTGGACCAAATAGGTGAACCTTTGCGTGAATTAGATATAAATTCACGTTATCTGTGTAACATATAACTTCATTTTGTTCAAAGTATACATCATATCGAGAGATCGAATCAGAAATGAGGAGATCTGCAGGCGAACCAAAGTCACCGATATAGCTCTCCGAATAGTCAGGCTGAAGTGGCAATGGGTAGGGCACATAGCCAGAAGGACCGATGGCCGTTGGAGCAGAAAGGTTCTGGAGTGGCGGCCACGCACAGGATGTGGTAGCAGAGGTAGGCCTCCCGCAAGGTGGACTGACGATCTTGTTGGGGTCGCGGGCTGCGGATGGATGTGGGTGGCTCAGGATCGGTCTATGTTGAGAATCTTGGGGAAGGCCTATGTCCAGCAGTGGACGTCCTTCCGCTGATATGATGATACATCATATCAGATTCTGAAAGATTATTGGTAAGCATTTTAAACGAAACTTCCTCTTAGATATCAATTCAAAAATGCATGAAACTCTCGATAGGTTTCAGATTAGTTTTAAACATAATTTATTACTAAAATCATTGCGCTAGCCAATTTGATGTATTCGGTATGTAGCTACCAGCTCGTAATAACATCAACTTCTACGGTCGACTACAGTTGGTAGTTACAGTGGTTTTAGTAGTCTTGTTATGAACAGTTAATAATAAAACGGATTATTTACATTTCAACTCTTCAATATACTTTTGACAAAGTTCATTGCGGGTTCCAAGACAGGATAGTTTAACTTTACGGAGGAATCTACGAGTGTCAAAATTTGGTGTCTTCTATGGTCACTGCAGCTGAACCTGGCTACACAGGTGATACAGTAGTGGGAATGAGGGTTTTAAAAGAAAAGAAAGAAACAGAATTTTCTTATTTCTTTCCTATTTCCATCATCAGCCTTTAACAGTCCACTGCTGGACTAGGCCTCTCCTTTGAAAGGAGGAATTTGCCTACTATACCACGCTGGCCAAACGGGTTGGTATAGGGTACGGGGTGGTATATTTGTATCAAGTTTTTCTTCTCTTACAGTGTTGTTCTCTGCATTATATGGTACCTCTGTCGGCTCTTACGACACCCATGGGATGATGTCGGGTGGTGCCATTCCGTATGCTTAATCCGTCACCACACGGACGATTTTCTTTCTTATTTAAATAATATAAACCTGGGTATATCTTGGTTTGAAAAAGTGAGGAAATTCTGGAAAAGTGTAACAAGCCTACGGATGTTTCTTACTCTTTTACGCGTAAGCAACAAGTGATGATGGATGGACCGCCCGCACAACTTTTTTGCATTTATAATAGTGAATTATTTTACTAAGTTACCCCTTTACATACAAGAACATGCTTTACGGGACATCAGGAATATAGACAGATAGATAGATAATTCTTTATTGTGCAAATGTTGGTACAAATTCGGTGTAAATGACTTAAGTGTACTACATACATACTTATTATTATCAAATGCACAAGGGCGGCTTATCGCAAAGTGCGATCTTTTCCAGGCAACCTTAATATACCGCAAAATTACAATCTAAAATTATCTATACATTAAAATGACATTTGGATTGCTACCAAATCGTTACCTCCGTTGAGTACCCTATTTATGTTTTGGTAACAACTGCCAAAATATTGTTCGCCATTTTGCCATAAAGTTAGCAACGACTTTACGCAAGGTTACAGGTGTGTTGCCAGTTCTCTTGGCTAATATTAGTACACTAAGCGAAGTTTTGTTTATTGAAAATTATAGTTTTCTATTCCCGATGCTTTTAGTGTGCATTTCAGTAAAGGTTTTGCGTAGTGCAGTTTTTGTAGTGCTAAGTTTGCTAACAAACGGATGAGCAATTTCTGTTGTCTTTAGACGTTTGTAAATATTGTTGTGCAACTGCTGAGAAATATCGTTCTTTTGCAAATTTTGAATGGATTTTGCATTAGTTAAAGATTGCGACTGTGTTTGCGTAGAGTCACGGATAGATGAATAGATTATATAGTTAAACTTTCAAAAATGAGCATTGTGATTTTAGATATGCGTGAAAAGAAATATCTTACTTGGAATAAAAAGTAAAGTAAAAAGAATCCGTTCGAGTACGCAGGTATATGTAAGGCATAAGTTTAAAAAATGTTCCTTCTCCCTTAGAGCAGCTTCTATTAAAAAGACTCATGTTTTAGTTTCATTTAGTTTATTTTATTTATAAGGAGCTTAGATTTTTCGGTCATTGCATACGTATATACTTATTATAAATGACTAAATTATAAAGCATCATTAAATGTTCATCGGACAATAAACCATAAAAATATTACGAAGATCATAAACCTACTGCATGTCAATACATCAGTGCACTTGCAAAAGTACCGAAATACCGTCAAGCCTTAAAATATGTCACAAAACTGCATCAGCGCGTTTAACGACTGAAACAACGAGTGCAGCCACCGCGAACAGCAAGCGTATCCGTCAAATATTTGATGGTATATGTGAAGTATCGGTGACCTCTCAAATCGACCTTCTACTTCCCAAACATTCCAGATTATTTCCATCTCACTTATAAATATTTGTGCGACCTTAGCGTCGTCATAGTGGTATGCGAAGCGAAAATATTTACGAATCACACACGTCTCACTGTGGAATTCTTCAGTGCTCGAATGTATTTTGTATTTGATTTATAGCATTATTTTTGTTATTGGTCATTGTACTTCAACGTTGCTATCAAGTCTCATGCAGCCATCTGAGGGAAAATTCTCGTTATTAAATTTGTTCAATATACAATTTCGATCTAGTGTCAGCCAGGAACCGAAGCCAGGGCTAAGCAATTAGGGTTATTAAGTACAAGACCAGCACATAAATCAATTATTTTTTATATTATTACTAGATTGATTCCGTGCGCTTGAATGTAACACCTAAACAAATTTAAATTAGAAATCGTATGAAACACTTATTATTTAGCCATTTTTATTTCTAATCGCGTGGTATAGTAGGCCAATTCCTCCTTCAAAGGAGAGGCCTAGTCCAGCAGTGGACTGTTAAAAGCTGATGATGATGATTTCTAATCTCTTTGATCACTTTCATCATCTATTACCAATTAATATTGAAACCATTATAATTACTAATAAACTTAAGAACAAAAACTTCATTCTGTAAACTTTCCTTTT
Source organism: Euclidia mi (assembly GCA_944739405.2). Classification (NCBI taxonomy): domain Eukaryota; kingdom Metazoa; phylum Arthropoda; class Insecta; order Lepidoptera; family Erebidae; genus Euclidia; species Euclidia mi. The sequence goes on along the minus strand of OX123188.2, from coordinate 5,019,432 downwards.
ATTTCTATTTAGAATAGCATCGCTAAATCAAAGTTGCACCGAAACACACAAAAACTGTTTAGTTATAATTACTATACTTACCTAGTCAATTAACACAATATATCTTACAGAATGTATACTTTTAAAATGACTCATTGTATTCGCGCCTATCGTCGATTTAAGTCGGTCAAAGTTTCATTGTTAAGAAATACCAGAGATTACTTGTCTCTGGAAATACTAATCACCTAAATATGACAGTTAATGCAATAAACTAAGTAACATATTTGAAAAGCGCAAAATCGCGGGAGCGCTCACGACACGCTCAGGGGCCCAATTCTGCTAAATAAATATAGTCTCAATATCATGTCAGTGTCATACTTACGTCACAAAAAATGTATTCTTCTAAATTACCTGATATTTGAATGAAATTGTAACGAGATCGTATGTGTCAACGACGAACTGTTTATTTTAAATTATACGATAATGACATTAGGTTATCAGAATACCGCTTTTAAATCCATTCAAAATATAATATCAATGTCATATAAAAATAGCAGACTTGAAACAACAATTTCTACATCAAAGATAACCAGACTGCCTCCGTGGTCCAGTGGATAGCGTATGCGACTGTTGATCGGAGGTCCCGGGCTCGATTGCCGGGTCGGGCAAAAGTGTAACAGGGTTTTTCCGAATTCTCAATAGTAGCACGGAGTCTGGTGCTGTGCCCGGTAATGGCAATCGGCTCGCCCCCTATTACGTGGGACCTAAAAATTCAATGCGAAATGTGGGTGTAATATCACACCTCTGCCTACCCCTTCGGGGAAACAGGCGTGAGCCTATAAAAAAAAGGTAACCAGCGGTTACCTGTTTTTAGAATTAGGTATTTAGTGGTATCTAAATAATATTATGTACTTACATTGTTATGAAAATGAATAAATGACCAGCGGTACAACACGAAAATTATTAGAAGACGGTAAAAAAGAAGTTCTACTCTTTCGTGTCTGTGTATTGCCAACTCCGATATCAAAGTTTTAGACCGCCCGAAGGTCTCCAAGAGCCTAACTATTCTTGAGTGTTTTCAAGAGCCGAGACCGACAGCTTTGCGTGCCGTCCAAAGCATGGCAGCGCTCTGGTAAATGCCATAGGCCGTCATTTATCCAAAAGGTGACCTGTACAAGCGTACCTTAACTTTCCCGATCTAATAAGAGGCAAATCAATCATGCTATGAATGCTACGGAGAAAACAGTGAGATGATTTTGGAGAGAGAGAGTTAACGTTGGAAACAATTATTTGGTGTTTTTTTTTCTTTCTTTTGTTGCATAGACAGACAAGCGATTTGAGGCAGCGATAGCCTAGTGGAGATACCAACGGAATGCCATGCAGAGGTTATCGGGTTCGAATCCACGGCATGCACCAATGACTTTTCGAAGTTAAGTGCGTATTAAATTGTTAATTATCGCTTGCCCCGTGCCTCGGAGAGCACGTTAAACCATCGGTCCCGGCTGTTATGAAGATCTTTGACAGTCGTTACGGGGAGTCAGTGCCTTCAAATAAACTGATACTGGTCTAAACCATGGAATATCACTACCCCTTTGGGTTGCGGAGGTCAGACGGCAGTCGCTCTGTGGAAGAGTTGATATACTGTCATATCTGGTTAAACCGGTGAGCAGACCTAGGGCTCCAGGGCGTGTGTCTTGGATGCAACCGGGATGCGGTACGCTAGGGTGATGATGATGATGATGATGACAGACAAGCGACCATGCCGGTCACCTGATGGTAGGTGATCACCGCCGCCCATACACCTGCAATGCGAGAAGGATCACAAGTGCGTTGCCGACCGACGTTGTTGTTGTACTATTCACATATTTTTTCATATCCATTTATTTCTAATCAGTGTCGCGAAGCGTTTTGGCTGTGTCAGCGATCATGGTACCACAAATTGTAAGATTAAGATTCTGATTAAAAAAAAGAGTGGCATGAGTTTCTACCAGGCTCTTCTCATAGCCTTACCATCCCGAACCTGGTTGTAAAAAAAATAAATGACGTTCATAAGTGTTGCTTTTGTAACCTATCATTTGAGAGAGAGAATTTGAATTTGACCTTTTAAAAAGGAATATACACGCTTCTTAAGGGTGCTAAAGTTGATCGTGGTTCAGTGAAATGTCCTGCGTCAGATTGAACGAGCTACAATCGTAGTACTAACCCTCCTGAGCTGACACACACACATGTACCTTCCAGAAAACGTTCAGAATTAATATTACTTACCAGTAATTGCCTGTATGAAATAATATTTCAGTTGAAACGTTCATTGACGGTTTCTAAAGAGAATTTGCAGAACTGATTTATGATAAGAGATTCTCGGAGACTGCGCTTAATGTGCTATTTTTTATGAATGAATGTAACATTTCTGTAATTTCCTGTGAAAACATTTCGCTTTCTCGACTAATTCATATCTAAAGGTAAGTCGCATTGCAAAAATACATTCTAAGTTTTCGTATGAATAACATGTAAAAATGTAAACTATGTAAACTAGGCATATGCCTTTTTACTCTACTTTTTACTCATACAAGTGTCAAAGCATACGTTTTTACAACAAAATTCCAGGCAATATTCAGGAACTAAGTATTAATAAATTCAAGGTATTTATTAAACAGAGCTTGTGTTCAAAAGCTTATTACACAGTTAAAGATTATTTAGCAGACAAAAACGCCTCGAATTGAGTTTAAAAATTATGAATTGACATTAAATTATGGATTGACATTATGAATTTTGACATTTTGAAATTAGTGACATAATATTTTTATTTACATTTGTAGTACTTATATCTTGACATTCTGACATTTTTGATTTGACATTTGTAATTTTATTTATTTTGTTTTGACATTGTTTGATATGATTTGACATTGTTATTTTCTTTTGACATTTAAAATTACTTAAGTTATATATTATTATTTTATTTTTTAGACATTCTTAAATTGACATTCAATAATATTTTCTGACATTTAAATATATGCCATTTAATTGTTTAAATTTTTATAATTTTACATATTGTTTACAACATGTATTTTACTATGTATCAGCATGTAAAGTTGTGAGTACGATGTGGGCATTATTAAACATATAAACAAATAGTTGTGGCTACCTCTCTGATGGCTTAGGCTGACATGCTTATGCATACACCTTCTGATGGCGTGGAGGCATAGTGATACAGATCGTGCTGGCTCCCTCAATCAAGGTTGAGCCATACGATTGCTGTTGAATGCGGGCCATCAGTGGGCCGAGTCAGTCAAAAGCGTCAGATGATTTCCTGCATTGTACTTGCATACTAAACCCTTTTTTTGTCTGGACTTTAAAAGATCAAGAAAATACTAAAGAAATTGAAGTGACAAAAAAACCAATGACTCTGAGTTTGTTTCGGCTTTTCTTCTCAAGAAGTCATTTAGCTAGGAAAAGCCGGCATCATCTAGATAGGGTTTTGACATGTATAAGTGTTGTAAACAACCAAAATGCAGAAATAAATATGTCTTTATGTCTTTACTATGAGAAGAGTTAGGTCATCGTCCACCATACTGGCTAAGTGCGGATTGGCAGTCTTTACACGTCTTACGAGAACAGTATAAAGAACTTTCAGAAATGCAGGCATCGCGATGATTTCCGTTTAGCCGTTTATACTGATTGCGTTATACAAACAGTAAAAATCCTCCTTATTATAAATATATAAACCGAAGATTTTATTAACTATCCAATGACGAACTATTTATAATTTAATTACCTGTAATCCTCTTAACTTCATACTGTAATGACGAAAGCTGCTGTAAAACAAAATTTTCAGATAAAGCGTGTAATTATAGTATATAAATTGTAAAAGGTATAAATACATACATACATAACGTCACGCCTTTTATCCCCGAAGGGGTAGGCAGAGGTGTATTTCTACACCCACTTTTCGCCAGATATACTTTAGTCCCACGTAATAAGGGGCGAGCCTATTGCCGTATCGGGCACATTTCCAGACTCCGTGCTGCTATTGAGAATTTCGTGACAGAAAATCCCAATAACACTGCCCGACCCAGGAATCGAACCCGGGACCTCCCGATCCCACGCGCACATTTATGCCGCGAGACCAACGAGGCAGTCGTTTAGGGTTTGATGTCGAGTTTTCCGTCTCTACACAAAGATGGTATTTGCATAGTGTTATCCCTTAGTCGCCTCTTACGACACCCACGGGAAGATAGGGGGTGGTGACACTGTATTCTATGCCGTCAACCACACGGCAAAGGTATAAATATGAATCAAAATATTCTCAAAAACAAAACTAATTCAAATCCATTGATAAAAATGTTAAAATACAATGAAATTTTCAGGGCCAGGCTAGCCAGCAACAGATGACGTGATCTGAGTGGAATTACATGAATCAACTTGCCTGAGTGTATTTGTAGCAGAAGGGAAACGAATCGGTTATACAAACTGTATTGTTTACTTGCTAGGCACGTTAGCGGTCAATGAACGCTTCTTTGTATAGATCTGTTCATATTTTTATTGCTTCATCGACGGTTTTTTGCTTATATTTGTAAATCGTGCTGCTTTGGTTTAGATGCTTGTTATTATTGCTCTAGACTGCGCTGAATAGCACCATCATCTCATCCTCAACACGTCCACAACCGAGCGTAGGGCTCCTCCAAGGCACTTCACACAGACCGATCCTGAGCCGTACGTTCAACCATTTCCCGAGATCTCAAAAAGATGGTCAGACGACCTTGCTTGTGGACTATACCTGCGTTTTTTCGAGTTATATGCTCTGCCCGTTGTCACCTCAGCTAAACCAGTTGGATAGAATATAGACGTAGAGGTAGGGACTGAGTATTATACTGAAAGTTGTAATATTGATACACTTATAAATGTAAATCACAGAACAAAACGAGACAGCATTCCCAATAAGGCCTCTTTCTATAGTAAATTTTTGTAATGGTGTTTTTTTGTAAGAGCACAGACCATAATATATCTTTCTATTAGGGACGGACTGAACACTATCAGTGTTGGTGGATATAACAAAAAAGTTATGAGCCGTGTTTAGACGCTCGAATTGGGAGATCACCATAATATTAGGTCATCAAGAAATAAAAGTCGTTTGCGTTAAGTTCCTTTCTTTAACATAGGATCACTTTCATACATAGCTAACATATTCACATAATAATTATGGCAGTCAAATAGAAAATTCCATTCGTTCCCAATTTTGCGTCTCCTATCCATTTCCGTATAAAGAATATCCTGCCAAAACTCTCATGAACATTATCCGACAACCGAAACGACCGGACGGCGTCCAATTTTTTACAGTATAATTGATCCAAAAGTATTTTAGACGACAGTCGAAGCTCCATTGAAATCGGAAAGAAATTTCGAGTTATTTAACTTTGGTGTCGCCGCATACCGCCGCGCATTCTTAGCTATTTATACCAAAGTTCCTAGCGGTAGCACCACATTTCGTTCACTTATATAATTTCTTGCATATTCCATACTGAATTTATTTTAATAGTAAAGCTTTTGGGTGGTCTCTCTGTATTTAGTCTTTGTAGAAAAAATTGACACAGATGTTATGTGGTCTGACTAATTAACGCGCGTCAGCGGAATGTCATATTTTAGATTACGTTTTCTTTAATAATTTGTCGGATTTTTATCTCAACTTATTGATAGCATAGCTAATGTTTTAAAATCGTATAGTAGTAAGTATACTTTGAAGATCTATAAAGTCCCTAATGAAGACACGTGGCTATTTGAAATTGATTTAACATGTCTTAAAAGTACATTTAACTTTTTTCTTTGACCAAATTCCACACGCATTAATGTCAGCTGTAGCGAGAAAAGGCTATATAGGCTAAATTGCTAGAATGAACCTACCTGCTTTTGGCAAAAGTCTAACCTAGAAATATGTATATTTTTAAAGTACTTTACATTATACAGTCCTTTTTATCATATTAATTAGCATATAAACACAACCAAGATAAAATATACACCATAAACCTACGTGATTTGTTCTTGCCGTACGATAACAATCTTAATTCAAATTTAATTTAGCGCGATGTTGAAACTAAAGAGTTTTTAGTCGTCATTAATGAACGTGATTCTTGAGTGACGAAGTAAAATAAAAGAAAGAAAGTTTTAAATATAGAACGTACTGGTTTACCTATGTGTGTGTGCAATGTGGTCGTTACCGGCGACATTTTGTTTTAAATCTTTTTTTATTAGAGTTCAAGGACCGTGTTAGCGATTTTAAATGCCTTGTGAATAAAAACATTTCAAATTAGTTCTGGCTGCGCGATGTTGATTGAGCGAAATTTTGGACGCCATCAAAAATTTGTTTTTAATTAAGTTTATGAAAATATTATGTTGGCGGTATGACAGACGATAACTTCTTAATTAACTGAAATATTTTTTGACAAGATCCTGAACATGAACAGTGGTTTAAGGTTATTATTACACAGGTGCTATTGCTATATTAAAAACCTATGCTTTAGTACAATGAGACAAGCCTATTTTGAAAATGTATGAGTAATACATTTTAGATAAGATTTTGATTGCTATTACTACGTTGAAAAACGACTGATTGTTTTTTAGATTTTTTAAGTAGATACTTTACGTATGTAAGATTTGCATTATTCATTTTTAAATTAATGAGTTCCATATTTTATTTACAATCGTTTAATATAGGCCTGAATTGTTGCTCACTTAATATTATTTAGGTTTCACGGTCAAACTCTATAACGAAATTCTTCGGAATTTGGGGCTTGGTGGAGGAGAACTGTGAGACTCCGCTTTAGGCTCACTCACTAAAACCACCGTGGTATTCCTTTTTTTTTTTTTTTTTTTTGTTTTACGAGGTGGAAAATCCCTTCGGATCTCCGACTCTTGGGGGAAATAAGAGCCGGAGTATGTGGTGTTTCCACTAAAAACCACCTCGACTTCCGCCATGTACCCGTATGTCGGAGGGTGGGGCATCACCAAAGCAATCGTCACCACCCTCCAACGGGTATTGGCCCGCCAGATGGTAAGGCGGGCCCCGAACAAAACCCCCTTGGCGACGGATTAAGGTGTTGGACTCCGCCGCCAAAACGCCCAGCGGCCGCAGAGGATAGGGAGGACGGCAACGCAACACCGCATCTCCTCTTCCTCTGCGGCCCCACCGCGACGCATCAAATGGTGCGCCCCCATTTGGTCGCGGGAGATAGGGCGCGCGGCAACGCAACACCGACACGCCTCTCCTCCCGCGACCGCACCCGACTGCGAGAGACAGACAGAACTGTCCCCCGCACCCGCACCGTTGGACGCATCCTGCGCAGGCCCCTCCAAGCCCACGCGGAGCGTCCCCTCCTGGATCCCTCTTAGCTTCACCGCGGGTGAGCAATCCACGGTTACTGAGCCCCCCCACCACGACAAGGTGGAGATCCCACGGGGGGGACCGTGGTATTCCTCGGACAACCCATCCTAAGAGTCACGAGCATTATTATTATTTTTTTATTCATTTATTTGATAAGATATGTCAACATTTTTTTTTTTAATTTATTTATTTAAGGTCGCTTTTTAACAACTAAGGTCATTAGCGACCACATTAAACAAAATATATAATTTTACATTACATATCCCTTAATGTTATACATATTTATACAGATTAATCATTTTTAAAAACTTTATAGTACTTAGACATCCGTCTTGGCTTAAACAGTCTTTTAAGTTGTCCGGTAATTTACATGAACGCTTTTCATAATTATAATCAGAACATTCAACTAGAAGATGATAAATTGACATATCGTGTCCGCACTTGTATTTGTTTCTCTCGGCTTTAGTTATTAGGTGAATATGGGTCAGATTTGTATGGCCAATACGCAATCTAGTAATAACAGTTTGGTCTCTTCTGCAAGTAAACGACGTAGGAGATTTATCGAAAATAGAACTTCTGATACTGTATAATTTTGTTGTGTTTTCAGTTTGCCAATAGTTATCCCAAATAATTTTAATAGAACGCTTTAAATATTTCTTCAAATCATCCGGATTTGCTTTAGTAAAATTTGAAATATAATTTTCATCAGTTGCCCTTCGAGCTTCCTTATCAGCTTTCTCATTACCTACTATGCCTTGATGACCAGGAATCCATATAATTTCGAATCTGTAATTATTTTCGATCAATTCAATCATCTTCTGTTGTATGTATGTAATAACTGGGTTTATATTTTTGGGGTTTTGCAACGCGGTTAAACATGATTTAGAGTCCGTATACACGATATATTTATTTACATTAGATGCGACTTCTATTTGGTCTAATGCTTTAAGGATAGCGGTAGCTTCACAACTGAAAATCGAGGAAAAGTCCCAGAGTCTATAGCGGTAACAATTATTATCTAATACTACTGAACATCCTGATCTTCCATTCATAACGGAACCATCAGTATATATAACCGTACAGTCTTTATATCTATCATTCATTTCACAAAATAAGTTTTTGTAGATGTATTGAGGCGTATCATCTTTTTGGTACGAAGCTAGATCGAGGTTTATAGGGAATTTATGGTTTTCCCATGGGCCGCAATTAAGTATCATTTTCTTAAAAATTGGTGGCATGGTAAAGTTTAAATCATTAAGGTATTTAGCTGCTCTAATACGTAGAGGTCTTGGTAATTTAGGTTTTAATTCATACTCAGCATCAGCTGCTGTTTCTTTAGTATAATAATTATAAATTGGATTTTCGGGTTGAGACAATATATTTATAGCATATACAATGGCAAGTTCTTTTCTTCTGAATTCTAATGTCATCTCTCCAGTTTCTGCTAATATACTATTAATAGGACTAGTCTTAAACGCACCAATACTGAGTCGCAATGCCGTATTTTGGATACTTTCTAAGCGGTTTAAATTACGTTTTTTTGCAGAATCGTAGATAACAGCTCCATAATCTAGTTTTTGTCTGATTAAAGCGCGGTAAGTATTTATTAAACAATTTTTATCTGATCCCCAAGTTGTAGATGACAATACCTTTATTACATTTAATCGCTTATAACATTCAGATTTTAATTTGTTTATATGAGAGTTCCAAGTCATTTTTTTATCGAATATAAGTCCTAATATTTTTAAGTTATTTACCTGTTTTATGTTATGTTCGCCTAATTTTAGTTGTGTATTTATTACTTTATTTCGTTTGTTACTTAATACCATGAATTCCGTTTTGGTTTTTGAAAATTTAAAGCCTGTTTTACTAGACCATTCTTCAAGATTATTTAGAGTGTTTTGAATGAGTTTTAATGTAGGTTTAAGATTCCTACCGCTACAAATAATTGTCAAGTCATCAGCGAATAAAAACCCCTTTACAGGTTTTGTAATATACGAGAAAACATCATTAATACCAAGTAAATACAGAATTACACTGAGGACAGACCCTTGAGGTACACCATTTTCAAGAGGGACAGAGTTAGATAAAACATCGTAGATTCTTACTTTTATATTTCTATCTGAAAGAAAATTTCTTATGAACGCTAAGATATTACCTTTAATATTAATATCTTGTAGTAATTTAAGAAATCTGTGTTTCCAGACCATCTCATAAGCTTTTTCTATATCTAAAGCAACAATTACTGAATAATAATCATTAGCAAAACTATCTAGTACTTCACTTTCAATATTCATTAAATAGTCTATTGTTGACCGAAATTGGCGGAACCCATATTGATATGGCGAAAGATGATTAAAAGTTTCTATATACCACCTGATTCTCCTGCTAATTATTTTTTCGAATATCTTACAAAGGTTACATGTTAAAGATATAGGTCTATAACTAGTATGCTGACTTGCTAATTTACCTGGTTTTAATATGGGAATCACTAAGGCTTGTTTCCAAATTTTTGGAAACACTTGTTTTCTCCAAATATAATTATATAACTCAAGTAGATACTGTAAACCACTGATTGGTAAATGTTTAATTATAATATTAGAAATCTCATCTGGACCCGGACTAGAATTACCTATTTGAGAGAGAACTATCAATAATTCGTGCATAAGGATCTGTTTATTTATTGGGTTAGAATTATCCAAAACATCAATATGTGATTGCTTTTCCTGAATAGTTTTATAATAAATAAATTGGTTATCATAATTATGAGAACTAGAATTTGTTGCAAAGGTTTCAGCTAATAGATGTGACGTTTCAGTAGGGTTCGATGTAAATGTTCCATCTTCTTTTTGAAGTACAATACTATTCGCTCTAATATTACGGTGATTCAGGATTTGTATCTTTTTCCACATGTCTCCAATTGGAGTCTTGTTATTGATAGAAGATACCCAGGTCTCCCAGTACTTTTTTCTAGTATTCTTTAACAATCTCCTACAATATGCTCTATTCTTTTTATAATTTATTTTATAAACTGAATTAGGGTCATTTCTGGCATACTTTTTAAATAACTTAAGGGCTTTTTTAGTTTCTTTAAGTGCTGATTTGCATTCCTCAGTCCACCACGGTAAATTTGATTTTCTTATCTTACCTGACGATTTGGGAATTGTTTCGTTAGCTGCTTCTATGATTAGTTTAGTGAAATTATCAAATAAATCATCTATTGAGTAATTTTCAGATGTGGAATTTATAGGAGTCAAACTAAAATTGTTCAGATCGATTAGTTCTTTAAAGTGGGGCCAATTGGCCCGATCATATATCCATTTTTTTGGTAATCTTATGTTGCTTGGTAGATCAGATGAAAATTGAGATGTAATTGTTATTGGAAAATGGTCACTGTCGTATAAATCTTCTAAGGCATTCCATTCAAAATATGAGGTTATACTTTGTGAAGCCAGAGACAAATCTATATTACTAGTATGACCTGTACTGCTATCAAAATGTGTAGGCTGGCCGTTGTTTAATAATATTATATCATCATGTTCCTCAAGCCATTCCACTATTAACCTACCTCTAGAGTCACACTTTTCTGACCCCCAATAGAAATGATGGCTGTTAAAATCACCTAAGATAATGAAAGGTGTCGGAAGTTGATCAAGCAAATCATTCAGTTCAGACAAGTTCAGTGAATTACTATTAGGAAGATAGATATTACATATTGTAAAAGCTAAGGGATATTTAATTTTTATAGCTATAGCTTCTAGGTTTGTTATTAAATTAATTTCTTCACATATTGTATGGGATTTTATAAATATAGCTACACCACCACTAGCCCTAGCATTATGTAAACGATTTTTAAAGAATTGGTTATATCCTCTCATTGAGGCGCAATAATTAGAGGTAAAATTAGTTTCTTGTAAACAAATGCAAGTTGGACATAACTGATCAATTAATAATTTCAGGTTTTCTAATCGTTTAAAATAGCCGTTGACATTCCATTGTAAGATATCCATAACCTTACAGAAAAAAAAATATATATGTGTGTTTAAAGTATATAAAAAAGGAAATGAAGTTATTAGTTTTTGTTATTAGGACCAACAGTAGGATTTACTAATTCATGTAGTTTTCTGGACAATCTTGAGCATCTATTTTTAAGGTTCCTATTCATTTTACAATGTAAACTATTACACATTTTAATGAGATCTTTTATGTTGTCCGTATAAGAATAGACTGATTCTTTTATGTTTTGTTTTCCTCTAGAGTTATCTAATAAACTAATGAACTGGTCTAAACTGATTGGGAATGTTGAAACGTTGTTTAGTTCTGTCATACTATCTTCAATATTTTTCCAAACTTCTTCTTCGGTTCTAGGGTCTATCTTTTTCAATTTTTTCTTGGATTTCATTTGTATTTCCACATCTTCCGCCGAAAAATTGCTACTAGTGTCATCCGATTCAAATTCCATTATATCAGCTTCAACTTCTTTTGTGTATGGTTTTGTGAAATCAATTTTGGAGGATTCGCTAGTAGTTGGTGAACGAATGCGCTTAATTCCTTTTGATGATTCGTGTGGATATGATGGTTGTGATGGGATTTGCGATATCGGTGAGATAAATTCAGATTCTGGTACCAACTTGTCATTTCTAGGAACTGATTTATTTATTTCCTCTACAGTTTGGAAATCTTCTTTTTGGAGGGAGTCTTGAGAATTTATTATGGTTTGTGGACAGTTCTTTGCTAAATGACCCATTGTGTTGCACGTAAAACATTTTAAGGCATCAGTTGATACATATATCCAATAATTTGTACCTTCATATGTTATTTGGACTGACTCTGGCAGACGTAATTCATCCTCAGGGCTTATATACAGTTGCCTTCTAAAACTTAATATATGGGAGAATCCTGGATCAGTTACGCCTATTTTCATAAACGTTATAGGGGTCATTGCTTTGATTTTGAGTTCTTCAAATTTTTGTTCTAAAATATAGTTAGGTATTACCGGGCAAACATTAGATAAAACAATTCTTTTATTTCTAGTGATCAATGGTTTTATCTCTAAGACATGGTTTTGTATTTTAATCTTTTTCTTTTCTTCAACAAGGTAGTCAGCTGTTTTCTTTGAGTCCAAGTAAATACAAATACGTGCATTAGATATACGGGAAATAAATCTAATAGTTGTCGCAGGCGTTACTGTCGATAAAGCAATAAGATACTCCCTGAGTGTTAATACGTCAATTGAGTCCAATATTATAGCTTGGTCTTTCTTGGGGAAACATGTAGATGACGTAACGTTCGCATAACTTGACGCGGTCGGTGACGATTGAGACATTGTGTTTGGATAAGACATTGGGTGAGATTGGGACGTTGGGGTTGAATACATCTTTAAATAAGGGGTCTCCTGGTGTCAGGAGCTACCCCGAATGTTTTCGTAATAACGTAACCACTTATCGCGCGAAATAAATTCACTATAACGGGTCAAGCGGAGTGAGACACGCGCGTCCGCAGTGACTACTCGCGCGGAACTGATGCCAACATTTGTTTACACTGTTACATGTAATAAAAATACAATATATATAATTCAATAAAAACAAAGTGTAACAAATAATTATAGGCAAGTACAGCATGAAACGCAGCAGTGTGGATCGAAACCTGCTGAGCGAATCCGCGAATATATCAGTTAGGTCACACTACATTGGTTTGCCAATCGAGAAAATCGCGAGATAGGTGAGTTTGCTCCAAAAACTGTCCTACGTAGTGGCGCGTGGAATGGAGTGATGCGATTACGAGGGTATCTTGCTGGCACACGGATATTGATTTTTGCAAGTAAGTAGGGACAATCAAATATGTGATGTAAAATTTTATACATGAAGACATTATCAATGAGGCCCCTACGATCTGTCAAGGAGATCATTTCAAATAGCTCGAGTTTTTCGACGTATGATGTCCTTTTTCTGATTTTTGGGTTATTACGTGATATGACATAAATCTTTTTTGAATACGCTCCAAGCGAAGCGAGTGGACTGCGAAATGAGATCTCCAGACCACGCTGCAGTACTCTAATACACTACGTACCAGGCTATTATATAAGAGTATCTTAGGCTTACTACTGCGAAATACCTTTGCATTACGGATCACAAACCCTAGCATCTTAGACGCCTTCTTTATAGTATTTTCTATGTGTGGATGAAAAGTTAATTTCCTGTCAAATAACACGCCCAGATCTTTTATCTGATCTTCCTCTTGTATCTGTTCATTGCCTATATAATAGTGGTTGCCAAATAGGTTTATCTTCCGAGAGAATTTAATATGGAAACATTTTTGGGTATTTAGTTGCATCTTATTTTGTTCACACCATTTTGACAGTCTACAAATGTCTTCCTGAAGTAATAAGGTGTCTTCAACAGATTCGACTAGTGTCCGAAACATTAAGTCATCTGCGTACATAAAATTTTTAGAAGAGCGAAAACACGTAGGAAGGTCATTTATGAAGACATTAAACAAAACAGGGCCAATATGTGACCCCTGAGGCACACCGGATGTTATAGTTTGACAAGCAGATTGGAAGCCACTAACGACAACAAACAATTTACGTTCACTTAGGTATGACTGAATCCACTTTAGCATAGTGCCTGCAATCCCATACATAGATAACTTTTGTATAAAGATTTCATGCGAGACTCGGTCAAAGGCCTTGCTAAAGTCTTTTTTTATTTTTTTATTTTAGTATGACATATCCGTGACCCGTAAGTTAGCCCGCCTTGCCTGGTGGCCCTCGTCTATTTCACGCTTGTATTCATAAAACTGACTGCCTCCGTGGTCCAGTGGATAGCGTATGCGACTGCTGATCGGAGGTCTTGGGTTCGATTCCCGGGTTGGGCAAAAGTGTTACTGGGTTTTTCCGAATACTCAGTAGCAGCCCAGAGTCTGGTGATGTGCCCGGTAACGGCAATAGGCTCGCCCCCTATTACGTGGGACCTAAAAATTCATGGCGAAATGTGGGTGTAATATTTACACCTCTGCCTGGGGATACAGGCGTGAGACTATAAAAATAAATAAATTCCTAAAACTCATCTGCTAAGTGACGCTCATGACATGATTCATACAGCAATACAAGAAACAACATCTACATCGAGAGGCACGCCTCGAGACCACTCTGGACGATGCACGATGGTCCCACGGGCATGCATTCATACAAAATTAAAAAAAAAACAAGTTTTATTCACAATTTGGGTTTATGAGTCTCACGTGTCGCCAGCAAAACAATATTTAATCCTTCAAGCATTATTTTTAGTACAACACAGAGAATTTACTCAGCAAACAAAACAGTTTTACAACAGCTATAAATGTCAAATGTTAATACGAATATAAAGTCAATTATATAATCGTTTGATCTAGAAAACTGACCTGACCTAAGACACAAAATCTGGGTTTCGTTCAAAATATTGTAATTGTTCTGCGACACAATTGGGGAGGACATAAACCTGTCTCTTGGCAGCGGCAGCCATCTTAATTATTTTAAGAAGCGCGCCTCATTGCCGCTGCATTAACATCAAAGTTGCATTTAGAATGAGTTTCTAGAAAATTGGACATGCGTGGCGTGTTTTAATTGTGTAATATTCGAAAAGAGGTTGTTAATGTTTGGTCGAAATTTTAAATGTAAGACAGTATCTATCGATCAGGTTACAATAAACCACTATTGAACTCTCCATATTTTCGATAAAATGTCGGCATCAGCTGTCATCTGCGGCTATTTTCATTGCTTCGAAGGCCTTACGGAATCTAGCTTTATTTCATCTCTATTGTGTTTTTTTTTATAGCATTAGGCGGCAAACGAGCAGACGGATCGCCTGATGGTAAGCAATTATCGCCGCCCATGGACACAAGCAATACCACGGGAGTCACAAGTGCGTTGTCGCCCCTTGGGGTTGGGAAAAGGGATAGAATGAGGAGTGGGATGAGGGAGAAGGAATAGGGGATAGGGCCTCCGGCACTCTCACTCACCGAACGAAACGCAGTAGTTTAGGTACTGTTACTTTACGTCGATTTTCTGTGAGAGGGTAGTACTTCCCCGGTCGAGCCGGCCCATTCATGCTAAAATCAGCAAGGCTCTACTACCGTAATAATCTTACTTTTTATATGGTAGTAGACTTAGCCCACGGTTTCATCCACGTAGGACTTTACTGCGTTAGGGTGGCAATTGCCGAAAATCTTCGGTTTCGCGTTGTCTGTCAGTCAGACACTAACGCAAGAATTTTACATATACGGAAGCATGTTATTTATTTGCCTTTCACGACTAAAATGATTTACTTGTCGCCAAAACTGGCAGCAATATGCGCCAAAAATGTAACACTAATGCAGATATAGTGACAATTAAACACATCACATGTTAAGAGCAACATCTTTTTTGGCCTGGCAGCATTGATCACTAAAAGTGCATGCAGACTTTTATAGAATAGAAACTTCTATTCTCATTTACTGCATTTTCTGAATCCCATAAGAGCTTCTTGTCTAGTTTTGTAAATGTGTTCTTGGGGGGATGAATTGTATAATGGCAACGTGCAGCCTTTGGTTTGAATGTAGCGTCAAACCTACCTATTTTCTTTATAAACCCATGGTTTTTTTAAGTTTATCTTAAGTTGGTTCAAGACCTAGGTGTGTTAAAGTTCTGTTTTCCTTTTAATTGCATTTAAAAATACGTTTAAATCCACTCGTAGCAGCCCTATATCTACCTGTTCTCCGTCTCAAATTCCTCAGAGTGTTTGCCAAAACTAGCCAAATGGCACGCGGCATAGCGACATAATTATGATCTCACTCTTTTGTCTTTGGTCATATTGTTGCGCACGTGACCGCTAATGTAAATGCTTCGGCGGTAATTGCTAATTGCGTTTTGAAAATAAAAATAGTCGTTTTAATTTCAGTCTTTATTTAATTTTGAGCTGCATTCGTTGTCGGTGAATCATGTTGTGTTTGAATTTAGTTAAGTATTCTTTAGTGAAGACTAATGAAGTCGGCCGATTATGCTTGACAAATATGCCGCATCTGTGCCAACGTTTTCCAAATATAATACTTAGGTATCAGTGTAAACCAAAATACCAATTGGTTCTACATACTGACATAGGTGTAATTAGGTGCTATGCAATAAACCAGACATGAACTGGTACAGTTACCAAAGTACGTTAGTTGACACAAGACTAGAGGTTAGTTGAGGAAAATTACTTAATTCTAGTGGCGCTTGATGAGCAGTAAATGGATTACGGAGGAATAAGTTCATCAAACAAACCAAAATAATTATATGCAAATGAAAGTCTTATGTAAAATAATTTAGAGATGGTCTCAGAATGTTCTCACTCTAACCAGTCTTGGAGATAAATGATTATTGTGTACAAATGTTTTAAAATTTTAAATTGCCGTGTGGTTGACGGCATAGAATACAAGTGTCACCACCCCCTATCTTCCCGTGGGTGTCGTAAGAGGCGACTAAGGGGTAACACGATGCAAATACCATTTTTGCGTAGAGACGGAAAACTCGACATCCAACCCTATACGCCTGCCTCGTTGGTCTCGCAGCATAAATGTGCGCGTGGGATCGGGAGGTCCCGGGTTCGATTCCTGGGTCGGCCAGTGTTATTGGGTTTTTCTGTCACGAAATTCTCAGTAGCAGCACGGAGTCTGGAAATGTGCCCGGTACGGCAATAGTCTCGCCCCTTATTACGTGGGACTAAAGTATATCTGGCGAAAAGTGGGTGTAGAAATACAACTCTGCCTACCCCTTCGGGGATAAAAGGTGTGGCGTTATGTATGTATGTATGTAAATGTTTTAAACTTTTTCATGAAATCCTTTCTTAGGGTAAGGCTCCTACGGTCCGCAAAAAACAGTTGTTTCAGCTGTGTCTTGTCTGTAAGTCAGTCAGTAACGTACGAATTTTATATTTTCAATAGCCCTAAAATAAGCGTCAGCCAATCTTATGGCGGAAATATAAGGTATCGTAAGGTTCCAGACTAAGGTCACTCCACACTGACATTTAAATCGAAGTATTTCTTATTGTTTTCAGGAAAACAAACACATATATTATATTCTTTATGACACTTCCGAAGAATGCAATGCCATTAGAAGGCCGCTTGTTGATATCGAAGTTTCTAAATTCTAAAGAATTCAAGATGACTGACATGCGTCAAGTAGTTTTGGCGATATTTAAAAGTGTTGATATGATATGTCACCGACTTAATTGTGTAGCGGACGGAAAAGGAACTATAAGATATCGCAAAGACTAAGAAGCTTACAGTAAAGACACTAGCGCCATTTGATTGTTATGTGTAAGTTGGTGTTATAGAGCTATTTGGCAGAATATCGGTGTCAGCATAAGGTCGAGATCAAAGCGTTGCGTTGGTTAGAAGAGGAACATTTTCGTATGATTGATGGAGTTTCGTCTCGCGGTCCGAATATGAATCATTGCTAAGTCTAGGCATCGGCATAGTTTATTTCTGTTTTATACGAGCCGGATTATTTTCGATTGTTTATAATAATTATGCAGAGTTATGTAAAGTTGTTTTGATGGGGCGTTTATTTTGGTGCGCAGTCTTTTTGCGAGCAAATAAATGTTTGAGTTAAATGTTAGTCATCGGTTACACGTACGAATCTTGTAATGCTGATGAACGATGCAAAATTATTGCTGTCTCCGTGACTTGTGATTCATGGATCTGCGGTTTCTGATTGAGGTCGTAATGTTATTGGTTTCTGTTGTAACTTTTGCGTATACATAGTTTGGTTTTATAGTTGATATGTTTTAATTAACTATGGTACTGACAAGAATTGTTGACTGGGTTGTTAATGTACTACTCATCTGAAATATATTGTGCCTTTACCTTTTGTGAATAACTGAAAATATTGCCCTGCGTCAAGCGGTCAGGAAGCTGCTGAGAGCAAGGTTGTACTACTTTTTAACATATTATAACGTGTATGAATAAGCTAATCTATATATATAAAATCCTTGCGTTACTGACTGACTGACAGACAAGCTACAGCCGAAACTACTCGGCGCAAGAAGCTGAAATTTAGCATGTATGTTGCTTGGGGACCGTAGGGGTGCACTAAGACGGGATTTCACGAAATTCCCACGGGATCGGGCAAAACGGGAAATTCGAAAATATGTGTGTGCGAAGCCGCTGGCGTCCTCTAGTATGGTATATAGCGTAAAAGGAAAATTATTTAGTCAAAATCGAACATTTTATCTAGCGGGTTTCTATAATAATTGGTGCATTGTCTCAACACCATCCGAGCAGTAAACATTAATTTAATTTAAAAATTTACAATAAATGTTTATTTAGGGTAAGCGTTTCACAAATAAATAGTGCAAGGGGTTTATTGTTCACGTCGCTACTATATAGCATCAAATTAAAAAAAAAGTGGTTAGGTTCTTTATCATTATATTTATTTTATTTATAGACTCACACCTGTATCCCCGAAGGGGTAGGCAGAGGTGTAATATTACACCCTCATTTCGCCATGTTATTTTTAAGGTCCCACGTAATAGGGGGCGAGCCCATTGCCGTACCGGGCACATTAACAGACTCCGTGCTGCTACTGAGAATTTCCTAACGGAAAACCCCAATAACACTTTGCCCGACCCGGGAATCGAACCCGAGACCTCCCAATCCCACGCGTACATTTATGCCACGAGACCAACGAGGCAGTTCTTTATATATTCATAAAGTCTTGTAAGACATTAATATTCAACAATTTGTCTGTTTTAAATTACGTGTTATACAAGAGCCAAGACAAGACGGCGTTCAAGACATTTTAGATCGCAGTTTCCCATCTCCGTATAACTTCTTAGTCACCTTTCTCACCCACGAGAAAGAAACGGCTATTCACAGTTCGCGTGGGAGGCACAAATGTTCAAATTTCAATTCATCGCGTCTTAGATAAACTGAACATTATATTAGCTAATTTCAAAACAAAGTAACTGCTAAATTACTTTGTTTTCGTTAATAAAGAGTGCAATAAAATGTAGATATTAGTATACACCTACTTCTTTCATCTTCGCACTGTTTTTAAGATAGGGTGGAGATGGAGAGACTAGGACGTAACGTAGTAATATCACCTATAGATTAAAAATAATTGCATCTGGCAGAGATGAGAATGTTACGATGGATGTGTGGAGTTACGAGAATGGATAAGATTAGGAATGAATACGTGAGAGGTAGTCTGAAAGTGGCGCATATAGACGAGAAAGTGAAAGGAAGTCGTTTGGCTTGGTATGGACATATTATGCGAAGAGATGATATGTATGTTGGTAAGCAAGTGATGAATATGAAGGTAGAGGGATGAAAAGGCAGAGGGAGGCCAAGGAAAAGATGGATGGATTGTGTAAGGATGGATATGAAAGAGAAAGGGGTAAATTATCAGATGACGGGTGACAGAAAAGAATGGAAGCGAAGGACGTACTGCGCCGACCCCAAATAAATTGGGACCAGGGCAAGAAGATGATGGAGATGATGATGATGACTTGTGTATATAAAGTTTCATTAAAAGCTATGCAGAAGTACTATCGTTGGCATCAAACTGTCTGTCTGTACGAAAGCAATAAACTTAAAACTACCAAACGGGATTTTTTACGGTTTTGTAGCATTATCTTGTACTTTTTTTTTTTTTTTTCTTTATTTTATAAGAGGGTTTAGTCACATTGACTATGTCATCCTCGTAATACAAAACAGTACATTTCACACTTATTATCTATTACAAAAAACAACTTTAGCCAAATCATATAGCAACCTCGCTTCGGCAGAAGTAGGAAAAGCGAGTATACTGTTACATAGACCTATATTGCAATTACTTTTACAGAATATTTGTTGTCTTTGAGCCTCGTTCCGCACACATTCCATTAAGACGTGTTGTACATCCTCTATGACATTACAAATTAAACAATTTGGGGATTCGATCTTACCCATTAAATGTGCAAATCTGTTCAACGGGATATGCCCAGAACGAAGTCTCAGAGCCATGACTATTTGTGACCTGCTCATATCGGCTTGATCGATCCATGAAAATCTGGAGATGTTGGGTTGTATGGTTCTGTACCATATTCCTTTTGTTAAAGATCTTAAATTAAAGTACTCTGTCCACAGCTCGATACATCTATCCCTGACAACATGTAAAAGATCTGTATAATAAGGAACACATGGGAAATCTAAACCACAAGTCAAGGCTTCTCTAGCTAAATTATCCACTCTTTCATTTTCGATCAAGCCAATATGAGCGGGTACCCATTGTAGAATTACACTTTTGTTCTTGTCGGCAAGTTCACAAATACAGCGTATTATAGAATAGGCTATAGGAGTTCCTTGGGACTTGGAGGTACATTTAGCTAGGTGCTGTAAGGCGCTCTTTGAATCGGAAAAAATTACGTAGCTACCATTTTTAAAAGACTTTATGTATGACAAGGCTTCTGCTATTGCTATTAACTCTGCTTGCATGATATTTATGTTACATTTTATATTTAATTTGATCGAACTATTTGTCTGCGGGTCCAGAACAGCCGCTCCTACGCAATTTCTTTCCTTAGAGCCGTCAGTAAAAATTTTATAGAAATCCTTATAGTATTGATTTATAAACTGGACACATTTTTGATTAAGACTATACGGATTGTAATACCGTTTTGCTTGTCTAACAATATCTATATCTGGTCTAATTACTTTAGAAAGATCCACATTGGTGATCCAGGTATATAAGCAAAACATGCCTAGTTGGGGACTCACTAGGATTGGTTTCATCTTAAGATATTCGTGTATTAGGACCAAAAGAGGTTTCTTCTTCCTTCTCCAATATACACTATCAATTATCTTGTACTTATACACCATCCGCGTCGACCATTAACCATCTCTTCGGGATCTTACAAAGCTACAATCTGTACAAAAGAGATGTTATTTTTGGGATTATTATTTAGGTAGGTAACCGAAAGTGCCACATTCTTGGCGGCTACTTGTTATACGCAGTTGGATATGTAAACCCCACGTGTATTTAAATAGAAACATACATACTCATAAATATATTTTATTGAAATAAACTAAATAAAATTATAAATGCAAATTGTTTTAAAACTACTCTTACGAAAATACTAAAAATATCTTGAAAAATTCGTATTACACTTTGTCAAACGAGGAACGGTAACCAAATCCATTGTCAACGAGGATCTTTAAAGGAGCTGTAGTCACACTGGTCACAGTCAACCATTTTTCCACATTATACATTACTTTTTATCATGCGTCTAAAATAGTTAATCATAGCGAGTAAGATCCAATGAAGAAAATTGTATGATGACAGGAACACCGAGTTACAAAATTTTGACTGAATTTCTCATGAATACATTTTTGTTAATCCGATAAAAGAGCTAGGCGACAACCAGTATTATAACTATATTTATACGTCAATGCCACGCCTACCTGATCGACCAATCAGACGTTAATACAAATAATGGACTCCGCGTTTCGTTATACTAATCCTTGGTATTAGATAAGTGGTCTATTCTTGTGAATTACTCACTGAATTGATTCGGTTTGAACCGCTTCTAGTGGAATCAAGGTGAATATTTTTGTTTGTTATTGGGAGGAAGGTGAACGAATAGCTAAATATTTTTTTAGGTATGCCCAAAGATATTAGAAAGGTATTGTTTTTTTTTGTGTTCGTTGGTCGCTTGCTTACAAACTCTCTCTCTGACTGATAGAGCTTTTCACATTCTACTGCTGGACATAGGCCTGTTCGAATTTGCGTTACAACAGCATTGCGACCCAACGGAAGGTTTTTTCCTACTATACCATGCTGGGCAGACGAGTTGATAGGTTTGGATGTCGAGTTTCTTGTCTCTTCGTGACGATAATGTCTGCGTTGTGTATTTTTCTTATTACTTTCCCACGGAATGTAATGGCGTGGTACACTTTTTAGTCTTCTACGACACCACATACTTACCTACTATATAATCCTTAAAATAAGTTAATTACCGCTAGTATGATCCGCTAAAAACTTGTACCTAGCTTAGGCTTGGTACAAGTTTATTTAGTTTTATTTAGGAAAATAATTAATTATTTTCCTAGTGAAGTAGTATTCATTGCTAGTGTTAGTCTTTAAAAAAAATAAAAGTGACCGACTTTCTATTAATGTTTTTTCATATCTATGCAGCAGCAATTTCACTGTCAAATGATCCGACTAATCTTTAAGGAAGATTTATGTTTAACACATTATATTATGCGATACACATGTTATTTGAATATACCTATAATAATGTGTATTCTTTCTACATCATCTTGCTAACACGACATTGTTTTTACTTTTATCGCTGGCAGATAGACCCACTGGCCCACCGGGGAAAAATACAGAAAAAGGAAGGTACTTACAGTAAATGGGAAAAAAATAACGTACAATAAAATTTAATATTTCCTAGTCCCTGCCTACTTAGAGGAGGATGAGAAAAAGGAATAGGATGATAACTGGACAGGGGAGGGTAATTAAGATTCTAAAGGACCTGCTGACGCAAGGAAAGGTAACAGTACTAATATCATCGAAATTCTAGAGGAAAACTTCTCCGGTCAAGCCGCTCCATCATTGCTGAAACCAGCATGGCATACTAGTCGTAATAATTGGCAAAAACAACATAAGTTCTCAACATTTCTATAATGTTAAGTTTACATAATTAATGAAGTAATATTTGAAACATTGGCGCGAAGATCACAAATCAACTTGTTCAAAGAGCTCTACTGAACTTCGCAAAAAACGCTATGAAATAATAACACAAACAGTTACTAAATCCTAAAATTACTCATAAACCCGTGTAACCTTTTGATATAAAGCCGGCTCCACACCTGCGACGTTACGAGGTGCCGGCATTCGTTGGCAGTTGGCCAGTGTGACGGCGCGGCATGGAATGCGCCTGATCGTCATTCGAACGAATCTACAAATGAAATGTTAATGGCTTTGCTGAAATCTGGGGGCCGGTTAGTCTACAGGTAAGTGTTCTGCTATGTTCGTTTCAAAGGATTGTGAAGTTTTTATTAAATAACTGGTTTCTGCTCGGCGTTTGTCGCGAAATCAGGTAGGCTATTTGCTATTCCAATGTATAAATTATATGACTGCAAAGTTTAATTAAAATTCTTTCAATTGATTTTGCGTAGAGTAGCAAATTAAAATTCTTCTTACAAACTTTTACAATTATAATAGTAGAAGGATTCGGGGACACCGATCACGTAAAAAAGCAAACTTTACTCAATAAATAATTCCAACTCTTTTACTCACTTTTAAGTTAAAGGTGGACACTTTAAGCAGATCGTAAAATTAACAGATTTAAAATTTTGATTAAGTTAGTTTTTAGTTACTTTTAAATAAAGTTGGGTAAGTAGGTACAGTAGAAATATATTAAATAATTTCTATTATCCAGTTCAATAACGCAACTCTTGTAACAGAAATGAAAACGATTACCTACTAGTAATACTTTTCTAATCCAAACAGCTGTGAAATCGCCGAATGACTAGTCTCCGGTGGGGATAAGATTTATATCGTTAAAATAACCCATATATTAAACAGCAACACAGGCGTGTCATTGACCTTTTGGTTATATAGAGAAGAATCCGACACCCACCACTCGAAGATATTTCATTTACATTTTATATAATTCGAATTAAATTGCCCTGTCTATAATATATTTTGTTGTATTTTATGACTGTCGAAATAGCGTATAAACACATACTTCTGTTATTTATAGGTACATTTTACAGACGCTATGTCCGGTATTTCACATCATATTGTAAGGTACCTACGTCATCTATGTATTATTTTTTAGTTTATAATATTTTCGTCAAATTTTTATTGCTAACCCAAAGTCCATAGTGTTTCGCATTCCGAAGCGTTATTTTAAAATAATAGAGTCACCTTGTTATTTGTTTATTCGAGTCAAGAATATAATTAAATTGAACTACATACTTATAAAAAAATAATAAATTTAAATTTAAAGATTAGCAAAACCTTTTAAATTTTCGTGACTTGTGCACATAGTAATATATTTTATGTAACGGGCCTATGTCGCGTAATTATTTGAAAATATAGGAAAAATACGTTATATTTCCCTTGACGTTTCGGCATGGTTTACAACAGCCGTGGTCATGAGATGACTCATTTCGTTTTATTTATTTTTAATTATAGACTCACGCCTGTATCCCTGAAGGGGTCGGCAGAGGCGTAAAATTACACCCACATTTTGCCATGAATATTTTTGGTCCCACGTAATAGGGGGCGAGCCTATTGCCGTTACCGGGCACATCACCAGACTCCGTGATGCTACTGAGAATTCGGAAAAAACCAGTAACACTTTTGCCCGACCCGGGAATCGAACCCGGGACCTCCGATCAGCCGTCGCATACGATGATACGCTATCCACTGGACAGGACGGAGGCAGTAATTTTGTTTATATTTATTTATTGGCCAATCCTATCAGAACTTGCTATTTTAAGAGGGCACTGAGTTCTGCTTTCTTTTTTAATCCTACATTTTTTTAAAGAACTTCCAAGGACAAGTCCTTGGAGTAGAAAGTGTTTAGAGTAGCGTATCACCTAGATACGATAGGGTGGGTCTCCCTATGACCTGATAATCGTTTCAGATTCGATGCTGATTTCTTACGACCGGTCTGTGTAGAAAGCCTATTGGCGTCATTATAGCTGTCGATGTTTGGGCTGAAATAATGATATCCATGCTTAAAGAATTTGGGTTCATTGACTTTTTTCTATTAATAAACATGTACTGTTACCGATTTTTTTATAGAACATCTAAACATAATCTGCGCAGTTCAAGAATGAAGTCAAAGCATTTGTTGTCCTACTCACCAGTTAACTTTTTTCTATTTTTCATCCATCTACACAAGCGACGCTTGGCACTACTCGTCAGCGGGTTGGGATGGCCTGCGAGACTATTATGCGTCCATCCCGTGGTCTCAACGCTGCTTTGGTGGGAGGGATCTGTCGGAGAGTGCGTCTGCTGTTGCTGGGGAAATCATGTTGGGTATGGAATATTATATTCCATCCGCTGACGTCTCCAGCAGCAGCAAAGTACGGCCCTGGTTCGATCACGAGTGCGCCGATGCTGTTAAACAAAAACAGTCGGCTTACCGCGCTTGGATCAGGGCTCGGTCTCGTCGCGATCCGAATGTCCATCTCATCAAGGCAGCCTATAATAGAGCCACCAAGGTCTGCAAGAGGGCATACATAAGAGTGGATGCCCAGCGCATTGCACGGTTTGGTCAAGAACTCTTGTCGCACCCCACGGGCAGCCGGGGATACTGGCGATTGGCCAAAGCCGTGCAATCTAATTTCTGCCAGCCTTCACTGCCACCGTTGCGATGCCCTGATGGATCACTGGCCCATGGGCCGCAAGAGAAAGCTGACCTGCTTGTCAATCTCTTTGCGGCCAACTCCCGAATCGATGATCGTAGTACGCAGCCGCCTTCGATTCCCTACTGCGGCCTCTCGATGTCTGATATTAAAATCAGGCAATGCGATGTTCGCGCGACACTGCGATCTCTCGATGTCCGGCAAGCCAGTGGACCTGATGGCATTCCAGCGGTTGTGCTTAGGAAATGCGCAGCCGAGTTGTCTCCAATGCTTACACGCCTGTATCGCCTCTCATATGCCTCTGGCGTAGTGTCGCAGGCTTGGAAGGAGGCGAACGTGCAACCGATTCCCAAGAAAGGGGATCGTTCTGATCCGGGCAACTATCGACCCATTGCTATCACCCCTATCCTCTGCAAGGTGTTTGAACGATTAATTAACAACCAACTCGTTCGCTACCTAGAAGATCACTCTCTCATCAGTGATCGTCAGTATGGCTTCAGACCAAAACGATCAACAGGTGATCTCCTAGCGTATGTCACACACCTTTGGGGTGAGGCGATGGACAGGCATGGAGAGTCGTTGGCTATTAGTCTCGACATCTCCAAAGCCTTCGATAGAGTCTGACATCGTGCGCTTCTTTCCAAGCTTCCAGCCTACGGCTTGCCGCCTCGATTGTGCAACTGGGTTGCAACAGCTTCCTGCATGAGCGCCGTATACGAGTCCTTTGTGACGGTGAGTCATCGAAGTTTTTCCAGGTGAATGCTGGTGTGCCTCAGGGGTCCGTGTTATCGCCCACGCTTTTTCTTCTGCATATCAATGATATGCTCACTTTTGGGGGCATACATTGCTATGCAGATGACAGTACTGTACCAGGGCGATATCTCGGACACCCTGCGGCTAAACAAGCCGACACTGAGGAGTATAGGCGAACACTTGTTGCTGAGCTTGACTGGGTTCTGAATTGCATCTCGCATTGGGGTGATGAGAACCTGGTCGAGTTCAGCGGCAAGAAAACACAGGTGTGTGCATTCTCAGCCAAGGTATCTCCATTCCCTCCCCATCCCTCTCTTCTGGACACTCCACTACCGATTCAAGACAGCCTCAATATCCTAGTTATGGACATACGCAAAAATCTCAACCAGAAGAACTACATCGAGGGTGTCATTAAATCCGCATCTCGGAAACTCGGAGTCCTGAACAAGGTGAGGAGGTTTTTCACGCCGGAGCAGTTGTGTCTATTATACAAAACCCAGGTTCGCTCCTGCGTGGAATACTGCTCTCACCTTTGGAATGGCTCCGCTCAGTACTTATTGGACGCCCTCGATAGGTTGCAGCGGCGTGCTGTCCGTATCATTGGGGATCCAGAGGCTACTAAGACTCTTGAGTCACTGCAATTACGCAGAGACGTGGCCTCAATGGCTGTCATCTATCACGGTGAGTGCTCCGAAGAGCTCTTTCAACTAATCCCTTCCTCTCCTTTCCTATCCCGAACGACACGTGCTGGGTTGAGGTGCCACTCTTACACGGTAGAACACATACCGTCACGCACCAAACGATTCGGCGCCTCTTATCTCTGCCGTACCATTAAGATGTGGAACTCTTTGCCAGCCCACGTGTTTCCCTCCACTTATGATCCTGGGTCCTTTAAGCGGGGCGTGAAAAAGCTTTTCTCAAGGCCGTCAAGGTGAGGGCCATCATACCATAATGCCATGCTGTCTGCTGGGATGATGGCCAACACTATGGGACTTCACTGACTGCTTAACATCAGGCAGCATGGAGTCAATTTGTTGTGTTCGGCAGAAAAAAAAAAAAAAACATGCCTATAGAGATGTTTTATCAACTGTTTAACAAGATCTATTTAGGGTGCGTTTACAAAAACATTAGCGGAGTAGCTAACTTTTTGTAAAAAAAATATTCACTAATATAAACTGAGCAGAGCGATGCGAGGAAAATAGAGTGCTGCGAGTGAGGATACTTAATTAAATAATGTTCGATTTATTATAAGTCATAGACGATAAACTGTCACAAAACTAGATGGATTCTGTAGTATAGCAATCAGATTAAGGTAAAAGTACTTAAATGTTCTTAAAGAGGCACATATTATGTAATTTTGGATAAGTTACACATATACTCAAACCAAATAATTGTAATAAATATATTTGTTGTATGTGGGATCGATCCCACGACCTTCAGCAGATTAGCAGTCAGGGTCAGAAAGCGTAAGACTTGCAGGCCAAATGGGATAAGATGCTTTTCTCGCACACCGCTCAGCTCTACCTCGCAGATCTTTTATTGATACGCAGCCTTATCTCATATATTTATAGTTCAACTTCGGCGCAGTAATTCCAATTATGCAAGTGATGTACCACATACGTACTCATTCTTTGAAATAATATTATTGCTTCAAAGTCAAAGTCAAATCATTTATTTGTTCATAGGTTCATTACAAACACTTAAACAAAGTCATACTTTGAAAAAAAAAATTAAACTAGATGAGGCCGGTGTTTCCTAACTGACTGCCCTGAGAAAAAACATCCGAAACGAACTCAGAGGTCATAGTCTCTTTTAAAGTCCAATACAATTAAAATTAACAATATTTAATATTTCAATAGTACAATGTGAGACGACTGTAAACTACAATATAGTTCAATCAGTATCCTTGGATAGAATTTCGGCAGCTGTTCAGAGCCGACCAGTCCTGGCAGACGGCACCCGTTCACGAGTTTGAAGTGTGACTCAGCCATAGCTTAGCTCAACCATTTTTTAGGGAACCAAACCACCCGACCCACAACGTCTCCATAAGCAAGACTTTTAAGCGAGCATGACGACCCAGAACTGCATGACAATGATAAAAAAGTAGCGACTACATGGTGCTCACATATTGACGTACTACGATACTAGTTATAACGAGTATTTAAGTGTTTAGCATTCCTTATTATTCCATTTGTAAGCTCTCATCATCATCAGCCTTTAACAGTCCACTGCTGGACTAGGCCTCTCCTTAGAAAGGAGGCATTGGCCTACTATACCACGCTGGCCAAACGGGTTAGTGTAGGGTTAGTATCAAGTTTTCCTTCTCTTACAGTGCTGTTCTCTGCATAATTTTATTTAATCATTTATGCACAAACATGGTGTACATCGGTGGACATAATGCCATATGGCATTCTCTACCTGTCAACCTTAAGGGGGTGCAGAGATGAAAGTGGTAGGTGCATTTTACTATTTAGATGTAACTAATGTAAAATAATATACCTACATACATAATAGGGATAGAATACATACAAGATATGCCCCTCTTATTATTTAATATGCTCCCTCTGTCGGCTCTTACGACACCCATGGGATGATATGGGGTGGTGACATACCGTATTTTTAATCCGTCACCACACGGACAATGTGACAATGTTTGTATGCTCTATTGGTATCTAATATGTTAGCCAAAGACACGCCTTTAGCAAAACATGAGTTGAAGCCGATACCCGATACATCCTGCTGCTCAATTGATCGAATATACGAATTTAATAATATATAATATTCTACCACATACACACAGCACCATCTAGTCCCAAACTAAGCAGAGCTTGTGTTATGGGTACTAGATAATGGATAAACATATATATAATATGTAGTTATGTGGGGGGGGGGGGGGTACTTGTGACCACAAGTAAAAAATTTTGCTCTTGTATTTATAATTGTTTAATATTTAATAATATCTCTATATTTTTCTTTGTAAATATATACATATTGTATATTAAATTTACCCGTTTTGGCTGATCCCGTGGGAATTTCGGGAAATCCCTTCTTAGTGCACCCCTACGATCCCCAAGAAACATACATGCCAAATTTCAGCTTCCTGCGCCCAATAGTTTTGACTGTAGCGTGTCTGTCAGTCAGTCAGTCACGCAAGGATTTTATATATTAAGATAGAAACACCCAGACCAAGACAAACATCCATGTTCATGCACACAAATGTTTGACTTGAGCGGGAGTCGAACCCGCGACCTTCGGCGTAGCAGTCGCTACACTCCCGCTGCGCCAATATTGTCATATTCGGTCGTCATATTGGCAATAAAACGTTTGCCTTTTAACTTCTTAAAATTTACAACACACAAGAGGTAGGTATTTAGAACCTAAATATGATTGTCTCACAATCATATTTAAGTTGTATACCTCTCATTTCGCCAATGTTTCGCAGGTCTTGATCGCAGGTAGACTTACTGAATTTTTAGGTGGTAAAAAATAGGTATTATTAATAACCAAAATATGTCAGTTCACGCAACAAAACCAGACTTATATGACGTAAACAAATTGCAAGAATTTAAAATCTTTTATAAGCTAGACATACTTTTTCAGACCAACGAGATAGCCCAATATAAATTTCATGGTCAATTAATATAACGGTATCCACCATATGTTATAAATTATAACAATTGTATAATTTGTTTTGACTCACACTTCCTCTGCACTCGTAAACTATTTTATATTTACGATTATGACTGGTCGTGTACATTCTGCGCTAAAATTGATTCTACGTTGTGCTACATTATATGCGTAGCCGCGTAGCATTTGTAGCTTGCTACGACATCAAGTGATCTAAGTTGAAGCATTATGACTATGACATAATATTATGATTCTCTCCTTTATAAGACAATACCCACTCGCGAACTATTTCTAAGTAGGGGAAATAATAGTAGATTAGTAGCCAAGGGCTGTAAGGCATCAATTGCAGCCCGAGCGCAGCGAGGGCGCCTATAGTTCGAGGGTGCAATTGGTGCTTACACCCGAGCTAACTATTCTGCTTTACATCTCGATTGTGAGGTAAGTAGAAAAAAACTGGCATTACAAGAATAAAACATTTTAATTGTTAATTGCTGCTTCAGCTTCCATTTTCATTGAATCGGGAGTGCAGTTTATATATTCATCACTTGAAGAACTCATGTTTTTCCTAATTAGCACGTAATTATAAAAAAACCCCAAAACAAACAATATTTAAAGTAAAAGTTTTCTATTCCCGCCTTTTTTCATAAAAAAGAATCAAGTAAATAATTCTTTTTTTCAAGAACGAAATTGAATACTCACACGAAGACAAGGCTGAATAGCAAAGCGTCCTCTTTGGCCATTGGGCTGAATGCATGATGTCTATAGCCAGTATGATGGTTAGATGTACGCGAACTTTTTGGAAGAAAGAAATGTTTTTTTTTAATTACTTACCACCCTAGGGCTTTTCTAGCTACATTATTACCCTAGAGCGATAATTAGTCACCTACAAGCCCCATTTGGAGGTAATAAGAACCTACTTACCGAACATGAGAGATGTAAAGAATATTAATAAATAGCATAAGACAACGGCTCAGATAAGGTAAGGCAAAATCAAAATCATTGCAGACATAACTGCAGGTATAAAAGACCCGGCCTAAACGCAGTGTGACTGTGGCATCCCAGAACAAACCATGAGTCCCCTGCTGGAGTGTCCCAATTGTCCACGCAGATGTTAGGAGGCCGATTTACACCAAGCCACCGACGATGCAGTTGCTGTGGCCACATACTGGGCTGGTGCCATTTGATCTCTGTACCATCTACTCGAGAAGAAGAAGAAAATCATTTATGTATGTATGTCTGTTTAGGTAACCATGTGACGTTTAGGAACGTCATTTTTTTAGTTAATTACCTTATGAATCTACATGTGGTTTTTATATTTTATTAGCTGCTGCCCGCCTTTGCTCGCGTAAGAGTCGGCTATCACAACAAAAGATGTTTCTTTCCACACAAAATCTACTGGACGACCTTATTCTTCAAACGTAGAGCTTGTACATTAAATGATCACATTCCAATATGGGAAATTATCGCCATCTGAACGTAATATTACGTCACAGTCTTGGTATTATTTACTAACATATTTTAAGCTTTAAATCTGTTATATTTCATTAACAGGTTATGCCTTGACTGATTACGTTTATAGTTATGCAAGTTAAGGAAAATCTATACATATAATAAAATGGTAGGCAAGTCAAAACTGTACATTGAATATTTTTTTTAAATAATACTTGGGGTGTGAACTACAATCGATACCGAAGCCAAAAATATAGTTTTTAGAATTTTTGTCTGTTTGTCTGCTTGTCTGTTTGTCCTTATATCCGGAATAAACTCAAAAAGTACTGCATGGATTTACTTCATATTTGGCACGAATATTATTAAAAGGTCAACATAAAGGCTACATATTATCACGCTATGATCTACGGGGAAAGAGCAGTGAACCTTTATTTCTTCAACACATTCTGTAACAACGTGTAATCTAATGACGCATATTTGAATGTTGTTATTATGTTAACCATGCTATAAGCTAGCTTCACACTATAAGAATCACGGAATATAAGTAACTTAGGCCGATAAACATAATTAAATAAATATAAGTAGTATCAAGGCAATTTTGAAGCAGCGCTATCTATGAGATTTGAAAAACATCAAGTCGAATTACATGACTGTGTAAACACTTTTTGGATGTAAATAATTTAAATTTGATCACGTTGGCGAGGTTAATAGTTGTTTTTAAAAGTCATAGATGGAGTTTTGCATTTTCTTTTTAAAAATTGTATCGTTCATTCGTTTGAGATGAGCAAGACAATAAAAAAATGTGTTTATATAAGTTTTAAACTGCTTCATCTATATCTTATAAAATTCGTAGAGTTTGTCTGTATGTAATAAAAAACAGAACTCAAAAATAACTGCATAGATTTATAACAAAATTTATATTCGAAAACGGCACGCTATTGCTGTAAGCAATTTGAGCTAAATTACGAAGAAAGTGGACAAATCGCGGACAAACATACATACAGGTCAAACTGAGAACCTCCTTTTTTTAAGTCGTTTAAAAATTAAGCATGCCATATCTTAAACATAAGACATACGTAACAGTGATAAGGGACACGTGCTCAAGGATTGCTCTCTGATCGTATGGGATGAGTGTACGATGGCCAATAGGAAGGCAGTTAAGGCCGTGGACAGAACCCACAGGAACGAACATTTGATGCGTAGTGTCACAGTTCAGTTTAGTGGCGATTTCCTCCAAGCGCTTCCCGTGGTGACGCGGGGATCCAGGGCTGACGAGGTGAATGCTTCGTTGAAACGATCTTCGTTGTGGTCACGAGTTCGTACTGTTAGGCGGCAGCCGCGGATTGTCTTTTTAAAAAAACACTTTTATTTCAGCTGGAACCACAGTTTATTGCAATAGAGTTTTACACAGACACAAACACCTAATGCCTCACTTTACTTTACTAGAAAAGAATGACAATCTGTCTGACTTGTTAACGACGGCTACGACGGGACTTCTGCGGCTCGCGGTCTATCTGCGACTCATCGGCCGCGTGGCTTATGGCCCTATATATAATATAAATAGTGCAGATATCAGCATTTAATTAGGAACTAATTATGGATATAACATCTCCCCCCTTTAGATGAAGCATTATCTCAAGAGATGAGATGAGCGAAATCGAGTTCAAGAAAAATGAGGCTTACAAAACATTGAGAAAATTAAAGAAATTACATCAACACAGTATAAAGATATAGTATAAGACATAGTTTAAGATATTGTTTAAGACTAAGTATAAGTCATTGTATAAGATTTAGTATAAGACATTGTATAAGATTTAGTATAAGATATTGTATAAGATTTAGTATAAGACATTGTATAAGATTTAGTATAAGACATTGTATAAGATTTAGTATAAGACATTGTATAAGATTTAGTATAAGACATTGTATATAATAATCATCTTAGAATCATAGCTTAAATTAGATAGAGATATATTTAGAACTAGGTTCAAAAATTACTTATGTTTCTATTAGATGAATGATGAGAGTTGTTATCGCTATCAGATAAAGAGTGTTCATGTTGGTCAATCATTTCAATAGAATTACTGATTCTATTTTGATTTTGGACATTTCTCCTAGTGTTACATTGATTAAATATTTGAATGCAACATGATGAGCGACTTTTGTAATTAAAATAATTATACACTTTGTATAAAATAAACAAAATTATTGTAACAATACATGCGTAAGTGAATCCTGAATAATATGTTGAATATTTAACAAAATGAGATTGATTTTGGTATTTATTAATTTCAATTTCCAAATCATCTAATTTATGAAAAGTATGCGTTAAAGAATCTAAATCTATGTTACTTAAAGATAACGGAGATAACAGTGGAATTGTTTTGTTAACCAAATCTTTATTACAGCAATTATCTTGAGTAATATCAAAATCTAAGGTAAATGGGTTATTATTATACATTGACGTCATAGTGGTCGATGGTATAAATTGTAGAGTTTTCGAATAACCGGTACAATCAGGGGTTAACTTAAGTAACCCAGTACCAAGTACAGAAAGATCTTTGAGACCGTTTTTGCATTTTACTGTTAACTTATTTGGGTTGGACTGCACATAAATCCATTCATTTTTGTGTAGTTTTTGCCAAATATCTATATGACCATATAATAATCGGAAATCACACTCTTTAGGTAATGACAACACTACTTCTGTTAATAATTTCATCTCGCAAGATGGGTTAGAGACACTAGAGTATATAGTTACCAATTGACAAATAGAATATTCATTATTTATTTTCAAACAGTCCTTTATATTTAAATTTGATAACATAGCATAATTTAATCTATCTTCTGTAATAGCTAGATAAGGGTTTGTAGGATGAATAAGGGCAAAGGTATTAGGGTTGGTTTGATCGGAAGGGGTAGGTAATGGTATTAATTTGTATACATTGTATTTTATAGGAGAGATAAGAGGAATTTGGATGACAAATACAATTCTTTTCTTATAGTAATATGCAGTTAGTTTTGACACATCTATGACTGTATGAATAGTCTCTATATTGAGTGGAGCTGGAAAATCTAATCGTTTATTTATGACATGAGTTTGCTTAGTTAGTTCTATTAATAAGTTAGAAGGTGTAATTATAGAAGGGTGTAAAACATTCGCTTTCGCAAATAAAATAGAGTTTAAGACAGAATCTAGAAAATTAGAAATAGTTAATAAGGAACCTTCGATGATATTAAGTAAATTATTTATTTTTGATATATACAATACTTCGTTATTGTTTTTAGTGGTTTGAGTTAAGATCTCATTGAGTTTATTAATTTGAGCAGTTAATCTAATTTCGTTCTTGTTTAACCTTGAAATAGTAGTATTAAATGTGTTAATGCTAGACTTTACAATATGAATATTCTCTTTCATTAAGTTGTACAACTCATCCTCGCTTTGTTGACATGAATCAATAGCGGCGTCGTATTTACGTGCATCGTCAGCATCTAGTGTGCCGAAGAAAAACTTTAGTATTTCGCCACCAAACTCAATTGATCTTTTGAATCTGTTTGGTGAATCTGAGGATATGATATGAGACAAAGAATCTGATTTAATCAAATTAGCTTGCAAATTTATTTCTACTGGGTTGAAGAGTACATTGCATAAATTCCGTTAATTGCGATCTGATACATAGGTCTAAAGTTGATTTAATTAAATTTTCAATATTATTAAGATGCGGTTCAACAGACACTATATCTATATGCGTTATTATTTTCCAGTAATCATTATAAAAATAAACAGTATCGATAGGGTCGAAATAAATTCCTGGGCTGTGTACTATCGGCGTTAAGGTAGGCTCTGCGTGGCAGTGACGCCATAGCGTTCTGAAAAGAGACAACACTACGTGTGAGCGGGTTTGATTTCATTGGTATGATATTTTACGTGTTTACGATTAATGCATACGGTGACGTTATGATTACCATTAGTTTTTATAATTTTGTAGGGACCTTTCCAGATAGGGGATAAAGCCTTTCGTAGCCTATGGTGATGTTTTATGTATACCATATCGCCAGTCTTATATGAAGTACTACGGCTTGATTCGTCATAGTAGCGTTTTGATGTTTCTTTACTGTTTACGATGTTCTGTAAAGCTTTTTCGCGGCTAAACTTCATTCTGTACTGCAAAGCACGCACATACTCGTGATACGTGTTGTTGCCGTTTGTTTCGTAAAGTGAATTTGGGATGACAGGCTTATAACCGAATAACAATTCAAAAGGACTGAAACCAGTAGTGGTATGAGGTGTAGTATTATACGATAACAACGCTGTTGATAAATAGCAATGCCAGTCGTTTTGGTTCTCATTGACGAATGATTTTAAATACTCTTTCAAAGTAGCATGGCTGCGTTCTAAAGCGCCGTTTGACTGAGGGTGATAGGGAGTAGTGAAAATAGATTTGATCTTACATATATCTGTAACTTGTTTAAAAAGCTCTGAGGTGAAACATGTACCTAGATCGGTAAGTATAGTTTTAGGGAAGCCGAATAGTGACATGAAATGTATGAGGTTACGAGCAACTTCATCGCTAGTAGATGTAATCATGGGGTAAGCACAGGTAAACTTAGTTAAATCATCTTGTAAGGTCAAGATGAATCTAAATTTCTGCAAACCAGCTTCTGGTAGAGTTCCCACAATATCTAACGCTAGTCTTTCGAGAGGTCTAGTGCTAGTAGAGGTAATATCCATAGGTGCTTTATTTGAGCAACGTAAGGGTTTATTTATCTGGCAAAGTTTACAATTTTTTATGTAGTTTTCTATATCTAGACGCATGGACTTCCAGTAATAGGCTTCTTTGATTCTACTTAACATCCGTTTTATACCTGGGTGACCGGCAATGGGTGAGTCGTGATTTTCCTGAAGTATTTTGGGTACTTCAGCGGGTGTAGGGTAAATAAGCAGATTTTTGTAAATATGTATTTTGATATTAGTGTTATGGAAGATAAAGTTTAACATGTTATATATTTTAGTATAGACTAACTTAGAAAACGGTTCGCTAAAATCTGATATCGCGAGCTCAGGTTCGTTTATGTTTTGATCTAGTATAGTGTTACGTAATTTTATTAGAAGAGAATATATTGTTTTATAATTAGTTTCGTCATAATGATGAACTTTAGTGAATAAGAAATAGTATTGCTTATTATTAGATAATGTAGTAAATATTGTTTCAGGTTCGCGTTCGGAGGCGATCATCTCGGCTGAATTTTCAATTTGAGATAAAATGTTTTCGCAATGTGGCATTGAACTATCAAAATCTAGGGATGTAGGGCAGGCTATCAGCTTGCATTTGGTAAGGTGTAGAGCTTGAGTATGTTCCTCGATTTGTGTATTTGTTGGTGGAATAGATTTGGTAAATTGTAGTTTAAAATATTGTTCGTAAGAGTGATCGTTAAGGCTGTTGCTGCGTGTAGTAACTAGTACCGGGTGACGTGATAACGCGTCGGCATTCGAATTAAGCTTTCCCTGTTTATACACTATTTCGTAGTCATATTCTTCCAGCTTTAAACGCCAGCGAATAAGACGACTTCCTGGGTCTTTTACATTGAAAAGCCACACGAGGGGCCTATGGTCGGTGATGATTTTGAATTTATTGCCATAGAGATAGGGACGGAAAGTTTTGACGGCAAATAATATGGCTAATAACTCCTTTTCTGTCGTGGAGTAATTACCTTCTGCTTTATTAAGGGTGCGCGAAGCATACGCGATAGGTTTATCCTTGCCAACTGGCCCTTGGGATAGTACTGCGCCTATGGCGTAATTACTTGCGTCTGTAGTAACGAGGAAAGGTTGAGAAAAATCAGGGTATTGGAGGAGAGGAGCGGTGGTTAACTTTTCCTTTAGGATGTCGAAGGCTGTTTGCTGTTCCACATTCCAATGGAAAGCGGCATCCTTTTTCAAGAGCGAAGTTAAAGGTTTGGTGATTTTCGAGAAATTTTCGATAAATCGTCGATAATAACCGATGAGACCGAGGAAAGATTTTACATCTTTAGGATTCTTGGGAACGGGATATTGTGAGACAGCCTTGACCTTGTCGGGATTTGGAGAGACACCTTTATCAGTGATAGTATGACCTAAGTAGTTCACTTCACGTCTTAAGAACTCACATTTATCGGGCTGTAGTTTTAAATTAAATTCACGGAGTCTTTCGAAAACTAGGCGGAGCTTTTCCATCATAGAAGGCAGGGAATTTGCATAGATTATACAGTCATCGAGGTAGACATAGCAGTGCAGACCTTGAAGACCCGATAACACAGTGTTCATAAGCCGTTGGAAGGTTGCAGGGGCATTTTTAAGCCCAAACGGCATTCTAGTAAACTCATAATGACCTGAGGTACCATTTGTGTTGATTACGGTGAAACCAGTTTTTGCAGCGTCAGCAGGATTGATTTTTATTTGGTGAAAACCAGAAATTAGATCGAGAACACTAAAATATTTAGAATTGCCTAATTGGTCTAGGATGTCTGAAATAAGAGGGATGGGATAAACTTCGTTTACGGTGACGTCGTTAAGTCGTCGGTAATCTATGACGATGCGCCACTTTCTTTGCCCTGAGGCGTCCATCTTTTTCGGGACCACCCAAACAGGTGCGCTCCAAGGAGAGGTTGAGGGTCGGATGATGTTTTGATCGAGCATCTTTCTAATTTGTTTGTCAACTTCGTCTTTGTGACACTCGGGAAAACGGTATGATTTTACATTGATAGGCGGCGCATTGCCTGTATTAATAGAGTGCTGAATTGCATTTGTACTAGTGAGGGGGTCTCCCTCAAGATAGAAGATATCGGTAAAATCTGCGCAACATTCTAATAGGGCTTGACTTTCTTCCGAGTTAAGATGATCGTGTCTAATTAAATTTAAGATGCGTTCTCGTCGATCAGATGGAGATGAGGAAACTGTGTTAATTATCTCGTGAGATTCATGGGACTCAGGGAATTCTAAAGGAGTTAAAGTGACCTTGAAGTCTTGAATACGAATTTCAGATTCAGTGGTGTTTAAAACTGAGATATTGACTCGATTATTTGGTTTTAGACTAACTATACAATTCGCTAAATAAACGCCTTCACTAATTACGTGATCTAAAACAAGCGCTTCGCGTAAGTTATGCAATTCCGAGATATCATTTGACACCATGCATTCGATTACTGTTTCACAACGCGCCGGTATGATGTAAGTCTTATTCTCGAAGTAAATCGGTAGATTATGACCTCGCAAATTTAAGTACTTAGAATCGTAATTTATATTGGCGTTATGAATACGAAAGAGATCAGTACCAATTATACCGTCATATTTGAGATTTATATCATCTGTAATGACATGAAACTTGTGTAACAATGTTTCTTTACACAACTGAAGCTCTAGGTCAAAGGCACCCAAGGTTTCATTATAAGATCCGGAGTTATTGATACCCTTGAGGCGGATTATTTCCTCAGTTAATCGAGGTTTAGTTGACAAACTAGATTTTTTTACGATACTGACACTCGAACCGGTGTCGATAAGAAAGCTAAGAGGCTTTTGCGAACAATTCGTAACGAGATAAGTAAAAGGTAAAGAGATTCTGTATTTATTAATACTCGTTTCAAAAATAGGCACAGAAACGTTTGAGTTCTCTGGCACTATATTAACCTCATCAAGAACACCAGATTGAGATTTGGTGACGTTTGAATCATTTTGAGATAAAGACTTAGAATTAGTACAAGTAAGACTCAGATTATTCTGAGGTATTTTATAGGATTCAGTGTATGATCTTGTTTTAAGATTAAGTGAGTTACTTTGACTCGAAGTAAGACCCGAATGATTAAGTTGATCATTGGTATACGAACTATTAATAGGTTTAGGATAAGACTTAGTACTAAGATTTGGTAATTTATGTTTATTTAAAGTAGGACCCGAATGATCCTGTCGATCATTGGTAAAAGATTTGGTATAAGAATTAGGAATAAGATTTGGTAAGTTATTTCTACTTAAGGTACGACCCGAATGATTCTGTTGATCATTGGTAAAAGAACTAGTATAAGAATTAGTATTAAGATTAGGTAAGTTATTTTTACTTAAAGTACGACCCGAATGATTCTGTTCATCATTGGTAAAAGAACTAGTATAAGAATTAGGATTAAGATTTGGTAAGTTATGTTTACTTAAAATACGACCCGAATGATCCTGTTGATCATTGGTAAAAGACCTAGTATAAGAATTAGTATAAGAGCTAGTATTAGATTTAGGATAAGAATTTGCATTAGAACTAGTAAAATAATTTGTGCCGTTATTATTTATTGATTTCGGCAGGCACGAATCCGAAATCAATTCGCGTTTAAATCGCATTCATTATTACCATCAACAGGTGCATAACTGGAGTCGTGTTCACAGCAATGCACGCGCGCAGCGTTATTCGGTACACGTGTACTGGCGGTATTACTTTGAGTTCGAGGCGCGGCATCGGGTAGCGAGTTCTGGGAGCGGTGTTGATTGTTATATTGACGCTTGCGACACTCGTTTATAACATGACCCTTGTGTTTACAATATGCGCAAAACTTATTGTTAAAATTAGAGTTATTAAAATTAGAATGATTGGAATTAGGATACTGTCGATTGCTTGGAGATGCCTGAAAATGAGATGAAGGATTCGGGACATGATAGGATTTTTGAACTGGAGGAGAGCTAGCTTTCTTTTTATAACATTCATTGGCAGTATGCCCTTGTTTGTTACAGATCGTACAAGATTTGCCTGTGCGTTGCGATAAGCGGCTTAAATTGAAAATTTTCTCTTCCTCTACGGCTTGTGTTACCGCATAATTTAGGGAAGTAGGATTTCGGCAGCGGACCATATTCGATATGTTGGGATTGAGGCCCATTATAAAAGTATTTAGGGCAAGATCCTCCATGGCAGCTATTCTACCTATGAGTTCTTGTTCATTTGAACACGAATAATGGATGTCTGCTTGGATTCTG
This sequence comes from Euclidia mi, assembly GCA_944739405.2. NCBI lineage: Eukaryota > Metazoa > Arthropoda > Insecta > Lepidoptera > Erebidae > Euclidia > Euclidia mi. The sequence goes on along the minus strand of OX123188.2, from coordinate 4,978,903 downwards.
GTCAAGCAGGCTTCAATTCGCAACGAATATTGCGTTACTGTTTCTGTAGCTAACTGTTTACAATTTTGAAGGTCTATTAATAAATGGGAACTGTGCTTTCTTTCACCAAAGGTGGACCGTAGAAATGATTTTAGGTCTGACCATTGTGTAAATGTTTTTAGACTGCACGCTAGTTGGGCTTTTCCCTCTAATTGTGATATAATATATTTACACAAAATGCCCTGCTGTTCAGGTGCTGCTAATGACATAGCATTGTCACAGTTCGTTAAGAAAGCCGGAAGTGTTTCACGGTCTCCCTTATATGGCCTAATGAATTTAGTAAGTACATTTAGGGTTACCTTCTCATGTTCGGTTTTTACGGACATGGTTTAGGATTTAGGAAGGATACACACAGAATTACACAGAAATATAAAATGCAATAGAATAACAATAAAAAGACTTACAGTATCAGGATCAGCAACATGCCTGGACGCCCTGTTCCTATGCAAGATGTAGTTTTAGAGTCTATACGGAAATCGAACTCCTGAGGAGTAACTTGAGAGACGCTGACGAGTCCGTGACGCGAGATCCGATCAGAGTCGAACTATAACACGTACACGAACGGGATTGATGTCAACACGGGGCGCGACCGAAAGTATGCGGACGGCTTCAAGGATCCGTGGTGACTTCAATGACGACACGGGGCGCGACCTGAGATGTGCGGACGGCTTCAAGGATCCGTGACGATGTGGAGTGCAGAAGACGCTGACGACACGGGGCGCGACCAATGATGTGCGGACGGCTTCGAAGATCCGTGATGGTTTGGATGATGGCGAGTGCAGAAGACGGTGACGACACGGGGCGGTGTCTGGAGACGGTGGTGGTGCGGGCTCACGACGCTGGCGGAGGCTTATCGTCGACCACGTGGTGTGGCGGTGGTGCAGGCTCGACGTAGGAGGAGACTTACTGTCGACCACGATGCTGAAGTGCTTGATGCGGGCTCAGCGCTTCCAGGGGCTGAGAATGACCGTTGATCAACGTGACGAAAGCGCGGCGACCTCGGATTCGGATCTCAGGGTTTGCACGGAAACCACTTACGAGATCCCACTTCTGACACCAATGTTAGGCGGCAGCCGCGGATTGTCTTTTTAAAAAAACACTTTTATTTCAGCTGGAACCACAGTTTATTGCAATAGAGTTTTACACAGACACAAACACCTAATGCCTCACTTTACTTTACTAGAAAAGAATGACAATCTGTCTGACTTGTTAACGACGGCTACGACGGGACTTCTGCGGCTCGCGGTCTATCTGCGACTCATCGGCCGCGTGGCTTATGGCCCTATATATAATATAAATAGTGCAGATATCAGCATTTAATTAGGAACTAATTATGGATATAACAGTACGCTGCGCTTGACCATTAATATGAGAGCTCGGCTTTGCGGCAATGCACGTGCTCAAGACTTCTCCGATGTCCTTCTAAGTCTTGGCTAAGGCACTGTAACAGAGGAGAGAGGTGGACAGGTGGTGCTTCCAGAGTCTCTTGGTAGAGTTGTATCCAACTTAAATGAACTCATTCGCTGTGTGTACGGGGACATCAGTCGTATACCACACCAGCAGAATTTTTGGGTTGTGAGCGGGCCATTTTGAATTTTTGACGCCCATAAATGATCAGGCTGCAGCAATTAATGAATGGATTCTCTCGGAATTTGAGGGAAATTAAGCGGTCTACACCACACATGATACCGTGGAATTTCTGAACTCCCAGTCAGCAAGCTGACTTCCAGCGCATACCATCAAGCTGAAGGTCGGTGTCCCGAAGTTGTGTAACAGGACCCACCTTAAAGTCATCTCGCTCCACTGACACACCATTGAGGCGGAAATTCTTACGGGATGTGGCGCGGCAAGGCAGTATTTATACCACGCATTCCCCTCATACCTTATAACTTCCCATTACAGTTCAAGCGCGTACAGTTCTCCGTGAGTGTTTGCTTCGCGATGAACATCAATAAGTCGCAGGGGCAACACTGAGGGCAGCGGGTGTCGACCTCAGGCCAAGCTGCTTCTCACACGGGCAGCTGTACGTCGCTTGCTCCCGCGTCACCAGTTCTGACTCTTTTTACATTTTGGCTCATCATCAGCCCTTTATACTGATAAAGAAGAAGCCCGTGCCCAGCAATGGGACAGTTCCCACTGCTGGGCACGGGCTTCTTCTCACTATGAGAAGGATAAGGCCATAGTCCACCACGTTGGCTAAGTGCGGGTTGGCAGACTTCACATGTCTTTCGAAAACATTATATAGAACTCTCAGACATGTTTGGTTTCCTCACGATGGTTTCCTTCACCGTTTAGGAAGCAATAATTAACAATTGAATACGCACTTAACTCCGAAAAGTCATTGGTGCGTGCCGTGGATTCGAACCCGAGACCCTCTGCGTAGCAGTCTGTCGGTCTCTCCACGCAGCTATCGCTGCCTTCATTATTACTACATTTTGGCTGCGGAGAGCCAAACCACTAATGTTGTTTATCTAAAAAGCTCTGTAATTATGTAATTTTACCCTATTCGGTATTCCTTATTTTCTTCATCTGCTTTAGTTACAACTTATGACTTAATTTAGCAGAACACTATAAAGTCAATTCAATTCAAAGCAGGCTGAAAATCAGCACTTTTTGAAGGTCAATTTTACAAAAGACAGTCTCCCTCTGTTACAGCACTTTCTGTAGATATGAAATGTAAAGATGAAACGGGTAAATGAATGTTTTTTTAAAAGGTATAATCGTAGGTATTTTTGGTGCTGTATAGCGTTCACGCAGACGACGTGGCGGGCAGCAGCTAGTTTATAATATTAGCGTGCGTCAGGGCATTAAATATTTTTAAAACTTTAGGAGTGCTTTTGTTTGATTAATTTCAGAAAATATACAATCATTCGTATTTTAATTTATATTGATTTTGTATAAATCATGCTGAGAGTTAATTTGACCAAATGAACAAATAAGTTTATTAAAAAGGCAGCAATTGTTTACAGTAGAAGCTCAGAATCTGGATACTACAACAAAGAGTCTACAGGGTTCAAGTACCCGGCACACACTTTTTTGATTAAACAAATATGTTAAAAAAATTGGGCAAGTGCGAGTCGGACTCGTGCACGAAGGGTTCCGTACCATCATCTATAAAAGAAAATCACGTTCGTTGTATGTATACTTAAGTACTTTATAAGTTTCTATCTGTTTATTAAGATCGAGTAACAAATTGCTTAAAAATTAGGTTTGTTGTATGGGAGCCCCCCTTTATTATTTACTTTTTTTAAATTTAATTATTTATTTTGAAAGGTAATATACAACTACATATTCTGTGAAAATTTAAAGCGTCTACCTGTTACAGTTAGTAATTTTGAGCAAAAAATCGAAAAAAAACACGTTTTTTGTATGGGACCCCCCTTAATATGTTCTTTTTTTATTTTTAGTATTTGTTGTTATAGCGGCAACCGAAATACATAATTTGTGAAAATTTCAGCTCTCTAGCTATCATGGTTTATGAGATACAGCCTGGTGACAGACAGACGGACAGACAGACAGACAGACAGCGGAGGCTTAGTAATAGGGTTCCGTATTTTACCTTTTAGGTACGGAACCCTAAAAAGGGATACTTCCAAGTTTCATTTTTATTTTTTATTTAAAGTCTCACGGCTGTATCCACAAAGGAGTAGGCAGAGGAGTAAATATTACACCCACATTTCGCCATTAATTTTTAGGTCCCTCGTAATAGGGGGCGACCCTATTGTCGCTATCGGACACATCACCAGACTCCGTGCTGCTACTGAGTATTCGGAAAAACCCAGTTACACTTTAGCCCCACCCGTAAATCGAACCCGGGACCTCCAATCAGCAGTCGCATACGTTACAGTGGTTAACTGACTACGACTACCTCCAGTGGTCCAGTGGGACCACTGGAGGCAGTCGTAGTCAGTAGATTAAACAAATATGCTAAAAAAAGGGATACTTCCGAGCCACTGCTAAGTACAAGTCTCTTAGCCATCTTGTTAAATTAATTTGCCAAATACCTAATACAATTACTGTTGTTCTGACTTTGAATTCCTAACGAAAATAGCCATAACTTGCTGTCGCGTGCGACTCCGTTCGCGTGGAACTTGAAAATTAAAATCCCAACGTGTTTTTAATGATTTTCAATACTGCGCCGCTCCTATTGGTTATAACGTCATGATATATTCCTTCCTCAATAAATAAGCTATATAACATTGAAAGAATTTTTCAAATCGGGCCAGTAGTGCCGGAGATTAGCGCGTTCAAACAAATAACCAAATTAACAAACAAACTCTTCAAAATATTAGTATTATATATTAGTATAGATGAATAGAGCTGATGATGATGAATCTTTGTCGTGATTATATGATTTCTGTGCATTTTGTGGCTAGATATCCTATACTAAAAACAAAATACCTAATCCAGTCAAAATTGTGTCAACAAAAACGTAATTTCAATAATTTTAATAATTTTATACGCATTAACGATAAACAATTAATTTCGTTTAAAAGAACCCTAACAAAATGTACGTAGTCGTATGAATAATCCCGCTGGTCAGATTGTTACATCTGGCTCAAGGTCGGCAACCCGAGGCTATAATTATAATTATGGCGAACGCAATCAATCCTGATGAAATCGAGCGCCATTCGACCGAGGAAGTTTACCTACCGTGAATGTCGTTGACCGAGTAAACAGCTTTGAAACTTTTATAAGGAGGCTACGGTTTAAAAGATTAAGAAAAGATGAAAGAATAAAAAATGACAGAAAAAAGTAATGACTCTGAGCTTCGGCTTTTCTTCCCAAGAAGTCATTTACATACATACATATACTCACGCCTTTTTCCCGTCGGGGTAGGCAGAGAGAACGGAACGCCACTTGCATATATCCTTACAAACCTCACGCGCTTCTTCTACATTCATTACTCTGTTCATACATGCTCGCCGGTTCCGGGTGCTTCGGACCTTTTCGTTTTTCAAAACGTCACGAATTTGGTCGACGAATGTCCTACAAGAAGTCATTTAGCTAGGAAAATTCGGCATAATCTAGAATAGGGTTTTGATTTCTATTGGTGTTGTAAAAAAACAAAACGCAGAAATAAATGTATCTGTGTTTAGTGTTCTATATGTGTTTAGTTTGTGAGGATAGACGGATGTATGAATATTTGTTTTATTCAAAATAATTAACGACTGAAATAATTTCGATGGTATTTTGCAGTACTATAGCTTTTACATTAGGATAGCTCATACGATAAACCCCACGCAGACAACTAATAAATAACAATGCGAACATTGTTTTTTGTTTCTCTTTAATTGACACATTTTTAGACGCAAATACATATAGTTTTCAACTTTATTGATGGCAATTATCTATTGAAACCTAAATGATTTTGTTGTTTAAGCAAATGTCATACAAAATAAACATTAGTTTATACATCAGCAGCATCTAAATGTGTCTGTCTGTAATTATTAGCACAATAAAAACCGTTGTTTTGTCCTCATTGAAATAAAATTGAACTATTTGGCTCCGGCAAATAAAATAAAAGCCCTTGAAACTTTGAAACAACGTCTCAACGTCGTCATTCGCGTTAAAAATTCTAATTTATTGCGTCTATACAGAATAATAAATGTGTAGGAATGTTCATTGTGCGTTTTGTGCAAATAGTTTTGAATAGGAACTCCATTCAAATGTTTATTATGTGTATTTTGGCAATGTCCGTGGCACTTGTTACTAGCGGCTGTGGGTTCGCCCACCAGGGAGAATAAGATTTAAAAGACAGTCTTTAATATCTACATTGGTAATTCCTACAAACTTTTCAACTCAGTTAGCTGACCATCTAACAAAATAATTTGTAAATTTTCACGTTTAGCGGCTACAGTGGCAAAGCAATAACCATATTTTATCTTAAAAAGTTGGCATTTTCATATTGTGAGCAGAATAATTTATTAACATTATTGCTTAGGCATTAAGCCTTTACAATACATTTTTTAATCTTTGGTCCTTTGTTACCCCAACATATTATATATAGCCAAGCTAGCATAACTGTTAAGTGGTACAAAAATATATTTTAGCAGAAGTTGTCCGAAAAATAGTCTAGACTCATAAGATTACTTGCCTAGTCTAGAAAAATATAAGAATCTTCTAAAATAAAGAATCTGCCAAGTACTTTGTCCAGTCAATGGCCCGTGACCGAGTCCACGGTCGATTTGACCGCTTTGACAAGCTTTACATATTTCATAAACTTAAAAAGCAAGTGTAAATGTTGCGAAATATATTGTATATTGTTTTAGATATGATGGATATAAAACATGCAAAATTTTTGCTAACTTCAAAGTTTTTGTTGTCAACTAACCCGCCGTTGTAATCTAGAAAATAGTTGTTTGTCTTTAACATCAAATACTTTTTATTTTTATGTAACTGAAATAAAGCAACGAATGAACTAAGTAGCTTTGTGAGGATTTTAAAAATACAGTTTACATAACTGGCGGCCCACATATCTGTAAATTTAAAGTTCTTTAATTGGTTCTTTATATTTATAATTATTGTTGCCACCTAAGCGTAGGACTCCCTTTAGTGTCGCTCCATACACGATCATCACCTTATTAACATTTAAAAATAGTTTGATCAATATTTTTTTAGATACTGACGTTGACGAAGTAGTTCAAATAATAACAGGACTACGGGACACTTCAGCGGTAGGGTGGGATGGCATTTCTACCACTATAATCAACAGATTTAAGACCTTCCTAGCACCTCCACTAACCCACATTTTTAAAATATGTTTGTCTGACGGTATATTTCCGAAGTCCTTGAAAAAGGCTATAGTTATCCCAATACACAAGAATGGAGATACAAGTTGTGTAAACAACTACAGGCCCATTTCAATCTTGCCAGCATTGTCTAAAGTTTTAGAAAAACTAATAAATAATCGATTAGTAAACTACCTGGAATCGAACAATATACTCTCAGTCATGCAGTTTGGTTTTAGAGCGCAAACGTCAACAAACCAAGCCGTTCACATGGTTACTGATCACATTGTGGCTAACCTGAATAAAGGGATGCATACTATTGGGATCTTTCTAGACCTTGCCAAAGCTTTTGACTCTGTTTCAGTTCCAGGTCTATTAAGAAAGCTTGAGTATGTGGGAATAAGAGGCACACTATCTTAGCGACAGATGTCAGTGTGTAAAACTAGGTTCATACCTCAGCGCGGATATCCCTAAACCTCCCTTCGGGGTGCCTCAAGGGATCATTTTAGGAGTCACTCTGTTCTTAATAAATATTAATGACCTATGTAACCTAAGTCTTCATAATGGTGTCATTGTGTCTTATGCAGATGATACGGTACTATTATTTACAGGAAATACTCGTACTGAGGTATATACACATGCTCAACTAGGTTTCAATACTAAAAATAACTGGCTTTTTGACAATATACTAACCTTAAACACCCAGAAAACAAAATATATCCACTTCTCAATACGTAACAATAACATTTATGAATCACCTAACAACACTATATTCGCTCACGACAATAAATGTCATTCATCTGCTGACGCTGCATGCGCCTGCCCTACTTTAGAATCTACACAATGTATCAAGTACCTTGGAATAACACTTGACATTAATCTTAATTTCCGCATTCACATAGATCTCTTATGTAAACGGGTGCGCAAATTAATATTTATTTTCAAAACAATGCGAAGCGCTGCAAATTTTAAATTAATTAAACAAATCTACCTGTCGTTGTGTCAGTCCATCAAATCTTATTGCATTACTTCATGGGGAGGGGCATCCAAAACCGGCCTATTGCCACTAGAACGGGCTCAAAGAGCTATTCTAAAAGTGGCGACGTTTCGGCCTTATATGTTTCCTACCTATGACTTGTATCAGTCCACTAATGTCCTAACTGTACGTCAATTGTTCATACTGCACGTCATACTTAAACAACACGCACTAACTCCATTCAAACCACTGCCCCCGGACAAGACACGAAAAGATCTAGTCTGTACTAAGTTTCATGGTAAACATGTCTTTATAAATAGATTTTTCTTATTCATAGGCCCTTTTTTATACAATAGATTAAATAAGTTACTAGATATATATAATTATAGTTATAAGCAAAGTAAAATAATCATAACTGGATACTTACAAACAATGACCTACTCCGATACTGAGAATTTGCTTACTGTCATAAAATAATTACCTACCATTGAATAGCCTCGATTTTGATTATTATTGCGTCAATGTTAAGTTTAAGAGTATGCACATTTGTTATATTTTTCACAATTATATTACGTAAGAACAAAACAGCCTGAAACACAGGTGAAAACCTAGTTCAGGCAATTAATTTTAAACCTAGATAGCAAAGTAAAAATAACCTATACCGGCCTTAAACTATATGTTAAGCATTTATTGTTTATTAGATTATAAAGTATTATAGTACAAGATTATCCAGACCTAATGTATTAATCCACTGAAATGTAAACATTATTGAATAAAGATTATTATTATTTTATGAGCGGGATTCAAATATATTAAGATTGGAAATATTAGTTCTATATTCTAGTATACTCTCCGTATCCACGACCGGATGGACATGGCATATGGTGAAACTAAAATATTTATTAATTACGGAACCCCAAAAAGCAATGTATCATACTGCATTCCTTTTTGCCGGATGCTGTTGACCCAGTTATCACCGAAAACCGCATACCGGGCATACGAGTACTTGCTCCGTTGGACAAGATTATCTCCTACAGTTGACATTTTTATTCTTAAATAAACTGGGATTTTGTTTATGCAATAGGTAAACAGCATACATACACTAATTTGCAGGATTAATCCAGAGCATCTTGCATCATGTAACCTTTAATGTAAGATGTTACATATATTATAATTCAACAAAATATAACTTTCATTACAGACATATTTATTTCTGTAATTTGGTTGTTTACAACACTTATACAAGTCAAAACTCTATTCTAGATAATATCAGCTTTTCCTAGCTAAATGACTTCTTGAGAAGAAAGGCTAAAACAAATTTTGAGTCAACTATTTTCAAACTACATACCTTTTGGCTGCGACTTTGCACACAGATGTAACATTCGATCAAAGTACAAAATACGAACAAGCCAAAAAAATTTTTGTGACGGAGGCATCCCTCAATAAATAGAATAAAGGTGTCCCTGTACCATTTTTCAGTCCCCATATTAATCATGCACACAAGTTCCATTTACAAAGTATAGATTAGTTTGCTAAAATTCATTCAACTCGGTTCAGCCGTGATAAATACGGATCAAACAAATTCAAACCACAATCTTGCATTTAAAATATTAGTAGGGACTTTAACTTCAAGGTTGCCCCTTCACGTTCGACTAAAATAAAAATATAAATAAGAGAAAATATAAAAGAACAAGATAATACAAAAAAGACTTCGAATTTATATTTGTCGGTTAAATTTTGGCTACCGAAATCGGAAGAGACAGGTCTCAAGACAGATCGCAGTATATGTCTTACTGTAACATACCCGTAGGGCAACACATGAACTTCTAAATCTATCATGCAGCTGTGGTATGTCTGTCATGTAGTACAAAATAATATTCAGGGTCTGCGGAAAATCTACGGTATGTGGAATGTGCGATCCGTCACTGTCTACTAACATTTATTTGTGTCAACTGTACTATATGTTCTACTGGTTTCCATGGTATTCACTGTATGTTTGTCTTTTCTATTTACAACTTACTTTTTACGATTTCCCCACAGTTTCTTGTATATAAATTGTCTTAACTACTTACAATAATTGTACCCACTATATATTTTTTATATTTAGTTCTTTACAGGTTGATTATAACTACTTAGTGTAAATATCTTAAATGATTAAATCGAGGTCTATTGCTCCAAATTATGATATTAATAAATTTAATTATTTATTTAAGTTCCTACTGCTAGTCATTGGTTGACTGAATAATATATGTATGGGTAACTGGGAAAATACTTATGGAAAATTTACAAGAAACTTTTTCAAATTCGCCTGGTACAACGTGACTTTAGAATGACCTAGGTATATAGACTTCTACTAGTATTGGAATAAACTGTGGCATCATTGTAATGTTTTTTTATGGCTTAAGACATTTATTTTTCTCGAAAGATTGATAAATCACTTACACAGAAAATATTGAACTTATATTCTAAATAACATTAAAACACACAACGCAATGAACACGTGATTATAGACAGAGACTCGCCTGTAAGACCGAGTCACTAAAGTATGATAAAAAATGGGCAAGTGCGAGTCGGACTCGCGCACGTAGGGATCCGTACCATCATCTATTAAAGAAAATCACGTTCGTTGTATGTATACTTCAATACTTTTTAAGTTTCTACCTGTTTATTAAGATCAAGTAACAAATTGCTTAAAAATTACGTTTGTTGTATGGGAGCCCCCCCTTTATTATTAACTTTTTTAAATTTAATTATTTATTTTGAAAGGTAATATACAACTACATATTCTGTAAAAATTTAAAGCGTCTACCTGTTACAGTTAGTAATTTTGAGCAACAAATACGAAAAAAGACTCGTTTTTTTTGTATAGGATCCCCCCTTAGTATTTAGATTTTTTTTGATTTGATTTAATTTTTTGTATTTGTTGTTATAGCGGCAACCGAAATACATAAATTGTGAAAATTTCAGCTTTCTTGCTACCACGGTTTAAGAGATACAGCCTGGTGACAGACAGACAGACGGACAGACAGCGGAGGCTTAGTAATAGGGTCCCGTTTTTTTACCTTTTAGGTTCGGAACCCTAAAAAGAACTTTAACCAAAAACAGAAAATATACATTCATTATGTATATAATCTGATCTCCATTAAATACCACATGACGGATGCAAAACATCAACACTCGATAAAGTGTGCTGTTACATTGATCCTAGTAGCAAATGAAAAAAAATAAAAACAATGATACTGTAAAGCTGTTCTCCATTGATGCCACGTAAATTTTACTGATGCAAAATTCGCCCGTAAGCTAAACATATGCAGACGTTAAGATCGTTAAAACTATAAAGCTGTTTTTTTTATTTTTTATATCTTTCGTGTGCATACTGCACAAAAGAAATAAACACAATAAACCCAGTGCGGCTAATTTTATTCCATCGAAATAATAATATGTTTACGTGAAAGACGGTATGTTTGTCTTACGAAACGTTAACCAGCGTTTTAAATATTGTTTCAATTAAATATTGCGTTATGTATCAAATTCTATAGTATGTTTGATAGACTGGATTTCAATGCTCATATGGCATACTGGTTCAAGTATCGTTTGCCAATGTGTCGCGTGTAGTCGATTTGATTCCCACACGTGACAACACTTTGTGTAATCCATAAATTTTGGTATCGGGTCTGACTGTTCTTTGCGTCCATTTGTTATATGTTTGTATTTACAGACACTGACACTAAATAAAATCCCAAAAATCTAGATTTCTTGCTATTGTCTCGAATTGCCAGACAACACGGGAATACAGTTCTGTCTTACCTTTCCAACCAAATAGAATTTGTCGGTAGTGCAGGAGCGGTCTCCAAAAAAATTTAAATTAAGGGAACAGACTTAGAGATCGCTCATAAAAGATTTAAGCCAAAGCGAGGTGGCCATCAATATACACAAATATGAGTTGATAGGCATTGATGCGCCATTCAAATACGAGCAAATTCACGCATCCATTCGCGTCAAAGTACCAAAAACTCTCGTACAGAGTGATATACTTTATACCGTTGCATTAGTAATCCAAGCCGCGTGTTCGCCGGCAGATCCTTCCAGATGGCACGCGACGTAAGTGGGTCGCCGGCATCCGCCGCGGAGGTATGCCGACTATTAACTGTTTATATTTACACTGTCACACCAGACACGTGGAACTGGACATATAAAATATAAAGATAGACATATGGATTCAGGAAATGAATACACATAATTGTAGATTCAAAAAAGATTCATTTTTATTTAGATCTTTATGGATTTTTACTTGTCACTGTAGCAACTAATACTGTAAACTGTAGCAAGTAATAGTCTACTTCTTATCCATAACACATATTTTGCTTTTATTTTATTTAATCCAATTGTAAGTAACGTTCGGTCTACTTGACTACATTCTTGCTGATTGCAGCATACATTGCCCGTAGATTAAGTTAGTAAATGCCACTGAATAGCATCAAACAATCTCAACATACTGTATAATTATTATTATCGTCCATCGCAATGTTTGAACTCTAGCATTTCATATTGTTAAACACTAAACAGCGCAGTCTATACACGACCCATCTATCGACTGCGGTCTGATGGAAGTGATCCTACATTTATTATCGAAAGTTATAGTCATATTGGGTCGGCAGTCTTCACATAACAAACAAACTGATATTCTTATTTCTGGTAGGATTATTTATTTTTATTTTATTTTATTTTATTTTATTTTATTTTATTTTATTTTATTTTATTTTATTTTATTTTATTTTATTTTATTTTATTTTATTTTATTTTATTTTATTTTATTTTATTTTATTTTATTTTATTTTATTTTATTTTATTTTATTTTATTTTATTTTATTTTATTTTATTTTATTTTATTTTATTTAATTTTATTTTATTTTATTTTATTTTATTTTATTTTATTTTATTTTATTTTATTTTATTTTATTTTATTTTATTTTATTTTATTTTATTTTATTTTATTTTATTTTATTTTATTTTATTTTATTTTATTTTATTTTATTTTATTTTATTTTATTTGGGGAGCTTACGGCTATGTTTACAGAGTAGTCATGAACATAAGTTAATATATGCCAATTACAAGCGTCGTATTATATGACGTAAGTTTCAAAGAGATGGTACCTTTATTGTACTTACCTATGGCACAATACCGCATCATAATTTACTGAGTTAGTTTCGACAAGTTCATCACGAATCATTACGCGTCGTAGGATTTGACATGAGCAACAGTCACCACTTTAAACTATGTGTGCCTAAACTTCAGTACACATTTTTACCGATGTAAAACAGTCTCAATCTATAGTAATTAATCACAGTATACTTAAAGATTGAATCAATATAAGTATGCAGACGAGTTTTATGACCACGACGCGACGTCTGTCGAAGAAGGTCAGTGAGACATGTTCGATCAGCTAGCCATCCGTCATGTCTTGAATTCGCTACTTGTTTTTATTTATTTTGTTGTGTTTTGATCTCTGTTTATAGGTGACACTATTAATCTAATGGTGCTGATACACTTGAGCATTCACATGTAATGAGCATTCTCGCGAATGTTACAAAACAAACGGGTGTGTTTTAGCGAGCATTCTCACGAACATTCGGGCATCATCATCATCATCAGACTGCCATAGTCCACTGCTGGATATAAGCCTCTCCAATTAGGCCGATGACTAAAACCTAGCATGCAATGTCGAATCCAGTGCAGCGCTCATACTTCTAGCCCTGTTTCAAATAAATTGTTATATGACCCTTAGTTATTTGTATAACTGCCCGAATGTTCGTGAGAATGATGATAATACTGCAGACTTCACCCGTTTCACATCCGGTTGGTTTTGGACACATTGTGTACAATTAAGTTTATTCTTACAATGATATTAGTAGTCGTACTAACAGCATATAAGACTAGTTCATCACCCAGTTTAACTACAAACAAAGGCACGCCGCCACAAAAAGATCACGAGCACATTATGACAAACATTCGTTTGTAAACAAGAGCGCTAGAAGTTATGCGCCTCTCAATATAGCGCCGTCAGAGCCGGCACATTGGCGCCACGCGTAAACAAACCCACATGCAAAATAAATCTTTTGATTTGTAAACTGTAAACTAAGTTTGTTTGATTTTACATGTAATAAATTCTTCTTTCAGTAATTGGTATGCAGTGGAACGCAGTTACGACTGGATTTTGTTTACGGTACATATTTTTATTGCGTTTGAGCGTTTATTGCGGCGTAAAACTGAGGTGGGTTAAAGCTGTTTTTAATGCTGTGGATGTATTGATGCGGACAGGGTCGCAGAGTTTATCGGTTAACGAAGGCCACATTACCGTCACCCCGTATGATTCAAATTTTAAATTTAATTCAATAATTTAAAAAGAATTAATTAATTATAAATTTAAAGCAATAGGAAAATTATCGGACTTAAAATAATACATCTCTAATTGGAAGCTAATGTTGTCAAAAAATATCATAACTGCCATGAACACACTACTTCCAAAAGTTCAAAAGAGCACTTTCTTTTCACATGAATTTCAGGTCAACCGAAATATCAATGGGATTCTGGGAGTATGTCGCCAACTATGTCGGCGTTTACACACTTTAAGTGGAATATTGGGCTTACGATTGTTATCCCCAGTTATAAATTGGTGACGATTTTACCAGGATGGTTGGACCAAACCATCACCAGGATTTTTTTAGGAGGTTTACATGATCGTGTCGCCGCCTACAACTGCTTCGAGTGTTGAAGGTTCGATTACCACACGAGGCAACACTTTGTGTGGTCAGCAAATTGTTATTACATGTCTGGGTGTACTTCATGTGCATTGATTGATTATTGCGGAATTAGTCTAAAATTACTCAAAATCAGAAACTCAAATTACGCAAATGCATTTGCAGTCTATTACCGGGTTCAAATTTATACAGAGTGAAGAGGTAGAGGGGTTACGCAAGAGATTATGAGAATCACTATTGCCTCATGACTTACGAAAGCTGTCTCAAATGTTATCCTCTTGCGCAATGCATACACGTGCACTCGTTGCAACGATGAACCGTTTGTGCTTGTTAAATGTTCGTATACCGATCTATAAATGGGCACGAGTCTACCCGAAAATGTGATGGCTGAAGCTATTTTTATGTTTTCTCACTATCCACCACCATACGCATCATTTTGTAGGTAAATTCAAAATTTGTATGAGTTATCTGATAATTAATTTAACACGGTCTTAGCAGACAGCAGCGGCATACGTACGTTTTTTTATGTAGTTTGGTGTCTTGATGGCTGTTGTGAAAAGTATTAGGTAGGTACTTTCAAAAGCAAGAAATCAGTACCACAGTACCACTATGTAAGAAAGTTCTAGAACGCGTAGAATGAATATGTCAAATCACTACTGAATTTTCACATAAATTTGTGGCAGTTTCTAAAGAAAACGCCAAAGATTCGACGCAATCGCATAAAATTGGCAAATTACAGCATCGCAGTTTTAACTGTCGGTCCTTGACACAGAAATAAGAACAGCTATCGTACAACAATACCGCGTACAAAATATATATAATTAACCTAATATTAAACCAAAGAAAGGCACAGGTCTTACCGTTAGCGATAAGCGATTTAGTACATAATTGTTTATGAAACAAAGTAAAAGTGTTACAAATAAATAATGATACGGTTGCTTAATATATTCGCTTGTACACAGTACTATGCATGGTTTTTCATTATATACGTATTGTTGAACTTTTAAACTACTTCTTCACATTCAGTCAATCAGCCTATCACAGTCCACTGCTGGACATAGGCCTCTCCCAACACGCGCCACAGTACACAGTACTCAGCCTTCCGCATCCAGTCTGTTCCAGTCACCTTTTTCAGGTCGTCGGTCCACCTAGTCGAGGGCCTTACCCTTATTGAGTCGTGGTCTCATCTTCACATTGTTAGTTTCAAACTGTCTTTCAGGATATGTACATCGCGTACTTCTGTTTCGATAGTGCGATATTTTGGCATTATTGATATTGGTTGGTCGTAAATGACCACGAAAGTTTCAATTCATATTTCTTTAAATTGGATCATCCCGGCATATTTTCGTCTTCACGTTTCTTATAAGGCAAAGTAATAAATCGCCACCGCTCTCGCTAGCAGTAAGACGGGGCCCTTGACAAGATTTGACATTAACGATGCGATTGAGTTGGCCTGAGCTGACATGTTTCACACCGCCGCAGAATGCTCTGTATGTTTTATTGAATAAAAGTATTTTATTGTCTGGGTGTTCGTTTTGTTTTGTACTAAAGCGATCCGCAGCTACGCTTGCATACGCTTTTTATTTAACCATTTTTGCCCGATCTTTTGGAGTTTTCAGCTTCTCACGCCCAGTAGTAAGCTTTGATGTGCGTTGAGTGTCAGTCAGTCAGTAACGCAAGAATTTTATATAATTATCCAGAAGATTAATTGTGCTTGTTTAACTCTAAGAGTGCCTAATTATTTAAATGTCACACCTTGACCACCAATTATAATAAAATTATTGTAGTGAGTAAATGATTCTTTGAATGCTTTTTTAATTTACTGGCGTTATTTTTCGTCAATCATGTTACGTGTTGGAGCGCTTAGTTAACACCGCTTTGAGTGTTGTTAATTAAATCGTATACTTTCGGTAAAAGAAGCCTTCACGTGAAAAAACAATGAAGTTGCAAAAATATGCCGAAATAATAAAGAAAGACGCGATAAATGGTTGTTAGTTTACATTCAAAATAAACACGTATTTAGAGCGACACGAAATAAGAAATTTATAAATATTATTACTCAGATACAAATGACCCAAATCCGTTCCGCTTGGATGACAAACTTTTATTATTAAACATGTGCATACAAAACATATTCGTACAACACATTAAGCTCATACCAATATATGCTGATCTATGATAGTACGGGCTTGTTTTACAAAGCAAGATCACTTGATACTGGATGATGTGACACCATTTTTGTCATTTTCATTATAATATTCATTTCTGTTGATTCGTAAATCAATTGCGTGAGATAAAAGGTTTTTCTATTATTTATGATTGTGGGTCTCAGCTGTGGGAAATAATGGTAGATATTGGAATGAGAAGGCTGATAAAAAATGTGGCGCCAGATACAAGGGCACATAGAAACCTTGATAGATTTTTATATAACGTGTGATGTTTATTATAATAATTCCGCACGTAAATACATGTAATAAAATATATAATAATATAAGTCTTTTATTTTTCATTCGTAACACTTTACAATAATAACCAATTTGAAATATTTAAGAAATATTAAAAAGAAACGAATCAACAATGCAAAATAATGATATAATATAGTACCTAATTATTTTCGGGCTTAACATGTTGTATCAAACGTATTAATTCTTACTAACTGTATCAGAAGAATGAGTGTTAGGAATTTCATCGTATTTATATGCATGTCCGATTTTCTGTCCGTGTACACACACCGAATTCTACTTTAAAACAGATGCAGCAAGGCGAAAGTAATAACTCTTGGCAGCTTATTTTGAATATGGACTAAGCACCACCATGCATCCTCAGACTGTTGCGCAAAGAGTTTCGAGCTGAAAACCGCTGAATTTTCTACGTAACCATTAGGATAGATTAAACAAACCTGATCCACAGCTGGCACAATGGTTTCCAAATGACTAGATTTTTTAGGCCTGACAAAATTATAAAGCTCAGACAAGCCGATGGACCACCTGATGGTAAGTGGTAACCGCAGTTCATATAAATGGCTGTTTGAAAATACAACCAAACCGCTATCTATTGCGAGGACGGCAAAAGAATATGGAGGAGGTGCGGGATGAGAGAGAACAAAAAGGGGCGAGCCACCAGCATGCTCACTCATGATACGAAATAGAATAGATATTTTACCGTCATCTCCTTTTTGAGAAGGATGTAATTCCTCAGTTGAGCCGACATATTCATGCTGAAATTTTAAGAGCTGTTCTACCAATAACCACTTGCTCCAAGTAATCGAGTTATCTAACTGAATAGTCTCGTGTCCCGTGTGGTAAACACACCACATTAAATGTACAAATGGCTCATCCAAAAAGGGTTTTACTCTGTTAGTGACATACATACATACATACATATCGTCACGCCTTTTATCCCCGAAGGGGTAGGCAGAGGTGTATTTCTACACCCACTTTTCGCCAGATATACTTTAGTCCCACGTAATAAGGGGCGAGCCTATTGCCGTACCGGGCACATTTCCAGACTCCGTGCTGCTACTGAGAATTTAGTGACAGAAAAACCCAATAACACTGCCCGACCCAGGAATCGAACCCGGGACCTCCCGATCCCACGCGCACATTTATGCCGCGAGACCAACGAGGCATTCGTATAGGGTTTGATGTCGAGTTTTCCGTCTCTACGCAAAGATGGTATTTGCATCGTGTTATCCCTTAGTCGCCTCTTACGACACCCACGGGAAGATAGGGGTGGTGACACTTGTATTCTATGCCGTCAACCACACGGCTGAAACACGTCACGTCTGTTAGTGAATATATTTATTACATAATATATTTTGTACAACGCAATTTTTTCGACGCCATCACATCTAAGGCGCAGGGGAGCCGGGGCTGTCAAAATCGTGTCAAAAAATTTTAACTGGGCTGAAGCTGGCCTGAAAGGTTAAATCTAATCTTATACTTAATATATGTATAAAGCTGAAGAGTTTGTTTGGTTGAACGCACTAATCTTAGGAACTACTGGTCCGATTTCAAAAAATATTTCAGTTTTAGATAGCTTATTTATCGAGAAAGGCTATAGGCTATATAACATATAGCCTATAGCCTTTCTCGATAATAAGGCTATAGGCTATATGTTATATAGCCTATAGCCTTTCTCGATATATGTCACGCTATGAACCACGGGAGCGGAGCAGAAGCTTTAAACAGCGCGGTTGTAACCGCGGGCTCATCTAGTTACATATAAGAAGTGTTGATATTTATTTTTTGCAACCCTTTTACATATTCATTGGGTTTCTGTTTAAGTCGTAGTTATTTTTTAAGTTAAATTATTTTTATGCCATGAACTGAGATGTGAAAAATTTACCATTCGTGTACAACCACATTTTGATAAATAAATTATTTGATTTGATGCATTCCTCACTCAAGGCAAAAATTTTATGATTTTAAACAGAAAATCTAAAAGTGGGTTAAGTTTAGTGTACAAACTGTTGCTGTAATTTCCAAGAACATAACACTGAGCCTGGGTTAATCATTTTATAGTAAACAGAATATCTAGGCGTCTGTAATTATTGTTGCAGTTTATTTTACGATATTCAGAGAAGTGGCGCCAATTCCTATAATCGTAATATTCATACACAAATTAATTTAGAATTAAAAAAAAAAATCGAGAATAAACTTAAGTGTCAATTTAGAATTAGAAATCTCTTAAAATCTAAGAATACTTTCAAAATGTTGGTATTTTTATATTATGTACTTAAGGAACGGGTCCAAATAAAATTGCGATCTGTGGTCACGACTGGTGTAATTAGCGAGGTAAAGCCGCGCGGAATTTCTTCTTTACTTTCGACGTAACTATTAGCTGACTTTATTAATTGCGGGTTGCAAGGAGGACCCAGGAATTTGTTGGGAGAAAACACGAGGGCTTATCTTTTTCCCCCTTTTCCCTTTTTCTTGAATCTAGTAAAGTTGTTGTTGTCAAGATAAACTCTAAAAGTCATTTGTCTCTGTAGGAAATCAGATAATTTTGGGTGGGCACTCTATCCCTTCCACCGCTCTGCTTCTGTCAATTGGACGGCGGATTAAAACCACTATAAGAGTATGTGATGATAAATTTTTTTGTCAGTTCAAATCCGAATTTTAGCATACTATGCCATCCATTGTTACCATATTAAAAAT
The DNA here is from genome assembly GCA_944739405.2 of Euclidia mi. Lineage (NCBI taxonomy): Eukaryota > Metazoa > Arthropoda > Insecta > Lepidoptera > Erebidae > Euclidia > Euclidia mi. The sequence goes on along the minus strand of OX123188.2, from coordinate 4,959,239 downwards.
TCTTTTATCGCATCTCCGTATAACTAAGCCCTTTCGTTTGGCATGCCGCCAGCCGGTTAGGTGTGATCAGGTGTTTAAGTGCTGTTTGGCATTTGGCTCTGCCGCACGTGCGAGATAAGTACACTTCTAGTGGTGATACGTTTCGATAAGAATCATTACACAACTGTAAATGTGGTTTAAGTAGGGCATATTCTGCTCAATTAAAGTGATCCGGTATGTCTTATTGTTGAGAGACAACAATTATGTAGTAATAAAGGTGGCTACTGTTTGCTATGATCCTTAATCAATAAATAAAACAACAAACACACTAATTCATACACCTAATAGCTGAAGCACAAAACTTTATTTTGTCATAGTAATAATATAAAGGCGTGTCGGTCATCTTTAGCTGCGGGTGACTGGTCCACTCAAAAGACAGCGTTCCAAAATGAATTGGCAATTTGGAATACCACTTATTATAAAGAATATATAAAAACAAAACAGGTTAAAATACCACACATTGTAGATAATTTAAAATACCAGGCATAATTCAATGTACAAAACGTCGAACCAAAATCTGTAATAAGCGCTTCGACCCATTTCGCCCCATTTACCCCGTCTGCTGATCCCATTCTCACCCAATTTTTAACTGTCCTTCGAAATATTTTCAATTCTTCAAAACACATGCTTCATTTATAATTAATCACAAGCTAAGAATAATGATATTCTTAGCTAAAGAATTTTATATCTGCCGTGGTTAAGGAATTCCCAGAATGTAGGACAGTTCTGCTTATAAATGTAATAAGAACGAATAAAAATAACGATTATACATTGAATACTTTTTATCGTGTTTTTGGAAAGTTAAGTGTATGCTGTAATGAAAATAGTGAAAGTGTTGTTTTAATGGTGTAACACGTAAGTACAAACATTTCTTAAAATTTGGGTCATAATTATCTCGAACAAGTTACGTCAGCCAGCAGAAATATCGATACGTCGATTTACTAATTGTTATGCAATTGGATAAATAGTGAATTTATATTAAAGAGCTTGAATTTGGCACTTCATCCACCATCGTTAGATTTATATGACAACATTTTTATAGTGTACAATTTTGGCAGACAAATGACAGTTCCTGCACTAGAAATAAATCCTATTACAGCAACATATTTACAAACATGCAACCAACGGATACAGTAAATACCCAGACTGAAAACAGCAATTTATGGATGACACAAACTGTTGTCTCGTGTGGGGATCGAAACCATAACACACGGTGCGGTTTCACGTGATGAGGCAGCCACCAGCCAGCTTAAACCACTACGCCAACCGTGCATTTATTGTGTAATAGTACGTTAGTACTATTAATTATTCTGTGGTAACAGAAAAGTACTACCTAATGCATAGGGCAATCAATTGCACTATGCATTAGTGATAAAATATTTTCTTATAATATTGCGACTGCCTCCGTGGTCCAGTGGATAGCGTATGCGACTGGTCCCGGGTTCGATTCCCGGGTCGGGCAAAAGCTTTACTGGGTTTTTCCGAATTCTCAGTAGCAGCACCGAGTCATGTGCCCGGTAACGGCAATAGGCTCGCCCCCCCCCCCCCTATTACGTGGGACCTAAAAATTCATGGTGAAATGTGGGTGTAATATTACACCTTTACCTACCTCTTCGTGGATTACAGGCGAGAGTCTATAAAAAAAAATATATATATATTTTGTTCCAAGTCTTGAGTGTTATTTGCATTCGTTGATTGAATTTGCTTGAATAGGTAATTATAAACTGTCCTGCGCTAATAGTGCTATAAGTAATGCTTTGCATTATATCTTAAGGAAAAAGCGGGACTCTTTCATCATGTCAGCCTAGAGACGTCCACTGCTGGACTTAGGCCTCCCCCAAGGTTCTTTGGGGGGATTTTACCGTAATCGCCACGCTTGGCAGACGTATTGGCAATCGCAGTGGCGGAAGTCATTGATACCAGACGCTGCTGCCCGTCTTGTATCTTTACATTTACTTCCACCTTACTTAGGATGGTTTGACCGCCATCTTCCGGTTGACTGACTGCACTGGTGGATCCCAGTGGGCGGTGGGGTCGTCACATACCTACCGACGCCATAGGGACTTTTTACTTAATGTTAAATAAGTTTTCTTCGGTCAGTAGACAAAATGTAATATAATAATATTTATCCATCATCGCCATCGCCTCGGAGCACGGGAACCACTTTCCAACTTTACCCTCCTCAACTTCGCACGGTCTTTAGCATCCCTGGTGGTTAGTCTTTCATCATCAGCCCCTTATACTGTCCCACCGCTGGGCATGGGCCTCTTCCCATTATGAGAAGGTTAAGGCCATAGTCCACCACGCTGGCCAAGTGCGGGTTGGCAGACTTCAAAGGTCCTTCGAGAACATTATGGAGAACTCTCAGACATGCAGGTTTCCTCTCGGTTAGACTTTAATATAATAATTTCCATCAGTAGGAAAACAAACAGAAATAAATCCAAAGTAAACTCGGCTAGTAGATCTGTGAGAAGATTTGACACATTTGTCATACGTCGTATTAAATCTTACCGAACTGTGATATTTATCGCCGCGAACTCGACGAATATTATTCATCCTTACAAAATGAATGGATTTCATTAATTATTTCTTGTTTTTGTTCCTTTATATTCGGATGAAGATTCTTTACTTGATGCCTATTTGTATGTGCTTGTGCCAATTGATAATCGTCGTATGTTTTTGATAATAGGTCACATTTTTGCGATTAATCTGGATATGTTACATCAGTGGATGTTTTTGAGGAAGAATTAAGAAAGGTGAGTGAAAGGAAACAGCTGATCAAATGCTCGAAAATATAGGCTAGAAAAATTCAAATACCGGAACAAAACTTGTACCTTTTGATATAATAGTCTTACTTTAAAACGGTAACCGCCTACAAGCAATTAGCCAAGGCGTACTATACTTCTTACTACTCAATTCATTGTACGATGTTGTGAATATATTGTACGATGGTTGTAGAGTAGACTAACAACATAACTTCACGCCTTTATCCCCGAAGGGGTAGGCAGAGGTGTATAATTACACACCCACACTTCGTCATTATGTTTCGGTCCCAATGTTATAAGGGGCGTGCCTATAGCCATGTATCGGGCACATTATTAAGCGAGCGATAATTAACATTTTTAATGCACACATAACTTCGAAGTCAGATGTGTGTGCCTGAGGTACCTGGGGATCGAACCCGAGACAGAGTAATAGCAGAGTAGACTAGTGGGTACTTTTACTAGTACTTCTATAAAAATGAGATTTACTTTTTTATTTCTGGAATTGTATACAACAACGCACCAAAATGTTTATGCCAGACAAGACGAAAGTTTTAAATGTAATCTAGAGTAATGCTTTGTTATTGTTCTCATCAAGTCTTTGTTTTCTTTGTTTAAACGAATTATACTAAAACTGTGTCATCATAACAACACTTATTAACTAGATATTATAACAAAACTACTTTGCATATTACCTACATCTGGCATGCGTGGCTAAAAGTACTATCTACAGATACCAACTAAAATTCATCATCACCAGCCCTGTATATTAACTGTCCCACTGCTGGGCACGAGCTTCTTCTTACAAAGAGATGGGCTTGGGCATGGGTTGGGCCATACGTGCACGTTGAAGTGCGGGTCGGCAGGTTGCTCCTTTGCCCCGTACCCAGCATCGTGGACAATTTTAAGTTTCAAGAGAGCACAGAATTATGCCACGATTACCTCTGACCATAGACTATGGACTCAACAGCCATTTACTAAAGCAATAAAGAAATTGACAAGAATAAAATACCTACTTATCGTATCACGGTAGAGAAACCACTGGGCTGACTTCCCTCCACCATTTGAAATTGATTTAGTTGCCAAGTGTAGGACTACGAAAGAAGATCGGGCCTACCCACAAGAAACCACCGCGATGTTCTCAAGATCGTGCAGTCGCGGAGTCCACCACAATGTCGAAAACATGGTTGATAAGTGCAAGACTACGTTATGGAATAGCAATAGCCTAATGGAGATACCAACAGACTGCCATGCTTTGGGTTTAAATCCACGGTGGACACCATTGACTTCTTGGGTTATGTGCACCCATACCTGGCCTGAGAAAGCTCGTTAAACCGTCGGTACCGGCTGTCATAAAAACCTTTGACAGTCGTTAGGGGAATCAGTACCCTTAAATACGCTGAATCTGGTCAAACCCTTGGAATATATTTGTCGAAGATCAAGCAATAGATGAAAAGCTTATAGTCTGTCAAATCTGGTTATACTATTAAGCGGGCCCCGGACACTAAAGCGAAAGTTTTGGATGCAACTGATTTAACGCTAATACGATGATGGTGAAGCTTTAGTTATGGGATAAAACACTCAATGTATTCTACAAATATGCCAGTAATTGCCTTTTTATTTCTGCTTTAAAATTTTCTTTTGTTTGATGCTTTTCACAAAGATAATGTGCAGTACTTACATTTGTTTTTTGTATTATTATTTGTTTGCAATTTTCGTGCCAACAGCACTTTTGCCAAATCGGCCAGATGACTTACATTAAAATAGATTGACCCAATTATGACATGAACAAGTCATGTCATAATAATAGGAATTTATGAAACGTCATATTTTTTGTTTCGATCTACTTAATTAATTTGGTTTAATGGGTGGTGGGATCTAAGAGTTTAAGGATGAAGGATTTTAGTTAAACAGATACGTTTCCATCCTGAAAATCCTGTTTCATACTTTTTCAGCGTCGATTTTTTGTCATAGACTGGTTTTAGTTTTATTACTTTTTATTATGCTTCTCAGTCATAGCACATATGACTTCTCTGGAGTAAGGTACATGTGTCTATGGCAGTAATCGCTTAGGGCGGTTTCAAATTAGCGTATTTTTCTGCGCGTATACGGTCGTTTCTGCATACGCGCTTACACGCGCGCTACATTACGCGCGTCAAAATACCGGTCTCTCGTAAATGGGCATATATTGGCGTGTTCGCTCGAAACTGTAGTGACATCTTGTCAGTGTCAAAATGGATTTTGACGGCTGGCGCTTATACGAGCTTAGACGCGCGTCAACGCTCGTACGAGTTGTGCGTGTGTCAAAAGGCGAGCCTATACGCGCCTACAGGCCCTTCCAAAAACGAGCTTATACGCGCGTATAAAACGCTAATCTGAAACCGCTCTTACCATCGGACGATCTACCTGCTCGTTTGTCTATAATACAATAGAAAAACTAGGGCAAAGTAATGCGACGACTTATTTTCTAAAACGATGATGACGAATAATACCGGTAATGGATTACGTCACTAATTTTAGCCAATAAAATTCAATGACCACTCAGTTCAATGAATTAATTAGCAAGGTCAATTTGTAATTGTAGTTATAGTAACCGTGACAGAAAATTTTCAAATATTTAATTCTTACTATGTTTGTGTAAAAGTGAATGATCTAACTACTATTTGCTGATGAAAATTAATTGATACTAGATGAAAACCTGGCTCCGCTCGGCTGTAATGTGACTCATATATTACACATGTAGGTACGAAATGTAGGTAGATTACTCAAGTGGCAGTGACGTTTCGCTAAAGTGGCCAATATGGCGACTGCGATTTGTATGTCAGAACCATTAAAATTTAACAAAGTACTCGACAACCCGAATTTTGCGGGTATATGTTGTCGACTCTAAATCACTATAGGTATTTGTTTGTGTTTTATTATCAAGGTAAGGTTTCGATCGAGTTTACCGTGCCCCTTGTCGAAATTATTAATACTTATAGATTTGAAAGTTCGAGCCATGAAAGTCTCTTAACTGCTTTTAAAATAATTTTGAGAGAGTAGCAATTTTCTTAAATACGATAACAATGTGTTTAGGTACAGTTACAGCATTTGCTTATAGCTTCTGCATCGAGCTCCACGTAATATTCAAAACGTCCTCAACTATTTTAGGTCAGTATAATACCGATAGAATTGCAATGTAATTCTGTGCGCATAATTTAAAGTGGCATTTACAATGGTCAAAGTCAAAGTAAAAATCCTTTATTCATTTAAATCACAAAGTGAAACTTATGAACGTCAAATTTAAAAAATAATTACTGCCACGTTCGCAAAGCAAGGGCGTAGAACCATGAGAAAGAACGGGCAATAAAACTCACGGGCTACACCTGTTACACCTTCTATGTCACTTGTATATATTTACTCTACTTATACTCAAGCATAATCTAGTTAAATTTTGATGTTCATTTAATAAGCCTCCTGGAAATAGACATGGGGAAACAGGAGCATCCACTTACATTAAGTACCTAATAATGCAGGCACTCCGCGCAAATGTTCAGAACCATGATGGAAATGATGCAGTTAAATATTAAAAATGTAATACCAGCCCGTAAGACCGACATCGACCAGTCATCGCAAGTAGGCAATAAGGCAGTAATCTAATGAACGTTGAAAACAAAACATCTTCAAGCATATAATACAGAGTACATATTAATGTCAACAAATTGGTTTCATTTATCACGAACATATTTCTTAATTAATCAGCTATCATTGCAGTGTATTTCAGTTGGCTTAACAATCGAGTATTATTTACATTTATGTTGACAAAACTACCGATGTCTGTATTTAGTTTGGCATTGATAGGATTTATTTGGACGGTATTTATGTGATGTTATTTGAATCATTTTCAATTGGTCATGTATGTAGTATGCTGCAGTGTGCATCCCATGACTTTTTTCGTAAAATATTCTCTAGAATGTCTCAGCCATAAATATTTTTAAAGAATTTATTCTTGTGACCCATAATTTATTCGGTGACCGACAGTACTATTAGTAAACGCAACAAACAAATTGATCACAATTTGTAACAGCAAATTTACAAACATACATACATATACTCACGCCTTTTTCCCGTCGGGGTAGACAGAGACAACGGAACGCCACTTGCTTCTATCCTTACAGATCTCACGCGCTTCCTCTACACTCATTACTCTTTTCATACATGCTCGTCGGTTTCGGGTACTTCGGACCTTGCCGTTTTTTAGGACGTCCCCAATTTGGTGGAGAAATGTCCGACGAGGTCTGCCGCGACCGACTTGCCCACACACATTTGCGTTATAGATCCGATTCATCATTCTTTCTTCACTCATTCACTTCAGCATTCATTTCTCAATCCTAGTCACGACATCTTCTTTCAGACTACTGTTCTCTCGTATGCTACATTTGGAATTCTATCAATCAATCTGACACCACACTTATTACGCAGTGATCGCATCTCGACGGCGTTAATTCTACTTTCATGCTTTTTCTGCCATACCCAACTCTTACTTCCATACATCAACGTGGGGACAAGCACTCCATTATGAACTGCCAGTCGCGCCTCTTGTTGTACAGTCTGACCGTTCATAAAGGCATTCAGTGCTCCATTTACACGATTGCCCGCAGTCGCTCTCCTTTCAATATCTTCTTCACATCTTCCGTCTCTTGTTAATACGCTACCCAAATATACAATTTCTCATACTTGCTCTACTTTTTGATCTTCAATCGCAATATTACACTCAGTAAAACTTTCATCTTTTTCAAACACCATCACTTTCATCTTTCTTGCATTCATTTTCATACAGCAAATTTAAAAACCTATATATCAGCTATTATAACAAAACATTACCCTTCCTTTTGGCTTCGCCGTAGTCGGGTAAAAATACAAACTAAGATAAAAGGCCTTCCTCGGTGTCTATTGTGAGATCGAGTCAATAGCTCCAAAAACAGTACTGACACGTAAGACATCCGTGCAGATTCTATGTAAAATAGTGGTGGCAGGTATACCTCTCAGATATATATTTACAATTAATTTAATCAGGATTTACTTGCTAAGTGCAAGTAAATCCTAAGACAATCATTGGAATGGACTGGGAAAACCCTCGGCTAGACCACACAAAAAAGGTAATAAAAAAGGTTAAATATCAATATCAATTCTAATTGTAAGATATATGATACACTGGTGCAGAATGTGATCCCATATCGCATTCTGTGCAAGTCCATCATTAGGTAACCTCAGAACACTGCCTGAATAGCATTATATACTGTCCCACTGCTGGGCACGAGCCTCTTCTCAGTATGAGAAGCTTTACGGTATAGTCCACCACACCAAGTGCAGTGTGTGCCTAGACGTTTAATTTAATAAGTGATATTCATTGCAAAATTCAGTAATATATCTGAAAACAATCACATGTCGTTGCCATTTTTAGTTTACGTCTTAGCAGGCGCCTTCGAGTCGGGACACTTGAGACGTCGTCGGGACACGTGAACGCGTCAATACGTATAAACGCGCCACACGAGATGTTTATTTCAGATAACACATAAAAACTTTACAATCATAATAATACAAGGTATTTTTGTGATGTGTGCCACAGATAACATTCCGTTTGTTGGCTGTATTTAAATGTCTTTTTAGGGTTCCGTACCTAAAAGGTAAAAAACGGAACCCTATTACTAAGCCTCCGCTGTCTGTCTGTCTGTCTGTCTGTCACCAGGCTGTATCTCATAAACCGTGATAGCTAGAAAGCTGAAATTTTAACAAATTATGTATTTCGGTTGCCGCTATAACAACAAATACTAAAAATAAAAAAAATAAAAATATTAAGGGGGTGTCCCATACAAAAAACGTGTTTTTTTTCGTATTTTTTGCTCAAAATTACTAACTGTAACAGGTAGACGCTTTTAATTTTCACAGAATATGAAGTGTATATTACCTTTCAAAATAAATAACTAAATAAAAAAAAGGTTAATAATAAAGGGGTTAATAATAACTCATTCAACAAACGTGATTTTTAGGCAATTTGTTACTCGATCTTAATAAACGGGTAGAACATTGAATTATTAGATACCTACAGAAAGTCAGTACTCAAACAACGCGAGCTCAGAAGCTAAGCCGAAAATTCGCTATGTGTGCGGAACGATGCAGTGTTTACTTGCTGCATCACGCACACAGACGCCATTATAGAGTTGCTAGTAACAACGTCTTTCCCCTAAAAATAGGGTAAATTCATAATTTTTGCATGAATATAACTAATTGTTTATTATAAATTCTAAAGTCACACTGTCTGCTTTTTAAGTTTTTACGACTGACTAACGATGGCTAAATCAATCTTGACGAAACTTTGTGCGCTCAAACGTAAGCACTAACAAGTGCCGAGTGATTTCCTAGTTAAATGCTCCTTAAAGTAGGTGTAAAATAATAAATCTCACAAACATACATAAAAGTATTTATGTATGTTTGTGAGAAAAAATTAACAAAAATCAACAGCGAGTACTATGTGTGCGCCGTTGCGCTTTGGTGACCAAAAAAGGCGACAAGTTTAAAAATTATAATATAGTTCGGTCGGTAAGGTCATTCGTTCAACAACGAAGTTAGTTACGCGTACCTACATTACAAGACAATACTAGACTTTAGATACAAGCCTTTCAATACAAAAACGGAAAAATCGAGTGCTTTGAGACGATGTCGTCTTAGCCGAGCTTGACGTGGCAAATTTGTCATAACCGATTGGTATGTACCAGCCAGCGGTGTTTGAAAGGTTAAATTTTATATATGTAACTACCTAATTCCTTTATTTTTATTATTACTGTAAAATTTTGGTAAGGAATGTGTAAATTAAACTGGGACAATTTCACACCCAAATGGCAACACTCCGCTCGTACTTAGATTTAGTTATTAAGATTCACTGTACTTGTATTATTACACAATCTACGTAATAAAATGTATGTCTGACCGGTGGAATTATACTCCAGCAACCTTATAATCTTTTTCTGAAGCATTGTGGCACAAAAACACTGTACAATATCTCATAATTTCGATTATTTTGCGGGAGATGCTTACGCTACCGTGCGACTCGGACCACAGACGACGTGGCCGCCGATTGGGTCAGATTTTGACCCAAATGAACGGCGCGTATTACGTGCGCGTACTTGGTTTCTGTAGGTAATAATTCAATGGGGTAGAAACTTAAAAAGTATTTAAGTATACATACAACGAACGTGATTTTCTTTTATTGATGATGGTACGGAACCCATCGTGCGCGAGTCCGACTCGCACTTGCCCAATTTTTTTAATCACTTTTGTCTACGGGGTTTTCAGAGTAGACAATTGGTGCCAGATGATTGCTCAGGCAGAGATATAATATTACACCCACATTTCGCCATGTATTTTTAGGTCCCACGTAGTAGGGGGCGAGCCTTTTACCGCTGAGAATGCGGAAAAATCAGTAACACTGTTGCCCGATTCGGGAATCGAACTCGGGACTTCCGAACAGCAGGCGCATACGCTATCCACTGGACCACGGACGCTTAAGGTTTTTACACAAAAGCAACTATGCCAAGATTTTTGACTACAAATGGAACTGGTAATGGTGCGGCACCAATTGTGTAATTTGAAAGCACTTTCATAAGTCATCTGCATAAACAAAACTTTGTGGTAAAGTCGGTGCCACGGCGGCGTAGCGGCGGACCAATAAATATTGTATATGTAAAGATTATCAACGAGACAGTTACACGGACACCTAAAACCTAATACGTGGATTGTTCTTTTGCTACCCCGTTGAGACTACGATTCCTCATTTCTGGTAGACTAACTAGCACACACTGGTGGGTGGATTATTTTTTTTATTGATTTTATTCAACAACAGGCGTTTCTCACTAGACACATATTATAATGATTGTTCTTGAGTCTTGGATACTTATGATATTTGGTGATTAGTTATTAATCAAGCTACTAGGTTGCTCTATATTATAAGTCTACGACTTAACTAAACTCTTGTGACGTCGTGCCTCGGCGCTTGCGAGCCCCACTACGATGACGCACTGCAGTGGGGAGCCTCACCCGCTTGCCGACCATATATATACCAGCGACACACGTGGTTGGGCCCTTTCTTCTGCTGGGAGACACGTCAAAGCTGAGTATTCATCCGTGGACCTGTGGAGTGTCAACCTACGACCTACGCCCTGGATACTTGTCTAGTCGGTTAACCTCAAGTGTCAGTTCTTTTATGTAATCAAAACCATTGTGAATCTGGAATATAACGCGAGTTTAATCTTTCCTGGTGATATTTTTTATTTATTTCCCGTAAGACAACCTAATCATCTCTTTTTAATTGCTCGGCGAGTGATCGATCCCGGCTATCCCGTGAAAATCGATCACCCGCGCGACATTGGCGCCCAATAGAATTTTTAAATATCTTTTAAAAACGTAGGTTGGCACTTTACAGGTGAGTGAAATAATTTCTTTTTCTCTTGTATATTTTTCTCCTGTGTGTGCATATATTCTGGTGTGGTGAATTGCGTACAGGTACAGTTTCTATCTATTTTGGTTGGCCATAAGCAATTTAACTGTGTAAATAACATAACGGTGATTTAATTAACGTCGGTCTAAAATCACGTTCCACTGCGGGCAGCGTGTCGAGCCGCCAACCGGTTCTAACCGCTTTGCCGTTGAACTAACGTGCCTCGTGTTCGCGAAAAAATATTGTGATTCAACCTTTGAGTGACCTTTAAGAAATTTTTCTTAATCCTTTACCAATCATCACACCATTGTATAATTTAGTGTATTTCAGTTTTTTTGAGCACGGTATTTGATTTTCTAGCGATATTTAATTTTTTTCTAGTACCGGCGTAAATACTTAGATTTTCTATTATTGTTTTGTAATAATGGCTTACATTATAAATTTCTCATTATTAACTAAAGCGGAATTAGAATATGAGACCACAATACGCGGCGTTTCAAAGCCTGACGATCCCCGCAAACAAATCGCTAAACTTTCAGTTAAAATTCCCTCGGAGGATATATTATCTTCACCCTTCCCACCAGAGGAGGATGTGGCTGAAGTGGAAAAGTCGTTATTAAGATCAAATAAACACTTATCTATGTTGGAAACAAACTATACCTCCGAGCTTCAACAGAAGGTCGAAACCGTGCTTCACCATTGTTTTCATCGACTGAATAGGGTGGATACCGGCAGTCTTGATATTAAAAAAATTGAGTCTGTGTGGAATAAATTTAATGACTTATATACGAAATTACAATTAATCACGAGCCGTAGTTCGCGGTCGGATTGCTCAGTGGCAGAGGGAAACACTTCCTATAATTACGACCGTAAGCTCTTCTCGGAGTTAGGTAAATTCAAATTTAACGGTAAATCATGTGTAAGATCTTTTATTGAAAAAATTGATGAATTTATGTCCTGTAGATCTATTCCACATGACAAGATGTTGTCTTTCGCTTTTGAAATATTTTCGGGTGACGCATTAGTTTGGTATCGTTCTGTTAAAAATAATGTAAAGACTTGGTTAGAACTTTGCGAACTTTTAAAACGAGATTTTAGCCCGCATAACTACGATTATCGACTTATGACGGAGATTCGTCAGCGCTCACAAGGCGAGAACGAATCAATAACTATTTACGTGGCAAAAATGCACGGTCTGTTTTCGCGACTTAGTTCTCCTATCGCTGATTCGGAGAAGCTAGAAATTTTACTAAATAATATTAGACCTTGTTACACTAATTGTCTGCTCACTGCAAAGGTTGTTGATGTTGATAGTCTGGTCGAAGTTTGTCGTCTTTTCGAAAATTACCAAAGTCGCAGTAAGCAATTTTCTGAACCCCCTAAAGTTTCAAAGAATACTGTAGCACCCGATCTAGCGTATAATTATCCGTTTTCTAATTTTTCTTCAAACAAAAATGTTTACAATCATAATAACTTCAATAAATATAACTCTGTCGCCGATACATCGAGATACAAGTCTGTACCACAAGTCAACGCCGTATCGAGTACTTCTAATATAAATAAAACTTTTTGCGTGCGTTGTAGATGCAATTCGCACTCATTACGTAATTGCCGTCAGCCACACTACCTAATCTGTTTTAAGTGCGGCACAAAGGGTTTTAAGGTGTCAGACTGCCCCAATTGTGAATCTAAGTCGACCCCTACAGTTTCAAAAAACTAGTTAATAAGGATTGTGGAAAATCAAATTATACAACTAATTGTAATAAAACAGAGTGGAATAATTGGTTGGATTTTTAAAAAAAAATCTTTAATAGCTATCATATTTCCTCAATCCGTAATTCTAAAGTAGAATATTTACCTTACGTTACTCTAAAATTAAACGGAATACCTACCACAGGTCTTTTAGATTCTGGATCTTGCGTTACAATTTTAGGTAATAATCTGCATAACTTATTTTTGAAAGACAATGTTTTGGATAAATCGAAACCTTTAAGGTTAATAACAGCAGGCGGCGAACGATTTGAGTCCTTGGGATCGGTGTTTCTACCCTTCGAGTTTCAGGATAAATTGATTAACTTAGAAGTTCATGTTGTACCTGGGATTCAAAATTCCCTTATCCTTGGCATGGATTTTTGGCGAAGCTTTGGCCTATTTCCTAACAAATTGGAGTCTGTTTTGATTGTGAACAAGTCTGACGCTCAAGTAATGGAGTTGCAAGCAGTTCCCCCTACACATCTTGTTTCTTATGATCATCTTACAGTCGACCAGAGAGCTACCGCTGACAACATTATTTCTAAATTTACCGATATTTCATACGAGAAGCGGGGTCTCGGTTGCACAAATATTATTTCTCATTCAATTGATACAGGTGATTGTCCCCCTATTCGGCAAAGATTTTATCGCATGTCTCCCGATAAACAAAGAATATTAATAAAGCATCTTGACGACATGCTCTCAGAGGATGTTGTTGAACGATCCGAAAGCCCGTGGTCAAATCCGGTCATTTTGACACCAAAGAAGAATGGTGAACTGCGTTTCTGTTTGGACAGTCGAAAATTAAATTCCGTTACAAAAAAAGATGCTTATAGCTTGCCTTATATTTCGGAAATTTTAGATAATCTGAGAGATGCTAAATACTTGTCTAGTTTAGACCTGTCTAAATCTTTTTGGCAAACATTAATTAAAGAAGAGGACCGTTGCAAAACAGCCTTTTATATTCCCACGCGTGGCACATTTCAATTCAAAAGAATGCCTTTCGGTCTTACGAATGCGCCAGCTACTCAACAACGATTAGTTGAAATTTTATTTTATGGCCCAGAATTTGAAAATAAGGTTTTCTGTTTTATCGATGACATAATCTGTATCACGTCCAGCTTTAGCGAGCATATTACTCTTTTATTACGCATTCTTGATAAACTAAAAAGCGCTAATTTAACAATTAATCTCGAAAAATGTCAATTTTTTAGAGATAAACTAAAATATTTAGGCTATGTTGTCGACTCTAGTGGATTGCATCCCGATCCGGATAAAGTAAATTCAATGAAAAATTATCGCACTCCTTCTAATAGAAAAGAAGTACGTCGATTTTTAGGCGCAGCCTCGTGGTACAGGCGTTTTATACCGAATTTTAGCTCTATTGCTGCACCCTTAAATAAGTTAACATCTCAAAGTAAAAACGCACCTCCATTCTGCTGGACGACAGAGGCTAATGAGGCGTTTAATAACCTAAAGAATTGTTTGATTTCCTCCTCGGTGTTGGCTTGTCCTGACTACTCGCCACCGTTTGAAATACACTCAGATGCTAGCGATTTTGGTCTTGGCGCGATCCTCTGTCAAAGGTTAAATGGTGAGGAAAGAGTCATAGCGTACTATAGCAAATCACTCAGTAAGCAAGAAAAAAATTACAGTGCCACAGAGCGCGAGGCCCTGGCTGTTCTACCTGCTATAGAACACTGGCGTTGTTACGTTGAAAATGGTAAAAAGTTTATTGTTTACACTGATCACGCTGCTTTGAAATGGTTCTTGACCTTAAATAACCCTATTGGCCGGTTAGCCAGATGGGGAGTTCGCTTATCTTCCTATAATTTCGAAATACGTCATCGTCGGGGTTCCGATAACGTTTTACCCGATTTTCTGTCTCGCTCTTTACCCATTTCTGCTATTGCTAATGATATAAATATAGATATTAATTCTAATCAGAATTTACCAGTTTCTACTAATGATCCTTGGTATTTAAATATCTATAAAGGCTGTTTAAGTTTTCCGACTTCCTTTGTTAACTATCAAGTAATAAACAATAAATTTTATTGTTTTAAAAAAACATTAAACCCTCTCACTAGAGAATTTCAATGGAAAGAGGTTATTCCGTCTGACCAAAGAATTGACATTCTAAGGGAGAATCATTCTTCGCCCACTGCTGGACATCTGGGTATCTTTAAGACATACAAACGTCTTGCACTTAATTACTTTTGGCCTGGTATGTACTCCGATGTTGTCAAGTTCGTCAGTTCATGTGAACCTTGTATCACCCATAAACACCAAAACCACCCAAATTTAGGTCTAATGGGAAAACCCAAATCATGTCAAAAGCCCTTTCAGACGATTAGTATTGATTTGATTGGTCCATTGCCCCCCAGCAGAAAACAAAACACTTTTATATTTGTGGTCAGTTGTTGTTTCTCTAAATATTGTTTGCTTTTCCCCATTAAACGGGCAACTGCAGAAGTGATAACAAAAATTCTCGAGGAAAATGTATTTTTGGTGCATGGAATTCCATCTACTATTGTTTTGGATAACGGTAAACAATTTATTAGCGCAACCTTTAAAAGTATGTTGTCAAAATATAAAATTCCAAATTTGAATTTTACACCGTTGTATACTCCCCACGTTAACTCAGTTGAACGCTACAACAAAACCATTATTACAGCTATTTCAACTTTCATAGAATCTGATCATCGAATCTGGGACACTTTAATCACTAAGGTTCAGTTCGCCCTTAACTGCGCAGTTAGTGAGGTTACTGGTTATTCTCCTAATTTCCTTGTTTTTGGTAGGGAGGTCATAACATGTGGTTCTCAGTATATTGACAAGGAATTTAATTCCAATATGGTGCTTGAACCACGGGACGGCTATGCCGAAACTTTAGGCTACTTATCCTCTATTTTCGAGAAGGTACATTCAGCTCTGTTGTCGGCCCACCAACGAAATTGTTCATCTTATAATCTTCGCCGTAAACCGGCAGAATTCAATGTCGGTCATATAGTATGGCGCAGAACGTTTCTACTTAGTGACAAGGATAAATACTTTAGCAAGAAATTGGCGCCTAAATTTATTAAATGTAAGATTGCCTCAAAAAAATCACCCCTAGTATACAAACTTAACGACATGGCCGGTAAACCTTTAGGAGAATGGCACATCAAAGACTTAAAGTTGATTAATTACAAAGAATAATAAAAGCATAAAAACAACAATGTAAGACGCATATCTATACTAAGTTATAATTACCTACATAATCATTTGCGAAGGCCAACAATGGTTCTTATGTTTTCGAGTCGAAGCCCACAAGATAATGTATTGTGTTGTGTTAATGATTTATGTAAACATGCTAACATAAAATGAATAAATGTTTCAGTTATAAATGGTAATAAAGTTTATTACATGTAATATTGTTACAAAGAATCTGTTGTTTATCTAACTATCAGTTATGGCTCAGTGGTTAAAAGGTCGTTGTAGGATCGGTCTGGTGTTCGATTCTCGCATGTGTATTTTCTATAAATGCATATTGATTGGCGTGTTGTTTTTCGCCGTGCCTTGTTCTGAAGTTCTGTTGTTATTCTTAATTCTGTATAAATTCCATAATCAAATTGTCATTATAGGTACTTTATAAACATTCAGAGTAATTAACCGTGCGTCGCGAGCTCGGAACAGTCGAATAGTACCTACCATTTAGATCGTACCTACCTAGTTGTCGTTATGACGCACGCGCGTTCACTCAGCGACGCGCCGATAAATAAATGCCTAACTAATGATTCACCATTGTTTACATTCAAAAGGTGTTTACTGGTCGTGTTGTAGTTATTAATTAGAGCAAAATATTTATTAAATTCTTTCCTTTGACATTGGGCGGTCCGGTCGTGTCTGCGGCTTATATTATTTTTGTTCATCGTTACGAAAAATCTGTTGTTACACCTAACTATATTCAAAAAGTTTACTTATCTAGTGGCAAAGGCCGAACCCAAGATTTTTAAGTCGTAGGGCTAGATCAAGTTCTTATATCTACAAATCATTATTACCTAATAATTACCCTAAGCGCTTCTCCATAGATTGTTATCTTTGCTATTGGGCCATTACACTGGCCTTGGCATTTACATGTAGGTATGTGTGATGAATTATGAATGATAAATGTTTATGTTCAAGTTCAGACTGCCGTTGTACGCGTGAAGAATGCAAGCGTGGGTCATTATTATTTAGGTATACTAATTAGCGTTTAGGGTTGTCACTTGTTCAAGGTACTCATGCCCCTGTTTTCTCTAATTCCAGGGAGTATCTTCAGGGCTGCTACGCCCGTTGGGCTAGGGAATTTTCCTTAGGGAAAATCCCGGCCGGGGGGTGTGTGACGTCGTGCCTCGGCGCTTGCGAGCCCCACTACGATGACGCACTGCAGTGGGGAGCCTCACCCGCTTGCCGACCATATATATACCAGCGACACACGTGGTTGGGCCCTTTCTTCTGCTGGGAGACACGTCAAAGCTGAGTATTCATCCGTGGACCTGTGGAGTGTCAACCTACGACCTACGCCCTGGATACTTGTCTAGTCGGTTAACCTCAAGTGTCAGTTCTTTTATGTAATCAAAACCATTGTGAATCTGGAATATAACGCGAGTTTAATCTTTCCTGGTGATATTTTTTATTTATTTCCCGTAAGACAACCTAATCATCTCTTTTTAATTGCTCGGCGAGTGATCGATCCCGGCTATCCCGTGAAAATCGATCACCCGCGCGACACTCTAAGGAGTTTACCTGATATTGTAACAAAATTTAGGAATGACATCATAATGTGTCTGATACTTAACATGATAAACAAAGCCACAGCAAACGCCATTTTTCACTGATTACATCAATAACAATAATACTTACACCATGTTCGACACGGTTGGTGTAGTGAGTTATTAAGCGGTCGACTCGCCGCTTGAAACTATTTCGAGTGCTCAAATATGATATGTGACGGTTTTGCACGTCAAAATTTTAGATAATTAGGTACTTAATGATTCTACATTTATATTTACTGCTACATTCGCAATGCACTAGATGCAACCACGAGAAAGAACGTGCAATGTTGTGGATTCGAATCCCTCACCAGACAACACAGATTATTAAAAACATACAGTACCACATCCGGGCGCAAGTGTATCCAAAGCCTAAAATCCAATCAAAATAATGGCTGATTTATTATGCACTCACTAAACGTCTACTACAGAAAATGGAGAATATCTAAAAAAACTATCTCATGTAATGAATAATGCGCCAACTTTTGATGTAATAAATTGTCTAGTTTATTTTGATAATAACAACGGTAAAACATATTTATTTTCTTATAAACTTGCTCGACCTTTGTATTTAATATAGGCATTGTTTACATTCTTATATGCACACTGAAAAGATGCCAAAGAAATTCCAATTTTGAACTCTTAGTGAAAGTTTTAGAGTTTATATTTAAATGACAGCGTGTGGCGCTTTTCACGGATACGAATGCGATCCGACAATTTATTTTTGAGTGACTTTATTCAATGTCAGATAGAAAAGTCTTTGTACAGAGCTATCAATGGCTATCAACATATTTTTATCTGACATACCACATCAAACGCAATAATTTTGGGTTTCGAAGCAAACAGTAAGAAACCGTCACGGCTCTTATTTATACATGGACTAAAATACTTTGACTAAATATGGTTTAAAGTTTATTACTATTTGCCTTTAGGGTGATTTAGCAAACGGATACTACCTTTTTAAGTGAAATCCTTCATACAACGAAGCTGCTATTATAGTTTAGTTGCAACAATGTTATGATAACATTGAGTATCAGCTATTTGGTTAGTTTAAGAGAAGCAGTAGGCTGATGACGGCTCCAAGGTTTGTTACATAATATACGACGCCACGGAAAGCTTTTGAAATGCCACCTGCCAATTAACACCAAATTGTATTGGTCTGTTTCGTTCTCTGTTTTATTACCGATGAGAAGACCTAGGTAGACGTTTTCTGACCAGATTGGACACATCCTAAAAAAAAGGACAGATTGCAGTATGCGTGAGAAATTTGATGAGAGTGAATGAAGCAAGACAGATATGTCAGGATCGCTGCAAGTGGCGTTCCATAATCTCTGCCTACCCCTCTGGGAATCAGGCGTGAGTTTATGAATGTACCTATGTATGTATAATAGTATGATCCAAGCTAGGCAGGGCAGCTATGGTATGGTTTATGGTTATTGGCTATGGTAGACAATAATATATCTGAAACAGGATGCCTAATGGCATTTATCACTAACTAGCTTTTGCCCGCCGCTTCGCGCGCGTTAAATTCGGAGTAACACAAATCTACTTTCAGTCTCAAGTTGTGTGAAGGCACTCCTGATTATTCTAAAGATTTCAGATACTCTATAGGGTACAAAGTAACTCGGTCAGTATACATGACATTATCTACCGAAAGGTACATAGTAACATCACCTTCAAATGACAAAGCCATGTTCTAAGGCTGGTTTCAGAGTCACGCGTTTGACCGGCGCCGGCCACACGCGCGCGCTTTCAATTACACTAGATTAGTAGTAGCGTTTCATAGTCACGCAGTTCAAACGCGCCGCGTAGGAGACGCGCGCGCCGACCGCGCTGCCGAAGCTTCATTCAAAAGAAACGACTAAGACACCAATCCGACGAAAACGAAAGAAAATTAACCGAGAACCTCATCAATCCACGGAGAATCTTAACACCGCCATTCAGAAAACGCAATCTATGTTAACATATAGGTACAAACCGACCGAGATAGAAAATAAATAAATAATAAGGACTAATCGACAATTTATTGAAAAAAGGATCTAAAGTAATTGTTTTTATCATTTAAAATAAAATGAAATGATTATATAACTATTAGATAAACATAGTAATTAGAAATAAATGAGATTGACCGTTTAAATTAAGTGGACATTGTAATAAATTTTGACACAGAGACTTTTTGTTTATGAAAGTACCGAATATTATACTCTATTATTTTTTTAATAACAGAAAGATACCCGACACACAATTATTGTCTTCTTTGCAAGAAACATTTATTTTGCTAGAAAATTATTTGAAAATAGTGATAGGTATCTATCGGTCGGAAGGATAACTATAAATATGCTCGGTTCCAGTAATTTATTTTTCGAAAATACGTAAAAATATACTGACAAAACTAAGAATCGCCTCCTTTTTTAAAGTCGGGTAAATAGCCATAAAACACTTTGAAGGTACCTATTTAGACTAACTATACTTTTAATAACAAACTTATAATGATCATAGATGGTACCACATATATAACCAGTTTTGGATGATCTCTGTTTTGTTTGGGACTACGTACAAAGGAGAGGTCAAGCTGTACACCGAAAACCACTCAGACGATTGTGATGAAACATATACTATTTTATAGGTTTGAGTATCCTTTGCACATGCGTGTAAGTTTTATTGAAATCAATTTCGCCATTTTAGACATCTTTAGCAACATAGGGAAAGACGTCGGACAGACAGACAGACATAAATTCTAAAAATCATCAAGTATTGCTTTTTAGCATTTTCCTAGATTTTTTAGCTAATTTTCGTCGTAATATCTTTAATGTACAGACTTTTTCTCTTCTACAGTTTTATTATAGTATAGATTACCATACCATTTGTTAATAAATAAAAACATAGTAATAAAATTAAAAAGCGTTATCCCAGGTTGAAACTGGGATAACGATAAGAGGATGTTGAATCTTGTAAACAATTAAACCCACGACCTCCAGGAAACCAGTCGAAGTAATGCATGCTGGACATAGCTCCCCTCCCCAAGGATAGCCTCGTAGACTGATCTTATAGAGTACACACATTTAGCAGATATGGTGGTTACTATCCACAATTATTTATAGGTCGTATAATGTTGCCTTATGAAGAACGTCCAAAACAAAGATAAGTTTAAATCTCGACGATATCAGTAGGAAAACAACCTGAATCCAGGCAAAGATCTTCTCTCTTTTAAAAAGCTCTGTTTTACTCATTGTTGTCTTATGACAAACTAATTAAACCTGTAACCTCGGCACAGCAGCGGCAGACAATAGATAAACATCATTCCTCAACGTCTGGAAAAAGCCAGTTGAAGGGTTCAAATAACAACATCTGTTTATGAATTCCTTCATTAAGAAATAGGACGGTAACGTTGAGAAACATCAAACAATGTTATTTTCCATGGCGCCGGCGTCGGTACTATTCTGTGTTACATTTATGAATGTATTACGCATAAGACATTTTACGGTTTAATTTGTTTACTATTATCTTGTTACAGTTTGGAATTCTTTCATTGACGTAGTGTTCCTACGTCGAACATCTGTTCCGTATGGCTGCTGACAGAACGGGGCACAAGAAGCTGCCTCGGAGAGCCATGGAGGCAATCGTAGGGTTTACTTTCTAAGCATGATATTATGAGTTATACGGTTCCTTTTCTTAAAAAAAATCTCATGACGATTGCAGGTTTCGAAATTTTTACGTGTGTGTAGTTAATGTTAAACGACATTTCATGACATAACTAGGTACAAGATGTATATTAAGTTTAGTCACAAAATGGCTAAGTAATTGTGAAGATTTCAAACTCTTGCGCTTTGTAAGTAAGTCACTATTTTTGTACGTACAGTAGTTTATTTCAATTCTACATTTATTCCAATGAGATTGAGAAATCGACATAATTATGCTTCATAAGAGTACATTGATCAGTTTAACTAAAGGTAAATATGAAAACAGTTTGTAGGAAAATCTACTTTTAAACAGTATCAGGCCGTAGAGGCTACTAAGTATCCGCGTACGAATCTCGGGGGACATAAAATCATCGATTAAGACAACTCTCGACGATGTAGACCATTCCATACGACATTGTGATAGATTCACGTGTTAATATTCTGCCAAATCTGGTTAAACTTATAAGTGGACCCCATGCTCCAAATGAGAAAGCGCGTGTAAGTCTCGAAATACCTCCATGAGTGCATATGACATCTATAGAACAAATTGGCGGGGTAATTGCATCGATTTTGTAACTAATAAGAAAAGTTGTACAGTGACTGAGTCTCAATATCTCCAGAAGCAGTAATTTCCCAGGGAGGGTGCCGAAGTGAAAAAAAATTCGTAATGATTGGTACAATTTGGGATTTCAGTTTTCGTTAAGGGTCTTTTTACACCCTGTATATTACACTAGTCGCATGTTACTGGTACGGTTTGTATAATAATAAACCAGTTCTATCACAATAGAACCACACAGCAGCCACGTGCGTGTCACACATATTCTATTTATGTCGCATTGTTACACCAGATCGGCAGAGCATGACGCATCATGTCACTGAACGTCATGGACACACGCATTAATGTATTAACAATACGTGCTCATGTTACTCTTGCTAAAGACGTGAGCAGAGGAACAGCAATAGGTATTATATAGGACAGGTTATCTGTAAATATAATCCTTGCGTTACTGACTGACTAAGAGACAAGCTATAGCCAAAACTACAGGGTGCAGGCAGCTGAAATTTAGCATATACGTTACTTGGGGTTACGGTCCCCAGGATGGCTTCCTAGAAGGGCAGATATGACAGAATTACCTGGGTTTGTGTTGAAATTAGAAAGACACTCTTTACTCTTTGCCTACTTAGTAAATATTTAATAAACGTAATATTGTAGGTACATAACCAATTTAGCAACCAAAGCATTCATTAGCTTAAATTCATAGATTTTATCTTATCTCGCATCTCGCAAGAATTATCATTGGCACGGAAGTGTGAATGCAGCATTATGTTAAAAATGTGTGAAGTCCAAACGAAACGGAAATGAGCTTCCTCTACTACAAGTAAAAATAACTTTAAGGTCTACATTATACTGGTCTATCTATCTCTATCTATATCGTCACGCCTGTCTCCCATTGGGGTAGGCAGAGACTATAGAACGCCACATGGTTCGGTTCAAACATACCTCTTTCGCTTCGTCGACATTCATTATCCTCATCATGCATGCGCGTCGGTTATGGGTACTTTTAATTTGGCCCTTTTTCAGTAAGTCACTTATTTGGTCGGCGTATGTCCGCCAAGGGCGTCCTCTACCGACATTTAAATTCATTCTCGCACGATACAGTCCTTTCGTATTCCTTCTTTCATCCATCCGTTCCAAATGTCCAAACCAACGCAACATTCCTTTTTCAATCTTTGTCACTACATCTTCTTTCAGATCACACTGTTTTTCACTTTATCAGCCTTACTCCGCACATACTCCTTAAAGCTCTCATCTCCACAGCATTGATTCTACTTTCATGCTTCTTTTGCCATACCCATGATTTACTACCATACAACAGTGTTGGCGCCAAAACTCCCTGCAGTATAGCGAGGCGAGCTTGCTTTGGGATAATACCACTGCTGATGATGGACTGTAAGGCGCCATTAACACTATTTCCTGCTTTCACTCTCATTTCAATATCTCCCTCACATTTTCCATCTCTCGTAAACAAAGACCCTAAATACACAAACTCGTTCACTTGCTCCACTTTTTCATCTCCTATCATTACGTCACATTCAGTTACACTATCATCCCTCTCTATGACCATGACTTTGGTTTTGTTAACATTCACTTTCATACCTTTTTTCTTATACGCTTCATTCATCATGGTGACTATCTGCTGCAAATCCGACGCTGACGATGCAAATAGAACCTGATCGTCAGCGTATAACAGGGTCTTAAACACTGTCGCACCCATTCTTAATCCACATTCAGACTCTTTCAGATCGGCTAAACAACTGTCCATGAACAGATTGAACAGCCAAGGAGACGCTACACATCCCTGTCTAACACCACGATCAATGTTAAACCAGTCCGTGTAGGCCCCGTTTATTCTGACACAGGCACTTGAATCCCTATATAAGGATTCAAGTGCCCGTATCAGACTGCTGCTCACTCCATACACAGAAAGTGTTGACCAAAGTTCATCCCTCACCACTCGATCGTAAGCCTTTTCCAGGTCAATAAAGGCGCAGAAAACCTTCTGGTGTTTACTTAAGACTTTCTCTGCAATGCACCATAAGGAAAAGACTTGATCCGTACATCCCATTCCCTTTCTGAATCCCGCTTGCACATCCCAAATTTTACTGTCCGTTTCAGAAATCACTCTTTCAATCAGTATCTTTGCATACAATTTGCCAGCAACACTCAGGAGGCTGATACTGCGATAATTTTTGCATTCCTGCTGTGACCCTTTGCCCTTGTACAGTGGCACAATAACGGATTTGTTCCAGTCACCTGGTACACGACCGGACCGTCAAAATTTATTAAACAGTAGATACAGCAGGCTTGCAGTGACGCCTTCGCCTACCTTGAGCATTTCAGCAGATATCCTGTCATATCCCGCAGCTTTACACGCCTTCATACTTTTCAATGCATATCGTATCTCTTCCATACTTATCCCACTTTCACAATTATCTTCCTCATACGTTACTATATTCCTATTGTCGCTCCCTCCTCGTTCAAACAAATTCTCAAAATATACCTTCCACTGATTCAGAACTTCCCCATGCTCTCTAATAATACTTCCATATATATCTCTCATCACACCAACTTTCGAAACCTCTGATTTGCTTCGGGCTGTTCTGACCAATTGCCAGAATAATTTGATATTGGCCCGAAAATGTTGGGGAAATTTTCTACCAAATTTATCCTTGCATTCTTCTTTCTTTCTTCTCACTATCTCTTTTACTTTATATTTCAACCTGTCATACTTTTCTTTTACAATACTTTCATTGTCATTCACACCACCTTGTACTCTTTTGTTGGCTCTCTCTTTCTTTTGTTCCATTCTTAAACTCTTTCCAAAATACTTCCATTTCGCACTCTTCTTTCTCAAACAAGTCTTTTAACCTCACTTCCAATATCTCTTTATACTGATCGCGTATATCCTCTTCTGCCAATCTTTCAACTTTCACTCTGTCTATGGCAGGCGAGTGTATGCGAGGACGATGGCGCCATTTAGTTGCTAGTCCCGTTATACGACTAACTACCAAAAAATGGTCCGTACCCACATTCAAGCCTCGGTACACTCTGGTATCTTTCACTTTCCCTTTTAAACGTTCATCTACCACAACAAAATCTATCATACTTCGTTCTGTCTGCCTTTGCCATGTATACATATGAATCATCTTGTGACTAAACAAAGTGTTAGTCACAACAAGTTTTCTCTCCATACAAATGTCCAGCAAACACTCACCATTTTCATTCACTCTCTCGTCACCAAATCGCCCTAGAACCCTTTCACATCCATCACGAGACACACCTACCCAGCCATTAAAGTCGTCTAACATAATTCTTCTTTCATTATTCTCACACCTAGCAAGCACATCTCTGACCTTGTCCCAGAATTCCTCTCTGACATTCAATGGTTTGGACATGTCCGGAGCATAAACACATACAACAAAAACTTTCATTAAGCCAATCTTTAATCGCATCCAAAGAAGCCTGGAGTTTACATATCCATATTCTTTCACACACTCATTCATTCTATCTGACAGAATCATTCCAACTCCTTGGCTAGCCCTTTCAGACTCAACAACTCCACACCAGTATGCACGATATCGGCCATGAGTAGTTGTTGAGCAGCCTTTCTTCTTAGTTTCACTCACTCCCAATATATAAATTTTCCTTACATCCATCGTATCACACAATTCATCGATCTTACTATCCACTCTTCCACAAACATTCGCCGTTGCAAACAGGCATTCCCTAGCCCTCTTTTTGCCTCTGTTGGACGGGGAGACAAAACGTGACGTGTGGCAAAGCGCGTCGCCGTTGAGAATTTTGCCCCACCCAGATACGATGGGGCAGTCTGAGCCACAATGCTCAGAGAGGGATTCTCCGGTAGAACCGGTACCCTCCTAGGGCAGAGTAATATTTAAACCCCTTAAAGCCATTGCGCCATCTTCTTCACCTCTACTTCGGATAAGGAACAGAAGGGAAATACAGGATAGGACAGGAGAATGTTAAAGGAGGTTGGTGTCTGGGAAAGGATGTCAAAGGTAACAAATTATACTGGTGTAGCTAATTAATTAGAAAAAGATAATGTTTCACTACAACCTACTAGTTATCTACACACATCATCATCATCACCATATCAGCCGAAAGATGTCCACTGCTGGACACAGGCCTGCCCCAAGGCTCTCCACAAGGACTGATCCTGAGCCACCCGCATCCATCCGCTGCCCGCGATTCCAACAAGATCATCAATACTCCGTCGGATGATCCCAATATTTAATCTATCTATAGATTTGGCTACCACAGATACATATTTGACATAATATAACTTGTTGGGGATATCTAATACGTAGTTTAGAGATAGCCTAGTGGTGATACCAACAGACTGCCATGCAGAGGGTATCGGGTCGGGAATCCACGGCGCGCACCAATGACTTTTTGGAGTTATGTGCGTATTGAATTGTTAATTGCTTTGCTTGTCCCGTGCCTCGGAGAGCACGTTAAGCCGTCGGTCCCGGTTGTCATGAAGATCGTTGACAGTCGTTACAGGGCATTAGTACCTTCTAAACAAATTGACACTAGTCTAAACCATGGAATATCGCTATCCCTTCGGGTTGCGGATGTCAGACAGGCAATCGCTCATTCTGTGGAAAAGCTAATATTCAGCCAAATCCGGTTAGACTAGTAAGCGGACCCCAGATTGAAACTGGGATAACGCTAAAGAGGATGATGATGATGTCAAGTATATATCTCTCAGTTCAAATATTGGCACTGGACGATAATAATTAAATTGGAGTAGACTGCAGAAAGATGAGGAATCCAGTATCTGGCAAACCAATATAATTGTCCGGCTTTTGTGAGTAACTTAACCCCTCGTAATATAAACATAAATAAATTGAAAATACCATATGACGAATGTTTATGCAGCATGTACACAGAAACCTTCACATATGAATCAGAGTAATACAAAATCAGATTCCAAAACAAAAAGGTTCATTGCATTGTTTTTCTCAGCAGCTCAGTATAAAGCTTATTTTTCCTTCAAGACCCAAAAATAGATTTGCAAAACAGTCATTAAGCAAATCCCAAAATCGTATTAGTTCGTTGAGATGACACATCAAAAGTTATTTCAGGACATGCTCTCGAATACCTTCCGACAATAGCTCTGGCAGGGTATAAGGTAAGATCTAAATATAACATGAGCTTAGGGATGGTCTAAAGAGGGATTAGGTGTCTGTATAACGTTGTCGAGGTTTCGCACTCAGACATCAAAAGAAATGTCACCTCAGTCTATCTCTGACCATTGACCGTGTAAAGCAACCGATATGTTATTTACAGTGCCTTGTTTAAAGATTGTACTATTCCTCAACACGGGCCTCTCCCCACTGTGGTTAGTCTAAAGCCTCAATTCTGAGACTTTATTGCCTATATGACGATGAAGTAAAAAGGAAGCAAATGAAGAAAACCATAACACGCACTTAGTTAACATGCTTCTACAGAACATTGTGGGGAGAACGTACCTTTTCAGAGCTCTCTGTAGCGTAGGTTTCTTTAAGATAGTGAGAAATATTGTAGTACTTGAAATTAATTATACATCTTCCGGTTTTAATTATAACTATGAAATCGAAGTAAATCGAGATCCAATTCGTAGATGAATTTATTTATTTAAATAACAAAATAAATTAATATTAGGATAACACAATTAATTATAACTACTTAAATACTACAACTAAAATTACATTAAAATATTAAAGTACAATACAAATAAATAAGAAAATGCATATTCAAAGGGCGTCGTGAAAGTCCTCCACATCGCCGTCTATTGGGAATGTGCCCAGAAGACTGGCAGCATTGCCACGCTGTATGGCAATGCTAATTTTTTGTGCTAGATACATGCCAGCCTTCTGGTCACGCGAGGCGTCGACAAGTCTCTTCGCAAGCTCTCTATAGAGAGATCTAGCACTTGGACCCCATGACCCCAACGTTTCGACTCCAAACGGCTCAAATACATAATCCCCTACGAGATTTACATATTTGCGCCGTTTCAGAGTCTCCGCTGTAGCAGCAGCAGCGCCCGCACAACCCGCTGTGCTAGAAAGATGAGATGGCGCAAGGGTATCGACACACGTTGCGTCCCATACCAAAGGCCTACCCAACTTCCAAGGCAGTAGAGAAATTCCATCTGGTCTTTTACCATCGTTGCGTGCCAAACCCTGAGGTTCAAGTTGGGCTGGAACGCCAGCGGTGACAAGAGCCCGACGGAGAATGTCATTCAGGTTGCTATGTCGTGAAATACGACCTGCGCTCCTGCTGCATGATAGGCCATGGTGACCAAGGCTGTCGACCGCCTCCCCACAGTGACAACGATGTGGAGCGACACACGGCGCACCTAAACGGAGGCAAGAAGCGAGGCGGAAGGTCGTATCGTCCAACATGGTACCTATGTTGGACGATGGCAGTGCTTGAAGCCAGAGCCCCGACTCCCACTCTCCCACAGCCAGCAAACGAGCACGCTCTGCAGCATTGTACGATGTGCTAAGGAGATTTTCTCGTACTGCGCTGCAAAGCGGCCCGTCCCACTGCCTCTGAGAGGATAAATTTCGGGGCAACTCAGTGCTTGGACAAGCCATTTTCCAAGCATTAATGGCATCGATCTTACACGGCACCTCAGAATCGACCAGTGTGGGTGCTAAGATTTTCCTGGTCAATTCTGCAGTGCTGTGGACCGATGACAGAAATGCTGGTAAGCTCACGTCGGAAATTTTGCGTACGCCAAGCCCACCCAGGCGAACAGGTAATGTCGCCTGTAGCCATGCTCGGTCGTTCAGAGCCACATTTAAAATGTTGCTTAGGGTGTTTTGTAAAATTTTGTCAATATTGACTAGTGGGCTTGGGTTTTTCCAAAAAGGCGATGAACGTAAAGCGTGTGTGAACTTAGGCACAAAAAGACAGTATCGAATAATAGTGAAAGCCGAATGTATATTAATTTTGAGCAGGCGGTCCGAAATTTCACTAAAATTTTGAATTTTTTCATGAATAAAAGAATCAAAACCTTCTTCAAATATTGGGGACCCAAGAAGGCGAAGAGTACTTTTTTTAAGTACACTACATTCGTAGATAGATGTTTAATTTCAATCTTAACGTGAGCAATGAATACAGATTTACATAATAGAAGCGCATTTCTTATGAATTTCGTGTGCCGATTCCAAGTGACGAATTGGCGGTTGTCAGTGTAGTACGTAGTTGGCGCCGTTGGCGGCGCTGGCGTCGTTCGCCGTCTCTCTTGCTCTCGTAGTTAAGATACACAGGAGGAACGTTCGTCTTTCTTGCACTCATAGAGATAGCTGTCACAGACCCACAGCGCGACTGCCACGCCGCCAAGCGGCAATTTGGGTCACAGAAAGATTGTCTACAGAGTGCCCATAAGAAATGCGCCTCTATTAATAAATATCTATGCACTATGACGTGAGAAAACAATCTTGAATATGAATTGATCTTCTTAGGGTGGCGCTGTAGTGACAGCATATGGGTACAGTGCAGGTTTTGTAGCCAGAACCACAATAGTACTCAAAATAAACAAAAAGTTATGCTATGACAATAAAAATTTAAAATTATGAGAGCGTCTCAATAACCTTCGAACTTTATGATATTATTATATTGTCAATCAAGTATTTACCGACGACAACCAAAAACGCACATCACCTCAACCTGTAGCGTTCATAGCGAGACTGGGCTTGCCGTTCGTAACAGATTGGCAAAGTAAAGCAACGCTTGCACAGGTCGCCACTTGGATGGGTAACCACGAGTGGCATTTACATCTAAGCGCTACCGTGCCTCAGAGGGCACGTAAACCTGTTGGTCCCGGTTCTTCTCCCGGTTCTTGTCCGGTAACTCTGACACTAGAATTGGCCACACACTCACACGAAAAAATAAAAAAAAACCTCAATATTTTAGATTTTTCATCGTTAGGCGTTTACTACAAGGTCTTACACAAGGTGCAGTTTGATAATCGGCACAACCGTTTGTCACCCCTGGCATGTACGGAGCTATATTGGTCGACGCATCAGCCCTCAACATCGGTGCACCATGACTCACGCCACGAGAATACACGCTGTGAACTTCAGTACGATTTATGTGTTTTTGTTCCAATAGAATGTTATCAGAAGATTTTAACGCGAATGCATGGATTGTTGTCAAAGGATTTGTTGACTATACGGTTTGATTTAAGAGGCAGTTTATAGAGAGGAACTGAGAAATGGTTATATTAAATCATCATCATCCGATAAGACGAGTCTTATCGATATCTAGGACTTTCACTTTGGGGCCCGAGGTCCGCTCACCAGACCAATCTTGATACATACATACATAGACTCACGCTTCATTCACTCCCATCAGATTCCTCATGCATGCTTTTCTGTTCAGGGTACTTCTAACCTGTCCTGTTTTTAGGATGTCTTAAATCTGGGGGGCAATTCGGAATCTTTCGATATCTCATTTGACATTCGATTCCGTTAATTGTCGAACGGGCTACCTCATTTTTTGTCAAAACTATCGCATTTCCTATCAGTTTTATGCATTCAGTATGAAGTAAATTAATAAATTCAATGAATATTTGTTCAAAATATCTCTGATAGTCGGCTAAAAGACGAGGACAATAATTTGACATATCGTACGATTACTTGTCGTGACATTCTGAATTGGCCTGCTGGTCAGAGAACGTCCGCCTAGGTCATCCCCTTCGTCCTGTCCCATTCACACTTGCCTTGTATATCTGCTTGGTCAATCTTTCGTCATCCATCGTCTCCACGTGCCCAAACCAACCTTGATTGGACATAATATTAACTTCTCCTTAGAATGACTGTTGTCTGACTTACGCAAACAAAGGATAGTAATACTGCATGGCGACATGGAGCTATTGCATGGCGATTTCTTAAGACAGTTATGAAACTGGTTTAATGTTGATTAATATGTCAGTAGAATCCAGCTAGTCAATCCAAATCCACGATTCAGTAGCCAGACATTAAAGTTCAAGTTTGAACACAAAAAAATACATTTTTATTGCCATCGCTTACACTTTGAAGCTTCAGCAGAAAGTTTTTCTTGTATTCAGTGATAGCATAACTAGAGGATGCCCGCGTACGGACGCACATTTTTTCACGGTGTCGTTTTTGCCCGATTCCGTAGGAATTTCGAGAAATTCCTTTTTAGTGCACCTCTACGCCACCCGAGGAACATACATGCCAACTTTCAGCTTCTTGAGCTCAGAAGTTAGCTGTGCTTTGTCTGTCAGTTAGTCAGTATCGCAAGGATTTTATATGTATAGATTGAGATGTTTTTTTTTTAAGAGGGTCGGTTCAGATGCCATAGATATATATTTATTAATTTATTGTTATTGTTCAAATACACATTTACACAAGGTACATAGGCGGACTTGTGCCATAGGCATGATCTACCTGTCT
The DNA here is from genome assembly GCA_944739405.2 of Euclidia mi. Lineage (NCBI taxonomy): Eukaryota > Metazoa > Arthropoda > Insecta > Lepidoptera > Erebidae > Euclidia > Euclidia mi. The sequence goes on along the minus strand of OX123188.2, from coordinate 4,927,744 downwards.
GCCTTAGAGTGCTACAGGGAGAAAAGAAGTAGATGTATTGATGTTAAGAAAACAATTAATTGCAATGTGCCCTCCCTCTATCTTCTAAACCGTAGTATTTAGGTGTGTGTAAACTATGTTTTAAGGTGACATACATAATGAACTTTCAATTAAAATTATAACGGCTCATCAGACTTTACAAATTAATGAGTAATATTCGATTATAAGATTTACACTTACATTTGCAATCGATAATAATATGATCATTGTGATCGGGTCCTTATATCCTTAGGACTACGGAACCCTACACTGTGCGTGGCTCAACATGCACTTGGCCGATTTATCCACCTTCTGTAACTGTCTACTCAACTCTCAGATAGTAATTAAGTTAGGCTAGACAACTGACCTCTGTTCATTTGAATGTGATTATGACATTAAGTAGATACATAAAATACACATTAACAATTCATAAAATTACAAAATCCAATGTGTAATCCTTTACTTCAAGATACCTGGCGAGACATCGAGGTTCTTAAAATTTAATTAATCGCTTTTTAAATCAGTTATAAAATATATTCTTAGTAAACAGCAACGAAAAGCCGCGGAAATTCAACACGGAAAACACAAGAGTGTGTTATAAATTATATTTTTAAGACTACTTTGTGAATTCGTGTAGAAGTGAGTATTTTTAGTATTTTATTTCGATTATTTTTCTACCACACCTACAGTATTATCAGCGGCTAGACTAAGCTTGGCAGTTTCACCCTTCCGTTAAAATACGAGTTATTTAAGTTTTTCGATAGTAGTAATTTTTAGAACATACCTTATACTATTCCTATGTGAAAAAAAAATACATAATAATCAATACATTCGTATTTCCATATAGGTATACATATAGGTATGTAATATCATCATCATCATCATCGTCCTAGCGTTATCCCGGTTGCATCCAAGATTGGCACGCCTTGGAGTCCGAGGTTCGCTTACTGTTCTAACCAGATATGACACAATATCAACTTTTCCACAGAGCGACTGCCGTCTGACCTCCGCAACCCAAAGGGATAGCGATATTCCATGGTTTAGACCAGTATCAGTTTATTTGAGGGTACTGACTCCCCGTAACGATTGTCAAAGATCTTCATGACAGCCGGGACCGACGGCTAAACGTGCTCTCCGAGGCACGGGGCATGCGATAATTAACAATTTAATACACACTTAACTTCTAAAAGTCATTGGTGTGCGCCGTGAATTTGAACCCGATACCCTCTGCATTGCAGTCCGTTGGTATCTCCACTAGGCTATCGCTGCCTTTTAATATGTATGTATGTATTTAATTTTATAGGTATGTAATATATAAAGTACCTACATAACGCTGACTGACTGGCAGTCAAGCCAACAACTTCTTGAACCCAGTAGCGTTCAAGAAGTTGAAATTTGGCTGTTTGTTCCTTGGCGACTGAAGGGGTGCTCTAAGAACGGATTTTCCTAAATTCCCATGGCATGTAATAGGCTCGCCCCCTATTACATAACTGGCAGTGTGGTTGTGTACACCTCTGCCTTCCCCTTCGGGGATAAAGGGGTGAGGTTTTATGTTGTGTCCCATGGCATAGAGCGGAGAAGCAGCTAAATAAAAAAGCGATCATAGCTGCAGGCGTCTTCTAGTAATGAATAACAAATTAATCCGTTACCACTTTTGTTTGGCAATGTTCTTGCTTTGTTTTTAAGAGCAGGTAATCTCAGTTAAACCAATATATCGTGATAAAATCCTTAAAAAGTAGTTTTACTTTAGTAGGGAGTAAGTTTTTTTTTATATAGTTCCTTTCAAATTGGAAGTTGTTCCATATTATATTATTTTAGTAACGTTTGTAGCACAAAATCCTCGTATGAGCTTCGATCACTAAAATAGAATCATTAAAGTAAGTACCTAATAAATAAGATAGATAAATTTTGTAAATAAATAACATTGTACGTTATTGTTGTGTCGTGTTCAGAATCACAGATACCTAACTAATTTGGTGACAGATATATATGTATTTATCTGTACCTCGAATGAAAAAGGGGTTGAGGGGAAAAATCAACTTTTCAGAAATCGCAAAACGCTCCGCGCAATTCAAATTCGAATGCACCATTATATTAGAAGTAGCGTAGAAGTAGCGCGTAGAAGTTTAATAGATCATTTCGGTGATTAGTACTAAACAGAATGTTCTGGGTTCGACCACCAGACTTGACAACATTCTGCGTAGTCCTCATCATCAGCACAAGTGTTATCTAAAAGGTCCTTACTGAGGTATCATCGCAGAATCCTGACTTAGATATCAACTATGGCAGCAAAATGATAAGACGTTAGGAAATAAACATCTTTTTGTGGGTTTTGATTGTACATTTTGTTCTTTGAGTGGATATTTCTATAGTGCCCTACAATAAACAATTTTATTTCCTACTAGAGGACGCCAGCAGCTACGCCTGCATTTTTTTAAATTTAACCGTTTTGGCTGATCCCGTGGGAATTTCGGGAAATGCCTTCTTAGTGCACCCTTACGGTCCCCAAGGACCATACATGCCAAATTTCAGCTTCCTGCGCCCAATAGTTTCGGCTGTAGCGTGTCTGTCAGTCAGTCAGTAACGCAAGGATTTTATATATTAAGATTTCAGTTTTTCCAGTGAACAAAAATCTTGTTCAGTTGAAATAAATTAAAACAAATAAAAGAAAGACCCTTTTATTTCTTTCAATTTATTAAAAAAGAGTTTATTATTACTTAGTTTTTTCATAAAATTCTTTGAACTATTATCTTTCGAAGTTTTATCTTCTTGATTATAATACTTAACTTATTTTCGTCAACATTGGAGTTATGCCCCTTTTAGTACGCACATTACGTAAATATTTATTACATGAGATGTTCTAAATATCAGGGCATATGAAAGAGGGCGAAGAATAAGACGTGAATCATTAAAATCTAGGGTAGCCACCTGCGCAAATAAACGGAAATAAAGGGAACACTCATCTTCTAGCAAAACATATGTATGTCTAAATCTGTTTTGAGCTGGGATAAATATACGCAAAAGAATTATATTTTACAAAGTTCTTTACCGGGTCTTAACTACCTACATTAAATGAACTGATTTAATAAGTTAAAAAAAAACTATGTATTGCCAGCGTTTCGACCATCTTGCAGTGGCAGTGGTCACGGAGGGAACACCTCGGAAAAACATAGAACAGTCGCAACTATTGATCGTATTATATGCAATACGAAGAATAATGAACGATACTAAGTACGCGTAATGCGTATGGCTATCAAAAACAAATAAAATAAAGATAGAGAGATTCACAGAAACTGCTGAATAATACTACGAGCTTGTAGTAAACTACAATGTGTTAAATAATTCCACGACATATATCATATAGATGTACATAGATGGACAGAGTTCTACGTATTGACTTTAATTCGCATTTGTATTATCCGAAGAGCGATCTGCATATGTAATAGGAACAATACTACACTGAAGTTTTTCAAGGTCTTCAATTAAAACAATCCATACACCCTTATCTTTAACTAAGATTACGTCAGCTATGTAACGGTAATTTTAAAGCGAACTACATAAAGTCATACTCATTTAGGACGCAGAGTAGTACAATACATGTGAACGTCAAAACAAATCAAGATTCAGAAAGATAGGTAGTGCGGCTAGGACAAAACCTTGAAAACTCATGTTACTAATATAATATTAAGGTGGCACTTGGGTACGTCTATTAAGCTTCATTCATTCACAAAAACCCGTCTCAAGGACACAAACCAACCAACATACCAGACACCCTGTTGATCGGAGAGACGGAACACATGATATATTAATCAAGACTATCTGGCGACGATTTAGCAACATTCCTCGTTCCACTCGCTATCATTTCACAGGCAATTTGCACTTTAAATATACACAAGCAAAATGCGTAGGTACTAAATAATAAAATGTTCTATTTGAGTGCGACAGCTCACATATCTGGCACTTGGCAAACAGCAAGGACACGAAGTATTATGTAATCTTAACTATTTATTTTACTTGTTTTTCGTCTCTCGAGATTATTGTCTGATTTGGATTGATGAGCTTAGGGATTATTGTTTAGTTAGTAATGGCGTATATAGCAGCAATAGCTGAGTGGAGAGACCGACAGACTACTACGCAGAGGGTCTCGGGTTCGAATCCACGACTGTGATGACTTTTCGAAGTTAAGTGCGTATTAAATGTTAATTATCGCTTGCTTTTCGGTGATGGAAAATATCGTGCGGAAACCTGCATGTGTGAGAGTTCTCCATAATGTTCTCGAAAACATGTGAAGTCTGCCAACCCGCACTTGGCCAGCGTGATGGACTATAGCCTTACCCTTTCTCACAGAGAGAAGAGGCCCGTGCCCAGCAGCGGGAAAGTATAAAGGGCTGATGATGCTGATGATAGTAATGTCGTGACTACGGCGTTGAGGATCTGTGGAAAATGTATGGACCATGGAGGCTTCGACATTCTGGTTGCCAACCACGGTACCAAAAGCCTTTCTACAACCGAGCGAAGGGACTCGTGGCGAGGATAACAAGGGCAGGCCATGGGCCACCCTTTATGCTTTTTTATTTTTGAACAAGTAGGTATAGCCTCGCTTATTCCTGAATAAATCAGCTGTCTTGATAGGCCTCTGTCCTCCGTATCATTACGTTCAATAAATAAGATCGTCAGGAATGTAATTACATTATATTTGTACATCCTCACTCCTACAAATATGATTCTTCATTTTGAAACTTGAAATGAGACGGAGGTTCTCAATTAGACGACTATATATTTTGTTCATTCAATGATTTGCTCTACAATGTGACTACGAGGTTTTTGAAGGCTACAATCTCCTTGACTATAATAATATTGACTATAGATTAAGAATAAGATTCTAACTAAATTTCGCCACCCGAGTCGCTACTCGGGTGGCGAAATTTAGAAGTCGTCCATGTACGACTCTTTCACAGGTCACTACTACTTTTGACACTTTTGACAGCTCTCAATACAATTACCACCATAACCTCGAAGCAACGTTGTATTGTAAGCTGTCAAAAGTGTCGTACTTCGACAACTTTCAAATTTCGCCGCTAGAGGCGCGCGGATAATCTTTGCATCGCCAATAGTCCATCATAAAATAATTTTACCCCTATTTTGCCCGAGATTTTTTACCTATTTGTATAAGCATAGAGTAGAAATGTATAAGCACACAGAGTACCTTTGTATATAGGAGGATATAAGCATTCCAGCCAGCAATAACTCAGTGTCATGGTCAATGAATTACGTTTAGATGTCACTCATCCTTTTGATATCCTTTTATGACTTTGTTTTAAGAGCTTGGACATATATTTTAAATTCTTTGTAAGACGAAGCAATTCTTCAGTGTATATACATCTGACTATCAATATATATGATACTTACGTACTTGGCTCGCTTAGAAGCTCACCTTAGTAATATAATTATTTACTTTATAACGTTTGTTGAAGAAAGCTAGTGCAAAAATACAAAATCATTGTGTATAAGTACACAATTTTATTAACTTCAGAATAGCTAAAGGTAAAGGCGGTGGACAGAGCAGAAATAATGGTTCTATGAACTGCAGGACGAACAAAGCAACATGCAGCGGGATGGTCCAAAATAAAGGTATTATAAACTATAATATAAGCAAAGCGAAATACAGCAGACAGGTCCATAATAATGGTTTTACAAACAACACGATGAGCAAAACAATTTATAGCGGACAGATCCAAAATAAAGGTTTTATAAACTACAATATAAACGGAGCGAAATATAGTGGACAAGTGAACAATAATGTTTCTATGAAATGCAAGATGAATATAGCGAAATATAGTGGACAGGTCCAAAATAATGGTTTTATGAATAGCAACATGCATAAAGCGATGTATAGCGGACAGGTCCAAAATAAAGGTTTGATAAACTACAATATGAATGGAGCAAGATATAATGGACAGGTCCAAAATAAAGGTTTGATAAACAACAATATGAATGGAGCAAGATATAATGGACAGGTCCAAAATAAAGGTTTGATAAACAACAGTATGAATGGAGCGAGATATAATGGACAGGTCCAAAATAAAGGTTTGATAAACAACAATATGAATGGAGCGAGATATAATGGACAGGTCCAAAATAAAGTTTTGATAAACAACAATATGAATGGGGCTAGATATAATGGACAGGTCCAAAATAAAGGTTTGATAAACAACAGTATGAATGGAGCTAGATATAATGGACAGGTCCAAAACAAAGGTTTGATAAACAACAATATGAATGTAGCGAGATATAATGGACAGGTCCAAAATAAAGGTTTAATAAACTACAATATGAAAGGAGCGAGATATAATGGACAGGTAAACAATAATGTTTCTATGAAATGAAGGATAGATATAGCGAAATTTAGTGGACTGGTCCAAAATAAAGGTTTGATAAACTACAATACGAATGGAGCGAGATATAATGGACAGGTGAACAATAATGTTTCTATGAAATGCAAGATGAATATAGCGAAATATAGTGGACAGGTCCAAAATAATGGTTTTATGAACAGCAAGATGCCTGTAGCGATGTATAGAGGACAGGTCCAAAATAAAGGTTTGATAAACTACAATATGAACGGAGCAAAATATAGTGGGCAGATCAACAATGGTTTTATAAACAACACGATGAACAATACACAGTCCACAGGTAAAAAATAATGGTGTTATGAACAGAATGATGAACAACGCAATGTACAGTGGACAAGTCCAAAATAAAGGTTGATTAAACTACAATGCATGGAGCGGGTTATAATGGACGGCTCAAAAATAATAATTCTATGAAATGCAAGATGAAAATAACGAAATACAATGGACAGATCCCAAATAAAGGTTTTATAAACTACAAGATGTACAGACAATTCCACCCAGCAGCAGATCTCTAACATCTTCTCATACAATCTTGTGTCGTGTTTCTGTCGAAGGTCTTCGGATGCTGTACTGTCTTGTGGGTAAAACATTTTTTATACTCTATACTTGTAACAGCTTTATTAAAGTAACTGTAACGGCTTATCAAAAGAGGTGTAAGCTTGTTTATTTAGGTAATAATACATTATCCCAATCTAGAATAAGCTTGTACTATGCCAACATACACACAAGTGATATTTTTTACAGATATAAACTTCATTTAAACACACAACAAATCATCACGCTCATCGATATACAAATAATCGTGCTGTTAGGAAATTCTCAGTAGCAACACGGAGTCTGGTAATGTGCCCGGTACGGCGGTAGGTTCGCCCCTATTACGTGGGACCTTCAAAATTCATGGCGAAATGTGGGTGTAATATTACACCTCTGCCTACCCCTTCGGGGATAGGTCCACGACCAGCATTATTGATGATAGTATTAAATAAAAATAAAAAATAGCCTTTATTTTCTACTACATAATTCAAAGAACTGGTACTTAGAGATTACATTGTTTTAAAAAACAATGATAGGCATACAGATACAATTATCAGTAATATATAATAATAATAAGCAACTAAATGTTTTCAATGACAATAATGCATGTATTGAAATAATTAAAAATATACGAGTTAGTTGCAAGATAAAACATAATGGAAATGTACCTACTGAATCCTCTACATATTATAAATAGTCTTATTTCGTATTGCCCATTATCATGCAGACTTTTAACGTTTTGTATATTATTAGTATTATTACCAATAGTATACATTACACTACAATACTATGAGCTAAAATATATACCAATTATAAATTATTATTAAAATATACCTATATATTTCATGTATGTATATATTAATCTAATTTAGGTTAGTAGTAGTCGCTTCTGTGGCGAGGGCCTTTCTTTTATTTTTTTTTGTGTCGGGTTGGAAAATCCTCATGCAGTCCTTTCGCCCTGGGAGGAAGGACGAAGGGGACTGTCAGACTCCTACTGACTGAAAACCAACCCATGCTCCTCATGTACCCATGTGTCGGAGGGTAGGGTTTCACCTAAGCATTCCTCGCTACCTCCCGACGGGTATTGGCCCGCCAGATGGTCAGGCGGGCCCCGAACGAAACCCCCTTGGCGGCGGATGAAGGTGTTGGGCTCCGCCGCCAAAACACCCAGCGGCCGCAGAGGATAGGGAGGACGGCAACGCAACACCGCATCTCCTCTTCCTCTGCGGCCCCACCGCGACGCAACGATGGTGCGCCCCCATTTGGTCGCGGGAGATAGGGCGCGCGGCAACGCAACACCGACACGCCTCTCCTCCCGCGACCGCACCCGACTGCGAGGGACAGACAGAACTGTCCCCCGCACCCACACCTATGGACGCATCCTACGCAGGCCTCACGTAAGCCCACGTGGAGCGTCCCCTCCCGGGATCCCGCTTAGCTTCACCGTGGGAGAAAATCAAATCCACGGTTACTAAGCCCCCCCACCACGACAAGGTGGAGATCCCACGGGGGGGCTGTGGCGAGGGCCTCTCCTAAACCCTTCCAAATCCTAATAAATTAATTAGTATTAGTAATTTGGTGCTCTATTTCAGCAGAATCTGATCATGAAAGTACCTTGAAATGTACTGGTTCACACTCTGCATGTGCTGAATTAGAGCATCTTATGTCAGCGCTTGATGCTTGTCAGTACAATTCTGTCCCTAACAGTGGAGGTAAGATACTTGATGTGTTTATTTCTAATGCCGCGTGTGTAGTCGGCCCTCCGGGTGTGCCACTGCTGACAGCTGATCTTCACCACCCGCCCTTTGTTATGATTGCGCCTGTTGCCACGCGAGTCCAGTTAACTAAGAAGAAGCTTCATAATAAATATAATTTTCGCAAGGCTAATTATAAACTCATCAATAAGTATATTGATGATATTAATTGGGTTGAGTTACTGGACGGCCTCACCTCTGAAAGGGCTGTGGAGGCCTTTTATAACAGACTTGATGTAGTTATTAGACATAATGTTCCTCTTACTAAACCACGATCACTTGACTTTCCAGTCTGGTTCACACCGCAATTATCAAAATATTTAAGAAAAAGCAACGCCTCTGGGTAAAATGGAAAAAGTACAAAAACCTTAAAGACTACAATAAATTTTCTGCTTTCAGGTCAATTTTCAAAAATATGTGCAAGCTCAATTATTCCTCTTACATAAATACCGTAGAGGATAACCTCATCTCTAATGTTAAGTGTTTTTGGTCTTACATTTCTAATCTTAAATCCGGATCAAGTACTCCGTCTACCATGCAATATCAGAATGTAAAGTCAAGTGATCCTGAGACTATTTGTGGTTTGTTTTCAGACTATTTCCTATCATCCTTTGAACCCGTGTCTTTAACTCGATATGCTTGGAGCCCTCCAACTCAGTACGCTGAGAATAGTTGTATAATAAGTGACCTCCATATTGCTGAAGCCAACATAATCAAGGAGCTAAAGCAACTAAATACCTCTAAGGGACCAGGACCCGATGCTTTGCCACCAATATTTTTCAAGTCTATTGCTACCAGTATTTATAAGCCACTTTACATAATTTATAATAGATGCCTCCGCGAAGGTGTATTTCCTAATATATGGAAACAAGCTAATATCACACCAGTGAATAAGGGTGGTACTAGGCAGGATGTTGTGCAATATAGACCTATTTCAATCTTATCAACCTTGTCGAAAAAAATAGTCGCTCTTTGAAAGGCTTGTACATAATGAGATTTACCCGTTATTACATAAACTCATAATTCCTGAACAGCATGGTTTCGTAAGGCGTCGCTCAACGACAACTAACTTGCTGACTTTTACCAATTATTTATTTAACGAAATGGATAAGCGCTTGCAGGTAGATGCTGTTTACACAGATTTCAAGAAAGCCTTCGACAAGGTTGATCATGAAATTCTCTTGAATAAAATTGCATTTAATGGTATCCGTGGCAACTTGTTGCGTTGGTTTGCCTCTTATATCGAAAATCGGACACAGAGAGTTGTTATGAATGGACACCGGTCATGTGAAGTGCACATAACTTCTGGAGTTCCACAGGGCTCAATATTGGGGCCACTTTTATTTATCATTTACATAAATGATATTAAATCATGTTTCAAACACTCCAAGTTTGTGATGTATGCTGACGATTTAAAAGCTTTTAGGTCCATACGTACAATTAGAGACTGTCATTTGTTTCAAGAAGACCTTAATAGACTAGCAGACTATTGTAACGTGAATAAGCTACACCTAAGTATTCCAAAATATAATTACATACAGTTTACAAAAAAGCATTGTGTTATTAAATTTGACTACAAGTTACATGGTATTGCACTGAATCAAATATCACTTGTTAAAGATCTTGGTATTCTTTTTGATAATAAGCTTTCCTTAAGTCAGCATATAGAGAAGATTGTTAGTAATGCTTTTAAAATGTATGGATTTGTGATGAGATCCTCTACCGAGTTTAAGCGCCCGTCCACATATCTTTACTTATATCAAACGCTTGTTCGCTCCCAGTTGGAGTATGCCGTCCCTATTTGGAACCCCTTCTACAAGAAATATATTGTGAGGATTGAGCAGGTGCAAAGAAAATTCCTTCGAGCCATGCATTACAGGTGTCATAGAAATAGTTCATATCTGTCCTATTCTTTGTTACTTCGTGAGTATAAACTGCTAAGCTTGGAGAACCGTCGCACTTTGTTGGAGACTAGCATACTTTATGATGTTGTCCACAATAAGTTTGATGCCATTGAGCTCACAAGTGGCTTATGTTATACAGTTCCTCGAACTGTCAAGAAACGTAAGGTTCGTGCCGGTACACTTTTCACCTTAAATACATGTCGCACTAATTCTGGTCTTCGCTGCCCTATTCATCGAATGTTGGAGTCCTATAACAATCAATTCACAGATATCGATATTTTTGCATGCTCAAAGTCACAATTGAAATTGAACGTAATTAAAATTATTACCTCCAATTATGTGTAATTTGATATGTTTTATTTATTGTTGAATATGTGTAAATGTATATTTTTTTTCCTATTATTAACTTTTAAATGTTGTCTCTAATTATAAGTATGAATCCAAATCCAATTTAGAATCCAAATTTAATTTATTATTTTACATGTTTCAATATTTATTTCTGTTATAATTCTCCTGTCATTGTAACACATTCTTAATGTTATTTGTTTTAATCTGTGGATAATGCAGTGGGCTGCAACACTGTCTCACTTATTTGTTAAATTTCTTAATTATATTTGTTGTAGCTGTTTATTATCCCTCAATAAATAAAATAAAATAAAATCCAAACATCCAATCCCGTAGTTTCTGCAGCTCAATTCGTCTATTCTACTATCTGATATTTATTTATTTAATCACACATGCATGACAGAATCTAGTACATTTGTGGCAAACATACATATATACGCAATAGGATTATAAACTTAACTAGGTTCCTAAATATGCGTATACGTCGTGATCTGTAAAAATAGGAGAGTGAAAAATTTAAATAATAAAAAAAAAAAAAAACTTATTGTGTAATTTTTTTATAGTCTCACGCCTGTATCCCCGAAGGGGTAGGCAGAGGTGTAATATTACACCCACATTTCGCCATGAATTTTGAAGGTCCCAAGTAATAGGGGCGAGCCTATTGCCGTACCGGGCATATTACCAGACTCCGTGTTGCTACTGAGAATTTCCTAACGGAAAATCCCAATAACACTTTGTCCGACCCGGAAATCGAACCCGAGACCTCCCAATTCCACGCGCACATTTATGCCGCGAGACCAACGAGGTAGTGTGTAACATACGTTACGTTTATGTAACTACAAGTTTAGTGTTAGTTGTCATTACTCATGAGACATAATATGTTGAACATCGTTCTTAAAAGTTAAGAATTTACTGTTGAATATATCCAATTTGGAATTGTGTTTAGGTAGTAAGTCATTAAATAGTTGACACATCCTTAAAATGGGTAACGATGTGTATGATAGTTAAGTTCTGACATTAATACTAGCTACATAATAGTTTGTTGATTTTCATCTATTGTTTCTTATTATTCTTGCATATTTCGGTATGATTTAGGGGGTGGTGGTCTGACTCCTCCACAGTGACCAGCCGGCTTGGAGAAGGTAGGGAGATTTAAGAGGCGCTAACTATTTCCTTTGGATATCTTCGTTTGTCCAACAACCGAGCGCTCGGTTGTTGGCATTCATCTGCGAAGGCCGTAAAAAAGTGGTTATTGATTGGGGGCTTGCTTTTCTTTTTAGCTTGTTTTGTTACCTCGTCATTACATTTTAGCATATTTTGATCGTGTATTTCCTCACGTGAAACGGACATAGCACGTTTGTTTGTGTTTCTTCCTGTGGGTGTATGGGGTTCTAGTTCTCTTGATTTCAATATCACAATTTTGTCGTAGCGTAAAACCACTCTTTTGCCTGATTTCAGTTCCTTTTTAAGCGTTTCCTGTAAGTCTTTTCGTTTTTGAAGTACACTTTGAGGATAGTCTTCTTTCAAATAAATATTTGTATTAACAAGTGTTTTTTAAGTACATAACATTTTAGATATATATACATTATATTATATTATATATACATTTTAGGTGCATAGGGTTCCCAGGGTGCATAGGGTTCCCACCAAGAACTTAGGGTCCCAAGCCAACCTCTCCTGCAAGTGGTGCACCTGCCGATCAACGGACGAGGCTCTGGCAAACAAAATGTCCCAATAAGCTGCAATAGGCTCGCCACCTATTACGTGGGGTCAAAACACTGGCGAAAAGTGGGCGTTTAATATGCCTCTGCCTACCCCTTCGGGGAAACAGGCGTGAGTCTATGTATGTATGTATGTTTTTTAAGTACCTCTATTTTCCTGCTTCTCGTTGTTACTGTGACAACAACGGGTCTGACATTTCCCGAGTACTTTCCCATTCTAAAGACATTTTCAATTTCCCATTTTTGGCAAGGTATTTCCATATTGTTATTTATTATATCCAACACTATTAATAGTAAACTTTCATATCCTTTATCTTTTTCTTCGATCCCAAAAACTATGAGGTTCTTTTTTCTCAGCTGCTTGTCTAAGATTTCAATGAGTTTTTGTTGTTGTTTAATTCTAAGTATTTTGTTTTACTTTCAAAAAGGTTGAATTTAACATCGATGTTGGTATTTATAGCTTCCGTAATATTTTGTTTCATTTCCTTCATCTCTTGTTTTTGTTTTGATGTATCTTGTATATTTAGTAGTATTTTGATGATTTCTTCGGTGTCTTCCATCCTAAACGAAAAAAAACTCTACAAACAACATCACTCCAATTAGGAAAACATCGAGTTCATACAAAAATTGCTTTGAGCTTGAGGTTCGCTCACAAGACTAGACTAATCTTAAAGCGCCCTCTAGTTAAAACATTGCTAAACTGAACAAAGTCGGCCTATGCCTATTATTTTTAGAGTGGAGAAAATTCCTTGAAACTTATTTTGATTCGCGATACTATTTTTTATACGAATAAACTACACAAAGAGGCAAGCGGTCGGTTCTGGCTTACGTTAAAACCGTTGATTTATTTTGGCGAACAAATTTAATTGTTAGTACATTCTTAAGTTTAATGGCACTTTACGTCGTTTTTATTTAAACTTTGGACAAAAACAAGCGGTGGGATTGCGAAGATCTGTTATTTTTATTGGCTTGGTAATCCTCTGGGCCGCTAATGCGCTGGCAGTCATCGCGATCGAGAACGTTTATTTAATACCTATCACGAACAGCCGAGGTGGCCTTTTGTATATTCGGACTTATGGGAATATAATTATGATGTTGATGACGTATGGGATAAAGTCTGTTTATACACTTCCTTTATTATTAAAAATTAGTAAATTATTGGTGAAGTTTAAGACGTTATTTTCGAAGCAGTGTGGTTATTTTATTAAGATTAGTGATTTAGATTCTCGCAGGAATAATTAAATAATTTATTCGCTTGGGCAATATTATTATACTTGGCTGATTATTATATAATTGTTTATGAATTAATTTTGTCCCTTTAAATCCTGTGTTTATTACTCTACAAATGAAGGACTGATATAGGAATAGTCGTTTCCGTATATACATTATATTAGACGATTTGGTGGCGTTCAAAAATAAGTAACCACGCAGACACACCTACTATAAGATTCACTAGCTTTCTCTAGTGATATAATAAAACTATAAAAAAAAGTTAAGCCGTGAACATAGCGCTTGCAACAGTGCCCAAATATCGGTTACCTGAAACAAAGGTCCGTCGTTCATATCCCAAAAGATAGTATAAAATTAATAACCAAATCTATATTGAAGGGCTATAGAGCCAGAAACCGGGCTCAGTGGCGTGCCATTTGAGAGGCTTATATCCAGCAGTGGACTACGACGGCAATGATGATGATATTGAAGGGATAGAAATACCTGGAAGGTTAATATACCGATCGAATGCATCAGAACAAAATAAACCGCAGAAACTAAAACGATCACACAAGAGACACCACTAATAGACTAGTATTATATTCTTGAAGCTATTAAACATTTATAACAGTCATTTCACATAATCTGTATACATTCTTTTTTATTTTTGTTCGGCATGAAAATATACGCAGCCGAAATAAAACTCCATCTTAATAATAAAATCTAGTATTCGTATAATGTCTTGCCATAAGCATCTGATCTGATAAAAATGATTTATTGATTTATGTAGATTTACTAAAATAACTGTTTCAGACGCAGATGGGTTTCGGATATTCGGTCGATTGTTTAATGTATTTTATATTGATAAACGAGTCAGAATAGTTTAATAAGTATTTAATAATCTGAGCACATCCGCTATAAGGGACGCTTAGTATTTAAATAACAATTGACTTGGCGTCATTTCTGTAAATATTGAGACATCCAGAGTTATTTACGTAAAATGAAAAGTCTTGATATTTCGTGTTAATTTTTACTATTTTTTATCTTTGTTTCAGGACGAATTGCTGTGGAGCTTTGGCAACAAATTCTACAATGAATATTTTTTTAAATAAAGTGTGTTCACAATTTATTTACCTGATTACTTTTAATCATAGAACATAACATAACTATACGCCTTTATCCCCGAAGGGGTAGGCGAAGGTGTATACACCCACACTTCACCAGTTATGTTTCGATCCTAACGTAAGCAGGCAAGCCTATTGCCATCTTCTTCTTCTTTTGCCTGCCCTGTTTCCATATTACTTGGAGTCGGCGCAGAATGTCTTGCCATAGCCTATTGCCATCTACCGGGCATATTTATCTTAGATATCCTTGAATATAACCCAGACCACCTAGAACAGTAACCTTACGCCTATTTAAACCCACTCACAATTTGATCAACCATGTGATGTTTGTTACATACTACAGCGACCTGACGTCACAGATGACGTCATTGTGGCTACATAACCGTCCGCTTCCCACGTCGTCACATGACAAGTGACGACTCGACATAAGGGGCGTTGCACACTCGCGCGTCGTAGCTCTCGCGATTTGGCCACCGTTCAACAATATAATGTAATATTGTGAATCTGCGATTAAGTTTTCAAACAAAATAATGATCTGTTTGTTTACGAGGGAGCTGGCAGTGCAATGTTAAGGGCGAACCGGATTTATTGCTGCCGATTTTGTGTTTATTTCGATTTAGTCATAGTTTCTTTACGGATAGGAATTCGTGGCGTTCTGAATAATTTTGTATGACGAATTTATTTGTATTATAACCAATAGTTACTTAAAGAAACTTGTAGATATACCTACTTAAAAGACTTCATTTCAAAACTAGAACGAAATATAGTTTGAAGTTTCTAGTGTAAACTGTGTAAAAGTTACTAGGAACGTATTTATAAACGAATTACCCCATTTCATACAGTAGAGTCTTGCTGATTTCAGCATAAATGGGCCAGTTCGACAATTACTCCCCCTTACAGAAAATCGACGTAAAATAACGATTACTTATACAGTTGCATTCTGTTCGGTGAGTGAAAGTGCCAGAGGCCTATCCCCTATTCCCTCTTCCTCATCACACTCCTCATTTTATTCCTTTTCCTAACACACTGGTAACTCCTCTGGTGTTGCCTGTATCCATGGGCGATTACCGTCGCCCATGGATACATTGGCCATCAGTTGTAACATTATCGTAATGCGCGCATCTGCCCAATTGGCTATTAAATTTAAAACGTTTAGATTAATATGTCACGGACAACCAGTCTGTAGTTAATTCAAAGCTATACATAGTTAGTCATCATCGGCCCTGTATAAACTGTCCCACTGCTGGGCCCGGGCCTCTTCTCACTATGAAAAGGGTAAGGCCATAGTCCACCACGCTACTTAGCCAAGTGCGGAATGGTAGACTTCACATTTCTTTCGAGAATATTGTGGAGTGTCAAGAGGTTTTCCTTCACCGTTAGCAAGCGATAAATAATTAACAATTTAATACGCACATAACTTCGAAAGGACATTGGTGCGCGCCGTGGATTCGAACCCGAGACTGCGTAGCATTCCGTCGGTCTCTCCACTACGCTGTCGCTGCTTTTGTACTTTTAAATCATTCACTAGCGTTATCAGGGTTACATATATAACTCTCGCCTCTGGACCCAAGGCCTGCCTTTAGTCTAACTAGATTTTGCAGAATATTTGCTTTTCCATAGAACGACTGTCGTCTGATCTCCGCAAACCAAAACGATAGCGATATTCCATGCAGTTTTTTAATGCTTAAATCAACTTTTTGTTTTGGTAATTATCTATCTGAACTGTTACTTTGTAAAACAAATTACATACATACACACATACATAGACTGACGCCTGTTTCTCCGAAGGGGTAGGCAGAGACATATTAAACGCACACTTTTCGCCAGTGTTTTGATCCCACGTACTAGGTAGCGAGCCTATTGCCGCTTATCGGGATATTTTGTTTGCCAGAGCCTCGTCCGTTGATCGGCAGGTGTTGCTTGCAGGTGAGGTTGGCTTGGGACCCTAAGTTCTTAGTGGGAACCCTATGCACCTCTGTGCCTGAGGTCGTCAGAGGATCTGCGATTGCAGATGCCAACGCATTCCACAAACTTCTTTGATAAATCCTTTTCAGTTCAGGCTGTACGTTTGTGGAATGCGCTGCCAGTTGAGATTAGACGAGCAAAATCACTGAACATCTTTAAAAACATGTTAAAACAGCACTATTTGTCAAGGTGATTGCATTGTTGTCCATAACTTTCTATAAGACTATAATATTATGTATCTTATTATATTTATATTTATATATATGTATTGCCTATATGTATAGTGTATATATAATATATTATATAATATGTATGTCAACGTACCTATTTAGTAGGTATTTATTTTATGTATACTATGCGAAAAATATATTGATCTAAAATTTCTAAACTACACCATCGAATACTTTTGGCTCCTTCTACAGTCATGACTTCATGAGTCCATTCCTAATGGTTGCCTGGAAGAAATTGCTGTATGCAATAAGGCCGCCAATTGTGCATTTCTTGTTTGTGCTCCTTGATGTAGGTTTTCCTTATGTGGTGTATAATACACTTTGAAGCTTCAGCAGAAAGATTTTCTTGTATTCAGTGATAGTATAACTAGAGGATGCCGGCAGCTACGGACGCACATTTTTTTCACGTTGTCGTTTTTGCCCGATTCCGTAGAAATTTCGAGAAATCCCTTATTAGTGCACCTCTACGCTACCTGAGGAACATACATGCCAACTTTCAGCTTCTCGCGCTCAGAATTTCCAGCTTTGCTTTGTTTGTCAGTCACGCAGTAACGCAAGGATTTGATATACATAAATATACATTGAGATGTTTTTAAGAGGGTCGGTTCAAATGCCATAGATATATAATTATTTTGAACTTTAATTTGTTCGAATCTATTATGGAAGATGCAATTGGTAAAAATAGGACCAATAAAAAAGGGATCATAGTTTGTGGAGATTTTAATATTAATATACTGGATTTTAATACTAATCATACTGTTTGAAATAGAATTAGTTTTTATTATAAGTCAAATCGATTAGATCGATTGAGTAACATTTTGTTTAGTCTATTGAAAATTTCTGACAATGGTCACACTGAACTGTCATTCACTCTCTTTGGTTCTTTGTCGTTTCCCGCGGTCAGCGAAAAACCTAGCTCTGGATAGATTTCGTTTTGTGAGCGTTTTGATCTTGTATTTAGAACCCGTTTGACTGCCACTTCCTTGATCAATAACTGGCACCGGTTAATTGTGATAAAAATAGTATTTTAACGAACATTGTAAAATTTGAGTGAATCCGATGCACGTGGTTGGTGCCGGACGAATTTGCTGATTGAAAACGCTGCGTTGGAGTCTGGTAAAGTAAAGATAATTCACTTGCTAATATTGGCCAATTTAGTCTCGTGTGTGTCTAGCTTGCCTCCAGGACTCCACTCAAGAACATCACCAGGCGATATTTGGTAAGAATTTCTATTAATATTAGAATTTATATTCATTCGCTGTGCTACCGCAGTGTATGTTGGACCTTTGCCTTGGGCTGAGACTGGATGAATTAATCGCTTCCACTGATCTCTGTAAACCTTACCCGATCTCAGCTCAAACTCTAGACATATTTTTGGTGCAGAGCTGTAGTTGAAATTTAGCCGCTGTTGCATTACTGAGTATAAACTCAGATTGTTATGAGCTTGTATCTTATCACCTTGTAGACAGTATTGTAGTGTTTGTCAGGTCAGTTATTGACTAAAATACATAATATTTAATTGTATAAGTTGACCTAGATAATTTGAAACACATTGTCACATAACCTCAATCAGTAATTGTTGATTTGTATTGTTGAAAAATCTAACTTAAATTTGTTGTTGCATTAATAAGTCAGTTTGTTTGGACACATAACAGCTGTATGTATCAATAATTTTAGTAAATTTAGTTTATTGCATATATTCATAAACATAACAACCAACTTGACCTTGCCACTTGGGCGGGTCACATTAATAAACTTTGTTTTGTTATAATATAAAGATAATATTGTTAGGTAACACATATTCTGTGCTTACTTCCTATTGTATATCATAAATAACACAGTTAGTCTGTCTGTTGCAAATAATTAATTAATTAAGTTGAAGTTTCAACTTTATTAATTTGTTATAAGTTATAACTTTGATAACTTTTGTGTTTGTTTCAATATACTGAAACCTTTAATTTTGTTGGGCAGTAAATACCTGTCACTTGCCTGCACTTGCAGTAAACAGGCTTATACTTTGTTGGTTTCAAAGAATTGATAAAAATTAAGTTTTGATTGTTAATTTTATTTAGCGCTTGTCCGGGCTCTTTTGAATTTTGATTATGTCAGCTATCAAGGACTTGCGTGCGGCTGCTGGTGCTATTGCATCACATTTGCGCTGGTTTGCCTCGGCCAATGCTTTAGTGAACCGGCCTGATCGCCAGCAGGCCTTACTTCAGAGGTACGAGCGGATTGACGATCGCCTGGCAAGTGTGGAACAGCAATTCCGCACTTTCAGCACTTGCTGTCTTGAAGTGTCAATCAATGATTTCACCGCTGACCAGCGAAATAAGGTCAGCGAAGACTATGCCCAGGTCTTAGACCTGTATGATGCTGTCTCCAATAGTGCGAGACAACTAGTTGCCGATAGGGAAGGGCAACCCGGCCTGAAGCAGGAGCTTCCTAGGTCAGCACCGGGGCTGGTGAGTAGGCTCCCTACTTTGGACCTCCCCCATTTTGATGGCTGCCTAGGAAGCTACCTGGGCTTCGTTAATTTGTTCGACAGCCTAGTCCATGATAGGGCTGACCTTCGGCCGGCACAAAAGTTGGCCTATCTAATGTCGGTTCTGGATGGGGAGGCTAAGGGCCTCATCCAGCATCTGCCCGTGTCTGACGAGGCGTACCAGACGGCTCGGGACCTAATTACCCGTAGGTACCATAATAAGCGTGGCCTCGCCGACACGCACATTGAGCAGATTTTGGGTTTGCCGACGCTCACCCGGGTCTCTGGGTTGCGCACCCAACTTTTGAACCCGCTCTTGGTGGCCATCAACGCACTTAAGTGCCTTGACCTGCCCGTGGACCAATGGTCCTATCTATTGGTGCACATTGTGCTGAAGAAGCTGCCTGCCGACCTGAGGTCGCGTTTTGAGCAGCGCTTTGGTGGGGATAGCGCGACCCATCTGCTTTGCTGACCTGGAGAAGTTCCTGGAGGATGAGTGCCGGGTCTTGGACAACTCCGGTGGTGACACGCCGGCTAAGTCGCAGCCGCCCAAGGTCAAGGAGCAGGCTCGCGTTCACACTCGAGCCAATGTTGACCGGCGCCCTCCTCGCTTTGCAGTCACGCAGAGCCCAGTGGAGTGCTCCTACTGCAAGGTCACGGGGCACAGAACGACCAGTTGTAGGGCATTCTTGGACCTTCATGTCGCCTCTCGTAGGCGCATCGCGAATGCCCGCCGCCTTTGCTTCTCTTGTTTGGGGTCCCACTACCAGCGAGACTGCCCAAACTCTCGCCCCTGTCCTCACTGTGGAGGACAGCATTTGGACATTCTCTGTATGAATGCCAGAGAGGTTGGCCGCTTGTCCAACCAGCCGACGCCGCGCACGGGCGGGTGTTTTGAAGGTGGCAGCCGAGGCTCACCGGCGCGTAGCCGAGAGTCGCCTCGCTCAATTGATCGCCACTCACCCCGCTTGGAGAACCGTAGCGTGCGCACGCCTCCTCTCTCTCGCGCACCTGAATGTGCCGCGCAACGTCACCAGCACCATGACTGCTGCCCCAGGTATTCCCCTCCTTTGGCGGAGCGTCCCCGCCTTGACTCGCGCCCACCTCGTTTTGGGCGGGTGCGTCATTATGACCCCCCACAGATGGCGCGCGGATCGAGTCATTGCGCTTTTGAGGACTTCAAGCCGCACCCTCATTTTGATTTGCCTGGTCCTGGCCAACGGTCGCCGCCCAGGCAACAATAGGTCATTGATCCCTGCCCTATAACGCCAACCTCCCCCATTGAGACCGTTATCCTACCAACGGTTGCTGTTAGGGTCTGGGGACCCACGGGGACCTCTGTTGTTGTCCGTGCTATATTGGACACAGGTTCACAAGGTTGCATTGTTTCCACTTATTTGGTAGGGCAGGTTAAATTAAATATGGGCTCTTTTCCAAATTGTATACGGGGCATAGGGGACGTAGCCTCTAATGTTGAAGGGCAAGTTAAGGTTTTGTTTGGCCCTGTTGAATCTTCACACCCGAGGATTAAAACCTCGGCTATTGTGCTGAAGAATATCTTGGGCATGCATCCACAGAAACAGCTACCTGCTGCTGTGGTGAATTTGACATCGGGATTGGAACTGGCGGACCCCAAATTTGACACACCGGGACAAATCGACTTGTTGATTGGCTCTGATGTCCTCGGTGGAATTTTTATTGGTGGGAAAAGGGTCTTGGTGCCAAATGGTTTGACTGCCATCCCGACCATATTTGGGTTTGCTTTGATGGGACCTGTACCTAGGGACCCCCCTCCACCTGAACTTGACAATTTGTTAGCTGTAGGCTCCGCTCTCTCTGATGCGGTTCAGAGGTTTTGGGAGATAGAGGAGCCCCCTCAAGCTGCCCGTTTGAATCCAGAACATGAGGAGTGCGAGCTGTTCTTCCAGAACAACACTGGTCGACTCCGTTCTGGTCGGATTATTACGAGGCTACCCTTCCTGTCTGTTCGGCCTCCGCTTGGTGAGTCACGACCTTTAGCCGAAAAGAGGTTGTTGGCCATGGAGCGCCGCATGGGTCGTGATCCGGAGCTCAGACAGAAGTACATTGAGTTCATGAGGGAATATGAACAGTTGGGACACATGTCTGTGTCAAATTTGGATTGGCGTTCGGTGGAGCATTACTTTCTCCCGCATCATGCGGTATTGAAGCCATCGACTGGCAAGCTGCGCACAGTGTTTGATGGTTCTGCGCAGACTTCAACAGGCGTATCCTTGAACCAGTGCTTGCATTCTGGTCCCAAGTTGGTCAAGGACCTTTGTGACGTCATCACCAGCTTCCGACGACATCAGGTTGTCTTTGTGGCCGACATAAAAATGATGTTCAGGCAGACGATTATCCACCCTGATGACCGTCGCTTCCAGCTGATCCTTAGGAGAGAGTCTCCTCGCGATCCCATGGTCGTCTACGAGCTCAATACAAATACGTACGGGTTAAGGTCAAGCCCCTACTTGGCAATACGTTCTCTTTGGGAGCTCGCAGACCGCGAAGGCCTACGTTTCCCAAGAGCCTCCGCCATCTTGAAGGACGATATTTACGTCGATGACATTTGCTCGGGCGCCTCCACAGCGGACGAGGCGATCCTCCTGCGGGACGAATTGATAGGTATTTTGGCCTCCGCTGGTTATGAGTTGCGCAAATGGATTTCCAACTCGCCAGCGCTTTTGGAAGGCTTGCCAGAGGATCATCAGCAAGATCCACATTTGTTTGAGATTGTTGACAACCCCGCCATGATGGCTGTTCTCGGCGTTCAGTACAGACCAGTCCAAGACATCTTTACATATAACGTAGACTTGAAATTGCCGTGTTCTTGGACTAAACGTCTCGTATTGTCTACTGTCGCCAGAACCTTTGATCCGAACGGTTGGATCTGTCCAATTATATTTTGGGCAAAATGCTTCTTGCAGAAGCTTTGGACAGCAGGATTGACCTGGGACGAACCTCTGCACGGCACTCTTGTTGAGGAATGGACCTCTTTTGTATCCTCACTTCCTGCCGTCAACGAGATCTCCTTGCCTCGTCCCATCCTTCCTCCCGGGAAGTACAAGGCCACCCTTCACGGGTTTTGTGACGCCTCGGAACGTGGTCACGCCGCCGTGGTGTACTTGCACACAGTTAGTGCCTCAGGTCAGGTGAGGGTTTCCCTGATCATAGCAAAGAGCAAGGTGGCACCCCTTCGGACATCTCTGACCATTCCAAAATTGGAGCTCTCGGGAGCAGCCCTTCTTGTACGCTTGTTGAACCACGTGTCCAGTACTTTGGGTAAAAGCATTTGCATTAATGGGACCTACGCCTGGACAGACAGCCAAATTGTTCTTTGTTGGTTGAAGGCTTCTGTCCACACTTTGGAGGTATTTGTCGCTAATCGCGTTTCACAAATTCAGAAATCCGAAGTCAAACTTGTTTGGAGACACGTGCCAGGTGAGCTCAACCCCGCTGATTGTGCCTCGCGCGGATGCTTGACGCCTAGTTTGATAGGTCATTCGCTGTGGTGGGGTCCGGAATGGTTGAGTCGACCAGAAATTGATTGGCCTCGAACGCCAGTTTTGAATACTTCTAATTTGCCGGGTCTACGAACACTCGCTCTTGAGAAGGTGGAATGCGCCTTCGACCCCGATTTTTTGTTGAATCGTTACAGCTCCCTCGACAAGTTGTTAGGTGTCACTGCTTGGATAAAGCGTTTTGTTTTTAATTTTAGGCACCCACAACAGAAACGACTGACACCGTTTCTCTCACCACAGGAACGACAGGAGTCCCTCACCTTTTGGGTTCGTTCTGTGCAATTGGCGCATTTTGAAAGGGAGATTTCTATCCTCAAGTCGGGGAAATCGAAATTGTCGGGAGCTGTATCTAAATTGAACCCCTTTTTGGACGAAACGGGTCTCTTGCGCGTTAGAGGGCGTCTCAAGAACGCCAACCTCCCTTTCGGGGCTCGTCACCCCCTTTTGTTACCTAAGGACGGTCATTTGGTACGCTTGTTGGTAACTGACCGTCACCTTAAAAATTCGCATGCTGGTTGTAATGCCTTGTTGGCCATTTTGCAACGCGAGTTTTGGATTTTGTCTGCCCGAAGAATTATTCGGAGTGTAGTCTTTCGCTGCATCCCTTGCTATAAGCTCAAGGCTTCTACCATGCAGCCCTTGATGGGGGACTTACCGGCAGATCGCGTAACTGAAAGCAGGACGTTTGACGGTGTTGGCACGGAATTCGCTGGTCCTTTTTTGGTGAAAACGTCGACACTTCGAAACAGCAAGACTGTCAAGGCCTACTTGTGTGTTTTTGTTTGTCTTTCCACAAAGGCCGTACACTTAGAACTGGTCTCCTCGCTTACGACCGAGGCGTTTGTAGCCACATTTGACAGATTTGTATCCCGCAGAGGGCTGCCTTCCTTGATCCGTTCTGACTGCGGCACTAACTTCAAGGGCACTTATAATTATCTGAATGATGTTGTTAATTTTCTTGAAACCAACAAAGCTGATATAGGTGATAGGCTTGCCCGACGTGGGATAAATTGGTTGTTTTCCCCACCAAATTGTCCACACTGGGATGGTATATTTGAGGCCGCCGTAAAATCGGCCAAAACACACTTGCGCAGGACAATCGGTGAATCTGTCCTTACATTTGAGGAACTCGCAACTGTGTTTTGTAAGATTGAGGCCGTTTTGAACTCTCGGCCATTGTGCCCGATCTCCTCAGATCCGAATGATTTGGAGGCCCTTACGCCGGGCCATTTTTTGATTGGTCGCCCACTTGTCGCCTTGCCTGAGTACCCCTATATTGATACGAGACCTGGTCGTCTCTCGCGTTTTGAATTGGTACGCCAGATTACTCAGAGCTTTTGGAAACGCTGGAACTTGGAATATTTGCACATACTCCAGCAACGCGTTAAGTGGACCGACAAGACCGATCCACCCAAGGTTGGTGACCTCGTTTTGATCAAGGAGGCTAACCTTCCGCCACTCAGATGGCGCAGGGGGTGCATCCTTCATTTGGTAACTGGGGCTGATGGAGTTCCCCGATTTGCTGAGGTCTTGGTGGACGGTTCGATTCTGAGGAGAGCGGTTGCAACATTGTCACGTCTACCAACTGATTAGCGGACCGGCAGGCCGGTCCGGGGCGGGTGGATGTTTGAAATAGAATTAGTTTTTATTATAAGTCAAATCGATTAGATCGACTGAGTAACATTTTGTTTAGTCTATTGAAAATTTCTGACAATGGTCACACTGAACTGTCATTCACTCTCTTTGGTTCTTTGTCGTTTCCCGCGGTCAGCGAAAAAACCTAGCTCTGGATAGATTTCGTTTTGTGAGCGTTTTGATCTTGTATTTAGAACCCGTTTGACTGCCACTTCCTTGATCAATAACTGGCACCGGTTAATTGTGATAAAAATAGTATTTTAACGAACATTGTAAAACTTGAGTGAATCCGATGCACGTGGTTGGTGCCGGACGAATTTGCTGATTGACAACGCTGCGTTGGAGTCTGGTAAAGTAAAGATAATTCACTTGCTAATATTGGCCAATTTAGTCTCGTGTGTGTCTAGCTTGCCTCCAGGACTCCACTCAAGAACATCACCAGGCGATATTTGGTAAGACTTTCTATTAATATTAGAATTTATATTCATTCGCTGTGCTACCGCAGTGTTTGTTGGACCTTTGCCTTGGGCTGAGACTGGATGAATTAATCGCTTCCACTGATCTCTGTAAACCTTACCCGATCTCAGCTCAAACTCTAGACACATAGAGTATTACATAAATTAGTTACTACTGACTTAACTTCGGATCATTGTGGTCAATTGGCAAGATTTTCATATATAAATGATAATGTAGTACGTTAGGTGACACCTAGGCATAAATTTAATGAGTTTAGTAACAAAATTTTAATAGGTATAAATCCTGGTATACACCAAATAAGATTTATGATAATATCTTCAATTTAGTTCACAACGAATTTAGAAGTACTTTTAAGACCAAGGAAAAAGTAATCAAGGAGTCTAGAGCATTTAGTGAGTGGGTTACTGTAGGCATTTATAAAAGCAGAGCAAGGATGTATAAGTTGTATGGTATGAAGAAATACAATTTTGATGCGAGCTTCACTGAGTATGTCAGAAATTATTCAAAAATATTTAAAAAGGTATGCAATATAGCTAAGGCACGTTTTGTAAGTGACAAAATTTGAAAGTTATTTAATAAAGTTAAGGCCACCTGGCCAGCTATTAACGAAGCAACGGGCAAGGCAACCTTAAGGAATACCAATTTTACCTTGCTAGATAATAATAAAATTATTAACAATGACGAGGAAGTCGCACTCGCATTCAATTATTTTTGACGTGACAACGTCTTATAAATTGGTTTGCCGGGTGACACTTCAAGAAACTGCGTTACGCTCCGCTCACGTTATGCGCTCACAATGAGAGCGAGTGAGAGGCACGCGTCCCGCCTAAGAGCGAGAGAGACAGACATAAAAAGTGAAAGGCACGCGTCTTTCATCCTTCTTCCTACTATACGAATGAATTTTCATGAATTCAATGAATTCACATTAAAATTATTTTACCACTCAAAGTCGTTGTCACGTAAAACTTTCGCCCGTATACCGACTTTACAGGCAACCAATTTTTTGCTAGCATACCGATTCCTACTACTAGAGGTCTAAACTCATCAGCTTCAGTCGCAGAAAATTTATTAGAATCTAGTGTACAAAATTGTAATGGATTATTTAAATTCAGTCCTATTAGTTCTACTGACATTATAAACACTTTCCAATCTCTAGAATCTAAGAATATGGGTGATCTCTGGGGAATATCAGTGAAGATTCTGAAAAGTATAATAGATATAGTAGAACCTTATCTAAGCAACTTGTTCAATAAGTGTATAGAATCAGGCGATTTTCCAGATTTAATGAAACATAGTAGGATAATACCTCTGTTTAAAACCGACAGTAAGACTGATCCTAGTAATTATAGGCCAATTTCAATACTACTGTCTAGAGTTCGAACTAAGATTGGGTAAGTTTTACAGAGATCAGTGGAAGCGATTAATTCATCCAGTCTTAGCCCAAGGCAAAGGATCTAAACACTATTACTGTGATTTCACAGTGAATGAATACAAAACATAATATTAATAAAATGTCTTACCAAATCTTACTGATGCTCCTGATGATGTTCTTGAGTGGACCTATAAGATTAACTCATAATTTTGGCCAAAATAACAAGAGAATCGAATAAATACCACATTGTCCAGATCGGCGTCCTTCTTCAGACCAGGATGCACGTTGTCGGTTCACAACTTTATAATGTTCGATAAGTTACAAATGTTTGACTTTTATCACAGTTTACCGTTGCCAGCACTAGATCAGGCGGCATCCAAGACGGTTTACAGCACGAATTCACTTCGACACCACTATGACTCGCGGAGCACCCATGTGCTTTCAAGGGGCGATAATTCAAGATACGGCGTGGTCCAGACAACCTTTTATACCGGGTTTTTTCACTGACCGCGGGAAACGAACAAACTATTCGCGAAGCTACCAGGATGTGCTTTTCAAAAGGCGATCAATTTATTTCAATTACAAAACCATAGTTACGGCGTAAGCGCAAAGCCAAACGAGAGTTCAAGCATTTTCAGAAAACGGAAGTTGACAGTTCAGTGTGACCGTAGTCAAAATTTACAATAGACTAAACTAAACGTTACTAAATCGATATAATCGACTTGACCTATCACAAATAATATTTCTATTTCAAACATCCACCCGCCCCGGACCGGCCTACCGGTCCGCTAATCGGTTGGTAGACGTGACAATGTTGCAACCGCTCTCCTCAGAATCGAACCGTCCACCAAGACCTCAGCAAATCGGGGAACTCCATCAGCCCCAGTTACCAAATGAAGAATGCGCCCCCTGCGCCATCTAAGTGGCGGAAGGTTAGCCTCCTTGATCAACACGAGGTCACCAATCTTGGGTGGATCGGTCTTGTCGGTCCACTTAACACGTTGCTGGAGTATGTGCAAATATTCCAAATTGCAGCGTTTCCAAAAGCTCTGAGTAATCTGGCGTACCAATTCAAAACGCGAGAGGCGACCAGGACTCGTATCAATATAGGGGTACTCAGGCAAGGCGACAAGTGGGCGACCAATCAAAAAATGGCCCGGCGTGAGGGCCTCCAAATCATTCGGATCTGAGGAGATCGGGCACAACGGCCTATAGTTCAAAACGGCCTCAATCTTACAAAACACAGTTGCGAGTTCCTCAAATGTAAGGACAGACTCACCGATTGTCCTGCGCAAGTGTGTTTTGGCCGATTTTACAGCGGCCCCAAAAATACCACCCCAGTGTGGACAATTTGGTGGGGAAAACAACCAATTTATCCCACGTCGGGCAAGCCTATCACCTATCTCAGCCTTGTTGGTTTCAAGAAAATTAACAACATCATTCAAATAATTGTACGTGCCCTTGAACTTGTGCCGCAATCAGAGCGGATCAAGGAAGGCAGCCCTCTGCGGGATACAAATCTGTCAAATGTGGCTACAAAAGCCTCGGTCGTAAGCGAGGAGACCAGTTCCAAATTTCCTTTGTGGAAAGACAAACAAAAACGCACAAATAGGCCTTAACAGTCTTGCTGTTTGAAGTGTCGACGTTTTCACCAAAAAGGGACCAGCGAAGTCCGTGCCAACACCGTCAAACGTCCTGCTCTCAGTTACGCGATCTGCCGGTAAGTCTCCCATCAAGGGCTGCATGGTAGAAGCATTGAGCTTATAGCAAGGGATGCAGCGAAAGACTACACTCCGAATAATTCTTCGGGCAGACAAAATCCAAAACTCGCGTTGCAAAATAGCCAACAGGGCATTACAACCAGCATGCGAATTTTTAAGGTGACGGTCAGTTACCAACAAGCTACCAAATGACCGTCCTTAGGTAGCAAAAGGGGGTGACGCGCCCCGTAAGGGAGGTTGGCGTTCTTGAGACGCCCTCCAACGCGCAAGAGACCCGTATCGTCCAAAAAGGGGTTCAATTTAGAGACAGCTCCCGACAATTTGATCTCCCTGATTTAAGGATAGCAATCTCCTTCTCAAAATGCGCCAATTGCACAGAACGAACCCAAAAGGTGAGGGATTCCTGTCGTTCCTGTGGTGAGATAAACGCTGTCAGACGTTTCTGTTGTGGGTGCCTAAAAGTAAAAACAAAACGCTTTATCCAAGCAGTAACACCTAACAACTTGTCAAGGGAGCTGTAGCGATTCAGTAAGAAATCGGAGTCGAAGGCGCATTCCACCTTCTCAACAGCGAGTGTTCGTAGACCCGGCAAATTGGTAGTATTCAAAACTGGCGTTCAAGGCCAATCAATTTCTGGTCGACTCAACCATTCCGGACCCCACCACAGCGAATGACCTATCAAACCAGGCGTCAAGCATCCACGCGAGGCACAATCAGCGGGGTTGAGCTCACCTGGCACGTGTCTCCAAACAAGCTTGACTTCAGATTTCTGTATTTGGGAAACGCGATTAGCGACAAATACCTCCAAGGTGTGGACAGAAGCCTTCAACCAACTGAGAACAATTTGGCTGTCTGTCCAGGCGTAGATCATCAGGGTGGATAATCGTCTGCCTGAACATCATTTTTATGTCGGCCACAAAGACAACCTGATGTCGTCGGAAGCTGGTGATGACGTCACAAAAGTCCTTGACCAACTTGGGACCAGAATGCAAGCACTGGTTCAAGGATACGCCCGTAGAAGTCTGCGCAGAACCATCAAATACTGTGCGCAGCTTGCCAGTCGATGGCTTCAATACCGCATGATGCGGGAGAAAGTAGTGCTCCACCGAACGCCAATCCAAATTTGACACAGACATGTGTCCCAATTGTTCATATTCTCTCATGAACTCAATGTACTTCTGTCTGAGCTCCAGATCACGACCCATGCGACGCTCCATAGCCAACAATCTCTTTTCGGCTAAAGGTCGTGACTCACCAAGCAGAGGCCGAACAGACAGAAAAGGTAGCTTCGTAATGAGCCGACCAGAACGGAGTCGACCAGTGTTGTTCTGGAAGAACAGCTCGCACTCCTCATGTTCTGGATTCAAACGAGCAGCTTGAGGAGGCTCCTCTACCTCCCAAAATCTCTGAACTGCATCAGAGAGAGCAGAGCTCAAGTTCGGGTGGAGGGGGGTCCCTAGGTACAGGTCCCATCAAAGCAAATCCAAATATGGTCGGGATGGCAGTCAAACCATTTGGCACCAAGACCCGTTTCCCACCAATCAAAATGCCACCGAGGACATCAGAGCCAATCAACAAGTCGATTTGTCCCGGTGTGTCAAATTTGGGGTCTGCCAGTTCCAATCCCGATGTCAAATTCACCACAGCAGCAGGTAGCTGTTTCTGTGGATGCATACCCAAAATATTCTTCAGCACAATAGCCGAGGTTTTAATCCTCGGGTGTGAAGATTCAACAGGGCCAAACAAAACCTTAACTTGCCCTTCAACATTAGAGGCTACGTCACCTATGCCCCGTATACAATTTGGAAAAGAGCCCATATTTAATTTAACCTGCCCTACCAAATAAGTGGAAACAATGCAACCGTGTGAACCTGTGTCCAATATAGCACGGACAACAACAGAGGTCCCCGTGGGTCCCCAGACCCTAACAGCAACCGTTGGTAGGATAACGGTCTCAATGGGGGAGGTTGGCGTTATAGGGCAGGGGTCAATGACCTATTGTTGCCTGGACGGCGACCGTTGGCTAGGACCAGGCAAGTCAAAACGAGGGTGCGGCTTGAAGTCCTCAAAGGCGCGATGACTCGATCCGCGCGCCATCTGTGGGGGGTCATAGTGACGCACCCGCCCAAAACGAGGTGGGCGCGAGTCAAGGCGGGGACGCTCCGCCAAAGGAGGGAAATACCTGGGGCAGCAGTCATGGTGCTGGTGACGCTGAACAGCACATTCAGGCGCGTGAGAGAAAGCGGGTTCAACAGTTGGGTGCGCAACCTAGAGACCCGGGTGAGCGTGGGCAAACTCAAAATCTGTTCAATATGCGTGTCGGCGAGGCCACGCTTGTTATGGTACCTACGGGTAATTAGGTCTCGAGCCGTCTGGTACGCCTCGTCAGACACGGGCAGATGCTGGATGAGGCCCTTGGCTTCCCCATCCAGAACCGACATCAAATAGGCCAATTTTTGTGCCAGCCGAAGGTCAGCCCTATCATTGACCAGGCTGTCAAACAATATAACGAAGCCCAGGTAGCTTCCTAGGCAGCCATCGAAATGCGGGAGGTCTAAAGTAGGGAGCCTAAAACTCAAAATCATTTATTCATTTAGGCCACAAAGTGACGCTTATGAACGTCAAAAGTTAAAGTTAATTACTAGATGATTCTACATTTACATTTACTGCCACGATCGCAATGCAATAGGTAGAACCACGAGAAAGAACGGGCAATAAAACTCGTGGCCACTCTTTTTAACAGCCAGTATAATGGTTTTACATGTTATATTTGTAAGGAGCTGCAACTGTTTCACATTGTGAGTTATCTACTATTGCAAAAGTTAATAGTTATTGATATCATACTCAAGCAATAAATTATGTTCATTTGTTAAGCCTCCCAAAGTGAATATGGTGAAACAGGAGCATCCACTTACGTCTTTTGATGTAAGCAACTCGCGAACATGACTGTTCTGATCTATGGTGGAACAGTATGTTCTGAAAAGTAATGCAGCAATTTACAATCTATTAGTTAGCAGTTCATGACCACGAGTTACCCTCACCTTACAAATCCAATAAATTATAATAAAAAGAGTAGAACAAGAATGCAAATGTAGCATAAAAAGAGAATACGGTAATTAACTACACTATAAAACTGCCTATTGACCTAATAATAAAAATAAATTGACCTAATAAAAGAATATTTATTTCCAGGCGTACTTGTCGTCAAAATACTCATTTAAACTGTAATAATTATGCCTTTAGTAAAAGATTATTTTTAACAATTGTCTGAAACGACCTTAAAGGCAAGTCTAAAATATGACTTGGTATTTTATTATACATTCTTATACTAAGCCCAATAAAAGAGCTATGCGTTTTGTGTAAACGGAAATATGGTACACATAATTTGTGCCTGTTCCTAGTATTAATATTGTGTATATCACTATTCATTTGTCACTATTCATTTTGTAAGAATTTATATGTAGTCATACATGCATAACACTGGCATAAATATATTGTGATATTACAGTAAGAATACCAATATTTTTAAATTTTTCTTTAAGTGAGACTCTTGTCTTTAACTGGTAAATGGCCCTAACTGCTCGTTTTTGTAATATAAAAATATTTTCGATGTCAGCGGCCCTACCCCATAATAATATGCCATATGACATAACACTATGAAAATAGCTAAAATAAACCAATCTAGCCGTATCGACATCAGTCAACCTACGAACCTTCTTAATGGCATAAGCAGCTGAACTAAGTTTCCCTGAGAGATATGTAACGTGCGCACCCCACTGTAATTTCGAATCAAGTGTTATTCCTAGAAATAATGTAGATTCAGATGTTTCGAGAACATCGTCATTTAAAGCTATACTAGGACCAAGGTTTCTGACATTAGGCAGAGCAAACTTAATACATTTTGTTTTTTTGGCGTTCAGTACCAGATTGTATACATTAAACCATTTAGTTACTTGAATGAGCGCACTGTTTATTTCGTTAAAATGTTCCTTATTTCTATCTACTTTGAATATCAAAGAAGTATCGTCAGCAAACAGTACAACGTCACAAATGTTTTTCAAGTAAAAAGGTAAATCGTTTATGTAAACAAGAAACAGGAAAGGCCCTAGGATGCTGCCTTGCGGCACTCCCAAATCAACAGGTAAGCCACTGGATTTTGAGCCGTTTATTTCAACACATTGGATTCTATCACTTAAGTATGACTTAATGACTTCCAATGCTTTAGTCTGTACGCCGACTTAATGACTTCCAATGCTTTAGTCTGTAATGTCTAAGTTTGCATAAGAGCGTTTCATGGCAGACACAATCGAATGCTTTCGAAAGGTCGCAAAACACACCAATAGCATTTTGGGCACTCTCCCATGCACTGAATATGTGTTTAAGTAACGCTACTCCTGCATCTGTTGTCGAGTGACCCTTGGTAAATCCATATTGCTCACTATGAAGGAGGCTATTTAGATTAAAATGTCTAAGTAATTGCTTGAGTATGATCTTTTCAAAAATCTTACTAAAGGCAGGTAGTATCGATATTGGCCTATAATTACTAGGATCAGTCTTACTGCCAGATTTGAAAAGAGGTATTATCCTACTGTGTTTCATAAGATCGGGAAAAACACCTGATTCAATACACTTATTAAATACGTTGCTTAAATAAGGAGCTACTACATCAATTATACTTTTAAAAACCTTAACAGAAATACCCCAGAGATCACCTGTATTCTTAGACTCTAGAGATTGAAAAGTACTTATAATGTCGGTAGAATTATTACATTCGAACTTAAATAATACATCACATTTTCCAACACTAGATTCTAATAGGTTTTCTGCGACTATAGCTGATGATTTTAATTCTCTAATAGTAGTAATCGGTATGCTAGCAAAGAATTTATTAAATGTGTGTGCGCCTTCTTTGTCATTATGAATAAATTTGTCACTATCAAATAAACTACCTCTAAGTGTTGTCTTACCTGTTGTTTCATTAATAGCTCGCCAGGTTGCCTTAATTTTATTCGAGGATTGTTCAATTTTGTTCCAAACGAATAATGCCTTAGCTGTATTGCACACTCTTTTAAATATCTTTGAATAATTCCTAACATACTCAGTGAAGTTCTAATCAGAATTGTATCTCTTCATACCATACAACTCGTACATCTTTTCTCTGCTTTTGTAAATACCTGCAGTAGCCCACTCACTAAAAGCTCGAGATTCCTTAACTACTTTCTCCTTAGTCCTAAAAGTATTCTGAAATTCCTTGTTAACTACATTAAATAAATTATTGAAATTTTCATTTGGCGAATCAATCTCCATTAAATCAGGACTCATAGCATTCATTCCAATCAAAATTTTATTCCGGAATTCATTAAACTTATGCCTAGGTAATGGCCTAACTAACACTTTCTGTATAATGCTATCACTATAATACGGAAACCTTGCTAATTGACCACAGTGATCCGAAGTTAATTCAGAACTAACTAATTTATTCAAAACTGTACAATTACTAAATATATTGTCAAGACAGGTGGATGATGTTGCTGTAATCCTAGTTGGTTCAAGGAACAAATTTTTTAAATTAAATAATTTAAATAGATTTAAAAATCTACTAGTCATTACTGAATGATCAAGAATATTTACATTAAAATCACCATAAACTATAATACCTTTCTTATTGCTCCGAATTTTAGTAATTGCATCTTCAATAACTGATTCAAACAAGCTAAAGTTACTTAACGGTGGACGATATACACATATGATAATATGCTGCTCAAGTTCTACACATGACAGTTCCACGGTGCGTTCTATAGACAAACTTGCTATGTCTTTCCGTTCTTTACATGTTAATCTATTTGAAACAATAATCAAGGATCCACCATGAATAGCGTGTTTCCTAGAGAAGGCACTGTGTACCGTGTATTGCGAGTTATTTAAGAATTTAATTTAGTACTCCTTTAGCCAGTGTTCTGTTATACACATAACTTGTATACTGTGATTTTCTAAATATAAACTTAATTCTAAATCCTTGCCAGATAGACCTTGTATGTTTTGATGTGCTACATTCAGTTGAATTTGTCTACCCTTTGTCCTAGTCTTAAGTTTAAAGAACTTGTGTCAGTATATTCAATAGAAGAATTATAAAGATAAAAACTATTTACAGAAGCTAAATTCTTGGATACCCTACATGTACCTGTGTCATTTTGTAAATTAAATGCTAATAATTTAGCAACTTGTCTTCTATAAAATAGTGGCAGATACATAGTATCTTTGGTCAATGTAAAATTACTAATAAAATTATTAATGTCAAATAATAAAATAAAATCTTTATATTGCCATGTCAAATTATACAAGCACAAGTTGAGTTCATGAATATAACTATTCATTGTTTCATTTAAGCTATAAGAATAAGGCAAAGCAAGAGTTATAAATTTGCATTAAAATTTCCTGTGAAGCGATAACATAACTTCTGTCAAATTAAATATATCCTTTCTAGTCACCGTTGGGCTATCACCATATGTGATAATTATTGCAGACTGCCTATCAAATATTGTTGTATTTAATGTATTAATTAGATATGTAAACGAAGACCCTGGATAACAATAATTGATAGTATTGTTTTGTGTCAGCTTACTCACCAGCCCCGGTGCTGTCCTAGGAAGCTCCTGCTTCAAGCCGGGTTGCCCGTCCCTATCGGCAACTAGTTGTCTCGCACTATTGGAGACAGCATCATACAGGTCTAAGACCTGGGCATAGTAGTCGCTGACCTTATTTCGCTGGTCAGCGGTGAAGTCATTAACTGATACTTCGAGACAGCAAGTGCTGAAAGTGCGGTATTGCTGTTCCACACTTGCCAGGCGATCGTCAATCCGCTCGTACCTTTGTAGTAAAGCCTGCTGGCGATCAGGCCGGTTCACCAAGGCACTGGCCGAGGCAAACCAGCGCAAATCTGATGCAATAGCACCAGCAGCCGCACGCAAGTCTTTGATAGCTGACATAATCAAATTTCAAAAGAGCCCGGACAAGCGTTATAATATTAACAATCAAAACTTAATTTTTCTTAATTCTTTGAAACCAACAAAGTATTAGCCTGTTTACTGCTGGTACAAGCAAGTGGCAGGTATTTACTGCCCAGCAAAATTAATAGTTTCAATATATTGACTCAAAGACAAAGGTTATTAATGTTAGGTATAACATACAACAATTAAAGTTGAAACTTAAATTAGGTAATTCATTAATTACTGCAACAAACAGACCAAATGTGTTATATATTACAACTGTAGGCACCAGTTTGTGTTACCTAACAATATTATTTATATATTATAACAAAACAAGGTTTATTCAGTTCAATTTTTCAATGTGACCCGCCCAAGATGCAAGGTCAAGTTGAATGTTTTAATGTTTCAAACCTAAATTATCAATATTTGCAATTAACTAAATCAATTGATACATATAACTGATATGTATCCAATCAAAGCTGACTTATTAATACTAACAACAAATTATTGCTAAATTTCAACAATACAAGTCAAACATTTACTGATTGAGGTTATGTATGACAATGTGTTTCAAATAATCTAGGTCAACTTATACAATTAAATATTATGTATTTTAGACTATATATAATACAGACCTGAGAACACCACAACACTGTTAACAATGAATATATAGCTCAGATACAAGCTTATACAATACCAATCTGAGTTTAGATACAATCAACGGCTAAGTTTCAACCACGCTCTGCTACCAAAAGTTATGTCTAGAGTTCGGGCTAAGATTGGGTAAGTTTTACAGAGATCAGTGGAAGCGATTAATTCATCCAGTCTTAGCCCAAGGCAAAGGATCTAAACACTATTACTGTGATTGCACAGTGAATGAATACAAAACATAATATTAATAAAATGTCTTACCAAATCTTACTGATGCTCCTGATGATGTTCTTGAGTGGACCTATAAGATTAACTCATAATTTTGGCCAAAATAACAAGAGAATCGAATAAATACCACAGTGTCCAGATCGGCGTCCTTCTTCAGACCAGGATGCACGTTGGCGGTTCACAACTTTATAATGTTCGATAAGTTACAAATGTTTGACTTTTATCACAGTTTACCGTTGCCAGCACTAGATCAGGCGGCATCCAAGACGGTTTACAGCACGAATTCACTTCGACACCACTATGACTCGCGGAGCACCCATGTGCTTTCAAGGGGCGATAATTCAAGATACGGCGTGGTCCAGACAACCTTTTATACCGGGTTTTTTCACTGACCGCGGGAAACGAACAAACTATTCGCGAAGCTACCAGGATGTGCTTTTCAAAGGGCGATCAATTTATTTCAATTACAAAACCAAAGTTACGGCGTAAGCGCAAAGCCAAACGAGAGTTCAAGCATTTTCAGAAAACGGAAGTTGACAGTTCAGTGTGACCATAGTCAAAATTTACAATAGACTAAACTAAACGTTACTAAATCGATATAATCGACTTGACCTATCACAAATAATATTTCTATTTCAAACAACTACCTACTTTTAGTAAAATCTTTGAAAAGATAATACTCAAGCAACTTCTGAAACACTTCAATTTAAACAGCCTCCTTCATACTGAGCAATATGGTTTTACCAAGGGTCACTCGACGACGGATTAGCTTTACTCAAACACATCTACAATGCATGGGAGAGCTCTCAGAATGCTATTGGTGTGTTTTGCAACCTTTCGAAAGCATTCGATTGTGTCTGCTATGATACGCTTTTATGCAAACTTAAACATTATGGCGTCCAGACTAAAGCATTGGATGTTATTATGCCATATTTAAATAACAGAATTCAATGTGTAAAAATAAATAGCTCAAAATCCAGTGACTTACCAGTACAATTGAGAGTGCCGCAGGGTAGTATCCTAGGGCCTTTCTTGTTTCTTGTTTAAATAAATGATTTGCCATTTCACCTGAGAAATATTTGTAACGTGGTATTGTTTGCTGACTTCATTGATTATTTAAAGTAGATAGAAATAAAGAAAACTTTACCGAAATAAACAGTGCTCTTGTTCAGGTGACTAAATGGTCAACTGTAAACAACTTAGTACTGAACGCCAAAAAACCAAATGTGTTAAGTTTGCTTTGCCAAATGTCAGAAACCTTGGTCCTAACATAGTTTTAAATGGTGATGTACAATTGAATCTACATTGTTTCTAGGAATAACACTTGATTCGAAGTTACAATGGGGCGCACACATTACATATCTGTCAGCGAAACTTAGTCCGGCTGCTTATGCCATTAAGAAGGTGCGCAGTTTAACAGATGTCGATACGGCTAGATTGGTATATTTTGGCTATTTTCATAGTGTTATGTCTTATAGCATATTACTATGGGGTAGAGCTGCTGATATCGAAAGTATTTTTATATTGCAAAAAAGGGCAGTTAGGGCCATTTACCACTTACGAACAATAGTTTCGCTCAAAGAAAGATTCCTCCTTGAATCTTTCTTTGAGCGAAACTCTTGTTCGTCGGTATTCTAACAGTAGCGTCTCAGTATATTTATGCTAGTGTTATGCATGTGCGTAAAAATATAAATTCATATTCAAAGAATAGTGATATACACTCTTTAAATACAAGAAATAGACATAAATTATGTGTTCCGTATTTCCGTTTGTGCAAAACTCATAGTTCTTTTATAGGACTTAGTATTCGTATCTACAACAAGATACCGATAAGTATTTTGGACTTGCCGTTTAGCGCATTTCCGAAAAAGATAAAAAATGACCTAATGCAAAAGGCATATTATAATTTAAATGAATATCTGAATGACAAATGTGCTTGGAAATAATGTTTCATAATTCATATATTTGGTAAATAATAATCAAATGATCAAAATAATTCTCATGACATGTTATTAAAATTATTCCATTCCAAATAAAGTTATGTAAATGATAGTTTTTGGAATCGCCGCCACATCATTAAATGTCATTTATTTTGTTAGATACTTTTTATTTGCTAAAATATTTTTTATTTAATGTGTTATAGTCGTGTAGTTAATCAGTTCGATCGGTCGTTGTATTTCAAAAGGTCTCATGTCAATCAAATATAGGTACTACATTTGCATTTTGCACGCGTTCCAAAAATTTATGATAATATTAACGATCTGGAAAATAGAGGTAATTCGCGTTCATGGTCAGTATACCAACAGATTGTTAATTACTGCCGGTTCGTGTACCGTTGTCGTCATGCTCACTAAAATGTCATTTCTTGTGGTGGCGTCGTGTGTCGGGTCATCCCTGTCCCTCGGATATGGCGAGAGGGATGATGGCTGGCCCATGCGTCATACTCGTGAACGGGTGCTACTTGCGATGACTGGTCGATGTCGGTCTTACGGGCTGGTATTACATTATTAATATTTAACTGCATCATTTCCATTCCATGGTTCTGAACATTTGCGCGGATTGCCTGCATTATTAGGTACTTAATGTAAGTGGATACTCCTGTTTCACCATATCTATTTTCAGGAGGTTAATTAAATGAACATCAAAATTACTAGATTATGCTTGAGTATTAAGTAGAGTAAATATATACAAATGACATAGAAGGTGTAACAGTTGCAGCACCTTACAAAATTTAAATTGTTATGTATTATGCAAAACCTGGCGATGAAAAAGAGTGACCGTGAGTATTATTGCCCGTTCTTTCTCATGGTTCTACTCCCTTGCTTTGCGAACGTGGCAGTAAATGTAAATGTAGAAGCATACAGT
The DNA here is from genome assembly GCA_944739405.2 of Euclidia mi. Taxonomy (NCBI): domain Eukaryota; kingdom Metazoa; phylum Arthropoda; class Insecta; order Lepidoptera; family Erebidae; genus Euclidia; species Euclidia mi. The sequence goes on along the minus strand of OX123188.2, from coordinate 4,888,571 downwards.
CATTATTATTTAAATTTGACGTTCATAAGTGTCACTTTGTGATTTAAATGTATAAAGGACTTTTGACTTTGACTTTATTAATTTACTTTTATTGTTCAAATACACATTTACACTAGGTATATAGGCGGACTTAGTGCCATGGGCATGATCTACCTGTCTGCCTTAGAGTGCTTCAGGGAGAAAAGAAGTAGATGTAATTGATGTTAAAAACAATTAATTGCAACGTGTCCCCTCCCTCTATCTTCTAAGCCGTAGTATTTGGGTGTGTGTAAACTATGTTTTAAAGTGACATATGTACATAATGAACTTCCAGTGAAAATTATAAGGGCTCATTGGAAATTACTCAGTACTTAATAAGTAATAATCGATTAATTTTAACTAACATTTGCTATCGATAATATGAACATTGTGTTCAAGTCCTTATATCCTTAGGACTACGAAACCCTACACTGTGCGTGTCTCAACATGCACTTGGCCGCTTTTTCCACCTTTTGTATCTGTCTACTCAATTTCTCAGATATTAATTTAGTGAGCCTAGACAACTGACCTCTGTTAATTTAAATGTGATTCTGACATTAAGTAGATACATAAAATACACATTAACAATTCGTAACATTACAAAATCCAATGTGTAATCCTTTACTTCAAGATACCTGGTGAGACATCGATTTTCTTAAAATTTAATTTACCGCTTTTTAAATTAATTAGTTATAAAGAACATTCTTAGTAAAATACAGCAACGAAAAGCCGCGGAAATTCAACACGGAAAACACAAGAGTGTGCTATAAATTATATTTTTAAGACTATTTTGTGAATTCGTCTAGAAGTGAGTATTTTTTGTATTTTATTTCGATTATTTTTCTACACATAGTTTTATCAGAGCCTAGACTAAGCTTGGCAGTTTCACCCTTCCGTTAAAATACGAGTTATTTAAGTTTTTCGCTGATAGTAATTTTTAGAACATACCTAATCTTAATATATAAAATCCTTGCGTTACTGACTGACTGACAGACACGCTACAGCCGAAACTATTGGGCGCAGGAAGCTGAAATTTGGCATGTAAGTTCCTTGGGGACCGTAGGGGTGCACTAAGAAGGGATTTCCTGAAATTCCCACGGGATCGGCCAAAACAGGTAAATTACAAAAAAATGCAGGCGTAGCTGCTGGCGTCCTCTAGTATATTCATAATAATCAATACATTCGTATTTCCATATAGGTATACATATATGTCGGCGTGTTGCTCGGTTATTGGCCGGTATCAACACTTCACATCACAGTTTGTTTATAAGTTCACACCAAATCAAATTTAACAAAACTGACTATTACTGAACACGAAACGAGTGACAGTTTCTAGCTACTTATTGCCCGCCTGGAGTCTCCAAGAGAAGTGATTGTTGTTGTGTCGCTCCGTTGAACGTCAACCGTCACCCCTCTTCAACTGTAGCGAACGTCACTAGACTCTGTCGGAGCGCGCCATCTTCTCACACTTCCGTTTCGTAGTCAATAGACGTCCCGTACTGATCATTCCGATACGCCCATCCTACAAGACACACGTCCCTGTGTTTTAATCTGTAACAAAATTTTAGACGCACAGTACCACATTGCTCGGTCACTCCTGACTTAACCCAGGGTTGAATCAAAACAGTGATAGGATTCCAATCAAATTTCTTTTACAAAATTACCTCCTACCTTCCTAACTTTTAAAGGAGCTGGTTTCAGAGCATCACTGACAGTACAGTCAATTACCATAGACTCACGTTATAATCAAATCAAATAACTAAAGCTCTACATGGTGATTTATAACCATTCAGTAACCTCCAGTTACCAAACCAGGCACTCAACCAGCCACTCGGTTGCCACCATTCAGCGTACCTCCAGTTACTGAACCAGGACTTAAACCAGTCACTCGGTTACCACCCATTTATCTGCGCATCCTCGCAAGGATCGCCAAGTCCCTCCTGGACTTTATGGCGTCCACGAAACTTCAACACCAGAGCTGTCTGCCTACCGCGTACTTCACAGTTGTATTGAATCCGATCTGTACTGATTTACGGCTACATATCAACCTCTGACATTGAATCACACAAGCAATCAAACACCAGAGTCGTTTGCCTACCGTGTACCCACGGACAACTGCCTTCACAGTTGTATTGAATCCTATTTGTACTGATTTACGCCTACAAGTCGACCTCTGACATTTAATCACACAACCAATCAACATGTAAGCCCAGTTTTCTACTGTCTCGTCAGTATTACGGTTCACACTTTGCTCTCTTCAAAATCGTCAGTTACGCTTTGATCCTCTGGCACAAAGGTTCAGGATAAAAATCAATAATCAGGAAACTCAAAGTAAAACTGACGTTTCACTATCGCGGTATCTCTCAAGATATTTTTTTTCAAACCAAGTAAACCATAACATTTAAGCTCTACATGTTATGAGTAGTCGGCGTCAATGAAGTCGCCACATACGCACAATGGCCCAAATAAGTGGCTAAGTGCGGAAAACCCACGACCAACTATAACTATAAGCTCTACATGTGATTATGGCTACGCATAGCCCAGTAACCTCCAGTTACTCCACTTTCTGCGAACCCCACATGGGAACGCCGAGACCTTCGCCAGAGCTGACTGCAATACCGCCTATTCACGGACTACTAAGTTAGTAGACGCCGATTTCTATCGAGCTACGGCTACACGTCAGCCTCTGGCACGGTCCGATCCGATCATCATGTAAACTTAAACATTTTCGTCAATATAAGAACTACTTTGTTCTATCTCAATTTCGTCAGTTGTATTTTGACCTTCAGACATTTTCCTCAACCTGTCGAGTGCGTACTTATAGTTACGCTTAGAATTAAGGGCTTTGCGATTTTAACGATCATAGTAAAGAACTTCTGTGACCTCAAATGGGCTTTTATACTTTAAAATATTTCAAACCAAGTTAACCAAACAATAAAACATTTAAGCTAAGGTCTTTGGACTCTACATCTTCTAACCAAACTCCTTTAATAAACTACCTTCACTTTCATTGCCAGTTCGGCCAGATAGGCTTTAGCTATACCAGTTACCAAGCTCCTCACAACTGCACAGAACGTAACTCCCTGCCATACTCTCAATGAGCTATGTCAAAACTGGATTTGACCACTGACAAAAACTAAAACCAAATGCGAACATGGCGAGAACGGATAAGCTACTTTCGGACAAACTGATTTCCTTTGGCTACATAGAGGCAACGACTACAGTTCTGAGATAACCAATCGACAGTCCATGAGTACTTTCAGATTCTCGCAACATGCTCTTGTCATACGACACAGAAACCAGAGGTAGATGATATTAGCAATCAAAAGTCAAATGAGAGCTACTTGAGTAGCAGGGTATCCGTGATTGCGATCAACGACCACACTATAATGTACTTCGCTCTAGGATTAAGAGAAAATTCTCGAACAGCAATCCTAGTCGTTCAGCCATTCCTGGCATAAGACGGTGGGCAATAAAAGTTACTCTGATGAAAATCATTAAAGGTTTTAATGAAAATCACAACTTACTCTTTCTCTCGAAGCTGACATGTTGAAGAACACGCATACTCGTTAAAATAATAGGAAACTCATTAAAATATTGCACAGCTCATACTCTGATATCCATCGAGTCTTCAACATCACGCTATGCAACCTCCATCCGGTTACACAACACCACCCGGATAATCATTTCGAGCCTAACAAAGTAATCTTAAACTAGCTTTGTTCAACATGTTGCTTTGGTTTTCCTTATCACATAGCAGACTAAGAAAATCTTACTAGGCTGATACTCTAGATGTTAAGTTAGTACCAAGTATCCAACCAGTCCTTTCAGCGTTATAATTTGTCATGGATAGTCTAAATACGAAGCTTATCCTAACCTTATCATTAGCGATACAGCAACGGACCTTGCGCGTTTAAGACGATGGACAACTTTTGTGATATTATGATAACACACAATCACAGTTTGTTTATAAGTTCACACCAAATCAAATTTAACATAACTGACTATTACTGAACACGAAACGAGTGACAGTTTCTAGCTACTTATTGCCCGCCCGGAGTCTCCAAGAGAAGTGATTGTTGTTGTGTTCCATTGAACGTCAACCGTCACCCCCCTCTTCAACTGTAGCGAACGTCACTAGACTCTGTCGAAGCGCGCCATCTTCTCACACTTCCGTTTTGTAGTCTAAAGACGTCCCATACTGATCATTCCGATATATAGGTATGTAATATAATCATCATCTTCATCGTCCTAGCGTTATCTCGGTTGCAACAAAGACTTGCACGCCTTGGAGCCCGAGGTCCGCTTACTCTAACCAGATATGACAGAATACCAACTTTTCCACAGAGCGACTGTCGTCTGACCTCCGCAACCCAAAGTGATAGCGATATTCCATGGTTTAGACCAGTATCAGTTTATTTGAGTGTACTGACTCCCCGTAACGACTGTCAAAGGTCTTCATGACAGCCGGGACCGACGGTTTAATGTGCTCTCCGAGGCACGAGGCAAGCGATAATTAACAATTTAACGACCACTACACGACCAACCGTTACAAATAATAACATACCTTATGATGTTATGTGTAACAATGAAATAGTTAAGTTTAATACGTGGAATTGCAAGAAAATGACTGGAGATATTTCTGTGTTTGCTTACGCATACGATTTTGGAGTCCGACTAGGAAAGTCAGTCGCTCAGTCCTGTTCATGTGATCTGTTGTCAGTACAGAAGCAATGACTCTTGAGATCAATTTCTTAACCTTTGGGTAACCGACGGCAAAAAACCGATATCTAAGTAAATAAATACGACGTAGCATGCCAGCTGACATTTGGTGAACCTGGTTTATAATACTTTTAAATACCATTGCATATTTAAGTGAAGCAGTATAGCTGCACAAAAATGTATTACAGAAATAAGGATCTGCAATAATAAACGCTGCAACATTCAAACAGTGTGGCCTGCTGCACCTTCAAATTAGTGCGTTAAGGTTTTAGTGGTTTCTCATAATTATTCATTGGTGAGCGTTCAGCCGCAAACATGATGTTTGAGTATTTACGTGTTTCGTTTCCAGTCGCTAGTGTTGTCACGCTGAAATTTTCCTAACTTTTTTATATATTTTTTTATAGACTCGCCTTTCACGCCTGTATCCCGAAGGGGTAGGCAGAGGTGTAATATTACACCCACATTTTGCCATAAATTTTTAGGTCCCACATAATAGGGGGCGAGCCTATTGCGTACCGGGGACATTACCAGACTCCGTGCTGCTACTGAAAATTTCCTAACGGAAAAATCCAATAACACTTTGCCCGACACGGGAATTGAACCCGAGACCCGCCAATCCTACGCGCACATTTATGCCGCGAGACCAATGAGGCAATCCTAACTTTTAGGGTGATTATTCCTTAAAAATCTACACGATATGTTTCGATGTCTGGGAAAGTACAGCAGATTGTTCACTCTGTAAAAAATGCTTGACAGGTTACACTATTCCGCCAAGTTCAGGCTAACCTGATAGTCTTGGATGTAACCAGAATTATGAAGATGAAATAAACAGTACAGTACGTTTTTAAGTAAATGGTCAATTAAAAGCTACAAAAATATCTTGAAATATTGCTGCAAATATAAATGAGCTGAATGTTTTTTTTGGTCAAAGATCATGTAATGTCAAGCGGATCTTCGGTTGCACACCACACTACTCAATTTAAAAACAAAAATGCAGCTTTCAAAACAACTTTCTAAATTGAAAATAAGATTGAATATGTTTTCTTTTCTAATAAGATCATTCTGGTATTAAAGTGCTTTTGGTGTTGCTATCAATACAAGTGTAGAAATTGTTTGATTATATTATCAATCATCGTTTGCCCATGCCTCGGAGAGCACGTTAAAGTGTCGTTCTTGAGTGTCGTTAAGATCTTTGACAGTTGTTACGGAGAGTTAGTACCCTCAAATAAACTAATATTGGTCTAAACCATGGAAATCACAATATAATTAGCAAGAATATGATAATTTAGTTAATAAATTAATTTTTACACAATTAGTGAGTATTGGAATATCAGACCATATTATTTTATCACAAAAAATAAAATGTCAAATAAATTTGCTGCAGAAGAGCATTCAAAAAGCTTTGAAAGTTTTTTTGCTTTGAAGCCAAACATAGTTAAAAATCAGCAAATTATTATCAAAACTAATACGTCACGTTTACATTTTAATTCATTGGATAACAACGAGTGAGTCAGTATTAATCCTCACAGCACAAATAAACCAAGTTAAATAAACTCTTGTAAAAACAGACTAATTGTATCTATATGCCAACTTTGTTGAAAACATTCAAATTAATATATTTTGTATTGCGTTGTAACACTTTCATTTTATCATTCCGACACTTTGGATACGAAATACTGAACAATGCCAACCGATTAATGCGCAGTGCATTGTTTCTTAAAAATAAGAATAAAATGATTTATCGTTAGTATTTAACCGTCTTTACTCTATAATATTCAGCAAAAGCTTTCATTTTGAATTATACAGCCACTACTTATAATTTAAGAGCAGTTCTACATGTAGCTAAGACTGCATCTCTCTGCGGAAAAGCTGATATTTTGCCAATTCTTCAAAGACTAGGAAGCGGCTCCCGCGCTCAAGACGAAAATTTTGGATGCAGATTATTTTTTATGATGATGGTGACTTCAGGTTTAAATTGGTATCATAACTAAGCTCCCTATGCACCAATAAAAATGTAGAGATGAGTTTTCTGTTCTCGCAATTGCTATAAATGAAATACTCTAGTTAACATGCATCATAAAGGATAAAAGCAAAGGGCAAAGCCTTTGTCACACATCACTTTTGATATCTTGAAATGGCGAACAGTATTTAGCTTGGACGTTTCAAGCGGTTAAAGTTCACTAGTCTGGTCACATAAATATAGTCACATAGGACTACGTTTTTATTTTTTAGCTTAATACAGCACAATATTTCTAGTATCAACTTAATGCTTTTTTGATAGTCACATGTAAAAAAATTCAGACTATCTGAAAAATATTCGACAGGGTCGATATAATTTGTGATAATTTCGGAATAACATCTTTTGGAATGACCTATATATGTGTGACCTGCGAAGGAATGCTCCAAGGTTACATGATGACCGAGATATGGTTAAAAGCGATCTGTTACAACGTTCGAGGTTCAGTATGTTTAGTATTTTAATCTTCGAGTGGCCTTGAATTATGTACCTAGTACGGATCTGGTTATATTTGTTTGGTCTGACTCATAATTCTATTGCAGTTCCGAAATGATAAGTCTACATAAATCTAGATTTGTTACCTTGATGTCCAACACAAGATGTTACGATTAGGCCCAACTGAGTGGCAACTTATGCCATCAGACTATCGAGATAGATACTAACTATTCGCTGATGAAATAGGGCATCAGAACATGAATCAAGATCTATTAATAAGTAACTTGTATTGGAAAGTCTATTAATAAGCAACCTATCCTTCTAAGGTATGTACCTATCCTTCTAAGGTATGTACCTATATTGCTACAGCAGCAACGAAAGACTGATTCATTCAGTCAGTGCCCTCATTATATCCGTCGATAACTAAAGGTCTTTGGTCGAATACTATAAATAATAATTATACTTAAGAGGAAACACCACGGCCGTTTTTCCATACAAACGTAGTCTCCTGTTTTCTCCCTGGATAATGCTAGTAGAGCAATTATTTTTTTCCAAAAGATGTATGGCCCCGATTGGCATGTCCCTATGTGTTCCTTTTTCTCATAAATTAAATATTAAAAAAGATATGAACCTTCAAATATCTCAAAAATTGGCCAGATTTTTCGCTGTGTTCAAACATCCAAAAAACAAATTTGGCTAAATTATTCAAAAAAAGGAAAACATAGGAACACGGCCAAAGCCTTTCTTTAATTGAATATGAAAAACTATTTAAATCGATGAAGTTTTGGAGAAGGAATCAGGGGAATACGAAACGTTGATTTTGTGTACATTTAGGTAATAGGTATTTTTGTCCAGCAGTAGCGTTGTCTCTATCGCGCTCTGCGAGGGGAGGCTTGAGGCTGCGCGACAGCAATAGATTTTACAAATACCTATTTTTCAATTCTCTTGCCCGTAGTGTTTCCTCTTAACTTTTGGCAGGTCAAAATAATTGTAAGGCGTTTCATAAGTACTTAAAAGAATGCATTGTTTCCAAAAAATGCATGTGAAGTTTTAGTTTAGCATTTTAAAAAAAATGAATAATTTCATTTCAGAAGAATATCTTTGACATTTTGGCTTTCAAAACGAAGCAAGAATTGCATCACTCTTTTCTAAAAAATCTACAAAAATCTCAATCAAGGGTTCAAGGTACCTACTAAAACATTCACCTCAATCAAATAAACTTAAAGGACACAATCGATTATAAGTTTTCGCTATTTTTATATGTCACATACGTTTATTATACACATCGCGTTAATTAGGCTCTCTTCTAAAATTTAAATATGACAAAGAAAATATATTAAAGTAGACGTCAAATGTTGTCAATAATTATATAAAAAATAGGTACTTACTCACTTCAAAAATAAAGTTACTGATTTCACAAACAATATGATTTTCAATACACAGAGCTGGTATAGTTGATGACTGCCACCGTAGTGTCGACTTTCGCAAACATTACACGGTTACACCCATACAAGTTAAGAGCGAGGTGAAAGTACTTAGCAATGTTGGACTTTGATCTCTTACTACATAGTATGATGTACTTTAAGATAGATGGCGCTCATTTAGAAGATTGACTCAATGTTTAAAAGTTGAGAAAATAAAATTATTACATAAATAAGTACTTTGATTTTTTTTAAATACCTCTAAATTGAAATATATTATTTTTGTTAATACTTCAGTTAGATGCACCAAATAATGACGCTGAAAGAGGATACAACCTATCCCAGGCTCCTTTTTTTATAGTAATAGGCGGCAAACGAGCAGACAGATTGCCTGATGGTAAGCAATTACCGCCGCCCATGGACACAAGCAACACCGAAGGAGTCACAAGTGCGTTGCCGCCCCTTGGGGTTGGGAAAAGAGATGGGATGAGAAAGAAGGAATAGGGGATAGGGCCTCCGGCACTGTCCTTTTGTCCCGTTCTTTTGTTCTGCTTATCTCGCCCTCCACCCGGTATCTCCGCACCGCATAGTCTCCGGTACCAGTATATAATTATGTCTAATCTATGATCACCATGTCCTGTACAGACAGATACTGATGAAGAATCCGTGGATTTGAGAGAATCGAGAAATGAGTTCCAGTTTGTAAATTGCTTTTCTAATAATGATGAACAAGCGTCTAATAGTGATGGTAGTTTATTTCAGAAAATATTTATGATTATAGTGATTGATTCTTAAAATATTTACGATATGTAGTAAACCAAATTCTCATATTGACAGTAATTGACAAAATATTCGTAAGTGTATTGAAGTTATTGTTATTATAATATCTGGAAGCACGGCAGTGCCCACACCAAGTCGAGCAAAAAAGCGGCACGGCGGCCGTACCATCCTTTTCTCGAAGCAATGCAGGCCATTTTCGACCCCCTATAACTTATTTGTGGATAAACCAAGAAGCCTAATTTTTAGTAACCATGCAGGCATTGTATAAACATGGAAAATTTCAAATTTCATTCAATTTGAACCAGTAGTTTAAGAATGATAACGAGTCCAAATTCTTAATTTTGTCACTCACTGACCGATCATCAAAGTCTAAAGCATTTCTAGCAGACAAAGAAGCTTCAAGTTTAGAATACGATTAGTGTTTAGTATATGAATCAAGGACAAATTAAAATATTTTTCAATTTCTGCCCAGTTTTCGAGATACATTAACTGCATAGATAACTTTGTAATCTGTATATATAAAATCCTTGCGTTACTGACTGACTGACAGACACGCTACAGCCGAAACTACTAGGCGCAAGAAGCTGAAACTTGGCATGTATGTTCCTTGGGTACCGGAGGGGTGCACTAAGGCGGGATTTCCCGAAATTCCCACGGAATCGGGCAAAACGGGCAATTCGAAAATATGTGCGTGCAAAGCCGCTAAAGGATTACTAAATTACATTTGCAGTTAAAATATATTAAAGTAGACGTCAAATGTTGTCAATAATTATATAAAAAATAGGTACTCACTTCAAAAATAAAGTTACTGATTTCACAAACAATATGATTTTCAATACACAGAGCTGGTTGTGACGTCACATCGCGCTCCTGCGCCGCGAGCCTCGCTACGAGTGACGCACAGCAATGGGCCGTTCCCTCGCGCCCCTCCGCGCCGGCCCTATAAATACAGCGGTCAAGAGGCTTCGGCCCTTTCCTTCGGCCAGCACCGCCAGTTGAGTACAAGATCATCAGAAGACCTGTGAAGTGCCAACGTCGCCCACGCCCTGGATAATTGTCTCCTCTACTAATCTTAATTGTCAGTTTTTTTATTTATAACTAAAGCCATCGAATAACTGGAATTATAACGCGAGTTTAAACTTTCCTGGTGTTATTTTTTATTTATTTCCCGTAAGTCAACCTAATTATCTCTCTTTAATTGCTCGGCGAGTGATCGATCCCGGCTACCCCGTGGAAATCAATCACTCATGCGACATTGGCGCCCAATAGAATTTTTAATTATATTATATATATTTTTTTTAAATCGTAAGTTGGCACTTTACAGGTGAGTGAAATAATTTATTTTTCTCTTGTATATTTTTCTCCTGTGTGTGCATATATTCTGGTGTGGTGAATTGCGTACAGGTACAGTTTCTATCTATTTTTGTTGGCCATAAGCAATTTAACTGTGTAAATAACATAACGGTGATTTAATTAACGTCTGTCTAAAATCACGTTTCCACCGCGGGCAGCGTGTTGAGCCGCCAACCGGTTCTAACCGCTTAGCCGTTGAACTAACGAGCCACGTGTTCGCGAAATAATATTGTGATTCAACCTTTGAGTGACCTTTAAGAAATTTTTTCTTCCTTGACCAATCATCACACCATTGTATAATTTAGTGTATTTCAGCTTTTTTTGGCACGGTATTCGATTTTCTGGCGATATTTAATTTTTTTTTCTAGTGCCGGCGTAAATACTTAGATTTTCTATTATTGTTTTGTAATAATGGCTTACATTATAAATTTCTCATTATTAACTAAAGCGGAATTAGAATATGAGACCACAATACGCGGCGTTTCAAAGCCTGACGATCCCCGCAAACAAATCGCTAAACTTTCAGTTAAAACTCCCTCAGAGGATATATTATCTTCACCCTTCCCACCAGAGGAGGATGTGGCAGAAGTGGAAAAGTCGCTATTAAGATCAATCAAACACTTATCTATGTTGGAAGCAAACTATACTTCCGAGCTTCAACAGAAGGTCGAAACCGTGCTGCACCATTGTTTTCATCGACTGAATAGGGTGGATACCGGCAGTCTTGATATTAAAAAAATTGAGTCTGTGTGGAATAAATTTAATGACTTATATGCGAAATTACAATTAATCACGAGACGTAATTCGCGGTCGGATTGCTCAGTGGCAGAGGGAAACACTTCCTATAATTACGACCGTAAGCTTTTTTCGGAATTAGGTAAATTCAAATTTAACGGTAAATCATGTGTAAGATCCTTTATTGAAAAAATTGATGAATTTATGTCCTGTAGATCTATTCCTCACGACAAGATGTTGTCTTTCGCTTTTGAAATATTTTCGGGTGACGCATTAGTTTGGTATAGTTCTGTTAAAAATAATGTAAAGACTTGGTTAGAACTTTGCGAACTTTTGAAACGAGATTTTAGTCCGCATAACCAGGCCTCCTTCACTCGGCCGTACCTACAGCGATAAGTGTCTACACTTTGGCGCGGCTTCCACGCCGCGTCGTCACCGCTCGCGCGCAGGGCTAGCTAATAACGTGAATTTTAATAGTGAACAACAAAAATGTTCACATCACAAGTCTGGTGCGAAGTATTGCTCAATTAACGGATGTGTGTCGGAAGCAACTTGAAATTTTGATTTTATTTATTTTACGAGAGCAACTTGAAAATTGTACTTTTTATTTGTTGAGATATCTCAACGATTATGGTGTCAAATTTGGTTCAAAAACCATTTTATCTGTTTGAGTCATGTAAATCGGTCTACGCGTTTAGGAAATAACTAAGAATTAGTATAGTGAAAATGTAAACCACCAGAATTTTTGTGGTTTTCGTTCTACGAGCTCAAATAGTGGGATAGGATACTTATAGTATAAATATTTATTATTAGGTACGTGGTCAAGTAGGTAGATAGACGATGAATAAATATTATAGTAGCAGCGGCAAGTCGACAACCCTAGCGCACTGCTCCGCGCCAGACAGCGACAGCGTTATGTGTTAGAAAAGAGCGGGAACAGCTAGGTCAATATCGCGTTAGGTACTGAATGCTCATGCGAGCTGAATTGCACTTTCTTGCTTAGTAGAAAGAGTCGCCATTTCTTTAAATTGGTTTGCGAAGTGGTGCTTCTGTTCGTAAGAACTATCTATTCTGTGGCATAACTACGATTATCGGCTTATGACGGAGATTCGTCAGCGCTCACAGGGCGAAAACGAATCAATAACTATTTACGTGGCAAAAATGCAAGGCCTGTTTTCGCGACTTAGTTCTCCTATCGCTGATTCGGAGAAGCTAGAAATTTTGCTAAATAATATTAGACCTTGTTACACTAATTGTCTGCTCACTGCAAAGGTTGTTGATGTTGATAGTCTGGTCGAAGTTTGTCGTCTTTTCGAAAATTACCAAAGTCGCAGTAAGCAATTTTCTGAACCCCCTAAAGTTTCAAAGAATACTGTAGCACCTGATCTAGCGTATAATTATCCGTTTTCTAATTTTTCTTCAAACAAAAATGTTTACAATCATAATCACTTCAATAAATATAACTCTGTCGCTGATACACCGAGATACAAGTCTGTACCACAAGTTAACGCCGTATCGAGTACTTCTAATATAAATAAAAAATTTTGCGTGCGTTGTAGATGCAATTCGCACTCATTACGTAATTGCCGTCAACCACACTACCTAATCTGTTTTAAGTGCGGTACAAAGGGTTTCAAGGTGTCAGACTGCCCCAATTGTAAATCTAAGTCGACCCCTACAGTTTCAAAAAACTAGTTAACAAGGATTGTGGAAAATCAAATTATACAACTAATTGTAATAAAACAGAGTGGAATAATTGGTTGGACTTTTAAAAAAAATTCTTTAGTAGCTATCATATATCCTCAATCCGTAATTCTAAAGTAGAATATTTACCTTACGTTACCCTAAAATTAAACGGAATACCTACCACTGGTATTTTAGATTCTGGATCTTGCGTTACAATTTTAGGTAATCATTTGCATAACTTATTTTTGAAAGACGATGTTTTGGATAAATCGAAACCTTTAAGGTTAATAACAGCTGGCGGCGAACGATTTGAGTCTTTGGGATCGGTGTTTCTACCCTTTGAGTTTCAGGATAAATTGATTAACTTAGAAGTTCATGTTGTACCTGGGATTCAAAATTCCCTTATCCTTGGCATGGATTTTTGGCGAAGCTTTGGCCTATTTCCTAACAAATTAGAGTCTGTTTTGATTGTGAACAAGTCTGACGCTCAACTAATGGAGTTGCAGGCAGTTCCCCCTACACATCTTGTTTCTTATGATCATCTTACAGACGACCAGAGAGCTACCGCTGACAACATTATTTCTAAATTTACCGATATTTCATACGAGAAGCGGGGTCTCGGTTGCACAAATATTATTTCTCATTCAATTGATACAGGTGATTGCCCCCCTATTCGGCAAAGATTTTATCGCATGTCTCCCGATAAACAAAGAATTTTAATAAAGCATCTTGACGACATGCTCTCAGAGGATGTTGTTGAACGATCTGAAAGCCCGTGGTCAAACCCTGTCATTTTGACCCCTAAGAAGAATGGTGAACTGCGTTTCTGTTTGGACAGTCGTAAATTAAATTCCGTTACAAAAAAAGATGCTTATAGCTTGCCTTATATTTCGGAAATTTTAGATAATCTGAGAGATGCTAAATACTTGTCTAGTTTAGATTTGTCTAAATCTTTTTGGCAAACATTAATTAAAGAAGAGGACCGTTGCAAAACAGCCTTTTATTTTCCTACGCGTGGCACATTTCAATTCAAAAGAATGGCCTTCGGTCTTACGAATGCGCCAGCTACTCAACAACGATTAGTTGATATTTAATTTTATGGTCCAGAATTTGAAAATAAGGTTTTCTGTTTTATCGATGACATAATCTGTATCACTTCCAGTTTCAACGAGCATATTACCCTTTTATTACGCATTCTTTATAAACTAAAAAGCGCTAATTTAACAATTAATCTCGAAAAATGTCAATTTTTTAGAGATAAACTAAAATATTTAGGCTATGTTGTCGACTCTAGTGGATTACATCCCGATCCGGATAAAGTAAATTCAATGAAAAATTATCCCACTCCTTGTAATAGAAAAGAAGTACGTCGTTTTTTAGGCGCAGCCTCGTGGTACAGGCGTTTTATACCGAATTTTAGCTCTATTGCTGCACCCTTAAATAAGTTAACATCTCAAAGTAAAAACGCACCTCCATTCTGTTGGACGACAGAGGCTAATGAGGCGTTTAATAACCTAAAGAAATGTTTGATTTCCTCCTCGGTGTTGGCTTGTCCTGACTACTCGCAACCTTTTGAAATACACTCAGATGCTAGCGATTTTGGACTTGGCGCGATCCTCTGTCAAAGGTTAAATGGTGAGGAAAGAGTCATAGCGTACTATAGCAAATCACTCACTAAGCAAGAAAAAAATTACAGTGCCACAGAGCGCGAAGCCCTGGCTGTTCTATCTGCTATAGAACACTGGCGTTGTTATGTTGAGAATGGTAAAAAGTTTATTGTTTACACAGATCACGCTGCTTTGAAATGTTTCTTGACCTTAAATAACCCTACTGGCCGGTTAGCCAGATGGGGAGTTCGCTTATCTTCCTATAATTTCAAAATACGTCATCGTCGGGGTACCGATAACGTTTTACCTGATTTTCTGTCTCGCTCTTTACCCGTTTCTGCTATTGCTAATTATATAAATATAGATATTAATTCTAATCAGAATTTACCAGTTTCTACTAATGACCCTTGGTATTTAAATATCTATAAAGGCTGTTTAAGTTCTCCGACTTCCTTTGTTAACTATCAAGTAATAAACAATAAATTTTATTGTTTTAAAAAAACATTAAACCCTCTCACTAGAGAATTTCAATGGAAAGAGGTTATTCCGTCTGACCAAAGAAATGACATTCTAAGGGAGAATCATTCTTCGCCCACTGCTGGACATCTGGGTATTTTTAAGACATACAAACGTCTCGCACTTAATTACTTTTGGCCTGGTATGTACACTGATGTTGTCAAGTTCGTCAGTTCATGTGAACCTTGTATCACCCATATACACCAAAATCACCCAAATTTAGGTCTAATGGGAAAACCCAAATCATGTCAAAAGCCCTTTCAGACGATTAGTATTGATTTGATTGGTCCATTGCCTCCCAGCAGGAAACAAAACACTTTTATATTTGTGGTCAGTTGTTGTTTCTCTAAATATTGTTTACTTTTCCCCATTAAACGGGCAACTGCAGAATTGATAACAAAAATTCTTGAGGAAAATGTATTTTTGGTGCATGGAATTCCATCTACTATTGTTTTGGATAACGGTAAACAATTTATTAGCGCAACCTTTAAAAGTATGTTGTCAAAATATAAAATTCCAAATTTACATTTTACACCGTTGTATACTCCCCACGTTAACTCAGTTGAACGTTACAACAAAACCATTATGACAGCTATTTCAACTTTCATAGAATCTGATCATCGAATCTGGGACACTCTAATCACTAAAGTTCAATTCGCCCTTAACTGCGCAGTTAGTGAGGTTACTGGTTATTCTCCTAATTTCCTTGTTTTTGGTAGGGAGGTCACAACATGTGGTTCTCAGTATATTGATAAAGAATTTAATTCCGATATGGTGCTTGAACCACGGGACGGCTATGCCGAAACTTTAGGCTATTTATCTTCTATTTTCGAGAAGGTACATTCAGCTCTGTTGTCGGCCCACCAACGAAATTGTTCATCTTATAATCTTCGCCGTAAACAGGCAGAATTCAATGTCGGTGATATAGTTTGGCTCAGAACGTTTCTTCTTAGTGATAAGGATAAATACTTTAGCAAGAAATTGGCGCCTAAATTTATTAAATGTAAGATTGCCTCAAAAAAATCACCTCTAGTATACAAACTTAACGACATGGCTGGAAAACCTTTAGGCGATTGGCACATCAAGGATTTAAAGTTGATTAATTACAAAGAATAATAAAAGTATAAAAACAACAATAAGAATACCTTCTACCTATTCATTGTTTAATTTTTTCAAACGAACGTTTCTAATTTATATTACCGTTTGTAGTAGTGCCTACTATAAATTGATATTTTCTGTGGTGGGTAGCAAATATTTTTTTTCTCGTAAACAATACTATTTTTCAAATGGCTGCGCAATTGTGTACTCAAATGTTATGTTGAACATTGTTTTAAAAAATACTAACCATAAACTAAATATATTGTTTTTTTACCCTGTTGATCAGTGGTTAAAAGGTCGCTATTAGCTGAGCATACAAGTTCGATTCTCGCATGTGTATTTTCTTTCCGCAAATCTATTTGTTGAAATGCATCTTGATTGGCGTATTGTTTTTCGCCGTGCCTTGTTCTGAAGTTCTGTTGTTACTCTTAATTCTGTATAAATTCCATAATAAAATTGTTACTATAGGTACTTTATAAACGATCATGGTGATTAACCGTGCGTCGCGAGCTGGGAACAGTCGAATAGTACCTACCATTTAGATCGTACCTAGTTGTCGTTATGACGCACGCGCGTTCACTCAGCGACGCGCCGATAAATAAATGCCTAACTAATGACTCACCATTGTTTACATTCAAAAGGTGGTTACTGGTCGTGTTGTAGTTATTAATTAGAGCAAAATATTTATTAATTTCCTTCCTTTGACATTGAGCGGTCCGGTCGTGTCTGCGGCTTGTATTATTTTTGTTCATCTTTACGAAAAATCTGTTGTTATACCTAACTATATTCAAAAAGTTTACTTATCTAGTGGCAAAGGCCGAACCCAAGATTTATAAGTCGTAGGACTAGATCAAGTTTCTTATATCTACAAATCATTATTACCTAATAATTACCCTAAGCGCTTCTCCATAGATTGTTATCTTTAATATTAGGCTATTACACTGGCCTCGGCATTTACATGTAGGTATGTGTGATGAATTATGAATGATAAATGTTTATGTTCAAATTCAGACTGCCGTTGTACGCGTGAAGAATGCAAGCGTGGATTATTATTATTTAGGTATCCTAATTAGCGTATAGGGTTGTCACTTGTTCAAGGTACTCATGCCCTTGTTTTCTCTAATTTCAGGGAGTATCTTCAGGGCTGCTACGCCCGTTGGGCTAGGGAATTTTCCTTAGGGAAAATCCCGGCCTAACGGGGGGGGGGTGTGACGTCACATCGCGCTCCTGCGCCGCGAGCCTCGCTACGAGTGACGCACAGCAATGGGCCGTTCCCTCGCGCCCCTCCGCGCCGGCCCTATAAATACAGCGGTCACGAGGCTTCGGCCCTTTCCTTCGGCCAGCACCGCCAGTTGAGTACAAGATCATCAGAAGACCTGTGAAGTGCCAACGTCGACGTCAACGCCTGGATAATTGTCTCCTCTACTAATCTTAATTGTCAGTTTTTTTATTTATAACTAAAGCCATCGAATAACTGGAATTATAACGCGAGTTTAAGCTTTCCTGGTGTGATTTTTTATTTATTTCCCGTAAGTCAACCTAATTATCTCTCTTTAATTGCTCGGCGAGTGATCGATCCCGGCTACCCCGTGGAAATCAATCACTCGTGCGACATGGTATAGTTGATTACTGCCACCGTAGTGTCGACATTCGCAAACATTACTCACCCATACAAGTTAAGAGCGAGGTGAAAGAACTTAGCAATGTTGGACTTTGATCTCTTACTACATAGTATGATGTACTTTAAGATAGATGGCGCTCATTTAGAAGATTGACTCAATGTTTAAAAGTTGAGAAAATAAAATTATTACATAAATAAGTACTTTGATTTTTTTTAAATACCTCTAAATTGAAATATATTTTTTTTTTAATACTTCAGTTAGATGTACCAAATAATGACGCTGAAAGAGGATACAACCTACTAAGAGGTGTTAAGGGTTTTTGCAAAGTTCCATAAGGAATACTTTCTTGTGGTTTATCAGTGCATAAGAATTCGTCTTCCGATTTAATATTTACTGCTTTTGAATCTGTGATTAAGTGCTTCGCTATGAATTGCCACTAGTTATATTTTAGGTACATGTAAGTCAATATGAGACACCTTAACGCCTGATACATATCTGATATTTATCTTTTAGTCAATATTCTCCGTGGTCCAGTGGATAGCGTATGCGACTGCTGATCGGAGGTCCCGGGTTTGATTGCCGGGTCGGGCAAAGTGTTACGGGGTTTTTCCAAATTCTCAGTAGCCGCACGGAGTCTGGTGATGTGCCCGGTAACGGCAATAGGCTCGCCCCCTATAACGTGGGATCATTTGTATGCAACTTGTAAATTTGAAGTAACAAAGATTGGCATTCTATAGGTAACATGTATCTTGAAAGTAAATCTGAAGAATATAGGTTTGAGAAGGCAATTTTACTGTGTAGCGTATATTGTTGTACATACGTTATTTCATCATACAAGTTTATTTAAAACTGGAAATGATTGCGTTAAATCTACCCAAACCTCTACAAAATACCTCTATTTTCTCAGACGTTTCGTTAGACTTACATTGGTCGTGGTCGCGTAACTTAACAAACTTGTATAATAATGTTTATCATACCCACAAATTGAAAAATTAAAATCTTTCATAAATAAGTACTCTTATAGAAGTTAATAGCGTGGCTAAGAATCTGTAGTATTATTGATAGTTGTAATTTTATAGGTAAACATATATTTCATTTTATTAAAACAGGTCTTATTCGCGATATTTAATTAATTTAAGGTATAAATACCTCTATTTTTATAAAATTGTATGATGTTTACAAATCGCGAAAGTTTAAAATCAATTATTACAAACATTTATTTATAATTCCTTCCTGTTTTGTCGGTACATCCAATATTTAATTTCAAGGGTTGTCGCATTGGTTTTGGCTTCTCATGGCATTTTTCATTGTAGCAATAACTACGTAAAGACGATTAATAAAATAAAATAAAAGTTAAGCATGGCCCTTATTCCTTAAGAATCTATTATAATATTTATTAAATATCATCATGTCAGCCTAGAGACGTCCACTGCCGACATAGGCCTCCCCCAAGGTTCTCCACACAGACCGATCTTGAACCGCCGGCATCCCACCGCTTCCCGCGATCTTAACCAGATCGTCGGTCCACCTTGCGGGAAGCCTACCCCTGCTGCGTCGTCCGGTACGTGGTATTTATTGAATATACCTTTACATAAACTAGGTGAACTAAACTTTAAATTATTTTTTATTAACGAATCGGTGGCATAATGGTTTTCACAGCTTAACACTGCACCTAGTGTTTAGGATTCAAAACCCACATGGGACAATACACTGTGAGAACCACAAATTGTGGTGCCGCGTCTGGGTGCCTTTGTGTCCGTTGGTTCTGAAATGTAGGATTTATACTTAGTGCGAGTCATCACCATTATCCTAGCGTTATCCCGGTTACATCCAAGACTTACACGCCTAGGAACCAGATATGACAGAATATCACCTTTTCTACAGAGCGACTGCCGTCTGACTCCCGCAACCAAAAGCGATAGCGATATTCCATGGTTTAGACCAGTTATCAGTTTATTTGAGGGCACTGACGCCCCGTAACGACTGTCAAAGAACTTGATGACAGCCGGGACCGACGGCTTAATGTACTCTCCGAGGCACGGGCAACCGATAATTAACTAATTTAATTTATATACTTAGTGCGTGTGTATTCGAAAAAATAAAAAGCTAATTTTCGGCGCGTAATCATCATCAGCCTTTAACAGTCCACTACTGGACTAGGCCTCTCCTTTGAAAGGAGGAATGGGCCTACTGTACTACGCTTTCCAAACGGGTTGGTATAGGGTTTGTATCAAGTTTTCCTTCTCTTACAGTGCTGTTCTCTGCATAATATGCTCCCTCTGTCGGCTCTTACGACACCCATGGGATGATATGCGGTGATGATATTCCGTATTCTTAATCCGTCACCACACGGACGACCCAAAGGGATAGCGATATTCCATGGTTTAGAGTTTATTTGAGGGTACTGACGCCCCGTAACGACTGTCAAAGATCTTGATGACAGCCGGGACCGACAGCTTAATAGGTATGCTCTCCGAGGCGCGGGCTAGCGATAATTAACTAATTTAATGCTTGGTGCGTGTGTATTCGAAAAAATAAGAAGCTAATTTTCGGCGCGTAATAGAGACGGAATCCCAAAACTGTAATGTGTGCAAATTGGCACGCGTTAAGCTATTCGTTATAACATTATCTACATTTTATTTTCAATTGAGTGCATTTAATACTATTAATACACGAGAAAATATTCTTTAGATTAAGAAAACAAGTGTTTTTAGTACGTTTGGTATAGATAGGTTGAATGTTAGGCTTGCCGGAAACTCGGCAATGATAGTTTCTTTTTCTATTTTATTAATGTAATAGGGATAAAAATGTGCTGCCTTTATTGCATGACTTTGAATACATTTGGTATAGACCCGCAGAAGTGTGGCGAGTAGTATCCTCTCGCGATCCAGTGTCGGCCACACGGTAGGTTTTTAAATGCTGACCTAGATATCGAAATGCAGATTATGTATTATTGTAACTAAAATTTTATCGATGTTCTGTTACAAGTGAATACAAAAATATTTAAGCATCGTAAGACTTTTTAAGCCTTGTGTAATTACAGGCAAGATAATAACTGGTCATTTACCGATTTTGGAATAGATAGATAATACGAGACCTGGTACATTTCTTGTCAAAACTGCTATATTTTTCTATACTATTCTGCGACATTGTTTTTTTAAATTAATATAATTATTTTGCTAATTGTTTATATAGTATAACACATGAAAATGACTTATTTTATTATTATTCAATTGAGTGCATGTGTGTATGCAATAGTTGCGAATGATATGGCTCAAACTAGCTCAAATTAGTTTTATTAAGGAAATGTTGCAAAATATATTTATACGTCTATATGACAGAGCAAAGAGTGCTAATAATATATATAATTGTAAGACCAATGTATCTACCTTGGTTCAACAAATAAAATGATGATTATTGATTATTATTATTATACTCTTAGGTATGCATACCCATTCAGAAGGTTAAGACATAATAATGAAGCACATGCGCTTTCAATAAGTAGGCCTGTAGGAAAATAAATCGTGGCCTTGTATGCAGTCTGCCTAATCTCACCCACTGCACTGATAGCTAGTTAGCCAAACATTTATTGCCTGCAAATATCTGTGGCGAGTCTATTGAGTGATTCACTTTCTAGTTTCTAGTGTTATGTAGTAGTAGTAGTTAGTTGCGATGTTATGTATATAGAAACCAAGTGTTTTTAACGTGAGAGATATGTAAATATCATCTATTTTAATTTAAGAAGTGCAGTGGAATAGGTATGTTTTGAATTTCTTTTCAACTCGTTGGTTTTCCCCGGAGGAGAAAGTAAATCAATCCTGAGATCTGTTAAGCGTGTGCAAGAGTGACCGAAGCTTGCGCCGACTTTTGATTGGTAGCGTTACCAGTACTAGTACATACGTGAAACAAGCCATTTACGTACCGAAAAGCATGGCGGAATGGCTCTACTATTCAAATTATTTTTCAGCATGTAGCTACGGCCATATATTTTATTATTACCGTTTCTGTCTGATCCCGAGGGAATTTCGGGCTACCCCTTCTTAGTGGATCCCTACGGCCCCCAAGGATAATTTCAAAGGTTTAAGCCTTGCTGATTTCACCATGAATGGGCCGGCTCGACCGGGGAAGTACTACCCTCTCACAGAGAATCGACCTAAAGTAACAGTACCTAAACTGTTGCGTTTCGTTCGGTGAGTGAGAGTGCCGGAGGCCCTATTCCTTTTCCCTCATCCCACTCATCATCCTATCCCTTTTCCCAACCCCAGGGGGCGGCAACGCATTTGTGACTTCTGTGGTGTTGCTAGTGTCCATGGGCGGCGGTAATTGCTTACCATCAGGCAATCCGTCTGCTCGTTTGCCGCATATTACCATAAAAAAGGGGAACTTACATGCCAAGTTTCAGCTTTTATTGCACCCATTTATACAATATGTTAATTTGCGTTTGCAAAATATGTTAGCAGTAAAATATAGACAGTATACTTATTTACCTAACATTATTTCAAACAGTGTGCGATGATATAAAACCCTATTTTCATTAATTGTTACTTAGTTATTAAATCAGAATAAACTGTGAAATCGTGCAAAATAAGGCTGTATCGCGCAGTCACTGTAGGTACATGTGCTTGTGTGTGTTAAGCATCTTTTTTTGTTGACTACGGTGGAAACTCTCCTTATGAGCCATCTCAACTCGACGCCAACCCGGCCAGAGTGTGATCGAGCGGGCTTGAGACTGGCGGAGGAGGTGTGTGGAGGCTCTCCCCAGGCGTTCGGGGCATACGTGTCCTTACGGTTCCCGTGTAGTGGCGCGGCATACGTGTCCTTACGGGTCCCGTGTAGTGGCGAGGTCACGCGATTCGCGGATAGCATACTTTTCCGTGACAGGCCTCGCCTCGTTATGCTACTTGGGAGGCGGTGCGGAAACTACGCCGCCTCCTTGCCTTTTGGCGGACGCGGAGCAGCCCCAGCGCTCGCCGTCCGCAGGCACTAAAACGGCTGCAGAGTATAGGGAAGACGTCAACTTAACAACACCGCATCTCCTCTTCCTCTGCGGCCCCACCGCAACGCATCAAATGGTGCGCCCCCATTTGGTCGCGGGAGATAGGGCGCGCGGCAATGCAACACCGCGCCCGACTGCGAGGGACAGACAGAACTATCCCCCGCACCCGCACCTTGGGACGCATCTTACGCAGGCCTCACCCAAGCCCACGTGGAGCGTCCACTCCCGGGATCCCGCTTAGCTTCACCGTGGGTGTCCAAACCACGGTTAATGGACCCCCCTCCATCACTACAAGGTGGAGATCCCACGTGTGTTAGGCACCTGCAATGGAGATCAGCTGAGCGTCGGCAGTCAATACACCGAGTTAATTTTCAAAGTGCATGATGACGAAATTTTTTTTTTTAACTTTAGTAACTTATTTTTTCATGTATTTGTATTCAGTTATAGTAGTATATTAACCCCTTAAATTATTTTTCAAATTCAAATCAACACCTGTATTGGTGTAATTAGTTTTGGCTGTGCGTTGCTAGTCAGTCAGTAACGAAATAATTTTATATATATACGGATTACAACAGTTTTTAACGGAAATACCTTATTTGTACGTTGTAAGCATAAACATGAGTTAACATAAAGTTTTCTCTTTCTTATTATATTAGGGTTTTTATCTAAAATAGAGTGCGTCTGCTGTTGCTGGGGAAATTCTGTTAGGTATGGAATATTATATTCCATCCACTTTTGTCACCAGCAACAGCAGACTCCGGCCCTGGTTCGATGGCGAGTGCGCCGATGCTGTTAAACAAAAACAGTCGGCGTACGGTGCTTGGATCAGGGCTCGGTCTCGTCGCGATCCGAGTGTCCATCTCATCAAAGCGGCCTATAACAGACCACTAAGGTCTGCAAGAGGGCATACATCAGAGCGGATGCACAGCGCGTTGCACGGTTTGGCCAAGAACTTCTGTCGCACCCTACGGGAAGCCGTGGATATTGCGGCTGGCCAAAGCCGTGCAATCCAATTTCTGCCAGTCTTCGCTGCCACCGTTGCGATGCTCTGATGGATCACTGGCTCATGGGCCGCAAGAGAAAGCTGACTTGCTTGTCAATCTCTTTGCAGCCAACTCCCGAATCGATGACCGTGGTTCGCAGCCGCCATCTATAAACCACTGCGGCCACTCCATGCCTGATGTTCGCATCAGGCAATGCGATGTTCGCGCGATACTGCGGTCTCTCGATGTCCGGAAAGCTAGTGGTCCCGACGGTATCCCAGCGGTTGTTCTTAAGAAATGTGCAGCCGAGTTGTCTCCAACGCTTACACGCCTGTATCGCCTGTCTTACTCCTCTGGCGTCATGCCGCAGGCTTGGAAGGAGGCGAACGTACAACCGATTCCCAAAAAGGGGGATCGTTCTGATCCAGCTAACTATCGACCCATAGCCATCACCCCTATTCTCTGTAAGGTATTCGAACGGATTATCAACACCCAACTCGTTCGCTACCTAGAAGATCGCTCTCTTATCAATGATCGACAATATGGCTTCAGACCGAAACGATCAACGGGCGACCTTCTAGCGTATGTCACTCACCTTTGGGGTGAGGCTATGGACAGGCATGGGAAGTCGTTGGCTATCAGCCTCGACATCTCCAAAGCCTTCGATAAAGTCTGGCATCGTGCGCTTCTTTCCAAGCTTCCGGTTTACGGCTTGCCACTTCGATTGTGCAACTGGGTTGCTAGCTTCCTGCATGAACGACGTATTCGAGTTATTTGCGAAGGTCTAAATTCAAAGTTTATGCAGGTAAATGCTGGTGTGCCCCAGGGATCCGTCTTATCGCCCACACTTTTTCTTCTGCATATCAATGATATGCTCACTTTTGGGAGCATACATTGCTATGCATCGGCATCTCGAAAACTCGGAGTCCTGAACAGAGTGAGGAGGCTTTTCACGCCGGAGCAGCTGTGTCTATTATACAAGACTCAGGTTCGCCCCTGCGTGGAATACTGCTCTCATCTCTGGAACGGCTCCGCTCAGTACCTGCTAGATGCCCTTGATAGGTTGCAGCGGCGTGCTGTCCGTATCATAGGTGACCTTGAGGCTACTAAGACCCTTGAATCTCTGCAATTACGCAGGGACGTAGCCTCAACGGCTGTCTTTTACCGATTGTATCACGGTGAGTGTTCAGAAGAACTCTTTCAACTCATCCCACCCTCTCCTTTCCTATCCCGAACAACACGTGCCGGGTTAAGGTGCCACCCTTATACGGTAGATCAGATACCGTCACGTACGAAAAGGTTCGGTACATCTTATCTTTGCCGTACTATAAAGATGTAGAACTCACTGCCAGCTCACGTGTTTCCTTCCTCCCTTGATCCTGGGTCCTTTAAGCGGGGCGTGAAAAAGCATCTCTCAAGGCCGTCAAAGTGAGGGCCGTCATGTCACATTGCTTAACCAGCAATTGGAGATGGTGGCCTTCCCAATAGGACTTCACTGTCAGCTTACCATCAGGCAGCGTGAAGTCAATTTGACAGGTTTTATTTAATAAAAATAATAATAATAATAATTACAAATTGAAGTTATAGAAAATTATGTAGTACAGGATCACACACGTTTTTCATTAAATCATATTATTATTTCTCTGTAATATCTATTTTATTACTCAATATATAAAAACAATTTGGTTAGCCACACATTAAATTGCGAAACACCTCTAAATTTTTTCAGCAAAGTCATAACGAGATGCCGTTAAGCCTGGCCGCACACATCCGTTTTCAGGCCCGTTTTTCAGGTCCGATTTTCAGAACCGTTTTCAGTTCATTCCGTGAGCAAAGCGATTTTCATTTATTTTCCTTTGGCTTAGACATGGGCTAAATAGGTAATTAAAATATTAGGTATTACATGACTGTGATTTAAATGTTTGTGTGAAAAATACCTGTGACAAAATATTAGGTAACTACTAAAAATCCGGACAAATGTATATCGAGCCACGCACAATGTAGGGTCCCGTATTAGCCTTTATCTAGTGTCCTAAGGATAAAAGAAGTCAAGCATAATTATTAATTTAATCGCTTAATTGCGTAAGTTTAAGTTAATTGAATATTAGGTACTAGTTAATTGTAAAGCCTAATGAGCCCTTATAATTTTCATTGAAAGTGCATTAAGTATGATTAATTATTCATGACACGGGAATTAACGCGATCTTTTATACGTATTTACATACCATGAAAGGCTTGACGTTTCGGAACGATTGCAAGTCCCATGGTCACAAGCTGATTGGCGCTGCGATGTTACTACGAAACTTTTATTGCTTTCACTGTTGGCAGACGAGCCAATGGCCCACTTGATATGGTAAGTGGTATCCGTGGCTCATACTTAGCTGTGTTTACTTAGCATTACAGGAGCAATGTCAAATAAGTACAGCCAAGTTGCTGCCTACCCGAAGGAAGAGGAGAAGGGAAAGCGATCAGGATGGGGACCAGGAGAGGAAAGGTGACTGGGCCTCAGGCGTTCTCACTCACTGAACAAAACACAAAATAACAGATACTGTTACTTTACATCGATCTTCTGTGAGAGGGTAGTACTTCTTCGGTCGACCCAACCCATTTGTGCTGAAATCAACATGCCTCTATTACCGACAATTTTCGAGCTGTGCCTATTTTCAGTAATATGCATGGCAGAGACGCCTAAACGCACTGATATTCGATTGCTTGCCGCAAGAGCCGCATAATAAGCTAGACCAGAAGTGATTAATTATGAAAATCACTAGGCATATTGTTAATGTCAGATTGGCAAAGACCACACTCACACACAAAATGTGATGTGCAGATTACTCACATTTGTTGTCAGAGCTTGAATAATGGTGAATAAACTAATTAAAAACCAAAGCAACTTCCTCCAAAAATTACCATGCCCCGTACGAAATTGAGCAACACAGTGATCCCCCCCTAACCAGGTCCGGCCAGTCGCTCACGAACGTCTGGAAAGAATTTGTCTACGTAGACATCGGCGTGCTGGTTGAACAACCTAAGCAGTTTATTTCTATCACGAGGTGCTAGGAAATTTTGGATTCATGCTTTCTCGTATGGTATAATACATTGATGCACGTCTTTGGACCTCAAGATCAACCAAAAGTACACCTGCCAGTATTGATAAAGCTTCAGTGCTAACTGAGCTTTGCACTAAAATTTTAAAATATCAACGCGTTGTATAATATCAAGACGTTGACTCTTGTAGTGATTGCCGACGTACAGTACCAATAGTAGGCCTATCGGCTCATACAGGCGCACACATACAATCTAAATAGGTTGCATCAATTATTTTTAAAGTTGTGAAATTATAGGTCTGAACGGCAGTCTCCAAGTCGCAGTTGACATCATAGACAGAGCGTAAAAAGTTTTTTTTTATTCACCTAGGTACCATTTATTACGTGTTCAACAAAAGAAAATTCCTCCCTTAAACTAATCCGAAGTAAAAAACAGATTTTTTATGTTTAATAGTGACCGTGTGGTGACGGATTAAGAAGATGGAATGTCACCACCTCATATCATCCCATTGGTGTCGTAAGAGCCGACAGAGGGAGCATATTATGCAGACAACAGCACTGTAAGAGAAGGAAAACTTGCTACAAACCCTATACCAACGCGTTTGGCCAGCGTGGTATAGTGGGCCAATTCCTCCTTTCAAAGGAGAGGCCTAGTCCAGCAGTGGACTGTTAAAGGCTGCTGATGATGATAAATAATGACGTTATTGAATATGATACGACGCGCTGTCTTTAAATTTTCTTTTAAAAGTAACTGAAATGTCTTCTGAGGAGCAAAAGATAAACGATAGGTAAGTTTCACCCCAATTGTTGATCATCCTTAAACATGTATACTAACCTTGCAAGTCCTACTCTTGTATTTGATTAAATAAGGAATATACCGTCATCTGCATAACCTGTCAAAGTACATTCAGACGGTAGAGGCTTTCTAAGAAAGTCATCAATTACGTCCTAGCAGTGAGCTCTGAGGACAACTCATCGTCGGCGTCTTCGACACAGCATAATGCCCTAACTGTAACTTTGTTGTTCCATGTTGAAATTACGAGTAAGCAATCATAGCAAAGCAAAAACAATCGCAAAGTGAACCCCTCTTTATCTTCTAAACCGTAGAACTACTGAATCAAATCAAATTACTGGAGACTAATAAGATTTTAGGAAAACGGATAAGTGTTTGACCGGTTACATTTCGTGGTCAGTTAATTTTGCACCATAATCGAATTGAACGAAATTCGGTAGAATTTAATTGATAGTTACTGCAGCAGCATATACAGATGAAGACTTTTTTCTGAAGAGCCAAGGTGTCAAATGTCATTCATAAAATTAGTATTTATTACGTATCAGATATATATGACATATATCTGGTACGTAATGCCAGATACATATGTATAATAACTGTCACAGGTATGGGTGAAACCTCGTCGCTGTGACACTCGTTACTTTTTGTATATAGTATTTTACCTGTAACTATGTCAGTATTATTCTACCAGTACAAGTAGTGATAGCCTAGTGAACGGACACAATGGAGGACGACGATCTAATTGCAATCGCATTTTTACTATCAATGAAAAAGAAAAGGAATCGTCGATATTGGGTACACCCATTAAATACTCAAAGAATCAACGAGAGTCAATTTTATTTAAAGCAAGTTAAGTTACGGGCACACCCAGACAAATTCTTTGAATTCTATAGGATGTCTATCAAATCTTTTGATAAATTTCATAATGGAATACGTGATAAATTAAGGAAACAAAATACCTGGATGAGATTGTCTTTGAATACCGAAGAAAAATATAGACATAAGATATTGCAACAAAACTGTAGAATAAAATTTAGGAAAATATTTTTAAGGGTATCTCCCCTACATATATATATAGTGGGGTTGAATTTTTTTTTGGTTGAGTACCCCATTATGTGGGGTATCATCGGATAGGTTTTAAAAAAATATTATTAGCTTGCTCAAATCATTTTTCGATCAAGTGATTGGTTTGTCAAATATCAAGCTTTGAAGTGAAAAGATTTTTTATACTCAAGTGTCCCCCCCCCCCCTCTGCCGGCTAAACTACTAATTTGGAAGAGGTGAAAAAATCACAAATGTTGTACATATAACGAATTTAAAAGGAAAACTATCACGGCTAAGTACAAATACCTATTTCTGTGAGTTTACATTGGGAGCGCTGGCTTAATCTTAAAGATGTACGTACTTTGGTATGTAATGTACTTCGGGGTGCAAAGTGGGCCCATTTTTAGTCCCATGTGAAACAGAAGTTATTATCAATAATGGCCAACTACGGAACCCTACATTGCGCGTGGCCCGACACGCACTTGGCCGGTTTTTTGTATATAATATAATTAATCTGAAGGTAGTATTTTCACTCTTCGGGCGCCTGGTGGGTCTGAGAGACCCGTCACTTCGACAAATCGACAATACCTTTTTAAATTATTGTCCGAGACTCCCTTGCTTACGTGTACTACCGTGCCATTAAGTACTTATTGAGTAAAAGCATTGAGTGCAAAGTATCCAGTAAAAAGTTATGGATATCGAAAGGAAAAATACTCGATACCACAGAGTATCGATATTTTTCCGTGCATTGGTTAGTATAGTCAACGGAGGAGAGGACGTGTTCAGCTTGAGCATCGGTTGCATAAAGCAGTATACAGCCACTACGATAGCCCCATTTAATTAAAAATACAAAACCTTTTTGCTACCTTGTTATTAAAAACTTTTTAAAGGGTTATATTGACAAAGTTGATTATTATTTATAAAAAATATGCAAGTAGGGTATAGTCTGCGTAAAAACCTGTCACGTATGCGTCAGAGGTCTATAAAGCCTGGCGTCGACTACATTCGAACCGCGTCGAATCGCGCCGAGTCGCATTTTATCCGTGTGCGTTCATTACAGACGAATCGAATCGAAGCCAGCAGTCGGCGACTAGCTGCTGTAGGTTTTGGTTGTGTTGGTTTCTTGTTTCAAATTCTTTCATTATTCCCGCTATTTCTTTCCATATATTTTGTCTACGCTGCTCATCATGATAATGAGTATCTTCATGATCATAATTTTTTTTTAGACTCACGCCTGTATCCCCGAAGGGGTAGGCAAAGGTGTAATATTACACCCACATGTCGCCATGAATTTTCAGGTCCCACGCAATAAGGGGCGAGCCTATTGCCGTACCGGACATTACCAGATTCCGTGCTGCGACTGAGAATTTCCTAACAGAAAAACCCAATAACACTTTACCCGACCCGGGAATCGAACCCGAGACCTCCGAATCCCACGCGCACATTTATGCCGCGAGACTACTGAGGCAGTCATGATCATTATGTTCAGTATATTTCTAAATTAGGGAAATTAACAGCTCTTCATTTCGATAACTTTTTATGTAGGTATTTACGCAATGTAGTACCCGTCTACACTCATCCGCTGACCCGCGTCCACTAAGGTGCGCCGAGTCGAGTCGAAACGCGTTGCCGCAGAAATTCGCCTGACGAGCGATGCGCGCGGTAGATTCGATTCGGCGCGCTGCGGCTCGTCGCTAATGAACGCAGGTTCATAGAAATATATATGAGGCGACTTTCTGCGTTTCGATTCGGCTCGGCTCGGCGAGCCTAGTGGACGCTAGCCTTAATAGAGAATTTTAGTTGGACAACTGTAATAAAAATTTTCATTACCCATTTTTTAAATATTTAGGCTCTATACTTGGTGTTTTGGTGGATTCTATGATAAGTTTTATAATTTTTGTATGGCGACGGCGTCGCAACCAAAATCAGAAACAGCCACGACCACTCTAACAAGTGTCTGATTTATGCAGAATAAGTTTTATGATATTGTGAAATTTAATGTGTCAATGTGAATGCATCATACAATTTCAAAGCAAACAATACAATTTAAGGAGTATGATTTGTTTTACGTCCTTTAATTGTTTTCATCTCGTATAGAGTATATATGTAGATATAAATCATTATTTTATTCCCTCTACCACTTTTATATAGGATACCAATCTTCAAAAACCTAGTTGCATAACGGGTCTCAGACCAACTTTTTTGTATGACCGAAATTGCCATTGTGTACATTCCATAATAATATTCTTGGACAACTTACACCCAATCATGTGATCCCATAATAGGCGGAGCCTATAGTATGGTAACCAGACACCTGATAAATATATACTTCTAAACATATAGGTACATATTATAGATAAATTATATCCAGACACTGAATCAATATCATCATGCTTATCACACAAAGATTATCTAGGATCCATGGCCTCCGGCGTAGAAGCCAAGGTCACTAACCATTAGAACAATAGGCTAGTCATATAGAGAGACAAAGTTTAAGCAGAGTGGTATTCAGTAGCCAATATAAACCTTTCACGTCACACATTATGATGATCTGACGAAAATGCTAAAATAACTTATATTATTATATTATCCTCTTGTCCGTAGGTATGTGATTTTTGCGTAAATTTGAAGACCCCAGACAAGAGTTTATACACGTCTACTACGCATACATTGTCGTGTGATTCTGACCATAGACTAATATATTCTGACAAAATAAACTTCAAACCAATGCTATATATCGATACATGACAAGATGTACGCATGCGCTAAATTCAGTTATGACGTCACGAGCCGTTCCGCGCGCGCTTGATTTTCATTTCTTTCAGTCCACGGAATGTTTTCTGTTCAGAGCAAAATCAAACGTTCGTGGTAGACAGTAAGCTCATTTTTTATTAATTAGATGACTTTGAGAACCTGAAAATATTACAAACCTGAAAAGTCGTCCCTGAAAACGGGCACTGAATTTTTTCAGTCCGGAACGGAATGAAACTTTTGCGTGCTTTCCGATCAAAGCAAAATCTATCGTTTGCGGTGGTAAGTACGTTTATTTTACAAAATACATTTGATACAGTCGACAAATGAAGCTCGCTAGTCTCACTGAATTCCGCCATGAAAAATCGGTCCTGAAAATCGGATGTCTGCGGCCAGGCTAAAAAGACTAACGCGATCTAAATCACGAACCGAGTCTGACATTTAGTTATACATTTATACTATTCATATTTTGTTGAACGTGCGAGAAATGAATTTATATCAGTCTCAAAGCGATGGAGCCAGGAAGTGGCACCTGACTCCGGCGTTATGTGGCGACGACGGTTATAGCTGCATTCCGACGTCTTGTGCCACTACGCTACATTGTAACAAGGGTGATACAGGTCCGGTATTTGCACCTTTGCGCTCCGCTACATTGTAACAAGGGTGATGTAGTACTTGGCATTTGCACCTTTGCGCTCCGCTACATTGTAACAAGGATGATACAGGACTTGGCATTTGCAACTTTGAGCTCTCTTTGGAGGAAACGTAGAACGTTAACTAACATTCTTAGCAATATATCAACATTTGAAACATTTTGCTTTGATATTGCTCTTAATTTATGGGTTGTAAGCTATGATGTGTCAGAAATACAAATGACTAATTTAATCTCGTGCCTTGCATAACTGCAGGTATGTATGCAATTTCTCCAGAATTCAAATATTATAATAAGTATTATTGTCATTTTATCAGGTATACATAGGTGCTAACCTACTTAGTCTCACCTACGCAGTAGCTTTCATTTCTACTCATAAAAATACTGCGTATTATGTTGATATACGAAAATACAACACGAAACAAAAAAAAAAAATACCACGGTGGCATAAAAATTTCTCCACAAATTCCAATCTAACTGTTGTGTCAAAACATTTTTATTTCACACATAAAAACGAGGCCACAGCAATAGAAACACAAAAATCCCTTCATTCACACCAAAAACAGCAAGACGAGCATGTAAACAAAATAAGCGTCACCGTTGTTCCAAAATAAACTCTGGAATGCCGGATATTGCAATCCGGCTCGTCACGGGCTAAGGATCGCGTACAGGTGGCGGCTGGCGAGCTCAGTGCCACCAAGCACCCCGACGAGCGCGCACGCACGCTCCTGCGCCGAAGCATCTCATCGATATTAAACACGATCCGATAAATTCGCATAAAACAAAATACGAAAATTGCCGCAAATAAAAGTTTTCAAAAAAGCGACGAAGCAGATCCACTCGTAATAAGAGTGAATCTGAAAGGATTCATAGCTAAAAACTTTGTAAACGATTGTGAAGTTGGCGTTCCAAGTGATAAAACTTTGAAAAGTGACTGAAACATTTCGTGAGTTGAAATACTTCCAAAATATTTAAGACTTGTGGCAATTGCTGTTTCTAAGTGGAAAGTGAGTGTAGTTATTGAAGTGATATTTACTGTAAACACAGAAGATAAGTTTGGTGAAACAATGAAAGTCCTGACAGTAGAAGATAAGGTAGCAAGTGTTGGAGAGGGGAATGAGCCGACTGTAGTCGTCGGTACACTGATACTGACCAAGGAGGAACTTAACAGGTAAATATATTTCTCAAAAGTTTCGTCAATTAGATAATCATGGAAAGAATATTTGAATTCTTGTTTAAAATATAATTATTTTAATATTTATATGGATAGAAATCAAAGTTAGTTTTCATTGAAATTAATCACAAAACTCTTTGCGTTTCAACAAGTTAAATTGGCGAGTTAATTGACACATTGACTTAGCTATGGCTGAAGTTACGACAAGAAGTTGTATTACATATTAATGGTGTATTGCTTTTCTCTTTACATTAAATTGGAAGAAAAAGAAAAGCAATCAAAGAACAGTTAGGTTCAAATGTCACTTTAGAACTAAGTGTGGCACAAACACAATTTACATTTCGGAGTTTAGTCATGAATAGAATATTCTAAATCAAAAAGAACTTGAGCGAGTTCATCGAAGTGTAACATAGCATTAGCAAGTTCGCTAGGTCAGATGTGTTGGCCGTCTGCCAGGATGACACAACCGCTTGGAATGTGGTGTTTACGTGCTCGCTAGGCGCACGTTGTCGCGATTCGGGTCACAATTCCTCTAATAATGTTTTGCTCGTTTTTCACCTACTGTTTGTCTGAATTTATAAGTGTCGGTGTTGGATTAACCTTGATCAGTTAGCCTAATGGAATTGATTTTGACGGATAACTTAGGTTTGTCCAAAAAGATTAGACTGTTCATTAAACAACAATTTTCTTAATTGTGGATTAGGAAAAGAGAATTCACTATCGATTTAATATTGTTTCACAATCCCTTAATTTGTTTTCCTAGCTGCCTTAAATATTAGTTCTCAGCACAATTTTAATTCAACAATTTTTCACAGGGGTTGTCCTCTTGGAGTATCTCGTATTACTTCATCGCTCTACGTATGTGGAGCCCACGCCTTGCCTGGAGCAGTGAGAGCCCTGCATCCTGGTCTCATCGTGAGTGCAGCGCCTGAGCTGCCGCCACCCCCAGAAGACTATGTACCGAGGCAATTCGTACCTCTACTGGACACACCAAATTCTGACATGCATCCCTACATGGACAGTGTGGCTGACCTAATCAATGAGGTAAACATTAACATTAATATTTCTTCTTCTCTGTAATCAATTTAGCTCATAATGTCCATGATCTCAATCTTAATTAGTTTGGCATTCAAGTTCAATAGGGTTCTAAATTCTTTTTCGATTTGTAAATATTTAATCTTATTATATCGTAACATCGAGTGAGCCGTGTGAAAATAAACTGCAGTAAAATACATTGGTCGGACTGTATAAATTCATGAACCTTGTCTAATATTCTTGAACTATATTGAAAACGTGTTTATTTGTCATCAGGTTGTCTCAAATGGTGAAGTGGTGTTAGTCCATTGTGTGGCCGGCATATCCAGATCTGTGACGCTTTGCCTCGCGTACCTCGTCAAGTGGCAGAAGATGACCCTGAGGGACGCCTATCACTACATGAAGGCACGACGGTGAGTGACTCGCCAACTATTCCTATTTTAATGTCAAATCGTTTTAGAGTATATTTACGGCTTACAGTCTGTAATTAAATCGTTTGTGAAGCTGTATTTGCGCGAGCTATTTAAAGTGCTTTATGATTTCCGTTCCACCTAAAATATCAGCGTATGAAGTAATTCACTTTGTTCAGTATTTGAAATATGATGTCATTGTTCACAGACCACAAATCCGGCCGAACACAGGCTTCTTCAAACAGTTGATTAAGTACGAAGAAAGATTGTTCGGCGAACCTTCAGTGAAGATGGTGTACTGTGAAGCTATAGATAAGGAAATACCAGATGTGTACGAGGCTGACTACAGCGGCATGACTTGGTTCAGGCAGCGGTACGGACCGATCGAGAAGAGCTGAAGTGTGAAAGAGATGGCAAAGAAAGGATTACTGTGATCTGTGTGAAGAGGAATGAAAGGATAGAAAGAGAGGTGACGAATGATAATAAATAAATTAACAATATATTCGAATAAGACTGAGAGAAGTAACGATTTGAAAATGCATGAAAGAGAAATCAGTTTTGATATTACTGATGAGTATTTGTGGTGAATCTTCAGTAGAGTTAAGTAGACTATTAAACTCTTCTTCTGCAAATGAACTTAAGTAGAGCTCGCCTGTACTTTTGCGCAATTTATTGATTGATACAAATAATTTTAAAGTAATTAATACTTTATATTATAATGATATGTATTAAACTAAGCAATGTGATAACTTATTGTTATAAATTTAACATTAGGTATTTGTTTACCATAAAAATTGTATGATTATGATGGGACCAAAATAAATAAGTGGTTAATTTTTATTTCTTGCCTTTTCATTTATTTGTCTCCTATACATTTGTCTTGTTGTGAACAGACACTTCACCCTTTAAGCCAAAAGCCCTAGACGTAACTGGCGTAATACAATCACAAAGATGATGACTCTAGACCTATACAATTATCTCTGAGACGAAAATAATTACCAGTCAATGAGTTTGGTTAAATTTTGAAAGTGAATCAAACTTTTAGAAATACCTGTTCTATTTCTATTACAGAGCGGTTCTTTAAAAAAATAAGTTGTCAAAAGCGATGTTCTAATTGCAGTAGGTAGTAGAGTAATGAGTAATTCATTGAGTGTGTTGGCCTCGTGGCATTGAGCGCTGAGTATTTATACCTCTCCTCGCTATTATGAAGTACGCTTTTCTCTTCCGCATACTGATGTAATACTTTGTAATAGTTATCTTATTTGCAGGATGCCAACTTTTTTGATACGCTCTCTTGAGATTTTTGACGTTTGAAATGTTTGAATATTACTCATGTAGATTATACACTCTTGGTTTGTTTTAGATCTGGATAGTGTAGCTGAAGTGATTGATGTGATCCTTTTTGTTTAGACTAGCTTACAAGCTAGTCTATCAATCTTTACCAGTATTTTTATATTTCTTTTTATAAATAAGAATTGTTAAAAGGCTAAGACTTGCCTCCTTGTAAGTGGCTAACCGCAGACTCCATACGACAGTGATGTTAGATAGGCAACACCTGTGTATTAGTTTCCCTTAGGAAAGAACATAGAAGGTGAAGCTCTCGTCCGAATATTATTTCAATCCTCTTTGAGACATAATCTTTACCTTTAAACTTTTTTATTCTACCCTTCCTTTTTCATTCTCTCTCATGGCGACTCCCGCCTCCGGCGCTCTTGTTCAGCGAAGATAAGTAAGAAAGTTAATATACTTAGGTACTTAACGATTACCATCATCCTAGCGCTATCCTGGTTGCGATCGAAGAACCTTTGGATTTGTGCCTAGAGTCCGCTCCGAATACTCGTAGGTACTGTTAGTTTGCTAATTATTTGTTAGGAGGTGTGTGCCAAGACTGACTGAGTGAAACGATTTAATCAATATACTCATGCTTTTACCTGTGGTTCAACCACTCGTAAAGGTTTTATCCGTAAACTTGAAATTAATCAATGTTTTTCAAGAGCATTTATCATTTATCACGTTAAAGTGTATGGAGTTGCATAAATCTCTAAATGATACGGAACATTATACCTGGATATATTTCTGACAATATATTCCTTATAAGTATTACAGTTTCAGAGCGAGAATAAAAAGATGACAATAAAATAAAACAGCTACTGCATTCATCGACATTGTTCCTTTGCAAGGTGATGATCTACATATAAATACATCCATGAATTTCCATACAGAACCCGTCACTGGTCCAACGAGTCCTTCAAATGTCACAAATTCTCAGACGGTTAGTTCTACAATAAATGTCATGGAAATATTTTGCGAGACTAAACTAATAATTTTCTTTTTACACGATATGTTTTTGAACCATCTGTATGTGAACGTCTAGGTATATTATTCAAATATCATCTACATGACAGTTTGTTTTGTGTGCGAATTGCTTTTTCGATTTGCTCTTTTGGAAATAGTTGTGTTTGGATGCGAGCCAAAATACATTACGCTGTCAAGTGTTTGATGAATACCTGTTTGCTTTTATATACAAAAAACTATTGTCTTAAAGGATAGTATGTTAAGGTAGGTATTTGAATGAATGGTTTTTGGCACATGATGGGGAACCTGATGGTGAGTGGGTTCCGAGTTGTTTTTCAAGTTCAATGTCACCGGTAATTACCTCACGTGCCGTATTTAGAATATTTTTTTGGACAGGCTTCTTTGTTTTTTACGCATGTGTTAATGAATTACATAAAAATAGTCTGGTGGTTACTTTTAGTCCAGACATCTGTCATTTATCTTCATTTATCTTTTACGGTATTTGGTGAAGACACGTGTTGTAATTTAATCTGGCTGTCCGCCTACTTACTGATGGTCTCTAAGATTTTTTATTTTCTTGTACTGTACAGCTTTATGGTACATTTCAAAACTTAAAATTAGTTAATGCCTTTTGCTTTCGTAAATGAATAGTCCAGTCAAATTGGGCAAAATTAGGTGCAAATATCGGAAAATCGACATACCCAATATATTACCACGTAAAGACTTGTATTTTGGCATCCTAAAACTGTTCTCAACAGTCACATATAATTGGATGTCCGCAAGTTTTAAATTCAGGGGTCACTTCTTTAACTTTTTTG
Source organism: Euclidia mi (assembly GCA_944739405.2). Lineage (NCBI taxonomy): Eukaryota > Metazoa > Arthropoda > Insecta > Lepidoptera > Erebidae > Euclidia > Euclidia mi. The sequence goes on along the minus strand of OX123188.2, from coordinate 4,850,563 downwards.
CAAATATCTCGTTTTCTATGGGTTTTACGCATTTATATTTATGATCAATATTGTAGAAAATTAAATTCTCTACAACTTTTGTGTTTAACATTTTTTTATACCTTGAACTGTTTTCAAGATACAGAGCGTAGAGCGCGCGGTCAGAGAATTATCTGAGGTCTACTGTTAGTCTCGATCAAAAACTCGTAATATTAAGGTTATAATTTATTGCTAAACATATAATTATGTTTAGCAATAAATTATATTATTTTACGTGGTAATATACTGGGCATGTCGATTTTCCGAGGTCAAACCCTAATTTGACTGGACTATAAGGAAACGGTTGTGTGAAAGTTCATAATTTTCAAAGTAAGAAATATGAAATTTCATAAATTCGTACACGCGCACACAAATAACACGTTACTGCTTTAACTTTGCTTGAACTTTAACGAGAGGTAAATATAGTTTATAATCTTTGTCTGCGTACCTATTTCTGAATTAACTCCTAAAAGGAAAGTAAATGAAGACTTAGAATACTAATTTTGTGGAGGTATATAAACACCAAACTTGGTACCGCTTTATTATTTCAGCTTCAACATATGAACATTTTTAGTCATTATTTACTGGAAAAGTCGCCATTTCTCTGCGATAGTTGATTTAATTTTCCTGTCCCAATTCTTTGCAAACGAGTGCCCTCCATGTCATATTGATAAATTGGAGAAATAAACAATTCTAATGACTTTTTGTAATATTTTTATTGCTGCGTGGTAGGCTATTGACATTGTTATCATGCTATAACTGCTCAAAGTCTACGAGAAATAAAAATAATTCGATCTTAAGAATGACTATGAGTCTGGCTTGTAATTTATGATTATACTGTACTAGATACTAGTTAAATGGGCTAAGACCTTCAGAATATTTTGATCTAGGGGAATTTTGCACAAAACTGTTAGGGATTGCTGAAGGTTTTGGTTTGTGTGACGGCAACTTAACTGCTGTATAATTTTGTAAAATTTACCTTAAATGCTAACAAATTTGTATGGCCCCATAAAAGAGCATTATTTAAAAAAAATTGGACCAAATAGGTGAACCTTTGCGTGAATTAGATATAAATTCACGTTATCTGTGTAACATATAACTTCATTTTGTTCAAAGTATACATCATATCGAGAGATCGAATCAGAAATGAGGAGATCTGCAGGCGAACCAAAGTCACCGATATAGCTCTCCGAATAGTCAGGCTGAAGTGGCAATGGGTAGGGCACATAGCCAGAAGGACCGATGGCCGTTGGAGCAGAAAGGTTCTGGAGTGGCGGCCACGCACAGGATGTGGTAGCAGAGGTAGGCCTCCCGCAAGGTGGACTGACGATCTTGTTGGGGTCGCGGGCTGCGGATGGATGTGGGTGGCTCAGGATCGGTCTATGTTGAGAATCTTGGGGAAGGCCTATGTCCAGCAGTGGACGTCCTTCCGCTGATATGATGATACATCATATCAGATTCTGAAAGATTATTGGTAAGCATTTTAAACGAAACTTCCTCTTAGATATCAATTCAAAAATGCATGAAACTCTCGATAGGTTTCAGATTAGTTTTAAACATAATTTATTACTAAAATCATTGCGCTAGCCAATTTGATGTATTCGGTATGTAGCTACCAGCTCGTAATAACATCAACTTCTACGGTCGACTACAGTTGGTAGTTACAGTGGTTTTAGTAGTCTTGTTATGAACAGTTAATAATAAAACGGATTATTTACATTTCAACTCTTCAATATACTTTTGACAAAGTTCGTTGCGGGTTCCAAGACAGGATAGTTTAACTTTACGGAGGAATCCACGAGTGTCAAAATTTGGTGTCTTCTATGGTCACTGCAGCTGAACCTGGCTACACAGGTGATACAGTAGTGGGAATGAGGGTTTTAAAAGAAAAGAAAGAAACAGAATTTTCTTATTTCTTTCCTATTTCCATCATCAGCCTTTAACAGTCCACTGCTGGACTAGGCCTCTCCTTTGAAAGGAGGAATTTGCCTACTATACCACGCTGGCCAAACGGGTTGGTATAGGGTAGGTGGTGATATATTTGTATCAAGGTTTTCTTCTCTTACAGTGTTGTTCTCTGCATAATATGCTCCCTCTGTCGGCTCTTACGACACCCATGGGATGATGTGGGGTGGTGCCATTCCTTATGCTTAATCCGTCACCACACAGATGAATGTCTTTCCTATTTAAATAATATAAACCTGGATATATCTTGGTTTGAAAAAGTGAGGAAATTCTGGAAAAGTGTAACAAGCCTACGGATGCTTGTTACTCTTTTATGCGAAAGCAACAAGTGATGATGGTTGGACCGCCCGCACAACCATTTGCATTTATAATAGTGAATTTTTTTACTAAGTTACTTGTATGTAAAGGACATACAAGAACATGCCTTACGGGACGTCAGGAATATAGACAGATAGATAGATAATTCTTTATTGTGCAAATGTTGGTACAAATTCGGTGTAAATGACTTAAGTGTACTACATACAATTTATTATCAAATGCACAAGGGCGGCTTATCGCAAAGTGCGATCTTTTCCAGACAACCTTAATATACAGCAAAATTACAATCTAAAATTAGCTATACATTAAAATGACATTTGGATTGCTACCAAATCGTTACCCTCCGTTGAGTACCCTATTTATGTTTTGGTAACAACTGCCAAAATATTGTTCGCCATTTTGCCATAAAGTTAGCAACGACTTTACGCAAGGTTACAGGTGTGTTGCCAGTTCTCTTGGCTAATATTAGTACACTAAGCGAAGCTTTGTTTATTGAAAATTATAGTTTTCTATTCTCGATGCTTTTAGTGTGCATTTCAGTAAACGTCTTGCGTAGTGCATTTTTTATAGTGCTAAGTTTGCTAACAAACGGGTGAGCAATTTCTGTTGTCTTTAGACGTTTGTAAATATTGTTGTGCAATTGCTGCGAAATATTGTTCTTTTGCAATTTTTTGTGGATTTTGCATTAGTTAAAGATTGCGATTGTAATTGCGTAGAGTCACGCACAGATGAATAGATTATAGTTAGTCTTTCAAAAATTAGCTTTGTGATTTTAGCTAGGTATGTGTGAAAAGAAATATCTTACTTGGAATAAAAAGTAAAGTAAAAAGAATCCGTTCGAGTACGCAGGTATATGTAAGGCATAAGTTTAAAATTTTTCTTTTTCCCTTTAAGTATAATAGTTGATAAGAGCAGTTTCTATTATTTTGTTGCTACGAGTCGTAAAAGACGTGAGTCGTGATTTTATTTATAAGGAGCTTAGATAACATTTTTCGGGTCATTGCATACGTATATCTTAATATATATATTTTTGCCGTGTGGTTGACGGCATAGAATACAAGTGTCACCATCCCATATCTTCCCGTGGGTGTCGTAAGAGGCGACTAAGGGATAACACGATGCAAATACCATCTTTGCGTAGAGACGGAAAACTCGACATCAAACCCTATACGACTGCCTCGTTGGTCTCGCGGCATAAATGTGCGCGTGGGATCGGGAGGTCCCGGGTTCGATACCTGGGTCGGGCAGTGTTATTGGGTTTTTCTGTCACGAAATTCTCAGTAGCAGCACGGAGTCTGGAAATGTGCCCGGTACGGCAATAGGCTCGCCCCTTATTACGTGGGACTAAAGTATATCTGGCGAAAAGTGGGTTTAGAAATACACCTCTGCCTACCCCTTCGGGGATAAAAGGCGTGACGATATGTATGTATGTATATATATATTTCTTGTGTGCGTGTGTATGTCACTAAACTCCTCCTAAGCGACTGGACCGATCTTGATGAATTTTTTTGTGTGTGTTCAAGGGAACCTTAGAATGATTTAGATTCACAATTTAGTCCACTGGAAAAAGTTATTTTCCTTAATTTTTAATTTGTAAATAGTTGTGGATTTCGGAATGTTTCACATTGGAACCGACGGACTGCGCTGCTATCGCAGTGTCAAATCTTATATTAATAATGCCGTCAAGGAGTACATGGAAACCTTACCTGAATAATAAAACATTAAAAAATAAAGATTTCTAGTCGACAACATATATCCGCAAAATTCGGATTGTCGAGTATTTTGTTTAATTCTAATGGTTCTGACCTTGGTTCTGACAGACAAATCACAGTCGCCATATTTGCCACTCTCGCGAAACGTCACAGATACTGGATAACATTTTGAGTACTACTAACTAAGTCTTAGTACTAAGTAGTTTGTATGTGTAAATACTTTTTACAGTTATATAGTATCCGCCGAATAAAGGAGATTTGTGTTACCCCGAACATCGATGATATACTATAAATAGAGATACCCCAAATTTACGTGAGCGAAGCCGCGGGCAAAAGCTAGTACGTATTATAAATGACTAAATTATAAAGCATCATTAAATGTTCATCGGACAATAAACCATAAAAATATTACGAAGATCATAAGCCTACTGCATGTCAATACATCAGTGCACTTGCAAAAGTACCGAAATACCGTCAAGCCTTAAAATATGTCACAAAACTGTATCAGCGCGTTTAACGACTGAAACAACGAGTGCAGCCACCGCGAACAGCAAGCGTATCCGTCAAATGTTTTATTGGATATGTGATGTATCGGTGACCTCTCAAATCGACCTTCTCACTTCCCAAACATTCCAGATTATTTCCATCTCACTTATAAATATTTGTGCGACCTTAGCGTCGTCATATGGTCGTGGTATGCGAAGCGAAAATATTTACGAATCACACACGTTTCACTGTGGAATTCTTCAGTGCTCGAATGTATTTGTATTGGAAAATTCTCGTTATTAAATTTGTTCAAAATACAATTTCGATCTAGTGTCAACCGAAAATCGCCAGGGCTAAGCAATTAGGGTCACTAAGTACAAAACCAAAACATAAATCAATATTTTTTTATATTATTACTAGATCTCGTGTGCTTGAATGTAACACCTAAACAAGTTTAAATTAGAAATCGTATGAAACACTTTTAATCAAAATTTTAGCCATTTTTATTTCTAATCTCTTTGATCACTTTCATCATCGATGCCAATTAATGTCGAAACCGTTATAATTACCAATAAGCTCAAGAACAATACCTCCCTCCTGTAAACTTTCCTCTTATTTCTATTTAGAGTAGCATCGCTAAATCAAAGTTGCACCGAAACACACAAAAACTCTGTTTAGTTATAATTAGCATACTTACCTAGCCAATTAACACGATATCTCTTACAGAATGTATACCATAGATTGATGTATACTTTTAAAATGACTCATTGTATTCGCGCCTCGGTTAAAATTTCATTTTTTTTTATATACTCACGCCTGTATCCCCGAAGGGGAAGGCAGAGGTGTAATATTACACCCACATTTCGCCATGAATTTTTAGGTCCCACGTAATAGGGGGCGAGCCTATTGCCGTACCGGGCACATTAACAGACTCCGTGCTGCTACTGAGAATTTCCTAACGGAAAATTTCCAATAACGTATGCGACTGCTAATCGGAGGTCCCAGGTTTGATTCCCGGGTCGGGCAAAAGTGTTACTGGGTTTGCCGAATTCTCAGTAGCAGCACGGAGTCTGGTGATGTGCCCGGTAACGGCAATAGGCTCGCCCAATATTACGTGGGACCTAAAAATTCATGGCGAAATGTAGGTGTCATATTACACCTCTGCCTACCCCTTCGGGGATACAGGTAAGCAGTGAGCCTATAAAATCTTAATATATAAAATCCTTGCGTTACTGACTGACTGACAGACACGCTACAGCCGAAACTATTGGGCGCAGGAAGCTGACATTTGGCATGTATGTTCCTTGGGGACCGTAGGGATGCACTAAGAAGGGATTTCCCGAAATTCCCACGGGATCCGCCAAAACGGGTAAATTTAAAAAAAATGCAGGCGTAGCTGCTGGCGTCCTCTAGTATAATATATATAACAGCAAAAAAAGATAACCAGCGGTAGAAGACGAAAATTATTTGTGTCTACTAATAATTTTCGTCTTCTACCGCTGGTTATCTTTTAGTAAGGTAAGAAAAAAAAGTTCCACTCTTTCGTGTCTGTGTATTGCCAATTCCGAATTGCCAAGACCACCCGAAGGTCTCCAAGAGCCTAACTATTCTTGCATGTATTCAAGAGCCGAGACCAACAGCTTTACGTGCCGTCCAAAGCATGCTAGCGCTCCGGTAAATACCATAGGCCGTCATTTATCCAAGAGCTGACCTGTGCAAACGTACCTTAACTTTGCCGATCTAATAAGAGGCAAGTCAATCATGCTATGAATGCTACGGAGAAAACTGTGAGATGATTCTGGAGAGAGAGTTAACGTTGGAAACAATTATTTGGTGTTTTTTTTTCTTTCTTTTGTTGCATAGACAGACAAAAGATTTGAGGTAGCGATAGCCTAGTGGAGATACCAACGGAATGCCATGCAGAGGGTATCTGGTTCGAATCCATGGCATGCACCAATGACTTTTCGAAGTAAAGTGTGTATTAAATTGATAATTATCGCTTGCCCCGTGCTTCGGAGAGCACGTTAAACCATCCGTCCCGGCTGTCATGAAGAACTTTGACAGTCGTTACGAGGAGTTAGTGCCCTCAAATACACTGATACTGCTCTAAACCATGGAATATCACTACCCCTTCGGGTTGCGGAGGTCAGACGGCAGTCGTTGTGTGGAAAAGTTGATATTCTGTCGTAGCTGGTTAGACCGGTGAGCGGACCTCGGGCTCCAGGGCGTGTAAGTCTTGGATGCAACCGGGATGCGGGACGTTAGGATGATGATGATGATGACAGACAAGCGATCAAGCGGGTCACATGATGGTAAGTGATCACCGCCGCCCATATACACCTGCAATGCCCGAAGGAATAAATGCGTTGCCGACCTTTTAAAAAGGAATATGCACGCTTCTTAAGGTGGATACAGACTTTGCGAGGCATGCGCTACGAACGGCGCACAACGAATGCCTCTGTTTGAGGCGTGCGTGTTGAAAAACTATACCAACATATGCTCGGGTCGAGCCATCGCGTACGAAGCAAACGCCTCGTTTGTCTGCCTTCATGTTTGCTGCGAGGCATGTGCTACGCACAGACGCGCGCGTGCGAGCCGCGCGTGTGCGCCGGCTCATTGCGAGCAGTGCGTTGCGTTTGGACGGTTGTGTCCGCATCGCTGTGATGTTTGCACGCATTATGAACGAAAAATTTGAATTATACGAAAATAACCGATTATCCAAAACATCATTATTATTATAATAAAAACAAAAGAGAAGACATATGGCATTTAATTGCGTATGAAGTAGGTAATGTAACCGTCGCTGAGCTGAAAAAAAAATATCTTCTAGGATCTTATAGAAGGAAAAATCTCGAGAAAATAAAATATATTATAAAAGCAGCAGCGGATACGCGCACGCGATGCAAAGGTGCCATTTTGACTGCTGCTGTGTGGGTTGGATCGACCCGAGCATGCGCTGCGCGCTGTTTGGCCCGAGCAAACGCAGTTTCATTCTCGCAGTCGAGGCGTACGTGGATATTGTACGCGGCGCACACCTCGAACGTGCATGCGCGGCACCGTCCACAACTAATGTAATGCTCGCACTGAGGCACTTTGATCTTGTAGCATTTGCCGACATTCGTTGGCTCGCCCTCGCACGTGCGTAGCACATGCCTCGCCACGAATATAAAGGTACACACCTTGCGAGGCATGCGCTGTGCGCCATGCGCAGCGCATGCCTCGCAAAGTCTGTATACGGCTTTAAAGGTGCCAAAGTTGTTCGTGGTTCAATGAAATGTCCTGCGTCAGATTGAACGTGCTACAATCGTAGTACAAACTCTCCTGAGCTGACACACACACACACATGTTCCTTCCAGAATATGTTCAGAATTAATATACTAACCAGTAATTGCCTGTATGAAATAATATTTCAGTTGAAACGTTCATTGACGGTTTCTAAAGAGAATTCGCAGAACTGATTAATGATAAGAGATTCTCGGAGACTGCGCTTAAGGACGCGTTTACGCTTGTATCAAAAAACCACATATTTCCGGTACATTTTACGACAATTTTAGATAATAACTAATAAAACTAATGATTACGATAAATTGATTACTTTTTTATCTATAAATCAATTTGAAAATAAATAAAAATATTTAATTAATATTAATGTAAAATTGATTCGAAACGGCCTCTTAAATCAAAAATAGGCATATACTGCTATTTTTGGGTACAATGTTCTCTCTATTTTAACATTTATTTAGATTTTCAAAGATAGAATAGGGTAGTAAATATAGTCAACTTAAAAACAATTTGATTTTTTTTTTCAAAATATTGTAAATTGACTCAAAAAAAGCAAAAAATCATCTTACATTTTTCTTCTATTTTGCTCGCATACGTGTGTCTTAATGTGTGGCAATAAGGTTCGTTTTATTTAGCCACTTTCTTGATTTATATATCAAAATTCTGCAATGAGATCTCAGTCTGCGCTTGAGCGCCGTCGGGAGTGGACTCTATGTCGCTTGTCGCTGCAGTCCGAAGACGAAAAAAGCAATATACGAATACAAAATATTCGCTAAAATCAATTTGATACTTCTCGTATTCTGTGCGAATTACGTACAAGTAAATTTCTTTTGTAGAAATGGACATTATTACTTTATTTTCTCCGTTATGTTGAGTCAGGATATATTTCGGTATTTAGATATTATTTTGTTTCTTGCGTTGAAATCTGGTAAGATTATCTGGACTGATGGTATACCATCCCGTTCAAGTGTTGCGACTGGAACTCATAAAAGCGTAGACCTAGTTATGCCAGGTTGGGGCTCATTTTATTTGTTTTGGTGAGACCCTACCACTGGTACTAGTGAAGTAACCTTCCAAGGTTATTCGATGAATCTTGCTGGTACTCATATGTGAGTAAAGCTACGCATGCCGAGTTTGGGCTAATTTTGTTTGTACATAAGAGAACCTACCACTGGAACTTATGAAGTAACCTTCCAGGGTTATTCAAAGACTCTTACTGATACTCATATGTCAGTAGAGCTAGGCATGCCGAGTTTGGGTTCATTTTGTTTGTATATAAGTAACCCTACCACTGGAACTTATGAAGTAACCTTCCAGGGTTATTCGATGACTCTTGCTGGTACTCATATGTGAGTAGAGCTAGGCATGCCGAGTTTGGGTTCATTTTGTTTGTACATAAGAGACCCTACCACTGGAACTTATAAAGTAACCTTTCAGGTTTTTCAGGTTTATTCGAAGACTCTTAGTGGTTCTAATATGTGAGTAGAGCTAGGTATGTTCCAGTGGTAGGGTCTCTGATGTTCATACAAAATGAGTCCAAACTCGGTATGCTTAGCTCTACTCACATATGAGTACCAGCAAGAGTGATCGAATAATCCTGGAAGGTTACTTCATAAGTTCCAGTGGTAGGGTCACTTATGTACAAACAAAATGAGCCCAAACTCAGCATGCCTAGCTCTACTCACATATGAGAACCAGCAAGAGTCATTGAATAACCCTGAAAGGTTACTTCATAAGTTGCAGTGGTTGGTTCTCTTATGTACAAACAAAATGAGCCCAAACTCGGCATGCCTAGCTCTACTCACATATAAGAACCAGCAATAGTCATCAAATAACCCTGGAAGGTTACTTCATAAGTTGCAGTGGTTGGGTCTCTTATGTACAAACAAAATGAGCCCAAACTCGGCATGCCTAGCTCTACTCACATATAAGAACCAGCAATAGTCATCGAATAACCCTGGAAGGTTACTTCATAAGTTGCAGTGGTTGCGTCTCGTATGTACAAACAAAATGAGCCCAAACTCGGCATGCCTAGCTCTACTCACATATGAGTACCAGCAAGAGTCATCTAATAACCCTGGAAGGTTACTTCATAAGTTTCAGTGGTAGGGTCTCCATGTACAAACAAAATGAGCCCAAACTCGGCATGCCTAGCTCTACTCACATATGAGTACCAGCAAGAGTCATCTAATAACCCTGGAAGGTTACTTCATAAGTTTCAGTGGTAGGGTCTCCATGTACAAACAAAATGAGCCCAAACTCGGCATGCCTAGCTCTACTCACATATGAGTACCAGCAAGAGTCATCGAATAACCCTGGAAGGTTACTTCATAAGTTCCAGTGGTAGGGTTACTTATGTACAAGCAAAATGAACCCAAACTCGGCATGCCTAGCTCTACTGACATATGAGTACCAGTAAGAGTCATCGAATAACCCTGGAAGGTTACTTCATAAGTTGCAGTGGTAGGGTCTCTCATGTACAAACAAAATGAGCCCAAACTCGGCATGCCTAGCTCTACTCACATATGAGTACCAGCAAGTGTCATTGAATAACCCTGGAAGGTTACTTCATAAGTTCCAGTGGTAGGGTCTCTTATGTACAAACAAAATGAGCCCAAACTCGGCATGCCTAGCTCTACTCACACATGAGTACTAGCAAGAGTCATTGAATAACCCTGGAAGGTTACTTCATAAGTTGCAGTGGTAGGGTCTCTTATGTACAAACAAAATGAGCCCAAACTCGGCATGCCTAGCTCTACTCACATATGAGTACCAGTAAGAGTCATCGAATAACCCTGGAAGGTTACTTCATAAGTTCCAGTGGTAGGGTCTCTTATGTACAAACAAAATGAGCCCAAACTCGGCATGCCTAGCTCTACTCACACATGAGTACCAGCAAGAATCATTGAATAACCCTGGTAGGTTACTTCATAAGTTCCTGTGGTAGCGTCTTTTATGTACAAACAAAATGAGCCCAAACTCGGCATGCCTACCTCTACTCACATATGAGTACCAGCAAGTGTCATCTAATAACCCTGGAAGGTTACTTTATAAGTTCCAGTGGTAGGGTCTCTTATGTACAAAGTGAGCCCAAACTCGGCATGCCTAGCTCTACTCACATAAGAGTGCCAGTAAGACTCATCGAATAACCTTGGAAGGTTACTTCACTAGTACCGGTGGTAGGGTCTCACTAAAAAAAATAAAATGAGCCCCAACCTGGCATAACTAGGTCTACTCTTTTATGAGTTCCAGTCGCAACACTTGAATGGGATGGTATACCATCAGTCCTCATAATCTTACCAGATTTCAACGCAAGAAACAAAATAACATCTAAATACCGAAATATATCCTGAATCAATATAAAAATAAAGTAATAATGTCCATTTAGGTATATAAAAATAAGAAACTTATTTGTACGTAATTCGCACAGCCAGGCCTATAACACATAGATACATATCACAAAAAAGTCTCAAAGTTATTTAGTTGAACTACTGTTGCCGCCGTGTCGCTGTAGTGACGCGATTTTGTACCTACTAATTTTGTAAACGCGTCCTTAATGTGCTTTTTTATAAATGAAAGTAAAATTGCTGTAATTTTTCAATGAAGGTCTGACGCCCACGTTTCCCTTCCTGTGAAAAAGTTTCGCGTTCTCAACAGGAGCAGTTCATATCTAAAAGTGAGTCGCATTGCAAAAATAAATTCTAATTTTTCGTATGAATAAAATGCCGTGTAATATTCCGTGTGGTGATGGATTAAGAATACGCAATGTCACCACCCCATATCATCCCATGGGTGTCGTAAGAGCAGACAGAGGGAGCATATTATGCAGAGAACAGCACTGTAAGGGAAGGAAAACTCGATACAAACCCTATACCAAGCCGTTTGGCCAGCGTGGTATAGTAGGCCAATTCCTCCTTTCAAAGGAGAGGCCTTTCCAGCAGTGGACTGTTAAAGGCTGATGATGATGATGTATGAATAAAATAACATGTTAAAATGTAAACTATGTAAACTAGGCATAGGCGTTTTTACTATGAGACGAGTTAGGCCATTGTCCACCATACTGGCTAAGCGCGGATTGGCAGTCTTCACACGTCTTACGAGAACAGTATGAAGAACTTTCAGAAATGCAGGCATCGCGATGATTTGCTTCTCCGGTTAGCCGTTTATACTGATTGCGTTATAAAAATAGTAAAAATGCTCCTTATTATAAATATAGAAACCGAAGTTTTTATTAACTACCCAATGACGAACTATTAATAATTTCATTACCTATAATCGTCTTAACTTCATATTGTAATGACGAAAGGTGCTCTAAAACAAAATTGTCAGATAAAGCGTGTGCATCATCATCACCATCAGCCCTTTATACTGTCCCACTGCTGGGCAAGGGCCTCTCCTCACTATGAGAAGGGTAAGGGCATAGTCCACCACGCTGGAGAATTGCGGGTTGGCAGACTTCACATGTCTTTCGAGAACATTATGGAGAGATCTCTCAGACATGCAGGTTTCCTCACGATGTCTTCCTTCACCGATAAGCAAGCGATAATTACCAATTGAATACGCCCTTATCTTCGAAAAGTCACTGGTCCGTGCCGTGGGTTCGAACCCGAGAGCCTCTGCGTAGCACTCCATCGGTCTCTCCAATCGGCTATCGCTGCTTGATAAAGCGTGTAAAGTATATAAATTGTAGAAGGTATAAATATGAATCACAATATTCTCAAAAACAAAAGTAATTCAAATCCATTGATAAAAATGTTAAAATACAATGAAATTTTCAGGGCCCGGCTAGCCAGCAACAGATGACGTGATCTGAGTGGAATTACATGAATCAACTTGCCTGAGTGTATTTGTAGCAGAAGGGAAGCGAATCGGTTATACAAACTGTATTGTTTACCCGATAGGCACGTTAGAGGTCAATGACCGCTTCTTTATATAGATCTGTTCATATTTTTATTGCTTCATCGGCGATTTTTTGCTTATATTTGCAAATCGTGCTGCTTTGGGTTAGATGCTTGTTGCTGGTAAAAATGTCTCCGCTTGATGATATTATTATACTTTATTATTGCTCTAGACTGCGCTGAATAACACCATCATCTCATCCTCAACACGTCCACTGCCGAGTATATGTCTCCTCCAAGGAACTCTACACAGACCAATCCTCCACTTCCCGAGATCCCAACAAGACCATTGGTCCACCTTGCAGGAGGACTATACCGCTGCCTCTCTAGATCATTCCTGCCCTTAACTGCTGTCAGTTCTTCGAGTTATGTGACCTGCCCATTGGCACTTCAGCTAAACCAGTAAGATTGAGTACAGTCGTATATATTGACTGAGCGTTCAATTGAAAGCTGCCATACTATGAACAAAAACGTGAGAATGGGGTACACAAGAAATGGAGTTTATTTCGAAAATTCTGAAAATCATAGAACAAAAGCGGCAATAGGCCTATTACGTGGGATCAAAACACTGGCGAAAAGTGGGCGTTTAATATGCCTCTGCCTACCCCTTCGGGGAAACAGGCGTGAGTCTATGTATGTATGTATGTATAGAACAAAACTACTATCTCGTTTTGCCTTTGAAATTCCTCTTTCTATAAAAGGGAAATTTTATGAAAGTGCGTGTCCTTCTTTATATTTGTAAGTCCAAAATCACTGTCCATCAAGCAGTTGAGGTGCCTAGACAGAACAAAAAGTAATGAGCCGAGTTTTGTCACGCCAATCGTAGTGGGCCATTTATTAACAAAAAGGTGGTTGATTGATTGAGTCAGTACTCTTCTTTAATACATGATTACTTTCACACATAGCTAACGTAATATATTCACATGCTATTGCAGTCAAATAGAAAATGCCATTCGTTCCCAATTCTGCATATTCCATATCAAGAATTTCCTGCCAAAACTCTCATGAACACTATTTGAAAACCGAAACGACCGGACGGCATCCAATTTTAAAGTATAATTGATCCAAAAGTATTCTAGACTACAGTCGAAGCTCCATTGAAATCGGAAAGAAATTTCGAGATATTTAACTTTGGTGTCGCCGCATACCGACGCGCATTCTTAGCTATTTATACCCAAGTTCCTAGCGGTAGCTCCACATTTCGTTCACTTATATAATTTCTTGCATATTCCATACAGAATTTATTTAATAGTAAAGCTTTTGGGTGGTCTCTCTGTATTTAGTCTTTGTAGAAAAAATTGAGACAGATGTTATGTGGTCTGACTAATTAACGCGCGTCAGCGGAATGTCACATTTTAGATTACGTTTTCTATAATAATTTGTTGGAAGTTTATCTCAACTTATTGATAGCATAGCTAATGTTTTAAAATCGTATAGTAGTATTGTATACTTTGAAGATCTATAAAGTCCCTAATGAAGACACGTGGCTATTTGAAATGGATTTAACATGTCTACAAAGTACATTTAACTTTTTCTTTGACCAATTTCCACACGCACGTCAGCTGTAGCGAGAAAAGGCTCTATAGGCTAAAATGCTAGAATGCATACCTACCTTGCCTAACCTAGAAATATGTATATTTTTAAAGTACTGTATGTAAATGTTATGTAAATAATACAGTCCTTTTTATCATATTAATTAGCATGTAAACACAACCAAGATAAAATATGACTATAGTCCGTTCACAGTTATTTTACCTCTAGCTGTTAGATTGGCCAACCTGGGCGTTGTGTTGCTATATTTGGTATATAATACTCCCATTTTAAATATGCATTATTGCTAAAAATGTACTTTTTTTATTGCCTAAGCGATCGTATTAAATATTTGGAAGTAATGTTTGTAACAAAACCTCTTGATATTGGCATGGCTATATTTATTTCATTTACGAAATTACTCATTTCCTATGAAGATAAGTAGTTATAATAAAAATGTTGTCTATGTAATATATAAAGGTAAACGCATCATAATTACGCCAACGTGAGGCTCTAATTATCAAATACAAAAACTGCAAATTTAATTTTCATATTTATTTTGAATAAGAATGATGTGGGTGTAATATTACACCTCTGCCTACCCCTGCATGGAAACAGGCGTGTGTCTATAAGAATAATCCATGTGGACTGCCAATGTTATGATGATTCGTAACTGCTGTCATATTCTGCATCAGACTCAGAATTTAATTCTAATATGAACCTGTCCATTTCAGCATCCGTAGACCCATCTGTTTCACGAAGCTTGTCTTCAATGTGGCGCTCATGTTTGCATTGTTTTTGTCAGTCTTCTGCAGTGATAGATTGAAAAGCTTCTTCAGCTAAATTTACAATGTTGGTTGCCTCTTGTCCTATATTTTTGCTTGTGACTCGCCTTTTAATGAGACTCCACATAAGTTCAATTGCGTTTAGCTCGCAGTGGTATGGCGGTAATCTAACCACTTTGCGGCCATGAGCTTCAAGCATTTGAATTTTTGAAGCATTTCCACTAATATTTGGTAAAATGTTATGCACGGGTAAACCTATTTTACATTCCTGTCATCACAGAGTACAATTCCAACATAAAGAAAATAAACACCGACATCTGTCAGAGGTAAAATAACTGTGAACGGACTGTATGTCATTTGTTCTTGCCGTACGTTAACAATCTTAATTCAAATTTAATTTAGCGCGTTGTTGAAACTAAAGAGTTTTCAGTCGTCATTATTGAACGTGATTGTTGAGTGACGAAGTAAAATAAAAGAAAGAAAGTTTTAAATATAGAATGTACAGGTTTATGTGTGTGTGTAATGTGGTCGTTACCGGCGACATTTTGTTTTAAATCTTTTTTTATTAGAGTTCAAGGACCGTGTTAGCGATTTTAAATGCCTTGTGAAAAAAACATTTCAAATTAGTTATGGCTGCACGATGTTGATTGAGCGAAATTTTGGACGCCATCAAAGATTTGTTTTTAATAAAGTTTATGAAAATATTATGTTGGCGGTATGACAGACGATAACTTCTTAATTAACTGAAATATTTTTTGACAAGATCCAGAATTTAAATAGTGGTTTCAGGTTATAATTATACAGGTGCTATATTAAATACCTATGCTTTAGTAAGTTCAATGAAAAAAGCCTATTTTGAAAATGTATGAGTAATACATTTTTATATAATACTAAAGGACGCCAGCAGCTACACCTGCAATTTTTTTAAATTTACCCGTTTTGGGCGATCCCGTGGGAATTTCGGGAAATCCCTTCTTAGTGCACCCCTACGGTCCCCAAGGAACATACATGCCAAATTTCAGCTTCATGCATCCAATAGTTTCGTCTGTAGCGTGTCTGTCAGTCAGTCAGTAACGCAAGGATTTTATATATGAAGATTTTGATTGCCATTACATTGAAAAACGACTGATTGTCTTTTAGGTTTTTAAGTAGATACTTTATGTAGGTACGTACATATGTAAGATTTGCATTATTAATTTTTAAATAAATGAGTTCCATATTTTATTTACAATGGTTTAATATAGGCCTGAATTGTTGGAATCACGAGTATTATTTTAGTATGACACATCCGTGACCCGTAAGTTAGTCCGCCTTGTCTGGTGGCCCTCGTCTATTTCACGCTTGTATTCATAAAACTGACTGCCTCCGTGGTCCAGTGGATAGCGTATGCGACTGCTGATCGGAGGTCCCGGGTTCGATTCCCGGGTCGGGCAAAGTGTTACTGGGTTTTTCCGAATACTCAGTAGCAGCCCAGAGTCTGGTGATGTGCCTGGTAACGGCAATAGGCTCGCCCCCTATTACGTGGGACCTAAAAATTCATGGCGAAATGTGGGTGTAATATTTACACCGCTGCCTACCCCTTCGGGGATACAGGCGTGAGACTCGAGTGCCTAAAACTCATCTGCTAAGTCACGCTCATGACATCATTCATACAGCAATACAAGAAACAACATCTACATCGAGAGGCACGCCTCGAGACCACTCTGGACGATGCACGATGGTCCCACGGGCATGCATTCATACAAAATTTAAAAAAAAAACAAGTTTTATTCACAATTTGGGTTTATGAGTCTTACATGTCGCCAGCAAAACAATATTTAATCCTTCAAGCATTATTATTTTTAGTACAACACAGAGAATATACTCAGCAAACAAAACAGTTTTACAACAGCAATAAATGTCAAAAGTTGATACGAATATAAAGTCAATTATATAATCGTTTGATCTAGAAAACTGACCTGACCTAAGACACAAAATCTTGGTTTCGTTCAAAATATTGTCATTGTTCTGCGACACAATTGGGGAGGACATAAACCTGTCTCTTGGCAGCGGAAGCCATCCTAATTATTTTAAGAAGCGCGCCTCATTGCCGCTGCATTAACATCAAAGTTGCATTTAGAATGAGTTTCTAGAAAATTGGACATGCGTGGCGTGTTTTAATTGTGTAATATTCGAAAAGAGGTTGTTAATGTTTGGTCGAAATTTTAAATGTAAGACAGTATCTATCGATCAGGTTACAATAAACCACTATTGAACTCTCCATATTTTCGATAAAATGTCGGCATCAGCTGTCATCTGCGGCTATTTTCATTGCTTCGAAGGCCTTACGGAATCTAGCTTTATTTCATCTCTATTGTGTTTTTTTTTATAGCATTAGGCGGCAAACGAGCAGACGGATCGCCTGATGGTAAGCAATTATCGCTGCCCATGGACACAAGCAATACCACGGGAGTCACAAGTGCGTTGTCGCCCCTTGGGGTTGGGAAAAGGGATAGAATGAGGAGTGGGATGAGGGAGAAGGAATAGGGGATAGGGCCTCCGGCACTCTCACTCACCGAACGAAACGCAGTAGTTTAGGTACTGTTACTTTACGTCGATTTTCTGTGAGAGGGTAGTACTTCCCCGGTCGAGCCGGCCCATTCATGCTAAAATCAGCAAGGCTCTACTACCGTAATAATCTTACTTTTTATATGGTAGTAGACTTAGCCCACGGTTTCATCCACGTAGGACTTTACTGCGTTAGGGTGGCAATTGCCGAAAATCTTCGGTTTTGCGTTGTCTGTCAGTCAGACACTAACGCAAGAATTTTACATATACGGAAGCATGTTATTTATTTGCCTTTCACGACTAAAATGATTTACTTGTCGCCAAAACTGGCAGCAATATGCGCCAAAAATGTAACACTAATGCAGATATAGTGACAATTAAACACATCACATGTTAAGAGCAACATCTTTTTTGGCCTGGCAGCATTGATCACTAAAAGTGCATGCAGACTTTTATAGAATAGAAACTTCTATTCTCATTTACTGCATTTTCTGAATCCCATAAGAGCTTCTTGTCTAGTTTTGTAACTGTGTTCTTGGGTGGATGAATTGTATAATGGCAACGTGCAGCCTTTGGTTTGAATGTAGCGTCAAACCTACCTATTTTCTATATAAACCCATGGTTTTTTTAAGTTTATCTTAAGTTGGTTCAAGACCTAGGTGTGTTAAAGTTCTGTTTTCCTTTTAATTGCATTTAAAAATACGTTTAAATCCACTCGTAGCAGCCCTATATCTACCTGTTCTCCGTCTCAAATTCCTCAGAGTGTTTGCCAAAACTAGCCAAATGGCACGCGGCATAGCGACATAATTATGATCTCACTCTTTTGTCTTTGGTCATATTGTTGCGCACGTGACCGCTAATGTAAATGCTTTGGCGGTAATTGCTAATTGCGTTTTGAAAATAAAAATAGTCGTTTTAATTTCAGTCTTTATTTAATTTTGAGCTGCATTCGTTGTCGGTGAATCATGTTGTGTTTGGATTTAGTTAAGTATTCTTTAGTGAAGACTAATGAAGTCGGCCGATTATGCTTGACAAATATGCCGCATCTGTGCCAACGTCTTCCAAATATAATACTTAGGTATCAGTGTAAACCAAAATACCAATTGGTTCTACATACTGACATAGGTGTAATTAGGTGCTATGCAATAAACCAGACATGAACTGGTACAGTTACCAAAGTACGTTAGTTGACACAAGACTAGAGGTTAGTTGAGGAAAATTACTTAATTCTAGTGGCGCTTGATGAGCAGTAAATGGATTACGGAGGAATAAGTTCATCAAACAAACCAAAATAATTATATGCAAATGAAACTCTTATATAAAATAATTTAGAGATGGTCTCAGAATGTTCTCACTCTAACCAGTCTTGGAGATAAATGATTATTGTGTACAAATGTTTTAAAATTTTAAATTGCCGTGTGGTTGACGGCATAGAATACAAGTGTCACCACCCCCTATCTTCCCGTGGGTGTCGTAAGAGGCGACTAAGGGGTAACACGATGCAAATACCATCTTTGCGTAGAGACGGAAAACTCGACATCCAACCCTATACGCCTGCCTCGTTGGTCTCGCAGCATAAATGTGCGCGTGGGATCGGGAGGTCCCGGGTTCGATTCCTGGGTCGGCCAGTGTTATTGGGTTTTTCTGTCACGAAATTCTCAGTAGCAGCACGGAGTCTGGAAATGTGCCCGGTACGGCAATAGACTCGCCCCTTATTACGTGGGACTAAAGTATATCTGGCGAAAAGTGGGTGTAGAAATACACCTCTGCCTACCCCTTCGGGGATAAAAGGCGTGACGTTATGTATGTATGTAAATGTTTTAAACTTTTTCATGAAATCCTTTCTTAGGGAAGGTTCCTACGGTCCCTAAGGAACAGTTGTTTCGACTGTGTCTTGTCTGTTAGTCAGTCAGTAACGCACGAATTTTATATTTTCAATAGCCCTAAAATAAGCGTCAGCCAATCTTATGGCGGAAATATTTCGTAAGGTTCCAGACTAAGGTCACTCCACACTGACATTGGAAGCGAAATATTTCTTATTGTTTTCAGGAAAACAAACACATATATTATATTCTTTATGACACTTCCGAAGAATGCAATGCCATTAGAAGGCCGCTTGTTGATATCGAAGTGTCTAAAGAATTCAAGATGACTGACATGCGTCAAGTAGTTTTGGCGATTGTAAAAGTGTTGATATGATATGTCACCGACTTAATTGTGTAGCGGACGCAAAAGGAACTATAAGATATCGCAAAGATTGAAAGGCTTACGGTAACGCCACTAGCGCCATTTGATTGTTATGTGTAAGTTGGTGTTATAGAGCTATTTGGCAGAATGTTGGTGTCAGCATAAGGTCGAGATCAAAGCGTTGGGTAGAAGAGGAACATTTGCGTATGATTGATGGAGTTTCGTCTCGCGGTCCGAACATGAATCATTGCTAAGTCTAGGCATCAGCTTAGTTTATTTCTGTTTTATACGAGCCGGATTATTTTCGATTGTTTATAATAATTATGCAGAGTTATGTAAAGTTGTTTTGATGGGGCGTTTATTTTGGTGCGCAGTCTTTTTGCGAGCAAATAAATGTTTGAGTTAAAGGTTAGTCATCGGCTACACGTACGAATCTTGAAATGCTGATGGACGGTGCAAAATTATTGCTGTCTCCGTGACTTGTGATTCATGGATCTGCAAACTCTGATTGAGGTCGCAGTGTTATTGGTTTTTGTTGTAACTTTTGTGTATATATAGTTTTGTTTTATAGTTAATATGTTTTAATTAACTATGGTACTGACAAGAATTGTTGACTGGTTTGTTATTGTACTACTCATCTGAAATATATTGTGCCTTTAGTTACTTTCTGTGAATTACTGAAAATATTGCCCTGCGTTAAGCGGTCAGGAAGCTGCTGAGAGCAAGGTTGTATTACTTTTGAACATATTAAAACGTGTATGAATCAGCTAATCTTATACTAATATATAAAGCTGAAGAGTTTGTTTGTTTGTTTGGTTGAAGGCGCTAATCTCAGGAACTACTGGTCCGATTTGAAAATTTCTTTCAGTGTTAGACAGCCCATAACATAAGCTATGAGCTGTATAACATCGCGCTATGAGCGACGGGAGCGGAGCAGTAGCCTTAAATAACGCGGGTGTAACCGCGGGCATCCTCTAGTATTGTATATAGCGTAAAAGGAAAATTATTTTGTCAAAATCGAACATTTATCTAGTGGGTTCCTATAACAATCGGTGCATTGTCTCAACACCATCCGAGCAGTAAGCATTAATTTAATTTAAAAATACAAATTAATAGTGCTAGGGGTTTATTGTTCACTTCGCTACTATATTTCATCAAATAAAAAAAAAAGTGGTTAGGTTTTTTATCATCTAATATTCATAAAATCTTGTAAGACATTAATATTCAACAATTTGTCTGTTTTAAATTACGTGTTATACAAGAGCCAAGACAAGACGGCGACCAAGACATTTTACATCGCAGTTTCCCATCTCCGTATAATTTCTTAGTCACCTTTCTCACCCACGAGAAAGAAACGACTATTCACAGTTCGCGTGGGAGACACACATGTTCAAATTTCAATTCATCGCGTCTTATATAAACTGAACATTATATTTGCTAATTTCAAAACAAAGTAACTGCTAAATTACTTTGTTTTCGTTCGTATATATCGTATAAAGAGTGCAATAAAATGTAGATATTAGTATACACCTACTTCTTTCATCTTCGCACTGTTTTTAAGATGGAGAGACTGGGAAGTAACGCACGTAGCATTATCGCTTATATACTTGTGTATATAAAGTTTCAATAAAAGATATGCAGAAGTACTCTAGTTGATTTTAAACTTTCGCGATTTGTATACATTATACAATATTATTTAGCGGGTCTTAGTCGCGATAATTTACTTATTTAAAGGCATAAATACCTCTGTTATTCTCCTACGTTTCTACCGGCTTGCAACGGTTGTGGTCGCGGAGGGACTGATGTCAGCTCAGCACCGTGCTTGTGAAGCGCGGGTTTCGGCAGCTAATGACAGAGGTATTTATGCCTTTAAATAAGTAAATTATCGCGACTAAGACTCGCTAAATAATATTGTATGAAGTACTATAGTTGTCATCAAACCGTCTGTCTGCAGTCTGTACGAAAGCAATAAGCTTAAAACTACCGAACGGGATTATTTAAGGTTTTGTAGCATTATCTTGTACTTATATACCATCCGCGTCGACCAGTAATCATCTCTTCGGGATCTTACAAAGCTACAATCTGTACAAAAGATATGTTATTTGTGAGATTATGTGCTATTATTTAGGTAGGTAATTCCGAAAGTGCCACATTCTTGGCGGCTACTTGTTATACGCAGTTGGATATGTAAACCCCACGTGTATTTAAATATAAACTTCCTCATAAATTTATTTTATTGAAATAAACTAAATAAAATTATAAATGCAAATTGTTTTGATACTACTTTTACGAAAATACTAAAAATATCTTGAAAAATCGTATTACACTTTGTCAAACGAGGAATTGTAACGACATCTATTGTCAACCAGGATCTTTAAAGGAGGTGTAGTCACACTGGTCACAGTCAACCAGTTTTGCACATTATACATTACTTTTTATCATCAGACTAAAAATAGTTAATCATAGCGAGTAAGAGTCAATTAAGAAAATATACCACCCAATGAGCGCACCAACGAATAGGCCCCCAGTTCCCGGTAGTCCCGCTGTCCGCAACTACGGTAGCAGTCGCGGTAACAGCGGGGCAGGGGGTGCTAAGAATCTCCGGGCTACGGCACTACACAAGAAACTGACCCTGGCTACGTACAATGGACGCCCTCTACGGCTGGACCAACACATCACCGAACTCGAAGTAGAACTAGGTCATATAAACTGGCATATATTGGGGTTGTCTGAAGTCCGAAGACAGGGGGAGGACACGATAACCCTTGAGTCAGGAAACCTGTTCTACTTTCGAGAAGGCGATCAGCCCTCTCAGGGCGGTGTCGGTTTCCTCGTTAACAAATCTCTCGCTAACAATGTTGTAGAAATCAGCAGTGTGTCGACACGGGTAGCGTACCTCATATTAAGGGTCACAGACAGGACCGTACTCTCTGAAGGTGGTACAGGTATATGCGCCGACCTCGACATACTGCGATGATATAGTCGAAGCCATGTATGAGGACATTACTAAGGCTCTACATCATACCACCAAGACGCACTACAGCGTTGTTATGGGGTATTTTAATTCCAAAGTGGGAGTACAAGAACGCGGCGAAACGAGAATCGGATCCTATGGCGTGGGGTGCCGAAATCACAGGGGGCAAATGCTGGTCAACTTTCTGGAGTCACAGGGGCTCTTCTTAATGAACTCCTTCTTTAAGAAGAAGCCTCATTGAAAGTGGACATGGCGAAGCCCCGATACTGTGACAAGGAACGAGATAGACTTCAGCATGTCTGATCGGAGGTATATATTTAGAGACGTCTCAATGATCAACAGGTTTAATACCGGTAGCGATCACCGACTTGTCCATCATCATCATCATCATCATCAGCCTTTAACAGTCCACTGCTGGACTAGGCCTCTCCTTTGAAAGGAGGAATCAGCCTACTATACTACGCTGGCCAAACGGGTTGGTATAGGGTTTGTATCAAGTTTTCCTTCTCTTACAGTGGTGTTCTCTGCATAATATGCTCCCTCTGTCGGCTCTTACGACACCCATGGGATGATATGGGGTGGTGACATTCCGTATTCTTAATCTGTCACCACACGGATACCGACTTGTCCGAGGCACTCTATATATAGACTTCAGAGCTGAGAGGCTTCACATGATGAAGTCTACTCTTAGACCTACTGCACCTCAGCTAGCAGTAGGATCCGAAAAGTTTCAACTGGAACTTCAAAACCGTTTCGGACTGCTGGAAACCAATGTCACTGTTGACGAGAAAACCGACGGTGTGGTCAAAACGCTACAGGATGTGTCTCGAAGGGTGTTTCCTGGAAAAAGCGTTAACAAGCAAAGTAAACTCTTGCTCGAGACTCTCGAACTTATGAGGCAAAGAAGGGGAATGTCATACGCGCAGACGTCTTCGACAGATGGAAGAAACCTAAACCGGAAGATCCGGAAGCTGGTGCGACGTGACCTCCGATGTTCCAATACCCGCGCCATTACGGCTGCGATTGAACAGAATCGAGGCACCAAAGTCTTCGCTCGCCAGCTTGGTAGAATTCATCTGTCGAAACTCAATACTGCGGATGGCAAAACCGTAACCTCCAAGTTCGAGATTATTGCTGAAATTGAGAGTTTCTACAAGGACTTGTACGCATCACGGATGCCTAAACCCACGAGACCCAGCGATGATGACCACAGAGCCCAACTCACGCGCCACTACACGGAGGACATCCCTGATGTCAACCAGGGCGAGGTAAGAGTGGTTCTCGAGCAGCTCAAGAACAACAAGTCTCCAGGGGATGACGGAATCACCACAGAGCTCTTAAAAGCAGGTGAGACAGCAGTTCTGAAAGAGCTGGCGAGCCGGTTTAATTCCGTTATCCACCAAGGCCTAATACCTCAGGCGTGGAGTGGGAGTGCGGTGGTTCTGTTTTTTCAAAAAGGTGACAAAACCCTGCTGAAAAACTACAGACCCATCTCACTCCTGAGTCACGTCAACAAGTTGTTCTCGATAGTCCTAACAAATCGCCTCACCAGAAAACTCGACGATTTCCAGCCACCGGAACAAGCCGGTCTTCGAAAAGGCTACAGCACCGTAGACCACATCCATACTGTTCGGCAGATTGTACAGAAGACCAACGAATACAATCAGCCGCTGTGTATGGCTTTCGTGGACTGCGAGAAAGCCGTCGACTCCATCGAAACCTGGGCGGTTCTGGATGCTCTGCAGCGGTGTCGCATCGATTGGCGCTACATCGAGGTGTTGAGATGTTTGAACGACACGGCCACTATGATCGTCCAGCTCCAGGACAGTAAAACCAGCCCCATTGAGTTGCGTAGAGGGGTGAGGCAGGGGGATGTAATATCCCCTAAGCTCTTCACCAACGCACTCGAAGACGTCTTTAAGACGCTGGAATGGACTGGACGGGGCATAAACATTAATGGCGAGTACATATCCCACCTTCGGTTTGCCGACGATATCGTCATCGTGGCAGAGAGTCTGGCAGAGCTGAGCGAGATGCTGCACAGCCTAAATGGAGCCTCTCGACGGGTCGGTCTCGGCATGAACTTGGATAAAACCAAGATTATGTTCAACGAACACATTGTGCCGGGACCGGTTTATGTCGACGGATCGATGCTCAAAGTTGTTCAAGAGTATGTCTACCTTGGGCAAGTAGTGCAGCTTGGTAGAAACAACTTCGAGAAAGAAATCGACCGCAGGATCCAGTTGGGTTGGGCAGCGTTTGGCAAGATACGTCGAGTTTTCTCTTCGCCCCTACCGCAATGACTGAAGACCAAAGTCTTCAACCAATGCGTCCTACCTGTTATGACGTACGGTGCCGAGACGTGGACACTCACAGTGGAACTAGTCCATTAACTAAAAGTCACGCAGCGAGCTATGGAACGGGTTATGCTTGGCGTCTCTTTGAAGGGAAATATCCGAAACGAAGTTATCCGACAAAGAACCGATCCGATTAAAAAAAGCACTCACAGTGGGACTAGTCCATAAACTAAAAGTCACGCAGCGAGCTATGGAACGGGCTATGCTTGGCGTTTCTTTGAAGGATAAAATCTGAAACGAACTTATCCGACAAAGAACCAAAGTTACCGACATAGCTCACAGAATCAGTAGGCTCAAGTGGCAGTGGGCTGGCTATATCGGTAGAAGGACTGATGGCCGATGGAGCAAGCGTATCCTAGAGTGGAGACCACGTCTCGGCAAGCGTAAGGTAGGGCGGCCCCCGGCTAGGTGGACTGACGACCTGAAAAAGGTGGCTGGGACAGACTGGATGCAGAAGGTTGAGGACCGTGTACTGTGGCGCGTGTTGGGAGAAGCCTATGTCCAGCAGTGGACTGCGATAGGCTGATTGATTGATTGAAGAAAATTGTATGATGATATCGAATGCAACATAAAGGTACACCGAGTTCGGAAGTTTTGACTGAATTTCTCATGAATACATTTTTATTAATCTGACAAAAAAGCTAGGCGAGAACCAGTACTATAATTATATTTATACGTCAATGCCACGCCTACCTGATCAACCAATCAGACGTTAATACAAATAATGGACTCCGTGTTTCGTTATACTAATCCTTGGTATTAGATAAGTGGTCTATTCTTGTGAATTACTCACAGAATTGATTCGGTTTGAACCGCTTCTTGTGGGATCAAGGTGAATATTTTTATTTGTTATTAAGAGGAAGGTGAACGAATAACTCAATTATTTTTAGGTTGCCCTTCCGTGTGGTGACGTATTAAGAATACGGATTGTCACTACCCCTATATCATCTCATGAGTGTCGTAAGAGCCGACAGAGGGACCATACTATGCAGAGAATAGCACTGTAAGGGAAGGAAAACTTGATACAAACCCTATACCAATACCTATTTGGCCAGCGTCGTATAGTAGGCCAATTCCTCCTTTCAAAGGAGAGGCCTAGTCCAGCAGTGGACTGTTAGAGGCTGATGATGATGATGATGATGATGGAAGGAATTGTGTTCGTCTAATCTTCCCCCTGACTGATACAGTCTTTGACATTCCACTGCTGGACATAGGCCTCTTCAAATTTGCGTTACAACAGCATTGCGACCCAATGGAACGATTTGGCTAACTATACCACGCTGGCCAGACGAGTTGATAGGGTTGGATGTCGAGTTTTTAGTCTATTCGTGAGGATAATGTCTGCGTTGTGTATTTTTTTTATTACTTTCCCACGGAATGAAATGGCGTGGTACACTTTCTATTACTCAACGACACCACATACTTACCTACTAGGTATATAATCCTTAAAATAAGTTAATTATCGCTAGTATGATCCGCTAAAAAAACGTGTACCTAGCTTAGGCTTGGTACAAGTTTATTTAGTTTTATTTAGGAAAATAATTAGTTATTTCCTAGTGAAGTAGTATTTATTGCTGGTGAGTCTTTAAAAGACATAAAAGTGACCGACTTTCTATTAATGTTTTTTCATATAAACAGCAGCAATTTCACTGTCAAATGATCCGACTAATCTTAAAGGAAGATTTATATTGAACAAAGGATATCATGCGATGGACATCACAACTGACGGACGTAACACTTTACGACGATTTTCAAGTCAGTGCATCAGTATTGAAACCAACATGGCATACTAGTCGTATTAATTGGCAAAAATAACATAAGTTTACAACATTTCTAAAATGTTTAGTTTACATAATTAATGAAGTTACATTTGAAACATTGGCGCGAAGATCACAAATCAACTTGCTCAAAGAGCTCTACTGAACTTCGCAAAAACTCTATGAAATAATAACACAAACAGTTACTAAATCCTAAAATTACTCATAAACCCGTGTAACCTTTTGATATAAAGCCGGCTCCACACCTGCGACGTTACGAGGTGCCGGCATTCGTTGGCAGTTGGCCAGTGTGACGGCGCGGCATGGAATGCGCCGGATCGTCATTCGAACGAATCTACAAATGAAATGTTAATGGCTTTGCTGAAATCCGAGGGCCGGTTAGTCTACAGGTAAGTGTTCTGCTATGTTCGTTTCAATGGATTGTGAAGTTTTTATTAAATAACTGGTTTCTGCCCGGCGTTTGTCGCCAAATCAGGTAGGCTATTTGATACTCCAAAGTATAAATTATATGACTGCAAAGTTTAAGCTTTCAATTGATTTTGCGTAGAGTAGCAAATTAAAATCCTTCTTAAAAACTTTTACAATTAGGTATAATAGTAGAAGGATTCGGGGACACCGAACACGTAAAAAACAAAATTTACTCAATAAATAATTCCAACTCTTTTACTCACTTTTAATTAAAAGGTGGACACTTTTAGCAGATCGAAAAATTAATAGATTTTAAATTTTGATTTAGTTAGTTTTTAGTTACTTTTAAATATAGTTATGTACACTGTAGAAAAATATTAAATCATTTCCAATCCAGTATAATAAAAGACAATTCTCTTAGCAAATATTAAAACGATTACCTACTAGTAATACTTTTCTAATCCAAACAGCTGTGAAATCACCGAATGACTAGTCTAAACCGGATAAACTAAGATTTATATCGTTAAAATAACCCATATATTAAACAACAACACAGGCGTGTCATTGACCTTTTGGTTATATCGAGAAGAATCCGACACCCACCACTCGAAGATATTTCATTTACATTTTATATAATTCGAATTAAATTGCCCTGTCTATAATATATTTTGTTGTATTTTATGACTGTCGAAATAGCATATAAACACATACTTCTGTTATTTATACATTTTACAGACGCTATGTCCGTATTTCACATCATAATGTAAGGTACGTACGTCATCTATGTATTATTATTTTAGTTTATAATACTTTCGTCACATTTTTATTGCTATTCCAAAGTCCTGTTTTGCATTCCGAAGCGTTATTTTATGATAATGGAGTGGTCTTGTTAATTTTGTTTTACGAAGCAAGAAGCAAAATTAAATTGAACTACATACGTATAAAAAATAATATGTTTAAATTTAAAGATAAGCAAAACCTTTTAAACTTTCGTGACATGTGCACACTAATTTATTATACGTAACGGGTCTACGGAAGCAGCGATAGCTGAGTGGAGAGACCGACAGACTGCTACGCAGAGGGTCTCGGGTTTGATCCACGGCACGCACCTATGACTTTTCGAAGTTAAGTGAGTATCGGTATTAACTTGTTAATTATCGCTTGCTAATCGGTGAAGGAAAACATCGTGAGGGGGAACCTGCATGTCTGAGAGTTCTCCATAATGTTCTCGAAAGACATGTGAAGTCTGCCAACCTGCACTTGGCCAGCGTGGTGGACTATGGCCTTACCCTTCTCATAATGGGAATACCTAAGCCCGTGCTCAGCAGTGGGACAGTAGGCACACCTAAAGGGCTGATGATGATGATGATATACTTATAAAAAATAATATGTTTAAAGGTCATTGGGCACCTTAGTATGGAAACCATACCCATGGCGGACACAAACGAAATATAGCAGAATGTATTCATCTATGGCTCTCATTTACTATGGCATTAGTCGCAATAATGTGAGCTACGGGAATCTCAAAAAATTCAAGTGTTATCTATGTATCTATCCATACTCTTTATCTCTGAAAGTACTGATCCGATTTAAAAAAATATTTTTGTGATTCATGAGAAAAGCTATAGGCTACTTTTTATCCCGATATTCCCGCGGGATCAATGAATGAGGCCGAAAAAGTAGCGGGCGTCCACTAATTAATTGATATAGGTAAGAAAAATAAAATCCTAATTCATAAAATAAAAATATTCAATTTGATCCAAAGCAATCATAAGATCATTTAAAAAGGCAGCGGGTGCGTCTGCTGCTGCCTGGTGTATGGCCCAAGACAGATAATAAACAATGCGAGCGATATGTGGGCAGCTATTTAATGTGCGAAAAAAACCTGTTCAATGTGCGAAAGAGACATCGTATAACATATCTCTAACCATTAGCTCATCCATGCACCATGCTGTACGGTCTCGATATTATTTTTATGCCTTTATAAGATGAAATAAAAACCTTTGATACCGTTTGTTATCTTTTTTAAAGGATCCTGTACATTTTTCTCCGACGATCTTTAATCAAACAATTGTATGCAATGAAAGGTCATATTATTCCCCTTTGTTTAAAACTATTTTGGTTAATTTCCGCCACTGTTCGCAAAGCGGGTCAGATATGCCCAATAACCTTTAAAGATTAGCAAAACCTTTTAAACTTTCGTGACTTGTCAACATAGAAATATATTTTATGTAACGGGTCTATGCAAAGTGGCTGGACACGAAAAGCCAAAAATCGGACTCAGTGGCGTGCCATTGTAGAGGCCTATATCCAGCAGGGGACACTTGCAGGATGATGATGATGAACAGGTCTATGTCGCGTAATTATTTGAAAATATTAGAAAATACCTTATTTTTCACCAATCGTGGTCACGAGATTTATTCATCTCGTATTAATACAGTGTGTCACAAGACCCATCACCAAGCCGAAGTCTACTACAAAAATAATGCCCGGGAAACGATTTTTTTTAAGTAGACTAAATTTTTTATGCGTAATTAAAAGTGCGCTCGGGCAATTTTCGAAATACCTACTTATCCATAGGTGCATAGGACATCTATAGAACAGGTTGGCGGAGTAAATGCATCGATTTTGTACCTAATTACAAAACTTGTATACGCCTCAATATCTCCTGAACCAGTAATTTCCCAGGTATGGTACAGAAGTAATAAATGTTCGTAATGATTGGTATAATATGGGGTTTCAATTTTTGTTAAGGGTCTTTTTATACCCTGTTTTTTGGCAAATCCTAGCAGGACGCGCCAATTTAAGGGTTCACTAAGTTCTGGATTTTTCTCTTCTCCTGCAATTAATAATTTTGATAGCTCTTGGTTCAGACAGTGTCTAGAGTAGGTGATACAATTTAAGATTCGATGCTGATTTCTTAAGACCGGTCTGTGTAGAAAGCCTATTGGCGTTATTTTAGCTGTCGATGTTTGGACTGAAATAACGATATACATGCTTAAAGAATTTGGGTTCATTGACTCCTTTCTACACACAACATGTACTGTTACCGATTTTTGTGACAGAACATCTAAACATAATCTGCGCAGTCCAAGAATTAAGCCTAGTATTTGTTGTCCTACTCACCAGTTAACTTTTTTGCTATTTTTCATCCATCTTCACATGCCACTAGCAAGCCCGTAGAAAAATATTATTATGAATATGTGACGTATGTCCGGTACTTACCGCCTTGCGTCACAATACCGTCCATACGCTCGGCCAATCAGAGAAGGCCATCGTCCGCGCTCGCGAAGCCTGACCAAATATGGTCATGCACGGACTCCAACTCTGATGGAGGGCCGGTATATAAAGGGGCCGACAGAGAGGCCGGCACCGCTACTCTATCTACCTACGATAATTACGCGTACTCACTGGCCCTACGTCGTATCTACGTGTATCCTGGTCCCAGCTAAGGGTAAGCTACTACATTTACTGCGTTAGCGTACTGCCCATCTCTCTACCTGCTAGCTGAGGCCGGCTGACGCCGCCTGCCTGACTCTATTGGTTGTGGCTCTCCTAATGCTGCTTTCCTTCAGGTTCCAGGTCTACCTTGGAAGCTCCGGGCTACACTACCTAGACTGCTACACTTCCTGCATCGCCTTCGGCGTCACCTCCGCCGAAGAGTCTGGCCTGCCCTGCTCATCGCACTCAGACCGTCGGCGCCTGCCATCTGAGCCAACGGCCAGCGAGGATCTGCCGCTACGCGCAGCCCTTCGAGCAACCTGCCCTGCACACTACCGGAGGGAACAGCGTGGGAGACTGCAGCCCTTAGTGTTCAGGCCAGTGTCGTGTTGTTGGTCGGTCATACTCGTGCAAGGGAAGTGAGACAGTACTTGGCAAATAAACGCACCTAGAACCTCTACTGCGTTTCACTACCAGAACCCGTTACAAATACAAGTGTTCATGTTTTATGTTTTCTGTTTGTACTATAGAGATGTTTTATCAGCTGTTTAACAAGATCTATTTAGGGTGCGTATACAAAAACATGAGCGGAGTAGCTAACTCTTTGTAAAAAATATATTCACTAATAGAAACTGAGCAGAGCGATGCGAGGAAAATAGAGTGCTGCGAGTGAGGATACTTAAATAATGTTCGATTTATAAGTCACAGACGACTAACTGTCACCAAACTAGATGGATTCTGTAGTATAGCAATCAGATAAAGGTATATATATTTTTTTTTTATAGACTCACGCCTGTATCCCCGAACCGGTAGGCAGAGGTGTTATTACACCCACTTTTCGCCATGAATTTTTAAGTCCCAAGTAATAGGGGGCGAGCCTATTGCCGTTACCGGGCACATCACCAGACTCCGTGCTGCTACTGAGAATTCGGAAAAACACAGTAACACTCTTGCCCGACCCGGGAATCGAACCCGGGATCCCTGTCAGCAGTCGCATACGCTATCCACTGGACCACGGAGGCTGTCATTATATTAACTGTCAGCAAACTAGATGGATTCTGTAGTACAGCAATAAATATAAAAGTACTTAAATGTTCTTAAAGGCATATATTATGTACTTTTGGATAAGTTACACATATACTCAAAACAAATAATTGTAATAAATATATTTGTCGTAATTGCGATCGATCCCACGACCTCCAGCAGTTCAGCAGTCAGGCCAAAGAGCTCAGATATTAACATAGAGGCACACTTCTTATGGGCGCTCTTAAGACAAACTTTCTGTGACCTAAATTGCCGCTTGGCGGCGTGGCAGTCGCGCTGTGACAGCTGTCTCTACGAGAGCAAGAGAGACGAACGTTCCTCCTGTGTATCTTAATTAAGAGAGCAAAAGAGACGGAGAACGACGCCAGCGCCGCCAAATACCAACTAAACTGGAGACAGTCTCCAGTTGGAATCGGCACACGAAATCCTTAAGAACTGGGCTTCTATGTCACAAAGCCTAAGACATGCCAGCCAAATGGGATAAGATGCTTATCTCGTACACCGCTCAGCTCTACCTCGCACATCTTTCGTTGATATGCAACCTTATCTACACTAATATTATAAAGAGGAAAAAATTGTTTTTTTGTTTGTAATGGATAAACTCAAAAACTACTAGACCGATTTTAAAAATTCTTTCACCATTAGAAAGCTACATTATCTGAGAGTAACATAGGCTATATTTTATTTTAGAAAAAATTGGAGTCCGTCAGGACGCGGGTGAAACCGCGGGAAACGGCTAGTCTTATATATTTATTGTTCAACTTCGGCGCAGTAATTCCAACTGCTTATACAAGTGATGTACCACATACGTACGCATTCTTTGAAATAATATTATTGCTGCCGTACTACGATAACACAAAAGAGGTATTTACAACTTAAGTATATCTAAGTCAATCATATTTAAGTTGTAAATACTTCTCATTTCCCTGACGTTTCGATCGGCTTGCACAGGTCTTGATCGCAGGTAAACTTACTGAATTTTGAGGTGGTAAAAATAGGCATTATTAGTAACCAAAATATGTCAGTTAATGCAATAAAACCAGTTAAATAGACTTATATGACGTACACAAATTGCAAAAATTAAAAATCTTTTTATAAGCTAGACATAATTTTCCAGACCAACGGGTATCCCAATATAAATTTTACGGTCAATTAATATAACGGTATCCACCATATGTTATAAATTATAACAATTGTATAATGTTTTGACTCACACTTCCTCTGCACTCGTAAACTATTTTATATTTACGATTATGACTGGTCGTGTACATTCTACGCTAAAATTGGTTCTACGTTGTGCTACGTTATATGCGTAGCCGCGTAGCATGTGTAACTTGCTACGACATCAAGTGAACTAAGTTGAAGTCTTTAAAAGACAATACCCCCTCGCGAACTATTTCTGAGTAGGGGAAATTAAAAAGCATAAAACAACGGCTCAGATAAGGTAAGGCAAAATCAAAATCATTTATTCATTTATGTACATTTATTATGTAGGTCTGTTTAGGCAAAGAGCTCAGATATTTACACAGAGGCGCATTTTATAGGGCGCTTTGAAGACAAACTTTCTGCGACTCAATTTGCCGCTTGGCAGCGTGGCAGTCACGCTGCAGCAGCTGTCTCTCTCTCCTCCAGTGTATCTTAACTACGAGAGCGAGAGAGACGGACCAACTAAGAACTAAACTGGAGACAGTCTGCACTTAGAATCGGCACACGAAATCCTTAAGAACTGCGCTTCTATGTAAATCTTTATTCATTGGTTTAGGTCACCATGTGACGTTTAGGAACTATGTCTATTTTTTAGTTAATTACCTTATGTATCTACATGTGGTTTTTATATTTTATTAGCTGCTGCCCGCCTTTGCTCGCGTGAGATTCGGCTATCATAACAAAAGATGTGTCTTTCCACACAAAATCTACTGGACGAACTTATTCGTCAAACGTAGAACTTGTACGTCAAATCATCACAGTCCAATATGAGAATATGAGATACCACCCCAACCCAATATGAGCTAATATTATTACGTCACAGTTTTGGTATTATTTACTAACATATTTTAAGCTTAAAATCTGGCTATACTTCATTAACAGGTTATGCCTTGACTAATTACGTTTATTGGCAGTTTATGCAAGTAAAGGAACATTTATAATATTAACGTGCGTCAGGGCATCAAATATTTTTAAAACTTAAGAAGTGCTTTTGTTTGAATAATTTCAGAAAATATACAGACATGCGTATATTAATTTATATTGATTTTGTATAAATCATGCTGAGAGTTAATTTGACCAAATGAACAAATAAGTTTATTAAAAAGGCAGCAATTGTTTACAGGATAAGCTCAGAATCTGGATAGTCTACAGGGGTCAAGAACACGGCGCAAACTTTTTCGATTAAACAAATATGCCAAAAAAAGGGGATACTTCCATGTTTCATAGTTCTCTATATGTCTTTAGAAAGACGGTGTGTACCTTACACTTCTCATATTGATAAGGCACTTGTGCCCAGCCACTGCTAAGTACAAGTCTCTTGGCCATATTGTTAAATTAATTTGCCAGATAACTTATACAACTGTTGTTCTGACTTTGAATTCCTAACGAAAATATCCAGAACTAGCTGTCGCGTGCGACTCCGTTCGCGTGGAAGTTGAAAATAAAACTCCCCACATTTTTTTTTAAATTTTTAATACTGCTCCGCTTCTATTGGTTATAGCGTGATGATATATAGCGCCTTTAGCCTTCCTCAATAAATAAGCTATCTAACTTTGAAAGAATTTTTCAAATCGGAACAGTAGTTCTGGAGGTTAGCGCGTTCAACCAAACTAACAAATAAACAAACAAACTATTCAGCTTCATATATTAGTATAGATAGGCCTATCGGTCCTATTGAACAGGTAATATGCAGAGCTGATGATGATGATTTTTTGTCGTGATTATAATTATGATGTTTGTGCATTTTGTGGCTAGATGTCCATGATATACTAAAAATAAAATACTCAAACCAGTCAAAACTGTGGTAAAAAACGTAATTTCAATAATGCTTTTATACGCGTTACGGTTAACAATTAATTTCGTTTAAAAGAACTCTAACAAAATGTACGTAGTCGTATGAATAATCCCGCTGGTGAGATTGTTACATCTGGCTCAAGGTCGGCAACCCGAGGCTATAATTATAATTATGGCGAACGCAATCAATCCTGATGAAATCGAGCGCCATTCGACTGAGGAAGTTTACCTAACGTGAATGTCGTTGACCGAACATACTTTGAAACGTTTATAAGGTGAAAACTTATATGAGCTACGGTTTAAAAAGAAAAGATAAAGAAAATAAAATGACAGAAAAAAGTAATGACTCTGAGCTTCGGCTTTCCTTCCCAAGAAGTAATTTAGCTATGAAAATTCGGCATCATCTATACATATAGG
Source organism: Euclidia mi (assembly GCA_944739405.2). Taxonomy (NCBI): domain Eukaryota; kingdom Metazoa; phylum Arthropoda; class Insecta; order Lepidoptera; family Erebidae; genus Euclidia; species Euclidia mi. The sequence goes on along the minus strand of OX123188.2, from coordinate 4,815,416 downwards.
TATACATATAAATAAAATTTGAGTGTCTGTTTGTAATATTAAAATAACCACTTTTTACTATATGCATATGGAATATACACGGTACATACACCGAAATGTCATTTTTGCCAATTTTTGTCTGTCTTTTTGTTCTCGCTAATCTCTGGAACGGCTAGACCGATTTTGACGGAACGTTCACTGGCGGATAGCTAATGTACCAAGGAGTAACTTAGGCTATAAATTAACTGGGTACGCGAAGTAGTTCGTCTAGAATAGGGTTTTGATTTTTATTGGTGTTGTAAAAAAACAAAACGCAGAAATAAATGTATCTCTATGTTTTTTTTTTTTTTTTTTTTTTAGACTCGAAACAACAATTTGTGGATCACACAAAGTGTTGTCTCATGTGGGAATCGAACCCACAGCACTCGGCGCAGTACCAAGCGGCGAGGCGGCCGCTTAAACCACTACGCCAACCGTGCAGTATGTGTCTAGTTAGTGAGGATAGATGGATGTATGAATATTTGTTTTACTCAAAAACAAATGAACAGATGTCGATATCTTTTACATTTGGATAGCTTATGCGATAAACCTCACGCAGGCAACTAACAAATAACAATGTGAACATTGTTATTTGTTTTTCTTTAATTGACACATTTTTAGACGCAAATACATACAGTTTGCTAGTTTATTGATGATAATTATCTACAAAAACCTAAACGTTTTTGTTGTTTTAAGCTAATGTCATACAAAATAAATATTAGTTTATACATCAGCAGCATCTAAATGTGTCTGTCTGTAATTATTAGCACAATAAAAACCGTTGTTTGGTCCTCATTGAAATAAAATTGAACTATTTGGCTCGGGCAAATAAAAAAAAGCCCTTGAAACTTTGAAACAACGTCTCAACGTCGTCATTCGCGTTAAAAATTCTAATTTATTGCGTCTATACAGAATAATAAATGTGTAGGAATGTTCATTGTGAGTTTTGTGCAAATAGTTTTGAATAGGAACTCCATTCAAATGTTAATTATGTGTATTTTGGCAATGTCCGTGGCACTTGTTACTGGCGGCTGTGGGTTCGCCCACCAGGGAGAATTAGATTTAAAAGACAGTCTTTAATATCTACATTGGTAATTCCTACAAACTTTTCAACTCAGTTAGCTGACCATCTAACAAAATAATTGAAACTGATCATTTGCGTTTGATTTTGTTTGTAAATTTTCACGTTTAGCGGCTACAGTGGCAAAGCAATAACCATATTTTATCTTAAAAAGTTGGCATTTTCATATTGTGAGCAGAATAATTTATTAACATTATTGCTTAGGCATTAAGCCTTTACAATACATTTTTTAATCTTTGGTCCTTTGTTACCCCAACATATTATATATAGCCTAGCTAGCATAACTGTTAAGTGGTACAAAAATATATTTTAGCAGAAGTTGTCCGAAAAATAATCTGGACTCATAAGATTTCTTGCCTAGTCTAGAAACATATAAGAATCTTGGTGATGGTAAAGATAAATATCTGCCAAGTACTTTGTCCAGTCAATGGCCCGTGACCGAGTCCACGGTCGATTTGACCGCTTTGACAAGCTTTACATATTTCATAAACTTAAAAAGCAAGTTTAAATGTTGCGAAATATATTGTATATTGTTCTAGATATGATGGATATAAAACATGCAAAATTTTTGCTAGCTTCAAAGTTTTTGTTGTCAACTAACCGTTGTAATCTAGAAAAGTGTTGTTTGTCTTTGACATCAAATAGTATGTAATTGAAATAAAGCAACGAATGAACTAAGTAGTGAGGATTTTAAAAATACAATTTACATAACTGTCGGGCCACATATCTGTAAATTTAAAGTTCTTTAATTGGTACATTTATAATTATTGCTGTGCTCTAAGCGTCGGACTCACACTCATCGACGATCATCAATTATTAACATTTAAAAATATTTTGATCAATAATTTCATTTTATTTTATAGTAATAGGCGACAATGGAGCAGACGGATCACCTGATGGTAACCAATTACCGCCGCCCATAGAAACAAGCAACACCACAGGAGTCACAAGTGCGTTGCCAGCCCTTGGGGTCGGGTCGGTCGGATAGGATGAGGATTGGGATCAGAGAGAAGGAATAGGGATAGGGCCTCCGGCACTCTCACTCACCGAACGAAACGTAAGGGCCTGTTCACGAGATCGGTCTAAGCGGCGAGCGTCGCGGCGGGCGGCGCGGCAGAGCGTCGTGCACGCCACGACCCTACAGCAGCGGTAAACGCAGCGGCAAATGTGGACGTATTTGGGCCGACGGAGTTACCCATAAATATGGCGATAACCAAAATATCTTTGTGTAACTATACGGTATACCTACAAAATTGTCGACATTGGATCTTCATTTCTTACAAGTATTTTATATCAAAGGAATAATACATATTCGCAATTAATGAGACGTTGAATAGGTACCTACACAACGTAGATTACGTTAAGTAGGTAGGTAAATCACCTTTTAACTTTCATAGTAGCTGAGTCTGTACCTAAATAGGTACATATGTACATTACACAATGTTTTAATGTTTGCGATTTATATTAAAACCTACCATTACATTCTGTAAAACATTGTTTCATTACATCTCGCAACGTTTTATTAATATTTTTGTATTTATACAGCGGATGTGTTGCTATCCATACACGCGACCGTTTTAAAATTTCGACTTTAAATGTCTCCGTATTCATTACCGCCACAAAATATTTAACAAATAGTTTAACCGCCTAGTTCGTCCCTCGCGTAACGCTGTCCGTGCCGCTCGGAGTCGTGGCGTCGCACTATGGTTCGTCTAGAACAAGCTAGCTAGACAAAAACAACTCTTAAATTCCTGGAAGTTAATTACTATTACGAACTCATTACCCCTATACATTGAGGATTACACCTATTAATTATCAATACTACCCTCATTAAGAGCGTCATTAAGGTATGTTTATAAGATGTTGACTATTTAAAGGGCATTCATTTGCATTTTTACATCATATTTGATAGCATTGTTTATGTCACTAAAAGAAATTTGTGAAAGTGTTTTTGTGATGGATTGTATACGTAAGGGTAAGTAGTTATATTTTATTTCATTTTCAACATGGGAACTTCATTCTTTAGTCTTATAAAATGAAATGTTTGAATTTTCACCCACTTTTTTACTCATTTTTTCAAATTCATCGGTCAAATAATAACATGTCCCCACTTGTCCCCACCGTAGAACCTATCATATACGATTCTCATAAGTGTCTAGTAGTTATACGTAAAAAAATTCATTGCGATATATTTGCACAACTAATTTTTATTTATTTTTTTCTTTCAACAGTTTTTACCGTCTCAAGAATGGATTTTTTCGAAGAATGGCTGAAACACCCGAAGGAAACGCGGAATGAGGAGCTCTTTCGGTTTATATCTTTGAGATATAATTTTGATGGTGTTACGGAGCAGTCTCTGCGAGATATTAAAGTACTAATCTCAAGATATTCAACGAAATTTGCTGAAAAGTGGAGCAGCTGTGGAAGAAATCGAGAGCGATTCCTACAAAAGTATTCGACGTGGCTGGAGGGTCTTGACATATCTTTCGATGTGTCCGTTTATTTATCTCTGCCAACTACATCTGGAGAACCGGGACCCGGAAGACCTACTAAAGATTTTGAACATTCTAGTCTCAAAACGAAGAGACGACGTGTAGACGATCTATTACAGTCCAGAAGTGCTAGTGAATTAATTTACGCCGCTGAAGTGTCAGCTCGAATCTCGGGTCAGAGAAGTGTAGCACGTCAAATTAAAGATGTGACTAGTGATTCTTCAATAACCAAGACCACGAGTGAAGAAAGTGCCCCCAGGAGTTTAACAAGTGAGGAAGCTTTAGCGTACTACGTTGATAGTAAATCAAGTAGCCATAGCTATAAGCAGACTCGGAAGTGGAGTATTAAAGCTGGACATAAGGTGTTTCCGTCAATGTACAGTGTTAGAAAGGCTAAAATAGCCTGCTACCCGTCAGGTGAACAAATTACAGTCAATGAAACGCATGCTGAAATCAAAGTTCAGGCAATTCTTGATAAGACTGCCGAACGTTTAGTTTCAGCACAACAAGAAGTTGTTCATAGTCTGTTACCTTGCACGTCATTCACATTAATCAGTAAATGGGGTTGTGATGGAAGTTCCGGTCATAGTATGTACAAACAAAAATTCACTAATTGTGACGATAGTGACGAGTTTTTATTTGTATTTTCTTTCGTTCCTCTTCAATTGAAAGATGAAAGTGGTAATATTGTGTGGCAGAATCCTCGGCCCTGTTCTACAATGTATTGTCGGCCAATAAAGTTTATCTTTTCTAAGGAAACGAAAGATTTTACGATTTCGGAAACCAATAAGGTTTTAGAAGAGATAAACGCTTTATTGCCGACAACCTGCAAGGTGATGGAGACCGAAGTATCTGTCACACATGTTATGCTTTTAACAATGATTGACGGAAAAGTTTGCAATGCTCTGACCGAAACTTCTTCCTCACAAAAATGTTTTATTTGTGGGGCAACTCCAACAATGATGAATGATCTGTCAAAAGAGTTTGCTGCGGACAAAGATAATCTTGGTTTTGGTTTGTCTACGTTGCACGCTTGGATAAGGTGCTTTGAATGCTTGCTTCACATTAGCTATCGACTAAATATAAAAAAATGGCAGTTAAGAACAGCCGAAGACAAAGCTAGTGTGAAACAACGTTCAGATGACATTAAAAAACGATTTAAAAGCGAAATGGGCTTGATTGTAGACAAACCAAAACCAGGGTTCGGTAACACTAATGACGGGAACACCGCGCGAAGATTTTTTGGAAATCCCGAGGCTAGTGCCGATATTACAGGGTTAGATGTTTCACTAATACAAAAATTTGGCATACTACTTCGCACTTTATCATCGGGATATGATATAAATATTGAAAAATTCGTTAACTTAGCTCAAGAAACTAGACAACTTTATGTAAATCTCTATTCATGGTATTACATGCCCGCTACTGTCCACAAAATACTTTTGCACAGTGGCGAAGTAATTAGATCGTCCCTTCTACCTATAGGCCAGCTTTCCGAGGAAGCACAGGAAGCTCGGAATAAGGACTGCAGAAGATTTCGTGAGCACAACACACGAAAGCGATCACGGGAGGCTACGAATAGAGATTTACTTAATATGTTATTGATAACATCTGACCCTGTAATAAACGGTTTACGAGAAGTTCCTCGGAAGAAAATAGGTACGCTTCCAACTGAAGTATTAGATTTAATTGTCCCACCTAGCTGTAAGGAACAAAATGTTAATATGATTTCTACTTTTCATAGTTCTGCCCCTCACGATCATGACTATTCAATGGATGATTCATCTGATGATAGTGATGATAATGAGTAATAGATTTAGTTCTTAGATATTTTATGCATCTGTTATTAGATTTTATAGCGACGTCGAGGGATAAATCACTTTATAAAATGTTCAAAAAATATATTATACACATATGCCCGATAAATGTTTTTTTTTTCATGATACCAGCTCAAATGACAAACTGCCTTGAAAAAAGTACCAAAAACCTTATATCTTTGCTTATTAACCGCATCTAGACATAAAAATCAAATAAAATAATTTTGTCTAGCTAGCTTGTTCTAGACGAACCATAGTGCGTCGGACTCGGTCGCAGTACATTTGTTCCCGCCGCTCGCCGCACCGCCCGCCGCGCCGCTCGCCGCGCAGCCATTCGCGCCAAAAAAAACGCGCGCGTTATCGCTGTGCGCGGCGGCTCGTGGCGTGCTTCGAACGTCTTCATACATTTGATCTTGGGCCTAATTCTGCTATTTTAGATGACATCGACATCATATTTTGAATGGAATGAGATTATATTTTGAATTGACTCAAAATCGGTATTCTGCTACACAATGTCATTCTATTCTAATTTCGATATATTCAATTTAATGTCAAATATCCTGACATAAGTAGGTATTGCCATTAATGAAATAATTAACTTTATTGCTGGTAATTTGATGTTACAGCGTTGCCTATGATTTGTTTTTTATGTAATATGCCCGCAAGTACGCTCTCACATTTTATTTCAATTTAACAGTTCCTTACGATCTGGTAGATGTTTCGGGAAATCTCTTCTTAGTCAGGGACCGTAAGGGTGCAGCATACGGTCCTCGAGGAACGTACCTACATGCCAATTTTTAGCATCTTGTGCCCAGTAGATTCGGCTGTGCATTGCTGTTAGTCAGGGAATTGTGAATGAATTTTATATATACAGATGATACTACCTAGCAGTGCAATATGGCAGTCTATAATACTAACCAGTACCATTTTAGTAAATGAATTTATTCGTTGGATTGTGAGAGATTTTTTGATACATAATCAATAATGTTACGTACGATTTGAAATCGAACATTTAAAATATGGGTGTTTTGAATATGTGTATTTACAGTTTGACGTTTGTCTTTGTACAAGAATATATTTAGCAGAATACCGTTTGTGTATTGTTCAACTCTCAATATATTCGCAATATCATTTCAATGTCTCTTAATTTAGGAGAATACCATTATGACGTAAATATGATACTGACATCATATCGAAACTGCATTTTGAACAAATATAATTAGCAGAATTGGGCTCCTTACCGCTCGCCGCCCCGCGCTAAGCCGCCGCCCAGAGCGGCAAGGTCGTGACAGGGCCGTAACAGTTTAAGTACTGTTACTTTACGTCGATTTTGTGTGAGAGGGTAGTACTACCCCGGTCGAGCCGGCCGATTCATGCTAAAATTACCAAGGCTTACTACCTGTTCATGAGCGTGATTCAAATATATTACGATTGGAAATATTAGTTCTATATTCTAGTACCTATACTCTCCGTATCCACGACCGGATGGACACATGCATATAGTGAAACTAATTATAAATATATGATATTTATTTATTTAGTACGGAACCCTAAAAAGCAATGTATCATACTGCATTCCTTTTGGCCGGATGCTGTTGACCCAGTTATAACCGAAAACCGCATACCGGGCATATTTGTTCTGTTGGACAAGATTATCTCCTCCAGTTGACATTTTTATTCTTAAATAAACTGGTATTTTGTTTATGCAATATACACAATGCAAACATGAATTTGCAGCATTAATCCAGAGCATCTTGCATCATGTAACCCTAATTTTAAGATGATAAGTTAAACAAAGTGTTAACTGTCATTATTTTCAAACTAGCTTTCGAATTAGGCTTTCCATGTTGATGTAATATTGGATCAAAATACTAAATACGAAAATGTCATATATGTATTTGTGTATATCATATATGACTCAGGTAAAAAAATAAAGGTGTTCATGTAGCATATTATGTTCCCGCCCATATTCATCACATAATTCTAATTGTATTCTAAAATTCATTAAAGTCAGTTCAGCCATGTTGATATGAAAGCGGAATATACACAATTCTGCATTTCGAATATTAGAAGGGACTTAAACTTCAAGGTTAACCCTTTCTGACCAAAATAATAATGTAACAAAGTTAAGAACAAGAAAATACAAAAAGACTACGAATTGATATTTGCCGGTTAAATTTTGGCTACCGAAATCGGAAGAGACAGGTCCGAAGACAGATCGCGGTATATTTCTTACCTCCTGTAACAAACCCATAGGGCAACACATGAACTTCTATATTAGTCATACAGCTGTGGCATGTCATTCATGTAGTACAAAATAATTTTCAGGGTCAGTCATTTCAGAAAAATCTACGGTATGTGGAATGTGCGATCCGTCACTGTCTACTAACATTTATTTGTGTCAACTGTACAATATGTTCTACTGGTTTCCATGGTATTCACTGTATGTTTGTCTTTTCTATTTACAACTTACTTTTTACGATTTCCCCATAGTTTCTTGTATATAAATTGTCTTAACTACTTACAATAATTGTACCCACTATATATTTTTTATATTTCGTTCTTTACAAGTTGATTATAACTACTTAGTGTAAATATCTTAAATGATTAAATCCAGGTCTATTGCTTCTTTGCTGACAAACAAATTTAATTATTTATTTAAGTTCCTACTGTTAGTCATTGGTAGACTGATTAATATATATATGGGTAACTGGGAAAATACTTATGAAAAATTTACAAGAAACTTTTTCAAATTCGACTGGTACAACGTGACTTTAAAATGACCTAGGTATATAGACTTCTACTAGTATTGGAATAAACTGTGGCATCATTGTAATAATTTTTTATGGCTTAAGACATTTATTTTCTCGAAAGATGGATAAATCACTTATAGAGAAAATATTGAACTTATATTCTAAATAACATTGACACACAACGCAATGAACCCGTGATTATAGACAGAGACTCCCCTGTAAGACCGAGTCACTAAAGTCTGATAAAAAATTGGGCAAGTACGAGTCGGACTCGCGCACGAAGGGTTCCGTACCATCATCTATTAAAGAAAATCATGTTCGTTGTATGTATACTTAAATACTTTTTAAGTTTCTACCTGTTTATTAAGATCGAGTAACAAATAGCTTAAAAATTACGTTTGTTGTATGGGAGCCCCCGTTTATTATTAACTTTTTTTACAACTACATATTCTGTAAAAATTTAAAGTCTACCTTGTTACAGTTAGTAATTTTGAGCAAAAAATACGAAAAAAGACTCGTTTTTTTGTAGGGGACCCCCCCTTAATATTTAGATTTTTTAAATTTTTTATTTGTAGTTATAGCGGCAACCGAAATACATAATTTGTGAAAATTTCAGCTTTCTAGCTACCACGGTTTAAGAGATACAGCCTGGTGACAGACAGACAGACGGACAGACAGCGGAGGCTTAGTAATAGGGTCCCGTTTTTTACCTTTTAGGTACGGAACCCTAAAAAGAACTTTAACCAAAAACAGAAAATATACATTCATTATGTATACAATCTGATCTCCATTAAATACCACATGACGGATGCAAAACATCAACACTCGATAAAGTGTGCTGTTACATTGATCCTAGTAGCAAATGAACCTCTAATGATATCAAGGACATCCGCTAAAAGCACAAGAAAGATGTTGAATGTATCAAAAAATTTCCCGTCAAAGATTATTTGACCATTGAAAGAGCATAAATAAGTTGGAGCACTGCAATCCCAATGATCAAGTTAAGTTCTACTTCTACAATAAAAAAAATAAAAACAATGATACTGTAAAGTTGTTCTTCATTGATGTCACGTAAATTTTACTGATGCAAAATTCGTCCGTAAGCTAAACATACGTCGAGGAGATCGTTAAAACTAGAAAGCTGGGTTTTTTATTGTTTATATCTTTCGTGTGCATACTGCACAAAAGAAAAAGACACAAAAAACCCATTTTATTCCATCGAAATAATAATGTGTTTACGTGAAAGACGGTATGTTGGTCTTACGAAACGTTAACCAGCGTTTTAAATATTGTTTCAATTAAAGATTTAAAGATTTAAAGATTTATTTATTTGTTCAAAACATGTGTTTTACAAAAGATGTTGTTTTGCCATAGATGGCATACAAATATAACAGGCTTGAATTTAAATACATTAATAATGATAAAACAATTAAAACAGTCATAATAACAATAAAATAGTATGTCAATTAAATAAAATTAAAATATATATATATATATATATATATATATATATATATATATATATATATATATATATATATATATATATATGTCATTGTAAATATATAGTAAGAAATGCATAATATATTAAAATCGTGCACATTATAAAAAGCTTTTTGGGATAGCATTTCTTTAAGTTTGTGTTTAAACATACTTATATTTAATGATTTATACTCTTTTGGCAGCTTGTTGAAAATTTTAGGTGCCATGCAGAAAATGCTTTTGCTCATAAGAGCAGTTTTGGCACTGTGCATACATAGCCTTTGACTATCTCTCCTGTTCCGTTGGACAATATCCGAAAGACGTGGGAACAATTGAGGATTAGTTTTGACAAAAATACATACTTCCATAATATACAAGCAAGGAAATGTCAAAATTTTGTAATTAATAAAAAATGGGCGGCAGCTATCAGTGACTTTCAGTCCAAACATGGCACGTATGCAGCGTTTTTGTAATTTGAACACAACTTCCCTATCAGTCGAGTTGCCCCAGAAAATTACACCATAACGCAGAGTAGACGCCACTAGCCCATGATACGCAGTGAGTAGGGTTGCAATATTGACAGATGGAGCAAGCATAAATAGAGCATATGAGGATTTACTGATTTTATTGCTAACATATTCGATAAGACTTTTCCAATCTAATTTCTTATCAATATATAATCCAAGAAATTTGGCAGTATCTACTTGTTTAATTAATTTATTATCATATATAATGTTTATTTCTGATGGAGTCTCGGTGCGTTGTTTAAAATGCATGATGTTAGTTTTATGCAAATTTATTTTTAAATTATTATTATCTAGCCACGAAATTATTGATGTCAAAGAATTATTGATGTCATTTTCATAGGAATTAGTGCTTTTGCATGCAACTGTCAGTGTGCTGTCGTCAGCAAAAAGAGTCATTGGTTGGATTGTCGAATTTGGAAAGTCATTTATATATAAAATAAATAAAAGTGGTCCCAACACGCTCCCCTGCGGAACACCGAAGTTTAGAAATCGTTCACTAGATGAGAATGTTAATTCAGTTTTTGTCTTAATATCTAATTTTGAAATGGCCGTAATTTGTTTTCTGTGGGATAAATATGATTCTAAAAGTTTCAGGACATTTCCTCTTATTCCATAACAGTCTAGTTTGTTTTTAAGGATATTATAGTCAACGTAGTCGAAGGCCTGGGTCATATCGCAATAAATGGCACACACTGGTATTCTTTTATCAATATTAAGCATTATATTGTGTATAAAATCATAGACAGCCATATTTATTGTAGAATTTTGACGAAAACCTTTTTGTTCACGACAGAGTATGCGGTTTTTTTCTAAATACTTATATATTTGATTATATATATATTTTTCAAATACCTTGGATATGACTGATATTAAAGCAATAGGTCTATAATTATGTAATAATTCCCTGTTATCTTTTTTAAAAAGCGGTTTAATTATGGAAGTTTTGAGACTCTCAGGGAAGGTACCATTTACTATACATAGATTTAGAATAAAGCTTAGGTGATGGCAAATCAAATGTCCCACAGATTTGATTACTTCTGTTGCTATTTCATCTGGACCGACACTTCTTGTATTCTTTAGTCCTTTTATAATATTTAGGATATCTTGAGGTAGGCTAGGGTTCATAAACATTGAGTCCCGTTGATGTTTTATAAGGGAAGTAACTTTATTTCCGTAACCGCGCATTGGAACAACTTTTTCAATAAAATAGTCATTAAATGCGTTTGCTATAGTCAATGGATTACTTAGATATTTATGGTCAACTTGTATTTTATGTATATGGTCTTTAGGTATATTATATTTATTACTTTTAATAATTTGCCATGTTGTTTTAGTCTTATTTTTTGAAGTATTTATGTTAAAACAATTTTGAGCGCTTTTAGTTAAATTTATAATTTTTTTAAATAGTTTATTGTATTCTTTGAATTTTTTTTTATTTGTTTAAGTTCCTTTATTACGATAGGTCCATAAGAGCTGCATTTTTGTCTTGCTACATATTTTTATGCCTCGTGATATCCATTTCGGCTTCTTGTTAATATTTATAGTAATGACATGGAAAGGAAAACATAAATTATAGAATAGTTGGAATTGGTCAATAAAAAGATCGTAAGCTACATTAGCATCATCAGTCTCATAAATATCAGCAAAAGATAAGTTTTTTAAACAGTCTTGAAATTTTACAATATTGTCTTTAGAATAATCCCTTTGCTCCTTACGCCAATATTTAAGAATACATTTACTTTTCACTGGACATTTAAGTAGCTGGGCAGTATGATCCGATAGCGCAAACTCTATAATTTCGGCCCTGCATGTTTTAAAGAAATTATGTGCAAAATTATCTATGCATGTTTGGCTTATAATACGTGTTGGTTTATCCAGTGCTAATTTTAGATTGAAATTTGTCAATAAGCATCTGAACTCTAATGTTATGCAATTCTGTTTTAAGATGTCAATGTTGTAATCACCAGCTACTATTATTTTGGAATATGTTTTCTTAGTAATTAATATCAACAGTTGCCCCATTTTTTGAAAAAATATATTTAAATGTTCTGCTTTAGGTGTTCTATAGACGCATATAATCACAGTTTTGTAGCTTATCAGTTCCACGGCGCAACATTCGAAAATACCCATAATTGACAAATTCGCAACCTCTGGCAACTCTTTACATATATGTCCCCTCTTAACTAATATACATGCGCCACCTCTTTTTTGGTTAGTCCTGCTGTAACAAGCCGCCAAGCGATAATTTGGTATATTAACAAGAGTTTCATAGCCTGACATAATAAAATGCTCAGTTACGCATACAATATCCACGGGTTTATTTTGTTCTGACAGTTCATCAAGACAAACAGTTAGGATGTCAGATTTTGAAAGTAGACCTGCTATATTTTGATGCAGCACGAATAAATAGTTACTTACGAAAAAAGTCATCGCTATTTATATAATTTTCATTGTTATTATCATTCATATGATATGACATTTCAGCATAATCAAAAGAGTCGTCAATATAATATTTAAGATTGTCAAATATATTTTTCATGCCATAATTATTTATAACACCATTACGTTGTGAGAACATGGTGTAATCACAGTAGGTCTTGATTGGAATCAAAAAGTCTGTACATCAAGATAAATTAAATTGTTAAATATTTCTACTCGCCAGTTAAACATGATATTGTAATCGCTGAGTTTGTACGTTGGTAAACAGAGTATTATGTTAGTGTGCTGTAGCTGCAACACAGTTTCTCGTATGTCTTTGATGATGTCGAAATAATTGTTTGTTTTTAAGAAATCTTCACGGCCTATCATTATCACGCAGTAGTCCTCCATGGAGTAATCTACCTGCTTTTTATGGAGATTCTTAATAAGAATTTGTATGCCGCAATTTGGTGATAGGTAGTGACATGTTTGTAGGTTAGGATATGTTGCTTCTGCTATAGATAAGATTTTGTTCGATTTGTTGCTGCTCACAATACACAATTTACGCTTCTGCTTCGGAGTAGTATGGTTATTCTTCTGTGATGTCTTGTTTTTTACGTTCAGTAGTTCGCTTTTACAGGATGATGATGGTGTTTCTGCGTGTTCTGCGATGTTTTGAATTTTATGTGTGTTATTCAATGGTGTACAGTCTGATTTCTTCCTAGGTGTATGTGTCGCTGTTGTGTTTGGTGTGCAGGTTTTTCGTTTCAATGGACTACACGCTACTGTCTTATATAAATCCTTTTTCCGCATTAAATCTTCATTTTGCCGTTTCAGTTGACTATTTTCTAAGGAAAGGGATTCAATTTCTGAATGGGCACTATTGAGATCGGCAGTCAATTTGTTTATTTGTTCCCTTAATTTAGACACTTCATCATTTTCATCGTCTGACATACTTGGAAGGCTATTTGTAGTACTGTTCAAAGAATTTTCTAACTGTTGTTCGGTAACATTAGAGGTGTTTGTGTCTGAGACAGTACGTCTCCGCCTGAAGGTAATATTTTCTAGGAAGTTCATCGTACTTTCAACAGTATATGTGTGTAAATAATAATATTTGTGATCTAGATGTCCTTTGATTATTGTTATGAAATTGTCATCCAGTAGTAATAAAATATACTTTATTCATGCATGTCCAATCAGTATATGTATAATTATGTCCAATCAATAAAATGTCAATAGTACCTACTTATAGTCAATGTGTAATTTTTGTCAATATAGTGAGAATGTCAGCCAAGGATTATAATGGCAACACCAACTTGATATTATCATTCGATTAATAGTAATTAGTATGATGGTACATCACTACTTTGTTCTATGATGTCTCTGGTTATCAAAGTTTTAAAAGTCAGTTGTCATGAAAACTTTGTTAAAGGTTTGAATAGTTACATATTCTAACGGCTTTTAATATTGCTATGACCAGTTTTCGCGTCTATAAATGCTTGATTCGAGTATATATTAAGTTTAAGTGTCTGTACGTACCACACCGTAGCTCGCCAGTGAACGAATGCACTTAATATGTTGTCTTTCTCGGTAAAAATTATATGTGCCAGCAGTTGACGTGATGGTGGTAATTTCATCTAATATTCGTTGTATACTGTTCAAAACGTTTTGTGGGATATATTGGACACTGCTTATCACTTAAAGACGCAATCCCGAAGATAATTACAGGTAATTCTTTAAATATACGAAAATTCTTACAGCGAACTTGTTTACTAATTGCCGTCATAGACAATTAATCAATTAAATATTGCGTTATGTATCAAATTCTATAGTATGTTTGATAGACTGGATTTCAATGCTCATATGGCATACTGGTTCAAGTGTCGTTTGTCAATGCGTCGCGTGTAGTCGATTCGATTCCCACACGTGACAACACTTTGTGTTATCCATAAATTTTGGCTTCGGGTCTGACTGTTCTTTGCGTCCATTTGTTATATGTTTGTGTTTACAAACACTGGCAGTAAATAAAATCCCAAAAATCTGGATTTCTTGCTTTGTCTTGACTTGCCAGACAACACCGGAGTACAGTTCTGTCTGACTATTCCAACCAAATAGAATTTGGCGGTAGTGCAGGAGCGGTCTCCAAAAAATTATATATATATAATAATTAAGGGAAAGACTCGGAGTTCGCTCATAAAAGATTTAAACCAAAGTGAGATGGCCATCATTATACAAAAATATGAGTTAATAGGCATTGATGCGCCGTTCAAATATAAGCACATTCACGCATCCATTCGCTTCAAAGTACCACAATCTCTCGTACAGAGTGATATACTGTATACCGTTGCATTAGTAATCCAAGCCGCGTGTTCGCCGGCAGATCCTTCCAGATGGCACGCGACGTAAGTGGGTCGTCGGCATCCGCCGCGGAGGTATGCCGACTATTAACTGTTTATATTTACACTGTCACACTAGACACGTGGAACTGGACATATAAATAAGTAGATAGACATATGGATTCAGGAAATGAATACACATTATTGTAGATTCAAGAAAGATTCATTTTTATTGAGATCTTTATGGATTTTTACTTGCCACTGTAGCAAGTAATAGTCTACTTCTTATCCATGGCACATATTTTGCTTTTCTTTTATTTAATCCAATTGTAAACAACGTTCGTTCTACTTGACTACGTTTTTGCTGATTGCAGCATACATTGGCCGTAGATTAAGTCAGTAAATGCCACTGAATAACATCAAACAATTTTCAACATACTGTATATCGTCCATCGCAATGTTAGACTACACGGTTGGCGTAGTGGTTTAAGCGGCCACCTCACCGCTTGACACTGCGCGAGTGTTGTGGGTTCGATTCCCAAATGAGTGTGATTCATAAATTGTTGTTTCGAGTCTGGGTGTTCATTGTGTCCGTTCGTTGTATGTTTGTAAAGTCCCCCGCGACACAGGATTTATTCCTAGTGCGGGAGTTGTCTTTAAAAAAAGTCAACTTCAGCCGTCTATAGACGGCTCATCTATCGACTGCAGTCTGATGGTAGTGATCCTACATTTATTATCGAAAGTTATAGTCATATTGGGTCGGCAGTCTTCACTTAACAAACAAACTGATATTCTTATTTCTGGTATGATTATATGACGTTAGCACTTATGGAACAATACCGCATCATAATTTACTGAGTTAGTTTCGACAAGTTCATCACGAATCATAACGTGTCGTAGAATTTGACATGAGCAACAGTCACCACTTTAGACTATGTGTGTCTAAATTCCAGTACACATTTTTACTGATGTAAAAAAGTATCCCGATTTTTCATTCGTCTAAATTTCTAGTAATTGATCACAGTATAATTAAAGATTGAATCAATACAAGTATGCAGACGAGTTATATGACCACGACACGACGTCTGACGAGGAAGGTTTACTAAAGGTATTAGAGCCTTGCTGATTTCAGCATGAATGGGCCGGCTCGACCGGGGTAGTACTACCCTCTCACAGAAAATCGACGTTAAGTAACAGTACCTAAACTGTTGCGTATCGTTCGGTGAGTGAGAGTGCCGGAGGCCTTATCCCCTTTTCCTTCTCCCTCATCCCACTCTTCATCCTATTCCCATTCCCAACCTCACCATCAGGCAATCCGTCTGCTCGTTTGCCGCCTTATACGATAAAAAAAAAGGTCAGTGAGACATGTTCGATCAGCTAGCCATCTGCCATGTTTTGAATTCGCCACATGTTTTTATTTATTTTGTTGTATTTTGATATCTGTTTATAGGTGACACTATTAATCTAATGGCGCTGATACACTTGAGCATTCACCTGTAATGAGCATTCTCGCGAATGTTACAAAACAAACGGGTGTGTTTTAGCGAGCATTCTCACGAACATTCGGGCATCATCATCATCATCAGCCGCAGTCCACTGCTGCATATAGGCCTCTCCAATGGCACGCCACTGAGCCCGAAACCTAGCATGCAATGTCGAATCCAGTGCAGTGGTCATACTTCTAGCCCTGTTTCAAATAAATTGTTATATGACCCTTAGTTATTTGTATAACTGCCCGGATGTTCGTGAGAATGATGATAATACTGCAGACTTCACCCGTTTCACATCCGGTTGGTTTTGGACACATTGTGTACAATTAAGTTTATTCTTACAATGATATTAGTAGTCGTACTAACAGCATATAAGACTAGTTCATCAGCCAGTTGAACTAGAAACAAAGGCACGCCGCCACAAAAAGATCACGAGCACATTATGACAAACATTCATTTGTAAACAAGAGCGCTAGAATGTATGCGCCTCTCAATATAGCGCCGTCACAGCCGGCACATTGGCGCCACGCGTAAACAAACCCACATGCAAAATAAATCTTTTGATTTGTAAACTGTAAACTTAGTTTGTTTGATTTTACATGTAATAAATTCTTCTTTCAGTAATTGGTATGCAGTGGATCGCAGTTACGACTGGATTTTGTTTACGGTACATATTTTAATTGCGTTCGAGCGTTTATTGCGGCGTAAAACTGAGGTGGGTTAAAGCTGTTTTTAATGCTTTGGACGTATTGATGCGGACAGGGTCGCAGAGTTTATCGGTTTGCGAAGGCCATATTACAGACATCCCGTAAGATTCAAATTTTTAATTTCAAACAGCAATAGGAGTATTATCGGAATTAAAATAATACATCTGTAATTGGTACCAAATGTTGTCAAAAAGTATCACAACTGCCATGAACACACTACTTACAAAAGTACTAAGCAATAGATGAGACGTTCAAAAGAGCACTTCTTTCACATGAATTTCAGGTCAACTGACATATCAATGGGATTCTGGGAGTGTGTCGCCAACTATAATGTCGGCGTTTACACACTTTAAGTGGAATATTGGGCTTACGATTGTTATCCAGAGATAAAAAAGTGGTGACGTCTTTAACATGCCATGGCCTATTATGCCATGTCAAAAAGCATATTCAATAAATGCCTAAAGAAATGGTCTATCTCACCAAAATAACTAAAGACTGCGTCTGATGGTCATATGGTCTCCATGATCGTGTCGCCGCCTACAACTGCTTCGAGTGTTGAAGGTCGATTACCACACGAGGCAACACTTTGTGTGGTGTGCAAATTGTTATTTCAAGTCTGGGTGTACTTTATGTGCACTGATTGATTATTGCGGAATTAGTCTAAAATTATTCAAAATCAGGAACACAAAATTAACAGAACGCAAATGAATTTGCCGTCTATTACCGGGTTCAAATTTATACACTGTGAAGAACTCAGGGTTGCGCAAGAGATTTTGAGAATTACTATTGTCTCATGACTAATGAAAGCTGTCTCAAATGTTATCCTCTTGTGCAATGCATACACGTGCACTCGTTGCAACGTTGAACCGTTTGTTCTTGTTAAATGTTCGTATACCGATCTATAAATGGGCATGAGTCTACCCGAAAATATGATGGCTGAAGCTATTTTTATGTTTTCTCACTAACCACCACCCATCACACACCACCTCCATATGCGTTAATTTGTAGATAAATTCAACATTTGTACGAATTATCTGATAAATAAATTTAACAGGGTCTTCAGCAGACAGCAGCGGTGATACATACGTTTTTTTATGTAGTTTGGTGTATTTTGATGGCTGTTGTGAAAAGTATTACCTAGGTAGGTACTTTCAAAAGCAAGAAATCATTACCACAATTTAAGAAAGCTCCAGAACGCGTAGAATGAATGTGTTAAATTACAACTGAATTTTCACAAGCGAATTTGTGGCAGCTTCAAAAGAAAACGCTAAAGATTCGACGCAATCGCATAAAATTGGCAAATTACAGCATCGCGAGTTTAACTGTCTGTCCTTGACACAGAAATAAGAACAGCTATCGTACAACAATACCGCGGACACAATATATATAATTAACCTAATATTAAACCAGAGAAAGGCACAGGTCTTACCGTTAGCGATAAGCGATTTAGTACATAATTGTTTATGAAACAAAGTAAGTGTTACAAATAAATAATGATACGGTTGCTTAATATATTCGCTTGTACACAGTACTATGCATGGTTTTTCATTATATACGTATTGTTGAACTTTTAAACTACTTCTTCACATTCAGTCAATCAGCCTATCACAGTCCACTGCTGGACATAGGCCTCTCCCAACACGCGCCACAGTACACAGTACTCAGCCTTCCGCATCCAGTCTGTTCCAGTCACCTTTTTCAGGTCGTCGGTCCACCTAGTCGAGGGCCTTACCCTTATTTAGTCGTGGTCTCATCTTCACATTGTTAGTTTCAAACTGTCTTTCAGGATATGTACATCGCGTACTTCTGTTTCGATATTGCGATATTTTGGCATTATTGATATTGGTTGGTCGTAAATGACCACGAAAGTTTCAATTCATATTTCTTTAAATTGGATCATCCCGGCATATTTTCGTCTTCACGTTTCTTATAAGGCAAAGTAATAAATCGCCACCGCTCTCGCTAGCAGTAAGACGCGGCCCTTGACAAGATTTGACATTAACGATGCGATTGAGTCGGCCTGAGCTGACATGTTTCACACCGCCGCAGAATGCTCTGTATGTTTTATTGAATAAAAGTATTTTATTGTCTGGGTGTTCGTTTTGTTTTGTACTAAAGCGATCCGCAGCTACGCTTGCATACGCTTTTTATTTAACCATTTTTGCCCGATCTTTTGGAGTTTTCAGCTTCTCACGCCCAGTAGTAAGCTTTGATGTGCGTTGAGTGTCAGTCAGTCAGTAACGCAAGAATTTTATATAATTATCCAGAAGATTAATTGTGCTTGTTTAACTCTAAGAGTGCCTAATTATTTAAATGTCACACCTTGACCACCAAATAAAATTATTGTAGTGAGTAAATGATTCTTTGAATGCTTTTTTAATTTACTGGCGTTATTTTTCGTCAATCATGTTACGTGTTGGAGCGCTTAGTTAACACCGCTTTGAGTGTTGTTAATTAAATCGTATACTTACGGTAAAACAAGCCTTTACGTGAAAAAATAATGAAGTTGCAAAAATATACCGAAATAATAAAGAAAGTCGCGATAAATGGTTGTGAGTTTTCATTAAAAATAAACGCGTATTTAGAGCGACACGAATAAAGAATTTTATAAATATTATTACTCAGATACAAATGACCCAAATCCGTTCCGCTTGGATGACAAACTTTTATTATTAAACATGTGCATACAAAAAATATTCGTACAACACATTAAGCTACTTGCAGAGATTCTTCAGTCTCAGTTCTCTGATGTCGCGGGGAACTTTAATGTAGTCCATATAAATGCCCAAAGTATTCCAGCTCATTTCCCTGATATGCTGGCAACCTTTGACTGTAGTAACATTCATGCTATTCTCGTTTCAGAGTCATGGCTCAAACCATGTCTCCCATCAACTTCATATTCTCTTCCGGGGTACCACCTAATAAGAAATGATCGTGCGGTTGGTGGGGGTGGCGGTGTTGCTATTTACCTACGTGCTCAAATTCCGTACCGTATTGTTAGCATCTCGCCGCAACCTCCACCCTCGAATGCCGGCGAGCATCTATTCTTAGAAGTGGAATTAAATCGTGCTAAAGTTCTTCTAGGTGTTTATTATTCCCCTTCGTTACGTATAATTTTTTTTCCTTCTTTTGAACACATCCTAGAAACTTTGGTACCTTCTTACAGTCACACAATTATAATGGGTGATTTAAACACCTGCCTTTTAAAGCAGGATAATCGTTCCACCACATTTAGGCGTATTTTAAATTCCTGCAATTTATCTATTCTTCCTCTTCATGCTACACATCATTTTCCAAACTCTGTACCTTCTCTTCTTGACCTCATTTTCGTTTCTTCCCCTACTTTTGTATCCAAGCATGGTCAGTGTTCTGCAGACACTTTTTCTTACCATGATTTAATCTATCTTTCATATAAAATACGCCCACCAAAGGCAAAACCGAGAATTATTATGCAACGCAACTTCGGTGGGATGGATAGTGTAAAGCTCTGCGCAGATGCCCGTAGCATAGATTGGTCTCCCTTGTATTCATCAGACTGTGTAGATAACAAAGTCAAAATGTTTACAGATAAGTTAATTCAGCTGTACGATGTGCATGCACCAATCCGTGCCATTAAATTAAAACAGCTACCTGCACCTTGGCTTACTGACGAAATCAAAATTCTTATGTCAAAGAAAGCGGCTGCCAAGGCGAAGTACAAATGTCGTCCAAACCCTGTAAATTTGGAAAAATACATACGTGCCAGAAATCTCTGAAATAAGGTGTGTAGGAAAGCACATCGCCAGCATATTCACAACTCGGTTGAATGCGGAGATCCAGTTAAAATTTGGAAATTTCTTAGAACACTGGGAGTCGGTAAGTCGCGCAATGACGCAATCCCCAAAGATATAAATATAGATTCGCTTAACGCACATTTCACTGCTTCGTCCAACTTTGATGGGACAAGAAAAACAAACACGTTACAAGATCTTTCACGTATCCCAACTCCCAGCTACTCACCTTTTGTTTTCGAGCAATTTTCCGGTTGTGATGTTAAAAAGAGCATAATCTCAATATCATCCAATGCTGTTGGTAATGACTGTATCAGTCGAAATATGATCCTACCTATCCTAGATGAAATCCTCTCTGTCCTTTGTCATATCCTGAACTACTCAATTACCAGCGGTGTCTTTCCATCCGCGTGGAAAGATGCACAAGTTGTGCCGATCCCTAAAAAATCCAAACCCTGTCCCTTTATCGACTTCCGTCCTATATCCATACTTCCATTCCTCTCCAAAGTCCTTGAGCGTCTTGTACATACACAACTCTGTACTTTCCTTTCCAAGAATGCTCTCCTGAATCCATTCCAATCCGGTTTTCGTCCTGGTCATAGTACTACTACAGCATTGGTTCATATCACTGATGAGATAAGGCTAGGCATGGATGGCGGGAAACTCACGCTTTTGTCCCTACTTGATTTTAGCAACGCATTTAACACCGTGGATTTCCACATCCTGCTCGCCATACTCCGCTCTATTAACATATCTCCAACGGTAATTGACTGGTTTCATAGTTATCTGTTTGGACGCCGACAGCGTATACGCGTTGATGAGTCGTACTCGTCATGGTGTAACAGAACTGTCGGTGTACCACAGGGTGGCGTGCTATCTCCATTACTATTCGCAATTTTCATAAATTCTATCTCTAAGCACTTACTTTCGTCCTACCACCTTTACGCAGATGATTTACAGATATACTCACAGGCACCACTAGAAGCGATTTCAGAGGCGTTTTCTAATATAAACTTTGACCTTGCACAAATTTGTACGTGGAGTAAAAATTATGGCCTTAAAGTGAACCCATCCAAAACACAAATTATTCTGATTGACAGTTCCAGAATGATATCCAAGGTCAACTGGTCACAGTTGCCTGAGATTCAGTTCGACGGCAAAATATTAACTATCTCAGATAACGTAAAAAACCTGGGGATTTATCTAGATAAAACTTTATCTTGGGGATGTCAAATACAGGAGACAAGTCGAAGGCTGTTTGCCTCAGCTGGGTCGTTGCGTAGGCTGCGGAACTTTCTTCCCACAACCACCAAGATTGCGCTTGCACAATCCTTGCTTCTCCCAATACTCGATTATGCCGATGTCAGCTATCTTGATCTTAATGAGGACCAACTTGACAAACTTGAGCGTCTCCAAAACTTCTGTATTAGATTCATTTTTGGTTTACGCAAATATGATCATGTATCTGAATTTCGATCCAGACTCAAGTGGCTCCCAATTCGTCTTCGCCGGAATACTCATATTCTTACGCAACTGTATAATGCGCTGTTCAATCCTAATAGCCCCATGTATCTCAAAGAACGTTTTAAGTTCCTTCATGACACACATTCAAGGACCTTGAGGTCGTCAGTGGATCTGAGACTACAGATGCCAACACATTCCACAAACTTCTACGATAAATCCTTTGCCGTTCAGGCTGTACGTTTGTGGAATGCGCTGCCAATTGAGATTAAGCAAGCAAAATCACTCAACATATTTAAAGACGCACTAAAGAAGCACTACCTGTCATTTTAATCGAAATTCTCTCGATGTATTTATTTATTTATTGGTTCTGTACTTTGCATTGATATCATTATAATATGGATATGTATGTATGTATAGCTATGTATTATATGTATAGTTTGTATGTATAATTTTATATGTTTTATAAGTATAGGTTGTATGTATATTAAGTATTAGGTATTTGTATGTATAGGCGATATATACTTACACATGTATGTATATTCTATTTAATAACTATTAGTGTCCGTATATATCTGATCACTACACCATCAAATTTGTCTTTTTCAGTCTGTCCATCCTAAGGTTGCCTGGAAGAGATCGCACTTTGCGATAAGGCCGCCTTTGTGCATTTACTTTTTGTATACCAATTACCTACATTTTAAGCTATTGTACCAACTGTATTTGCACAATAAAGATTTATCTATCTATCTATCTATCTAAGCTAATACCAATATATGCTGAACTATGATAGTACGGGCTTGTATTACAAAGCAAGATCACTTGATACTGGATGATGTGACACCAATTTTGTCATTTTCATTACAATATTTTTATTTCTGTTGATTCGTAAATCAATTGCGTGAGATAAAAGGCTTTTTCTATTATTTATGATTGTGGGTCTCAGCTGTGGTAAATAATGGTAGATATTGGAATGAGAAGGCTGATAAAAAATGTGGCGCCAGATAGGTACAAGGGCACAGAGAAACCTAGATAGATTTTTATATAACGTGTGATGTTTATTATAATAATTCCGCACGTAAATACATGTAATAAAATGTATCATAATATAAGTCTTTTATTTTTCATTCGTAACACTTTACAATAATAACCAATTTAAAATATTTAAGAAATATTAAAAAAACTAATCAACTATACAAAATAATAATATAATATAGTACCTAATTATTTTCGGGCTTAAGATGTTGTATCAAACGTATCAGGAGAATGAGTGTTAGGAATTTCATCGTATTTATATGCATGTCCGATTTTCTGTCCGTGTACACACACCGAAATTCTACTTTAAAACAGATGCAGCAAGGCGAAAATAATAACTCTTGGCAGCTTATTTTGAATATGGACTAAGCACCACCATGCATCCTCAAACTGTAACGCAAAGAGTTTCGAGCTGAAAACAGCTGAATTTTCTACGTAACCATTCGGATAGAATATTAACAATGCTGATGATCCACGGCTGGCACAATGGTTTCCGAATGACTAGATTTTTTAAGCCTGACAAAGTCATAAAGCCAGACGAGCCGATGGACCCCCTGATGGTAAGTGGTGACCGCAGTTCATCTAAATGGCTGTTTGAAAACACAACCAAACCGCTATCTATTGCGAGGACGGCAAAAGAATATGGAGGAGGTGCGGGATGAGAGAGAACAAAAAGGGGCGAGCCACCAGCATACTCTTAATGGCACGATATAGAATAGATGATTTACCTTTAAATCTTTTTTTTGAGAAGGATGTAATTCCTCAGTTGAGCCAACATATTCATGCTGAAACTTTAGGAGCTCTTCTACAAATAACCACTTGCTCCAAGTAATCGAGTTTTCTAACTGAATAGTCTCGTGTGCTAAACACACCACATTAAATGTACAAATGGCTCATCCAGAAAGGGTTGTACTCTGTTAGTGAACATTTAAATTACATACTTATAAGAAGTGTGGATATTTATTTTTTGCAACCCTTTATATATATTGTGTTTCTGTAATTTAAGTCGTAGTTATTTTTTAAGTTCAATTATTTGTATGCCATGAACTGAGATGGCATATGTGAAAACTTATGTATAATTTACCATCCGTGTACCACATTTTGATAAATAAATTATTTGATTTGATTCATTCCTCACTCAAGGCAAAAAATTGTATGATTTTAAACAGAAAATCAAAAAGTGGGTTAATTTTTCTGTACAAACTGTTGCTGTAATTTCCAAGAACATAACACTGAGTCTGGGTTAATCATTTTATAGTAAACAGAATATCTAGGCGTGTGTAATTATTGTTGCAGTTTATTTTACGATATTCAGAGAAGTGGCGCCAATTCCTGCTATCATTATATTAATGTACACATGAATTTAGCATTAGAAATCTTTTTAATTTTAAAAACATTTGGGGTTTTTACAATATGTAAGGAACGGGTTCAAATAAAATTGCGATCTGTGGACTAGTGTTATCAGCGAGGTAAAGCCGCGCGAAAGTTCACCTTAACTTTCGACGTATGTAGGGCATTTTTCCTGTCGTGCGTATTTTCATCCGCGCGCCGATCAGGACCGCATGCGAGTGATAACACGCTCCTGGCCACACACAGACCAAGATTTCGTTTGCCGCTGCAGTGTCGTGCGTTTCGCCAGTGACTCTTTCTGTATCAATTTTCATTTCTTCATCTACGATTATATGCGTACTATGACCACGCGTGCGACCCGCGTCACAGTAAAAACAACACTGAAGGCAGAAGAACGCCGTCTGCATGCGGATAGCACGCACGCAGGCTGCGCGTCCGCAACCAATCCGCGTTCCGCGCGCGTGATGCACGCATGATAGTAAAAAACGCATGTATCAAATGATAGGATGCGTGCAGAGTGCATGCGGATAAGATCCGCGCGCGGACGATAAAACGCATGACAGGAAAAAGGCCCTAACTATTAGCGGACTTCACTGCGGGTTGCAGGGAGGACCCAGGAATATGTTTGGAGAAAACATGGGGCTTATCTTTTTCTCCTTTATCCTTTTTCTTGAACCTAGTAAAGTTGTTGTTGTCAAGATAAACGCTAAAGGTCATTTGTTTGTAGGAAATCAGATAATTTTGGGTGAGCCCTCTATCCCTTCCACCGCTCTGCTTCTGTCAATTGAACGGCGGAAGAGCAGGTGACGATATTTTTTGTTTTCAGCTCTAATCGGAATTTTAGCATACTATGCCATCCATTGTTACAATATTAAAAATTCTTCTATCACATCTCCGTATAACTGAGTCCTTTCGTTTGGCTTGCTGCCAGGCGGTTAGGTGTGATCAGGTGTTTAAGTGGTGTTTGGCATTTGACTCGGCCGCACGTGCGAGATAAGTGCACTTCTAGTGGTGATGCGTTTGGATAACAATCATTACGCAACTATAAATGTGGTTTAAGTAGGGCTGTTCGGCAGTGGTGTTTGTTTGGCATATGTATCTATAATTACGATTACACCATAAGCTTGTTGGGGAAGATTCCTGAGAGGCTATCTTGAGGGTACGGGACCATTTCATCCATTTTCCATTTGTCAATTATCTATTTCACAAATTGAACTTAATAAAATAAAAGGAAGAGAGAGGGAAATGAAAAATAATAATAAAAAGTTATATGTAAAGGTTATTTCTTGCAGTAATATTTGGTACCGTTTAAATCGAAAAGTTGATTTAGCGATTGGGAAATTGAATATAAAAATGCATTCAGTGCAGTATCGGATCAATTGTTTTATCTAAAAGCGAAGTTTAGTGAAACTTAAATAAAAATTAAAGAAACATCCTCCTTTATATTGTTCGTTCTTTCTTCTACTTTTCTTTCTTTTTTTCATACACCTCTTTATAGGCGACCCAGGCCCATATATATCACATATTCGGCTAAATTAAAGTGATCCGGTATGTATTATTGTTGAGAGATAATATGTAGTAATAAGGGTGACTACTGTTTGCTATAATCCTTAAATCAATAAATAAAACAAGAAACACACTAATTCATACACCTAATAGCTGAAGCACTTTATTTTGCCATAGTAATAACATAAAGGCGTGACGGCCATCTTTACCACCGGGTTACTGGTCCAGTCAAAAGACAGCGTTCCAAAATGAATTGGCAATATGAAACGCCACTTATAATAAAGAATTTATAAAAACAACAGGTTAAAATACCACACATTGTAGATCATTTAAAATACCAGGCATAATTCAATGTACAAAACGTCGAACCAAAATCTGTAATAAGCGCTTCGACCCATTTCGCCCCATTTTCCCGTCTGCTGATCCCATTCTCACCCAATTTTTAACTGTCCTTCGAAATATTTTCAATTCTTCAAAACGCATGCTTCATTTATAATTAATCACAAGCTAAGAATAATGATATTCTTAGCTAAAGAATTTTATATCTGCCGTGGTTTAGGAATTCCCAGAATGTAGGACAGTTCTGCTTATAAATATAATAAGAACGAATAAAAATAACGATTATACATTGAATACTTTTTATCGTGTTCTTGGAAAGTTAAGTGTATGTTGTAATGAAAATAGTGAAAGTGTTGTTTTAATGGTGTAACACGTAAGTACAAACATTTCTTAAAATTTGGGTCATAATTATCTCGAACAAGTTACGTCAGCCAGCAGAAATATCGATACGTCTATCTACTAATTGTTATGCAATTGGATAAATAGTGAATTTATATTAAAGAGCTTGAATTTGGCACTTCATCCACCATCGTTAGATTTATATGACAACATTTTTATAGTGTACAATTTTGGCAGACAAATGACAGTTCCTGCACTAGAAATAAATCCTATTACAGCAACGTATTTACAAACATGCAACCAACGGATACAGTAAATACCCAGACTGAAAACAGCAATTTATGGATGACACAAACTGTTGTCTCGTGTGGGGATCGAAACCATAACACACGGTGCGGTTTCACGTGATGAGGCAGTCGGCCAGCTTAAACCACTACGCCAACCGTGCATTTATTGTGGAATAGTACGTTAGTACTATTAATTATTCTGTGGTAATAGAAAAGTACTACCTAATGCATAGGGCAATCAATTGCACTATGCATTAGTGATAAAATATTTTCTTATAATATTGCGACTGCCTCCGTGGTCCAGTGGATAGCGTATGCGACTGGTCCCGGGTTCGATTCCCGGGTCGGGCAAAAGCTTTACTGGGTTTTTCCGAATTCTCAGTAGCAGCACCGAGTCATGTGCCCGGTAACGGCAACGCCCCCCCCCCCCCCTATTACGTGGGACCTAAAAATTCATGGTGAAATGTGGGTGTAATATTACACCTTTACCTACCTCTTCGTGGATTACAGGCGAGAGTCTATAAAATATATATATATATATATATATATTTTGTTCCAAGTCTTGAGTGTTATTTGCATTCGTTGTTTGAATTTGCTTGAATAGGTAATTATAAACTGTCCTGCGCTAATAGTGCTATAAGTAATGCTTTGCATTATATCTTAAGGAAAAAGCGGGACTCTTTCATCATGTCAGCCTAGAGACGTCCACTGCTGGACTTAGGCCTCCCCCAAGGTTCTTTGGGGGGATTTTACCGTAATCGCCAGGCTTGGCAGACGTATTGGCAATCGCAGTGGCGGAAGTCATTGATACCAGACGCTGCTGCCCGTCTTGTATCTTTACATTTACTTCCACCTTACTTAGGATGGTTTGACCGCCATCTTCCGGTTGACTGACTGCACTGGTGGATCCCAGTGGGCGGTGGGGTCGTCACATACCTACTGACGCCATAGGGACTCTTTACTTAATGTTAAATAAGTTTTCTTCGGTCAGTAGATAAAATTTAATATAATAATATTTATCCATCATCGCCATCGCCTCGGAGCCCGGGAACCACTTTGCAACTTTACCTCCTCAACTTCGCACGGTCTTCGGCATCCCTGGTGGTTAGTCTTTCATCATCAGCCCTTTATACTGTTCCACTGCTGGGCACGGGCCTCTTCCCATTATGAGAAGGTTAAGGCCATAGTCCACCACGCTGGCCAAGTGCGGGTTAGCAGACTGCACATGTCTTTCGAGAACATTATGGAGAACTCTCAGACATGCAGGTTTCCTAACGGTTAGTCTTTAATATAATAATATTTATCAGTAGAAAAACAAACATAAATAAATCCAAAGTAAAGTCGGCTAGTAGATCTGTGAGAAGATTTGACACATTTGTCATACGTCGTATTAAATCTTACCGAACTGTGATATTTATCGCCGCGAAGTCGACGAATATTATTCATTCTTACAAAATGAATGGATTTCATTAATTATTTCTTGTTTTTGTTCCTTTATATTCGGATGAAGATTCCATACTTGATGCCTATTTGTATGTGCTTGTGCCAATTAATAGTCGTCGTATGTTTTTGCTAATAGGTCACATTTTTGCGATTAATCTGGATATGTTACAAGAGTGGCAGTTTTTGAGGAAGAATTGAGTATGGTGAGTGAAGGGAAACAGTTGATAAAGGAGCCGAGAATGTACATAGGTCAATTGGTACGAGATGACAACTAACAGTAATTTCTAAAACAGGAACAAAACTTGTACGTCTTGATATGATAGTCTTACTATAAAACCTACTGGTAACCGCCTACAAGTGTAGTACGCCTTGGCAATTAGCCAAGGCGTACTACACTTACTTACTACTCAATTCATTGTACGATGTTGTGAATATATTGTACGATGGCAGGTATAATGCTTTCTTTATATGGCAGAGTAGATTAACAACATAACTTCACGCCTCTATCCCAAAAGGGGTAGGCATGTATAATTACACACCCACACATCGTCAGTTATGTTTCGGTCCCAATGTTATAAGGGGCGTGCCTATTGCCATGTATCGGGCACATTATTAAGCGAGCGATAATTAACATTTTTAATGCACACATAACTTCGAAGTCAAAGATGTGTGCCTGAGGTACCTGGGGATCGAACCCGAGACAGAGTAATAGCAGAGTAGTGGGTACTTTTACTAGTACTTCTATAAAAATGAGATTTACTTTTTTATTTCTGGAATTGTATACAACAACGCTCCAAAATGTTTATGCCAGACAAGACAAAAGTTTTTAATGTGATCTAGAGTAATGCTTTGTTATTGTTCTCATCAAGTCTTTGTTTTCTTTGTTTAAACGAATTATACTAAAACTGTGTCATCATAACAACACTACTATCCTCATTAACTAGATATCATAACAAAACTACTTTGCACATTACCTACATACATACTACAAAGTACTATCTACAGATACCAACTAAAATTCATCATCACCAGCCCTGTATATAAGCTGTCCCACTGCTGGGCACGAGCCTCTTCCTTCTATGAGATGGGTTTGTGGTATGGGTTAGGCCATACGTGCATGGTCAAGTGCGGGTCGGCAGGTTGCTCCTTTGCACCGTACCTCTCCGTCGTGGTCAATTAATAAGTTTCAAGATAACACAGCATAATGCCACGATTACTCTGACCATAGGCTATGGGCTCAATCGCACGTTACCGAAGCAATCATCATCAAAGTTATTGAAAATTTCGTATCATGGTAGAGAACCTACTGGGCTGACTTCCCTCCACTATTTGAAATTGATTTAGTTGCCAAGTGTAGGACTACAAAAGAAGATCGGGCCTACCCACAAGAAACCACCGCGATGTTCTCAAGATCTCGCAGTCGCGGAGTCCACCACAATGGCGGAAAGCATGGATGATAAGTGCAAGACTACTTTATGGGATAGTAATAGCATACTGGAGATACTGACAGACTGCCATGCAGAGGGTTTTGGGTTTAAAGCCACGGGTGTCATAAAAACCTTTGGCAGTCTTTAGGGAAATCAGTACCCTTAAATATATCGAATCTAGTCAAAGCCATGGAATATCGTTATGTCTTTGGTCTAGGAAGATCAGACGATGGATGTAAATCTTATATTCCGTTAAATCTGGTTTACAATGAAGCCGAAACCAAAGCAAAAGTCTTGGATGGAACTGGTTTAACGCTACGACGATGATATTATCTTCAGTTGTTGACTGAAACACTCAATGCATTCCTGGTCAAAATAGTGTGAGTACCTACCTGCTTTTAGACTTTCGGTTTAATAATTTTCTTTTGTTTGATGCTTTTTTTTATTAAAAAAAACCTGTCAAATTGACTTCACGCTGCTTGATGGTAAGCTGACAGTGAAGACCTATTGGGAAGGCGACCATCCCCAATTGCTGGTAAAGCAATGTGATATGACGGCCCTCACTTTGACGGCCTTGAGAGATGGTTTTTCACGCCCCGCTTAAAGGACCCAGGATCAAGAGAGGAAGGAAACACGTGGCAGTGAGTTCCACATCTTTATGGTACGGCAAAGATAAGATGTACCGAACCTTTTCGTACGTGACGGTATCTGCTCTACCGTGTAAGCGTGGCACTTTAACCCGGCACGTGTTGTTCGGGATAGGAAAGAAGAGGGTGGGATGAGTTGAAAGAGTTCTTCTGAACACTCACCGTGACACAATCGGTAAAAGACAGCCATTGAGGCTACGTCCCTGCGTAATTGCAGAGATTCAAGGGTCTTAGTAGCCTCAAGGTCACCTATGATACGGACAGCACGCCGCTGCAACCTATCAAGGGCATCTAGCAGGTATTGAGCGGAGCCGTTCCAGAGATGAGAGCAGTATTCCACGCAGGAGCGAACCTGAGTCTTGTATAATAGACACAGCTGCTCCGGCGTGAAAAACCTCGTCACTCTGTTCAGGACTGCGAGTTTTCGAGATGCCGATTTAATGACACTCTCAATGTAGTTTCTCTGGTTGAGATTGCGGCGTATGTCCATACCAAGTATATTTAGAGTGTCCTGTATTGGTAGTGGAGTGTCCAGAAGAGAAGGTTGGGGAAGGAATGGAGATAACTTTGCTGAAAATGCGCACACCTGTGTCTTCTTGGCGTTGAACTTGACCATCTTTTCAGCACCCCAATTCGACATGCTGTTCAAAACCTGGTCAAGCTCAGCGACAAGTTTTCGCCTATTTTCCTCAATGTCGGCCTGCTTAGCCGCAGGATGGCCGAGATACCGCCCATGTACGGTACTGTCATCTGCGTAGCAATGTATGCTCCGAAAGGGAGCATATCATTGATATGCAGAAGAAAAGGTTTGGGCGATAAGACGGATCCCTGGGGTACACCAGCATTTACCTGCATAAACTTTGAATTTAGACCT
This sequence comes from Euclidia mi, assembly GCA_944739405.2. NCBI lineage: Eukaryota > Metazoa > Arthropoda > Insecta > Lepidoptera > Erebidae > Euclidia > Euclidia mi. The sequence goes on along the minus strand of OX123188.2, from coordinate 4,783,817 downwards.
TCGCAAATAACTTGGACACGTCTTGCATGCAGGAAGCTAGCAACCCAGTTGCACAATCGAGGTGGCAAGCCGTAAGCCGGAAGCTTGGAAAGAAGCGCACCATGCCAGACTATATCGAAGGCTTTGGAGATGTCGAGACTAATAGCCAACGACTCCCCGTGCCTGTCCATAGCCTCACCCTAAAGGTGAGTGACATACGCTAGCGGCTAGAAAATCGCCCGTTGCTCGTTTCGATCTGAAGCCATATTGTCGATCATTGATAAGAGAGCGATCTTCTAGGTAGCGAACGAGTTGGGTGTTGATTACCCGTTCGAAAACCTTGCAAAGAATATGGGTGATGGCTATGGGTGGATGCTTTTCACAAAGATAATGTGCAGTACATTTGGTTTTTGTATTATTATTTGTTTGCAATTTTCGTGCCAACAGCACTTTTGCCAAATCGGCCAGATGACGTACACTAAAATAGATTGACCCAATCTTGTTCAAGTCATAATAATAGGTCGTTATAAAACGTCATATTTTTGTTTCGATCTTCTTAATTGGTTTCTCCATCATCTTTTCCTTCTCCCTCATCCCACTCCTCCTCCTAATAATTTACCCATCCAGGCCGCAAAGGCACATATGACTTCTCTGGTGTTACATATTGTGTCCATCGCTTACCATTGGGCAATATATCTGTTCGTTTGCCTCCTATAAAACAATAGAAAAACTAGGGCAATGAAATGCGACGAATCATTTTCTAAAACAATGATGACGAATAATACCGTTAATGCATTACGTCAGTAATTTTAGCCAATAACATTCCATGACCGTTCAGTTCAATGAATTAATTAGCAAGGTCAATTTGTCATTGTAGTTAAAGCAACCGTGACGGAAAATTTTCAGATACATATTTAAATATTCATTTAAAAATTGCAAACTTTTTTATTCTTACTATGTGTACTTATATAAAAGTGAATGATCTAACTAATATTTGCTTATGAATTTTAATTGATATTTGAAAGTTCGAGTCATGACAGTTTCTTTACTGCTTTAGAGTCAAACATATTATAATTTTTGCCATATATTAGAAACATTTTGAGTACCAATTTTCAAAATACAATGTGTTTACAGCATTTGTTTATAGCGCCATCGGCATCGAGCTTCACGTATATTCAAAACGTCCTCAACTATTTTAGGTCAGTATAATACCGATAGAATTGCAATGTCATTTTGTGTGCATAATTTAAACTGGCATTTACGATGGTATAGCAATCTATAGACCGTTGAAAACATAACATCCTCAAGAATAAAATACCAAGTACATATTAATGTCAACAAATTGGTTTTATTTATCACGAACATATTTTTTAATTAATCAGGTATCATTTCAGTGTATTTCAGATGTAGTTAACAATTAACTATTAATTATTTCAGTGCTGACAAAATTACCGATGTCTGCATTTACTTTGACATTGATAGGATTTATTTGGATGGTATTTATGCGATGTTATTTGGATCATCTTCAATTGGTCATGTAGTATGTTTTGATTATTTGTTAATCAAGGCTTATAACTACAGAAGAACAATTTGATAATATAATAGTAATGAATGTCTCAGCCATAAATATGTTTAAAGAATTTATTCCAGTGACCCATAAATTATTCGGTGACCGACCGTACGATTAGTAAACGTAACAAACAAATTGAGCATAATTTGTAACAACTCTAAAAACCTTTTTCTCAGCTTTACGCTACATATCGCTCGCTATGTATAACATAGGTAATACAGACTAAGATAAAAGGCATTTCTCGGTGTCTATTGTGAGATCGAGTCAATAGCTCCAAAAACAGTGCTGACAACAAAATTAATAGAATCTTACCTCAAAAACCGTACTCAATACACACAAATTAATAAAATTAACGTTAGAACTAAGATGGAGGATACATACCTTTCAAATGAACGCAAAATAAAATACGGAGTCCCACAAGGAAGTGTATTGGGTCCATTACTCTTTATAACCTACATAAATGACCTTCCAAATGCGAACTCTAATCCAATGACGCTCTTTGCTGATGACAGCACCGTTGCAATTAAGTGTAAGGACAGAATATCTTATGAGCATGATATAAACAGTACTCTTAATGCAATTATTAAATGGCTGGACATTAATAATCTCAAGGCAAACATAGCTAAAACCAAAATAATGCATTTTAATCAGCGTATAAAAGCAATCACACCTAACATTATCTATAAGGGTGAGCCTGTGTCGGCAGTGCAAACAACAACCTTTCTCGGTCTTACTGTGGATAGCAAGTTAAATTGGAAATCACAGATCGAAACACTGTGCAAAAGAATTAACAGATCAGTATATGCGCTACATGAATTAAAACAGATTTCAAGTGTTGATACTTTAATAACTGCATATCATGGTTTAGTTGCTTCAGTCCTGAGGTATGGTGTCGTTTTTTGGGGAAATTCGACTGACATAGACTTAATTTTTAAAGCACAAAAGCGATGCATAAGGGCTATGTTTGGGCTCCAAATGATCGAAACCTGTAAGCCGTTCTTCCAGAGGTACAAAATTTTAACACTCCCAAGCCTATATATATATGAGGTCGCAACATTTGTTAAGGTAAATAAAAATTTATTCACATTAGCCTCAGAAGCCAATAATAGACGACAACGTGACGCATTTCGCCTTTGTCTGCGCCGCCCCTATACCACTTTAATGCACAAAAGTGTCTTTCACATGGCACCTGTAATTTTCAATAAGTTACCTAAAGAAATAAGAGCAATGAACACTGCTGCATTTAAGAAAAATCTTAAGAACCTTTTAAGTAATAAATGTTATTATAACTTAAAAGAATATTTAAACGATACATTTTCAGACTAAGACCTCATATTAATGACCTCAACTAATAGAATAATAATTTATAATTGATGTATGTATTATAATTAAATAATTAATGAATTGATAATGAATTGTAATATAGGAATGACATTGAAATAATTTAATTTTTGTAATTGTAAGAATAATTTATATTAATTTATTTTATTTTCTATTATTTAATATCTTAAAATATTACTATCTAATTTTATATATTTATTTCAGTGTTAATCTTGATTTTGATAAAATATGACAATACGTTTACATTTTGCATGCCTTATGGTAGAATCACTTGAAACATGTATTCTTAATAACACCATTGTAACAGTGTTTTCTGCAAAATAAATTATTTGATTTGATTTGATTTGACACGTAGGACATCCGGGGCAGCGATAGCCTAGTAGAGAGACCAACAGACTGCCGTGCAGAGGGTATCGGGTTCGAATCCACGGCGCGCACCAATGACTTTTCGGAGTTATGTGCGTATTGAATTGTTAATTATCGCTTCTCCCGTGCCTCGGAGAGCACGTCCCGGCTTTCATGAAGATCTTTGTCGGTGACAGTATTAATATTTTTTCATTGACGGTACAACCTAGGTAGTACGATATATTTTCTGTAAAAATTGTAATATGACTGTTCGCTAAGCGCGCACTTGCCCTATTTCTCAAAAGTTATTAGGAACTTCAAAATGTTTTATATTCGCACTGCTACGCAGACCACTAAACCCGCAACAACACGCCTACAAAAGTGGCAGATCAATAGAGACAGCGCTATCTGACAAACTTACGACCTTAGACGCCGTCATTGACATAGAAGGCGCCTTTGACAAAACTAAATTCACCAGCATTAGCTGAGCCCTTGACAAGTTCAGAGTTGAACAAACCGTCAGTGGCTGGATCGATCAACTCCTGCAACAAAGGGCTATTCAATTCACGGTTAACACCACCACAAGGGGGATAGTAGCAAAAGGCTGCCCACAGGGAGGTTTCCTATCACCCCTGCTATGGAACATAATGGTAGACGATCTGTTGAGAAGCCTGAATGACAAATGCTTCTACACGGTCGGCTACGCAGATGATATAACCATCCTAATCAAAGGAGACTCGGAAGACATGATCCAATATCGGAAGCTCAACTGGAATAAACACATCACCACTAAAACCACAAAAGCATGCACAATCTTCTGGCAGTGCAGGAGAATAATAGGCAAGAAATGGGGTCTCAAACCATTCATAACCCTCTAGATCTACACTGCCATAATACGCCCCATGCTCACATACGGTGCAGTAGTGTGGTGGCTACGCACTCAACTAAGCACAGTCAAGAGCAAGCTGCAGAGCATACAACGCCTCGCCTGTCTGGCCACTACAGGCTGCATGAAAACAACTCCAACGGCGGCATTAATAATAAATATAATAAAAAAGTTTATTTACACACTAGGATTGTTAGTTTTACACAAGTTGTATTCATGAATTGTTATAGTACATATTACAATAGAAATGGGTGTAGTATTCCTAAATAAGGAAAAACAGTGCCGATCCCCTTTTTGTTATTTATCTAAAAACGAAGGTTCGTATGTATACTAAAAGCAATGAATACAGATTCTAAAAGTTAAAAATATAATTTAGTATTAGTGGGTGCGTGTGTGCGCGGGCGCGCGTGTGTGTGTGTGCCTGTACGCGCGTGTGTGTGTATGTGTGTAAGGAATAATTCAGTGCCATCATAATCCAGCTCTAGGAGAAAAGCCTGAACAGTTTTCTTGCAATTGTAGAGCGAGAATCCGAAGATTGGAATTTTTTTATTCACTTTATTATATATGGATGGGGCTAGATAGACAGAGAATCTTTTTACAAAAGAGGTATGTGGAGGTGGAAAAGTGCAAATTTTGGTTTTCCGCCGATTGGTAATTTGACGATGTGGTGTTTTAGAGTGTTGGAGTAGAGTTATATGTAATAAATACTGTTGCCGTATATTTAAAACTATGTTTATTTGATGCCTAATTAACTGTTTCGTATAGTTTTTATTATAATATATAGTCTCATATCCTTATGGTCCTGAAAGGGTTAATGACAATCATTGGAATGGACTGGGAAAACCCTCGGCTAGACCACAAAAAATGGCAAAAAAAAGGTTATCAATATCAATTCTAATTGTTAGGTATATAGGTATGATACACTGGTGCAGAATGTGATCCCATATCGCATTCTTTGTAAGTCCATCATTAGCTAACCTCAGAACACTGCCTGAATAACAGTCGTTCGCTATGATTTACATGTTTAGCCACAATCATCATCAGTAACATCATCAACCTTGTATAATTGTAAGTATATTATTAACTGTCCCACTGCTGGGCACGAACCTCTTCTCATTATGAGAAGCGTTACGCCATAGTCCACCACGCCGACCAAGTGCAGTGTGTGCCACCACGTTTAATCTAATAAGTGATATTATATTCAATGCAAAATACAGGTATCTCTTAAAAACATGAAATGGCGTTACCATTTTTAGTTTACGTCTTAGCAGGCGCCTCCGAGTCGGGACACTTGGGACGTCGAGACACGTGAACGCGTCAACACGTACAAACGCGCCACACGAGATTGTTATTTCGGCTAACATATAAAAACTTTACAATCATAATAATACAAGGTATTTTTGTGATATGTGCCACGGATAACATTCCATTTGTTGGATGTATTTAAATCTGTCTTGTTTAATCACCTTTGTCTACGGTTTGTGGTAGACACACAAAAGCAACTATGCTAAGATTTTTGGACTACAAATGGCCGACTGGTAGTAGTACTGCACCAATCGTGTAATTTGAAAGCACATATTATAGTGATTGTTATTGAGTCTTGGAGACTAGGAGACTTATGATATTTGGCGAGTAGTTATTAATCAAGCTACTATGTAGCTCGACAATATAAGTTTAGCGTTTAAAAATATAAATTTAATAATAATCACATCAGAATCTGTCATATCAATCCTGTCAATATTCTGATACTTAACATGATAAACGAAGCCAGAGCAAACGCATCTTTTTCCACCGATTACATAATAATACACCATGTTCGACACGGTTGGTGTAGTGGTTTATTAACCGGTCGCCTCGCCACTTGAAACTACTTCGAGTGTTCAAATATGATATGTGACGGTTTTGTACGTCAAAATTTAAGATATTGCTACGTTCACCATGCAATAGATGCAACCAAGAGAAAGAACGTGCAATGTTGTGGATTCGAATCCCTCACGAGACAACACAGATTATTAAAAACATACAGTACCACATCCGGGCGCAAATGTATCCAATGCATATGATCCAATCAAAATAATGGCTGATTTATGATGCACTCACTAAACGTCTACTACAGAAAATGGAGAATATCTAAAAAAACTAACTCATGTAATGAATAATGCGCCAACGTTTGATGTAATAAATTGTCTGGTTTATTTTGATAATAACAGCGGTAAAACATATTTATTTTCTTATAAACTTGCTCGACCTTTGTGTTTAATATAGGCATTGTTTACATTCTTATATGCACACTGAACAGATGCAAAAGAAATTACAATTTTGAACTCTTAATAAAAGTTTTAGAGTTTATATTTAAATGACAGCTGTGGCGCTTTTCCCGGATACGAATGCGATCCGACAATTTATTTTTGAGTGACTTTATTCAATGTCAGATAGAACAGTCTTTGTACAGAGCTATCAACATATTTTTATCTGACATACCACATCAAACGCAATAATTTTGGGTTTTGGAGCAAACAGTAAGGATATATGAGTAAATAAACTACTCATGTGGTAAGGAACCGTAACAGCCCTTATGTACCTATACATGGACTAAATAATACTTTGACTAAATATGGTTTAAAGTTTATTACTTGCCTTTAATGTGTATTTTTTTATAAAACGTTAAAACTATTAACACTGTACGAGTAAAAAATTATCGAAATATAATAAGAAAAATATCGGTACTAAATATTTACATCACATCAATATAGCCTTATTTGCCTTTAGGATGAATTAGCAAACTGATACTACGTTTATAAGCGAAATACTGTATCCAAAAAAACTGCTGTTATAGTTTAGTTGCAATAATGTTATGATAACATTGAGTATCAGCTATTTGGTTAGTTTAACTGAAGCAGTACCTACGCTGATGACGGCTTCAAGGTTTGATACATATACAACGCCACGGGTAACTCTTGAAATGTGCCACCTGCCAATTAACACCAAATTGTATTGTTCTATTTCGTTCCCTGTTTTATTAACGATGAGAAGACCTAGGTAGACGTTTTCTGACCAGATTGGACACATCCTACAAAAAGGACAGTTAAGAAGTACCCTAAACCGAAAAGCATGCATGAGAAATTTTATGAGAGTGAATAAAGCAAGAGAGATATGTCAGAATCGCCACAAATGGCGTTCCATTGTCTCTGCCTACCCCATTGGGAAACAGACGTGAATTTATGAATGAATGTATGTATATTATGATCCAAGCCAGGCAGAGCGGCTATGGTAGATAATATACACCTAATGGCGCACAGGACAAACACCTAATGGCGTTTATCACTTATTACGATACCATTTGCTAATAAATAAAAATATTATAATAAAAGTAAATAATCTCCTTAATAAAGCGTTATCCCAGATTGAAACTGGGATAACGATAGGAGGACGATGAATCTTGTAAACAATTAAACCCACGGCCTCCGCGAAACCAGTCGAAGTAATGCATGCTGGACATAGCTCCCCCCCAAGGATAGCCTCATAGACTGATCCTATAGAGTACACACATTTAGCAGATATGGTGGTTACTATCCACAATTATTTATAGGTCGTATAATGTTGCCTTATGAAGAACGTCCAAAACAAAGATAAGTTTAAATCTCGACGATATCAGTAGGAAAACAACCTGAATCCAGGCAAAGATCTTCTCTCTTTTAAAAAGCTCTGTTTTACTCATTGTTGTCTTATGACAAACTAATTAAACCTGTAACCTCGGCACAGCAGCGGTAGACAATAGATAAACATCATTCCTCAACGTCTGGAAAAAGCCAGTTGAAGGGTTCAAATAACAACATCTGTTTATGAATTCCTTCATTAAGAAATAGGACGGTAACATTGAGAAACATCAAGCAATGTTATTTTCCGTGGCGTCGGTACAATTCTGTGTTACATTTATGAATGTGTTACGCATAAGACATTTTACGGTTTAATTTGTTTACTATTATCTTGTTACAGTTTGGAATTGTTTCATTGACGTAGTGTTCCTACGTCTAACAACTGTTCTGTATGGCTGCTGACAGAACAGGGCACAAGAAGCTGCTTCGGAGAGCCATGGAGGCAATCGTAGGGTTTACTTTCTAAGCATGATATTATGAGTTATACAGTTCCTTTGCTTAAAAAAATCTCATGACGATTGCAGGTTTCGAAATTTTTACGTGTGTGTAGTTAATGTTAAACGACAATTTCTATGACATAACTAAGTTTAGTACAAGACGTGTATGAAGTTTAGTCACAAAATGGCTAAGTTTTTGTGAAGATTTCAAACTCTTGCGCTTTGTAAGTAAGTCACTATTTTTGTACGTACAGTAGTTTATTTCAATTCTACATTTACCCCAAAGAGATTGAGAAATAGACATATGCTTCATAAGAATACATTGATCAGTTACTCTAAAGGTTAATATGAAAACAGTTTGTAGGAAAATCTACTTTTAAACAGTATTAGGCCGTGGAGGCTACTAAGTATCCGCGTACGAATCCCGGGGGACATAAAATCATCGATTAAGACAACTATCGACGATGTAGAGCATTCCATACGACATTCTGGTAGATTCACGTGTTAATATTCTGCCAAATCTGGTTAAACTTATAAGTGGACCCCATGCTCCAAATGAGACAGCGCGTGTAAGTCTCGAAATACCTCCATGAGTGCATATGACATCTATAGAACAAATTGGCGGGGTAATTGCATCGATTTTGTAACTAATAAGAAAAGTTGTACAGTGACTGAGTCTCAATATCTCCAGAAGCAGTAATTTCCCAGGGAGGGTGCCGAAGTGAAAAAAAATTCGTAATGATTGGTACAATTTGGGATTTCAGTTTTCGTTAAGGGTCTTTTTACACCCTGTATAATACACTAGCCGCGTGTTACTGGTACGGTTTGTATAATAATAAACCAGTTCTATCACAATAGAACCACACAGCAGCTACGTGCGTGTCACACATGTTCTATTTATGTCGCATTGTTACACCAGATCGGCAGAGCATGACGCATCATGTCACTGAACGTCATGGACACACGCATTAATGTATTAACAATACGTGCTCATGTTACTCTTGCTAAAGACGTGAGCAGAGGAACAGCAATAGGTATTATATAGGACAGGTTATCTGTAAATATAATCCTTGCGTTACTGACTGACTAAGAGACAAGCTATAGCCAAAACTACAGGGTGCAGGCAGCTGAAATTTAGCATATACGTTACTTGGGGTTACGGTCCCCAGGATGGCTTCCTAGAAGGGCAGATATGACAGAATTACCTGGGTTTGTGTTGAAATTAGAAAGACACTCTTTACTCTTTGCCTACTTAGTAAATATTTAATAAACGTAATATTGTAGGTACATAACCAATTTAGCAACCAAAGCATTCATTAGCTTAAATTCATAGATTTTATCTTATCTCGCATCTCGCAAGAATTATCATTGGCACGGAAGTGTGAATGCAGCATTATGTTAAAAATGTGTGAAGTCCAAACGAAACGGAAATGAGCTTCCTCTACTACAAGTAAAAATAACTTTAAGGTCTACATTATACTGGTCTATCTATCTCTATCTATATCGTCACGCCTGTCTCCTATTGGGGTAGGCAGAGACTATAGAACGCCACATGGTTCGGTTCAAACATACCTCTTTCGCTTCTTTCTTAATCCACATTCAGACTCTTTCAGATCGGCTAAACAACTGTCCATGAACAGATTGAACAGCCAAGGAGACGCTACACATCCCTGTCTAACACCACGATCAATGTTAAACCAGTCCGTGTAGGCCCCGTTTATTCTGACACAGGCACTTCAATCCCTATATAAGGATTCAAGTGCCCGTATCAGACTGCTGCTCACTCCATACACAGAAAGTGTTGACCAAAGTTCATCCCTCACCACTCGATCGTAAGCCTTTTCCAGGTCAATAAAGGCGCAGAAAACCTTCTGGTGTTTACTTAAGACTTTCGCTGCAATGCACCATAAGGAAAAGACTTGATCCGTACATCCCATTCCCTTTCTGAATCCCGCTTGCACATCCCAAATTTTACTGTCCGTTTCAGAAATCACTCTTTCAATCAGTATCGTTGCATACAATTTGCCAGCAACACTCAGGAGGCTGATACTGCGATAATTTTTGCATTCCTGCTGTGACCCTTTGCCCTTGTACAGTGGCACAATAACGGATTTGTTCCAGTCACCTGGTACACGACCGGACCGCCAAAATTTATTAAGGCGAGGATTTCCCAAAATACAGTGTTATCTAGCGTGGCCAAACGCGTTTTATTTGTAAATAACAGAGATTTAAATTCGGAAAAAAATATATGTAATTCTACAGCATTAGATCTTTATATTTCGGCCATTCGAAACACGATTACTGTCATTTGATACGATAGAAAATAATCGCGAATATAGGTCTGTTTAAACAACTTTTCCCGTTTCATTTGAGTTGTATTGGGATTAGAATTTTCAAAAGTATACCAAAAGAAAGGTCATGTAAAAGCGGATGGTTTTCGGCAATCACATTATGAATTTTAATATATACAAAAATATAATACCGAAAATACGTAATTTCCTACTGCCGACGCGCTCTCTCCGGCGTCGTTCAGTCCCGAGCGGGATGTAACGGAGACAGGACGTATCGCTAGTTTGCAGAGCGCACCGATTACGAATTATTTTATCGTCAGTTACGAATGTCATCATCACTTATTGATATTGATAAATATATTACATCTAGGTTTAGTTTGTAAATAGGTATTGTAAATTTTTAGTAAGTAATAATAGTGTATATAAGTAAGAAGTATAGTTTTAAAAAATAAATATCGTTTTGATTATTGGACAAGATAACGACTTGATAACAACAGCATAGTTAGGTAACAGTAATTTAAAAAAATATTGATTTGTTGTATATTGTGGATGATTTATAGTATTATTGTTGTATTGGGTACCTACCTAATACAATAATTCACACTTTTATTCTGTGTACCTATATACGGAAATAAAATGTGAGATGTACCTAAAAGCTATACAAGCGAATTTTATAGGTACCTACCTACCTAAATAAATACAAATATCCGCAGTTACCTACTTAGTGGTATTTATGGTTACTGCCCCACCCTCGTGGGTAGTAGCGTGATGTTATTTGGTATAACCTTCCTCAACAAATGGGCTAGACAAGCAAATAAATCTTAGAAATTGGCCTGCTAGTTCCTAAGACTAGCGCGATCAAAAACAAAAAAAAAATGAATTTCCGTCTATTCAATAATTCTATTGACTATTTCCACCAATAATATCATTGATTTCCACACTATTACCAAACACGGAACAATGGACACCTAATAATATTATAGTAATTATTTATCACGCCGAGGAAGTATGCACTGGTGTCACAGCTTAGAAAGGTAGGTAAGGTGTTCGGTAGGTAAGTATATCAATTTGAGCGACAAATAATAACGAAAACTAGAGTTTATTATTGGTTGGCGGAAAATAAGCGTTGTGGGTGTAGGAGTATCATTTCGTACGTATGTATGTATGTAAAATTTTAACTTTTTTCACTACTACTTGCCGATGGCAGCGCCTAAAGGAGATCACCCAAATAGGGCTAATTTTTATTTTGCCGGCCAATCAATAAATTGTGTTATTTTAATAGAACACACTGTTGTAAACATTTTAACTATTACACCAAACTTCTAAGTCAATAGGCTTGTGTCCACTAAGAATAAATCGGTTTGATTGTAGTATCTATAGATCCATTATGATTTAAGATGTCAATAAAGTTTATTATTTATTATAAAAAGGATAAAGATTAATGTAATTTTTAGGATTCTAAAACTAAAAAATAATGTTTTTACTTATTCTTGTGACAGTGAACACCAATCAGAGAGCATTACGTCAAACAGTACGTCCACCATTCATGTTGTTGACGTTTTAGTAGTAAATACAACTAAAAAGTAAAAGTTTCAAACTGTCAAATCGAATATAACAAAATAAAAGTGGGTGCATCAGACCAGACTTCATTCACGGATTGTTTTGTTTTGTACTTTGTGATATCACTCAACCGCTATGATGGTTTACAGCGTTTTCGTGTCAAATTCAAAAAGTTTTTTAAAAAGCCGTAATTAGTAATATTGCTGATTGTTTTTTGAAGAAAAATCAGGTATTTCAGTTTAACATCTAATAAAGGAACGAATCAATCGCTAATTACATTTTAGGATACAAGCGTATTCTCTGAGACAATATTTAGGTTTGAATGTATGTCTCAAAGTACCGTAGAGCATTTTTGTTTTGACAAAAGTGTTAAATCAAAGAGGTGTAACGGTAGTCAACTATACGTTTTCAGCCTAACGTCAAATACGTGAGCCTTAAAATGCAGTGGACTCATTAAAAAAGTAAAAAACATATTTTTAAATACTCCTGACCAAATATAAAAATATCGTCTAAACCTTTAGTAGGAATGTCTATGACCGGTCAGGTACAGATGTCTTGCATGATGTACAGGCATGGCACCATGTGATTGAAGAGATGTTGCGTCGCGACGTTCTCACTTTCCAATGTTTCGGCCGGTTCTTGTAGAGAAAAGGCCAGTTGGAAACACCTGGATATCACTATAGTGACAGCAGCCGCAACCCTGTCCAAGAAACGGCGCTACAAATGTTGGCGGAATGCCCCGCTTATGCATCCCAGCGCCATGAACATCACCATCTTAAGCCTTTTCCGACCATTTTGGTGTAGACCTCTACAACAAATTCCTTTCCGTTCTGTTTTGGGCAGTCTTCAACCAATTACTGCCTGCTATCTTTATGATGTCTTCTTTCCATCTCATTTGCCGTTCCAGCTAGTCATTTACAATCCCATGGTTGCCATTTTAATATTTGCTTGCACCATGTTTCGGGATTTCTGGCTACATGTCCGGCCGCTACTCTTTTGGCAACATCTGGTACTATACATTCTTTTCGGAGCTATTTATTCTTCTTTCTGTCTCTGAGTGTCACTCCTGCCAGTTTTCTCTCCATTGTTCTTTGAACAACATCAAGTTTCTGTGGCGCTGCCTCTGTAGTAACCCAAGTTTCGGCTCCGTAGGTGAGCACTGGCAGGACGCACTGGTTGAATATTCTTGCTTTTTGTTGCTTCGTAAAAGCAAATGCCAGTTTATCGAAAGCAGCCCAACCCAAATGGAGACGTGTATCAATCCTGTTCACTTGGTTTGCTTTGCCAATCTTTATTTCTTGCCCTAGGTATAATATACTATTTATTGAAGAATTCTAATCGGGTACATCCTACTGCAATGGTTATTCCGCTGGAGTTTTCACTGGTCATGTTTCGAATTGGCCGTAAACTGATTGCGGCAATTGTTACATAGACTACAGGCCCATGTCCAAAATGGATGGGTCATATGAACCACCAGGTGACGTATATAGGACGATATAAGAGCATCAAATAATAAGATTCAGCACTATGTATTCACTTGTAAGCTGTCCAACTGAGTGCTGGTGAGAATTTGATTTTCTGGCAATTTCCAAAAAATTACCGACTTTGTAGCGCACCATTTTTTACGGCACTGCGCGCTTTCTTATTATTTATCATGGATCTATCGAAGGTCATAATGCTGTACAAAAATATATGACCAAAATGCGTACACACTCTACCTGCACTTTTGAATTCTCATCAGTACTCAGTTGGACAGCTTACAAGTGACGGCATAGTGCTGAATCTTATTATTTTATGCTCTTATATCGTCCTATATACGTCACCTGGTGGTTCATATGACCCATCCATTTTGGACATGGGCCTGGGGCCCAATTCCGCTAAATAAATATAGTCGCAATATCATGTCAGTGTCATACTTACGTCATAAAAAGTGTATTCTTCTAAATTATATGATATTTGAATGAATTTGTAACGAGATCGTATGTGTCAACGACGAACTGTTTATTTTAAATTATACGATGACATATGGTTATCAGAAAACCGCTTTTAAATCCATTCAAAATATGATATCAATGTCATATAAAAATAGCAGAATTGGCCCCCTGTAGTCTAACAGTCGTATCCTCGCTACCTGCCCTGCCCATAGTCTGGTGCGTGATGGCTTGGAACGTCAGCGTCTCTTTCTGTGAGGCAGTAATGCTTATCAATCAGATATTTCGCTCTTGGCTTACTACCTGTCATTACCTGATGCCATTTAAATTGCAACATGCACGTTATTTTAGGCAAAAAAAATAACAGTAATTACTTAAGATTTATTTTAGGAACAGAATAGATTCTTTGAGCTGGAATATGATCTCACAGACTGCACTTAGAACCTTAGTGTAGTAATAAAAAATGTTTATTTCGTAATATTCTATAAGTTTATTTTAGTTGGCCGGCACCATTGACATATATTTAGTACATATATATCGATGGCCGGCACTTTTAGAATAGCCTAAATTTGTATGGGGCTGGGTGATCTCCTTTATTATGCATGCACGTGTGTTTGCATTAGTATATATTGCTATAACTATTGCCCTGTAATAAAAATCTTGTGTATTATTGATCTTTTTCCGGTACTTTTTTGACAGAGTAGTATCTTAGAGATTGCATAGTTAAAATAAATATAACAAAATGTAATTATTGGTGATTAAAAGTAGCTATGAGTATATTACCCTTTATGTGTATTATTGGTTCTATGCCGTTGTTTTGCTGACAGTAGCAACGAATTAATTAATTTATATTAATCTAATCCTTTTCCCTAAGATTGATATCGAACAAGCGATACTTTCGCATTGCGAGCGATCATACGTTTTTTTATAATTAACAACAAACATAATGTTCATAAATTATCTACTGATTACTATTGTCACTATAAACAAAAGCAATTTTGTAAAACTACTTTCGAATTTCATAAAGGTTTATTCAAAACAAAAACTTTGCAAATTATTTATACTCGATAAGTAAGTTTATATTTCAATTGATATACTGCTTCAATTTTCTATACTGTGGCGCGAAAGTGTTATACCTACATAATATGGCGGCAGGTGCGTCGCGTCTCGCGTCGCGATTGATCGTAATTATACTCGCGAACTGGGGAAGAGGGGAGCCTCAAAAGCTTTGAGCGCTCGGAAATCCTCGCCTTAAACAGTAGATACAGCAGGCTTGCAGTGACGCCTTCGCCTACCTTGAGCATTTCAGCAGATATCCTGTCATATCCCGCAGCTTTACACGCCTTCATACTTTTCAATGCATATCGTATCTCTTCCATACTTATCCCACTTTCACAATTATCTTCCTCATACGTTACTATATTCCTATTGTCGCTCCCTCCTCGTTCAAACAAATTCTCAAAATATACCTTCCACTGATTCAGAACTTTCCCATGCTCTCTAATAATACTTCCATATATATCTCTCATCACACCAACTTTCGAAACCTCTGATTTGCCTCGGGCTGTTCTGACCAAGTGCCAGAATAATTTGATATTGGCCCGAAAATGTTGGGGAAATTTTCTACCAAATTTATCCTTGCATTCTTCTTTCTTTCTTCTCACTATCTCTTTTACTTTATATTTCAACCTGTAATACTTTTCTTTTACAATACTTTCATTGTCATTCACACCACCTTGTACTCTTTTGTTGGCTCTCTCTTTCTTTTGTTCCATTCTTAAACTCTTTCCAAAATACTTCCATTTCGCACTCTTCTTTCTCAAACAAGTCTTTTAACCTCACTTCCAATATCTCTTTATACTGATCGCGTATATCCTCTTCTGCCAATCTTTCAACTTTCACTCTGTCTATGGCAGGCGAGTGTATGCGAGGACGATGGCGCCATTTGGTTGCTAGTCCCGTTATACGACTAACTACCAAAAAATGGCCCGTACCCACATTCAAGCCTCGGTACACTCTGGTATCTTTCACTTTCCCTTTTAAACGTTCATCTACCACAACAAAATCTATCATACTTCGTTCTGTCTGCCTTTGCCATGTATACATGTATAATCATCTTGTGACTAAACAAAGTATTAGTCACAACAAGTTTTCTCTCCATACAAATGTCCAGCAAACACTCACCATTTTCATTCACTCTCTCGTCACCAAATCGCCCTAGAACCCTTTCACATCCATCACGAGACACACCTACCCAGCCATTAAAGTCGTCTAACATAATTCTTCTTTCATTATTCTCACACCTAGCAAGCACATCTCTGACCTTGTCCCAGAATTCCTCTCTGACATTCAATGGTTTGGACATGTCCGGAGCATAAACACATACAACAAAAACTTTCATTAAACCAATCTTTAATCGCATCCAAAGAAGCCTGGAGTTTACATATCCATATTCTTTCACACACTCATTCATTCTATCTGACAGAATCATTCCAACTCCTTGGCTAGCCCTTTCAGACTCAACAACTCCACACCAGTATGCACGATATCGGCCATGAGTAGTTGTTGAGCAGCCTTTCTTCTTAGTTTCACTCACTCCCAATATATAAATTTTCCTTACATCCATCGTATCACACAATTCATCGATCTTACCATCCACTCTTCCACAAACATTCGCCGTTGCAAACAGGCATTCCCTAGCCCTCTTTTTGCCTCTGTTGGACGGGGAGACAAAACGTGACGTGTGGCAAAGCGCGTCGCCGTTGAGAATTTTGCCCCACCCAGATACGATGGGGCAGTCTGAGCCACAATGCTCAGATAGGGATTCTCCGGTAGAACCGGTACCCTCCTGGGGTAGAGTAATATTTAAACCCCTTAAAGCCATTGCGCCATCTTCTTCACCTCTACTTCGGATAAGGAACAGAAGGGAAATACAGGATAGGATAGGAGAATGTTAAAGGAGGTTGGTGTCTGGGAAAGGATGTCAAAGGTAACAAATTATACTGGTGTAGCTAATTAATTAGAAAAAGATAATGTTTCACTACAACCTACTAGTTATCTACACACATCATCATCATCATCATATCAGCCGAAAGATGTCCACTGCTGGACACAGGCCTGCCCCAAGGCTCTCCACAAGGACTGATCCTGAGCCACCCGCATCCATCCGCTGCCCGCGATTCCAACAAGATCATCAATACTCCGTCGGATGATCCCAATATTTAATCTATCTATAGATTTGGCGACCACAGATACATATTTGACATAATATAACTTGTTGGGGATATCTAATACGTAGTTTAGAGATAGCTTAGTGGTGATACCAACAGACTGACATGCAGAGGGTATCGGGTTCGAATCCACGGCGCGCACCAATGACTTTTCGGAGTTATGTGCGTATTGAATTGTTAATTATAGCTTGTCCCGTGCCTCGGAGAGCACGTTAAGCCGTCGGTCCCGGTTGTCATGAAGATCGTTGACAGTCGTTACAGGGCATTAGTACCTTCTAAACAAATTGACACTAGTCTAAACCATGGAATATCGCTATCCCTTCGGGTTGCGGATGTCAGACAGGCAATCGCTCATTCTGTGGAAAAGCTAATATTCAGCCAAATCCGGTTAGACTAGTAAGCGGACCCCAGATTGAAACTGGGATAACGCTAAAGAGGATGGTGATGATGTCAAGTATATATCTCTCAGTTCAAATATTGGCACTGGACGATAATAATTAAATTGGAGTAGACTGCAGAAAGATGAGGAATCCAGTATCTGGCAAACCAATATAATTGTCCGGCTTTTGTGAGTAACTTAACCCCTCGTAATATAAACATAAATAAATTGAAAATACCATATGACGAATGTTTATGAAGCATGTACACAGAATCCTTCACATATGAATCAGAGTAATACAAAATCAGATTGCAAAACAAAAAGGTTCATTGCATTGTTTTCCTCAGCAGCTCAGTATAAATCTTATTTTTCCTTCAAGACCCAAAAATAGATTTGCAAAACAGTCATTAAGCAAATCCCAAAATCGTATTAGTTCGTTGAGATGACACATCAAATGTTATTTCAGAGTATGCTCTCGAATACCTTCCGACAATAGCTCTGGCAGGCAATAAGGTAAGATCTAAATATAACATGAGCTTAGGGATGGTCTAAAGAGGGATTAGGTGTCTGTATAACGTTGTCGAGGTTTCGCACCCAGACATAAAAAGAAATGTCACATCTGTCCATACGTGACCATTGGCCAGGTAAACAACCGATATGTTGTATAAAGTTGCTTGTATATAGATTGTACTATTACTCAACACTCGCCTCTTCTCACTGTGGTTAGTGTAAAGACTCAATTCTGAGACTTCATAGCATATAAGACGATGAAGTCAAAAGGAAGCAAATGAAGAAAACCACAACACGCACTAAGTTAAAACATGCCTCTACAGAACATTGTGGTGAGAACATGCCATCAGTGCACTCTGAAAAGTAGGTTCCTTTAGGATAATGAGCAATATTGTAGTGTAGTAGGTACTTGAAATTAATTATAAATCTTTCGATTTAAATTATAAGTTACTATGAAATCGAAATAAACCGAAGTCAAATTCGTAGATAGAATTTAATTTCAATCTTAACATGACAAAAGAAAATCTTGAAGAATAATTTTATTGAACTTCTCAGAGTGGCGCTGTAGTGACAGCATGTGAGTGCAGGTGCAGGTTTTGTAACCAGATCCACAAAAGTACTCAAAACAAACATAACATTGTGCTACGTGACAACAAAAATTAAGAATGTTGAGAGCCTCTGAATAACCTTCAGACTTTGACATAGTTTTGCCAACCATCCACCTATAACTGACGACAACAAAAAAAAAACGCACATCACCTCAACTTTTTGCATATCTCACCGTGAGGCGCTTACTACAAGGTCTTACACAAGGTGCAGTTTAATAATCGGCACAATTGTTTGTCACCCCTGGCATGCACGGAGCTATATCGGTCGACGCATCAGCCCTCAACATCGGTGCACCATGACTCACGCCACGAGAATATACGCTGTGAACTTCAGTACGATTTATGTGTTTTTGTTCCAATAGAATGTTATCAAAAGATTTTAACGCGAATGCATGGATTGTTGTCAAAGGATTTGTTGACTATACGGTTTAATTTAAGAGGCAGTTTAAAGAGAGGAACTGAGAAATGGTTATATGAAATCATCATCATCCGATAATACGTTTCTTATCAATATCTATCTAGGACTTTTACTTTGGAGCTAGAGGTCCGCTCACCAGACCAACCTTGATTTGACATAATATTAACTTCTCCTTAGAATTACTGTTCAAAGTCAAAGTGAAAATCCTTTATTCATTTGGGTCACAATGACGCTTATGAACGTCAAAACAATAACATACATACATAGACTCACGCCTGTTTCCCCGAAGGGGTAGGCAGAGGCATATTAAACGCCCACTTTTCGCCAGTGTTTTGATCCCACGTAATAGGTGGCGAGCCTATTGCCGCTTATTGGGACATTTTGTTTGCCAGAGCCTCGTCCGTTGATCGGCAGGTGCACCACTTGCAGGTGAGGTTGGCTTGGGACTCTAAGTTCTTGGTGGGAACCCTATGCACCCCCATACCAAACAATAAATTTATAAAATAATTACTTAAAGACTCTAACATTTAAATTTACTGCCACGTTTGCAAAGCAAAGGCGTAGAACCATGAGAAAGAACGGGCAATAAAACACGGTTACTCTTTTTCATCGTCAGGTTTTGCATAATACACATAACATTTTGTAAAGTGCTGCAACTGTTACACCTTCTATATCTCTTGTTTATATTTCCTGTACATAATAATACTCAAGCATTATACTTCATTTTAATTTTTATGTTCATTTAGTTAGCCTCCTCAGAATAGACATGGTGAACCAGAAACATCCACTTACTTTATATATACCTAATAATGCAGGCAATCCGCGAAAATGATCATAACCATGGAAATGATGCAGTTAAATATTAAAATTGAATACCAGCCCGCAAGACTGTCAACGGCCAGTCATCGCAAGTAGCACCCATTATCCCTCTCGCCATATTAGAGGTACAGGGATGACCCGACACACGACGCCACCACAAGGAATGACATTTTAGTAAGCATGACGACAACGGTATACGAACCGGCAGTAATAAACAATCTGTTGGTATAATGACCATGACCGCGAGCTACCTCCAGTTGCCAGATCGTTATTAATTTATTATTAACATAAATTAGTGGAACGCGTGAAGGAATGCAAATGTAGATTTAGTGTAGGATTTTGTGAAGGTGACAAGTGAACAATGATATGATCAGGGGTAAACAATGTTAAACTAAGTACATTCAACAAATCATAATAATATCCAAATCCTGCAAAAATCATGAGTTCACGAGGCACCTCCACTTAACATGTCATTTGTCAAAACGAGAATTTAACAAATTTATATAACAATTATATTAAACGGTAAGAAAATAAAATAATCGTGAGCTAAACAAGCCTAAGCCTATCCCCATGGTGTCTTATCTTTTTTAAATTCCTTAATAGTGTAATAACCCCTTTGTAAAAGAAAGTTCCTAATTGTCCGTTTGTATTTAACTGACTAAGACTGGGTTGCACCATCTTACTTTAACAATGACAAAGATCGCAACATCTGTCAAAGTACCGGTTATGCAAAAAATTAGTTGCACCACTTGACAATTGTTAAAATGACGTCATAATTTTACGTTAACTGTAACCGCCCGATGTTGGCCGGTTAATGTTATTGTTAAAGTCAGTTCTCTTGTTCTATTATTGATACGCATCGAATATAACCACCAAAATGTCACTGCTTCGAGAAATACTCGCAGAAACTAGTTCTTCTGAAGACGAATATGATTTAGACCAGATAAGTGTCAGGCAGCGATAGCCTAGTAGAGGTTCCAACAGACTGCCATGCATAGGGTATCGGGTTCGAATCCACGGCGCGCCCCAATGGCGTTTCGGTAAGGCAGCGATAGCCTAGTAGACGTAACAACAGACTGCCATGCATAGGGTATCGGGTTCGAATCCACGGCGCGCCCCAATGGCGTTTCGGAGTTATGTGCGTATTAAATTTTCAATTATCGCTTGTCCCGTGCCTCGGAGAGCACGTTAAGCCGTCGGTCCCGGTTGTCATGAAGATCTTTGACAGTCGTAATAGGGCGTCAGTATCTTCTAAATAAACTGACACTAGTCTAAACTATGGGATATGGCTATCTTCGGGTTGCGGAGGTCAGACAGGCAGTCGCTCTGTGGAAAAGCTAATATTCAGACAAATCCGGTTAGACTAGTAAGCGGACCCTAGATTGAAACTGGGATAACGCTTGGAGGATGATGATGAAGTGTAAGGCCTAGGAAAAGAAAAGTGTATTTCTCCAGAACTGATCGATTTTCAAAATGGGACAACAAATCATTCTTGGCTAGATTTCGAGTCTCCAAAAATGTAGCGCGGTGGCTAGCTCAACGGTTGGAACACTCTCTGTGCTAGCTACCTGAAATGTTCTAAGGTAGAAATTAAAATAATAACAGATGAAAAGATAAATGTGACGGATGTCAGGAATCGAACCTTAGCTGGTCCGCCACAGTGCGTTTCTGGTGTGTGACTGGCGAGTGTTTCTACGACGATGATCTTCTATGTGCTAGTGGACTGTATGGCTTCGATCTATTCGGGGCTTCAGAAATAAAACATCTTCATACGTTGAGAGCGATGCTGTTCAGGTGTTCGGTTCTGGATGGCTACATAATGTGGTTACTTGGTTATAAGATGGTGGTTGGGACGCCAACAAAATGACCGAAAATATGGTCGCTTAGCTACTTCGGAACTTAAGCTTAATGACAACCACCGCACCGAACATATGCACAACAAATCTTTATTTGTGATACATGTAATTATCTTAAATACTATGGTACTGACATGCATATATGTTCTATACATAGCTATATAGGTCTCAAAAAGTTCTATCGAACGGTATATAAACATAAACCTAACTGTTTGCATCACTAAGTTATTCAAGAAAAACTATGGAAAAATGTTGTCACACAAGGGTCCGCCCACTACATTTTCTATAAAAAACTATGAAATACAATAGTTATGTATGTAATTTTGGTGGGCCGTTGTGTGCATCTAATAAAACAAACGCCATTAATATATCTTTATCCAATTCTAAGATAACATAGTAAAGCCTACGATGCATAAGTAAAAATACAAATTTTCTTAAGAAATCACTATCGTACATAAACAAAGTTTATGATAAAAATGCAAATGTTTATTATTACGATTATTTCGACTATATAAACCAATAAATAGCAATAAGAAACTATTTAAACATGATTTCAAGCCTATTCAAAGCTGAAAAACACATATAAAACTATAAAACTACTCTGTAAACAAAACAGCTGTTTATCAACTATTAATTCTTATCATTTACAACTGATAACAATATTTATGATCGACATCTAAGTCCCATCGGTTAGCAAAAGTATAAGTTTAATGTTTATACACTACACGGCACTTCTTATTACCGATTTGCGAATTTTCACTATTCTAGCGTTATTTTATCACTTTGACGCGTCCGGGAACCGAACCCGGTCTACCGCACGATTAGATAGCACTATTTTTAAACGATTTTCACTCGCGGTTTCGAATACACTATTCACTATAGAGTTTTTTAATGTCTGTCGCGAACAATAAATAAGTATGAAATTTTGAGCACCAGGCCCTTCAACATATTTATCATTGTATCTATTTATGTACCTTTTTCGCCACTCTCTTGATATTCTCAAATTTGTATTTGAGCTGCTTCACAGTGCGCGGAATCGCTCCAAGGGCATTAAATTCGCTTTCTATTAAAGTCCACGCGCTATCCTTTTGCTTACTACTGATAGCATCGGTTTTCTTACAAAATAATACATTTGATATTTGGTTATTAACGATTGAAGTCTATCGACTTCGGCTCCGGTAACGTTTACGCTTCTTTCCCTGAAATATACAGAATTTAAAGTAAAGATAGGCATATTTTTGTGTGTTGTAAAAAAAATAACACGCAAGTGTTATGACTTATGAGCAACGGAATAAGTTGTGCATACATACGTTGTTTGGCTGTTTACGTACAAGCTTTTTGTATTTGATGCCATTATTATCTTCTACACTTCGTAAAACTTGAACTCGTAATAGGTGTAGTATAAACAAGAAAGATAATCAAAAACTTTTAAAATGACGCGCGTTCAGCGCTTTCAATTCGTTTGACGTTAGTTATAATAGTTGACATCTTGACATTAGCAATAACAGCGAAGCTCTAGTATTGCCGGACTTAAAAAATAGTTCCCGCAGCGTATCGGGGTAGATTACGCCTCATTTGTCTAGCAACCCTTTTAACTTTAACATTAGCAATAAAAACGTTGGTGCAACACATTTTGCAGCAGCCGTCAAGTTTACTGTTAAAGTTATTGTAAAATTTGACTTTAGCTTTTACTTTAACCGGTGATGTGGTGCAATCCACTCTTAGGTACATAAACAAAGGATAGCATATTGCATGGCGACAAGGAGCTATTGCATGGAGATTTCTTAAGATAGTTATGAAACTGGTGTAATGTTGATGAATATGTCAGTAGAACTCTGCTTCTCAATCCATATTCACGATTCAGTGGCCAGACATAAAAGTTCAAGTTTAAACACAAAAAAAATACATATTTAATGCCATCGCTTACACTTTGAAGCTTTCAGCAGAAAGTTTTTCTTGTATTCAGTGATAGTATAACTAGAGGATGCCCGCGTACCGACGCAAATTTTTTTCACGTTGTCGTTTTTGCCCGATTCCGTAGGAATTTTGAGAAATCCCTTTTTAGTGCACCTCTACGTCAACCGAGGAACATACATGCCAACTTTCTTCTTCTTCTTTCAGAAGTTCCAGCTGTGCCTTGTCTGTCAGTTAGTCAGTATCGCAAGGATTTTATATGTTTAGATTGAGATGTTTTTAAGAGGGTCGGGTCAAATGCCATAGATATGTATATAATTATTAATTTACTTTTATTGTTCAAATACACATTTACACAAGGTACATAGGCGGACTTGTGCCATGGGCGTGATCTACCTGTCTGCCTTAGAGTGCTTTAGGGAGAAAAGAAGTAGATATAATTGATGTTAAAAAACGATTAATTGCAATGGGTCCCCTCCCTCTATCTTCTAAACCGTAGTATTTGGGTGTGTGTAAACTATGTTTTAAAGTGACATAATGCAATTTCAATGAAAATTATAACGACTCATTGGACTTATCTAATTAATGAGTAATAATAGATTAATTTAAACTTACTTTTACAATCGATAATATGAACATTGTGATCGAGTCCTTATATCCTTAGGACTACGGAGCCCTACACTGTGCGAGGCTCAACCTGCACTTTGCCGGTTTTCCACCGTTTGTGACTGTCTACCCAATTTCTCAGATAATAATTTAGTGAGCCTAGACAAGACTAAGAAAATACTAAGAAGCAGCGATAGCCGAGTGGAGCGACCGACAGACTGGTACGTAGAGGGTCTCAGGTTCGAATCCTCGGCTCGCACCAATGACTTTTCGAAGATAAGTGCGTATTAAATTGTTAATTATCGCTTGCTAAACGGTGAAGGAAAACATCGTGAGGAAACCTGCATGTCTGAGAGTTCTCCATAATGTTCTCGAAAGACATGTGAAATGTCTGCCAACCCGCACTTGGCCAGCGTGGTGGACTTATCCTTATCGTCTTATCCTTCTCATAGTGAGAAGAAGCCCGTGCCCAGCAGTGGGACAGTTTAAAGGGCTGATGATGATGAGCCTAGACAGCTGACCCCTGTTAATTTGAATGTGGTTCTGACATTAAGTAGATACATAAAATACACATTAGCAATTCGTAAAATTACAACATCCAATGTGTAAGTACCTAATCCTTTACTACAAGATACCTGGCGAGACATCGAGGTTCTTAAAATTTAATTTATCGCTTTTTAAATCAGTTATAAAATACATTCTTAGTAAACAGCAACGAAAGCCGCGGAAATTCAACACGGAAAACACAAGAGTGTGTTATAAATTATATTTTTAAGACTACTTTGTGAATTCGTGTAGAAGTGAGTATTTTTAGTATTTTATTTCGATTATTTTTCTACCATACAGTTTTATCAGCGGCTAGACTAAGCTTGGCGGTTTCACCCTTCCGTTAAGATTAAATAGAAAATTTTAAAGATTATAAATGTGTGGTTTTCGGACAATATACGTCTAGAACGAACCTTGTGTGTCTTTCCCCTTTCATCCCAAAAATTTTGGATTTTAATTGATATTGAAGTCAATCAAAACTACCACAGGAGTTGGTTTTAGACTGCAGGTGTCAAGAAGATATGGAAAGATTTGGGGGAGGCCTTTGCCCAGCAGTGGGACAGGACAGGCTAGTGAAAAAAAAAAGTCAATTTAATATAATAGTATTTCCATATAGGTATGTAATATATACAGTACATATTCTGTATATATAAAATGCTGACTGACTGGCAGTCAAAACAACTTCGTGAACCCAGTAGGGTTCAAGAAGTTGAAATTTGGCTGTTTGTTCCTTGGCGACCGAAGGGGTGCACTACGAACGGATTTTCCTAAATTCCCATGGCATGTAATAGGCTCGCCCCCTATTACATAACTGGCAGTGTGGTTGTGTACACCTCTGCCTTCCCCTTCGGGGGTGGTGTTTTATGTTATGACTAATGACATAGAGTGGAGAAGCAGCTAAATAAAAAAGCGAGCATAGCTGCAGGCGTCTTCTAGTAATGAATAACAAATTAATCCGTTAACACTGTTTTTGGCAATGTTCTTGCGTAGTATTTAAGAGCAGGAGACCAATATATCGTGATAAAATCCTTAAACTGTCGTTTTATTTTAGTAGGGAGTAAGTTACTTTTATATAATTCCTTTCAAATTGGAGGTTGTTCAACATTATATTATTTTAGTAACGTTTGTGGCACAGAATCATTACAGTAAGTACCTAATAAATAAGATAGATAAATGTTGTAAATAAATAACATTGTACGTTATTGTTGTATCGTGTTCAGAATAACACACACAGAGATAACTAATTTGGTGACAGATATATATGTATTTATCTGTACCACGAATGAAAAAGGGGTTAAGTCGAAAAGTCAACTTTTCAGGAATCGCAAAACGCTCCACGCAATTCAAATTCGAATGCACCATTATATTAGAAGTAGAGTAGAAGTAGCGCGTAGAAGTTTAATAGATCATCTCGGTGATTAGTACTATACAGAATGTTCTGGGTTCAACCACCAGACTTGACAACATTCTGCGTAGTCCTCATTATCAGCACAAGTGTTATCTAAAAGGTCCTTACTGAGGTATCATCGCAGAATCCTGACTGAGATATCATCTAAGGCAGCAAAAAAGATAAGAGGTTAAGAAATAAAGGTATTTTTTTATTTTGTTTGTACTTTTCTTTCTTGAATGAATTTCTGTATGTAATGCCTTGCGATAAACGATTTATTCCACTGTACAAACATTGTTTTTCTATGTCTTCCTTTTATTTGTTTCAATTTATTAAAAAGAGTTTATTACTACTTAAATATTTAAATAAAATTCTTTGAAACAATATTTCGAAGCTTAATCTTCTTAAGGTAAGCTTTGCACATTATAATAATTAACTTATTTTCGTCAACATTTGAGTTATGCCCCTTTCAGTACGCACATTTCGTAAATATTTATTACATGAGATGTTCTAAATGTCAGGGCATATGAAAGAGGGCGAAGAATAAGATGTGAATCATTAAAAACTGGGGTAGCCACCTGCGCAAATAAACGGAAATAAAGGGAACACTCATCTTCTAGCAAAACATTTGTCTGAACCTGTTTTGAGCTGGGATAAAATAAATATAAGCAAAATAATTATATTTTACAAAATTATTCAACGGCTCTTAATAAGGTTATAACATATATCATCATCAGCCTTTAACAGTCCACTGATGGACTAAGCCTCTCCTTTGAAAGGAGGAATTGGCCTACTATACCACGCTGGCCAAACGGGTTGGTATATGGTTTGTATCAAGTTTTCCTTCTCTTACAGTGCTGTTCTTGGATAATATGCTCGCTCTGTCGACTCCTACGACACCCATGGGATGATGGGGTGGTGACAATCCGTATTCTTAATCCGTCACCACACGGACTAATATATGTATATTATATTCTCATACATTGTTGTCTCGAGTCTGGGTGTTCATTGTGTCCGTTAGTTGTATGTTTGTAAAGTCCCCCACGACACAGGATTTAGTCCTAGTGTAGTCTTAAAAAAAAAAGATGTTCCTAATTGAATAAGGTAAAAAATAACTATGTTTTGCCGACGTTTCGACCATCTTGCAGCGGCAGTGGTCACGGATGGAACACCTCGGTAAAAATATTGAACATCCGCAACTATTGATCGTATTATATTCAATACGAAGAATAATGACAATAATGGCAATCCATAACGGTGCGTTTTCTAGAAACTTTCTGCCTCGCACATTTAAACTATGGAATGATCTGTCACCTGCGGTTTTTTCGAACCAATATGACCCTCAAACCTTCAAGAAAAGAGCGTAGGTATTCCTTTTTAAAAGGCCGGCAAAGCACTTGTGACTCCTCTGGTGTCGCGGGTGTCCATGGGCGGCGGTAATCGCTTAACATCAGGCGATCCGTCTGTTCGTTTGCCCCCTATCTCATAAAAAAAACATAGAGAGATTCACAGAAACTGCTGAAAATTACTCCGTGCTTCTAGTAAACTACAATGCATTAAATAATTGCACGACATAATATATCATATGGATGGACAGAGTTCTACGTATTGACTTTAATTCGCATTTGTATTATCCGAAGTGCGATCTGCGTATGTAATAAGAACACTACTACACTGAAGTTTTGCAAGGTCTTCAATTAAAACAATTCAGTATTTTATAGTGGTAGAGCCTTGCTGACTTCAGCATGAATGGGCCGGCTCGACCGGGGAAGTACTACCCTCTCACAGAAAATCGACGTAAAGTAACAAACTTCTGCGTTTCGTTCGGTGAGTGAGAGTCCTGGAGGCCCTATCCCCTATTCCTTCTCCCTCATCCTATCCCTTTTCCCATCCCCAAGGGGCGGCAACGCACTTGTGACTCCTGAGGTGTTGCTTGTGTCCGTGGGTGGCGGTAATTGCTTACCATCAGTCTCTGGTCTGGCTCTCATCCGTCTGGTCGTTTGCCGCCTATTACTATAAAAAAAATCATACACCCTTATCTTTGACAAAAGATTACGTCAGCTATGCAACCGTAATTTAAAGACGTCAACATAAAATCAAACTCATTTAGGACGCAGAGTAGCACTTATGAACGTCAAAGGCAATAAATCAAGATTCAGTAAGATAGTAGGTCTAGGACCTGGAAAACACATGCCACTAATATAATATTAACAGTTTCGCTGTCCCATGTATCATATGTGATTCATAACAATTGATTTTCTATTGTGTCTCGCGCCGGGAATGGGTAAAAATGGCACTTGGGTACATCTATTAAGCTTCATTCATTCACAAAAACCCGTCTCAAGGACACAAACCAACCAACATACCAGACACCCTGTTGATCGGAGAGACGGAACACATGATATATTAGTCAAGACTATCTGGCGACGATTTAGCAACATTCCTCGTTCCACTCGCTATCATTTCACAGGCAATTTGCACTTTAAATATACACAAGCAAAATGCGTAGGTACTAAATAATAAAATGTTCTATTTGAGTGCGACACCTCACACATCTGGAACTTGGCAAACAGCAAGGACACGAAGTATTATGTAATCTTAACTACTGTTTTGTAAAGGTAACCATTTATTTTACTTGTTTTTCGTCTGTCGAGATTATTGTCTGATGTGGATTGATGAGCTTAGGGATTATTGTTTAGTTAGTAATGGCGTATAAAGCAGCAATAGCTGAGTGGTGAGACCGACAGACTACTACGCAGAGGATCATGGGTTCGAATCCACGACTTTGATGATTTTTCGAAGTGAAGTGCGTATTAAATGTTAATTATCGCTTGCTTTTCGGTGAAGGAAAATATCGTGAGGAAACCTGCGTGTCTGAGAGTTCTCCATAATGTTCTCGAAAACATGTGAAGTCTGCCAACCCGCACTTGGCCAGCGTGATGGACTATAGCCTTACCCTTTCTCACCGTGAGAAGAGGCCCGTGCCCAGCAGCGGGACAGTATAAAGGGCTGATGATGGTAGTAATGTCGTGACTATGGCGTTGAGGATCTGTAGAAAATGTATGGTCCATGGAGGCTTCGACATTCTGGTTGTACTAAAAGCCTTCATACAACCGAGCGAAGGGACTTGTGGCGAGGACAACAAGGGCAGGCCATGGGCCACCCTTTATGCTTTTTTATTTTTGAACAAGTATAGCCTCGCTTATTACTGAATAAATCAGCTGTCTTGATAGGCCTCTGTCCTCTGTAACATTACGTTAAGATAAGATCGTAAGGAATGTAATTACATTACATCCTCATTCCTACAAATATGATTCTTCATTTTGAAACTTGAAATGAGACGGAGGTTCTCAATTAGACGACTATATATTTTGTTAATTCAATGATTTGCCCTACAATGTGACGACGAGGTTTTTGAAGGCTACAATCTCCTTGACTATAATAATATTGACTATAGATTAAGAATAAGATTCTAACTAGCGACTCGGGTGGCGAAATTTAGAAGTCGTCCATGTACGACTCTTTCACAGGTCACTACTACTTTTGACACTTTTGACAGCTCTCAATACAATTACCACCATAACCTCGAAGCAACGTTTTATTGTAAGCTGTCAAAAGTGTCGTACTTCGACAACTTTCAAATTTCGCCGCTAGAGGAGCGCGGATAATCTTTGCATCGCCAATAGTCCAGCATAAAATAATTTTACCCCTATTTTGCCCGAGATTTTTTACCTATTTGTATAAGCATAGAGTAGAAATGTATAAGCACACAGAGTACCTTTGTATATAGGAGGATATAAGCATTCCAGCCAGCAATAACTCAGTGTCATGGTCAATGAATTACGTTTAGATGTCACTCATCCTTTTGATATCCTTTTATGACTTTGTTTTAAGAGCTTGGAAATATATTTTAAATTCTTTGTAAGACGAAGCAATTCTTCAGTGTATATACATCTGACTATCAATATATATGATACTTACGTACTTGGCTCGCTTAGAAGCTCACCTTAGTAATATAATTATTTACTTTATAACGTTTGTTGAAGAAAGCTAGTGCAAAAATACAAAATCATTGTGTATAAGACACACAATTTTATAAACTTCAGAATGGCCAAAGGTAAAGGCGGTGGACAGGGCAGAAATAATGGTTCTATGAACTGCAGGACGAACAAAGCAACATGCAGCGGGATGGTCCATAATAAAGGTATTATAAACTATAATATAAGCAAAGCGAAATACAGCAGACAGGTCCATAATAATGGTTTTACAAACAACACGATGAGCAAAACAATTTATAGCGGACAGATCCAAAATAAAGGTTTTATAAACTACAATATAAACGGAGCGAAATATAGTGGACAAGTGAACAATAATGTTTCTATGAAATGCAAGATGAATATAGCGAAATATAGTGGACAGGTCCAAAATAATGGTTTTATGAATAGCAACATGCATAAAGCGATGTATAGCGGACAGGTCCAAAATAAAGGTTTGATAAACTACAATATGAATGGAGCGAGATATAATGGACAGGTCCAAAATAAAGGTTTGATAAACTACAATATGAATGGAGCAAGATATAATGGACAGGTCCAAAATAAAGGTTTGATAAACAACAATATGAATGGAGCAAGATATAATGGACAGTTCAAAAATAAAGGTTTGATAAACAACAATATGAATGGAGCGAGATATAATGGACAGGTCCAAAATAAAGGTTTGATAAACAACAGTATGAATGGGGCTAGATATAATGGACACGTCCAAAACAAAGGTTTGATAAACAACAATATGAATGTAGCGAGATATAATGGACAGGTCCAAAATAAAGGTTTGATAAACTACAATATGAAAGGAGCGAGATATAATGGACAGGTAAACAATAGTGTTTCTATGAAATGCAAGATGGATATAGCGAAATTTAGTGGACAGGTCCAAAATAATGGTTTTATGAACAGCAAGATGCCTGTAGCTTTGTATAGCGGACAGGTCCAAAATAAAAGTTTGATAAACTACAATAAGAACGGAGCAAAACGTAGTGGGCAGATCAACAATAATGGTTTTATAAACAACACGATGAACAATACACAGTCCATAGGTAAAAAATAATGGTGTTATGAACAGAATGATGAACAACGCAATATACAGCGGACAGTCCAAAACAAAGGTTGATTAAACTACAATGCATGGAGCGAGATATAATAGACGGCTCAACAATAATATTTCTATGAAATGCAAGATGAAAATAGCGAAATAGGACAGATCCCAAATTAAGGTTTTATAAACTACAAGATGTACAGACAATTCCACCCAGCAGCAGATTTCTAACATCTTCTCATACAATCTTGTGTCGTGTTTCTGTCGAAGGTCTTCGGATGCTGTACTGTCTTTTGGGTAAAACTCTCTATACTCTGTACTAGTAACAACTTTATTTTAGTTTGTGTTGTCAACAGATAGCGTTATTGCAAACATACTTATAGCTGCTGTAGTAACGGCTTATCATAAGAGCTGTATGCTTGTTTATTTAGGTAATGAAACAATATCCTAATCTAGAATAAGCTTGTACTATATCAATGCACACACAAATGGTGGTCTGAATTATATGAATGAACTAGATAAATGAATGATAATATTTATGAGCTTTTGGTGTTACTACTGATGAACTTCATTTAATTTTTTTATAGGCTCACGCTTATATCCCCGAAGGGGTCGGTAGAGATGTAATATTACACCCACATTTCGCCATGAATTATTAGGTCCCACGTAATAGAGGGCGAGCCTATTGCCGTTACTGGGCACATCACCAGACTCCGTGCTGCTACTGAGAATTCGGAAAAACCCAGTAACACTTTTTATTTGCCCGACCCGGGAATCGAACCCGGGACTTCCGATCAGCAGTCGCATACGCTATCCACTGGACCACGAAGGCAGTCTTTATCAGAGAACTTCATTTAAACACACAAAAAATCATAATGTTCATCGATTTACAAATGATCTTGATGCAAAACGAACTTACTTTTAACTTTACTTCTTCTAACTTAACTTTACAAACAACATCACTCCAATTAAGAAAACACCGAGTTCATACAAAAATTGCTTTGAGCTCGAGGTTCGCTCAGAAGACTAGACTAATCTTAAAGCGCCCTCTAGTTAAAACATTGCTAAACTGAACAAAACTCGGCCTATGCCTATTATTTTTAGAGTGGAGAAAATTCCTTGAAACTTATTTTGATTCGCGATACTATTTTTATACGAATAAACTACACAAAGAGGCAAGCGGTCGGTTCTGGCTTACGTTAAAACCGTTGATTTATTTTGGCGAACAAATTTAATTGTTAGTACATTCTTAAGTTTAGTGGCACTTTACGTCGTTTTTATTTAAACTTTGGACAAAAACAAGCGGTGGGATTGCGAAGATCTGTTATTTTTATTGGCTTGGTAATCCTCTGGGCCGCTAATGCGCTGGCAGTCATCGCGATCGAGAACGTTTATTTAATACCTATCACTACCAGAAGAGGTGGCCTTTTGTATATTCGGATTTAT
Source organism: Euclidia mi (assembly GCA_944739405.2). NCBI lineage: Eukaryota > Metazoa > Arthropoda > Insecta > Lepidoptera > Erebidae > Euclidia > Euclidia mi. Next base: position 4,751,005 of record OX123188.2, on the reverse strand, counting down.
GGGAATATACCTACCTACATCCTTAATTTTTAAAATAAGTAAATTATTGGTGAAGTTTAAGACGTTATTTTCTAAACAGTGTGGTTATTTTATTGTGATTAGTGATTTAGATTCTCGCATGAATAATTAAATAATTTATTCGCTTGGGCAATATTATTATACTTGGCTGATTATAATATACTTGTTTATGAATTAATTTTGTCGCTCGGACTGTTATAGGAATAGTTGTTTCTGTATTAATTATACATATTAGACGATTTGGTGGCGTCCAAAAATAAATAACCACGCAGACACGCCCACTATAAGATTCACTAGCTTTATCTAGTATTATTATTATTTTTGATTATAGACTCACGCCTGTATCCCGGAAGGGGTAGGCAGAGGTGTAATATTACACCCACATTTCGCCATGAATTTTTAGGTCCCACGTAATAAGGGGCGAGTCTATTGCCGTATCGGGCACATTACCAGACTCCATGCTGCTACTGAGAATTTCCTAGCGGGAAAACCCAATAACACATTGCCCGACCCGGGAATCGAACCCGAGACCTCCCAATCTCATGCGCACATTTTATGCCGCGGGACCAACGTGGCAATGTTTATCTAGTGATATAATAAAAATATAAAAAACAGTACAGTAAACGCGAAACAACTGTCCGTCGTTCATATCCCGAAAGATAGTATAAAATTAATAACCAAATCTATATTGAAGGGCTATATTATAAGAACCAGAAACCGGGTTCAGTGGCGTGCCTTTGGAGAGGCCTATATCCAGCAGTGGACTACGACAGGGCAATGATGATGATATTGAAGGGATAGAAAGACCTGGAAGGCTAATATACCGATCGAATAAAACGCAGAAACTAAAACGATCACATAAGAGACACGTTACTATTAGATTAGTATTATATTCTTGAAGCTATTAAACATTTATCACAGTCATTTCACATAATCTGTATACATTATTTTTTATTTTTGTTCGGCATGAAAATATACGCAGCCGAAATAAAACTCCATCTTAATAAAAAGAACTAGTATTCATATAAAATGTCTTGTCATAAGAATCTGATAAAAATTATTTATTGAAGCTATTTAGATGTAATAAAATAACTGTTTCAGACGCAGATGGGTCTCGGATATTCGGTTGATTGTTTACTGTATCTTATATTAATAAACGAGTCAGAATAGTATAATAAGTATTTAATAATCTGAGCACATCCGCTATAAGGGACGTTTAGTATTTAAATAACAATTGACTTGGCGAAATTTCTGTAAATATTGAGACATCCGGAGTTATTTACGTAAAATGAAAAGTCTTGATATTTCGTGTTAATTTTTACAGTAGGTACACTAATTTTTATCTTTGTTTCAGGACGAATTCCTGAGGAGCATTGGCAACAAACTCAACAATGTATATTTTTTTAAATAAAGTGTGTTCACAGTTTATTTACTTGATTACTTTTTTATCGTAGAACATAACATAACATCACACTTTAATCCGCGAAAAGGAATAGGCAGAGGTGTATACACCCACACTTCACCAGCTATGTTTCGATCCTAACGTAAGCAGGCAAGCCTATTGCCATCTTCTTCTTTTGCCTGCCCTGTTTCCATATTACTTGGAGTCGGCGCAGAATGTCTTGCCATAGCCTATTGCCATCTACCGGGCATATTTATCTTAGATATCCTTGAATATAACCCAGACCACCTAGAACAGTAGCCTTACGCCTGTTTAAACCCACTCACAATTTGATCAACCATGTGATGTTTGTTACATACTACAGTGACCTGACGTCACAGATGACGTCACTGTGGCTACATAACCGTCTGCTTCCCACGTCGTCACATGACGAGTGACGATTCGACATAAGGGGCGTTGCACACTCGCGCGTCGTAGCTCTCGCGATTTGGCCACCGTTCAACAATATAATATAATATTGTGTATCTGCGATTAAGTTTTCAAACAAAATAATGATCTGTTTGTTTATGAGGGAGCCGGCAGTACAATGTTAAGGGCAAACCGGATTTATTGCTGCCGATTTTGTGTTTATTTCAATTTAGAATTTTTTCTTTACGGATAGGAATTTGTGGCGTTGTGAAGAATTTTATATGACAAACTTCTTTGTATTAAAATCAATAGTTACTTAAAGAAACTAGTGGATATACTTAAAAGACTTCATTTCAAAACTAGAACGAAATATAGTTTGAAGTTTCTAGTGTAAACTGTGTAAAAGTTAGTAGGAACGTATTTATAAACGAATTACCCCATTTCATACAGTAGAGTCTTGCTGATTTCAGCATAAATAAGCCAGTTCGACAATTACTCCCCCTCACAGAAAATCGACGTAAAATAACAATATAATATATATATATATATAAATAACTAGCTGTGCCCGCGACTTCGTTCGCGTAAATGTTGGAATTTAATTAGCATGACCTTTATGCTAAGAGTATATATTATTTATAACTTTTATATGTATATTATATACCTAATATATATCTTTAGAGAATTTCTTTATACTTACACAACATTAACTGTTTTACCAGCTTCACATAGAACATACATACATAGACTCACGCCTGTTTCCTGGAGGGGTAGGCAGAGACCATGGAACGCCATTTGCAACGATCCTGACATACCTCTCTTGCTTCATTCACTCCCATCAAGTTTCTCATGCATGCTCTTCTGTTTAGGGTACTTCTGACCTGTCCTTTTTTTAGGATGTCTCCAATCTGATCAGAGAACGTCCGCCTAGGTCTTCCCCTTCGTCCTGTCCCATTAACACTTGCCTTATATATCTTCTTTGTCAGTCTTTCGTCATCAATCCTCTCCATGTGTCCAAAGCATCTCAACATGCCGGTGCAGTTTACCTGTACAAAATGCTTACTCGGCATTTACATTATATGCGCGACACCGTTGCATCGGTGTAGTACCTATCATTTTATTACGAATAATAAAAGTCAAGTTGAGGAGAGGACTTTGCGGCCGCACACCTTGCCCAGACGCAGCCGTGCCGCGGGAGGCATGCTGCGAGGCAGGCGTGCCCCCTCTACAGCAGTACAAGAAAAGTGATAGTGCAATTTGTGAAACTGTGAATGAAATGATCAGGCCAATAGAGTGCGTACCAAGTGAAATCAAAAGATTAGTGTTAAGTGTAGACGTGGGGACCTCCCCTACTCCTCTTAGGTCGCGATTTAATGAACCTTAAACATACTCGTAGCTATAAGTACTAACAATATAAATTGTTCATTATCATTCTATGTATCATCTAATTTCAATATATCATTTAGTGTAAGAATTCATTTTATTTTTCGTTATTTTTATAGATTCTTTATCATTATACTGATATCATCTTTTGAGTGGGCAGGATGTACAGCTTACCTACCTATTGAAAATGCTTACTCGGCATTTACATTATATGCGCGACACCGTTGCATCAGTGTAGTACCTATCATTTTATTACGAATAAATCAATGCACTTACAGCATTCAGCTCGGGCGGTTTCGTTTATCATTCCTAATCGACCCTATATCATTTATATATCATTATCATATCATTATCATACATGTCAGCAGTATGCGTATATACTACCGACAATGCCTTTCCCGATGCTTGTCGCTACATCTTCTTTTACCGCACACCACTCTCGTATCACACAATTCTTTACTCTGTCGGTCATAGACACACCACACATACTTCTCAGTGCTCTCATTTCTACAGCATTTATTCTACTTTCATGACTCTTCTGCCATGCCCAACTTTTATTACCATACATAGAACATGTAAATTATTTTTACCGATCATGTGAAAAGCAACATGTTCGGATGTCGATTCCAGCTGTTTCAAGTGTCTGTCCCAACGATTTATTTAGAAAATACACACAGAACTACGACTATCCAGCCCTGCCGAAAGTAAGATAGCCCCGTTGAGTAATTCAAGAGGTATCTGAATTCAGGGCACAGTCTCCCGCTCAGAGATTCCCACGTACGTGACGTGAGGAGTGGGAAATTGGGAATAATGAGACACCTGTTTAAGAACAGAACACGAACGAACGAAAGAAATCAAAGAAACTCGATAATATTCAACAATCATAAACTCATAAGTAACGTCAAATATCCAATCCAAGTATTCCAACGACGATAAAAGCAAATTATCCGAGAACCTGATCAATCCTCGGAGAATCTTAAGACCACCAATCAGAAAATGACGTCATTTGTCAACGCCATCTATGTTTACATATACAAACCGACCGAGATAGAAAATAATAATTATGGACTAATCGACAATTTATTGAAAAAAGGATCTACAGTCATTGTATTTATCATTTAAAATAAATAATAATGAAATGATTATATAACTATTATATAAACATAATAATTTGAAATACATGAGATTGACCGTTTAAATTAAGTGGACATTGTAATAAATTTTGACACAGAGACTTTTTGTTTATGAAAGTGCCGAATATCATACTCTATTATTTTTTAATAACAGAAAGATTCCCGACAATTATTGTCTTTTTTGCAAGAAACATTTATTTTGCTAGAAAATTATTTGAAAATAGTGACATCTATCGGTCGGTAAGTAGCCATAAAACACTTTGAAGGTACATATTTAGACTAACTATACTTTTACTAACAAACTTATAATGATCATAGATGGCACCATACATATAACCAGTTTTGGATGATCCCTGTTTTGTTTGGGACTACGTACAAAGGAGAGGTTAAGCTGTACAAAGAAAACCACTCAACCGATTGTGATGTAACATATACTATTTTATAGGTCTGAGTATCCTTTGTACATGAGTGTAAGTTTTATTGAAATCAATTTCGCCATTTTAGAGATCTTTAGCAACATAGGGAAAGACGTCGGACAGACAGACAGACAGACATAAATTCTAAAAATTATCAAGTATTGCTTTTTAGCATTTTTCTAGATTTTTTAGCTAATTTTCGTCAAAATATCTTTAATGTACAGACTTTTTCACCTCTACAGTTTTATTATAGTATAGATATTCCACCACATACACACATCACCATCTAGTCCCAAACTAAGCAGAGCTTGTACTATGGGTACTAGATAATGGATAAACATACATATATACTTTATTTTTTTGTAAATACATACATATTATACATAGAAACACCCAGACCAAGACAAACATCCATGTTCATGCACACAAATGTTTGACTTGAGCGGGAATCGAACCCGCGACCATCGGCGTAGCAGTCGCTTACACTACCGCTGCGCCAACCGGTCGTCAAAATTACCTATACAGTTGCATTTCGTTCGGTGAGTGAAAGTGCCAGAGGCCCATCCCCTATTCCCTCTCCCTCGTCACACTCCTCATTTTATTCCTTTTCCTAACCCAAAGGGTGGCAACGCACTTGTGATTCCTCTGGTGTTGTTTGTATCCTTGGGCGGCGGTTTTCGCTAACGAACAGGCGTCTATGTTTTAAAATACAGCTGCCTACATTGGCCATCAGTTGTAACATTATCCTAATGTTCACATCTTCCACAATTGGATATTAAATTTAAAACGTTTAGATTAAATATGTCACGGACAATGTCTGTAGTTAATTCATAGCTATACATAGTTTCATCATCGGCCCTGTATATAACGTTGAATGCGGTAGGTACATGCCAATTTTGACTTGTATTATACTTTCGTTTGATGCGGCGTTGTAAGTAGGTGTTTTCTGTCAGGTGCGGGAGTGATTTCACATTGATATCCTTTAGTCCAGAAAGAGACAAGTTATACATTTAGGTTTGTTACTTCAAATTGTATCCAATAGGTAGGTTTAAAGTATACAAGACAAAGTTGACTTGTATCGAACCAGATGATAAAAAATCACAATCGGCGCGGTACCAGCCAAAACTGTCTTGTACGCTACCGACTTGTATCGCACCACAGGAACTAGTCAGTACAGGCTAGTGCAGTCAGTAGATTCTGACGTATTTCGTCTATAGCACAAGATGCGATAAAAAAGTTCACTTGCTAAATTTCACAGAATTTATAATAGAAGCTCTGACTAAAACTAAACTTACTGATAAAATTATTGCCGAAAAAAAAGACAGACTTCACATGTCTTTCGAGAATCTTGTGGAGAACTCTCAGATATGCAAGTTTCCTCACGATGTTTTCCTTCACCGTTTAGCGAGCGATAAATAATTAACAATTTAATGCGCTCATAACTTCGAAATGACACTGGTGCGCGCCATGGATTCGAACCCGAGACCCTCTGCGTAGCATTCCCTCGGACTCTCCACTAGGCTATCGCTGCTTTTGTACTTTTAAATCGTTCGCCTAGCGGTATCCGGGTTACATACATGACTTTCGCCTCGGGGCCCAGAGTCTGCTTTTAGTACCTATATCTAGATTTTCCAGAATATTTGCTTTTCCAATAGAACGACTGTCGTCTGATCTCCGCAAACCAAAAGGATATCAATATTCCATGCAGTTTTTTAATGCTTGAATCAACTTTTTGTTTTGGTAATTATCTATCTGAACTGTTACTTTGTAAAACAAATTACATACATACATAGACTCACGCCTGTTTCCCCGAAGGGGTAGGCAGAGGCATATTAAACGCCCACTCTTCGCCAGGGTTTGTTTGATCCCACGTAATAGGTGGCGAGCCAATTGCCGCTTATTGGGCTATTTTGTTTGCCAGAGCCTCGCCCGTAGATCGGCAGGTGCACCACTTGCAGGTGAGGTTGGCTTGAGACCCTAAGTTCTTAGTGGGAACCCTATGCACCCTGGGAAACCTATGCACCCATTAAAATACCCTATAAAATAAAAAGGATGATTTCAATTCACTACTAAATTGCCGCTTAACGATTGTTGACAATGCTTAGTCACGTTGTTTGACTATGGTGAATGTTCGTGCCAAGAAAAGTCACCTCACCTCACTGGACACGTGAATACACTTGTATAATATCTAATAAAAAAATCGCGTGGTTGAGAGAACACGGGTGTTAATTAGCTTTCGTGTAAATAGTAGTTGTTTTCATTGAGTCACGAAGAACCCAGATTTAAAAAAATCACTTTGTCGAAATAACTTTTTATTGTTATTCAAACTTTTCCTCGCAGATTCTGGGCTTCCGTTGCGATAGCTCATTTAGTAAAGGACAATGGCAGATCTCCATACATCAAAATGTCTGAAATTAAATTGAAGCGAACAGTAATAAAAAATATATCAAAAAATTTGGCGTAAGTAACAGAGTCTATAAATGATTCTATTTTCACTCAGTAAAGGTGGAATAAGAAGATATCGGTGTTTGAAGTTTTAGTTAAGAATTAACAATGTAGGTACACGGAAAGTTATAGTATGAAAGTTAAACAATGTAGGTAGGTACGTTTGAATTATCAAATGACATATGCCAGATTGACATCAAAACGCGGAAGTATTTTGTAGCATCTAACTGTCACAGCCAAAGACAAAAGCAGAGACGCACATTTTAAATCGATTTTATGTAAAATCGATACAACTTTAAAACGATTCTGTGACGTTTTTATTTGATTTAAACGTTGTTTTGCTTCAAAAATATTAGCTTATTGATATAATGTTCATTAAATATTAAATAACTGCATTTTAAACCAAACCAACTCTATAAAGGTCGATCGTATCGATTACTTATTTAATAATCGATACGGATATAGCACTCACGTCTATTTCTGTCACACCATTGTCTATGGCAACAATCAAATAAAAAAGTATTCGTAATCAATTGGAATGCTTTTTATCATCATAAAATACTCCAGCTTTAACGAGACAAAGTGAAAATATTAAAAATCGTAGAAAAAAAAAACAATTTGTTTTGTTCATATGAAGTTTAAGGTCGCCACAACAAACCCAGACCAAATTCTGCCATTGTCCTTTGGCTTTTTAACACTTGGACATAGTCGAGATCAATAATGTATGACAGTGCTAAATTGAAGTCGGCTTCACTGTTTATTCAGGAAACGGTTGACCCTCGACCACCAGTGGGAAAGCCCTTTTTGGCTCTCCCTCTCCCAATAATAGCTCCTTGGTAGATATAACATTCTTGCGTTACTGACTGACTGACTGCAACGCACAGTCGAAACGTCGCAAGACGCTGAAATTTGGCGTGTATGTTCTCTGGGGACAATAGGGGTCCACTAAGAAGCGATATCTCGAAATTCCCACAAGAGTGAAAAGAAACATCATCATCAGCCCTGCATATATACTGTCACACTGCTGGGCACGGGCCTCATCTCACTGTTCAAAAAAAAAAAAATTCAAAAATTCAAAATCCTTTATTCATTTGGGTCACAATGTGACGCTTATGAACGTCAAAATAATAAATTTATAAAATAATTACTTATACTCAAATTTAAAACATTATTACTGTATGCTTCTACATTTACATTTACTGCCACGTTCGCAAAGCAATAGGTAGAACCATGAGAAAGAACGGGCAATAAAACTCACGGTCACTCTTTTTCATCGCCAGGTTTTGAATAATACACAATTTACATTTTGTAAGGTGCTGCAACTGTTACACCTTCTATATCACTTGTATATATTTACTGTACATCATAATACTCAAGCATAATACTTTTGGTTAGCCTTCTCAGAATAGACATGGTGAAACAGGAGCATCCACTTACATTATATATACCTAATAATGCAGGCAATCCGCGAAAGTGATCAGAACCATGATGGGAATGATGCAGTTAATTATTAAAATCTAATACCAGCCCGCAAGACCGTCATCGACCAGTCATCGCAAGTAGCACCCGTTCACGAGTATGACGCATGTGCCAGCCATCATCCCTCTCGCCATATTAGAGGGAAAGGGATGACCCGACACACGACGCCACCACAAGAAATGACATTTTAGTGAGCATGACGACAACGGTATACGAACCAGCAGTAAGAAACAATCTATTGGTATACTGACCATGACCGCCAATTACCTCCATTTTCCAGATCGTTATTATTAACATAAGTTAGTGGAACACGTGAAGGAATGCAAATGTAGAAAGAATTTTGTGAAGGTGACAAGTGAACAATGATATGATCAGAGATAAATAATGTTAAACTAAATTCAACAAATCATACAAATATCCAAATCCTGCAAAAATCATGTGTTCACGAGGCACCTCCACTTAACATGTAAATAAAATAATCGTGAGTTAAACAAGCCTAAGCCTATCCCCACGGTGTCTTATCATTTAAAAATTCCTTAATAGTGTAATAACCCCTTTGTAAAAGAAAGTTCCTAATTGTCCGTTTGTATTTGTGCATGGGTAAATTCATTATTTCAAGAGGCAATTTGTTGAAAAATCGTATACCAATCCCCGCAAATGAGTTCTGAACTTTATGTAGACGGTAGTTAGTTCCCACCAGTTTATGCTTATTCCTTGTGTTCACGTTGTGCAAATCACTATTTTTGCGGTATAGAATTAAGTTTTTCTTAATGTACATTAAGTTAGCATATATATATTGCGATGCAACTGTCAATATGTCTACTTCTTTAAATTTATTACGTAAAGAATCTCTAGCACCTAACTTATAAATTGCACGTATGGCCCTTTTTTGAATGACAAAAATAGTCTGTATATCAGCAGCTGTACCCCATAACATTATTCCGTAAGACATTACGCTGTGAAAATAACTAAAGTAAACTAGTCTGTATATCAGCAGCTGTACCCCATAACATTATTCCGTAAGACATTACGCTGTGAAAATAACTAAAGTAAACTAGTCTAGCAGTATCTATATCTGTGAATTCCCTAACTTTTCTAACTGCAAACGCTGCAGAACTAAGTTTTACTGCGAGACAGGATATTTGGGCGCCCCACTGAAGCTTACAATCTAAAGTTACACCTAAGAATACGGTTGATTCGACTAGTTGAATTGTTTCCTTATTTAAAATTATATTAGTAGGAACACTTTTGACATTAGGCAAAGAGAATTTAACACATTTGGTTTTGCTTGAGTTGAGTACCAAATTATTTGTCGAAAACCAATCTAATACTTGTGCAAGAGTGTTATTGACGGTATCAAAGTTACTTAATTTACGATCAACTTTAAAAATTAGTGACGTATCGTCGGCAAACAAAACAATATCACATAAATTTTGTACAAAGAACGGCAAATCATTAATATATATTAAAAAAAGAAATGGACCGAGAATAGAGCCCTGTGGAACGCCCATTCCTACTGGCAAACCTAGAGACCTACTCCCATTAACATCTACATACTGAATTCTATCACTAAGGTAGCTGGCAACAAGATTGAGTGCGGTATCTCTAATACCATAAAGTTTCAATTTAAGTAAAAGCGTATTATGTTCCACACAGTCAAAGGCCTTTGATAGGTCACAAAAAACACCAATGGCATCCTTCGAGTTTTCCCAAGCATTAAAAATATGCTTTAACAAAGTTACACCGGCATCAACGGTGGAGCGACCCTTAGTAAAGCCATACTGTTCACTGTGAAATAAATTATTTGCGTGAAAGTGGCTCTCTAGTTGATGCAAAATAATCTTTTCAAAAATTTTACTAATAGCAGGCAAGATAGAAATTGGCCGAAAATTACTAGGTTCGCTCTTTGATCCCTTTTTGAATAATGGTATTACTTTACTGTGTTTCATTAGATCAGGAAATACTCCTGTATCTACGCATCTGTTGAATATTGCAGCTAAATATGGAGCTAAGCTAGAAATAATTTGTCGCACAAGTTTAACAGAAATGCCCCATAAGTCAACAGATTTTTTATTATTGAGCGTCTTGAATACCTTCAGTATGTCATTGGTGTCAATATATTTAAAATTAAAAAGCACATCACACTCATTCACATTGCCCCTAACCAACATTTCTGCTTTGTTTGGACATGAATCTAGACAGCTGGTTGTGTTCACTGGTATGTTTATGAAGAAATTGTTAAATGTCTGAGCAACATCAGTTTTCCTAGTAATAATTTCACCATTCAATTTTAATTCATAATTGTTATCTACCAATTTAGCTCGACCAGTCTCATTGTTAATAATGCTCCAAGTAGTTTTAATTTTGTTCTTGGATTCTTTGATTTTATTGCTTAAATATAAGGATTTGGCTAAAGCACATGTCCTCTTAAAAACCTTGGAATAATTTCTAACATATTGAATAAATTCAGGATTAAAATTGTATTTCTTCATACCATATAGATCATACAACCTAGCTCTACTTTTGTATATACCTACTGTTGCCCAATCACAAAAATTTACTTTAATGCTCCTTGCAAACGTCTTCAGTTTAAAAATTTTATTGTACTCATCATTAATAATTTTAAATAAGCATTTATATAATTCATCAGGATCATCAACGGTTAAGTCAATACTGGCGATCTTGGCAGCAACATCATTACTAAAGTGTTTTAGGCGAGCAGAGGTCATTGGCCTACATGTAATTTCTTGTACTTTAGGGGTTGTATTAGTTGGAATTACAACCTTTTGTCCGCAGTGATCCGATGTCAAGTCAGTTAAAACAGCCTTACTTAAATAAAGACAATTGCAAAAAACATTATCTAAGCATGTAGACGAATGTGAGGTTATTCTAGTTGGTTCAGAGAACAAAACATTTAAATTAAATGACCTAAATAAGCTAACTAACCTAGTACAAATTGGTGATTTTTCTAACAAATTGACATTAAAATCGCCGCATACGATTATAGACTTCCTACTTACTACTTCCTACTGTGAGAAGGATAAGGCCATAGTCCGCCACGCTGGCCAAGTCCAGGTTGGCAGACTTCACATGTCTTTCGAGAACATAATGGAGAACTCTTAGACATGCAGGTTTCATCACGTTGTTTTTCTTCACAGTTTAGCAAGCGACAATTTAATACGCACTTAACTTCGAAAAGTCATTGGTGCGTGCCGTGGATTCGTACCCAAGACCCTCTGCATAGCTCTCTGTCGGTCTCCCCACTAAGCTATCGCTGCCCGCGGAAAGACATTTTTATATTTAAAAGGTATGCATCCTCTAGTAGACAATAAAAAATACCTACTGTCGGTTTCATTCAGCCAGTGAGCAACCTCACTAAGTTATCACGTGGTCATCTTAGAACGTAAAATGAATATTCGCAGCGCTGCCGCCGACGCTCAAAACTAAACAGAGCGCTATTTTTGATGCTCAGCGTTTTGCTGAGAAAACAGGTGTTCCCGTGGGCTTGTTATTGTAAACGTAAAAAGTGTGTTTCCATTGTTACACGTTAATCATCATCCTCCAAGCGTTATCCCATTCCTTCTCCTTCATCCTATCCCTTTTTTTCCCGTCGCCAAGGGACGGCAACGCACTTGTGACTCCTGTGCTGTTGCTCGTGTCCATGGGCGGCGGTAATTGCTTACCATCAGGCGATGCGTATGCTCGTTTGCCGCCTAGCCTATTACTATAAAAAACTAGCGGTATTCCATAGTGTCAGTTTATGAGGTGTAACTGACGCCCTATAACGACTGTCAAAGATCTTTATGACGTTGTATATGTGCAAAGAGTTTGGACGTTTAGACTAGAGAGAACATGCCCTATAAATTTCCTTATACCGAACGTGCAACATGTAATGTCAGTTGGTCTTAGTTGGTTAATCATAACGTCAAATTACGCGTCTCATTTAAAGAGACATAGACTTTTTACATACTCATATCTTTGACTACATTCTCTAAATAGCCGTGCTGTGATCTGTCATCAGTGTAAAATTTGTTGGGCGTTTGTGTTTACATTTTTAATAACTTTTTTGCATTTAAATAGTAAGTAAGCTTATAATAATTAAATAGTGTACTCATTAATTAATACACATCGAGTATGTGATATCGGGATGTGGATGCCGCTATTCTCGGAACGGAAATAACAGGAGAAACTTTATCTTCTAGCAGTGAGTCGGAATTTTTCCAACAAATTTATTTACTTTTCTCGTATTAATGCTATAATGAGTGTTAAGTTTACACAATATCATTGTGTTGCAAATCAAAGGAACAGCTTGCATACGTATGTGTTATGAATTAAACTCACAAATTGTTATTTTGTACATTTATTGATTTAATAGCCTTAGTGATGGGATTTGACAGTGAAAGGAGATATCGATGTTTTTTCATTGAGGGATAAATACGGAAACTAACTATCGGACATGAATGTAAAACTGTCGCTGGAAGCGACAGCGGGTAGCCGCAGTTGCTAAGTTGGCAATAAACAAAGACGTCCAGCCGTCTAATTTTCTATCGCGCGTTTGATAGTAAGCGCAGTTTAATGTACATAATTTACTTAGATACCTACCTTAAAAGTAGCGTCTATTAACCTAAAGCCAAGTGTTCCAGTGTACGCGCGTGTGTAGGCTTACATTTTTGCATCTATAAAATAGTAGATGGATTAGGGATGTGAGTAGCATTTTTTATTATTAAGAAGGTGTTTTATATTACAGGTTACCTATTAATGACGTCACAAGAAAACGTTGGATAAATGCCGTTGGACGGCCTAGTTTGATTTAGCAGAAGTACCACCGTATTTGTTCACGTCATTTTGAGAAAGACTGTTTTTAAAGACAGAAAGCACCTGACGTCGTTTAAAACCGAAAGCTCTGCCTACATTACATTTATGCCCGGACATTGTACACCCGGTAGAATTATTTATCCAAAGCTAAACAAAAAGTGTGTAATTTTAGTTTGAACATATTAATAAAATATAATAATTACAACGATTTTAATTAATCTACCTACTTCTATATTATTTATCATATTAGTGCTATCCTGACTGATCAAAGACGTCTTGCCTTGTAGTCCGCTACATAATATTCTACCTTAAAATATAATATTCTTTCACATTCACACAACATTATCTGGTCCCAAACTAAGCATATCTTGTACTGCGAGTACAAGACAATCGATAAACATGCATATATACTTTTCTGTAAATATATTACATATTATACATAGTACCATCCAGACCAAGACAAACATCCATATTCATGCACACAAATGTTTGACTTGAGCGGGAATCAAACCCGCAAGCTTCGGCGTGGCAGTCGGATTACCTACAACTCTAAAAAAATCGAGCAGTGTCCAACGTTAGCGATAGACAGCAACATGATATGATGCGACGCAAACAAATTGCCAAAGCCTGCCGTGCCGCATTAGCCAATCTGGTATAATTCGTACAATACATAATCTAAGTGACAGTTTCTTAGCATCTCATCGCCACGCATCGCTCATTAGTTTATGAATACTTTTTGTCAATAGATTTTATGGCTAAAACGAACAATTAAACACGTGAATTATTTTAGTACTGTCTGTCTGGCAAGTCTTTGCAAAGCCCTGTCCTGCGTCGACAGCAAAAACTACAATTTCAATATAGTAGTTGTTTACTTCTACGGCTTAAATATATCGACACATACTAAAGTTAGACATTTGACCAAAAATATTTATCGATAAATCATCACTGTTACGAACAACACTCGGTTTCCTAACTCTATGTTTTGTCTACTGTTTGCCTACCACGCGGCTGCTATAAGAGCGTGCTGCTAAACCTATCGACAGCTCTTTCTATCATACTGCATGTGCCATTAGAAAGAAGATATCAATCATAGCAACCGCTGTTGTTATTTAGTGTTACTTCTATGCCTTAGGTTATATTTCTTTGTATATGTGGTAGTGTGACGGCCGGTGTCATGTCAAACTGTCATCACTACGATTGTCAACTAGGATGATGTATCTTGTCAAGGACTACTGGCGTCTACACGACAAACTAGCCGGTCGTCAAACACAATAATTAGCAAAGAGGTTTGAAGACTATTTTATTATTTGGAAATGAGAGTTTTTAGTTCGATGACGTATACACTCTGTCAAGTGTTCGCCAAATTCACCCGTCATTGACAACAAGGCAATGACCAAAGAAATATAACCTACGTAGTCCAACCTCTCTGGCAATGACCGAGCGCATAACACATCCCGTTCAAGTTCTGACGGCGTGGGTTTAAATCACAGTCATAACAGTTATGTGGATTTTGGTTTTTATGAAATTTAGAAAATGTTTATGAATATTTGGCAAATATTTAAAATAAGATTATTTAAATATTTCGAGTTAAAATTAGAAAATTCTAGAAACTTCAGGAAAGAATAGAAAAGAGACAGGAGATGGAAAAACAATTGAATAATGAAATGACAATCGAAATTAGTGGATCTAGAACATTCCTAGGGGTATATAAGGCGGTGTAGACGCGCTGAGCGCCAGTTTAAGTTGAGAAGTGGTAAAGTGGATAAGAAAAGGAAGAAGTAAAAGGAAGAAAGAAGTAGTAGTGAAATAAAGTGAAGTGAAAGTATAGTGCAGTGCAAAAGACGTTAGTGTTGGTGCTGTCCGCGTCGAAATCGAACGACGCCTCGTGTGTGTGAAGTTGAATAAAGTGTCATCACTGCTACTCGGTGTTTCCTTCCAATCCCGTCACCCCGTCCGTAACAGTATTGAAAACAATGCTGTCTGATAAGTGAAATGGAGGAAATGTGTTTTCACTTCAAGGGCCATGGCATTTTATTAGACTTATACACATTCCAAGTCGCATATGAAGTTTCATAGATAAGCACACGTAAAAATGGGTTACAGTAAATTCGATTATTGTCTTCTATAAAAATAGAAAGAAAAATTTTAAATGCGTTGTCTACAAACTTTACTACTGTATTCCTGAGATCTACAACTGCTGAAAATCGAGTATACAAATGATTTCATACTCTACTGAGATCATATTGTATGTACTCCGCCAGTCCATCTTAATGGGCAACAAACAATTATATCTATTCTACGTTAAAATGTCGTGCCGTGACACAAAGTACTCGGTAACTTAAAACATTCGCCCATTGATGTGTGACGTACAAGCGTTATTTTCGAAATGGTGCAAACACATGTTAAAGTCAGATGAATGAAAACAACATTTACATCATTAGTGCCTAATAGTTACGCTACACCATCTTGTAACGTAGCCGACGTGTTTGTATGAGATGTGGATTTATGATTAACGCATTTAAGAACAAATTATTAAGTATTTGAGTGCACTTTTTTAACTGTAATAATACAATGAGATGGAATCCTGGTGACCCGTCACACAGGCAATTCCATTACCTATCACGGGCACCAGTCTCTTAAAGAAGGTTTGTTATATGTAAACCTAAATTTATGTATTCATCATAAACTGGTCCACTGCTAAGCACGGTCCTCCTCTCTACGAAGAAGGTAACGCCATAGTCCACCACGCTAACCAAGTGCGGGTTCGAGGACCTTCGAAAAGTTATCTGTGTGATCTGTGCGTTTCAACCTCTGGTCGCTTAACGCCATAGTCCACCACGCTAACCAAGTGCGGGTTCGAGGACCTTCGAAAAGTTATCTGTGTGATCTGTGCGTTTCAACCTCTGGTCGCTGTCGATTAGTGTAACCACAACTTTGGGCAAATGCTATCGCCATTTATTTTGGGTTAACAATGATTGGTTTTAAATAGAAGCATCTAATTGTAATTTACTATTACCTAACGCTTACCACCTAACGTGTGGTGACGGATTAAGAATACGGAATGTCACCACCCCATATTATCCCATGAGTGTCGTAAGAGCCAACAGAGGGAGCATATTATGCAGAGAACAGCACTGTAAGAGAAGGAAAACTTGATACAAACCCTATACCAACCCGTTTGGCCAGCGTGGTATAGTAGGCCAATTCCTCCTTTCAAAGGAGAGGCCTAGTCCAGCAGTGGACTGTTAAAGACTGATGATGATGAACGCTTACTTTATGAGACAATTAATCTCATCTCTCATATTCGCTGAAGGCACATGCAGATTAAGTATATCACTAGTAGCACAAAGAAATATGTTACCCAATTTTTATTTTTTTACCGGACGACATTCCTTTTTGAAATTAGTAAGGATTATGGCATTATAAAGCTTTCGCTAGTAGCCCAAAAACATATTTTTCTTATTATATCGGACAACTTTTTATTTTACAGATTAGTTAGGATTACAGTAACAAGACGTTTTTCCAAATCTCAGTACAATTCTAATAAATGCAGAGATTCTTGTCACTCGTTCGTCCCTGGGATATCTTTTTCTAGCATAGAATTGGGGCATGCCACATTTAATGTATACATTGAATATCTAGCTCTATCTATTTAAGCTATCGACGATTTTAGATTCGAGGAATGTCTAAGCAAAGAAAATAAAGTGTGATCAGCTGCTGAGGTATGACTCAACCAAATGTGAAAGAAATTCTGACGAGAGATACAGATGTAGATACTAAAAATAAGCACTAGGGAAGCCCACGATATTATAAATGTTTTAACAGATGCGCTTGAGAAAATCTGATGTTTAAGTACGTATTATCACTTCATTAAACTCGTGATCGGTACGTGAAGATAACGTCGAGCGTTTTGAGAAATATATATGATTTTTTTATTGATTGCTCGTTCGTGCATAATTTTTTTTATGAAATTGTTATTGACTGCTCGCTGTAAGATGTTCTGGTAACGGTCTTTACAAGGCATTTAGTGAGTGTAATAAGCATGTGTGCGTATGATGAGCGTTGATTAATTATTTCTGAGTCTTTTTAAAAAGAGGGTGTACCTAGTTCGAATATGGCAGGGGTAATTTATACAAATATGTACATACAGGGTGTAAAAAGACCCTTAACGAAAACTGATATCCCATACTGTACCAATCATTACAAAAATTTTTTACTTCTACTAAAGATTATGTAACGGGTCTGAATCGTGTTAATGAATGAAAAGAACGATGAAATACCTTTCTATTTTTCCCGACGTTTCGGCATGGGTTACACCAGCCGTGGTCACGGGATGACTGATGTTCGTCAGCGCTGCCTCCGAGAAGTGTGGGTTTTGGAAACTACCCTCACTTGGTCTTCACAATTACCTACTAAAATTTATATGTTCGGAACTGTCGGTACTTCGACACACAACACTAATGGTATCTACAAATAGAAAGGTATTTCATCTTTCTTTTCATTCATTAACACAATTCAGACCCGTTACATAATCTTTAGTATGTGTGCAAATCGTGGTAGTTTAAAAGTAGTTATTTTTTACTTCGGCACAACACCTGAGAAATTATTGGTTTCGGAGATATTGAGGCTCAAAGTCACTTTGCAATTTTTCTAATCAGGTACAAAATCGATGCATTTACCCCGCCAATTTGATCTATAGACTTCCTATGCACCCATGGATAAGAAGGTATTATATTTATTTTCAGTTTAAAAAATGTGCCTTCTTAAAAGAAATCGTTTCCCGAGTATAATTTTTAGAGAGCTTAGTATGACCTTAGTATGGTATGTATTACTTGGCATGATGTCCTAAACGAGTAAACTTTGGCGTGGCGATGGGTCTTGTGACACCCTGTAGGTTCCTTTTCTGACAAATCTGGTTAGTCTAGTAAGCGGAGCCCGGACTCCAAGGCGCCTTGAATTCAACCGAGATAACACTACGGCGAGGATGATGATGACGGTCATCGATCTTAGATCACGCTTAATGTCTGGTTCCGTAGCCTTTCTTTGACTGCACGTAATCATAGCTTAACAGCCCGGCCACAGCCTACAGCGCAGCGGCGGCACTTCATTCCGCAACACAGCGCAGTTTTAAATGGCGAGGCGAGCGGTTAAATCACGGGGCCGCAAAAGAAAGAATAAAAAATATTTCTATATATTACATTATGACCAGACTTCTCTGCTATATCTTTATTTACAATAAAGCTTATCAACGCCATTTAATATAAATTATGCTTCACAGTAAAGTACTTGAGTCGCCATCTAGTTTTCTTGCGGAAAAGTATTTAATGAACACACGCTTCGCACGACAGCTTCTGAAAGCTGTCGTGCGGTAAACACGCACATTGTAGTCACTAGTTGAGGGAAATTTCGTCAGATGTCGCTACACGACCTATTACAGCATAAAATATTTCATTTCTCCTCTTTTTTTATTAAATGTTATCAAAAGATAAACTCGCGTAAAGAAAAAAAAATATTACAGTGAAATGAGATAAGGATATTGAATTAAATATGTTACTGTAAAATTTCCATTGTTATGCACAATTGAGTAAAAACATTGTCATTATTAATTTTATAAAATCCAAGTGTTGTTATATACATATTTCTAATATCTTTGCTGTTCCACCACCAGCCTCACTGAACCTGTGTATTGTCCCACTGCTGGGTATGGGTTTCTTTTCCTATTAGAAGGGTAAGGACACAGTTCATCTCGTTAGGCAACTGCAAGTTGGCGGTCTTCACATGTTTTTCGAGAAAATTACGGAGAACTCAGTCAGTAAGTATGCAGGTTTTCTCGCGATGTTTTCCTTAATCATTAAGCAAGCGATAACTAACAATTCAATACGCGCTTAACATCAAAAAGTAGCCGCCGTGGATTCAAACCCTGCGTAGCAGTCTGTTAGTCTCGCCACTAAGCTTTCGCATTGCGCATCACGACTTTGTTAGTCACCTTTCCATTACCACTGCCAAAGATTATTGCGGGTTCCATCACTATAATTATGGTACAGAAAATTAATTTAATTTTTGATTTGTTTAGTGGGGGTAGGGTAGATATTATTGTTAAGTATCTTTTTTTCATGTCGGCGCCCCACTAGGTCTTAGTCGTGGGTGACTTTACAATCATACGACTAATAGACACAATGAACACCCAAACTCGAAAAACAATTCATCAATCACACTTGTAAAGTGTTGTCTCGTGTGGGGATCGAATGCACAATAAGTACTCAGCGCAGTATCAAGCGGCGTGGCTACGCCAACCGTGCAGTCAGTCGTGATTTTGTCTTGAATTGAATTTACAAAATAATTTACGTGTAATTACAAAAAAAACCAGCCAATTCATGGAAATTCTTCAATTTACCGAAACACAAAATGTTTACTTCCGAAAAAATTTAATATTTTTGGCCACGTCAGGATGTCATAGATGATATGAAAAAAAAGACTTTTCAGAAAGTATAAAAGTTCACAACATGAAGCAAAGGTTGTGTATTGTTAACAAAAAGTCTATCTTCTCGTGGCACCAACTATAGAAAGAAACGTATCTACGAAGAAAAATAGTTGCTAAGTAGGTATATTAAAAGCAGTTACAGATTAATTATTCTTTGCTACGAATTCACATTTAATAATGAACATCTTAGTCACTGATTCGCTTGTTAACTTGAAGGGATTACAGTAATCTTCAACGAGATTATCGTTCAAAGGGATGAACGAAATTACTCAACCGATATTTAGCCAAAACTTGTGAACTGGCATTTAAGAAAGACTAGCTTCGCTTCCCTTGCATTGCAGTCGGCTGCTATGTTAAAAAGTACTCTATGCCACTCTCATACAAAAACTGTAGCGTAAGATAGAATATATACATACATATAAAGCAAACAAACAAACACATCTTCGAATTTATTATTGTAAAGATAGGATCTATGTTTTTGTTTTGTAAAGATCTGTTTTGGAAATTTTTACGAGTATCAAAATAGTCCTTAGATGCATGAACTTTCTTTTTCAAATTTCTTTACTCACATCCTTATTTTATTGTTAGTGAATAAAAAGTAATGCCGACCAAGCGTCGGCCGTGTGTTGTTAACACTAGCCTCACCCATTTCTCAAACCATACATAGCTTTTGTTCAAGAAAGTACAAACCTAACCTAGTTCAAATAAGGTAGTTCAGTATTGCATTACATGGAATCAAGCCTATGACATCTCACTCAATCGTACTATTACCATTGAATTCCCAGTACACTATTTTGATATAAAAATTAAGTGCTTTTAGTCATTATTTGACACTGGAGCACAAAAGCGGAAAGAATTAATCTCAAGTAAATTTAACTGTATAAAGAGTTGTTTCCAACACAAATGACTGAAAAACAGAGCTTAGCGCTTAATTTGTATTTTGTAGTTATTAAGCGGCGTCGTCAGGGGTGTTATTAAATTGCAGTGATAGTATTCTGAGAGCTTTGCTCGATCTCGACATGCGAATATAAGGCATTCTGCAATAAGAGTTAGACTAAACAGATTATTAGTTGCTTAATCCATACTAATATAATAAAATTACATTAAATTGTTTGTCGGTTTGCTCATGTTTCGCGCTACAGCTACTCAACAAATTTAAATGGTACTTTTCAGTAATACTTTTATTGCATCAGAATTACATATCACCTGGACAAAGGCTGCCTTTTGTCGCGAAAGCTACAGATATATAGAATGATTTCAACGACCACATTTCATTTTTACACGGGGCGGTGTGTTCTGGGTCACATTCCCACACAAGATAACACTTTGAACTTGAACCACAAGTCTCCTTCAGAGTCTTAGTCTGAGTTGAATGTCTGACTATAAACAATTCGAAACCTTCCACTTTATAGGCACTATTATTATTCAAGAACATGTTAGAACCAAATGAAACACCAGACATAATGAATAAATCCATCACGAGATCGCAAACCATCGTATTTCTTAACTCAACTCCAACGATTAACCTTAACAATTCATAATACGACCACGGTTCAAAGAGTGCTGGGAAAAAATCTGCATAATCGTCCGTCCCGTAGGAATTCATTATGTTGTCTGCATAAATAAGTATACATTTATATAAGGGAGCACACCTAACAATAGACAATTTATTATTTAGATTCCGCCTTTTGCTCGCCGAGAATTTTTCATGTAAATTTTTGTGGTTCCCATTTTGTCGTCCTGTGATTATAGCTCTGAATGCTATGATAAATAATTGTTGGTGGAAGCTCCACGGATTCGCTTTTAATCCTCGAGTTTCGCTTAATGTAATGTATTATTTATATCAGATGATCTGGGAATTACAGGAAAATATTCACTGTCTCGGCGCTTCGAGTCTCGAAAGCAACTAGAGATTTGTGTTGGAAATGTTTTGCTAAGTTGATTTTTTTGCGTTCTGTAAACTAAAACGACCTTATAGATTTGCCTCGTCCGTTCGCTTTTCAACTCGCAAACGAAACTGTAAAACACTCCATTTTGTGACTCGTGAAACAGACAAAGTAACTATGCAAACCCCTCTTTGCAATAAATGTAAAGTTCCATAATTTTTTTTCAAACAAGAATTTCTATGTAAAATACAGTTAATCAGGTAAATGCATGTGAATTCGCTTTTCTCTAACATGCCGTATACCTAAGTATACCTTTATGGCGGTCCGCTCCCACACTGCCCGGATGGTGCCGGGCCCGCCAGGTCCTGGTGGTCATCCCCCGCATATGTACCCGCCACCGGGCCCGGGGGTCATGTTCTACCACGTGCACCCCGCGTACTTCTACCCTTACCCCGCCCTAAACTTAAATACCTAAGTATTTAAGTTTAGCATTCAATGAAATGTCAGGCATTCCATAACTCGCACAAGTACGTAACAAGTATGAGCGAACATTTGCCAAGTCTAGCCAGGAATGCTCCTTGTGAGATATTAAATAACTTAGTAGAAGCAACAATAGATCGTCCTCTAAGTGAACTACACTTCAAGGTCCTTTGTTCTGTAGGAATAGACTTGGTGCCTTTGTATTGGATTACGTTCTCACGGGATGTGTTCAGGGCTTTGATTTTGTACTGAATGGATTTCATGGAATATTCCTATCCCTTTGGAAAGCGACGATAGCCCAGTGGTGTGCGTAACGGACTGCCGAGACGATGGTCTCGGGTTCGATCCCCAGGTACCCTGGCCACCACACCATATTAAAAACGTTAATTATCGCTCGCTTAATAATGTGCCCGGTAGATGACAATAGGCTGGCCCCCTATTACATTGGGAACGAAACATAACTGGTGAAAAGTGGGTGTGTAATACACCTCTACCTACCCCTTCAGGGATAAAGGGTGTGAAGTTATGTTCCTATCCCTTTGAACAAATGTCCGACGGCAGTCGCTGTGTGGAAAAGCTGATATTCTGTTAAATCTGATTAGATTAGTATGTGAACCCATGGCTCCAAAGAGAAAGACAGTGATGTACCTACCTAACCGGAGTAAAGCTCGGATGATGATGATATAACGTATTTTGTAGATTTATCTTGTGACTGAAAATTCTATATCCTAACTCATACTCCTACTCATTGATCATAGGTATCAAAATAAATCAATACATAAAGAAGTAAGTAACATTTAGAAGACTGCACAGACTTTTATCGAATACATGCAACAAGAAATTATAAGTCTTTTTATTACTTGTAAGCTTTTAAATTAATAAAACAAGCATTGTAATTTTTGGTCTCGGAAACAACAACGGGTCATATGTACTGTACAATTGTACATACACGGATATTATGAGATAGTAGTCAATAATGTTTTATACTGTAATGTTTAATGTGGAGGCAGCGATAGCCTACTGGAGATACCAACGACGGTAGAAAAGTTGATATTCTGTTTGCAATGGTTGCAACCGGGATAACGCTAGGACGATGACGATGACTGTAATGTTTTATATGTAATGTAATAATATACTTAACTAGAGGACGCCAGCAGCTATGCGTGTATTTTTTTTTAAATTTACCCGTTTTGGCCGATCCCGTGGTAATTTCGGGAAATCCCTTCTTAGTGCACCTCTCCCCATGGTCCCCATGGAACATACATGCCAAATTTCAACTCAAATTTCTTTCTTCCTGCGCCCAATAGTTTCGGCTGTGGCGTGTCTGTCAGTCAGTCAGTAACGCAAGGATTTTATATATTAAGACTAGCTGACCCGGCAAACGTTGTTTTGCAAATTTTTTTTTTTTTTTTAAAAATAGATGTTGGCCGACTCTCGTAGATACCGGATAAGCACAAAAAATTTCATCAAAATCGGTCAAGCCGTTTCGGAGGAGTATGGGAACGAAAACTGTGACACGAGAATTTTATATATTAGAGATTTGCCGCGACAAAAACACTGCACCTTCTAATCTCAAACTAAGCAGAGCTTGTACTATGGGTACTAGAGAATGCATAAACATACATACATATATGTATGTACATTATTTACGTATACAAATACTGGTGAAACAGAGAGACACCCATACCCGAAACAAATATCCATCTTCACGCACATAAATGTTTAACTTGAGCGGGAATCGAACCCGTAGACCTAAGGCAATTGGTAACACGTCCGCTACGCCTAGAGTTCTAAGAGCGCTTAGAGCTTAGTAACGATCACCCACCGGGTCATCGTTACTAAGCTCTTTCAAACCTCGTTCAAATAAGCTAGGTCACTCTTCCACAAATCGTTCTAGAAGGCAAGCAATCTTCATCATCGGCCTTTAACAGTCCACTGCTGGACTAGGCCTCTCCTTTGAAAGGAGGAATTGGCCTAATATATCACGCTGGCCAAACGGGTTGGTATAGGTTTTGTATCAAATTTTCCTTCTCTTACAGCGCTGTTCTCTGCATAATATGCTCCCTCTGTCGGCTCTTACGACACCCATGGGATGATATGGGGTGGTGACATTCCGTATTCTTAATCCGTCAACCACACAGACAAGCAAACAATACGTCTATTTTAACAAAATTAACTCAGAAACTGTCTACCTAACATTCAATATTGTAAAGTTAATCGTCATTATTTTATTGAGAGTTTAGAATAAATTTGAACAGATCAAATGATTTATTATCTCCCAGTTACATTGGACTCGGAGCACGAAAGTATGATCCTTCGATATAACTTTGTTAAATATTGACTTACAAAGTTCTTACTTTTGAAGCGTCGTAATATTTCAAACGTTATTTGAAGCGTTGTCTAGTTAGGTTAAAGGGTAGAGTATTATTTTATGTAGCTATGTGTTGAAGGAAATAATGGTGACTGTAATAAATCCCATGTGCTATATTTTTTTACTGCTGTACCGATATCTATGTAATAGGTCGGCAAAGTTAAACAACTACTTCAGGTAGTAGAGCCTTGCTGATTGGGGAAGTACTACCCTCTCACAGAAAATCGACGTAAAGGAACAGTACCTAAACTGTTGCGTTTCGTTCGGTGAGTGAGAGTGGAGGAGCCCCTAGCCCCTATTCCTTCTCCCCCCTCCCAGTCCTTATCCCATCCCTTTTCCCCACTCTAAGGGGCGGCAACGCACTTGTGACTCCTGTGGTGTTGCTTGTGTCCATGGGCGGCGGTAATTGCTTATCATCAGGCAATCCGTCTGCTCTTTTGCCGCCTATTACTATAAAAAGAAAACAACGCTCACACAGATCGTCACTTGGCGGGGTGACCGCGTGTGGCACTTACTTCTGAGCGCTACCATGTTCCGGGCGGCATGTAAAACTTTCGGCCCCGGTTATGGTCTCAAGACCAAATGTTGAGGCCATGTTGGAGATTTCCGGTGGTATAAAAACTCCCGATACCAGAGTTGGCTACACACTCGCACGAAAACGAAAAGAAAGATATGATAACAAAGGTGAAATACCTTACGAGTATACCTATATTTGCCATGACGTTTCAAAATAAGTTTCACCAGCCGTTGTCACAGGAACGTGTCGTGGTTTACTGACGTGTTCATTGGTACATTTTTATCCATTTATTTGGTGAATGGTTTTATTATGTTAACTAGGATCTGACCGCGGTTTCACCTGCCTGCGAATTGATCATCGTGATGGAATGTGCCTATGAAGTAAAATGTACCTATATTTAAAAGCTATATTACTGAAAAGAAAGCATTAAATCTAATAAGTTTTACAAACTTTCGTGTTTGTAATAGGTTATGTATATGAATAAGCTTTAATTCTGCATAAAGATATTGTAATCTGTTTTATGAATCCGAGCAATCACCCAATGCTTAAGACATCCATCGAAGATTTGATTAGCATCTAAAGATATCTTTTTTTAAAACAGCAAAAAGATAAATAATATATTTAAGGCATAAATACTTCGGTTTTTGCCAACGTTTTGGCTGACTTGCTTCAGCCGTGGTCGCGGCGGGACTGGTGACCTCAGCGCCTAAAGAGCAAAAATTGAGCTTTAAATATACCTACCTATAATAAGACAATGGTAGGTTTGTCCTTTGATAATATTGCTAACATGAACATAAAATACAGATTTCGCTTAAGATATCCGTAGCTAACGAAGGCCAGCGATAAATTCAAACAGGTAGGTATGTGTAGGTACAATTTAATAAAGTGACAAATATACGGCGGGCCCTTTTGTGTCGGGTTAATGTTGTTCGAAGTAAAATGTTTTAAAGATTGCCTATATGTGGTAGATGTACGGTTATAAGAGGGTAAGCACAGGTGTAGGCCACACCTGTAGGTACACGAGCAACTCGTTAACTCAAGGGTTCGTCCATGGATGCTGCGTAGAGTTAGCAACGTTATAGAAGCGGCGGAAGTTCTTGTGCGGCAGATTTTGGGTATTGGGTATGTATATATCAAAATTTACTGATTCTCGCAAGATATAATGGTTTAAGACATTACATTTGAACCGAATCTAGAAACTACATTATTTATCACTATCCGACTTTATCGCAATATAATCCGTCCTTCATGTCCGTGACATTGCTGACAAACTGCAAGAGTGTCGTCTACGCTGGTATGGCCACGTCTTACGTCAACCGGCATCTTACGTGGGTAACAAATGTCTTGCCATGCTACCTCCACCGGGCCCCGGTAAACGGGGAAGGCCAAAGAAATGCTGGCTTGACGTCGTAAGGGATGATATGCGTGCCAACCAACTAACTACCAGGGATGCTGAAGACCGTGCGAAGTGGAGGAGACATAGCCGGAAAGCAGACCCCGGGCTCCAAGGCGTGGGTTTTGGAGCGCAACCGGGACAGCGCTAGGATGATGATGATGAATCCGTAAACAATCGTTTGATTTCAATGTGTAACATTTGTGTAATCCAAAGAAAATATTGTGGATTATGTAGTTTTAAATGTCAGATCCGGTCTTTATTAACCTAAAAAGATGGTTCAACCTGTCTCAGTTTATTCAGAAGTACTGAGTCCCTCTAACGACTGTCAATGTTCATGACAGCCGTGACCCAGAGCTTGACGTGCTTTCCGCGTCACGGGGCAAGCGATAATTAACTATTTATCTATCTATCTATCTTTATCGTCACGCCTGTCTCCCATTGGGGTAGGCAGAGACTATGGAACGCCACATGCGTCGGTTGAAACATACCTCTTTCGCTTCATCGACATTCATTAACCTCATCATGCACGCGCGTTGGTAATGGGTACTTTTAATTTGGCCATTTTTCAGTACGTGACCTATTTGGTCGGCGTACGTCCGCCTAGAGCGTCCTCTACCGATATTTCAATTACGATACACTCCGTTTGTATTTCTTCTTTCATCTTTAATTTTATTTTATCTTTAATTTTAAATTAACTATTTAATACCCACATAAGTCCGAAAAGTTAATCATGTGCACGGTGCGTGGAACTAAACCAGATTCCCTCTGCATGGCAGTCTGTAGGTATCTCCATTAGGCTATCGCTGCCTTCTGTCTATTGTTTATAAGAGACTAGAGGACGCCAGCAGCTACGCCTGCATTTTTTTAAATTTACCCGTTTTGGCCGATCCCGTGGGAATTTCGGGAAATTCCTTCTTAGTGCACCTCTACGGTCCCCAAAGAACATACATGCCAAATTTCAGCTTCCTGCGCCCAATAGTTTCGGCTGTAGCGTGTCTGTCAGTCAGTCAGTAACGCAAGGATTTTATATATTAAGATAAACTATAAATATTTCCTGTCCTCTCTAGTCATTACCGCAGTCTATGCGATGTCTTCCTCGTGTAGGGCCCTATTTGTCTCGGCGCAGATTAGTATAAGTGTTGCTCCGTGGTGCACACCTGCGTCCAGTGTAAACACACCCTTTGCTGATGTGACGTCACATTCGAACAGTGTCAGCGGATTTTAATGAAATGTTTTTCCAGTATGTTTGGCTATTTGTTGATAGTTTTAAGGGTGTTTCTGTATGGAATGGTTAGCTGCACGATTTTGATAATGCCAGTATTGCTTGGTGGACAAATACGTAGGATAAGCGACCGCTATCGAAATGTTCACATAATTGTTTGTTACGGCAGTAAGGGATTTTGTCCACAGTACACGCCGTGAAAATCAGGACGGGATTGAGGTGAAAAATATTTTAAAATGTTTTAAGCATTCCTGCACGCTTAAAAATGTAATAAAATAAGGCTAGAGAAACATTTGACCCCACCGGTCTCTGCTATATAGGTGTCCGTTGAGTGACAGAATCGTAAGACCTAAACTTTATATTTAACCAATCCCACGAGATTGTGGCAAAACTTACTGTGGTTACTATTATTGTGAGAACTTATCATATGACTATAAATATACTCGTACTTATCCAGACTATAGCGATCCAACCATCGGAAGAGTTGTAATCAACCCGAGAAACTACAGAATTGGCTTTTATAAATAATCACTTCGAGAAACTATCTATGTATCTAAACGTCACGCCTCTCTCCCATTGGGGTAGGCAGAGTCTATGGAACGCCTTAAGCTCCGGTTCAAACACCTCTTTCGCTTCCTCGAAATTCATTAACCTCGCCATGCTCTACGGTTGAGAAACTACTTTCCCCCAATTACAAATATTACAATATCACTTAGTAAGTCACAATTGAACTCGCGCACATATATTATGGCAAAGACGTTTGAATCGTGCTCCCATTAGCCGAGTTCCCCGAGTTCCGCGGGTTCCGTCACTCGATTCAATGGGTACGTTAGGAACTTGTGAACAGTTCGGGATTTATTACGGGTACTTGCGTTCGCGCCTTCGGATTCCTTGAACAGTTTGGTAGAAATACTGTTAGAATGGATGAGGCATTATATTACATGTCTATTTTTTTTAAAGAGACATCATTCTACACTAGGAATAAGGCTATATTATGTCTGTCTGTGTGGGAATCGTATCCACAACACTCGCCGCAATTTTGCAGTGCTATTAAGGGACAAGATAGTCGCTTTTTTTGATTAAGGGACATGAGAAACGTGACGTCACGGACGTTAAGTCAGCCATAAGCTTTTCATAGTCTATTTGTGTTTATAAAATAAAAAACAGTTTAATTTATACCCATTTATTCGGCAAAACATTGGTTTCAGTGCAGTACATAACAACAACTGTTATACAACAGTAATGTGCAGTGGAAATTCTAAAAACTAACTAAAACTAAATACTAAATGAAAGTGACATTAAGTTATAGTGAAAATCTGGAAATACTAAAAAAACTTACAGTGCCTAGTGTTGAAAGTGTGCGGACTGCCAACCCTAGTATTTGCGTGGGCTGTCTGTCTCCTCGCGCCATAGGACACACTTGTAAACACCATAGATTTAAATATTGGTGAAAGCGACATCTATTGGTTTAGCCCTGTACTCATACAGCTGAGATAACACTGAGTGCTGAATAGGTTCTGGAATACCGCCATCTATTAGTCTACGCGCTAAATTAACAGAGATCGATACCGCTCAACATCTGAATAATTGTAACGATGCCGGGATTAAAGTGTGGTGCTTGTAGTAAGTTTATGACACCAGCAGATGGCGTTAAATGCAATAAATGCAACATTGTATACCATCGTCAGTGTGTGGCCTTGCCACAGACGGGTACTCCAGCTGCAACATGGTACTGTCCTGAGTGCAAAAGAAGGACAAAAGTTCTACCTCGGACTGACGAAGTCTCGTCGATTAAGTCGCCGTCTATAAATGAAGCTGTCACGCAGGAGGCAGTCGCTGACATCGGACAGGAGCTGAGCCGCTTTCGAGACGAACTGCGTTCTGTAAGGGAAGAGTTCCAGGCTTTCCGAGCTGAGATGGCGGAACTGAGGACTCTTAGCGCTCGTGTTGACAGCCTGGAGAAGCGCGCTGAACTCCTGGAGCAGTCAAACAGTAGTCAAGCAAGGACGTGTTCGACAGAATTTGATGCGGTCGTAAAACAACTGAAGCTCGATCTCAATGAACGTGACCAACAACTCCTTGCCAACGATATTGAGATCACAAACATCCCAGAGAGCAACGGTGAAAGCCTTATTCACACTATGGGTCTCATAGCTACCAAACTGGGTGTAGCTATTGAGGACCGAGACATAGTGAGTATACATCGTGCTGGCGGGCGACATCTCAATGTGACTAACTCATCGGGTCCTACTGAAAGCCGCCCGCGTACCGTAGTCGTCCGACTTGTACGGAATGACATGCGGAACACCATATTGAGAGCGGCTCGAGTACGTCGTGGTGCTGACACATCTGGTCTGAATCTCCCCGGACAGCCAAAGAGATTTTACATCAACGAGCGCCTTACCAAGCGAAACAGGGCGTTATTTCGTCAAGCGAGGGAAGCCGGGTTGCGTTGTGGGTGGAAGTTTGTCTGGACCAACAGAGGCCGAATATTTGCCCGGAAAACACCCGGCGACGACGTCTGCCCCATACGCTGCGAGGCTGACATTGTGTCCACGTTTGGCGCCGAAACTGGAACGCAAAATAAAACAAAATAATAGTTCGTATAATTTTTATTTGCAGATTCTTACTTACTATAATAACATACATATCTGGTTTTTGTTGAACATACGCATTATTAACATTATGATAAATGCCAAGAATATATTACTAAATAATTTCAGATTAGGTACATTATTATTTAATATCGTCATTCCAATTTTTATATTTTATTTTTCTGTGTGTATGAGCACTATGCTACAATTTTTTTTTTATGTACATTACATTGTGTTATTTACAATTGCAATATTTACAACTGCATATCATGTATCAATGACGAAAAATAAATTGTTTAAGTTAGGTCTGTTCAATGCGGGCTCTCTTGCTACTGGACAAGATGAATTTATTTTGGCTATGCTTTACCACTCGGTGGATATAATGGCAATAAATGAGACATGGCTACGAGTGGGAGAGGAGGGTCGAGCTCCGGCTGTGCAGGGTTACCACCTTAAACATGTACCTCGTCCGCTGAGTGTACGTGGGGGACGTGGTGGGGGAGTAGCGTTTTATGTTAAGGATGGTGTACGTGTACGTGTATTGGCTCATCCGGAGGATGCACAGGTCGAACAATTATGGTTGAGCATAACATTAAATAAAAAGAAACTTCTTGTTGGCACCGCGTATCGGCCACCATGGCTAGATCTGACTTGTTTTATTGACTCCATGACAGCGAGCATTAGCGCCTTGGCCCCATACGACAATATTATACTACTAGGGGACTTTAATGTCAATATGTTAGATAAGCACACATCCAAATATAGGCAGCTGGTAGATTTTATAAATTATTGTGGTCTTGAGCAGATAGTGACCACGCCGACACATTTCACTCAGGAAAGCTGTTCACTTATAGATATCATTTGCACAGATGCCCGTCATAGAAATGTATGTGTGGATCATATTGTTGAGCTGGGCCATCACTCTTTTGTCAAATGTGAACTTACAATAAAAAAAGACAAACCCCAGTCAAGAATAGTGAAATATAGACCACTCAAAAATATAGTTTTTGAGAACTTCGCTAGCGACCTGGATTCTATTCAATGGGACTATATATGTGGGGCAGGGAATGTCGATATTATGGTATCTGTGTTTACTCAATGTATTATACAGCTTTTTGACGCACACGCCCCTTTAATGGTTAGGGTTTTCCGTGGCCCTGCAACCCCGTGGATAACAGACACGATAAAATTAATGTTTGGCCTGCGTAATGACGCGCGTAATCGTTATCACGATTCTAAAATGGACAGCCACAAAAATTATTACCTCCAACTGAAACGTCAAGTCAAGAAATCCTTGCATGCCGAAAAAACAGCCTATTTTAATAAGCATATAAATGAAAAAATACATGATCCCAAAAGCTTGTGGAATAATTTGAAGACACATGTATATCAATCTAATCAGGGGACTACTTTGCCATGTCATTTACATGATCCAAATGCAATAAATACCGCTTTCCTGGACGTTCCTGGCAGTCCACATGTGTCAATTTCTCAATTAACCTTCTTTGAATTTCATAGTTACGGAAAATCAGGGTTCTCACTTAAAACTGTAGATCAAGAGGTTATTTTGAAAATAATTAATGGTATTACTACAAACGCTCAGGGAATAGACGGGATCTCCATAGAGATGTTGAAGCTCACACTACCACAAAGTCTTTCTGCAATAACAGATATAATAAATACTTCCATCAATACCAATACGTTTCCTGAACTTTGGCGCTGTGCAAAGGTCTTGCCATTACCTAAAAATAACAGCCCTCGAACTTACAAAGACCTGCGTCCGATAAGCATATTGCCTTGCTTATCCAAAGTTCTGGAGCGGGTTGTATATTTACAAATGATGGAATATCTGGAAACAAGCAACATTCTCCCTGAATTACAGTCCGGTTTCAGACGGGGACGCGGTACGGCAACGGCTCTAGCGGATGTGGTAGGTAATATAATTGAAGCGCGGGACAGGGGGGAGGGTACTATTCTGACATTATTGGACTACTCCCGTGCTTTTGACGCCATAAATGTGCCACTGTTACTTTCAAAATTAAAATACTATGGTTTTAGTGAAAGCGCAGTCAAATGGTTCCATGGATATTTGAATAACAGATCGCAGTACGTCGAGATTCAGAAGGAGGATGGTTCTTCAATATCATCCCCTCCCCAATCTGTATCCCGAGGAATTCCACAAGGTTCCATCCTTGGACCTTTGCTGTTCATCATCTATACTGCTGACATAACAAAATGTTTGACAGATTGCCAATACCATATGTACGCGGATGATCTACAACTGTATGTGTCATTTAAATCGGAAGACACCACTGCTATGGCTTTGAAGATCAATAAAGTTCTGAGGGAGGTGGTCAGATGGTCTGAGGATAATTCCCTGGTTTTAAATCCACTCAAGTCTAACTATATGATACTGGGCAGTAAAAAACAAATAAAAGACATTTTATTAGCTAAACCTGTTATAAAAGTTAAAGGGGTTGAAATATCAAGAGTGGATTCGGCATGCAACTTAGGCTTGATAATAGACCCGGAACTTCACTTTGAAGCGTATGTAAGTAATGTTGCAAAAAATTGTTTTTATAGGTTAAAGTTACTTTATAGGTTTAGAAGTTATTTAAGTGTTGCATTGCGGAAGAGGTTAGTAGACAGCCTGGTACTAGCAAAATTTAACTATATGGATGTTGTGTATGGTCCATGTCTACTGTCTAGAACCACCCGATTGATACAACGGGTTCAAAATGCTTGTGCCAGGTTCTGTTTCGATATCCCACGTCGTAGCCATGTCACACCATACATAAATCAAGCCAATATTTTAAAAATGGCGGGGCGACGACAGCTTCATCTGGCTACGCTATTATTTGGAGTTGTAAACACACAAAAACCTATGTACCTGTTTAATAAATTAAGTTGGAGACAGGACCACTATTCGTACTCCACTCGTTCCACTTCCAATCCGCTCACAATGCCAAAGTATAAAACAACAGCATTTCGGGGCTGTTTCAAATATGCCGCCACGCGTTGCTGGAACGATTTACCTCCCCCATTGAGATCACTAAAAACAAAAACAAGTTTTAAATCTCACTTAAAAAAATATCTTTTATCAAATCAATAAGTTATAATAAACATAAAAAACACAGTGTTACTTACGTAATGGTTGTGATCTGCGGACGAGGTAGGTATGTCGACGTTTGGGCGTCACGAGGCGGCTATTCGATAAATTATTATTATTTATCAGCATTGTATCAATTAGGCCTGATGGTTGGAAGTGTGACGAATTTTATTGATGCAACAGTTTGTGGTTGATGGATGTGGAACTGATAACACTAATATAGGTACTTCTTTTATAAATAACAAACTGTCCCTTTGTACTTTGTAAACAATGATTACATAAGCGCACCGCGCGCGAGCTAATGCGGTGGCTGTATGCCACCTATATGCGACGCGCAACGCGCCATCCTGCGGACCGGTCGCCCACGACCGCGCCGCTGCATAAACATTATGCGTTGAAAATAAAATCCATGGATTCGATGTGATACATGCGCCGACTTAATTACGAAGTAATTGAGTCGGCGTATGTATTATGTTATTATATTTTAATATATTGTTTTTAATACTTTTTTATACTGTTTTTGTGTAATAATAATTCTTTTGTTGCCTAGATACACATGAGTATATAGGTACTACTCATGTGCTAGAATGTACCTATGTATATTTTATTTTTAAGTTTTTCTTTTATGTTTTTCATTAATTATTGTGCTGTTTAACGTCCGTGCGGCATTTAAGGTGCACACAGAATAACAGCGTTGTATTGTGGACCCTACCACAATGCAACAATATAGCTGAGTGTGCACCTATCTGTCACAGAATACTGTTATGCCTTGTGATGTCTTATCTTATATACTTACCTATGTTATACCTTTCCAGTGTCTGTGACAAATAAACAGTTTTTCTTTCTTTCTTTCTTTCTTTTCTTTCTTTTTAATAATATGTACCTATGTATATGGCTGAGTAGATGAAGACATACACGCATTGGGCACGCATAAGTGAGTGGTGAGAAGTTGTTAAAATTAATTAATAAATACGTTCTGGCAAGTCACAGTCTATCGGCAGTCAGGTCAAGACAACAGCTGGGTTAAAATTCTTGCGATGTCTCAAGAAAACTTATAATAATCATATAAGACGATCAATTACGTAAGACTCTCTGATCCAAACCTTGTTCTATGGTAGACTGACCAAATTGTTAGACACAATTATCTTCTTTCTCTTAGCGTTATTCCAGTTTCAATCTGGGGTCCGCTTACTAGTCTAACCGGATTTGGCTGAATGTTAGCTTTTCCACACGTCCGCTACGCCTAGAGTTCTAAGAGCGCTTAGAGCTTAGTAACGATCACCCACCGGGTCATCGTTACTAAGCTCTTTCAAACCTCTTTCAAATAAGTTAGGTCACACTTCCACAAATCGTTATAAAAGGCAAACAATAATCATCATCAGCCTTTAAGGGCCGAAACACATAACCGCGTTGCGGCGCCGCGCCGCTGGAAATGGCAGTAGCGTCACCGCCGATAGTAGCGGCGCTAGTTCTAGCGTTATGACGTCATACGTGTTGACAATGATTCAGTTTGTTTCAGTATAAAAGACCCGGGCCAGCGACGAAGCCGTAGGCGTGCCGTATGCTGTGAGAAGAGCAGCACATACAGTACTACAATAGTACAGCTGCCCCTGAATGGGGAGAGTGGCTCAGGGACACATAATTTGTAGGGAGTTTACAACGGGCGCGCGGGAAAGAGCATACAGCAAGTACCGTGCGCCTCTCCCAAGATTCGGTCCATATACCCAGACGGGTGGTGGGACCATGAGGTGGAGGTGGGAAATCCGCTTAGTAGCTCTTCAAATGATAATGTACTCATGCTAAAGAAGGCGAAAAATTTATTTTCGTCTATCTTTAATGCTTTGTATTTTCGAGTAAAGTACTCGCCATCGGGATTCATAGCCTTATTAAATGAATGTATCCAGTATCTTCTTTGTCGTATATTTAAAACAGAGTAATGTCTTCTTAATAACAAATAAGCAATAAGTTTCTCACGATGGTCCATGGCAGAGACACCTCTATCCACACTAAAAAATCACGAAGATCTGGATACCCTACCATACGACAGTAAAACGATTTTAGCGTTGCGGCGCCGCAACGTGGTTATGTGTTTCGGCCCTAACAGTCCACTGCTGGACCAGGCCTCTCCTTTGGAAGGAGGAATTGGCCTACTATATCACGCTGGCCAAACGGGTTGGTATTGGGTTTGTATCAAGTTTTCCTTCTCTTACAGTGCTGTTCTCTTCATAATATGCTCCCTCTGTCGGCTCTTACGACACCCATGGGATGATATGGGTTGGTGACATTCCGTATTCTTAATCCGTCAACCACACAGACAAGCAAACAATACGTCTATTTTAACAAAATTAACTCAGAAACTGTCTACCTAACATTCAATATTACTTGTAAAGTTAATCGTCATTATTTTATTGAGAGTTTAGAATAAATTTGAACAGATCAAATTATTTATTATCTCCCAGTAACATTGAATTCGGAGCACGAAATTATGATCCTTCGATATAACTTTGTTAAATATTGACTTACAAAGTTTTACTTTTGAAGCGTCGTAATATTTCAAACGTTATTTGAAGAGTTGTCTAGTTAGGTTAAATGGTAGAGTATTATTTTATGTAGCTATACATAGATATGTTGAAGGAAATAATGGTGACTCTAATAAATTGTGCTATTAGGTAAATAATTTACTGGCACAGTAATATTTATGTAAGGGATCTATATCGTGACAAAGTTTTACTTTTGAAGCGTCGTAATATTTCAAACGTTATTTGAAGAGTTGTCTAGTTAGGTTAAATGGTAGAGTATTATTTTATGTAGCTATACATAGATATGTTGAAGGAAATAATGGTGACTCTAATAAATTGTGCTATTAGGTAAATAATTTACTGGCACAGTAATATTTATGTAAGGGATCTATATCGTGACTTATAAGCTTGCTTTTACAGGTTAGCAAAGTAAAGCGACGCTAACATAGGTTGTCATTTGGCGGGGTGACCACGTAGGGTACTTACTTCGGAGTGCTACCGTCTTCCCGAGGGCATGTAGAACTGTCAGTTCCGTCCTGTCTCACTTTCTTACTGGGAAACGATTTTTTTTAAGTAGACACATCTTATAAGTCCCACTAAAAGGTGCGCGCGTGCAATGCTCGAGATACCTACCTATCCATGAGTGCAAAGGACATCTATAGAACAAATTGAATTGAGAAATACATGAATTTTGTACCTAATTAGATACTTATATAGTGAAATTGAGCATCAATATCTCCTGAACCAGTACTTTCCTCGGTAAGGTGCCGAAGTAAAAAATGATCGTAATGATTGGGGTAATATTTGATTTCAATTTTCGTTAAGGATGTTTTTACATTCTGTATTTGCCATGAAGTTTTGAAATAGGCTACTTCAGCAGTGGCAATGAATACTGATTTACATAGAAGCGCAGTTCTTAAGGATTTCGTGTGCCAGTAAGTTTGTCTTCAGAGCGCCCATAGGAAATGCGCCTCTATGTAAATACCTGAGCTCTTTGGCAGTGGTCACGGGCACGTGACGTGGTTTACTGACGTATTCATTGGTATATTTTCCATTTATTTGGTGCATAGTTTTATTATGTTAACCAGCATCTGACCGCGGCTTCACTCGTGTGAATTGGCCATCCCGACGAAATGTGCCTCTTGCCTAGTGCTATCTGATGAATAATGTGTAAAAGCTGTATTACTGAAAAGATTCATGAAATCTGATTATTGTTACAAACTTTCGTATTTGTTAGAGTAGTAGGATGCCATTGATTACGTGACTGCATAAAGGTGTTATAATCTGTTTTATGAATCTAAGCAATCACTCAATGCTTAAGACATATCAATCGAAGATTTGATTAGCATCTAAAGATATAAATAAACTCTTTTTTCAAAAACAGCAAAAAGATAGCTTTTAATGTACCTATAATAAGACAATGGTAGGTTTGTCCTTTGATAACATTGCTAACATTAACCTAAAATACAGATTTCGCTTAAGATATCTGAAGCTAACGAAGGCCAGCGATAAATTCAAACAGGTAGGTATGTGTAGGTACAATTTAATAAAGTGACAAATATACGGCGGGCCCTTTTGTGTTGGGTTAATGTTGTTCGAACTAAAATGTTTTAAAGATTGCCTATATGTGGTAGATGTACGGTTATAAGAGGGTAAGCACAGGTGTAGGCCACACCTGTAGGTACACGAGCAACTCGTTAACTCAAGGGTTCGTCCATGGATGCTGCGTAGAGTTAGCAACGTTATAGAAGCGGCGGCAGTTCTTGTGCGGCAGATTTTGGGTATGGGGGATGTGTACATACATCAAAATGGAATGTGGATTGAAATGAACCGACGGTCTACGGATTATCTCGCTATATATTGTTTTTAAACCGCCTGTCTGACCTCCACAACCCAAAGGAATAACGATATTTCATGTTATCTCCTATGTCAGTTTATTCAGAGGTTTTATTACAGCTGGGACCGTAACGTGCTCTCCGAGGCACGGGCAAGCGATATAATTAACAATTCATTATGCACTTATCACAAAAACCCAATTGGGTTTTTCTGATAGGAATTGTCCAATAGAAGTTCGGAGTCAGGGCGTTGGCGGCGTCACACCTCCGTGCCTCGGAAAGCACGTTAAGCCGTTGGTCCAGCGCCCAATCTCTCTCCGGTCGTGTCGCATGTGGCGTCCCATCGGACTATGAGAGTGAGGGAATAGAGAGTGCACTTGTGTACACGCACACACTTGTGCACTATAATATGTCCCACGCAGTTGGCAAGTCTCATATATAGACAAGCCGCCGTGGCCGAAATCGGTCGGGAGGACATTATCATGCACTTATCTCCGATAAGTCAGTGGTGCACGCCGTGGATACAAACCCGATATCCTCTGCACGGCAGTCTGTTGTTCCTCCACTAGACTATCGCTACCTTCTATCCTGTTAATTATAAGAGACTAGAGGACGCCAGCAGCAACGCCTGCATTTTTTTTTAATTTACCCGTTTTGGCCGATCCCGTGGGAATTTCGGAAAATCCCTTCTTAGTGCACCCCTACGGTCCCCAAGGAACATACATGCCAAATTTCAGCTTCCTGCGCCCAATAGTTTCTGCTGTAGCGTGTCTGTCAGTCAGTCAGTAACGCAAGGACTTAATATATTAAGATAAACTATAAATATTTTCTGTCCTCTCTAGACATTACCGCAGTCTATGCGATGTCTTCCTCGTGTAGGGCCCTATTTGTCTCGGCGTAGATTAGTATAAGTGTTGCTCCGTGGTGCACACCTGCGTCCAGTGTAAACACACCCTTTGCTGATGTGACGTCACATTCGAACAGTGTCAGCGGATTTTAATGAAATGTTTTTCCAGTATGTTTGGATATTTGTTGATAGTTTTAAGGGCCTGTAAGCGAATGGTTGACTGCACGATTTTGATAATGCCAGTATTGCTTGGTGGACAAATACGTTGGATAAGCGTCCGCTTTGGAAATGTTTGTGTAGGTAATTGTAGATTAAAGTCAATGATAATAAGGGACTTTGTCCATAGTAAGTGAAAATCACGGCAGGTTCAACATAAAAAAAAAAATTATGAAGGTATTATTTTAGTAATCACCGAGCCAAACGCACTCTGCTTGAAGATTTAAATCCTGAACGCTTCAAAATGTAAGGAGGTGATTCGAGGCCATAGGTACCTTTCATGTAGATATGAGTAGGTATGTGGTCGGTGAATGAGAGAATGGTAAGACCTAAACTAAATTTATTTATTTTATTTAAAACCGAGAAACTACGCAGTTGGCTTTTATAAATAATCACTTCGAGAAACTATCTATGTAGGTATCTAAACGTCACGCCTGTCTCCCATTGGCGACCATGGCATTGATGACGACCGGTTGGCGCAGCGGTAGTGTAAGTGACTGCCACGCCGAAGGTCGCGGGTTCGATTTCTGCTCAAGTCAAACATTTGTGTGCATGAACATGGATGTTCTGTCTTGGTCTGGGTGTTTCTATGTGTAATATGTATGTATTTACTAACAAAAATATATATGTATTGTTTATCCATTATCTAGTACCCATAGCACAAGCTCTGCTTAGTTTGGGACTAGATGTTGATGTGTGTATGTGGTAGAATATTATTATTATTATTGGAGTAGGCAGAGACTATGGAATGCCCACCTCTTTCGCTTCCTCGAAATTCATTAACCTCGTCATGTTTCGTCGGTGGTGAAACTACTTCCCCACAATAACAAATATTACAATATCACTTAGTAAGTCACAATTGAACTCGCGCACATATATCATGGCAAAGACGTTTGAATCGTGCTCCCATTAGCCGAGTTCCCCGAGTTCCGCGGGTTCCGTCACTCGATTCAATGGGTACGTTAGGAACTTGTGAACAGTTCGGGATTTATTACGGGTACTTGCGTTCGCGCCTTCGGATTCCTTGAACAGTTTGGTAGAAATACTGTTAGAATGGATGAGGCATTATATCACATGTCTATTTTTTTTAAAGAGACATCATTCTACACTAGGAATAAGGCTATATTATGTTTGTCTGTGTGGGAATCGTATCCACAACACTCGCCGCAATTTTGCAGTGCTATTAAGGGACAAGATAGTCGCTTCTTATAATATGTACCTACCTACGTATATGGCTGAGTAGATGAAGACATACACACATTGGGCACACCTTTATGAGTGGTGAAAAGTTATTGAAATAAATTAATAAATATGTACTGGCAAGTCACAATCTATCGGCAGGCTGGTCAAGAAAAGCTGGGTTAAATATTCTTGCGATGTCTCAAGAAAACTCATGATAATTATATTAGATGACTAATTACGTAGGACTATCTTATACCAAACCTTGTTCTATGGCAGTCTGTCAAAATTGTTAAGCACAATTATATGGATAAAATATTACGCCCGGGTAAAGAAATAATCGTGGAGCGTCACTTTATCCTTGGTGGGAATCTAACCACCTCTAGTTTAGTAGCCCATCTCACTAGCCTTTAGAGAAACTGATGACAAGTTCTTTTTTTTATATCCGTCTGTCAAAATCAAAGTCCAAAATTAGGGCTCATCTAAAGGACCGTAGGTACGACGGCATATATTTTTTTTAATTTGACCTTTTCATCCAGATTGCGAGGTAATTTTGTTTCTTCATTTAAACAGCTTCTTGCACCCAATAATTTTGGCTGTGCGTTATCTGCATGAAATATTTTATAGTTTAGTACCTACTTAGCTTAATATAGTTGCTTAGTATGTTTTTATATCTTTATGTATTGTCTCCGTTAAAGCTGTAACAACCTGTTTGTAACATAAATGCATGCAGTGTTCTCCTTTTTTTTTTTTTTTGGTGTCGGGTTGGAAAATCCCCCAGGGCGGAGGGACTCCATGAGAGTCCCTCCGCCCTGGGGGGAAGGGCGAAGGGGAGTGTCAGACTCTTACTGACTAAAAACCAACCCGTGTTCCACATGTACCCGTGTGTCGGAGGGTAGGGATTCGCATAAGCATTCGTCGCTACCCCCCGACGGGTATTGGCCCGCCAGATGGTCAGACGGGCCCCGAACAAAACCCCCTTGGCGGCGGATTAAGGTGTTGGGCTCCGCCGCCAAAACACTCAGCGGCCGCAGAGGATAGGGAGGACGGCAACGCAACACCGCATCTCCTCTTCCTCTGCGGCCCCACCGCGACGCATCGAATGGTGCGCCCCCATTTGGTCGCGGGAGATAGGGCGCGCGGCAACGCAACACCGACACGCCTCTCCTCCCGCGACTGCACCCAACTGCGAGGGACAGACAGAACTGTCCCCCGCACCCGCACCGTTGGACGCATCCTGCGCAGGCCCCGTCAAGCCCACGCGGAGCGTCCCCTCCTGGATCCCTCTTAGCTTCACCGCGGGGTTCCAAGCCACGGTTACTGAGCCTCCCCACCACGACAAGGTGGAGATCCCGCGGGGGGATGCTGTGTTCTCCTTTTTTTTTTTTTGTTCACTACGCTGGTAAACTCTCCTTATGAGTCTTCTCAACTCCGCCAACCCAGCCATTAAAACGGCTGGGCTTGGGACTGGCGGAGGAGGTATGTGGAGGCTCTCCCCTACAGGCGTTCGGGGCATACCCACTAAAAACCACCGCGGTGTCCCTACGGGTCCCGTGTGTTGGCGGGGTCACGCGATTAGCGATTAGCATACTTTCTCGCGACCCCGCCCGGGATTGGCCCGCCGTTTGTGTTGGCGGGCCCCGTCTCGTTATGATCTCGCAATCATCCATCAAACTTCTTGCATCCATCAAACTTCTCGCATCCATCACCTCACAAAGCTACTTGGGAGGCGGCGAGGACACGCGCCGCCTCCCGCCTTTTGGCGGACAGGGAGCATCCCCAGCGCTCACCGTCCGCAGGCACTGAATTTAGGGTGGTCGGAGGTCGTCTCTTGTGCGACGTCCCCGACGCCCGGACCTACGGTTGGGGAGAGGGCGGTGTATTTCCCTCTCCCGTTCCGCCGCCTCCTTGCTCAGCATGACTGCTTCGCAGAAGGAGGCAACGGCGTTCCAAGACCTCTCACTCCGGACCATAGACAGAACTACGGCCGGGAGCGAGAGGACAACCGTATTCAGAGCCGCGACCAGATCACGGCGCTGCGATGCCCAGGCTGGGCATTCCGCCAAAGTATGCAACGCCGTGTCTTCGACAGGGTCGCGGCTGCTGCCACAATGGTGGCATCCGGGCGTTTCCTCCCGGCCTATCCTCCACAAATACCGGCCAAAACAACCATGGCCGGTAAGGATTTGAGTTAACCGGAAGGTGAGGACGCCGTGACGTCTCTCCGACCACTCTTCAACCACGGGACTTACTGCCGCTATCGTGGCGTGCCCGGCGCTGGGGTGCACAAGTCGTGCCTTCCACTCCGCCACTAGGACCTGGAGCTCCGACCGACGCGCCTCGATGTCACGGTGCGCCGGTCTCTCGCCCTGCTCCAGGGCTTGCTGGCGCCATGTATAGAGTGACGCCAGCAGCCCAGCTTCCAGATCCCAGGGCGGTGATCCGGCTAGGAGGCTCGCTGTCTCGAAGGAGACCGTGCGGTAGCCTCGTATTAACCTGACGGCCATGGCGCGCTGCGGTGCGCGAAGCGCCGTGATATTGTGGGCCGTCAGGTCGTGCGCCCATATCGGGGCCCCATATAGGGCCATGGACCGCACGACTCCTTCGTAGAGCCTCCGGCAGGAGGCGGTTGGTCCCCCAAGATTGGGCAGCAGTCTTGATAATCCTGCTGCTGCCCCTAGAAGTTTGGGGGCCAAGCGTCTAAAGTGCTCACAGAAATCCCATCGGCTATCGAGTACGAGCCCCAGATATTTTAGGCTCGTCCCGATGCCGATGCGGACCCCTCCTACCATAATGTGGGCCCCTGCGGGTGGCCGTTTCCGAGGCCCGTGGAAACAAATGGCCTCGGATTTAGAGAGGGCCACCTCTAGGCCCAAACGCCGGATCCTTCCAACGACTTGTGCGACCCCAGCGGTCGCCCTTATAGCCGCCGCCCGGTACGTCTTATCACTCGCAGTGACGAGGGTGTCGTCGGCGTAGCAAGTGACACCCACGCCAGGGAGGAGCGTACCGCGCAGCACCCAGTCGTAGCCGATGTTCCACAGAAGGGGGCCGAGGACCGACCCCTGCGGAACACCGCACGACATAACTCGCCGACTAATACCGAGATGACTCGGGTAGATGCGGAGGTATGGAGGCACTCGATGGTAATTGAGTGCCTCTCGAATACAACTCCAGGGCAGGGTGTTGAAAGCGTTGGCGATGTCAAGAGACACCGCCAGAACCACCCCGCCCCGGGAAACCTCTTCCTCCGCCAGACTCCTCACTGATGTTATTGCGTCGATTGTTGAGCGCCCTCGGCGGAAACCAAACTGCGCGTCCGCCAAATCCGGGCCCACCGTGGTAAAGTGGTGGACGAGGCGCTCCGCGATGATATGTTCAAAGATCTTCGCGACCTCGTCCAACAACACTATGGGCCGGTAGGCGGACGGGCTGTCCGCCGGGCGCCCTGCCTTTCTGATGAGGACCAGTTTTCCCGTCTTCCAGGCTCGTGGAAACTGGCCCCCCTCAAGGCACGCTGTGAGGAGTCTCCCCAGTCGGGGTCCGAGCTCCTCCATTGCCAGGACCCACGCTCGGCCAGGAATGCCGTCGGGTCCTGGAGCGGTGTTTTTAATCCTCAACACCGCCGCTCGGAGTTCTACCCGAGTCACCTCGGGAACGTCGTCTATGTCCGCGTTGGCTGCCTCGGAAGGCGGCGCCGTCATGGGCGGAGGGAGGTGTTCCGCCCGCGACGGGAACAGAGCGGCTACAACATCTTCGACCATCTCTGGCCGGAGACTTTCCGTTAGAGGGGGCGCCCAGGAACGTAACTTGTTCCTGACCATCAAATATGGGCGCCCCCACGGATCTCGGATGAGGGTCTCCAGCAATTCCTGGCGGGCGTCTTGCTTGGCCCGCCAGATGGCCTCTTTCAAGTTGTTCTTGGCCGCTCTGTACTCCTCGTACAATGCCGCCTCCCGGACAGTAAAATCGGGAGGGCGGCGACGCCTCCTGCGAAACCGGGCGTACTGGCGGCGCGCTGCGACGCTAATCTTGCGCAGGCGCGCGATGGTGTCGCTCCACCAGTACACCCGGCGTGGCCCAGATGTTCTACGGACTCTAGGCATCGCCGCGTCACAAACTTGTGTCATTGCCCCCCTGAACCAATCGGCCTCCATATTGATATCATCAGGCCTGGTAGGTGTTGAAACCCAGGCCTGAACTATGGAGGCTTCCAGGAGGGCCTCCCGATTCAGCCTTTTCAAGGCCCAACGCGGACCGCCCTCAATCGGGCCCCTTCGGAACGGGGCGTCGGAGCTGACTGTTTCGGCGGAGACGTCGAACCGAATATAACGATGGTCCGACAACGTCTCCACCTCCTCGACGACGCGCCAGTCTCGGATACGGCGTGCTAATGCGGGGCTCGCAAAAGAAACGTCCACAATGGAACCGCCCCGCTGACGCACGCACGTATGTACCGACCCACGATTGAGGAGGAGCAGGCCGTTCTCAACGGCCCACTGCTCCAGCAGCTCGCCTCTAGCATCTGTGGCCGGAGAACCCCAAGCCGTAGACTTGGCATTGAGGTCCCCGGCGAAGAGCACGACGCGAGGACGGCTGCGAGCGACGACGACGTTCAATTCGAGGAGATACTCCTCGAAGTCGGCGAGGGAACGATTGGGTGAGAAGTAGCCACCCACCACAACCGTATCCTTTATGAGTGTTGCGACGCAGCCCCGCCCTCG
Source organism: Euclidia mi (assembly GCA_944739405.2). Lineage (NCBI taxonomy): Eukaryota > Metazoa > Arthropoda > Insecta > Lepidoptera > Erebidae > Euclidia > Euclidia mi. The sequence goes on along the minus strand of OX123188.2, from coordinate 4,706,133 downwards.
GTAGATTTTCTCGAAGGGCGGGGTGCGGGCGGCGGCTAGCGAAATTAACGCCACCGAGCCGCTAAGGTCCCCCACCCAATCATCACGGGGGGGGACAAAATACGGCTCGGCGACGAGGGCGACGTTGATTGACCACTGCGCCATGCTCTGGAGAAGAAGATCCTGAGCCCTGGCGCAGAGGAGAACATCCACAATTTCGGCTATTGCCGCCACCGACTCCTTAAGGGACTTTTGGCAAGTCCCTTTGAGTCCCTTGGACTTCTTGGAGACCATCGTGATGGCCTCCAAGGCGTCTTTGAGACGCGACCGCAAGTTGGTGGCGGTAGCCTCCTCCGGCTCTCCCTCAGAGACCGAAGTCTCTGAGAGGCGCGAGCTTCTTGAAACGGCCACCTTTTTTGTGGCCGCTTCGATGCGCCGCTCCTCCTCTGCGTCGCGCTCGAGGAGCTTTTCTCGCAGCTTGGCGGCTGCGAGCTCCGCGCGAGCTTTGCCCAGGCCCACAAAGTGCCCGTGGGTGGGCGGTCTGCCGCGGGTCTTGAAACCCCTCACTCTCGAAAGTTTCGGCGTGGGGGTCCCTTCTTCACTCGAGGCCGAGCCTGGCTCCGAGCGTGTGCGCTTGCTCGCCCTACTGGGGCTTTCAGCGCTGCACACGCTGATCATACTCACGGTGGTACTACAACTGCTCCTTAGGCGCTGTAATGCGCTCTGCATTCGGACCCGCAGAACTGGGCGTGCGGGTCGGTTTGTCAACCGACTTCGGTGTAGTTTGTTTTCCAATTTTTGATTCCATTTTGAAACCCACGAGTGCGGGAGAAATAAAGAGTCCGCCCGGGCAGAGATCCCGCTATACCCGGGTAACCCTAATACCTCAAAGGCGGCGGCTGGTGCCCTGAGGGGGCCGCACTAGGAACTGACCTCCCTGTCAGCCATGCATCCTCTCGCCGTGCGGCAGCAACTTAGGATTAGGGGATTTTTATAGTGCTTACCTTGCACGCGGTCCGGGCGGTTAAGCCAAGACTCTCGGTCCCGTGGACAGCCGCGAGACGTGACCACAGACACTGCAACTACGGGATTACGAGATTGGGGTGACGGTGACATTGGGGCAGGGGGGGAAGAACGAAAGAAGAGAAAAGAGAGAAAAACTAAAATTGTAAAATAAAAACAAAAACAAAAGGTAAAATAAAAGGTATAAAAGTAAAACAAAAAGAGAAAAAAAATAAAACGTGAAGTAAACAAAACAAAAACAAAACGAAACAAACCAAAAATTCAAAAACAAAAAGGCGTCCGAAGACGGAAGAAGAAAGACAACCCCGCTGTCTGCTTGGCGGTAGGGTGAGTACACACCAAGCCCGTCAGTGTCCCGTCCCGTGTCCCCTCTGATGACCAGAGGAGTACCGGGAGGGACGTGAAGGCAGTGCCCAACAGAGACACTGCAAAGGAGCGGCGCCGCAAAAGGCGACACCGCCCGCCGACAGTCCCCACGGGTGGAGTCCCGCGGAGACAAGCAGCGCAAGCGCCACTCTTTGGTAACTTTTTAGTGAGGTTTCCTCCCTCTTAGTCCGAAGACCCGCAGGCAGGAGGCCAAAAAGCCCCCTGCTAACGCGTTGACCGGGCGGTGGCCGGAGTTCGACCATGCCCGCAACCCACAAAAGGCGCAGGAAGCGAGCCCGCCCGCCCAAGTGTTCCCGCAAGACCCCAAAAGGAGCCGTACGGGAACGGGGTGGAAGCGGGACCCCGAAGGACCCCCAATTCCGGGTGATTTTTTAGTGAGCTTGTCTTGCTCGCAGCCCGAAGACCCGCGGGCAGGAGGCCAAAAAGCCCACTGCTAACGCGTTGACCGAACGGTGGCCGGAGTTCGACCATGCCCGCAGCCCACAAAAGGCGCTGGAAGCGAGCCCGCCCGCCCAAGTGTCCCCGCAAGACCCCTAAAGGAGCCGTACGGGAACGGGGTGGAAGCGGGGCCCCGAAGGACCCCCAATTCCGGGTGATTTTTTAGTGAGCTTGTCTTGCTCGCAGCCCGAAGACCCGCGGGCAGGAGGCCAAAAAGCCCCCTGCTAACGCGTTGACCGAACGGTGGCCGGAGTTCGACCATGCCCGCAACCCACAAAAGGCGCAGGAAGCAAGCCCGCCCGCCCAAGTGTCCCCGCAAGGCCCCAAAAGGAGCCGTACGGGAACGGGTGGAAGCGGGGTCCCGAAGGACCCCCAATTCCGGGTAATTTTTTAGAGAGCTTGTCTTGCTCGCAGCCCGAAGACCCGCGGTCCCGAAAGAGTCGGGATTACGCGTTGGTAACCGGACGGTAGTCGGAGTTCGACCCACCGTCCGCCACTGTCAGAATTAGCCGCGAGTAGCAGCTTGCTACTCACGTTGCCCGGGGTGCACCACGCGGAGGTTTCTGACACGCACCTCATGCTGTGTTCTCCTGTAAATGAGTAAACACAAGATAACAAGTTGTGAAAAATCTCATTTATCAAGTCCATCTCCAACAAAGAATACAAATTTATTCTTTGTTGGAGATCAAATAAATAAATAAATCTGATAGTAACGCAAGAATTTTACATATACAGATATTGCCTTCTCCACAACACACGTCGTGCGTACATCCCATGTCCCATAGAGTGTGCGGAGGACAACTGGTTGTAAGTTGCTAATTACTTGATCAACAGTCCACAAAGACATTGCGCTCCCTTTGTCATTCTTGTGGGCATGCCGTGGCTTGCGCTAATCACCATGTAATTGCTTTATACCGACGATCTACTTGTGAAATGGTTTAGATAGTGTGGCCTAGTGGTGTGGGCATAGTATTTGCGGCAATTAAACAGAGAAACACGGAATTATACGTTTATTTGCGTGGCGTGGGAGGTTGCAGAGGTACTTTATGTAGTTACGGATAAAAATAACAATTTTACTCATACATCTTTTTAAAAATGAATACTGTCAACTCCATTTTTGTTTTTTATTTGTTACCTCAGAACACAGACGTTTATGGCCTGAGATAAAATATATTTGTGAGGATATTGCCGGCTTAAATCTGCTGGCATAGGAGTACCCCAAGTAATATGGGAACAGGGCAGGCAAAAGAAGAAGATATCTCCTGGCTTCTAGCTAGTTTTTTTATAGATAATTATTATAAGTATCTGAAGATTAATGTTGAGATTCCAATATAAGTGTTTAGAGTTTCTAATCAAAGTTAAATTACAACTATGTCCGTTTACGATTAGTAGTAATTTATAGGCTATTATTAATAAGATTGCGAGAAATTATATACTGGAAAATTACCTCTTACAGTCATAATAAATTAATTGTTTATCTGTTTTCATTACTTTAAACATAATAGTTTTATCGTAAAAATTTTAATTGTTTTTACGTTTTGCTTACTTTATACAATAATAGTTTTATCGTTAAATTTTAAGTAAGTAGTATAGTAAAAAAAAAAGTATAATGTTTTCCTCCCCTATCAACTTAAGGAACATTGCAATAGACCTTGAAAATTAAACGCTTTCAACTTTTGCGATTTGTATAAATATACAATGTTAACCCGATCGAAACATTCATAATTCTATTAAATTTATAAGATCAGCAAAATAATCCAAAAACATTTATCTATACAGTCAACAATATTTCATATTAAACTTCAATCAAAAGTTTAAAACGTTCACATACCTGCAAAGCCACTTGCTACCCTACTTCCGATTCCATTCCGAACCACAATAACCACATTAAAGAAATACCATTGGCCAGTACCTTTGTGGTTAGGAATGTTTGAACTTATACACAAAGGATTATGATATAACGTGTTTGGAGTACTGAGGGTGTAGTGGCGCCCCTGATGCCATAAATTGGAGGCATTCACGACTGTCATTGGTAGTCCAATACGTTGATAATAATATAAACGTTTAAGTCTGTTTGTTGTCTGGTTATGTCAGCTCTTTTTATAGTAGTTTAATATATTATGCTGCATAAATTACGACTGCCAGCATATACTCCAAAGAACGGTAGCGCTCAGATATACCTGTCACACAAGTGGTCACCCATCCAAATAGAGACCTCCGTGAACGTTACTTAACTTCGCCAATCAATTAGGTACGAACGGCAATTCAAGTCACGGTACGAGCGATACCTGGTTCCTCACAGAAAACTATTATTGTATCGAGCAACTGTATCATCATCAGCCTTTAACACTCCGCTGGTGGACTAGGTCTCTCCTTGAAAGGAGGAATTGGCCTACTATACCACGCTGTCCAAACGGGTTTGTATCAAGTTTTCCTTCTCTTACAGTGCTGTTCTCTGCATAATATGCTCCCTCTGTCGGCTCTTACGACACCCATGGGATGGTATGGGGTGGTGACATTCCGTATTCTTAATCCGACACCACACGGACCGTGTCATACTTACTTGGTGGTTAATCTTCTAACTACGTAACTGACAATCATGAGTCCTGACATCACATCACATAAGGCAGTATTTTTATTAAGTGGTAAAAGTGTTAAAAGTGAAATATAAGTCACGTCTTTAGGGTAAAAAATAAATGTTATAAAATTCCTAGATAAGAATTGGTTTATAAAAAATGAAGTACTTCAACGGAATTCAATTAATTAATGTGAATTTAAAACGTTTAGAAACAGCTCTTATACATAATACGTGGGCTACATTTTGCAATCACCCGGTAGGTAATGCAATGCAATTTCAAAACCACATCCCATAAAATCTTATTACTTTTGCAATGCCATCCACTTTCCAACCTATAGAAAAGCCATTAACCCCACAACTAGCTTACAATGAAATACCACACAGCATTGTGTAAGAATGCTCGAACGCATCCAACAAAGGTTTAAGCCAGTGTTTCTCAATCTTATTCAAGACGTGACCCCCTTGGTACGCAAAAGTATAGTGTTAACAGTTTTTTTTTTGGTTTCACAGTAGGAACATGTGTACTAGGCTTTAAGTCTTACAAACTCAATATATAGACATTGAGTTTGGAGCCCGGTGGACTATATGCAACTCCAGATACCTTCGGCCTTCTTCTCCTTTTGAAGAAGATAGATTCGGCCCACACACTATAACTCCGTGTTGTCCTCGACTTGACTTACTGAAAGGGTCACGTAAATTTACCACAATGTGGTATGGCATGCGCGCCTCACGGGATTTCTCTCTCACTTTTCTCGTAAGTGGACTCCGTCGATCATTTTTTCCCACAGGACGTGCACGTGTATAATGTGCGGCCCATGGAGGCCCGCTACTGATCATACGGCGATTGACTGGACTCAGTTTATCGTGTGATTTGTGACGCCTGGACCTATGTTTGGGGACAAGGCTCGCCCAGCCGTCTCCTTGCAGAGCATTATGCTTCATAGAAGAACAATAGGGGGTCACACCTAAGTGCATTACTAATGAAAAATATGGAGAGGCTGGCATTTGAAAATGTTCTTAAACTTAAAGTTATCAAGTATCTTTTATAAAATTCATGCTTGGTGATCTGCTGTGGCTCCTTCTTAAACAACACGCGACCCTGCAGGAGGCAGTGATACACTTTGAGAACCACTGTTCTACGCAATATGGGTACCTGGCGGCGACACTAGCGCTATAAATCGGAGCCACTCGCAACTGTCGTCGAACGTCCAATATACGAGAGTTATAGGCCAGGAAATTAATTCCGTCGACAAGTAGGGTTACATCGATATGGTGCATATGCTGGGGGGATAGTTGGGATATTTGTTGAAGATTGTGCAAATGCCATTGTAGAGTAATCACTCCTGCTCTCAAGCCGATGTATAAAATTAAATTACTTAAAATTTATCATTTAATTATTATTATTTATCTTATTTAATACTTTATTGTACACTTTTAAGAACATAGGTATATACAGGATTTTATATTAAATACAGTACAAAGGGCGGCCTTATCGCTAACAGCGATTTCTACCAGGCCACCTTTGGATGGAGATATTATTGGTAGGAAAGAAATGGTAGTTGCAAGTGTACCAGTAATAAGATGATAATACTTTAAATATATACATTTATGTTATATTATAATAATATACTTCACATATATAAATACTTATACATACAAACATAAATACATACATGCATACATACATACAAACATAAATATGTAAAAATATTATTAACCTATGTAAAAATAACTACAGGATAACCATTGATATAGTGATAGAATGATTTTCAAAATAATTACGGCTGGCTTTCTTTTTCTTCTTTCAAATAAAACAATTAAGTAACCCTGAATTATACAATAAGCAATTTAAATTATGTGCTCTAATTGTTGTTTCGAATTTGCGCGTACTTTTTGTGCGTTGATTGAATACTTGCAAAGTCGCCAGCGATACGGTATTTACTTCTAGAGAGAGAGAGAACGTATTTTTTTTAATCAAGTAAAATTCGTGCACTCAATTCTTTTTAAATTGTCCAATTTATTACTCTACCCATGGTCACCATAAATGTTGCACAGAACGAAATTGATTTTTCGCCATAAGCCGCTTAGATAGCACGGCTTGGCAAAATAATAACAGTGTTTTGATAGCCCTGTGACATAATGCTTCTCTTTAGCTTACTATTTTATTGTGGTCATTAAAACTATTATGATGTGAACATCGCTTCATATTAAATATTTTTGTATTGTAACAGTCCCTGCGTTTTGCTATGCGCTAAAATAAATATTTTATATGCAAGATTTTAAATATCACTAGGTATTTTGTAGGATATTCCTGAAACTAAAGAGAGTTTTAAATCTAATAAAACTTACCTCAGGACAAATTGGGAAAACGTTTGCTGAATGGAAAATTAGAATGTTACATAGCCTTAGCATATGTAGTGAAGAAAGCAAAGGTCACCGCGATAATATCTATATGTACTTAGTTATTTTATTACGTAAGAACAAAACAGCCTGAAACACAGGTGAAAACCTAGTTCAGGCAATTAATTTTAAACCTAGATAGCAAAGTAAAAATAACCTATACCGGCCTTAAACTATATGTTAAGTATTTATTGTTTATTAGATTATAAAGTATTATAGTATAAGATTATCCAGACATAATGTATCCATCCACTAAAATGTAAACATTTTTGAATAAAGATTATTATTATTATTATTATTTTAATTAGTAAAAATAAAACATGAATTTCCACTCTTTTTCTTTACCTATAGACACTAAATATTATCTCTCTATTGCCTTATCACTCCTGTGTAAAGAAGTAGATAACCCTAGTACTTACAATAGTGCATCTCCTACGTATAAATGTATAGTCCCATTGACAGTCGGCCAAACCGGCTCTAAGCGCTCACTGAAATTCGAGACGCTGTCCTTTTCACCAAAATCCAACTTCGTACTGCATTTGAATAATACTGAAAGGTGGCCCAAGCCTTACACATAGATATCCTGCTTTTTATTTGGTAGTAAGGTGGTACTATGAGTACCGCCTTACTACATCGCATAACTTCGTAGGCATAGCTATACGATGCCTATACGAGTAGCTGGCACACCGCCTGTACAATACAGTACTCCTTGCTAGCTTAACTACTAGGCGACTAGCGTTAGAATTCAGTATCGATAAAAAATCTGCATATTTGTGCGGTTTTGTTCGTACTAAAAACGTCTTAGAACAATTATAAAGATAAAATGAGTGATGTAGATAGAGAAAATCATGAAAGTAAAAGTTCTTTAACAAAGTACCTAATACTATACTTTTAGAACCCAAAAGAACCTCTAACACTTGAAACAGAATACCCGCGAACACTTTCGTAACCATTAGCGTAATAAGGTCAGCAAATACTAGCCAAGGTCTTCTAACTAGGTACGCAATTAAGACCACAGAATGTCAATTTCAAAGCCTAAACTTCCACACTAATTTCAGCCTAATGGGTCTTTAATACCTATTTAAAGCAACTTTGGACTGTTTGTTTGCAAGTTTAACTAAGCCCCTTTCAATCGTTATACCCTTTGAAACGACAGTTTGTCTATTTTAAGTAGGACAACCAACCGCAATATTATATACACTCAAAACTGCCTACACTATATATTTTTGAGTATATCGCTGCCATACAAACGCGGCGAGGACTTCATTTTATAATAATTATGTATCTATTACCATTAAGTACATTTAAAACTAAAATAAAAGACTGCCTTATTAAGAAAGGTTATTATACATGATTATTTCAGTGACAAGGATAGTTGGTCACTTACGCTAGACAACTCATGATCTTTATACCTAATTAGAATTATATAGATACTTTGCATTTATCAGTTAATCTTTATATAATTTTCTAGTTCTTTTAAATTACTGTTCATGTATTATTAGGTCATTCAACTTACTATATTTACATTTGCAATGTTGTTGTTCCACTAATTTTATTAAAATTTTACTGCACTGTAAGATAAAGATAACTCGTGATCATGGCCTATAAACTAATGTGCTTGTAATTTTGTGTATTCACATACAGTCACTTCTGTAACATACATTTCCACCATAGTTCTGAACATGGTCGCGAGTTGCCTACATTATAAGACGTAAGTGGATGCTCCTGTTACACAATATTCACATTGGCAGGCTAACTAAGGCACTTAATTTTAGTAACTGCATTAATTTCTTAAGTATTATGTCTGTAACTAATTACTATTAACAAGTAATTAAGTACAACGTGAAACAGTTGCAGCTCCTTACAAAAATTAAATACATAATATGTACCATAATATTGGCGATTCAAAAGAGTGGCCACGAGTTTTATTGCCCGTTCTTTCTCGTGGTTCTACCTATTGCTTTGCGAACGAGGCAGTAAATGTAAATGTAGAAGCATTAAGTAATTCGATTTAAAAATTGACGTTCATAAGCGTCACCTTGTGGCCTAGATGAATAAATGATTTTGACTTTGACTTTGACTATTCATTTTGGGTATAAAAAGCCACTGTGAAAATTTAATCAATTGTTTAAACCACATCTTATACTAATATAAAAAGCTGAAGAGTTTGTTTGTTTTTTTATGAAGGTGCTAATCTCAGCAACTACTGGTCCGATTTGAAAAATTATTTCACTGTTAGATAGCCCATTTATCGAGAAAGGCTATAGGCTATATAAAATCACGCTATGAGCGACGGGAGCGTAGCAGTAGCCTTAAATAACGCGGGTGTAACCGCGGTGATCCTCTAGTGATATACATATATAGCAAGCGACATATCGCCACACAAATTACATTTAAAAGAAAAATATATTTCTACTCGTATCTAGTCAAGAACAGATTGTCTATAGTTTTATTTATTCACTCAATAGTACTCCATGTTTAATCCATTGCTTCGCTCTAAAGACTTTTTATAAAGTTTAAATAGCTATTCACAAACACACATTGCAAGACAACCATTCCGATACACACACACACACATCCAAATGCCCAGACTACCGCTATCATTCTTTGCACAGCCTTTAAAACGTCTTGCAAGTGTACTTTAGTATCCTTGTCTGAGAACCACCCTTACAAGGATAGGGAGAAAGTCTTGTAAGTCGTGTAAAGCGTTGTGGTCATTAGAGAGTAGCTTCTAGCCAAGTCCTGTCTAGTGCGTAGCTTTTTGTACCGTACTTTTTAAGGCAGGCAGCCTTTAAAATGCATGCGATATTTTTGTTTGGGTGAAGAGGACAATGTTTTTGTGTCGTTCTTTCTGGGTTGTGAATGTTGAAATCTTACTGTATTCTTTGTATTGTTACAGGATTTAATAATTTTGAATCGAGTATATAGTGATTATAAAATGTTAATAAATTCGTTTGATAGTAAGCTTTGGTAAGCTTTGGTTTTGTTCTTGTTTTGTTCACGAGAAATTTGTTTTTTTTTTGCTGTCATACATAATTTATTCATTTATTCAATATGCAATACAAGCTTACAGTCGAAACCAAAGCGCTTGTATGCCTAGAAGTTTGTGGCAGGGAACTTTATGTATGGTTGTCTGAAAGTGTATTCAATAATTCTGTGCTTAAAATTATTTTCACAGTCCCTCCGCGACCACAATTATTTATTTTTATTTATTATGCAACAATTCTGTTCGATCGAAACTTCGAAAAATACAGATATATTTATACCGAAAATGATTAAGTTAATACATATGTATAACACCTTTATTAATAGTAAATATTTAAAATATACTACCGAATATGAGAAAATAATTTTATTGTCAATATTTTGCATTAACCTTGAAGTTTTTCGATGAAAGCGAGACAAAATAAACCAGATATAATTTTAATAGAGTAAAAAAACGTTGTGCGAAAATTAATAATATTCCATACTTATTAAACCTAACATCCTGTATAGAAAAGCTTAGTCCTTTAAAAGGTTTAACAAATAGTAAGGATGCAATACATATTTCTTCAACAAGCCTTAATATTTTTTTTATTTATAGACTCATGCCTGTATCCCCGAAGGAGTAGGCAGAGGCGTAATCTTACACCCACATTTCGCTATGAATATTTAGGTCCCACGTAAAGGGAGGCGAGCCTATTGCCGTTACCGGGCACATTACCAGACTCCGTGCTGCTACTGAGAATTCGGAAAAACCCAGTAACACTTTTGCCCGACCCGGGAATCGAACGTGGGACCTCCGATCAGCAATCGCATACGCTATCCACTAGACCGGAGGCAGTCATCAAGCATTAATAAGTCATACAAAAATGATGTTGCAAATATTTTCTACTTAACAGCTTCTCGCCGATGGTAACAAAATCTTCTACTTATTTGTTTCTAAGTACAAGAGAATCTTCGAAGAAAAATTATCATTTCCGCTATGAATGCGGTGAAATATTGGATTGCATTTGACGTTCCGATAAGAATGAATAGTTGCGGAACATTCGATAACCTGCTTATGACAGTGCAGAGTAGATATAAAAGCCTTACAGACACACAGTACTACTCAAATATCAATCTTAGACCGTTCAGATAAGGATGAGTTTTCGTTGGTATTGTTTAAAATACAGATAATGCCATCTATAGGTAAGTGCGTCGTGAATCAGAGTAATGCATCATTAGGCAGTAGTGATTTTGGCATTCAAGGTCCTCCCTCCGAGGGTACAATTTGAAGCGATTGATATTTCCCTCTGACGGCCCTCCCTGTTTGTCAGTCTGTCATTTGGAGACGTAATGTCAGATGCAGAGCCTTGGGAATTCTTTAGAATAACTCGCATTAATATGTATGGGCGTTAGGTACAAGTTTGAAGTGCTAGGGTGTAAAGTTATGTATAAAGTACACGGATTGTTGTACCTTTTGTAAGATGTCTGTTTAATTTCGCACCATTCTAACGCTTTATATTATTATCAATTACAAGGTTATTTTCAGTATAGTGCAGCCCTCTTAGTGGGTAATTGTGCAATAACACGCTACAGTATCACAACACGCATTTTACAAAAAAATAAAAAAGCACGCTGCTGACTTTAAGGACACGAATAACATATATAATGACAATCGCATTTATTGCTCTCTTAGTTCAAATACTAACTAATAGACTGCCTCGTTGGTTTCGCGGCATAAATGTGCGCGTGGGATTGGGAGGTCTCGGGTTCGATTCCCGGGTCGGGCAAAGTGTTATTGGGTTTTTCCGTTACGAAATTCTCAATAACAGCTCGGAGTCTGGTAATGTGGCCGGTACGGCAATAGGCTCGCCCCCTATTACGTGGGACCTAAAAATTCCTGGCGAAATGCGGGTGTAATATTACGCCTCTGCCTACCCCTTCGGGGATACAGGCGTGAGTCTATAAATAAAATAAAAAAAATAGTTCAAATACTAATCTGTCTAGCCAGAGTAGTACGTATAGTAGGCCAAATCCTATATTGATACATTAGGTATGCTATTGTGAAGCATATTAAGAGCCTATATCTAGCAGTAGACTGTGAAATCCTGTATAATGGTGGTAGTGCTTCGTATGTCACTTGATCTGTTCAGCCGTAAAAGCAAAAATCTTAAATATTTACAAACATTTTAAAATAAAAATCAGCACTCGTTGGCAAAAGACCACAGCGCACCTTAACCCACATACATCCACAATCGAACGAAACTCGATCCGATAATCTTCTCAGTTTTACGTAAACAAAGACTGCTCAATAGTGACGGGGGTAGTTTAAAGCGGCAATATATCGCCCAGTACCTGTTCCAGGACCGCCCTAGTCATGTCACAGGTATCGACGTCGGAATGCCGTACCGTACATAAATTTAAAAGGACTGAGTCGACGTAGGTAATGGAATATTAGAGGCTTCTGTTACGCAAGGCGAGCGGAATATTCAATTGAGGTCTCCTACAATATTGCTCTGAGAAAAATTGCTTTTTAATTTTGTATGCGGTCAAGTTGTATATCAGTGGCGTTTACGCTGGTTGTTTATGCTTGCATCATAAATGTATTTTTAGGTCATGTTTTTAGGCAAATGTGTGTGGGCGAGTCGATCGCGGCAGACCTCGTACGGCGAACATTCGTCGAACAAATTGGGGATGTCTTAAGAAACGGAAAAGTCTGAAGTAACCGAAACCGGCGAGCATGTATGAAAAGAGTAATGATTGTGGAGGAAGCGCTTGAGACTTTTAAGGATAGAAGCAAGTGGCGTTCTGTTATCTCTGCCTACCCAAAGGGGCAAAAGTCGTGAGTAGTAGGTATGTATGTATGTTTTCAGCAACTTGTATGCGTAACTATCTCATAGACTGATGTGCGATTATTTTTGAAGTTGTGAGCAGAGTAATGTAACCTTCATATCGCCAATAAGATCTACGCTTCTTGCAAACGAATTGCCCTAGTAAAGAAAACTTTAAAGTTTTATACTTCTTTTCTTGGGCACGCCTGTGTAAAAATACAACACCCACTAACTAATATAGCGGTGGCTTTTGCAAACATTCAATTACATTCAGTCACTTGACTCGAAATAACAATTGATGGATCATAAAAAGTTTTGTCCCCAGTGCGGACCGTCTATGTAGTCAAATCTTTCGATAACCCAACCAAATTACGCCATTGCTAATCTTAGGTAAGCTGATCAACGAGGCCCTTTATCATCATCATCAACAGCCTGCCATAGGCCACTGTTGGAAATAGGTTATAATCCTGATTAGCGTGCTATTAGAAGGGCCTTGCCCGGCACGTAGCCCTTATTATATTACTGTGCCATCGTAATACTTACGACTATAATCAAAAATAGCGACACATTTTTAAATGATCTGTACATCATATTTGATTTGAATAATCTAACGTAACTTACATTTTATATGCGCTGTCGAGGAAACTCAGTTTGCCCGCTTTTCCCTCCCAGAGGGCGCCCGAGACTCTCGACTCATAAATTTTTGATTAAGTCCCTGTCTTGTATTTTATTACAATATGTGAGGAAGGATTAAATCACGGAAGTTATCTTCCAGTTTTTTTTAGATCAAGATGCTTACATTTCGCAATTAATCCAAGACATAAATATTATGTCATAAAGAAAATTTAAAGTACCGAGAAAATCCTTCCATCCTCCGCTCTTTGGGCTCTTTGGCATTCACAATTAATTTAAAGGCGTGGCGCTGAATTTGAGCGCTAGGCAAAGAAGGATTAATTTTATTTTTACGGTGTAATGTTTACGTTTCAAAGAAACGTATAGACATCGCCTGGACTGCTGGCTTGCTGCGTTGTCAGTTGCGGGGGGGTGATGATGTAGTTCCGGTGCTGTTCGGTGTGCGTTACGGAAGTGTATACGAAGAATACCTAATGATATTTTTCGTATACACTTCCGTAACGCCGAATTGGTTCATCATCAACTGGAACAGTAATGAACTGTTCCAGTTGATGATGAACCAATTCCGAAGCGATATATAAGTTCAACTGTAATATTATCGCCATGGAGCAACCGATGCATAGTCAGCAACATAAATCCCTACATTTGAGTGGTTTTCAATGCCGTTAAGGTATCAAACAATTACTATTCTCAAAGTCTACTGTATTTTTAGATGTAGAAAACTGACATGGCTAATCTATACATATAAAATGAAGACCCCTGACCGTCCTGTCCATCTGTAACGTAATAAACTCAAAACCTACCGAACGGATTTTTTTAAGGTTTTTGTGTGATTCCTGCGGAAGGTTTCGACGTATGATCCTCGTGGCTGGAGCTGTAAGCGAACTCAAATAATTTATAAAGCAATAATAATTATTATCAGAGAACTTTAATTCTTAAAAAAATCTGGAATAGCTTTGAAGTGGGCAGCAATTTTCTTTGCTGACTGTACAGTCACTGACATTAGACAATGAGCCTCACATCGTATGATGTCATTGTTACTATAATTCAATTACTGTTTCACCTGGAACACATTAATGGAACATTTTGATAGCCCACAAGTGATGCCATTGTTCTCTATGAATTAGTGTTTAGTTAATTACACCGTTAGATGTCTCCCTTTGAACGCCATCTAACGGTGATAAGTAGTTCCTATGTTATCACCTATTATGTAGTTAATTAGATTTGTGTTGTTGTTTTAGTAGTAATTAAGTACTCTGGAGGCCAATGCTCATATTTTATGTAACATCGACACTATATTTTAAACGAAATGCAATAGATTTTGATTTGACTCTCAATTGGTATTTTGCTAACATAAAACATAATCGTCTTATTTTATATAAATGATCTGCATAGTCTTGTGTTGTGCGCGAAATCGAAACAATGTGTTTGTTATAGCCAGATCTAATTGAGCACAAAGACTTAGCAACAATCGACCGTTACTATACATGTTGCCTATTCCGTGTCTGCCTAAGACTTTAGGCCAGGCTTCATAGTCCAGCTTGTCCAGCGTAGCGTGGACACGCGATCAGAAATATGAAGAGGATATTCCTGGAGATCTTTCAAAAGCCAACGCCAATAATTTTGATATAAATAGTACTACGTTAATACATAGTTTGACTCGTTGTTCAATTTACGATCTAGTCGCGATGTCGTTCAAATATCAATTGATTTAGTAAAATACCATTTATGACTTAAGTAGATATGAAACTGATTTGATCGAAACTGCATTTTGAACAAATTTAATTACGAGAATTGGCCCTCTGTTGTGTATGGTTCACAGATTATTATCTGTGAACCACACACGTAGCCTGTGGTTTTATTCAGTAGTGATGATTAAATTTCGGCGGGCCGACGGCTGGTTGGCGTAGCGGAAGTGTAAGTGACTGCTACGTCGACGGTCACGGGTTCGATTCCCGCTCAAGTCAAACATTTGTGTGCATGAACATGGATGTTTGTCTTGGTCTGGGTGTTTCTATTGAAACGGAGGATCTCAGATAGGATGTCGGGGTTCAAGAGAAACACTGTTAGGCTGAACAGGTTCTTTATTATGTCTCACTACCGCTCACATACAGTATGACCGAACTAGGTAAGCACTGGCCTGAGGGCTGGAGTGTAGACTCCGCTGCTCTCCGACGCTCGCAGGGTAGCTGCTTGTAGGGTCGCCGATGAGTTGGCCAAGGTGCACGTTGTGTAGGCAGCTCGGTGGTCGAGGTTCAGGCTGAGCGGGAGCTCAGGCGGTGCAGCCGATGTGGGCCAAGCAGTAAGGCTCAGGCGTCCGTGGCCTGGCTGTAGGAGGCTCGTAGGCAGGAGCTGATGCGTGGCGGCGGCTGGTAGCGGCACGGCGCCAGCAGCTTGTAATTGTAGCCCGTAGGGAGAATCGTGGCTCGTAGAGAGACCTGGAACAGCATAGAGAATACACAACAACCGGTCAGGAACAGGCGGTCCCTAGATCGGCTGTTATGCTTAGGAGACACAGATACTACAGACAGAGCATATAGGCACACAGACAACTAGAATATGCTTACCCCCAGCAGGACAGTAGATAGAGAATTAGAAGACAGAATGATAACAAGATGTAGCGGCAGCGTTGCTTCATGTAGAGAAAGTGACCGATTTAGATCGCGCACCCAGCTTATATAGGCATAACCTATGACTCACAGACTGCCTTTGGCTCTGAACATGACCATATAAGGTAATATTGCGAAGCGCCTGCGAGATATTATAACGCAATACGTAGAGTATTACGTTACACTATGTATAATAATATGTATTTACAAAAAAAAGTATTGTATGTTTATCCATTGTCTAGTACCCATGGTACAAGCTCTGCTTAGTTTGGGACTAGGTGGTGTTGTGTGAATGTGGTAAAATAAAAAAGAATAAAAATTTGACCGGTGATCAAAGATGTAATTTAATAATGTTGATATAATTTTTCATTCCATATAAAGTTAAAGTTTTATTTTAAATTGCCACAGTCTGTAAATACTTTTGAGTGCCTAGAAAGTTTTTTGTCAAGCTAACATTCTTTACAAGGCGCTTTCTCTTTTTGGTCATGTTTTCGAATCCCCTTGCGCTCGTTTTATTGAATAAACTGCCCTTTAAACCACTCTAGTAACTTAAACTTGAAACCCTCGTAGATTATTGCATACTTGAGTTTGTAAGCAATATCTCGCAACTATGTAAGCTGGCTCTTAAGTGCACAACTGCACACTACATATGAATTAGGGGCAAACTGCACTGTTCGAATGCACGCCACTGGCGGTAAAACAAACTGTTTATTACGTAGACTTAGTGTGGTGATAGCCTTAGAAGAACGTGCTTTGAAAATAATGGACGATATAAAATGTATAATGTTAGTGGTGAATAAAATGAGGTTTATAGTTTTTTTAAAGTTAGTATTTTTTGCCCTACCCTTCTTTTCCTATTCAAGCAAAGCAAGTAAAATGAACACATAATTATTATACACAGAAACACATATACTAAGACAAATACGCATGTTCATACTCAGAAATGTTTGACTTGAGCGGGTATCGAACCCGCTATCTTCGGTGTGGCAGTCGTTTGCACTCCCGCTACGCCACCGGGTCGTCATAATAAAAATACTTGATATCAAAATAAGAGTTGTTTAGCCAAGTTCAAGCAACACACTGAACTGCCATTATTGATATTTCTATGATTGATTTGATCTTTACGTAAATCGATATTCTGTGGTAATTCTGCACCAAATTAGTAGCACTTGAATGACAAGTTAGACAGCATATAGATGTCTAGGCTTCTGCCTTTCTTTACGATTTACGAATAATAAGACAAATTACTGAGCTTCACAAACGCCTTGACCATAAACCATCAGGTGGTTTATCTCAATTCGTAATAGAAGTAGTAAACTACTTAAAACATCAGATAAAGACTCATTTTATATCCAACTATTAACCAGTTGAAACCGCAGGTAAAATAATAAAAAAAATTCCAACACATTCCTCTGCAGTTCTTGAAACTGCAAACAGTTAAAACTTGCAAGTCAACGGAAAGGAAAGTTTATGATCGCGAAACTTTAGACGGCTACAGCCATTAGACAGTGGCGTCTCCCCTAGCTGCCGTGGGGTAACAGATTCGATGCTAAAAGGGGCTAAATATTTATATGGCTTGAAGTATACCTTACTAATGACTGTTGAGAGCGTCAATAATTTGGATGAAAATTATATTGTAAGTATTCAATCTATAATTATTTACGATTTTGGTTTTGCTGTGGAAGCATACTAAAGTAACTTTTCATTCTATACGGGAATAAATAAAAACATTTAAAGAACAATTATATTGAAAAGTATTAATAATAATTGTGTATACCTACGTGTTATACGTTGATGGCAGTGAATGAAGCAAGAGAGATATGTCAGGATCGTTGCAAATGGCGTTCCGTGGCCTCTGCCTGCCCCTCTGGAAAACAGAGGTGAGTCTATGCATGTATGTATGTATCTTCTTGGTTTTGTTGCCTTGTGACACCTGGGTACTAAAATGCACACATTGAATCTACCTGAGATTATTCAAAGAGTGCATTTTATTTTAGTTCAATCTACATAATACTTTCAACCTTTTTCATGTCATATAACAGAATGGAACCAAAAACAAAGGATGCTTTCGGCCCTGCACCTTACACACTACTGGTACATATGTATTTACAGCGATGGTAAAATGGCCATACCCACACGGAACAATGGTAAAAATGCGAACAATCCCCTTGTTCCGGCTCCGCATGCCGTTCAAGACAAACATCATCAAAGGGCTGGCAGGGACAATTTGTCGCGGCTTGATTGGGCCAGGAACGCACCTGCTGCCTAAGTGGCTACCCTACACAAAGGGTACGCGCGACGCAAACCATGGGAGTATAGCAAGTGCGAAATATTAGTTATCGTACTTTTTATATTAATATTCGTGGGAGGTCTGGAGAAATGTATTATGGAAATGTACCTGGAGAAATAAAGTCAACGGTTTCGAACATAAGTTATTTAGTTTATATTTAGTGTTAACAGTGGGTGGAACTGACACGCGAGAGATCCCATAAGGTTTACGTTTGTTGTTTTTCGTACGAAATCCTAAGAATTACCAGAAGTATTGCGATAACTTTGTTTAACTGCACGGAATATTCTTTCCAATCTGATACGACTAGTTTCTTTACCCTGGGCTCCAAGTTGACAATCTAGGACGCAAAAATCGAAAAGCTAGGTATTGATGATTTTGTAGGCTGTTCTTGCTGAAAGAACTATTAAATTTGTATTCATCTCAAAATGCCTTTCATAAGCATCACTATTAAGTACCGTATTAAATTCTCTGTTCAGCTGTTCTCAAACGACCGGTTCCAAAATACATATTTGACATATTTTGTATGGCTTGTACCAAATATCCATCTCTAATCTCCAAAACCATGGATAGATTGGACATTCAATCGGTAAGGCGACTTCACCATCGAAAATTCAAGTCTTTATCATCTTCACCTTATAACTTGCGCCACAGTAAGTTCAGCAGGTGTGTAGTATTGTCGTGGCTACCACTTGAATACTTGATGCAGCGATGTTTTGAGCTTTTAGCTGCAAGTGTCTTCAGCTAATCGACACACTTACTCTTTTATTTTATTGCACCTGCCACGTGCATTTGCAACAAAAACTTAAGAGACTTTTTTTGCCTGCATTTATTTATTTATTTTTTATTTTACCTTTAGAAAAATCTTTGCCTGTTTATATAATTTTGGGGTCAATGAATGCCGGCCAAATCGTATGCATAGCTTTTGGCTCTATGACCGGGCAATAATTACCTCTTTTTTGCAGACTCGCCAACTCATCTATGTGCTGTGGTAGATATTTACTGACACGGTAGAGGTTTCCTTGTCCAATATAACTGCAAAACTAGAAAACCTCCAGAAAAAAACACATTGGAAGCTGCAGTTAGTGCTAACAATTTTCCATTCTGGCCCAACTGCACGTAGTATTAACCAACTAAAAGTGAAGCAGGTTCTTTGGTCGTATTATATGTTTTGTATATTATTTAACGTTTTATCACAAACTAGAGGATGCCAGCAGCTACGCCTGCATTTTTTTTTTAATTTACTCATTTTGGCCGATCCCGTGGGAATTTCGGGAAATCCCTTCTTAGTGCACGTCTACGGTCCCCAAGGAACATACATGCCAAATTTCAGCTTCCTGCGCCCTATAGTTTCGGCTGTAGCGTGTCTGTCAGTCAGTCAGTAACGCAAGGATTTTATATATTAAGATAACTTTTGGAAGAGTAAACCGATTTTGTTAAATCTTTTGTTATTGGATAGGAAATTTATTAAGTTGATGTCGCTTTAGTATGGACTAAAAATATCTTTTATTTAAAAGTTTTTATTGAACTAAAAACCCTACCTCTTCGTTTTCATCCGGCACAAAAGGCCATGAAGTACAGATGTTAAATTTTTATTTTAATAAAGGCTTTGTAACGACTAGTTGTTAGTTAAATATGTACTGGGTTTATAACAAGCCAACTCCTACTAAACGTCGGCTAAAGTGCTTCTAACTTTCATAGTTACCGTTCATGTTTCCTTCAAAGTTACTAATTTGATTTTTGTAGAACTTTTTTACTTTAAGGTTGCAGTTTTCAGGTAGATTTTTTGCTACTTCAAACTAGCTCTTAAAGGGCAATTGTGAAGACTTATTATCAAAAAAATTTCGGGAAATAATATATACAATAATACAGCTACAAATCGTAACCTATCATTAATCTCTACTAATATTATAAATAACAAGATGTGTTTGTTTGCTTTCCCTTCTTTCACGTGGTACCTATATGATATGGAAAGGTACCTATGATAAGGTATATATTATATACCTATGATAAGGTACCTATATTTTATGCGTGGAGATAGGAAATTGGAGTGACATAGGCTACTCACATGGTAAGAGGCGTTGGCAAAGTCTAGTTTTGAATAACAGAATCCGAATGAGGACTCGGCTATGCATATATCTCTTTTGCTGCATAACATACTAATCAACTATATAATATACTTTTATGGTAGGTACTGTCTTCTTTATAGGCAAATATTACACATTCATTAAAAGTACTGTATATGGTTTAATAAGCGGTTTATTTTACAGTGTATTTGGTTTAATGCACGGTTTATTTTTAAGTCAAAAGGTGTTGTACATCAATTTTCTACTATATTATCTTAATATATAAAATCCTTGCGTTACTGACTGACTGACAGACACGCTACAGCCAAAACTATTGGGCACAGGAAGCTGAAATTTGGCATGTATGTTCCTTGGGGACCGTAGGGATGCACTAAGAAGGGATTTCCCGAAATTCCCACGGGATCGGCCAAAACGGGTAAATTAAAAAAATTGCAAGCGTAGCTGCTGGCGTCCTCTAGTATAATATAATTATAACTAGGACATGCCTGCTGCTTCGCTCGCACATTTTTTAATTTTACCTTTTATGTCCGATTTCGCGGCAATTTAGGAAACCCTTTCTTAGTGACCCCTACGCTCTCCAAGGAACATACATACATGCCAAATTTTAGCTTGTATGTCTTGCAGTCAGTAACGATAAAATTTTACATATTGATATGAAGTAAGTTCTGTGACAAAATTCTATCCGCGCAGTAGAAAGATATTAAACATATTTTACAGTTAGTAGAGCCTTGCTGATTTTAGCATGAATAGGCCGGCTCGACCGGGGAAGTACTAACCTCTCACAGAAAATCGACGTAAAGTAACAGTACCTAAACTGTTGCGTTTTGTTCGGTGAGTGAGAGTTCCGGAGGCCCTATCCCCTATCCCTTCTCCCTCATCCCACTCCTCATCCTATCCCTTTTCCCGACCCCAAGGGGCGGCAACGCACTTGTGACTCCTGTGGTGTTGCTTGTGTCCATGGGCGGCGGTAATTGCTTACCATCAGGCGATCCGACTGCTCGTTTGCCGCACTATTACTATAAAAAAAAATAGGCGGCCGAATGTAGGAGCTCTTCCCCTATGTCTCCCAAAACTTAATACTATTTAGTTATTAGTGTATAAGAATGTATCGCATCAGTTCGACAAGGTGAGATGATCTCTAAAGAAGCTTTTCTAAACCATTGAAGGGCAAAATTATCTTGATCAGATAAGTGCCCCCTATTTAATTAACTATGTGATAGTCAAGATCCTATCTTAATATATAAAATCCTTGCGTTACTGACTGACTGACAGACACGCTACAGCCGAAACTATTGGGCGTAGGAAGCTGAAATTTGGCATGTTGGGGACCTTAGGGGTGCACTAAGAAGGGATTTCCCGAATTCCCACGGGATCGGCCAAAACGCGTAAATTAAAAAAAAATGCAGGCGTAGCTGCTGGCGTCCTCTAGTTTGTAATAGATATCGTGAGTGCCTGAGGTTTCAAAACGTTATCATGGTTATTATAGGCTTGAATTTAAATATTTTGTTTTGTATTTTCATTTATTTTTAATGGATGAGAAGGTGAATCTTTTTGTATTCTGAAAAATCTTTAAATCCGTCAATTTGAATAATTTATTCAGTTTTAAAGACTTTCAGCTGGTAATTACCTACTAGTGTTATCGTGTGGATACTTCTAGCAAATAAAAAACGAATTTAATAATCTGGATAACTGATATGTTATATCTTAGAACTTTAATCGTTCTTGAGAAAATGCATAGGCAAAATAATTTAGCGGGTCTTAATCACGTTAACTTAACTTATTTAAGGTATAAATACCTATTTGTTTCCGACGTTTCGCTCGTCTTGCACCGAGCTTGGTCGCGGAGAGACTGATGAGAGCTCAGCGCCGTCTTGTGGAAGTGCGGGTTTCGGCACCTACCCTCACTTGGTCTTTATTTAAGTTCGCAATGTCGTTACTCCGTCTAGTGTAGTGTGTCGGAGTACCGACATTGCGAACTTAAATAAAGACCAAGTGAGGGTAGGTGCCGAAATCCGCACTTCCACAAGACGGCGCTGAGCTCTCATCAGTCTCTCCGCGACCAAGCTCGGTGCAAGACGAGCGAAACGTCGGAAACAAATAGGTATTTATACCTTAAATAAGTTAAGTTAACGTGATTAAGACCCGCTAAATTATTTTGTATGATGTATACAAATCGCGAAAGTTTAAAATCGATTAAATGCATAGGCGAAAAAACGTTACTAAGAAATTGATTAAATTTTTTGATCAAAGAAAAATCTTTTAGCTGAGGGAATAAAAAGCTCTCAGAGCAATTAATTCTACTATGATGGCAAGCTACATCAGAAATATGATGTACGAGAAATCAGTTTTAGTTTCCTATACCTATTTATTCCATGATACAATACACTTCATTACCAAACTACAATCAAAGACTTTCTCAGCCCAACATACGAAAACAGGGACAATTTGTGAGTGAAAAACGGCCTATTTTCATACGCTATACATCACCACTATATATCATGGTGGCGTGTTCGATAGACGCATAAATCAGAGTATGTCGAACGTAAAATCTGGCGGCACTTAGCCGGTGCCGGCGCGGCCCTCGGAATACACTGGAACTCACTTGCTGGGAGTGCGGGTCCATTGTCACACGGCTTGTTAATTGAATGTTGTTTTCATGTATTTTATTAATACTTATTATTAAAATACTAATAACAATAATACAGGCTAGCTAGCCAAAAGAACTGTTATATTGTGAAAAGTAATGTTAATAAACGAATCTCATCAAAAGACTGATTCTTGTATGGTAACAGACACCGACACTGTGTTTTGAACGTACTGCGATTTGATTTTGAATTGACTCGCATTGACATGTCCACTAGGACGATTTTATGTAGGTATTAAGAATAAAAGCCTGATCCACTTATTATGAACTCAATAGGTAATCATTTCTTTAAACTCTTCTTAAACTTTACGAATGAACACATACCCAAACAAGAAATTGCCACTTTCAGAAAGCCAATTCTGCTATTTAATCTGACATCGACATTGTATTTTGAACGAAATGTTTTTAGATTTTGAAATGATTCAAAATTGTTATTCTGCTAACTTAATGTCATTATCCTCTCAAATGGCAGATGTTCCGAGCCAATATGGCGTCAAGTGGCGGGCCTCTCGACGGGTGGTTATAAAAGGGTATCGGGTTAAATTTTTGACTACTTTGTAACAAATTAGGAAAGGAATATACATATTACGTATTTCATTTTGTTCGTATTGAAATAAACTAACTAATTATTTAATAAAATAATTATACAATCGTAATATAAATGGGTGAATTTCAACAGGTCCAATAAAATCTTCATTTCCGTGGATTTATTATTCTTCAACTTTAGAACAGGAAAAAATAGTGTTTACTCAAGTTTTTGATAATACAATATGTATTCTTGCTTAATATCTAGCAGATAACTCGAAAAACTAACGAGATATACAAGATAAAAAATTTCGTGCCACGGCGATGAAACATGCAGGCACGGCAATGAAACATGCTTCCACGGCAATGAAAGAACGGTGCCACGGGAATGATAGAACCAATCCACGGTAATGAAAAAATCCAACAACACATGATATTTTTTATATAATATTCTTACCTGAAATAGATACATCCCTGGCTCTGAAAGAGAAAAGCATACACAACACACACACATACGCTCTATGTCCTCTCTTCTTAATAACCTTCATCGGAGTAAAATTAAACAAAAAGTTAATAGAATCAAAGCAACTCAATAATTTATTTTTAATTCTTTCACACAAAAATTAACAGAATAGAAATAAACAAATATTAAGATACTTTTCTAAAGTATGCAATACCTATTGCTAATAATATATACTTAACTTTATCCGTCGCTTTTGTTCGGCCAAACTTTTTCTTTCCTTTTTCTCTCTCCTCTTCCGATAGTTTCGGTTTAGGCATCTTGGCTTTCTAAAAATAAAACAATCCATTATTATGTTTATAATTAGACTGTAGTATACATATGTGAGTGAGTGAGTGAGTGCGTGTCGTGTGATTGTGTTGTGTGTGCGTGTGTGCACGTGTCTGTTTGTGTGTGTGTGTGTGTGTGTGTGTGTGTGTGCGCGCGTGTGTGTGTGTGCGTGTGTGCGTATGTCTATCGTGTGATGGAGTACCAAATATTTATTATTCTGTAAGGTTAACGTGGAAATATCTTTTTGTAGTTGACTGTACAGTACAGATTGTTTTTTTTTTCTTAATCATACCGTGGCGATGAAAACATAAGTCACGGCAATGAAACAACTGGTCATGGCAATGAAACTAAATTGTTTTAAAAGACATGGCAATGAAATTTTGTTTCATCGCCGTGTCTTTTTTTCATTGCCATAGCAAATTTTGCCCACGGAAACTACGGCAATGAGAGCATGGCGATGAAAATCAAGGCAAAAACATTAAGTAACTAAAAATCTATTAATAATTCACAGTAATTAACACGTCACAAATGAACATAAGATAAGTGGCATTCTATCGAATGCTTATCAAAAGGACAAACTTATTCAAATAGAAGTTAGACCTATCTACGGCGATGAAAGAAAAATGTCCAGTAATATAAAAATCGAATACTTACGTTTATGGTGCAAAAACGCAGGCACGTATACACGTCGTTCCACGTCGAGCAACAAGCGACACTATTATGCAAGGTTTAGCGCACAGGGTTGGGGGACGCAAGTCCTTAGATAAAACCATATTCTTAAATATATTTAGGACACGGCGATGAAAGGCAGTTCTAGGACAAATGCATTTCTATTTACCATTCGTTGTATTGTTTAAATAATATATGAATAAATGTACTCTGTAACAATACTTTAACTATCCACGTATCAAATAAAACTAGGGGTTTTTATAAATAACCAATGGATTGTTATCAATAACGTATAATACACATCAAGGTGATGTGTGGACAAACACGGCAATGAAAGATTTCGAGGTTTAATATTTTTTTTGGAGTATCTATTAATCCTATTTAACTAAATATTTAGTGCTACACATAGATTACTATTTCACCTAACCAGAAAAAAATATAAGAACATTACAACTATGTTTTATAGATTTCATTGTTGCCACGTAATTTTTGTTCTCGGGAAATTCACCCAAATATCTACTTTAATCTTGATCTAAATGTGGGGTTTGTGGTATTTTTCCCGATTTACGTATCAAAACACACATATTTACGAAATAAAACCATTGATGAAACATTTTTACTATTTATTTATATAATTTTAAACTAATTTACCTTAATGTATGAGAAAAATGTAATGTCTTCATACATTTTTTTCTTACAGCTAACTTCAAAATACTTGAGCATGAACCGTAGTGCAGTTCAGATGTCGACAAAAAAGGGTCACTTTGTTATCGTAAACATTACACCGCTCGACTCCGATAACAGACGGTTGTTATGTTAATATCAAGCTTGTTTTGTGTACATAATACGGACGTAGTTTCAATTAGTAAACGTGTTTGGTTTTAATTTGATAATCAAAAATCTAGACCAATAGAAAACAGTATAAAAAATCGTTGCACTTTTCTTTGAATAAAAGAGCTATTGTAATTAATTTAATTTGGAAGGCAACTGGAAATTTTATAATAGGTCTATATTTATAAATGAAATGAATAGTAAAAATAAGGTACTGTGATACAAAAATATTTCAAAAATATCTTACAAAAGAATAATATACAAGAATATACAAGTCTGAGATTCGTCGAAGAGCGACCTTCACCGATCTGTTTATTGGACGAAAAGTATTTTACATCAAATTTTGCATGTTAAAAAATATACCTATTGCGAATGGGTCGGTAAAATTTACGAGAATTGGCCCTCTGAAATTAATAATCCTCAGTGACAATGGAAACAGTATCACCATACTAATACTTTCAGCAAATACTTTGACGTGTATGAGACAAACCTACGTATAAACTTACATACAAACTCGAGGGGACTCGAGACTTGAGACTTGTTGCCGATCGCCCCTACTTGTACTAAGACCTACCAACACAAGCTACACACCATTGTGAAATACATCTTCAGAGCTAAAATATAAGGTTGAGTTTATATCGGTGTGTTGTTTAGCAATAATCGTGAAATATGATAATCGTCGAAGCTGATGATGGTATTCATAGTTAGAAAGAAACCTTTGCTGACAGGGGGAGGGGGAGAGGAATTAGTGCGCGTTTCATGTGATCGCTTACTGTGCAATGTGCACTTTGTTTACAGGGGTGAGGCAGTTGCTATAGTATGTGTGTGTACGCAATATGTTTATGAAAACATAGATATAAAGTATCTTAGACATTTTATTATTATGTAAGTACTGTGTAAAATACGATATATTTTGGTTCTCGTATCATACCATGGTGCTATATGTTATTCAAAGTTCAACTTGGCCTGCACAAACTAGTCTACACATCCTGAACCCTTCTGCTGTTAGATTATATAGTTCTCAATAAAGCTATTTTCTTTGACAAAAGATGCTGTAGATATATTTAATGCCTACGGCAAGATGCCGCTATTCCGTGGGACCTAAAATTTATGATAAGGTGAAATGTGAGTGTAACAATACACCTCTGCCTACCCCTCTGGTGATACGGACGTGAAGCTATAAAAAATACAGAAAACATTATAAAAATAACATAGCTTACATTAAACACTGAAAATGTTTCGTAAAGTCATTTTAAGCCGGATCCGTACGCTTCGAACGTAATCGTATGATACACGTACGAGTAAACCTTTTGTGAATTATTTTCACTCGGAAATAAGTGGAACGCGCTGTTTAATATATATTTAATTATTTTTATTCTTTCATTCGTCTACAATGTTTTATATCTGCTAAAGTTGAAAACATTCTTGAGGGATTCACTAGAAGAGCATAGTAAACAGCAGGCCGGAAAATATAACCTACTTAAACTACAGTGTTAAGGATTCTGATTGTTTGTTTTTGTTTATGTGTGAGTGTGTGGCCAACTCTGGCGTCGAAGTTTTCAGACCGCTCGAAGGCCTCCGACATGGCCTAACTATCCTTATCCTTAGACAAGAACCGGGACCGACAGCTTTACGTGCTCTCCGAAGCAAGGATTCTGATACAAATGTGTTATTGGTAGAGATTTCGATTTTTACTTTTAGCGGTGACAAAATGCGTATAATAGAGTTAACGTATTATCGGTCCGCGTCGTGACGGATTAATACAAAATGGCAGTACCCCATTTCGTTATGTTGGTTCCATATACACGAAGCTAATATTATCTTGCCAGCGTGGTATAGTAGGGCAATTCCTCTTGTTGATTCACAGTGCTACTTGAAGCAAATTAGGAGATCCTTTAATTTGGCTGTGTACTGCAGAAGACTTTACAGGTAAATGTGTTACGATTACCGTTTCCTGCGACCTACGTAGCTGTTACTATATACAAGAAAGAAGGAGAGGCAATCTTAACTCATTGACGGCCATTTTCAATATGCGAACTATAGATAGATCTGTAGATTTTTGATTCGTGTTTGACATATTTTGTATGGAGCTTATGTCAAAAACGAATCTAAAATCTACAGATCTATCTATAGTTCGCATATTCAATTCCGTAGTGAATCTCCCAGGATCATGATAATTGCTCAGCGTAGCTTGCTAAATTCTATGCTATGCCTACGCGACGTAGGCGTTCAAACCGTAGCACATCGTAGTATCTCGTAGAGCATCCATATTTAAATGTTTGCAGACATTGTTTTGACATAACTCAAAGTCTATAGAATGAATAGCTAGAATTCTGTTCAAAGGGCCTTAAGTCTACGTGTGGTCGTAAAATAATACTTGGAATATTAGTAATATGAGTTGGTGCTACGTAGGTGCTCCTGCAGGAATCCTTAGGAATTGCGCCGCGAACACTGTTCGCCTTGCTGATATAACTTTGTAAGAAAAGACAAAAATGAATAGAAACGCTTTTACTTAAAAAGAATATTTTTAGAATAATAATTATGAGCAGATATTACATTTATTCTCGTTTACTTAACGGTAAAGATAAATTGTTAATTATCGCTTGCCCCGTGCCTCGGAGAGCACGTTAAACCGTTGGCCCCGGCTGTCATGAAATCCTTGACAGTCGTTACGGGGAGTCAGTACCCTCAAATAAACTGATACTGGTCTAAACAATAAGAATATCGCTATCCCTTTGGGTTGCGGAGGTCAGACCCCAGTCGCTCTGTGGAAAAATTGATATTTTGTCATATCTGGTTAGACCAGTAAGCGGACCTCGGGCTTCAAGGCGTGTAAGTCTTGGATGCAACCGGGATAACGCTAGGGCGATAATGATGATGACTCGCACTAGAGATGTATCTTGTGTCGCGGGTGATCTTACAAACATACAACAAAAGGACACAATACACACACAGACTCGAATAAACTTCATACAAAGTTTTATCTCGTGTGGGAATCGAACCCACAACATTCGGCTGCACTGTCAAGCGGTGACGCGGCCGCTTTAACATCTACACCAAGCCTCCAGTCCTATTCAACGGCTCTATTACATATGGCTCATTGTATTTCGACGCAAAAAGATTACTCTAAAAGCCACTGCTGTGTCCAAGGCTTACCTTAGTACCGTAGCCCTAAGAATACATGTCTATCTGGCTTAACCTATTACCTGATCGCATGTTAAAAGTGACTGCCTCCGTGGTCCAGTTGGTAGCGTAAGCGACTGCTGATTGGAGGGTTCGATTCCCGGGTCGGGCAAGAGTGTTACTGGGTTTTGCTGAATACTCAGTAGCAGCCTGGAGTCTGGTGATGTGCCCGGTAACGGCAATAGGCTCGCCCCCTATTACGTGGGACCTAAAAAATCATGGCGAAATGTGGGTGTAATATTTACACTTCTACCTACCCCTTCGCGGATACAAGCGTGAGACTATAAATAGAATAAAAAAATGTTAAAATTCCAACGGAAACTAAATTAATCCAAACTTCGTATTTAATATTATCAAGATCGTTTTCTCTGTTCGTTTCCTTGTCCTTAGCCGGTGTAAGCCATGTAATTCAATTACGGCTCCTTGGAGGTGGGTCCGCGCGGCAAAATAATACAAAAACTCAGCTAAATGGCTTCATAACTTATTGAGCCTCTAACGAAAAGGCTGGAGGACTTAGTGCTCGATTGCGGTTTATTATTTTTTGAAATAGAGAACTTGGTATTACATTGAAGTTGGGTTTTTGGTGTCACTTTACGCAAAGGGTGATGAAGTTTATTTGTTATGTAATTTCCCCAAATAATCATAGACTTGACAAAAGGAGATTACCCATTTTAATAAATATTAAAATAAACTAATACGTGTTAAAATTCTACAAAATAAAGTTGTGTGATTACGTTTCAATTGCAATTATGCAGTCTGGAACTATTAATATAAATTAACAAGTTGAAGCTCGTCACTGCAAGGTTTACATTTAATGAATAGCTGCAATAAATCAAACATTAAGTTGAAGGCAGCAATTGACATTTTTAAAGTTGAATTTGTAAGTATAAGCAAAGAGCTCAGATGTTTACTTAGAGGCGCATTTCTTATGGACGCTCTGAAGACAAACTTTCTGTGACCCAAATAGCCTCTTGGCGGCGTGGCAGTCGCGCTGTGATAGCTGTCTCTACGACAGCAAGAGAGACTAACGTGCCTCCCGTGTATCTTAACTACGAAAGCAAGAGAGACGGAGAAAGACGCCAGCGCCGCCAACGGCGGCGCTAGCTACGAACTAAACTGGAGACAGTATCCACTTGGAATCGGCACATGAAATCCTTAAGAACTGCGCTTCTATGTAAATCTGTATTCATTGGTATAAGTTAGTTTCTGCGTCCAGAAATATTGACACAAGGCAAAAATAAATGTATGCTAAAAATAATTCGCACGAGCTTCAAAAACTGTCAGATATGTCCAACTTAGAATCTTCTGCGCAACATTGGTGTACTGCGAAACAACTTCTAAACTCGATAGTGTTTCGTATCAAAGGCGTCGCCATTTATATTTATTTATGCAAAATTCATAAAACGTCCCGGCGGGAACGGGCCGAGCGGATATTATGCAAATCTAGCCTTTAAGCCATGTACAATTAGAAGCGATTATTGAGTGAAATTCAATTTTGTAGTTGCAAATTTTATTACACTCTCCACGGAGTATTGTTAACGATGTATTCAACCGTTTATTTAAACTTTAAAATGTTATTCCAGTTTTTTCGTATATTTTGTGGCTGCGGTATGATTGCGCTATTTTTTGCGTTTCTAAACAGTATTTAACCTCTAGACGTCGTCAAATTTTCATGAATGGCTTACAAATTTACAGAGTTTCTTTTTAGTTACCAGCTGTGATTTTCATTTTAGAGATAAGGCTTGTCGTCATGTTATGACTATATCAACAGTAGTAAAGTATAGGTAAATTCACGAAAGATGACCACTGCGCAGAAATCATTTTTTAGGTCCCCGTGGAGGTGCGGGGTGAGGCGCGGGTGGAGTGCCAATGGCGTGGCTCCGTTCTTGACGCATTCCCTAATTGCGTCAAGAATGGAGCAACGCCATTGGTGCACGAATGTACATATGCGCGACGGCCGCCATTTGTGGTCAACTTTCCTGAATTTACCTATACTATAGTTTGTTTGTAGGCGCTAATCCTAATAATTAATAATGTGGAAATATTTTTCTTTGCATTGGACAGCTTAGCTAAAGAAAGGCTGTAGGCTGCGTAACATCACGCTACGAACCTCAGGAGCTGATAGAAAAATCGTTAACAAATTTCGCTTTCACGATACAATAATTCTTGCCTTAGTGAAGCCCGTTATATTGCACTTTGTTGACTGCATATCAAAACATAAACATTCCACTAAACAGCATTAAATTTAAAACCACTAAATATACCATACACAGGCGGGTATCATCGAGATACCGTAAAATTACTTGTTGGATTATGCCGTCACCCCAAACGCCGTAATTATAGCCTTTGAGGACGCCCCTCCGCTTTGTATATCACGAGCGAGTGAAAAGAAAAATGTTTGGCAAATTCTTCAACAGCTGCGCTTCAATACATATATTTTGCTAGCCTCCTTGAAAAGGGACAGATGTTTTTTGGAAGTTGATTTGATTAATATTTTAATGTGAGATAGGTTGACGAATTAAAAGTGGATTTAAAAAAAATTGAGGTATCTTTTAAAATGGAGAAATATGTTAAGTAATTAGAATAGGGAGATTGCTCCAAATGGGATGCGCGGTGATACAGTAAGCGGTGTGTATGGAAAAGTATCTCTTAATAACTGACATTAAAGGCTGTAAAGGAACCGAGTGGACGTCTTATAGACCGAATTAGTAAAATTGTGTTATGGGTGAGTCAGTTACTTATATGTAAGTTATAAGGTCCAGCATACATTAATTTTGGACATTATTTAAAATCAAAACAATGTGGCTCATAGTTTGACAGTGAAAATTTTCTACGCTGAGGTTTAATTTACCTAACCCGGCCCGTGTAACACAGCTAAATGAGCTACACAGCTTTTCAGTCTGTCCAGACACGTTTTAGTTATCTGCGTGCGCAAGTTGACTTACGCATATTTGCGCAAGTTGACTTCGTCAGCAGGCCTGCGAATGTGTGACTGACCTTGACAGGTCTTTAGTAATCATAAGTAGTAGTAGCAAAGAGCTCAGATATTAAGATAGAGGCGCATTTCTTATGGGCGTTCTGAAGACAAACTTTCTGTGATCCAAATTGCCGCTTGGCGGCGTGGCAGTCGCGCTGTGACAGCTGCCTCTACGAGAGCAAGAGAGACGAACATTCCTCCTGTGTATTTACTACGAGAGCAAGAGAGACGTATAACGACGCCAGTGCCGCCAAACTGGAGACAGTCCCCACTTGGAATCGGCACACGAAATCCTTAAGAACTGCGCTTCTATGTAAATCTGTATTCATTGATAGTAGTAAGTAGATCATAGACAATTAATAATAGAAAGGAGCAAGAGACTGTTGTAAGCTAAAATTAATTTAAGCTATTGGCTATTGTTATTCCAGTATATTCTATTTTGTCTGGGTGTTCTTTATGTCCGTTGTTTGAATAGTTTATAAACATTATAGTATTTTATCGATTTTTTATATATATTAATATGTATTATATTATATATATATAGGTATATATTGTGATATTTGATATTTAGGTATATATTTTATTTTCAGTTATTATTCATTTTAGTTTAGTAATAGCTATAAGCGGTTTTGCTCTCACATTACGGCTCTCTTACGCACCTACCTTGAATTGTCTCTGCACCACCCAAAGGTTGACTGGCAGAGAATGCCACAGGCATTATGTCCGCCTTTGTACATTATTTTGTAATATTGTGCAAGAAGTTTAAAAATAAAATAAATAAATAAATATTTGCTACGAATGTGGCAGTTGCCATTTACATTTTTTTGTATATCTCCCTTTTCTCCTATTTGTTACTACATCACATCATCAGCCTTTAACAGTCCACTGCTGGAATCTCTGATTCGAAACTGCTTTGCTTTGATAGGAGGAATTGGCCTACTATACCACGCTGGCTAAACGGGTTGGTATAGAGCTTGTACCAAGTTTCCCTTCTCTTACAGTGCTATTCTCTGCATAATATGCTCCCTCTGTCGGCTCTTAAGACACCCACGGGATGATATGGGGTGGTGACATTCCGTATTCTTAATCCGTCACCACACGGACCACTTGTTTCGGACGGACGGACTACTTTTTATTACATACTAAGCACCATTAAGTACCTTTAAATTTGTAACAAACAGTTCCAATTAATTATTTAAAGCAGTACCGCCTTTGCGACCCAGTGACACGCATTTTACTACTACAGCTCATGGAATAAGTGGATATACCGCTAGCCAAGGTACAGTACCCTAAGCACAACACTATAAAGCTGTAAAAGTATAAATATCTATGAACTATGCTGTGGCGTGACGAGTAAGACACTGTGCTTCTACTAAAGGCAGTTGTTTCTTTTTAGGGTTCCGTACCTAAAAGGTAAAAAACGGAACCCTATTACTAAGCCTCCGTTGTCTGTCTGTCTGTCTGTCTGTCTGTCTGTCTGTCACCAGGCTGTATCTCATAAACCATGATAGCTAGATAGCTGAAATTTTCACAAATTATGTATTTCGGTTGCCGCTATAACAACAAATACTAAAAATAAAAAAAATAAAAAATTAAGGGGAGGTCCCATACAAAAAACGTGTTTTTTTTCGTATATTTTGCTCAAAATTACTAACTGTTACAGGTAGACGCTTTAAATTTTTACAGAATATGTAGTTGTATATAACCTTTCAAAATAAATAATTAAATTTAAAAAAAGTAAATAATAAAGGGGGGCTCCCATACAACAAACGTAATTTTTAAGCGATTTGTTACTCAATCTTAATAAACAGGTAGAAACTTATAAAGTATTTAAGTATACATACAACGAACGTGATTTTCTTTTATAGATGATGGTACGGAACCCTTCGCGAGTCCGACTCGCACTTGCCCAATTTTTTAAATATGTTTTAGTTGTTAATTTACTTTTACGTGTACTAATATTTTTTGTACGTATAACATGATTCTATTCTCAGTATAGCCAGCTTCTATTCTTAGTATCTTACGATTTATTTGTTTTTTTGTGTACAGTATAGAATTTAAAAAAAAATGGCCTCGTGCTAGTCGGACGCGCGCACGATGCGTTCCGTACCATCATCTATAAAAGAAAATCACGTTTTTTGTCTGGATACTTAAATATTTTTTAAGTTTCTACATGTTTATTAAGATCGAGTAAAAAATTGATTAAAAATTACGTTTGTTGTATGGGAACCACCCTTTAATATATACTTTATTTTTGTTTAATTATTTATTTTGAAAGGTAATATACAATTATTATATATTCTGCGAAAATTTCAAGCGTCTACCTGTTACCGTTAGTAATATTGAGCAAAAAATACGAAAAAAACTCTTAATATTATCATTTTTATTTTTATTTTTAGTATATTTTTTTATAGCGGCAACGGAAATACATAATTTGTGAAAATTTCAGCTTTCTAGCTATTACGGTTTATGAGATACAGCCTGGTGACAGACAGACAGACAGCGGAGGCTTAGTAATAGGGTCCCGTTTTTACCTTTTAGATACGGAACCCTAAATATATGTATATATATACACACACACACATGTGTGTATATATATACATATGTGTGTGTGTGTGTGTGTGTGTGTGTTTGTGTGTGTGTGTGTGTGTGTGTGTGTGTCCCAATTGCTTAATTGCTTTAAAAGAAAGGTAAAATACCATCTGATTGTGGTGATGTTTCGGCGTGAATTACTTCAACCTCATTTTCAACTACAATTTGATTGTTGTTTAAACGTATTTTCTCATGTGTCTATTCGTAAACAGTATTTATCGAGTCTCAGACTATTTTGGTTTAACTTGTTATGAAATAACGATTGAACGAAGAAATAGGATGCAATATGTATACGTGGTTCAAGTTAATTTCCATGAAAATATGTATTGCCAAGTTATAAACTTGCAACCAGACAAGCTACGCTGTTCTGCTACGATGGAAAAATCATTATCATACGACCATATATGACGACCCGGTGGCGAATTTACAAAGCATATACCATTAGAGTGAAAGTGCAAACTGAACTGGCTTAGCTTTTGTTTGACAAAAACTTGACGAAACCCTAGTCTATTCTAGTACAGAAATGAACCGAAATCGCGTAGACTTTGTAGGATAAATTCATTCTAACATTGCAGCAACAAATTTGTATTTGGGTCTAGGTTTAGGACCACAATGTGCTTAGTGCCTAGTTTTGGTTGGTTAGGTGCGACTGTATGTAGGTAATTCAAGTAACTAAATAGATTATGTTAGGTTCTCTTTTGACCCTTAACCCAAAAATAGGAGCCCTGCAAAGCAGGGCTCCGTCAACTTAGTTTATATTATACTAGTCGACGCCAGCAGCTTCGCACGCACATATTTTCGAATTTACCGTTTTGCCCGATCCTGTGGGAATTTCGGGCAATCCCGTCTTAGTGCACCCCTACGGTGCCCAAGGAACATACATGCTAAACTTCAGCTTCTTGCGACCAGTAGTTTCGGCTGAAGCGTGTCTGTCAGTCAGTCAGTAACGCAAGGATTTTATATATTAAGATTAGTAAGTAGACTTTATGTCCAATTAAATATTTTTTAATAAACTAAGTCTTATTTGTTCAAAGTGAAATTATATTACATACATACATAGACTCACGCCTGTTTCCCGGAGGGGTAGGCAGAGACTACGGAACGCCATTTGCAACGATCCAGACATATCTCTCTTGCTTCATTCACTCCCATCAGATTCCTCATGCATGCTCTTCTGTTCAGGGTACTTCTCACCTGTCCTGTTTTTAGAACCAATGTCTCCAATCTGATCAGAGAACGTCCGCCTAGGTCTTCCCCTTCGTCCTGTCCCTTCCACACTTGCCTTATATATCTGCTTGGTCAGTCTTTCGTCATCCTTTTATTTAAGATTTACAAATTATATTATTAATAATAATATATTAATACTAAGTATACATAGGTAGATTGACCAAATATTCAAGCTAAACGCTATTCTCTTATCATCGATCAATCTTTACAAGTTGTCGTTACACAATTTATGTAGATTTGATGTTTACGACTCCAAATTGACTCAATCGAATGAATACCGAATAAGGTTATGACTTTGTTATGCTATTTTTAGCTGTGAGGACGGTAAAAAAAAATATCAATGGAATTTTTATAAAAATAATGTTGGAAGCCGACACCAGAGCTGGCCACATACATACATAGACTCACGCCTGTTTCCCCGAAGGGGTAGGCAGAGGCATATTAAACGCCCACTTTTCGCCAGTGTTTTGATCCCACGTAATAGGTGGCGAGCCTATTGCCGCTTATCGGGATATTTTGTTTGCCAGAGCCTCGTCCGTTGATCGGCAGGTGCACCACTTGCAGGGGAGGTTGGCTTGGGACCCTAAGTTCTTGGTGGGAACCCTATGCACCCAAGCTGGCCACAAATACACGAAAATAAGATAATTACCAATGCATACTGTACTTGTTTAGATTGAAATCATAATATTGGTATCTAAAGATGGGTATTACATACATACATATAGATACCCATTATCTCATCGGAAAATTTTACAACAAGGCAACACAGTCCGACAGGAGCCTCTTTCAATTAGGCAGAAAGTCGTAAAAATAAAAATTTACGAGACAAACTGTAAAATTGCCGATACACAGTTGACCACCCATTGGTTTAAGCAGTTAATTCACCCTTGACCACATCGTCGTGTGTCCCGAGTTCGATTCTCACGTAAAACAACATTTTATGTTTCGGGACTGAGTGTTTTATGTCTTTCAATCGTGTTTGTCAAGTCATCTGAGAGGGGTACAGGATAACTAACTATTACAAAAAGGCTTTAGCATCAGTAAGGCTGGTGAGCTATTCAGCATGAATGGGCAGAAAGTCGACGTAAAGTATCAATGTTGCGTTGGTTTGGACATTTGGAACGGATGGATGATAGAAGAAATACGATAGGAGTGTATCGTGTGAGAATGAATGGAAATGTCGGTAGGGGACGCCCTAGGCGGACGTACGCCGACCAAATAGGTGACGTACTGAAAAAGGGCCAAATTAAAAGTACCCATAACCGACGCGCATACATAACGAGGTTAATGAATGTCGAAGAAGCGGAAGAGGTATGTTTGAACCGAAGCACGTGGCGTTCTATAGTCTCTGCCTACCCAAATGGGAGACAGGCGTGACGATATAGATAGATAGATAGAAGTAACAATTGCGTTTTTTCGGTGAATGAGAGTACCGCAAGCACCTTCTCTTTTCCTTTTCCCTCACTCGCTCCTCCTCCTCCTATATCTATTTGTAACAAGACATACAACAACATATGACATATGAGACCCTATAAGACGGCAATGGACTTGTGACTCCTCTAGAGTTGCGGGTGTCCATACCACTAGACGATCCCTCTGCTCGTTTGCCTGCAACCAAAATTAAATACCTCTTATTTCTGCATAATAATCTACCACTAATATATTTATTGTCACTCAAGCACGCGTTGCACGTACGTACAAACAACGTGATGGGTATTAACACGTACTGAGGAATTAAGACGTAATAAGAGCGGGGGCAAGTAAAAAAGCGCTGTATCGTGGTGGGAGGGCGAACAAAAGCGCCCTCTATTTGCGGTGTGCGCTATCGTTTCATCGAGAGGTGGTGCTCGCGGTAACGTTGGGAAGTTTGGTACTCAAGACATGTCTGGTGATTTTCATGATTCTATGTTCTATGCTTAAGTAGTATCCGAAGAAATTTTGAAATTCGGTCGTTAATTTTTGGCAAAATGCCAACCGATCTGATGACTACTTTTAAACATTTTAATTTATCAGATACTAATATTTATGTTATGGGTTGATCGCATAATATAAAATGTCGAAAGCAAAGGTGAAAAACCTAACCAGGAAATATAATCCCGTAACCACGGCTCATCGTCAGCCCTTAACAGTCCACTGCTGGACTAGGCCTTTCCTTTGAAAGGAGAAATTGGCCTACTATACCACGCTGGCCAAACGGATTGGTAATTTGGTATAGGATTTGTAAAAAGTTTTCCTTCTCTTACAGTGCTGTTCTCTGCATAATATGCTCACTCTGTCGGCTCTTACGACAGCCATGGGATGATATGGGGGGGTGAAAATCCGTATTCTTAATCCGTCACCACACGGACAACCACGGTTCGTGTAGCATATATTAAAGAGTCAAACAAAATGCATATTGCAATTCTATTTTCAAATTGGACAACACCATAGACTCTGCCTGTGTGAATTATAAACCTTCCACAGAAATCACATCATCTGTTGGTGAAGACTGTAAAAAAATCCGTTTGATGGTTTTTGAGTGTTGAGTTTAATGCGTTCATACAAACGGACATATTATGTGTATAGGGTTCCCACCAAGAACTTAGGGTCCCAAGCCAACCTCAGCTGCAAGTGGTGCACCTGCCGATCAACGGACGAGGCTCTGGCAAACAAAATATCCCGATAAGCGGCAATAGGCTCGCCACCTATTACGTGGGATCAAAACACTGGCGAAAAGTGGGCGTTTAATATGCCTCTGTCTACCCCTTCGGGGAAACAGGCGTGAGTCTATGTATGTATATACAAACGGACAGGACACGACGGAGACTTCATTTTACAATATTAGATACGCGATTGATTCCAGATATTGACTAAAATATTCTGATTAATACAAAGACGAGGGCCATCTTGTCAGTTCGTATGTTAATACCGTCTGTCTGTAATTACCAATACTTGAGTCAGCGAACGAAGGTTCAACATATTCTGCCTGATACATTTACATATTGATGTTGGATTGCGAAGCAGAATAAAATGGTCGGTGGTTGAATATGATCGGATTGTACGTGATTCTTTGAAGAATCTAAGAAACTTCTGTTTGTGATGCTCTATAAATTGCGATCTCTTGTCTATATTATTTTCTTATTTTCCTTTATTATCACGGAAAAGGGCATGGGCATCTTTTGTTATATTGGTTTATTTTATATATATTTTTCTCTAAAAAATATTTATTATCTTTGTTAGTGGTTGTAATTATTATACATGCTAAGTCCTATTCCGACACGTCATACCTATACTAAACATTCTATATTTACTTTGTTTTTGTGCTAAGTGTATTCTGTATATTTAATTGTTTATTTTTATTTATTCTTCTTTCGTTCTCATTTTTTTTATAATGGTGTGCGTGTTAAGAAAATATTACCTTTTCTTTTCTTTCTTCTTCTTATAATTATTTAAGCCTACATACCTATTTTACAGATTTATAATTGTAATACTCTCGATTACCTCGTTGGTCTTGCGGCATAAATGTGCGCGCTGGATTGGGAGGTCTCGGGTTCGATTCCCGGGTCGGGCAAAGTGTTATTGGGTTTTCCGTTAGGAAATTCTTAGTAACAGCACGGAGTCTGGTAATGTGTCCGGTATGGCAATAGGCTGGCCCCCTATTACGTGGGATCTAAAAATTCATGGCGAAATGTGGGTGTAATATTACACCTCTGCCTACCCCTTCGGGGATACAGGCGTGAGTCTATAAAAATAAAATTGTAATAAGAAATCAAGCCAGCATCAAATACTGTAACCTTAACCGAAGTGTCCGCTAAATCGTCGATTGTTTGACGTCGGCATTAAAACAGCGAAATGTCAATATTTGTCGGCAGTTCGCAACGGAGGGTAGGCAGTAATCCCTCGGTCGGCAAATACTAAGAGATTTCGCCGATGTCGCCTGTTCTGGGCCCTTCGCCTTTTGTTTGCACTCTCATTAATATACATGGAAATTTGTGGTAAAATGTTATACTGTTGAAGGATTTTTTAGTCTTAGCACAAGAAAGTGGTATGAATATAAAATTTAAGTCCATCAATATTCTTTTGTTCTGTTGTAGGATCCAATCTTGGGCAACGTTTCTTGCTGGATATTATGGCGGTGATGCCAAGTAATCTACACTTTTTCTCCAATGTTATGGAAAGAAAAATACGGTTTTTGTACTGTCTGCATAATTTTGTTAAATGTTAGAAAATATCCTGTGTAAGTGAATAGGATCTAAGTTTTAATACAGATATTAATGAGTGCTCTTTTGAGATTTAGAAAACCCAAAAGATTTTTCTATGTTTAGATATTGGGTTTGCAAATATGATCGGAAAATGCATTAATGCCTAATAAATAGGTACATCATACGTCTTCGATAGTCCAGTGTACTTAAAATATAGATTTACCTACATGTGATCTTGTCCTTAACAGTTCAAGCTAGTAGGATAATTACCCATATACCTACAAATCATATCGTAAACTAGCTGTTTCCCGCAGTAATAATTTATAGCCTATGTTACTCCTTGGTACATCAGCTATCCGCCAGTGAAAGTCCCATCTAAATCGCTCCAGCCGTTCCAGAGATTAGCGAGAACAAACAGACAGACAGACAAAAATTTTAAAAAATGACATTTCGGTTTATGTACCGTGTATACATCCATTATGCACTAAGTAAAATGCGGTTATTTTAATATTACAAACAGACACTCCAATTTTATTGATGTGTATAGATGTAAAAGGCGGACCACTTATATATCTACACTATAATATAATATTATAAAGAGGAAAAATTTGTATTTTTGTTTGTTTGTAATGGATAAACTCAAAAACTACTGGACCGATTTTAAAAATTCTTTCACCATTATAAAGCTACATTATCTGCGAGTAACATTGGGTTTTTCGGGTACGCGAAGTAGTTCCCTCAGGACGCGAGTGAAACCGCGGGAAACGGCTAGTTATTAATATACGACCGTCTGTCAAAACAAACAATAAGCTTAACGTCTGATTAGCGCCTTCAGACAAACTTTTGAGTTTCATAACTATAGTGAAGGCAAATAACAAACACATTTACTAAATCGTTTTATATTTCTTCGCATACATATTGATTGCGTCTGCTTCGCCTGCCAAGAGACTGAGTGCTTGGAAAGTGCCGGTTAAGTACAAAGTATAGTACAATACAAATTAGATATTTTAGACAAGCATAAAATAAAATTTGAGCATTGTACTCATTTCAATTAAAGATAGACGGAGTTAAACTTCGACAAAATATAAAATTGACTATTTTTTCATATATTTCTAGCAGAAAAGCATTTTAACACTTTATTGTATTTGGGTTTCGCTCAGTTACTGAAGTTATAGGTAATTCTAGACAAAACTGCATACCTAAATCATACATATTATAACACAAACAAAAATAACCATACATTTCACGTCACACGTGAAGTACCAACCAAAACAAAACAACAAAACACTACTAAAACCCACATATTTTAACCATAACCGTTGCAAAGAGCCGTTCACCTCAACAAAAGGTACACTTGTAAATAGAAAAAAAAAACATGCAAATAGCGTTGGACCGCTATCAATTTCCCGCAAATTTCCCGGGACTTGCTATTTATATCCCGGGATACAGCCCTATGTGACCTGTTCCTCACACTTCAACAACAGGAGTCCTTTGTTCGTCGGCTGATTTATCGGGAACCTGTCATAGGTGCGAATTCGCTAAATCATTTGTGTTTTTGTGTTCATAGATGCGATGGGTGGACAGTCGGTGCTTTTTGTGGGTTTGGAAGCAGGGGTTTTTTGGTGATTGTTTTCATCGACTCGTGGAGATGAGCATTAGCTCAAACGACGAAAAAACGACTCAAAAATTCCTGAGACTGCCTCGTTGGTCTCGCGAGTCTCGCGACATAAATGTGCGCGTGGGATTGGGAGATCTTGGGTTCGATTCCCGGGTCGAGCAAAGTGTTATTGGGTTTTTCCGCTAGGAAATTCTCAGTAGTAGCACGGAGTCTGGTAATGTGCCCGCTACCGCAATAGGCTCGCCCCCTATTACGTGGGACTAAAATAAATCTGGCGATATGTGGGTGTAATATTTACACCTCTGCCTACCCCTTCGGGGAAACAGGCGTGAGTTTCAATAATTTTTGAGTCGTTTTCGATTCGTTTTCTTGTGTTCAACTGCTGCTGTCGCATACCTTTGTACAATTATTTAGTACCGATCGCGTAGCTTTCTTTTCTAAAATTTAAATGAGATGAAAAATCACTTGAGGTTTTAAAAATGAGTTTAGTTTTTTTTTAATTGGAATTCTTTCGTCACAGTATTCACCTGACAGTCAACTATGAATTGAATTTAATTGTAAATGAAAATGTGTTCTTGAAACATTCAATGGCAATCTAGTCATGTTGTTACATATTTAAGACGTGACTTAATTACAACCAATTTCGGGTGTTCTGGACAAGATTTCTACGTAGAGAACAAAAAACTGAACTCGTGGTACTACCAGCAGTAAATTTGTTATTTCAACTCTTGCTCTTGAAAACAATATCTCCTTAATCGACCAGACATTTAGTTGAGCGTTAGCCAGCACTTACTCCTACCACGGACCACTAACTCAGAACATTCTCGCGTCTGTTCAATGTAGTGAGCGGTAATATTTCACTTCGCTTCCACTTCAGTAGGTGTGTACTCGCTCGCCCAACTGTCTCCGCTTAGAGTTGACTTACGGTTGATAGTTGGATTATCGCGTTAGTAAATGGATGAACGATCGTGGTACGGATTTGGTTTACATAACGGGTTTTAGACTGTGGTGACGTTTGTGGTTGATATGTACGATGAAGTTATCTTTATCCCTGTATTTAAATAGTCCTACTACTGGGCACCTTAAAATATAAAACTACAATACTACATCACAGCCGATCCTGGAAAATTTACTTGTATAAATGGTTCTGAGATGGTAAAAGTGCAGAATCACGACACAAACGCCTAAAAATATCTGTCAACTAACCTTTATAGCTAATTAGGAGACTAAGACTAACATAAACGCCTTTCTAAAAAATTTACTGCGATTGTCAGCTCCCACACTAACGGAATCGCGAGCAAAGTGTAGTCCACACTCAAAAATCTTAATATATAAAATCCTTGCGTTACTGACTGACTGACAGACACGCTACAGCCGAAACTATTGGGCGCAGGAAGCTGAAATTTGGCATGTATGTTCCTTGGGGACCGTAGGGGTGCACTAAGAAGGGATTTTCCGAAATTCCCACAGGATCGGCCAAAACGGGTAAATTTAAAAAAATTGCAGGCGTAGCTGCTGGCGTCCTCTAGTCATACTATAAAATTGCTCCATTCATCATTCTCTTAGCGTTATCCCAGTTTCAATCTGGGGTCCGCTTTCTAGTCTAACTGGATTTGGCTGAATATTAGCTTTTCCGCAGAGCGACTGCCTGTCTGACCTCCGCAACCCGAAGGGATAGCGATATTCCATGGTTTAGACTAGTGTCAGTTTATTAAGAAGGTACTGACGCCCTTTAACGACTGTCAAAGATCTTCATGACAACCGGGACCGACGGCTTAACGTGCTCTCCGAGGCACGGGACAAGCGATAATTAACAATTCAATACGCACATAACTCCGAAAAGTCATTGGTGCGCACCGTGGATTCGAACCCGATACCCTCTGCATGGCAGTCTGTTGGTATATCCACTCGGCTATCGCCGCCTTGCTTTAAAATTGC
This sequence comes from Euclidia mi, assembly GCA_944739405.2. Classification (NCBI taxonomy): domain Eukaryota; kingdom Metazoa; phylum Arthropoda; class Insecta; order Lepidoptera; family Erebidae; genus Euclidia; species Euclidia mi. Next base: position 4,662,742 of record OX123188.2, on the reverse strand, counting down.
TCCATTGTGACGTGAAAAAAGCAAATCAAATCATTTATTTGCATGAAACATGGTAGGTAACAACCCCTTGTTTATTTGCCCCCCAATTCTGCTAAATAAATATAGTCTCGATATCATGTCAGTGTCATACTTACGTCACAAAAAGTGTATTCTTCTAAATTATCTGATATTTGAATGAAATTATTTTAAATTATATGATAATGACATTTAGGTTATCAGAATACCGCTTTTAAATCCATTCAAAATATAATATCAATGTCATATAAAAATAGCAGAATTGGCCCATGTTCAGTATAATATGTGTACAGCATGTTTTGCAGTGGCACACGGCGCGCAAAATAATATTAAATAAGGTAAATTAAATAAATTAATATGAATTAAACAATATACATAATAATAAAATAAGTATTATATATATAAAAGTAAAGTAAATCTGAAATCAATTAGACATTAAAATCAATATAAAAAAACACTAAACATTATACCTAATTATAGATTAAAAACAATTAAATATTAAAATTATTTTCATTGAAGAATTCATGAATACTATAATAACATTTATTGGTCAGAATTATTTTCAAGTTATTTTTAATCATAATCATAATAATATATTTATTTGATAAAACATGTGTTATGCATACAGGTGTTGAATGTTAAATAGTTACAACATGTTTTGCCTTGATAGGCGTACAAATATTAACGTCAGATCAGATAACAAGCAGGTCTTCAGAAACAAAGTAATACCTACAATAATTATTGAATTATGACCAATATTTAAAGCAATAATAGTATCTGGTTAAATCATGCTTATTATAATATAATACAATGTCAAAAGTAAAAGAAAAATTATATAATGCAATACAAATAATAATACTATAGTAATACAATGTCAAAAAGGAAAATTTAATATGATAAAATGTCAAGAGTTATTATAAAACGGAGTCACAAGAAAATATTTTATAAGGAGTCATTTAAAAAATTTGTAACAGCATAATAACATTTGGATACCAAGAGTTCCTTTATATTATGTTTACTAAAACATGCTACATTTAAATCTTTATATGATTTAGGTATCTTATTAAATATCTTAGGTCCCATGCAGAACACACTTTTGCTCAATAGTGTAGTTTTGGCATGATGGACACAGAGCCTACTGTTATCGCGTCTGTTGCGTATCACACCGTCTGATAATTTTGGGAACAGCTGCGGGTTTGTCTTCACAAACATTGCTACTTCGTATACATATAAGGACGGAAGTGTTAAAATTTTATGGTTTATAAAATACGGTCTGCAACTGTCTGTTGTTTTTAAGCCAAACATCGCTCTAATGCCCGGTTTCTGAAGTTACCAGATATACTCTCAACAGTTCTTGATTCATTAAAGTTATGGAAAGGATAAACGTTGGTTAACTGACACTGCGTTTCTGAATGCGCACTGGAGCGTTCAATAACTATTGAACACTGTAAAGTATTATATTATCTGTGATTGAACTTATACGTAGTCCTTTTTTCTGCCACTAGATGACTCTGTTTTAAAAAACGAGTTGAAAACTTATTTAAATATTTTTATTCGTCTGTTTAACTAGTTGTTTAATCATATATTGTTTTTTTAGGAGTAAACCACTAGTTGCTCGTTATTTTACTAAAAAAATATGATAATACCTCATTCGCAATGGCTGTACGCCTGCTAACTTATATACTTTAAAAAAATAAAATGTCAAATCAGGCCTCGCTGTCAGAAGATTTGACATTTTATGATGATGATGATTTGTGCTTCATTGTAGAGCTTTTCTGCAGTTGTACTAGGATTCAAAAATGGTGTCATTATGTACTTGCCACAAGGATAGGGACTGTCTCCTAGGATGTGACCATCTAGGTATTTCATTGTTATGCAGGCGAGCTCGTAGAAACGAATTATGGTATACTGTACTGTCATGAGTAGATCCATGCCAACGAGCATCTAAATCTCTGATGTATAATTTTGCATCACATACAACTTGTACATTGACAGAAAAGAAATCTTTTCTGTTCCTAAAAAGTTCTAGTTGCTCTCCTCCAGGAGATTGAATTGGAATATGAGATCCATCTACACAACCGATAACATTTGGAAAACCAGCTATATTAAAAAATTGCGCTTTAACTTCTCCCAGATCTTCAGAGTTTGGCATTCGTATATATCTTCTAGCTAGTTTTGCTATTTCTCTACTTACTTTATAAACCACTCTTGACACAGTGGTTTTATGAACATTACTACATACATACATACATATCGTCACGCCTTTTATCCCCGAAGGGGTAGGCAGAGGTGTATTTCTACACCCACTTTTCGCCAGATATACTTTTGTCCCACGTAATAAGGGGCGAGCCTATTGCCGTACTGGGCACATTTCCAGACTCCGTGCTGCTACTGAGAATTTCGTGACAGAAAAACCCAATAACACTGCCCGACCCAGGAATTGAACCCGGGACCTCCCGATCCCACGCGCACATTTATGCCGCGAGACCAACGAGGCAGTCGTATAGGGTTTGATTTCTAGTTTTCCGTCTCTACGCAAAGATGGTATTTGCATCGTATTATCCCTTAGTCGCCTCTTACGACACCCACGGGAAGGTAGGGGGTGGTGACACTTGTATTCTATGCCGTCAACCAACGGCCATGAAAATTAATATCATCACCAATCACTACTTGAAATGTGCCTGTGGCGTAAAATCGTAATATGATAAAAATTTGTTTCAACATAGACAATGTATATTTGCGATACATAACTGGAGCTAAACTAATGCTGATCATATCACTTATGTGTAACACGGTGTCCTTATCAAAACGATATCTCATTTTAAATTCTTCATCCGTAAATATTTCAAAAGCATTTTTCTTAGATCTTAGGATTCTAGGAACTGATTTATTAGCAATAAACTCCAGCACTTCAAAATCAAACTCTCTGCTCACTGCAGAACTGCTCGAATACGACATTTTGTATCGGTTATGTAAAAGTTGTAAACACAAACCTATCATATCAAACCTTTTTCAGTTTTCCAGACTAATATATTCAGAGAGTTTGGACTACGTTTAGAATATATTATATATTAGTCTATGATCAAAACCTTAAACTCTTAAAAAAGGTAACACGTTTGACAGAAGTAAAACTTCAAATAAAGTTATGGAACCGATAAACGGCGAACATTGGTCGGTTAAGTTAAACTAAGGATAACTGGAGTTTATGTTGTGACGCGTTGTTCAGAAACGCATTTTCTTGAGTTATCGAACCAATAACGCTAACGGATAGATAAACCACCGATAAAAGTACCTCAGAAACCGGGCATAATACATCGTTTTTGCATTTTAAATATTAGTTCCCTATCTGTGGCATTACCCCAGAAGATAATGCCGTATCTAAGTCTTGATGCCACTAGCCCATGATAAGCAGTGAGAAGGGAATCTGTGTTAACAAGTGGAGCTAGTTAATATAAGGCATAAGCGGAACTGCTGACTTTTTTACTTATTTCGTTGATATGACCTTTCCAATTAAGCTTACTATCTATAATCAATCCCAAGAACTTGGCGGATGTTATTTCATTTATAGACTGATGATTGTAATGTACATTAATGTCATGTGTTGTGGTCAAAGTTACTTTCTGGCTGAAATGCATAATATGAGTTTTATTAAGACTAATTTTTAAATTATTATTATTTAACCAAGATATTATGGATGTCAATGAATAATTAATGTCAGTTTCGTAGGAGTCAGATGCAGTGGAAGGTATTGTTAAAGTGCTGTCATCAGCAAATAGGGTAATGGGTTGTTCGATAAACTTGGGTAGGTCATTAATATACATATTAAAAAGAATAGGTCCTAAGATGCTACCTTGTGGCACCCCATATTTAATGAAACGTTCATTTGATAAATAAGTCACTTCTTTTTTTAAATCGTTGATTCTGGTAATGGCCGTTACTTGTTTTCTATTATGCAATTAAGATTTAAATAGTTGTAAAACATTACCTCTTACTCCATAAGTTTCTAGTTTTTCTAATAAAATTCTATGATCCACGTAGTCAAAGGCCTGTGTCATGTCGCAGAATATTGCACACACAGGGTTTCTTTTATCCACATTGGACATGACTGTTGCTAAAAAATCATAAATAGCCAAATTAATGGACCTATTTTTCCTGAAGCCCTTTTGTGCCTCACATAGAATATCAAATTTATCCAAGTAAGAATAAACCTGTTTATAGAGATATTTCTCAAATATTTTTGCGAACACGGGTATGAGTGCAATCGGTCTATAGTTACACATTAAGTCTCTATTTTCTTTTTTGAACAGTGGTTTGACTATGGACGTCTTCAATTCATCAGGAAAGATGCCACTATTAATACTGATATTGATTAAATTACTCAAGTGTTCACAAATAATGTCACCAACAGACTTTATAATTTTCGTACAAACTCCATCGATTCCTACGCTGTTCGTATTTTTTAGTTCTTTTATAATATTTAAAATATCTGATGGTGAACTTGGAGCCATATAAATTGAGTTTCTTTTCCTAATAATACGCGAAGTTACTTTTTTGCCAGATTCAGATATAGGTATAACTTTGTCAATAAAATAGTCGTTAAACTGATTTGCAATAATAGTTGGTTCCGTAATAATATTATTGTTATTAGAAATTTTATGTATGTAGGTTCTTGGTAAATTTTGTTTATGTCTATTTATGATGTTCCATGTAAATTTTGCCTTATTGTCTGAATTTTTAATGCCGTGATTATTTTGCGCCCGTTGGGCAAGTCTAATAATTTTCCTAAGCAATTTATTGTATTTAATATATGTCATCTTATTGTCTAGTGTGGGGTTCATTCTATATTTCCACAGAAGGTTTCTCTTCTTTTTACTACAAGCTTTAATGCCACGTGAGATCCATTTGGGCCTTTTATTTGTTTTTATGGTGATTTGTTATATGGAAAACATAGGTCATAGAAAAGTTTAAATTGTTCTAAAAATATATTATAAGCTGCATTTGGTTCATGTGTATTGTACATATCAGTAAACGATAACTTTTTTATATATGATCTAAATTTAATAATATTTTCTGGGGCATAGTCACGTATTATTTTATGCCAATAGGGAAATCTGCATATTTCCTTTATAGGGAATATCAGCAGCTTCGCTGTATGGTCTGATAAACCAAATTTTATCACTTCCGTCTTACATAGTTTTTTAAAGTTATGTGCAAAGTTGTCCAGACATGTATGACTTTTTAATCTAGTTAGTTGATTAATAGCTAGTTTTAAACCTAATGTTAGTAGCACACAATTGAATTCTAGGCAAACATTAAACCTTTTTAAGGTGTCAATATTAAAGTCACCTGCTATGATAATATTATCAAAACTTTTTTTATTAACATATGACAGTACTTTTTCAAGTGTTGAGAAAAACATATTTAGATTTGCTACTTTTGGTACGCGATAAACACATATAATAAGCAGTTTAAGAGAGATAACTTCTATCCCGCAGCACTCGAAGATGTTAGCCACAGAAAATCTCTCAATCTCAGGTAGTTCACGCCATAGGTGTCCATTTCTTATTAAAATACATGATCCACCTCTCTTCACTGTTCTATTATAACAAGCTGCGAGGGTGAAATTTGGAATAAAGAGATGTACTTCATCACCTTTCTTCATGAAGTGTTCAGTTAAACAAATCACATCTACATTTTGTTTTCTATCTAATAATTCATCCAAACTTATTGACAGATTATCAGATTTATTAATCAATCCTGCTATATTTTGTTGCAATATTGCAAAATTTTGTTTACTGACGAAAAAAACTATCATTGGACTGTGGTAAACTTGTGTTCTTGTGTGATTCACTTCCTTGTAGATCATTAATTAAGATATTCAAGTCATAAAAGATTGTACGTATACCATTGTTATTTATTTTGCCCGTTCTATTGTCAAACATTGTGGAGTCATAACTCAGATTAAGATTAGAGTCTAGCAGGTATGCGTGTTTGTGTGTTGTAATGTCCAAGTAAAGCAAACTGTTGAAGTGTTCCACTCTGCAGTTAAACAATGACATATTGTTATGGCCTTTGAATTTGTAAGGCGGCAGACATATGATAATGTTTGTATTTTTGATAGTTTGTAGTATCTGTCTGATTACAATAATTTTTTTATAGTAATTATTCGTTGTTTTAAAGTCTTCCTCCCCTATAAGTATAATTCCGTAATCATCTTTTGTAAATGCTCTCAATTTTGTTGAAATACTTCTAATCAAGTGTTCAATGTCAGCATGGGGTGTGACATAGTGACATAATTCAAAGTTGTCTGCAATTATGTTCATGGCTGTCGATAATATTTGGTTGGTGTTGTTGGTACTCAATAGACATATTTTATTCTTTGGAACAGATTTTATTTGTATGTTTTCTTGCGTGTTTGGTTACTTTGTTCAGTATTTTTGTGTGTGTTGTTCTCTGTATTTGACTTTGCTGTTTCTGTTTATTAATGATATGGCCGTTTAAATACTTTTACATTACAATTTTTAATATCAATAAGGGATTTTATTATACACCGCTATTTTTTAATTAGTACAAAAACTTTAAGGACAGATTAGCGAAGATATTATTATCATATATGTGACGTAAGAATTTCATAATATCAATAAAGAGCAAAGTTATTATCATTTGTTTATTGTAGAAAATCTCACTTAAATCATAGTCATATTTTACAATCCATTCACTAATTCATTGATAATATTCCATCCTGCTCATTCGCATTCTCTCTGTCGCACTTATGATGTAGGTAGCCATAGAAAATAAAAGGAAGAAAAATAATAAATGTAGGTGGTTATTTTTTAATTTTGTTAATTCTACCCTCTCCTTCATACTTCATTCGGGCTTAGGACCGGTAAAATTTATCGTTTAACAAGTAATTAAATACGGAGGTATGTAATTAGAAAGCAAACAAATATCAAAATAAAAGATGGTGTTCTGTACTAAAAGAAAAGAGTAATTTTGGCGTTTTTATGAAGTTAGAATCATCTGCTATTTACAAATTATTTTATCATCATCATGTCAGCCTAGAGACGTCCAAGGTTGGACATAGGCCTTCCTCAAGGTGTGTGGAGAACACAGACCGATTTTGAGCCGCCCGCATCAAATTATTATTTACTTAAGTAGGTACGTATTATTTACTAAACTTACAAGTATTTCCATTGTCCTTCGAAATGTCCACCACCGTTGCCAAAAGCATCCAATATGCACTGTTTTAATTGTTTTACACTGACCCGGTCACTTTTGTACACTCACAATACGATATCCATGGGTACACAGATCACACTCACACTCGCGATTTTTCGTGATATGAACTGATATGATAGGCCATCGCGTCGGGCAAACGTAGACAAACAATTAACTTTTGCAACGAAATTAGATACGCTCACGTTCGCTAGCAATTTAGTACTGTTTGTTTGTCGCATCGTCGGGGCGTGGCGCAGGCGCAGAGGGGCGGGGGGGGGGGGTATTTATCAATGGTTCATTTTACTGTGATAGTACACGGGTCGGTCATAGTATTAGTATTGCATTTACCAATTATCACGTATTTTTGTGGACAGTTTTGAGACAGTTTTGGGACTTAGTGTTTTTATTTTTCAACTACATAAATATGATCAGTTAAAGATACTTAGTGCCCTGTTAAATTTTTTGTACTAATTAAAAAATAGCGGTGTATATTTTTGGCGCCATACATAATACGTTTTTACCTGTCAGCGAGCAAACGGACTTTCGCATTTATGATATTTAAATTCATATTTACTAAACTGTTCTATGTTGAACCAGCTTTTGTCTACGTAGCAGTTTCATACAAAGAAATTGAGCGCAGAAGCTATTTTCCTTCCATTCACGACAGCTTCTACAACTCGTCGTCTTATACGCAGAGAATTTTCGTACAAATGTGTTTGGAGTTCCTTGAAACAATAGTGAGCGTTTTGCTCCTAACTTGGACATAGAAACATGGACTGTTATACGTCTTCAAAAAATTGTCCATTTTATAGAAACGAGGTAAAGGTAGCATTTGGGTAAACTGTCTCTCTTTGTTCTGTAATTTTTAGAATGTTAGAAAGAGACAACAACATAAACCTGGGTGGGTGTCATCATCATCTCAGCAGAAAGATAGAATACTCAGCTTGCGCCTATGGTTTCTTAGTCTTTTATCTCTTTTCGTGAGATATACCAGGTGAAGTGCCGATGTGTATACACCTTACGACTTTTGACTTGAGACAAAAGCCGGGAGCGATGGTTTTTCCTTACCTCCAAAGCGCAGTTGCACTCATCATCAGCCCTGTATATAAACTGTCCTACTGCTGGGCACGGGCCTCTTCTCACTATGAGATGGGTAAGGCCATAGTTCACCACGCTGGCCAAGTGCGGGTTGGCAGACTTCACATGCCTTTTGAGAACATTATGGAGAACTCCCAGACATGCAGGTTTCCTCACGATGTTTTCCTTCACCGTTCAGCAAGCGATAATTAACAATTTAATACGCACATAACTCCGAACACTCTCTCACAACACTTCTTCTTTTACACCACAACACTGAGTGAGAGAGTGTTGTGGTGTTAAAGAAGATATAGTGACAAGCATCGAGAAAGGAATGCTAAGGTGGTTTGGGCACATGGAGAGCATGGATGACGAAAGACTGACCAAGCAGATATATAAGGGAAGTGTGAATGGGACAGCACGAAGGGGAAGACCAAGACGGACGTTCTCTGACCAGATCGGAGACATCCTTAAAACAGGAAAGGTAAGAAGTGCCCTGAACAGAAGAGCATGCATGAGGAATTTGATGGGAGTGAATGAAGCAAGAGAGATAATTATGTCAAGATCGATGCGAATGGCGTTCCATAGTCTCTGCCTACCCCTCCGGGAAACATGCATGAGTCTATGTACATACATAGACTCACGCCTGTTTCCCGGAGTTATACATACATATGTATGTATAACTCCGAAAAGGCGTTGGTGCGCGCTGTGGATTCGAATCCGGACCCTCTGCGTAGCAGTCTATCGGTCTCTTCACTAGGCTATCGTTGCTTCTTACCTACCTCCTCCTTTGAATGGCTAATTTTATTATCTTTCTTCTTGTGTGTGGCTTACTCAAGTGTCAGCGATGCCTACCTACCACAAAATTCTTGTCTTGAGTCAACAACTGTGATCGACTGCCAGCGTATACTCCAAAGCCCGGTAGCGCTCAGATATACCTGTCACACAAGTGGTCACCCATCCAAATAGAGACCTCCGTGAACGTTACTTAACTTCGCCAATCAATTATACGAACGGCAATTCAAGTCACGGTACGAGCGATACCTGGTTCCTCACAGAAAACTATTATTGTATCGAGCAACTGTATCATCATCAGCCTTTAACAGTCCACTGCTGGACTAGGCCTCTCCTTTGAAAAGAGGAATTGGCTTACTATATCACGCTGGCTAAACGGGTTGGAATAGGGTTTATATCAAGTTTTCCTTCTCTTAGTGTTGTTCTCTGCATAATATGCTCCCTCTGTCGGCTCTTACGACGCCCATGGGATGATATGGGGTGGTGACATTCCGTATTCTTAATCCGTCACCACACGGATGTTCACGTTGCTTAACTTTTTCTATCTAAGAAGCGGCAAGTCAAGTCGTGCTATAATAGCGCTAAATGGTTTTTTATTTATTTATTTAGGTTAAGGATTACCAACCAATAGGTGTCTATACATACAAAACATTTATTTATAAAAACACTTAACATAGGATTTCATTGCATGCTTTTCACATGAAACTATCGTTTATTAAATCGAACTGACAACGCCATAACAATATTTCAAAGCGTTATATTTTAGAATACACAGTACAAAGAAACAAAACGCCTTTAATTGCGACGGTGTAATTCCTTATTCGTAGAACAATCGAAGGAAGGTTTGCTTTTTGCATTCATAATGTTCCTAGACGACAATCACTTACAGAAATAGCTTTATGAAGGAAACGACACTTCAAAGCCGTATTTAATGCCGAGCGACTCAATACATTAACGTGTCTTTTACACTACACGATATGCCTTAGAATGCGTCATATGAAGCTTCGTCCACAGTACACTAAGAGGTTTACCTCAGGGTGCTCGGCGAGTTATTAGCCTACTCTTGCGTGGGCGCTATAGGCCTATCCACACGACACGATTTTCCGTCCAACTTGACTAAAGCACTTGATGAAATCGTGACGTGTAGACGCCAGTCATCCAACTCAAGTTTATCGGATGGGCGGTACCACTAGATTTTAACCAATCGGGTGGACGGAATGGAAATCAGTGATTTGATCGTGTCGTGTAGACGGGCAAAGCCAATTCGATTGAAAATTTGATCAGTGGTAAAATTGTGCCGTGTGGAAGGGCCTTAAAGATTGACAGAATTTTTGTCTCTGTTCGATTTCATAAATGGATATGATTATTATTATGACAATATCGTCCAAACTTCAAATCAAGTATAGCCTTTTCCAAAGTTTTATGGTTATACTAGAGCTACTACTATGCTCGCCTTTTTTTGCTTTAACTGTTTCTTGTCGAACCTGTGAGTATTTAGGGTAATTCCTACTCAGTGAAATACACCTACAGTCCCTATGAACCGAACATCATCGTCCCAGTAGTGTCGCCAGTTCGTTGTCTGTCAGTCAGTCAGTAACGCTACAATTTAATATATACAGATTTTCACTAAGTACAATGTCCAATAATGTATTTCTTTACATTCAAAAAAGAACTGGCGAGCAATATCTATCAAGTAGTTCTCGTGTCGATGACATGTCGTCTAGTAAAAAATCACCAATACGATACATCCTTGTGATCGGTATTTACAAACAGCCGTATTAATAACAGCGCTCTGTGACAGACAGACTGACGGACTATTATGTCGGCCTGTAATTCAGCGCCGTCCAAACCGACTGGGCGGAATATTTTGTGCCACGATTGTAAGAAACAGGAAAATACGTACAATGTGGGTATTACCTAGCCTTTGTTGTGTGAATAACTTACCGGCCGCTTGTGTGTATAATGAAGAGCGATAGACAGGTTCACCAGGTGAATCCAACATAATATATTGTTTCTTGGTTTTGTTTAAGTGTGTAGATACCAACGACAACCCAAGTAGATACACACTTACGTCATCGTACGTATTCAAGAAAGAAGATATCCCATAAAGAAAGAAAACTTGTCGAAAATACCAAGTCTCGTAATTCTGTTCTTCTACTGTAAAACAGTTGTGAGATCCATGTAATACCAAGTCGGTTATTAATTTATTCAGTCCCTACTTACGGGACCTTCCGTCTTAAGTAATTACGTAATTATCTAATCTAAAAACATCTTAATACTTACCATATTAATACACTTTCACAGTCCGACCGCCAGACACAATAGAAATTCAATTGTCTTGAGCCACATGTGGTTCATGGGACTGGGAATGGGTTAAAAGTCTTTGACGTTTTAAATACTTAAATAGATAGGCCCAGTAAGGGCGATCACACATGCATTAAAAAAATTTTACTTGGCATGTTTATCGTTTCAACACATTCTCATTCGGGGACTCCACACATGCGGCATAACGACTGACTTAACCATTTGTGTAGATGAGCCTGATCTGTTGAATAGACTGTCATCATAAAGCTTACACTACAAAGATCTCTTCAGTTACCTTACGTCCTTTTGCCTCTAAGACGTCACTAAAATTAAATAAAGAAACCACATAAGACAACAAACTTCAGAACGTTTATTAGCTATTATTAAAAAAGGCTGAAGTGTCAACTGGCGTGACGCGCGCCGGGTGCGGGCGTTCCCTCATTATTTATTTAAAACCCGATCCGATTGTCGTATGTACGGTCTCAGAGAGTGGCCTAACATGTGAACAGATAGCGAGTAGTCACAGTAATGTATAGTGGCGCTCATAGCGACACTTGGTTTGCCATCCGTAGATCGGCAAAGTTAAGCAACACTGTTCGCCATTTGGATGGATGACCGCGTGTGGCTTTTACATCTGAGCGCTGCCGTGCTTCGGAGGGCACGTAAAGTTGTCGGTCCCGGTTCTCGTCTCAGCACAAGGATCGTTAGGCCATGTCGGAGGCCTTAAGGCGGCCTGAAAACTCTGACATCAGAGTTGGCCACACACGAAAAAGACAAAAAACAGTGATGAATATCAAATTCACAATTTGAAACAGAACAACGTGAGACTCGGTCGTGGATGACGTCATAAGTATGGCTGCCCAATCCAGATGTCATGTGTTGCCGTTCGGGTTGTGTCGTCACAGCGATGAAATGAATGTCATACTCAGAATTTCAAACAGAACCTTGTATATGAGTCGATCACGGATAAGTATTGACGTCATGCCTAGGGAACGTTGTCAAATTCAGATTGTCACGTGGTCGTTGCGTTCTGCTATCGCGATTGGATGGAGTGTGATTGTATAGATTCATATAGATTCACATGTGTGTATTCTCGATAGCTGTTTTAATACTTTGTCAGTTTTAGTTTAAGTCCTTTTATATAAATGACATAGAAGGTGTAACAGTCATTGCAGCAATTTACAAATTTGAAATTGTTATGTATTATACAAAAACTGGCGATGAAAAAGAGTGATCGTGAGTTATATTGCCCGTTCTTTCTCAGCCATGAGAAAGGACGAGCAACCCTACGCCCTTGCTTTGCGCACGTAAGCAGTAAATTAATGTAAATGCTTTAAGTAATAAATTAATATAAATTAATATAAATTTGACGTTCATGAGTGTCACTTTGTGATCTAAATGAATAAAGGATTTTGACTTTGACTTTGTAATACATAATTGGCAAGGGTATAGTCATCTAACGAATTAATTTTCAAACACTGGGTAGTCATAGCTCAGGTATTATTATGATGAGGAATTTTAGCGGTTGCGCTTCCCAAAGTAACCATTTCTATGCAATTCCTGTAAAATTACATCTATTCCGCTCGCCGCCTACCGTTTCCGCAGCATCCAACCCAGACGAAGTGCTTTTAAAACTTAACCCTTATTTTCTCACTTTGAGCACTTTAAGGGATTACAAGAGCTATGCCGGTCCTTCGATCTGCGACCTGCGATGCGTCTAATTCTGCATCAGCGTTACCTTTTAGATTTTGCAGCGATTTTTGGAGCGTACTCAGGTAAAAGTCTACTTTGAAGCGATTTATTTGAGTTAAGTTTAAGTGAAAAGTTTTCACCCAAAAATTAAGACGTAATTTGGGCGGTTGATGCCGAGTTTTAAATTAATGAGGCGATAATAAGTTAAGTTGTTTAATTATTAATAAAAATTTTGCGTTTTTTTTAATGGTTCTCAAATTGGATGGTTCGGCGTTACACCGAAACCGTAGGGTTCTAGGCGACTTGGAGAAGGAAATGGACTGTATACAGAGGATAGCGGTTCTTCGCCGCCTAGGAGATGGTTACGGGAAGGGGTGATTGAGTGGGTATAGGATATTTCAAGGATGGAGGGCACTTACCTTATACAACCTTCTTCGTTTCCGTAGGGCAGTCTCCTGGTGGTTTCGTGATGCAGCTGCTTGTTTTCACTTCAATTCACCGTCACTCCCACTTGCGAGCGGTTTATATATGCGGTAATAAATCACATACAGCGATGCGGCGCGATACGAACGAGACGGCGTTCTCAGCGAGCGGAATGTTCTGGACTGTCACTCGCGTCGACGATCGCGGCGACGAATCAGGCGAAAGGCAGTGCCTCTTTCAGGGAGTGGGATAGAGCGGAACGGAAATATGGTATCGCTCGCACTAGACGTGGAACGATTGATCTTGATGCGATTAGTTATAGATAGGAAGGTAGATGGCGCTACCGTATCCCCCCGGCCCTAAAGGGTTGCCTTTGAAAAAAAATAGAATTGAACTTAGCTATGTTGGGTGTACTACCGCATAACCCATCAATAGGCTAAGACAGCGATATGACAATAAAATTAATCTAAATTAACTTTAGCGATAACTACAAACGCAATAATAGCGAAAACTACTAACTAAATACTTAAACTAAGAGGTAGGTCCAACTTCAGGCTAGATCTCACTGAGTTGGAAGCGGACGCGAGTTGATCAGTGCCTCGACTTGTGCAAGGACAGTTAAAGGCTCTTCGTAAGAGAGGATCTGTTGACCTATAACTTTGAAGAGATGCGTTTTAATTACTTTGACCATGCTTGCCCAACATCCACCGAAATGTGGTGATGCTGGTGGAATAAACTTCCAGTCAATATGATCTATGGAAAGTTCTTCCTGAAGACGAGTGCGATAACCCGCGACGTGATTGAAACAAGTAGCGGGAACAAGTTCAATCAATTTGCTAACGCGGTTGGCGACAAAAGTCTGCCAGCGATGAGGAGAAGAATGAATCCAAGCGAGCACTACTTTGGAGTCGGAAAATGCGTATAATTTATTAATGGGGTAGTGGGGCAAAACTGTGTCTTGAACCTTGCGGAGCAACTGAGACAGCAGAAGGGCCGCGCACAACTCCAGTCTCGCAACTGAAATGGTTTTAACAGGCGAGACCTTAGACTTGGCACAAACTAACTGCACCGAGTAGTTAGAACCAATGCGGACTTGCAGATATACGACTCCGCCGTAAACACGCTCGCTGGCGTCAGCGAAACCTATCAAGTTGATGGTACATCCATCTACCAACCCGAGATGACGCGGAATAGTAACTTGATTGAGCGCGGTAAGCTCAATACAAAACTGGCCCCAAGCGGCGACAATATGGTCAGGGGGTGTTTCATCCCACTCACACTTTGATAGCCAAAGCTCTTTGATCAAGAGCTTGGCGTACAAAATTGTGGGAGCCACAAAACCCATTACGTCCCATAGTCGAGCCACTGTGGACAGCATAGTGCGTTTGGTGCACTTATCATCTGGTGGTGAGACGTCAAACCGAAAACTATCGCAGGATTTGTCCCAGCGTAAACCGAGAACCTTACGCGGTACAGACTTCTCAAACTCAATGTCTGGAGAAGCCTTATGAGAATCTGGTATGCGTGCAAGAACCTCCTTAGAGTTGCTTGTCCATTTGACAAGATCAAACTGGCCTCGCTTGAAAAGCTGAATAAGCTCTTCACAAAGCGAAATTGCTAGCGGAGCGGGTATGACATTACAGGCAATGTCATCTTTATACAAAGCGGATGTGTAGTATAGTATAGTGTAGCGTAGCGTAGCTTAGCATAGCATAGCATAGCGTAGCATAGCATAGCATAGCATAGCGTAGCATAGCGTAGCATAGCGTAGCATAGCGTAGCATAGCGTAGCATAGCGTAGCATAGCATAGCATAGCAAAGCATAGCATAGCATAGCATAGCATAGCATAGCATAGCATAGCATAGCATAGCATAGCATAGCATAGCATAGCATAGCATAGCATAGCATAGCATAGCATAGCATAGCATAGCATAGCATAGCATAGCTAATTAGTGCTTTATCTTAAACACAGTTTTAGCACCCACCTTGATCTCTTGAAGAGCAGAACAACAACAAGACGTAATACAATGAGAAGTATGTAACGTAGGTACGGTACCCATAATCACATACCCAAGTACCGTCTCAATAGCGGGCGGTAAATCATGTCACTCACTACGTACTATTTTAGTTAGTAGCAAGTGCGGAAATATTGAAGCTCCGATCAAAAGATCAATGCCTGCCGGATTCGCAAACTCCGCGTCGGCTAGCGGCAATGACTCGAGATGAGTGAGTGATGCTACGTCTACCTTAGCGTTCGGCAATGCGTCCGTGATACGCTCCACGATAAGCGAAGAAATGTTAAAATTTATATTCCTATCAAAACGCGAATGTATTTTAATATCTACGGAACCCCTGCAATGCTTTTCTGATCCGCCTATCCCTTTGACGGTTGAGTTAGTATTTTTAAAGTTATTCCATAATCCGAGGCGTTTGAAGCATTCCGATGTTATTAGATTGGTCTGAGATGCGCTATCTAGCAGACAACGTACCATGTGCGGCGACCCATTAACATCATATACGATAACTTGCGCTGTCGCTAACAGTACCGTCTTAGACGCCGTACACTGCGTTTTGGCCCTGCGTGGATCATTATAGATGCGCGAGTGCCGTCCTCGCGTGCGCGTCGCCCGCGCAATGGATGTCATACACAACGATACTTCGCCCTCAGACGCGGAAGGCGCAGCTACCGTGGTCTGTACCTGCGGCGCAAGTGTGTCAAGGTTAGCGGCTTGGCTTGACAACCGGTTATCTTTATCGAAATGTAACAGTGTATGATGTTTTTGATTACACGAGCGACATCTCGTTCTACTGGAACAATTACTCGTTTTATGTTTTATGCTTAAGCAATTAATGCAAGCTTTGTTATCATTTACGCATTTAAAACGAGCGGTTGCATGTAGATTATCGAAGGCGGGACACTTGTATAAGTGGTCGTGCACTATATTACTGCACAAACACTTCTGTGAATTATTACTATTAGATTCCGAACATGTTACGTAAGATTGTGGATTAGGGACCGAGTTATTATTACTATTTCGCGATTTATTCAACCTTTGTTTGTTGCTGCTAGTGTTAGACGGGCCAGGTGAACCAGACTGCGTATTATGAAATATTCGACACTGATCTTTTATGAACGAAATAAAACTATCTAGTGTTGGTATTTTATTATTGCGTTCCGTCATCTCGAATGCGCGAATTGTATCAGTGTCAAACTTTTTTAAAGCGAGTTGAAGCAACATAAAGTCGGAAAGATCTTCTAATTTTAAATTCCTAAGAGAATTAACCGCGGTTACGAAGTTATCAATAAACAGCTGGAAATTCGAGACAGACGCGTTGCCGGACAGTTTGAGATTTAAAGCTTGGTCAAAGTACGTAGACGCTAGGACGCGCGTGTCCTGATATCTGTCAAGTAGTGACTGAAATATGACCTGATAATTCTCAGCACTGGGTGTGACACCTGCAAATACGGACTGGGCCTTCGGTGACAGTTTACCTATTAAATAGTACAACCTGTCAGCATCTGTCAGAGAACCATTATCGTGCACTGTAGACTTAAAACTCCCATAGAATAACGGCCAATTTCGTATATCTCCGTCAAACGACATAATCTCGATTGGCGGTAATCTCGGTTTGCGGGCAACGGGCTCTGCCGAACATTTACCCTCCAATTGCGATTGTATACGCTTAATAATACAATAAAGATCTTCGAATGAGGTATACGCCTGATAGTTCGGTTTTTCATCAGGATTGATAGAAAGTAATCTTGCGTTATAATCGTCTAACAACTTATGAAAATCTGTTCGAATACTATCTACTGTTATACAATAACTGAGAAATGCTTCGCTATTACTGTCAGACATAGATGCGGTTTTTGATCGTTCATAGATGTTTTGAATGCGCTCAAATAAAATATTGCGTTTTGCTTCTAAGATTGTCATCTCTTTGTCTTCCGACACGCGTGACTTCTTTTGTTGTGACGTGCTTACGTAAGTATAAGCTAATGAGACCGAAACAAAATAAGAATATCTAATGTATCTATTATTTTACCTAAGTAGGCTAAGTAGGCAACACTTTAGAGCTGAGGAACTAAAAGTTGCTTGAAATATGAGATTTATAAGACAACTATGATAGTTCCAGAATTAATAATTTAATAAGTAGGTAGCTACATAAAAGTTTACCTACTGATGCGGGCGAAAATAACCATGTGACGGTTATGTGAATATATTAGGAGTATAGCTAGGTGCTATAACTGCCTAGGTATAGCGATATAACGTATAAAAACGTAAATGAATCCGACTCGTATGGATCAAAAAAATGGTTCGGCGTTACACCGAAACCGTAGGGTTCTAGGCGACTTGGAGAAGGAAATGGTCTGTATACAGAGGATAGCGGTTCTTCGCCGCCTAGGAGATGGTTACGGGAAGGGGTGATTGAGTGGGTATAGGATATTTCAAGGATGGAGGGCACTTACCTTATACAACCTTCTTCGTTTCCGTAGGGCAGTCTCCTGGTGGTTTTGTGATGCAGCTGCTTGTTTTCACTTCAATTCACCGTCACTCCCACTTGCGAGCGGTTTATATATGCGGTAATAAATCACATACAGCGATGCGGCGCGATACGAACGAGACGGCGTTCTCAGCGAGCGGAATGTTCTGGACTGTCACTCGCGTCGACGATCGCGGCGACGAATCAGGCGAAAGGCAGTGCCTCTTCCAGGGAGTGGGATAGAGCGGGACGGAAATATGGTATCGCTCGCACTAGACGTGGAACGATTGATCTTGATGCGATGAGTTATAGATAGGAAGGTAGATGGCGCTACCATTGGATGTGACAGAAAAGCCTTACTTAATATAACATTAACAAAGATGATAGTCTTTGTCCACCCTGTGGCTGTGAACATAACATGCTTATGAGAGGGTTGTTACATAGATAATTTTACTAAAACTAATTTGTTTCTATATATACTTAAGTGACATTAAACTTTAAAATGTAAACTAAAATAACAAAAATCCAATAAACTAAGAAATACATATAAATAAGTCATAGTTCTACACGTGTTATCCCAGCTTTGGAATGCACAGATAGTGTAGTGCTTTATGCTGTTATCACGACGTTAACACTACGTCGAGGGATGTGGGTGCTATCCCCACATGAAGCAACACTTTGTGCGATCCTTAAAATAATGGTTTACGTTGGTACAGACAATGCTACGCGGTATAGTATGTTAACAAACAATTGCGGGATTCCATTGCTACAGGACGACGGGTCTCCAGTCATATCCACACCTAACTTAAACGATAGAAGATCGAGACGAAGAGACCAGGTCTTACTGGGGTCTTAAAAAGACCAAAAAGGGGAGCAAACATATACAATAATAAATTGGTGAAACAGAAGAATGGCTATATAATAGTAATAATAATAATATTCAACCACATACACACATCACCATCTAGTCCCAAACTAAGCAAAGTTTGTACTATGGGTACTACATAATGGATATACATACAATTATACCTTTTTTTTGTAAATACATACATATTATACTTAGAAACACCCAGACCAAGAAAAACATCCATGTCCATGCACACAAATGTTTGACTTGAGCGGGAATCGAACCCGGGACCTTGGATGTAGCAGTCGCTTACACTCCCGCTGCGCCAACCGGTCGTCAAATATATAAGGCTATCTTGGTTGGATTACTTCATTCGTTGCGATGAATACATTATCTGTCCCTCGGTCATACTAGGACATTAGCCCATATCCGACGTAGAAGATACAACAACTAGCGCAATGACCGACCTGTGGCAGTCTAATACCATAATTATATTAAAGTAGGCTAGCTAACACGACAGGTGTTTGAGTCCAGATGTTCTTTGACTTATTGCAAATTATGTATTATGTGGGAATTTACCGCTGTCACAGTAAAATCTACACATAATATAAAATTAAGTCACCTTTTTCTTCCTGTCTATCTGTGTGGACAGTGAATAGGCAGCGATAGCCTAGTGGAGAGACCGACAGACTGCAACGCAGAGGGTCCGGGTTCGAATCCACGGCGCGCACCAATGACTTTTCGGAGTTACTTACTTACTTGGTACTTGGTAGCACGTGCTGTTTTCGCAACTCCACGTCACGTCACGACTCTTGATGTGGCCCACTGCTTTCCTCAGGGTGCTGTACCTGGTCAGGTACTGCTGCCTGTACTGTGCGTCCTCAGGGCAGTCGAGGAGCAGGTGGGCTGCCGTCTCGTCTGCTGCCATTTAGGTCCTGCACAGCGGGCTGTCGGTGATACCTATAGTAAATAGGTGTTTATTAAAGAATCCGTGTCCTCCTTTTCGGAGTTATGTGCGTATTAAATTGTGTAAAAATTAGATTTTTGGGAAATTCCTTAATCAAGTACCAAGTAAATCCTTTACTTGTGCTGTAAGACCTTGGTTTTAACCAAAATTGACAATAGGCTAGTTGACAAAAAAAGAATTATAAGTCCGTCCTTTAGATTATTCAAAAATAAGCGATACGTATTTTTTTATTTGTAAATTAAACCAAAAATGACCAAGATATAGCTCATTAAAGTTACGTATAACGTCACGCCGTGCTGCTTTTTTTCGCACTAGATGACGTCACACGTAACTTTAAAGGACTATATCTTTATTATTTTTTATTTAATCGAAAAAAGAAAAAATACGTGTCCAATATTTTTTTAATATTCTACAATACGGACTTAATAAATTGTAATTATTTTGACCCTGGCAACTACCCTATTCTAGGTCAACCATAAGGTTTTGGATCGAAAACCTATATAGTAGTTCCCGTTGAACTAGAATCACGAAATTTGGCCAAAAACAGGGTTATAAAGCAAAAATTACAAAAAATAAAAAAGTGGAAAATTTAAGAGTGTCCCCATACATACATAGTAGACTCCATTTAAGATTGTCCTCTAAAAAATAAAATGCGTACGGAACCCTCGGTGCGCGGGTCAGACTCGCACTTGCCCGAATTTTTTTTGCTTGCCGCAAGTTTAGGGCTAATACCATCTGCATGGACTACCATGCACTGTTAGTTTTTTATGTTACTCCTTGACCTAAATAAATAAATAGCTTAGAGTTTGACGGATATCAAGAAAATTTTATCAAATTAAGTTATTGATGTCAATTCGACTTCATAAAAGGTAAATTACCTCCAATAAGACACGACGACAAAAATATGTGAGCCTTGAAAGAACTCCTAACTAGGTTATTATACGCCTTGCAAATTGAAATAAATGTTTGATGGAATAATTTCAGCAGGAGGGTAATGATATAAAATTGATCCTCATTAAGCTTCTTTTTGTCTTGTTCCTACCGCTTTATAATAAGCAGCTGCCTTTTGGTACAGATTTTCTTGCAATGTGGGTAGGATTTTTGATGAAGCTCCTCCTTGCGCTATCATACTTGCGACCCCAGGTCCGCTTACTAGTCTAACTAGATTTATTTGAATATTAGCTTCTCCACAGAGCGACTGTCTTTCTGGCCTCCGCAACCCAAAGAGGTAGCAATATTTCATGGTTTAGGTTAGTGTCAGTTCATTCAGAGATACTGACTCCTTGTAAAGACTGACAAAGATCTTCATTAAAGCCGGGACCGACGGCTTAACGTGCTCTCCGAGGCCCGAGGCAAGCTATATATAGTTAACAATTCAATATGCACATTGCACGTGATTCCGAAAAATTCGGTGATTGTAAGCAAATTCAAAAAGTATAATTCCTTGTAACACAGAAGCAAACCAAGGCAGAACAAATAGTGCTCAAAAATATAGTAAAATTACATCCTAATTGTACGTAAAACTTGCATAAAACCGACACTATAAACAGTCTACCTACATATAACATACTAGTTAATTTAATCCGCAAGTAACTCAACAATAGGCGAAGTAACTCCGAGCGCGTCTGGGTGCGCTCGCATGTATGTCTGTAAAGCATTCCACACACACCGCACGGGAAAGTTGTCTTGTTGCGAGCATTGTTTACGTGGACGACCGAACGCGACACACATGCACATGCTAACTATGGAAGTGGCAGTGACAGTAGGTACTCGTATGTAACAATGAAAAAAGTATATGAAGTAAGGTAAATGTTTTTGTTACAAGATGATTTTCCATTGGGCGGATAGTCGCTTGTAAATACTTGATAATTAATAGATCTTAAAGTTGCCTCAGAGAATCCCGTTACCGTAGCCAAGCTTTGTGAACAGAAAATCTGAACCAGTGACACGATGAAGAAGAACAGATACTTTATAAGAGATCTAATCGTGTATTTCTATTTCCCATATAGTACCTAAGTACTATTTCGATCGAAAAAATGCAGCCAAGAATGAGTTTCACTAAACAAAGATCCTATAAATAATATAAAGATCTTATAAAGAAGATGATCAAAATGTTTTTGAAAATCTGTTTAGATGGCTTTATAAGGCTTAGTGGTTTTATTAGCGACATGATCACCGGCGTACTAACTTCCAAGTATACTAAACTGAACTACTAGATACCGCGGATAGATGAAGCGATCGAGTTCAAAGTATAAGTAAAAACAGTAGCAGTGGTAATGTATGCAATAAAGGGGTAAAAAGCGGGTAGAATTGTGCACAGAGCCGTGGTGCAGAGCTCAAAAAACGAATTTTTTTTTTTTAATTCTTGTAGAGACATGCTGTCATTTATGAAGTGAAATGCTCTTTGCTTCTCAGTGTCTCTTCACAAAACCGGCGTCTCTATCTCCGTGTACGTGTGTATGTTTCAGGCACGTGAGGTGAGCGATAAATTGTGTGCTTTGTGCCGCCCGGCGCACGGCGACTGGCCGGCGTTTTTTACGCGACGTTCTATGGGAGCTACACCATCGCCGGCACCGCGGCGATTCAGCGGTTGCAAATTATGTAATAGCGCTAAATGTACAGTGTACTGTATATTATATGTTTATATATTTTGTGTGTCTGTTTCTGGTAAGTTTGGAATAATAATAACTTTAAAACTTTAACACTGGCTTTCTGCCGGATCACTGTGGAATCTGGAGCTAGACAGAAAGCGCGTCAAATGCTGATCGACTCTGTCTATCAACATTACGTCAGGTTGTCTACAAATCTAAACAGTATAACTGCAGTTACGCATAAAGTTATCGGTAACTTTCTATAATCTTTATCATTGCAGATATACTGGATACTCGTACAAGCTAGTTTCCCACCACACATCATCACACATGCACTAGTTTAAGATTTATACCTGATGGTGTAACCAGCAAACCGACTACTTATTACATGCAGCTAATAAAAATTGCAAAAAGATATCGAAGCAGGTGTAATACATCATCTAACTACTCCTAAGATATGCAGCAGGCTATAAAGATGCGAGAGCATGCCTCAGACACATTCACCTCACACAATACCGTCACCGTAATACTTCGATATTCATGACAGAAGGATAAGGCGTCCGCGACGTAGGAAATAAAATCCTACTGCATTTTATGGTGCAGCGTCACAGTACAATCATTCATATGTAACATTATATATTCACGTATGTATATTACGCTACACTTTCTATGTAATGCTTCCTGCTCCACTTGCCTATCAACTAATCGTAATAATACTATTATCAACTTTGTATATAAATTGACCGATCACTTGGCATGAGCCACTTCTCTATGTGGTGAAGGGTTAGCCCAAAGTCCACCACGCTGGCCAAGCGCGGCTTGGCAGACTCCGCATGTCTTTGAGAACATTATGGAGTACACTTAAACATGCAGGTTTCCAAACCTGCATGTTTAAGTGTACTCCATAATGTTAATAAATTGTTAATAAATTTCCAAACAATAATCTCAATGTCTGTCATTTATTATTACACAAATTGTCTATTCACATGCGAAGCAAAGGTCTCATTAGCATTAGTAATCACCCAGCCTTTTGCGGTCTAGTATTGGAGATAGTACTCTCCTTATTTAGATCACAATAGCGTTGTGATTTAATAGGAGTATTTGGCCTCCTATACCGTGATGGTTAGATTGTTTGTTATTGGGTATGATGTCAAGATTTCGTCTCTTACCAAAAGATAATATTTGCTTCATGTTTTTTCCTTAGATGTCTTTTTCGACACCCGCGGCATGAAATAGAGCAAGAAGAAAGGATTTTTAAGTCGTCACCAGACTGACAATCAGTAATTCATTGCACAATAATTCTTGACAAATCAAATTCCCATAAGACCATAAAAAATAACACCGATCTCATCTATTAAATAGCCAACCTACGCTATATTTATTTACTCGACTTTACTCGCAATTAAAAAGAAACAGACACTTTTCCCAGAGGACTTGTAGTCTGCCTTTAAGATGCTTAAGTGATCAATAGACTCTGTTAGCTCATCTCAAGAGATTACCAGATGCTTAGAGCTTTTTATACAACCTACTAGTCGACGCCAGCGGCTTCGCACGCACATTTATTTTCGAATCGCCCGTTTTGCACGATCCCGTGGGAATTTCGGGAAATCCCGTCTTAGCACCCCTACGGTCCCCAAGGAACATACATGCCAAATTTCAGCTTCCTGCACCCAATAGTTTCGGCTGTAGCGTGTCTGTCAGTCAGTCAGTAACGCAAGGATTTTATATATTAATATTTGTCTTGTAGTTCATTGCAGAATATAAAAATAGGAACGTGGAGTACAGGAATAATTTAATAATAGGAAACTGTTTAATATTTCGCGATGTGTATAGTTACATTTTACGAAGTAATTAATTATATACATATGTATATAATATATTAATTTAATTATATCTTAAATACAAATTTGTAAATTTTATGGAGCCTCATTAAATGAAACTTTAAAAATAAAAATGGTGTCTGTATTTTTATTAAATTGTTCGTAGTAAATTTTTTATTTACATGTTTTTTTTTTTGTGATTAGCGGTTGATCAGTAATGAAATGGTAGTGAGAAGCGAGTTCAATTCCGGGTTAGGTATAATCTTTAGAGATCTAAGCATTAAGATCATATATACCAGACGCCCTCAGCTTCGCCTGCCCCAAATAAATATCACTGATATAAATCCTCCTTTTGTGGTACGTCACAAAAGGAACCCACTGTGAATTATATGTTTTTAGATCCAGTAGTTTGGGCTGTGCGATGATAATATGGTTAGTCTGGACTACTAATTCTATGTTTAGGATGATTACCGTAACATATACTTAATATGCCTGGTATCAAATTTTATACGTATGCATAAAAACAAATAGTTTCAAACAGATACACACCTGGAGTCGGCTATACAGTTTTATGAAACCAAACAGTCTCGAGTGCAGGAGATAGGCATCAATCTTTTACATCACAAAGAAGAGCTCCCGGGCTGCACATCTCGGCGGGACGTCGGTCCGTGGTTATAAGGGTGCATAGTCACTAAAGATGAGCGAGGCTGAGCGGTGTAAGGAGAAGATTTATTTCAACAGTGGCAACGTCATCTACGCTGAGCAAGGTGAAGCAACAGGCGATAGTATTGGTGGATGTTTAACTAATTGTGTGAAGGGTAGGTATCAATTGCATAATTATTTTCGAATTCGAATCAATATATTGAAAGATAAAGGCAAATGTTAATATATAATTTCACTAGATAAATACCTGTTATTGTTGTACCGACATTTCGGCATAGCTAAGACCGGGTGAGATCACTGTTGTAACCCACATCTCAGTCACACAGCTTGTGTAACTTACCATGACTTAAGTCGATCTGCTCTAACCTACTATAAGTCATCTCAGGACTACGACTCAAGTATTCCACCACAATTCACCTCGTTTAAAGCCGAAACTTATCTTGAAACGTTGGGGCATAGTCTAAGCATAGTCTAGCTATGAAATATTATTGGATTCTTTGTTTTCGCACCGCTCAGTCTCATTCATCTTTGATAGAGACCTACACTGAAGCGATGCATTCTACCCCTCCGCTTTCTTCCCTTACCCCCGCAGCGCAGGGGTAAGAATGTATTCACCATTGAAAATGGATTCTTTATGTTCCGGATTGATTGTGTACTGCTTCCCGAATTTTTTATTGCTTTGATGACTTGATTATTACGGCAATTAGTATTTTTTATTTGCCATTCGCGTCAGCATAGGATGTTTGAGGGTGGATTATATTAAAAGTACAACAAGAGATATCATATATACTTAAAAAAACTGTTCTCTTACAATAATACAATTTAAGTGACGAGTAATAATATAAATAAAAAATTGGCAAATATACATAACAAGATAAATATTTTTATTTTCAAAGTGTAAATAGGTAATTGAGATATTTAAATCGTCCGTGTGGTGACGAATTAAGAATACGCAATGTCACCACCCCATATCATCACATGGGTGTCGTAAGAGCCGACAGAGGGACCATACTATGCACAGAACAGCACTGTAAGAGAAGGAAAACTTAAAACAAACCCTTTAATACCAACCCGTTGGGCCAGCGTGGTATAGTAGGCCAATTCCTCCTTTCAACGGAGAGGCCTAGTCCAGCAGTGGACTGTTAAAGGCTGATGATGATGATGATGATATTTAAATAGTATCTTGAAAACATTTATTCAGGTAAAATTGAAAAGCAAAACAAATAGGCTTTAATTTATCAGCAATCTGTTACAAAATATTGCCAAATAATGCACAATAATTTTTCTCCGTGTTGCCAGTTGTGTAAAATATAACATAGCGCCTCTCTTTTTGCCTTTGCATGTGGCTTAAATGTTATAGGTTTTGCCAAAGTTGTGTGTAAGAAGTTACACACACATTATTATAGATGAAGAGCCGCTGCACATACATATATGATTCCTCCAGGCGGGCTCGCTGCTATGGGATGTCAACGGACACCGCGGTAGATTTAATAGGTAGGCCACGAAGGCCGGTAGTCACACACACCCTTCTGTCTACCTAAAGAGGGACAGGATAAACCGGTAATTTCGGTGTCCACCATAAAAACAAAAAATACATGTCATTTTCAGACTTTCCTATCGCAATAGTTATGTGAATAAGCTGCCGGAAGGATTACAAATTTTATATAAACAGAGTTCGAAAGGTTGCAAGTTCAAAATGAAGCACTTTTACATGTAAGGTATATTAATTATTAATTAAAATACACGTTATATTTTAGTTAATTAAAATACATTGTTACAAGCTATATTTAAGTAATGCGTATGTACGTCAATAAACGGCTCGCCAGTACTCAGATAAACCTTGTGAGGTTTTCGTAGTGCGGCAACGTATTATGTAAGATTGAGTAAATGTATTGGAAAACACAAATAAAAAAAATTAAAAAATAAACCAATTTCAACGAAGCCAAAATATATTTTATTTTAACCAAAATATTTGAGTGTCGTCAATAAATCCTGTGTTCCAGATGTGGTTCCAGTGCGCATGTAGCGATCGCTGCGTGTCAATAAAGGCCGGCTCACACCGACGCGAGAGCTTTAATGAAAACAAATGGAAAAGCGCAGCCGAAACACAAAGGTAAGGGAGAGTGTACACTTGTTTAACTTTCGTAGTCACTTACAAATATAATTTAAATGTTTATTGAGCTATAGACTACGAATTGTAGTTGTGTGTTCAAGATAAATAAGTGGGCGCTACTGGGACCGAAAAAATTATAAACATATGTCGTTTAAATCTACGAAATGATTCTAAACAATCATCATCAATATGGCACAGTCATGGTATATTGCCAGTATTGAATATAATTATAATTTTTTTATTTATTTTTATTTATGGACTCACCCGAAGGGGTAGGCAGAGGTGTAATATTACACCCACATTGCGGTATGAATTTTTAGGTCCCACGTAATAGGGGGCGAGCCTATTGCCGTACCGGGCACATTACCAGACTCCGTGTTGCTACTGAGAATTTCCTTACGGAAAAACCCAATAACACTTTGCCCGACCCGGGAATCGAACCCGAGACCTCCCAATCCCACGCGCACATTTATGCCGCAGGCAACGAGGCAGTTGATATAAGATATAATTAATTAAATACTGGCATTACCGACTGATAGCTATATTCCATAGTTTAGAATAGTGTAACATAGGTACTCCCCATAATGATTGTCAAAGATCCTTATGACGGCCGAGACCGACGGCATAACGCTTTCCGAGTTACTTACGCACATAACTCCGAAAAGTCATTGGTGCGCGCCATGGATTTGAACCTAATGCCCTCTGCATGGCAGTCTTGGTGTCTACACTAGGCTATCGCTGCCTTTTTTTAACCATCAATACCTATTTCTAATTTAAGTTACATTAACAGCGTCAAAGTTATTACAAATTAATATTTAATGTACAGTATGCAAGGTCCTTTACTCCAATACGACAAGGCAACACCTCCCCGCCACGGCGTTTTGACTGCGAACAAATTAAATCAATTAAAGTCCAGCCTACGTTTTTTGTCCCCAGTGTCCCCATTTGTTCGTATTAAGCTTATTTTTTGTACCTACCTTTGACCTTTGTTGAGCGTACTTTTGTTCTGACTTTGTGTGATTACAGATTGTGGAGAATGAGAGAAGATTGGACGGTCTCGTTAGTGATTAGACATCTTTAGTGTTTAAATGTTTGCTGTAGGTAAAATAAATCATCATTTATTTGGAATTCAAACTTTCGTGGTCACTATAATTACTCCTTGGAACTATCCCTTAGGAACTATATAACAAAATTAAATTAATTTTAGAAGAAAACAATTATAACTACTTAAATAACAAATTAAATTAAATTAAAATATTAAAATACAATACAAATAAAAAGAAAATATATATTCAAAGGGCGTCGTGAAAGTCCTCCACATCGCCGTCTATTGGAAACGTACCCAGAAGACTGTAAAAAAATAATCTCGTTCACTCGGGTAACTAAATTTATACTCATATAATAAAGCGGAAGAGTTTGTTTGTTTTTTTTTTTATAGTAAATAGGCGGCAAACGAGCAGACGGATAGCCTGATGGTAAGCAATTACCGCCGCCCATGGACACAAGCAACACCACAGGAGTCACAAGTGCATTGCCGCCCCTTGGGGTTGGGAAAAGGGATAGGATGAGGGAGAAAGAATAGGGGATAGGGCCTCCGGCACTCTCACTCACCGAACGAAACGCAGCAAGTTGAGTACTGTTACTTTACGTCGATTTTCTGTGAGAGGGTAGTACTTCCCCGGTCGAGCCGGCCCATTCATGCTGAAATCAGCAAGGCTCTACTACTGTTGTTTGTTTCGCTGGGTCAGCTAGTAGGTTATGTTAGGTTTTCTTGGGACCTTATAGCCAAAAATAGGAGCCCTGCGAAGCAGTGGCTCTGTCAGCTTAGCTTAGAAGACTGAAGCGTCTTCTTTAATTTTTTTTGTTCATTTTATTTAAGTAAATGTACATAGACATTGCTTTATTTTTTCAGAATACATTGTTTCATTTAATATCCTATCCTTAAATAATTAAAGGCGAATGACCAAAACTGGGCTATTTTGTAGCACGTTTGCTTCTAAACCATTTATTTGTGTAAAATCATCTTTTATTTTATAATTTTATATGAATTAATTTTATGTTAAAGCAAAATGATATTTTATTCTAAATAAAATTATAAGTATCTGCATTGTTTTAAAGTAAGTGACATCGCCATTTCATATTAAAACCTCCTCAGAATATAGATAATGCATATAATCTTAGCAAAACTCGTTTTGCATATTTCGACATGTGTTTACATTTTCTTTCAGACTCCTTTTTTAATGGGTAAAAATAAACGATATAGTGCAAACAGTGTGACATAATGAAAGCTTTTTTAACCAAAATAACACAGAAAACTTTTGATATTTTCAAAACATGCGGTGAAATACTTTCTATATGCAATGTTTACAAATATCGGTTTTGCAACATATTTGGGTCGTAAGCCGTTTGTGTCCCAATGTGGGTACGGGCCTCTTATCACTATGAGCATGGTAAGGCCATAGTCCACCACGCTGGCCAAGTGCGGGTTATGTGCGAGTACTACACATGTCTTTCGAGAATATCATGGAGAACTCTCAGACATGCAGGTTTCCTCACGATGTTTTCCTTCACCGATAAGCAAGCGATAATTAACAATTTAATACGCACTTAACTTCGAAAAGTCATTGGTGCGTGCCGTGGATTTGAACCCGAAACCCGCTGCGGAGCAGTCGGTCGGTCTCACCACTCGGTTATCGCTTGCAACATATTACCTATACGAAATAATATTTTGTATTTATCGAAAATATGGGAAAATATTTTTATTACTCTGGCATCCATAATGCCAATCAATGCCAATGTTATTTTGAAATTAAAATAGTCAAATTTATGTCAAATTGCTTTTTCACCTATGAACGTTGCGTTTGTGTTTCTATCATTGTTGTGAAAAATAAGTAATTTGCTGTGGTTTACATTGAGTTGAGCAATCCTCTGTAGACCACACAAGTTAATTGCGTGTGTTATTGAGATTTTGAGACAGGACTCTATTGCTAAGATTAATATGTCGTCTAGACGTAGTATAAGTAACCGTGGTGATCGCCGTTGTGTTAATTGTTCCTTTGCGGTACCTCAGCATCAACACGTCCTTTCTTTGGACGAACTGTCTCATTCGGCGTTGAATATTTTGGTATCATGGACAGCACCATCGCCAGTCAATGTAAGTGTTGTATACTTTTCTCGTCAATTCTTCCAATTCACTTGTACTCTCCTCATAACCGAATAGTCAGACAGGTTTTAACTTCCTTGTTTCAGGAATTGAATGGCGGCCTATGTTTTGAATGCTACGCATTGATAGAAGCCAGTGTAACTGGTGCCTTCTTACCTGCACCACAATATGGACATCAGCAAGTTTGTTTCGGCTGTGGGTTCTCTATATTAAGATCTCGATCTTATAGAGTGTCAAAGGGTTGTCCAGAAAGAAATGTTATTCTAAGAAATACTCCAGCACACCAGGTAACTTTGTATGGTGTTTCTATGAATGGTAACACCTAGAAATATCATTTGCAAAAACATAATTGGTTATATCGGTTTTATCATTTCTTACAATGATTTATTACCTTACTATATAGTAGCACTTCTTAGTTTGGAATTTGATGGTATTATGTGAATATATGTGCTTATTATATGATCAATTATACCTATACGTACGTACAATAATATTTAGTAACAACTGCATGAATGATTTACTGATTACTACTTTTTGGGTTTAATCCATGTATAAGTTTGAGTGAGGCACAAATATGTAGTTCTATTCTATACAGAATATTGTTCTTCGATATCGATCTGTGTCTCCCTATTTCTTGGATGTATCTAAAGTCCTTATATAATACAGGATTAGTTCTCAGTATGGTAGTTGACTATTTCAGCATTTGTAATTCGTTTTAGGTGTCAAGGTTAGAAAGAGCTTGCGGAGCCTGTTGGAGAGCCGCTCGAAGAGAAGTACAAAGACAACAGCAACGTGATGCAAATCGACCGGTGCTGCAAGAAATTTATGGATCCGTAAATGAAGTCGAGCCTGTTATCCCAATTCCACCACCACTGCCACCACAATTTGCTGACCTTCACTCAAGACCAGGAGTACCAAAAATAAATTCAGCGGAATATACGCGTGCTGCAGCTACATCCAGCTTTTGTTTGTTTTTGGGATGTAAAGGCCCAGAACGTTTATTGGTGCCTAAATTGATAAGGGAAATGTTACTAATCCACAAAAAGTTTTATGTGCCTACAAGTGCTAGAATATGTCGTCGTCACTTGGATAATGGAACTTGGGGTGACTTAAGCTCTAATCTGCGAGATTTTACCGGTGCACAATTTGATGCAATATTAAGCATTTTAGGAAGAGCATGCAGCCATCAATAGATTTTAATAATATAGCTAACATGACTCCTGATTTATGCCATTTTTGGCTGGGCATGAATGTGGAACAGTTCAAGGAATTACTAGCATGTGTACCGAGCATATCACGAGAGCTTAAAAATCCCAGAATAGCTTTATGTATCTATATTGTTAAATTAAGAACTGGGGAAAGCAATGAACGGCTAGCTTCTCTGTTTAATATGTCTCGGACTACAATAAAAAAAACAATGAATGTTACAAGAAGCTGTTTGACAGAGGATTTTGTTTCTAGATATTTAGGTTTCAATCATTTAGCTGTGGAGCAAGTAGCTGCAAGAAATAGGATAATACCCGATGGATTATTTGGTAATCCTATATTACCAGTTGATACCAAACCAGCCATTGTTATGTGTGATGCAACTTATATATTTGTACAAAACAGCAGCAATTATCTTATCTAAAAATATACATAACTAGCTGACCCGGCAAACGTTGTTTTGCAAATTTTTTTTTTTTTTGAAAAATAAATGTTGGCCTATTCTCATAGATATAAGCACAAAAAATTTCATCAAAATCGGTCAAGCCGTTTCGGAGGAGTATGGGAACGAAAACTGTGACACGAGAATTTTATATATTAGATTATAGCCGTCAAAAGTTAGATAATCTTGTAAAACCTTTTCTCATTGTTTCTTGCAATGGTTATATAATAGATTGTTTGGGTCCTTACAAGGCAACAACTAATGATGCTTTAATAACTATTGTTGGTGCCACGAGAAGATAGACTTTTTGTAAACACACGTTCAGGGTTTCACAACCTTTTTTTCAAACAGTTGTGTTTTAGATTTTATGCTTTAGTCAACCTTTATACTTTTTGATCAGTCGTTTATTTTCAATTCTCAATTATGCTACTATGTGTTCCAATATATATTTTTCATATATCTATGACTTCCTGACGTGTCCAAAAATGATCTATTTTTACGAAAATAATCATATTTGATTTAGTGTTTGAGTGGTCGAATTTTCCGGAAAAATTTCATGAATATGAACATACATATAACATTTCAATGGATTAATGCAAAATGTTGACGTTCCAGACGTTTGACATGTTCCAGTACCACAAAACACTGCTGACAGTCAACTGTCGCCAAGTGACTTAGTAGAAATTCGTTGTTTACAAAAAGTCTCTTGTATAAAGTTATCATGTTTCTCGTGGCACGGACCATAGGCACGATTTTAGTAGTGAAGAAGGTAACCTACGCACGTTCTTTCGTCCAGGTGATATATTTATTTTAGATAGGGATTTTCGCGACGTGATAGAGCGTTTGACAGAACTTGGTTTCGAGGCCCATATGCCGGAATCATTATCAGAAGTTGAACATCAGCTCAGTACGATTCAGGCTAATAAATCTAGGTGTGTCCACTCTACTATGTGTTGCTGGGTCATAGAAATTGTTAACGGTAGAATAAAACGAGATTTCAGACTATTTCGAAATGTGTTTAATAACCGGGCTGCCACGCATTTGAAAGAAGATTTTAGAATCGCATGTGCGTTGCTTAAAAAGTTCCATTTACCAATTCTAGATTTACCAGAAGTAAGAGAATATGTCGCTATTGTTAGAAGTAGGCTTTACTTAAGAAATCATTTGGCAAACTTTATAGATACAGAAAATATGAATAGAAGACGTTTAATGCTAGTGATAGTGATCATGTGCAATTACCATTCCCAAGATTGAGTACCTATAGACGATCTAAAACGGTTTGCTGTTGGTACGTACCAGCTAAAACAGGCCGATCGTACTTTGGAGAACACATACGATCCACAGGCACATACATTATAGAAATGAATACTGAAATAGACGAAGATTTGCCACTAGTACTTGGTTTAAACAATTTTTTACTCGGAGCTCGAATTAAATCCAGGCACGTGAGTGGCCGTAAATACTTCGTTTATATTTTGGTGAGTAGAGATGCAGATGTAGCTTTTAAATTCATTGGTGGGATATTGTTGCAATTGCTTAGTTGGTCGAAGAACCGATGGGATGATAACATTATAACCGTGTTTTATTTACCTCTTACACATATAACGTAAAGTTTTAATGCTTACCTTGGTCAAATAATTAGGTCCAAGGGACAGTGTGCTTCTCACACCACATGGTATTGAGAATTATTCTCAGTAAGAAATATATCAGACTGAAAATACCCCAACCCGGTAAAGCTGCTGTACCCACTTGCTGGCATCGCAACTCCGCATATTCGTAAGGCCGTGGCAAGCTCTACAGAGAGATCTAAAGTAGACTATGATCCACGTCATCCATTGCATAGTCACATCCCAGTAAAGACAAGACTGAAGCGCCGTAACAGCGTTGTTAAAGGTGTCCATACCTTAACCCAGGAGCCGTCAAAGGCGAAGTGCGACCTATGACGAGCATCTCCTTTTGTGTCACCTGCCGAGAGTCCTCCACCTGTCGGTATAGAAGTCATTGCATAGACTCCGGGCTCAAGTCGGCCCGGTGCAAAAAGCACATGTTCAGATTGGCACTCTCGGACGGTACTGATTTGACTTGCCCGTGCGGTGCAAGACAAACGATGTCCCATCTTACATGGTGACCTGCGTGCCCGAAAACTTGCACACAATAAGAACTTCTCGATAAATAGGCTATCTAACACTGAAAGAATTTTTGAAGTCGGTCCACTGTTCCTGAGAAACAAACTCTTTAGTTTTATACAGAATGTAAAAAGACCCTTAACGAAAACTGAAATCCCACGTTGTACCAATCACTACGACCATTTTTTACTTCGGCATCATACCTGGGAAATTACTGGTTCAGGAGATATTGAGGCTCAAAGTTAGTATGGATTTTTTCTAATTAGGTACAAAATTGAAGCATTTAACCCGCCAATATGTTCTTTAGATGCCCTATAAACCCATGGATAAGTAGGTTTTTCGAGCATTGCACGCGCGCTATTAATTGCGGTTTAAAAAATTTGAAAACTAAAAAATAAAGTCGTTTCCCAGGTATTATTTTTGGTTAGTATGACTTGGCATGATGTCCACAATGAGTAGACTTCGGCTTGGTGATGGGTCTTGTGACATCCTGTATATTAGTATAAGATAGAACTTGGAAAAATCATCTGTGGTTTTCAAAAGTCGTCTTCTCGTCTCGTTATTGCGATTAAAACTGATCGTTGTAGCTTGAATCCCCACCGCCACATGAGACTAGACAATTATATTTTATAACAAGTCGTGGGAAGACCTGTATAGGTAGTTGTTTAATTCATTTTAAGAGCGCCAAAATCGGTGTTGACTTAAAATGATACTAGACAATTATATTTCATAACAAGTTGTGGAAAGACCTGTATAGGTAGTTGTTCAATTAATTTTAAGAGCGCCAAAATCGGTGTTGACTAAATTATCTTTTTTATATATTACCTAGTCCTCTATGTTTTATATGTGCAGAGTCAAAGGAGCATTCACACGTCTTTTATTTGACATTCCCTGTCTCTTAGGATGCAACTGAGCTTATTGCCGCTGGCTGATTATATACTTATTCCTATATTTCTTTAAAATTATACTTCCGAACAGGTCATATACCGGTTCGTTTGTACAATGCAAGTTAAAAAAGAAGCACCCGTAATGCTGTGCGTCACCTTTAACAACGCAATAGCCGCGAACAGGCCATTCTAGCTCTGTCTTTCTTTTTCGCGTGAGTTCCTACAGCTCAATCAACATTCACTTATCCAAAAGACACAATGGAGGCACGCAAAACAAAACAGAACGTAAAGAATAATCCCCCATAGTGTCACTACTGTATATTCAAACCTCAGCGAACTAGCGGCTAGCAACTTTAGCCGTAAAGCATTACTCGGACAGCGCGCGAACACAACGATACAGACAAAACTGCGGCAAAAAGTTGTGAAACAAAGAGACGTGGATTGTTTGTGTGACTGGTGTTTTTTCATTATATGTAAAAGCTAAGCGTTGGACTCATACAGCCAAGTATATAAAGTGAATACTTATGGTATTAAACAAATGTCAAATTGAAAAGGAATGACCGTCTTTGAAAGGACACTAAATCTGGTGTGTCCTCCTCTGTCATAAATGTACATCTAGACAGATTGCCCCAGATATCCTTCTCATAGTGAGAAGAGGCCCGTGCCCAGCAGTGGGACAGTTTATATACAGGGCCGATGATGATGATGATGATGGACAGATTGACGTAATTACCATGGTATTCTATTTGGACTTGGTAAGTACATAAATGTCAAGTAATTTTCCGACACATATCAGACAGTTGTCAAAGTGTTACTACAAAATTATTCAAACTTGCCCGAATACCAGAACACGTTTTTTTATGGTAATAGGCGGCAAACGAGCAGACGGTTTGCCTGATGGTAAGCAATTACCGCCGCCCATGGACACAAGCAACACCATAGGAGTCACAAGTGCATTGCCGCCCTTTTGGGTTGGGAAAAGAGATAGGATGAGGAGTGGGATGAGGGAGAAGGAATAGGGGATAGGGCCTCTGGCACTCTCACTCACCGAACGAAACGCAACAGTTTAGGTACTGTTACTTTACGTCGATTTTCTGTGAGAGGGTAGTACTTCCCCGGTCGAGCCGGCCCATTCATGCTGAAATCAGCAAGGCTCTAAACTTTAGATCATCTTGTATTCTAAACCGCAAACAAATAACTAACACGACATAAAGCCAAAACCAAATAAAGTAAAAATTCGTATAAACCGTTTCTACCTATTAAATTTTCTATACCTCCGTGGTCAAATAAACAATGATAATTATAAAACACAAAAAATACCATAGAGTGCCAAGTATAAATCAGAATTAAAATCGTTTGATAGATATTAATTTTTTATTGGCGAGTTTGTTTTAAATATTTCGTACACTTATTAATAACTTGTTTGTTGCGGTAATGTTTTGGGATATTTACCAATTTTAGCTTTCGTTTTTGTATTTTATTTGGAACTAGAGGACGGCAGCAGCTACGCCTGCAATTTTTTTTAATTTACCCGTTTTGGCCGATTCCGTGGGAATTTCGGGAAATCCCTTCTTAGTGCACCCCTACGGTCCCCAAGGAACATACATGCCAAATTTCAGCTTCCTGCGCCCAATAGTTTCGGCTGTAGCGTGTCTGTCAGTCAGTCAGTAACGTAAGGATTTTATATATTAAGATAAGAAAGCTTTTGTTTATTTGTTAATATTGATTGTTAAGAAGGAATGAACGAATAGCTGTCCAAGTAGGTACGTTTATTTATTGGCTTACTTACATAAGGTTACGAGAGAAAGGTCCAAAAGTTTTAATGTAAAAAGAGTCTAACAATTTTATCATACTGTCACTTAATTTATTTTTATAACTGTTTTAGATACATCAGGAAACTAGCGTCCCGAAGGACTTATCAAACTGTCAACGAACAGAAACAAAGGATATCAAGACTAGAATTAACAACCTATAAATCTTGCAAAGAGCTGTTTCTTGCAGTGCCGTTTCAGTTCAGTACTTGTCAAACTGTGGTGCCAAACTGCATTTTCACCACTCAAACTACCACGTGATGCCTCGTTGATCTCCCGGCATGAATGTGCGCGTGGGAATGGGAGGTCTCGGGTTCGATTCCCGGGTAAACTGTTATTGGGTTTTTCCGTTAGGAAATTCTCAGTAGCCGTCAGTGCCCGGTACGGCAATAGGCTCGCCCCCTATTACGTGGGACCTAAAAATTCATGGCGAAATGTGGGTGTAATATTACACCTGTGCCTACCCCTTCGGGGATACAGGCGTGAGTCTATAAAAAAAATATTAAAAAAAACTACCACGTCATCCGCGCAGTTATATTGTACTTCAAGTTAGCATTCAGCGATATGACCTATGTGATAGCCTAGTTGAAACACTACCAGGCTACTGCGCAGCTGCAGGTCTCCTGAGGCACAATTCTCCCAATTATATTTCTTCAAAATGTAGTTTCGATCTAATGTCAGGATCATACTCGTGTCACAAATGGTATTCGCCTAAATTAACTGATATTTGAACGTTATTGGAATATTATCGTGATATGTGTTAGTTGTGGTTGCCTATAACAGAATGAGCACAAGGCATGTATTATTGTAACATCTTTCATTGTGTAAGAATTGTGTATCATTTGTTGGCGATCCTTATAAATAAATAAATAGATCGTAAACGAACAATGTGTCAACGTTGAACTATAGAAGTCAAATTAGACGATAAGGACATTAAATACATATGTACATCATAAAGTAAGGATACACAAACACAGACACATTTTGAATGATTTTTCTCTACTAATATTATAAAGCTGAAGAATTTGTCTGTCATAACTATGTCACAAATGGTAGTCTCCTAAATTAACTGATATTTGAATGTCGTGTATTATATTATTATCGTGACGAGATCGTAAATTGAACAATGTTTCAACGACGAACTGTAGAAGTCAAATAAGACAATAATACATTAAAGAAGCAGAATACCGATTCTGAATCAATTAAAAATCTAATCTCATTTCGTTCAAAATATAGTTTAAATTCCATATAAAATACGAGAATTGGCCTTCAGTTCAAACTCTTGGCGAGCCCTGTTGATAGAATGTTTGTAAAGACCCCCGTGAAATAACGTTTATTCCTAGCGTGGGAAGTATCATTAAAAAAAAGGCGAATATACGACAATACCCACACATACAAAGCGACTTAATCTCACCAAACATCGAAGGCTCCGATAAAGAGAAAAAAAAACAAGTGAGCCGAGGCATTGACATGATGCCATTAATCTTAACGTGACAACGTAATTCAATGGGCGTCTCACGTTAGATACGGCGGGAAAACGCTGGATTTTCCGGTCATTGACCTATTGTGCCGCCAATACCAACAGAACTGTCGATACAGGTTGCCATTCATTAATGACTGGAAAGTGCTCGCGTATTTTGGGTGGCTAATTTAATTGTAAAAGATTTAAAGAGTATCATTGTAGGCGGAAGGAATGTTGTGATGGGTATTAGGTATGGTTGTTGTTATGTCTCGTCAAGTGTTGTGGATTTGAAACCCTCACGGGAAAAATATGATAAGTTCTAGTCTTGTAATAAAACACGTCTAAATGGAAAATTTACCAAATTATCTAGCTACGGCAAAACTTTTATAGTCGTGGTCAATCTGTACAATAGAGTGGACCAAGTTCACTGCAGCTTTTGTTACCCAGTGATAATCGCCAGAACATGGCGAAAACAAGCGTTCCTTATCAACTTTGGATCCCTAAAAGCCAACGACTTTATAAATAATTTTCTTTAAAGTATTCATGAGCAATTTATGTCTAGCCGTCATGTCCGCCATCTTAAGACACTTAAAAACTTATATAAACAGTTCGTTTACTTAATAAGCAAGTTCCTTTTAATCAACATCTCAACTAAATACCAACATCCGCTGCCTCATAAAACTTTCACAGCAATTCATCAAGCCGTCACATCCTGATTATTACCTGACGAATTTAAAAAGGTACTTGCTTCTATCAAAGTTGATTAAGGAGGATCCCTGTTCAAATTATCCGGACTGTAGGGCCAAGTAACGTACCTTATTGGATTACTCGAGCTTTGATGTCTGGCTTGGGAACCTTGCTCGTTCAGAGCGCGTTAAAGGTAATAAAAAACGAGTAATTCTTTAAAGGGAGTCTTATTAAGGAAAAAGAAATTGTATAAGTTAAGTAAGTGAAGTGTATTGGAGGTAAATGATCGTATATCTCGTTGCAAGCTTGTGTTAACTTCGGGCCGGCGGACAATTTGCGAAATAGGATTCTTTTTATACTCGCTCATCGTGTTTCCTTGATGAAACAAAGGAGGGAGCTATGAGTTGATATATTTATGTTTTCTGCTGATCATGCAATTTATTGTTTGATGTTCTTACAATGTGCTTATACCTCAGGTAAGTTTAACATTAATGTCAGAGACAAGTAGGAAGTAGGTATATTCTCTTATTATTAAAATACAAAAAAGGTCCAAACGGTTCAAGTTCTATAATATTATTTCATTAAAGACAAGTAAAATTGTCCTATTTTAAAGCCGACCAGTAGAAAATGTCGAACAGTCATAGGACCACATGGAAAGTCGGCGCAGTAAAAGGTATTCCTTTATTTTCAGTACTATAATATATAAGTAAAAACACTCATATGAAAAACTCTTTTTGGATTTTAATTTCGGAAGGGAATGAATTGGCTAAACCTAGGTAATTTCTATTACTTCGTTATCCTCGTCTGTGATGACTTTATAAATAGCTAATGAAACAGCCTACAGTAATATAGGTAATAAACACACCATGCCAACAACGTCCATCGAGACCCATCGGCTTAACATATAGACAGCCAGCCCACAATTGGAACAACGAATCAGCATCATTCACTACCAGGTAAATTGAATCAATAGGGTAGGGCTCTAGCTGGGCAGATAGTTTGTTGCTAATTGTTAACATTTTGTTCTATTGAGTACGTTTTGTTAGTAAGTAAAATGGTTTCAGATAGACGTTTAAAAGAATATTTTTGTAATCAAGTAGCTACACACAGTTAATGTAATTTATCACACAGTGAAGAACAACCAATAATTGACGATATCAAATGGACACTAAAAGATAAATAACTTGCCCTTAAAAAGTAAAATATGCGTCTTATTGATTCAACTTAGTACCTACTGCCTGTCAAACTGTAATGTAACCATAATACGATCTAAGCCTAACAGCTATCTAGTTAGTAAAACTGTCTCGGATAGACCTTTCAAAATATTTTTGCAGCCGTAGTTTCATACAATTATAATAATATAATATTCTAACACTTACACACAACACCATCTAGTCCTAAACTAAGCAGAGCTTGTAGGTACTATGGGTACTAGATAATGGGTAAACATACATATAATACTTTTTTTGTAAATATATACATATTATACATACAAACACCCAGAACAAGACAAACATCAAAGTTCATGCACACAAATGTTTGACTTGAGCGATAATAATCGAACCCGCGACCTTCGGCGTAGCAGTCACTTACACTCCTACTACGCCAACCGGTCGTCAAATAATAATAATTTAAAAATTAATCTTGTAAGGCCAGCGGATAAAACCCGATCAATGGTAAAATCAAGCGGACGCCATATTAACATACCTCCAAGAAAGATGTATTTTGTATGTAGATATTTTATTATGTTCTCAATCATAACACTTTCTGTCTGACTGTAAGCAAAGTGCGAACCCAGCCTACCAGCCATCTGGTTGCACTAGATTAGTTTGCAGTGATAATCGACAAGTGTACATTGATTCGCACACAACGCCGCCCGCATCACGGCAGCACCGACAGTCCCCATAGAATGGTGATCCGGACACGCAACAAACAGACAAACATGGATACAAACGAACTATACAAGGACAGTGGATGTCAAAGTGTATCATCATGAAAACATGAATTGTTTTATAATATGGTAGTGAGTAGATTAAAATGTTCGAATATTAGAGAAGTATTAGGTATAGTGACAGTTTCTGTTGTCGCTTGATTTTGCCAGTAAATTGACCGGAAGAGAAAGCTTATAGTATAGAATATTGAAAATTAGAATAATAATATTCTACCACATAACTACTCACAACACCATCTAGTCCGAAGCTAACTTGAACGATGGGTATTAGATAATGGCTTAAAGTTACGTATGTATATACTTTTTGTGAATACATATATAATATACCTACATAGAAACAGTCCGATCAAGAGCGGGAATCGAATCCGCTGCCTTCGGCGTGGCAGTCGTTAATACTTCTGCTACGCCACTGCGACTTGAGTGTTAAAATAATTTATGCCCTTTAAAAGGTCTAGAGAGGCAGTAGTTTTTGGACTTCGGAAAAAAATGGCACTACGATCGATTTACTGTCATCATGTTAATACCATCAAATATAAAAGTAGGTTTTAGGCGACGGCGCTTGTCACCACATTTGGGGTCAACGGGACATATGTACCCTAAAACTATACATTGAGAACCGCTGTCAAACAAAACGAAACGAATAATGAAACGATAGTTACGGCTTTTTGCTAATCAGGCATCTAG
This sequence comes from Euclidia mi, assembly GCA_944739405.2. Taxonomy (NCBI): domain Eukaryota; kingdom Metazoa; phylum Arthropoda; class Insecta; order Lepidoptera; family Erebidae; genus Euclidia; species Euclidia mi. The sequence goes on along the minus strand of OX123188.2, from coordinate 4,621,312 downwards.
TTCAAGAGACGCACCGGCTGAGTTACGGCGCCCCCGTGCTAATGTGTTCGCCTCTACGATAAAACGATACAAAATACTACTAGGTTTTGGGTGACGGCGCTTGGACTGCGTTTGGGGTCAGCATGATTTACGTCATCCCGACCCCTAACACAGTCCCGCGCCCTACACTGTACATTGAGAACCGCTGTCAAACAAAACGAACTGAATCTATAGTTACGGCTTTTTGCTAATCAGGCATCTAGTTCGCGTCGCGGGCGCACCGGCTGAGTTATGGCGCCCCCATGCTAATGCGCTCGCCAATCTAAATGCAAATCTGTTTACTAATTACGATCAAGATTCCCCTGCACTACTGTATTGCTGAGAAGTTCTTTATTAGCCGGCTATTAGTGGTCGGTCTGTGGTTTATTTATACTGCGGTGTTTAAACGATTCGGAGCGGGGTCAATTTTCATTATGGTTTGCATTTTTTGTAAGACTCGTCTCGCAAGAACTAGAATAAATCAAGCTTGAATTGCGAGGGGATTAACAAATATTTAATTAACAAACACGAATAATAACCAGATTATTTTAGCCTAAGACTACAGAACAAAAGGCAGACAGAGCGCGCGGAACACTTGCGTGAGGCCACTAAAGCAAATACAAAATTGAAAAGCGAATACAAACTCGGCTCAGTGCGCTGCGAAGCATCGCACAGTTCACACGCCACGATCAATCTAGCTTTTAAATTCATAAAATGCCGTCTTGCGTTTTTAAACATTGTAAAAGTTGTTTCCAAAAGCAAAAACGGACAGATGGAATATATTTTTACAGATAACTATGGATTATTTGACTGTTTTATAATATTATTTCGATAAAATTCGTATTTCTGCAGAAAATATGTAAGTGTTGCCAGTTTACGTCGACACCGTTTTCCCTGAATTAGGGAAAATGCACTTGTCAATTGATTATGTAGGTAATAATTATTGTCATGTTAATGAAAAATACATTAACGTATTGTAAAAGTATATTGTAGATTATCTTTTTTCTTATAAATAAAGTAATAGAATTTCCATTAGTATAGACATTGTTTTGAGTTCGATCCCCATATAACACTTTGACCTTTGTCACAGAATAAATCTTTGTACCGTTCTTATGGCGTAGGGAATAAGTATCAAAATCGTACTGCAACTGTTAGCTTGACTTGGCGTCGTGTGTACATTACGTACAGAAACATAAATTATTGATTGCAGCCATTATTTATTTTTAGTTGCATTTTTTTTTGGTTATGATTTATGAATCATAATATTCATAATTTGCTGTGTGCATGACAAAATGTTTTTAGCTAATTAATATTTAGGACGCAAGCCTATTGCAATTAACCAAACATTTCCAGATACTGAGAATTTCTAAACAAAAAATAAACAACATATTCGCCGATCTAAGATCTGAACCTCATGATTGGTATTCGTAAATATATGTAGTTGGTATTATATAAGTATTTCTTCTGGATCGAGGCTATGAATCACAAAACATAATCTATTTATTTCTCAATTTACGAATAAAATTAGTTAAAACTCGGTACCTACATTTAAGAAATGTATTTATAAAAGCATACTTTAATGGTATCTTTTATTTGAATAATTTTCACAACAGCATTACACATTAAAAGCATTAATTAAATTCATGGTAAATTCTTCAAAACCGCAAACGAATATAAAATATTGCCTATGTAATATTTTTATATTCGTTTGCAAAAACTATATGTAAAATAGTGGGAGATTATTCATGATCTGGCAACTTTACACACACACATAGACGCGCGTGTCCGTACAGTGCCAGTCGCCAAATGTCACGCACACATAGCTGTCAACGTGCCTCACTTAGTTGGACGAATGCGGTCCATCTGGTTCTTGTTTGTTAAATCTGTGATTTTAGCAATAATATAAAATTTTAATGTCATCAAAGTGCTTGAAGATGAAACTTAGATCACTGCGCCAACCGTGTAGGTGGTTAATAACAGACACATGACCCACTTATCGTAGATGAGTATCTTAAACTAGCTGCGTATTGCGTGATGTTATATATATATACAAGACCCATCACCAAGCCGAAGTCTACTCGTTGTGGACATCTTGCTAAGTCATACTAACCAAAAATAATACCTGCGATACGACTTTATTTATGTTTTCACATTTTTTAAACCGCAATTAAAAGCGCGCGCATGCAGTGTTCGAAATACCTATTTACCCCCATGGGTAAGCTAATATGTTGCTTAGATGCCCTATGACCCCATGGTCATAGGGCATCTAAGGAACATATTGGCGGGGTAAATGCATCGGTTCTGTAACTAATTAGAAAAATTCCACACTAACTTTGAGCGGCAATATCTCCTGAACCAGTAATTTCCCAGGTATACCTAGTACCGAAGTAAAAAGTGTCCGTAGTGATTGGTACAACATGGGATTTCAGTTTTCGTTAAGGGTCTTTTTCTACCCTGTATATTCTACAGCCTTCCACGATAGATGGGCTATCCAGTGCAAAAGAAATCAAGTCAAACCAGTAGTTAATGTGATTAACGCGTTCAACCAAACAAACTCTTCAGCTTTATCTTTCTGACATTAGATCGAAACTGCATTTTGAGCAAATATAATTAGAAGAATAAAATTGGGCCTCTGTTTCTCAAAGATAGTATGACATCAGCGGGCAACCAGATTTCCAAAATTAATGCGTGTACTTATCTATTTTGAATGATTTTCTATACTATTATTATAAAGCTGAAGAGTTTGTCTGTCATATACTTATGACACGAATGGTAGTCTCCTAAATAAACTGATATTTGAATGTTATTGAAAAGTTATCGTGACGAGATCGTTAATTGGACAATGTATCAACGTTTTTAATAATATTTCATTTATTATATATATTAAATATTTCATTTCATTTCATTTAAAATACAAGAATTATTGGACTTCAGATTTGGTTCTCCTTTCAAAGACGGTTTTCTATTCAAATTGACATTTGTTTAATACGAGAAGTAGTCACTTTATTATAAGAAGGCTGTATGAGTGCACCGCTAAGCTTTTACATATAATGAAAAAATACCCAGTCACACAAACAATCCACGTTTCTTTGTTTCACAACTATTTGCCGCAGTTTTGTCTGGATCGTTGTGTTTTTTGTTCGCGCGCTGTCCGAGTAATGCTTTACGGCTAAAGTTGCTAGCCGCTAGTTCGTTGAGGTTTGAATATACAATAGTGACACTATGCGGGATTATTCTTTACGTTCTGTTTTGTTTTGCGTGCTTTCATTGCGTTGTTTGGATAAGTGAATGTTGATTGAGTTCTTGGAATTCGTATTTCCCCATGCAAAATGCAGTTTCGACCTATCGTCAGTGTCATAGTCATGTCATAAATGGCAGTCTCCTAAATTATGATATTTGAAATTTGGATGTTATTGGAATGTTATTGTGACGAGATCGTAAATTTAACAATGTGTCAACGTCGAATTATTAAAGTCAATTTTTTTATAAACATTACCTAGGTATGTAATAACATGTCATGTTGTTAGTTATATAATAAAGAAGAATATTCCATCTATTTATCTACTATCCTTCTTCTTCTTCTCGAGCCGTTGGTACAGAATTTAAATGGCACCAGCCCAGTATGTGGCCACAGCAACGGCATTGTCAGTGGCTTGACATAGATCGGCCCCCGAACATCTGTGCGGACACTTAGGACACTCTAGCAGGTGACCCATGGTCTGTTCGGTGGAGCGCCACAGTCGCACTGCGTGGCAGCCGAGTCAGTCATACCCCATTTCGCTAGGTTGTGTCTGCAGCGGCCAACCTGGCTTCGTAAACGATTATACGATTACGATTATACAGAACATATTTACTATTCAAGTCGTATCTAACCAAATTAGGTAAAATCCAAAATATAAAGCGTAGTCTCTCTAATGAAGTCGAAAACAAAACAAACAAAACACCTTCCATCCAAACGGACGCTTTAAAAATTATTTAAGTCTCTGCCAGAAAATCTCTGGTACTATTTAACAATGTAATGGTATGAAGTATTTATGTGTAACTTATTCATATGTACCGGGAGTGCGGCCATTAGTATCTAACAAAGTATTTATGTATGCCTGCTTGTTGTACCTGTAAGTACAATGTTCCTTTTTTGATTTCTGTTATTCTGGTTCATTAATTTGGACAGGTAAGCAGAATTAGTGTCTTCGTGTCTAATTCTCTACAAAACAGTTGCATAATTTGTTACTTGTCATCTGGTCTAAATCAAATATACACTGGTAGACACAGCATTCCTATATTACGAGTGAAGCCAAAAGTCACTGTTTAAGGATTGTTTTATACATACCACTACCATACTACACTGTCGCGACAGAAGATTACGTGTAAATAGTGCGTTTTGTTGTTTAGTGAAAGTGGGATGCGACAGCAGTATAAGAGTATATCAAGTGTTTTATTTAACCCATGGGGGGTATGATTTAATTCATAAACATACATATATTGTACATGACAGCCCATTTAAATTTATAATAAAACTAGAGGAAGCCAGCAGCTACGCTTGCATTGTTTTTTAATTTACCCATTTTGGCCGATCGCGTGGGAATTTCGGGAAATCCCTTCTTAGTGCACCCCTACGGTCACCAAGGAACATACATGCCAAACTTCAGCTTCCTCCGCCCAATAGTTTCGGCTGTAGCGTGTCTGTCAGTCAGTCAGTAACGCAAGGATTTTATATATTAAGATATGCATCTTAAAGAATTAAGGTCTATGTGTGCTACGGCATGTCTCCGTGGCTACATAAACTATTTTGAAGGTTCCAGTCGACCTGAAACTGAAACAAAGCTCCACACACGAGTGAGAAGACTATTTACAACCTCCGTTGCATTGATATAAAATATATTATTCAGTACCATCTAGTATAATTTTTTGCAGCAATATCGTTCTAAAAGCGACACAGCGAGTTTATTACCGAGATGTTTTATTTTCCTTTTCCTCCGCTAGATGGGGCGCTTTCCTTTACTTCGCGAAGAAAAATTTAACTTTCCAACAAGTTATTCTTCAAGAAATTTTCTTGAAATATTTATAAATACAAATAGATAATTATATATTTTTGAGCGAAAAGTCCTTTGACGCTGGGCTCTTTTTATTAATTGCTTGTTTGTGAGTTAACCGGCGCTGGATTTATTAAATTAAAAGTTTATACAGAGAGTACCTAACTAACTTACTATGCTTTTAATTTCGAGTAATAAAGATAGGTAAATAAAGTGCATTGACCTTACGCATCGGCCGTCACGTTGTTATGCTATGACAAATTAATTTTGGCAAAAATAAAAATTCTAATTCGTAAACAGAAAAATATTCTACATATTTTTTAAAATAAATGTTATATAGATAGCTTCTATATCATGTTAATGTTAAAAGTCAACAAGTTACTATGACCAACATGATTTTTTTTTCGACAGTGTTCCAGAACAATACTTATTCATAATAACCAGTTCATTTTGTAGTGGTTAAAGTAAAATTTTGTAGGTGAGATATTTTTGAGAATAAAGGTTTACCTTTTGTTTGGTTGACTTCGGTGGAAACTCTCCATATGAGCCATCTCAACTTGACGCCAACCCGGCCAGAGTGTGATCGACCGGGCTTGGGACTGGCGGAGAAGGTGTATGGAGGCTCTCCCCAGGCGTTCGGGGCATATAATTCCACTAAAACCACCGCGGTGTCCCTACGGGTCCCGTGTAGTGGCGGGGTTCGCGGATAGCATACTTTTCCGTGACCCGCCCGGGACTGGCCCGGCGTTGGTGTTGGCAGGCCACGCCTCGTTCTGCTACTTGGGAGGCGGCGCGGACACCACACCGCCTCCTTGCCTTTTGGCGGACGGGGAGCAGCCCCAGCGCTCGCCGTCCGCAGGCACTAAAACGGCCGCAGAGGATAGGGAGGATGGCAACCTGACAACACCGCATCTCCTCTTCCTCTGCGGCCCACCGCAACGCATCAAATGGTGCGCCGCCATTTGGTCGCCTCTCCTCCTGCGACCGCGTCCGACTGCGAGGGACAGACAGAACTGTCCCCTGCACCCGCACCTTGGGACGCATCCTACGCAGGCCTCACCCAAGCCCACGTGGAGCGTCCACTCCCGGGATCCCGCTTAGCTTCACCGTGGGTGTCCAAACAACGGGTACTGAGCCCCTCCACCACGACAAGGTGCAGATCCCACTGAAGGTATACCTACCTATAGTACATCTTCATATACTTAAAGCCTATCTCTTTCATGATGCTTTGTATTATGTTCAATTATATTGTAAAAATATTGATACACAAGTAGGTATATGTATGGAGCAGTGTGAAGAGCAAAAGTATAAAGTTTGAGCTCAACTAGCAGCGGGAATGTAAACACTTTGTTTAATTATTTACTCAACTATTCATCCCAAGAACAACTCAGAGAAATTTAATATCCTACGATGAAACTTTAGACTTTGATCAGAGAAACTATTTAAAGGTTTATGAAATGCGTTTAATCCGACAATTAGTAGACGTACCGATTGGAAACAAAGTATAAAAAAATTCAAGAAATTGTTGAGATAAAGCTGAAAAACATATCGTAAACATCAGGGCCAGTTAATGGTCACAATTAATATGTAAAAATCAACTATCCCTTTCATTTATTACAAGTGCAGGAGTCAGGGAATTCTAAAATATTGGAAAAATGTATTTTATGTCAATAAAGAATTATTATTATTATTATATTTCTCATGTAAAAACAGTTAGCAACATCGTTTAAGCCGCTTGGAATACAGATTTTGGATGTTTTATCCTTATGAGGAATAGCTATTGCCTCATAGGGAGAACAATATACTGCCAAGCAATGGGTCGTAGGTCGTAGTCGTCAAAATTACGGCGCGTATAAATACATTTTCGAAGATAAGTGCGTACTTATTTGTTAAATAGAAGATATAACAGTGCATATTATTTAAAGCTGGCAATTATTATATTAAAGCCTGAAAGGTATGCGTTTTCTTACTTGATATTAATTTTTCTCTTTTGTGGAACAATACGAGTGCTATGAATATTTTATTCCGTTCCACAAAGAATGAGGCTTTGCGGCTTTACTGGATGTCGCGTTCTGTGATACTTTTAGTATTTATATTAACTAGAATTAGTAAAATGTTCGCTGTACCCATAGTTTCGTGGTTTTCCGCTTTATTTTAAGAGTCTTGGCAACATTCGAAAGCGTAGTTGCATATATTTTTTATAGATTTTTATATTTCATTGTTTATATACAGTTTTCAACAAGAGTTATTTCGACATTTCAAAACGGACATAGTGCCAAGAAAATCATCCGTTAGCTAACCAATAGAATTTTATTTAATTTATAATAACTTACCAAGCTAAACTGACCGCTTACCCTTCAGAACAGCCCACAATAACCCACATAACTCAATCAAACCGTCAGCCCGCTGACAAGAGCGCCCTACATCACCGCAGTGCACCTCGCACGTATAATTTCAGTAATTTTCGAGACCATTGGCCGGGAAAATATGAATCTGGCCGCGATAGTTCAAAGCGCTTAGGAATTAACACGAAGGTTTACATGTGACGGCGACTAATTACAACTTGTGCTGAATACTATAAATAGACGAGTTATGTGAACATTTGGGACTGTAATTAGAAAATAAATTGGCAAGCACCCCTCAGAGTTGTCTTACATTTATGTAAGTGATGGGTTTTGAGGAGTATGTTTGGAGTTATCATACAGCTTAGTTGTCCACTGCTGGACATAGGTCTCTCTTAATTTGCCTCAAAGTAACATTATGAGTCTGTAGGCAGCGATAGCCGATAAGTGGAGATACCAACAGACTGCCATGCAGAGGGTATCGGGTTTGAGGCTGGTTTCAGAGTCACGCGTTTGACCGGCGCCGGCCACACGCGCGCGCTTACAATTACACAAGATTAGTAGTAGCGTTTCATAGTCACGCAGTTCAAACGCGCCGCGTGTGAGACGCGCGCGCCGGCCGCGCTGCCGAAGCTTCATACATTGCAATGAGAAACGCGAACTCATTTCACAGTGGTCCGCGCGCCAAACGCGCTGCTTGACTGGCGCTGGCCGACGGCGCGTGCCGCGCGCGTCACTCTGAAACCAGCCTTAATCCACGGCGCGCACCAATGACTTTTCGGAATTATGTGCGTATTGAATTATTAATTATCGCTTGTCCCGTACCTCGGAGAGCACGTTAAGCCGTCGGTCCCGGTTGTCATGAAGATCTTTGACAGTCGTTACAGGGCGTCAGTACCTTCGGGTTGCGGAGGTCAGACAGGCAGTCGCCCTGTGGAAAAGCTAATATTCAGCCAAATCCGGTTAGACTAGTAAGCGGACCCCAGGCTGAAACTGGGATAACGTTAAGAGGATGATGAGTCCGTAGGAGGATGTGTTCTTCTATACCACGCTGATCAAAGGGTTGGGCCTTAAACTTTTTGAGGTTTGAATCTGGGGTAGGTAATCTACCTAGCTAAAGTGGACTGAATGAAGAAACTAAACTTTATGTTGCAGCCTCTTTCAAATGATTAAATGTTCTGGATTGTAGCATTTTAAAAATGATAAGTTTGAAGTGTGATTTGTTTATGCAAATAAATAGACAGAGGCACGCCTTTTTTTTTAAAGCTCCACATGTACCCAATTGTCGGAGGGTAGGGGTAAATGTACAAAATTCCCCGGTCATTAAAGTAACAGGACGTATTATTACACTTCAACATATAATTTGCGTGGAATAAACACATTGTAGTCTAGGAGGTACCGGGATTTTTGAAATCCAACGTGCCGTGTGAAGAGAGTTTTGTTTCTAAGGCAGCGATAGCCTTTATTTTTTGTTGTTGGGTTGGAAAGTCCTCATGGAGCCCCGCCGCCCTGGGGGAAGAGCGAAGGGGACTGTCAGACCCTTACTGACTAAAAACCAACCCGTGTTCCTTATGTACCCGTGTGTCGGAGGGTCGGGTATCACCGAAGCATTCCTCGCTACCCCCCGACGGGTATTGGCTCACCAGATGGTCAGGCGGGCCCCGAACGAAACCCTCTTGGCGTCGGATGAAGGTGTTGGGCTCCGCCGCTAAACCACCCAGCGGCCGCAGAGGATAGGGAGGACGGCAACGCAACACCGCATCTCCTCTTCCTCTGCGGCCCCACCGCGACGCAACAATGGTGCGCCCCCATTTGGTTGCGGGAGATAGGGCGCACGGCAACGCAACACCGACACGCCTCTCCTCCTGCGACCGCACCTGACTGCCAGGGACAGACAGAACTGTCCCCCGCACCCGCACCTTGGGACGCATCCTACGCAGGCCTCACCCAAGCCCACGTGGAGCGTCCCCTCCCGGGATCCCGCTTAGCTTCACAGTGTGTGTACCTCAAACTCACGGTTACTGGGCCCCTCCACCACGACAAGGTGGAGATCCCACGGGGGGGAGACAGAGGCACGCCTAGTATTTAACAGGTAAAGAGTGAGGTAGAGCAGTGAGATATACAGGGCTGTATATCTCACTATATTATATGCATAAAATTTTTGGTCTTTGAATTGTTATATAGTTGTTTACTTCTTTCTTGTAGCGTGATGTTACATATATTCGTCATAATAATTGAGTTGGCAACAACAAACAATTATTTGGGAAACCGTTTAGCAGATGCTAATATAGACGGCTTTAAATAAAAAAAGCCTAACGAAATTTGTATATTTTTTTGTTTATTTAACTTATGTTGTCCCACTGCTAGGAAAAGGTCTCCCTTACACTCCTCCAAGCATCCCTATCTTCTGCCAAATTGGGCCAGTCTCTGTCTAAATTTTGTATTCGGGATCTGCCTCTTTTCCGCCGCCCGTCTTGCGGCACCCTTTGAGTGACGATCTTCGCCCATAGGCTAAGATGCATCCGGATCACGTGGCCCGCCCAATCCCACTTTAGGTTGGCAGTCTTCCGTCCCACATCAGCAACACCCGTCAGTATTCGCAGAACGGCATTTCAAATTTGTATATAAATATTATTTATTATTATTATTTTTCGTGATAAAGGCACTATGCCTTTGTCAAAAAATAACGAGTAAATATCAGCGAATCATTGTCAAGACCAACCACTGCGCCACTCCTAAAATCATTACACGATTTATTCAAGCTACACAAAGCATCCCCAAAAAAAGCGTGTCATAGCACGACATGACGTCACTATCGTACATGTGCACTCGTTCACTCATTCACTCATTAGTGAGTGAGTGAGTCGGCACGTGCCCGCATGTTGTCAGCCGCGACTGATTGGTTTCGTAAGCTTGTATTGTTTGAAAGAATATCTCGGTCTGCAGTGATTTTTGGACGTGTACCTATTAAGAAAGAAAAAAGGAAGAAAATACATTTATTTGCAGTAGATTATGCAATAAACACAAAACACAGTTAATTACAAAAATAAATGCATGCATACAAAAAACACAGTTAATAACAAAAAGGAAAAAATATAACATACCTACTGCAAAATGGTCGCAACACAGCAAAATGCTAGTTTTGAAAAAACTATCGCTGGTCTTCCGTTGCTATTGTATAAAAATACTGTAAACCGTGTGTGATGAATATTAATTATCCCGCTACTATTATGAGAAGGGTAAGCTGAAATACTGATTGATAGACTTCACAGGTCTTCTTGAAAATTTTGCAGGTTTCACAATGTTCTCCTACACCGTTTGCAAGGGTTAATTAACAAATTAATACGCGCTTAAACTCGAAAGTAGGAGTGCGTGCCCTAGGTTTGAACCCGTGAATCTGTTAGTCTTTCCACAACACCTACGCGTAACACGTCATTTTGATATTTGACTCTATTGTGCTACAGTTGATTTCTTATTATTTTGGTGGCTTCTTACACATAATCATAATTTGACGAACAATATAATATCATACTAAACGAGCGCGCGGATACACTCGCGTTATTTAGGGATACTACTCAGCTCCCGTGGCTTATAGCGTGATGTTATATAGCCTATAGCCTTCCTCGATAAATGGGCTATCTAACACTGAAATATTTTTTCAAATCGGTCCAGTAGTTTCTGAGATTAGCGCGTTCAACCAAACAAACAAACTCTTCAGCTTTATATATTAGTATTAGATTGATCGTCAGAGCTATGACTGTTTTACGGGTTCCTTGTCACCATATCAACAAGCTAGCTGCTAACGTAATTAATACTTCAACTTTGTATCTTTTTACGCAGGACTTGGCACCCCTTTTTTCCTATTTAACCCTCTAATAGTCACCAAAGTACCTACAAGAGCTCTAACTAACCCTCTGAGCACTTAATCCTCTACGCACTTTCTACAGTAACCATTTTACTTTTGACGTCTTTGACACATGATCATCATCGCAAGATCACAGGCGCTTGTTATACGACGCGTGTTAAACGCGTGCTAAACGCGTGCAACGCGTGATTATGCGTGCAATGCGTGCATCGCGTTCAACATTCTAATTGATTATAATTACGTCCCCTTTTTTCTACAATTGCTCTCTAATTGGTGACTAGTTTTTGTGAAATTATTCCGGTGCATGTTCGTGAATTGAATTTTGATATGGGACGTGTAATTTGACTAATTGATTTTGAGTACGTTTTGTGAATACCGTGTGAAGTCATGGCTCTATTGTTGCGGCAAATAAATGGCTTTTTATTCACATACCTATTCAATCACATTTGGTCTTGTAGGGACTGACAGAATTTAGGCATATCTCAACTCACTTCATTTTAGTTTCTCACTAACTATACTTTATTATGTAGCACCCTGCTGACTTCGATCTGAATGGATGGATTCACCCTCTTGTTGAATACTGAAGTGGAATTACATCTACAACTAAATCTACAAGTCTGAGAGTTTTCTACTTTTCTCAAAAGACTTGTAAAGTCTGTCAATCCGCAGTTGACCAGCGTGGTGGATTATGGGCTTACCTCATAGTGAGAACAAACCAGTGCCCAACAGCTGGACAGATTTGTAAAGGCTACAATTCAAAGCTGATCAAAACGACGCTCTTTATTTTTCAATTTGAAATTCAATGCAACAAACATTAGTGACAAAATGATTTACAACAAAATTGATTAAGTCTTAATTTGATAACCGTTAACCAGGTTGGGGAGACTATACTACGATTTCTTCCAAGATTTATAATAAGACAGTAAGTTTAGTGCAAAAACGTGAAAATAAGCGTAAAAAATATCATCGTTTCTTTTTCTTCTAAGTACTTGTTCTTCAGCCGGATATTCTTTGTATCCGTTGCTACAGTTTGTAAAGGCCTTCGCTTTGTGTCCTCTGTTTAAATCTTAGCATAATTCCCGGCGCTAACGCAAATAAAATTTCTTAGCGGGAAGTAGGATGCAAAAAAATGGCTGTATTTTTTTTAACGCTATAATGAATCGCAAAATGGTTTCTACCATATATTTTGATTTTGTCATATTAGAAATTGTCATATTAAAATACAAAAGATATGTAGGCATTTAAACTGTTGTGGTCATTAATGTTACTTTTTCATTTTTCAACGGGATCTTAATGCTTCGTTGCATAAAAATGGGCTTAGCTGTGTAGGCCAGAAAACAAAAAGACAGACAGGCATTCGCATTAACTTACAATATAGCTCCATAAGTGTGAATATTACTTACCTCATCAATCTAGACCACCCATTGCATAATCTAAAATAATAAATAGAAACAGCAAAATAAGTTATTTTATTAACCGAAAGAATAATACTTTAAGTAAATTACTATCAAAGCGGGCCCAGAATTGAATTCCATCTACATAACAAAACGCTGATAGTTCAAGTACTTAAAAAGCAATTAAATACAACTACGCATCACATTCGACCCTCTGATAAACAAGAATGGGCCTTATCGATCCCAATATATTTACCCGCAGGGAAAAAAAATCAATTTGCGCACTTCTTTCGATATAAAAGACTTAATACACACATCAAAGTGATAGAGAGACTTATATAAGTCTTATATAATGTAGTGGGTCCCATATAAATTATTTATTAACATTGATGTTAAGCCTATTTCGTGTGTTGCCGACCGCAACAGTTCTTCCGTCACAAATAGGATCCTCTTGCGAGCCACAAATCTGGACGAACATCTGCGCTCGAATTTCGTTTGAGACTTACGGTCATGTAGATTGTAATACAAATGAAATATATTGGGAGAATTAACCAACTTATTATTTGTCTAAAATGAGATTGTTTCATCACACCTTAAGAGCAAAAATGTTGACTACACTAGCTATTGCCCATACTTTCATATAGGCCATCGTGTGCTGTAGCTAACAAATTAACGCTAATAGAGAATTCATGGGAGAAATAACTAGAGGGGAAATAGTGTATGGGAGAAAAAGACAAAGTTAGCTTCTTTTTCTTTTCATTTTCCCAGGGTTACTCAACATGCCAGTGATCCTCTGCTTAGCACCACTGCCATTTAAAAAAATAAATAAAAAAAAATGTTTATTGCCAATAACATTTACAATGGTACGGTATTCAGTGGCCCCACACTAGGCAATGCCTGTCCTGTTGGTACCTGATACGATTATACATTTGTATTGTTTGCTCGGTTGACATCAATTAATATAATAGGCAATATTTTTATATGATTATTGATTACATTGTAAACTTACTAATTATAATTAACACTTACTAATTATTACAATATGAACTAACTTTAAAGTCTGCATTTAGTTATATATCACAAAACTATTTCTTTTTGGGCGTTTAATATGCCTCTGCCTACCCCTTCGGGGAAACAGCCGTGAGTCTATGTATGTATGTATGTATTTCTTTTTCATCCAAGTTCGATACCCAATGCTCGCCAACTCAAACATCCGTATGCCCCGATTATTATAGGTCGTTAAAATTCAATTGTAGCGGAGGACCGAGGTCCGCGGTCTCGGCCCCTTCGCCTGATGTAATAAGTCCATTGAGACTGCATAATTGCAAATCATTTGTGGGTTTTTGTCGCTAGTCTTCGCTCTATTATAGTGTGCGGTGAGACGCAAATTTTGTGCAAATCGATATCTCATTTACTGCCTATTTTGTAAGGAGGCATATTTATGTTTTGTTGTTGGGGAAGTATATCGCAGTTTGTTGCTGGAAGGAATATCTGTACTAGGTACCTACAAGTGATACATTTAAAGTTCAGTGATGATTTTGGGCCGTTTTAAAATAGTTTAATATTTACACATGACACAGAAAAATATAGGAATTAATCATCGGGGGCAGCAGGGTCCATTCGCGCGTCCATGTACATATTAGAAATAGGAATATTTGTAAGAACCCACAAACACTTCTTTAACAAAGTAAGTGAAAATTGTAAATATGCACATAGAGACCCAACAAAGTTAAAGGTCATGTAATAGCACTTTTCACCATAAAAATTGCTTCATAACTTCTATCAAAGTGGATAATCATATTCCACGCCCAATACGAGAGCTACCTCTTACCCAATTTAAAAAGTGATTGAAGCTTTGGCTCATCGAAAAATGTTTTTACACATTTTAAATTAATAAAACAATAATATTGTATTATGTAATATAATGATGAGTAAATTGAAAAAAATTACATGTAATTCTCTATTTTAAATATCAATCTAAATCTTATAATATTATGAATAATACTATGTTTAATATTATTATGTTGACATTATAATTATAAGTACCAAGCATATTTTCTGTTGTTCATATAAATTGTGTATATTTACGTTTTAAATTTACTTAATTAATAATTTAATTTTAATTATATAGAAAAAAGCAATAATAAAATATAGAGTCAATAAATGACTCATCATAATTTTCGCATGCCTACTGAGGGCGAGATATGTTAAGGACAAATAATAATATAACACCTTTGTAACCAGATCTCTGCGAATAAAGGTTTCATTTCATTTCGCCAAGTCCTGGCATACTATAGGTACCACAATTTGGTGGTTTGTGGTGCGTAAGAAGAACTTTAGTTCAGGTGTCGTAGGTAATTACTCTTTTGACAAACGTTGAAAGTAATAAGGAGACCCGCTATTAAGGTTTTCCATCGTGATATAAAGGATAAGTTGCTATAGATTGCAGACATCAGATAAAAACGGATCTCGAGATGGAGTAAGCGTAAGTAACCGCACTGGCAACGAGGCGGCAATCAGCTTGATCTATACAACGTTATTCTAAGTAAGTCATAGGTGAATAGAAATAGTGAAAACTTCTTGGGAGGGGATTGCACTTGATATTATAAACAACGTTTGTTCTATATATTTTGTTAAGGTCAAAGTTCAATTGAGTTTGGTACAGCCGATCTTTTTTTTGCGATTTCGGCAACAACAGAATCACGCCTAAGGGCTTTTTATTTAGTGGGTCTTCATCGCGCAAACTTAACTTATTTAAATTGCCACCAAGCGTGGTCTCTCCGCGACCACGCTCTGTGCAAGACAAGCGAAACGTCGGAAACAAAAAAATAATAAGTTACGTTTACGCGGTTCAGACCCGCAAAATTATTTTGTATCACTCCTAAGGAGTTTGCACTATGCACATATACACCAAGAATTACCTCGAATAATAAACGTTACATTAATTTACAACCAAAATATCAATACATCCCTCGCATTAATCAAACAGTAACAGAAATATGCACATGCATTTAATCAGTCGGCCAGACACCGTTATCAGCGCGGCATCTCGCCCAATTACTGCGCCCCTCGCACAGGATGAAGATAACATCTGATAAGAGGGGCGGTGGATTTATTTACTGAGTAACTGTGTATACTGTAGGATTGGTAATATTGGTGCTATGTTGTAAGCAAGGTACTATGTTAAACAGGTTATTTAATGGTGAGTGGATTTGATTGTTGGAAAAAAAGAAGAAATATCATTTTTTTCTTCTATAACAGACAAAAGACATACCTAAAGTTAAGTTCATACCTACTTGAATATAATTATATTGTAGAAATGAGTCAGTGACACCATAGAGCATAGATATTTATTAATAGAGGCACATTTCTAATGGCCGCTCTGTAGACAAACTTTCTGTGACCAGTGTGATCCATATTGCCGCTTGGCGGCGTGGCAGTCGCGCTGTGACAGCTGACTCTACGAGAGCAAGAGAGACGGAGAACGACGCCAGCGCCGCCAACGGCGCCAACTACGTACTACACTGACAACCGTCAATACGCCAGTTGGAATCGGCACACGAAATCCTTAAGAAATAAGCTTCTATTATGTAAATCTGTATTCATTGGTGACACTTAGACTTTTCTTAATCCGCCTCCAAACAGAGAATGTCTAAATGCATACTATTGAAAGAATGTCATCCAACTTTATGAACGACTACGTCGCTACTGTTGTATCTTTCTTACACACCGTCATCATCATCATCGCCCTAGCGTTATCCCGGTTGCATCCAAGACTTACACGCCTTGGCGCCTGAGGTCCGCTTACTGGTCTAACCAGATATGACAGAATATCAACATTTCACAGAGCGACTGCCGTCTGACCTTCGCAACCCAAAGGGATAGCGATATTCCATGGTTTAGACCAATATAAGTTTGTTTGAGGGTACTGGCTCTCCGTTACGACTGTCAAAGATCTTCATGACAGCCGAGACCGACGGTTTAACGTGCTCTCAGAGGCACGGGGCAAGCTATATTTAACAATTTTATACGCACTTAACTTCGAAAATTCATTGATGCGCGCCGCGGATTCGAACCCGATACCCTCTACATGGCTGTCCGTTGGTATCTTCACTAGGCTATCGCTGTTTTACACAATTGCATAAAGTCGATACCTTCGTGGGAACACAAAGGGATGTACTACAAGTTTGGAACTGCAGCTGTGGAAGGTTCTACATAGGAACTTAAAAACGTTGTTACTCCGCTGCATTAGTATCCTTGTGAACGTTATTATGTCAAACCTCGAGCTTAAACGTTTAAAAATATAATCATGCAGCAGATCCATACACAATATAAAATGAAGTGCCCTTTTCTACCTGTCTGTCTGTATGAACACGATTTTTTTTTTATAAAAGACGGGGACTGTGTTGCGGGGGACTTTACAAACATACAACCAACGGCCACAATCAACAACCAGACTCGAAACAACAATTTATGGATCACACAAAGTGTTGTCTCGTGTGGGAATCGAACCCACGACACTCGGCGCAGTGCCAAGCGGCGAGGCGGCCGCTAAACCATTACGCCAAACGTGCAACTCAAAAATTACCTTAAAGTAAGTATACCTGAATCAATTTTAAACAATGACTTAAGAAGTTATTTGACGTGTTATAAAAGAAAATTCTTATTCTTAATGTCGCCAAAGCAAGATATCCACCCCACCGATTGCAATATAAAGTTTTAGGGGGTAATGTGTGTCGCAAGGGAATTCTTACACGAATTACAGATGTGTTGCTTGTCAGGCTGTTGCAATAAAAATAATAATTTTATTATTTTGTTATCTACGTATAATCGTAACTACGGACAATCACTTTAGTATTTTTATTGTATAGTCGGTTGCGGGGGTGGTGCAGTAGATAAAGTTGTTCAACCATGTATGTCGTACTACAGAGAACAAAGATTTGTGGAATACGCAAATAATTTTATTGCTCTGCTTCATAGGTACTGTCAATATGGGTACGCACTGTAGATGCCTTCGGGTCTTCGAAAAACTTATTCAACGCAGAAAATAAACATAAGGTTTACCGGCGCCTTCGCTAATAAAAATTAGCAATCCCTTCTCTTTTTATAATCAAAGGCGAATATATTGTATTTTTCCTAATATTATGCCATAAATATTTATACTTAATTATAGATGAAGTAAAACATCGTGACAAAATCTGTATGAGAGTTCTCTATCATGTTCTCGAAAGATTAGAAAGTTTGCCAACCCGCAATTAGGCAGAGTGAAAAGAAGAATTAGCCTGGACCATACTTCATAACCTTACCCTTCTCATAGTCAGAAGAGGCCCATTAAAAGTTTGAGGAGGAGGAAAATAATTAAGTCTTCAAAAATTCGTCTATGGACATTATTTTATTTAAACATCACATCTCAAACACTATCACGTAATTCAGTTACCAAAGCAAAAAGCACACAACTTACACGCCATAATTTCCACGCGTATATAATAATTCGTCAACCTACCTACGTAGTAACGCAACAGCGGCTCAAATGATATTACCAGTAATCCTGACATGATCCACTAAAACCGGTATAAGTCTTAAATAAGCCAGACAAATGAGGTTAAGTAGGCAAGGAATTAGCAACCCATGGATAATTGCCCTAGTCGCTCTTTGCCCCTTACCCCTTGACGAATGCATCAGAGGGGCACAAGCCTCGATGTACATTTCGTCGAAGTGCATCTATAGGGTGGTAACTACCAGGTTTTTTGGGTAGTGCTAACTGCATAGGGTTGCAAATTGTGTAGCCTGTGGCCTATAGTTGCAGCTTTGGTTCAAGTACTTTTTAATTTGGAGTGAATAATAGTTTTATGAGGGGCTATTGGAGTAGATGTGATTATGACGATATAAAGAGGTCAATGCACTTTGAAATCTCACAATTGCCTACACAAATACAATGGTATAAGACTATAAGTATTGGGTTATGGCGATACAAGGAGGTCAATTTTTAAATCAGAAAATTGCCTTCACGAATGCAATAGATGTACCTAATTATTGGAAGTGTAAGGATAGATACGTGATCGTGCCTGGTGGAACACAGCCAGACGTTTGCTAAAGAGCTTGTATACATAGCTATTGTATCGCGTATCTTATATGTGCAGCTTCTAATAGTGCGATTCAGGATCTTCAATCGCTTCCCATAACTGAGCAAGTGTCTGTTAGAGTAGTGATGTTTTGACCATTGTTCGTTAGGTGTCACGTGCCCTAACAATAACACCTTATGATTTCATGAAAAAACTAGCTCATGTCAAAGTTGAATTTTCGCACGTTCTCTGACCGGATTGGAGACATCCTAAAAAAGGGACCGGTCAGAAGTACCCTTAACAGAGCATGCATGAGAAACTTGATGGGAGTGAATGAAGCAAGAGAGGTATGTCAGGATCGTTGCAAGTGGCGTTCCGTAGTCTCTGCCTACCCCTCCGGGAAACAGCCGTGAGTCTATGTATGTATGTATGTTCAAAGTTTAAACGTGGTAAGTATAATCGCTCTAAGAAATTATTCTGTAAGAATCTTGTTCAAGTGCGGAGGGTGAAACTAAAGTGTTAACCCTACTCTTACAAAGTAATGTGTGGTTTGTGCATTTTGCACCTACACTCACATGGCTTGGAAATCCCAGACATAAAATTTGCAAATAAACCAATGTCAGAGCACCAAAGAGGTCTGCCCGAATGTTACATAAAAGCAACTTTCACCGACTCTTACATTTACGAGCATTCACAAAACTCATGTAAAGACCACTATTCACCTAACCTAATACAGCCAATATTCTTATAATAAAGCTGTGTTCCGTTATCTTACTACTTCGGCCCCAATTCACGAATACTGTCGCGTCCACCCCATTAGATATTCTTACATACAAGCTAGAAAACCATCTTAAACATTCACTCACAAACAACAAGAGTCGGGCAATTTTTAGCCTTATTTCTTGAAGCTGAAGAGTTATATGGTTGTTGTGTAGGTGTAAATATAACTTGGTCTGTCTCCCAATATCGTATGACATTGACCGGAGTCAAGGGATGAGTCATCTATAGAATAAGGGAAAGTTGGTTTCTTCGAGACGTAGGGACCTTCGGTTTAATAGTTAGTAGTTCATTGTTCGATTGTAAGGCCAGTCTAGTCGGATCTATTGTCGGTGTTTACGACAAAATTACGTAAGAATTCTGGCGACAGGAATCTGGCAGACGTCAATAAATGATGTTAATTGTGTTTTCGAGGTCGTATGAGCTAGGAACAAAATATGTTTGACGTAGTTTTGTCTTAAGATTACAGGAGTGATTCGTACAGGAATAAACTCAGTGTTACTGTAATTTGAAACAACGATCACTGAAAACTAAATATTTGTGTGAAATAGATTTAAGAGGAAGGTGTAATAAGTAGGTGGCCATTACTAATTAATATTTGTATTGTATACTGCTCAGTGACTTAACTTGCTCTTCGATAAATATGAGCAAAACTTAACAACGTCTGCATATATCACTGCTCGTCGAACCATGCCGCGAACTTCAGACCTCCGTAGAGTAGAACTTTCTTATTTCTTTACTATCCTAACATGTCTTTCTACTAAACCAACGAAACAATCGACTAAATTCATCCACAAGCCACTTAACAACATCACTTAGTAACACAAACAAAAATAAAACACACTCACGCCAAAATCTAATTAGCTTCCACTCCAGTACAAGGGATTAATAATGTCCTTTTTAAAGGACGTATAATTACCGATTCAGCCTTTGTAAAGGCATTTAATCATTGCCTGTGCAACATTTGTGCTTACCGCTAATGACGTCACCATGACATAGTGTTCAGGATAGGGTTGGTAGTCTGTAATTACCCAGAATCAGGGTAATTCGGACCGCTGAGTATGCCGAGCTTTTTGCTCGTTAGCTGTAGGGCGGGGTGTCAGTGCTAGCAGGCGGTTTAAGTGGGTTAATTGATAATATTTTATAAATCAGGTTATGTGAATGAACAGCGGTTACTAGTACTTGTATTGCAAATGCAGATACAGAAAGTAGATCTCTTTTCTTTGCCTGAAATATGTTCTTCAAAAATGTGTTAAAATATTACAACAAATAGTACCCATGCATTTACAGAAATTACAACCGTATGGCCTCAGTCGGACGGGGGGTAGGGTTGCGGCGGCGAAAGGCGGTGCGTGGAGTAACACAATGCCGGAGCGGCGTAGTGTTACGAGAAATTAAAATCTTTTTCTGTCTTAACAGCGACGACAACCACTATTTGAGACTAATGCCTATCTAAAGTTTTATTTACTGTGGGAAAAAGAAGATGTAATTTAATACTTAACTTACTACGTCTATGCGGACGAGCGGGCATCACTAGATTAGTTCACACCGCTCTTACGCTGCTTTCCGCACAGCCTCTGTTTCGTGACATAACCTAACACTTACAACTCGACTTCTTATTGGGATATCAATATTAAAGATAAAATTGTTTAGGGTCTGACATTGGACAACCTGCCTTCCACCGTCCTACAGAACTCAGAATTGTCTTACATTACTTGTAAAATAACTTAAATATGTAGAATAAACAAACAATCACGTTTAATTCCATTATTTCTTCGTGGATATTTTATTACAATAATATTTTTTTGCCATAAAGGAGATAAAATTGATTATACAAATCATCAAGAAAATAGTTTATAGGGTTCTAAGTGATGTTGTAATCCTCGCTAGTCGCCAATAGAGAAACCCCACCACCAGCATGCTCCATTGAGCGGAGAAGCGCCGCGTCACCGCCGCTCAGATTGTCGGTGAAACTGCTGTGACGCAGATGATCTCACGATACATCGCTATTTATTTGACAAGCTTATACACAACATTATATAAAGACACTTACCTACATTTATGACGTAGGGGATTAAACAGTCGCGTCGCCGTTTAGAATCGCGTTGAGTATTGAAGAGGAGAGGAGACTGCCTCGTTGGTCTCGCGGCATAAATGTGCGCGTGGGATTGGGAGGTCTCGGGTTCGATCCCCGGGTCGGGCAAAGTGTTATTGGGTTTTTCCGTTAGGAAATTCTCAGTAGCAGCACGGGGTCTGGTCATGTGCCCGGTACGGCAATAGGCTCGCCCCCTATTACCTGGGACTAAAATAAATCTGGCGAAAAGCGGGTATAGCAATATACCTCTGCCTACCTTTTCGCGGATATAATAAACATAAAACTAGCAATGCTGTAGTATTTTATATTGCAAAATTCACAGCAAACAGTGCCCAGTCACATAGAAAATATTAAAATTATGGGTCTTTGTTTGTTTGTATTACCTGGCAGTTTCCAAACATTGCGGGCCATCTATTACTGTAAAAATACAGCTCAGTTCAACGTGCCATTTTGTCTAACCGTGAATTTATAGCTTGCCAGATGAACCTAAACACAAACTATTTTACATTATTTAGCTTAGATATGTATATTTTTATCGTCCCTATAATACGGTTTTACGGTTCTGTAGAAGAATATACGACCGGTGTCTTGTATACTTTTCACTTCTTACTAAAATTGAGACTAATATTTGTTTTTGATAAATTATTTCTTTGTTATTAAAACATACAGATAAATCAATCACTAAAAAAAAATCTACATTAAAAAATACCTGTGAACTTAATAAAATATACTACATTTTATCTTGATCATTATTAACTGCAAAGGAAACAATATTATTCTAAACTTCATCATCATCAACATCAACAGTTAAGTATTCTTATCTTAACACAGTCAGCTCAATTAAAACGAAATCTCTTGTACAACATTATCATAAACATCCTAATTAAACAACCCTTCAGCAAATAAAAGGCTAACAAATCTAACCTAACCACCTTATCGTAACCCAACAAAGCATAAAGATATTTTTAACGCAATTACGGGAACGTTTGTTTGTATAATTGAATTTTGCGCTAAACGTCCAGCGAGATAAACGAGAATAGCGAGAAGATCTCTACGAGATGTTGGCGAGATTCCGCCGCAGGTTTCCGAACAATAAGACAATTAGACAATAACGTCCGGCACTGAATAGCTTAATCTAGAAGCAAACGCTGTTAACATTTCCCCTTCTTGGTTGGGTATGAGGGAGCAGACGGGCAAGGTAAACGTTGAACATTTATTCGAGTTTAAGTTTACGCTGTGCCACTGCTGTGCAAATGCCTGATACAAATTTTATCTTATTCGGATCTCACGCGAGTCCAGTCCGTTTCGTCCTTTTTTTTTAAGACAACTCCCGCACTGTCAAGAAATTCCTGTGTCGCGGGGACTTTATAAACATTCAATCAACGGACACAATGAACATCCAGACTCGAGACAACAATATGTGGATCACACAAAGTGTTGTCTCGTGTGGGAATCGAACCCACGACACGCGCCGCAGTACCAAGCGGCGAGGCGACCGCTTAAACCACTACGTCAACCGTGCAGTCTAGTTTTTTGGAACGTTGTACTCAATAAAGAGACCTTATTCAAAACCTTATTTAGTGGGCAGGTTTGAAGAAGAAAGGTGTTTACCATTTAATAAAAAAGTTTTAATCAGGGGGCCAATTCTCCTATTTTTATATGACATTGATATTATATTTTGAATGGACTCAGAAGCGGTATTCTGATAACCTAATATAATTATCGTACAATTTGAAATAAACAGTTCCTCGTTGACACATATTTTGACACTTGTTTCAACTTACGATCTCGTTACAACTTCGTTCAATTATCAGATAATTTTGAAGAATACGCTTTTTGTGACGTCATTATGACACTGACATGATATTGAAACTATATTTATTTAGTAGAATTGGGCCCCTCAACCACAACCACACGACATTACCAGCAACCTTAATAAACATATTGTCCTTTCATCCACACTGAAAACGAATTTTGAACCAATAAAAATATATCCACACATTTCATAAGCTGGACCTCAAACCGCCAGTCTGCACGGCCATCTTCCATTGTTCTCTGCGCACGGCACCGCGACCTGGTTCCACGGATATCTTTGTTACCGTCATTTGCACTTTTACCCGCGGTAAAAACGTCCCATGAAAAATGAAATATCACAGCCAGTGCTTTATGCTATTTCTTAGCAGATAATAGCTATTCTCAGAAAACAATGCCACTCAACTGTTATGTTTTGCTGAAATAAATTGTTCTCTTCCACAAATTGTGGTCGTGGTTTTGACAACTCTGAGCAAGCGGTAGTACCATAGAGCATAGATATTTACATAGAGGCTCATTTCTTATGGGCGCTCTGTACAAAAACTTTCTGTGACCCAAATTGCCGCTTGGCGGCGTGGCAGTCGCGCTGTGACAGCTGTCTCTATGAGTGCAAGAGAGACGAACGTTCCTCCTGTGTATCTTAACTACGTGAGCAAGAGAGACGGAGAACGACGCTAGCGCCGCTAATGGCGCCAACTACGTACTACACTGACGACAGTCGCCAACTCGCTATTTGGAATCGGCACACGAAATCCTTAAGAAATGCGCCTCTATTTGTAAATCTGTATTCATTGGTAGTACTGAGAATTGTATTGGATACTGATTTGTTATACAACCAAGTTTAAGTGGATTATACTTTACCTCTACGAAGCACGCAATAGTACTGCCTAACACGATGTCCATGACATGGCTTTCGTTATTAATTTTATTGAGAACTTCTCCAAAATATTATTCTTCATTGCCCACGTACTTAGTTCGCACTGAATCTAATTAATATGGATGTGGCTGGCAGCGGCTGGACACGAAATTTCGAAAATCGGACTCAGTGTCGTGCCATTAGAGAGGCCTATTTCCAGCAGTGGAGTGTAGCAGGCTGATGATGATGATGACGAATCGAATGAATTAGATATTCTTTCTGACTGAAATATAGGTAAAGCCTTCTGCTTCAAAGGTTTTATTCCTAGTGCGGCTAATCTTCTAAAATAACTCATCCTCTTAGCGCTATCCCAGTTTCAACCTGGGTTTCGCTTACTAGTCTAACCGGCTTTGGCTGAATATTAGCTTTTCCACAGAGCGACTGCCTATCTGACCTCCGCAATCCGAAGGGATAGCGATATTCCATGGTTTAGACTAGACTCATCACATCAGCCTTAATAGTCCACTGCTGAACTAGGCCTCTCCTTTGAAAGGAGGAATTGGCCTACTATACCACGCTGGACATACGGGTTGGTATAGGGTTTGTATCAAGTTATCCTTCTCTTGCAGCGTTGTTCTCTGCTTATTATGCTTCCTCCGTCGGCTCTTACGACACCCATGGGATGATATGGGGTGGTGACATTTCGTATTCTTAATCCGTCACCACACGGACAATCTAGACTAGACTAGTGTCAGTTTATTTCAAAGGTACTGACGCCCTGTAACGATTGTCAAAGATCTTCATGACAACCGGGACCGACGGCTTAACGTGCTCTCCGAGGCACGGGACAAGCGACAATTAACAATTCAATTAACAAAACGCACATAACTCCGAAAAGTCACTGGTGCGCGCCGTGGATTCGAACCCGATACCCTCTGCGTGGCAGTCTGTTGGTATCTCCACTAAGCTATCGCTGCCTTTAATCTTATAAAATCACTAATTAACTACAAATCCTGGCCTCAATAGGCAATCAATCCAGAGGAATCAAACCTCGAGGTTGTTAAGATACTTAGAGATAATAAGCTAGCCTGTAGACAATATGGACCGAGCAGAAATATGCCTCACAAGAAGTAAGACCAATTGATCAGTAAAGCTGTACGGGAGTAATTGTAACTTTTTCTATCAAAGTATGTTCGCAAGTTTGGATCGATGCCAGAGAGGTGAATAGCACAAGTTGCGTCATTCATCGAACTTATTACTATTCTTTTTGTCATCACCTACTCAGAAATATTAACCCAACCTTACGTAAAAGTAAGTGATGAGAGAATCTTTGAAACTGAAACCTGCCCAAAAATTATTATTATTTTAGGAAAGGCAAATCCATTAACTCATGTAGTTTAAAAATTTACTTATATTTAAAAATAGATTATACTGTACAAATATATGGAAAGTTTTCGCCTAGAATTTGTTCAGTCACTAGGCTCAGCCAAACTTATTTGTGGCTTACATATTTTATGTCTCAAGTGAGGATCATTGACTCTTGAAGCGGCGTAATTCCCACATACCCAGCTTAACCATTAGGTACATCATGTTTTTTATATTACAATTGCTCGATATCATTATCTTGTCTTCAAAATAACAATTTTGTTTTGCTCACCTTCACATATCACGCGTATAGGTATTCAATGCGCAAGCAAATATATATTATTCTCCGCTACAAAACATGTTTGCTACAAAAGAAAACATAATTCTTTTTGTATTCTTATTCTTATGCCTTAGTATCAAATACATACCTTATGGTGCTGATGCATTCACCTGTAATGAACATTCTTGCGAATGTTCGTACAAATCAGAAAAAACAAACGAGTGTATCTTAGCGAGCATTCTCAAGAACGTTCTGCGAACATTCTAGCAAATTGACTGTGAATTTGTTTTCACGTTTTCGCTGATTAGAGTGTTCGCTAGAAAGATCGTGATAATGTTCGGCTCTCTTCGTTGTTCAGTTTAACAAAACAAAAATGGCGAATGCTCGCTATTCTTGTTGCAAGTGAATGATCAGGTGTATTAGCACCGTTAGAAGAAAAATACCTCCTTTTATTCCGCTTTCGATCAGCCATTTCCTTAGCCCGACAGCCTTTTACCGAGCCGGTGACGACTGTCAATTTGTCCTCTACGCTGACGTACTATTTATATGCGAGTTGCTTTGAACGTAACGTGTTATGTACGAGAGTGCTGGAATGAGAGAAAATATATTGCTTGTGACAGGTGCAGACGCTTTAATGTAAAGAACGAACAATACGAGTGGTTGATGGAATGTACTTACTTTGATATTATAATAAATATATGCTTCGTCGAAGAAAACACATATTTACTCAAGAGAAAGCATGAAATTGCCCGTCTTAATATGAAATGTCTAACTTCGATGATATTTATTTTTGTACTCAGTAAATGTACTTCTTAATGCGTATGACAGGTTTGTCAATTCGTTCGTCGAAGTTGTGAATCATAAAAATACATTACATGTACAAAGACAGACTTCTTAAAATGTTTGTCATACCATTTAGAACCTCAATTGGTGCGATAAAAAGAATTCGGCTTAGATTACTTATAATATCCGGTTTTATATAATTTAAGAAATTATTACTTATGACTGCCTCCGTGGTCCAGTGGATAGCGTATGCGACTGCTGATAGGAGGTCCCGGGTTCGATTCCCGGGTCGGGCAAAAGAGTTACTGGGTTTTTCCGAATTCTCAGTAGCAGTACGGAGTCTGGTGATGTGCCCGGTAACGCTCGCTATAGGCTCGTCCCCTATTACGTGGGACCTAAAAATTTATGGTGAAATGTGGATGTAATATTACACCTCTACCTACCCCTTCGGGGATACAGGCGTGAGCCTATAAAAAAAGTATTATTGATACAATTTTCGATAGTTATACCTAAGTCTGTCATAACAAGTTCCCGATATTTTCGGTGAGGACTCCTGAAGAACCTTTTCACCAAACTGACCCAGGAGGAGGGTTATTTATGGTTTGTTTACCTTTTGTCTCTTGCTAACGTGAACACAGTACACACTCAAGTTTCGGTGAGATACAACGAACACATATTTTGTATACATATTTATGTGTTGACTCTGTTCGGTTATTATATTTTACCATCCTTAGAAATACTCTCGTGGCTTAGTGTTTCTATGTTTAATATTTATATCCAAAAAAACGTCTACATGTATCTTTATCCATCATCTTGTACCCATAGAACAATTTCTGCTTAGTTTGGGTCTAGATGGTATTGTGCGATATAATAGTATAATATTTTATTATTATATGATATTTTATGGTACCTACATTAGTCGCAAACATTTAACAATGTACAATTTTCTTACCAGAGATAATAATAATTCTAATATTTTCCAAACCCATCTTACTAAGCACCTGCCACGGAACCATCAAACCGCGAAACTCCGGAAACGCCGCGCGCCGTTACTTCGAAGACGTCAATGTGAAAGCGGGAGTATCATTAACTATTGACAGCGAGATAGGGGTGAGCCGAAAGCGGAGTCATGTCCGACTAGAGGTGCGCCTGTCTCACTTGCCAACTTTTACTGAAGTTTTGCGGCAAACGTAATAACTTAAATGCCAAGGGACACTTTTGCAATGGATTGATTCTCAGCTGAGATTTGTTTTGTTTTTGGGGTAGTAGATTATAGTAGATTATTGCTTGTAGATAGTTACTGTATTGAGTAGTACAATAAAAGTATTTTACATAAACCCGTTTTATGTACTTCGGGCGTCCTGTGCAATATGTGTAATATTGCACAGGACGCCCAAAACATTTGCGTAGCTTATTTTCTTTCATAAAACAATACTAGACGATGCCAGCAGTTACGCGCGCCCTTTTTTAATTAACCTGTACTGCCCGATGCAGTGGGAATTTCGGAAAATCCTTTCTTAGTTCACACCTACGGTCCCCAAGGAAAATACATGCCGAATCTCAGCTTCTTACGCCTAGTAGTTTTGGCTGTGCATTGTCGGTTAGTCAGTCAGTAACACGAATGTTATATATACAAATGTTATGATGATAACTAATCGAAACGTACAGTACGTAGTCATACCTACCTGCACAGTTGGTCAATCGTAACACAGTGTACACGACTACCTTACACTAATAAAATGAAATCTACATGCGCTATCCCAGTTTCCTCAGTAGCAGTGTGACCGTGGGTATAAATCGTGGTATCGCGGCGTGCGTTATTTATGTACCGCGGCGGCGGTGGTAGCTATCCCAGACGCATAAATACGATTCAGGGAGTTGCTTGCTTTCTGGTCAAGATTGGCCACTACTATTGGTTTATGTCGCTTTATTCGAATCTCCAAAATAGATATTAATTTGCTCGTGAAGATTATAATACCTGTAAATACGATTCGTATTAGTTCTTATAAAACTACTACTTATTCGTATAAAATATCATAAAGATACTGTCACCGCTGGCGTTCCAGCCCAACTTGAACCGCAGGGGCTGGCACGTGACGATGGCAAAAGACCAGATGGTATGTCTTTGCTCCCATGGAAGTTGGGTAGGCCTTTGGTGTGGGACGCAACGTGTGTCGATACCCTCGCACCATCTCATCTTCCTGGCACAGCGGGTTGTGCGGGCGCTGCTGCTGCTACAGCGGAGACCTTCAAACGGCGCAAATACGCAAACCTAGTAGCGGATTACGTATTTGAGCCGTTTGGGGTCGAAACGTTGGGGCCATGGGGTCCAAGTGCAAGATCTCTTTTTAAAGATCTCAGAACAGACTGGTCGACGCCTCGTGGGACCAGAAGGCTGGGTTGTACTTGGCCCAAAAATTTAGCATTGCCATTCAACGTCGCAATGCTGCCAGCGTTCTGGGCACGCTCCCGGTCGACGGCGATGTGGAGGACTTTTATGACGCCCTCTAAATTATTTTCTTTTTTCGTTTTGATTGTTTTGTATATACATATTTCGTAGGATAGTATTTTAACATTTAAGTTATGTTTAATTAAATAGGTATTTAGTGATATCTAAATAATATTATGTACTTACCTACATTGTTATGATAATGAATAAATGATCATTCTTATTAAAGATAAAGATACTACACTCTATTTGCCAGTCGTAAAAACGGAATTATGTAGATAGATCTATACAATAAGACACTACATAATTTTATGTCAGACGTATAATGAACCGTGACCTATTTTTGCCATATTCAAAATAAATGTGTTTGTATTTTTAAAAATACATCCTTTTCTTGTCCTTGTAGTGTATGTATGGCTAAAATAAAATGTTATTTCATTTCATTTCATTTACACAGACTATACTAAAATAATACTTTGTGATGCTGTATTACAAAAAACGATTCTAGTTTTTAGTATGTAATCTCCTGCAGAAAAAGTGTATTCCCTGTCTGTTTCTCTAATCAGTTTTCATTAAGATAACTTACTAATTCTCAGCTCGTATTCAGTAAAATTGTTACGTTGCTATCATGTCTTAAAAAACTCTTCATTTTGATAAAGAGCTCTTCTTTTAGTTATAACTCTACTAAAGAATTAACACCAAAGTTGTTTATGAACACCCATCGATCCGTCGCCTGTCCTGTTACCCCTTCTCGAGGAAAAACTCATAGTAGGGGAGTTCACGATCCACTAGCCGACTGAATTATAAGACGCCAGTAAATCTAGTTATATAATTTATGAGTTATCGTAAATTTTGACGAGCTTCAACCGACGCCCGATTTAATTGCTAAGCGATATTATTATATATATGTTTATTGTTGTTGTTTTGATGTTAAGAAGTTAGTACTCTGTGTCGATTATTGCAAATGTTGGGCAACTAATAAAGTTTCTTACATTTCATCTATAATACAGGGTGGCGCAAAAGTAATGAATGACCCTGTAGAAATTCCTTACATCTTTTTTTATGACATCTCCTGTCCTTCTGATATTGAAAATGTTGTAGTAATCAAATGTAAAATTTACTAAAAATAATCATGGACCACTTTACTCCTCAAGAACGTGGAATAATGGGGCATGTCAATAAGCAGAATACTACTAGGTACTAACTGAAAATCCGCGCTTTATTTAACAAACACCTTTACATCCACTAAAATTAACTGTATGGTGTGGCGTCCAGACTTCTTTCTTTGGGGTTATTCTCTCTTTGGGATTAGACTCTCGAAGCTTGAAAAGAAAACATACACCAAGTAATAAGAAAGATATCGCAGAAAGTGTTACGGCTAGTTATACAAAATGTCATAAATAGGGCTCAAATGTCAACTTTGGAGCTCAACATTTAATAGACATCATACTTAAATCATAATGCAACTAAATTAGTTTTTAAATATATATATTTGTGCCATGTGCAAATACATATATTTCAAAAACTAATTTTTGTTTTCTTGTCTAAAAACGAAGTTGTAGCTGAACCAAATAGGGTAATTACTTTTGCCAGTACTTGAATAATAGAAATCTTGCAAATTGCTATATAAATAGAAATACATAATAATAAAGTTCAATTCGGGAGATCTGTTTCTCAACATACGATTTAAAGTATCAAACCCTCCTCTTCAAAACAAAACCTATCAAACAAACCCAAAAACAGCCCGCAAAACCCTTACCAAACAAACTTAGAAGCTTCAACGCAAAACATTATATAAACTGTTATCAGTAAGTATTGAGACGACGGACGGATGACACACTGATCGATATTAATGGTAGCCGGTGTGTAACCGGCCTTATCTCGGTTTGACTACATAAATCTGGACCTTTTCATAAAGTGGGTCGGATGGAAAATAGTTGGTAGTTGTAAAGAGGCGTAGCATCTAAGTTTTGAAGAACCGGCGCAAATACCGCCTCTGGTCCGCACACACAAAGTGGCTAAGTTTGGAATCATTTTAGCGGTTTCCATTTATCTATTTGTGCCGTGTAATGGTTGAGGTTTACTTACATTTTGGTTTGTAGGTTATGAAGAGAGAATCTTGGTACATATAACGTAAAAGATATAAATCTTTCTAGACGTATCAATCATAAGATTCTTTGGTACTTTCGTAGTGTAATGAACTTTGTTCGAGGTCATATGAAAGTAGGTTGTCTTTTTCACTCACGATAATAGTCTACGGTTAGTCGTTTTGAATGAAATCAGATTAGAAATTAGAAAAATGTCTGCTACAAAAAAGTCGTCGTGCTCTTTCAACAGTTGATAAAGTCGGTCTATTTTTATTATTATCTTCTCTAGACTAGAGGTCAGAGTGATTTTCAAACTTTGAAGTATTTCGTTAGATACTGCTTGACCTCTTAGTTCTATACAAAATAAAAGTCATAATCAATTGTATTTACAACCCTAAGTGTTTCTTCTTTCACATTCTATTACTGTTTTATCAATTGGTTATTTTATGTATTAGGTATATATGCTTACTTTTGAATACGAATGACGTAGCTTTCTTAATAATATCTTAGGGAAGATACGGCAGAATCGATTTCTAAACCCACAACAACAGGTCTGGCCAGCGTGGTATCGTAGACCAACTTCTCGTATTGAATCACAATGATATTGTGACGTAAATAAACAGTGGCAAAGGAACGCAAAACGCTGTAGATAATTATGTAAAATTATTGCAACTTACCTTTATAGGCTATACATACAACTAACCTATATAGATAGTAATATATTGAAGTGAGGTGTCTTGGTATATACCAAGAGGTATATACTTCAATACATTCCGCTCCCAGTATTCACTGCATCCAGATCTCATACACGGTGCATTAAACCTCACATTCACAAACCAGCATCCAAAATTATTGCATACCACTTCCTCTAGCGTACGTACAGATTTTCTTAGAAGTTCGCAGATAGTAATATATTAGACCAGCGCGCCACAGAGTCGTTTCCGATATAACGCGATATATTACACGCAGAGAGATCGAAGCGGCACGGTGCACTAGTTTAAGGAGCTGCACACATTTGGGTTGTGATGTAACACTGCTATTGCGGACTACAAGACACACGATTTTTGATAAATGCGTGTTCTATATTAACACAGAAATTTATTTTTACTAGCTGTTGCCTACAACTTCGCCCGCGAATAAAAATTACATTACATCTTAACTTTCATAGAAGCTTACCCCTAAAGTTTGTATTGAGAAAACAGTGAGTAATCTTATAAGAATTATATATATAACTACTGGAAAATAAGTGTAGATTTCATATTATATAAATTTTGCAGTGAAAAAGTTACGAAACTTTTGTAATGCAATTATTACGTGCCCAAAGGATGGCGGCCGTTAGTTTTCGTCGCGTAAATAAAAACGTTTTATGGTGAAGTTATGATTCTAAAGTAAAATGTATTGTATTATCTTTGCATATTGTATATTGTTTTAACGTAACAAAGAGTTCGTTTGGTGATTATGTGTGGATATTCGATAAATTGTGATAAAGTTTACAAGTTATACCAATGAAATTTCTCAAAATCGCAATATATCACATCGCTGCGAGAACAAGTCAGTTTTATTTACTCCTTGAAAGATATAACTAATTAGATACACTCGTAACGAAGCCAGGTAGGTATAATTCATACCGTATTATTTTATTTTTAATGACGAATCCTCGCGTTTTGGAAAATTTACCTAGTATTTATTTATTTTTTAAATTACGTTGTCACTTCTTTGGGCAAACCGCCTTGAGCGCACGAGAGGTTAATCTATAATTGAAATCACCATCACTTTCGATAAATCTGTTGTTAGCTTTCCTGCCAAATTTCATCTCTTTTCGTCCAGCGGTTTGCAAGATGAATAATATAATAACGTTTTTTATACTATCATCTCAGCCTACAGTTGTCTACTGTAGGATGCCTTGTCTATGTTTTTGGACCCTTTCCAAAAACTCTCCACATTGACCACATACTTAAGGATTTAAGAAAGAGCTGGCCAAGTTATTACAAAATCCACTTGCTAACCAATTTTTTGCAAAATATTTTTTTTTTGCAATACCAAACCAACTAAATCCACTACCTACTTCAAGTACAAAATTAAGAAAAACAGTTAAATTATCCAATAGTTTACAGTAAAGAACGGAATAATTTGCCTCCCAAGTTTAAAGACCCGCTCAAACCTGAATCAAAACTAGGCGATACACAAAAGCCTGCCGTTTATAGACATGACGTCAAACACAGTTTTACTTCAACTACCGATTTTATTGGTTTAATAATAAAAGAGTCTCATAATGACTTACGCAAGCGTATGGCGTCATCCTACGAATCTCTAGAAAGATCGCAGCTACTGAACTTATTTGGGCTGTATATTTAGGCCTTATTACAAAACAAGTCCTAAATATAGACCAGGATTTAGAATATACAAAAATACTTTCTAAAAAGGTAGTTCACCTAAATTAATTTTATTTTGATATAAGTGCCAAAGATTCTGAGTGGCTATAAACGGACCTACCTATTTTTAGGCTACCTACGTATGTTTAATTTTACACACAAAACTAGACACCAGACAGGACTATAAGAAGTCCATGTTTAATTATTATTAATGAGGCCGGTATGGGTTCCTGTTCTTCACTAGATCACTAAATACGACTGGGCTCTTAAATTAAATGTTGCTACGTGCCCTCTACGGCGCTACGTGGCTACTACGATTGCTACGCCACCCATTTAATGCGTTAGTTTGCTGTAATGGATTTAGTAGATTGGTATCCTACACATCAATACTGATGTATCTTAAGACCGACGGCGTTTTTGGCTTCATTATGTAGGTTGTAGCGCTCATAGCGAGACTTAGCTTGTCGTTCGTAACAGATCGGCAAAGTAAAGCAATGTTTGCGCAGGTCGCCACTTGGATGGGTGACCGTGTGTGGCATTTACATCTGAGCGCTACCGTGCTTCGGAGGGCACGTAAAGCTGTCGGTCCCGGTTCTTGTTTTAGAATAAGAATCGTTAGACCATGGCGGAAGCCTTCAGGCGGTCTGGTAAACTCCGACACTAGAGTTGGCCACACACTCACACGAAAAACAAACAAACATTATGTAGGTATGTAGACTTGTCTGTATAGTGCTATTACTATTTACTTAAAAAAAAGTACAACTCAAAGTCTTGTTTATATCTGGCATAACGCTGGAACTAACATAAAAATATCTTCTGTACAATATACGTATAATTATAACAATAAATCTATAATTTCCATTGCCGCACTCTTCCCAATGTATTAGTTTATGAATTATCCTTATTTTCTTGCCGCTCGATACTTACGTCTCAGTGCTACCATTAACAATAATTATATAATTAAACAGAATTATGGCCTTGTTTACTTGTATAGAGTGAGTAACCTAAATGTTACGTCGATTGAGGGCCATTTCGTACGTGATTCGCATGGCAACACTTACTAAAGGATTGTTCATTCTTTTGTAGATAACATTGAACGCGAAAGACTGAGAACTAGATTAGAAGGAAAACAGAAATTGGATAAACTTAAATGT
Organism: Euclidia mi; assembly: GCA_944739405.2. NCBI lineage: Eukaryota > Metazoa > Arthropoda > Insecta > Lepidoptera > Erebidae > Euclidia > Euclidia mi. The sequence continues at coordinate 4,586,568 of OX123188.2, read as the reverse complement.
TTTATTTATGAATTATTAGGTCAACCAACAACTGTTTACACAAATACATCGATCAGAGCTTACAGACTAAAGCAACATGAAGTATGTGAGTGCAACAATTAATTAGAGGTTAACGCCACATGCATTTTATACGGCTCTATAGTTACTTAATTATATAATATTAATTTAATTAAAATTTAGAGAAATATGAATGTTGTAATATAATATTAAAGTCGCTTACTATACAGATAATTAATCAAAATACAATTTAAAATGGAAACAAAATAAAATTAAATTTGATTAGAAAAAAAACAATAATAATAATGAATATGAGATATTGATGATTGAATAACATGTCGAAATATGAAAATAAATTACATTATCTCCTTACATAAATAGATTTACTTAAAATTAACAATAAAACTTCTACATATTTTGCTCAAAGTGTCGTGGTGAATGTCGACTACATCACTTTATTCGTTCAGACTTTTACACATTCTGCATATAAGTGAATTTGCCCCAAGCACCGTTCTCCTTAGGGGTGGACATAGAGGTGTTATGTGATGTCTTGGGTTCCTTGCCGGTGTACGAAATCTAAAGAAGCCAAGCAACTTAGGACAGTCTATTTTTTTAAAGTTGACTGTAGTAGTGTAGGTAAACCTAGAACGCTGCTTTAAATAGCTAGCACCGAGTGCTACGTCATCATCACCACTAGTGTATATAAACTATGCTTCTACTGGGTACGGGCCTGTTCTGCTATGGGAAGGGTAAGGTCCACCACGCACATGACTTCCAAGAATTTTATGGACATGAGTGTTGAATGTCGCGGTATCTGGCATTATTGATTCCTACTGAGGTATAAATATTACGTGATTAATAAATGTTACAGGTATAAATGTTATCTTTCTATTAAATATTTCTTTTATAAATTCTTGGGAGCCCACTCATTGCTATGTTTTGTAGGCAAAACTATTTTAAGTGGTCGTAAATACTGTTGCGTGCTGCATAAAAATAACACCTGACATAGTCCTGGAATTGGATCCATTTTAAGCAAATTTTAAAATAGTATCATTGCCTAAAATTCCATATATTTTTCTAACATATAATAGACAAATTTTACATAGAAATGTAAATTTACTACTAGGTATATTATATAATCATATATTATTAATATACAATGCGTAGCTAGGACCAAGTAGCCCTAGTCTTGTAAAAGCAATTTTAGACATGTGCCAATCAAAACTCCTTGTTTTATAATAAGAGCCAATGAGTAATATAATATTTCTCTAACATAGAACACGCATTGCGACGCTCTTTTACTCCAACTACTAAAATTCCTATCCATCTCTACGCGATCCAAGCGACCGCGTCGAAATTCAGCCGTCGCATCGGCGCCGTAGTTCCTTTGACCTCTAAGCCGGTCCATTCACACTCCTTCCATGTTCTCCAGGCCCACAAATCTCGCTAAACAAACAAGTAATGGGCCCGCACAGTGAATACGATAGCTTTATGGCAATAGCCCGCCTGATTGTGCCCTAATGGCATTATGTAATTCCTTGTATATTGTTATTTAGGTATAATTAGAGGGGGATTATGGTGTGGCTCATGTTGTTTGGTTGGTTGAAATAATTTGAGGCTGTAAAGGAATGTCGAGAGTCGATATAAACGTAATTTGAAATCGAGCTCTTGTCGAATGATTTTAGATTATAATTGTATTAGATGAGAGCAACTTATCATTTACAATGGTTATTATTTCTGTCTAAAATTTAGAAAGATTGTGAACATGCATTTAAAAGTATTTTAATTATTTAATTACATCCACGTTCACTAAGTTCTGAAATCGAGAAACTTTTAATAGGAAAGGGGACTATTAACACCGTAGTAAGATAATTGTATTGGAGAAAATAATGAATATTGCGTTTAACATTGGTCAACCCGCTATTTTTAAATATATTTAAAGTCAGTCAAATAAAACCACAGAACCAAAAATATAAAAATCAAAGCATTTGACGCGACTACTTTTTGAAATTCTCTTTAAATTAAAAATTGTGTCAACAGCTTATTTGGTATACTTACATTTAGTTACTAACAACTATTAATGTAAGCAAAACCTCAACTCACAACAACAAGCGCGTTTACTCTAACAAAAAGATCCCATTCCCAAAAAAGGCCAAAGTCATCCCCCAAGTTTAAAACTGCAGACCCATCATAACCCCGGGTCCAAACAGATAAGAAATAGGGTTGTGCTGAGTCCGCATTACAGCTAGTGTTGTGCTAGTTGTGGGGAATTAATTGGGTACAAAAACGGGCTTGATCCCGCGCAATTAGCACGGAGCCGATCTAATGGCGCGGAACTTTTGTACCGACCACTAATTACTGGCCGAGTGGGATGGTGCTTTGGAAGAGAGATAGCGTGTTAGTGGGAAGAAGTTCCCACTAACTCGCTACGTCGCATGTTTTTACAGAAGCCTCCGTTGCAAATCAACGCTTGGTCCCTGCAATCTGACGAAATCTCTGCAGCTGAGAACTTAAGCGTCTTTTTTTGTTGCCAAAGGTTTTAAAAACCTCTTGATTTTGCTGCCCATTAAGTATTTGTACTATTTTTGCGATCAAATTGCGGAAGGTGATACATGAATCTCATCTACTCAAACTAGTATTTTATGCCAATACCTACATCATCATCAGCCTTTGATAGTCCACTGCTGGACTAGGCCTCTCCTTTGAAAGGAGGAATTGGCCTACTATACCACGCTGGCCAAGCGGGTTGGTATGGGGTTTGTATCAAGTTTTCCTTCTCTTGCAGTGCTGTTCTCTGCATACTATGCTCCCTCTGTCGGTTCTTACGACACCCATGGGATGATATGGGGTGGTGACAATTCGTATTCTTAATCTGTCACCACACGGACAATACAATACCTACCTGCCTATATAAAAATGACCCTCCGACACATAATTCTTAAGGGCACATAATATGCCATGAAACTCATTCATTCACATCATTAAATCAATAGTAATAGAAACTACCCCTAATCCGGTCGTCCAAAAAACGGCTCACGGATCATTAACCGCAAATTGATCGCTTTCCGCTCATAATTTAAGGCACGTTATTAAAATTTCCACGTCAATGAAAATATATTTAAGACTTTAAACTTTGCTGCTCTTGCTGATTATCTGACAGCGAAGTGAAAAGATACGAAAATATGACACGCGCCATTTTGGCTCTATTTATGTTTACGTTTATGTATTACAATATTGACTGTGCACAGGCCACCGTATAGGTAACTTAAGTACGATATATAAACCAATAGTAACTAAAGATTTAATTCACAATAGTAAAATCACTCGTGGCGCAGACGTAGGTTTTAACGGTTAATTTAAAACAATTTCTTGTATTTAATGGTTTTAAAAGTAGAGTTTCGACTAAGTGCCTCATATCTAAACAGTGCCAAAATACTGGCTACTCGTAACAAAGGGAGGCACGTAGTATATATCTCGAACAAAAATATTAAATGAATGTTAAAAACGAAAGCCGAGTTGAGTTACTAACTACTATTACTAACAAACTGTCATGCATAGAGTTCAAATCCTCGGCGCGAGCTACTAACTTTTCGAAAATTATGGCGTATCGCAATTGCAGGGGTCAGATGGCAGAAAGTCTTAAATGCGACTAGGATAACGCTGACACGATGATGTTAAGGACCACAAAAAATTAAACTGCTGTAATGACATCCATTGATATTTATAAGGGAATTTTCTTATGCAATTAATAAATAGCAAAAAAATTTTGGAGTTATTCAAATCTTTCTTTCAATGTTGCCATTTATTCCCCAAGACAGAACCATTATAATTATCCGAATTATTAAAAACTCCGGTTCATTGGTCTGGCAAGGGAGATAATCTAGCCGCAGACTCCGGGGTATTTCAATTAGATACAGAATTATCTCGTCAGCAGCATCTTGGGCCGAGGGGCCGCGACTCTGCGATATTTCGGCGAGATAAGGACCGACGTACGTGCATGCTACATATCATCTCTGCGGTCATATCTTGTAGTAAATATTAGTGTTGTTTGTGTTTTGATGACTTGGAATTATGGGCAGTGAGATGTATTGGAGTGATTTACTGCTGTCTCTTTCTGTACCATTCAGAGAAAGAGAGTGAGAGAGAGTTGGACCTTTTGGGAGTTCCGATAAATGTTTACGATCCCAAAATAAAATTTTAATACCGAACTTGCTGCTAAAAAATCTGCAGGTCCGGAAGCAATGCAATATATTATTTGGAATTAAATGTTTTAAAGTGACTTGTCTATATGACTTCAACATAGAATCAAGACTATCTACAAAGGCTAGCTTACATACATTTCACATAATTAAATAGTAATTTTATTTTATTAAAAACAACAGAACGAGGTTAATATGGTACACGAGTTTACAACTGAAATAAGTCCGCAAAATCATACACTACAGCTATCAAAGAAACAATAACATCTGTTATATCCACTTCCTACCTAGTATCAAAACTTTTCACTAGAAAACAAACTATAACCCTTAAAACTAAAAACTACTTTTTCTCTCATTGTACGGAGAAAATTCCTTAAAGATCTCAGGACAACTTGTTTTATCACTTCCTACACGTTTCCTGTTTGCTATATATGTCTGCTTCACGGCTAGCTTACTCCGTAAAATATATCGGCAGTAGGACCAGGAAAACGGCCAGAATTGATAATATACGGGTTAGTAGTAACTGTCGCCAAAACATGTTTGTCAAGAAATGCTAAAGAGATTTTGGAGACAAAGTGTGTTTGAGAATTAATAAGATACTTAAGTTTACATATGCTTAATGCGGGCTCTTAATTAGGCTTATTAAGACTTTGTTGATGAGAAGGTCACAGAATAAGAAAGTGAAGAATGTCGACAAACCTATGCATAAATTAAAACTTGCCACTTGCCTTGCGTGTATACTGAAAGATGGATTTGCTTTCCGTCAATGTAATATATTAATTCTTTTTAAAACGTCACCTATGAAAAAAACAGATAGCGACAAATATATTTATTTCCTCGCTAATATATTTATTATGGGGTGTAAATTTTTTTTTTATAGATTCACGCCTGTATCCCCGAAGGGGTAGGCAGAGGTGTAATATTACACCCACATTTTGCCATGAATTTTTAGGTCCCACGTAATAGGGGGCGAGCCTATTGCCGTACCGGGCACATTACCAGACTCTGTGCTGCTACTGAGAATTTCCTAACGAATTTTTTTTTATAGACTCACGCCTGTATCCCCGAAGGGGTAGGCAGAGGTGTAATATTACACCTACATTTCGCCATGAATTTTTAGGTCCCACGTAATAGGGGGCGAGCTATTGCCGTACCGGGCACATTACGAGACTCCGTGCTGCTACTGAGAATTTCCTAACGGAAAAACCCAATAACACTGCCCGACCCGAGAATCGAACCCGAGACCTTCCAATCCCACGCACACATTTATGCCGCGAGACCAACGAGCCAATTGGAGTGAAAAACCCTTAACGAAAACGGAAATCCTATATTGAACCAAACATTACGATTTTTTTTTACTTCGGCACTATACATGATAAATATATTATCTAAGTTAACTATATAACTACTACACAGACTCTGCAGGTCATGATGCGGACATCTTGCGTTTATCTCCGCACACCCAGGCAATAAAATTAACACTAGCAATTACTTAAAAGCCGGTCTCAAAAATATTTAATTTCACAAAACCTTTAATTAAAATTGCAGGGTTATATTAAACACCGTCAGCTATCTCCAGATAAGCATTTCATTCGCAAATCGGCACATTATTCAGCTTTGGCAAATTGAAAAATGTATCATATCGCTTGTACAGTGAACATTTTTCCTTTGACAAGTTCGCATGCCACGAATGTATGACCTAGTTGTTCTCTGTTCAGTACTTACGCCAAATATGTTGGAACAAAAGCCTTTTGGTTACAAAAGCCTTTATTTTTTTATTTTGGTAAGTTGGCATTGGCTGAATAATAACGATTTTCATTTTAAATTTCGCTAGGAACTGTTTTTTGAAGCGCTGTGATGAGTTATATTATTGTGTTATTATTATTTTTATTTATACTATAGTCTGCTTGTGTTTTCTGGAAAAAAAATTGTGCCTACAAGATCCCAATACAACCATACGGTATTGAAAATATTATCTGAAGTGTATCCTCTTTACATGGCTCTTTTTTTTTGACTGCATGGTTGGCGTTGTGGATTAAGTGGCTTCCTCGACGCTTGGTACTGCGCTGAGTGTTGTGGGTTCGATCCCCACACGAGACAACACTTTGTGTGATCTAAAAATTGTTGTTTCAAGTCTGGGTGTACATTGTGTCCGTTAGTTGTATGTTTTTAAAGTCCCCCGCGACACAGGATTTATTCGTAGTGCGGGAGAGGTCTTTTAAAAAAATTGTCTATTTAAAAAAAAAATTAACATGCATTTTTGGTTAATTGTTTAATCACATCAGGTGGAACAGAAATAATTCTGCGATGCGAACTTTGGTATATAAAAGTTTATTCTCCTTTCTTTTAGTATGAGTTTGACGGTGGCCAACTCTGTTGTCGGCATTTCTAGAACATCCAAACCTCGCCAACGGGACCGACGACGGCTTAACGTACCTTACGTACGTACCTTACTCACAGAAAATCGACCGTAAAGTAACAGTACCTAAACTGTTGCGTTTCGTTCCGTGAGTGAGAGTGCCGGAGGCCCTAGCCCCTATTCCTTCTCCCTCATCCCACTCCTTATCCTATCCCCTTTCCCAATCACAAGGGGCGGCAACGCACTTGTGACTCCTGTGGTGTTGCTTGTGTCCATGGGCGGCGGTAATTGCTTACCATCAGGCGATCTATCTGCTCGTTTGTCGCCTTTTACTATAAGAAAAAAAAACGGTATATACAAAATATGTGAAACATGTATCTCACATCTTCAAATCCATAGATAGATTGAATGTTGAAACCAATGTAAGTGACAATTCAGCTGCTTAAGTTAAACCATGGCGGCGATAATTGCTTACCATCAAGCGATCCGTCTGCTCGCTTGTCGTGTAAAACCATAAAAAAGTGCAGGGTAGATACGGATGTCATCGCCACATCGAGCGGTCACCAATCTAAGTAGTGACTTTTGTCAACGTTGCTTTACTTTGGCGATCAACAAACAGCAAGTAAAGACACGTTACTAGCTACGTGAATAGTTTCTAAGTTGTACGTACTTAAAATGGTACACCACAATCTTAGCATTACAACCATAAGCTTCTACACGAAGGCCAGCAATGGCACGCAACATAGTTGGGTACTTAATTAATAAGCGGGCCATTCCTTACGGAGTGTATCGTACAAATAGTGGCGGTGTGTGTCGGACCCGCCTCGCAGCCTCCGCGCGCTAATTACTTCGCCAAATATTTACTTTACTGAGATTCTCCTTTCTACAAATTTTGGTAGCTGGTTTAGAAAGTAGTAAAGCTTGTAAAATTATTCTTAAGAAATTTTCTTAGTAATTAGAACTGTGAGAAGACAACAGACAGCCATGAAGATGGTTTGTTGAAACGTTAGAAGCGTACAATAATTTATTTTATATTTTATTTATAGTCTCACGCCTGTATCCCCGAAGGGGTAAGCAGAGGTGTAAATATTACACCCACATTTCGCCATGAATTTTTAGGTCCCACGTAATAGAGGGCGAGCCTATTGCCGTTACCGGGCACATCACGAGACTCCGGGCTGCTACTGAGTATTCGGAAAAAACCAGTAACACTTTTGCCCTATCCGGGAATCGAACCCGGGACCTCCGATCAGCAGTCGCATACGCTATCCACTGGACCACGGAGGCAGGCCATAATACCATAATGTTTTTACTAATTATGTCAGTAGGCTAGAACAAGGTAGTTAAAGCGGAAAAGCCTTACTCTCCACCTTCCAATATGGTTTATACCTTGGACTTGATGACACTTTTTTTAGAGAGTGTGACTTAAGAAAAGTACCATCAAGCCCTATTAAATAATAAACATAAAATAATATTTATTTGCAATGGTTTAGCTATGAAATTTTATTAGAAAAATTAAGTATTTTCGCAGTTATAATATTGCGTTACATCTTCCTTATGTTAAAATCGCTCTTCCTATTACCGCGCTACCAGCCTTAACCTTGGATAGAGCGCCTTTACTACTTTACAGTCGCGAGTTAGGACATTCTTGACAGTCACTGAACAGATTAAAACGGGATAAGATGAATGTCGACACTCAACACAGCCATTTATTACTTACTAAACATTTAGCATTTAATACAATAAATCTTAAAGATACAAGCAACAAGCTCGTCTCTAAGATACGCCGCTTGGAGGCTGGAGTATATGATTTTGAAAAACTTTCTAGGATGCTCAAAGCTGGCAAGAGTGCAGGTTGCCAAGTAATTAAAAAGAGCTTTTATAGAAATTCTGCTCGGTGAAGCGTCTAGCCTCGGGTATATTCAATGCCTGCTAATACTGTCCAGTTTTTATGACACGATTGGCAATACAAAACATCCTCGGTGAAAATAAAAATAATAATAATCTACCAAAATAATATATAATTAAATATTAATTTGTTCTGTTGCATGATTGTTCCAATTCGTCATACATCGACATATTGAGCTTGTATTGAGCAGAGCGTTTCATATAGTGAAACCATGACAGTTGTAAAATTACTATTTGTTTAAATTTATATGGGTTAAAGACCTTAAATAAATGAATAATTATTATTATTATAAAACCATCTGACATCAACAGCATTTTTCATAAAGGTCAATTAAAATGCGTTTATTCATAACTAGCTGATCCGGCGGACTTCGTACCGCCATATATGTATTATACATATAAACCTTCCTCTTAAATAATTCTATCTATTTAAAAAAACCGTATTAAAATCCGTTGCGTAGTTTTAATGACTTAAGCATACATAGCGACAGACAGACAGAAGACAGAGTTTGTTTTATACTATATAGTGAAGTACACATAGTAAACATATGACCCTAAAAATTGTAAATTTTAGTCCTAGTGTTATCCCGTTTGCAGACAAGGCTTTCTCCTTGAAGCCCAGATTTTTCTGCCTTACCTGACTTGACAGAATATACGCATTTTGCGCTCCAATCTCCGTAAACATCAAACAACATTTACTCCCCAAATTATCATCTAATATTCCCATACCGCTATACCTCAAATCCCAAACCATCGTCCGCGTCAGACGCAATGCATCATATTTAGCATGGAGTCGCACCAATCAATCAAGACCGGCCGTCACGCTGCCATTACTCAATTAACAAAGCTTGATGGATCGGGGGACACTCAAAACTGTACATATTGTAATGCGAACTGTTAATATGGACTGTATTTTGGATTATAAGGATATTTCCTCTGTTTGAAAAATTTTAGTTGTTGCTTTTATACGTGAAGAACAAGAATAGGTTAGCAGTCATCGCGCGAAATAACAAAAAGATATACTCATAAAAAGTTACGTAAAAGGCATCCTGAACTGGACTTCTGGTTGCTGCGATTATGAGAAACAATTCGAGTATGTAATAGGTATTTTTTGTGTGTATTGGGTTTAGTTATTCAGTTTCTTTTTTATTTAACCTTATTATGTCTAACTAGCTGTAAAAGGCAGCGATAGCCTAGTGGAGATACCAACGGACTGCCATGCAGAGGGTATCGGGTTCGAATCCACGGCGCGCACCACTGACTTTTCGGAGTTATGTGCGTATTGAATTGTTAATTATCGCTTGTCCCGTGCCTCGGAGAGCACGTTAAGCCGTCGGTCCCGGTTGTCATGACGATCTTTGACAGTCGTTATAGGGCGTCAGTACCTCTAAAATAAACTGACACTAGTCTATACCATGGAATATAGATATCCCTTCGGGTTGCGGAGGTCAGACAGGCAGTCGCTCCGCGGAAAAGCTAATATTCAGCCAAATCCGGTTAGACTAGAAAGCGGACTCCGGGTTGAAACTGGGATAACGCTAGGAGGATGATGAGGATGATGATGATAACTAGCTGTGACAAAATATACCTGGCGTATCTTAGTTTTTAGATTTCAACTTTTGAAACCGTTTGAAATCCTTGCAACTCCGCGCCACCTCGTTTAGAACGGTCGTGGTAACAAGTTGACTGGTAGATAAGTATAAGTTGAGTAATATATACATAATATATCAGTTGAGATGCGCCAAGAGCTATGAGATGAGACTGTCATTACTCCCACGTGTATAAACCTATCCAGATAGTTACCTATATTACCTTCAGTACCAAATACTACCACATGCATTTCAGAAGCGCTAAGATGCCTTGCGCATACCGAAACACAGTAATGTCCCGCACATTGTTATTGACTAATGCACCATCGCAATGCCATCGATTATCGTAATATTCTATGCCTTATACATGAGGTCTACGGTGTACCAAATGTCCTTCTCCGTAATTTTGCCATCGTGTACTGATTGGTTATATGCATTGCTTGAAACAACACGATGGCTAGGGGACTGTAAGCGACTGCCACGCCGAAAGTCGTGGGTTCGATACCCACTCAAGTCACACATTTATGTGTGCGAAAATGGATATAATAAGAGTGTCCCTATGTATAATATGCATGTATTTATGACATATACAGGGTGTAAAAAGACCCTTAACGAAAACTGAAATCCCATGTCGTACCAATCACTACGAACATTTTTTACTTCAGCACCATACCTGGGAAATTACTGGTTCAGGAGATATTGAGGCTCAAAGTTAGTATGGATTTTTTTTAATTAGGTACAAAATCGATGCATTCACCCAGCCAATATGTTCTTGAGATGCCCTATGACCCCATGGATAAGTAGGTATTTCGAGCATTGCACGCGCGCGCTTTTAATTGCGGTTTAAAAAATGTGGAAACTTAAAAAAATATCGTTTCCCAGGTATTATTTTTGGTTACTATGACTTGGCATGATGTCCACAACGAGTAGACTTCGACGTGGTGATGGGTCTTGTGACACCCTGTATATTTATATTTATTGCTATATACGTAGACTGAACAAACAATCTCACTATCGTATTTGTAATGTTACTTAGGATAGAACTTTCAGATACGCGGAGATAGGCGGAGTAAAGTAGTGATCAAACGAATCAATCGATTCGCTAGATCAGGCGCTATCATCAACGTCTGGTGTTCTATTGTTGGGTGACCGATCACAAAAGTGCTTTTCCTCTTAGAGGACGGAAAGCTGTCGATCCCGGCTGACATGAAGATCTCGGTTTTGACGGAGAAATAATACGTGACGAGAGTAGACACTCTGACTGTGACTCACTCTAGACGTCAAGACTGGCTAGGACTGAACTTTTGGGTTGTAAAGATCAGAGATCAGTCGCTTTCAGTAAGGGCCAACAATTCTAGTTAGAATAAAAAAACAATGGAAGAAGATCTAAACGGTATGGGCCGGTTTGATCGGGGAAGTACAACCCACTCACAGAAAATCGACGTAAAGTAAACTTAAACTGTTGCGTTTCGTTCGGTGAGTGAGAGTGCCGGAGGCCCTATCCCCTATTCCATCTCCCTCATCCCACTCCTTATCCTATCCCTTTTACCAACCCCAAGGGGTGGCAACGCACTTGTGACTCCTGTGGTGTTGCTTGTGTCCATAGGGGCGGTAATTGCTTACCACCAGGCGATCCTCTGCTCGTTTGCCGCCTATTATTATGAAAAAAAGAAAAAAGAGAGAAGATCTTTGATGCATACGAAATTCCGCCAAGATAATGAATGTATTTAAACAAGCAGGTCTCCAGTTTCCTTATCCATTTGTTTTGTTATGAACTTATCATACTTATTTTCTTTGGATGAGTCTATCGACCTTCTGAAAAGTAAGTCATAAATACAAATGTTGACCTAATTAACTACAAAACTAAACCTTTAGCAACGTAATTGGCATAAATCTACCGGTAATTAGTTACCATTAGGTATTTAGTTTACGTGACCGACTACATAAGTTACAAACATGGTATACACAAACAGAGTAATAACTACAACACATTTGTTCTTATATTATAAAGTAAAATTACTTGTCGGTCTGTCTGTTTGAACGTTCTAATTTCAACTTATTTTTTGTTCATGATATGAGTTTGACTGCATTGTTGGAGTAATAGCTTAGGCGGTCACCCACAAATATTATCATCTTCCAAGCGTTATCGCGGTTGCATTCAACTGCACGAGTTGGACATCCAGGCAAAACAGCCTTTTTCGACAAACGATGATTAGCAATTTTTTGTTTGCGGCATATATTGGGCAGCGATAGCGTAGTGAGGAGACTGGCAGATTGCTACGCAGAGGGCTTCGGGTTCGAATCCACGGCGCGCACCAATGACTTATTGAGAAATTAAATTGTTAATAATCGCTTGCTGAATGGTGCAGAAAAACATTATGAAGAAATCTGCACAGTTCTCCATTATGTTCTCGAAAAATGTGACGTTTGTCAATCTGCGTATGACTTGGCCAGCATGATGGACCACCGCGCCGTGGCCTTACCCTTCTTATAGTGAGAAGAGGCCCGTGCCCAGCATTGGGACTGTTTCTTATTAATGATTTTAATACTTTATTTAAAGAATACTTGTCTATACATACCCTTAAGTAAACATAATAAGACCTGGTTTACATACACGAATGATTAACTTTCTCAGCCTTACAACACGTAAGCAAGGAATTTAACTTTATTATATTTAATTTGTGTTGCGAGTGACCGAACACGCTTTCAACCACTTACATTTTAAATAATAATGTACTGTTAGCTTTTAACTACTTCTTTAGTGATGCAGTTTAAGTTAATACTTATGTTTGCAACCTATTGATCGATAAGCTGTAGTTGTAAGGACAGGTTGGTGTTTCAGTCAAGATTGGTATTATTAAACGTACAATTAATAATTGAAAGGCAAGGCAGCGGTAGCCTAGTGGAGATACCAACGGACTGCCATGCAGAGGGTATCGGGTTCGAATCCACGGCGCGCACCAATGACTTTTCAGAGTTATGTGCGTATTGAATTGTTAATTATCGCTTGTCTCGTGCCTCGGAGAGCACGTTAAGCCGTCGGTCCCGGCTGTCATGAAGATCTTTAACAGTTGTTATAGGGCGTCAGTACCTCTAAAATAGACTGACACTAGTCTATAACATGGAATATCGCTATACCTTCGGGTTGCGGAGGACAGACCGGCAGTCACTCCGTGGAAAAGCTAAGGTTTCGCCAAATCCGGTTAGCCTAGAAAGCGGACCCCAATTTGACACTGGGTTAACGCTAGGAGGATGAATTAATAATTGAAAGACTGTAATGTCTAAACCAAATTCATTCATTTACCTGCGTATATATAAATGAACGACGACTCTCAATCGAGGCTATCCCTGTAAAAGCGTTTCTTAATAAGTGTTGATTCAGTTTTCGGCAAAAAGCAAAATACTTCGCAAGGGCACGGCCATTTTTATCTGGGAGTCGGGGTGAGCGTAGTCCTACCTACGTTGGACATGGATTGTATCATTCATATATTCATAGATAGACACCGCATGATATTATTGCAGTTTACATTGTAAATATGCTGGAAGCTGCGTGCGCAGCTAATTAAGCTATAGTAATTTACAGTAAAAGCTTCGATAAGCTATAGCTCATTAAGATGATTTTTCACATAAGCAAGGTAAATAATGTAAAAGTTAGTGATTCATAACAATTTGTCACTTAAATCTTCTTTTTAAAATAAATTGTTAACACTTGCACTTGAAAGATCTAATATTTTAGAAAATAAATCACACCTTAACAGCTGGCAGCTGTTGTCTTTAAAATAATCAAGAGGAAGGAATAGCAATGTTGAGTTATCATTCTCGTGGCATAAGTTAGTTCTCATCATCATCATCATCAGCCTTCAAGAGTCCACTGCTGGACTAGGCCTCTCCTTTGAAAGGAGGAATTGGCCTACGATACCACGCTGGCCAAACGGGTTGGTATAGGGTTTGTATCAAGTTTTCCTTCTCTTACAGTGCTGTTCTCTGCATAATATGCTCCCTCTGTCAGCTCTTACGACACCCATGGGATGATTTGGAGTGGTGACATTCCGTATTATTAATCCGTCACCACACGGATAGTTAGTTCTAAGTAGTTATATTGATTATAAAGTAATGTTTGCATTATCCAATCGTCTCAACTTATTTTAGATACTGATGGTTTCGTGCCGTTTTTTGTAGTCAGCAACGTAAGTCGGTAAATATTTAGGTTTCTGAATTTATCATTTCAAATCATTATAATTCTCAATATCTTGTGAGATTTATGACAAAAATCTAACATAAAACATAATATTTTGTAAAATAAGAACTATCATTACTTAGTAAGTTTTAAATTCAATAAAGCTACCTAATACCTTTTAGAGCGGGGATAGCCCAGTTTATGTATGTAACGAACTGCCGAGACGATGGTCTCGGCTTCGATCCCCAGGTACCCCGGGCACACACCTCTGACTTTTCAAAGTTATGTGTGTATTAAAAATGTTAATTATCGCTCGCTTAATAATGTGCCCGGTAGATGGCAATAGGCTCGCCCCCTATTACATTGGGACCGAAACATAACTGGCGAAGTGTGAGTGTGTAATACACCACTGCGTACCCCTTCGGGGATAAAGGCGTAAAGTTATGTTATATTATCTATGTAAAAGTTTTAAAGCGACTTTTTATTGATTGTATCTTCACAGTTCCAGCCTCACAAAGGAAAAACTAAAATATTTATTTCTACTTTACTATAATAAATGTGTTAAAAAGGCAATCTTAATACCTTAAGCTTTCTCTTCATTCCACCTCATCGAAAACCAATTCCTTCACCTAACGAACTTCACCAATCACACGTCCACACACTCACACTGAACAACACGATCATTTAAAAAGTTACATCGTTACTAAGTTGCGCAGACAACTGAAGCTGCAAATATTTGACTAACCCTTGTGCAGGAAGGTGCGCCGATTGCCTCAATTTGCCCAAGTCACGGACGCACGGACAGACTTGTTGTCCCTATTATTATGTTTTTGGACGTGGAATGTACGAAGTTGTTGAAGGTAATATTGATTTAGATGTTGATCGAATTTAAAGCTTTTACTATTTGTATATATCAAGTTTTAAAGTTACTAATATAAGGTATACTTAGAGAAAGTCCCTCCGCAACCGTTGCAAAAGGAGAGATTTATACCATACCTATATTACTACTTAAAGTAGTTAAGGCCCGTAAAATATAATCTTAATATATAAAATCCTTGCGTTACTGACTGACTGACAGACACGCTACAGCCGAAACTATTGGGCGCAGGAAGCTGAAATTTGGCATGTATGTTCCTTGGGGACCGTAGGGGTGCACTAAGAAGGGATTTCTCGAAATTCCCACGGGATCGGCCAAAACGGGTAAATTTAAAAAAAATGCAGGAGTAGCTGCTGGCGTCCTCTAGTAATTTATAAATATACAACCATGTTTGTCGCTTAACTTATTATCATACTACATGCTCTGTATTGTTATCTATCTAAAGCTGTGTTTTGTTAAAAATTAACACCATACTATACTTCACCCACGGCTCCTTCCACGTGTTATTTACCCCCTTATGGTGGGAATTAGCAAAAATCTTCTCTTAGTGCTCCATTACACTGCCCAAGGAACATACAAGCTAAATTTCAGCTACTTGCGCCCAGTAGTTTAGGCTGTTTGCTGTCTGTCAGTTCAGTAATAGTAGAAAGAATTTTTAGACAGATTTTACTGAACCCCCCATTGCATTGGGATCGAAACATACTGGCGAGGTGTGGGTACGTAATACACCTCTGCCTACCACCCCTTCGGGGAGAAAGGTGTTAAGTTGTGGTATGTTATTTACTGAGCACTTATTTTTCTTCTTTTCTTTCTTTCTTTTTTAAAAGACAACTAGGACCAAATCCTGGGTCGCGGGGGACTTTACAAACATACAACTAACGGACACAATTATTAACTCTCGAAACAACTATTTATGAATCACACAAAGTGTTGTCTCGTGTGGGAATCAAACCTACAACACTCGGCGCAGTGTCAAGCGGCGAGGCGGCCGCTTAAACCACTACGCCAACCATGCAGTCAAATTTTCCCAAAGCATTATATTAGGCAATTACGATACTAGCATAGAATTCGGTATAAAATTAAGATTCAGCGAACATAAAGGCTGTTTGGCCGACCAGTGGCGAGCGGGGAGCTAAATAATAGCCTTGTCGTGAACCTGATACTAACACATTTAATGTTCAACGAGGCTAAGTATTTGACATGATACGAAGCACAATAATATAAGTTTAATATTAATATGTAAGTAAAATATTGCTGTTGAATTTTATGCGAATTTACCACATTAACCTTTCCTGTGATAATTTCTCAGTATTGAGTTTTCTCGCATGCTGTTTCTTGTTCGCCACTAGGGAAGTTCGAGGATACCGCGGTTTTTTTTAGTGCGTACTCTGAATATTTATAATGTCACACATACTCCCTCCGCCAGAGTCTTAATTGGATTTGAAAAGTCAGAAGTCTGGTGAAGGACAACCCGCAAGTACGGATTTTCCACTACGACACCAAAAATATTGTGTTTGAAAAATTTTTTAAAATTGGTCACATGATATAGGTATACAGGGTGTAAAAAGACCCTTAACGAAAACTGAAATCCCATGTTGTACCAATCACTACGAACATTTTTTACTTCGGCTGGATTTTTTCTAATTAGGTACAAAATCGATGCATTTACCCCGCCAATATATTGCAGATGCCCTATGAGCCCATGTGAAAACTTAAAAAAAAATCGTTTCCCAAGTATTATTTTTGGTTAGTATGACTTGGCATGATGTCCACAACGAGTAGACTTCGGCTTGGTGACGGGTCTTGAGACACCCTGTATATTCGGAGTGAGGGTGTACTTTGACCTCAAGGTTTTTAAATGTGTGGTAGTAAAATTTTTTTTTTATGAACCATAAGCCGTCTTAAAGACAGATAATTGAAATAATACCTGTGAAGAAAATTCAAATTCATTTTTGTTTTTAATTTTATTTTGTGTTCCCTCTGGGAAACAACATTAGTTGTCCATTTTGCCTATGTCATAACTTTCTGGTAATAAGAACATCTATCATGGCTTGGCCTTCACTATAAATCACTTGTTGAGGTACACAGGTCGATTCTTATCAGGGACTACTTTTGGGTGTCGCCAAAAACGTTTTCACTTTTCTATGGAAAAACTCTTAAAAATACGGAATGAAATGTAACGCAGTCACCAGACATGGAATCATTAATTCAGAAGATTTTATTGAACCCGCCATATCTGCGACTCCTATAAAATTGTGTCCTATAAAAACGGAATAACTGACTAGGAACCGTTAGTACTTCCACACTTTAAACTACTACGGTTCACATAAAACTATTGTCGGCAAAGTAGTTTTCGATTTACTGTCACTTAAAATCGAATAAAACTCCCATCGCTTCATTATTACGGAGTTTTATATTTTTATGGCTCGTTATTTTATGTGTTTGTGCTGTTTCATTACCATAACTTCCTTTCTCTACTGGTCGTAAAGACGATTAATATTGCGTGTTCTTACGTTAGAAATATATGCTGTGAGGCTATATAATAAAATATTTAATGCTGAATTAATGATTACATGGGATTTTTTGCCTCTGGCAGTAAAGAAAATTTCGTATCCCATCAATCTGCTATGGCTTTCTATTAAAACAATCATGTACATTTGTATTAATTCAAATTCAAATCAATTATTCACTGTAAATAGGGTTACATAAGATGTTTGTATTCAAATAATTATATAATATTAAGAACAAGCCCATTTAGCCATAGATCATAGCATGCAAATTTTTTTTTTTTTTTCTTTTCTAGTTATAATGTGGTCATCTTAATAAATGAAATACGTTTAAGCAATAGGGTTATAATTTTGCATGTATACCAGTACTATTTCCAATCCAGAAACTCTTTAACTAGATAGAACATTTGTTGTCGTAGCCAATTTCTCAAATCCCTTGAATTTTGATAAATTTTGTTCTTTTATGTGCATTGGAATTTTGTTATATATTGTTACAAACATAGCATAACAATTATATTTAAAGGGTGAACTTTTTGGTATCATGTTAAGAACTAATCTGTCTGGGTTACGTATATTACTTCTCTTTGTTACATTTTTGGCCAGACTAAATAAATTCTGATTATGTTTGACGAATTTTCCGACTTAATTTATAAAAAATATACGAATATAATATATGTACGGATACGAAAACCCAGCGAGAAGATAGAGCAAATTTCAAGATTGTCATGATAAATTACGACAATTTTCGCTTGCACTTTATAAAATCTTAAGATGAAATCAAAACCATTACTTGCGAGTATTTAAAACTTTTAAAGGTCTCAAAGTGTAGAATTATTGATTAAGAAAAATCTTAGCTATGAACCAATTTATACCAACAAACTTTTAATTCAAAACTCAACTTTCACCCAAAAAGAAACGAACGCACTGACAGTTTTTACAACCTAAACAATAAAAATACCGCCATATTTCCCGTTTCGTGTACAATCTGATAATTCAATTACGCCTTTATTTCAAGACCGTAGAACTACACGCAAACAGACGAAAAAAGGCACAAATACCGCACAAACAATGTTACTGTTCACGCTACGTTTGACAATAACGCCGTCACAAGGTTTAACTGCGGATTAAGATGACAAACAACTAAAATACTGCGGCTGTTAAGTAGATTTTAATGCTGTGTTGGCAGTTTTTCTTGGAGATATATCTTCAGATTTATTCATCTAGATTGTGGAGCTTATTGTACTTCAAAAGTTTATAGCCTTCGTAATGATAAACAGTTACTCTGGCCAATAGTTAGAAGCTTTTGAAATGAATACAAAAAGCTTATATTTAGCGGGATGTTTTAGCAGACGAAGTCACGGAATTAATAAATAACCGCTCATAGCGAGACTTAGCTTGTCGTTCGTAACAGATCGGCAAAGTTAAGCAACGCTTGCACAGGTCACCACTTGGATGGGTGACCAAGACAGTGTTGCATTTACATCTGAGCGCTACCGTGCTTCGAAGGGCACGTAAAGCTGTTGGTACCGGTTCTTGTCTTAGGATAAGAGTCGTTAGACCACGTCGGAGTCCTTCGGGCGGTCTGAAAAACTCCGACACTAGAGTTGGCCACACACTCACACGACAAACAAATAAACACTAAATAACCATTATTATCTCAACATCTTCAACACTCATGTTTATAATCTCTGCCACTGCTCGACAGACCTCTGTCAATCATTATATGAGTGGTTGGATGCTGAATAGTGTGACTTGGCACACTTCACGTTGTGTGTCTTGTTAAGTGTCTTTTGGGAATATTATGGAGATCTTTCAGACATGTAGATTCTCTCACAATGTTTTCCTCTTAGCTGTTCACCCTTAAGCAAGCAATAAATAACATTATTAACCAAAAGATAATAGGAAGAAAGAAAAAATAACTTCTAGTTCTTATAATCCTAAATAAAAAAGTCAATAAACTATAGCGCCGATACCAAAGATTCCTACAATATGATATATCTTTATAGTTATCGTGTCATAATAGAAGCAACACAATAATTATTTTCTGTCTCTACCAAACTCTTCCAAATGAAGTACTTTCTATCGACGCTTGACATTTCATGTAAAAGTGAAAACAACTTTTTTCTTTTACAGTTACTTTTTAATCTGAAAAGTCTTTCGCAATTTATGCACCCAACAGTGTAACAAATGAAATACCCCGTAAGCCATTCCTAATCACAGTTCAGCTGGATTCAAACGAGTCTTTGATCTGAACTAATCAAGTTACAGTGCAACAATTACTTTCCTTCACTCATTCCATTGTAAAGTCATTCGTCTTCAGGAATTTAATTATTTTGGGGAGAAAAACTGCGACACAGGGAGGATTGAACGAAGACGCAACTGCACTTCAAAGAGGTTCCTTTAAAATTGGAGACAGGTATACAAAGATATAGATACAAAATCTAAGGGAATGCACAAATTATTTGTTTTTTTGCCTCTTCTACGTTTTACATAATATTTTCAATTTTGAATGGTTAGTAGCATGCAAGGATGTGAATCGACAGATCAAGATTCTAAGTAGACAATATAGATCAGACAACCAAAAATAGATACAAGACATGGACATGCATTTACGTGGGACATAAAAACTAACGTAATGTGGGAGTAATCTAGCATTTCTTTAAATAAATAACATAAACATAATTTATATGTTTTCAACAGAATATAACACATCAATCGATTGTTGATATAATAAAAGGAAACTATAGCTACATTTAGTAAATATCGACATTTTCAGAAAACAATTGACGAAATCGCCGGTCAAAATTCCCGGTCATTAAAGTAACAGGACGTATTATTACACTTCAACACAAGCTTCAACATATAATTTGCGTGGAATAAACACATTGTAGTCTAGGAGGTACCGGGATTTTTGAAATCCAACATACCATGTGAAGAGAGTTTTGTTTCTAAGGCAGGGAGAGCCTAGTCGAGATACCAACAGACTGCTATGCAGACGGTATCGGGTTCGAATCCACGCGCGCACCAATGACTTTTCGGAGCAAAATGCGTATTTAATTGTGTATTACCACTAGCCCTGTGCCTCGCGCACGTTAAGCTGTCGGTTCCGGCTGTCATGAATATCGTTAATATACGTTATATTAACGAGCCAGTACGTCTAAATAAACTGGCACTAGTTACACCTATCGCTAATCGCCCCTTGGGTTGCGGCGGTCAAACGAGCAGTCATTCTGAGCAAAAATTATTACTCAGACAAATCCAGGATATTGGCCCGTGTAAAAATTCATATGAAACCGTTCTAACTCTTAGTGATGTCCTATACACACAACAATATTATAGGTGTGCGTGTGTAGTGGGGGGATGTGTATGCCAGCAGGATACGTGTGTGATTCCCTTTAATATAGCAAATATGTAGTGGCTTTATCACCGCCTACCGACACTACTATATATCGTACAATATTATTTAGCGATATATTTATACCTTTAAATAAGTCAATTATCGCGAGTAAGACCCGTTAAATAACATTTTACAAAAAAATATATTACCTAGTTTTAAATAAAATCGATTGACTTTACTATCTAACTTCAATACGTGAAAATAAGTGTGACCGCGGCGTATCACCACAGACAATGAGATGATGACAGATATTTGACGTGCCCCTCAAACTCAGAATCGTGCACATTTGACGACTTGGGGGCCAATTCTCCTACTTTTATATGACATTGATATTATATTTTGAATAGACTCAGAAGCGGTATTCTGATAACCTTATGTCATTGTCGTATAATTTGAAATAAACAGTTCGTCGTTTACACATATTTTGACACTTGTTTCAATTTACGATCTCGTTACGACTTCGTTCAATTATCTGATAATTTAGAAAACTACGCTTTTTGTGACGTAAGTATGTTACTGACATGATATCGTAACTATATTTATTTAGGAGATTTGGGTCCCTGAAACCAAGACCAAACAAGGACTAATGCGATACGCGTTGCCGAGTACTGGGCTAAAATCGTGTGACAAGTGTTGTCAACGACACGAATAGAACACTACTCACAACAAATTGCCAGCATCTCCTCGACTACAAGGCGATTGTAGTACAAGACTTCGTTTGAAAGTCATCGGTATTACAAATTGCTTGCAAATTGATACTTCCCGGGGCTTTCTCGGAAACAATTAGAGTTTCGACGCATCCTAATGACGGGGCCCTTCGGTTTAGATACGACCTCTGTGAGGGCGAGGGATACCGGGGGAAATACATGTATACATTGATTCATGTGCTGTCTACGGTAAAAGCATACGGTGCTATTTGAAGTTTGTTTTTTACTTGGTTTGTCTGTATTTTGAAATGTTGAAAAAAGCGAATGGTGAATGATTTTGCTAAACTTAAATTAGAATTGGATCATACCTGAACAATCTTTTAGTAACTTAATATTATTAAATTAAACAAAATATCCTTTTAATATTGTCAACCGAAATAATACATTTTTCTCTCATTTTTTATTATTTTGGTTGAACCCAAAAAAATAAAAAAATATAACCAAAGCGCTATTACTACAATCACACAATTGTAAAGCATTATTCAAAGAATGCACCGTTTCAACGTAAACTATCAATGCACGTATAATAAAATAAAATACTTCATACAAACACGCGCGCAATTGTATCAAAACGGCCCTTTTCACGGGATTTTTGTGTAAAAAATTGTGAAAAGTGAGTGAAAAATGAAAACATCAGAAACACGTCGGAACCTCCCGCCCTCCCCCTCTCTACCGAAGCGCATTGTCGCACTACCCTCCCGCGGAGCAGAAAAATGACAATCCATATAGATCAAATAAGGTAGGTTGTGACAGATTGTCATCAGTTTTATGCCTACGGTGTATGAATGTTGGGTGATACATACTTTATATTAAACTCGTTATACAAGGCATAAAACTTAAGTACCGTTGTTTTCCATTGCGACGCAATACTTATTTATATTCTTCATTAGGACCAATTCGTACCAAAAATACATTGAAATGGACAGACAGTAGATTTCAATGATGTATGTATGTAAAGACGACTCTCGGACGAAAAATAAATTTCTGTTTCTTTATTAAATATTCATGCAACGTACACAAAGATACCAGACTCGGGCCATTTAAGGATCTCACAAAGTTTTGACCCAGCACTCGACACAATACTTAAAGTGGCAACCACTACTTCATTCACTACAATGAAGCCATCTATTAATGACTTTAGCAAGAATTTCACGTCTCTCTCACAGTTCGTTTAAAAACGAAGTCACTTCAACTTTACATACAAACTTAACGCTTTTCTGTAAGGCATCAAAATTTATTTTCGTAACTTCAGCAAACAAACCATTCAGATTACATCACACAGTATCTTTTCTAGTCTTTGATCGTCACACAGGGCGGATATGGCGGAAATTTTTCAAAAGTTCACTGTTTCCTGGTTGTTGATTGTATGCATCCAAGTGAAAGAGTGATTTTTTGTGTCTGTGCTTCACCGGCACAGGCAGACATGAAGTACGCAACTAGTCAACTGCAACAAGCGACATATGAACCAACATTCTAACGATTCTTTCTCTATACACTTTTCAGTTCAACTCTGTCTACGAAGTTGCTACGGTGTAGGTGACAGCTACGAATGCTACGTCGTAGCGCTAGGCTGGCTAGGGACTAAACGGTTTAGGTGATTTATAGTTTTACAGGCTGTATTCAATTATTTGAAAAACAAAATTGTATTATAGAAATTTTCAAATGATTATTCTGCCTGTGAGCGAATAGTATTTCAACAGAAAGTTAACCAGGCTTTGAGTGATAATTAAAAGACGATAGAACAAAAATATTGGTATGTACTTTATTGAAATTTTTAAACTTAGTAACACTCAGACCTGAAATATCCAAGGATTTTGGTAGAAATCGGCAACGCACTTTTGATCCTTCGGGCATTGCAGGTGTTTATGGGCGGCGGTGATCACTTACCACCAGGTGACCTGCTTGCTCGTTTGTCTTGCTATGTTATGAAAAATAAAATCGAATCACAAACACACAAACTTTATACAATAAAAAACATTATTGAGTCAATATAGCCACTGTATTATAAACATAATTATTATATTTACTTGTATAAGACATTTTCATCGAAACATAAAACGTCTGAAGATTTGTTATTTGTAAAAGATCAGTGATGTTCCGTGTAAGTTGATCCCGATCTCGTTATATCAATCTTTGTTGACAACTTAATGGATTATATTAAACGACGCTGGGGGAATGCCGACAGAAAAAAACATTCAGAATACGTTTTATGTTATCACAGTATTATGAAGATCTTTGAGAAAAAGAATCTTATAAGTGCTATGCTTGGTATTTGACCGTTTTTTATGTAGTTGTTGGTATCTACTATTACAGCCTTTAGTACACAGCTGGGCATAGGCAATGAATACAGATTTACATAGGAGCGCATTTCTTAAGGATTTCGTGTGCCGATTCCAAGTGGGGACTGTCTCCAGTTTAGTTCTCTCTCTTGCTCTCGTAGTTAAGATAGACAGGAGGAACGTTTGTCGCTCTTGCTCTCGTAGATACAGCTGTCACAGCGCGACTGCCACGCCGCCAAGCGGCAATTTGGGTCACAGAAAGTTTGTCTTCAGAGCGCCCATAGGAAATACGCCTCTATGTAAATATCTGAGCTCTTTGGCATAGGCCTCTCCTAAACCGCGCCACAATGCCATTGTAAGTTAATAGGAGTATTTTATATTAAAAAAACTAGTGACATATTGTATTATTAAGGTAACACCACACGAACAAAGGTTGTTGATAAACCAACATGCTTATACCTAGGAGGTTGGGTTTCCATTTACTTACTACTACTTGTTTTTCGTATCATCAATGATTATTTATTTTATTCTATAACCATGTGAAATTAGTGTATGATAATAGTAATATTCTCTTATCATACACTAATTGGAGTTAGTAGAAATGATTAAGTCGTGTATGGTTACTATAATATACGTTATCTAAAGATATCTATTAACCATACCATTGAGAAGGAAAAACCATAGAGAAGGAAAACTTGAAACAAACCCGGCAGTCTGCCCCGCCGTTAGGTACTGACTGTTAAACCGTAAAGAGAAGATACAGTCAAATAATTAACCGACGTGATCATGGCTGTAGGTAATATTTCTGTAAGTTTACCCCAGGGGGGTACCGGCGGAGCCGGAGAATCCCCTCCTCGTCTTGTATTTGCAGGACGAGGCTGCTCCTCGTATTCTGGGGGGAGCAACCTTACAGCTGTAGGCGGCGACGATATTCGCCATACGTCACGCCAAAACCATCTAAATCCTATGCGGAATTGTTCGCGTCGGGGCGGAAAGTGGGCAACGGAATGCCGTTTTGCAACTTTAAATGTTAGAGGAGGAATGAATGAGAAGATGGATGATGTTTACGAAGTAATTAACGAAAGAAAACTAGATGTGTTGTGTGTGAATGAGACAAAGCGTAAGGGGAAAGACATGCTGACGCGCGGCCCGTTCACAGAGATATGGTCGGGGGTTACCGATGAAGAACATGGCAGTAAAGGCGTCGGTATAATTCTTTCGGAGCGAATGGCAGAATGCATGCGTGAGTATGAGTGCGTAAGTCCGCGTCTTATCTGGGTCCGGATGAAAGTAGGCCTGACACCTCTATTTCTGGTAGGTGTATATGCACCGGACTCCTCCTATAGCAAGGCGGTACGAGCGGAATTTTGGGAACAAATGAGAGAGGTAGTGTTATTGCGTAAGGCGAATGAACGTATTGTCATGCTTGGAGATTTTAATGCAAGGGTTGGAGTGAAGCGCGATGGGTATGAAAATGTACTTGGGGCATTTGGAGATGAGAATGTGAATGAGAACGGAGTATACTTGTTAGATGTATGTGTGGAGATGGGTTTGTCAGTGACGAATACGTGGTTTCAGCACAAAAGGATACATATGTACACGTGGCAAAAGAAGGTAGGAAATGTTGTGTTAAGAAGCATGATAGACTTTGTGATAGTTGATGAAAGAATGAGAATGAAAGTAGTGGATACTAGAGCGTATCGTGGACCTGATGTTGGCACTGATCACTATTTAGTCATTAGTAAAATTAGTGGTCTGTTCAAACACTGGCGGCACAGAATTAAAGCGTGTACCACTGAGTTAGTACGTATAAAAATGGAAAGATTGAAAGAGCAGCGTGTGAAAGAGATGTACAAAAAGCAATTGAGTGAACGGCTGGATACAATCTGGAGTGATGTAAATGAGGAAAGTGTGAGCGATGTATGGTCGGTATTTAAAAGCAACGTAGTGAGATGTGCTGAAGACGTATGCGGAGTGAGTAAAAGAAGAAGTAAGAAAAGTGAAAAAGCTGACTGGTGGGATGGTGAAATTCGAAGTATGGTTGAGGAAAAGAAAAAAGCATGGCTGGATATCCTAGCAATAGAGGCAACGAATAGAGCTAGTGGTGGTATGAAAGAAGATCGTGTTAAAGAAATGAAGGACAAGTATAGGTGTGTGAAAGCTAAAGTTAAAGAATGTATAGAGAGGAAGAAGAATGAGAAAAAGGAGAAATATGAGAAGCAATTCGGCGCAAGTTTCCAAGACAATATAAAACTGTTTTGGAAACTCGTCAAAGAAGCGCGAGGGAAGAATATGAATACATTGATGAAAGTGATTAGGAATGAAAAAGGTGAGGTCATGAATGAAGAAAGAATGATACTGGATTGCTGGAAAAAATATTTTGAGAGTTTATTTGAGAAAGACATGAGTGAAACAGAGCGAGAAGAGATAATAGAAGATGCGTGTGTGGGCCCAGATGACGAAATTAGAAAGGATGAAATTATGAAAGCTCTAAAAAGTATGAGGTCAGGAAAGTCTGCTGGGTTCGATAGAGTGACGTCTGAAATGTTGAAGGCTGGCGAGGGACTTACAGTAAACCTGCTGCATCGCCTTTTTAATCTGTCCTTGAAACAGGGCCAAGTTCCAGATGACTGGACCAAGGCAGTGCTTGTTCCAATTTATAAAGGCAAAGGCTCGCAGCAGGAATGTCAAAATTATCGCGGGATCAGCCTTCTCAGTGTTGTTGGAAAAATGTATGCCAGAATATTGATTGATAGAGTAGTAAACGTGACTTATGACAAGATATGGGATGTGCAAGCAGGATTTCGGAAGGGAATGGGATGTACGGATCAAGTCTTTTCCTTGCGCTGCGTTACCGAAAAATGTCTGGCAAAAAACCAGAAGGTATATTGCGCGTTCATAGACTTGGAAAAGGCTTATGATAGGGTAAATAGAAAGGAACTATGGAAGGTGCTATCTATGTATGGGGTGGACAACTTTATAATAAGGGCTCTAAAATCTCTTTATAGGGATTCGAGGGCCTGTGTCCGAATTAATGGTGCCTATACGGACTGGTTTGACATCTCTAAAGGTGTCAGACAGGGGTGTCCAGCTTCACCCTGGTTGTTCAACTTATTCATGGATAGCTGCATGAAAGATTTAAGGGAAATTGATTGCGGGATTGATATGGTAGGATTGCGTGTTAAGTGCCTCTTATACGCCGATGATCAAGTAATTCTTGCATCATCGGCGAATGATTTGCAACAAATGATGGACTGCATGAACGAGAGTTTTAAAGCGAAAGGTATGAAAGTTAATGCAAGAAAGACGAAAGTGATGGTGTTTGAGAAGGATGAAAGTTTGACTGAGTGTAATATTACGATTGAAGATGAAAATGTGGGACAAGTTGAAAGATTTGTATATTTGGGAAGCATGTTTACAAGAGATGGAAGATGTGAAGGTGATATTGAAAGGAGAGTGATAGCGGGGAACAGTGTAAATGGAGCGCTGCATGCCTTTATGAACGGCCAAACCGTGCCTAAAAAGGCGCGACTGGCGGTTCATAATGGAGTGCTGGTGCCCACCTTGATGTATGGAAGTGAGTGTTGGGTATGGCAGAAAAAGCATGCAAGCAGAATTAACGCAGTTGAGATGCGATCACTGCGTAGTATGTGTGGGGTGAGACTGATTGATAGAATTCCGAATGCAGTAATACGAGAGCGATGTGGCCTGAAAGAAGATGTCGTGACAAGGCTTGAGAAAGGAATGCTGAAATGGTTTGGACACGTGGAGAGAATGAGTGAAGAAAGATTGACGAATCAAATATATATGGCAGAGGTGTATGGACAAGCCGGTTGCGGCAGACCTCGTTAGACGTTCGTGGACCAAATTGGGGACGTCTTGAAAAACGGAAAAGTCCGAAGCACCCGCAACCGGCGAGCATGTATGAAAAGAATAATGAATGTAGAGGAAGCACGTGAGGTTTGCAAGGATAGAAGCAAGTGGCGATCTGTTGTCTCTGCCTACCCCGACGGGAAAAAGGCGTGAGCATATGTATGTATGTATGTGTGTATCTATTAACATTATTTAAATTAACCTTCGTTTAATTCAATATTGAATTATTTGGTCTTGCCAACTGAGCCCGCAGTTACACTCGCGTTATTTATGGTTCCTGCTCCGCATCCGTAGCTCAGCGATAGCCTAGTGGAGATACCAACAGACTACCATACAGAGGGTATCGGATTCGAATCCACGGCGCGCGTATTGAATTCTTAATTATCGTTTGTCCCGTACCTCGGGGAGCACGTTAAGCCGTCGGTCCCGGTTGTCATGAAGATTTTTGACAATCGTTACAGGGCGTGAGTACCTTCTAAATAATCTGACACTAGTCTAAACCATGGAATATCGCTATTCCTTCGAGTTGCGGAGGTCAGACAAGCAGTCGCTCCGTGGAAAAGCTAATATTCAGCCAAATCCGGTTAGACTAGTAAGCAGACCCCAGATTGAAACTGGGATAACGCTAAGAGGATGATGATGATCCGTGGCTCATAGCGTGATGTTTTACAATCTATATAAATAAGCTGACGAACATAAAAATAATTATTTAATTTGAACTAGTAGTACCTTAGATTAGCACCTTCAAGCAAACAAACAAACTCTTCAGCTTTATAATATTAAGTATAAATCATATAATTTATGTTCATTGTAACAAAAATGTTCCATAATGTAGGACTAATGTCCATGTAGCGGCTGCTGACGCTACAAATTATATACAAGGCGCGCTATTGTGTAAGTACGGCGCAGCAGTCGTCTTCCCGCTCTTGTATAATTAGGTCATAGATTTGTAGTGTATTTATATTGTAACCTGGTACCAGTAAAAGTATATATTTCTTCATTTGGTATCTTTCTTTTATCTCTCACACAATAACATCTATTGAGAACCCTACATTGGTGACCCGTGACATCGAACACGCAATGTTCGGCACAGCTTTGGCATCGCGGCATTGACGCACGTGCACATGATCAGCGGACTCAAACAAGCGCATGTGCAGCGTGGCAACAGCGAGCAGCCAAGCAGCCTGGACACGAAGATATCCTGGACTCATGGGAGACGACTCGCCCTTTTCCCTACGACCAAAAGGGCTAACGACCTAACTGCGGAGAACATCAGAGTTAGGACACGTGCAACCAAATTTGGAACCAGAAGCTCTACGATCTGCCGACAACTGCGACCAAGGTAATATGGGCAGCAACAGAATTCCGGAGTGGCACACGACGACGGCGGCACTCTGCAGGACAGTGCGTACGTCGAGGCATAGGCGTAAGGCGTATTGACCTTGGTGGCGATGCAGCATTCCGCACCAAGACTTTACAACACGCAGCATACTCCGACGGCGTTGAACGACACGGGACCGGCGGTGTCACTCTACGGTCTCTACGGGACAGTGCACGCGTTGAAGCGGCTGATCACACTTGGAAGCGAGGATGGATGCCGCTCAGTGTTGGATAGCGCACCCCATGTCGTCCCTCATCACGGCCCAGGCAGCAACGGAAGATCCCTGGCAGAACCCGTGAATGAATTTGCTTCTTCGTACGATCAGCTACTTCTACAAGCGGCTTACGAAGAGCAAAGAAATTTCGTTAGAAACGTTTTTGCATTTTGCGTTTTTTAACTGTATAGTGTTTTTGGTACCTGTTGTTCGGTTTAATTAAAGTGACATAATTCTGTAAATAGAGTCAGTTTATAGTTAAAGAGTCCCACATAAGTATTTCTGTTAACTTTGCATTCTCAGAACTAGCGCTCCAGTAACTTGATGCGTAGGTACAATTGTTTACGATAATGTGATTCGAGCGCTAGCATGTACTTATTGTTATTAGTTTATGTTGAATCTATTCTCTGTTGTTTTCTACTGATATTATAATGATGTTATTTTTAGATTGTTTAAAAGGTTTTAGTTCTGTTCTTTTTCATTTTTAATAAAGGGGGAGTATTGTAGCGGCTGCTGACGCTACAAATTATATACAAGGCACGATATTGTGTAAGTGCGGCGCAGCAGTCGTCTTCCCGCTCTTGTATAGTTAGGTCGTAGATTTGTAGTATATTTATATTGTAACCTGGTACCAGTAAAAGTAGATATTTCTTCTTTTGGTATCTTTCTTTTATCTCTCACACAACAATATCTATTGAGAACCCTACAGTCCATTTTGAAGGAAAATAAATAGCTTATTCATACACATTGTCAAGGAACAGCTTTCTTTAAGATTTTCTATCAAAAAGGCAATCTGCAATAAAAGGTTTACGGGCTGATAAATATGAATGAAAGTAATAATACCCTTGACCTTCGTTCTCCTTTTAATGACAGTACTGACAGACATCTTTTCATGAACATGATACAAGAATGGTCGTAAAACTCCGAATGATTTTAACTTAATAGAGAAATTGGCTTTATAAATATAAAGGAAATATTCATACTCAAGAATGGATAAGAGTACACAACCGTGAGTTATAACGCTTACTTGCATAGGTACTACTACTACCATCATAAAATTACGTACGTCTTATAAGTTAGTTCATGCGCTTGAGACCCGTTAAATTACTATTTATCATCTTAGGTGAACTGAGCGCATATATATATTGTACCACTTTTATAAACGATAACCATAACTATTAAAAGAATGGCCAAGAGTTTTCGAGCCCGTTCTTTCTCTTGGTTCTATGCCCTTGCTTTGCGAACGTGGCAGTAAATGTAAATGTAGAATCAGAAGTTTAGATTCTAAAATATACTCTTGTGACAAAATGAATAAATGAAAGTAAGAATTGATAGTTGTATCTTTTATTTTCCAAACACCTGACAAATAGAACTAAAATAATATACATATAGGCCGTATACCTTGTATCTATACGTATTATATATTATACCCACGCTATTACACTCTAGCATCGATAGCTTCAGTTTTTTCGCTCTCAATTCACTTATTAGCTATAAACGAATGGACAGATCAATTAAATAAAATTTTGAGTTATTAAATTGAAGCGAGGCCTGCCTCACTTCTTTGTGTTTTCGTACATCTCAACTCTAATCCTGCCAAAACTTTCAAAGCTCGTCAATACAAAAATAATCCTAAGAAACTCTTAAAACTATCTCTCTAACACACAAAAATCTCTAAACATCCCCCAATAAACTACCAACTTAATTACACACCACATATCTTAAAGACAGAACCGCAACCCAGCGATGCGATGTCTTATTAAACTAGAGTGTGCATTCATCCCGGGTACCGAATGTTCCCGCCCACGCTTTTAGCACGGGATTCCATACTAATAAATTCCCGGGATCGGTGGGAATGTGTCCGGGACTGCAGCGAGAAGCGGCGACATGGCGCCAGAACGGATTTATATGCAAAATTCGTGCTAAGATAGAAATAAAATAGAAAAGCGATGCACGATTCTATCGGGATCGCGGTGTTACATTGTTGGATGAAATAAGATTATATTTACATATAACTGGCTGTGCACCGCGGTTACACCGCGTTATTTTCAAAATTTCGTAGTTTGGATAAGAAAGTTTGAATGTTGGGTAATTTTTAAGGTATACTGTTTTCACTCTGGATCCCTTGAAGATTCTCATATAAACCAAACTCAACTACACCTTCCAATGAAATTCCTTATCACAAATTACCTCAAATAAACTGAAAGATAGACACAAATAAGAAAAAATATTTTTTATGTCTTGCTTTTCAATCGGTTTGCAACGATCGGGGTCACGAAGGAACTGATATCAGCTCAATAACAGAGGTATTTATACCTTTAAATAATTCAGTTATCTAGATAGCCGAATGAATAGAGGCAGGCGGTAGCCTGGTGGACATGCCAACCGACTGCCATGCAGATGATATCGTGTTCAAATCCACGGCGCGCAGCAATGACTTTTCGAAGTTAAGTGCGTATTAAATTGTTAATTATCGACTGCCCCGTGCCTCGGAGAGCACGTTAAACCATCGATCCCGGCTGTCATGAAGATCTTTGACAGTCGTTACGGGGAGTCAGTACCCTTAATAAATATACTGTGCTCCAAGACGTGCAAGTCATGCATGCAACCGGGATAGCGTTAGGACGATGAAGAAATAATTCAGTTATCGTGATTCATTATAATCGGCCCGGTATATAAAATGTCACACTGCTGGGCATGGGCTAGCCAAGTGCGGGTTGGCAGACTTCACATGTCTTTCAAGAACATTATGGAGAACTCTCAGACATGCAGATTTCCTCACGATGTTTTCCTTCGCCATTTAGCAAGCCATTAATAACAATTTAATACGCACATAACTTCGACGAGTCATTGGTGCGCGCCGTGGATTCGAACCCTCTGTGTAGCAGTACGTCGGTCTCTCCACTATGTTATCGCTGCTTTTAGTTAGTTATCACGAGTAAGACCCGCTAAATAATATTGTGTGATGTATGCAAATCGCTTAAGTTTGAAATCAATTACGTCTTTGCTTATCTTATACTAATATATAAAGCTGAAGAGTTTGTTTGTTTGGTTGAACGCGCTAATCTCAGGAACTACTAGTCCGATTTGAAAAATTATTCCAGTGTTAGATAGCCCATTTATCGAGGAAGACTATAAGCTATATAACACCGCGCTACGAGCGACGGGAGCGGAGCAGTAGCCTTAAATAAGGCGGGTGTAACCGCGGGCATCCTCTAGTATTTACATAAAATAACTTTATAAATAACTTTATAGCACACGAAAATGAGATCAAACCTTTGCTTAAAACCATTATGAAATCGCATACGAATAAAGATTCTAAAACAACTCCATGGTAGCCACAAATTAGAATAAACGTCAACACACGAACGACATTCACAATCGCAAAATTTAACTAAAGAAAAATAACCTCTTTACATACAAAACGTACCTACCTTCCATTCTCAAGAATTAAATGTAAAATTTAAACATAATTTACCAAAGAGACTTTGTAAACATTTTGATACAAACTTGCGTTTCACGCATCAACACAGGGGGCGGGGTTTTAAACGTTTATTATGTATGAAGCTGTCTGTCATACAACATGAAATTCAAATGAGCGCAAATATTTTTTATGCGTTTGATGTTTAACCCTCTAAAACGGGGATGTCCTCGAAGAAGCTAAGTTTGCCGCAAGATGAGCAATAAAGAGTTTACCCAGCGGTTCCATAAGCGGTAGGGATTAGCGATTGGTGCGTGTTTGAAATCGCTTTACACCATTTGAAAGGGATAGTTCATAGCTACAAAACATAACCATAATAATTATTATTTCACCATAAATTTTCTTATGTTTACTTCTACTTGTTTTATTGTTATAAATAATGTAAGTGCTGTAGAAAAGCTGATATTCTGACATCTGGTTAGACTGATTATTGATTATTTCAAAGTGCGTTCTGATGTCTTTGTCATAAGCTTCTATACAGGTGTTGAAAAGGATGGAAGGATGTTTAAATATACTACTATAACTGAATACAAATACATGAGAAAATAACTCACAAAAACTTAAAAATAATTTTGGTAGTCATACATTTTGAAAATCATCTCAATGTATTGATCCCCGCCGTCGCTCAGCTACGTGCAGTCTTATTCTGCACCAGTCAACAGTTTATTCTGATTTACTATCATCATCATCAGCCTTTAAAAGTCCACTGCTGGACAAGGCCTCTCCTTTGAAAGGAGGAATTGGCCTACTATACCACGCTGGCCAAACGGGTTGGTATAGGGTTTGTATCAAGTTTTCCTTCTCTTACAGTGCTGTTCTCTGCATAATATGCTCCCTCTGTCGGCTCTTACGACACCCATGGGATGATATGGGGTGGTGACATTCCGTATTCTTAATCCGTCACCACACGGACAACGAAAGATTTACTATAAAAGTAACTTTTAATGAAAATAGGGTATTATATTATCGCACACTGTTTAAAATAATTTTAGGTAAATTAGTATTATGTTATATTGTATTACAAAAATATTTTGCAAATGCCGATCAACACCCTGTATGAAGTCACCAAGCATAGGGCAACCAAACGATTTTTCTGTTTGATGTTTTTCATCGGCAATAAATAAAAACATGTTTATTCGTAGTCTACTAAAGATCACTTAATGAAGTGGTACACTTATTGGCAAGGTAAATTATAATAATAATAATAATCTTTATTTGCAAAAACATTGTTACAAAGATGGTAGGTTGTCTTAAAATTAAATGTGTACATAATGTTCTAACTAAATTGGGCAAGCAAATGTCAATAGAAGTGTTCTACGTGTTTTTGTGTATTATTTTGTTCTGAGTTCAAGTTTTCATCACAAGAAGAAGATCGACGTAATAGTCCAGTCAAAATAGACAAAAATAAGTCATAATCTAGACATAATTCGCATAGAGCTGAAAATTGGCAGAGGCGTTAAATACATCATTATAAATAAAATGTAAAATCCCCAAAAAAAAATGCAGAAGTAGGATCGACCTACTTCTTAATTTTTTTATCCATAATCAAGCTAACAAAATTCAGGATATTTGAATTTTTCTCGAAAACGGTGAATTTTATCGTGAAAATAGGCCAGACAAAGTTGTAGATCATACAGTTTTGTATAAAAATGGTCGGACACTCTTTTTCCTACGACTCACCATTCGTGAGATATCGCGGTTTTAACAATTACAAAATTCACATTTTACATAATATGCACTCATTTCTGCTATTGATTGAAATAATGGTAATATTGCTAATGATTAAAGTGGAATAGGTTACAGGCAGAGACAGCCTATTGGAGATACCAACGGACTGCTATGCAGAGGGTATCGGGTTTGAATCCACAGCGCGCACCACTAACTTTCCGAAGTGATGTGCGTATTAAATTGTTAATTATCCCTTACCTGAGATTACCAACTGTTTAAAATCTTTCTATAAAACAAAACTGACCGTCACCGTCCGTATTTTTATCAATAAACCTTTATTCACGTAAGTTTTTATATAACCAACGGTTATCCTAATAAATATTTATGTGTTGCCTTCAAGGCTCTATGCAGTTTTTTAGCTTTACGTAAAAGAAATATGATTTTTATTTATTCAACGTCTACCTTCGGCCACCTTAACAGCTTCATCCTATTACCGATTCTAAGATGTTATAATATTGAAAACTTTTGGGTCGTTTCATCTGTGGCATGGCATTCACCAGAATGCCATTATATCTAATTATACCAAAACGGCTCTCGGTTTGATTTTCTAGGCGAACAAAGTGCGATAAAATATATATTATTATGTATTATATTTGTTCGATTGCCATAGTAGGCTCTGCATAATTTGGTTTTGGATAGCTGTATATGAAATAAGACTTTCTCTGCGACTACGTCCGGGCTAATTATACACCTAAACTTTCTTCTGGAATTTCACTATCTAATGGAAAAAATCGAATAAAAATCCGAACTGTAGATTTTGAGTTTACCGCGTTCATACATACAGACAGGACAATCGGGTAACTATACTTTATCTTAATCTGTATATATAAAATCCGCAAGGATTTACTGACTGACTGACAGACAAGCTACAGCCGAAACTACTCGGCGCAAGAAGCTGAAATTTGGCATGTATGTTCCTTGGGGACCGTAGGGGTGCACTAAGACGGGATTTCCCGAAATTCCCACCGGCTCAGGCAAAACGGGTAAATTAAAAAAAATTGCAGGCGTAGCTGCTGGCGTCCTCTAGTAAAATATATAATTGATCCAGGATATTATGTTATTATATCCGGGTATTATCGCTACATTTGGCATTGTACCCATAAACGGAGACATCGGTGTCACTAGTAAACAAGAACTATCAATCCTAAGTATTTCCTGTTAAAAAAGCTTTCCTTAAAAAGTAAGTTTAGTTTTCAAATTACTCTACTCAAGATAGATGTCAAAATTCTATGGATACATAGTAAATTGTTGAACGTATTCATGGTAGCCCAGTTATTCAAAAATTCCACGCCCTCGCTATTGCAACGCCACACACTTATACCATCCGGCATTTAAATGCTACATAATTATCAATATACTTTACTACTTATATATAATACTACTACTTATCTATCTAGTCCCAGATGTAACAGAGAGTCTGTTGCCAAGGGCCAATTTCAAGACAAAAAGAGCTGCTAGTGAGAATTCCCGAATTATGGGCCTGACCTAAATACAGACAGACAAATGTCTTAAAACCACTAAGTCATAATACATCGAAATCATTCTAATCAATTATAATCATAAAATTAAAACCTTCAATTCCCCAATAACTTTGTAAAATTACGTAATTTTTTCCAACATTGAACAGTTCCGAAGTAAAAGGCTGTATCAAATACTTCCTCGCATTAATATCGGAAATTAATTTGTTATCGTGGGCTCCGAAGTGTACGGTATCGTTTCGATGACTACCTATTGGACAAAGTTGCCGACTGGATATTAACATAAAACATCAAAAGTCGCATTAAAGTGTCCAAATTCGGCGTGCCTCCCCTTGAAATATTCCCCCTTGCCCCTGCCTACTGTGTTCATTGAAGCGGCTATGGCCCGCTGACAGCTATACAAGTTATAGGAATTAAGCGTTTTGAAACCTAAGTGACTAATCAATAGGGCTGATTTGTTTAATATTTTCGATCTCAGAACAAAGGCGATTTTAGTGAGCTCGTCTTTAAAAACTATATTTATATAATGTTTAATTAAATGCTAAAAAATCTAAGACCTTTTCAAAGGTGTGTAACACGCTACCATTTGCAGGTCAAAGAGTCAAGTTTATATTGACGGTTTGCGGTTCCACACTCAGCTTGGGTATGAAACAACACCGAGCCTTAGTGTCTGTGCTTGCTCGTATGTATGTGTGCACTGATTTGTGGGCTAAATTGTTCGCCGCGATGATCTCAGCTCGTGAAATCAATTGAGTAATTTATATCAATAGATTGGAGATGTCCTAAAAACAGGACAGGTTAGAAGTACCCTGAACAGAATAGCATCCATGAGGTATCTGATGGGAGGGAATGAAGCAAGAGAGATATGTCAGGATCGTTGCAAATGGCGTTCCGTAGTCTCTGCCTACCCCTCCGGGAAACAGGCGTGAGACTATGTATGTATGTATGTAATTTATATCATAAAATTACATTTAATCTTATCTTCAAATGGAAGCGGTGCATAGCTCCTCTACCTATTTAAAATGTAGTTCTTCATAGGTATAAGCCTCAATATATTTCTTATTCATTTAACAAGTTCTAATCATCCATACTTACTAAAATTCTAAGCCCAAAATATCTAACTAATCTCTTATATCTTAATCCATTCCAGAACTACGCCTATATATTATTCAGCTACATCGAAATACTTGAACAATATAATAATTATCATTTATCGTTACAGGTTTTATGTTGTGGAAGAGCCATGGGGTATCCCACACCCCGACCCCGCCAACTTGGGAAAACACCACTAAAATAAGAAAAATTGCGATATCATCCTTCATGGTTAAGTTTTAATTTCCTATTGTTTTGCCGCACGAAGACAATGGTGTTTTGTATTATGAATTTCTTTTTAAGTGTTCTAGTTTAGTGGGACGATGAGGTCTGTGCTACTTAGTTTCTTTATTCTTATTTCTTTGTATTATAAATGATCATACTTATGGTTTATAGCTGAACGTAAGTGTCAGAATATATTTACTTACATTGATGTTTGCGTAGCAGTCCCTCGGTCTCTCAACCCGGCTATCGCTGCTTTTTTGGCCTTACCCTTCTCATGGTGAGAAGAGGCCCGTGCCCAGCAGTGGGACAGTATAAAGGGCTGATGATGATAGATGATGATGATGTTTCAGTAGGCTTCGCCCACGACTCCGTCCGCGTGTGACTATTTTACTTTTTCCCCAAAATCTATAATCTATATAAATTCGCATGGAACATCACCATCGCCCAATATTTATTTTGGCCTGTTCGTTATCTATCAGTCAAACGTTTACGAAAAAACAATATATAAACAGGTATGGTTGCTGCTGCCATAGCGGAGACGGCTAAAACGGCGCAAATACGTAAATCTCGTAGGGGATTATGTATTTGAGCCGTTAGGAGTCGAAACGTTGGGGTCATGGGGTCCAAGTGCTATATCTCTCTATAGAGATCTTGCGAAGAGACTTGTAGACGCCTCGCGTGCACAAATAATAGCTCTACAGCGTAGCAATGCTGCCAGTCTTCTGGGCACGTTCCCAATAGACGGCGATGTGGAGGACTTTCACGACGCCCTTTGAATATATATATATTTTTTTGTATTGTATCTTAATATTTCAATTTAATTTTAGTATTAGTATTTAAGTATTAATAATTGTTCTATTCCAAAATTAAATTAATTTTGCTATATATAATAAATAAAAAGCCACACAAAAATATATAAACAGGTATTCATTTTATACATAAGGTACCAAAACTATCGATCCTATAGCTACCTAGCCTCACGGATAGGACATTGTAATTGAAAAATCTTGATTCTTTTTCAATATC
The DNA here is from genome assembly GCA_944739405.2 of Euclidia mi. NCBI lineage: Eukaryota > Metazoa > Arthropoda > Insecta > Lepidoptera > Erebidae > Euclidia > Euclidia mi. The sequence goes on along the minus strand of OX123188.2, from coordinate 4,548,074 downwards.
AACAATTCTCATGTCAATTTATAAGCAGTAATAAAACTTCTCCTCAGAATATGTAAACGATCCTATTCTGAATATTACAGCAAGGTTCATTATGATTGGTTCATCTATTTCCAATAAAAACAACTAGTAATTTTATTCGGAATACCGTCCTACGTAAACGGTGACTACTTTGTAAACGGTGCCACAATTGGCACAAACAGGTTTATCTCCTTCCACACTTTATAGAAAAGTATTTTGCCCACTCACAAACACCAGGTACCTACTTAGACTTGTCTGAATAGCTTTGATTGCCGAGTGGTCTTAGTGCCAATACCTAGCTTTTACTGACGATTCCCTTACACAAGAGGGCTAAGTACCTCTCATATAGCCTTATCAAGTGAGGATTAACTACTCGACACGGCACTTATTATGAGGAAATTCCTGTCTCTGGAGCCCTAACCACCAGCAGCTTGGACCGTGTACCCGTTGCTCATGGGATCCCACGGTTTTTTTATATTTTAAATGTATTTATTTTTTCTAAGTGATATATTTAAAAATGTAATTTAAATTTTAGTAATCATAAATAAATGAATAATAATAATAATATTCTTCCACTTACACACATCACCATCTAGTCCCAAGCTAAGCAGAGCTTGTGTTATGGGTACTAGATAATGAATTAACATACATATATCCCTTTTTTTGTAAATAGATACATAATATACATAGACACACCCAGACCAAGACAAACATCCATGTTCATGCACACAAATGTTTGACTTGAGCGGGAATCGAACCCGCGACCTTCGGCGTAGCAGTCGCTTACACTCCCGCTGCGCCAACCGGTCGTCAAACTGTATATTGACGGCCCAAAAAGTTCCCAATCCGCCATAAGAAAAATCATATTGATGACTTGGGAACTTACAAATGCGAACTTACTCACATTTTAATGTTAGTTGTAACTGAAATTATTACTGGACGCATCAATACTGACGCAACAATGGTAAGCTGCAGTGCAAACTCGACATAATTATGTATAGCGTCAAAGTTGTACCTACTTTGCTGATCCGAATAATAAAGGAGCTATTTACTATAAAAAAACTGAAAAGCTAAAAGCTGAGAACCTTGTCATACTTGATACTACTGAGAATATCCCAACAGATCTGAACAATCCATGCAAAACTTATAACAAACATAAAAGCCATTCTTCCGTTACACACGACTAATGAGCCTACGAACTCATTGCCCCATCATTTGTCAGTACGCGGCAAAGTGGCTTTACCGTTCCGCGGAAATGCACGCACCGGGAACAGAACTTGTCACTCATCGGAGCGCCCTTTGTCTCGGGCCCTTCCTGCGACGCGACGGGTCGTAAACTTTATATGAAGCTTTGTAAGAATTCGTATGCTCCGCTACGATATGTAGGGAGCTTCCTTTTGTGAATATTTACGCTGGATTTTGTGACTGAATCTAAGGTTTTTTTATATGTTGTACATGTATTATATGCTAGTTTTGTTGAAAAGACCAGAATGGCGACTAACTTTGAGCTCTTACTTACTTCCGGTGGGGCAGTATTTATGGAAGGTCACAGACATGTACAGGAATAGAAAATGCCCAGAAGGATTTCTAAATATGACAGTGCTCTGATGAGATTTATTATAACTTCATCGGTGATTGACTTGATTCCAGTATGTTTTAAACAGGATATTTTTATAAAGTTTGTGAGGTTACGGGTGTTTTTAGAAGAGTTGTGTACAAGGGCATCGCCAAGGGAGGGCAGAGGAGGGCATTATACTTTTCTCAGTTTCCATATCAACTTGCCCCTCCTCCCCCCTAGCCCATCGGCTGGTGACTTTGCCCCCTCTTAGGCAATCGGCTGGCGACGCCCCAAGGTAACTTGTTGGCATACGTCACTTACGATACGAGGTCAATTTCGATCGACGTCTTTCACTATGTACACACTATGCAGTCATTAATAGATAAATAAACAATTATGTCTTTATTGTATACCATTAAGTACCGCAACGGTGAAGTTAAACGCCAACCGAATGTTGAGATTTAATGCCAATAATCTACTTATTATTAAACTTGCTGTAAGTCGGAGTAATGTATAAACAACATCATTCTTTGTATTTGCTTGGGTATTCGCGAATGTTACACATTGAAATCTAGTAATAAAAATGTACCTAGTTTCTAGATCATTCGGTTTGATCATTCTGTGTAAATGTAATGTCTCTAAAACCAATACAACAACCAAACTGCAGTTTGATTTCAACAATTATACGAGGGTCAAACTGAAAGTTCTTAGAACTGGCCACTTATAAACAATATAATAAAAAAAATATTCTAAAATTTGAAAATAGAACTCTTTGCCAATATTACTGAGTATATATTTCATTCATTTGTCATTTGTTTTACGATTTGGCGGCAAATTGAAAATTGTCTGTGTCACGTCAACATGAATTTAACACGAGAAAATTTTCGTGCAATGATTTTTTATGACTTTCGATGTCATTTAAGTCAACAAGAAAGTTATGATAGACTACGATTGGCCTTTCACGATGAAGCCCCATCTCGTGCGACTGTTTACAACTGGTTTAATGAGTTTAAACGTGGTCGCACTAATCTCACTGATGATGTACGTGAGGGACGGCCTTCTACGGCGACGACTGAAAATAACATCTGTGTTGTGCGGCGTATGATAGAGACTGACAAAAGAGTGACCTATCAGCAGATTCGGACAAGCTTAGGCATCGGTATGAGTCAAGTGCACAAAATCCTCCACGAACATTTAGCGGTCAGGGAGCTTTGCGCCCGGTGGATACCTCATAATTTGACTAAGGCTCAAAAACTCCATCGTGTGGATTGGTGCCGTAAAATGATTGAAAGATTTAACGGAGGTGACTCAAATGCTGTGTTCGACATACTAACAGGTGACGAAAGCTGGATTTACTGTTATGATCCTGAAACCAAAAGACAATCTGCTCAGTGGGTGTTTCCTTTCGAGGAGTTGCCAACTAAAGTGAAGAGAGATCGAAGTGCGGGAAAAAAAATGGTGGCCTCGTTCTTTGGAAGGATAGGTCATTTCGCAACAATTGTGTTAGAGGATCAAAAAACAGTTTCTGCAGAATGGTACACTACCAATTGTTTGCCACTTGTCTTGGAAAAAGTTCGAGAGAAACAACCTCGCAGTAGGATCCTCCTTCACCACGACAACGCCTCGTCGCACACCGCCAAGCGAACGATCGACTATTTGGCGACATCAAACGTTGAATTACTGGGTCACCCGCCGTATAGCCCCGACCTCGCGCCTTGTGATTTTTATTTATTTCCAAAAATTAAAGAAAAACTTAAAGGAAAGCGGTTTATGAATGCTGAAGAAGCGGTGGCTGCGTATCGCGATGCCATTGAAGAGACCCCTAAGGACGAGTGGGCAAAGTGCTTTTCCCAGTGGTTCCATCGCATGCAGCGGTGTATTGACGTCAATGGACAATATTTTGAAAAGATATAATAAAACTAATAACTGGCTAATGTAATCAGTTTTTGATTTTCTAAGAACTTTCAGTTTGACCCTCGTATGTCTTGCCTTTTTACAGTCATGTTTATTGCATTACGTTTAACTTCTTGTTATTCATACTGAGTAACTTAAAATATATATGTTTATTTGTGACTTAGTAAGCATCTAGGTTAGTTTCCCGTGTGAAGCATGGAGTCGCTTCCAGCCACAAAATCCAGACACATACAGCAGCGAAATAAAATATAATAATTTTGTTTTATAACGCAACGCCCACACTAGGGAATAACTAGTGTCGCAAGGGGCCTTATAAACATTATTCATAGTTCAGATCAACGGATACATAGTTAGTTATACCCAGTCTTGAATCAATTATTTGTAGATAACACGAAGTGTTGTCTCGTGTGGGATCGAACTCACAATACGCGACGTAGTGTTAAGCAGCGAGGTAGCCACGCCTTAGTCCCGAGTGCATTTCTTCTTTAGTTGATTAGATAATACTATAGTCTACAAAGTTACTGGCACCGGTAACAAAGGCTGAAATACGATCCCTTTTTTTGAGCAATGATTATTATTTTAAGTTAATAACTAGGTACTACATTGTGGTTGACATTGTCAGTTTAAACGTTCTCCGCAACTGTTTTGTTTATTTGAATTCAATGTATTTCTAATGCATTTCTAATGCATTATAATATAAAAATATTAGTGTCCTACATTTCAGCTTCATGCGAATTCAACTGTGCCACACTTATGAGTGTACGACACGGATGCATGGCCACATGAGTTTGTATGACCCTGACATTAGATTGAAACTGCAATTTGACAAATATTCTTACGAGAATAGGGCCTCTATTGGCTTAGAGCATAGATATTTAAATAGAGGCACATTTCTTATGGGCGCTCTGTAGACAAACTTTCTGTGACCAGTGTGACCCATATTGCCGTTTGGCGGCGTGGCAGTCGCGCTGTGACAGCTGACTCTACGAGTGCAAGAGAGACAAAAGTTTCTCCTGTGTATCTTAACTTCGTAGTTAAGATACACAGGAGAAACTTTTGTCTCTCTTGCACTCGTAGAGTCAACTGTCCTCCGTCTCTCTTGCTCTCGTGAGCAAGAGAGACGGAGAACGACACCAGCGCCGCCAACGGCGTCAACTACGTACTACACTGACAACCGTCAATACGCCAGTTGAAATCGGCACACGAAATCCTTAGAAAATGCGCTTCTATTATGTAAATCTGTATTCATTGCTATTGGCGATGCAAAGACCACGCGCCTCTAGCGGCGAATTTGGATGTTGTCCGGGTACGACACCTTTGACAGCTTTAAATACAACTTTGCTTCGAGGTTATAGTGGTAATTGTATTGAACTGTCAAAAGTGTCGTACCCGGACAACTTCCAAATTCGCCGCTAGAGTCGCTAGTTAGAATCTTAGCATCGCCAATAGTCATGTGGTATAGCGATGTGGTCTAGCAGTCGCCTCCTCGATTAAAACGGCGCCGTGCACTGTGGGTTCGATCCTAACACAGAATCAGACAATACAAATTATTTTTACAGATTTAATCAGACAATACAAGTTATTTAAAGACTACTATTTATCTATTTAATCTTTTCTATCTATTATCAAACTCATACTTTGTTCTATCTTCCATTTCCTACACTTTTATGTATGTATTATAATTATATTGTATGATTATTTATGTATGTTTATGTAGTATATTTTTCAGTATTTTATGTGTGTATTTTTAACACTATGTATGTAAATATTAGTTTTATTTCTTAATTTTTCTTTTTTATCATGTTTAGTGTACCTAAACAAAATTGTATAAATCATCAGTATCGCCAAACTGCCCTTTTCCAGGCTCCTTGCCTTTCTAGTCCATCCAAAGGTTGCCTGGAAGATATTGCTTATAAGTGAAAAGGCCGCCATTTGTACATTAACTTTTACAAATAAGTATAGTAAATTGTATTACTTTGGTGTACAATAAAGATGATTTGTATTGTATTGTACTTTTTGCAATCTAAATTTGCTGTTTCGAGTCTGACTATACTTTATATCCGTTGAAAGAATATTTGTAAGCTCCTCGCGACATAGCATCTATGCCGAGTGCGTATTGAGTTGTCTGCGTAAAAATGTGCAAAGATTTTGGTTCAAGTATTAAGTATTGCATAAACGTTATGCGTCTCAAAAACTCTTCATCATCATGTTAGCCTAGAGACATCCACTGCTGGACATAGGCCTCCCCCAAGGTTCTCCACACAGACCGATTTTGAGCCGCCCGTATCCCACCGCTTCCCGCGATCAGAACAAGAGGCCTACCCCTGCTGCGTCGTCCGATACGTGGTTGCCACTCCAGAACCCACCTGACCCAACGGCCATCGGTTTCTCGAGCTATGTGCTCTGCCCCTTGCCACTTCAGCCTGGCTATTCGGAGAGCTAAGTCGGTGACTTTGGTTCTTCTGCGGATCTCCTCATTTCTGATACGATCTCGCAAGGAAACTCCGAGCATAGCTCTCTCTATCACCCTCTAAGTGACCCCGAGCTTTTGGATAAGGCCCATAGTTAGCGACTATGTCTCAGCGCCGTAGATCATCACTGGCAACATACACTGGTCAAAGACATTCGTGTTTAGTCACTGCGGGATATCGGACGTGAAGATATGCCGTAACTTCCCGAACGCCGCCCAACCGAGTTTGATTAAATAAAACTCGGAAAAACCCTTCACAATCAAATAATAAACAATACCTACCTACATACCTAAATAAAAAGTCAATTAAATTAATCTAAAAAAGGTATATACATATAAATCTGAATGAAATCGCTCTCGCTCTGCCGTAATTTATACCGATTAAAAAGTGGTTGAAATCCCATCACAGTTCAGTATTTATAACATTACTACCATTATTATTCATGCATTTCGAAAATTAAAAACTCATATCAGTCCGAGTGCATTCAATCACATCACTGATTGAATAGATACCCATTTAGCGCTTTAGGTGAAGCGTCTATGTCACCGCGTGATTCGTGATGGGTGATCCAAGCCAGTGGTTCTGTCACTCAGCGTTACGCCGAGGGGTGCGAAAGTGTATTGTCGTGTAGGGACTAGGGGATGCGTTTAAACAAACACCCCTTGTAATGCGATGCTGTGATTTCGGTGATAAATTTATATGTGCACTTTAGAACTATGTTTATTAAAAGTATTGGTGATTTCTTGAATTTTGACCTAAGCGTTTTGTTTTTTTCTTGTAAACAAAACTTAGTAGAACAACTCTTATTTTTCTTCAACTTATTTAAAAAAGAATGTTCTCGGTATTTCTTCCCTTATTGACGAATTCGGAAAATTCTTTAATTATTTTCTTTTGGAAGGATTTACTTTCCGTTGGGTCAGATAAAATTAAGTTTGAGGAGTCAAATTAATTGATGAATGAAATTAGAATTATTTTGGCATTTATTGCCAGATAAAATAATTATTATAATTTATTTATCTCGCAGGAAATATCTTTATTATTTACTAAAGCAATAATACAATATTCGGTTTGAATAGGAATATTAATTTATAATATAATATAATATTCTACCACATTCACACAACACCATCTAGTCCCAAACTAAGCAGAACTTGTACTATGGGTACTAGATAATGGATAAACATTCATATATACTATTTTTTTTGTAAATACATACATATTATACATAGAAACACACCAACGCACCAATTAAAACATTTTTCAAAATAATAATGCTTTTACAATACACTTGTGGCAGTAAAAGATCAACTTATGTTACAGCTTACAAGGCTTGTCTATAAGAGAACTCAGCGTCTTATAAAATTAAAAAGCAATTATTGGATGTGTTGCAAACGCATCCTTATACTTTTGCTTCACGTATGGCACAATTTCTGTGTGGAATAAAGCGCCCACGAATACGTTTGGGTCGCAATATGAAGTCGTAACACGACATGCCGCTAACTACGTCTAGTCTTCGGAGACGACAGACGGTAATAACCTCCTACCTTATTACCTGAGGCTAATGCTCTACATAAAACAAGCAATATCAGCCTTATCCCACCAAAATATGTCATAAATTCGAGAGACAACTTCTTATTTGGAAGATTACAAACAATTTTCGAAAATTTCCAAAACCCATAAAACTTAAAGCGAGTTGATCGAATCTGGAACGTTTCGCAGACGCTTTTAACTGATCCTAAATAATAAATCGAGTTTCAACCCTTCGCACAAGTTTATGAACTTATTAAAAAATTCCCGAAATGCCGGAAAGCACTCACTTAGATTAGGAGAAAAAATATATTACGAAATACGAAGTAAACATAAAGTTCTCGTACTTTTCGCCACTCACTAAGTATTGAGAGGTTTTTTTTGAAATTTATGCACCCTTCGATTCCAGTTTCTCGGGTGAAACTTGTAAGAAAATTTGAGCGATTAAACCGTACGGGGTGCTGAAAGTTAAGGGTTGTAATTTGCATAACGATCGAATGTGTTGTCTGCCAACATCGCCGCCTGGCAGCTTACCCAAATGTAATCACTTAACACTTTGTAAAAATATACCAACGATAATATTAGTTTAAATGCTTTTCGTCAAGAGTTTTTCGTAGGTTCTTTAAGGACTAAAATGTAACATGTTTTTATAAGCAAACGTAGATGGACTTAATATATTGTAGCAACACTTTAACAGCAATTTTTGTGTTTATACCTTTTTAGGGTTCCGTACCTAAAAGGTAAAAAACGGGACCCTATTACTAAGCCTCCGCTGTCTGTCTGTCTGTCTGTCACCAGGCTGTATCTCATAAACCGTGATAGCTAGGAAGCTGAAATTTTCACAAATTATGTATTTCGGTTGCCGCTATAACAACAAATTCTAAAAATAAAAAAAATTTAATATTAAGGAGGGTCCCATACAATAAACGTGATTTTTTTTTTTGTACTTTAGCTCAAAATTGCTAACGGTAACAGGTAGACGCTTATATTTTCACAGAATATGTAGTTGTGTGTTGCCGTGTGGTTGACGGCATAGAATACAAGTGTCACCACCCCCTATCTTCCCGTGGGTGTCGTAAGAGGCGACTAAGGGATAACACGATGCAAATAACATCTTTGCGTAGAGACGGAAAACTCGACATCAAACCCTATACGACTGCCTCGTTGGTCTCGCGGCATAAATGTGCGCGTGGGATCGGGAGGTCCCGGGTTCGATTCCTGGGTCGGGCAGTGTTATTGGGTTTTTCTGTCACGAAATTCTCAGTAGCAGCACGGAGTCTGGAAATGTGCCCGGTACGGCAATAGGCTCGCCCCTTATTACGTGGGACTAAAGTATATCTGGCGAAAAGTGGGTGTAGAAATACACCTCTGCTTACCCCTTCGGGGATAAAAGGCGTGACGTTATGTATGTATGTAATATGTAGTTGTATATTACCTTTCAAAATAAATTATTAAATAAAAAAAGTGAATTATAAAAATTTACTTAATTTACTTTTTTTTATTTAATACCCTAGTTTCATCCCATACAAAAAACGTAATTTTTAAGCAATTTGTTACTCGATCTTGATAAACTGGTAGAAATTTAAAAAATATTTAAGTAATGCAACAAACGTGATTTTCTTTTATAGATGATGTACGGAACCCTTCGTGCGCGAGTCCGACCCGCACTTGCCCTATTATTTTTTTTTTATTTTGGCATTAATAACTCAACTGACACAATATAAATGTACAATAAAATGAAAATTGCAAGTCAACGCATCGGTAGTAGCCAAATTCGTGGATAGATGAAATATAAAGTTTTATCAGAGTGCTGCAATACATTTTATAGTATTTTTATGTAGTCATCAAATGATATGCTACGTAAGTTAACTAAGACTAAGCCAATTCATTGTTGTGCTATTTCGTTGTTCCTTTTTTTTATAGACTCTCACCTGTATCCCCGAAGGGGTAGGCGGAGGTGTAATATTACACCCACATTTCGCCATGAATTTTTAGGTCCCACGTAATAGGGGGCGAGCCTATTGCCGTAACCGGACACATCATCAGACTCCGTGCTGCTACTGGGAATTCGGAAAACCCAGAAACACTTTTGCTCGAACCGGAACCAGTCAGCAGTCGCATACGCTATCCACTGGACCACGGAGGCAGTCAGTTCCTTTTTCTATTTTTTTTAAAGACCGTTATCGCACCAAGTATATCTTATTGTGTCGCAGACTTTACATTCACAATCTTTTTACGACACTTGTTTCTTTGTTTCTATAACCAAGTAGCTTTCAAGTTACAGACAGCCATAATGCATCGAGAACAATCCCATACAATTTACCCCATCATCTCCACATCATATCTCAAATACCCAAACGTTGCTCAACATTACCCCACAAAAGATAACAAATAGCGCTTTTAACGCAGTCGTTTGTACCTACTTTTGTTTCTTAGCGTTATTTACAGCAACTCATCACGCTAGTGGCCCGTAATAAGTAATGATGTAAATTGACCCGCAGACGTTTGGGGTAACGTTGAGTGACTACGTAGTCTACGTATTAAAGGTTTCATTTAGTATTGGGTGATATACCTGTAAGATGTTTGTCTTAGTAATGTTTATGGTATTTCATTTTCATGATTTTAAACCACATTTTTTCTCAGGTGCTTAGGCAAGGTTAAGTTAATATCGTAAGCTGAAATGGTTTATAATGTTATAAGATTTTTTCGCTGCAGATACCAAAGTACATAATTAACCCTACTTAAATTGGATGTCTCACGCATTTAGTGATAATATTGGTAAAAATTACGATATGAAATGTCGAAAGATAAAGAATTATAAGACAATGTACCAAAGATTTTTAAAATGACTGTCGGTGTCCCTTTTGCTATAAATGTAACAAGATATTATATTTTGCTATTCGATTCTTATTTATTTTTAATTTCACACCATCTTGACCCTTTTCAAATTCCACCCATATATTTTTTTATGGAATTGAATTTAGAGAAAATCAAACCGTCACACCTAAATAAAACTTCAATCAATTCCATCCTGAACCACTTCTTACATATCCCCCTATCTCACCGTAAACGTAAACACTTTGCAGTTAACATTTTACCAAGTCTTACTCTGTATTTCTGTAATATTTTCGTTTAGAAGTCCCGCACTACTATTACAAAAGCCGTAAGAAGTGCGGTACCGGTGCGGCGGTGAGGGCTCGCGATACAAGTGTACTCCAATTAACCAGCCACTCGTCCCGCGAGCGACGCGCGGTGTCTTGTCTTGTATCTAGACTTGTTTTTACTTTACTTGGTATAGTACTAAGTTGATTTTTACTAGTTACAGGTACCTACTTCGAACATCAAGTAATTAAATCTCAATACTTATCTATACATTTGTCTAGTACCCATTGTACAATCGATTCTCACCTAAGTCAAATCTTTGTGTGATAAGTGGATGTAATTTTTCTGTTATACATTGGTACATATTATTATGTGTTTAAGTATATTTATTGTCCTTGTGGTGACGGATTAAGAATACGGATTGTCACCACCCCATATCATCCCATGGGTGTCGTAAGAGCCGACAGAGGGAGCATATTATACAGAGAACAGCACTGTAAGAGAAGGAAAACTTGATACAAACCCTATACCAACCCGTTTGGCCGGCGTGATATAGTAGGCCAATTCCTCCTTTCAAAGGAGAGGCCTAGTCCAGCAGTGGACTGTTAAAGGCTGATGATGTGAAGCATATTTATCAGGTAGGTTGTATCTGGTTGCCACAGTAGTAACTCTGCTTAATTTGGCATTAGATAACCGAGTCCAGAGTAAGTCGAGTTTTTTTTACAACAAGGCCTAAAAGGACAATCCTATTATATACTTTCTGTTTATTTTATAGTCAGACCAAGCAATCCTCCGAGTATCATTTGCAGTTGAGCTATCTACATGCAATATCTTTCTGTGAAACCGTTTTGGAAGCGCTCCAATCGTTTTAGTTAACGTTTTGTACGCACAGACAAATAAACTCTAAACTTCGCCGTTTGTAGACGAGGGGGGAGACAATGTTGAACTGTCAATGCTACGAATTAATGATATTGCTAAACTATACGTTTAGATTCTGCAATTTTCCATTTAATATCTAATTATACTTTGTTTATGTGGTAGCCATGTCTGTGACCCTAGCTATTAATCCATCAATATGGTATGTATGTATGTAAAGTTTAAAAATTACCATCGTCTGAATTTTAAAAAGAAAATATTGACACTTTCTCTCTTCTTAACAGAATTTTCCTTAAAAAAGAAATACCAAAGCTACAATCATACAAACGACTGCCTAACACTTTATGTCCGCCACCAAAAATATAAACTGCCATAACGCAAGTTACAATTCTCGCCACGCACGAAGATCTCAGTGTGTTTGTCCATTCCTAGTTTAGTGGTATTTCAGAAAGGGATGTGTTTCCGATAGTCAGTGAGTAAACAGATCACGAATTCGGTCGTAGCCATTCGTGAGAAGCAGACGCCTTTAACCACGCGTGAATATCAAATAAGGCTTTAAAGACACGATAATGATTTGAAAACTACATTGAAGGCGAAACGTTTTGTGCAAACCTTACTATGCCCAATGCGTCGAGTAGTTCAGTTTGATATCTGAGCATTGAATTGCACGAACCATACAAGTTTGATCAGTATCGACTTCCATTAATATTAATGTAGTCTTTAATTAACAAGAAGTAGAACATCGTGACATAATTATATCTCTTTTTTTACTTTTGATAGGCTAACGTTTGACCGCGATAAGAGGAAACACCACGGCCGTTTTTCCATACAAACGTAGTCTCCTGTTTTCTCCCTGGATAATGCTAGTAGAGCAATTATTTTTTTCAAAAAGATGTATGGCCCCGATTAGCATGTCCCTATGTTTTCCCTTTTCTCATAAATTAAATATTAAAAAAGATATGAACCTTCAAATATCTCAAAAACTGGCCAGATTTTTCGCTGTGTTCAAACATCCAAAAAACAAATTTGGCTAGATTATTTAAAAAAGGGAAAACATAGGAACACGGCCAAAGCCTTTCTTTAATTTAATATGAAAAACTAGTTAAATCGATGAAGTTTTGGAGAAGGAATCAGGGGAATACGAAACGTTGATTTTGTGTACATTTAATAGGTATTTTTGGTCCAGCAGTAGCGTTGTCTCTATCGCGCTCTGCGGGGACAGGCTTGAGGCTGCGCGACAGCAATAGATTTTACAAATACCTATTTTTGAATTCTCTCGCCCGTAGTGTTTCCTCTTAAGCGATAACACAGTCGAAGATGGAGCACGCTTGCCTAGAAGGTACCTACTCACCCGCGACTTGAAAACACCCAGATTGTACTCAACAGGAAACACAGACTCAGGCAAGGAGTTCCATACCTTTGCGGTACGCATAATAAATGAGGAAGCAAAGCATTTCTTTGTGAGCATAAGAACTCATCTAAGAATATTTCTTAAAAAATTGATCTGTACCTACATGGAAACGAAGCATATTTTCGACTCGATCAATATTCAATGCTACCGCACCTCACTAAGCTTCTGCTTAATATCTGCTCACTAAATACAATAAAAGCATATCCACGCGTATAAAACCTCGTACATCGCAGTCGGCATTCACTTAGCGATACGAAATTCATGTCGAGATATCGCTAAATAATTTCGCCGGCGATACCGGGCGTATATTCCCCGCTCTCTGACCCAAATACGAGTACTAGGTATTCAAGTATCAAGTATTAAAGCTAGGGTTGTGCCGTCCGAGACGATTGCATTGTTTAATAATTGAGACCTCGTACCTCCGAGGAGAGGCACGGTCCAAGTGATAAACGACTGACTAGTAAATTTATTACGTCGTAATTGTATTTTCGTTGGCCTTTTATTCAAGCATGGTTTAAAATTGCATTGTCGTGATCTTCGGGATCTCAAAATGATTTCGCTCGTGAATATTCAATTCCTCGAATAATTACACTGAGTTCGTAAATTTTGTTGTACTGTTTGCTTTTACTTGTTGCACGTTACGTTTTACTAATAATTTTATTAATGTTTACCATTTTGTTTTACATACTTGCAATTTATTGAGTTACTGAGGTCACACAGCAACAGTTTTATAAGAACTAATATTGTACCAAATGTGGTTAGACTAGTGAGTTAGTGACCCTGTTCCACGAGAAAGTATGTAGGTAAGAGAAATACTCTACACTAAGGCTACTATATTGTTACTAATTTAGAATAAGAAAATAATCGTCAATTACTTGATTTTATACAGAAACAAACTTATGAAAAATATGTCTTGAGTCAACTAAGCGAAGCTGCTTAGTTTTGGTCGTGACCGTCTCAAGCTTTATTTTCTAAGCAAAATGCGGCTCAACCATGATATCACTGATAGCCTAGTGGAGATACCAACGGACTGCCATGCAGAGGGTATCGGGTTCAAACCCACCACGACGCGTTCCACTTACTTTTCGGAGTTATTTGAGTATTGAATTTTTGAAACTGGCGAAGTGTGGGTGTGTAATACACCTCTGCCTATCCCTTCAGGGATAAAAGGCGTGAAGTTATATAGTCCTCCTTATCGATTTTGAAAACGATGACCGAAAGCAATTCTTTTTAATTTCGAGCATGTGCTCTAATATGGCTCGCAAGCCCAAACTTCGTCTTAAAAGTCCGGTTACAGGAATGGCAGAATAACTGGCCTCCGGCATTGTAGGAATAAACGTAGGAGATTTTAGGTCTATCCTTACATATTTGGCGTTTTACGTCAAGGTCTTGGAGACGTTTCTCCTCTAAGGATTTTATCTTATTAAAGATGGTAGAGCGCTATGTCAATCTGTGTGAGGCGATTTCCTCCCAGTTTGCAGGGTTGATGCCACAAGTGTTCAGATGCTTTTTGAACACATCTTTATATCGTAGACATTGTCCACCCCGTTTGCGTTTGCTGTCAGCTAATTCAGAATAGAATACAGCTTTGGGCAGGCGATGGTCTTCCATGCGAAACATGTGTCCACACCATCTTAGCTGGTTTTTCATAAGGAGCTTCCATACCATATACTTTGAAACGACGCAGGATGATTTCCGTGTTGGACATGCGATCTTGCCATTTTGTCCTTAAGACGAATCTAAGACATTTAAGGTGAAATGAGTCCAGCTTTCTTATATCCGATCTATATAGACACCATGTCTCTGCGCCATATAAGAGGAACGGAAGGATTTGCGCTTCATAGAGGCAAATCTTTGTCTCCAGTTTCAGGTCGAAAGTTCGTTTTCATGTTTAACCCTTCGCTTTCATGCCATCGTGAAACTGGCGAATGAGGTTAACAAACTTCTTTGGATATCCAAATTTCTCGAGTACAAGCCAAAGCGCCTCCCGTGGAACTCTATCAAATGCTTTCTCCAGGTCAACAAAACACATGAATAGGCTGTTGATGTTCTAAGGTTTTTTCCTGGAGGTGCTTCGCCACGGCTATGACATCGACAATGCCCCGACTGGGACGAAAGCCACACTGACTCTCTGGTAAGTGTTTCTCAGCTGTTTGCCTAAGACGTGCATTGATAATGTGCGCAAGGATCTTACCCGCACTAGAAAAATGCGATATGCCTCGGTAAGAGCTGCAGTCAGAGATACGTCCCTTTCCCTTATACAGGTTGCAAATCACCGCATCCTTCCAGTCTTGAGGCACCTGCTCTTGTTCCCATACTTCCTTAACAAGATAGTAGAGTCTGTTCATTATGTTTCTTCCGCTATATTTATATACTTCTGAAGGTAGTTGGTCAAAACCGGGGTCTTTCCATTTTTGAGATTTTTGACGCTTTAATGCGTTCGCAAACTCTTCAAAAGTGGGTGGGTCATCCAGGTTGTTATTTACTGGGAATTATTTTAACGAAAGTATATAGGCCAGGTCAGCATTGAGCGCATTTGGGTTTAGGACGTCATGAAAATGTTTTGCCCAACGCTTTAATACATCGCGTTTATCTGTTACTCGATGCTGCCTGTCTTTTGAGTATATTGGTGCTGTTTTTCGTATCCTTGGGCCATAAATAGCTTGAACAGCTTTGAAAAATTTACCAGACTAATGTGTATCAGCAAAATATTGCAGCTCAGCTGCTTTTTCTCTCCACGTATCTTTCAGTTTGCGAATTTGATGTCTTAATTGACACTGAGCCGCTTTCACGCTATGTGGATTTGTCTGCTTTGAGTTTAGCACCATTCGGTACGTGTCCACTAAGTTTCTAATCTGTGGGTCTGGTGCGTCGAACCAATAATGATTCCGCTTTTGTTTCGTACTGATAATACGAACAGTACATTTTTGCAAATGCTTAGCTAAAGATATCCTATATTACTATTTGTACTAGCGTTCACAAATTGTGGCGCATTGGTAGCAAATTTGAAGGTGAATGTGAACTTATGTAATGTGTATGTGAATTTTTGATTATTGCTTGCCCCGTGCTCGGGCGAACATGTTATGACGTCGGCCCCGGCTGTTATAAATATCTTTAATAATAATAATAATAATTTTATTTCCAAAAACAATACACTAGTTGTTAAATTAAAAGTTTAAAAATAGTACATAGGTAAGTATTGGACAGGTATTAGGTATGTACATATATTACAAAGCATACCTTAGAAACATAAAGCAATATGTACCCTGCCTCTTAAACTAGGTAAAAACCTGTACCTTAAGAGACAGTATAAGCCATGCATGTGGTTTAGGTTTTAGTACAGTTGTGTCACTGTTTTGTACGATGTTGTTTAGTACCTATTGTAACTTATAATATATTTATTTACTTACTAGAATAAAATGTTATTATTCGAATTATAGAAATATGAGAAAAAAAAAATTACATATAAGGTACCTATGTATGTGTGTGGGTATGTGTGTGTGCATGTGTGTGCGTGTGTGTGTGTGTGTGTGTGTGTGTGTGTGTGTGTGTGTGTGTGTGTGTGTGTGTGTGTGTGTGTGTGTGTGTGTACATGTGCGTGGGGGTGTGTGTGTGCTGGAGTGCGTGACCTGTGTGTGGTGTGAATATCAAAATGTTATATGGATTATGAAATAAACATGAGCAATGATTCTGTTTTACTATAGTCTTGTTCTATTAGCCATTCCGTCACCTTACGCTTTAATGCATGCCTATTAAATCCTAGTATATTCAATTCTTTGTGGATCTTTTTATAAATATATGGACTTAATACGTAGTGGTGGTGTTTTGCAAAGGTAGTTTTATGTTTGGTACCTGATGTTAGGTTTCTTCTTTTTCTGTTGCTTGGTGGTTGGCAAATTTTATGTCTTCGTAGAATGCATTGGAGCACGAAAAGTTGACGCACCGTAAGGACTTTGCAATCAGCATAGAGTTGGGATGTTGAGTATCTATACGGTTTCTTCATCATTACTTTCAGAATCGCTCTTTGTGCCCTCTCCACTCCAATAAAGAGTGTCTTGTGAGCACCACCCCAAACAGTAATACAATAGCCAATGACAGATTGGCACAGAGCGTAATACACCATTTTTAGAGTGTCTAAGTTTGCAGACTCACGAAGTGCCTTAAACGTGCAAATGAGACGCAACACTCTATTTGTTACAGCGTTGATTTGTTTATCCCATTTCAGACCGTCATCTACCTGCACTCCCAGATACTTTACAGTTTCTACTCTCGTAAGTGCTAGGCAAGTACATGGTCCTGTAGATTGGGAACACGAATGAACCGTTAAAGAAAAAGTTTCTGTTGGTTTAGTATTTCTTTTTAGAGCGAAGGGGATGTATACGGTTTTAGTTACATTCAGAGTCAGGAGGTTGTTATTGAGCCAAGTTAGGACATCTTTTAGCGCAGATTCAGCTTTTAATCTGACGTCCTCCCAGGTGGGCCCAGAGATGAGAATAGCAGTGTCGTCAGCATATGCAAAGACTTTACTACCTTCTAGGGGTAAGTTACATAAGTCATTGACATAAATTAAAAACAATGTAGGCCCGAGAATACTTCCTTGTGGAATTCCGTAAGTGATGAGTTGCTCATCACTGAGATACGCTTCAATCTTTACGCATTGGGTACGATTATAGAGGTAATTCTTAAAAAGATCCAATGGTACACCTCGTACTCCAATGCGTTCCAGCTTGTGTACGAGTCTGGGAACAGAGACTGTGTCAAACGCTTTAGATAGGTCCAAGAAGATACCAAGACATTTAACTCTATTGTCCAAGCTCCTAGCGACAGATTCGGTCAGGTCTAGTACTGCATCTTCAGCTGAGACACCTGTTTTGAAACCATACTGGTTTTCAGCAAGAATGTTATATTTTTGAAGAAAAGCTACTAACTGCTTATTGAGTATTCTTTCTAGGATCTTAGACACAGAGGACAGAACAGAGATTGGTCTATAATGGTTGACACAGCCTCTGTCCCCACTCTTATATATAGGGTGGATAATTGCTTTTTTGAGGCTATCCGGGAAAACACCGCTTTGGAGACACAGATTGAAGATGTGTGTTAGGGGTTGGATCAAGTTCGCTCGCCACTCTTTTAATATAGAGCTTGATATTCCATCCCAGCCAACAGCGCAGTCGTTACGCAACTGTAAAATGTGGGTTTCAATTTCGGTTTCGTCTACTGGCAGAAAAGCCAGAGAGTTGACCGGTGAGGGAGGGAGGGTGCTGAGTGTTTCGGTATCTGCAATATTTTGTGATAATATCTTTGAGGCTAAGTTTTTCCCTACATTGGTGAAATAATTGCACACCTCATTGACGGACGATTGGGGGTCATCACGAAGTTTCAGTAACTCACTAGGGCTATTGCGTATTTTCTGTGTGTGCGTTATGTTTTTTATAACTCTCCATAACGCCTTGGGATCGTTTTTCGCTTTCTCTAACTCACTAGATTCATATAAAGTTTTAAGCTTTCTCAGTAAGGAGTTACAAAAGTTTCTATAACGAGTATACGTTATTTTAAGAACAAGGTTGTCTGGTGCCTTCTTCGCTTCGATATGCATATTATCTCGTTTGGCAATACATTTCAATAAACCGGGTGTTATCCATGGTTTTAGATTTCTATGCTTTTTGGGGATTTTTATTAATATTTGATGTTTAGCTATAATGGATGAAATAACCTTAGTCAGTTCGTTCATTGCCTTGTTAGCGTCAGTCATCGAATAAATGTGTGCCAAGTTTGTTTCCTCCAATTCTTTTTTGGCAGCTTCACGATTCAGGCGGGTAGCAAATTGTCTTTTACGGGTGAGCTGGCTGTTAGCAATACTTAATACTAGTGGTTTGTGATCAGTTATATATGACTCTAAGATTAGTGTGGTGGCTGATAGATGGGACTTTAGAAAAATATGATCAAGGCAATTTTCGATTCTTGTAGGAAGGCGATGAGCAGGTGATAGGCCATGGGTTGCATTTAATATAAGGTAATCAACACTAAATGGGCTGTTATTACCTTCCTTTATATCAATATTAACATCCCCTATGAGCGCGATGTTTGGAAACGAAGCGAGCTGACCGTAGGTGTCATTAAGACAGGTAAAGAACTTGTCAAGCTGGTCTTTTGTATTATAGGATGGCGATCGGTAAACCGCTACAATTGCAAATTTCTGGTCAATTTCACATATAAGACTGTTGCACATTGTCATACCTGGTTCCCTAACGGTGAAATTCAGACCTTGCTTTATGTACATTATGATTCCGTCATTTTGGTTTGATACCTGGCACGTAAAGCGTGATTGATATCCTTCCAGTACGGGTATGCTAGTGGTTTTTGATAACCAACATTCTGTCAGAATAAGCACATCAAAGTGAGTTTTGGTTTGGGTAATCAACGTTAATAAATTATCAAAATTTTTGTTCACACTGCGTATGTTTATATGGAATATGTTTATATTACTACTAGACGAAATAGCGAATTTTTGACAATCCACTGGTGGGCAGTTGAACCCTCTATTAGTGATAAGATTGTCTAATTCATTATTAATGATGTTTAAGGAAGTCATTGGTAATCAAGATTATACGTAAGCCAGGTATTATAAAAGTTGAGTAGTGTGTGTCAGTTTGCTTGTCCATAACGTGTTTTATATAGTGTGTTTGTGCTGTGTTGTAAAGTAAACGATGTGTGTGTATATTGTATTGTAGTATATTGTACTGAAATATATGCATGTGTGTATGTTTAAGTGTTGGGTTGATTGTGTATAGATTGCTAAACGTTATATAATTTAGTAATAGTGTAAAAAGTATAAAAAACAAACGTACATAAAAGAATAAACAAATTAATAACCTATTATTGAACACAAATACAGATAGTCACAGTTTGTTGGTAAGGTCGTGAAGACGTTTTTCTGAGTTTACTAAAACGTGGGTGTCTCCCTCCTGTTTGCGTAGATATATGTTCCCGTTAGTGACCCAACAGAATTTGTAGGCATTATTCTTGGCAAACTCTCGGGCTTGAAAGAACAGCTTTCGCAGACTGGGGGGTAAATGTTCAGCAATATAGATTGGTTGACGTGGGCCTTTTATTCCGATATCTTCGGTACTAAGCTTATCCTTTAAGGAATCTTTTTTCTTGTTGTGAGACCGGACGGCGGCAAGAACTTTTTGTCTCATACGTACGGTCGTAAATTCTGCAATGAGCGGACCTGCTGGTTTACCCGGTAGGCGGTAGGTATCGCGGAGCTCTGATTCAGGTATAGGAACTCCAATTGCATTTCCAATACTAGACACAGCTGCAATCAAATGAGAGCTGTTCTCACTGTCAGCTAGGGGGATGTTTCGAATTTCGATCGAAGCTGAGCGCGACTTAAACTGCAAATCCTGAACCCTTTTTTCTAATTCTTGTATGTACAAATTCTGCTCATGTCTTTATTTTTTAAGTCCTGCAATTTCCTTTTTCATCTCCTCAAACTTCTCATTTAAAAAAGACATTGTTTGTACTAGTTCCGCATTTGATTGCGATATTTCGGCATTAGAGTGTTTTATTTGAACGTTCTGAGCTTTAATTTCGCTTATATCGTCTCCTAGTTTCGTAATGAGAGCTGACTGGTTTTCTAACAGACTCGTTATATGGATATCTTGTTCAGTTTTCCAGCTAGCAAGTGTGTCCTGTAAGTCCTGCAAGCGCAGATTTTGCCCGCTCTGTGGTGAGTTTTCATGCCGTGGACGTTTACTTCTGTTGGTGCTTACATTTTGGCTCATTAAAACAGCAGCATTGACATCTGGTTCAGACTGCGTTTGTAGATTTTTTGAGCTGTTTTTATTACTATTGCCGGTATTTGGTGGAGAACGTTTAACGTTAGGCATATTTGTGTAGTAATTATATTGATAAGTACCTGTATACAATGCGTATTCCGGCGTATACTATGCGCAATACTCGTACAGAACCGTGTTGTTGTTGTTATCGCACAAGCGTAGCCAGTACACGAAGCGCAGACAGCCCTCGTACGCTCGGGGCAGTCGACAGCCGTAGAGCTTGCGGTGGCACGTTGTACGTAGCACACAGCGTAATAGCGCGGAGCACGATGACTCGATGCAATGCGATGGCACAGTGAGACACAGGTCGCAATCGTTTCCAACAAGCGCGCACAGAGCGACACGGTGTGCGGTGGGCGGAGCGCAACGGCCAGCGCGCAGCGGGTGGGGGCTCGCAGAGACACGGTACGACACAGAACGCGACTCTTTCCAGCTACGTAGCACTGTGTTTTTTCTCTGAGATGGCAGTTATTCAAATTTATGCGTAGAAATCAGTTCATAACTTTTAAACCACTTGAAATTGTTCGTTCAAATTTATACACTGGCATTTACAGGTGATCTTACACGTAATTTACTATTTTAAAGTTCAGTTTATTCACTTTTAGCACTTGTATGTATTTTTTATTACGGATCGTTTCAAAAACACGACTGTTCGTGACAGTATCCGCGCGGGGGGGGTCTTTGACAGTCTAGGTAGTCAGTATCTCCAATGAATACAGATTTACATAGAAGCGCAGTTTTTAAGGATTTCGTGTGCCGATTCCAAGTGGAGACTGTCTCCAGTTTAGTTCGTAGTTGGCGCCATTGGCGGCGCTGGGGTCGTTCTCCGTCTCTCTTGCTCTCGTAGTTAAGATACACAGGAGGAACGTTCGTCTCTCTTGCTCTCGTAGAGACAGTTGTCACAGAAAGTTTGTCTTTAGAGCGCCCATAAGAAATGCGCCTCTATGTAAATATCTGAGCTCTTTGGTATATCTGAATAAACTGACACTAGTCTAAAGAATAGGTATAGCTATCCCTTTCGGTTGTGTTGGTCAGACAGTCGCTCTGTGGAAAGCTAATATTTAGTTAAATCCGGTTAGACTAGTAAGCGGACCCCGAGTTGCAACTGGGATAACGCTTGGAGAATGCGGCTTAACTATAAATATGTTATTCCCTCCTCTCTACATTTCGTGTCTTAGCAAAATTTTACACTGAAATAATATATTGCAGGTTATTGTTGTTTAAAATAGATATATCCTAGTATATTGTTACATCTGCGTTGCCATTGCGAAATATTACTTTCTCATTTTGCGCGTTAATTTTACTCAAAAAGTATTAAACGAATTTAATGAACCTTTGCATCAAATATAGCTTATAGATCAGAATAACACACAGGTTATAGGATTTTATCGCGATTGGCCACAATCATGCAGGCGGAGCCGGGGCTCCGCAATGGCAATATGTAATTATACATATCAGTAAAACGCTCATCGCTGGCATTTGTACCACACATAACAATTTCACCAGTTTCCGCTAGATTCTATCGAAGAAATCCCCTCATAAAGAGAAGGTGTTATGGTTATTATTTCTTAACTAACATCCAATGTATTTACAAAGGAATTTCCTCCAATACAGTTGTTAGCCTTCTTGATAGGAATGTTAGTACTTCTTGATAGGAATCAAGAAGTAATCCTTGGAGAAAATCTCTAAATGACTTCGTATGGACCCTATATGGGTTCAATCCCTTGATAGGATCGCTTCTAACATTCCCAAAAACTTTCAAAGGCGTTAAGGTTCCACAATCTACTTGTTGTTGGTAAGCAGATTGTTATATAGGTACTAATTCAATTTCTGATACATTGTTTTTAAAAGAAAATTCTCGTGCGACTTATCTTGTTTCGCACATCGTTCGCTAATCTAATTTAAACGTAAATTATTATATGTTTATTGTACTGACATATTTTTGTAGAATCCTTTTTCAAACAAAAGTATCACTTTTTTGTTGGTTCATTTTATTTTAAGTAAGCATTGAAGTAAGTGTATATAAAATCCTTGTTACAAACTTAACAAATATATTTGATTCATAAGAATGATCTGTTTACTTTTGATTTTCTTAAGACTTATCTTAATATATACAATCCTTGCGTTACTGACTGACTGACAGACACGCTACAGCCGAAACTATTGGGCGCAGGAAGCTGAAATTCGGCATGTATGTTCCTTGGGGACCGTAGGGGTGCACTAAGAAGGGATTTCTCGAAATTCCCACGGGATCGGCCAAAACGGGTAAATTTAATAAAATTGCAGGCGTAGCTGCTGGCGTCCTCTAGTTTAACATAAAATATAATTACAAACTAGTCTAAAATAAACCAACAAAGTTATATTATTATTTTATCTACTTTCAGTCATCAAGAATTTTAATTAAATCTCGATAAGCCAGGGTAAAATTAAACAAAGACGATCTTTCAAATATTTACTTTAATTCAAAAATTTGAAATCACTACTCAATTTTCTTATCTAAACAGTACAGTATCTATTTGGTTCATTATATTTATTTATATACAACTAATAATGTTTTTCAAACATGTCATAATCTTTAGTAAAATATCAAGCATTTCTAATTAACTTCAAAACACACTATCGTGTCAGCTAATTTACAGAAATCGATCAAAGTGACGGTGAGACTAGAGTCGAAATAATTCTAATGTGATCAAAGTAAGTGTAAACAACAATTTATAGAATGAAATGCCTGATGAAATAGACAACTAATTAAAAATATACATCAAATAAGCCGTCAAAACTCATGTTGTATCTCATTGGCTTTGAAAACAAGCTTATGGTATTTTGTAAAAAACTTAAGTGTATAAGACTTAAGACAACTGAACAGAATTACATATTTTACTTTTGTAACAATTTCAATACAATTGATGGCGACAAAAAGAATAGCTATAGTCAGATATACATATTTTCCACGGAGTTAGCTTGAAGTAAAAATATCACAAGAAAAACAACAATAAATACAATGCAAACAAAAATGTCGATTACATAATACAAAAATATTTTCTCAAACGAAATATTCAATAAAAGAAGTAAGAATATAATAAAATATTTCCCTCTATTCAAAGGGCGACATTGTTCGACGTTCTGTAATAAACTTCAGTTGGGAAAACAGCGTCTTTCAACAACTGTCGCACAATCAATCCTACCCATTTCTCTGAATATCCGCGACAAATTGACCAACATGTTCGCGTCGTTGTTCCTACACAACCATAAATTCAAAATGTTTTCCGTTGGGGAACATGTGTTCGAGAAATAATAATAATAAGAGCAAACTTTCAACTTGTCTGCCAACAGCCGCCAGTCGTTCCCTTTCAACGTCTGGGAGTCCAACAGCTTACACAATATCACTCGGTCCGACTTAGTCAACACATTAGTCCGGTAATTATTGTCAACGCTAAAGTAACTCCTAAAACTGTTATTTTTATACACGAAGTCGTACCTACCCTCCTTTTTAGACAGCGAGGCGTAATTGAACGGGTTCTCTAATATATTAACAGTCTCTACACTCGAACAACTTAACCTCTTTCCGATATTTGAATTCAAATCGTTAGTCTTCAAATTGAAATTGACGGAGTTTGATTGCTTTTGTTTCTGGTAAACACACATGTTCAGTTCTAAACAATTTATTGAATCTGTTTGTTGCAGAACAAATATACAATGTAGCGACCTGACGGTCATGTTCCACACCTGGGAGTACGGCAGCTCCTGGTACTTCCCCCCGGACTGTATCTTCCAGCCCTCCCCCACATCTCTAATATTGATACATAAATCTGAACAGTTCTCCTGAAAATAAATAGTTTTTGGATCACAGAGCAAAGTGCCACCCGAGCGCTTTTCACTTTCGTAGCACTCGTAGAAAGCGTAAGGTGTATCGTAAAACACATGAATCTTCAAACTATAGTAACTATCGTCCATTCTTTTGGATATAAACAGAGCTAGTTTGTACAACTTGGCGTCTAGACCGCTAAAACTTCTGCCTACTAGTACAAAGTCACTTAGAAATTCGCTCACTAGGTAAACTTTGGAAGGGTCGACTTGTGCGAACAGTGGGGAACCGGGGGTCTCTTGGCCCAAAGTCAAAACTTTCCGCCATTCCCTCGTGTTGACGTCTTCGGGCCTTTGGAGAATGGACAGAAGCCAGCTGGTGTTCTTCAAAGATGCGCAATGCGGAAAGGATAAAACCACACCCTTGCAGAAGTGAAAGTTTTTGGGTCCGCACCGGATGACCGGACTTAGTTGGGTTTCACCTGTTTAACAGAAATACAAACTGTTATTTACCGAAACAGCCTTGTAACTTTCTTCACGATAGTTTATTTTCGTATAAGATATAAGGTTCTTTAATTGGAACATATCAATATTTAACAAGGCTATCTTGAAAACGTATTCCGTAACAATCAATCGTGACCCGCCTCCGAAATAGCGTCGCGTTCGAAGCAGGCCAACTTATAGGTCAGAACAGCCTGACATTTGAGATTTAGGTCAGACCAAGGCTCAATATAATCCTATTCCAGTAGCAACAGTTACAATGGACAAGTTTAATATTAAGCTAAACTTACTAGCGGCGGCTTTATTTGTTACCGCCACAGCGGATGCTAATTCTCGAAATAAGTTTGAGGATTTAACACTTTACTAGTTTGTCGCCTGTTGCTAACTTCTTAGTGAAGGATTTAAGGTCTTTGTTGGCGCAGAAAAACATGGTTGACTTATACGGACTTGTTACAAAACATGGACTTAATATAGTTCAGTTTAGTTGTGGTCACCTCTGTAAAAGATATTATGCAAAGACATCTTTAAATATTTAGCTCCTATATCAATACTCTTTGGAAGTTAAAACTTTGAATAATGTCCAACTGAAATAATAACTAACTTCTTTAATAGACTGCCGAGAACTGCTTAAATCTAGCACTTAGTGTAATGTGTTATTAACTGGTTTATTATGAAATAATGTTTCCAGAGTTTACACCCAGTTCAGTTTACAGTTTAACTTACAGTTAACGAGAGCTTAGCTTACAGTTAATGAGAGAGCAGTTTGTTTAAATAAAAAATACGATTGAATTAAATACAAAACGGATACACACAATCATTATCGTGAAATGAAAATAAAAACATATTAATTGGTTATTTTTTAATTTCTTATCTATTTTTCTTTAATATCACAAGAAGTAAAAATTATTTTGTTCTTTAATTTTACTTCTAGCATATGTTTTAAAATGTGATTGATATGAATATACTTCATGTATTTATAATATTTATCACCCCTACTACTATATAAGGAATTTGCTGACTAGGTTTCGTAACTTCAATTCTATTAATATAATTGAAGTTACGAAACGCTAAAACCATTTTCCAAAATAAAGCTAAACGAAAACTGAAACGCTCTCAAAGGGAACAAAAATAACATTCACTTCCATTCGCCAAATATAACGTTTCAGCCCGAACTAAATCTAGATCAGATCGGATATCTGGGTCAAAAGGGTATAGACGTAAATGGAATTCACCTTCTTGCAGTAGCGGCCTGTTCCAGTCTTCATGAGCGACCTCAATTGTGAAAAGCTCTTCTCCTTTGTCAACTACTCCATCGGGAATGAACAAGCTTACTCCACATTTACTCAAGTTTAACCAGTCACCATCAGACGTCACTATTTTTGAACTAGCTATATCCAAGTGTTTGGTGAAGAACTTTGAATCTACTGAGGCGTTGTTCTTCAGGGAAGGCGACATTTCTACACTTTCATTGCCATATGACGAGCCGGCTGTAAGAGAAAGTTAGTTGAAGTTTGCAGGTGGAAAGTTAATCTTGGTGAAGCCGTGTAAAGCTAAAAGGCATTTTTTTGTATTTTATTGTTATTTACAACTGCGTATTGAGTTATAGATTCAGTAATATTACGTTACAATGTACGAACGATAAGAAATCATTTCGTTAAGTCAATATAATCACTTACTGATTGATTTGTATACTCTAGATGAAAAAAATGCTTATTTCTCTCAAGACCTGCAGTGCTCGTGACTAAGTGCACAAACAGCAACCAAATAATCATCATTAGCCCTATATATAAACTGTCCCACTGCTGGGCACGAGCCTGTTCTCATTATGGGTTGACAGGCGAGTGGAACCAAATAATAATCAGGAATCGAACCGATTGCGTTTTCGGTGATATATAAGTAATATTGATATGCCTGTATTGGTGCGTATGAATGAACTCACAGCTCATAAAGCAACTGGAATCAGACCTCTCTGACCCACCGCTGTCCTTGCAAGCGTAATGTCTGTCGCTGCCGCGGTCGGTTCTTACCTCTTGGTCTATTGGGGTGATGTAGCTGGAAAAATAGCACTGCGTAACTAATTACGTCTAAGTTATCGTTCAGATGTTAAACACTACGATGGAAACCTTTAAAAGCAATAAAAGAAAAGGGATAGATAACCCAATACATCCAAACAAAACGAATGATGAACTCTTTCAGAATACTATCTTAATATATAAAATCCTTGCGTTACTGACTGACTGACAGACACGCTACAGTTAATACTATTGGGTGCAAAAAGCTGAAATTTGGCATGTATGTTCCTTGGGGACCGTAGGGGTGCACTAAGAAGGGATTTCCCGAAATTCCCACGGGATCAGCCAAAACGAGTAAATTTTAAAAGAATGCAGGCGTAGCTGCTGGCGTCGACTAGTTTTGACATGCAGCAGTTCGATTCGTTATGATTAAGTTTGTACTAGTAAAAGTTTAAGACCACTAACATAATTGCAAGTATTTTGCATGTTTGCCCTCAATATTATTTGTCATTGCGAATAGATCACAACCATATAGCGCAAACTGAAATCACAACCATAAAACGATGGTCAATGGGAATCTATGGATTCCCATTCGCAATCTAAGAGGCGTTGCTCAAGGTCTAAGAAAAAAAGTTAAAATTAAATTAATTAATTTTATAGAAAAATAAATCATAACAGTATTATTCCTCACTTACCTATTAGCCAGCTGTGGCACTTCATACAAGTGCTCATGCCTGGTGGAAGTGCTCATGTGTCTGTGTGTCCGTCTGGAGTCGATCGTCTGAAACTCCTCATGGATCGTGAGGTCCGGCTGGTTCGTCAGGGTGCGCTTGATTACGTTTCCGAAGTAATTGGAGCCTGTGCCAGAAATTAGGATTGAAGTAACGAAATATTAGGGAACACTTCTCAAACTAGTCGATACAACGGGCTTCTTAGAAATTATTAAATTTGATGAGTCCCGCTGGATGGCTGAGATGTTGTTTCGATCACGATAGTTGAGTATTATTCGATTCGTTGCAAATTATTATTCGAGAAGTACATTGAACAAATAAAGCATAGCCGCTAGAGATTGCAAACCGGACCCGGGCGGGCCCGGCCATTCTTACCGGGCCCGGTCATCGGACCCGTCGAGAACCTTACAGTGACTTAGAACAGACTTTAAAAAAAGAGATGCGTCAGTATGAAGCTGAAGGTAAGGAAGGACACTATTTAACTCTTATTCAAGACTACATGAATTATGTAGTCTTGAGTCATGCATGATGTTCATAAAGCCAACTAGTGTTGAAGTTGAGAGGGCTTTTAGGCAGCAGGATATATCTGGAGTAAGTTGCGAACCAGGTTAGGTGATAGAACTACATTCAATTGAACTAAATTCAATTCGTTTTTTAAGATCATTCTTTCAGACTGAAAAATTATTGTTTTGCCTTATGCAAGTTAGAATATATTAATATTTGGTTTTGTTATATATGAAGATACCTATATACTTATGAAGCCTATGTAACGTAACCAATTTTACATTACATTTTGTTAGTTATGACAAGTTTGGTTGTTTTACAGTTACAGTGTACTCTAAACTCAAACTTGTATATGCCTATATGATTTCGCTACTTGCTCAATTAGTAATAGTAACACTCACTAGTCTACTTTAAGGAAGAACATAATAGGTACTTTATTTTTAGCAAATAAGAATTTATTTTGTTTATATCATTGCTACCAAAGTTTATCTATATAATCTAAGTTGTCATGAGACTTGTACTTTGAACTGCGTTATTGGTTTCCTGTTTTAATACTATGATTTCAAATACACACTATAAGGAGTAACGAGAAAGACCTGCTAGTTTAAGCTTATAAAAATGGATAATTACTAATACTAATGTTACTTTTCCGTCCATAAGTAAATGTAATCAATTCTGTATTAAGTGTGTTTTGGGGACTTGAGTAAGACTGATAATTGTGATAATTGTTCATAAGCCAAATAATTTTTTTACCCTTGATTAAAGTCTTTTCCATTTATATTAAGAAAATTTTATAAAATACTATAAAGGTTTCTTCGATAACACACGACCCGACCGGGCCCGCCGGATCCGGGTTGGCGACGAATCTAACCCGGCCGGGCCGGGTTGAGAAACATACCGGGTTGCAATCTCTAATTGCCGCTCATTACGGCTAGATCGATATACACTTTCTATCTGCTTTTACATTTGCATTATTATACCTTTAATTGGCCTTAAGATATTTTATAATCACTTTGTTATTTTTTAAGACAGCTGCTAGTTGTCCAGAAATAATAAAATAAAATTATGAATAGGGATTGAACCCATGCTATCCTGGGCACTAATCCAATTTCTTTTGCAAGTTCATTGTATGGATGAAGATTCTTGCTACAGTATTCTAGAGTTGGTGACGTTCCAAAAGAGTACCTATAGTATAATATTTATTTTATTTTTTTTAATTAAACGAGATATAATATAAACTAAGACACTTCAAAGTCAAATGAACTTATAGAATTAGTTAATACTTACCAGTTGGAGGTTTTACATATGGCGATGATTCGTTCATTTTTATCTTGATGTATTTGATTCCCAGTATGACAAAGACGATGAATATTAAAAACGCAATGGTCAGCGCTATAAACACGGGCCAGTATGAAGAACCTGTGGAAAGAGGAGTTTATACAACCTTCCGCACCCATACAGCGGAATTCAGGAAAATCTAACATACTGTTATATCTTGCTAGACTCGAAATCAGCTTCAAGGCGAATGACTGGATTCTGTCAACATCTGGGTGGTTACATCCAGATGTTGACTTTTACAAAACGAGAACAAAATGTAACTCCGGAATAAGTCCAAAATTGTCCGTCTGTCATAAAAAGTCGTTATTTATTTAAAATAGTTATCTTTATCTTTATTTAAATGCCTTGCATTTAAAAAACATTACGTTAGCCTGAGTATACTAACTTTGACATAGGTAAGTCTAGGAATAAACTTGGAACTATGTGAAATCAGTGTTTTATAATAAGGACGAGTAAATCAGCGCAGTTTATTAAAATAAAATACCTACCAACTCACAAAAATACTCAAGAATATCGTCTTGTAAAAAACATGCATTATTTTGTAGGCCTGTAGGCATACTAACATTTTCAAATAATTTATAAGGCTTAGTTATTGTATTTCGTTTGTTACTGTTTGTATATCAAAACATCAACAAGCCAAACAACCTTGACCTTTTACAAAATGAGAAAGACGATTTGATGACATAAACTACTTAATTAGTTCTTAATGGGCGACATTTCGTCGGCCATCTCCAAGAAACCATTAACTGAAAAGACATAAAACACGGCGAGTATAATTAACTAGGACGTTTTTTATATTTAGTTTTCAGAATATAAGGAGTTCCGGTCTCAGGATGTTTATGCACATTACTGGTCCTTTAAGGAATATAACATAGCCCGAAGTTTTATTGCTAAACCGCCTTTTGATTCCTTACATCATACTCTTATTTGATGTCGGCATGGGTACCTATGGCTGGAGACAAACTAAAGGGCAATAGAACGTATTTCATCTTTATTCATCAGTGTATATTTAATTAAAACTATATAAATAATCAACATCCTATCGTTAACCCAATTGCAGCCTGAAGTTCGCTTACTATAATTATTTTGTTACCCATGTGGGTTGCGGAAGTCAGACGTCGCTCGCTCTTCTGGAAACCTAATAATATTCGGTCAGGTCTGGGTAGGCTAGTGAGTAGACTCGGGGCTCCAAGGCAAGAAGTCTTGGATGCATTTTGAGAACGCTAGGACGATGATGATGATAACGTTAAGTCAGAGGCTTTTCTTGAAATTATTCCGTACATATTTGGTTGATAATTATTCTTACACACACTACCCCCTTACTCAAACATGGTACGATTAAAACATTATCATAACATACAATATACCAATACAATAATACACATAGAATATACCAATAATCTCTTTTCCCGAGTTTTATTGCCCGTTCTTTCTCGTGGTTCTACCTATTGCTTTGCGAATGGGCTGTAAATGTAGAAGCATTATTAATTTACTTTAAAAATTTGACGTTCATAAGCGTCACGTTGTGACCTAGATGAATAAATGATTTTTGACTTTGACTTTGACTTTATTTTATGGTAATAGGCGGCAAACGAGCAGACGGATTGCTTGATGGTAAGCAATTACCGCCGCCCATGGACACAAGCAACACCACAGGAGTCACAAGTGCGTTGCCGCCCCTTGGGGATGGGAAAGGGGATAGGATGAGGAGTGGGATGAGGGAGAAGGAATAGGGGATAGGGCCTCCGGCACTCTCACTCACCGAACGAAACGCAACAGTTTAGGTACTGTTACTTTACGTCGATTTTCTGTGAGAGGGTAGTAGTTCCCCGGTTGAGCCGGCCCATTCATGCTGAAATCAGCAAGGCTCTACTACCTTGTACTTAACTTAAATTGTACCCTTGTACCCTGAACTGAAATTATTAACAAATAAATGCAATTCATAATTAAGGAGAAGTAAACTTTGAAACTTACCATCGTTGATATCCGACTTGGAGGTCCTGACGCAGAGCGGGCACTGCGCCACTTGGTAGTCGGCGCCGCGGCACACGGCGATGGTGAGGCACCGGCGCCTCCTCGTGCGGAGACAGTCCGAGTCGCAGCGAGACCACTCCGACCATTGCGACCAGCGACCTTGGGGAATACGTCATCAAGAATGGAAACAAACAGACGAACATCTATACTAGTGGTTTTCAATCAGACAGAACTTGGCCACCTTTCTAAGTAAACTATATTGACCTCTACCATATTCTTATTTTGTAAAGGCAGTAGAGATCCTCTTTTCTTACAATATTTTAAAAAACAAATTAGTTTATCTACTTATTGATTATACAGGGTTATTTGTAAAACACCGTTAACCTCTCAGGACTATGTCACTAACATCATATTCAACTACTTTTGTTTTATGACTTTTAGAGATTTATCATATTTTAGTTCATCCGATTTTCATACAAAAATAAAAATATTTAAATTGAACGCTCTAAATGTTGCGAGTCTATGCGAAAGCGATAGAACAATAGCGAGGGGTGCGGGCGGCGCGCGGCGGGGGCAATTGAACAGTACGCGGCAGGCGTAGGTAGGTACAGCAAAATATATGAGTTGAAATGTGTTAGATCGGACAACGAAATCTTGAAGGTTTTTCTTAAATGTATTAGGTATGTTTTGTAAAAAGTCATAGAAAAAAAGTTGTTGATTATGATGTTAGTAACATAGTCCTGAGAGGTTAACGGTGTTTTACAAATAACCCTGTATATTGCTTCACTAATACTATGCAGACCCCGAAATGGCAGCGATCCATACTTTTCAAAACAATGGTCTACAGAAACCGGATGACCAATAAAGTACCTCATCCTTTCGTAGGTACTGAATGAGATATTTTTGTTACCTTTAGGTATCTCGGTACCTTTAAAAGCATAGCTTATTAGACAGCATATTTCATTACTTATGTTATAAAGAATACTCAACAATATTTAAAAATAAAAACATAAGTGCTACCTAAGCAGTAGTCATCGTTTACTTAGCACAAATCTAAAAGGTCCAATTACACTTTATCAGCGATGGTAATCAGACCTCACAGGTTCGACTCAAACAGCAAATAATAAAACGGTGCCATTATGTTATATATTTTCAAGCAACCAAAAGCGTAATCTGTCAAATTTACTATTAATTTTACATGTTCTCAATCAATAGATGATCCCAACAATAAGATTACTTGGATTAAAGTTATCAATATTAAGTTAACAAGCAAAACCGTTACAAAGGTAAAAAGGCCTTTGTCATTAAGTCTCCCAGTAATCCGTTTAAGAGGTTAATCTGTAGCCGAAACTTAAGCGAATATTAAGTTAACTTACCCGGCAGTAGGTCAGGTGACTCGTCAGCTAACTCATCTAGGTCATCTAAGAAAAACAATAGAAAAGTTGTATGTATCAAAAATGTGTATCTTAGAAATGGGAGTGAATATGATAGAAAACGATTTTATATTGAAATTATTGAATCGATGTAGAGAAACAAGCAATGCGTATTATATCTTCTGTGTTTATTATATTTTTGTTATATTAATAAGAAAGTCATATATCAAATTCACTAAGATTTATAATGTCATTCAACTTAGAAATAAATTGAACAGATAAAATCATATATAATATTTAAAATATCATTCAAACTGAAATGTAAGCATCGGACACAAAACCATGGTTTCGCAGAAAAGCAATTTGATATCCAAAATATGGTACTACTTTTGCAATCTGCCTCTGCTCTGCCTCGTTGATCTCGCGGCATAAATATGCGCGTGGGATTGGGAGGTCTCGGGTCCGATTCCCGGGTCGGGCAAAGTGTTATTGGGATTTTTCGTTAGGAAATTCTCAGTAACAGCACGGAGTCTGGTAATGTGGCCGGTACGGCAATAGGCTCGCCCCCTATTACGTGGGACCTCAAAATTCATGGCAAAATGTGTGTGTAATATTACACCTCTGCCTACCCCTTCGGGGATACAGGCGTGAGTCTATAAAAAAATTGCAGTTAATATTTCTTCACAATGTAGAGCTATCTCTTACCCATTTCACAGTCCACACAGTCGTGTGTCTTCTGCACATCGGGTCCGACACACGGCTGTCCTCCATTGAGCGGTCGTGGCGCAGTACAAGACCTCTCCCTCCGCCGGCCCGAGGGCGCGGCCCGGCCTTGTTCGTCGCAGTAGCAGTCCAGCCACGCAGACCAGGTGCTCCAGCCACCGTTTACTGTACCAAAGTTTAAATAAGTTGCTATACTTACAGAATAAAAAAAATATTACCTTAAACTTTCTCACTAGTTTTCATCAAGTGTTTCTGTAGACTTTATTCACTATGAAGTGTTACATAAATTAATACAAATGACTATGATAATAGAGATTATTGCATGTCATTTGTGCATACATGCGGTAATTACGGTTATTAATTTCGTTTTACATGAACAGGTCGTGGATAAAATTTTGTGCTTCTACCTATTAGAGAACCTACCTTAACCTTCTTAAATGGACAATAAAATATAGATATACCAATACCAAATCACCAAATCTCCAAACTGTTGTTACATATATAATTTAAATTGACAATCAATTTAGATTCCTGTAAAAACCGTCTTACCATATAATATACATCAAAATTTAAAAGGCAGCTTCACTATCTTATCTTATTTGACGACCGGTTGGCGCAGCGGGAGTGTAAGCGACTGCTAAGCCGAAGGTCGCGGGTTCGATTCCCGCACAAGTCAAACATTTGTGTGCATGAACATGGATGTTTGCCTTGGTCTGGGTGTTTCTATGTATAACATGTATGTATTTACAAAAAACCGGCCAAGTGCGTGTCGGGCCACGCGCAATGTAGGGTTCCGTAGTTGCCCGTAATGACTTGCTGCAAAGGGTATTAATGTACAACAAATCCGACTGTTTATTTTGCTGAAAAAATAATTTTAATAACACTATTATAAGAACCTAAGTTTTGTTTAGAAAAATACTAGGTATGTATCCAGTTATGTATTGTAAACATAAAATGTGGTTTCCAAGATATACTACTACTATACATACGTAGTACCGTAGTACATTACATACCAAAGGACGTATTTCTTTAAGATCAAGCCAGCGCGCCCAAGTAAACTCACAGAAATAGGTATTTATAAGTTAACCGACGATTACTCGTAAACTAGTGATATCTACTTAGCCGTGATAGTTTTCCTTTTAAATTCGTTATATGTACTACATTTGTGTTTTTTTTTCACCTCTTCCAAATCAACAGTTTAGGCGGCAGAGGGGGGGGACACTTGAGTCTAACAGTTTTTTTCACTTCAAAGCTTGATATTTGACAAACCAATCACTTGATTGAAAAATGATTTGAGCAAACTAATAATATTTTTTTAAAACCTATCCAATGATACCCCACATGATGGGGTACTCAACCAAAAAAAAATCAACCCCACTATATATGTAGGGGAGATACCCTTAAAAAAAATATTATCCTAAATTTTATTCTACAGTTTTGCTGCAATATCTTATGTCTATATTCATGTCAAATATCAGCTTTCTAGCACCAGGCGTCTTTGAGCTAGGTTACGGACGGACAGACGGACGGACATGACGAAACTATAAGGGTTCCTAGTGGACTACGGAACCCTAAAAAAGAAAGTATATAAGTATGTTTATCCATTGTCTAGTACCCATAGTACAAGCTCTGCTTAGTTTGGGACTAGATGGTGTTGTGTGAATGTGGTAGAATATTATATTATTATTATATTTTCATAGGAGCGTCTATGGCAAACCTTAGTAGCGTAGTTTATGGGCCACCCAATGGCTTATATCATTCTACTGCTTAAAAGTTCTATCAACGTGTCCTTCTAAACGTAGGTATAAAGTAGAGTTAGAATCCAACATACCAAATACAGTAAGCAACGCGGGCTCGGAGATCCTCTTGCCGGCTAAATTTTCCGCGACGCATGTGTAGTTCGCCATGTCCTGCAAATTGTTGCAATATTTACATCTATCCGGACCGTTTACTGGTTCATTTTAAACTAAACTTTACTATGAAACGTATTTTAAATTGACTTGTTTTGAGTCTTTCCTTGGATGTAAATGAAAATAAGATTTTACTACTGAATTTAATGTGCAAGAGTAAACCTGATAAATAATTATGTTCAAATATAGAAACTAAATACATACCTACCTACTCGTTAATCAGGAATCTCATCGAAATTAAGTTTAAATTAAACCAAATAGGCACTTTTGTCATTGATAACAAAGGTGCCTATTTGGAATGCATTGGATGTTGTCCAAGAATGTGTGGAAGCGATGCTTTGCCGTAAACGCGATGCTTGTAGTATAAATAATTGTTTTCTCATAAAAGGAAAGCCAAAGTTCTTGTCGGAAGGACAACAACGTAATAGACATAAACATGACTATTTATACCAATATTTATGTTTACAGAGTGAGTCACAGTAAATATTTGAATTTTACAAAAAGATATCAAAATACTAGGAGGACGTACGCCGACCAAATATGTGACGTACTAAAAAAGGGCCAAATTAAAAGTTCCCATAACCGACGCGCATGCATGATGAGGTTAATGAATATCGAGGAAGCGAAAGAGGTATGTTTGAACCGAAGCATGTGGCGTTCCATAGTCTCTGCCTACCCCAATGGGAGACAGGCGTGACGATATAGATAGAGAGATAGATAGATATCAAAATACACACAATATTGAACCTTTTTGATTCCGCCAGAAAGTGATATATTTGATGGTCATATTACGTAATACAATAGGCGCCTAAACTACAAAGGGATCAAATAAAAGCCCAAATATGTAAATTTAGAACAGCAATTGTTAACTGGGTTCTGCAAAACCTTAAGATCCTGAGACATATTCAGCAGGGTTTTCCAAAAACTCGGAAATCGATATTTTTCCTTTTACGAGACAGAAATATACTTAATATTATAGGCCATAGTGTGTCCTTCTTTTAATTTCATGTGGGTACTCCTGTCTTGAGCTATGGCGCTTACTAACAATTCACTCTTATCCAAACTTATGCACTAACACATTAAATTTCTCCTATCGAACATTTCAGAACATTACCAGCAACTTACCAAGAGCGTACCCTGCTTGATAAACAAGTCCCCCTCCTTAGAGACCTGTAGGTTATCATCTGTGACGACTGGCGCGCCATTCTTAAGCCAGTATATCTGCACGAACGGCGCGGCGGGAGGAGGCTCACAACGGAACGTCACCGATGTGTACTGCTTCACTACTTGCGACTGTGGCGCCACTGAGAAGTGCTTCTTTATATCTATAAGATTTAGATAATAGAGAAAAGAACATTGAAATTATCCACGGATTTACGGCGAAACTCGTAATGATTCACAGTATGATTGTGACTCATATTGGGAGAGGTCTTTAACTAGCATTGGACCACGAAAGGCATGGTGAAATGATCACGATTTTCTTGCTGTCAATTTCAATTTAGCGGTTTTTATATTTAACCAGTTACATCTAGAATTAATCTTCCATTGATAACCAAAGTTTTGGTTTCAAATGAAAGTTTCAAAGTCAAAGTTTCATCATGCCATCCATATAATGGCAAAGGCATATTGAGCACTTTTTGAATGCTTTGTTATTTCCTAGGTACTCGAACATTTCGAACGATTTTTTAAAGACAAGTTACGCTCTAAAAATAAATTCTGTCGCAGAGGACTTCATAAGTATTCAATCCCTTTAGGTTCGAAACGTCAACTTCCCAAAATGTTCACTCTCCCTAAACGTCCACTTCCAAAAACGGTAATTCCCTAAATGTCAATTTCCCATTTTGTCCACTTTCCCAAAACGACCACAAATGTACAATTCCCAAAAAGTCCACTTCCCACAACGACTACTCCCAAAACGCCTACTTTACAAATTCGAATTTCATTGAAATATAAAAAGGACCATATCATATAATCTGGGACTAGGTTTAGGACCACAATGTGCCTAGTGCCTAGTTTTGGTTTGTTAGGTTCTCTTTTGACCCTTAACCCAAAAATAGGTAATAATCCGTCAACTTAGTTTATTAAAAACTATTTAATTAGACATGTCTACTTACCTACATATTATATTTGTGATAATTATAATATAATATAAACTAAGTTGACGGAGACCTGCTTCGCAGGGCTTTTTCGGGTTAAGTGTCAAAAGAGAACCTAACATAACCTATTTAGTTACTTGAATTACATACAGTCGCACCTAACCAACCAAAACTAGGCACCAGGCACATTGTGGTCCTAAACCTAGTCCCAGATTATATGATATGGTCGTTTTTATATTTCAATGAAATTCGAATTTGTGAAGTAGACGTTTTGGGAGTAGACGCTTTGGGAACTAGTCGTTTTGGGAACTAGTCTTTTTGGGAAAGCGGACGTTTAGGGAGAGTGAACATTTTGGGAAGTTGACGTTTCGAACCTAAAGAAGGCGGCGATAGCCGAGTGGATATACCAATAGACTGCCATGCAGAGGGTATCGGGTTCGAATCCACGGCGCGCACCAATGACTTTTCGGAGTTATGAGCGTATTGAATGGTTAATTATCGCTTGTCCCGTGCCTCGGAGAGCACGTTAAGCCGTCGGTCCCGGTTGTCATGAAGATCTTTGACAGTCGTTACAGGGCGTCAGTACTTTCTAAATAAACTGACACTAGTCTAAACCATGGAATATCGCTATCCCTTCGGGTTGCGGAGGTCAGACAGGCAGTCGCTCCGTGGAAAAGCTTATATTCAGCCAAATCCGGTTAGACTAGAAAGCGGACCCCAGATTGAAACTGGGATAACGCTTAGAGAATGATGATGACGTTTCGAACCTAAAGGATTCAATCAATAGACACAAAACACAGCCACGACTTAAAACAACATTTGTGGATAATAAAAACTGTTGCCTCGTGTGTCTGTGTTTTTTAAAAACACATCCTTTCGAGCGCAACGAAGATAAACTGTAGAATAACTACTTCACCACTTTCGCGTAAGCTAGCGCGATTTCTCGCAATTTAACTTCAATTGAAAACTTTCTGCTTCCGAGAATCTCCAGGGGTCACTTTAGCCGCCAGATGCATTAGTTAGATGTTTAGATATACTTTTAAAAGTGCGTGCTCTATACATAAATCGATTCATGGCAAAGCACAGATAATGTTTTAGTTAAGTACCTACAATATTTCTCTTCACTTTTATCAGGCACATTATAAACATTTTTATAAAGGTACGAGATTTAAATCCACAAACATGTGCTTTTTTGGAATTAATTTCCCGAATATTAACACCAATTAATTTATAAACCTTTGTCATTTATTTTCATTTAAATAACTCAAAGAATAGATAAGATATTTATAGATTTACTCGAATAATAAAAATTCAAGATCAATTCTATGCTACAAGTGACTTTAAGCAGAAGGACATTTCAAACTCAAAAGCAACAATTTGTACTACACTCCACACATTTTGCTTTTCTTGATGTACTTACACTTTAACCTTTCATCATCTCAACAATTATAACTTTAAAAATACGCCAAGTAAAAAGTAGCTTCATAAAACATTATTTAAACGGATTAATTAACATAAAAGATGAATCATACGCCGCCGGTACGCACGTCTATGCCATATGAAATATTCACACGCTCTCATATATACGCTCTTTCGAGAATTATTAAACTCTTCTTGAAATCTTAATAAAGTCATATATGATTTCAGCTTGCAACGCGCGTATGCGTATGAGAGTTTAATATTGCATACTTTTAGCATTTAATCGAGCCCTGAATAAGCTATCTGTAAATAGATTAAACCTTAATGTCTCGGGCATTTTAGCCATTTTGGTACATAAAACTCTACGAAGTAAAATTATATTTTTAAGAAAATCTAATAAAAATTCAGACTCCTAAAACTGGGCATTTATATACATTATGAAAATCAAACTTATGTATACATTAGGTAAGTTTGAGGTTAAATGTACGAATAAAATCAAGTAATACATTTGCAGTTCTTTTGGTACTTACTTCAGAATTGTGCTGTGACAAGCTTCAAAGAGAAGTTTCATCAAAAATTTTATACAATCGAGTATTTAAAACTTCAATAAAAATAAAAGTAATTCTGCAAGCTTTACCGCGATTTAATTTTCAATCCCTTTGCCTATTGTTTACTTTAATACCTCACGTTTCTAGTGTTTTGGAATATAGATGACACCACAGACATAGATCTACATAGATAACGCAAATGCATGCACTTCGCGTGTCTGAACTCCGACCAAGCGTCGAGCTTGGTCGCCACTAACTTCAGTCCCCGCGCGTCCGTTTTACCGTTAAGTAAACTTTATTCACATTACGTTGCCGCGTTTGCTTCGGACGTTTGATCTGACGTCGTGTATCAGGAGACGATGAATATCGCACAAGCGATACTGTCGCGCATCGCTTCGACTACGTGATACAGGCAACGTCACAGTAGGTATTAAAAAGTCGGCACGCTTGGTTTCAATACAAATCGTGATAGTTGCGTTATCTATGTAGATCTATATCTGTGGATGACACCGTAGCAGAAATAAAAGATCTCTCGATTTTGTGACAACAGGAAAATAAGCCACGAATAACTAACTACAATTAAGTTATACAAGAAAGTAATTTAATTCCAATTTCTAATTTTGTAATAAACAGTCTTTTGTGATAATATTTGAGCAATTTATAACGTAATGATTTAAGTGATCGCTTCACCACACAACAATGTTTCTACGTCGCGTGGCATTCTCACAGGGGACTACACTCTTTGCGATCCACAAATGGTTGTTCTTAGTTTGAATTACTTCCTATACACTTTATTAATATTTGTACAGTCCTCCGCAACACAGAATTAATTCCTACTACTATGACATTATTACAACATTCTTATCATATAAAATAGGTAAAATACTTTCTACAGAAACTCACAGGCCAATTCAATGGTGGCAGGTTGGCTCCGTATCTTCCCCTGGCTGGTCCAAGCGAAGCACGAACACTGGTACTTATCACTGCCGAAGTACTCCTCCACATTCTCCCTCGTCACTTTGCACTCTCCCTCGATTATCCGGACACCATTTTGAGGGTCCACAAACTCAAAGTGTAGAGTCTGAGTGTGTACGCCGTTGCATTTGAAAAATACCTTGGTGTAACAATTGGTAGGTTAATTTTAAGACTGACATTTTAAAAACTACTGCATTTTGAAAATAACTACATTAAAGGCGTAAAGATCCTGCAAATTTTACGTACTTGTTTTCATGACAAAACATAGAAATTATATTTATTTGGATACATTATGATGAGGTCTCTTGTCAAAAAAAATTACTATTGGTGTATTTGTAAGTAATTTGTACGCTGATTCAACTGACACTGTCGCCAAGTAAAATATGTGTAGCTCATAGTGTTCTTAGTGATCATAATTATTAGAGTTAAAATAACTTTTTGATGAAGTTGATGAACTCCTCAGTTTTACAAATTGGCTAAAGACTTCAATTTAGTAAATTCGTATAAAGTCGGGTCTGAAACTTGGAAACTTATATTATCTTGCTCAGTGCGATTTACATAGTGAATTTAAAGTAAACTTAATTACCTATTGCCCAATTTTTATTAGTTTCAATTACCTACATTGCATATTAATTCAATATATCAAAAAACAACTGAGAGTTATGTAAATTGAATGGCGATTCAGGAAAAGCCGCGGCAAAGAAAATTGGAAATTTCTTTATTTTCCTTTATGGAGACACAGTTTAATAATATTTAATTGTTAGCCCTTACAACTTCACTAATACATTGGAATCACTCTACCAAAATTATTTAAAATACATACACAATTACAGAAAAACGTCTGTATTTACCAGATTAAGAATTCCATGGGGCGTAATAATAAAAAATCTCATTATTTATCCTAGTACCTTGTTCATCGAATATTGCTGCATATTAAACACTTATTAAAATCCAACTCCATTCAACAATAATTTTAGGTATTGCGACAAAAAAGTGTTTAAAAACCACAAGAACCAAGTCAGGTATATCGCCATTCTCATTGCTAATTAGAGAACCTGAGATACAAAATATTTCATAGCAAATTAAACTATATATTTAAAGTTTCTAATAAACGTACCCATCCATCAAAATAATGTTCTGTCCTTGGTGCTTATTAAATAAACGTAATTTATTACTTCATAAAAGAGATGAAAACCTTGGGTTCGCGAAAACAACTTAATAACTTTCCTTGTCATGAAAAGAAGTACTTAAAATTCATTACGCCAAAACTTGTAGCATAACTTCAATATCACTCTTATTATGATAACATTTTAAATAATCACTTACTTTTAAAGCGTTAGCAGCGCGGCATTTTAAGATAGCTGGCTTATTTTTAACAACATAAGTATTTTCTGGTTCCAACAAAAATATTGGTAGATTGTCTTTGGCTGTGTGTAGAGTTATTTTATCGTCTATGGAGGCAATACCATGTATATCACTTCTAACAGTTGCTGAATCTGGAGAATCTTTATAATTAGATTCTTTTCCATCGTAATCATAGTCTAAATAAGTTGTTTCATCATCTTCTTCATCTTCCTCATTGTCATCGTGATTGGCGAATACTGGAGGTAGAAAATAATCTCTCTCTTGATTGTTTAGCAATTCTAGTGGTTTGTCTTCTTTGGTGTCTATATTTATATTATCATCTGATCGACGGTGCGTATCTACAATAAATATTACTTTTAGAACTACTTGATTTCTTTTTCGAAGAAACTACTTTTACAAAAAAAAAGAATTATAACAATTTAATATGTTCATTAGTCTGTATGAATAAATTAAAAAAAGAAATCTGGTACAAACCAATTCATTATTTCTTTATACTGCGCAAATATTAATAACATCGTCAATATAATTTATCTGTATTTTCTTTAGTTAGTACAATATGACTTATTCTGTCTAAAAGCAAGATATAAGGTAATGTAATTGTTCCTTATTTATTCCAAGTATAATTTATTCTGACTCCACGTTTTGTACAAATTCCACAAACTACTTACTTTTTACAGCATTTTGTCCCTTCACATATAAAACCAATTGGCATTGTACTATAAACACGCAAATCCAAAACTTCACATCCATTTATGAACTTATGCTTTCGCCAATTATTTAAATAAACAAATGAATTTTTGCGGACATCCTGTTCCATAACTGCTTGTAGCAGAATCACATTTTATTTCCCACGAAATAATAAAAACTTCGTTCCAAAAATCGTACATTAAAAACACTCTTTTAAAATATAGTACATAGCACTGTATCACAAGAATAGATCCATGAAAACCGTTTTTGTGCCAATCGTATAAAAATGGTTAGAATCGTAAAAGTTTACGGTTTCGGGGGAACATCGGGGTAAGTGTTTCCTGCGCGGCAAGCGATATTCAACTGGGATATAGGGGATGAATGGCAAAGACTTCTACCCTTGTAACAGTTTACTGCGCATGCGCGAACTTTGAAAACTTTTAAAGAGTTTATAATAAGGCATGAAGCTTTCGCGCTTTACTTCTTTTGCGTGTCTT
Source organism: Euclidia mi (assembly GCA_944739405.2). NCBI lineage: Eukaryota > Metazoa > Arthropoda > Insecta > Lepidoptera > Erebidae > Euclidia > Euclidia mi. The sequence goes on along the minus strand of OX123188.2, from coordinate 4,504,899 downwards.
TATATATTGAGGTTTTTTGATGTCATAGTTTAGTTCCGTCGTCGCCAGATTTCACATTTTCGTATTAACACGATTTGAACTCCTAAAAGTAGCATATGCCATAAGGTGAGCGATCACGATCGACATAATCCAGTCGAAAAGTAAAAATGTTTTAAAATATTGCCGCGTAAAATAAATATTTACTTTGTATAAATTTCCTAGAAAATGTTATACAAAGTAAATAAAAGAATACTTTCGTAGGATTCTAAACGAGAGAATAATTGTATTATTTTACGCCCACATATTTTTCTTCAATGTTTAATTTGTCTGATTTGCTATGTCTTTTTAGACGCAACAACTTTTAGTAAATACAAAAACAATACCGGGTGAACTCACGTTTTAGGAATTTGCTCATTAAACGCAATTGTTTCAAAGAGTGGTAGTGTACCTTCCTGAGGAAAAAGTCTTGTGTGCTCGCATTCTGCCGCTTCTCGCGATCCAAATCTTCATCCAATCAAATTCATCATCTCTGCTGCGGTAGCCATCAATTCTAATGATACAACGAATCATTATATTCGCATTGGCATTCGCCGATATACGCATGCTTTTTGAAATGTAATTTGAGAAATTGTTACATATTAACACGCTTTTATTAGGTCGACATGTATGTAACTATGTAATGGAATCTAAGGTAACTAATTTAACCATCTTCCAAGGGTCGTACCGTAATCAAAATTGGCAGCTGTATGTAGTTCTGATGAGAAAACAATAATATGGTACTGTTGAACTGATCTGATGATGGAGACGGAAGATATGAACGGGAACTCGACATGTATGTAACAAACTATGTAATGGAATCTAAGGTAACTAATTTAACCATCTTCCAAGGCTCGTAGCGTAATGAAAATTGGCAGCTGTATGTAGTTTTGATGATAATACAATAATATGGTACTCTCGAACTGATCTGATGATGGAGCTGGAAGATATGAACTGGAACTTCATGATGAAAAATCGTATCGTAGCTGTTTAGGATTTCTTAGAAAAGTCTTGTAATGAACTTTGACCACGATTAAGTTTCAAGCTCTGATGATGAAGTCGGCAGATAGGTACTGGCATTTCATGATGGAATGTCGTATCATGGCCGTGTTTGTATTTGTGAGAAAGGCCACGTGATGGACTTTGAACACGATCAGGTTTCAAGGTTATAACAAACCAATTATATATTGTAGACCACGCAGTGGTGTACTTAGGGCCCCGTACTTTTGTGGCTGGACAGGCGTATGTGGCCCTAAGGAGAGTAAAATCACTTAGTGGTCTCCAGACTGAAGAGCTAGATTATTCTAAGCTGACAAATAAAACACCATGCAATACAGATGCACTGGTGGAGATGGAGACGATGTGGAGTCATCCGCCAAAGGGTTAGCAAAGGGAACCAAAGATATCTCGTCCACGAACAAGAACTCTTGCCACTGTTGGTGAATTACCCTTATGTACTTAATTGCCTGAAAGAAGAGGCGTTAAAAATGTCGGCGAATATCGTCTCTCCTCGCTGAAGGCGCATGTTTAGTCTGAGTTTTATACGGTAGTAGAGCCTTGCTGATTTCAGCATGAATGGGCCGGCTCGACCGGGTAAGTACTACCCTCTCACAGAAAATCGTCGTAAAGTAACAGTACCTAAACTGTTGCGTTTCATTCGGTGAGTGAGAGTGCCGGAGGCCCTATCCCCTATTCCTTCTCCCTCATCCCACTCCTCATCCTATCCCTTTTCCCAATCCCAAGGGGCGGCAACGCACTTGTGACTCCTTTGGTGTTGCTTGTGTCCATGGACGGCGGTAATTGCTTACCATCAGGCGATCCGTCTGCTCATTTGCCGCTTATACTATAAAAAAAAAGTTCGACAAACTGGTACTTTGAACAGACTGTTTAATGTAGAGCCACCCACTAGTCGTGCTGCAACTCCAGTTAGAGCGCCAATATGTGTTACCTGCTTCGCGTAACATCTGTTCACTTGATTTTTGAATAAGTTACACAAGAATGTCTTTCCTTTTCCCGCGCCCCACGCTTTTACAATCAAATATTATAATAAAAAGCACATAGTTTACACTTCAGCCCAGAAATAGAGACAACTTGAACGATCCATAATTTATTTAGCTATAGGTTAATTTCATACAGACGTCAAACAAAGCCACTTGAATAATTATTATTTGCAGTCGATTGGTCTAGTTATGTACTATGACAACTGCCACTTCAGCTTGACTTTTCAGGGAGCTGCCTCGACGAGTTTGGAAATGGAAAAATAGTAGAGATAAAATAAAAGAACAGAATTAGCAACGACTTTATTCATTATACAACAACTCTTATGGCAAGTTAATGATGCCAGCAAACAGAGGTTCGTGGTTGGCCTTGATGTAGAAGAGGAACGGTCGATCCGCGTAGAAGGATATCTGATACGGTGACATGGATAGCCCGGCTACAACTGTAAATAATTACAATTATTATATTAACCAGTGTTATTAAAATAATGTGAGGTAGTTAGAGAGCAGAGATGTAGTCTATCTAGATCATTTTCATGGCGATAGGGGTAGCTGCGTGCGAAATGCAAGTAGCGTATGCATCTCCTGATTTGGAGGTTTCGGGTTCGACTCCCGGGTCGTGCAAAAGCTAAAGGGTTCTTGGGTTTTCAGGGTTTTCCAAATTCTTAGTACCTGCAAAGAGTCTGGCAATATGCCCGGTAACGGCAAACTTGTACGGCAATAAATTCCCTATTACGTGGGACCTAAAGTTCAAATCATGGCGAAAAGTGGGTATAATATTAAAGCTCTGCCTAACCTTTCGGGCAAACAGGCGAGATTCTATTGGCGATGCTAAGATTCTAACTAGCGACTCTAGCGGCGAAATTTGGAAGTTGTCTGGGTACGACGCTTTTGACAGCTCAATACAATTACCACTATAACCTCTAAGCAAAGTTATATTGCAAGCTGTCAAAAGTGTCGTACCCGGACAACTTCCAAATTCGCCGCTAGAGGCGCGCGGATAATCTTTGCATCGCCAATAAGAAAGAATATTATTCAAATAATGAATAGCAAGAGAGCAGAGACGTAGTCAAGTAGATTTTCATTGACAGCTACGTGCGAATATGCCTGCAAGTTCAAACAAAAATGCATCCTCAAAAATAATGAGTGGCCTGCACTATTTCACTTCAGTTAAAATAGCCACGCCAGAGATAGTAAACAAGAATTTAAAAAATGTACCGCAATAATTTGGACGTAAATAGCAAAGGGCAACAGTTAGAAGAAGTGGATATGTAATGCGATGACCATTGAGAAACATGGTGAAGACGCTCTTTTGGGTGGACCAGTGTCGTAGGAAAGGGGGCGGCAGGGCGGTCCGCGGTACCCATCACAACATAGGCACTAGCTCAGCACTATGTTTAGTCTGAGTTCGACAAACTGGTACTTTGAACAGACTGTTTAATGTAGAGCTACCTATTAGTCGTGCTGCAACTTGTAATGAACCTATGAACAAATAATGGACTTGACTTTAAAGTCTTAGGTATTTTGGATAATTTACTGGCATATCCTAATAGTAAGGTAATAACTTTATAAATAAATAGGTAACTTTGCTGTCTATTTTTTTTTGTTACAATTATAGACTCTCGCGTGTATCCCCGAAGGGATAGGCAGAGGTGTAAATATTACACCCACATTTCACCATGATTTTTTAGGTCCCACGTATATTTATACCGGCAACAAGTTTTTTAACTATGTCATACAATTAATTTAATTAACAGTCAGTAATAGGCACATAAAACATAGCTGGCAAAATAAAGACATTCCTACAGGTATCCGGGGATAGAATTAAAACTGCATAGCTCAGACTATAGCTCTATTTAACAAAACATATAAATAATTTTACAAATGGATATTGTGAAAATTCGGTGGACAAGACCGTGGCGTCTGTAAGACTCCTGCGAAGAGCTGCTCTTGCCGAGCCACTATGTAGAAGATGAAAGGGTGGTTAGCTGTGAACTCATTTAACAACGGTTCCAGGTACTTCGCCGTCAACTCTAGTTCTGGAACGATAAATACGGCACGTGTGAATAACTTTTCTATTAATACGTGCATTGCAATACGATACTATGTAATTTGTGTATCCAAAGGTGTATTCCTAATTTATGTTCAAGTGTCTAAGCAGAGTCTCTTAGCAGAATGTTTTTGACTGTATTCTAGTCATATTTCGCCAGCTATATTTTTGACACGCCTTTTACAATAGGTAGGTACAGGGCAATTCAAAGACCGCTTGTAGAGCAGATTACCAGACTCATAATAATAATTACCTACTACAGAATGTAAAGGGTAGCAACTAAACTAAATTGTATGTTTCCTAGGTTTTATGTATTTATTTATTTTATGCTTTATTGTACACCAGAAATATAACATAAGATATCATACAATATAAGCGAAGTACAATGGGCGGCCTTGTCGCTTAAAGCGATCTCTACCAGGCAACCTTTGGATGGAAATATTATTGGTCGGAAAAATAGTGGTAGTTGTAGGTGTAACAGCTATAATACATAAATATCTCTAAACACATACTATAGGTTTTGTACGTAATAACTAACTCAATCTATGCTAATATGATAAAGAAGTGTTTATTCTATTTTTTTTCTTTTTTTTCCATAATAGATTTCACCTACATTAAGAACGTCTTCATCCTAAAATCTTTAAATTTTTGGACCAGTGTTTGGCACAAAACTTAGCAAATTGCGCATTGAAATAAAGTAAAGTATGCATCATTTCATGTGAGGTGTTAAGTAGGAGATCCTAAATTTAATAGTAGTTTAGTAGGTATAGTATAAGTGCTACAAAGTGATTTTATGATAAGCTTTTTGTGTGTAGAGAGACTGGCAGGTGATATAGGTAACTTTTTACCGCACTGACCGGCTGCCACGCTCAATGCCGTGAAAGAACTCAATAAATATAAAATAAAATACATAATAATTAATAAGTTTATTCAATTTTAAAGTTATCTGTAATTATGGTAAGTTAATGATGCCAGCAAACAACGGCTCATGATTTGCTTTAATGTAGAATAAAAACGGGATGTCCGCGACGAAACGTATCATGTTCGGAGCCATGAGAAATCCAGACTTTACTGCAAATAATAGAACATTTCCATTAGCTACTAATATTGTAAGAAGCTAGCAAGAACAATCGAATGAGAATATTGGTAATCCACATCGCATCGTTGTTTTGCCTAACACATGGTAATAGGATGACAATACAGAGTTTTCCTATAGAGAACATGACAAGCATAAAATATATAAGATATAAAGCACATTATAAACGACTAACATTGTGGTCCTATTGTTTACAAAACAGCTTATCAGGCCTAACTATTTTTAAATAAAAAATACCTACCCAGTATTACACAATTATTTAATTATCTGTATCTCTTAAGAAGAACTACTTCGGCCCTTGTCAAGGGGTGGTCAGACTTTTTACATTGTGATAAAAATCAATAAACTGCCAAACGAGGGTGTCATTAAATGGGCATCTCGAAAACTCGGAGTCCTGAACAGAGTGAGGAGGTTTTTTACGCCGGAGCAGCTGTGTCTATTATACAAAAGTCAGGTTCGCTCCTGCGTGAAATACTGCTCTCATCTCTGGAACGGCTCCGCTCAGTACCTGCTAGATGCCCTTGATAGGTTGCAGCGGCGTGCTGTCCGTATTATAGGTGACCTTGAGGCTACTAAGACCCTTGAATCTCTGCAATTACGCAGGGACGTAGCCTCAATGGCTGTCTTTTACCGTTTGTATCACGGTGAGTGTTCAGAAGAACTCTTTCAACTCATCCCACCCTCTCCTTTCCTATCCCGAACAACACGTGCCGGGTTAAAGTGCCACGCTTACACAGTTGAACAGATACCGTCACGTACGAAAAGGTTCGGTACATCTTATCTTTGCCGTACCATAAAGATGTGGAACTCTCTGCCAGCTCACGTGTTTCCTTCCTCCCTTGATCCTGGGTCCTTTAAGCGGGGCGTGAAAAAGCATCTCTCAAGGCCGTCAAAGTGAGGGCCGTCATGTCACATTGCTTAACCAGCAATTGGGGATGATGGCCTTCCCAATAGGACTTCACTGTCAGCTTACCATCAGGCAGCGTGAAGTCATTTTGATAGGTTCTTTTTAATAAAAAAAAAAACGACAATAAACAACATCCAAAGCAACCAAGAGCGTCAAGTTGACATTGATCCAAACATCCAAACAAAAATTTTGCCTGCACCAATAGCAATTGCCCATTGCACAGAACATAATGTTTTGCATTTAATTCCCATAGGTCAAATAAACCGACACTAGTCTAACCCATGGAATATCGCTATCCCTAGGGGTTGCGGAGATCAGACAGGCAGTCGCTCCGTGGCAAAGCTAATATTCAGCCAAATCCGGTTAGACTAGTCTAACGCTTACTAGTAAGCGGACCCCAGATTGAAACTGGGATAACGCTAAGAGGATGATGATTCAATCCCCATAGGTACATGGTTTTCCGAACTCCGGGTGCTCTTTCTCTCTTTCTATTCGGTGATATTTTTTTTTAAATCGTCTTCTTCACCAGTTTATCCAAGAATCGTAATTTAAAACGAATATTAAATATACCAGAGAAAGGTAACATATTGTACTAATTGGTTAAAATAATACCTACTACAAATAGATAAATGACAAAATGAAGAAACTGTTATAAGAGTACCTATGTGTGTGGGTTAGCTTAGTCAGTGGCTAGGAGACCAGGACTTTTTCATACATCCTGATTGTAAGATGAAGATAACTTGTGATCATGGGCTGTAAACTAACGTTTTTGTAATTTTGTGTATTCATATACCGTCACTTCTGTAACATACATTTCCACCATCGATCTGAACATGGTCATGAGTTGTCTACATTATAAGACGTAAGTGGATGCTCCTGTTACACAATATTCACATTGGAAGGCTAACTAAGGCACTTAATTTAGTAACTGCATTAATTTCTTAAGTATTATGTCTGTAACTAATTACCATTTTCAAGTAATTTAGTACAATGTGAAACAGTTGCAGCTCCTTACAAAAATTAAATACATATGTAACATAATATTGGCGATTAAAAAGAGTGGCCACGAGTTTTATTGCCCGTTCTTTCTCGTGGTTCTACCTATTGCTTTGCGAACGAGGCAGTAAATGTAAATGTAGAAGCATTAAGTAATTAATTTTAAAATTGACGTTCATAAGCGTCACCTTTTTACCTAGATGAATAAATGATTTTGACTTTGACAAAAATGCGTTTAGTATAAATTTTAACTTTACACGTTTACAGTGACTGAAAATTAAGATCTTTCAACTAAGCAACAGATACAAATGAAAAGGTCACTGTTAATATCTTTTTATTGGATTTCCTTGTTTTAAAATACAAAAAGCTTCAACCTCATTTTCAAGGGACACAAGCTAACTTTTTATAAATTCAGACTTGTTCTAAATGAAAGTACTTGATTAAAACTACAAGTAGATACTATAATTAAACTTTATTGTGAGAAATCATAATTTTGTATCAGTTATGGCGAATTGATGATTCCTGCAAATATCACTTCGTGGTTTCCCTTGATGTAGAACAGGAAAGGGCAATTGGCGTTGAAAACTATTGGCGCGATTATCATAGATGTATACGAAAGGGATGCATCTGCAATGAAAACAATATTGCATAGCAGAATTCAAAAAATCAGTATTTACAGCATTTAAAAAAATGTTTTGATACTACTAAAAATCAATTTGGAAAATGAATAACGTGATGTACCTACAAGTACATTCACGATCACCATGACTACATAGGTAAATTGTTAAAAGTATATAATTTCTATGATTAAATTCACTTTTAAAATAAATATTAGCAATGTATTCGAACTGAATACTGTGCGTCCATTTATTCATGGGTTGCTTTCGTATATTTATTAATGAATGCTTGCCAGAAACGCTCTCCGAAATGACTTATATACCTACCATAGCATTAGGTATTACGTGCCTTATAACTTAAAGTTTTACGGTTATCTGTATCTATGTTGCATAATTTTTTTATTAAATTGAATGGGTAACTCTCCATATTATTCGTCACACAATTAAAACTACACGTCTCTTGTGAAACTTTAAAATGTTTATTAAACAAAACGAAGAACAATGAGTAAATCAAGGCACATTGATGACACCAGTGAACAGTTGGTCATGACGAGCTGTGATGTAGAACATGAAGGGATGGTCGGCAGTAAAACGTATGGGCTTTGTGATGAGCAGGCTGCTTGTAACAATTGCCACCACTGCAACAGGAGGACGAAATTATAACCAAAACTAAAATAAGAGTTTCTTTCTAGAACATAAAAAATACATAAACAATGGATATCTCAAAAAGGGAAGCCATAAAGGGAAGACACTGTTTGAGTCTGAGAACACTCAGTAAAGTACCTATTATTAAATAGCTGAGTTAAAATTGAATACGACTGCAGCCAAAAGTGGTGAATATATTAAACAATAAATGCAAGTAATGCTAAATCATTTAGAATGTTGTCCAATATTTCGGTTTTATGTACCTAACCAATATTTAAAATTAATTATAGAAAGTTTACGGCTTAGCCGTAGATCAAAGTTGAAAGAAGTGGTACGAGGTTTATCGAAATATGGCCGTCTAAGCCGATTATTGTTTAACCTACCTATAAAATTAAAAAAATAGAATAAAAGCATTCCAAATATTTGAAAGGTTTTCACAATAAGTGAAGGTTGATCACACTCAATTTTATTAAAAACGCGCTCACAATGGATAAACTTTTACTTCTCAGTAATTAATCATTTAATTCTCATTACTGAATGCCCACATTAGTAACAATAGCATAGGTATAAAAAAGGTAGACAACTAATAATTAAATTTTAAAATTTTCGTAGCAATATACACTTTGAGGCATAACATATACAAAGAAGAGTTGGAAAATAAAAAAATAAATGGCAGTAGTCTGGTGAATTTGAAAAAGCTGGAAAGCCTAGACCAGAAAGTTTTGGGGCAGGTTATCAAAGGTACCTTAATAACCTACCTTTAATAACCTGCCCCAAAATTTCTTAGTCATAAATAAAATACTTGTTAGTGCCTCGCATATTACGTACAGAATACTCCGACTTTACTTATCTTTGTAAAGATATCAAGCGTAATTATTATTTTATATGTATACCTAAAGTCGTATACGTCAGACCAACGGTCGAACTTTAAGAATACATTAAAATAAGAAAAAAGATAAATTGTAATACTGACCAGTATTCCATTACCGAATACCGACTAAAGTTGGTTTATTGGATATTTCAATACCCGACCAGTAATAATAACTATTCTTGAAATTTTAAGTAAAAAATGCGTCTTAATCGTTCCGTGTACACTCAACAAGGACAAGCTGTTTCATTTTAAGGACCATTGAAAGTAAATTTTCGTGCCCTCTTTCTCGACGAGAAAAAACGAGTGGTGAGAAAAAAAAATCCAAAATAATAAAGTGGCAACGGTTTAACATGGCACTGTTTTACTACTGTCAGTGCCATATGAGACCGTTGCTGATTACCTAATGTATGAATCGAAAAACTAAATATCGTCTTCTGAAGATTCAAGTTGTACCTATTGAAGGGAACAGATTTATCAGGGTCATTCTAAGGCGACTCATTATTTGGTTAACTTCGGTGACAATTTTTCAATTTCAATTAATTAATGATTTAACAAAGTCAAAGTCAAAATCATTTTATTTTAGGTCACAAAGTGAAGCTTAATTACTTAATGATTCTACAAAATTAAGTTAATTACATAATGTTTCTACATTAAATTTCCTGCCACGTTTGCAATTCAATAGGTAGAACCACGAGAAAGAACATAACATTGATGATCATTAATTTCAACGAAGTCAACCAAATAATGAGCTGCCTTAAAATGATCAAATTGTTTAACGTGATGCTTACCAGTAGCGGCGGCTGCCTCAGTCCCTTGCTCGGTGACATCGATGACAGCTTTGTGGGTGGCAGCTGAAATGTGCACTGTCTCGCCCCTAGTCACACCATCCAGTTCGGAACGATCGCTCGTTACACGCTTCAAGCCCATCTGAAATTGTTTGATTACTTGAACCTTCTTAACTATGATAATAATTGTCTTTGGATTTCAAATCTCCATAAATAATTTGTACGAAATCTATACTAATATAATAAAGCGGAAGAGTTTGTTTGTTTGTTTGTTTGAACGCGCTAATCTCAGGAACTACCGGTCAGATCTAAAAACTTCTTTTTGTATACGATAGCTCAGTGATTCCGGAAGGCTATATAACATAACGCTTTGACCCTTTGCGGCCGGGCAAAAGGCTAAAACATAATGTCGGCTAATCTCAGGAACTAGCAGTCGGTTTTTAAAAATTGTTATTGCCTATGATAGCCCAATTATCCCGAAAGGCTATATAAAATTACGCCACAACTTTTAGGGACCAGACAAAAATATTAAAATGGTCAAACGAGAAGAGGGGGGGTTGGGTCAAAGGCAAAAAAAGGGTTAACGAATATGATACAATCTACATGGGTATTGTTTTAGAGATTTTCGGAACGCTGCTTAATAATATGAAATTTATTTAGTGATCCAAGATGGCGGATGGGAAATCAAAGATGGCGGATGAGAAAATTTTAAATATTAATATGGGTATGGCCTTCGATATTTTAAGGGGTGGAGAATCGAAATACAACATCTATTTCGTGATCAAAGATGGCGGATGGGCAATCAAAGATGGCGGATGGAAAAATTAAAAAAAATCAATATTGGTATCGTCTCCGATGTTTAAAGGAATGGGGAATCCAAATAAAACATCTACATATTTCGTGATTCAAAATGGCGGATGGGAAATCAAAAATGGTGGATGGGAAAAATTAAAAAAATCAATATGGGCATCGTCTCTAATGATTTAAGGGATGGTGAATCCAAATACAACATCTATTTCGTGATCAAGGATGGCGGATAAGAAATCAAAGATGGCGGACAGGATTTATTTTAAAAGTCGATATGGGTATCGTCGCCGATATTTAAAGGGATGGGGAATCCAAATACAACATCTATTTCGTGATTCAAGATGGCGGATGGGAAATCAAAGTTGGCGGATGAGAAAGTTTTAAAAAATCAATATGGTTATCGTCTCCGATGTTTTAAGGGATGGCGAATCTAAATACAACTTCTATTTGGTGATCAAAGATGGTGGATAGGAAATCAAAGATGGCGGACGGGATTTTTTTAAAGTCGATATGGGTATCGTCTCCGATATTTTTAAGGAATGGGGAATTCAAAAACACCATCTATTTCGTGATTCAAGATGGCGGATGGGAAATCAAAAATGGCGGATGGGAAAAATTTTAAAAATCAATATGGGTATCGTCTCTAATGATTTAAGGGATGGTGAATCCAAATACAACATCTATTTCGTGATCAGAGATGGCGGATAGGAAATCAAAGATGGCGGACGGGATTTTTTTTTAAAGTTGATATGGGTATCGTCGCCGATATTTAAAGGGATGGGGAATTCAAAAACAACATCTATTTCGTGATTCAAGATGGCGGATGGGAAATCAAAGATGGCGGATGAGAAAGTTTAAAAAAATCAATATGGTTATCGTCTCCAATGTTTTAAGGGATGGTGAATCTAAATACAACATCTATTTTGTGATCAAAGATGGTGGATAGGAAATCAAAGATGGCGGACGGGATTTTTTTAAAGTCGATATTGGTATCGTCTCCGATATTTTAAGGAATGAGGAATTCAAAAACACCATCTATTTCGTGATCAAAGATGGCGGATGGGATTTTTTTTTAAAATCAATATGTGTATCGTCTCCGATGTTTGAAGGGATGGGGAATCCAAATACAACATCTATTTCGTGATTCAAGATGGCGGATGGGAAAAATTTTAAAAATCGATATGCGTATCGTCTCTGATGATTTAAGGGATGGTGAAACCAAATACAACATCTATTTCGTGACCAAAGATGGTGGATAGGAAATCAAAGATGGCGGACGGGACTTTTTTAAGTCGATATGGTTATCGTCTCCGATATTTTAAGGAATGGGGAATTTAATATTATATAAAAATCTATGTTTGTTTTTGCATCATTTATAGACCCTGGAATGATAAGAGATTAAGCGCTAAGTCAATGGTAACTTTGGAAAAGGGGCTTGGAAAAAAGGGAATTAAATGTAAACTCTTAAAAAGGCGATACGGAGTTCGCTGGGTCAGCTAGTATACATATAAAGTAGATTTAATAATTGGATGTTTCATAACTTGAAGTGAATTTACATCTTAGGGGAAACTATCCCAATCCTTCTTTCTCCTATCGGCCTCTCCGTAGATAGGTCTAAGTTGCTTTGCCATATCTGTTTACTTTTTACTTTTAAGCTAGAACTCAAAGAAAATTGCCCTGCCAACACAATAACTCAAAACCTTATCACTACCACACAAATGTTAACGATCTCAGTTAAGGATCACTAGTTTGAACTTCTACGCAAAAGATTTAATGTTCTTCGTAACTATTCGACATTAGTTCAGGCTGAAATCGGTTTACGTCACGCCTTTCATTAAAATTCTAAAAACATTTCTTTACAACCTCAGTATATCTATTCTGTGCAATTAGGTATTGACCTTAAGTTTCCTCACCTTCTTATAATAATGTTTGAGGTCCAAAGTTGTTTCTATCTTGAACGTCGGTATAGTGATGTCCACGATAGCGGTCTTCATCTTCATTAACGCTTCGTTCAGCAGTTCAGGTGATACCTTCAACGTCCGCAGCAGTATTGGCAGACCAGTCTTTGTGTATGGAAGTACTACGATCATTGCTGATTGGTCCCCTACGTATGGGATTTCTACTATCTAAAAATCAAATGCAATTATTTATTTATGCGTAGCCTAGGAAATATGGACATTTATCTTTAAATTGAACATTGAATTTAAACTACAGAAAATACTGTGGATATTTAGCTCTTTAAATTACGCTAGAACAAAACTTTTGACTAAATAAAAGCGGTTAAAAAGCACGGACAACAAGCCAACAAATTCTAGAGAAGCATTAAAAATCTTTAGGGTTAAAAATTACATTGATACCTGTGCATTCAATTCTTCACATTGAATATAATTGTAGGTGCCAGTCCTGGACATCATTGGCACGTTGATCGGCCCATTTGGGGCATGGAATTTCTGCATACGAGCCGTAGCAAAGGGATCCTTCCATTTACCCTGTAGTTGAGAAGAAGCTTACATGAAGGACACGGCGATAATGAGCGTCGTATTAGAAAATATGACATACATCATCAAGATGCAATAGAAAACTCTTAACCATTTAGTACCTATTACTTCGAGAAATATTGCAGATCTATTAAGATAAATAAGCTAACTCAATGGTTGATCCTAATAAAAAAATGGGTGATGCATTTAGAAAGATCTGCAAAATTTCTAGAAAAAAGTATTGAAATGAGAGGACACTCGTTTAGAACTACCAACGACATGACTGTTCGGTTTGTGGTTTTCGTAATTCTATGAAATGCAATATACTTAAAGCTTGTCAAGGTGCTGGATTTCAAGCATTTGGGGCATTTCGAGCGACGCATTTGTCAGACTACATGGGCGTCGCCAAGGGGAGGCAGGGGACAGCTGCCGACTAGAGATTCAAAAACCTTAAAATTTATTATTTTCTCCATACTTTTCTCATTTTCCATATCAAATCCCTCTAGGCCCTAGTCCATCGGCTGGCGTCCTTGCCCTCTCCCCTAGGCGATCGGCTGGCGACGTCCTTGTCAGACTATTGGCTTTGCCACGTAACAACTTGAATTTGACTAAACTCACGCCGTGATGTAGATTCAAGCGCTCTTAGAGTCAGCATTTTGTGTAATCTATAAATTAATGCTTTGAGTCTGAATGCACTTTGTGCATATTGAACGTTTGTAAAGTCCCCCGCCACAAAGTATTTTATTCCTCATGCGGCAGTTATCATTTACAATGCAAATAAAGAAAACTGCGATCTTAACGCCGCAACCCGGAAATAACCTACTTTCAAGTCAACTATGAAATTTAATTTATTTTGAGTAATTTTCATAATAACATTACAGATGATTAATTATAACTATATACATTACTATCTTAAATAATCATAATTTCTAAGAATATATATGTACAAAATCTAAAAATAAAAAGTGAAAATATATATGTACAGGTGTGTTTAGGCGTCGTAGAATGCCTCCGCATCAATATCATCGGGTAACGTGCCCAGAAGGCTGGCAGCATTACCACGTTGGATGGCAACGCTGATTCTTTGAGCAAAGAATAAACCAGCCTTCTGGTCACGTAAGACGTCGACTAACCGTTTAGATATTAAGAACGAGCTCGGACCCCATGAGCCTAGTGTTTCCACCCCAAACGGCTCAAATATGTAATTAGCTACTAGATTACTGTATTTGCGCCGTTTGAGGGTTTCCGCAGTTGCAGCAGCAGCGCCAGCATGGTCTCCCGAGCTTGGAACATGGGATGGCGCGAGGGTGTCTACGCAGGTTGCGTCCCACACCAAAGGCCTACCCATTTTCCATGAACTTACTTGAAAATATTATAAGTCCGTATAGCAAATTGAGTCTTGAATCTATTTTCTGGTCAAAAAGACTGACTTACTTGAAAATATATGGCGTTGACTAAAATAAGGGAGGTGTCGTCACTGATTTCATTTCTAGTTATAATTTCCTTAATTTTCTTTTGCGTGTGTTCATATACCTGTATAAGGAATAAATATAAAAGGTCAGTCCTGTGGCACAAGCCTATTACAAAATCATCACCATCATCAGCCTTTAACAGTCCACTGCTGGACTAGGCCTCTCCTTTGAAAGGAGGAATTGGCCTACTATACCACGCTGGCCAAACGGGTTGGTATAGGGTTTTTATAAAATGTTCCTTCTCTTACAGCACTGTTCTCTGCATAATATGCTCCCTCTGTCGGCTCTTACGACACCCATGGGATGGTATGGGGTGGTGACAATCCGTATTCTTAATCCTCCACACGAACAAATTTCAAAATAACAACCGTAAATTCCTGTAAATCAGTTTGATGGAGGTGTATAGGTAATTAGGTATTACATTGAGGACATAAACCCAAATTGCTCTTAAATTCGGCATCATGTCTATCTATTTTGGTTTATTCTGTTTACTTTCTTTCGCGGTAATTTTATCTCTCTGGCTATTTTTAACCGCATTGGTATTACAGACAGTGAATACGTTAGGATCTCATTCCTTTACTACGTACGTAGGTACCATAAGTATCTCATTCTTTTACATTCATATGGTTTAAGGACTGCAAAACCCTTAGCCACAATGTTTGGGAGGCCCGTAGCCTTTGTTCATTACGATGAATCTATGTATGTATGTATAATATCTATTGGTTACGACCAATAAATATTATTCATACATACATAGATTCACGCCTGTCTCCCCTAAGGGGTAGGCAGAGGCATATTAAACGCCCACTTTTCGCCAGTGTTTTGATCCCACGTAATAGGTGGCGAGCTTATTGCCGCTTATCGGGATATTTTGTTTGCCAGAGCCTCGTCCGTTGATCGGCAGGTGCACCACTTGCAGGTGAGGTTGGCTCGGGACCCTAAGTTCTTGGTATATAGATATTATAATATGAATGTAAGTTTGTTTGTAGCTTTGTTACACTTGCACGCCTTCATTCGTCAAAAGATCAGTAAGTATAAATTTTTGCATACACATTGTCTAGGATTGAAAACTGATTCAAAACAGGATAATTTCGATCAGCCAGGGCTAATAACTTAATACACTCACCCAAGCATTGATATTGTTAGCAGTTTCTGTGGGACGATTAAAATCAGCTAACTCAATCGGTGACCCAAATATCTTCTGAGATTTCTTCTTGAATCTTGTACGAAGTCTTCTGTCCCTTGATAAATAAATTCTACTGGCTACGTGAATATCCACACCTTCCAGATATTGCAGTTCTTTGATTAACTGCTTAAATGTTCCTTGTAGCTATGAACAGAAATACATTAAATATCTCACGCCTGTATCCCCGAATTGGTAGGCAGATATGTAAATATTACACCCACATTTCGCCATGATTTTTAGGTCCCACGTAACATAGCGGGCGAGCCTATTGCCGTTACCGGGCGCATCACCAGACTCCGGGCTGCTACTGAGTATTCGGAAAACCCAGTTACACTTTTGCCCGACCCGTAAATCGAACCCGAGACCTCTGATCAGCAGTCGCATACGCTATCCACTGGACCACGGAGGCAGTCAGCACAAATATAGTAACTGCACACAAGACACAAAATAGAAGAAACAATAAGAAACACATAACAGTCATAAGGATACTCCACCGCAGTCACTATTTTCGCATTCCCTAACGACCGGTGCCTATATTTAATCTTTTTATAGGTAGTAGAGCCCAAAGGGCGTGCCTGGAGGGGGCAAGGACGCCAGCCGATGGTCTAGGAGGGGGGCAAATTGATATGTAAAATGTGAAAAATATTGAGTAAAGTATAAATTGTAGGGATTTTTGAGTCTCTAGGGGGGGGGCAGCTACCCCCCACTACCCCCTTGGCGACGCCCATGGTAAAGCCTTGCTGATCTCAGCATGAATGGGCCGGCTCGACCAGGGAAGTACTACCCTCTCACAGAAAATCGACGTAAAGTAACAGTACTTAAACTGTTGCGTTTCGTTCGGTGAGTGAGAGTGCCGGAGGCTCTATACCCTATTCCTTCTCCCTTATCCCACTCCTCATCCCATCTTTTTACCAACCGCAAGGGGCGGCAACGCACTTGTGACTCCTATGGTGTTGCTTGTGTCCATGGGCGGCGGTAATTACGATCAGGTCATCAGGCGATCCGTCTGCTCGTTTGCTGCCTATTACTATAAAAAAATCTATCTATGGATTTAGCCACTAGAGTACTAGTGATACTTTATTTGGCGTATGAATGGCGGGTTATAGACGCCGGCAAACTTCTTGAGCACTACCATAGACCAAAAGAGTTGCGCAGTAGCAATTTTACGTAGAAAAATGTCTCCTGCGCATGTGTAGTGTTCAAGAAGTTTGCCGGCATCTATAACTTGGTGATTAAAGTAAGTGACCATAACTGACTGCCCCCGTGGTCCAGTGGATAGCCTATGCGACTGCTGATCGGAGGTCCCGGTCGGGCAAAAACGGGGTTGTTCCGAATTCTCAGTTGTAGCACGGAGTCTGGTGATGTGCCCGGCAACGGCAATAGGCTCGCCCCTATTACGTGGGACCTAAAATTTTATGACGAAATGTGAGTGTAATATTGCCTACCCCTTCGGAGATACAGGCGTGAGTCTATAAAAGAAAACTAACATAAATCCTGATCTGATGCCCAACCAGGGCAAATTGTTGCGTGAAGACCATCAACATAATTATTTTGTTCTGCGACTGGGTGTTTTATGTCGTAGTGGGTTCAATCGAAAATAATACAACACTTTATGCTTTCCATAAAAAAAGTGTTGTGCCGGCTGTTTTCATGTTACAAAAGTCACCTAAAATGCATTATTTATTCCCAGTGTTGGCGTCGGAGTAACAAAAGATTTCAAAATAAATATTATCTTAATATATAAAATCCTTGCGTTACTGACTGACTTACAGACACGCTACAGCCGAAACTATTGGGCGCAGGAAGCTGAAATTTGGCATGTATGTTTCTTGGGGACCGTAGGGTTGCACTAAGGAGTGATTTCCCGAAATTCCCACGGGATCGGCCAAAACGGGTAAATTTAAAAAAAATGCAGGCGTAGCTGCTGGCGTCCTCTATATAGTAATCAATATTATATTTCCTATTACTGACTAGCAGGGATCAGAATATGACCGTGAGTAAATTATCGCAACATATAAATTTAATCTGAATTACCTCTTTCATACTTTTTAAGCCTACAGCGTCCAACAATTCTTGCTCAGTTTTGGAATGCTTTTTTGCTCCTATTAACAATTTAGCTAGAGGTATCATAGCTGACACTGGAGAGCATATCATATTCTGCCCTTCCGCCTGCAACGCTAACTCCTGCAACATAGAAAAAAAAATTGACGATAAATTGTCGTATCGGCATTGGAAATGACAGTCGTTCAAATTTGGATTGCCTTAGCCAGCAGACCAGTGTCCTTTATTCTCTTGCAGAAGCTGCTTGGTCAGGGGTAGCAGTGTCATAACTAGGGTGCTATTTGAAAAATTGGTCCAGGTCTCTAGTGTAACGAGTGATGGGGAAACTGGTACTGCACTGTATGCCACTTGCCAATTTATGACAGACTTGTGGTTTGCTTTGGGCAGCCGAATGGAAGGAAATAGCTGAGTTACCGTCGACAGATAGTATTGTTATTCGATACTGGTAGATGTGCATAGATTGTCAGCTTTCTAGACAATCGACAACGAAATGAAGTCTATCAATGCTGGCGTCCCACAAGGCTCGGTGCTCTCCCCAACGGTGTTCATTCTGCATACCAATATGCTCTTGCCAATTGAGAACTTACATTGTTATGCGGATGATAGTACGGGTGATGTGTGGTAAACCAGCCAGCAAAATGTCCCAGTGTTGAAGAAGGTTCAGCCACATACTCACATCTTTAGGCTGGAACGCCAATAGGTATACCCGCTAGATCATCTGGATCCACTTGACACCCTACAGATACATTGCGATTCCAGTCGTTAGGACTGTAGAAAGAATTTACTCTCCCTGCGTTTTCTACTGTCTCTATCACGAGGAGTCTCCGAGAAAGGTTTGACCAGTGTCACCATTCTATCTACTCACCATTCAACGGCTCGGCAGAGATCATTTGTACCACCTGGAAGCGTTCTCGTCTAGCACGATACGCTTCCAGCTCTACCATAATTTCTCCCCCGTACCTACACGTTGATCATTCCGATCTACCTGCTTCAACGTCTCCCGTACACGGTAACTTATCCTAATTCAAGCGAGGATTAAGATAGCATTACTTTAATTTTTTTTTCCTTGTCATTGGCGAAGTCCATGAGTAGCGGGGGCCGCTGGCTCATCGGTATCTAGCAGCAATAAAATAATATATCCTTGGAGATAGAAAAGTCCACATCATTTATCCTATATCAAATATCTCTGGTCTGGTCCTCCTATTGATTAACAATGCTAGGTACTGAGCAAATTAAAAGAGGCGTTTCCAATAGTCGACTATGCTGTAGTTACGAGAGTGGGCAAGAGCAAGGAGTTGCAGCTGCCCCAATATAGAGACTCATACGTTGAACTCTGTACCGTTATTCTTACAATTGCTGTAGATCGCCCCGCCCTTCCCTTAGGCCATCGGTTGGCGACGCCCTTGAGAGTAGGTTATAAAAAAAATACACACCAAAGCGAAGAGTTTTCTTATGTTCCCCCTGAGGTCCAAGGTGGTCTCTACGTGTGGAATATAATCAGGTTCCTCTTCGCTCTCCTCGTACGATGAATCGTCTGTATACTCGTATTTGTCTCTGCTCTCAACTACGCTCAATATAAAAACTGAGAAAATAAAAGTTTAATACACTAAATGTCTACTAGCCTAGTAGCCTTCTAAGTAGATTTGACGTCACATTTTCTTAATGACCACATTCTATCATACTTACACAAAATGTAAAATCTCATGATTTAAAACTGCCCCAACAAAAGTTATATTCCACCGTATAACGTAAGATAATAAAAAATAATTGATATTTTGTCGTAAACATTTTGATACACAGCAGGAAAAGATACTGCAATGATTTTACGGCATTACGTATCTAATTTATTCGTCTTGATTGAAAACGAATTTTCGCAGAGCGAAACTAAATTGCAATCATTTCGGCATTGTCAAATTAATTCTTATCTCTATTCTCTATTTCTTTTGTAATACTGTTTTGCTAAGAGCCATTACATTGAAAATATTATCTCATGTGCATAGGGTTCCCACCAAGAACTTAGGGTCCCAAGCCAACCTCACCTGCAAGTGGTGCACCTGCCGATCAACGGACGAGGCTCTGGCAAACAAAATATCCCGATAAGCGGCAATAGGCTCGCCACCTATTACGTGGGATCAAAACACTGGCGAAAAGTGGGCGTTTAATATGCCTCTGCCTACCTCTTTGGGGAAACAGGCGTGAGTCTATGTATGTATGTTATCTACCACTTACCAGTCAAGTACTTAGTGCTCTTGCACTAAGTACTTGACTGGTAGATAATATTTTTATTTATTTTTATAATCTTTTATAACATGTTTAGTTTAGTAAGTAAGATTTAATCAACTTATTAAATACAGAAAGTTGTTGGGTTTAGGAATTAGGCAATTCAATTAAGCTCCGTTAAAGTTACGTTTATAAATAACTACTACAGAGGTCTACGATTTAAAGATGAAATTCATTAATATTTTTAAAACAAAATTATAAATTTCATATTTCTTCAAAAAGGGGCCATAGGACACAATTCGTTCTGAAATCTTGATTCAAAAAGAGCGGACGCGAGTGACGTTTCAGTTCAGAAATTATCCGGTTCTCATAAACGTCAAATGTAGGACAATACAAAACAATCTCGCAGCTATTGATTCATTTGTTTCGTTTTCATCTTCAAAATATAGTAAAGTTATAATAAAAACATCAGCCAAATATTTCGCACCAGTACTGCGTGTGAATTGAAAAAGGCTAGCTAAAGGGGTTCATTTAAAAATTCGTTGTTTTTGTTATCGATCGAATAGCCATGATTCCCAGTGAAATTTTTGCCGAAGATTTGATGAGTACAGTGATACGATATGGACTGTACATCGGTGCAGCTTTCCAACTTATATGTTTGCTGGCGTGTGTAACGTTAACCGACGAGCAAAATGAATCACATCCATATGAAAAGGTAATATCAAGTTGAGCATCTGAACACCTATTTTAAAAAAATCGATAGTATTTTCTCTCGTAGAACATGAAAGTATAGTTTGTATAACACTATTGGTTATATGGCCCATTCAGTTCACACAACATTTACTTATATTTAATAGAAAAGCCAATTATTATCCCAAAAATTTTTCTATAACAACAAAAAACTAGGAATGGATGTGGAATTGATGGCAAGGAAGTATTTCAACCACATGAGATAACATTATGTTTTTAATTTCTTTTCTAGGTATACACAGACAGTGATGAATGCAGCTCGGAACAGTCGTCTCCAGGCCACCGTGCAGCTCTGTCCCGTGCCAGACGCCAAGACAAAAAGAAGAGGCGTTAATGTAAAGCTTGTTGTATAAAAGTCGACACCAATTTATATAGATCAAATTCTTATCTTTTGTATGAGTGTGAGTTGTTAAATTGCATAATAAGTTTCTTTAGGTTCATGTATGAAAATAATAATATATAGAAATTCATAATCTGGTGCATCATGTTTGAATATAAAAAGAACAATATACAATGTAGTAGATATGATGAATCCAGTATTTTGACAGAGAATCCAGAACAGTACTGTAACTTAACTAGTATTTTATGCAGTGCACGGATCCAATATCAATACCTACAATAATAATTGTAGTGGCATTTAACATGTTCTGCGTACATTACCTAAGACACAATCACTTTCTGATGAGATGTCTATGGTTACTGTAATAACTAAGTATTGCACTTAGGTATAATATGTATCCCTGTACTGTGTTTCATATAATTATAAGATTTATAACAATTGATATTCTATTGTCTTCTGCTGGACAGCTAATGAGAAACGGGGTTTTATTTACCTACATAATATGAATGTTTAATTAGGTACCTAGTTCTATTTGGATTTCTGTAGTCATTTACACAACTTTATCATAAGTTTTTGCATTTGTTTATATTTTTAAGAACAAATAACTTATCTAATGTTGTCACTCACTTTGGAAAAAGGCTGTTATTTTAAAATAATCTCAGTAGATATAAGTTAAAAACTTAGAAGGGATACCAAACAAAAAACTTTTTTAAATGACTGATAATAATTTTATTAATCTGGGTTGTGTTGTGTACCAAGTTTACTTGCCAATTATGTCATATACAACTTTTTATTTATAGGTATGCATAATTAATCTTGATACATATTACTTGCACTTTTATTAAATGAAAAAGCAGTTTTGTTGATTGCTCATTAAAATTTTAATTGGAAATAATAATTATGTTGTGTAGGATTTTTATAAGTAGTGTAATAAATAGTAATACATACTACTGCTATTTATTTAAGTCATTTAACTGTTGTTGTTTTCTTTTCTTAAAAAGACAACTCCCGCATTAGGAATAAATCCTGTGTCGCGGGGGACTTTACAAACACACAACTAACGGACACAATGAACACCCAGACTCAAAACAACAATTTGTGAATTACACAAAGTGTTGCCTCGTGTGGGGATCGAACCCACAACACTCGGCGCAGTGTCAAGCGGTAAGCGGCGAGGCGACCGGCCGCCTCGCCGCTTAAACCACTACGCGAACCGTGCAGTCTTGTCTTTTAACAGTATGCAGCTATTTTGTAAGACACAACTATGACCCCAATGCAGTGGCGTAGCTAGCTTAGGTGGCACCCGGGGCGGTAGTTGGAACCTTTTTTTTTGTGTTTTAGTCGACACACCTAACAATTCCGTGCTAACTCTCGTAGTGCTGAGCTAGTGCCTATGTTTTTGTACATTGTTCTTAGTTGAGTTTTGGGTGTCACGCCTTTTTTTGGATGGGTGGCACCCGGGGCGGACCGCCGCCGCCGCCCCTCCCTTCCTACGCCACTGCGGCCCAATGAATAAAGATTGAACAACAAAATGACTAATATGATTTTCTATAAGAAAGAGTATTTATTTGCTGTTATAATGCATTGGCTTTCCTGATGATTGACATTTTGTATAATAAAGTAGGTAAGTACAATGAATTGTATAGAATATCTATACAACATAATATTATTTATTTTTTACTCTGTAGCATTTTTTCTTCTACTATAATGACAAATAATTTATATTTCTAATGCCAAATTGCCAGAAAATTATTAGATTGTTAATTAAAAACAGGTTCTTGAATCAAATAAAACGATTGTAATAATAAAAAGCATTTTATTTGTTATGTGGACTAGAAAACTTACAGCATTAATATTATTGCTTCTATTAAAAACTAATGAATAAAAATCTTGTATAAAATTATTCAACATTTGTACATTAAAAGCATTACATAAGTACAACAACACATAAGGCACTGGTTTACTTAATAATATATAGCACCAAACATTTACGTTTCTTACACAGATAACTCACAAACCTCGTGTGTATACTAATATTTATGTAATGGGACTCTGTGGTGAAATAATTTCGCGTGAAATACAGAACCCGTGACCACGACTGGTGTAATCCATGCAGATACAGACTATAACGACTGTAAAAGATCCTTATGCCGGGATTGACGGCTTAACGTGCTGCGATCATTTACAATTCAATAAGCAAAAAGTCATTGCTGCGCGCCGCGGATTCGAATCCGATATCATAGAGCATAGATATTTATATGGAGGCGCATTTCTTATGGGCGCTCTGTAGACAAACTTTCTGTGACCCAAATTGCCGCTTGGCGGCGTGGCAGTCGCGCTGTGACAGCTGTCTCTATGAGTGAAAGAGAGACGAACTGACGCCACCCGCCAACTCGCCACTTGGAAGTTTTGGAACCGTCCCACGAAATCCTTAAGAAATGCGCTTCTATTATGTAAATCTGTATTCATTGCCGATACCCTCTGCATGGCAGTCTGTTGGTATCTCCACTAGGCAAACGGCCTTTACAAAACGTCGGCCTGAAATCCATAACGAAACGTCCGAGCAAAAATGCGGTATTTCATCTTTCAAATAATCACGATGTATACTTAGACCCAATACATAAATATTAGTATTTAAACAAATCGCGAAAGTTTGAAAGTATTTTTAACCTCGTAAATAGTAATATATTCATAATAAAATTACTATTGATATATGGCACTGACGAGAGGCATTCTGCCTATTTACTTTTTAATTCTATTACATACATAGGCTATTGCAATGTCAGCATCAGATATACTCAACGAATTGAATTAACATTTTGAGTATTTGAAGGCATGTGTTATTTATAATATCATTTGTCACATAAAAAAGGAGCCATTTTTATTTTTATATAAATTTTTATAAATATATATTTTAGTTATTTTACTAACTTTGACAAACATGGCACAAACAATATAAAAAAATCTTTCTATATCCAAATAAGTTGTTACATAATTATATAAACTGTATTCCAAAAATATCAATCAATAAATTTGTCTCCTCACAATATCAAAATACTTAAAATTGCAAATGGTACATTTCTGGTATATTTCATGTTTCTTAAAAAAACTATTTCAAGATTCCCTAGTGTCATTCCAGAGAAATATATCACCACCTCCAATGGCGGGAAA
This sequence comes from Euclidia mi, assembly GCA_944739405.2. Classification (NCBI taxonomy): domain Eukaryota; kingdom Metazoa; phylum Arthropoda; class Insecta; order Lepidoptera; family Erebidae; genus Euclidia; species Euclidia mi. The sequence goes on along the minus strand of OX123188.2, from coordinate 4,480,436 downwards.
ATATTTTCTTTAGCATTATTAACTATTAGTAATACTGTATTTCTTTATAGCAAGGAACATTTCAGACTAAACATACGGCAAAAATTAAAATAACTCATACATATGGTTCATATTCCTTTTTTTACAGTGTTGCCATAATGACTTCCGCCCACGAAACAAATCGTACATTACTTCGAAATGTTATAGTTTTACAAGACATCTATACACAACTTTTATGTGAAAACACAAATAAATTGTATAGGTATTAAATATTATATAATCATTTGTAATAATTAAAAAATAAAATAAATAAAATTGTAAGTGGTGATGAAATAATATTTAAAAAAATTTAAGAAATAAAGAGATATAAATGTAAATGTGTGTTTGTTATGAATATAAGGCATAACCTATCCTATAAGGTTTAAAGTTGAAATTAAACATGTTATGGAATTCATAAACATTTATTTTTATAACTATGGGTTGTATCATAAAGAAAATACAGAATTTTAAATAATATAAGTTATATCGGGCGCCAGATACAATCCCAGAAAATACAAAATTTGCCAGATAAGTCAGTGATAGAGTACAATATGGACATTTGATCTCAAGTCAGGGCGACCTAGCCGAGATGGTAGATACAATAATTTTGTATGGTCGATGGCATTACAACGTATAAATTAGCATACAAATTGAAATTGAGGCTTTCTAGATTTAAAGTTGATGTAAAGGAATTTAGTCTAATTTAAGTTAATTTGTGGTTATTTAGATTTACTTGAAATTGCGTTGAGGTAAAAAATAATTAAAAAAGTTACCTGTTTTAGATATACTTAGGTAATTAAAATACGAAAAGAGAGAAGGTGCGCCGCCATGTCCACGTGGTATTTTATGTCCACCTCATGCCCATGACGAAAACAGCATCACGGCGTGCCGAATCCAGATAGCACGGCGGATTTTAAACTAAATCCAGAATAAAAAACGCCATAGGCTAAAACCAACAGAAATACAAGGTTTAAGACGCCATATTCTACTCAAATGACGCGTTCCGCTAACGCCAAAAACATTCGAAAAACTCACCGTTATTCCAGAATAATAATTCCTTCAGGCGAATGAAAACATGCGCCGGAAGTATTCTTAAAAGTATCAATGTGTCTGTAACAAATAGGATACATCGAAATTGTACAAATGATCCGGACAAAATCTAACGACGCGAAGAAAACCAATCAAATAAACAACTCTTACCATATTGGCGAAATACAACAATATATAAGCCGATCCACGGCTTCTAAATATTAAGGTGGCTTTTAGTACCACATTTTAATGCGATTAATCCATAATTTTTGGATTATTTAAGGGACGCCATCTAATCGACGTACGTTCAGACAGGAAAGTGGCCATGACAGTTTTGCCATAGACAAGGTAAAAAAATTAATAATAGGGAAGCCCATTAACAAAATACCATATGTATTGACAGAAAATCGACTAATACCAACCGAACACGCGAAAAAGGAATGCGCATAGGCGTACTGTAATGCGAGATAAAATCGATGCGTTACACATTTTCACACATTTGAATTCTAGTAAAAAAAAATATTTTGTCCGTGTGGTGACGGATTAAGAATACGGAATGTCACCACCCCATATCATCCCATGTGTGTCGTAAGAGCCAACAGAGGGACCATATTATGCAGAGAACAGCACTGTAAGAGACGGAAAACTTGATACAAACCCTATACCAACCCGTTTGGCCAGCGTGGTATAGTAGGCCAATTCCTCCTTTCAAGGGAGAGGCCTAGTCCAGCAGTGGACTGTTAAAGGCTGATGGTTAAACATATTTCTTGTTGTCACTATTACAGAGAGCTACTATTTAGTTGTAAAATTATACCAAAACTGTAACATTACATCAAAAACAGTAAAAATATAAATGTGAGAAAATATTGCACGAACTCATTGTACATAAATACTATACTACATACATCTAATACAGCTATAGCAAGAAAATACATATAACACAAAACACATAGTATTTACATATATAAATTATTGCTTATTTTGGACAAAATATCACCGAGGTAAGGCTAATAGCGTGAAGGCCTTGCCACACTGGCTTTGCCCGTCTACACGACACAATCAAATCACTGATTTTCATTCCGTCCACCCGATTGGTTAAAATCTGGTGGTACCGCCCACCCGATGAACTTGAGTTGGACGACTGGCGTCTACACGTCACGATTTCATCAAGTGATTTAGTCAAGTTGGACGTAAAATTGTGCCGTGTGGCAAGGCCTTAAGGGTGGCAATGCAAGAAACTCAATGCTTTCGTAAAGTTAAATGCAACGAATATAAAGCTAAAGATATTAGCTGGTCGTTAGATCGAAATTGTGCGTTTTTAACGCCTGAATTAGATCGTTGTTCGAAAAAAATTGTCTGAATGCGTCCAATTTTTTAAAACATATTGTAACGCAGCATGATTTGTTGTGTTCGCAACACGTTTTTTTGTCGTCCGCCGGCTCTTTGTGACACGAGGGCTTATCACTGCATTTCGGATTGGAGTCCGACTTGTCTTGCGATTTATCTGTCGCACAACCGCACGATTTGTCGCTAGTCGATTCAGCACTATCACGAGGTTTGTGACACGAACAATTCAACGATTCGATGACGCCTGATGTCCTTAGATCATCATCTGGCGAAGTGTATATCCCTAAATCTTCTAAGTTTGAGTTGTGATGCCGTTTGTGGTAATGTAGGAAGGTGTTGTGGTTCGTATCTGTTGCTTTACCACATCCGACAGCACATTTCATAGCTGCGTGGTCACATTTGCAATCGATACAAGAACACGTATCTTCGCCACAACCACTTTTGACCACAGGTTCACTATGACCACACTCTTGGCATTCTCCAAGGGACGGATCGCATTTGCACTCAATACAGGAACAAATACCGGCATCAGTTGTTAATTGCTGCAAAACATTTCTGTCGGCCATCTTTTTACCGAATATATTCTCAGTTCTGACAACATACATGTCCGATGGAGGTTCATTGTCGAAAAGTAAAGTATCTTCTAAATCCAAGTCAGTGTTGAAAAGTACTGAATTCGCCGGATTTATTTCGATATTGTGCTGGACTCTTGACGGCGGTGGAGTGTTCAAAGATCTTTCGTCAGGTCCCAAGAATATGTTGTAATCAGGATCTATTTTTGGAGTATCGAGGTTCGTAACTATTTCGCTGTCATTGAAGACTTTGTCACCAACATCTAAGACGCTTGGGGTATCCAAATCGAAGGAATCGTGAGTTATAAGGTTTGCTGTTGGAGCTACTTCTGTATTCAGGTCAATGTAGCTCTGCATATGGGTTGGGACGAAAGTTGCCAGAGTGAATATACTTTCTGGAGTTTTATCTTCGATGCATACAGGCGTTTCTGATATGGACGCAGCTAAGGCGCTGACATCGACCCAAGGTGCCTGGTCTTCTATTTCGTTGGCTAAGGCAAGTTGCATGGCTTTGGACCGTACCAACTTGGGAACAACATCCATTGGTCGTGACTCCAAAGACACTGTCTGGAATTCGTTCACATTGAGCCAAGAGTCTTCTGGCTTCTTTTCAGGTTTATCAACGGCAAATGGCGAGAGTGTTAGGCTAGCTAGATCATAGTCCACAGTTTCGATGGTTTTAGTACTGTTAGTTTCGGGGAAGAGTAGTTCTGTTATGTCAACCGTGTTGACTTTGGTGATGTCTTCTAGGCTGCCGTCGGTTGAGTTGGATTCTGTGGTGATTCTGCCGAATGACTCGAGGAGACTGTCCCAGTTCATGAAGTCGTCTGTGGGTTTGGTGACGGGTTGTGGTGGGGTTTGAGGGGAAGGCTGCGGTGGTTGCAACGGTTGAGATGGTGGCAATGGTAATGCCGGTTGTGGTTGCGTCTGGACTGGTACTACGATTTCCTTGACGATGGGCTCAGCTTCGATCTAAAAGATGGATAGAATTTTGTGATTAGATTTATTATTCGATTTAATACATTTCGTTGAAATAAAACTTGAGTGTGCTAAAGTGTATTGTTTTGTTATATAAGATGACTTCTGAACACAGACTATCTGACGTAAAGACCACGAATCCTTTTTGAACCAATTTTGTTAGGTTTTGTTACGCCACTGCTTGATAGGGATGCTTTAGCAATTGGTTTACATATATACTGGCCGGGCTTTGACGACCGGTTAGCGCAGCGGAAGTGTAAGCGACTGCTAAGCAGAAGGTCGCGGGTTCGATTCCCACTCAAGTCAAACATTTGTGTGCATGAACATGTATGTTCTTGTTCCGGATATTTCTACGTATAATATGCATGTATTTACAAAAAAAAGTATATATATGTATGTTTATCCACTATCTAGTACCCATAGTACAAGCTCTGCTTAGTTTGGGACTAGATGGTGATGTGTGTATGTGGTAGAATATTATACTAGAGTGTGCATACTATCTCGGATAGGTATCTATAATTTTAGCTAAGGACCTGTTATTATTTCAAGTGTTTATTGCTATTTGCTACAAAGGGGTGAATGAATAATCTATCAATTTCTCTCGCGAATGACTGAGAACACAAAAACACAGCGACTAAAATCACATTATCTACATTCTTCCAAATGACGAACATTTCTAGAATACTCTGGTTTGATTCACCACCATCGTACCATATCTATTTTCTAACCATTCTCCCAATAAGGTCATCGCTTACAACACCCACAAGAATGATGTATGTACTAAACCAAATAATCTATACTTTCCAAAATGATTCACATCGCTAGAAAACACTGAACTGAGTCATAAACTTTTCTCATTTTCATGCACCACGTAAATCATAATATTATTCCTTATAAATAAACGCCACAAGGTCAACATACATTTATATGAATGTCAGTTTACAAAATTACATTGTAATATTGCATAACAGTCAAAAATGTTTACATTGCTTCTTGAAAACTGTATTTTTGAAGAATGGTCGTCCATTTATCTGCCCATCAAAACATTATTTGCATGGAGAATAAGAAATAGTTTTGGGGGAGTGCCAACAGCGTTTTCGCTAATTGAGAACATCAGTGGTTTACGTAAATGTTAAAAATTTCGCTTTCTAATGCAGTTTTCATCGGGTGCTTTCATGAAATAAGATTTTTCGACAGTAGATTTATTGTGTTTTCACTTGACAAGTTTACACGTGTCTTGAAAGATTTCTTTCACTACATGTGCGATGTAAACTCGAAAAACGTGTAACAAATGCATTCATAAACTTAAGTTGTTTTGCATCAAGTCTTGCAGTAGAAAATTAGGTAAATATTCGTTCGTATTCGGGTAATGTGGCTAGACCTGTGGCGGAGTGCAATAGAATTAGTTCTACTCATCGATCTAGCGTTATCCTGCATCTAGTTGCATCCAAAGCATGCGCCTTAGGGTCGTAGCACACGTATCAACTCGGAAAGGGATCGGCACCGCATCAACTGGAGCCGTTCAGTATTATTTGTATGGAACTACCTACTGCAACGCACACTAATCGGAATCGTAACGTAATCGCCTCGCCTCGGGACCAGCTCACGAACCGGTGCGGTGCGTGGTCGACTTGCAGTTCCCGCACTTACGGTTCTTCGTACCCTAGCTTACGGCTCTCCGTAGCCTAGCTTACGTCTCTTCGTCCACGCCCCTCCCGCGGTCTGCGTTCGGATTCAAAATGATTGAAGTAGTGCCGCCTAGCCGTCAACCAGCGGTCGGCGAGCCATAAGCACGGCGTCGCCAGCTGTAGCCGAGTCGACGTGCTGGAGCTTCTGATCCGCTTACGTTACGTGGTAACTTCAGATTGACGCCTGTTTGACGGCGAGGCGAAAGGCGATACGGTGACGATCCTTTTCCGCGTTGATATGTGTGCTGCGACCCTTAGAGTTCAGGATCCGCTTAGTAGTCTAACTAGATACTTATGTCAGAATATCATCTTGATATCGAACCCTATATCAACCGGTATAATAGCAGGCCAAATCCTCCTACAGGCTCAGTTATACTGTAAAGCACGCATGTGGCTGCGCGCCCGAGTGAATACGATCGTGCGCCTTGAGGTGATGGGATGCTGTAGTTATTCCTACAATGTTGTACATACCTGGTGCTTCATAGCATGTGCCTTGAGGCTGGTGGCCGTAGAGAACAGTCTCCCACAGCCCGACGCTAAACACGTGCGTGGCCGCGAGCCCGAGTGAATACGATCGTGCGCCTTGAGGTGATGTGATGTTGTAGATATAGAGTTATTCCTACTATATCGTACATACCTGGTGCTTCATAGCATGTGCCTTGAGGCTAGTGGCCGTAGAGAACAGTCTCCCACAGCCCGGCGCTAAGCACGCGTGTGGTCGCGCGCCCGAGTGTGTACGACCGTGCGCCTTGAGGTGATGTGATGCTGTAAATGATTTGCCGCAACCTTCCGTTCTACATCTGTGAAATGACACGAAATTGAAGGTTAGGTACTGATCTTCAGACTGTTTTCTAATATTTACGTTACGGTTCCCGGATTATCGGATACGGATCCCGCAATGAAAGTCAAAATCATTTAGGTTTAACTTAGGTCACGATTTGACTCCTTATCATCAGCCTTTAACAGTCCACTGCTGGACTAGGCCTCTCCTTTGAAAGGAGGAATTGTCCTACTATACCACGCTGACCAAACGGGTTGGTATAGGGTTTGTATCAAGTTTCCCTTCTCTTACAGCGCTGTTCTCTGCATAATATCTGTCGGCTCTTACGAAACCCATGGATATGGGGTGGTGACATTCCGTATTCTTAATCCGTCACCACACGGACCACTGACGCCTATGAACGTAAAATTTAAAAAGTGGCGGTGTGGCCTACGCCGTAACGCCGGGGCAAATATAATTAAGTAGATATTCAAGTTATAGGTTAAAAATTATGAGTTTGGCTTGCTTTTTAGGGTTCCGTACCTCAAGGTAAAAAAAGGAACCCTTATAAGATCACTTTCTTGTCCGTCTGTCTGTCTGTCTGTCCGTGTGTCACCACCGATTTTCTCAGGAACGGGTGGACCTAGCAAATTGAAATTTATACCAGATACTGAGGTCTATGGTTGCTATTAGGTGTATGAAAATCAGTCCTGGGTCAACCCAATAAAAAGATATGGTCAAAATTAGATTTTTGCGAAAACTTGTAAGTACCAAAATTAACCTTAATTTTCAACTTTTTTTAATTTTCGGAATTTTTCCTTTACTTGTGCTGTCAGACCTTGGTTTTGACCAAAATTGACAATTCTAGGTCAACCGTAAGTACCCTATAGGTTTTGGGTCGAAAACCTATATGGTAGTTCCCGTTGAACTAGAATCACGAAATTTGGCCAAAAGCAGGGTCTTACAGCACAAATAAAGAAAAAAATACAAAAAATAAAAAAGTGGAAAATTTAAGGGTGTCCCCATACATACATAGTAGACTCCATTTAAGATAGTCCTCTAAGTTGTATGGGCGCTCATACAGATTTAGAGGACTAGCTTAATTCAACCTCAAATAAGGTAAAATGCGTACGGAACCCTCGGTGCGCGAGTCAGACTCGCACTTGCCCGAATTTTTGCTTTGCTTTAAGTTAGTCCTGAAACCAAATCTACGTCACCTAACGGTGTTGCAATCAGATAGGTACGTTATGATGGTTACCAGTGCACCGCCCTGGATATGATCTCCATAAGTGATTACTGATGTTAGAGTTTTCGGATCTTGTTATTGTTGCCGAGTGTTGTTAGTTCAGGACAACTATTTGTGAGAATGTGGATCTAGATGATGTTTGTGTTCGTTGAAAAGCCCTATAAAATACTTATTGAAGTTTAAAAAATCTTCTGCCTGTTAGTAAGTTATTATCCTAACGTACATATAGGTAACCTTTCACGTCACATCAGCCTTTAACAGTCCACAGCTGGACTAGGCCTCTCCTTTGAAAGGAGGAATCGGCCTACTACACCACGCTGGCCAAACGGGTTGGTATGGGGTTTGTATCAAGCTTTCCTTCTCTTACAGTGCTTATCTGCATAATATGATCCCTCTGTCGGCTCTTATGACACCCATGGGATGATATGGGGTGGTGACATTTCGTATTCTTAATCCGTCACCACACGGACATCTCACCTGGACAGGTAAGCTGTAGGTCCAAGCAATATATTTCATAACAATCGGCCCTATGAGTATGAGGAAAAGGTGAAGGGTGGAAGTTCAACAAATGCATACAGTGAGTCAATGATACAACAGGATACCGTTACTATTCTTGCCAACAAATATAGACTCTAAACTGTCCACGAAAATATGCATTTATGCAAATATCACGCCTAATTAATTTATTTGGCAAGAACAACATGTTCTACAAACAGTATCATATTAACCCAATTATGCCTGACGCTAACAGACCACTCGCAACATAGTAAACACGCGTAGCTAAAACTGAATATATGAAATTCTGCCTCCGTGGTCCAGTGGATAGAGTATGCGACTGCTGGTCGGAGGTCTCGGGTTCGATTCCCGGGTCGGGCAAAAGTGTTACCGTAAAATGGGGCTATTTGATAGAAAAAAAGGATATTCTGCAATTATTTTTGTCATCTTGAATTTTTTAATTACTGTGAAATACGTTTTGCGTTAAGCGTACGTAGCTCTATGAATGTACATAAATAAAACACAAAATATAAGCATGGTATTCGCTATATTTCTTTTTAATGTTGCCTTTCCAATTTACCCTTAAGGTGGGGTAATTTGATAGGTGCGGTAAAAATGACTAAAGAAATGGCTATTATTAAGCCATTATTTTAAATATTTATTGTATTTGGTATCTGTTAATAATTAAACAATAAAACAAAATATTAGACATCAAATTAAAAATAATTACCATCACACATACTATACGGCTATTTGGAAATGGAGGAATTTGTTAGTGCCAAATAACCCCATTTCAGCTTCCAAAAAGCCCCATTCAAAATAAAGTTGAATAACTGCATAAATACAACAAGCCCTCATAAAATGACACCACACACAACTATTTGAATAGTCAAGAAAACAACTTAACTCGTCACAATCACAAAAACTTGTATAAAACTACTGTTTCAACTGAAAGTTTCCAGCTAAAATTTTTACCGCCGTTGACCCAATGTCATTCTCTGAGTCATAAAACATCACACGTCCGACCTTACTCGAGTCTGATTGGTCGATTTTGACAACAAATAATGCTACCAACTGTTAAACAACAAATGGTTGCGTTCAAAGTTACAATATCTTATTTTTAGGGATGCGTTCAAAAATATTTTTATTTCCTAAATAACCCCGCGGTTCTTAAATAACCCCATTTTACGGTACTGGTTTTGCCGAATTCTCAGTAGCAGCACGGAGTCTGGTGATGTGCCCGGTAACGGCAATAGGCTCGCCCCCTATTACGTGGGGCCTAAAAAATAATGGCGAAATGTGGGTGTAATACCATAGGTACTATATATAATATAATAATACACCTCTGCCTACCCCTTCGGGGATACGGGCGTGAGACTATCAATAAAAAAATTAATAAATGCAATTCTTGCGTTACTGACTGACTGACAGTCAACGCATAGCCAAAACTGAAAGTCGGCATATATGTTCACTAGACGATACCCGCGGTTACACCCGCGTTATTTAAGGCTACTGCTCTGCTCCCGTCACTCATAGCGTGATGTTATATAGCCTATAGCCTTCCTCGATAAATGGGCTATCTAACACTGAAGAAGAATTTTTCAAATCGGACCAGTAGTTCCTGAGATTAGCGCGTTCAACCAAACAAACAAACTCTTCAGCTTTTTATATATGTATAAGATTAATATAAGATTGGGGACCGCGCGACCTTAGGGGTGCACTACAGCACTATGAACGCATTTCCCGAAATTCCCCCGGGCTCGGGCTGAAACGGTTATATTAGAATTAAATTGCGGGCATAACTGCGAGCATCCTCTTGTATAGTAGAAATGGTCTGGCGTTATGCCAGACAACTTTCTAAGTATTTGGCAGGCGATGCGATGTAAGGAAACCGGAAACCTAGCGTGGCTCCCATTTGTCTTGTCACTCACTGTAACATTGACAGACGTGTATTAGACGTACGAAAGCTCCTTATTGATGAATGTTGTAATAATTGTTCTTATGATATTGTGTTATGATTGACCATATTTTTGGACATTTGACAAGTCTGTCCTTTATTCTGGCGTGCTGTTTTGCCAAACATGAAGCAGTCGGTCTGGCAAGTGCAGACATACTACATCTGATCTTTTGCAATAGCCTTGGTCTTGCGCTACTGCAGTGAATGATACAGAGTTTACCACTATAGCCAAGATTAAAACAATATTTTAGACGACCGGTTGGCGCAGCGGGAGTGTAAGCGACTGCTACGTCGATGGTCGCGGGTTCGATTCCCGCTCAAGTCAAACATTTGTGTGCATGAACATGAATGTTTGTCTTGGTTTGGGTGTTTCTATGTGTAATATGTATGTTATGTATGTATTTACAAAAACAAAGTATATATGTATGTTTATCCATTACCCATAGTACAAGATATGCTTAGTTTGGGACTAGATAGTGATGTGTGTATGTGGTAAAATATTTAAAAAAATATATTACCTATTATTAATCTAAAGAACAATATAATCGACTCTCAACAAAATCGCTAAGACTCAACACACAATTTCATAATGAAAACAGATATGTTGTAATGCTATATTCATGTTAGGTGCTATGTTCGCAATGCAAGAGCATAAAACTGGCAGAAAGATAAAGAATGCACATATGGCGTAGTAGTTGAAGTTGAAGTTGAAGCCTCCTCATTCTGCACTGCGTCGAGGGTCGTGGATTCGATTCACACGAAACAGCACCGTGTGTGATTCACAATTTGTGACGTCTGAGTGAAAGGACAATGGCAGATCTCCATACATCAAAATGTCTGAAATTAAATTGAAGCGAACAGTAATAAAAAATATATCAAAAAATTTGGCGTAAGTAACAGAGTCTATAAATGATTCTATTTTCACTCAGTAAAGGTGGAAAAAGAAGATATCGGTGTTGGAATTTTTAGTTAAGAATGAACAATGTAGGTACAAGGAAAGTTATAGTATGAAAGTTAAACAATGTAGGTAGGTACGTTTGAATTATCAAATGACATATGTCAGATTGACATCAAAACGCGGAAGTATTTTCTAGCATCTAACTGTCACAGCCAAAGACAAAAGCAGAGCTGCACATTTTAAATCGATTTTATGTGAAATCGATACAACTTTAAAACGATGCTGTGACGTTTTTATTTGATTTAAACGTTGTTTTGCTTCAAAAATATTAGCTTATTGATATAATGTTGGTTAAATATTAAATAACTGCATTTTAAACCAAACCAACTCTATAAAGGTCGATCGTATCGATTACTTATTTAATAATCGATACGGATATAGCACTCACGTCTATTCCTGTCACACCATTGTCTATGGCAACAATCAAATAATAAAGTATTCGTAATCAATTGGAATGCTTTTTATCATCATAAAATACTCCAGCTTTAACGAGACAAAGTGGAAATATTAAAATTAACATTAAAAAAAACAATTTGTTTTGTTCATATGAAGTTTAAGGTCGCCACAACAAACCCAGACCAAATTCTGCCATTGTTCTTTGTGTCCTCCGCGACACAAAACCTAATAATACGTGCGGGTTGTTTTAAAAATATAATATAATGATAGAAACAGTACGTACTTGTAAGGCCTCTCCTGCGTGTGTGTACGTATATGTTTCTTCAGATCGCTGAGAGTGGTGAAGAACTTCGTGCATCCGTCCGCGTTGCAGTTGAATGTGTCTCCGCTGTGCAACCGCTGGTGTGCTCTTAACCTGAAGACAAAACATAGTGGCGTCAATATTTGTTTTTAAAGACACTAAGAGTAAATCCTGTGTCGCGGAGGACTTTACAAACGACGTTACAAAAGTAAAAAGAAGTAGATATGTTATAGGCGTACCAAAAGCAGGACGCTAAACACAAGCCAGTTGGCAAGTCTGACATATGTGTCTGTGACGTCGTGAGCCGGCTTCAAAGTGAAACTGACACATTTTGTCAACCGAAAATAAAATATAGAGTTATCGATGTGGGCGTTAGTGTTCCGTTTCTAAGGATTGATTACTACGTAGGTAACGTGTCTACCTCTTTCTTGTAATATCATTGTTTACAAACATACAACCCATTGACAAAATGAGCCCAGCCTCGAAACTTGTGAGCTGTCATCGACCTTATGACCCGTTCATGACCAGCAGCATCGGCAGTGATTTCGATGTCCATGGCGCGCTTTACTCTGCAGCGGTCGATGTCACGTCAGAGTAAACGCGCCATGTACAATCAAACACGTCGGCGCTGGACCAGTTTAAAAAAGAAATCCTGGGCTCGCTCATAGAGTCGAGGCACACTAGAAACTGGTTTTGTATACGAGTGTCAATGTGTGTGTAAAATAGCACTGGAAGCGACGATGTCTTGCGGAGCGATTCTCGCCCTTATGGTGGTCTAGCGGCAAGTTGTTCAACTGTACATCGAAATTGGTGTTTCTACCACCCGTCGCAGCTGGCAAGAACGCACCGTAACTCGGGCAGGATATCTTTCTTCCAATGCTTAGGTAGCGATAGCCTAGTGGAGGTACCAACAGACTACCATGCAGATAATATTGAATGCAAATCCACGGCACGCACTACAGATTTTTCTGAGCTATATGCGTATTTAATTGTTAATTACAGCTTGCCCCGCTTCGATCAATAGAATATTTGATCAAAGTTGCCCCGTGCCTCGGTGAGCACGTTAGGCGGTCAAGATCTTTGACAGTCGTTATAGGGAGTCAGTACCTTTGAATAGACTAATGACTAAACCATGGCCCAACCAGCAAAAACTAGGCTTACAACAATCTCAAGACTACTGTTGTTTTGCTCTTACATCACTCCTATATAATGATATAAGCCTGGGTTTGGGCACCAATTATAAGCATAATTATTTAGTTTAATATCGTTCTAATATCAGTCTAATTGAATGCTGTTTGCACTTACTGAAATCTAGCCAAAATTAATTTAGGCCGACTTAGGCTAATATTGCTTTTACGTAAGTATCGTGTAAACCTGCATAGGCTTATATTGGTCTCAGGTTAGAATATTTTGATAATTTTACGTCAGATCCAACTTAAAAGTCCGTGTGAGTGTTGGTTTGCAATTAAATGTAAACAAATTAAAGTTGCGTAAAGTTAATGTTTATACTAAAGTGCCGTTATTATCAAGTGCGTGTATTAAAGTTTTACGGTAAGTAATCGTATTGGTATTTATTATTTACTGTTAATTAGACCTCGTTTTACGCTTCAAAATTCATGCGCCTTGTTAAATAAGGTATTTCATGTTCTCGTTTAATTATTTTATTTGTTAATTTGTATTAATAGTGTCGCCATTAGTATAGCTGCATTTATTTACAAGCGCACTATTAGACTGATATAAGATTGTTTACTCTAATTTTAGCATTCTGTATACTAAACATAACTCCATATTGAAACGCTCTTATATGGGTCTTGGCTTTTGTATTGTAAGTATGTTGATCCAAAATTACTCTAATATCATACTTATCCAGTGCTATTGATCTTATATTAGTTTCAAATAAGATCAGAAATGCACGTACTCACAGTGCTCTTATGCTATGCTGATATTAGTCTGACATCTTACAAAAGCATTTAGTAAGTCTAATATATAAAAATTATTTTGAAATAAAAAAAAACCAACTTCAAAAACCACAAAGGAACTAAAAAACAAAAAATAATTGGTTTTGGAGCAAACATTTTTGGAGTCGGTGCCAAGCAAAGTATTTCTGATCTGACTATAAAACCTCTACACATTTTTATATAACTTTCGTTGTTGATAGAATAGGTAGTTTGTAATTTAGTAACTTTGCGTAAGGGCTTGGCACCGAATTCAAAAATGTTTGCTCCAAAACCAATTATTTTTTGTTTTTTAGTTCCTTTGTGGTTTTTGAAGTTGGTTTTTTTTTATTTCAAAATAATTTTTATTTTTTGCTTTTTAGTGGTATACTAATAAAAAATAGCAATAGGTGGTACATAGGATAGTGTAGGTGGGTACATGATGGGGAGGCCTTCCTTACGTGCCTCAATTCTGAAATGTAGACCTGTACCTTTCTGGCAATTTCAAGTATTTTTTGTTTTCAACTAAATAGACTAAACACGTTCGTTTCAGTTCCATCATCACATCTCGGAAATCATCCAATACCAAAGACAAAACAAACGAGCCTAAACACGATGATATTGCGTTATTGTATTAAAAGGATCCCATGGCCACCTTCCTGCTCCATCATCAGACTTTGGAAAACATTCAGCACTAAAGTCCATGTAAAGACGAATCCAAAGAGCCCAATCTCAATGGGATTGCGTCTTTGTATTACAAAGATGACTTGGCCACCTTCCTGCTCCATCGTCAGACCATGGAAATCATCCAGCATCAAAGTCTATGTAAAGACGACTCAAACGAGCCCAAACTCGATGGGATTGCGTAATTGTATTACAAATATCCCATGGCTACCTTCCTGCTCCATCATCAGAGTTTGGTGAACATTCAGCACTAAATTCAGCACTAAAGTCCATGTAAAGATGAATCAAACGAGCCCAAGCTCAATGGCATTGCGTCTTTGTATTACAAACATCTCATGGCAACCTTCCTGCTCCATCATCAGACCCTGCAAAACATCCAGTACCAAAGTCCATGTAAAGACGAATCAAACGACCTTAACCTCGATGAGTTTGGGTTATTGTATCACAAAAATCTCATGGTTACCTTCCAACTCTATCATCAGACCATGGAAATCATCTAGCATCAAAGTCCATGTAAAAGACGACTCAAACGAGCCCAAACTCGACGGCATTGGGTTGTTACGGTCAAATCGCTTCAAGTGTGCTTATAAAATTTGAAGAGTTCCTTCGATTTCTCAGGATTCCATGATCAGATCCTGACCTGATGATCATGGGACCAACTAGGAGGTATACTCTTTCAATCAAAACAAGAATTTTCGAAATCGGTCCAGGCGTCTTAGAGTAATCGGGGAACATACATAAAAAAAAAAAGATTCCGACGAATTGTAAACCTCCTCTTTTTTTGAAGTCGGTTAAAAATCAAATGAGCTTAGAAAATAACCATATAGGAGCAAGTTTTCTCAAGTGCAACTAGTCTTTGTAAAGCTCTTATATACATATATGAGACTTGGTTATTTCTTGAGGCCATACCGGCTTGTCTAAAAGTAATATAGGATCGATGGTATGTTCTAAAACAAATATAAGAGCGCTTTAAGCCTACCCCTCTTAAAAAATGTGAGTTCTGAGACTGTTTTGCTGGTTGGGGGAATATCGCAATCCGTTTGGGTTGCGGAGATGAGACAGATAGCCACTCTGAGGCAAAAGCTGACATTCAGTCAAATCCTGTAAGCCTAGTTAGCGGACCCCGGGTTGCAAATGAGATAACGCTAGGACGATGATGACTAGGTACCCTACTTGTACTAAGAAAGTATTATTTATTTAACGGTTCTCAATGGCGTAATTATTTGAAAATAATGGTGGATAATGCACTACCTTTATTTTCTTATAATTATGCCTTGTCATTAGAACCAACAACAAAATTCATATCTTATTGTTTACTTTTGCAGATGACAACTGATAATGATGTTACAATACATTTTAAATCTTGTAAGTAAAGGAAAATATTGTCCGTGCTGAGGGGGGCTTAGAACGAGGTGTCATCACCTCTTTCTTTCCGAGGATGTCGTAAGAGACGAAGGAAAATACCTAAAGCAAATAGTATCATTGGAAAGAAACGTATAACGACATCGAACCCTATTCCGACTCGTCTGACCAGCGTGGTATAGGGGCGGTTTCAGATTAGCGTATTTTTCTGCGCGTAATACGCGCTTACACTTACAGGCGCGCTACATTACATGCTTCGATCATCAATACCTTGATGATCGAAGATAACACGCTTCAAAAAACCGGAATCGCGTAAACTGGCATATTTCGGCGTGTTCACTCAAAACGGTAGTGACATCTTGTCAGTGTCAACATGGATTCTGAAGGCTTATACGAGCTTAGAATCGCGTCAACGCTCGTATGAGTTGCGCGTATGCCAAAAGCCGCCCCTATACGCGCCTACATGCAATTCCAAATACGAGCTTATACGCGCGTGTAAAACGCTAATCTGAAACCGCCCTAGTTGTCCAAATCCTCTTATTGATTCAAAATGCTATTGTGACACGTATTAGGGCAGGTTTATGTCCAACAGTGGACAGCGAAAATTTGTATGATGATAATGATAATACCTAGTAGCAAAGTCATCAAAAATATAGCTTAAGTCGAAATGAATGGCTCAATCGATCTATATGAAAGAGATTATAAGAAAACATAATGACTATAATATGAGTTATTAGACTTGCAAATGGGAGATAAAAATAGAAAATTGCAAGTGTATATGACTTGCAAATTAACTTTTGTTGTCATTATCTTTATCATATAATTTACAAGATTATTTAATTTACATTATCTTTTTGTAAGGTAGTTCGCAAACAAATATTATGCACACGATATGGTTACTATGGCCTAAGAAAGCTTACAATGTCAAGGACATCTTTGATCACCATCATACTAGCGTTAAACCGGTTGTAAGCGCTTCTCGCGTGACTAAGGGTTCTATCAGACAGAGAGCGGTCACGCGGTCAAGCGTTTAAGCGGTCAGTTTTGCGTTCTTTGTGTTATATTACGTTACATAGACCGCGCGACCGCTCTCTGTCTGATAGGACCCTATGTAACGTATATAACACAAAGAACGCAAAACAGACCGCTTGAACACTTGACCGCTTTCCATCTGATAGAACTCGTTCGTAACAGGTCGGCAAAGTTGAACAACCCTTGCACAGGTCACCACCTGGAAGGGTGACTGCGTGTGGCATTAACACCAGAGCGCTACCGTGCTTCGGAGGGCACGTAAAGCTCTCTGTACCGGTTCTTGTCTCAGGATAACAATTGGGCCATGTCGGAGGCTTTCGGGTGGTCTGAAAACTCCGACACTAGAATGTCCACACATCATCAGCCCTTTATGCTGTCCCACTGCTGGGCACGGGCCTCTTCCCATTATGAGAAGGGTAAGGCCATAGTTCACCACGCTGACCAACTGCGAGTTGGCAGACTTCACATGTCTTTCGAGAACATTATAGAGAACTCTTAGACATGCAGGTTTCCTCACGATGTTTTCCTTCACCGTTTAGCAACGCACATAACTCCGAAAAGTCATCGGTGCGCGCAGTGGATTCGAACCCGGACAGGCGTAGCAGTCTGTCGGTCTCTCCACTAGGCTATCGCTGCTGTCATGAATGGCCACACATTGTGTGATAAACAAACAACCGGTTTTGTCAAGGTCTAGACCTAGGTTTCGCTTTGGAGCACGAGGTTTGCTTACTGTCTAAACAGATATGACAGAATATATTTAGCTTCTGGCAAGAACAGCTTTATCCCTAAGTAATTATCCTAATTTTACTCTAAGGAATAGAATAAAAGGAATGTAGGTATAGCAATTATTGGAAGAACACTGTCTTCTAGTGTAAATTTTCTTGCCACATCAGCACGCGTTTGTATGCAATACTTTGGCAAAGTTAAGTAACGTTGCTAAGTTTGTTCACTGGATGGGTGAACGCTAATTGAGTCATTAATATTAGAGCGCTACCGTGTTTTGAAGAACACGTAAGTCACCATACTCATACTTCTGTGTTCACTTATCTTTCGGAGGCGAGATGAGATCCCAACTCGTTCGAATCCCATCCTACCTACAGGGTGTCACAAGACCCATTGCCAAACCGAAGTCTACTCGTTTTGGACATCATGCCCAGGCATACTAAGCAAAAGTAATACCTGGGAAACGAACTTTTTTTTTAGTTGACACATTTTTAAGCCGCAATTAAAAGTGAACGCGTACAATGCTCGAAGTACCTCCTTATCCATGGGTGCATAGGACATCTATAGATCACATTGGCAGGGAAAATTCATCGATTTTTACCTAATTATTAAAATCCTATAGTGACTTTGAGCCTCAATATCTCCTGAACTAGTAACTTCCCAGGTATGGTACCGAAGTAATAAATGTTCATAATGATTGGTACAATATGGGGTTTCCGTTTTCGTTAAGGGTCTTTTTACACCCTGTATAGAATATATCTGTAACTATGCTGGGTCATATTTTCTACTATATTATATTAGTAGTAGAAATAATGACAGAAAAATAGCAATAGAGTTGTACCGACCCGAATCCGCAACTATTCTGTACCATCGTAAGATTTAATACATTAGCCTTGTAAGATCACGTCGGGGTCACCAGTGAAGCGATTGTTGTCACTGATCTTTCCCTATAACTAGACCAAAGGTAGAGCGGACACGAGATAGAGGCTATACTTCCTCGATAAAGATGCCAAGTACAATGAACCCAAGAGAGCTCGACAAGTACCTACTCAAATCAAACTAGTAACGAGTTCCTGAGTGTGGAATCAAAATGGTTTATGTGCATCTATCGCGATATGACGAATACTTCATCTCGTGGCCTGCTAGCCAATCACCTGAATGCATGTTTTCAGTGCCAAGCGCATGTCGTTTACAACTCAACAGCTTATCAGATTATACAAATTCCATTGAAATGTTACATTTTTTGGGCTTAGCGTGCATTTGTCAGAGGACGCAATTTTATTTTATAGAGGTCTAGAGGGGGTTAGTACAATGTTAAAGCCAAGTTTGTGGGGTCGCGCCCTTGTCCTGCGGCCGCCATCTTGAAAAGAGTGGTACAAATGGGTTTTCTAGTTTCTCTGGCTGTACAGATAAATTGCAAAATATGTTTTGTTGCAAATCAAATAGTCTACAAATTTGATTCCGTAGCATTTAGTCGTAAAATAAAAGATAACAAAGTTACAAACGAAAATCGAAAGAAAGGTCATTGGGCATATCTGACCCGCTTTGCGAACAGTGGCGGACATTAACCAAAATACTTTTAAACAAAGGGGAATAATATGTCCTTTCATTGCATATAATCGTTTGATTAAAAATCGTCCGAGAAAAAAGTACAGGATCGTTTAAAAAAGAAAACAAACGGTATCAAAGGTTTTTATTTCATCTTATAAAGGCATAAAAATAATATCGAAACCGTACAGCGTGGTGCATGGATGAGCTTATGTTTAGAGATATGTTATACGATGTCACTTTCGCACATTGAACAGGTTTTTTTTCGCACATTAAATAGCTGCACTCGTATCGCTAGCATTGTTTATTATCTGTCTTGGACCATACACCAGGAAGCAACAGACGCACCCGCTGCCTTTTTAAATGATCTTATGATTGCTTTGGCTCAAATTGTTTTTTTTTTTTAATGAATTAGCATTTTATTTTTCTTACCTATATCAATTAATTAGTGGACGCCCGCGACTTTTTCGGCCTCATGCAGTGATCCTGCGGGAATATTGGGATTAAAAGTAGCCTATAATCTTTCTCATGAATATTATCACACACAAAAAGATTTTTTCAAATCAGACCAGTACTTTCAGAGATAAAGAGTATGGATATACAGGTTGATTTGTAATTGCTCGTATTCCCTTCGGGAGGTGATTCTAGGGCCAAAATGGAGTATTTTTACCTCCTACATATGGGGGTCCAAAATGCACCATTTTGGAATAAAACGGTTTTTAAGATTTTTTGAGAAAGTTCCAAATATTTGTTATAAACATGTTGTAAAAAATTTTTTTGACTATTCTTGGTGGCAAATTGGGTCTTATTTAATGGACAATTAAATGGCCCATCTTATAAATTATAATAAACCTACTAGCTCAACGTGGAATTTGAAAATAGAGCCAATAAACACGCAAAAATGTTCGAATAAAATAAAATGACGCCACAAAAATGGAATTATTTGAAAAAAATAATATGTGGCATGTTATGTAAAGTACTGGAATAACTTTCTGGTATTACCTGCTATCCAAAAAGGTATAGTGGTCTTAGCCAATTGGTGTGAATTTCGAGTAATAGCCGCATTTGTTCAAAAAAGTGCTTCTGGATGACTCACTTGGCAGAACATTTTTCCTGTATTTATTCTTAAGCTCTGCAATCAGCAGTGATTTACTAGTAGGGAGACCAACCTAGCAAAATGCATAGGGTCTTGGGTTTGAATCCTCAGCGTAGATTACTGTCTTTTGTTAGTTCAATGCATATTAAGTTTTTAATTCTCACTTGTCCCGTGACTCGAAGAGCATGTTCAGCCAGTTGGTACTAGACGTCATGTTTATCTTGGAAACTCTTTTAGGCGAGACAAAACCTTCAAATGAATAAATAATTGAAAGAAAAACGCCGTGACACCTAATTAAATCATAAAATATTCCATTGCATTCATATAACGGGTGAGAGATGGGGACAATCTGTCGCAAAACTTAAGATTCGTGATAAGGCGCATGATGCAGGCCAAAGAACGCCACTCCTACCGAACTAGAATTGTGAATATTGTTGGTCCACCAGCTGGCAATTAGGTTTTTTGCCCCGTTTTTTGCCACACGTTGGCGATTTGAATTTTTGCCCAGCACCGGCAGTTTTTGTGCTGGGCAAAATATCATACACTATCGCATATCCAGCGGAACTTCTTCCAACAGAGCCGGAAATTCGTATTATGAATAAGCCTACGTAAAAGTCTCTTTTTAAAAAAAAGTAACATATTTTAGAGTATCAACGCTGATTCGACAAGATTTCGTGTAATTTATGTTTTATCACAGTGAGATCCCATCTGAAATCCGGATATTTTATGGTTTAATTCAGGCTTTTTTCTTTCAATTATTTATTTATTTGACTGATTGACTTGGTTTTGACTCCCCTAAAAGAGTTTCCAAGATAAACATGACGTCCGGTACCAACTGGCTGAAGTCTTCGAGTCACGGGACAAGTGAGAATTAAAAACTTAATATGCATTGAACTAACAAAATACAGTCATTAACGCTAAGGAATCGAACCCAAGACCCGACGTTTTGCTAGGTTGGTCTCCCTACTAGTAAATCACTGCTGATTGCAGAGCTTAAGAATAAATAAATAGCTAAAGAATAAAAAGAAAACAGGCAAAAGATGTCACTCGACGTGACAATATAAGAAATCCTAACAGGCTTGTTTTAAATATGATACCCAGAAGTAGCCGGCTTCAAAACAATTCATACGCATCAATACTCATGGTATTAAAATTTATAATAAATTACCAAATTTTGTAAAAATACTGCCCACAAATAAATTTATACCAGCATTACGTAGTTGGCTCATGCAGAAAAGCTTTTATTCTATCCAAGAATTTTTATCAAACAATTATGATTCGGTGTAATGAATGCCTAATTGACCTATAAATAAATATGTATATGACATTAGTACTATAAAATATGATTGTTACATATTCACTTCACATTGCATGTTCCTACATTTGCATGCTATTTAAAATTGGCTAAACGGGCTTGCACCTTTATATCATTATATTATCATTAAATCAACATCTGTAATGTACCCTGTTTACAGCAAATAAAGATATTCTATTCTATACAGGAAAAAATGTTCTGGCAAGTGAGTCATCCAGAAGCACTTTTTTGAACAAAAGTGGCTATTACTCGAAATTCGCACCAATTGGCTAAGACTATTATACTTTTTTGGATAGCAGGTAATACCAGGAAGTTATTCCAATACTTTACAAAACATGCCACATACTATTTTTTTCAAATAATTGCATTTTTGTGGCGTCATTTTATTTTATTCAAACATTTTTTGGGTGTTTATTGGCTCTATTTTCAAATTCCACGTTGAGCTAGTAGGTTTATTATAATTTAGATGATGGGCCATTTAATTGTCCATTAAATAAGACCCAATTTGCCACCAAGAATAGTCAAAATATTTTTTTCCAAGATGTTTATAACAAAAATTTGGAATTTTCTCAAAAAATCTTAAAAACCGTTTTATTCCAAAATGGTGCATTTTGGACCCCCATATGTAGGAGATAAAAATACTCCATTTTGGCCCTAGAATCGCCTTCAGTGTGAAGGGAATACGAGCAATTACAAATCACCCTGTATACATAGATAACACTTGATTTTTTTGAGATTCCCGTAGCTCACATTAATGCGACTAATGCCATAGTAACTGAGAGCCATAGATGAACACATTCTGCTATACTTCGTTTGTGTCCGCCATGTGTATGGTTTCCATACTAAGGTGCCCAATGACCTTTGCAACAAATTTTCATTTCAATGTGTTATAATTTTTTCGTTGTCAGCATTAAATAATACATTTAATTTGTCTATGCTTCTTCCAAACAAGACACGGTCTTCCAACTTGATAGTCTGCAGTACCATAAGGTCAAATTTTCACTCATAACAATGATAAACTGAAGTTGAAAAAAAAAGACAAACTATCTCTGGGCATCTGAAGTCCAAACTTGTAGAGAATTTAATTTGCAACAGAAAGCTCTTTCACGTATTCTGTGTGCGGCCAATAGTTCACCAGATAATCAAGAAAAACTATCTGCACCCGCACTCTTTCCAAGATGGCGGCCAAGGGACAAAAGGTACGACCACAGGGATCAAGCTTAACACTAGCCCTTCCTACAAATCTGTAAAATAAAATTGCATCCTCTGATAGATGCAACCCCAAATGTAACTTTTCAATGGACTAAAGCTTTTGCCGAACAAATAGCGAGTAACCTACGTATATTTTTCTTGTTAGACCACTACATAAGGGACCTTGACCCATATGCACATATTTTTATGAAAACGGTCAACTATTGTCAAAATAATTGATGTAGGTACGGACTATTTCTTTTTTAAAGTAAGCTTCGACCCTACGAATGAATCCGTCGTAAAAGTTTAAAAACTCGAAACAAAAGAGCAATATAGGGCTCAAAAGTTCTTTTGAAATCCGCTGATTTTAACTATGAAAATGTTGGTTCTTCCATAGTCTCTGCCTACCCCAATGGGAGACAGGCGTGATGTTATAGTTAGAGATTGATGTTGGTTCTGTGTAGAGAGCCTTGCGTGCGGGCCGTCCATCACATAACTGTGGACGTCTATAGGCTGATATAATAACGACTATTAAAATTTATGAATCAGCAGTAATACAAAACAGTATCGCATACCATACCAGTATTTACCATAGGCCTAAAACCACGCACATAATCTCAAAACGCAAACATTCTCAACGTATTATTCTAAAAAATTGGCTCCTCTCCAAAATCATACGCTACGTAAACTGTGACTCATCCAGCATGTTTGAAATTTAATAATTTATAGTCGTTTCGTTCAGAAATATGGATTGACTGGTTGCGATGTTTGCCGCTTATTACATGGTAGTAAATGTTTCAATGCACGTTGCGTAACTGGTCTATTTTAAGATGTTTACCTAAATATATATTATAATTGTTTCGTTTGAATATTTATACTGCTTGAGGCAGCCAAGTTCATGGACTTGTTCGACGTTGTTTTTAATATTTTTTTGTATTTGAGATTTTATTTTCTCTTTAGATATAAAGCGACCGAGTCCACGTACATTCGACTCTCGGTTTCAAGCCCATGTCATCTGTTGGTCAGTGTGATGGAAAATGAACTAACACTTTCATCGTGAGAGCAGAGGATCAGTTTATAGGTATCCCGGGCAAGAATTATTTTAAAAGATAACAGGTCCATGGATAAAAGTGCCCTAAAATGCCAGGGCGATTCCAATTTGCGATTTGGACATTTGTGAATTGGACATTCTGCGAGTAGGACAGTTTGCGAGTAACTGCTCTTACAGCACCAACGGAAGGAAATAGTGACATTTTGTATTCTTAAACAAAAATGAATATATTATCTGCAAAAAGTAAACACCACACACGATATCGCTTTTGTTGTAGTTACAAATAATAATAATAATAAAAATCCTTACTGACACTGTAAGCCCACATAACAGAATACAAATAATTCACAAAAGAACATTGAAGTAAGTAAGACTTAAACTTAAAACAACAAATTAGATCTCTGACTCTTAAACTAGGATTATATTCCTGTATCTTAGGATATCAGAAATGACAAAGCATAATGCATAATTACAAAGAAACATCAATAATGTCTTGTATCTGTTTCTCCATATTCAAATTCAAATTCATTTATTAGTATGATTTTTGGTTACATGTTACATGCGGTCTTAATATAATTGAAAGCATCTCAAAAATCTACCTTAATGGTGTACTGTTTCACATTTATATATATATATATTACTAGCCGTTTCCCGCGGTTTCACCCGCGTCCTGAAGGAACTACTTCGCGTACCCGAAAAACCCAAATATCTGCCGGACCCCTATTTTTCCTATAATAAAATATAGCCTATGTTACTCGCAGATAATGTAGCTTTCTAATGGTGAAAGAATTTTTAAAATCGGTACAGTAGTTTTTGAGTTTATCCTTTACAAACAAACAAAAAAATACAAATTTTTCCTCTTTATAATATTATTAGTGTAGATTAGTAGGGATTAGCCAAGGCTGTTACAATAATTATTAGTTTATATAAGGAAGCGAGCGAAGTAATGACAGTGCACCATATGAAAATGTATAATATGACAGAACTGACAGATAAGACATGCGCAGCACTCAATTACTACAGCGCATGCGTTCTTACTGTCAATAGGTAGTAGGTTTGTCCCTACAAACTTCGACCCTCTCTAAAATCCCTCTCAGATAATTTTTTTGTAACTAATTGTATCCTATGTGTTTTTCCTGGTTCTGAGCTGCCTCCCCACCAATTTTCAGCCAAATTGGTACAGCTGTTCTTGAGTTATAAATAGTGTAACTAACACGACTTTCTTTTATATATATAGATTAATTTAAGAAAAAATATCCTAATAATCATAAGTCCAGAAATAATTGTATTATGTTTATAATAGATATTTTTTTAAGAACTAATTTATCAAGGCTGCAGTAGAATCGAAACAGTAGTATCCCTAAATAAAGAGGGTGTAACCGCGGGCACAGCTATGTAAAAAATATCAATTTCGCATTCAAAATGTAAAGTCAGCAATTTGATTCAGTGTTGCCAGTATATATGTAATTCGCAATTTCATAATATGTACAACAGCCACTGCGGCAACGAGATTTAAAAAAATACTTAAACCTAACAGAAGCTATAGAAATTACCACAATCTCTAAAAACATTAATGTCCGTCGACCATAATGTAAGCTCAAATCGATTTACTCGCGTCCAACATACCGTTGGCATAGACATGTATGATGCATACTTGTATACCGAGTTATTATAATCTGTCGTGAACACACAAGAGGCGGGCAATATTGAGCACCCATCTACCCGTTAGCAGAACATTACGAACAGGAAATGCGTTGACCTAGTCGGAATACTGTTTTATTTCTTGTATAGTAACCAGCACCCTCATATCATAAAGGCAGACTAGGTAGTGATAGCCTAGTGAAGATACCAACGGGGTCATCAGTATCAGTGTGTGCTAGCTTTGACCCGATTGCATCCCAGACTTTTCGAGTTTGATAGGTCCTGAACTGGACTGTACCTGTATTTCAATCAACATGTGTGGAAGAATGGGAATATTCCCTTTCTTCCACGAATATTGCAGGTAAAACGGAGTGAAACATGAAACTTCTGTATCTGTTTATATAACATTCTTGCTATAGTTGATTGAATCAGGCGTTACTTGGCGGAACTCCATTGTAACCTAATGGAAGGAAAGAGGAACCCACCACGCACCCTCGGATTGACCACCCCAATTATTACAATACTAAAAAGGTTGACAATACCGAACTCCTCTAAAAGGATAAGGGATATAGGAATGGTATGGGTTCCAGGAAAATACCTGACTTGCAGTATCTCGCTGTATGCGCCGACTATTCTTCGACACGTGTTTCGCCTCTGCACGAGGCATCCTCAGGAGCGATGGGCAACGACTGAGCTGTGTGGCTCAGTGGTGGGTTTCTCTTTCCTTCTATTAGGTAACATTCTTGCGTTACTGACTGATTGACAGTCAACGTACAAAACCGAAACGATTGGTAGCATGACGCTGAATTTGGCATGTATGTTTGGGAAGGAATTTCTCGAAATTCCCGCGGGATCGGGTAGACACAGTGAAATTTTAATAAAATGTGCTCCTTGGTTGAATGGTCATAAGACAAACTAAGTGTCATATCCAGTCTTGCCGTCATCTACTGCTGTAATTCGAGGCGATCTTGAACCTCGCAGCTTGAAGTATAACGATCAGTTTGTACGATGTTTCCATCAATCCTTTGAGCGCCATTTAATCCATTCAGAAAATTTAATTTAGAAACACTGACAGATTTTAACCAGACATCATACATAAACCAGAAAACCGATTTTGGTTTAACTGGGTCTCCCTTGTTTGACCGAAAGGAATTTGACAAATTTTCACTTCCCAAAAAATTTTTCGCGTAATTTCATTTGCCAAATTATTACTTAGCAAAAAATCTATTCACAAAAAATTGTAACGCAAACCTAATGTTTGGGAAATGAACGTTTAAACTATAACTTGTTTACCAACTAGTACTTTCAACATTTTTTATTTAGTCAAATATTTCAGTTGGAATAACAGTTTTTACGCAAAATCAGTAATTATCCTAATCTAAATAGTTCAGTTCCGGGTAACCTACTAAAAACAATCTATTTTTTATATTAATGCAAGTCGTTTCTGGCACTCGCCGGCCGCTACCGCGGCACCGCTCGCTTCGCTCGCTCGGCTCGTGCGTAGGAGGTCACAGTTCTAACCTAACCTAACCTTACAATTTTTTAAATAATTAACCTACTTTAACTACTTCCATAAATAAACTAATATCACCAAACGTTTATTGTCTGAAAATTGTTTGCTGTGATAAATCATTTGACTAAAGACCAAATGCCATAATGACATTATACTTGGTAATATTTTGCCAAGTAAACATTTGACCAAATAAAAATATGCGTACTAAAATCATTCGAAATATTGCAATGGCATAAAAAAAGGTTGCTAAAATTTGTTTGGGTAATGAAATTTTGTCAAAATCTTTTCGGCAAAACGGCAGGATCCCGGTTTAACTATTGCAATTTTGAAGATATTTTGAATGGTTAATTTCAGTTGTTTATATAAAATTCTTGCGTTAATGACCGACTGTCAGGCAACGCACAGCCGAACTGTTGAGCGCAAAAAAGCTGATGCTGATGTTCCTTGGGGACCGTAGAGGTGCACTAAGAGATTTTCCGAAATTCACACAGGATCGGGAAGAAACGGTTAAATTAAAAATTGGTGCGGGCGTAGCTGTGGGTAGGGTATCCTCTAGTGGTCTTTAAGATGCTGTCAGTACGGTTTTTTGCTCGGACCAAGTCATGGACATAGTTTGTGAATTACAAAATTGTAGTCGGTCAGTCTAGGATTTGGACTTTATATTTGATTTAATTATTTAACACTACACAAAATTGAACATTAAAAGTGGATCATTTTACAAACATAGTCACAATGGGCGGCCTTATCGCTAACAGCGATTTCTACCCGACAATCATCCAGACCACCAACGAAAGAAATGGTAGAAAGTTGTCAGTGTACCAGCAAATTATGACTATACTTTAAATATATACATAATATATATAATAAATACTACAATTATAATATACCTTTAGTACTATATAACAATCTATAATATTTCATAATTCTTTATTAGATTACACAATACGCAATACGTATAATCTTAATATCAGGGCAATCTTTTATATCCAACAAACAAGATATAGAGCTATCTAAGAATCCAAAAATATATTCATTACCAGTTACTATCTCCGTAGATGTACGTTCTGAAGTTAAAAATACAACACTATTAAAGACCAACACAAAACGACAAAACAACAAACAAATCATGATAACAATGGATTGAGCGTAGTATTTCGACTCGCATAAACATGAAGCAATAAAATATTATTGATTGGAATTAGGAGTTTATTTATACTGAAGTGATCCGAACAGGGCGAAGCTAACTTTTTATCTTACTGTTGAACTGCGATTATCAATAAGATAGAAGCAAAAAATATATATATTTTATCATAGGTAACGTTTACTTTGTGGCTCGCTATCCGTGTAGTGAACCGGTGACGCATTAAGAATACAAAATGGCGTAAAAAGTATGAGGAAAAAACTCGAAGCAAAAAAGTATCTTAGAGAAGAGACGGAAAACTCGACATCTTTAGCTAGCGCGTGTAATAAGCCAAATACTCATATTGACTAATTATGCTATTGTGCCGACTATTAAGAAAAGCCTGGACTGCGAAGCATTGTAGCTCGCCTTGCGATTCACAACAAAAAAAATCGCAACTTCTGAAAGAAATCGTAGGACATCCTGTAATTTTCCAAGCTCCAAGTTCGTCCTGCTACCAAAACTAAAGAAATCAAAATATCAGTGTATTCTGAAGTGCTGGCTTTGCAACATTTTGACTACGGGATATAATTTTCAGGCGAGAGGCATTTTCTGGTAACTTTGACTTTCAAAGTCAATATTTCTGCCGACAGATCATTATCAAGCTTAAGGCGCTGACAACCGAGCGCGGCTGTCACTGTCGGATTGTATTCATAAGAAAGAGAAGCACGACGACGACGGGACGTTCAGATCTTTTTACAAATCATAAAATAAATTAGGTAATTACTTAAAAATTAGTTCAGTAGTGAAAAATTAAAAACAACTAAGTTCTGTATTTAAATATGGTACATTATTGTAATAAATTTTACCAATGTTCGTCGATAAGTGATACAGATATTTTTTTTGGAAGGTCATTTTAAGAGGTTAGTTTACTATTTTTTTGTATTGAGAAAACTTTTCAGAAACGTGTTTTGAATACAACAGGGTTCTCAGAAATATGTTCAAGATTAACATATATTTTTCCGCCGTCATAAACTTTATAGATTTAGCAAAAAAATTGTTTGAGACAAGCCTTTTTTTGCCAATCGGCTGTTGTCAGCGTCTTAAACGCATCGCGTCTTAAAACTTACTTGAGGTATTTTCCTTCCAAAATTGTTAACGAATCCCACGAATCTTTCAGATGATTTTAAATAGTAATTAGCAAAATTTTGTGATGCTAAAAGTTGGATTCTAAGCCAGGTAATAGTAATAAATTTCCATATTTAAAAAAATATATTTATTAAATTTAAAAGAAGATTAGTAGAGATATAAAATGAAGCAACTCTGTTTTACAGAAAAGCACTGCGTAGCGCCTGTACTCAACTCGCAATTACTTCAGTGCGAATATAAAGTTTGACTCGACCTTAATCACATCGAGTCAGACTATCTCATCGTCCGATGAAAACTATCAAAACAAATATAAATTACCGATACACGTTTATTTCTGCCCCATGCCCCATCCAAGTTTCCAACAACCACAAAAAATCAAGGAAAACAGAATTAGTATAGGAATAGGAAATATAAAATGTGTCTGGAAGCAATTTGCATTCCTTTAGAGCACTAATGTTCTGTCATTGCATTTACTTAGTTTTTATAAGTTTTGTGGTCTGTTATTTGCTTTGATGTATGTCATCATCTAAATATATTAAATCTTTGCGTTACTTACTGACAGACATGCTACAGCCGAAACTATTGGGCGCAGGAAGCTGAAATTTGGCATGTGTGTTCCTTGGTGACCGTAGAGGTGCACTAAGAAGGGATTGCCCGAAATTCCCACGGGATCGACCAAAAAGGCGAAATTTTAAAAAATTGCAGGCGTAGCTGCTGGCGTCTCTAGTTTTATTATAGGAATCTACATCAGATATGACTAGATTATTTACACGTGAGTCAGCGAAATTTCTTTAAGCGTTATTCGCCAGTTTCTCCAGGCAATTTATGTTTCAAACATCTTGGACGAAGGAACGCCGTAATGCTTTGGGTGACCATGAGAGAATTTTGGTGTTATACTTTTTTATCTGTTGCTGACCCTTCCACTATTACTTCTTACTCTACCAGATCATGAGATTTGGTAGTATAAGAAGTAATAGTAATGTCAGGAACATGACAAAGTGGACAAAAGAGATAGAGGTGGAGTAACGGAGCACAATATGGACTTTAGTCTTTTGACCTTCTTAAGAAAACAGAAGGTATATTGCCACTTTAAGTCTGTACTTTGTGAGCATATTGTACTATCCGGATGAAACCGGTATTCATTTCAGCTACCTAAACAACTTTAATTATTTAACAAGTTAAATTGACTCTCAATTCTCTTAAAAATGGTGACGAAATTGCAATATTCCATAAACGTGAGATGCTGCTCTCTGCCAAATCTATGCACACTACGAATACCTTTGGTTTTCTCAAAACACTAAGCATATTTTTACCGCTAAGAATTTATGACATAGGTAGCATTACGGAGCACATTTCTAACCGCAATGCCACTTTCTTCGTGGTTTATCATTGCATATTGTGCACTACTCTTGTCGAGTCATTTGTCGGAGAAAATGCATGTTCATATTATATGTAGGAAAGTAGTGTGTTTCTTCGTTTTAAATGCAAGCATTCCGATGGCTCTTTAGATTTGTGTATCAAATATTTGTAGGCTATGGTAACAAGCACAGGGCAACATACATAATAAGCTTAGCAGAGCTAATATCGTAAAATCATAGTTTATATTGCGGGAACAAGGCTTAGCACAGCTCAGCTCAAATTATTTATGGATATAAACAACAGTGACCGTAGCAAAAAAATTAAAGGCAATATTTTTTAAGGATTCTCCAAGTGATAAGGGATTGACCCTACTTCCTGAATGCATAATGTATTGTAAAAGGGCATTGCACTAGACATGAAGACGGCAGAAAGCGACAGAAAGAGACGGAGTACCGGTCTTCCCCGTCTGCACTTTCTGCGATCTCACTGACATCATGCACTTTATTGCTTTAAACTATTTAAATATTACTTCGCCGACATTCGCGTGGGTGCCACATATATAAAAATTAAATATAAAACTGCACGTAGATCATTAATTTTCTTAACTAGACGCCAAATCTAACCTATTTGAAATGAGTGCCAAACTTTTCTTTTAACCGACGGAGAATGAAAATTCTTCGCTTCAGCAGTTTAATATCAAATTACAATGACATAATATATTTTAACAAGTGCTGTAGTTTTAAGATTAATATCAGAATTTCAATAGGCGCCTGAAGTGACGACGAAAGACGTGCGTCTTGATATTACTGAAGGTGGTTTTGTTAACCACCTTCAGTAATACCTTCAGTAAATTTGAAATCAAAATAAGTGTAAACGGTTTAAGAAATAATGCGTTTTCAACCATAGTTGTGCTTAATGAGTCTGTTTGAAGCTCATAACGTTCACATTTTCCTGCTGAAATAGGACAGTCATTGAGGAAAAATGCAGTGGCGAAATCTTTAGCCTTTTCAGTTTGTCTGCTTCACGGCAGTGCCAGACCGTCATATTATACTTGAAATGATTTATCGTGCGTTGTGCTCGCGCAGACTTCACATTTTTGGTTTTTCTTGCGAGTGTGTGGCCAACTCTAGTGTCGGTGTTTTTAGACCGCCCCAAGGCCTCCGACGTGGCCTAACGATTCTTATCCTGAGACTAGAACCGGGACCGACAAATTTACGTGTTCTCCGAAGCAGAAAGCAGAAGACTTCACATGTCTGCTGAGAACATTATGGAGAACTCTCAGACATGGAGGTTCCCCACAAAATTTTCGTTTAGGGTATAGCAAACATCATCATCATCAGCCCTGTATTAACTGTCCCACTGCTGAGCACGGGCCTCTTCTCACTATAAGAAGGGTGAGGCCATAGTCCACCACACTGGCCAAGTGCAGGTTGACGGACTACACTTGTCTTTCGTGAATGTAATGGAGAACTCAAAGACACACAGGTTTCCTCACGAAGTTTTATTTCGCTGCCGATATACTTAGACTAGCCAATGGTTGCTTTTAAAATGTTGGCTCTTTTTTACTTTTATTCTGAGTCATCATCATCAGCCCTGTATATAAACTGTCCCACTGC
The DNA here is from genome assembly GCA_944739405.2 of Euclidia mi. Taxonomy (NCBI): domain Eukaryota; kingdom Metazoa; phylum Arthropoda; class Insecta; order Lepidoptera; family Erebidae; genus Euclidia; species Euclidia mi. Next base: position 4,448,357 of record OX123188.2, on the reverse strand, counting down.
TGGGCAAGGGTCTCTTCTTACTATGAGAAGGGTAAGGCCATAGTCCACCACGCTGGCCAAGTGCAGGTTGGCAGACTTCACATGTCTTTTGAGAACATTGTGGAGAACTCTCAGAGTGCTTGGCCATAGTAGCGCGGGCAGCCCGCGCACGGGTCGCGCCCGTCGCCGCGCGCGTCTTCATGTGTCCGTAGTGGCGCGTTTGCGGGTGCGGTGTACAGTGTTTGTCAAATTTAGGATCGCGGCTAGATTAATATGAATTTTCAGTTAGATGACGTTAACACTCACCATAGCAACACTATGTCAATTGTTCACCAAATTCGCAACTAACTGATAACAAGGCTGTAGCCGTGCGGATAATACAACCGCCTCACGGTCTGAGGGCGTGGGTTCAAATCACATTCATAACTGCTATAATAATTTTGGTTTTTATGATATTTGGAAAATCATTATAAATATTAGGCAAATGTTAATAATAAAAATAATATTTTGAATAAAAATTGGAAATTTCTAGTAACTCCAGGAACGACTGGAAGGGTTAAAAAGAGATATGTGGTAATGTAAATAAATAAAACAAATTAGAATTTATATAGATACTTTGCATTTTTAAGTTCAACATTATATAATACTAGCTTTTGCCCGCGGCTTCGCACGCGTTGAAATCGGGGTAACATTAATTTACTTGCAGTCTAAAGTTGTGTGAGACTCCTGATTAGTCTAAAGAGTTCAGAAACTCTATAGAGTACAAAGTAATTCGGTCAGTATCCATGATATTATCTACCATTACATATACCGAATATATATCTATAAACACTTTCGCATTTACAATATTAGTAGAGTATTTCTGAAGATTGACTGATATGTAAGTAACCTATCTTTAGGATTCCCTAGCCAAAGGCTAGGAGGCTTAAAACTGAACCCCTGATAGATTCGCCATGTCTGTCTATGTATCCGTTTCTATGTCACAGCCACTTTATGCCGAAACTATTAAGACTACAAATTTCAAAATTGGTAAGTAGATGTATTCTGTGAACCGCTTTATGATTTATATACCAAAAAAATATCTGTCCTATACTAGCGGGGTGCCTATGGAGATTTTTAAATTTAAATTTTGCTTTTCAAAACCCTCTAATGTATTATTTAATTGATTAACATTATAAAGTTTAATTCAAAGCAATTTTCATTTCAATTGGTATCTTTAACAAGTGTATTTTAACAGAAATAGTTTGACTGCTCGCATTATGTAATTCTTCTTCTGCCTGCCCTGTTCCCATATTACTTGGGGTCGGCGCAGAATGTCTTTCTCTTCCATTCTCTCCTATCAGACGTCATCTCATCATTCACTCCCTTTTCATTCATGTCACCCTTCACACAATCCATCCATCTTTTCTTTGTTTGCTCGCATTATGTAATTATAAGTGTAATTTTTGCATGCCGATTGAGAGCTGAAACATGCTGTACCTACTAAGTGACTGAACTATAACTGTACCATCTGTATCTACCATGTTTCTAGCAAATAAATAATTATTCTATTCTATTCTATTGGTGCTCAACATCAATAAACAATATCGATACACAAACACTACAGAAACCAAAGTTATTTTGCTGCCCAAACATTGATAGTGATATTTGGCTGGGGGCTACGTTATGCTTATGTTAAGTGAATCCCTCTACTACGTTAACCTTGATGAGCGAGTTCGACTCGCACTTGATTTCATAATTACTCATAATATTATTGCTCATAAAAGTTTGAGATCCGCACGCTCCGCATTGTTTCCCGCTTGCCGCCCGCGCATTCACTACGGACACTTGTATGAAAGTTCTATGGTTTGAGTTGCCCGCGTGCTTCCCGCGCTGCACCGCTCGCCGCCCCGCTCGCCCACTACGGACACTCCTATAGAGCTCCATATGTTTGAGTTTCCCGCGTCGCACCCGCACCCGCGCCCGCCTTTCACTGTGGCCGACCACAGACATGCAAGGTTCCTCACGATGTTTTCCTTCACCTTTAAGCAAGCGATAATTAACTATTTAATACGCACATAACATCGAAAAGTAATTGGTGCGCGCCGTGGATTCGAACCCGAGACCCTCTGCGTAGCAGTCCGTCGGTCTCTCCACTAGGCTATCGTTGCCCAGAGTCACTTGAACTTATTTCAACTATGGGTATAAATCTACCAGAAAATTCTTATCTTGTTCGTATGTGCGGAGGTCACTTCGGGTCTCAACGCATGACGTGCCAAATCACTTTGCGGTCATGCGTATCATCTAGTGTTGCCCAAATTCAGTCTTGGTCTTGCAGTCTTGGTCTTGTTCTTGCGTTTTTGCAAGACCAAGACCAAGAACAAGACCGCGTATTTTTAGCAAGACCAAGACCAAGACTGATCGTGCAAGACTTGAGCAAGAACAAGACTAAGCCTGCAAGACTCTTGCGTCTTGCAGCTAGGACTTAGCGCTATTTCACGGAGTAGTTAGGTGTAACAGTTCGGTGTATAGGTACGCTTAGGAATTCTATGAGACGCAAAAAACTGTATCAAAGAATATGAAAAACTGGACCTATGCGCATTACTTTGTATTAATTCTTGGTCAAAAGAATTGATATAAAGTAACATAACCTAATGATAAAGCTGTTGTGTACTGTTATGTTTGATTTGTGTTGTATTTTATTTTTTATTGAAATAAATGATAAATCGTAAAACTCTTTTATTAAATTTCATATGAGTTGAGGGTTCAATCTCTTTCTAGACAGATATTGTTCTTTAAAATACAGTCAAGTTATTGTAATTAATTTGTTTTTTTTACATGTTTTAGCAAATGTAAGCTTATAAATCATAAATGTTTATTAAGAAACAGTTACTTCCATGGAAAACGACATATAGGTCAGTTGATTTTTCGAATTTCTTATCAAATCTTCAGTTATTTATTAATCTGCTTGATCTTTACTATGGCTGTGTTAATTCAAGCTCACAATGTTCCAATTCTAATACGTTTTTCTAAGATTTAAAAACTTTAATAAATAGTAATAGACTGATAGGTAATTGCAAGACTTGCAAGACTCTTGCTGCAAGACCAAGACCAAGACCAAGACTGGGAGCGCAATACCAAGACCAAGACCAAGACCAGGTGTATTGGCGCAAGACCAAGACCAAGACTGGCTAAGTCTCGTCTTGTTCTTGCATTTGGGCAACACTAGTATCATCTTATATACATATACCTATTGTCATATCATTAGCGCAGTTTTTTCTTACGTATACACATGTATAAACATCATGATATTAACGCCAATTATCGGTTAGTTAAAATAATACGAAAATAATAATTAATGTGAATGAGAATTGTATACTGGTTGGGATCATACCAAAAAGTTGAATGCCAAAGCTAGAACAGTAAGAGTTTTGGAGTGGTAGAGACACGTAGGAGACGCTGGTTATAGAATGGATCGACCGTGGTACCACCTTCTTCCAAAAGAACCAAGTAAAGAAAGAGAGAAGGAAAGGTACTGAAGGATAGCGTCGCTTTCTTCCCCTACTCTATAGGGCGGAGGGGGAGGATCCCAAGACAAAGATGCCTATTTTGGCATCACCGATGGTTTAGGGTTATGGCTAACCACCAGCCAGTTTCTTTGCCACCTTTATCACATACTAGAGGACGCCAGCAGCTACGCCTGCATTTTTTTTTAATTTACCCGTTTCGGCCGATCCCGTGGGAATTTCGGGAAATCCCTTCTTAGTGCACCCCTACGGTCCCCAAGAAACATACATGCCAAATTTCAGGTTCCTGCGCCCAATAGTTTCGGCTGTAGCGTGTCTGTCAGTCAGTCAGTAACGCAAGGATTTTATATATTAAGATAATTGCTTGTAATACATACATAGTCTCACGCCTATAACCCCGAAGAGGTAGACAGAGGTGTATTTCTACACCCACTTTTCGCCAGATATACTTTAGTCCCACGTAATAAGGGGCGAGCCTATTGTCGTACCGGGCACATTTCCAGACTCCGTGCTGCTACTGAGAATTTCGTGACAGAAAAACCCAATAACACTGCCGGACCCAGGAATCGAACCCGGGACCTCCCGATACCACGCGCACATTTATGCCACGAGACCAACGAGGCAGTCGTATTGCTTGTAATAACAAATTTAAATTTACAAAAATCAGTGAGAGTCAGATGGATGAGGGCTTTGATAGATGATCCCGCTTATAAAGCTTTTAACGTAGTAGTTGATACTGTTACTGCAAGTCCATATTCTTTGAGTCGATAATGATAACTTCAAGTTGCAAGCGACAAAAGTCTTTTACATCAATTTCTGCACAATGTTTTGTTTTCGATAACACGTAACTTCTAATAGAAAATAACACGACAACGGAAAACTTATGTTGATACAAAGAAGTAACAAGTAATTTTCCGCAAGTTTCTACATGAGACGGAAAAACTGCACCGAAAATAGAAATGTATATATTTATTTAAGACTAGATGACGCCCGCAGCTACGCCCGCACATTTTTTAAATTTAACCGTTTCTGCCCGGTCCCGTGGGAATTTCGGGAAATCCCTTCTTAGTGCACCCCTACGGTCCCCAAGGAACATACATGCCAAATTTCAGCTTCCTACGCCTAATAGTTTTGGCTGTAGCTTGTCTGTCAGTCAGTCAGTAACGCAAGGATTTTATATATACAGATTACGATCTAGAGATTTTACAAGTCATGCCACAAGACCCCGAGACTTCGTTTGTTCACACAATTTTGTCAATATTGTCGTCAAAAGTCACCTTTTGACAACAATATTGACAAAATGGTAAGTAATTAGTTTGGTCAAACCCAAGGAGCAATTATTAATAATTGCTCCTTGGTCAAAACTGAGTGGGTGGTTCCAATACAATGCGGTGCTTAAAGTGGTTATATCCAGGGCGCTTAACCGGGGCATTTGACAGATCACCTTCACTGGCCACAGTCAGTGAAGGTTCGCGTTACAGTTTCCACCACAATACCGCCAAATGAAGATGTCTAAAAGATTGAGCAGAATTATAAGCTGCTACCAAATATCAAAATTATGTTGCTCTTTTTAATAAACACCACCATAAAGATAAAACAAAAGGAAGAACACTCAGACTCTGTTCAAAGTATTTTTCAAGTGCTTTACTGTGTCTTCATAGCGCAAAGCACAAGTAAAATACAAAATTTAGAAATCGGTGAACCTACTCCGCAGAGAATACATCTCTTGAATGCATCTCAAGTATTTCTATAAGGGCTCTGTTGAGCGCAGGTTGAACTTTAAGGCGCTGACAACCGAGCGCTGCTGTCACTGTCGGATTGTATACATAAGAAAGAGAAACACGACGACGACGGCACGTTCAGATCTTTTTACAAACCATAAAATAAATGAATTACTTAAAAATTTGTTGAGTAGTGAAAAATAAAAAACAACCAAGTTCTGTATTTAAATATGGTACATTATTGTTATAAATTTTATCAACGTTCGTTGATAAGTAATACTTAATTTTTGTTGGAAGATCATTTTTAGAGGTTAGTTTATTATTTTTTTGTATCGAGAAAACTTTTCAAAAACGTGTTTTGAATACAACAGGGTTCTCAGAAATATGTTCAAGATTAACATACATTTTTTCCGCTGTCACAAACTTTATTGATTTAGCAAAAAAATTGATTGAGACAAGCCTTTTTTTGCTATTTGGTTGTCAGCGTCTTAACTACAGAGTAATACAAAACCCACTTACCTATACAATGTGTTGAAGGCTTTCCTGCATCCACCGATGTTACACGCAAACGGCTTGGCCTTAGTGTGCGCCCGTATGTGTATCTTGAGGCTGTACGACGTCAGGAATGCCTTCTCACACGACTGCATCGGACATTTGAACCTGTATTCCCCTGGAATGAAATACAACTGTTAAAAAGAAAAGAGGCTACAAATATAGAGGTAGAAACGACGCTGTTATTGAAAAGGCAAATGAATCTTATACTTACTAATATATAGAGCTGAAGAGTTTATTTGTTTGGTTGAACACGCTAATCTCAGGCACTACTGGTCCGATTTGAACAATTGTTTCAGTGTTAGATAGCCCATTTATCGAGGAAGGCTATAGGCTATATAACATCACGCTATGAGCGACGGGAGCGGAGCAGTAGCCTTAAATAACGCGGGTGTAACCGCGGGCATCGTCTAGTAGTGTAATAAGACCAGCTATAACTTTGATGCGTATTAAACTTATGGATATGAAGCATTTTGATAATTACAAATTTTAAGTACCAGGGGATGCCCACTACGCACGCAATCTTTTTTTTTTTAAAGAACGGTTTCTGCCTGATCGCTTTGTAATTCTGTGAAATCCTTTATTAGCGCACCCTTAAGGTCCCTAAGGAACATACATGCCAAATTTCAGCTTCTTGGGCCTAAAAATTTCGGCTAAGTATGTGTTGCTGACTAAAAATTGGCTCACGATCCAAGCTAGCAAGTATGCGTAGCTACACTCATAGCAGATACTAGCACTACATTATTCTATACATTTCGTTTCTGAGAAAATGAGTAAGGTCTGGTGGCCCTGGGATCTTACTCTATACCTAAAGGCATCCGTGCCTTTTTATTAAAATCATCGTCGTTTTATTCTAACGACCCATTGAGATTGACGAAGTCACGAGAACTCCACTAGTAATACAAACCCGTCTACATCTTTTATGAAAATCTATTTGTAGTGAAAAGTGTTTAATATTCACCATTAAAATATAATACTTACATACCATACATACGCGAGCTTTAGTGTAACTTTTATGACCCAAATATAAAGGATTTGGCATTGAGAGCTGAAATGAGCTTTTTTAGAATTTAAATTAACGACTTTATAAAGTAGTGTAGACGAGATTAGATTTAATTTAGAGTTATGTACAATCAAACAAGTCGATGCTGGACCAGTTTGAAAAAGTCCCTTGGCTCGCTCATAGAGTCGAGGCACACTAGAAACTGTTTTTGTATACAAGTGTCAATGTGCGTGTAAAGTAGGACTGGAAGCGACGATGTCCTGTTGAGCGATTTTCGCCCTTATGGTGGTCTAGACGGCTACTCATCAACTTAGACACTTTGACCTTTGTATCGTTCTTATTGCGTAGGAAATAAGTATCACAACCGCACTGCAACTGTCAAGCTTAACTTGTACCCGAGAGAACATAGCTTACCAACGACTATAAAACAAGGCCCTTCGTCTTTACGTTCCCAAATTGCAAATCTGCTGAAAGCATAATCACCAAGCGCTACAAGGTGAATGACTTTATGTTACCTTTACCAATCAGCTGGCCGCCGGCTACAGAATGTTTCAATTTAGTGAAACTTAAGAAGTGACTAAAATACTGCTCCTATTCAACTGAAATTTGGTGTAGAGCTTGTATATGTCATGTACTATATGTGGTTTCAATTAAAGTCATACCGTCGTATCAACCCTGTATAAACAGTCCCACTGCTAGGCTCGGGCCGCTTATCACAATGAGAAAGTCGTAGTCCATGACGCTGGCCAAGTGCGGGTTGGCAGATATCAAATGTCTCTCGAGAACATTATGCACATCTCTGAGAATGCTAGTTTCCTCACAATGTTTTCCTTCATCTTTCAGATTAGTTACAAAAGTGGCGCACAGGCAGTGTCGGGTTTAAACGCATAGCTTGTTATCGCCAGCACGCCGCGGAATCAATCGTGCTGAAGCGTTCCCTCTCTCTTTCTCGCTCTAGTAAATGACGGTCCTAAGTGACAGAAAAGGATAGAAGCTTAGGAAAGTGCGATGTGGTGCTGATCGGTATAGCTCAACCCATACCCGACACTCCCTGTGTAGAAGTCTGTCGGTCTCTTCACTAGACTATCGCTGCCTTATCAAATAAACTGCGCCTGCAACTGCTTCGTTGGTCTCGCGGCATAAATGTGCGCGGATTGGGAGGTCTCAGGTTCGATCCCTGGGTCGGGCAAAGTGTTATTGGGTTTTTCTGATAGGAAATTCTCAGTAGCAGCACGGAGTCTGGTCATGTGCCCGGTACGGCAATAGACTCGCTCCCATAACGTGGGACTAAAATAAATCTGGCGAAAAGTGTGTGTTGCAATGCAACTAGCAATATACCTCTGCCTACCTCTTCGGGGATATAGGTGTGAGACTAAAATTATGTATGTATCAAATAAAGATAAATATTAACATGCTCATTAATTAAGTAAATTAGTTATAGTCCAGAAAATAATTTTTACAATAAAACTTCTATTATTCAATAGGATTGATAAATTAGAAGATTATCATTGTTATTCGTGATTACTAAATTGGTACCGAATGTGGATGATGTAATGTCAAGATATGTCATCAGTTATCACAGATTTTGAAATTATCATGTAGATAAAGCGAAGGCAGAAAATAATCAAAATAAAGATGCTTCTTAAAAATGGAAGAATGCGCATTAAATTCTGTATAAGTTGGCTACAGTTTGTGTGACCAATGGAGTTTATAAAAAGTAGGTACTTTTATTTTTTTAATTTACAAGTGTCTTTGTGATTTAGTTATGAAATTAAATACTTGAATTATTTTATATAAATCAGATTTTGGTAAACATGTTTTGACTATTGGCAATACACCCTCATCTTGTTTCCAAAATAAAACAATAATTTTAGTTGGGGACTTCTTTCGGCATCATTGTCTATACCAGTCCTCTTTAGCGTTATCCCAGTTTCAATCTGGGGTCCGCTTATATCATTGTCTATACCAGTGAGAGTCAAAATAATCGTTTCTGAGATTAATAAACAGATACCTAGGTAGACAAACCACAAGTACACGAATATACGAAAACTCCATACTTGTTTTAGTATACAGTATTCGTAAGAAGATAATGTGTATACTTTTAGACGTACTTTTAGTAACAATCTGTTTATTTAATTTTACTAACAAACACTTACCTACATCTTATTTATTGGTATAGATTATTGAGTACCCTGTAAGTATATTAATATTATTATGATACTTTAAAATTTCTTGTCTTTAAACAATTTTATTTACACTTGTTTTGAAATAACAAAGGTTTATATTTTACGGACGTTTTATTAACTCGTCGATTTGGCCATATAAGTATCGATACAGCAGTCATAAGATGTCATAAAAAACCCAATATTTCCACAAATAAAGACTGTGGTCTTGAATGGAGTGTAGAAAATAAAGCGGTGTTAAAAAGACAAAGGAGAATGACCCCTTTTTACTTAGATTTTTTTTTTGCGACCGTGTTATTGTTTTTGGCATTGTACCGCGTGAAGTGGGTTGCATCCCCACACGAAAGTGTGATCAAAATCCGGCACACAGGATATATTACAATGCTGCCATTGTAAAAAAACCGGTCAAGTGCGAGTCGGACTCGCGCACCGAGGGTTCCGTACAAACCTGTAGGTATATAAGTAAAAGTTAACCAGTCATAGTTATAGTATTTTTATTGCCAAATGAAATCCATAACATATATTACAGTATGGAAAGCTGGAGGAGCATAAATTAAAGAAAAAGGGGTCTTTGTCGTTTGTAATCAGTCATCCTTTATTTTATATTAGGTAACATATATCGCTTATTTTATAATATAACATAAATACCTATACCAGCCTTGCAGCAGCCTTGCAGCAGCCTTGCAAAAGTCTGCTGATGAATGATGGTAAGATTTTTTATCAAAGTTATTGATTTACTAAGTTTTTAGTGACTATTAGAAATCTATTACAAAAATACTTATAAAGTACAGAATAATTAGCAAAAAGGTTTGAAGACTAATATGTACTTAATTATTTGAAATCTCAATCTCAATCAGCCTATCGCAGTCCACTGTTGGACATAGGTCTCTCCCAACACGCACCACAGCACACGGTCTTCAGCCTTCCGCATCCTTTATCTGGGCTATAAGACGTTGCTTCGTACCAAATTTCAAGATTTTGAGTTCACGGGAAGTACCCTGTAGGTTTTGATTCCCTTGCGAGTAGTCGCGAGTTTGAAAATATGATTATATTGCTCTTTCTTTTGATTGCGTAGACATAGAAGTTTGATTTTGTTACAGCCTGACGGTGTTATATATCTGAGTATTTGATATTAATTTCAATTTAATACCTTTACGCGTTCAAGAGAAAGGGGTAGTAACTTTAAATTTATTAAAAATATTTTTTTATATGCTGTAACTAAAAAATTACGGTTTTCGCATTTTTCCTTTATAAGTGATATAAGACGTTGCTTCGTACCAAATTTCAAGATTTTGAGTTCACGGAAAGAACCCTGTAGGTTTTGATTCCCTTGCGAGTTGTCGCGAGTTTGAAAATATTATTAAATTGCTCTTTCTTTTGATTGCGTAGACATAGAAGTTTGATTTTGTTACAGCCTAACGGTGTTATATATTTGAGTATTTGCTATGAACTTCAATTTAATAACTCTAAGCGTTCAAGAGTAAGGGGTAGTAACTTAAAATTTATTAAAAATATTTTTCTTATATGATGTAACAAAAAATTTACGGTTTTCCCAATTTTTCCTTTATAAGTAATATAAGAAGTTGCTTCGTACCAAATTTCAAGATTCTGAGTTCACGGGAAGTACCCTGTAGGTTTTGATTCCCTTGCGAGTAGTCGCGAGTTTGAAATATGCTTATAATGCTCTTTCTTTTGATTGCGTTGACATAGATGTTTGATTTTGTTGCAGCCTAACGGTGTTATATACTTGAGTATTTGATATGAATTTCAATTTAATACCTCCACGCGTTCAAGAGAAAGTGGTAGTAACTTTAAATTTATTAAAATTATTTTTCTTATATGATGTAACTAAAAATTTATGGTTTTTGCAATTTTTCCTTCATATGTGCTATAAGGCGTTGCTTCGTACCAAATTTCAAGATTCTGAGCTCACGGAAAGTACCCTGTAGGTTTTGATTCACTTGCCAATAGGCGCGAGTTTGAAAATATGCTTATATTGCTCTTTCTTTTGATTGCGTTTACATAGAAGCTTGATTTTGTTGCAGCCTAACGGTGTTATATACCTGAGTATTTGATATGAATTTCAATTTAATACCTCCACGCGTTCAAGAGAAAGGGGTAGTAACTTTAAATTTATTTAAAATAATTTTTATATGCTGTTACTAAAAAAATTACGGTTTTCGCAATTTTTCCTTCATATGTGATATAAGACAGTACTTCGTACCAAATTTCAAGATTCTGAGTTCACGGGAAGTACCCTGTAGGTTTTGATTCACTTGCGAGTAGGCGCGAGTTTGAAAATATGCTTATATTGCTCTTTCTTTTGATTGCGTTGACATAGAAGCTTGATTTTGTTGCAGCCTTACGGTGCTATATACCTGAGTATTTGATATGAATTTCAATTTAATACCACCACGCGTTCAAGAGAAAGGGGTAGTAACTTTAAATTTATTAAAAATATTTTTTTATATGCTGTAACTAAAAATTTACAGTTTTCGCAATTTTTCCTTTATGAGGGATATAAGACGTTGCTTCGTACCAAATTTCAAGATTCTGAGTTCACGGGAAGTACTTACCCTTTAGGTTTTGATTCCAATGTGAGTTTGAAAATATGCTGAAATTTGCAACATATACGGCTGTATCTTTTGATTGCGTTGGATTAGAAGTTAGATTTTTTTACAGCTCTATGGAACCGTAGATTCGAGTATTTAGTATAAATTTCAGTTTGGTACTTTCACGCATTCCTGAGAAAAAGGGTCTTGACAGACGGACGGACAACAAAGTGATCCTATAAGGGTTCCGTTTTTTCCTTTCGAGGTACGGAACCCTAAAAATATAGCAGGTTTTGCTTTTTGTTCGTTATGTTAGGTGTGGGTGATTTTTGTGTCCGTCGTCATTGAAGTGCTGGCGTTTTCTCCCGTACAGAGCAATCTCTGTAATCTAGAGCAGTCATTCTCAAAGTGCGCTCCTTCGTGGAGCTCTGGGGCTCCCCACAAGACTCCACGAAGCTTCTCCACGAAGATGCATGTCAGTAAAATCAATGGTTTTAAGGTGCACATAGGACTCAGCTTTGTTTTATTGTAGGGCTCCACCAAATATTTGGTTACCCAAAAGGGTTTCATCCCTAAAAATTTAGAACCACTGATCTAGAGTAAAGCCATCGAGACGACAGAACAACGTAAACATCACTCGACAACACTTGGCTCTTAGTAGTTGTAGCTATAACGTGAAAATTATTGCTTAATAACGATATCATTTTATAAGCAAAGCTAACAATTTGAAATCATGTAAAATGAAAAGGAATGCGTAATAATACATCGTGAGGAAACTTGCATGTCTGCGAGTGCTCTATAATCTTCTCGAAAGACATGAAATCTATAAGCCCGCACTTGGCTAGCGTGGTGGACTATGACCTAGTCCTTCTCATAATGAAAACGGGCTTGTGCCCAGCAGTGATACAGATTATTTGTTTGTTTGTTTGGTTGAACGCGCTAAACTCTGGAACTACTAGTCCGATTTGAAAAATTCTTTCACTGTTATATAGACCATTTATCGAGGAAGGCTATAGGCTATATAACATCACGCTATGAGCGACGAGAGCGCAGCAGTAGCCCTAAATAACGCGAGTGTAACCGCGGGCATCCTCTAGTAACATAATATTCTGCCACATACACACATCACCATCTAGTCCCAAACTAAGCAGAGCTTGTACTATGGGTACTAGACAATGGATAAACATACATATATATACTTTTTTTTGTAAATACATACAATATATTATACATAGAAACACCCAAACCAAAACAAACATCCATGTTCACGCACACAAATATTTTACTTGAGCGGGAATCGAACCCGCGACCTTCAGCGTAGCAGTCGCTTACACTCCCACTGCGCCAACCGGTCGTCAAATTCGTTTTTTCGTCAAGATTATAAAGACAATGTAAAGCTCAACATAAAGCTCTTCCTTCTGGGCGTAGAGAGAATAAACATCCTAAGTACTCCATCATTTATTGAAACAAATGCAACGGTGCATTTACCTTACATCTGTGCAGATTATGTTTCAGATAGTAAGCCAAGCAATGTGATATTACGCAACCGCAGACCGACGGACATAACGTTGGAAACGAAAGTGTAACCATAGTAAAAACAGGTGTAACTGTATATGCGTTCATTGAATAAATCATAGACATAAGTCTGTATAATAATATCAGTTCCTATTTTGCATAGGTCTTTTCTCACTCTAAAAAGGGGTAAGGGCAGTTTTAGTACCAAGCTGGTTGAGTGCGAGTTTGTGGACCCTTTTTTTATTTTTTATATGGTAGTAGAGCCTTGCTGATTTCAGTATTTATGAGCCGGCTCGACCGGGGAAGTACTACCCTCTCACAGAAAATCGACGTAAAGTAACGGTACCTAAACTGTTGTGTTTCGTTCGGTGTGTGAGAGTGCCGGAGGCCCTATCCCCTATTCCTTCTCCCTCATCCCACTCCTCATCCTATCCCTTTTCCCAAACCCAAGGGGCGGCAACGCACTTGTGACTCCTGTGGTGTTGCTTGTGTCCATGGGCGGCAGTAATTGCTTACCATCAGGCGATCCGTCTGCTCGTTTGCCGCCTAATGCTATAAAAAAAAATGTATTCACATTTGATTGTCAGATCCTGTAGGAGCTTAGCACGACTGCTCGAGCTGCCACACATCTCGATTCGATCTCGCACAGATTGCCTCTTTCGAATCGAGGTGAAACTTCCTGAGGCTAAAGTCGTACTACGCTATCTAGAGATAGAGGAGAGAGGCATCCCGTTTTGATCAAACTACTGCTATAAACAGGAATTGTACCGGGTATCGTATATACTATAAGTCTTAAGTAAGGAGACAGTGGAAAATAAATTTTTCACCACAACATTCAGAAATGAATTAAGCACATAAAATATATTCTCACCGAAACTATCACCAATATATCAAATCACTAGAGGACGCCAGCAATTTTTGCATTTTTTTTTAATTTATCCGTTTTGGACGATCCCGTGGGAATTTCGGGATATCCCTTCTTAGTGCACTCCTACGGTCACCAAGGAACATAGATGCCAAATTTCAGCTTCCTGCGCCCAATAGTTTCGGCTGTAGCGTGTCTGTCAGTTAGTAAGTAACGCAAGGATTTTATATATTAAGATTACAATCGGCACTGTCAACTCTTTGTTTGACTCTAATTCTAGCCGTAATCCAGAACGATGCCTGAAACCTTTTACTTCTGTAAGGCAATAATGCTCGTCACATAGATAACAGCAGAGCAAAAAATGGCGTTGTCTTGTCGCACTCTCCATCAAACCACAGATTCGAGCGTCGGATAAATTCTGCTCGTAACTATCTCCACCCACTCAAGTTCTATACCCTGCAGGCGGCGAGACCAGCGCTATTAGTTTTTCGACCAGTTTAGGCCTAGGACACAGCGTCATGTCCACGTGCCACGCCTCCCAAAATAGCCTTTCAGTAGAATGGAATAATGGATGCGTGATGTTTGACAAAAAAGTGACGAACGTTAGACGTCACCAGAATAATCGACTTGAGTGCAGGCAGTTCCTCAAAAGCTCTACGTCAGCGCTCTATAGTAGTCTGGCGCGTCGGCGGTCTCTATCCTTCATCAGACAACTCTGTATAAATCCAGGGAAGAGTTATGTGATATCTTCTTTGTTAGAAGAACCTACAGCTGACGTAGTCCACGCAATTTTTTGCTCTACCTGTTTATAGCAAAACAGTAACCAACGCGACAAGCTTCACTATACATACAATGCCACGCAACGTGTACAACGTCAGACCATGCGTAAGTTTGTCGCGTTTAAAGTGCAAGTTTTCCGTTTATTACTGACAGAGTCCAAGGGCAAAGGAATACATAAAAAAACTTCGTAGTAAATGCTAGCAAAGCAAGGAAAAGTATCTATAAAATAGCACACTCTAAAGCCAAGCTCAGTTCTATCGTAAGAAAACGGGCGAACTTTGCCGCTAATCGGAGCCATGCTCAACTTCATTTCAAGACTTGATCTGCGCTGGTAACCTCAAGGCCAAAAGTGTAAGCTGGCTTAAAAAGCCGGGATCAAACACACGCCTCTAACACGGTATACGTATCTCAGTTTATCTCCAAGAACTTACATAACGTAATCAAATTAATTACTGAAACTGTCTTCAAAAATATAGATTAAGCGACATGTTTGTATACAAGTTCGCTTTTAATCTCGTAATAATTATCTACGTCGAGATCACGCCTACGACTTTTTGTTATACCTCTTACTGCCTGCGAAAGGCAAGAAGCGAATGAAAGATAACGTAATTTTTAACCCTGGGGCTGACCTGACCAGACACAGCACCCTGAGATTCTCTCAGAGCAACATCAAGAGTATACCCTAATCTAGCCTTCCTTAAAGAGCTGGGGGGGCGCAACTGACAATGGTTATTACCACCTACATGTAAAATACATGCCAGAACATGGAGTTGTGGAACCAAACCATGCTACAATACCAAAAACCCCAAGGCTGGTAAGGTGATAGGAGGATATAAAATAAATGGTCATACATTCCTCAATCTAGCCAGCCAATACACTTTTATGAAAGTGATATGTACTTATAGCATAACCAATTTCCCCCATTGTGACAGCAGATCAAAATATATAGTAGATATTTGATCTGCATTCATTGTGAAGAGCATGCATGAGAAACTTGATGGGAGTGAATGAAGCAAGAGAGGTATGTCAGGATCGTTGCAAATGGCGTTCTGTAGTCTCTGCCTACCCCTCATCACATCAACACTCATATCATAACTCATCAGTGGGCTATAAAGAAGTAAGTATGTACAACCAAATATCCTGATATTTGTATTATACCTATATTGTTGAAAGCTTATGAGTATGACTGAATAAAGTGGAAGAGAGAATGTGTATGCGATCAGTGTTGAGAACACTACTGGAATAGGTGCAAACCTCATGCCTTCAAAGTATTAAAATCAAAGGCAGAGAGCTATGTTATTTACTGGATAAAGTTTTTAATTATTGAATGGCTACATACTTTGATCACTGCATAATATTGGATAGAGTTACTCAATTAGAAAAATCAATAACTGGCCAGCACATCTAGAAAAAAGAAACTAAAACCCAAAAGAGGTTGGTAGTAGAGTGATACATGAATGTGAGTTTGAAAATGGAATATTGCCGCTAAAAGTCTGTTGCTGCATTTGTCTACATACTGTATTGTATTATAGGGTACATCAGTCTCACCCTTGTGTGTTTTCATGTGTGTGCGCAGGTTTCCAACTGTGCTGTATGTACGTTCACACCCTTCATATTCACACTTGTACCTCGCTCCGCTGTCCTCCTGCTTCCTCTTGCTCTTATCCATGTTAGCCTTTGTTTCAACATTCGACTTTGGCATATCTGATGCTGTGTCATTGTGACTAAAAATTTAAAAAGAAAGACATCAAAACATTGATATTCTAAATACAAACGATCTCCTAAACTGATTCATTGTGGATGTGTTGTTAGCATATTGTGTAGGCGTATAGGAATTTTATTTTTTGTTTATTCTCAACACATTATTAAATAAGTAAATACCTACTATTCACATAATAAATATCAGATTGAGATTAAAATCACTCTTGTGTATTTAAACAATGAGAGGCCTGTGAAATCATAGTAATATTATTGGTTGCTAATATCAAAACACAGGTTAGTAGTTTGACTCAAAGCTTTCGTTGTGGATAATGGCTTTTCACAGAAACATGAAGAAAATATTATTTTGATAGACATACCTCTCACTGGACTTTCAATGGTGTACTCATTGGGGAATACAAATTTAGTATATTCGCATCACATCGTGATGGTAATGTACCAAAATAGAATGCCCAAAAACGATACAACAAGTAAAAGACCACATATATATAATATCGTAAGTGCGAGAGAGATAGAATTCTATTGACAAACAGCTGATTGGGTATCAAAAGAAAAAGCAATGAATATACGCAATACTTGACAGAGTTCAGTTAACCACAGTCATAAAAACAATAATATAAAAAGTACATTGAAAACTTACGACGTAAATACTTTGATATTTTCCTTAATTTCGTCGTTGGAACTTGTTTCACTATCATGAGCTTTTTTATCCAAGTCACACACTTCAAATTTATCAAAGTCTTTATAAGTATTGCTTGATTTTATATCAGTGTTTATCTTAAATGTAAACTTTTCTGAAGTCAGCGGTCTAGGAAAGTTTTGTGTTTGGTTATCGTACGAGCCGCTGTCACCGAGCCATGCGGCCATATTTTAGATTAGTGTTGTTCCGTTTCACAAATCAAATGTCACACACAGCACAGAGTGTCTTTTATTATACACTGATGTCACATGCGCTGTGTTAGCTACACAAACCGTCTAATGAATATGTAAATAGTTCATCACACGCTGCACAGATGGCGTTAACATCAAATGTGGTTGGAGAGAGCTCTACCGCTATCGAAGGTAAAGTAGGCGCTCGTGCCCGCCGTGAGGACTCCCAGCGGAACTCCCGTTATAATGAACACCACTTGTTGTCTGCGCGGGCAGTGCGTCGACCGCACGCCCTTCTATTCACGCGAATGTATCATCTTCACATTCGGACGATAATTCGCGTATAAAAGTGTGTCGCAATTGTTATATTATAGTTCTATAAATTACGTTAATTTTTAAAAATGTGTTCTCGAAGTTTTTGTATTTACATTAATTTGGTAAGTAAATAAAAATAAGAATTTATTAAATCTAATGAATAATAATAGATAAACTATTAACAGATTTTTAAAGCTAAGCATTAAAATACGCTGTATTTATTATCTAATTTTGAGACATTTGCTTGTGGTTTGAAAAATAATAAATTCATTCATTATTGCTCTACTGTATGTATGTAGGTATATGTAACTAGTTAAGTATTAAATTTTAGGTTGAGATTATTTTGAACCTATTTCTAGGTCGATATGATTGTTGTAATAAAAATAATTAAGTATGAAAATTAAACAGCTTTTGAAATAACAGTAAAGATTTTATTTTTTACTAAACTATTTTCTTTATCGCAATAGATAGGTCGTTTGATTTAAATTACGTTAATTATATATTTTACCCGTTCCGCACTAATAGGTATGTCGCAATTGTTTATAATAGTAATAAATATTATAAGTTGAAGTTTAGATTAAGTTCTGCTCGAATGTGCACATTAAATGAACAATAAATACAGAAAAGCATGAATAAACTCGACAGGAAAATACAAGCTTTATTCTAAACGAGTAAAGTAACGTAAATAAGTCATCTACTACATGGTTGACTGACTCATTGCCTATGCATTTGGAGCGAGCAAGCCGTTCAGGAGATAGGTAAAAAAGTATAAAACAGTGGGTGAAGTTTATCTTTATTTTACTGTTACCCACGGCACCCATTCGCCGTCTAGGCGCATTAACGTATCATTAGTTGAAGGTTGCTGACCGACATCATGTTCCATACCTAAGCGCCGATTATACCGCAAAAGGAAGGTGCCAACTGATACCTATTTAAATTAAAAATGAGGGCACAATGTCACTGCTTTCTAGTTCCAAATAATCTGGTACTGACTAATATGAATATTGTTAACCTTAGCATACCCTAGCTTAAGGATTTTAGAAGATACTGCCATAGAGGATGCCAGCGGCTACGCCCGCAATTTTTTTTTAATTTTCCCATTTTGCCCGAAGCCGTGGGAATTTCGGGAAATCGCTTCTTAGTGCATCCGTTCGGTCCTCAAAAAACACACATGCCAAATTTCAGCATCCTGCGCCCAATAGTTTTGGCTGTAGCGTGTCTGTCAGTCAGTCAGTAACGCAAGGGTTTTGGCATGTACCTATGTTCCTTGGGGACCGTAGGGGTGCACTAAGAAGGGATTGCCCGAAATTCCCACGGGATCGGCCAAAACGCGTAAATTTAAAAAAATGCAGGCGTAGCTGCTGGCGTCCTATAGTGTTCAATATTGTTTCAAATTATATTTATATTTTCATTTCGACTCTAAAAATAAGTATACTTCTATAGATTTTTAGTTTCTACTGTTAACATCCATTCTGTCACGAGTTATAATGTGACTAATCGAAAATTTAATCATAGGTGCCACTTTTGCATGAAAGCTCATCGAAAAAAACTAAAATAAACGTTTATTTACTGAGCTATAAAGTATTGCTTTTGGTAGTATAATATCCGGGGGTGATCATTGTATTTATGGTAATATTCATAGATATGACAATAAAAACGTCAAAAACTATTATGAGTATAATAAAATTGCCAGCGTAAATGTGCTACCCTGAATAGAACCGTGGACATAAGTTTTCCTATAAGCTCAATCATAATTCTATAACTACCTATCAAAGTCTCACTGAGAAGAATTTCTCTCAACGATGTTTCGTAAATACTTTATGCAGAAACTCGCCTTTGAGTGTATTACTCATTCAAGCCTACATTGCGTTGACACAGCGCACATTTTCTCGAAACTAGCTTTAAGCTCCACTGACATTATTGTAGAAAGTGGATTGTCGAGTCAATATTAAAACACGGCTAACATTTGATAAGTTGCCAAAGTAAATACATAGCTAGCGAAACTATTAAAACATGTAGGTATACTTAGTAAGAATCTTAAGATTTCTGAATCTCTTGTGATAGGTACTTATCCAGGTACCTCACTGTTGTATTACGATCGTTACAACTCGAAAATCGAGCTTTGAAATGTCGCTCAAGAACGTGTTGTCCATTACAATAGGCCCAAGAGACCGCTAAACACTTTCGCTGCTTTTTCTTTATTCAAATTTCACTTTTGATCTATTCCTAGTGTCCATTGAGACTTTCAGTGATACATAACAATCATACAATAATCAATCCCCTGAGTCAAAATGTTGCGTCAAAGGAAACTGCATTTAAATTGTATATATTCAGATTATTGAATGGATACATGTGACGCAATAGCAATAGGTTTAAGCATAATAAATCACTATGGGATATAAACATTTTGATTTAAATGTACCTATGTATATACAACTGTACATATATAGTATTTTTTGCTTTTTTATCACAACAATGTCGAGTGCAAAGGTGAAAGAAAAGTTGTATTACTCATAAAAGCTCCAGAATTACCAGGGAGCCACGTCCATATTGAATAAAAATAAAACTAGACAATACAATGTACACTTGACACTAGCCTGTTATACGAAGTGAGTTCAATGACATGTTATTCACACATGACCTAGAAATCTGACACTGACACTTTCTTCTTGAGGGACTTTTCGATTCATCGCACATCACTACGTACCCTTTCATTTCCAGCGAAATGAAATTGACACTGGGTTAATAATACACTTATAGCTAATTATGTAATTATTAAATATTCTTAAAACTAATCAAACACTTCGAGTTGAAAATTATTGATTCTAAATGATAATTTAAATAATTAACTATGCAAAATATTTATCTAAGGTGAATGACTAGAAGAATACCAGACATTTTTTTTTACATTCGCCTTTGTTCTACCTTACCGAGAATTTATTTCAATTCAATTAATTTACAACTAATTACATTTTTACTAACTATTACTTAATTATTATTTACAGCTAAAACTATACTTATAAACCTATAACTAAATTAAAAAGAAAATAAAAATAATATATTATTACAAAACGCAAGGCACGAGGCGTTTAGGCGTCGTAGTATACCTCCGCATCAATGTCATGGGGTAACGTGCCCAGAAGGCTGGCAGCATTGCCACGCTGGATGGCAATGCTGATTCTTTGAGCAAAGAATAAACCAGCCTTCTGGTCACGTGAGACGTCGATCAAGCGTTTCGAAATTTCTCGGTACAAAATACGAGCGCTCGGACCCCATGGGCCCAACGTTTCTACCCCAAACGGCTCAAATATGTAATTGCCGACTAAATTTCCGTATTTGCGCCGTTTGAGGGTTTCCGCCGTTGCAGCAGCAGCGCCGGCATGACCTGCTGTGCTTGGAATATGTGATGGCGCAAGGGTATCTACGCACGTTGCGTCCCACACCAAAGGCCTACCCATTTTCCATGGCAACAATGACATACCGTCAGGTCTCTTCCCGTCGTCTCGTACCAAACCATTTGGTTCGAGTACAGCTGGTACGCCAGACGCGGCAAGAGTACGACGAATTATGTCATTCAAATTAGCATGTCGTGGAATTCTACCTGCGCTTCTGCTGCAAGAAAGCCCATGATGTCCGAGGCTATCGACGTCTTCACAATGGCACCGATACCGACCACCTTTGTTCTTAAATTTATTTTGACTTGTCGAAATAGTAGTCCAACTAATATGAAAAGTCACAGACTCTACAACTCTTGGAAGTTTCATATTGCTTATTGTGTATTTTCTGCCCTACGCCAGCTATCCAATAACTAGATATAGATAAGAAAAAGGACTGGTTTTGTTTGTCAAAGATGGTCCGTGGCAGCGGGATCTGTGTCATTCGGCCACGACACACATACCGTCCTGACGGCGACTCACGCGCCACCGATGAATTCGTGCGATCACCAATCATATTTTATTAAATACATAGATATAGATACTGAATACACTATCTGAGATTTTAATCACAAGACAATACACAGCAATGCTTGTTAATTGGACATAATACGTTAGTCATAAATTTCGCTAGTCTTGTCAAGTTATAGTGATGTATAACTGTCAGAAATTAAGTGGTAAGTGAATAGATCTGAAATACCGCACTAACTAGATAGCTATTCTTGAGATTTGTTATAATTAGAACATCATTCCACGCAATATTAAGGTACAGCATTTGAGTAAAGAAAGAAAACAAACGTGATAATTTAAATTCTTCTCGTGTAAGCAATACCAAATTTGAACACTGCGTGCATTTATGAATTCATTGATTGTTTATGATGTTACCCATAGATACACCTTTATTGGCAATGCTATCTTTTAACTCTTGTTTTTGTGTCTACATTCCAGGCGCTGGTAGCATGCTACGTAGTCGCAGATTGCGGGCCACGGTTGAAATACGCTTGGGGTGATGCATTACAAGATACAGATTGCCCAGGACCAGACGGCACACCTTACCCTAGGTAACTTTTTAAATGTCGGTTTTCGTCTTTTCGAGTACTTACCGGTTTTTGTTTTATGCTTTTGACTCGTTTCTCTTTGGCTCTGTCATGTTGACGCATGTGTTGAAGTTAATCCATCAAGTAAGGGAGTTAATCACTCACACAGTTAATCAATGAGGGTCTTCTGAAATGACTCTCACTATGCGGCAGCACTGAGGCATCAGGTCCAGAAACCTGTCAAAACTGTCGAAGCCCCGAAATTTTGCGCACGTCTGTGTTTGTTTGTATTATGTGTGTGTACGCGTCTGTACATATCTGACGTCAGTTTGGACGACGCATACTAAGCGCCGTCTGGTGGTAGAAGAAATATCAAACACCCTCATTGAATTCAATTGGAATTTTAAATTTAGAATTTGTGTGTTAGCCTAAAGTATAATCTAGGTGATGTAAATAATTTTATTAGGTATTTGTTTGTTGTAATAAAATTGACTTTTCTTGTGTGCGTCTTTCACGTTCGGTTTGTGCTCATTGCGTGTGTTAGCAGTTTGCTATTATTATTATTAGCCATACGAAACTATTGGCCACTTCAAAAGCCATAAACGGCCTAACGTAACTGTTAAAAGAAGCGTTATGTAGTTTCACCGGACCATACGTGCGCATGCGTCAATATGTACCTACCTACTTAGCACGGTTAGGTTGTAGGAAGGACCTATATTATAAACTGGGGACCACGATACATGTTTTGGGTATCCGACTTAAGATATAATAAGTAGGAACCTTTCAAATAAGTAAATCTTTCGGTTTAGTAAGAAGTTAGGGTGTACCAACTTGAATACACGGCAAAACGTGAATTAAAACATGTTTCACTGGTATTTAAGGGCCAAAATTGTTGTTTATTTATAAGGAAACCTAGAATGACACATGAGGAGTTACCCATGTATCTAGAGCAGAAATTTACTATATTGATATCTAATCTTAATATATAAAATCCTTGCGTTACTGACTGACTGACAGACACGCTACAGCCGAACCTATTGGGCGCAGGAAGCTGAAATTTGGCATGCGTGTTCCTTGGGGACCGAAGGGGTGCACTAAGAAGGAATTTTCCGAAATTTCCACGGGATCGGCCAAAACACGTAAATTAAAAAAAAAATGCATGCGTAGCTGCTGGCGACGACTAGTTATAATTAAAATTGGTGTATTTAAGGTATTTCAGTAATTTAATATAGGTACCTATTATTATTAGGTAGGTACGGACTAGCTTGCTACATATTAGTAATCTGTGAATACGATCATTGTTCAAATTTCGTCTCGAGTCGAGAGCTGCCTGAGACTCGGGTACGCCGATTCTATTTATTGTTTACAGCATACGTACAGTCACCGACATAAGTGCAAGCGACAATGCGAAGTCGAAGTCTCAATATTAATAGTTTTTATTATTTATAGGTAGACACAGAAAATACAATTATCGTATTTGCTATATCTTATCAAGTAAACTTTTCGTTGACTACTAATGTGGCAATCAATCTGAAATAATATATAGCTAAGATCAAAAACCAAATTATTCAACGAATGCGTCCTACCACACTGACGGTGCGACTGATCCAACAAAATTTCGTTCAGCTGGCTAATAAGGTGGCTATGGTCGGAGTTTCTCTGAAGGATCGAATTCAAAACAAAGTGATCCGACAGAGAACCATACTAATCGACATAGCCCAAAGTATTAGCTAGCTGAAGTGTCAGTGGGCTGGTTACATATATGTCACAGAACCGACGACTATAAAATTGGAGTAGTTGTAATCTGAAGTGACTGCGTCTTGACAAATGTATCGTCGGTCCTGTTAGGTGAACTGATGATATACGCAAAGTGGCAAGCATCGGCTGGACATGAAGAGCTGAAAATCGAGCTTAATGGCGAGCGACAGTAGAGGCCTACACCCTGCTGTGAACTACGGCAGTTCCATTTCTAAAGAGTCTCGAAAGTCTCATTTTTCCCGGGAATTTCGAGACCGGGCTGAGTCTCGAAATTTTTTCCCGGGGCTCGAAAATGTATCGAGACTAAAAGCCTTAGGCCCTTCTCTCACGTAGCTATTCAAATGCTAGGGGACTGAGATGCAAACCATGATCGAATACTGGTATGCTACTCGTTACCGCACACGGTGCTACGCTAATGAGACTATATTTTATCATTTGAAGAACAACATTCGTACGACGATGTCTAGTGACTCTAGCGATGAAGACAATTTTCTTCTCTATTTATATTACAAGAATAAAAGAAGATTCTGGGTGCACTCGTATATCGAAAAAATATCAATTGTAGGGCATTTGTCGAGGTACGAGTCGTCATTTTTATAGAATGTCAATAGAATCATATTATTATTTGAATCTTTATCTGAGAAATTATCTTGCCAACTATCTAAATAATAACCCCACTGCTTCGCTTCCTTGGCAATAAAATTATTGTGTATAAATTTAATGTATATACCTATCATCATATGAACCAAACGACGTCCATTGCTGGACATAGACCTCCCCCAAGGTTCTCCACACAGACCGGTCTGTGTATACTTATAAGTGACCTGTTATATTGTTTTTTTCTAAATTTCAATCCACGCCTTTTATGTAACATCTTTTCTTACGTACTCTGGCCGCTTATAATTATACAAAAATGGAACATTTTCTACCTCCTGCACAAAAATAATATTAAAAGTTTGTTCCGCCGCCATTTTGTAATGCGACGCATATACTACTCGGGTAGCGTGCGACCAGCAAGACGGTAGCGTGCGACTGACATCAAACGCGTCGTCATAGCGTCTCGACGTGTGCGAAATTAGCTGAATATGTATGGCGGCTACTCACAAGCGACGCGTAGGATACGGGTACAAAACACAAATCGTTTGAGAGTCGCTTCGTGAGAGAAGGGCCTTAGTGTGTACGCGTCTGTACATATCTGAAGTCAGTTTGGACCTGACGCATACTAAGCGCCGTCTGGTGATAGAAGATAGTTATTTGTGCAACAAGAGAGCAAAGTTGTTTTTTGTTTCGAGTGCTGATTTTGAGTCCCGAGCAAGCGAAGGTTTCTATGATTGATTCACGAGCGTAGCGAGTGAATCAAAGTTAGAATCCTGAGCGTGGTGAGGGACTCAACAGCACGAGATACAAAAAACTTTGCTCTCGTGTAGCACACATAACTTTTCACCACAGCAGTGAGAACACATATTACTTAGGACACATAGAAATGAACAGGAATAGATTGAATTCTGCATAATCACTTGTTGATTTAACTCTTCTGGTGTTAAAGTACAGTCATCATCGCTAGTTTCACTCATCTTTTTAGATTATTTTATTTATTAATATAATTTAACACGTTACGCTATACCTCAATCAGCAGCAGCAAAATTTTTATTCCCGCTACTTTTTTAAATCGCGTTTTAATACCGCGTCCCTGATGTTTATTTTTCAAATGTATCATTGTTGTAATTATAAATAAAAATGTATTGGTTAAATACTAATTTTATACTATTAATTAGACTTATTTTTATTAAAATCCAATGCTACTTTGCCTCACGCTCGAATCAAAATCGCGTTTTGTTCACTGTTGGCTCGCAGCAAAAGCGGCATGTTTGAGCTGCTGTGGTGAAAAATATCAAACACCCTATTGGAAATTTAAATTTAGAATTTGTGGGTTAGCCAAGCATAATCTAGGTAATGTAAATAATTTTATTAGGTATTTGTTTGTTGTAATAAAATTGACTTTTCTTGTGTGCGTTTTTCACGCTCGGTTTGTGCTCATTGCGTGTTGTGTTGCGAGCTTAATGGCGAGCGACAGTAGAGGCCTATACCCTGCTGTAAACTACGGCAGTTCCATTGCGGGGATGAAAAATTTCGCCATTCTTTCTACATCTTAATTTGAACTGAACTTTGATTCCAATATTTTCATTCAATATAGGGACAGAGAGACCTTAATTCAATAGAAAATCGTAGGGCAGGCTTACTTAATTATGTTTTTATCTTGGCGCCTCATCACAGATGCTTTGAATTCACATTCGTTTCACTTTGAATGAACAGCGATGAAATGATGCACTTCATTTTACAGATCGCAATGTATAAAATCGGTTTATGTCTGGATACCTGCCGCCAAAAAAGTGGTATTAATCTTCATCGTTGACCTTTGGGAAATATTTGACAATTTTCCTTTAACATACAGCAGTTGATAATAACGTTTTCGGATGTGCAAAGTAAACATTGCGTTTTCTTGACGTTATGCGGCAACCGTAACTTCGGTAGAGCTTTTAAAATTGTTTATACCCTGAGGTTATCTCAAGTTTAACGTAACTCATTATTGGCTATAGCCATGGGCATCGCCCGGGGGGTAAAGTGAAAAAAAAGTGAACCTAGAGAGAAATAAAAACCTATAATTTATACTTTTCTCAATACTTTTTTCATTTTCCATATTAACTTGCCCTCTTCTAGACCATTGGCTGCTCACCTTGCCTCCCTATATTTGCACTCGGCAGGCGACGCCCTTGGTTATAGCCACGATATAGTTGTAGGTACAGGTAATACAAATAAAATTGCTTTTGGAGTTATTTGATCATTCATAATTTATGTATATTCAGAGAATAGGCGTCTTCTCGTCAATTAATAAATTATACATTTCACCGAAGAATTAGGTATCGTTTGAATCAAAGTGTTACTGAACAAAACATAAAATATACATTTTTATTAGCAAATCAGTCAGTCATCTATCAGAAATAAGAAGAAAAGTAAAAGTCCATTTCTGTCCGATTGGACACAATGTCGTTGCTCAGGCAATAAAAGTGATGCATGCACAATATTTACATTTTTGACGTCAAAAGTTTCTACAAATGATCGAGCGCGAAAGTGGCATAGAAAGTAAATACTATCTCGGTACAAGAGCGTCTTATTTTTTGTCGCAATGTCTGTACATAAATAGAACTAAATAAAATATATTATATACAGGTTGTAACAAGACCCTTAACGAAAACTGAAATCCCATGTTGTACCAATCACTACGAACATTTTTTACTTCGGCACCATACCTGGGAAATTACTGGTTCAGGAGATATTGAGGCTCAAAGTTAATATGGAATTTTTCTAATTAGGTATAAAATCGATGTATTTATAATATGTCCCCGCCAATATGTTCTTTAGACGCCCTATGAGCCCATGGATAAGTAGGTATTTCGAGAAATGCATGCGCGCGGTTTTAATTGTGGTTTAAAAACTATGAAAACTTAAAAAAATGATCATTTCCCAGGTATTATTTTTGGTTAGTATGACTTGGCATCATGTCCACAACGAGTAGACTTCGGCTTGGTGATGGGTCTTGTCTGTATATAGAACTTAATAAAAGTGTTTGATCGCAAACAGGTCTTTGCTAGCATGATGATGATAGTAAACTCCAAAAACCAAGTTACTCAATTTCAAATCTTTCACATGGTAGTAGAAAAATCTGTGATTAATAGACATAATATTTCCAAACCTGTGAATTCTTAGAACTCGTAATCACATTTTTATGCGATTTCCTTGAAAAGACATATTAATAGCCAAATGAAAAACACAAAACTTCTGTATTTTCTTAGGTTAAATATCAAAGAATCTACAACCTATTTAATTGAACTAGCTATTACAACATTTAGTAATTCATTGCGCACCAACATGCATGCAGAATATCCAGTTAGTTTTGAGGTTTTGAGTAATTATACAATTTTAGTAGCAGAAGTTATGCAAAATAAATAATTGCATAAATAAATAATATATTCCAGTCTTTATATTGACAAGTACTAGAAGGTTCTACAACAAAGTATTTATTTCGGATACTTACGTAGATATAGCTAAATAAAATAAGAATTTCACTACATAACCATACGCTAAAAACTTTCGAAACGCATAGAATAAAGAGTATATTAATAAAATGATCTATGTTAATACATCTTAATTTTTTTAATATTTATATTTATAGACTCACGCCTGTATCCTCGAAGGGGTAGGCAGAGGTGTAATATTACACCCACATTTCGCCATGAATTTTTAGGTCCCACGTAATAGGGGGCGAGCCTATTGCCGTACCGGGCACATTACCAGACTCCGTGCTGCTACTGAGAATTTCCTAACGGAAAAACTCAATAACACTTTGCCCGACCCGTGAATCGAACCCGAGACCGGACCCGAGAACGGGAATCGAATCCCACGCGCACATTTATGCCGTGCGAGACCAGCGAGGCAGTCTCACATCTTAAAATATTGTAAACATACGTGTATCATCATCATAATTATCATAGTAACAATGTCGCTGACTGTACTTACCTAAGACTGTGGTACTTGACTACTTCCCAGCGCGGTAGGTCAAGGTCATTAGGTTAATAACCTGCATGGTTTATTTACAGATAATATGTTAGTAGGTAATTACTGCTGAGAATACTGGGTAGGTATATAATAGATAAATACTGTTATTAGACTAAAACAGTTTAGGTACAACTTATAACTATTCAAAAAGAAACAATAATTTAGGTGGGGTCACTAAATGAATCTTTTTGTGTAAATATGGCCTAGGTATACTTTGTAGGTAGTAACTAAACTTGCATTACAAAATTTAAACAAGACCCTAACCCAAACGTACTTACGGATACCTACATATCTATCAAAGAACAACAATTTACTTGTTTATTTTAATTTTATTTTACCCTTCTTTGACTGTTCCCCTTTTTATTATTACTACACGTTATCGACCGGCTAAAATTGTTCTGGTAACAACGAGTAATCCCTAGGGTGTAGCGTTGAGCGTTGCCTTTGTGTAGGTTAGACAAAGACGTCCGATCGTTCGGCGCCGTTCGCCGATAATCGGGCGCCTTCGGGCATAGACGCGTCGTCAGCCATGTTGCCATTTCGTGTCCTCCCCAGTCAGTTTACACTTTACACAGTGATACATCTACAAAGCCAAAGCGTGCTCAAACTGTTTATTAATTATTTCCCAAAGTTACCAACGTTATTTAGACGTAACAGTGAATTCGTTGTAGTTAATGTGACAATTGCGAGAATGGATGTCGACAGGGACGAATTTTATCGGAGACTTAATGAAAAATTGTATAATAAAAAGGGGCTGAACTCAATGCTTCTAACACGCGAGAAATATTTTTCGTTGATAGACAAAATGAAAAGGGCATTAGTAGCTGAGAAAAAATCAACAGCGGATTATCGGCGTTTGAAGAAATATGAAGTAGTAAACACTACAGATGGAGAAAGATTATTTACAATACCGGTACCTGGCGAAGGCGATACCAGGCGGCAAATGTTAGTGCCAATGGATGAAATGTATGATATCATTATGGAATATCATATCAAGTTGAACCACGGCGGTCGTAGTCGTATGATGGTCGAGTTGAAACGTAGATTCAAGAACGTCACTACGGAGAGTGTTTTGTTATATTTATCAATGTGTACACCTTGTAAAAAGAAATTAACTAAACGCGGCAGATCTGAGTGGACTTCTAAAAGTCCTAATAGTAGCGATTTTGTGGATGCAACTTACACAGAAACACCCAGCTATATTTCTGAGTCCCCAGATATGACTTTACAAATTGATCCTGAAGATTTTCAACTAGGAAATATTTCTTCGTATACATATCCAGAGCTTTATTCGCGCGGACAAGTAGATATACTCTGCGTTACGAAAGAAGAGGGTGATGAATATAAA
Organism: Euclidia mi; assembly: GCA_944739405.2. Classification (NCBI taxonomy): domain Eukaryota; kingdom Metazoa; phylum Arthropoda; class Insecta; order Lepidoptera; family Erebidae; genus Euclidia; species Euclidia mi. The sequence continues at coordinate 4,418,606 of OX123188.2, read as the reverse complement.
TATTTAATGGTGTACAGACATTTTATATCGAAATATACTCACTTAAAGCCTTTGAAAACATTGAGTGCGATGGAGACAGTAGACTGCTTACTAGATATTTTTCTAATCTTCGGGGCACCTAACATTTTGCAATCGAAGAATGGGTTAGATGTAATTAAGCCTATATGCAGACGAATATCAACCGTATTCCCTGACTTTAAGGTCGTTGCATCGGAAAGTTTGTTTACCAACGAAGATTTTAAAGGGAAGTCGAATGAGAAAATACTAAAAATGTTAAACGATTGGCTTGTCAAGTCACAGAATACTCAATGGCAAGAAGGAGTTAAAATCGTGCAATATAATTTGAACACGACATTTCACGAGATATTGTGCAAAACGCCCAGTGAGATGGTTTTTGGTCAAAATCCGACAAAAGGCATAGCATCTTTTGTATCGAAAGATATCTACGAGGATTTAATAACGGAACAAGATTTGATAACGGTTCTCGAAAACAGAGAAACGTCGGACCCCATAGCTACAAAACGCCTGCAGCTCGAGGAATCATTGATATTACCCTGTAATTTTATTAAATTAGAGTGTGAAATGGTTGATGAAAATGAAGAAAATGTAAATGATGACGAAATGAATATTTGAGATGTTAGTAATGTATATTTTTTTAATAAATAATCAGCCATTCGTAATATCTGAGTTTTTCTAAGACGTTGATAAAAACTTAGCTTAAGCAAATATTTAAATCGAACTTTAAACGTTCTAAACATTAATTTTAATCTGTAGGTACATAAACAGCGTACAAGTTAAACGGGTTTTTACAAATAATAATTAGGCCATAACGGGTATTTAAAATATTATAAGGCGGATGTTAAGACTCAAAACTGTACTATAAATTCACATTGCCAATAAGATTCTGTAGAAGATAAAGATGAATGAAATCATTAAAGCTAGATGAATGTAGGTACATTATTGAAATATAGGACGCTATTGCAATTTTATAGGCAATGTAAGCTCAGCAAAGTTCCGTTATTCGGCGAGTGCGTTGATGTTGTCTCGTGAGAATTTTCCCACTGAACATTATCTCTGTTATTTCCGCACTTACTGTAATTGCAGAATAATGATTATTACGTTTGTTCATTATTGCGCGTAACGGAACGTGACACGTAGTACCTAATTGGATTTCGCGACATCTAGTGCGTGTCGCACTAACTTATGAGACAAACTTTAGTTTTCGACAATAGATGTCGTTTTATCAGTTTTTGAAATTCTTCAAATAGGTACCAAGGGATATGTGGGTAATAACATATTTTCGAAGTTTTTGATAACAACACAGTGTCTTTCAATAGGCTTGGTCGACGTTTCAGTAATGTTTAGCGAGAAAGTTATTTTACTAGTCACGTTCGGCAAACAAAGCATTTTTGTATGAAACTCGAGGTAGTTTTCGGATACCTGCTCCCTGACACAGTTAAGACAGCCGCATGGTCCATACCTTTGAAAGAAGACAATTGTTCTTATCTTGACCAAAAACGAGCGCCTGTCTTAAAAACGTGGTCTTGCTCTGTGTTAAGTAAATTCCTATCATAGTTCTTTAGATAAACCCAAGTTGGACTTAGTAATAATAAGCCATAAAATAATGAGTGTGTTATTCATTCAGATAAAGAATAGAACATAATGGCGGACCATTGCCGGTACCGCCAACATATACGTAAAAGCGCACCAACGATTATTTATATTTATAACTAATATAACTGCAACCTTTAAAGTAATTTCGTTATTTCATAAATTAAAATTATTATCTACAATTACAAATAAAATATGTACTTACATATTTTTGTAGAAATTAAATTCTTATCATTTACTGGCCTTTATTTTGTTAGATTAAAATCTTACTGTTAAAATCTTAACTGCCTCCGTGGTCCAGTGGATAGCGTATGGGACTGCTAATCAGAGGTCCTGGGTTCGATTCTCGGGTCGTGCAAAAGTGTTACTGGGTTTTTCCGAATTCTCAGTAGCAGCACAGAGCCTGGTGATGTTGCTGGTAACGGCAATAGGCTCGCCCCCTATTACGTGGCACCTAAAAATTCATGGCGAAATGTGGGTGTATTTAATATTACACCTCTGCCTACCCCTTCGCGTATACAGGCGTGAATCTATAAAAAAAAAATGTGATCTAAAATCTTGCTCTTGATTAATATTATAATTTCTTTATAACTATGATCACCTTACGACGTTTTATAGAGTTTTTAGGACATACCATTAAGTATGTATTCCAGAGATGGTAACAAATTTAATACATAGGTATTTAAGTATTTACCTAATTTTATAAAGACCCGCACTAGGACTAAACCCTGTGGCGCGTCAGATTTTACAAACATATAAGTAACAGACACAATGAACACCCAAATGTGACTTATGCAGCCAATATTTATGTCTATTTCAGGCACTTAGTCAACAGAGCCCTGAAGTCAGGGCCTTGGGGAACAGGGTCGAGACAGGGCAGAGCCGCCCGAACAGTGGACCCCACCATCATGAGACGAGCGTTGTTGGACGCTCACGCTGGGTACTCTGAGGGATCGCGAGTGACAAGCGGTGAAAGAACAGGTGAGTACAAACTTTGGGGCAAAGGTTCTACCTGCATCCATATTTTATATTTATTTATATTCTCACGCCTATATTGTCGCAGGAGTATGCAGAGGTGTAATAATTTCACTATGACACTATGGTATGAATTTTAGGTCCTTCGTTATTACCGGACTCCGTGCTGTTACTAAGAATTCAGCCCGGACCAGGAATCGAAACTAGGATGTCCCGATCAGCAAATGCATACGCTATTCACTGGATCATAATTTTATAATCATTAGCCCTTTTATACTTTCACTTCAGATGAACTAAAAGCTACTTAGATACTTCAGTCTTAACAAAGCAATGAAGCCATGTTTGTTTACGTGTGTGCGTTAACGAAGTGCTGCCATATCAAATTCATAAATACTTGAATCTTCATCAATCATCAACAGTCCTTTATATTGTCCCACTGCTGGGCACGGGTCTCTTCTCACTACGAGAAGGGTATGGCCATAGTCTACCACGCTGGCCAAGTGCGGGTTGGCAGACTTCACATGTCTTTCGAGAACATTGTGGAGAACTCTCATGCAGGTTTCCTCACGATGTTTTCCTTCACCGTTTAGCAAGCGATAATTAACAATTGACTACGCACATAACCTCGAAAAGTCATTGGTGTGTGCCGTGGATTCGAACTCGAGACAGACTGCATAGCAGTCAGGATATAAGCGTTTTTCGGAATCTGGACAAGCATAGGCCACGCTGATCTTTGTTTCCAGCTGCTTTATTGAAGACTGATTTCTATTTAAGCAAGACGATGAAAGTTTTTATGATAATGTAGTATTTAACTTGTGCAATTTGTAGGTAATCACAAAAGCCAGAAAATTACAGCTCGCTGCTAAAAAGAGAACATTTCTTGTGACCGTTATTGGCTCAGACTTTATGGAATTCTCATTTCTTGTTTTTTTTTTGCTGAATTAGTGTCTTCTTTGTTGCTATAGATCAGATTAGTTTTGTATGAATTTTGAATTATCTGTTTGCGCGATCTATCCAAACCAGAGAGTAGTATTTATATTACTTATCTATGACAGAATCTCATTTTCGCTAATAACATCGTCCTCTCACCATGGGACCAGCAAATCGTTAAATGATTCATTCACATCCAGTTAACTAAACGATTTATATAGTAGGTAGTTAAATTTCACGTTATTAAACCTATATCCGTAACTACCGGTTCAAATTAATTATTTAATCAAGACGGTAAAATAATCATGATTACAGCAGAGTACTTATAGTAACGAGATAGGCATCAATTTAATTATCAAGTTTACTTAATTAACGTTGTAAATAGAATACTTAGTTTATTTTCAAGATATAAACGTTCTCTCACATTACCTACGCATCCGTATTAAAGACTTAGAACACAGGCTTAGAATTTACGGCTATTGGCTTTAGTTGAGAAATTATTGCTAATCAAATAGGATTTTGGGTAACAAGTTCTTTCGAATTTAATATTTAAATTTATTTTTATTATATATTTAAATTTTTTAGGCATAGCTACCGCCTCTTATTGTTCAGAATAATTTTACGAATAGGGTAAAAAAATCGAATTAGTCCGTCAGTTAGATTATCGAAAAATATTGTATACGTATTTTTTGTTTTATCGAATCAGTAAAAAATTACGAAGATAAAACGCATCAAAGATGGAGAAACGTATAAGAGTGGGGGCTTGTAACGTCACTTGCCAGTAAAAAGTGTACTGGCAAGTGACGTCACACGAGTTTTCAGCGAAGTTTGTCGTCTCAATTTTTTGTTTACGCGACTAATGAAAATATACGTGTCCAATATTTTTTGGAAATCTATCTGACGGACTAATTCGATTTTTTTAGTCAAATACCCTATTCTAGAAAGACAGTACAATAGCAACGTTTAACTCATCTACCTATGCACTTTCAGTCATAGCATTATTTGACAGCCTTCAAGGGGTCCTTATTTAATTTATCGCATCGGTGCTTTGAGAACTTACATTATCTTTTAGATTTTCGTTTACAAATACCTACATATAAGTGTGTAATAATAATAATATTGCACCTAAAATATTGGCCAATGAATGAATGCCGCGGCCACAAAGAATCTAGCGAATGTCTCAAAAAATATCAAATCATTCCTCCACAACTGTTGTGTGGAACTAATAAAATTTACGATGTAAACGCAGATAGCTTAAATAAAATTATCTCGGTTGGCCGACGTTTGTACAGGAAGACACTCATTAAACTGCCGTGTAACTGATGCATTAAGTGACTCATACTTACGGGACATAACGAGATATCTTATTTTAAACTGAGTTGTGGGTTTTATTTATTACTAACTATTCCTCGCGGTTTTACCTTGCGTTATTTTATTGTATTTCTGTAACAGCGGATCAAATTATAGCCTATATGTTGCGCTACAAAGCTACCACTAAAATCGGTTAGCCTGGAAACAAAGTCTTAATCATCTCTTTTCTCTTAGACAAATAACTTTTTGTGTTTTACGTTCCTTTCCCCTACATCTTCTATCTAGTCCAGACCACTGATTGCCCACTATCTTAGGTATTAGATACTAAAGATATTGTAATATATATGATGTAAGTGTTGAGGCTAGAGTTAACTATGATAAATAATAATAATATATTATGTACTATAAGGCAGCGATAGCCTAGTGGAGATACCAACGGACTGCCATGCAGAGGGTATCACCAATGACTTTTCGAAGTTAAGTGCGTATTAAATTGTTAAATATCGCTTGTCCTGTGCCTCGGAGAGCACTTTAAACCGTCGGTCCTAGCTGTCATGAAGATCTTTGACAGTCGTTACGTAGAGTCAGTAGGTACCCTCAAATAAACTGATACTGGTCTAAACCATGGAATATCGCTATCCCTTTTGGTTGGAGGTCAGACGGCACTCGCTTTGTGGAAAAGTTGATATTCTGTCATATCTGATTAGACCAGAACGCGGACCTCGGGCTCCAAGGCGTGTAAGTCTTGGATGCAACCGGGAAAACGCTAGGGCGATGATGATGATGATGATATACCTACTATAAAAACCCCGTAAATGTGTATTGCGCTACGTGAGGATCGAACAAACAACACTCAGCGCAGTGCTTAATGCTATGGACTGCAACGCCACCTGTGCCGTCATTCTAAAGATTGTACCTAAAACACACCAACCGTAAAGGTGTTCCTCTGTGATTCTAAAACGTACACCCAAATAGGTACCATTTACACAGATGGCGTTATACTCAACATCCAAACCTGTACCCTAACCCATAGATGTCGCTGCTAACTATTCGCATCTCTGTTACAGGCCGCTCCTCCAACATGCCAAGCCTCGCGCCAGCCCCCGCGAGCACCTGTGGTGGCACCCGACTGTGCAGAACGAGGTACAACACTACGGCGCCGATGTACGGAGTATCCCTCACTTCGGGACAGCCCGTCACTATAGTGCAGAAGTTCCCTGATCTACTGCAGCAAGTCGTGTTTGAAGTTTGCGAGTGAGTATTGACTTTTTATGTATCTGAGGCAAAGTCAATATTTTTCTGTCTACCAGCCTTCCAATATTTAAATAAAGTAAATGCTGACTTGTTACAGCAGCAGTAAGGTAGGTTAGGTACTGCTGTTAGAGTATGCGATAAAGCATGATATATGGCAAGGAGCTCTCTGTTATAGATCCTATCAAAACAGTTACTTACCTACTTATGAAACGTACATTCGCAATGATTGCAGGAATTATACGACTCAAAGTTGTTTGGTGCTATTTGGTGTGGGGTTTACCCCCCTTCAAAGTTGAGACAGTTATTTGAGCGAAATGATGCTAAAAACAGTAAAAAATCAGATGATTCCAAAGCCTATGTCAAATTACAGAGAACCTGTCTAAACAGATGATAAAAAAGTATATTTTGCTCTAACGCGGCTTTAGGGCTTTTAATATTAATTTATTGTTTTTCGTAAAATTTACCTCGTAACGGTTCCTATAACAACGCTATCTTACTTAAACAAAACTGATGCGGGTGCACCAAAATATTTTACCGTTTATAACACCCGCATATTCTTCACAATCTCTTGGTATTTTGAGTTAATTCTCATTTTATTTCTATTTCAGATCAAGTGAATGTTCAGTGGTGAGAGGAACGTGTTCACAAACCTACGTACCTTACCTATTCCTGGTTCTTCCCCTTGGTCCAGTCACTCTTACAGGACAAGACTACGTTCTTGTGGAGTCAGGGTGTGTCTGTAGACCATCCATAGACCCTTAGTTCTAGAACTATAAAATTCGTAAGAAATTCCGTCCTATAAATATCCAATATGGCGACTTGTGCCCGCCATTTTTAATTTAAAATGTCAAAGTGACGTTATGTTTGAGAATCTGTGGGTAGATAGTAAAATATTTTATGAATTGATTAATTTATTTGTGGTTCTGTTTGTCTGTTGCTGTAAATGTTATTAGAGTGATACTAAGTCGATTAAGTCAGAAATATCGCACAATTCTTATTTTCGGGGTGTGATCACGACTATATCACTATAGGGCTATTTATGTATCGTTTAATGAATGAGGTGGATGGGGAGCTTACTTATTATTTATTTGGGCAGTGAAAATGTGAAAAGACCGAACGCGTTCAGACAAAAATTCGTTCTCATTGAAAGAGTTAAAACTTTCATAATGTAATTTACGCGCAAACAATCATATCACAGAATAATAATATGGCATTTTTGTCCAGTGTAATAATGATTTAAGGCAGTCTTTCTGTGACCAATTATTTTATTTGACTAATACTGAAATACATTTAAGATAAATTACCTTTGTCACGTGCAAATAATTGAATAGAAGTGAGGAAGGTAAAAATATTTGCTTCACTTGAGAACTCTAAATGTCATTAGAACAAAGTTTGGACGCGAGAACCTGCAGTAGCAACATCTCTCTAAATTCTTCCTACTAAGGTATTATTGATGCATTTATTTTGGATAACTTTAATATTTTAAGTAAAACTATTTTAATATTAATTTATAAATCTTAAAAGACTTACCACATCTATTGGTTTTAAAGGGTGCATTTATTCAACTTTAAAATCGCCGAGAAATTAAAATAAACGTAATTTGTCGGCCATTTTAACTTAACTTATTAGACAGACTGAGTTTACTTTTATATTATTTTTGTTAATTTATTTTAGATATTTATATTTATTCTATTTACCGTCGCTGTACGGCAGATTGGTCGAATGTAGACTTAACGAAATAACTAATAATAAAATTGTGAATAATTTATGTTATTTTATTTTGCTCATGTTACGTTAAGTTACGAACAACGAATGTATCAAAGATTTAATAAATTTTAATCAAAGTATATGTTTATTTTAATTTTGCTACCAGCATACTTACATGTTTAAAGCAGACAATTGTCCAAGTTAACTATTTAATTAAATTATTATAACCAACAGAAATAAACTATATCGGAACGGCATAAGAGAAAACACGTAGGATATTATTATACTGATATTTTCTGGAACTGGCCATATATGTAGGTACCTACAAGTAAAGATTTAAATACGAAACAAAATTACGGTATTAAAAAATTTAATGACCTTTAAACTTTTTGATTTACGAGACTTGGATATTTCCTATTTTAATTTTAGAGTTCATTTGAAATAGCGACTCGCAAAATGAATGTAGGGAACATTTTCGCCCAAATGATTTATGATTTTCGCTGTGCCTTAATTCAACTTGGCTTATCAAAGTTATTTTACAAAGTGCATTTACTTAAGTAGGTACCTACTTATTCTATTAAGTTTTCGTAACGATCTTATTTTGTATGTAATATGAGGCAGACAATAAGCCCGGGCCGAGTATGGTGCCTTGTGGCACACCGATTGCTTCTGGCTTCTGCAAAGACCAACATTGGTCACGAGATGTAAAACCTACTAACGAGCTTCCCTTCACCAAATCGAGGCTGATGGGGTGTGAGGCTCACTAATTAGGTTCGGCTGCACTCACTTAAACCATCGCGGTGTTATTCTATTGGCCAGCTGTAAAAGGTGGGATCACGGGGACAATGTAATATGACAAATACGAGTCCAAAGCTCAAACTTATGTGCGTTCGCATCTACTTGTTGTTCCTAGCTTTTCGCTTTATTGTCTCTAAGTATTAGAAGGAAACGAGAGTAAATTAAAACGATATTTAAATAATTAGGTATATCTTTATTAACATTGATCCAGCCACATATCCGACGTACTTTCTATACAATCACAATTTCACTTAAATTTGTAACAATTCTATTAGGGTTTTGGAAAATAATCACCTATTCACTTAAACTGAATGGCAAGAAAACATGGTTAAAAACAATAGTACAAATTCGAAATAATACCATAGACTTTTGGTTCTAAATATGAAATCTACCTATCCATAATCATTCCATTGAGTACAAAATCAGAATATAAATAAGAATAATCTAATAAAATAAAGTTTTACTATCAACTTAATTTTAGCTTTAGCTATCTGCCATTATTGCAAAAATAAAGGCAGAACTTCAATCTCATTGACATCCATAGCTTAATTTACGAGGCACGAAGTATCTCTATAACTATATTACAATAAATCCTAACTACGAAGGAGTCTACTTTAAATCAAAAATTAGTTTGACTTACTAAAAATATGACTTGATTATCAAACCAATGGGAATATAAATTTATTCAGACTTCGCAATTCGAAATCGCCATTTTGTAATGTGTGGAACATTTTCTTAAGAATAGAAAAGTAGGCAAAGGTATCACTATTCAGCCTTTAGTTTTTTTGACACATTTGGCTAAGGTAACAAGTTTAGTATACCTTTCTAATTTTAGTATTCCCATTTTTGTTAAATTCTAGTAGACTGAACCTCGTTGTGTGGTTTATTGTTCGTAGCGATAGTACTGTTGGGGCGCGGGCTGCGGTCGCTGTTGCGCGTGCGCGGCGTGACCGGGGTGAGACACTTGCTGGGGTTGCAGCTGAATAGCCTGCGGCTGGGGCTTCGGTGTGGGGATCTTCACTACGATGTCTGTGGGCTGTCTTGAGACCTGTGGCGAAGAATTTTATAATAAGATATGCATTTCTATAAATTACCTACCAAAATCTTATCTGAAGGAGCAGAAACTAACTTAGGCTAAGGGTCAGTTCACACCAAAACGCGACGCGACGCGACGATGCGCGCACATTTTAATAGAGCAACTCAAAATATACTTTATTTACAACACGAAAGTATACACATTTGCGCGATGCATCTCGCGGCGTCGCGCTGTGCAGCGCAAAACCACTGTCCTATTCAAGCATCGTCGCGTCGCGTCGCGTTTTGGTGTGAACTGACCCTAATGCTACTTGAAATGAAAAAACTATATTAAAAACTGATAAAGAAGATATTCAATACCTTACTGAAAAGGTAAGTAGGTAACTAGGTACTTACGGCCATTTTCAATATTCGAACTATAGATAGATCTGTAGATTTTAGATACGTGTTTGACATAGGTATTTTGTATGGAGTTTATGTCAAAAACGAAACTTAAATATACAGATCTATCTATATTTCGAATATTGAATTCCGTAGTTAGTCATATAAACGACTAATAACTCGGAAAATAATCTAATAGGTACCTAAGTACCTTTTAGATACTATTAAAGGTAGGTAACGGATATCATATCCTTACTTTCTTTTTTTATAGACTTAGACTGACGCCTGTATCCCCAAAGGGGTAGGCAGAGGTGTAATTACACCCACATTTCGCCAGGAATTTTTAGGTCCCACGTAAAAGGGGGCGAGCCTATTGCCGTACCGGGCACATTACCAGACTCCGTGCTGCTACTGAGAATTTTCTAACGGCAAAACCCAATAACACTTTGCCCGACCCGGGAATCGAACCCGACACCTCCCAATCCCACGCGCACATTTATGCCGCGAGACCAACGAGGCAGTCTATCATATCTATAACGATAAATAGATGAATCTATAAATCTACTTTATAATATCCAAATCTACCGTCAATTCCCTGAGTTCAATTTCTAGTCCACCGCATCATCATTGAGTATTCTTAATTTCACGACACGCGTAACAAATCCATTATCTTCACATACAGAACGCAATTGATTGCGAACAACAAAACCAATCGGATAATACGATTGTCGATTTGATGCTAACTAACTTAGTAACGGATTGAACTGAATCCCTGACACAGTTTTTAATGCTTAACCTTCTAGGAAGTCCCAGATTTGCATAGACTCATTATTATTATCATGTTATACGATTGGCCTATTTCTATAAGCCTTTCTTTCAGTTTTGTGTCTGTTATTATTTTTGCCTAGATAATTTTGTATAGGTCGCGTCACTCGCGTCCAACTATCTGCTCTGTTTTAATATGTATCTTTTACGTATTTGACGAAAAATATTCAAGATCGCAACCTTAGTTACTAAATGGATGCTTAAAAACCAACGCAACATAAATCTTAGAGAATTCTGGACCAGTCGCAATAAGTCACAAATATATAATAGTTTAATAAATGAGCATTTTATTCCCTTTCGAGATTGACTATGTTTGTCGAACGTACATAAATACAGACTTAAATTATTGAATCCGTCTCTCTGTCTAAGCTTTAAAAACTAACGGTTTACTAATGTTTGCCATAATTTAAAATGCCATAATTTCATATGCTATACTGGTATTTGCCATAATTTCATTAGAAATAACGCTTCAGTTGCCATAATCGTGAAATGCCATACACACTTTCACTAATTCCATTGGTCATAATTGATCAAGTGTCATAATAATTTAAATCTATAAATGTATTTCCTATAATGCTATTTTCCATAACTTTTATTCACCATAATATAAAATAACGGTGTGTATGGCACTGTCAACTTCCACATTCTTCTGAATAAACTAAGGTTGACGGAGTCCTGCTTCGCAGGGCTCCTATTTTCGGATTTAGGGTCAAAAGAGAACCTAACATAACCTATTTAGTTACTTAATACAGTCGCACCCATAGAGATATTAGAATAGAGTGGCAGAACAGTACCTAACTCAATACTGTGTCGTGTCCGTCGGTGCGAGAGAAAACACAACATTAAAGGCCCCCTGCATCTCTCTCTAACAATACATGCACAACATCAACATTACGCAGTGGCGTGCTACCTGTAACTATTATTTATATCAGTTTATCAGTAATCAATGGTTTAAAAATATATAAACATTTTTGTCACTTCAAACTATCTTCGTGTATCAATAAAAACAACTTTTAAACTATTGATTTAAATAATAGTTACAGGTAGCACGCCACTGCGTAATGTTGATGTTGTGCATGTATTGTTAGAGAGAGATGCAGGGGGCCTTTAATGTTGCGTTCTCGCTCCCACCAGCGGACACGAATAGGCCCCACTCTGCCACTCTATTCTAATATCTCTATGGTCGCACCTAATCAGGCAATGACGTACAAATTTGACATTAGCTGTCAATATCATTCATAGTAATGGCAATAACGGTTGTTTTGCAATAATGAATTATCCTGTTGCGTTATTATGTAATAACTGTTATTGTAAACTGTTGTCGTTATCCTGTTATTGTTTCACAAACACTGTAAAGAAAGCATTGGTCCGATATATACCTACATTAAATATGTGTACTAGCTGTTGTCGGCGGTTTCGCTCGCACACTTATACAGGGTGGCGCTACCATAGGGGCACTTTTTGAACAGAGGCATAGCGTACAACATTCTGAAGCCTTGTACCAAAAATCAATTAAATCGGTGCAGTAGTTTAGCCACAATATCGATTTGAAGTTCCGCAATTTTTGCACATGCTTTGAATTCCACACAGCTGATACAAAACGGTCAACGACCCTACATTGCGCGCTGCGACTCACTACGATGCGGGCGCCGACTCGACGCCGCGCGAGGATTCCCGCATATCTTCGAGGACACGCGAATGTTTTTTGTCAGGTTCAAGCATTTATGCACTTTAATGTAAAAAAATATAGTTTATTTTCAAGTGCGTTAATAAAATCCTCTCCGCTGCGCTCCGTTTTATCTGCGCTGAGCCTAACTTCGGATGACGTCGAGGCGTCGCGTCGGAGCGAGTCGGGGCGTGCAATGTAGGGTCGTTGACCGTTTTGTATCAGCTGTGTGGAATTCAAAGCATGTGCAAAAATTGCGGAACTTAAAATCGATATTGTGGCTAAACTACTACACAGATTTAATTGATTTTTGGTACAAGGCTTCAGAATGTTGTACGCTATGCCTCTGTTTAAAAAGTGCCCCTATGGTAGCGCCACCCTGTATACACATACTTACAACATATATGCTATAGACGATAGCATATATTATGTTGTTAGTATGAATATAAGTAGTAAGGTAATAATTTATACAAGTATTATGAAAAAGTGGTAAAGTTTATAAGTTTGTTACAAACTTATAAACTTTACCACCTCTACACAAAGTCCTTTATTTACAATAACTTGTGTCCACTCAAACACACAATCACACAATATTGTCTATAATTTGCTTTCGCTCGCGTAACAAAAAAAAATCGATGCGAATTTACGCGATTACTCAAAGTATCTGTTACTGACAACGACAACGTCGACAACAGACAACAGTGACAACTGACAACTTGACAAGCCATAACAATAACAGGATAACTAAAATAATAAGATTCCCAAAAATAACTTTAGCAAGTATGACCTTTATTACGTTTCGTGAAAGATTATAATGCCGTAAGGTTGGCGCTGGGATAGTCGCGAGGCTCGGGAGCGGCGACTCGGCGAAACTCAAGCGCACGTGCGCCTATCGTCATCTCTCTCACACACTCGTGGTGTGCATATTGCATGCCTACTCTTACCTATCCTGTTGTCATTTTAGCACGATAACAGCACGTGCGCCTATCGTCATCTCTCTCACACACTCGTGGTGTGCATATTGCATGCTTACTCTTACCTATCCTGTTGTCATTTTAGCACGATAACAGTTTTTATAATGATAACAGGATAACTCAGTATGCAATAACTCATTATTCATTACGCTCAAATAATGCATTACCATAACTGTTATTGTAATAACGACCATTACTAAATCATTCATACAAGATGGTGGTTACGTTTCGTTTCACGTTTTTCACATAAAACCTAAATATCGCTTTTATTGATTCCACTACTTTAATAAACTGAGGTTGTTAAGGCAAACGTTATTAGTATAAATGATAATAGTGCAAGTAAATATTATGATCGGGGATGATTATGGCAAACAATATTAGTGCAAATGAATTTATGGAAAACGAGAGAATACCAAAAAATAACTATGTACCTTGAATATTCTCTACTCTTCTTCAACATAAAATGACCTGCCCTCGACATCTACAGTGAAGAGAGAGACCAAACCAACACACTCACCTCAGCCTTGAATCCCTCCTTAGGGTCAGCGGTGTATGTAACAGTTCTGATGAATCCATCACTGTCGACCACGGAGTAGGAGCCCTTGATGACGTCACCATCTCTCTGCTCCTTGCGGTTCTGGTAGTTGGTGTACTGATCGTCGTTCACGTCGAAACCGAACTGGTAGGAAGGATGAGGCTGGAACGGGAAGAAAAAGATTAAAGAAATGTATTAAAGACTAGACTTGATGAGCCCGCGGTTACACACGCGTTATTTACTGTTACTGCTCCGCTCTCGAGCTCATAGCGTGATGTTATATAGCTATCTAATCTAAAATAATGTTTCAAGTCGTACCAGTAGTGCCTACCAAACAAACTCTTTAGCTTTATAATTTTAGTAAGTATAGATTCTGGTTGGGTATTGGTACAAAAAAATGCCTATGTGTTATTTTGCTGTTTATGTTATTTTACTAAGCAATCAGTCGACAGTTTGTTCGCATATTGTGAATTTTGAGGCTTTAATCATCAGTAGTTACTGTGAACTTAAATTTAACCTTCAGACAAAATTATTGGTAGACAGATCCGGCAAGATTTTTGACCAAATGACCTTTTGGAATGGGATGCTACTTAAAGATGCTATGCTCCTCAGGCATTAGTGGAAGCAAGAAGTGGAAGAAACATTTCTATGTTTGCTCCACGATTCTACTAATTATTGGTCGACGTCTCTTTAATGGGCACATTGATACAGCCAGTTTAACAAAATTTTAAGCACTCTATTTAAATATACAGTAGTTATTGGTGACTTCTTTTAAGATTAAAAAGCATGATGTCATTGGTGTTATGAAATGTTATATAAATGAATACGAGCAGACTTGAAGGCTAATAACAATTAAATATGGCTACAGATGTAAACAGACGATGATATACGAATAACGTAAACGCGAAGAGGATAATAAAATTATCAATACGAGCTCTGCATTTTGTTGCAAGAAATAAAGTGGAAATAAATACTTCTGAAACCAGAAGAGAAACGATGTAGGTTAAATGGTAAGTACTGTGTGGAAAGCTAAATATTCAGTCAATTCTGATTTGGCTTGTGCGTGTATCCCGAGATCTAAGACGAAAGCAATGAATACAGATTTACATAGAAGCACAGTTCTTAAGGATTTCGCGTGCCGATTCCAGGCTCAAACACACCGGCTGCGTATGCGTGACTACGACGTAACCACGCACATAGATACGGCGTAACCCCATGTCACACCGGGTTACGCATAAGTCTACGCTTACGCTTACGCAATCGAGCTGAGTACGCAACGCAGGCCAATTGAGTGCCCAGCTGCGGCAGCTTTATTTTATTTTACTGTTTTTGACGCTTGTGTTGTGCACGATGTCTGACGAAGATTGGTAATATGGACCTAGTAGTTCTTCTGACGAGGAAGAAGCAATATTACTACTACTGTATTTCCAGTTCAGCTCCAATTTTCTCCCATAATAAACTTTTATATGATATATTTTTGTAATTTTTATTTTTTGGGTTGTAGATACAGTCATATCTACGCACAATTTCAATAAGTTTTTCTTTCTTATCGCTATTCATCATTACTATCAAACCAAAACAAAACACCACTTTGTAATAAAATACAACTGACTGCAGTTACGCGCGTAGGGCAACGCACAGCAAAGGTACGTGCGTGTTGAAATTTGTTCGGTGTGACGTCCAATAGGACGCGCCAGTAAATACAACGTCATCAACGCGACGTTGCTGTTCTCCTCTGCGTAAAGTACGGCGTAAGTCACGCAGCATGTTTGTGTCTTGGGACCGGCATTGCGTAGAGCTACGCATTGCGTCGACGCGCACGTCTACGTTACGCAAGCAGTGTGTCCTGTCTCATACAGTTCCATACATTACAACCCAGTGGTACGTGCACGTCTACGCTTACGTCTACGCATACGCATCCGGTGTGTTTGAGCCTTCCAAGTGGGGACTGTCTCCAGTTTATTTCGTAGTTGGCGCCGTTGACGGCGCTGGCGTCGTTCTCCATCTCTCTTGCTCTCGTAGTTAAGATACACAGGAGGAACGTTCGTCTCTCTTGCTCTCGTAGATACAGCTGTCACAGCGCGACTGCCACGCCGCCAAGCGGCAATTTGGGTCACAGAAAGTTTGTCTTCAGAGCGCTCATTGGAAATGCGCCTCTATGTTAAGATCTGAGCTCTTTGACGAAAGTCTTGAATCATGACTGTCAAGGTAAAAAAGTCAATCTTTCTTTATGGTTACTTTCTTACTTCTGTAACTAGACAGTAAGACATCCATGAATATGAAATAGAAACAAAAAATATCCAAAAATCAGCAAAAATATTGAGTTACACAATTTTTTCGACAAACGCAAAATACTTAAATTTTATAAAGTGACCCTCTTAACCACTGTGCCATCCACACAAACACAACTAGTTATTGGTAATAAACACTCAATTAAAATCCAAAGATTGCTACCTTGGTTTTAAGGTCGAGACTTTGACCGGTTAATGGTCTGCACTCTCTAGAAAATCTATTAACTGAAGTTAAAAGCACGTTGAAGGTAATTGCGTACCTTAATGGCTGTTTATGGAAGATGGAGTAAGCAGGGGTTTATGGGCAAACAAAGCCTTGTATTAATTGCGACGTGCCTAATCAATCGTTAACAGCTTTTAATTCATACTTGCTACTTTCTGCTAAAAGATTTGTTTTAAGCCGTCACGTACAAGGAATAAGTGCTGTATCGAAGACGGCTTTGTAAACACTTTAATCAACAGACGCAAAAACACTCAGACTAGTAATATTTTTGGACCACATTGTGTGCAGTGACATAGGGCTTAGTGACCATCTTAATTACAACGTCTGAAAACATAAAAACCTGTAGATATACACCATGCATCTTAACGCGAGAATGTATCTACTTTTCACGAACAGAATAAAAATGGAGCTATTTAGATGTTTCCTCGATGCTTGGATCCCAAATTATTTTACAAAATAATGGTTTAGGATGTTGGCTTTACTTATGAAACAAGCTGTTTACCATAGAGCCAAGTCAATTTGAAAGCGGTAACCGGAAAGATAATTAAAGACTACTAACTAAATAGATATTTAAATTTTAATATTTCAGGTAATAAACATGGAGTGCAAGAAAGTAATATCCCAGTGTATATCGTGAGACGATCTATGGATTTTATCTGTAATAGCGGTACGTTTGCGAGCTAGTGAAAGTTGCGCCAGCCGGTTCATGCGATCCATCCGTGTTCGTTTCACGTTGGACATTGTGGACGAGGAAGCCGCCAACTAGGTTGGAATAATTCCGGATTATATGCTGGTGTCTGCTGAGAAATTGTTGCGTGGAACATGTATATTGTGTGTGAGATTGGGCAACATAATTATAGAAGTGTAGTGTCCAATCTATTTTAATTCGTTATCACTTATAAGTCGTGTCTTACTTTGATCTCGTTTAGCGTGAATGTTGGTAGGCATTGTTGCTTACATAGACAATTTATAATATTTGTCTCAAATAATAAGTGCAATATGATATAATTATATACTCAGCGTAAAGTTTGACGCTAACAAATCTACTTATATTTAAGGAAACTTCGAAATTTACGATGTCGGAAAAAACGATGTCCACAAAATGTTGTGTGATACATAGGCAAACAGACAAACAGTATACGGATTTTGCAATTTAACTATAATACAGGATTATACCAGATCTCGGTCACTTAGTAATGATAGTATGCACGCTTAGGATGCTAAGGATGCTAACTATGAAAGATACGTAGTTTCAAAACATGTAAACACTTGGAATTCGCAAGGCCCTTTGTAACTATGTAATTACAGTGTCTCTAGAGGATTAAGGTGATCAATTGTATTATGGATCTTTTTCCAAGAGACTTTTCGTTCAAGAAATTCTCTCCTGATAAGTCAAACATTTGGTGGTAGAACGCAAATGTTGTGCCATACGGCCACTTCCGTTTAAGAGCGTTTACACCTTAGGGCTTTTCATACAAACTTTCGAGTCCTTATTTTTCGAAATGAATGAACCGATTTTAATGAAACTTCATACACATAAGCAGGATACATAGGTCTAAAAAGTTAGTTGAAAATATTTTCGAAATAGCTTATTTAAAAAAATAATAATTGGATAAATCTGTTTCTATGGAAAAATTAAAATCGGCCTAATTTAGCTATAGTATGTAAAATTTGTATTCCGTTCATATATATGTGTTAGCTAGTAACTTAAATAAATAAATAATTTTGAATTTGAATATGACTCTGGAACTTATTTCGTAGAACTTAAAAATACACATACAGTGTGAGTGCAAAAATGTAAGTGTGAGGTGGATCTGATGTTCATACATTTGGTGTCATGCTTTACAGTGCAATCAATTTTTCAGTGCAATCATAAATTGAAACTTTACCAGTTTATTGGTTCGCAAGATGATTCTTCTACTTAGCAATATTGCTTACAATATTTTTTTTTTCGGAATACGATCGCCATTGATGTATTTTTCTGCATCTTTAAAGTAAAATGGGCTCAGTGGCGTGCCATTGGAGAGGCCTTTATACAGCAGTGGACTGTAGCAGGCTGATGATGATGATGATATAGTACAATTATTGTTTTTCGTATATATAGTGTAAACTTACGTCATATTCTTCCTTGGGTGCTTCGGGAGCAGGCTGAGCTTGAGGTCTCTGCGCTTGGTACTGAGCGGGCTGCTGTCTGTACTGCTGCTATAGTAAAATGACCCCCAGTCTTTAATATTAAAGTGCAAAATGGCAAAGCAAGGATATTGGCCGAAAACTCCTGCGTTACAAGAAGATTACTGTTTTTATAACGTCACGCCTGTATCCCTGAAGGGGTAAGCAGAGGTGTAATATTTCACCCACATTTCTCCTTGTGAATTTTAGGTCCTCCGTAATAGGAGGCTATTGCAGTACTGAGAATTCGAAAAACTCAGTAACACTTTTTGCCCGACTCGGGAATCGAACCCCTGACCACATCAGCAGACGCATATGCTATCCACTGGACCCCGGAGGCAGACCGAAGATTATTTCATTCGTCAAAATATGTTACCCTACTTTCAGTTTCTAAGTAGTGTATCAATGTTGGAATTCTCAACAGCAGTATGGAATTTATTGCCTTTCTATAACACGATAGCTAAGTATTACAGAAATGTGGTGTAATTATTGAACATATCGGTAGCACTATTTGTAACAGATGTGATGTATTTTCATCCTTTTTGCGCACATAGCGAGACATTTTGATAATGCTCTGGCTTTGAAATCAGCGCATTTTCAAGTTAACTTTCAACCCAATTCTTTCTTGACTTCAGTACTAGAGGCTCTGCAATGACAGGTATATCAATCGGGATAACTGACCTCCATGAAGCATTTACTGTTGCTGAATATTTTTGCTATTTTTCCTATAAGGCCTTTTTGTTCCTTGCTCCACCAAAAAAAGAACATGCTGTGTTTAAATATTTTAGTGTTGCAATATTCATGCACGTGAGTTTAACTTTGAAACGGATCGTTTCAGAACGTGATGCTTACGTCATAGTCTTCAGGCTCGCGTTGTTCCTGCGGCCTTTGAGCTTGGTACTGCTGTCTGTATTGTTGGGGTTGAGGCTGGTACTGCTGGGGTTGCGCTTGGTATTGGGGCTGGTATTGCTCGCTTTGTACGCTGAAGAGTTGTTGAGGAGCCTGCGGAGAGAGGAATAGTAGTTAGGTATATGTTCATAGAGCACGTGGGTTTAAAGCAATGTATGATACTTTTAATCATCATAATTATATATACATCGGTAAAAGAAGATATAGTGACAAGCATCGAGAAAGGCATGTTAAGATGATTTGGGCACATGGAGAGGATGGATGACGAAAGACTGACAAAGAAGATATATAAGGCAAATGTGAATGGGACCGGACGAAGGCCTAGGCGGACGTTCTCTGATCAGATTGGAGACATCCTAAAAAAAGGACAGGTCAGAAGTACCCTAAACCAAAGAGCATGTATGAGAAACTTGATGGGAGTGAATGAAGCAAGAGAGGTATGTCAGGATCGTTGCAAATGGCGTTCCGTAGTCTCTGCCTACCCCTCTGGGAAACAGGCGTGAGTCTATGTATGTATGTATGATACTTTTGATTGATTATGATAATGACGTTTAAATATGCGTGCTGACTATGACAGAAATTATGTGCTAGGATATAGAAAATATACCATTATTACAGAACATTTTAACTTTAACTTCTGGACAACAGAATTGAGTTTGTCCATGCACTTGTGACTAGGATGAGTAATATAATGTTATCAACAGCTGTTCACGATATAGTTTTGAAGCATGTAAGTAACTATAGGTCGAGTACCTAACAATTGGATATACGTGAGATACGTGTCGGAGGTAGACTCTCATTATCCCCTGGTATGGTATGTATGGCCCTATCTCCTATTCCTTCTCCCTCATCCCACTCCTCATCCTATCCCTTTTCCTAACCCGAAAGGGCGGCAACACACTTGTGACTCCTGTGGTGTTGCTTGTGTCCATGAGCGGCGGTAATTGCTTACCATCAGGCGATCCGTCTGCTCGTTTACCGCCTATTACCATAAAAAAAATATAAAAAAAGTAAAGTGCAAATTTATTCATAAGTTGATTCTTGCTTAGTACGTCAGTGTAAAGTATAAACTTCTAACTTTTGAGAACAGATAGAGCACATGATAGCCTAGACATAGTAACTAGCAGTAAATCGAAGAGAAGATTGTACTTAAAGTGTAACTAGGAAGTTTTGCTGAAGTGTTGAATATCATCATCATCATCTTCATCAGCCCTTAACAGTCCACTGCTGGACTAGGCCTCTCCTTTGAAAGGAGGAATTGGCCTACTATACCACGCTGGCCAAACGGGTCGGTATAGGGTTTGTATCAAGTTTTCCTTCTCGTACAGTGGTGTTCTCTGCATAATATGCTCCCTCTGTCGGTTCTTACGATACCCATGGGATGATATGGGGTGGTGACATTCCGTTTTCTTAATACTATCACCTAAATAAGGTGGACTATGACGTAAATAATCTTAAGATGAGTAAGAAGCGAATTTATATAAACAGGATTACCGGAAGATAAATTATATACCTAGTAATTCTTTACTTCTTATGGCGCTTTTCCCATATTATAAAGTCACAGTCAAAAGAACTCACATCAGATGTAATAGTGAAGAATTTTACTAGCTTGACAAACGAACTACCTACATGGCTAAGGAAGAAGGAAACAGACGTGTGTATATAATAGACTTATATGCTTTTCTATTACACGATAGCTCGTCATCAGCCCTTTATACTGTCCCACTGCTGGGCACGGGCCTCTTCTCACTATGAGAAGGGTAAGGCCATAGTCCACCACGCTGGCCAAGTGCCTGTTGGCAGACTTCACATGTCTTTCGAGAACATTATGGAGAACTCTTAGACATGCAGGTTGCCTCACGATGTTTTCCTTCACCGATAAGCAAGCAATAATTAACAATTTAATACGCACTTAACTCCGCAAAGTCATAGGTGCGTGCTGTGGATTCGAACCCGAGACCCACTGCGTAGCAGTCTGTCGGTCTCTCCACTCAGCTATCGCTGCTATACGATAGCTATTTATACATTAAATGTAGTAGTAGGTATATGACTTTTATCTTTTTGCCACGATGTAAAGTTGGCACGATTAGGTGCGTGGTAGATAATTTAATTACTGCAATTAGCTTTTTATTTACTCGATGAAACATGTCTAATGAAAGAGTCACTTTGTCACCGACTAAACCAAATTTAATTCCGCTTTCAGACATTTGTAGTTGAAAAAGTGATGAATATGCATGTAGAAGGACGAAAAGGGAGAGGACGGCCAAGGAAAAGATGGATGGACTGTGTGAGGATGGATATGAAAGAGCAAGGGGTAAATGATCGGATGACTGGTGACAGAGAAGTATGGAAGAGAAGGACATACTGCGCCGACCCCAAATAAATTGGGACCAGGGCAAGACAACGATGATTTCAGACTGTTGTATTTAAAACTAAGAGACCGCCTGCCTTATTTTATACAGATCCCGTGGGTCATTTCGGGAAATCCCTCCTTAGCGCACCCCTACGGTCTCCAAGGAACATAAATAGCAAATATCAACTTCTTGCATCCAATAGTTTTGGCTGTGCGGTGTCTGTCAGTCAGTAACGTAACAGTATATATCCAGACTAGAGGACGCCAGCAGCTACGCCTGTTTTTTTTTTAATTTACCCGTTTTGGCCGATCCCGTGGGAATTTCGGCAAATCCCTTCATAGTGCACCCCTACGGTCCCCAAGGAACATACATGCAAAATTTCAGCTTCTTTCGCCGAGTAGTTTCGGCTGTAGCTTGTCTGTCTTTCAGTCAGTAACGTAACAGTATATATCCAGATGAAGGGGTGGTAGAGTTAGTGTAGTATGCTTACAGGTCTGGGCGCCTGTGCGTGCTGCGGCCTGGGTATGACCTGGGTCTGGGCGGGCGAAGCACCCTGCTGGTCGGTCAGGTACTGTCGGAGCAGGTGGGGAGGAACTGCGCCTATCTGTTGGCAAAATTTGGTCTTTTAAGGACTAGTTTTTTAGGAAGTTTGTAATTTAACTCTCTAAATGAGGAGATGTATCATCGCTAAACGGCGAAAGTTATTGTACATATTCAAATAATGTGTAATTGGTTGTATTTAGCTATGCGAGTGTGCATCTCAAATTAACAATACCGGGTTTTTAGGTCAAGCAAATGCAACAATGGTTATTTAATATGGTAAATTCTATTAGAGATAAAAAGACAGTTACCTATGGTACAAAGACCTTTTTTATATTATAAACAGCTTAAGAATTTTCACGGTGAAGTTTCAATCACTGTGTCTGGCAATCGGTTTTTAAGCTATTATTAGGTACTCTTCCTAGTCCTTCTGGAAATATATACATACAGGAATTAAACCTCCTTATAATTCCACCGTAAGTCCATGAACAGTCTTAATTAATGCCTGTATCCCCTCGGTTAAAAACCTAAGTCTACAGTAAGACATAATCTGACATAAGAACTATAACACTAATTACTCAAACAATTAACTTCTTACGAAGTCCAATTTCACATTTGACGGCGCCGCATCCTACAATTAGCAACATAAAGCTGGCCACTAATCAGTGCGATAAATTACATAACGTTAATCCAATTATATCTAGCTACTCCGTTCGGAAACGCGCCACTGACATTACGAAACGTCAAACTGTAAAGTGTAACAGCATTACGTCAGAGTACACGCTCGATTTGACATGGGTTTGAAAATGCACGTGTGTGCTTAGGGTTGTCAAATCAAGGCGTATTAATCCCGGTACCTTTAAAGGGTGGGACTGTATTGGCCCATCTAATAATACTAATATATTAAACTGAAGAGTTTGTTTGATTAATTGAACGCGCTAATCTAACGAACTGGTCCGATTTGACAAATTCTTTTCGTAAACGATTTTAAACTTTCGCGATTAGTATACCTTATACAAGGTTATATAGCGGGTCTTACTCGCGATAAATCATATATTTAAGGCATAAATATCTCGGTTTTTGCCAACGTTTCGGCTGACTTGCTTCAGCCGTGGTCGCGGCGGGACTGGTGACCTCAGGCTGAAGCAAGTCAGCCGAAACGTTGGCAAAAACCGAGGTATTTATGCCTTAAATATATGATTTATCGCGAGTAAGACCCGCTGTATAACCTTGTATAAATTCTTTTCGTGTTAGATAGCCCATTTATTGAGAAAGGCTATAGGCTATAGAACATCATGCTATAAGCCACGGGAGCGGAGCAGTAGCCTTAAATAACTCGGATGTAACCGCGGGCTTATCTAGTATTAAATAAAAAAAATACTTTAGCAAAGTAAGTTGCATTTATATTTTCTAGAAAAGTAAAAGAGGAGTTCGAGTGCCAGCCGTGTCAGATGGTTGCACACAGTCTATTACATCTAGGGTTTCAATTACTGGGCACGGGACAGACGCACAACTTCGGGACAATCCCGGTTATTTGGCAACCCTATGTATTATGCATAAATGCATATATTTGGGTGAAAAATTATGTGTGGATAGTTGTGACGGTCTGTTTGCGACGTAATTGATGGCTATGTGGGACAATTTGTTGGTTGTTATAAAGCCGGTTGCTTGAATGTGTATTTTCTTTTTATGTTGATAGCTTACTTAGCACTTAATGAATGTTTATTGTTATTATGTTATACAGTACAGACTAGAGGACGGCTACACACGCAAATTGTTTTTATTTTGAGGAAATTCGTGATAATTTCGGGAAATAATCGATTTTAAACTTTCGCGATTTGTATACATCATAGAAATTAATTTAGCGGGTCTTAATCGCGTTAACTTAACTTATTTAAGGTATAAATACCTATTTGTTACCGACGTTTCGCTCGTCTTGCACCGAGCGTGGTCGCGGAGAGACTGTCTCTCCGCCTTCTTAGGTCTTCAAGGAACATGCATTCCAAATTGTAGCTTCCTGCGCCTAAAAGTTTTGGCTGTAGCTTGTCTGTCAGTCAGTCAGTAACGCAAGGATTTTTTATAAAAAAGATTGCGTCAAACATTTTGCTCTAAGTCAAGTTTAAGGGAATGGTTGATGCATATGTTTACCACGGTGATGGAAGGTCTAGAAATTACTTATCAATGCTTTAAAGAAAAGTAAACGAGACACAGTCGCTTTATTGTTATGGCCTTGAGGCGTTCACTGTCCTTCGAGATTTTGAGACATTTAAGATTTAGACATAGAGACCATAAATATTTCAGAGAAGGTTTTTCAAAATACAAATGCGCGTCCCAGGAATTTATCGCGGGAACTCTACAAACATTCTAACAATGGCCACGGAGAACACGTCATAATCATGCTCATTTCACAAAGATCTGTGCTTTTCGGGAATCGAACACACGATACGAACTCCTTATACTTAATCGATTTTAAAGTCTCCGCAACCACGCTCGGTGCAAGACGAACGAAAGTCGGAAACAAATAGGTATTTATACCTTAAACTAAAGAACGCCCGCAGCTACGCCCGCATATTATTTTATTTTACCCGTTTTGCCCGATTCCGTGGGAACTTCGGGAAATCCCTTCTTAGTGCACCCCTACGGTCCCCAAGGAACATACATGTCAAATTTCAGCTTCCTGCGTCTAATAGTTTTGGCTGTAGCTTGTCTGTCAGTCAGTAACGCAAGGATTTTATATATACAGATAAGTTAACTGGACGTGATTAAGACCCGCTAATTTATTTTGTATAATACGATCTCCTGCTTAGCAGCCAAGGTAACTAACTCACTAATCACTACACTTGACTGGAACAACAAGCAGTAATCATAACGACCAAAAATTAAAAAAAAATGAAATGAGTTTTGTTTCCATATGTAGAGCGGTTTAAGCGGTTAGCTCGCCGTAAGACTCTACACCAAGTGTCTTGAGTTCGATTCACAATTCCACACACGGGACAAAACTTCGTGTAATCCACAAATTATCGTTTCGAGTTTGGATTTTCAGGTTCCGTTGATTGAACATTTTAAAGTTCCCCGTGACATAGCGTTTAAGTCTAATGCTAGTTGTCTTACAGAAAAAGAAAACAAAAACGAGATCAGTTTATACAACAAAAATGTTAAAATCTACATACATACATAACGTCACGCCTTTTATCCCCGAAGGGGTAAGCAGAGGTGTATTTCTACACCCACTTTTCGCCAGATATACTTTAGTCCCACGTAATAAGAGGCGAGCCTATTGCCGTACCGGGCACATTTCCAGACTCCGTGCTGCTACTGAGAATTTCGTGACCGAAAAACCCAATAACACTGCCCGACCCAGGAATCGAACCCGGGACCTCCCTATCCCACGCGCACATTTATGCCGCGAGACCAACGAGGCAGTCGTATGGGGTTTAATGTCGAGTTTTCCGTCTCTACGCAAAGATGGTATTTGCATCTTGTTATCCCTTAGTCGCCTCTTACGACACCCACGGGAAGATAGGGGGTGGTGATACTTGTATTCTATGCCGTCAACCACACGGCTAAAATTATATTACAGAAAGTTACTCGAAATAGTTTAAAATCTTTTTAAACTATTTCGAGTAACTTTCTGTAATCTGTCCGTGAACGTTACCTAGGTATTTCGTTTGAGTCACGGCTATGACTTAACGCGTGCAAATTACTATTAAATAATAAGTATTTTATTTTATAAGTAAATTGTCTGATTATTAAGAGTGTATTACACTTTTAGTATAATCGTTTCAAGACAGCAGATGCAAAAAGTACCGCTTTTTTAAATGACAGAATTCTTAAATAAAATTTACTTGCTTACTTTTTAGGGTTCCATAGTAAACTATTAGGAACCCTTATAGCTTTGATATGTTTAAATGTAAATATGATTATTTACGTAGCTTATTCTGTCTAATCAGGGGGGGGGGGGGATTCAGAATCTTTCGATATCTTATTTGATATTCGATTCCGTTAATTTTCAAACGGGCTACCTAATTTTTTGTCAAAACTATCGCATTTCCTATCAATTTTATGCATTCAGTATGAAGTAAATTAATAAATAAATCGAATTCAATGAATATTTGTTCAAAATATCTCTGATAGGCGGCTAAAAGACGAGGACAATAATTTGACATATCGTACGATTACTTGTCGTGATATTCTGATTCGGCCTACCGGTTAGACTAGAAAACGTAACTTAGAAAGTCTTGAATGCAAACTGGGAATATACTAAGGATGCAGGCCATGATGATAATGAAGGCTGCCTATGAGCAATATGTCTATTACAAACAAGACCTATGTATATTTAGATACTGTGATGCTCAGAATGCTAACACCTCTAAAAAAGGCGTAAGTCCCGGATAAGAACTTACTTTTATATTTCGTTCAAAATTATACAACTACAAACACACAACCAATTCTAATGAGAAATTCAAACAAACATATGCTGTTTCGCGTGGGAATCGAACCCATACATCGACGACGATCAGCGACGACAAGTCCGCTTAAACCACTAGGCTATACTTACAGTTCTGTTGGACTATTACTTTATAAGCACGATAAACCGTCGAACGTACTAAGTAATGGATATAATTAGGTATGTAGGTGCGTGTGGGAACAGTTTCTACTACAAAGTGACTAACCCCTTTCACTCTATACACTGTGAGATACTATATTAGGTACTTTACATTTACTTAAGTCTTAAATAAAGAATTACTTAGGAATTTTTAATATTTTAGTCATATCCCGGTTCAAACTTTAGGAAAAACGAAAAACAAAGATGAAAAAATGTAAATCATAAACTAGAGCGATGCAGATAAGGTTGCATGTATAATAAAAGTATTGCCCTAATATTTTAGCGCAATGTCAAATTATAGTGTTGTAAACTTGAAAAATGTCACACGCTCAGTGAAACAATACCATCGCGACATACGTTAGCAAATGTTTAAATGGCGGACGAAATCGCTTGTCACCCAAATAGCAAGCTCATTGTTAGTTCAGAGAGTCCGCTCTCAGAGAATGATGCAAGAACTTACAATGGATGAACTTCTCAGGTTAACTGCTAAAGGTTAACGTTAATAACTAATTCATAGACTACTTGAGAGACTTGTTGCTTGTTTTAATTGTGTGTTAAAGTTGCGGTAATTAAAAATAAAGCTAATTTAATATCTAAGCAGACGTGAAAAATGGGAATCTTTTGTGGTCTTAAGTTAATAATGAATATTAAATTAAATGGCTATTAAACCTTCGATTAATCTAAAATATAAGAGAAACTTTACATTCAGGAAGTTGCGTTAGTTAATTAAAAATAAAGCTAATTAGGCGTGACAAAAGGAATATTTTGTGTCTTTCGTTTATTATGGATATTAAATTAAATGGCTATTTAACCTTCGATTAATCTAATATATAAGAGAAACTTTACTAGCATTTTCTAATTTAGCTAAGTAGTTGTATATTCTGATTTTTTCAAAAGGGTAAATTTAATTTTAAGGACGTCTTCTTAGTCCCTACTAGCCCCTGCAATAACCTTAATGCCAATATAATTATAGAATTTTCGTTATGATGGAAATAATATAATAAAATTACATATTGATAATTTTTGACAAGGACCTTTAAAAAATGAAAGCACTAGTTCCGAGAAAATGCACCCTTTGCACGAAAAAAAAAACTAAAAAGCACAACTTACTTGTTGAGGTTGATACTGATGCTGAGGCGCGGGAACCGCCAAAACACACCCCAGTACTGCCAACGTAACACAATGACGTAACATGTTGCACACACCAAAAAATTACAAAAAATGAAATATAATTAAAAAGGCCACAGCACACTCGCGACGTACTAACGTATGGTGAGGTGCGTGTATACTCTCACTATATATAGAGGCACCCCTTCTAGTCGTAGGTGGTGAAGGCGGGAGTAGCCCCACGTACCGGTGTGTGTGTACGAAATTTAAAATGGAGCATCGGTTTTTCGAGTGTGGTCTTGCCTTTTGTTTTTGTTGTCTGTGGAACGTTTGAAAATGAAAATGGAACACTTTGAAAAAGGAAAACGAATCGGAGATGCTTTTTGGCAATTTTCGGATTTTCATTTGTTTATAGGTGAGTAGTTAAGACTGTTTTTCATAATGATTGTTTTCGTAAGAAAACATAATTTGCACCGATATTCTAGCCATGCGTAAAAATTGCCACGGTTTAATGTAGAGTGCATTTTATTTTTCGTTACAAATTAACTGTTAATTAGTAATAAGTTATGTATTAATTTATTCTGCAAAGATAGGAGCCAGAATAATAGTATTTTACACCGAATATCCCATCGGCTGAACCTCTTAAGACAGGCCAATCTGAAGGTCATAAAAATAATAAAAGCTGCTAATTTAATAAATTGATAAAATTCACCATCTCCTTTAACTAATTATTATGTGCAAGGCTAAAAAAATGATTACAGAGGTAATCGTATATGCTACCAATATGTTCTACAGAGAATACTGAAGAATATAGTGACTATATTGTATCAACACTAGCTTGGAACCCATGATATTTATTGCGACCGCCCCTTAATCCTTGTACCCAAGCTATTCATAGAAATGTTCATAAAATGTAGCTAACCACGCTACGCTTGTTTTGTGTATGATAAAAGAAATTAAAAAAAAAAGCTTTCATATTTGACTGTAATCAGAAAAATCTTAAACACGACTTATTTCAAGTACCTATTTGTGTTACAAGGGGTTCACATGGGAAGAGCAATGCAATACGTGCACTTCGACCTACGACCAATCGACCGCAAGTTCAGTAATTTACTAATTTCGCTATCACTGCTTCCAATTCCCCCCGTGTAGTTACTGTAAAGGTAGCGAATTTTACAAAATTCAACTTAAAATGTCATTCACTTCGAATAAATTCCTTAACAGTTTGCCAACACTTTAATATAGGTACCAGCTATTCAAATATGGAATAGTTATTTAGCACATGTGACTTCCGGTCTAGCTTATAAGTGGTACCAACTTTTAATAAATTAGATACTGCCTATTCAGTTTTAATGTATAATCTATTTTCTATTAAACTATATATTTCCCGTTGATTGAATTTGGAGTGATTGACGATACCTGTGTAACCTTATTGTGACAAAGATACTAAGTGCAAGACTCGTAGTAAAAAGATGTTTTATTTTATTTATAGACTCACGCCTGTATCCACGAAGGGATAGGCAGAGGCGTAATATTACACCCATATTTCGCCATGAATTTTTAGGTCCCACGTAGTAGGGAGCGAGCCTATTGCCGTTACCGGGCACATCAACAGACTCCGTGCTGCTACTGAGAATTCGGAAAAACCCAGTAACACTTTTGCCCGACCCGGGAATCCAACCCTGCATCTCCGATAAGCAGTCGCATACGCTATCCACCGGAGGCAGAGGATGTAATTTTCGATATTAACTGTGGAATCTGTCCGAAGCCCTTCCTTTGTCTTATGCAGGTGTTTATGCAATGTAACTGCAATTTTGTTTTATTCATCACGCCGGTATCCCCGAAGAGGTAGGCAGAGATGTAATTTGACACCCACATTTCACCTTATGAATTTGATGTCCCACGTAATAGGGGGCGAGCCTATGGCCGTTACTGGGCACATTGCCAGACGCCGTGCTGCTACTGGCAATTGGAAAAAAAACATTCCACAATCAAATTTTGCCCGACCCAGGAATCAAACCTGGAAGCAGACCTTCCCGATCGGCAGACGCATACGCTATTCATGAATTTATGCATGAACAAGTAGGTAACAAACAGCTAACCATCCATCTTAGCAAAAAAAAAAGGTTAGATGTCAAGTTTTCCTTCTCTCCACCATAGACACTATTTGTTTCGTGTTATCCTTAGTCGCTTCTTACGCCATCCACCACGAGAAAAAATGGGGTAGTGGCAATTATTCATGATCCAGGTAAAGAAATGTACAAGAAAAACAAAAATTCGACGTAGACATCTGAATAGCCATGTCAGAGGGCAGGTTATAAATCTATACACATAAATAAAATTGGAGTGCCTGTTTGTAATATTAAAATAACCGCTTTTTACTAAATGCATATGAATTTATACACGTTACGTATACTGAAATGTCATTTTTTACAATTTTTGTCTGTCTGTCTGTCTGTTTGTTCTCGCTAATCTCTGAAACGGCTGGACCGATTTTCACGGGACTTTCACTAGCGGATAGCTGATGTACCAAGGAGTAACTAAGGCTATAAATTAACCGGGTACGCGAAGTAGTTTCCTCAGGACACGGGTGAAACCGCGGGAAACAGCTAGTAACTCATAAATCACACGCACACACCAGACGACGATAAAGTCGTAGGGCCTTCTAAAGGTAACTGACGACCTGGCAATAGGGTGAATACTATTTCCTCAAGACAGCGATAGCCCAGTGGAGATACCTACCAACGGACTGCCATGCAGACGGTATCGGGTTCGAATCCACGGAGCGCACCACTGACTTTTCGGAGTTATGTGCGTATTGAATTGTTAATTATCGTTTGTCCCGTGCCTCGGAGAGCACGTTAAGCCGTCGGTCCCGGCTGTCATGAGGATCTTTGACAGTCGTTATATGTAGTCAGTACCTCTAAAATAAACTGTCACTACTCTAAATCATGG
This sequence comes from Euclidia mi, assembly GCA_944739405.2. Classification (NCBI taxonomy): domain Eukaryota; kingdom Metazoa; phylum Arthropoda; class Insecta; order Lepidoptera; family Erebidae; genus Euclidia; species Euclidia mi. Next base: position 4,387,450 of record OX123188.2, on the reverse strand, counting down.
AATATCAGTTGCGGAGGTCAGACAGGCAGCCGCTCCGTGGAAAAGCTAATATTCCGCTAAATCCGGTTAGACTAGAAAGCGGACCCCAGGTTGAGACTGGGATAACGCTAGGAGGATGATGATGTCTATTTCCTCAAGACAGGTCTGTGGAAAACCTGTGGAAGCTCTATGAATAGCAGTAACCGTTTTTGAGTTATGATGACGAATTATACCTTGATGACAGATATTTTCCATTCAAAACTATTTTCTGACTACACATTACCTGTTTAAATTACTTACTACTCGTCAATTTAAGTCTTAAGTATGGAATTACACGTGACATGGACTGGGCAAGTGAAGAAAGTGCCGTGGAAACAGAGTATTTCACAACTTAGTTATTTGCATAAAAATGTGTTTATGATTGCCATTTGGCAACAAAACTTTTCAGTGATACTGTATGGACTCAAAACATTTTCATGTAAAATGTTGCCAAGACAAATCATACGGCTCGCACTGCGAATGATACACGAGGGGCCCAATTCTCCTAAATAAATATAGTTTCGATATCATGTCAGTGTCATAGTTACGTCTCAAAAAGCGTATTCTTCAAAATTATCAGATAATTGAACGAAGTTGTAAATTGAACGTAAACGAGATCGTAAATTGAAACAAGTGTCAAAATATGTGTCAACGACGAACTGTTTATTTCAAATTATACGATACTTTACGATAATACGATACGACACATTAGGTAATCAGAAAACCGCTTCTGAGTCAATTCAAAATGTAACATTTTTATATGACATTGATGTCATATAAAAATAGGAGAATTGGCCCCCTGATCTCACGTAGAGCCATGCTTCGTACCCTATACGTCCTAACTATACAAGCTCTATATATCTATGCAACTATGTTACAAGTAGTTCTCATAGGCAGAGCAATGCAATACGAGAACTTCGAACCTAAGACCTATCGATCGCAAGTTCAATAATTTAACTGACACTCACCATTTCAGCATGTAAACAATTTTGCCATCTCCATTTTCTTCCGGTAGGCTCGGATATTTAACTAATTTCATACAGATTTTCTTCCAGTAGTCTGCATCTTGGTTACATTTCTAATCTATATAATTGCTGTAGCGACAGCAAAATCTGAGCTAACATTCACTCTCTTAATTATTTTCATGACATTGTCAATGCATACCTATCTCTCAAATCACATTTCGTGTAAGTCAATATATTATCATAAAGTACTTATGCAATGTAAGTCCTGTATATAGTTCATTGTAGCAGTGGCCTTGGTCGTGCTTAATGCCAATGCACCCATCGTTGCTGAGTTGCTTAACTGTTGCGTTCACTTCGACTAATAGTCTACATGCATTACTTACAGAGACTCCGGTATTACTCATACGAATTGGGCCGGTATAAGTACATACATACATACATAGACTCACGCCTGTTTCCCGGAGGGGTAGGCAGAGACTACGGAACGCCATTTGCAACGATCCTGACATACCTCTCTTGCTTCACTCACTCCCATCAAGTTCACACAAAGTACATCAATCTTTCTATCATCCATCATCTGACATACTTCATCCAATTTGCCGTTCATTCCTCCTCCAACATTCAATGTTGCAAACCTGCTTTCCGTAGGCCGCTTTTCGCCCTCGCGGGAAACGAGAGGTGATGGGTTGCGAACCGCGTCGCTAGGTTGGTATTAGTGGGTAAGCCTACAGAACGTATGCTCAATTTTGAAGCTTATGGCATAGACTTTATACGCTAGTCGTCGTCTTCCTAGCGATATCCCGACTGCATCTAAGACTCTTCGTCTTGGAGCCATCCCGATTACTCAGTAAAGATCAACCTTATAGAGACTAGTCCAGTATATATAAAATACTAGAGGACGCCAGCAGCTACGCCTGCATTTTTTTTTAATTTACCTGTTTTGGCCGATGCCGTGGGAATTTCGAAAAATCCCTTCTTAGTGCACCCCTACGGTCCCCAAGGAACGTACATGCCAAATTTGAGCTTCCTGCGCCCAATAGTTTCGGCTGCAGCGTGTCTGTCAGTCAGTCAGTAACGCAAGGATTTTATATATTAAGATAAGGGATTTGAGTTATCAGGAACGATATTAAAGTGCTTGCACTCACATCAGTAAAATTAAGTAGTATATCGCTCATCTCTGAGAGGTCTCAGCGAGGTCCATTTCTTCAGACGCGATGAATAGACCCCGATAGATTCGCGTGACCACGCCATTAAGGGCAGTCCATTGAACCGACTACGCTTAGACTTTCAGGGGAGTTCACACACCCTCTTATATAAGCTCCAAAATCAAGTATTGAGTGGTAGCAAGAGACTGGGATAACGCCCGAGGTCAAAAGAGTGACCCTGACACTAAAAGTTAAAAATCCCGCGAAGGGGTTAGTAAAAAAATATTCTTAGTATCCTGGTCGTACCAAGTGCTGCCGAAATCAGCAAAGCAATTTCTTCTTAGAAATACTTATGACATACAAAGTATACTTATAAGGAGATGCATATAATAAATCAAAACTAAGTAAGTGTGCCCTGGGGCGTTAGATAGAGGATCTAATATTTCACAATATCGCACTGAGAAAATATACCTCTAGTTTTATCCAGCCTTACTTTATGTAACATTACTACTCTAGATACATTTTTAATTGGTCCTGATATATTTTATACAAAACTATTTGTAACATAGCCTAAAGATACATGTTACAAAATAACACGTGAGCTTGCTTGTCTTTTGATTAAGATAGAGAGATAAGTAAATTAAGTATTTTATTTTTGACTGCTAGGCTCGTTTTTAAATATGTTACGAAGTGGTTTAAGTTTTTAGTTATGTAATGAAATTGCCATTGAGCTGTTACAAATTAATGTTCTTATGTGTATTTTGCTACTAGTTGGAACACAGGATGTTTGTGACATCTATGTTGCAGCAGTTGTCGGTTTAAGCGTCACCTCGCCGTGTTTGATCCCCCAGCTGCCCAACACATTGTATGGTCCGGTCCGGTATGGACCGGGGAAGTACTACCCTCTCACAGAAAATCGACGTAAAGTAACAGTACCTAAACTGTTGCGTTTCGTTCGGTGAGTGAGAGTGCCGGACGCCCCATCCCCTATTCTTTCTCCCTCATCCCACTCCTCCATCCCTTTTCCTATCCCAAAGGGCGGCAACGCACTTGTGATTCCTCTGATGTTGCCTGTGTCCATGGGCGACGGTGATTGTTAACCATAAGGCGATCCGTCTGCTCGTTTGCCGCTTATGATATAAAAAAAAAGTGGTCCACAAATTCTTGGATCGAGTTTTAGTTGTACCTTGCGTCCGTTGATTTTTTTCTGAAAAGTCGGCTCTCACGCTAGGAGTTAATCCTGTCTAACGGGCGACTTTACACACATCCAACCAATACATTGCGGCGCCGAGGACTTCTAGTTCATACCAGGGGTTCAAATACACTTCGGAATATTAGTGGTGCAAGCCTAAGGTTTGAACTCAAGAGTCTGTGTGATAGTCTGTTGTGTGATAACCCACCAAGCTCATTCTACAGACAGAACTCCTAATACAATCTGCCTTGTGATATACACAGACTTCTTCCGTTTCTATTCAGAATAATAATTACTTAGTTTCAAGAAATGTTTGAAATAACAGGTTCCTGTTTTAAGCACATTCAGAATGTGTTCTCTCAAAGATTACATAAAATCTTATGCTCTTTTTCTGTCAAACTATGCAGTTCCGATTAAACGCAAGCAGTTAATGTCAATTGGACGTGCTTCGTTAACTGATTAGTCTGATTACACACTGCACAATGTAACTGTTCTGGTAATGGCAGCTGCTTAATTGGATGGAGGAGGTTGTACTGCGCTCGCTCTAAGAATTACTTATTAGTAGGTCATTTGCATATAGTTCTTATTTACTTAGCTATTAGATTTTGAATACTACGTCCAGCTTTCTCCTAGAGGGATGGATCAAAACTTTTTTATAAAGCATTGCGGCCTCTATTATGAAAGTTTTGGATGCAAACCGAATAAAGCTAAGATGATGATGATGACAAATGAATTAAAAAATAAAAATGGTTCATCATTTACCATGTGATTTTGGGTAAAAATGAACTGTTCTCCGAAAGCCGCAGGTTAAGATATTTTTTGGTTATTATTTGCTGAGATGGTTTGGCATTGTTCATATGTTCCTTCACAGTTCCTACATCTTGGCGAAATTCAGTTAGTTGGTCTAACTTAATCCTTAAATGTTTACGAATTTAATACTGGTGTCACTCTCTTTTTGTGTCGAATAAAATTTCAACAGAAAATTACTATAGAAGGCTAACTAGATTAATTAGCAGTACTAGTCAAAGATGATTTCTTTAGTAAAAAAATATCAATATATCAATAGGTTAAGAAGTAACTGCGAGTTTACCACTTCGGCTAATGGAAATTAATAGGAATATAATAAAGTTGCATTACATAAAACTGATACGCAGTCGCCTTGAGGCACCGATACCATTCCGAACTCATAACTATAACTTCACGCCTGTTATCCCCGAAGGCTTAGGCAGAGGTGTATTACACACCCACTTTTAACCAGTTATGGTTCGGTTCCAATTGGGCACATTATTTTAAGCGAGCGATAATTAACATATTTAATGCACACATAACTTCGAAAAGTCAGAGGAGTGTGCCCCGGGGTACCTGGGGATCGAACCCGAGACCATCGTCTCGGCTGTCCGTTACGTACACCACTGGGCATTCCGAACTCAGCAGAAGGTATAAAGCTAAGCTAACCATCAGTACTGACCGAGCCGAGAGGTGCCCAATATGTTATTTACCAGTAGAATATCTGGAAAATTTACAATAGTAACAAACTGAGTAAATCTTTATCACATAGAAAAAACAGCACAATCACAAACAACCTAACCTTTCTCATATGTTAGGCTATAGTCCACGACGCTGGTCAAGTGCAGATTGACAGACTCCATATGACTTTCGAAAACGTCTATGGAGTACTCCCAGACACGTAGGTTTCCTCCCAATGTCTTCCCTCACCGTTATGCAAATGATAATTTATAATTTAATATGAACTTACATTCGAGAAGAAGACAATTACAAAAACATTAAACCTATACCCTCTGTATAAAAGTTTATTTGTATCCATCGACGTTTGTAAACCTAAGTATTTCTTCATTTTACCGTGCATTTTTTGTCTCGTTGTTTCATAGTTTTTGCGTCTATTATATGAGATTTGTTTTTATCGGCTACCCTTTCGGGGACACAGGCGTGTGTTTATATAAAAGAAGGTTTTATTGTTGCCAAAAAAAATTCGGGCAAGTGCGAGTCTGACCCGCGCACCGAGGGTTCCGTACGCATTTTACCTTATTTGAGGTTGATCTGTATAAGCGCCCATACAACTTAGAGGACTATCTAAAATGGAGTCTACTATGTATGTATGGGGACACCCTTAAATTTTCCACTTTTTTATTTTTTGTAATCTTATTATTAATAATAAAAAAATTATTTGTAATATTATTATCTTATACTTATAGCCCTAAGCTTGCACGTACCTAAACCTAGACTTATCCTAATTTAAGCCTACTGGTTCCTATATCTAGCCTAACCTATCTTATGATATACCTATCCCTATTTTAGATCTAACTCTAACCTAACTCCCTAGTCTACCCTAGCCCTGTTAGGTATAGTGTATAGCGAGGCCGTGTACACTGTGGTCACACAGACTGTCGCGTATACAACCCTAATCCCTAGTTCCCTAGCAGTCCCTGGGATCCCTAGGCCGGGATATCTGTCGCCGGGAGACCTAAGGCGACAAACGGAAAGTGGGTAGGATTAGGGTGTAGTGAAGTGGGTTTTCTCACTGCCGGTCGAGCAGACTCACAAGACCGATCATGGTGACGGCTAAGGGTGTCTTGACCGCAGTGAGAGGTGAGGGGTAGGGTATGAGTCAAAGCCGGGAGTGAGCTAATGACTGGTTTATTTCTTAAAACTATAATCTTATATACTAAACTTATTCTATGTACACATATACACGTATTTAGTTGTGTGCCGTCGGTGTATTGTGCCGATGCAGCATGTCTGAGCCAACCGCCGTACGTGATAAATTACATGATCTTAAAATATCACGCATCTTCCTCGGTGATAAGTTGGATGTGTGTTGGAATGCCAAGAATGTCATGTTCATGTTTGAACATTCTGGCGTCTCTCCGGGATAGGCTTCAGGAAGGTCATGTTCCGGTGTGAACATTCTAGCGCCTCTCCGGGGCAGGCTCTAGAAAGTTCTTATGTTCAGGCGTGAACAGTGCTGTATCACGAAATTTGGCCAAAAGCAGGGCGCTTTTGGCCAAATTTCGTGATTCTAGTTCACGGGAACTACCATATCGGTTTTCGACCCAAAACCTATAGGGTACTTACGGTTAACCTAGAATTGTCAATTTTGGTTAAAGCCAAGATCTTACAGCACAAGTAAAGGTAAAATTCCGAAAATAAAAAAAATTAAAATTAAGGTTAATTTTGGTACTTACAAGTTTTCGCAAAAATCTAATTTTGACCATATCTTTTTAACGGGTTGACCCAGGACTCTGATTTTTATACACCTAATAGGAACCATAGACCTCAGTATCTAGTATACATTTAAATTTGCTAGGTCCACCCGTTCCTGAGAAAATCGGTGGTGACACACGGACAGACAGACAGACGGACAAGAAAGTCATCTTATAAGGGTTCCTTTTTTTACCTTGTGAGATACGGAACCCTAAAAAGAATTTATTAAAAAAAAGTAAGATGCTGAAGATCCCCCCCGGGATCTCCACCTTGTCGTGGTGGGGGGGCTCAGTAACCGTGGCTTGGAACCCTGCGGTGAAGCTAAGAGGGATCCAGGAGGGGACGCTCCACGTGGGCTTGACGGGGCCTGCGCAGGATGCGTCCAACGGTGCGGGTGCGGGGGACAGTTCTGTCTGTCCCTCGCAGTCGGGTGCGGTCGCGGGAGGAGAGGCGTGTCGGTGTTGCGTTGCCGCGCGCCCTATCTTCCGCGACCAAATGGGAGCGCACCATTCGATGCGTCGCGGTGGGGCCGCAGAGGAAGAGGAGATGCGGTGTTGCTTTGCCGTCCTCCCTATCCTCTGCGGCCGCTGAGTGTTTTGGCGGCGGAGCCCAACACCTTAATCCGCCGCCAAGGGGGTTTTGTTCGGGGCCCGCCTGACCATCTGGCGGGCCAATACCGGTCGGGGGGTAGCGACGAATGCTTATGCGAATCTCTACCCTCCGACACACGGGTACATGAGGAACACGGGTTGGTTTTTAGTCAGTAAGAGTCTGACAGTCCCCTTTGTCCTTCCCCCGGGGCGGAGGGACTCCATGAGGATTTTCCAACCCGACACCAAAAAAAAAAAAGAAAAAAAGATGCTGAAGATGACTTAGTTAGATGCTTTTCTCGCGCACTACTTAGTTGCTTTGTGTATGTCTTTTGGATAAGCAGCACAACTTGTAATGTGCATAATCTTAGTAGGACATCAGCCATTACGTTAGTTAGACTACGAAAGTAAGCAGCGCAGGCGTTGTTATACCTACTCTGAGATACAAATTGGTTATATGTTATTCTCATCTCGTGTAGTTTTGTGCGTATTTCGTAAATTTTGTATTTTAAAGCAAAGTTTACAAAACACTGAATTTGATATTCTTTTAAGACTGCGTTTCGGTTGCAATTTTAATAAAAAGAACCTAGGTAGCTCGAGATTTGTTTTTAGGGATTGTTACTAAAATGAGGTTATAGTCTTCCTTTGCAGCTAAGTTATACCTAAATAGACAGTAAGTTTGAGTTAACCCACATAGTTTCAGCTGGAGAAATAGTTAAAAGCAGGACTGTAATTGCTTATAATCTTCTTTAAGTATTCTGTAATAGAATTCAATCATATGCATAATTATTTAGAGTCATTAACGCGATATTATTGGAACTAGCTAGACAGATTATGACAGCTAATCTACAACCTGCGGAGTAAATTGTCAGTTAAGTCAGCAAGCAATCGTACGGTCAGTCTGTTCGATTTCCTGTCTGGAATATGGTTTTTGGATTTGATTTCAGTTGCAACCTAGTATATTAATAGGTATATAGTTAGTAGGTAGGAAACCTATTTACTACTCCGTAGAACGTAATAGACGTGTCGTATCGTAAAAAGAGCACAAATAACTTAGAACGGGCTAGAAAGCATTTCTTACATCTTGGCTTTACAAGTTATGTGCATATTGTAAATTATCACTAACTCTGTTCTTTAAAGAAATCTTAAGGCGGTCGGTCTCAGTCGCCATAACTTCGATAGTCGTTACCAGGAGACAATATTTTAAAATAACCTTCCGTTGGCTTGATCTATAGAACATAACTACTCTTCTGGGATGCGACAGTCAGGTTGCTAACGGTAGCTCTGTACAACACCCAATTTTTGTTTTATTTTTTATTTTATTTAAGGCACACCAACAACATAATTACAAAAACTTAATTATAACATTTTTACTTGGTTATACTTATCTAATGCTGTGTAAATATGTCACTTAAAGGTGCGCACACAATTCATAGTAGGTACATTTATCGTGGATTATGGTAAACAATTTAGAAATATAATTGGTACTTGCAGTGATATGGAATCTAGTTAATTGGTATTATTAAATTTAAATTGAATCGAGACCAAATAAAATCAAAATTAATTCAAGACAAAATTAAGTCAATATCAAGATAAAATCAAATAAAAAATAAAAATAATTAAAATTAAATTAAATCAAATTAAAATTAAATAAACATTAAATCAAAATCAAATTAAAATTAAATAAACATTAAATCAAAATCAAATGAAATTAAAATTAAATATTCGTTGAATCAAAATCAAATTAAATGCAAATTAAAATTAAACAAACATTAAATCAAAATCAACTGAAATGCAAAATAAATTTAAAAATAGTCATTAATACACTTTGTCACAATTAAGAACATAGATCCAATAAAATCAAATAAAATCAGAATATCGTTAACAAAAGCGAAAAAATATCATAAAGCAAATAGAAATATTTTTGTTATCATCTAGGATCTGAGACGTTCACTACAGGACATAGACCTATCCCAAGATTCTCCATACAGACCGATCTTTAGCCTTCTGCCACCGCTCCCCCTTGATATTAACCATATCGTCGGACCACCTTGCAAGAGACCTATCCCTGCTGCACCATCCGGTACGTGGCCATCACTCTAGAAGCCTCCTCCTCTCACATATTCTATTGGATTTTGTTAGATTCGCAGCAAGCCCTGGCTGCATCTGAATAACGCTAACAGCTGTAAAATTTTCGATAGGCCTGCGCATCAGTTCGTTATAAATATACTGACGAATACATTTCTTTAGCAAATCATTTGCTGTACAGGCCGCGCGACTGTGGAATGCGTTACCACCAGAGATTCGGAAAGCAAATTCTTTGAACATTTTTAAAGGCATGTTAAAAAGGCACTACCTGTCCATTTAACATCATGCACTGTTCTCCTAGAATCCAGGTCTTACTTTAAGAGTAGTATTCACTGCATCTGTATTTTAGCATAGTTATTAGTATAATGATATTATTATGGTATATATGACATTCTCGGCCGGTTTCTGAATTGAGAATTTCAGCTTTCATCAGTTGAAAAAATCTGAACTAGTTGAAGTCAACTTAAGTTTTTTCTGTTTCACAGGTCAGAGTGATATTTTTTCAAAGCACTTTCAACTGAGTTTTCTTCAAATCATGAATAACTTAAACCGAACAATACTAGTACGTTCCAATACAAGTAAAAAAACCGGTACTAACCATAAATTCGTATTAATTAACATTTTACAAAGAAGTACACTTGTTAGTTAATTATTTTTATACGGAAACAAATAAAAAGTCGAAATAAAGTTGTATTTAAAATTATTTCAACAATTATTTTATTTGAATGAACAGTTTGTTGAATTTGTTCAATTCGGTATCTTAGTGAAAACGGAACGTGTATGTTATGTCAAAGTCAGTTTGTTTTATTTTTAATACAAAATATTTGTGGCCAGGTATATTTGAGGTATAATTCTATATACCTCCATGGTGGCCACCATGGAGGTATATAGAATTATACCTCCATGGAGGCCACAGCGTAATTATTTGGATTGATTTAACACGGAAATCTCTTATTTATATTTTTTAACCCTTCGATTTGTTCCTAATAATGTTGTAATCTATTTTTTCCAAATATTGAATAGTCTTTGAACCTTTTTTCTATAAATTCTGTTTAACGACCTTCTTGTTGTGTAGACGTCAGTATGAGGTAACCGCTGCTTAGCAACCGTAGTGTGGACAGTTTGACATATTGGCTGTCATATTACTCGTGATCACGGGTTAAAAGACCAAAGTTGTATAATTAATTTTTTCTCAATTTATCAGTGCTAAGTGAGGTTTGACAAATGTCAAATGTTTTCAGAAACGCGAATATAGAGTTGATATGGAGTTGATCATGAGTTGATCATATGTTGTGTCAAATTTTAGATTTTACAAGCACAAATACTCAAAATGTGTCAAAACAATTTTTTGCGAAACAGAAAATTGATTTAGTAGTATATAATTAGTGTTTAAATTGTTCTCAACGTGAAATTCTCAATTCAGAAACCGGCCGTCTATCTCGTATAGTTTATAGGTATATATTTATACATACACGTTCTTTATGTAGAATTTGTATGATATCAAATATGTCTATATTTATGTATATTCAGTATGTATATTATTTGATATTATTTAATTAATTAACTACACCATCGCCACACTTGATTGCTTACATCATTTCTGTCCATCCAAAGGTTGCCTGGAAGAGATCGCTTTTAGCGATAAGGCCGCCATTTGTACATGCTGTAGTATAAGCCAATTCACAAAATGTGTACTGTTCAATATTATTTGGTGTACAATAAAGAGTATATCTATATATCTATCTATCTATCTACATGTTATATTTATATGTATCTAACATCCTGCTCAGAAAATACTCTTCCTAGTTTTGTCCAACAACCAATTATAAGTCAATTTGTTTCCCTAACACATCCTGTACCAACTACTCGCCAATTATGAATGTATTCAAATACAGTACGTAGTTGTTTCCCCTCTTGTTTATTTTGAGCACTTTCTACATTCATTTCATGTATTTATTATGACATAAAGCTAACGTAGGTTTCCTACATTTTGAGTGAGGTAATGCGTATAACTAGACAGGAAACAGGCTGAAGTACAATAATGTTGATCTGATACAGAACAGTTCAGTGAAGGGAAAATTTGCTTAGTTCTAAATAATATTTCAGAAATTAGAAAGTATCGATATGTGACTATCAATTGGCTATCCCTACTATAATATTATAAATTCAAAAGTGTGTATGTATGTAGGATCATTTCGCCTGTTCGCGTCCATTTAGTGCAGTTGACAAGTTTGAAGGAGAAAATAAAAATGTTCCAGCAAATTGATTCAATGAAATATTTATGTAATGCGTTCATTATATAGTCTATTTTAATAATAACTTTCAGTTTTGTTCGAAACTTGTTATGTTTTTTTTTTAAATAGACAAACTTCAAAATATGGCATTTTACCCAGTTTGCGTCCAAAAAATCCTAATTGCGTCCACCTGTGGACCAGTTCGCGTCCACTAGCTTAGTCTTAACAATATCAGCCTTATTATCCTTCATATAAGGGTGATATTGTTAAGACAATCTAAAGAAAGATTGGCTTTTAACAATTTCTACATTTAAGATTAAAGTTATAAAAAGTCTACATTATTATCATTATTAAATCACTTTATAGAAACTATAAATAACTATTTATTGTTCTCAACATCGATGGAACTTAAAATCAAAGATAAAAAAATAACGATAGGTACATGTTGTCCAATATTGTGGTCTTCGTAATAGCATAATTTTTACATAATTATGTACATATTTGTCTTATCGATTTCTTCTTCTCACGAATATCACAAAACGCTTTCTTTATTTAAACATCTTTTGTATTTTTTTCCTTCTTCTTTCTTGTCTCCTAAGAACTCATCTTGAATAGAAAAAATATGAAATAAAAGAAATTAAATGTAATAATTCAATTTTAAAATGCATTTTAAATAAAAAAAAAATATATAGAATGTATTTATGCGATCATTTCTATTTCATGAAAATATGGACGCAATTTGCTATAATATTATCCCTTGCAGGTATAGTTTGCGTCCACTTGTGGTCGATTATTATATCAATTGTATCTTTTATTACAATCATAATAATGTGGACGCAAATTGGTCATTACAATTGCATACTATTAATGTTAAAATAAACAAAATCCCAATTTCTCTCTCATATTTTAATCACATAAAAATAAACAACTAAAGAAATCATAAATAGACGAGTTCGCGTCCATTGTGGACGCAAAGTGGAAGTTTTATAAATTCGGTGTTGTAATTCGCGTCCACCTTATTTTAATTGTTAACTATAAAAAAACAAGCTAATTCATAATTCATACTATTCGTCTTTTCATTATTAATGTCTAGAAACAGCTATGTATCCTAAAATTCACATAAAACAATAAAAAAATTACCGCCAAACACGCCGCTACACACTATTTTTTTATTTATATCCCGCGCATCTGCACTCTCTCTCAATCACACCGAGATTAACTATTTTTTTTAAACAGGATAGGCTGGGCGCACGGAACTTTTGTCTATTTGTGCGTGTCTCTTATACGTCGAGGCATTGGCGATACTGACTTTTCATTTTATTAGTGTGTTAGTATACTTATTTCCGAGCATTTTTAAAGGGAGGTCCGCAAAATGGACGCGAATAGGGGGCTGGACGCGAACAGGCGAAATGACCCTATGTATGTTCCGTTTTCACGCTAAAACGACTGAACCGATTTTGTTGAAATTTAATATAGAGATATATTCAACCATGGAGACGGACATAGGCTACCATAAGTTGCAAAAATTAAACTGGGAGGGATTGTAGGGAGGGTAGAAGTTTGTACGGCACAAATTTACCTCTTGGAAGTAAAAACGCATGCGCTAATAATTGAGTGCTGCGCATGTGCTATCGCATATCTGTCATTAATCACGTCATACATAATGTCATTTTGTGCATGTTGATTAAATTGTTCGCATATATAAACTAAAAATTATAGGTACAATAAGCTTAAACGGCAGAAACGATTTTTCCTACTATATTTAAAAATACGAAAATGTTTATAGAGATATATTGAACATGTATTAGAACACGGCTTTGTCATTTGACTGTATGCAAGGTGATGTTATTATGTACCTTTCGGTAGAAAACGGTAGATAATGTCATGGATACTGCCCGAGTAACTTTGTACCCTATAGAGTTTCTGAAGTCTTTAGAATAATCAAAAGTGTCTTCAAACAACTTGAGACTGAAAGTAGATTTGTGCTACCCCGAATTTAACGCGCGCAAAGCGGTGGGCAAAAGCACGGAAGAGAAAATACACTGGAAATGGTATGTAGGCGTGGCACGCGTGTCACAATTAAGCGTTGTAACGCTTAACTGGCCCCATTCACGTTCTTACATCGCGTCGAGTTGCTCGTTTCTTGACACATTCACATTTCTCTAGCTATGCCGTTTTATGCCATTTTGGAGTGCAAAAAATGATAGTAGCAGAAAAAACCTTAAAAACGGAGGTGTTTCGTACCATCAGTAAGTACAATTTTCATTGTTTTCAATAAAAGTCTTAATTTGTTTCAATTAACTAATATTTAATAGAACGATTAGTAAAAATGAATCTTATACAACGAAGATAAAGTTTATTTTGGATTGATTCTATTCAATAGAACATTCTCGAAAATTCCGCGCTACTCATTTAGTGATGTAGCCAAGTCGCATATTAAATTTATCGATTGATATCGAAACACGGAAGTAAATAATTTACGAAATGTTTATTTTAATTAATTGTTTATTTGGGTGGGTGTTTCTATGTATAATATTATATTTATGTAGGTACGTATAAAATATAGTATAATAATATATGTATGTTTATCCATTGTCTAGTACCCATAGTACATATATACTCTGCTTAGATGGTGTTGTGTGTATGTAGTAGCCTATGTTATTATTATATATAATTATTTAGTATTACATTACAATCCAGTCGGCTTTATTCATTCTCGTAATTTATTTTAAGAGGTGTATTAGATTGAATCTAATAGATACTTTGTTGCAAAAATATTATCAATGTTTCGAATAGCAACGTAATTATTATAATTTATCAATTTAGTCAAGATCACTTAGCTAACAATACCCCAACTGCCAGACAACTTACATCTGCCTATAAAAAATATTAATCCATGTGCAATTAAAAATACTAAGAGGCAACTGTATTGCGTTAGAATAAATATCAATATTAATCTGTTCATCAGCTGTTGAAAGGATAAATAGAAGTAGTATATTTCAAAATTTGTCACAATACGAAGTAATGGAGGGCAATTCAGAAATTGAGGAACTAGGAGGGCACTTTTTTGATTTTAGTAATCAAGCAATAGGCCATATTGCTGGTAACATTGCCCGAATATTAATAAAAAAAAAACCTGTGATGTCTGTGCTGATGCATTAGTGACACATTATTTTCAACCGTCCACAAATTCATTATTGCAAAAGTTCAAGGTGGTTTGTTGTATCCTTCTCATGTTAATATGCCAAACTGCGGAAACATTTAAAAAAACGTTGGCATAATAGTTTTTCGTAAAGAAGTGGCGATAACACAAATAATGCGACAGTACATAGGAACCCTTTAATTTAACGACATTGCCTCCCATCAAATTATCGAATTTCCTGCGGCCAATCACGTTACCGATTTGATGAAGGCAATAGTTGAAAAGTTTTAACTGTTCGCATACACCATTTATTAAAATTAAAAATAAGACTTTCCAGACGCCAATTCCTAAACAAATATATTTTTTAATATTTATTGCACTTTTATTTAATTCTATAACTACTTGTCTGTCGGTCTTTGTGTCTTTATGATTGTTTAAAATGTACAACTGTTTGTGTGCCAAATAATAAACATACTTCCGACAAGTCTTATTTTTTGCACATTATATTGAACAAAATATCGCATCATCTATCGATATCGATAAAGTAATCCAATGTGCTACGTGGTACGGCCCTAACCGAGTAGAAGCAGAAACCGACCGATCACGCAAATGTCAACCATATGCCTTATGCAATTAAGATTATAATTGCTACAACTTAGAATACCGCCATCTATGGTTGAGTAGCGGAATTGACTCGTAAATCGAATCTAGTATGACATGAGTATGACTATAGATCGTAAATACGTTCTACCGCTAAAGCAAAATAAATCTTATTTGTAGGTAATCAGGGTTTAATTCCAAATCTGTGAAGTAGGCTAGTTTTGAATAAATTTAAACTACGAATCAAACGCATTGTTTCTTTGTAGTGCAATATATGATTATCGGTTTACTTGTGTGAGTTTGGCGACAGCGGTTCCTACAGTAATTTGGGTGCATACCATTTCTATTGTTTTTTATGTTCTGAGGGCAAAAGCTAGTCAAACTATATATCTAACTGTGTTTTTACTTTTATATTTTAAGCCGTAACATTTACTTTGCCGCTTTCTTTCCACCACCAGTCTTGATGCTCGCCTGTTGTGCTTTGAGGATCTTGACGATCTTCTGCTCCTCAACAAGGAAAGCTCTGACGATGCGTTGCTTAAAGCACTTTTGGCACAGGACACTTCTGTACATACTGTGACGGTCTTCTTCCGGTAGCTGAGGGGTAACGTTCAGCATCTAAATACATATCAAGAGCAGATAGTATTGTACCTTAGGTACACGAACTATTTATATGCTGAAAAGAAGATTTACGCGAGGTACAAAAGCTTTTAATATTGTGTCCGATTCTGACTTACGAGAAGTTAGTTCAACATCACAGAGATACTAGAGCTTGTCTTATATGTGTGTCAGTCTTAAAATAACTGACCTAACGTAACCCTACTAAATACCGTATCGAGGGTTCTGACATTTGGAACCAGCTGAAGCATCAAAGGTCACTATCGAACGAGCATCTTCACACGAGATAATTTATAGTTTTATGTATACGTTTGATGTACTTACCTCGTTTGGTTCTGTTTACATCGTATCGATAATGGCACCGATCCAACACCGTGTTGGGATCGTAAAGGTCCCGTAATATAACTAGGTTTTTTTATAGTAATAGGCGGCAGACGGATCGCCTGATGGTAAGCAATTACCGCCGCCCATGGACACAAGCAACACCACAGGAGTCACAAGTGCGTTGCCACCTCTTAGGGTTGGGAAAAGGATAGGATGAGTGGTGGGATGAGGGAGAAGGAATAGGGGATAGAGCCTCCGCCACACTCACTCACCGAACGAAACGCAATAGTTTATAGGTACTGTTACTTTACGTCGATTTTCTGTGAGAGGGTAGTACTTCCCCGGTCGAGCCGACCCATTCATGCTGAAATCAGCAATTCTCTACTACCGTTGAACTCCACAATGGAGACGTTAATTCTGACGTCGCAGTGCCGGGCTGAATAAAGTTACAAGGGGTAGCAACTTAATATATCTATCTATCTATATCGTCACGCCTGTCTCCCATTGAGGTAGGCAGAGACTATGGAACGCCACATGCTTCGGTTCAAACATACCTCTTTCGCTTCCTCGACATTCATTAACCTCATCATGCATGCGCGTCGGTTATGGGTACTTTTAATTTGGCCCTTTTTCAGTACGTCACCTATTTGGTCGGCGTACGTCCGCCTAGGGCCTCCCCTACCGACATTTCCATTCATTCTCGCACGATACACTCCTTTCGTATTTCTTCTTTCATACATCCGTTCCAAATGTCCAAACCAACGCAACATTCCTTTTTCAATCAACTAGTAGCAACTTAATTTCGTTTAAAATCGATTTTGGAATAATGTAATGTTGCTTTGGATAATATACATACTGTAGGTATCACTGGATTGTGTGAATATCTAGGAAAACACCAAAACTCCTAAGTAGTTGTATGATATTTAATTGATTTTTACGTAGGAAATGACAGACGTCCAAACAAACCTTCATACCGGTTCATTACCGCTTTGGCCATTAAATAGTCAGAATTCCTTTTCAAAAGGAAAGGCATCAAAAGCTGACATCCGGAGTTTCTAGCCCACTGGTTTTAGGTTTCGGGTCTGCGTTGATTAATCAGTCAATCATGGTAAGTTTATCAATCATATAATATGCGTCAATATAGTTTTGATATCGCATCGATCTCGTTATCGAACGATGTAAAATCGATAATGGTGTTACAACCTCGTGCATCTGTTCCATTCGATTTTAGTTTCGATTTTAGTTTTAAGGCTACGGTTTTATTGTTTTTACTATATCACTTATTTGTTCGATCTTCATTAAAAGTAGAATTTAAGTGCAATGTTTTCAATAAGTGTTTAATTTATTAAGCTTTCTCACTTCGACAAAAGTCGAAAATCAAATCGATTGAAGGTGGATCCATCTTCAATCGATTTGATTTTCGACTTTTGTGTCCAACCCATAAAGTTAAGTACATTCAGTAGTCTCAGTAACAGAGACTAGCTCAGCAAGCCTTCTCGGCTCCGTAACTCTAAGAGTAATCATCCGACTTGGGGCTGACGGTGGAGTGACGTTCGCGGTCTACTCACTTAAACCACCGAGGTATTCTCAACGGCCCGTCGTTCATACGTCTGTTAGTAGTAGCCCGGGTCATACGAATCTTAATTTGTCCGGTTCTTGCGAATCTTGGTTAGCCTTCTTTACACCGATCCCCACACGGGCATTGACGCGCCGTTTGGTTATGGTGGACCCTATCATGTCTTCAGTCCCCTATCTTTCGCTCGCTTTGTCTATCTTTGTATGCTGTTTGTGTCCCTGTTAAATGTTGGCAATCTCGTAAAGGCGCCGATACACTTGAGCATTCACCTGTAATGAGCATTCTCGCGAATGTTACTAAACAAATGAGTGAGTTTTAGCGAGCATACTCACGACCATTCGGGTGAGCCTTACATACAATTCGCGCTACAATGGCGGTTAAACCCAATATAATTATTTACTTCTCCTTGACTTATGATTTTAATCTAGGGAAGAATATTTGTAGTTTGTCAGTAATTTCAACTTGACTAGTGATGGGCATACTCAGAATAAATATCGATAATGTTTACAATACATCCTTAGATTTGGTTTACTCAGAATTAATGTCAATAGAATGTTGATAAACTCTCGATATCGATAAATAAATTTGAACGTATGAAGAGACTCTTGTGTGATTTATCAAATCTGTTCAAATTAAAATCTGCATTTTATTATTTAGAAACGTCATTTGTTTATGTATCTTACTCTTACTCTAGAAATAATTCATTAAGTGAAACTGAAGTAAACAAATTGGGTAAAACTGCTGTTGTAGTGCGATTTCTATATTTTTCTATATTCTACGGACTATTTGAATTTAGAATTTTCCCTAGAATGATCGTGAAAATGTTCGGTTCGACAAAACAGAAAACGGCGAATGCTCGCTGTTCTGTTACGAGTGAATGCTCAGGTGTATCAGCGCCATAAGACTTTATTCAATTCATCCAAATTAAGTTTATTTTATTTATCAAATGTAAGTACCTATACCGTTGCAATTTGTACGGGAACGTTACAAAGGCCACGCAACTGGCTGCAATTACGTTATTTACGTAATAACAATTACATTTATTGTATAACGGTAGAACTGCAGTGCTGCAATCTTCTTCATGTAATATTGTCGTTCTTCTTACACAAATATATTATTGGATAGATAAAGCCTTGCTTTAATTTAACAACTTACAAACTGTCATCAAATTCCTAACCAGACAGATACTATATTAGGGTCACAGACCACGGTAGGTGGTATGCGTATGTTTACCAGTTTACCCTAATCACAGACCACTGTGATTAGGGTAAACTGGTAAACATACGTAGGTATATATCCTTATATACATACACATTATTGATAATTTATACCCAGACATAAACTAATCGTGCTCATCAAAATTTAACCTAGTCGGGCTTAGAATTCTCGGCATTAGGATTAGCAATCAGAATCACAGGACCATTGAATTATTCAATGCACAGGACATTGATAAAGATCGACAGCTATGCCATATTAAGGTATCATTTATTTTCAGCCTGTATGTGTCCCAATGCTGGGAAAAGAGGAAGGGGAGGCCCCCCTTCCTCTTTCCAGACATCTCCGGTTTGCCTTACAAACTGCAATTTTTAAACCATATGCTGAGCTTATGTGTGTAATTTTAAACCAAATTCACGTTACTACGTCACAACCCACATGTGTTATCGCAGCTCTCGTATGTGTAACTGATAACTCGATAGAACCGGTCGGCGTTCACTCGCGACTCGCCCAGCACACTAGCCTGCAGGCTGTATGTTGCTATGATAAGCCGTGATGTCCTAGTTCCACCCGGACACAGCTCGCATAATATGTGTAGGTACATATGTACCTATGTGTAGCGTACTGCGTATGGGCATAGTATGGTATGGGCGCTGGCGAATAGTCTATGTGAGTGTGTGATCTAGTTTTGAATTCTGTATTTGGTAATATGTGTGATATAGTATTAATTATCAAACTTAAACGCTAAGCGCAAGTTTTGTGGTTTATTTCAA
This sequence comes from Euclidia mi, assembly GCA_944739405.2. Lineage (NCBI taxonomy): Eukaryota > Metazoa > Arthropoda > Insecta > Lepidoptera > Erebidae > Euclidia > Euclidia mi. The sequence goes on along the minus strand of OX123188.2, from coordinate 4,367,748 downwards.
GCGCAAATACATATGTCTATTTCATAAAAATGTGCACATCGATAGCTTAGCCAATGTTAGTTATAAAATATATCTTCAAATAAAATTATGTATAACAAAGAATGAAACATGTGCGAAGTATCTATACTTGAAGTGTAATCTGCGTGTTTATATGTACATCAACCAATGCAATTTTGTAAAACTCCAAATCAAGTTTGTTAAATTTGTTGGCACAAAATTAAATGTGACGATCTTTGGAAGGTCTAAGTTTAAGACTATGGCTGCCTTAGATTAAGAAGAAGGCTTCTATAATCATCATCATCAGACTAGGCCTCTCCTTTGAAAGGAGGAATTGGCCTACTATAGCACGCTGGCCAAACGGGTTAGTATAGGGTTTGTATCAAGTTTTCCTTCTCTTACAGTGCTGTTCTGTGCATAATATGCTCCCTCTGTCGGCTCTTATGACACCCATGGGATGATATGGGGTGGTGACATTCCGTATTCTTAATCCGTCACCACACGGAGAACATTCTCCATATATCTACATATACAGGGTGGCGCTACCATAGGGGCACTTTTTGAACAGAGGCATAGCGTACAACATTCTGAAGCCTTGTACCAAAAATCAATCAAATCGGTGCAGTAGTTTAGCCACAATATCGATTTTAAGTTCCGCAATTTTTGCACATGCTTTGAATTCCACACAGCTGATACAAAACGGTCAACGACCCTACATTGCGCGCCGCGACTCACTACGATGCGGGCGACGACTCGACGCCGCGCGAGGATTCCCGCATATCTTCGAGGACGCGCGAATGTTTTTTGTCAGGTTCAAGCATTTATGCACTTTATTATAAAAAAAATATAGTTTATTTTCAAGTGCGTTGATAAAATCCGCTCCGCTGCGCTCCGTTTTATCTGCGCTGAGCCTAACTTCGGATGACGTCGAGGCGTCGCGTCGGAGCGAGTCGGGGCGTGCAATGTAGGGTCGTTGACCGTTTTGTATCAGCTGTGTGGAATTCAAAGCATGTGCAAAAATTGCGGAACTTAAAATCGATATTGTGGCTAAACTACTGCACCGATTTAATTGATTTTTGGTACAAGGCTTCAGAATGTTGTACGCTATGCCTCTGTTTAAAAAGTGCCCCTATGGTAGCGCCACCCTGTAATAAAAATACTGCCTGTTACGTAATAAATCCAAAAACTACTGAACGTGATGCAATAGTGTGATTGATAAGTAAGGTTTAGGTGTGTAATACATGCGGGCGGAACGGCAATGAAAACGAAAAAATAATAATATACGTAACAACCGCTAAAACTTTAGCAGCAATGGGATATGTACTTTCATCAAGAACGATACAATTTAATTTCATTAACAGCCGCCAACGAACGTAAATTTAATTAATAAACCATTAGCTGAGTTCAATTAACATAATTGTTCCACTACTCATTCGTTACATCATGCTTATACTTTAATTTTGTGACTTCGGAGAAGAAAAGATTATCAGGGCTGTAGTAGGTAACAGGTCTGTTTATAATCCTTTACAACTTTAACATTTAGTATGTAACTACTTAGCGTTGCCTGCAGCTTCACTCACCCTTTTTCTTTTTCATTTTAATCTCTACGGAAGAAATACAACACACCCTTCCTGGGAGCCTAAGTCAAGGACCGTTAATCATAAATGTTTCTAGCTGCAATAGTTTGGGACATGTTTTTTTAAACAATTTGGTGTAAATTTTGTTCTGCTTTGATTGATTTTGACATTAATTAAAAAGAAGGACTAAGGACATTTGTATGAGGTATCTCCGATTAAATGAGAGAATTTCTAAACTCATCATAACAGTTACTTTACGATTTGGATTGTATCACAGTCAAATTTTCCCATAAGCCACTAACTCACTGGTCATGGGACTTCTCATCATCTCTTTTTGGTTATGTGTGACCAACTCTGGTGTCGGATTTTAAAGGGTAACCGAAGATCTTCAGCGTGGCCTTTCTTTACATGTTCAAATTAAGTCAGTCTCACTCTTAAATCTGTTCCCATCTAGGCAATAATAAAATAGGTAATAGCAGGGTAAAAACCAGTCTAGCAACAAAAGCGACAACGAACAATATACGGAATCAATTGCCATGAGCACGCGACCGACGTGGTGAAAGTATGAAGTAGAACTACTGAACGGTTGTGCGTTCATAAAAACGTGTGGGACAAAATAAACTAATTGTAATATAGGTAAGTAGTGTTAGCACGGTACCGGGTGAACATCCGGTATTTAATAATATGATAAGTCGAACTGGAAGTTATATGTAACTACTTCCACAACTATCTAACTAGCTAGCTGAGGCAGTTCTCGCGTGTGAATTTGGATACAGTCTGCCATAAGTTCATCATGATCTTCATTATTATCATCAGCCTATTTTAGTCCACTGCTGTATTAAAGCTTCTTCAGTGGCACGCCACTGAGCTCGATTGCCGGCTCTTCGTGTCCAGACGCTGCCTGCCACTCCGCGGTGTATTTTCTTATATTGCGTGTAGTCCGCAATATTGAAACGTCCGTGAATTTGAAACGTTTTCTTCGATGTATCGAACTTTGGCGTCAAAGAAAAGGTTATTCTTTAAATTCGTTTGTATGGCATGTATAGAATTGTTCTTTAAGGGTGTTCTCTGTATCCAATTATTGAATATTTGTTAAGGTACTTACAACACACGGTTTTCTCATCATCATCATCAGCCTGCCGTAGTCCACTGCTGGATATAGGTAGGCCTCTCCAATGGTACGCCACTGAGCCTGATTTTACACACGGTTCATTCCTTGTCAACGTAGTTAAGAGCTACTTAATATACTTGTATGATTTTATTTAAACTTTTTTCGGTCAAGTATTGCACAGATACATACTTTTTGGCCAGTAGATAAATTATACCAAAACGACATGCAGTGCTAATTCAATCCGACACTTGATCTAAATTGCAATAGAGTTACTTTCATAAAGTAATGTCGCAATCGTGATATAATGCTGATAAGTATATTAATAGATCGTGATAGGTCTCAATACAATTTTAATTGAAGTCACATGCTCTATTACTTAGTTAAATTATCAATATCAAAATATCTGATCGCGTTTTTAATTATAGCGGCGATAGCCCAGTGGCGTACGTAACGGACTGCCGAGACGATGGTCTCGGCTTCGATCCCCAGTAACCCTGGGCACACCTCTGACTTTTCAAAGTTATGTGTGAATTAAAAATGTTAATTATCACTCGCTTAATGATAGGCCCGGTAGATGGCAATAGCCTCGCCCCCTATTACATTGAGACCTAAAACATAAGTGACGGAAAGTGGGTGTGTAATACACCTCTGCCTACCCCTTTGGGAATAAAAGGCTTGAAGTTATGTTATTTTGTTTTGTGTGTTTTTAATTATTGCTTGTGATATTGTATTATTATTAGATTCCATCTGAACTTTGTGACTTGGAAATTAAAATATAATTGTAGGCTTTTGTACTATGGTTACGTTTGACATTTCGGTACCGGGATTGAAAAAGTTACAATGTCTATCCGTTATATAGAGTTTTTGGCAGCGGGATAAAACTAAAATTATTTATTTTTTTAATAAGTTTATATCATACTAGAGGACGCCAGCAGCTACGCTGCTTTTTTTTTAAATTTACCCGTTTTAGCCGATCCCGTGGAAATTTCCGGAAATCCTATCTTAGTGCACCCCTACGTTTTCCAAGGAACATACATGCCAAATTTCAGCTTCCTGCGCCCAATAGTTTCGGCAGTAGCGTGTCTGTCAGTCAGTCAGTAACGCAAGGATTTTATATATTAAGATTAAGATTGCACAAAACAAATGTTTAATACAATAATTAAAAATCAATTAACATGAGTTACCTATCTTTTTTTTAAAGTTTATCTTTAAGATTGCACACAAAACAAATGTTTAATACAATAATTAAAAATCAATTAACATGAGTTACTCTTTTCGTCTATAGGCTAAAAATTAGCCTGTGTCAAGAAAAAATAGGCCGGTCGTACCATTCGTACGTATCAGTATCGTTTGATAAAAATACATAGGTTTTGCATGATTAAACCCTTAACTCTATGTACTCTTATGCTAACATTTAAACAATGAACACAAGAAATATTCAAACAAAGAAAAAAAATTGGATAACACAAGTCACAAAGTGTTGTCTCGTTTGGAGATCGAATCTGTTACTCACAGAGGCTAAGTGATCACTTAGATTAGATAACGTATAAACAATGTGAAAGTTACGTATTATTATTTTCCTTATTAGGCACTTCTATTACATCACGAATTATTAATTATAATAATAAATAACTTAGATGATGAATACTCTTGCTAAACAACAGGCAAGTATTTTTAGTAGCTTAACTTTAACGAGTACATAGATAACCAACGACAATAATAAGGAAAACATTAGTGAGACTAGAGGATGCCCGCGGTTACACCCGCGTTATTAAGGGTACTGCTCCGCTCCCGTCGCTCATAGCGCGATGCTTTATAGCCTATAGTCTTCCTCGATAAATGGGCTATCTAACACTGAAATAATTTTTCAAATCGGACCAGTAGTTCCTGAGATTAGCGCGTTCAACCAAACAAACAAACAAACAAACTCTTCAGCTTTATATATTAAGTATAAGATTATGAAATAACTCTCTACTTTATGGTCGAAGTAACTATGCTTTACATAATTGAATCATCAGAAGCATAAATTTAATATAAAGTGCCCTTATTTATCTTCGGAGTTATACTCCTCGATTTATAATCATAGATCTATGAAGATGCAAGATATGGTATGTTATAGTATGTGTCGTTTAGGCAGCGAGAGCCTAGTGGAGATACCAACGGACTGCCATGCAGAGGGTATCGGGTTCGAATTTACGGCGCGCACCAATGACTTTTCGAAGTTATGTGCGTATTAAATTGTAAATTATCGCTTGCCCCGTTAAACCACACGTTAAACCGTCGGTCCCGTCTGTCATGAAAATCTTTGACAGTCGTTACGGGGAGTCAGTACCCTCAAATAAACTGATACTGGTCTAAACCATGGAATATCGCTATCCCTTTGGGTTGCGGAGGTCAGACGGCAGTCGCTCTGTGGAAAAGTTGTTATTCTGTGATATCTGGTTAGACCAGTCAGCGGACCTCGGGCTTCAAGGCGTGGAGTCATGGATGCCACCGGGATAACACTGGGGCGATGATGATAGTATGTGTCGTCCATGGGTTTGCCATACTTTTGGGCAGTTTGCCATCATATATCTACACAGTAGGTACCTGTTCCAATATATTTGTAAAGCTTTCAAGTAACATTTTATACCTATTGCTACTTCAAACTTCGACATAGAATAGTTAAACTTGTTCCTTCACCAGTTAAAAATCTACATATAGGGCCTACACTATTTTTAATCATCTTTTTAATTGTCTCATTTGGAGACACCTTCACTAAGAAAAAATCTTGTTCTACGGACGACATTTCAAACCTACAAAAAACTGATACCTACTACGAATACTCAGACTTGAAACTGCAAATTGTGACATTACCTGTTGTCCCCCATGAGGATCGAACCCGACACTCCGTTTTAAAATGACAAAACAGTCACTTAAAACTATTAAGCAATTCGTGCAATCCGTGTTTTAAAGACGCACAATTTACCTCAAATGTCATTTCCATTCATATATTATTCACAACTCCATGATAACTTAATACTTGTGAACTGCAATACATATCGTAAAAACTACGAATTGCGCAATAAAGTACACTAATCGGCCATTTTAACGTAATATAAGTCAACCATTTTAAGTAACATTTCCGTTTGTAACTTTCAACTTTCTGATTAAAGTGATCTGGAGTAGGGATGCAGTTGAATTGGACCGATATCTGAATGACCTTTGTGTCAATCGATATGTATCAGTATTTTAATTAGCTGCTCTCACGAATCTTGAATGATCTGTAATGTGACAACTGTATATGGAGAAACTTAATAAAAAGTCTTGGCATATTTTGTTAATTTTATAAATTTTGGCTTAAATACTTACACTGGTTATATGTTATGGGATCTGATTTAATCAGGCCATAATTTATTTCTGCGTTATGTGATAAATATTTAATTCAACTTCAGTTAGTCATTTCTCGTAACTGTATGGCATTTCACAAATAATAAAAAAGACATATTTTTTATTATTTGTGAAATGCCATGACTGATTATAACTAATGCCAAAGATTTATAATGTACCTCCATCACATATTCTAATAACGTCGGTAAAGGCCCGCTTTGCCTCTGAGAAGTTCCTCGTTTCGTATAATTGTAATTAATGTGCTAGCTATTTAGTGCAACATTGATTGTTTTATTTCACATACATACACACACACATATACAACGTCACGCCTTTTATCCCCGAAGGGGTAGGCAGAGGTGTATTTCTACACCCACTTTTCGCCAGATATACCTTAGTCCCACGTAATAAGGGGCGAGCCTATTGCCGTACCGGGCACATTTCCAGACTCCGTGCTGCTACTGGGAATTTCGTGACAGAAAAACCCAATAACACTGCCCGACCCAGGAATCGAACCCGGGACCTCCCGATCCCACGCGCACATTTATGCCGCGAGTTTTCCGTCTCTACGCAAAGATGGTATATGCATCGTGTTATCCCTTAGTAACTATTTAGTAATCTGTGCCTTAGTCGCTTCTTACGACACCCACGGGAAGATAGGGGGTGGTGACACTTGTATTTTATGCCTTAAACCACACGGCATCTTATTTTGTTTCATTACCGAAATAACGTTAATTTTGTGCAAATCATGCAAGCTGTACCTTTGTTTGTCGAGTACGTAGTAGCTTTGGACCCTTCTAGCGATAGAGTTAGGTATCTGGTAGAAAGCTCTCTGTATAATCTATGGAAAGCTCGTAGAACCGTCTGCCTTTTTGAGTAGTGCATTTAATTTGGGAGTTTCGAAGTATTTCCAAGTTCCTATGCAATTTTTGATCAATTTTCGTTGGACGTCTTCTTGGCTTCTACCATAATCCGCGTAAAGTTGTCAATGCCATCGTATGATTGTATTTGGACTAAATCCGGACTGTGTACCTACTTATGTCAACTTGGTCCACAAACACAAAAAAAGATTGCTCGAATCGGGCGGCGAGGACTTTCTAGTCAATATAACGTATTAATACCTGCATAGGGTTCATAGAGTGCATAGGGTTCCCACCAAGAACTTAGGGTCCCAAGCCAACCTCACCTGCAAGTGGTGCACCTGCCGATCAACGGACGAGGCTCTGGCAAACAAAATATCCCGATAAGCGGCAATAGGCTCGCCACCTATTACGTGGGATCAAAACACTGGCGAAAAGTGGGCGTCTTATATGCCTCTGCCTACCCCTTCGGGAAAACAGGCGTGAGTCTACGTATGTATGTATGTAATACCTTTTGGCAATATCCTTACCTCTTAGCCCGCTAAAACCTGCCACATAAAAGTTGAAGGTAGTCCTAATCATGTCACATGTGTGCCACATGCCGCGAGTGTCGCATGTCGCAACCTCGGGCGTGGCGCACGATCTACATTACGTGACACGAGACATATCATAATTTCGTGAGTACCTCACTTGGCGATAAACTTGTCGGGTTATGTCGAGTTCGGTGTTAGGCGGGGGTGGTTAGATATACGAAAACCTTTTTATTCTTAGATATATCTATACACATAATTAAAATTGAAGTGTATTTTTGTAATATTAAAATAACCGCTTTTTACTAAATGCATACGGATGTATACACGGTACATTTACCGAATCACATTTTTTTTAATTTTTGTCTGTCTCTCTGTCTGTTTGTTCTCGCAAATCTCTGGAACGGCTGGAACGATTTTGACGAGACATTCACTGGCGGACGGACATAAATTGCCGGGTACGCGAAGTAGTTCCCTCAGGACGCGGGTGAAACCACGGGAACCAGCAAGTGTTTTAAAAGTAAACAGGAGTATGACTACAGCTACACCCGCACATTTTATTTTTAATTTAATTATTTCTGCCTGATTTCGTGGGAAATTCGAGAAATCATTTAATTTAATAGACCCCTACGGTGCCCATGCCAAATTTCAGCTTCCTGCGCCTAATAGTTTTGGCTGTAGCTTGTCTGTCAGTCAGTCAGTCAGTAATGCGAGGATTGTATATAAACACATTCTTTGATTTTGAAAGGCAATTCGTCAAATGTATCCTTCAGATAACATTGCCTAATTAAAGATCAAAATGCTGTTCATGATCAATCAAATGTTTACGATACTTATGGCCGCTTTCACAGCTGTTCGATAAGTTCCTTACGAATTCATTTATCAGGTAACTCATACAAATTTCTTTCTTATTTTGGATTCATCTGGCAGTTAAGGTCAATGTAATCTATAGCAATTCTTCATATAAATTACTTATCTCTATTACTTATGCCTCTGAAGTTGTGGGTTGATCAGCAGATGGAATTAAACTTATTTCGTTTAAAATAGTTGTGTCAATGTTATTGCATTTTTTTATAGACTCACGCCTGTATCCCCGAAGGGGTAAGCAGAGGTGTAATATTACACCCATATTTCGCCCTGAACTTTTAAGTCCCACGTAATAGGGGGCGAGCCTATTGCCGTTACCGGGCACATTGCCAGACCCCGTGCTATGCTACTACTGAGAATTCGGAAAAACCCAGTAACACTTTTGCCCGACCCGGGAATTGAACCTGGACCTCCGATCAGCAGTCGCATACACTATTCACTGGATATTATAACTTTTTAAATATTGCATATTAAAACGTGATAATTACTATTAAGTCATAGTTAATTGAACTTCTTATTTGGATAAGGTTCCTTAGCGCAAGGTACAGGGATTGCCTTGATGCCCTTGCGCATTAGAAATAAAACAAATATAAGTAACACTTACACATCTAATTAAGCAATACAACAATAACATCTATAAGTACAACTAAATAAATAACATAGCAGAACTCTTTCAGCATCATCACTCTGGTCTTAAGACGCGTATTTGTCTCCCACATGATGTCTGACGCCCCACTTGTAGTTGGCGTTCTTGTCTGTTTTGACGAAGGTGTGGACTGGGCCTGTGACCCCACTGGTGGGCCTGTGGCCGTGGCCGTGGCCATGGTCATAGCCGTGGTCGTGGCCGTGGCCATGGTCGTGGTCATGGTCGTGGTCGTAATCGTCGTGACCACGCTTTGGTCGCTGTTGGGGAGGCTCTTCGATCTCATCTGATTCTACTGGAACTGAGGGATTAAAATGTTCAGTGAGATTGTTGGATAAGTCTTCATGATTCAAAAGAGGCGGTATTTCAAATATTCTGCCCTTTAATCACATAACATAAACATAACATAACTTAACGCCTTTTATCCCCGAAGGGGTAGGCAGAGGTGTATTACACACCCACACTTCGCCAGTTATGTTTCGGTCCCAACGTAATAGAGGGCGAGCCTATTGCCAGCTTCCGGGCACATTATTAAGCGAGCGATCATTAACATTAAGAATACACACATAACTTCGAAAAGTCAGAGGTATGTGCCCGGGGTACCTGGGGATCGAACCCGAGACCATCGTCCCGGCAGTCCGTTACGTACACCACTGGGCTATCGCCGCTATGATACCTATGTATGTCTTTAAAAATCGTATCTTCAAAGAAGCAGATAATGGTACAATGTATGGTTAGTAAAAAGAGACACCTTTATTATTTTAGACTAGCCTGCCACCCAAGAAAATCTTTGTGTGCGCAATTTTTTCTTGAGAGTGGGTGTAATTTATCTATAAAGATTATATTAGTATTAGATTAGATTATTTTAAGTATATTTATCAGTTATCTGGTTGTCATGTGAAATATCAAGTCAAAATCAAAATTCAGTCAAAATACGGTGCCGGTGTTTACACATCCATCATTGGTTGGACCGCATATCAACTTCTTTTGGCGATATGATAGTTTTCTCCCACATAGTCGTAAACGGTTACCAAGGAAACCACTGTATCATCTTAAAAAATAATTAACTTAAACTAATACATTAAATGACTCACCAGGTATCCTATGGTGCGGCATTGCGTGCGGATGGGAGTGTAGATGAGGGCGTAGATGCGGGGGCGGTGGTGGAGCGAACCTCGTGAACCTCATTGGTCGTCTGTGCACCGGGTAGTACGACCACGCTGACGATAGCGCCACGGCACACGCCAGGATTAGCTGGAATAGGTAAAATATATCTAATTATATATAATACTTGGGGCTATTTATTCCCTAAGGGTGGTAATTTCCAAAAATCCTCCCTCAGCACTCCTCTTTGCACCCAAAGAACATACACGCCATAGATATAATAAACAATTCTATGATACACGCTAGAAGTGCAATAGTTTTGACTGTAATTGCTTGTCTGTCAGTCAGTAATGCGAGAATTTTATTAAACTAGAAAAAGAGAAAATAGCAAACAGGCGTAGACTTAGTGGAATCAAAACTGCATAAAAGCCAGGGACTATATAGGATGCGAACGCAATGATTGAGTACGGAAAACACTATCAACCCTCATATTATGGAAGCTCCTACTAAACAGGCCTTTTAGAGCACATATATAATTAATTGATAATGATGCCGTGTGGTTGACGGCATAGAATACAAGTGTCACCACCCCCTATGTTCCCGTGGGTGTCGTAAGAGGCGACTAAGGGATAACACGATGCAAATACCATCTTTGCGTAGAGACGGAAAACTCGACATCAAACCCTATACGACTGCCTCGTTGGTCTCGCGGCATAAATGTGCGCGTGGGTTCGGGAGGTCCCAGGTTCGATTCCTGGGTCGGGCAGTGTTATTGGGTTTTTCTGTCACGAAATTCTCAGTAGCAGCACGGAGTCTGGAAATGTGCCCGGTACGGCCATAAGCTCGCCCCTTATTACGTGGGACTAAAGTATATCTGGCGAAAAGTGGGTGTAGAAATACACCTCTGCCTACCTCTTCGGGGTTATAGGCGTGAGACTATGTATGTATGATAATGATATGACAGGTTTATGCCATCAGAGTAAACTTTTCAACTAATATCAGTGGCAACCTGTCTGGTGGCTTAGGCTGGCATGCTTATGCATACACCTACTGATGGCGTGGAGGCATAATGATTTAGGTCGTGCTGGCTCCCTCAACAAGGTTGAGCCGTACGATGGCTGTTGAATGCGGGCCATCAGCGGGCTGAGTCAGTTATAAGCGTCAGATGATATCCTGCATTGTACTTGCATCTGAACCTATTAGGTCTGGACTTCAAAAGAATATAAACGAAGAGATGAACTATAATGAAATGACAAAAAAGAAACAATGACTCTGAGTTTGTTTCGGCCTTTCTTCTCAAGAAGTCATTTAGCTAGGAAAAGCCGGCATCATCTATAATAGGGTTTTGACTTGTATAAGTGTTGTAAACAACCAAAATGTAAAAATAAATATGTCTTTACGTCTTTTATGTCTTTGTCTTTAGAGTAAAATGTTATCGGCGTGTTACTAGAGAAGCGGCATCTCCACGGAAACATAAATTTCCGTAGACATCGCTAATTTGATATGCATATTGACAAACATGTATGATCCGATTTTAGGTAATGATATCTACTAGAAACTACAAAATTAAATATAGAAAATAGAAACAGTCATAAAATTCTACTTCCAGATGCCTAGAACGAAATTGTAATTCGTAGGTACACTAATTGTCATGAAGAAATATTGCCTTACGGCTTTCATCTATAACATAATTCAATAAAAATAACAATTAATTTTGCTCATTACAGCTTCATACATGTACTAAATTTCGATATTAGTAACGTAACAGCGTCGTGACATAAGACGGGCACATACCTAATAATATCACCTACATATTGACCGGTATTTAAGGGTTGTCACGCTGAGCAACGATTGTGTCTGGCCACGATTATATGCGAAAGAGATTTGAATATGTCAAGGAGCATTTTGAAGCTTTAATCATGAATTGGTGCCTCCGCCTATTTATGACCAGAGAGTATTGCAGTCTTCAGCAGTGTGTCTTGAAATCTCATCATCAATTACTTTATAAAGAGTGGTATGCGTATAGTGTGTCACAAAATGCAGTCGTTGGAAATGCCTAGCCAGTACTACAAATCTTCGCCCGGCTATTTATCTATTACAGACAAAGAGAATTGGTTGGACTGGGTATTCACCCGAAAGCAAATTAGGTTAAACAATTAAGACAAAAAAAATCTAATGAATTTATTTCATTAGTTTCGTCTCTATATAAAGCGTGGTCAATTTGATGAATATTCTATGTCTATGGTTTGTACTATGCCATGCGTAAGAAAATAACCTCAGACCTTTTTCTGCCTTTACATTAAAATGAGCGTAAGTTCGCATCGTCTAGGAATTTTAACATTTATCCAACGACTAATATGTTTCATAGTGATTCAAACAAATGTATAATTATAGATATTTATATCTATAAATTGACGTTGAAGAATTTATCTGACAACCCTGCTGAACCGTGTCGGCCGGTTTAAAAACGCGCCCAGCATTATTAACAAAACTGGAGGACATAACCAGAATTAAGTGCACATACTGCAGAATTTTAATTAGCAAAGTAATTGCAGTATAATTATCATCACTTCGTTATGTCAACTACATCGAGATTAATAGACAATTAAGTTAAACATTATTAATGTAATGTTTTATGTTTTTAATATTGTTCGGTGTATCTTTAATCTCCAAAAGAAAAAGTACCAAAAATATGAGCAAGTAATTTTAAGTGCATTTTCGTTGTAAGCGAGCCAAGTGTAGTATCATATCATATCAGGTCAGTGATGTTCATTGAATAGCTGTTCGTAGACTAATAATTTCTGTGACAGAACATGAGCATGGATATAAGAAGTATTAGATCCTTAATGATGAACAACAAGCGAACAAGATGGTTGAACTTTTACATTTAGATGTAGAGATCCATGTCTGAGTGAGAGTCAGGTAATAATTAATTATTAGGTGGAGTGGTACGAGTAAATAGATAGGACCAAAAATACCATTTAGATCATATTGTTTCTGCAAACTTATTATAATTATTTAAATAATAATAAACTCCCTCTGGGACACTCCTTATCTCACCATGAGACTAACGCAAACACGGAGGGCAGAATAACAGCTTTCAACGAATATGCAAGTGCTTTCAAGTTGTAAGTTGATGTCAGCGAGCAATAATTGTGAGTAACCGATGATAATGCTGCCTAATCACGTTCGTTATATCAAGAGTAACATGGCTGAGAACGACATAATAATTGTTCTCACCTCAGTTACCTATTATGAGAATATGTATGTAAAATGTGACTGCTCAAATATTATTAATTAATTTTATTTTTTTATTTATAGCCTCACGCCTGTATCCCCGAAGGGGTAGGCAGAGGTGTAATACTACACCCACATTTCGCCACGAATCTTTAGGTCCAACGTAATAGGGGGCGGGCCTATTGCCGTTACCGGGCACATTACCAGACTACGTGCTGCTACTGAGAATTATTAATTTGTGTAATAATATTAATTAATGTAGGTGTACCTACATTTAATCAGCTACATCTTTTGTTTTCTTATTTTTATTTTTAAGGATTCGTTCCCAAATTTTTACATATGTATCACGTGTTTAGTAGTAGGTCAGCAGTAGTGGCCGCAGAAGACACAAGCCTTGAACTTTCTGAAGTACTGGGGAAAGTATAATTAAGTAACTAGTAATATATAACAATCATTTCAATAGTAGTATAGACCTAGCATGTCAACGTTTACTAATGACATGGACTCATGACATTGCTAAATGCTGAACACTTATTAAAAAACTACGGACTGGTAACAGACTAATCTACTCATGTGGAACCAGACTCTCTCTATTTATCCTTTTGTAACAATTTCCTCATAGTCGTAGGTAAATATTAAAAATGGTGGTGACTACCACATAGATCTCAAAAATCTAAAATATTTTAGCTGTTAATCTCAGTAAGACTTGACTATAAATCAATATTACGCATGGATTAATGAGTTTCATTGAACAATTCGCATAATATTTAACTTAAAAATAAATATGTAATTTCCGTAATTTAAAGATATTTTTTATAAAATAAGAATAACGGCAATTATATTATATAAGCGTATTTACTCCAGGCATAACTATTTAGGAATTTAACGATAACAAATCAAATAGCGATATAAAACTCACCAAAATCTTGGGATCCATTTTTAAATGTACTACTAGTGTTAATGTTCTGGATAGCAATGGCGTCGCTATTGTCAATCACCTTCTTATAAATAAGAAAGAAAACGAATTTAAAACACTTTCTATGGACGATTTTACGCTCGGTCGCACCTCCGCCGAGGCGACCGCATCGGATGCAAAATACAATGAACTTCTACTGGCGATAGAAAAGTCTCCAATAACATGCTTGTCCAAACTTGACAACAAAAAAAACGAAAACCATCTCGCCACGGCTCAAATTTGAATAAAATTTGACACAACTGAGTAAAGTTAGCTAAGAATGTTATAATACTTAATTTCATACTTGACGGATATCATTCTAAATGGAGAAAACAATTTTGTAACTGCTAAATTTTTTACGTAGATTGGTAAAGGCTTTGGTATTAAATCATCAATGTAAACAAAACAACAAAAATTTGTACCTCCTGTAAAGTCAATCAATAGAAAACCACAAAAAACACGTTCTAATCAAAATTATCTAACCGAAAAACAAAACAAGAGGAGAATGAATCTCTAAAATCTACATCACAAATCGATTAACCAACGAACATCAATGGAGTATAAACGCCAGCATAGTTATGCAGTCAAGAAAAATGTTTTTGTAACGTCTTTACAGATGAACAGTTCCCTGGAGATTGAAAGTGAAGGAAATACACAAATTACGTAATTGCATTATTTGCAAATGCATCTTGGATGTTGCAAATTGTTCATTAATTTGTGCTAATGTGGTTTAATTATCTTGGTGAATAACGTATTATTTTGAATTTTAACCGTTACGATGTATTTATTTGCGCAAGATGAATTAAGGTTCTTCGATGCATCAATGCCAAACAAGTGTCTACTTAAAGATAGTTTCTTAATTTTGGAAGTGCATTTTGAAATTGTTTGTATGGAATGTTAATGTATCCAATTGTGATTGTTTGGTACATTAATGTTTTGCCGAAATGCTATTATTGTTTAAGGTGATTAACTGAATTAAGAATGTGTGCCAGCTAATAATATTATTTGAAATGTTGTAACTGAATGTCATTTAGTTAGTACGTATAGATGAAATATATATAAGAAAAATATTGACGTTACAAAGTAAGCAACAATTAAAATGGATATGAGAACCTTCCCAGGACCTGGTTCGCAACTATGTTTTGTGCCAAAAGAACGTTTATTTACTAGCACTAAACTTTACTATACTTTGGATACAAAATCGAGATAAGTTTTGATAGATCGAGAACCAAATATCAAGATCTGTATTACAGGTTTGGTATTTGCTAAGCATAACATTTTTCAAACAATAGCCTACCTTGACAAATAAATATGTTGATCGATCATTGTGTGACCTTTGGGTCTCTCTCATATAAATAATATTGAATTTCTATTATTATCAATTCAATTTATTTAATCAGTTGAAATTGAAGGTAGATCAGATTAAAATCTGAGCTTCAAATAATTTCAAACACATTGCATTCGACATTCCAATCTTTTCTTTTCAATCGCTTTCTTCTTTCTTTTCATCAGCACTGGGTCAAGGTTCTATGCCTTCTTTAACCACCATGACACCAAGGCACGCCAGTCGTGGTAACCAATTTCATGGTCACTTTTATACAATAAATAAAACCTTCTTAACATTTTAAAGTTCACGGCGTTGCCACGATATCGACGATCGTGGCATGCGCATCTGCTAGCCATGTTTAGAAGACATATGTTGGTGAAGTATCTGCTTCGATTGAATGAACAACTTGGCCTGGATGAGAGTTCACTTTACATTTGCTGCATCTTTTAAATGAATCTTGTTTTGGATTCCAAGTTACGCGCAGATGCGTTTTACGCGTACCTTTATGGAGCTCTCTTCTTTTTGCATCATAAGGTTAAAAATAGACTACTTACTCATAAAGGATGCCGCAAGTATTCTGCAATTTATATTTGTGTATCCCTCCTACTCCTAGCGTTATTCCAGTTTCAACCTGGGGCCCGCTTACTAGTCTAACCGGATTTGGCCGAGTATTAGCTTTTCCACGGAGCGACTGCCTGTCTGACCTCCGCAACCCGAAGGGATAGCCATATTCCATGGTTTAGACTATTGTCAGTTTATTTTAGAGGTACGGACGCCCTATAACGACTGTCAAAGATTCATGTCAACAGGAACCGACGGCTTAACGTACTCTCCGAGGCACAGGACAAGCGATAATTAACAATTTAATACGCACATAACTCCGGAAAGTCATTGGTGCGCGCCGTGGATTCCAACCCGATACCCTATGCATGGCAGTCTGTTGGTATCTCCACTAGGCTATCGCTGCCTATATTTGTGTATTCCTCATATTACGTTAATATGCCAGATTGTCTTTTATCCGCAAGACCATATTAGTTCAAATCCAAAAGCCTCATATAAAGTCATTATGCCAGATTGTTTTTATTAGCAAAAGCAGCAGTTCAAATTCAAATTAATTAGTTTTGAAATTATGCCTATTACTAGGAATGTCACTACCAGCTTACAACTTGTGGCATGTCAATTGTTTATTGTTTGTGTACCGATCGTGATCGCAGTGTACTGTGTGAGTACGGTCGAATCGTAAGCTGACACACTTTCCACTGACGACCACGTTTCGACACAACTCGTACACACTGTTACCTATTTGTGAACTTCTGACAAATTGTTGCGGACCGCTGACTGCTTTACTGCATTCTTATCGAATTGTCTTAAGCAGAATTTGTTGTAGATGGTATATGTATATGAGATCCAGTTATCAGTCAAGCCTAAAGAATTAGTAAGCTGAAGTGGCAGTAAGCTGGTCACATTTGTCGCAGAAACAACAAGCGTTAATGTAGTCGTGTTCTAGAGTGGAAACCGCGCCTTAACAAATGTACTGTAGGACGCTTTGTGGCTAGATGGAGTGATAAACTGATAATATACGTAAGTGGCTGTGACAGCAAAGTGGAAAAGCCTACTGTATACCTATCTAGCTGTGGATGATAATAATGAAGTGGTGATTTGTGTGTGATTTTTTTAATAAGTTCTTGAAGTTATCAGCTAAAATGAAATTATTAAATTATTAGATAGAATAATACTTAGCTATCTATAAAATATTATATTTAATACTTTTATAGAGAGGCATTAGGATTACATAATTTATAATTCATTAGCATTTTGTTGGTTGTTAGTTTTAAACAAAAAGACTTGCGGGTTCGCCTGCTCTAAAATGTAAGTAAACTAAGTTTTTATTCCTGATTGAAAACTCTTTAATTAGTGGGTGCATGTTGTTATGTGCAAACGTCATAAAAGAAACCAACGGTCCAAATTCATGTTCCTGGCTTCAAAGGTTAGGTCCTCTTAAGATATGTTACGTCGGACAAGTGCTTTTATATAATGATGCAAATGTACTGGATTAACAGGCTGCAATTATTTAACTCGTATTAGTAGAACCATGACATAACTACAATAAGATCAATCTTCGAGGCAGTTTTTTCGGAAGTAGGTACCGATTACGTATGCTCCAAATACCTTACTATTAAAAATAAAACAATTATATGCAGATAGAAAACTCATAACATACGTTTGAATGCCCTACTTTACCTAATTAGGTATCGGTGTGAAAGTTTAAAGTGTTACGAAACAATGATTCCAAGTAATGGTCGCATTTAGTTTTTATTTGGTCGGCAGCGGCGCGAGCGCACTGCACCTAGGGCTGCCAGCCGTCAACAAAATATTTTAGAGGACGCGGCTCTAAACTTGAGCGCTAGTTACACTTATCACAAGCAAACACGCATATAAAGAGTAACTACTGCAAAGCATAACATTTAGGTACGTTTTCTTTAAAAGACGGATTACGTCTTAGGTGTTAAAAGGAATAAATAGGGAATCTTACTACCAAATTATTCCGCTAGAGGACACATTGTATTATAATGTAAATAAAAGAACCCATTGGATGACTGTTGACGTTTCTCTTTGGGGTTGCCTGTCATACCTTTTAATAATAAGATATAGTAGGCCTTTTTTCCTTTCAGCGTTGCGCCCCGTCATCTAAGTATATTTTTTAACTCGAGAATTGTTAAATATCCGTATTTTTTATCCATTGTGTTTTCAAAAGGCCAGATAGGTAATGCGAAAATGAAAAAAAAAACTGCGCACAAAATTTGACAGCTTTGACTTTGTCAGTTTTATTTACGTCGTATTTACGTGGCGCCATCTGCGCCTAGCTTTGCGTAAGATTCCTTATTCTGTGTCGCGGGCGACTTTACAAACATAGAACTAACGGATAAGATGCACACCCAGACTCTAAACAACTATTAATTGAATCACGCTAATTACTCCATCGTAGAGCTTTTTGCTTAACAATCGACTTACCAGTATGAAATTACACTGTGTGGACTAAAGGAGTTTTAGCAAGAAAGCAGACCCAAGTATCCAAGGAGACTTTTGAAATCGCAATTGCGCGGGATACCGCTAAGATGATGACAATGAGTGTTGCTTGCTGAAAAGCTGCCCTAATTACAACAACAAAAATAAGGAAATTCAGTTTTGCTCTTAACTAGGAAAGGCCAGTTTGCCTGGTTCTGCCCCATTGAGCCTTGCGTGATCTTTTACACAAAAAATGTACTATAATAATGTTATTATGTGTTAACAATTTTACACTTCAGAAGGTTTCCATGAATAAAACTTTACTGTCCGAATTTTGTAACAACTTTTAGTTTCGTGTCGATATTGTTTTGATTTTTATTTTGGGACAGCCCTGAGAGCTCCGCATTTCCGCAAGGAGCCTACTTATTTTAAAACTATAATTACATAAGTCGGTGACACACCAAAGGTTGTTTAATACCTGAGGTTTGGCAAAGGTATTTAAACTTTAGCTCCTGGTCATTAACTTGTGGGTCATGTATATAAAAGTGTGCCGCAAATTATACATCGACATAAATATTATACTTATACGCTGCTCGAAATTGTAAACAGCTTTCGAACCTTTAATTTGAAACCGAATAAACTGATTTTAGTGAGAGTTTAGGGCCTACGCACACCACGTTTCTTAAACGCGCCGTTGATGCGCGTTTGTAGCGATACAGACGCGATACGCACGCAAATCAGACGCAGCCTGTATAAATTCAAATACGCGTTTAAATCGATACAGACGCGCGTGTGTAGCGATACAGACGCGCCGGTGCCGCGCGTTTGTATCAATACAAACGACAACAAACTGTTCTGTAGGATAAATGCGCGCGTGTTTTAGAAACGCGTTGTAACGGGTTCTGGTAGTAAAAACGCAGTAGAGGTTTTAGATGCGTTTATTGCAGAGTATCGTCTCACTTCCCTTGCCACGAGTATGACCGACCAACAACACGACACTGGCCTGAACACTAAGGGCTGTAGTCTCCCACGCTGTTCCCTCCGGTAGTGTGTAGGCAGGCTGCTCGAAGGCTGTGCGTAGCGGTACAGGCCCTCGCTGACGTTGGCTCAGCTGGCAGACGCCGGCGGTGTGAGTACGATGAGCAGGGCAGGCCAGACTCTTCGCCAGAGGTGAAGCCGAAGGCGATGCAGGAAAGTGTAGCGGTCTAGGAGCGTAGCCGGAGTCTTAACGTGAACCTGGAACCTGAAGGAAAGCAGCATTAGGAGAGCCACAACCAATAGAGTCAGGCAGGCGGCGTCAGCCGGCCTCAGCTAGCAGGTAGAGAGATGGGCAGTACGCTAACGCAGTAAATGTAGTGCTTACCCGTAGCTGGGACCAGGATACACGTAAATACGACGTAGGGTCAGTAGGTACGCTTAGTTATAGTAGAAGCGACGTTAGAGTAGCGGTGCCGGCCTCTCTGTCGGCCCCTTTATATACTGGGCCCTCCATCAGGCTGAGAGTCCGTTTATGACCATATTTGGTCAGGCTTTGTGAGTGCGGACGATGGCTTTCTCTGATTGGCCGAGCGTATGGGCGGTACTGTGACGCAACGCGGTAAGTACCGGACATACGTTACAATACCGCCCGCCTTAGGAGAGGATTTTACGTGGCTAACAAGGAAAATCCGACTAGCTGCGTTAGGTCTATGAGTCCGCTACTGTCCAAGCTAAGACGGCATATAGAGAGAAGGAAGGGAAAGTCTTCTACGGTTTGTAACAAATAGTTAGGCACCATAGTGTATAAGTTTTAGGTCCTTAATGTGCCAAAACCCAATAGAATTTCCAGACGCGTCCGATAACTCGTAAACGAGAGGCGACTTTTTATTAATCACTGTGCACTTCACGAATTTAGGGGCTAGTTTCTTACAGAAGGACTTATCCTTGTCGCTCTGATAAAAAGTCCGTTTCCACACAGTGTCTCCCACATTAAACTCAGCTGGTTTACGGCGTAAATTATACGTTTGGGAATTCCTAGCATGAGCTTGAATGAGGAGTGCCTGAACTTTGTCAAATATGCCTGATAAGTGACCAATGTTTTCTGCGTAATCGTCCCTAGGTATGTATACTATATCATCAGCGTCTGTGTCGACATAGTGTGAGCCGCATGGAACTAGTTCACGTCCATAGACTAAAAAACTAGGTGTATAGCCCGTGACTTCATTAACTGCAGTATTTAATGCAAACTGCACCTTAGGTACGAGAGTGTCCCATAATCTCTGGTCATTTCCTACAAACGCCGCTAAGGTAGAACCAATGGTTTTATTATAGCGTTCGACCGTATTGACATGTGGGGAATATTTAGGAGTATAATGAAGATTAGGGATTTTGTACTTGCGCAACATAGCTTTTAAAGTAGCACTGACAAACTGTTTACCATTGTCCAATATAATTGTAGATGGTATACCATGAACTAAAAATATTTTTTCTTCCAAAATATTAGTTATTATTTCAGCAGTTGCGCGCCTGATAGAAAAAAGTAGACAGTATTTACTAAAACAACAAGTTACTACGAAGATGTAGGCGTTTTGTTTTCTTGTGACGGGTAGTGGCCCCACCAAATCTACACTAATGGTTTGGAAGGGTCGTGAACACACTTTGGGTCGTCCCATGGTTCCCAATGGTGCGTGGTTCTGATGTTTGTGCGCGATACAAGTGTCGCAAGAATTTATGAACTTAACTACGTCATCGCGCATTTTGGGCCAATAGTAACGCAGTGCTAAGCGCTTGTAAGTTTTAAATATACCGAAATGCCCCGAAGTGGGTTCGGCATGGTTCTCTAATATGGCATTATTTCGATCAGAAGAAGGTAGTACTTCTTTCCATTCGAACTCCTTACGTAGCATACACCTAGATTTAATCAAACGATATAATTTATTATTTTTAATAGAATAGTCTGGATAGTCATTAGGCGAAGATAAACAACCATTGTAGGTGGCTGAATACCATTGATCAGTGTTAACATTAGGGTCATTCAGGTTATTATTATTCGCGTTAATTATATTTACAGGTAGGGATCGTGATAACGCATCGGCTATAATATTATCCGCACCGCGCCGATGCTTTATTTCGAAGTTGAAGGCTGACAGACGAACCGACCACCGAGCTAATCTACCAGTCGGGTTGCTCAAGTTTAGGAACCATTTCAGTGCGGAATGGTCAGTATACACAACAAACTTTAACCCGTTATCTAAATAACAGCGCCAATATTCGAGGGCTGTTAGAACTGCTAATGTCTCCCGTTCTGTTATACTGTAGTTTTGTTCCTGTGCATTTAGTGACCTACTCATGTAAGCGATAGGTAGTTCCACGCCATCTATTTCTTGTGTAAGTAACCCACCGATGCCGCTCGCACTCGCATCTGTGTGAACTTGAAAAGGTTTCTCGTAATCGGGACTGTTGAATATTAGGTACAAAAAGAACAATGGTCACTTTGGCCTTTAGCACGTCTGATAATGAGTCCTATACCAAAAAAAATATTTTTTTTTATTATTTTGATCAAAGCAAATACATATTTTTAGGACTTGGGAGAAAGAAATAATGTATTTACAGTTTATTTTTTAAACTGTACCCCTAAACAAAAATAAAATGTTATGAACGCAGTCATAACCTTATTGTCAAAATATGCGTTTCATTATACGATTAATTTAAATTATAATTTAATTTAAAAAAATTATAATTATTATATGTTATTAATATAATAGTTATATTTTTTTTAATGAAAAATCTAAGATTTGACGTGAATGACAATGACGTGAAATGGAACGAATACGCCATTCTGTATCTGTCACTGTTATACCCGGTACATCAACGTCATTCGTTCCTCGCTTGCTGTGAATTGAGTGTTTAAGTTTGTTTGTTAGAAGAACATGTTTTTCTACACACATATATTAGGTACCAGAATTGTTTAATTTACATATTTTTACGAATAAACTAAATAAAAACACAATTTAGTTCATAACCTCAAACATACTTTATAAAGAATAAAAAGGTATTCCCAAGTTTTTAAAATTCATATCTATACTAAAGTTAAATAAAGTAACATAAAAATATTGATAAATAACTCCACAGCAATAGACGTGAAAAAAAAAATTCTGGTCCACCTTTGTATGGGAACCGACCATTGTTCTTTATCTGTAAGTTTTTAACTAATAAGGTTTGTATCGCTCGCCTATTGGCCATATGGTTTGTTTCTTAATTTATTATGTTCTATGTGACAGCTCTTCTGTGTCAGGAGCTAGAGACATTGCTTCCAAATGCATTAATAGTAAAGGATTATAATATATTGAAATATTCCACTACAAATTCAATCTTTTATTTACGCCCACCTAATTTTCAATAGGTTATGGGCCCAGTGTGCGCGAGTAAAATCCGCTGTGTTGAAAAAATCTTTTTGAAAAATGGAGTCTTCCAAAGTTAAACGAAATATAAAACCGTTCAATGGCGAGAAGTATAGCGTCTGGAAATTTCGTATCCGAGCGTTGCTGAGTGAAATGAATGTGATAAAAGTTATTGACGACGTCCCATTAGTACGCGACGAAAATTGGGAGAAAAACAATTGCATAGCTAAAAATGTCATTATTGAATATCTTTCAGACTCTTACCTTGGATTTGCCAAGGAAAACATTTCGGCAAAAGATATTCTAAAAAATTTGGATGCGTTATATGAGCGTAAGAGCATCGCGACGCAATTGGCGTTGAGAAAAAAGTTGTTGTCGTTAAAATTAAAGAGTGAAATACCGCTGATAAAACACTTTACCACGTTCGATGAGCTCATAACTGAGCTACTAGCCGCTGGTGCAAAGTTAGAAGAAACCGATAAGGTTGCTCATTTATTGCTTACTCTACCTTCGACTTATGACGGAATCATAACAGCAATCGAAACCTTATCGGAAGATAATCTGACGTTAGCTTTCGTGAAAACACGGCTATTGGATCATGAAGTGAAATTGAAAAATGAGTCAGGCGATATGAGTGCAAAAGTGTTGCACATTGAAACGAAAAGTGACAAGTTGATGAAAAGAAAATTTGATAATCGACAGTCAAATAAAAATATGAAACAAAAGAAGGAGGATTCCAAGTTCATAAAAAAATGTCATCATTGTGGACGTAGAGGACATATACGAAATGATTGTTTCTATTTCAAACGAATGAACCAACAAAAGGGTCCAAGAACACTACAATCTGTCGAGATAAGCGAAAATAAACAATCAGCATCGAATGAGTTCTCAGGGTTTGCTTTTATGACCGGCGAATCTGAAACGCAAGACTATGATAACAAAATTACTTTTCTTCTAGATTCTGGCGCTTCGGATCACATTATCAATAGAGAAGACTTATTTACTAACTTTGTTGTTTTAGACACACCACTGAAAATTTCAGTTGCTAAAAATGGCGAATTTATTTCAGCTGCAAAAAGCGGCAACATGCAGGTTACCAGCAACATGGGTGTACAGGGTTGCTTGGAGGGCGTTTTGTACTGTCCGGAGGCTCCGTACAATTTGCTATCCGTTTCCAAACTGCAGCGAGCTGGCTACACTGTCATTTTTGGTACTGACGGTACGAGAATATGCAAACGAGGTAAAACCGTGATGAAAGGTATGTCTTCCAACAATTTAATTTCTGTAGACTTGGTGGCATCAGTAAGCGTTAGTCGTCCTGTTTTCCAAGCATGCACAAGTGATCAAAATAATTACAAATTATGGCATCAGCGCCTTGGTCACATGAGTAAAAATAAATTTATAGAAATAAAACGACATGAGTTGTTTGAGGACATAAATGAATTAAGCGCTGTAGTGCCGGATGATGATTTGTGTGAAGCTTGCATTAATGGAAAGCAGAGCCGGCTTCCGTTTAATCACGCCAAGGACAAAAGTCACATAAATCGACCACTATTTGCTGTCAGTTCTGATGTCTGTGGTCCTGTCACTCCAACAACAGTTGATAATAAAATTATTTCGTGATGTTTATTGATCAATATACTCATTATTGTGTTACATACCTGATAACATACAAATCAGACGTATTTGCTGCGTTCAAAGATTTTATTGCAAAAAGTGAAGCTAAATTTAATTTAAAGGTAGTAAATTTGTTTTGCGATAACGGTGGTGAGTACTTATCTGCTGAAATGAAAAGCTACTGTGCTGAAAAGGGTATTTCATATCATTTAACAGTTCCTAGAACTCCACAGCAAAATGGTGTTTCTGAACGAATGGTGAGAACCATTACTGAGAAAGCTCGTTCTATCTTAAACGGTGCTCAATTAGATAAGGTTTTTTGGGGTCAAGCAGTTTTGACTGCAGTTCATTTAATAAATATAACACCTACTAAAGCCTTAAAACTTTTAAAAACACCATATGAGATGTGGCACGATAGGAAACCTAAAGCAAAATATTTAAAGGTTTTTGGATCGACAGTCTTTGTGCATAACAAAACGACCAAAGCTAAATTTGATGATAAATCATGGAAAGGTATTTTAATGGGTTATGAACCAAACGGTTATAAAGTTTGGAACCCAAATTGCGAAAAGTTCGTAGTAGTCAGAGATGTTATCGTGGACGAAAGTAACTTTTTGAAGTCCAGGCCTCCTTGGAAGTCTGAAGAGAATATCGAAAATTCTCATGACAAAACTGATAATGACATTGTGTCAAAGTCAGTGTCAAGTAAGTTCCGAGACTACTCTGAAACAGAACTAGATAGCTCAAAATCTAGTGGGTATGATGAATGTCCAATTAAAGTTCGCAAATTGAACCATGATACGTTAAGCGAGGTACGTTTTGATAATTCAATGACTAGTCGTTCTGAAAATACAAACAAAAATATTGAACTTAGGAGGAGTGATAGGATTAAAGAAAAACCCCCTGTTTCATATAATGAAATTGATGACGTAGACTATTTAATGTGCGCTCAGACTATTTTATGCAATTTACCGAAATCATTTGATGAGATTAAGCATAGAAATGATAGAAGTAAATGGGAAAGCGCGATAAGGGAGGAACTTAATTCATTACATAAAAATGAAACATGGACTTTAGTACCACGACCACCAAACAAAAACATCGTAGATTGTAAATGGATTTTTACTATCAAAAATGATGAATTTGGAAATCCTCAACGTTATAAAGCGCGTTTAGTGGCGCGCGGTTTTAGTCAACAGTATCTTACAGACTATAATGAAACCTTTGCGCCTGTCGCCAGAATAGCCAGTTTTAGATTCATTATTAGCTTCGCCAATCAATTTAACTTATTAGTCCATCACATGGACGTCAAGACTGCCTTCCTAAATGGCGAATTAAAAGAGGAAATCTATTTAAGAGTTCCCGAGGGTGTGTCATGTAAAGAAGGCTATGTTTGTAAATTACAAAAGGCGCTATATGGACTTAAACAAGTGGCGAGGTGTTGGTTCGAAGTATTTGAACATGCTTTGAAAGAAAAAGGTTTTCAAAATTCATCAGCTGACAGATGTATATACATACTAAACTGTGATTTAAACTCCAAGATAGGACAACAGTTAGGCTGCAGTATTTGAATATAGTACATCAAAACATGCAGGGCCTATCTGGCAAAGAGTTAGAGTTAAGTTTATTTCTAGAAAAATATGACGTTAAGGTTTTGTGCTTAACTGAACATTGGTTAAGCACCCATGAGGTTATTGTTATAAATGAATATTACACAGTGCAGAGTTCGTATATAAGAAAGCAGGCTATTAGAGGCGGTTCTCTCATAATGACTTCAAATTTATTAAAATGCAAAGAACGTAAGGATATTGTAAATTTATCTATTGAGCGCACTATTGAGTTGTCCTGTGTGGAACTAGACTTATATATTATAATTTGTGTATATCGACCCCCTTCTGGTGATTATAATCTATTTGAGACTGTTATGGAAGATGCTCTTAATAAAATTATAGGTAGTCATAAGAATATTATAGTATGTGGTGATTTTAATATTAATATTTTAGAGAATTCTTCACAGTGTACTAGATTTCTGAATCTTTTTAAGTCATTTAATTTAAGTAATTTATTCTGTGAACCTACTAGAGTCTCTGAAACATCTTCTACTTGTTTGGATAACATATTTAGTTCTTGTGTTGCTAAAAACCCAGTAGTTATTAGTTCTCTTCCTTCTGATCACCGTGGACAGATAGCTAGTTTTTCATGTACAACATATGATAAATCACATACAGTAGAATGTAGGCCTCAAACTACCAATCGTCTTATACGTTTTAAAAACAATATTATCGCTAAACTCAATCCATCAATTTTGAACTCAGAAAATCCAAATACAATTTATAATTCACTTTTTGGAATAGTAAATAATGAGTTTCAAGTTACTTTCAAGAGTAAAACTGTCACATTAAAGGGTACTACCGGATCTTTTAACCAGTGGGCCACTATAGGTATATACAGAAGTAGAGCCAAATTGTTTGAATTATATGGTATGAAACAACATAGATTTGACACACCTTTTCTAAATTATGTAAAAAACTACTCAAAAATTTTTAAACAAGTTTGTGTTATGGCAAAATCTAAATTTATTAGTAGCAAAATTACGCATTCAACAAATGTAATTAAAGAAACTTGGAGAATTATAAATAATGAAACAGGAAGAGCACGACCACGGGAAAACCAATTTGAACTAAAAGAAAACAATTTATTAGTCACCAATCAAACTCAAGTAGCGCATATGTTCAATAGTTTCTTTGCGAGCATACCTTTAACAACTACTAGCTCTTTACAATCATCATCCTTAGACGCCGGAAATTTTTTGCTTAGCAGTGTACCTGAATGCAAGAGCGTGTTTAGATTCGAGCACGTTACCCCGCGAGATATATTGATCGCATATAATTCAATTAATATTAAAAATACCGGCGACTTTTGGGGCATTTCAATTAAAATTTTAGGTACTATAGTTGAGACTGTTGCGCCTTACCTCTCTATAATTTTTAACCAATGTTTTGACTTAGGCGTATTTCCGGATTTGATGAAATTAAGTAAAATCATACCTTTATTCAAATCTGGCAGTAAAAATGACGTAAATAACTTCAGGCCCATCTCTATCTTGCCGGCATTTAGTAAAATATTTGAAAAGATTTTATTAAAGCAGCTACTAAGACACTTTAATTTAAATAGTCTGCTTCATAAAGATCAATACGGATTTACTAAAGGTAGATCCACTACTGATGCGGGTGTTGCTCTCATAAAACACGTTTATAATGCTTGGGAGTCATCTAAAAATGCTATCGGAGTATTCTGTGACCTCTCAAAAGCATTTGATTGCGTTCATCACGACACACTATTGCGTAAGCTCCGCCACTACGGCGTAGAGGAAACCGCACTTTGTGTTGTCGAGTCGTACCTGCGGCAAAGATTTCAGTGCGTCGATGTAAATGGGACTACATCCTCTAAATTACCTATACAGTTAGGCGTTCCACAAGGCTCTATTTTAGGTCCTTTTCTATTCCTTGTATATATTAATGACTTACCTTTTTATTTAAAAAATATCTGTGATGTCGTACTTTTTGCAGATGATACGTCACTTATTTTTAAAGTAGATAGGAATAGGAATCAATTTGATGATGTAAATAATGCACTTATACAGGTTACACAATGGTTTACAGCAAACAACCTAGTGCTTAATTCCAAAAAGACTAAATGCGTTAAATTTGCTTTACCTAACGTTAGACAACTGGGACCTAATATAAGGCTAGATAGGGAGGAACTTGACACAGTTGACTCGACAGTGTTTCTAGGCATTACACTAGATAATAAGTTACAATGGGGTGCACATATAGCATGTCTTGCAGGTAAGCTCAGTTCTGCTGCGTATGCTGTCAAAAAAGTTAGACAACTTACTGATGTTGACACAGCTCGTCTAGTTTATTTTAGCTATTTTCATAGTGTCATGTCCTACGGTATTTTGTTATGGGGCAAAGCTGCGGATATTCAGAATATCTTCGTTCTACAGAAACGAGCGGTACGAGCAATATACATGTTAGGGGCAAAAGATACTCTTAGGGAACGCTTTAAGTCTATAGGGATTCTTACAGTAGCCTCGCAATTTTTATTTGCTAATATATTGTATATTAGGCAAAATATAGGTTTATTTACTACAAAAAGTGATGTACATAACATAAATACTCGAAACAGGCATAAGTTATATGCCCCTTATCATCGTTTACATAAAGTTAATAATTCTTTTGTAGGGCTAGGTATTCGTATATACAATAAAATACCAATTAGTCTTTTAGAATTGCCATTTAGTACGTTCAAAAGTAAAATAAAAGACTGTCTTATTAGGAAAGGTTATTATACCATTAATGATTATTTCAGTGATAAGGATAGGTGGTCACTTACACTAGCCAACTCTTGATTTTTTTAATTTATATAGATACCTTACTTTTCAGTTTTTTTTTTATATAAAATCTCTAGTTCTATTAATTTAATATTCATGCATTATTAGGTCATTCAACTTACTACATTTACATTTTCATTGTTGTTCCACAAATTTTATTAAAATTTGCTACAGTGTTAGATGAAGGTAACTCGTTATCATGGCCTGGATACTAACGTTTTTGTAATTTTCGTGTATTCATATACCGTCACTTTCTGTAACATACTTTTCCACCATAGTTCTGAACATGATCGCGAGTTGCCTACATTATAAAGCGTAAGTGGATGCTCCTGTTACACAAGATTCACATTTGAAGACTACTACAGCACTTAATTTAATAACTACATATTTTGTATATAATATGTATGTTCTTATTTACTATTTACAAGTAATTAATTACAATGTGAAACAGTTGCAGCTCCTTACAAAAACAAAATATGTACCATAACACTGGCGATTAAAAAGAGTGGCCACGAGTTTTATTGCCCGTTCTTTCTCGTGGTTCTACCTATTGCTTTGCGAATGGGCAGTAAATGTAAATGTAGAAGCATTATTAATTTACTTAAAAAAATTTGACGTTCATAAGCGTCACGTTGTGACCTAGATGAATAAATGATTTTTGACTTTGACTTTGACTAGATAAAGGAGATATATATAAAAATATATACTTAGTGTTATACGTTGATGATTTAGTAGTAATTTGTGCTGACCTAAATACAATGACTAATTTCAAAAGATATTTGATGAGCAAATTCCAAATGACCGATTTAGATGAAATAAAATTGTTCCTGGGCATAAAAATCACTAAAGAAGGTGATCAAATGTCTTTAGACCAAAGTGCATACATTAAAACAGTCTTGACCAAGTTTAATATGCATGAGTGTAAACCTGTGTCTACCCCTTTAGAAAATAAGTTAAATTATGACGCATTGAACTCTGAGGAGAGATATGACGCACCTTGTCGAAACGTCATAGGATGCCTTATGTATATTATGCTATGTACTAGGCCAGATCTAAGCGTCAGTGTAAACATACTGAGTAGGTACACACACAAAAATAATAAAGAATTATGGCAATGTCTTAAACGGGTATTAAGGTACTTAAAAGGCACAACCGATCTAAAATTGTGTTACATAAGATGTAAATACAATCATATTTTGTGTGGGTACGTAGACTCAGACTGGGGTGGTAATGATACACAGGATAGAAAAAGTACAACCGGGTATTTGTTTAAGCTCTTTGACCAGTGCACGATTTCCTGGAATACAAGAAAACAGTCGTCAGTCGCGGCTTCTTCGACTGAAGCTGAGTATATGGCATTATTCGAAGCAGTCAGAGAAGCACTGTGGCTTAAATCTTTAGCAGCCAGTATAAACATGCACATCACTGTGCCAATTGTCATCTATGAAGACAATAATGGTTGTATAAGTATAGCCAATAACCCAACATGTCACAAACGGTCAAAACATATTGACATAAAATATCATTTTTCTCGAGAACAAGTTGAGAAAAATGAAATAAAATTAAATTATATTCCCACAGGTGAACAGCTAGCAGACGCACTGACAAAAGCACTACCTGCAATCACGTTTCAAATGTTGAGATGCAAAATGGGTGTACAATAGTAGTGTGAATAAGTGTGTAGACAAAATACAAGATTGTATGTATTTAATTTTAAACATAACAATATTCAATTAGTGAAATTGAATTTTTATGTTGATTTGAGAACTTAAGTTGAATTGGTCTGGTTGGCGGTTTTACTGGGTTTTCCCCAACCCTCGAACGAATGTTGGACCAAATTGTAATTCCCCAGTAAGCATTTGGAAGTATATGTGATCTAGTTAGGTAGTAAATTTAAATTGATTTTTGTTTGTATAACTACCGATTAATTTTTGAGGGGCCGTGTTGAATATTAGGTACAAAAATTTATCTGTAAGTTTTTAACTAATAAGGTTTGTATCGCTCGCCTATTGGCCATATGGTTTGTTTCTTAATTTATTATGTTCTATGTGACAGCTCTTCTGTGTCATGAGCTAGAGACATTGCTTCCAAATGCATTAATAGTAAAGGATTATAATATATTGAAATATTCCACTACAAATTCAATCTTTTATTTACGCCCACCTAATTTTCAATAGGGACACGATAATATTGGTGCGGAGCTTAACAATTGTTTTAGTTTACAAAACGAGTCATCAGCTTCCACCGACCAAATTTGAATTATTCACAATATTGAATTATTTTTGGAATCGCTAGACACACATTTAAAAAGGTTATCGCATTTTCAGAACATTATACTGACAGGTGATATAAATATTAACATCGCGTCTCAAAGAACCGACATTCATGCACATAGTTACCTTAACATTTGCTCATTTCATGGGTTGTTACCAACACATTATCACCCAACTCACCAAAGTGGTTCATGCTTAGACCATTTCATTATAAAGTCAATTAAGCCAACAATAACATTAATAACTAATTCATCATTAACAGATCACTGTGCTATTCTATTGACCGTAAAATTATCTTTGCCCAGGAACAACTGCACACGCAGCTATGCAAAAGTGGACATGAAAGCCCTCGCAAGTAGTATCAGTAGCATAGATTTTAAACCAATTTTTAACTCGAAGGATGCAAATAGTTCTCTACAGTATTTTATAAGCTCAGTGCAAGATGCAGTAACAAAACATACGTCATTTATATATACGTCTCGAAAATATACTAACATAAAACCTTGGATTACTCCCGGCTTGGTTCGTTGCATAAGACACCGAGATAGACTCCATCAAAAACTAAAACCGGCACCTGACAATGAAATACTATCCGTATCATATAAAAGATACAGAAACTTCTGCAACAATCTTCTAAAAACCGTAAAAATTCAATACGACAAAAATCAATTGCAAAAGGCAGGACAAAACAGTAAGCTCGTCTGGAAATTTATAAAAAAAAAAACATTTACTTGTAAAAATTCAGAAGCACCACTTGACCTACTGTCAACAGACATAAGTCCAATATCAGCAATTGATAAGATAAACGATTATTTCATTAACGTCGGTAGATCTTTAACGGAAAATACTCCTAAACCAAGTAACTTCCCGTCGCAAACGAGCCAATCACCAACGCTAAATTCTTTTGTATTGCTGGATACCGACGTTGATGAAGTAATAAGTATCATAAGTAGTTTGAAAGAGGTGTGTGCAGTGGGGTGGGATAATCTACCAAACAATATTATCAAAAAATTCAAATACATATTTGCGCCGGTGTTAACACATATTTTTAATTTATGCTTACACGAAGGAGTTTTCCCTCGCTTATTTAAAAAAGCAGTAGTTACCCCTATTTTTAAATCCGGTGACAAAAAATGTATTACTAATTATAGGCCAATTTCAGTCTTAACGGGCCTTTCTAAGATCTTAGAGAAAATAATAAACATTCGATTGATTAAGTACCTCGAAGATAATAAACTGCTTTCAGATAACCAATTTGGCTTCAGGCCTAAAAAGTCCACTAACCAAGCAGTACACCAGCTTACGGCGCACATAACCAATAGTCTCGATAAGAGCATGCACTCCATGGGAATATTTTTAGACCTTGCCAAGGCTTTCGATACAATATCTTGCTCCATACTGTTGCGCAAGCTCGAGACATTCGGAATAAGGGGTACACAACTTGCACTTTTTTCTGACTATCTGAGTGATCGCTATCAATGTGTGAAAATTGATAAATATGTTGGTTCTGAACGTAAAAATAGTGGCTTTGGCATACCACAGGGTAGTATTTTGGGGCCAACTTTGTTTCTCATCTATATAAACGACCTTTGCAGCTTAAATATTCAAAATGGTAAATTAATATCATATGCTGACGACACAGCGCTTTTATTCTCGGCCAATACATACTCTGAGCTATATGATCGTGCCCAAAATGGTTTTAATATTGTTTCAAACTGGCTACACCAAAACCTGCTAACCATGAATATTGACAAAACGAAGTACATATTATTTAAAATGAGAAATACTAATCCATCACCTATTAACCTACACATTTATGCACACAACTGTAGAATGCACGCTGACCTAGCATGTACTTGTCCCACATTAATTAAAACTGACAATATTAAATATCTAGGTATAACACTTGACACAAATCTAAATTTTCGTAACCACATCGATATTGTTTGTGCGAGAACGCGTAAATTAATTTATATTTTCAAAAAACTACGTAACATAGCCGATTACAAATTAATAAAACAGGTTTATTTAGCTTTGTGTCAATCCATATTAACATATTGCATTACAACGTGGGGTGGTGCAGCAAAATCAGTTCTTTTGCCGCTAGAACGAGCACAAAGAGCAATACTTAAAGTTGCTACTTTTCGACCTTTTAAATTCCCTACGCACCAGCTCTATTTGTCATGCAACGTGCTAACAGTGCGCCAACTATTTATACTCAACATTATACTAAAACAGCACACCGAAATCCCTTATTCTCCTATTCCTTTTGAAAGAAGAAGAAAGGACCTAGTATGTACAACACCTCACACGAATCATGTCTTTGTTAATAGATTTTACACTTTTCTAGGCCCGTTCTTATATAATAAGTTCAATAAATTACTCTATATATATAGTCATAATTATAAAATGTGCAACACAACAGTATCAGAATATTTGCAAAAGCTTAATTACGACGACACAGAAAAATTACTAGTAGTTTTAAAATGAACGTTAATAATATTACTATTTTTACGTGTTTTTTCGCACTGATATGTTTCATTACTAACTGAACAGAATTTTAAATAGTATTTCGTAATTGTATTATTAATTTTAAATA
This sequence comes from Euclidia mi, assembly GCA_944739405.2. Lineage (NCBI taxonomy): Eukaryota > Metazoa > Arthropoda > Insecta > Lepidoptera > Erebidae > Euclidia > Euclidia mi. The sequence goes on along the minus strand of OX123188.2, from coordinate 4,333,901 downwards.
AATTAGTCTCTAATAATTTACTATAAATCTTAATTTAATTACTTTCACAATAAGTTATATTATAGCATACAATTAAATATTATAGTCATTTGTATCATTACGTAATAATCAAGCGTCAGCTCGAAACACAGGTATAACCTAGTTCGAGCGGGTAGCCGATGTATTATAAGTATTATAACGCAATCTTAGTTTATTTTTTAGCCTTATGTACACTATTGTTTATATGCCATATAATTATGATATTATGTAAAACTAAATATAAGACTTTAGGCTAGTTTTACCAATTAATCTAATTTAAGGCTAATTGTACTGTACCTTTTTGTATTTTTGAGGATAAATAAATTATTATTATTATTATTATTATTATTACTGAAATGGTGCGGCTTTCTTACCGGTAGAGGTAAGTTTGTTCAGAGGACCGGCAATAGTACTAAAATTAGGTATAAATCGCCGATACCATGATGCAATGCCTAAGAACCTTTTGACTTCTTTTTTATTCTTAGGCGTAGCATATTGAAGAATGGCTTCCACCTTACATGGGTCTACTTGTAATCCTTTAGAGTTTACTACGTAGCCCAAGTACTTCAATTCATCACGGAAGAATTTAGATTTTTCCAAGTTGATGGTAAGGTTGGCCGATTTTAATTTTTCGTATACTTTATTTAATAGTGACACATGAGCATTAAAGGAAGGCGATATAAGCACGATATCATCTAAAAAAACGAATACAGAGTTTTCGAACTCAGGACTGTTCGTAAACAAGTGATTCACCAAACGCTGTTGTGTCGCAGGCGCATTCGTTAAACCAAACGGCATAGTCACAAATCTAAATGTTCCTCTAGTAGGCACATAGAACGCAGTCTTATCACGATCACATTCGCGAAGAGGCGTCTGCCAAAAGGACTTAGATAAGTCTATACTACTTAGATATCTAGCGTTCCTAAGGTTGGCTAAAATTTCGGATACGTAAGGTAGTTTGTACGCGTCTTTTTTAGTAATAGAATTAAGTTTCCGACTATCTAAACAAAACCTTAGTTTACCGTCTTTCTTAGGCGTTAGTAAAATCGGTGACGACCACGGACTTTCGCATTTTTCTACCACTCCCAATGCAAGCATTTCGTCTAATTCGTCAATAATTATTTTTAATTTCGCCGGCGGTAACCTATAATATCTTTGGCGTATCGGCGCAGAATCGCCAGTGTCTATTGCATGTTCTATTAAGTGAGTTCGTCCTAAACCGGTTTTTTCAGTAGAAATCGACTCGTATTGCTTTATAATTAACTTAGCCGTTCTCTGTTGTGACTCACTCAACTCACTAAAAGATTGCAATACGTTCGTGTTACTTAGCTTATTTTCACCTAACACACTACACGGCAATGTTTTAGACATGCATACGGATGCGATATGGTTAGGCAGTAATTTAAATAGTTTCCAGAAATCGATGCCTAAAATTAAATTACTTGTAACTTCTGGAATAATATAAGCTTTCAATAAGTGGGTTTGATTATTAAAAGTAGTGGGTAAGTTGATAAAACCGCGCGGCAACAATATATTTCCACCTGCGGACCGAATGGAATTAGTGTTGTGACACTGCTGTATTTCTAACCCGGTTTTAGTAATTACCTCCAGATGGGAGTTGTTACCTAGAATTGTAATGGCTGAACCGGAATCGAGCAATCCACAAATAGGTAAACTGTTAATCGTAACGTTAACATAGGGCCGTAGGTCATTTTTAGGTTTATTATCCAGGATCGAGGCGACGGAATAACTAGAGAAATACACTTTTAAGAGTGTTTAGCCAATTTCTCCAATCATCTTTGTCAAAATTGGTTGAATAGGTTGTAGAACCTAATTTAGATTTTGACACGCCCCGACCCTGACCAACTAGTTTTTTGGTTTCGTCGATTTACAGTTCGGGCAGTTAGGGAATGTCACATCCCTACAGCCGCACTTGAAGCAAATTGCGAAGCGATCGCGTTTGCATTCATTCAAACTGTGATCATTGATTCGGCAGCGCGGGCAGTACTTGGACGTGACTAGAGCGACAGAGCTAGGTTTAGACTTAGGTTTGCTAGGTTCGTTGTTCACAGTGTATTCGGACGTACCCTCTATAGTAGCAACGGGATAATTATTGTAGGAATTATTACGCGCTCGGTTATTAGGTTTGTGACTGTAAGCTAGGTCTGGTGCCAACGTGTCGTTATTATAATACGGTTCGCGGAATTGAGAGTTCAAACATTTCATCCGTTCGTAGTTTAAACATAACGTCTGCAGTGTTGCTATACTGTCTATTGAAGATATTGACGGAGCTAGCACTAGTGAGTAGCATGGACGTATTTTATGCAATAGGATGTCTAACTTTTCGCGTTCGGACAATCGCTTTGACGGAGACAGCCTAGCGAACAGCTGATTCATTATCGAGAGATAAATAATTATAGTTTCGGTAGCACCTTGAGTACGTCGGCGGATTTCATTTAATAACCGGTAGTCATAATCGTACGGTGTGAAATCGTCTATTAATTTAGTGGTGAGTTCTTCCCATGTAGTGAAATATTCTTTTAGGCCGCGGTACCAGTGAAGTGCGTTACCGGTGAAAATTTCGGAGGCATATGATAAAATTTTAGTGGAAGGTAGATTACGCGCGGTTTGGAATTCGGTTACGCGTTGTAGGAACGCTCGGACGCATCCCGTACCGTCGTATTTTAGCTTAGACAGTTCGCTAACTCTCAAATACTCGCAAGGCAATACTGGGGCTAACCCTGCCTGCGTCGAGGTAGACGGCGCAGGTTGGTCCTCTGCCACAGCATCAGCTGAGCGAACAGCTGATTGCTCAATGGCGGACAGCTCCGCCGAGAGCTTGTCGAACCGGCTGCACAATTCGGTAATCCGTTTTGAAAACGCCGTAGGACGTTCCATCCTACGGAATCTATGGTATAAGTGGTTGTGCAGTGCGGTAGACCTCTTAGCTAGGTTCGCGTCGTAAGAGGCAGATAACGAATTTAGTCGCTTGGCCAGCTCAGAGACGGCCTCGCTAGCGCCCTCGAAGTCCACCACTATGGCTAGACCCGACTCCAAAATGTCATCATTTGGAATGGCTTCCAGTAATTTAGGGAGCTGCTTCCGCAGACCTAGGACAGAGGTAGCCGGCTCCTCACCTCTAATCGCGACCTCGTAAGCTAACTCGTTCTTGTTTAGCAGGAAGTATTTTATGGGGTGTGAGCCCATGGTGTATGAATAACCGCGTAAGTATACACTACACACTACACTTAGTGCGCAAGCGTTCCGCCCTTACAAATGGCCTACTTTACGATTAGGCGTAAAAGTTCGACTGTTAGGACTAATTAGAAAAACGTTAGATTCAAATTTGCGAACTAGTACGTAGTAGGTAGTTACACTAAAAGGTAGGCAATTAGTACAACAATACGTACCGGTTCGCTGTAGCCGCACCTGCTCGCTTACAATGATGGAGACCTGCTAGATGAGAACTCGAGCACGGAAAGCGAGACAATAACCCACGTAGGCGCCACTGTAACGGGTTCTGGTAGTAAAAACGCAGTAGAGGTTTTAGATGCGTTTATTGCAGAGTATCGTCTCACTTCCCTTGCCACGAGTATGACCGACCAACAACACGACACTGGCCTGAACACTAAGGGCTGTAGTCTCCCACGCTGTTCCCTCCGGTAGTGTGTAGGCAGGCTGCTCGAAGGCTGTGCGTAGCGGTACAGGCCCTCGCTGACGTTGGCTCAGCTGGCAGACGCCGGCGGTGTGAGTACGATGAGCAGGGCAGGCCAGACTCTTCGCCAGAGGTGAAGCCGAAGGCGATGCAGGAAAGTGTAGCGGTCTAGGAGCGTAGCCGGAGTCTTAACGTGAACCTGGAACCTGAAGGAAAGCAGCATTAGGAGAGCCACAACCAATAGAGTCAGGCAGGCGGCGTCAGCCGGCCTCAGCTAGCAGGTAGAGAGATGGGCAGTACGCTAACGCAGTAAATGTAGTGCTTACCCGTAGCTGGGACCAGGATACACGTAAATACGACGTAGGGTCAGTAGGTACGCTTAGTTATAGTAGAAGCGACGTTAGAGTAGCGGTGCCGGCCTCTCTGTCGGCCCCTTTATATACTGGGCCCTCCATCAGGCTGAGAGTCCGTTTATGACCATATTTGGTCAGGCTTTGTGAGTGCGGACGATGGCTTTCTCTGATTGGCCGAGCGTATGGGCGGTACTGTGACGCAACGCGGTAAGTACCGGACATACGTTACAGCGTCGACAGCGCGTTTGTAGCGATACAGACGCGCTTGTGTAGCGATACAGACGCGATGCAAACGCGCGTGTGTATCGATACAGACGCGCCGTTGCCGCGCGTTTGTATCGATACAAACGACAACAAACTGCTCTGTAGGATAAATACGCGCCGTCGACGCGCGTTTCTAAAACGCGCGTCGACGGCGCGTTTATAAAACGTGGTTTGCACAGGCCCTTAATTGAATTGAAAATATTAGTAATTTTGAAACTCATTTATTTTAAATTGTCTTTCGGGATATATACCACGTATCTTTGTTTCGAGTAACCGACATTTCGGCAATGTTGCAAGCGCCATGTTCACGGATGGCGCTTGTACTGACATGGTGCTTGCAACAGTGCCGACGTCACCGGAAAATAACGAGAACCGCAAATTTATAAATTTCCTGGGAAATTTATAAACTAACCTAACGTAGGTAACCTATTCGTAAATTTATAAATTTTCTAGGACACAACTTATAAACTTGCGGATTTTGTTATCTTCCGGTGACACCGACATTATTTTCTTCGGGAGAAGTCAGAAAAGTCAATGTTCAATATTGTACAATAATTAGGTATCGCTTAACATCAGTAGCGGCTTTAGGGGGGGACCGACCGGGGCGGTCGCCCGGGGCGCCGAGTTCCAAGGGCGCCACAGGCGCCCTTGGCTCTTGTCAAGTTTTGAGAAGGGATTCAAAGAAATACTAAATGAGTTGGATTATATTAGGCCCATAAATAAATTGTCAAGTTTCAGAAAAATTCAAAGAAATACTTAATGAGTTGGATTATATTAGGCCCATATATGAATGTTTGCTGGTTTGTAATATGTATCGCTTTTAACAGCAAATATATTTAAAGAAAATTGTTTAGAAAATTAAATTGTAACGTTCACCAGAATAACATACCTACGCAAATGCTATGAATTAGTAGATAGAGATATGTACGTTTTGTGTAGTGTTACTTGACATTGGCCACACTCTTCGTTTATTAAAATAATACCTAACTAAAAAATAAACAACAGGCGCGAGGTTGTCCATGGATAATAAAAGAATTAAACAATTCATCTCCTTGGCAAACAGGTGTATTTTTAAATAAATTAAAAGTAAAAGACATTTTTTATAGTAAATATAATGTTTTAACTAAATAATCAAGGCTTAGAATAGCATCACCGTATTTCTTCCCTTGGGTCACCGTATGAGGCAACTAAGGGATTTCAGCCGGACATGTGCAGCAGCGCTCCTTTAAGCAGGTACTGATCACCATACTGGGGTTGCCAACCCGCATATCCAGCATGATGAATATAGGCAATACCCAGCATATAAATTGGTCAAAGAGTGCTGTCCCTGGTCCTCAGCCGCCCTACATACACTACCTAACTTTTTTGGACCAAAAACAACTTTGTTTTCCAAAGCGTTTTTCTTGTTCTATGCGCGATATACAGAATGATTTGTAATTCCTCGTATTCCACTCGAGTCATTCTAGGACCAAAATGGAGTATTTTACACAAAATGCACCATTTTGAAAAAAAAATAGTTTTTAAAGACTATGACCTAATTCAAAAATTTTGTCATAAACAGCTCAAAAAATATTTTGACTATTAGTGGTAGCAAATTTGGCCTTATTTAGTAGGCAATTAAGTGGCCCATATTTTAAAATAAAATAAAGCCACTAATTTAACGTGGAATTTGAAAACAAAGCCAAAAGACACAGAAAGATATTGAAATAAAATAAATTTCGCCAGAAAAATGCAATTATTTTGGAAAAAAAATGTACCTTGGTGGGTAAAGTATTGGAATAAATTGCTGGTACTTATTGCCAGCTACCCAAAGAACAATGGCAGGATTATACCTGTGAAGTGTTAGAAGCGTCTATAAATGTAACTTATGAAAAACTTATTAATATAATTATTTCGTATTTTGTACGTTTTTAGTTTCAAGTATAAAAGCGTACGTTAAATTATCTAAATTGATAAACTATTTATTGAATACATTCATTTCCGGTGCTTGTTAAATGTCATTTTCAGAGTTACCATTTACGAAACAATCGTATTTGTTTAATAGAAAAAAGGTAAGTAATCTTTTTAACCTACATCTAGAAACAATTCACGATAATGTTATAAAATATTTTATGTATATTATATTATATAAAAATAAGATTTTATCTATGATATAAATAAATATATTTTTTTTTACTTGATCTGAGATATCATTTAATTAGAGGTATCAGTAGGCAATTGAAAGATAATGAATGACAACACTAAGTGAAAATGTCTACGTTGTCAGTATCCCTACTCCCACCTACTCCTTGCCCTTGTCTATGATGCCTATAGACCGTGCCAAGAGAACATAGACTTTTTGAAATAAGTAACTTAGCGACAGATCTGTCAAAAACAAATAATGTCAAATCCAATGAGCGCAACGGTACACAAATATGTGTCATTGCAAAGTAATATGTCAATTGATCGGGTTTTTATCGATATATGCGTTGCCAACAGTGTTTTGTGGTACTGGAATATGTCAGACGCCTGGAATGTCAACATTTTGCGTTAATGCATTTTTTTTTTTCATTCTTGTGTATATGTTTTATCAGAGGATCAAACATATTTTTTGGATGTTAAGAATATTTTTGGTGTCGCAATGCTCGTCTTACGGTCCGCATCTCGGAAAAGCGGGTGCAGAATTGCAGATGGCAAACTATTATATAACGATTTTGTTTAAGTTCATTCTGTTCATTGTGACGTTTTCATTCGTACACAATGTAAAATCTCCATGCCTAGACATTTTAATGTAATGTACTAGCTAGTGGTCTGTAATATTATTCATTAGTGGTATTTTTTATATTTTACGATAGTTTAGGTATTAACTATACGATCGAGTACCATGTTTGTACCCTATTATTGACATGCATGGCTCTCTTTTGTTGTCTTGCATTTACAGAATTACTTACGTGTAAAAACTAAAAAAAATCGGCAAATTCATGAAAATACTTCCGGGAAATTGGAATACTCAAACACAAAATAAAAAATGTATTTTCTTTGTAAAATTAGAAAAAAAACAGTCACGACAAGAAGTCATAGATAATAAAATATAAATTCGAATACTTAGTAGCATAATTGAGCATTGAAACAAAAAACTACTGTTCAAAAAGCATAAGGGCCGGAACATATCTGACGGAAGATCCGTCGCGTTTTATCGGTCGCGTAACGCCAATACATACAAATGTATAGAAAAACGTTCAACCATTCACACCTGACCGATAATCCGTTAGTACGTCGAGCGTACTAACGGATTATCCGTCGACGTCGCGCGCACCACGCACCACGTGAATTTTGACCATTGAGTAAGGAATATAAATGGAGAGGGCAAATAGTAGGTACATATAGAAAAATTACATTATTCACATATATAATTATATTTTATATTTTTATAGACTCACGGCTGTATCCCCGGAGGGGTGGGCAGAGGTGTAATATTACACCCACATTTCGCCATGATTTTTTTTATACACATATATAAGAAATCGACATAAAGCCACCAAACATAGTGTTATCTAGTTTTGTCTTAGGGATATCTCTGTCAGAAAAAAGAGATAGCCATAGTTTACTGAATAAATTAATCATGACGATATTTTATTAGAAATGTCATTCTTGCCGCTATCGCCATATTTTTCGCCAAGGTTTGTGATACATCTGCTGTGAAATCGTTGTCTATCGAACATAATAATTTTGTTTTTGTGCATAAATATGTCTAAAAAACCGATATTGGCTCTCAGAGAATATTTTGTTACATGTTTCATACAAGGGTCGTCTTTCGCTTTGCCATGTTCGCCCACATTTGCATTATGGAATAAACCAATCTGGCAAAAGATTTAAACTAACAAACGTAACTTACTACAAAATGTATTATTCTCCTCTAACCGGCTCCATATCGATATCCATTACATTCTGGAGAACAACCCAAATGGCAGCCAGTTTATTTGCCCAACGTTTCGTAGGTGTGCACGCTAATTTCGTAGGTGTGCACGCTAAATTCGTAGGTATTGGACATACCATATCCATGTCATTCCCAGATCGGTGATTTTAAGATCGTAAGATTCCAGGGCCGCCAGACCTTACTTATTTTTTCAGAAACGAAATGTGTAGAATAATGTAGTGTTAGTATGTGCTATGAGTGTACGCATATTTGCTAGCTTGGATCGAGGGCCAATTTTTGGGTATGAGGTGAAGGTCCACGGGAACAATTTCCATACATACCTATATAGAAAACATTTTGTGTCTTGCTCTGCAACTGTAGTCTGTAACCCCTACTATACAATAATTTGTGTAAGTTTCGTGAAAAACCGTAACCAAATCGTATTATCGTCTTTTATTTTTGAACCTCCATATCTAAATAGGATATAATTATATTCAAATAACGCTTGTCCGTGTGGTGACGGATTAAGAATACTGAATGTCACCATCCCATATCATCCCATGGGTGTCGTAAGAGCTGACAGACAGAGGGAGTATATTATTATACAGAGAACAGCACTGTAAAAGAAGGAAAACTTGATACAAACCCTATACCAACCCGTTTGGCCAGCGAGGTATAGTAGGCCAATTCCTCCTTTCAAAGGCGAGGCCTAGTCCAGCAGTGGACTGTTAAAGGCTGATGATGATGAACGCTTGTTGGCTACTATAAAAAATCTTCGAAGTCCGACATATTTTTAATAGTCAAACTCGAATTGCAATATAAATAACTACAGGACTTCAGTGACTACATAACATCAGGTAACACGAAAAATGATTAGGTAAAAGAATAGACAGTAAGATATTGAGCTGCCCTGAGTACAGCCCTGCACGAATAAACTTATATGTGTGCATAATTGCCACGCTTTCGGCGAACTTCGGCGAATGTGTGCAGATACGCTCGACGCATTTTCCGTCAGATGTGTACCGATTCATTTGACGGAATAGACGCGACCGAAGATACGTTCGACGCATCTTCGGTCAGATATGTTCCGCCCCTAAAAGTTCACTAAGGCATAAAATCTCAAAAACAACTGTTAGAAACAAAGGTTGTGAAACCCTGAATGTGTGTTTGCAAAAAGTCTCTTCTCGTGGCACCAACTATCGTCTGTGACATTGTCAAAGTTCTTTTCTTTCCGAAAAGCTTGTTTGGTAGTGTTCTCGTTGTTTTCGCAGTTTTTTGTTGAATTATCCTTATTTTTGATTCTTGCTTACCCCCTGGACTTGATTTGCTGCCTGCGCTCAAAACATCTGGACCTATAGCTTTTTCTACACGGACTTCGATTGTGCCTTTTAAGATTTTGTTATGATGCGAAGTAGCAGGCCTACACGCATATTGTGCGTGAATTGTAACATTTGCGTCAATACTCTCCGGCGATATCGCATCTTAAATCAGAACACAAGAGTTTGTACTTTGCTTTGTAACTGGGTTTATCCACAAATCGTAAGTTTTTAAACATTATCATACTTACTTACCAATTTAGCGTTAGTAAGTTTCAGTGAATTTTCAAAGCAGTTTAAAATATTACAAAATTCGGTAACATTAGTCTATCTAGATGTAGTGTGATGCGTTTTCTTTGCCTGTAGTAATAACTAATTGCTTTTCTTAATTTTTAGATTACTGATGATGATTATGTTTGAAGCATGTTGGAACTCGCTATGGATTGAGTAAATCAGAGTTTGCAGCAAGATGCTAATGAAGGTAAACAAGCTAGACCGTGTCCACAAAGCCATAAAAATGTGTGCCTTCTGTGTGGGTGTTCATTAGTACGAAGGCAAAGTGACAAAATATTACAAGATAGCCCGACCGAACTACAACAGAACATGATAAATATTAACCAAATGAAAATAGAACCAAGTCAGGTCCATTCATCTTTAATTACTATTTATTAAATAATAAATCCTTTTGCAGTGTTTTATTATAAGTCTATTGGTGTCTCTTTTAAAGCAATCTAATACAAATTGTCTGTTTTTTATCAATTATGGAGTAAGTATTTAATTACAAAAACATTCCTTTATTTCATTTGCAGCTGTCACCTTTAGATGAGGTTTGTCATGCCTGTTGGTGGCGCACTAAGAGAGATCCCATATCCTTATCCTTACTAATATTATAAATGCGATGTTTATTTGTTTGTCTGTTTGTTACGAACGACAAAACTACTGAACCGATTAGAATAAAATTAGGCGCACAGATAGACCATAACCTGAAATAGGATATTGTATACTTTTTATCCTGTTATTGAGTTCCTGTGGGATAATTTTCGACTTCCACGCGGGCAAAAGCTAGTTCCTTGTAAAAGCAAGTGACTTGTACCTATTTTATAGAGATCTAACATCATGCCATGACGTCTAATCTTAAGAGCCCTGCCTCACTTGTACGCCATGGCGACGTCGCCGGCTGCGTATCCAAATTGTTTATATTAAAATGTACCTATGGCTGCCAAACCGTGGCCAAGTGAGTTAGGTACCATACATTTCAATATAAATTGTACGGTAGCTGGCGATGTCGCCATGGCCTCATAGTGAGGTGGGGCTGTAATACTCAATAAAATTGTGAAAGATAAAGGATTACATAAATCCTACACTATGTAGGATTTATGTAATACTACATCTACACTACATCCCTATTTCGTGATGGAACTTTGATTTTTTAATATTAGGTACTTATCAAGTCTAGACACTGATCTTGAATCAGTCTAGGTATATCCCATCAATGCTTTTTGCACATCACTGCCCCTTATCTAAATGTATTTAATGCATTTGTGTAGTTACAAAGTTGTTTTCTATTAACATAACCTAAAAATATAAACAATGTTCATATCTTTTTTTTACGGCCTCCTAAAATAAAAACTCTTGATGATTATGTTTAAGTAATATAATGCCTTTGTTTTTAGCATTTTTTCATACATTGACGCTTCAAATCGATTTCAAATAAAGTGTTGTATGGGAACTTGCCATTGTTCTTTCAGGTGGGGTCGTGGAAGTAATGCTAACGCAATTCCCGTGACCCCGCCATTCAATGGGATCGGATAGAGGAACACCATAGTGGTTTTAGTGGGTAGTCCCTGCGCTTCTCGTCGAGGAGTCACCACACTCTCCCTAAGCTGAGTGTATTAAGGGCCCAAGCCTGGAGGGGTTCGCCCGTAAATTGATTGGTTTCCACCATAAGTCAAAAAAGGTGGTGTAAATTTGGAGTAATAGACGATTTTGTTTAAGTACCTAAGTGTTACTGGATGACTCGCTCGGCAGAACATTGTTTCCTGTGTTTATTCTTAAGCTTTGCAATCAGCAATAATTTTCTGGTAAGGAGACCAACATACCAAAACCTGCACAAGGTCTTGGGTTCGAAACTTCGAATCCCTAGCATAAATCACTGTATTTTGTGCGTTAAATGCATATTAAGTTTTTAATTCTCACTCGTCCCATGACTCGAAGAGCATATTCAGCCGTTGGTACCCGTCATTGAAACTCGTTAAGGGGAGTCAAAACTGTCCAGGAAATAATTAATTGAAAGAAAACAGCTCAGACACTTACTTGAACCATAAAATATCCCACTTCAGTCATGTAACGGATGTCAGGCAAAACTTGAGATTCCTGATCTTACTTCAAAAGTTCGCGAAGGTGAGGGGGGGGGGGAGGGTTGTGGGCTAGGGGCGCAAAATGAGTGGTTCGCCCGGGGCGCCTGGATGGCTAAAGCCCTGCTTAACATGAAATGTCGTTGGTTTGCCACAATGAGGCCAAGAAACATAACGGTTCATGAAATTCTGCGATTTCAAATCTAGGCTTCTGGTACATCCTTCTGTTTGTGTGTTTGGAAAGAGCCAAATAAAATTATGTGTACTTTCGAAATATCTTGTTAGGCATCATCAAGGCGAATCATCAAATTATTACAGACTTGAAAGTAATAACGCCTAGCCTCTTTCTCACAGTTCTAATGATAATGACCGTCATTGTACAAAGCGCTCGATAAATAAATGATGAAGCAACTGCATCAGTTCGATTACGAATTAAGTAAGTAAGTAGGTACGTATTATCAAAATAATAAATTATAAGTACGTCACTGTCATATCGTGGTCGTACAAGCTACTGAGGATAGAACCATGATGCCAGCTCATTACTTTTATGGCACTGCCTACTTCATAAGGCCTATTAAAGAAGGTTATTAAATAGGTACTAAACCCTCTAAGACTATTTTACACTCTTGGGGTTGATAACTATAGGCGGGTGAAATCAAGTGAAAGACAGTTATATATTTCATAAAAAAAACTTTTATAACCAGGTCCTTTTTTTATAGTAATAGACGGCAAACGAGCAGACGGATCACCTGATGGTAACCAATTACCGCCACCCATAGACACACGCAACACCACAGGAGTCACAAGTGCTTTGTCGCTCCTTGGGGTTGGGAAAAAGGATAGGATGAGGAGTGGGATGAGGGAGAAGGAATAGGGGATAGAGCCTCCGGCACTCTCACTCACCGAACGAAACGCAACAGTTTAGGTACTGTTACTTTACGGCGATTTTCTGTGAGAGGCTAGTACTTGCCCCGGTCGAGCCGGCCCATTCATGCTGAAATCAGCAAGGCTCTACAACCGTGAAAATCTTTATCAGAAATACACGCAATTAAAAAGCATAAGCATAAAAAGAAAATATATGCAAGCGCAGATTCATATGATGGATACGTTACGGCATTGCTGGCTATGAGCGTTTATGTCGCATTACCTTACATCTATCGCAGTTTACTTCACAGTGGCACTAGTGGTCTATACCGCACTGGCCTGAAATAATGTTTCATGTCGAGTTTGTTGTTTGTTCGTAAAAATACTATTTGCATCGTTTACTATTTGCTCTTATGGAATGAAATGAAGTACCTAGTGACATTTTGTATTCTTTATCGGTTAGCAATATTAAAATTATTTGAACTAGTTCAATATGAAGGAGATCTATTATTGGCCGGAAGAAATAGTCTTTCGTTCACCTTTGAATTCATCTCGTACATGCACCGAAACCCAGGTCGAAACGTTTACTATTATACTGAAATCTTAAAACTGTTACATATACATACATATATACATAGACTCACGCCTGTTTCCTCGAAGGGGTAGGCAGAGGCATATTAAACGCCCACTTTTGGCCAGTGTTTTGATCCCACGTAATAGGTGGCGAGCTTATTACCGCTTATCGGGATATTTTGTTTGCCAGAGCCTCGTCCGTTGATCGGCAGGTGCACCACTTGCAGGTGAGGTGGGCTTGGCATCCTAAGTTCTTGGCGGGAACCCTATTCACACTGTTACATATATATTGCAAAATACAATTTAATGGTTTCAAGGTTACATCTAGAGGCATTATTTGTCGATATGTCGGTCTGCTGACTCGAAAAAATTGGCATGTCGTTTAATCCGTACTTACTCATCGCCGCGATTTTCTCGATTGTCACAATATCTCGCAACGTCCCCTCACTACACAATAATACTCTATCATCAACGTCTTCACACGGTTGTCGAGTGGAACTAACGAATTGGTGATTATGCCGATGTTATGATCACAATGTGCTTGCGACGGCAATGTGTGATATTTCGACAGGTTTCAGGGTTGATATTAATGGTGTTGTTATGAAATACACACGCATTAATGTGTATTGGTGTGAACATACTAGCATTGTTTTATTAGTTACAGTTCAGCAGCGATTGCCCTGTTAGAGATAATAATAATAATATTCTAGGACATACACACATCACCATCTAGTCCCAAGCTAAGCAGAGCTTGTACTATGGGTACTAGATAATGGATAAACATACTTACATATATACTTTTTTTTTTGTAAATACATACATATTATACATAGAAACACCCAGACCAAGACAAACATCCATGTTCATGCACACAAATGTTTGACTTGAGCGGGAATCGAACCCGCGACCTTCGGCGTAGCAGTCGCTTACACTCGCGCTACGCCAATCGATCGATAATATATTGTCACGCAGAAGGTCTTAAGTTGAAACCTAGGACCGCACCTGACTTTTCAAAGTGCATATTAGACATGTGCGCCGATGCTTATTTGACCGGCGGCGGCGTCTGATGTAAAATATGTCGGCGGCGGCGGCGTCATCGGCGTAATTGGCGTGGATGGTGTAAATAACTAAAATACGCCCTAATTCTAAATAAAATAATATTTATTCATTAAAAATAGTAAAATTCAATGACAAGAATCACTTAAAATTCTATTACAACATCTTAAAATGTTGTTTATTATTATATTTTTTTGTTTCGTACTTTAATTCATGTATCTTAAAAAGGAAACGTCTGACATTTTTTAAAATTTATGGTACTATATTTGGATGCCAAAAATATAAAAGTATTCGAATTTTGATAGAATCTGCGTTTTAAAACTAACTTCCGGTTCACGTAAGAGAAACTCTAGTCTTCTAATTTTAAGCATTTTTTAAGAAAACAATATTTTTTCTTCATCATCATCATCATCAGCCCTTTATACTGTCCCACTGCTGGGCACGGGCCTCTTCCCATTATGAGCAGGGTAAGGCCTTAGTCCACCACGCTGGCCAAGTGCGGGTTGGCAGACTTCACATGTCTTTCGAGAACATTATGGAGAACTCTCAGACATGCAGGTTTCCTCACAATGTTTTCCTTCACCGTTTAGCAAGCGATAATTAACAATTTAATACGCACATAACTCCGAAATGTCATCGGTGCGCGCCGTGGATTCGAACCCGGACCCTTTGCGTAGCAGTCTGTCGGTCTCTCCACTAGGCTATCGCTGCTTTTTTATTTTTCTTCATTTATTAGTAAATCAAAGTCAATCAAAAAAATATAAGTTGTATATTTTAAGCGCAAACAAAGTAAATAATAACATTACATCATTAGCAGAACACTATTTCAGTATAAGATTTTTTTAACAAAAAATAACCGCCTCCAAAATCTGAAAAATGTGTGAAAATAGCACTAAAAAGTAAAAAATAAATTCCGTTATTTTTACTTCAATTTACTAATAAACATCACCTATTCAACTGAATATTATATACTTGTACGAATTATACGTATCTACCACTTAATTCACATACCTGACACAATACATATTTTTATATAACTAACGAACTAAATTAAATACCTATCACCAGAAATCAGATAAGTATATTATATTTTTGGACTAAGTACTTAAAAAAATATATTTTATTAGGACTATAATATACAATTATACTTTTTTTTTGGAGTCGGTGCCAGCTGAGATTTTAACAATTAAAGATGTTATTAAGTGACCGACCCGAACGCGGGCACGGCAGACGCGTGAGGGCAGACGTGGTTGACGGTTGTCTCCGATATCCATTTTTTCTATGCGCTTGTATGTAGGTAATTATTGCAGTGGATTGTAGTTATTTAGAGTTATTTTACACTAAATCTGTGTTCATTGAAATAGGTGTGATTTAGTTCTTGCTGCATTTTAGTATTGCATCTTAACATAATTAAATTTTTCTTGTTTTTCAAATTTTGAGATTTTTTTGTAAAATCTTCTCAGAATTTGATTTGTTCCAAGTATCGCTTTAAGTTCTTGTTTTGGTTAGATAGGTAATTGTAAATAGGTATTTAGGTTAAGTTGTAACTGGGCTGTCGCGCCTATTGCCAGGTTGCGTTGTTTTCTTTATTTGCAAAATAGGTTTGGTTAGATCCTACATTGTGGTGTTAATGTAACTTTAGGTACATATATTTTGTGTTATAGAAAACTTCCCAAAATTTGATTTCTATTTGTTGATTAGATTTCTCGTCATTTGTAAATTACTTACAAGTTTGATGAAGTTTTGCTAAATTATCGTATCAATACAGCTTTTCATATATTTTGTACATTATCAAGAAATTATTTACTAAAATGTTTGGCTGGCACCGACTCCAAAAAAAAGTATAATTGTATGTTATAGTCCTAATAAAATATATTTTTTTAAGTACTTAGTCCAAAAATATAATATACTTATCTGATTTCTGGTGATAGGTATTTAATTTAGTTCGTTAGTTATATAAAAATATGTATTGTGTCAGGTATGTGAATTAAGTGGTAGATACGTATAATTCGTTCAAATATATAATATTCAGTTGAATAGGTGATGTTTATAAGTAAATTGAAGTAAAAATAACGGAATTTATTTTTTACTTTTTAGTGCTATTTTCACACATTTTTCAGATTTTGGAGGCGGTTATTTTTTGTTAAAAATTTTTATTTCCTGTTTTTTAGTGAATTTTCCTTTCTGCAGTTATCTGATTTATATATATTTTTTTACTGGGGAAACTCTTTTGCTGAGTGCTTCTCCGCGTGGCGGGCAAAGAATGGGATACAGAGAACGCGGGTGTGCTGCTCCTGGGTCCCGTTACGCTTGTCCCGTAAGTAGGGCTCAGTCTCTGGAAGTGTCCTCCCCACTCGCACAGTATGAGGTAGCGCCTCAAACTGTGCGAGTACAGTGGTTCCTCGGCTATCCGAAACCGCTGTCTTCTCGGAGTCGTTCGTGGTCGGGCAGCCAGATTGCCATCTCTGATTGCCCACGGGCCTAAGGAAGATCTTGGGCTAGCGGCCATTGCCACCACCACGACGCCGCCTGCATCTGCGAGCGGGATCGGCTCTCTCGCGATCCCGCTCGGCGGCCTCCTTCTGGAGAATGACCGCTTCGCAGAAGGAGACCACAGCATCCCACCAGATGTCTTCCGCCAACATGGCCTGGATTACGGCCTGCGGAGAAAGATCGCCTCCGATAACAGAGACCAAGTCTCGCCGCTCGGTTTCCCATGCAGGACACTCAGAGAGCGTATGCTGGGTAGAGTCCAGGTCACTGCGACAGTGGTGGCATGCCGGCGTCGCCTCGCGGCCGATTCAGTTCAAATACTTGCCAAAACATCCGTGTCCGGTGAGTATCTGAGTCAACCTAAACGTGACGCAGGCACTTCTCCTCTCGATCAAAGATGGGTAGACCTACTAAACGCGCTGCCCATATGAGACAGCGCCGTTTAAATAAAACTATTTTTTTATTGCTGCTAGTGGCAGACGAGCAAACGGCCCATCTGATGGTAAACGGTAACCACTGCTCATAAACTTCGCTAATATCAGGGTATACACAGCAAAGCCGCTGCCTACCGCGAAAGTAATGCTCTCTTTAAACCTCGTTTGAAGAAAGACAAGTCATAGCGCTCGGGAAACACCGCAGCAGGTAGTTCATTCCAGAGCCTACAAGTACGTGGTAAAAAAGATCGCTGGAAGCGCACCGTACTAGATGAGAACGCTTCCAGGTAGTACGGGTGAACTGCGTCGGCGAGTGGTACGTTGGTAGAAGGGTGACCCTGCTACCAAATTAAACAATTTTTCGGAGCACTCCCCGCGAAAGAGTTGGTAAAATACGCAGAGAGAACTAAAGTCTCTCCGCTGCTCCAGCGACTCTAGTCTAGCCGTGAGATCGGGATCATCGACGATTCGAACAGCTCGTCTCTGTAGGGAGT
The DNA here is from genome assembly GCA_944739405.2 of Euclidia mi. NCBI lineage: Eukaryota > Metazoa > Arthropoda > Insecta > Lepidoptera > Erebidae > Euclidia > Euclidia mi. The sequence goes on along the minus strand of OX123188.2, from coordinate 4,316,132 downwards.
CAAGTGGATCAAGCTGATAGTTTGGCGCTCCGGCCCAGAGATGTGAGCAGTACTCCACAACTAGCGAAGAAATGGAGAAACGTCTATCTCAAAGTAGGGAATCTCGGTCCAAGGCCAATTCAAGAGCAAGTAGTGAACTGCGTGAAAAGAGGTTATCACAAATGTGGGCTTACAGTGAAAAATATTAAATCGTGTAAACACTGAAGAACGTACTCATCGTCTGCTCTTTGAATTAAACCGTACTACTATTAGTTATTCTGGGATTTATAATCAAAGTTATTATATGTATAAGCTAGCAGTTGGCGGCTTCGCTCTTGCGTAATGACCGACTTTCTATATAAAAATACAATCCCTATTTCCAAAAACGCGTAAATATATTATCATTTATTTCTAATCAGAAGCTAGTTTATGAAATTTCACTTCGCATAAAAACTTTCAACCCCTATTTCACCCTTTTAAACGGTAGATTTTAGAAATCGCTAAAACACGTATTTGTTTTATTTCTAACCAGAAGTTTGCACACAAAATTACACGCTATCGTTTTAAAAATGACGGACTTCCCATACAAACTTTCTACCCTACATACTCTTTCAACTTTATATCACCCTCTTAGTTGTTAGATTTGAAAAATCTAAATTGCGTGTTTATTTTTTCTAACAAAAAATATGTATAAAAATCCTTCCTTAGTGGGAGTTTTAGTTTATTTGATAGTGACAAATTTATTCATAATGACAAAGAAGTCGCACACACATTTAATAAATTCTTTGCTAGCATACCGATTACTACTACTAGAGAATTAAAATCATCAGCTATAGTCGCAGAAAACCTATTAGAATCTAGTGTAGGAAAATGTGATGTATTATTTAAGTTCGATTGTATTAATTCTACCGACATTATAAGTACTTTTCAATCTCTAGAGTCTAAGAATACAGGTGATCTCTGGGGCATTTCTGTTAAGGTTTTAAAAAGTATAATTGATGTAGTAGCTCCTTATTTAAGCAACTTATTTAATAAGTGTATTGAATCAGGTGTTTTTCCCGATCTTATGAAACACAGTAGGATAATACCTCTTTTAAAATCCGGCAGTAAGACTGATCCTAGTAATTATAGGCCAATATCGATACTACCTGCCTTTAGTAAGATTTTTGAAAAGATCATACTCAAGCAATTACTTAGACATTTTAATCTAAACAGCCTCCTTCATAGTGAGCAATATGGATTTACCAAGGGTCACTCGACAACAGATGCAGGAGTAGCGTTACTTAAACACATATTCAGTACATGGGAGAATGCCCAAAATGCTATTGGTGTGTTTTGCGACCTTTCGAAAGCATTCGATTGTGTCTGCCATGAAACGCTCTTATGCAAACTTAGACATTACGGCGTACAGACTAAAGCATTGGAAGTCATTAAGTCATACTTAAGTGACAGAATCCAATGTGTTGAAATAAACGGCTCAAAATCCAGTGGCTTACCTGTTGATTTGGGAGTGCCGCAAGGCAGCATCCTAGGGCCTTTCCTGTTTCTTGTTTAAATAAACGATTTACCTTTTTACTTGAAAAACATTTGTGACGTTGTACTGTTTGCTGACGATACTTCTTTGATATTCAAAGTAGATAGAAATAAGGAACATTTTAACGAAATAAACAGTGCGCTCATTCAAGTAACTAAATGGTTTAATGTAAACAATCTGGTACTGAACGCCAAAAAAACAAAATGTATTAAGTTTGCTCTGCCTAATGTCAGAAACCTTGGTCCTAGTATAGCTCTAAATGACGATGTTCTCGAAACATCTGAATCTACATTATTTTTAGGAATAACACTTGATTCGAAATTACAGTGGGGTGCGCACGTTACATATCTCTCAGGGAAACTTAGCTCAGCTGCTTATGCCATTAAGAAGGTTCGTAGGTTGACTGATGTCGATACGGCTAGATTGGTTTATTTTAGCTATTTTCATAGTATTATGTCATATGGCATATTATTATGGGGTAGGGCCGCTGACATCGAAAATATTTTTATATTACAAAAACGAGCAGTTAGGGCCATTTACCAGTTAAAGACAAGAGTCTCACTTAAAGAAAAATTTAAAAATATTGGTATTCTTACTGTAGCATCACAATATATTTATGCCAGTGTTATGCATGTACGACTACATATAAATTCTTACAAAATGAATAGTGACATACACAATATTAATACTAGGAACAGGCACAAATTATGTGTACCATATTTCCGTTTACACAAAACGCATAGCTCTTTTATTGGGCTTAGTATAAGAATCTATAATAAACTACCAAGTAATATTTTAGATTTGCCTTTAAGGTCGTTTCAGACAATTGTTAAAAATAATCTTTTACTAAAGGCATATTATAGTTTAAATGAGTATTTTGACGACAAGTACGCTTGGAAATAAATATTCTTTTATTAGGTTAATTTATTTTTATTATTAGGTCAATAGGCAGTTTTATAGTGTAGTTAATTACCGTATTCTCTTTTTATGCTACATTTGCATTCTTGTTCTACTCTTTTTATTATAATTTATTGGATTTGTAAGGTGAGGGTAACTCGTAGTCATGAACTGCTAACTAATAGATTGTAAATTGCTACAATACTTTTCGGAACATACTGTTCCACCATAGATCAGAACAGTCATGTTCGCGAGTTGCTTACATCAAAAGTCGTAAGTGGATGCTCCTGTTTCACCATATTCACTTTGGGAGGCTTAATAAATGAACATAATTTATTGCTTGAGTATGATATCAATAACTATTAACTTTTGCAATAGTAGATAACTCACAATGTGAAACAGTTGCAGCTCCTTACAAATATTACATGTAAAACCATTATACTGGCAGTTAAAAAGAGTGGCCACGAGTTTTATTGCCCGTTCTTTCTCGTGGTTCTACCTATTGCATTGCGAACGTGGCAGTAAATGTAAATGTAGAATCATCTAGTAATTAACTTTAACTTTTGACGTTCATAAGCGTCACTTTGTGGCCTAAATGAATAAATGATTTTGAGTTTGAGTTTGAGGTGCTTACGTCATAAAATGCATCGATTGTCAAAATTTCAAGTCTCAAACCCTGTGGATTTGGCTCTGCGTTGATGAATCAGTCAGCCCAAGCTATTTTATATATATAGATTTACTCTCCAACCTTTCTTCCTCCCGGTTTCATCAATACCTGGTAATGAAGTCCGAAATAGGCCCATTGATCGCGACTATTCTAGTGTCCACTGAAGAAAAGTCACAGTAAATGCTTAATTTCGTTTACTTGGATGACTTAATTTTTGAAGTTTTTAATGAAACTATTGGATTGATTTTGATAAAATTTGAGTTTTTAATGAAACTATTCGATTGATTTTGATAAAATTTTAATGGGACCCACCTGAGTATATGCTTTCAAACAAAAAAAGAATTTTGGAAATCGGTCGATAAATAACGGAGGTATGAGGTAACAAACATAAAAAAAAATACAGCCGAATTGAGAACCTCCTCTTCTTTTTGGAGTCGGTTAAAAAATTACGTTATATGTCATTTCATAATTCCTAATGTTGGAACAAATCAACTATTAACTGATATTGACAAAAAATTAAAAGGATTTACTATGAATGATTTTTGTAACATAATAATAGGCGAGGATGACTTTAGAGCGTCAAATAATTACATTGATATAGTCACTAACATAAGAAGTGTGTTACAGGCTAACAATCACACTAACATAATAATTACTTTGCCAACATTTAAAAATGCTATTTATGCTAATTTATATAATTCCAGGGTTAACATGTTCAATCAGTTACTGTACCTTGATAACTTAACGCATGAATACGCCTATATCCTGGATTCAAATTTAAACCTTAAGTATGATAGGAATATGTTTAGAAGATTAGGCACACTAAGTAACAGTGGTATGACAGTAATATTTGAGGACTTACATAAACTGATCATAGATATAGTAGAAAACTTGGCACCCAGTATAAGTAAAGTACAAGAAGGACAATTAGAGGAATACGAAGAACCCTCTCAGGAGTTTTTTCGGGAATAAATATATAAATATTATACACCAAAACATTGCGGGCTTAAGAAATAAATGTAATGAGCTTATTGTTTGCTTAAAAGAGTTATCTGATAAAAACACACATATTGATGTAATCTGTGTCACAGAACACTTTATGATGTCGAGTCATGAAGACCTCTGCATGATTGCTAATTTTCACTTAGCAGCATGTTTTGGCAGAATTAACTCTAAGGGGCGGCACATACCTGACCGAAGATGCGTCGAACGTATCTTCGGTCGCGTCTATTCCGTCAAATGAATCGGTACTCATCTGACGGAAAATGCGTCGAGCGTATCTGCACACATTCGTTGAAAGCGTGGCTATTATGCACACATATAAGTTTGTTCGTGCAGGGCCGTACTCAGGGCAGCTCAATATTTTACTGTCATATTCTTTCACCTAATTATTTTTCGTGTTCCCTGATGTTATGTAGTCACTGAAGTCCTGTAGTTATTTATATTGCAATTCGAGTTTGACTATTAAAAATATGTCGGACTTCGAAGATTTTTTATAGTAGCCAACAAGCGTTATTTGAATATATATCCCATTTAGGTATGGAGGTTCAAAAATAAAAGACGATAATACGATTTGGTTACGGTTTTTCACAAAACTTATACAAATGATATAGAAGGGGTTACAGACTACAGTTGCAGAGCAAGACACAAAATGTTTTCTATATAGGTATGTATGGAAATTGTTCCCGTGGACCTTTAGGTCCACGGGAACAATTTTGGGTATGAGGTGCTAAAGCACCTCATACCCAAAAATTGGCCCTCGATCCAAGCTAGCAAATATTACGCATAGCACATACTAACACCACATTATTCTACACATTTCGTTTCTGAAAAAATAAGTAAGCTCTGGCGGCCCTGGAATCTTACGATCTTAAAATTACCGATCTGGGAATGACATGGATATGGTATGTCCAATACCTACGAATTTAGCGTGCACACCTACGAAATTAGCGTGCACACCTACGAAACGTTGGGCAAATAAAGTGGCTGCCATTTGGGTTGTTCTCCAGAATGTAATTGATATCGATATGGAGCCGGTTAGAGGAGAATAATACATTTTTGTAATAAGTTACCTTTGTTAGTTTAAATCTTTTGCCAGATTAGTTTATTCCATAATGCAAATGTGGGCGAACATGGCAAAGCTAAAGATGACCCTTGTATGAAACATGTAGCAAAATATTCTCTGAGAGCCAATATCGGTTTTTAGACATATTTATGCACAAAAATAAAATTATTATGTTCGATAGACAACGATTTCACGGCAGATGTACCACAAACCTTGGCGAAAAATATGGCGATAGTGGCACGAGTGACATTTCTAATAAAATATCGTCATGATTAATTTATTCAGTAAACTATGGCTATCTCTTTTTTCTGACAGAGATATTCCTAAGACAAAACGAGACAACACTATGTTTGGTGGCTTTATGTCGATTTCGTATATATGTGTATAAAAAAATCATGGCGAAATGTGGGTATAATATTACACCTCTGCCTACCCCTCTGGGGATACAGCCGTAAGTCCATAAAAATATAAAATATATGTGAATAATGTAATTTTTCTATATGTACCTACTATTTGCCCTCTCCATTTATATTCCTTACTCAAAGGTCAAAATTCACGTGGTGCGTGGTGCGCGCGACGTCGACGGATAATCCGTTAGTACGCTCGACGTACTAACGGATTATCGGTCAGGTGTGAATGGTTGAACGTTTTTCTATACATTTGTATGCATTGGCATTACGCGACCGATAAAACGCGACGGATCTTCCGTCAGATATGTTTCGGCCCTAATAGGGGCGGATCGTGTATTTTCATAAAAAAAGGTCATCTATGGAAAACTATTCCTAAAATTACAACTATGCCAGTGTCCTCCAGTTTCGAATGTTGTGCTATGGAACTAATTGACTATAAACTTATAATTGTATGTATATATAGAACCCCTCAAGCCAACAACCTTAGTATATTTTTTGACAGCTTTGATTAAAATAAGACCTATAAAAAACATAGCATCATAATAGCCGGTGATTTTAATATTAATATTCTAAAGCAAAGTAAAGTAACATTGGAATTTGAATCTTTGCTTCTAAACTATAATCTGACATTAGAATTTAGAGAACCAACTAGGAAAATAAGCTTGACATGTATTGATAACTTTGCACACAACTTGACCCATAAATGTAAATCAAGTATTTTGGAATTGGCACTATCAGACCACACTGCTCAATTACTGCGTTGTCATGTTAAAAATGTATGTTTGATCAAACAATGGAGAATTAAACGTAGAGACTATAGTTCAGAAGACATTGAAAAATTTAATAACTGCATAAAGAACTTAGCTTTTCCAGACATGTATGCCACTGATGACCCAAATCTAGCTTTCAATAACTTCCATGAATTATTTTTATTATTTTATAATCTCTGTTTTCCATGTAAACTTATCACAATTACCGCAAACAAAAAGCAAAAATGGGTTTCACGTGGAGTAAAAGCATGCAGCAAAAAAAAAACGAAGGCTCTTATGGTGTTACTTAAAGAATCCAAAAAACGAGGATAATAGATATAAACTTAAGCAATATAGTAAGTTATTCAAGAAAATAATGAAATTAACACAGCGAACACAAAATATTCATTCCATTAAATCATCAAACAATAAAGTAAAAACAGCATGGAAAATAATAAATAGTGCAAAGCAAAATACTCCAAAAGAGTCAATAAATAATATAAAGGTACATGACAAAACATTGACTGATCCTAGAATTATTTGTAATGCTTTTAATAATCATTTTATTGATAAAATTGTCCCAAATAGTTTATCAAACAGAGCACAGTATTCTATGTATGTATCTTCTAGGTTAAAATCTATGTTTATGAAGCCATGCTCGCCACTTGATGTATGACTTGATGTCTTGATGGCATATCATAAGGAACATTAAAAACACAAGCAGTGTAGGGTATGATGGCTTATGCACTAAAGTTATAAAATACGTTGCTACTAGTATTTGTCAGCATATTAGCTACATAATTAATTTATGCATAGAAGCGGGAGTATTTCCTGACAAATTAAAGACTGTTATCATAAAACCTTTGTTTAAGAAAGAAAGTAGGGATAACATGAACAATTACAGGCCAATAGCCTTGGTGCCTATTCTATCTAAGATTTTCGAGAAATATATACATAGGGAACTTAATGACTATCTCGAAAGTAATTGTATTCTGGTAAAAGAACAAAAGGGCTTCAGATGCAATAAATCAATAAATATGGCAATATTTGACTTTTTGAAATTTGTAATGACGAATGTTGATAACAGAGTACCTGTCTGCTCCATATATATATGGACATGACTCAGGCATTCGATCATGTAGACCACACTATTCTTCTAGGCAAACTAAATGCTTATGGTACGAGTATAAGAGGTAACGTCTTAAAACTTTTTGAATCCTATTTAAAAAATCGTTCAATGTACTGAAGTTACTAGAATTAACATTGTCACAAGAAGGGAAGAGATATATCAATCTGAACCGCGAATAATACACTACGGTGTGCCCCAGGGCAGTGTATTGGGCCCATTATTATTCATACTATACATAAATGAACTACCAAATGTAACTGATAACCCAATGACTCTTTTTGCGGATGATAGCACAATTTCAATTAAATGTAAAAATAAGAACACATATGAAAAAGACATTAATAATGCTTTGAGCTCAGCTGTTAACTGGCTGAATGTAAATAACTTAAAAGCCAATGTAGGTAAAACCACGCTAATGCATTTCAGTCAGCGTACTCCAACAACAGATGCCCTGAAAGTATGTGTTAACAACCAAACCCTAAAAGAAGTAGACTACACAAAGTTTCTAGGTATTATAATAGATAAGAAAATAACATAGAAACCACATATAGAACAGTTATGTAAGAGGGTTAGCAAGTCAGTATATGCATTACATGAACTCGCTCAAATAGTAGACACCAATGCCCTCCTCATTGCATATCACAGTCTAGTAGAGTCGGTGCTCAGATATGGAGTCATTTTCTGGGGGAACTCTATTGATAAAGAAATTATTTTTAAAATTCAGAAACGCTGCCTTAGGGCTATGTTCTCTTTGCAAGTGACTGATAGCTGCCAGCCTTTCTTTAGAAAATATAATATTTTGACATTGCCATCTATCTACATATATGAAGTAGCAGTTTTTGTTAAACTTAATCCACACTTATTTATATTCGCGGCCGATGGGTCAAGTCGAGTACAAAGAGACAAAAGCCGACTATGTCTATGCAAGACAAACACCACTCTGATGCACAGAAGTGTTTTCGCCATGGCTCCAAAAATATTTAACAAGTTACCAAATAACATTAAGAATGTAAATTTAAATTTATTCAAAATCAAATTAAAAAAGCTTCTTATTGAAAAATGTTATTATAATGTTTATGACTATTTATCAGACAAAATGTAGCACACATGTATTTTCAATGTATAATTTTTGAGAATTGTAATAACTATTGACATTTTTATTTTCTTTTTGACTTCTAGCATGACATAATTTTTTATTTCTTTGACATTTAGATACTTTTTATACTGTATGACATCTGGAATTCTTTTATTTTTAAATTATGATAAAACCAGTAACAGTTGTTAATAGAATAATTATTGTATACTATAATTTGTTACACTCTGAGGCATGCTATTAGTATTTTTATTTTACCTTAAAATTTGCACACCTATTCTGGGTTATAAATCAGCGCACTTATATTTTAATTTATGTACTTACCAACTATGTAAACCTGTTTTATGCAAATAAACTAATTTGAATTTGAATCATTAATTAAAAAAAACATTCCTCAGGTTTTGTTATATTTTTTGTTAAGTCCGACAAACCAATAAAATTAAAATACATAATTATGGTCATTTATTTAGGTGGCTGTTACAGCATACCAACGATATAGTATTTATATCAAAATCGCTGCAAAACTTGCAGAAAAAGTTGTCCAGTCTCAGTGTAGCCTCAAGTCATGTTTGATGTTGGTTTCGGGATGAATTTGGACGAGATCAACTTCATGTTAAAAAAAAACATCATTCTTGAAATTTCTGCCCAAGGTGTAGCTCTCAAAGCTATTCTGGATTACATTTACCTGGGGCATAAGTTATAGTTAGGTAGATACAACTTTGAGGGTGAAAATCACCAGAAGGGTGCAGCATGGCGGCTTTTAAGAAGTTGCGTCATTTCTTCGAGTCGTCTTTGCCTCAATGTGAGAAGACCAAGGTATTTGTTCAAAGCGTCGTGCCAGTCATGACTTACAGGAGCTGAGACGTAGAACATGACGGTGAAGCTAGCTCACCATCTTGTTCATCGTCATGTCACTCACAGAGCTATGGAAAGGTCTCGCTGAGAGGCAAAAGTCGGATCGAGATCAGCCAGTAGTAAACTGCAGTGGCAGTGAGTTAACCACATCAGTCACAGAAGATTGAGGAGGTTGGCTGGTAGTGGCTGAATGGCGAAAACGGGAGATCGGGTCTTATGGCGTATTCTTTGGGGAGACCCGGCGCCCAGCAGCGGTTTGCAAGAGGAGAAGAGAGATGAGCTATGAGATTTATTAAGGCCCCATATATTTCCATTTATCCTAGTTATAAACCAAATCTGACACCTGACTTTTCACGTGAAATGCCTATACGTAAATCTAGTACATTATTAAAATTTTGACGCCGATCACGTCGATGAAAATTTCGGCGGCGGCGTGGCTAAATTGACCGGCGCCGTGCGCCGCGCCGATCGGCGGACATGTCTAATGCATATTAAATAAATAAAAAATAACTTGCTTAAATAGGCACGTTACGAGCTCCTATATTCAAATATAAATTTCCGTTAAATACTGTCAACAGTATTTAACGGTAATCTGTCGCCTTAAATATTCTGACACTAACCTTACCATAGAATTTTGCCAGCCTTCAGAATTGCGGCTCCGGCGGTCATACGACACTATCACTGCCGCCCGGTGTCAACTTTAGTCAAAATAGAGAGTAATACCGGGCCCAAAAGCAAAGGCCATTGGTGTGACTGATGATGATGATTCTCTTACTTTGATTTTCACTATTATCCCAAAAAATCTTTCTCGGATTCAGAGCTTAACACAGTTTTAACCCTTTAAATTCATGTGGGTGCGTCACCTGAAATCATCATCACCATCTGCGCTACCTTTCCTGGGCACCATAAGCACCTAATCCATGCAGTTTAGGAATTAAGTTAAAGGGAGAAAAAAAAGAACATAATTTATCTGTCGCAAGTCAATCAACATGAGCAATAGGTAAATTGAGAATAACAGTTTGTGTATGAATATCACCTAGACACTTTTACAGTTAGTAGAGCCTTACTGATTTCAGCATGAATGGGCCGGATCGACCGGGGAAGTACTACCCTCTCACAAAAAATCGACGTAAAGTAACAGTACTTAAACTGTTGCGTTTCGTTCGGTGAGTGAGAGTGCCGGAGGCCCTATCACCTATTCCTTCTCGCTCATCCCACTAAACACCCCAACCTATCCCTTTTCCCATCCCCAAGGGACGGCAACGCACTTGTGACTCCTGTGGTGTTGCTTGTACCCATGGGCGGCGGTAATTGCTTACCATCAGGCGTTTCTCTCTCTGCTCGTTTACCGTCTATTACTATAAAAAAAAGACGAACAGAAATTTACCCTACTTCCGTCCTCCTTGTGTGGTCATCCTAAACCAGATGCAGTAGCGATTTACTGACCAAGTAACCATTTACTGGTGACGTAACAATCTGGCTCTTATTACACAGCCGCCTGAACTCTTTGTCTTAACTGTTTATTTTTTGCTCAACATTTACACTCAGCGGGACTTTACCACGTAACACTTAGTATAAAACGGTACTGTTACGTATCAATTGTAGAATTAAATGGTTAATGATGCGGGGAATTGGAATGAATTGAGCTGTGGACCGTGATATACTCACTATTTACAATTCTAGGGGTAAATTTTATTAGGTAAGCGGCCTTTCAGGCGCTTGCTCACTGCGTAACAGACATTTTAACATCGGTAATGTTATAACCAATAATGTAATTTAATTTATAAAAGTTCTAGTAAGTGTATCTTAATTATGAAAATAAATTATTTTTTAGACATAACACATGTGTAGTTCATCATCATCAGCCTATAAGAGTCCACTGCTGGACTAGGCCTCTCCTTTGAAAGGAGGAAATGGCCTACTATACCACGCTGGCCAAACGGGTTGGTATAGAGTTTGTATCAAGTTTTCCTTCTTTTACAGTGCTGTTCTCTGCATAATATGCTCGCTTTGTCGGCTCTTACGACACCCATGGGATGATATAGGGTGGTGACATTCCGTATTCTTAAACCGTCACCACACGGACAGCTACTAGAGCGGCTAGTGTTAAAAAATTAGCAGCAGTTTACTATGCACTTGTGGAATCTAGGCTAAGGTATAGCATTTTATTCTGGGGAGCAAGTTACGAATATAATTTAAACTAGAGGACGCCAGCAGCTACGCTTGCCCATTTTTTAATTTATCCGTTTCGGCCGATCCCGTGGGAATTTCGGGAAATCCCTTCTTAAACTCAAACTCAAAATCATTTATTCATTTAAGCCACAAAGCGACGCTTATGAACGTCAAAAGTTAAAGTTAATTACTAGATGATTCTACATTTACATTTACTGCCACGTTCGCAATGCAATAGGTAGAACCACGAGAAAGAACGGGCAATAAAACTCGTGGCCACTCTTTTTAACTGCCAGTATAATGGTTTTACATGTTATATTTGTAAGGAGCTGCAACTGTTTCACATTGTGAGTTACCTACTATTGCAAAAGTTAATAGTTATTGATATCATACTCAAGCAATAAATTATGTTCATTTATTAAGCCTCCCAAAGTGAATATGGTGAAACAGGAGCATCCACTTACGTCTTTTGATGTAAGCAACTCGCGAACATGACTGTTCTGATCTATGGTGGAACAGTATGTTCCGAAAAGTAATGCAGCAATTTACAATCTATTAGTTAGCAGTTCATGACCACGAGTTACCCTCACCTTACAAATCCAATAAATTATAATAAAAAGAGTAGAACAAGAATGCAAATGTAGCATAAAAAGAGAATACGGTAATTAACTACACTATAAAACTGCCTATTGACCTAATAATAAAAATAAATTGACCTAATAAAAGAATATTTATTTCCAAGCGTACTTGTGTTGTAATATGCCTTTAGTAAAAGATTATTTTTAACAATTGTCTGAAACGACCTTAAGGGCAAGTCTAAAATATTACTCGGTATTTTATTATAGATTCTTATACTAAGCCCAATAAAAGAGCTATGCGTTTTGTGTAAACGAAAATATGGTACACATAATTTGTGCCTGTTCCTAGTATTAATATTGTGTATGTCACTATTCATTTTGTAAGAATTTATATGTAGTCGTACATGCATAACACTGGCATAAATATATTGTGATGCTACAGTAAGAATACCAATAGTTTTAAATTTTTCTTTAAGTGAGACTCTTGTCTTTAACTGGTAAATGGCCCTAACTGCTCGTTTTTGTAATATAAAAATATTTTCGATGTCAGCGGCCCTACCCCATAATAATATGCCATATGACATAACACTATGAAAATAGCTAAAATAAACCAATCTAGCCGTATCGACATCAGTCAACCTACGAACCTTCTTAATGGCATAAGCAGCTGAGCTAAGTTTCCCTGAGAGATATGCAACGTGCGCACCCCACTGTAATTTCGAATCAAGTGTTATTCCTAGAAATAATGTAGATTCAGATGTTTCGAGAACATCGTCATTTAGAGCTATACTAGGACCAAGGTTTCTGACATTAGGCAGAGCAAACTTAATACATTTTGTTTTTTAACCGACTTCAAAAAAAGGAGGAGGTTTACAATTCGTCGGAATCTTTTTTTTTTTATGTATGTTCCCCGATTTCTCTAAGACGCCTGGACCGATTTCGAAAATTCTTGTTTTGATTGAAAGAATATACGTCCTAGTTGGTCCCATGATCATCAGGTCAGGATATGATCATGGAATCCTGAGAAATCGAAGGAACTCTTCAAATTTTATAAGCACACTTGAAGCGATTTGACCCTAACAACCCAATGCCGTCGAGTTTGGGCTCGTTTGAGTCGTCTTTTACATGGACTTTGATGCTAGATGATTTCCATGGTCTGATGATAGAGTTGGAAGGTAACCAAGAGATCTTTGTGATACAATAACCCAATCTCATCGAGGTTAAGGTCGTTTGATTCGTCTTTACACTGGACTTTGGTACTGGATGTTTTGCAGGGTCTGATGATGGAGCAGGAAGGTTGCCATGGGATGTTTGTAATACAAAGACGCAATCCCATTGAGCTTGGGCTCGTTTGATTCGTCTTTGCATGGACTTTAGTGCTGAATGTTCACCAAACTCTGATGATGGAGCAGGAAGGTAGCCATGGGATATTTGTAATACAATTACGCAATCCCATCGAGTTTGGGCTCGTTTGAGTCGTCTTTACATAGACTTTGATGCTGGATGATTTCCATGGTCTAATGATAGAGCTGGAAGGTAACCCAATATCATCGAGTTTAGGGTCGTTTGTTGGTCTTTACATGGACTTTGGTACTGGATGTTTTCCAGGGTCTGACGATGGAGCAGGAAGGTGGCCATGGCATCTTTGTAATACAAAGACGCAATGCCATTGAGTTTGGGCTCTTTGGATTCGTCTTTACATGGACTATAGTGCTGAATGTTTACCAAACTCTGATGATGGAGCAGGAAGGTGGCCATGGGATCTTTGTAATACAATAACGCAATATCATTGTGTTTAGGCTCGTTTGTTTTGTCTTTGGTATTGGATGATTTCCGAGATCTGATGATGGAACTGAAACGAACGTGTTTAGGCTATTTAGTTGAAAACAAAAAATACTTGAAATTGCCAGAAAGTTACAGGTCTACATTTCAGAATTGAGGCATGTAAGGAAGGCCTCCCCATCATGTACCACCTACACTATCCTATGTACCACCTATTACTATTTTTATTAGTATACCACTAAAAAGCCAAAAATAAAAATTATTTTTAAATAAAAACAAACCAACTTCAAAAAACACTAAGGAACTAAAAAAACAAAAAATAATTGGTTTTGGAGCAAACATTTTTGAATTCGGTGCCAAGCCTTTACGCAAAAGTTACTAAATTACAAACTACCTATTCTATCAACAACGAAAGTTATATAAAAATGTGTAGAGGTTGTATAGTCAGATCAGAAATACTTTGCTTGGCACCGACTCCAAAAATGTTTGCTCCAAAACCAATTATTTTTTGTTTTTTTAGTTCCTTAGTGTTTTTTGAAGTTGGTTTGTTTTTATTTAAAAATAATTTTTATTTGGCGTTCAGTACCAGATTGTTTACATTAAAACATTTAGTTACTTGAATGAGCGCACTGTTTATTTCGTTAAAATGTTCCTTATTTCTATCTACTTTGAATATCAAAGAGGTATCGTCAGCAAACAGTACAACGTCACAAATGTTTTTCAAGTAAAAAGGTAAATCGTTTATGTAAACAAGAAACAGGAAAGGCCCTAGGATGCTGCCTTGCGGCACTCCCAAATCAACAGGTAAGCCACTGGATTTTGAGCCGTTTATTTCAACACATTGGATTCTGTCACTTAAGTATGACTTAATGACTTCCAATGCTTTAGTCTGTACGCCGTAATGTCTAAGTTTGCATAAGAGCGTTTCATGGCAGACACAATCGAATGCTTTCGAAAGGTCGCAAAACACACCAATAGCATTTTGGGCATTCTCCCATGTACTGAATATGTGTTTAAGTAACGCTACTCCTGCATCTGTTGTCGAGTGACCCTTGGTAAATCCATATTGCTCACTATGAAGGAGGCTGTTTAGATTAAAATGTCTAAGTAATTGCTTGAGTATGATCTTTTCAAAAATCTTACTAAAGGCAGGTAGTATCGATATTGGCCTATAATTACTAGGATCAGTCTTACTGCCGGATTTGAAAAGAGGTATTATCTTACTGTGTTTCATAAGATCGGGAAAAACACCTGATTCAATACACTTATTAAATAAGTTGCTTAAATAAGGAGCTACTACATCAATTATACTTTTTAAAACCTTGACAGAAATGCCCCAGAGATCACCTGTATTCTTAGACTCTAGAGATTGAAAAGTACTTATAATGTCGGTAGAATTAATACAATCGAACTTAAATAATACATCACATTTTCCTACACTAGATTCTAATAGGTTTTCTGCGACTATAGCTGATGATTTTAATTCTCTAGTAGTAGTAATCGGTATGCTAGCAAAGAATTTATTAAATGTGTGTGCGACTTCTTTGTCATTATGAATAAATTTGTCACTATCAAATAAACTAAAACTATTACCTCTAAGTGTTGTCTTACCTGTTGCTTCATTAATAGCTCGCCAGGTTGCCTTAATTTTATTCGAGGATTGTTCAATTTTGTTCCTAACGAATAATGCCTTAGCTGTATTGCACACTCTTTTAAATATCTTGGAATAATTCCTAACATACTCAGTGAAGTTCGAATCAGAATTGTATCTCTTCATACCGTACAACTCGTACATCTTTGCTCTGCTTTTGTAAATACCTGCAGTAGCCCACTCACTAAAAGCTCGAGATTCCTTAACTACTTTCTCTTTAGTCCTAAAAGTATTCTGAAATTCCTTGTTAACTACATTAAATAAATTATTGAAATTTTCATTTGGCGAATCAATCTCCATTAAATCAGGACTCATAGCATTCATTTCAATCAAAATTTTATTCCGGAATTCATTAAACTTATGCCTAGGTAATGGCCTAACTAACACTTTCTGTATAATGCTATCACTATAATACGGAAACCTTGTTAATTGACCACAGTGATCCGAAGTTAATTCAGAACTAACTAATTTATTCAAAACTGTACAATTACTAAATATATTGTCAAGACAGGTGGATGAAGTTGCTGTAATCCTAGTTGGTTCAAGGAACAAATTTTTTAAATTAAATGATTTAAATAGATTTAAAAATCTACTAGTCATTACTGAATGATCAAGAATATTTACATTAAAATCACCACAAACTATAATACCTTTCTTTTTGCTCCTAATTTTAGTAATTGCATCTTCAATAACTGATTCAAACAAGCCAAAGTTACTTAACGGTGGACGATATACACATATGATAATATGCTGCTCAAGTTCTACACATGACAGTTCCACGGTGCGTTCTATAGACAAACTTGCTATGTCTTTCCGTTCTTTACATGTTAAGCTATTTGAAACAATAATCAAGGATCCACCATGAATAGCGTGTTTCCTAGAGAAGGCACTGTGTACCGTGTATTGCGAGTTATTTAAGAATTTAATTTGGTACTCTTTTAGCCAGTGTTCTGTAATACACATAACTTGTATACTGTGATTTTCTAAATATAAACTTAATTCTAAATCCTTGCCAGATAGACCTTGTATGTTTTGATGTGCTACATTCAGTTGAATTTGTCTACCCTTTGTCCTAGTCTTAAGTTTAAAGAACTTGTGTCAGTATATTCAATAGAAGAATTATAAAGATAGGAACTATTTACAGAAGCTAAATTCTTGGATACCCTACATGTACCTGTGTCATTTTTTGTGTTTTTAGTGCACCCGTACGGTCCCCAAGGAACACACATGCCATATTTCAGCTTCCTGCGCCCAATAGTTTTGGCTGTAGCTTGTCTGTCAGTCGATCAGTAACGCAAGGATTTTATATATAAAGAAGATAAAAATTCGGGCAAATGCGAGTCTGACCCGCGCACCGAGGGTTCCGTACGCATTGCATCGTGTATCAAGACGAATTTTGCCCGTTTTTTTATGTCGAGTGCCGTTATAGAATATTGCTACAATAAGTATAAAAAAAGTTTTTCTACTATTAACATGAATGACCTCCTTAACTTTAGCAGTAATCGCGAAAATATTTAAGTACATTCCTATCTACAAAACCGTTCTTAGAGTTATTCTTGACTTCATACTGTAAGACCTTGCTTCTTGCAAAATTACAGTACTCTAAGTCCACATTGGTGCTAATTACGCTAGTCCTCTAAATCTATATGAGCGCCCATACAACTTAGAGGACTATCTTAAATGGAGTCTACTATGTATGTATGGGGACACCCTTAAATTTTCCACTTTTTTATTTTTTGTAATTTATCTTTTATTTGTGCTGTAAGACCCTGATTTTGGCCAAATTTCGTGTAGTTCAACGCGAACTACCATATAGGTTTTCGACCCAAAACCTATAGGGTACTTACGGTTGACCTAGAATTGTCAATTTTGGTTAAAACCAAGGTACTTACAACACAAGTAAAAGAAAATTCCGAAAATTAAAAAAGTTGAAAATTAAGGTTAATTTTGGTACTTACAAGTTTACGTAAAAATCTCATTTTGACCAAATCTTTTTATCGGGTTGACCCAGGTCCCTGATTTTTATATACCTAATAGGAACCATATACCTCAGTATCTGGTATAAATTTCAATTTGCTAGGTCCACCCGTTCCTGAGAAAATTGGTGATGACACACGGACAGACAGACAGACGGTCAAGAAAGTGATCTTATAAGGGTTCCTTTTTTTACCTTGTGAGGTACGGAACCCTAAAAAGGCATTTGTTTTACAAAAAAGGGCAGTTCGCACGATTGTTCGTATTAAACAACAACAGTCTTGCAGGCAGTATTTCAAAGATCTCCGTATTCTAACAGTCCCAGGTCTTTACGTGCTAGTTCTACTGACTAACTTAAAAAAATATGTCCACGAGTATGAGACAAAGGAGGAGAGACTTGTTAGGGAGAATACTCGAGACGAAAAGACTTCCACACTAAAGCTATGCCCCATCTAAACATTACTAAACATGGAACCTACCACATGTCTGTTAACTTTTCAATAAATTACCAGTTGATGTTAAGCTGCTCCTATTCAAGAGAAAATTCATAATACAATTAAAATAATGTATTTTTTTAATATTGATGACTGCTAGGTTGTTATATAAATATAGCTTTTTGTGTATTTTTCTTTGCTTTGTTTTTGTTTTTTATTAATCTATTTTGTTGTTCGCATAAATAGGACTATGTAAAATTCTACCATGACATATCAATGTAATAATATCAAACACAATGTAAGAATTGTTTGTGATTAAATATTTAAATAAATTGCATTACATGCCATGTACAAAAAATCTACTTTTAACTGCATTCCAAAGAAAATGTAGACATCCAAGTTTCATTTAACCTAACCTAATATTAAAACAATATGGAAAGCGTACATGAAGTGGAGCGGTAAAAACTGACAAGAAACGATTAAATCATCAACATCATGTCAGGCACCACCTTTTAATCGGTTCATTTATTTTTAATTACCAGTCACGCCAAAAAATAAGCAGTTTTTTTGCATCCGTCTATTGTTATTTAATAACAGTGAATGGTGACTTACCTGATCGCTTTTACTGATGAAATAATAAATCTGTGTTTTGTGACGGATTAGAAATATTAAGTGACACAAACCCATTTAATTCCATGGATGTCGTAAGCAACTATGGAAAATATACGAGCAAATATTGTCTTTGAAAAAAGACAAAAAACATCAATAGCCGCCTGGTTAGTCATGTATAGCAGGCCGAAGCCTCATTTTGCCTGTACGGTTAGCGTAGTAGTTTAAGCGGCCGGCTCGCCGCTAGACACTGCGTCGAGTGTTGTGGGTTCGATCCCCACACGAGACAACAAATTCTTAAATTGTTGTTTCGAGTCTGGGTATACATTGTGTTCGTTAATTGTATGTTTGTCTTTTCAAATAAAAAATATGCCATTGTGACGGTATTTAGAGACTAGTAGCCAGCTAGAGGCTTATATCCAGCATAGGACTGCATATTATATACCGTATGATAATGAACTTGTAAAACAAATACTTAATTAATTGTTTTTATTATTTTCTAAATCCTGACCGAGTCGAGTAAGTACAATCTGATTAATTAGCTACGTATAGATAGATCTTTAATCGTCGCAGTACATATTCCAACTTATATAGTAGTGAAAAAAACTACGACCATTATTTACTTGAGAAACATACTACGGATTATATTTATGATCATGACGTCAATTATAATAATCAAACCAAATTCAGTCTGTTTGTAATCAAAAATGGTTTCCCAATGTACCTACCGTTAAATTGAGAGAATTTTGGAGTTCGTGGTCTGCATATTCTGTGACAAATCACTAGAACAAACGAAGCTATTAGTGATTTAAATTACAAAACAAATGCAAGCACGAGACAAATTCGCTATTTTGTTGGGCTGTTTTAACAGATGTTGTGATAAAGCAATTTAAACATAAGTCGAATTCTCATGTAAATCTTAAGTGATACTGGAACGAATTTGATGTAAATCTATACAAATAAGTATAGTTCTATTTCTCGGTGTAATTTCTCCGTAAGTAATATGTAGATAAGTATTTTTATCAATTCATCATCGTCTGTCCCGGTTGTATCCAAGACATATACGCCTTGGAGCCCAGGGTCCGCTTACTAGCGTAACCAGATATGACAGAATATTAATTTTTCCACGGAGCGACTACCGTCTGACCTTCGCAACCCAAAGGGATAGCGATATTCAATGGTTTAGATTGATACACCAGTATCAATTTATTTGTGGTTACTGACTCTCCGTAACGACTGTCAAAGATCTTCATGACCAAAAGCTCGCGAGATGACTGAAGTCTTTGGTTCACCGGTATGCCTCGGCTGAAGGAAGATTTTCACAGCGACTTCGCCGTCATTTTTAATGGCGTACCAGAGACCTGACTCTACTTACAGTAAGAAGTGGCATATTTTAGCTCTATTCTACAATATTATGTATCTCATACCATAAATATAAGTAAGCTTTTATGCCTAACCAAAGATGGGCTTTAATTCACGACTCACGACCCCTCAAGAGAAAATCCTATCCTAACTTTTACTCGTCAAGCATTCATTTTAGGGTTCTGTACATAAAACGGACAAAAATCCGCATCCTTATAGGATCACTTTGATGTCCGTCTGTTTAGTATACCTAAAGATGACTTTTTGGTTTTCTTTCCTTTTGGTTGTCTTCTACATTATAAGGTTGTAGACTATCTTTATCCTACTACTAGAGGACGCCAGCAACTTCGCTTGCGCGTTCTTTTTAATTTACCCGTTTTGGCCGATCCCGTGGGAATTTCGGGAAATCCCTCCTTAGTGCACCCCTAGGGTCTCCAAGGAACATACATGCCAAATTTCAGCTTCCTGCGCCCAATAGTTTCGGCTGTAGCGTGTCTGTCAGTCAGTCAGTAACGCAAGGATTTTATATATTAAGATTGTGGAGCATAATGGTGGAATCAATCAATGGCGCACGTTCTACGGTCCGCGACAGGCGGCAAAACAAACTGCGGAATCAATGACGCGGCACGTTTGTAATGGGTTCATCTGATATTGTTGGGCGTTGACAACATTTTGTATACTTTACAAGTTTATGAAAATGTATGTAAATGTCAGTGGACAGCGTATGTAATCTCATCTGATTCAAAATTAGGTGTACGCAAATCCTGTATAAGGCATTCTAAATATATTATACTAGTCGTTTCCCGAGTCGATTCTTAGAGAGCAAGAAGTTTCTATCACTACTTGGTAGCGCCATCAAAAGAAAAAAAAATTTACTTAGCTATGTTGGATGTACTACCTACTGCATAACCCATCAATAGGCTAAGACAGCGATATGATATTAAAATTAATCTAAATTAACTTCAGCGAAACAATTATAACGAAAACTACAAACTAAATACTTCAACTAAGAGATAGATCTAACTTCAGGCTAGATCAAGAAGGAGTGATCAGTTTTGCAGCGTTAGGACTCTCGAAGACGCCGGCGGCCGCCATCTTGCAAGGTAAGGCGTGCCTCCTATATCCTATAGCCATAAGATCGCTCGTTCACCCACTCTTCTAGGCGATTAACCAGCCATTCTTGATTCAGTCCACAATGTTAATATTTTTCCATATCACGAAATCGCCTAGTACATATTTCGGTGCAACGCCGAACTACTATTGAAGAAAAATCTAGACGCGCTAAATATAGCTTGTCTTACATTTCAATTTCGTTATAATTTTGTATGTAAATTTAGGTCCTCAAGTGTTGACCGAAACATGGCAATATTTTCTTAGCCGGCAAATGTGTTTTTGTTACACTTATTATTAATTATGAAACTAATTTGTGCAAATCTTACGCCAACAAAGCTTGCGTTAATTTTAATTGTGTGCAATTCGCAAATAGTATAATACCCAATATCAATAACGAATGTTTTGATTGATTGACGAGGTAACAGTTTCGTAATGTTCACTGGTAATTAAACTGTGAAATGAAAACGTTTTTAATTTGTAATCTCATGCGATAATTCGTGTCGCGACGTTTTATTTTTTTGACAAAGAAATAATCAGTTTAAGGTAACTATTATAATAACGTGACTACAGACATTCTATATCATTCACTTTAGTCAAAGATGTAAAAGAATAATGCAGTATGAAACTAGCAAATCATTAAAATTTTATACGTCGCTCCGCGCCGGTGGTTTTTTAGGATAATAAAACATTTTCAAAATATCAGAAGCATAAAGTGGATCTGGAAGACTTTTTGAAGAGCATAACAAATCCCACGCAGTGAAGAAATAAAGCAATTAATATGGTTTACAAATAATAACTTAAAAAGTATAAGTAATGGACACGGTCCAATTTCGCATTCAACAGACAAATACAAAGAATCTATAGCATTGTACATGTGTACAGACAATGCCACTTTCTAAAATCACCCAATTAATGCAAATAATGTTACAATATTCCCTTGACATATCTTATAACAAACAAAATTACGTGCCAATAAATTTTGATGAGGAAATAAGTGCCAATGATTGACAACCACTGCTTAAAGTGAATTGTATCAATGTTGTCTATAAATGAACTACCGGCGTTGTGAGGCACAGACCCTCAATCAAACAGCCAAGATGTCACAACGTCTGCTTAACAATACGGTACTGGCGAATTTTAATCGTTTAAATTTAAAACATAACATTTAATTTAGAACAAAACATTTGAATATAACGGAAATAACGTTTAAGTTTCAGTTGAAATGTGTCAAAGTGAAAGTGTCTGTGACAGTGGATATTGTTCGATTTTCAACTATTATTTTCTTTTCAAAATTGGAACGCTAACTTTTTTAATGCTAAAGAAACTATAATCTGTTGTTATAGCTGCCAGTTCGTTTATGCGACAGAATGCTTTTTTAGACACACAATTTATTTAGTTTTTCCTTGTCTGATTAGACTGCCCATTCTCTTATTATTTCTACGTTTCATTCCTATTAGCGTCTATCGATCTAATTCCAAAGTATTTCATAAACAGTGAGACTTTTATCGTTTTCAGAAATGGCTGTGCTGCCTTCTAGCATTACACGCTGGGTCCTTCTGGGGTCAAGCTCGATCGGTCACAGTGCGAACTCCTCCAAGCAATCCATCAACTATAGAAGCACAAGCGAAGTTTTTCCAGTAAGTATCTTTACGTTCTTAATGTGCGTCATTATTTGTCATTATTCTTATAAGAATTTAAAATCATCTTAATGGCAGGTTTTGCTGTTCTAATTAGATATTGTGAAAGTAAATATTATGTCTCTAACCACAATAGGCTGAATTCTGTTTTCTGTTTGGAACTTTGTAATCTAATAAACACTTTCGTTCAAGCGATAGCTTTCACTTGGACTATAGGCAAGGCACTTGTTGCTTCCCTTTGTAAATGTAATAGCGTGCCCTTATTTGATAACATAGGAAGCCTATGAATATTTATATATACTTACATTAGAAGAGTTGAAGGGTTTGTTTTACCGCAAAATCATCTTGCGAACTACCAACTGGATTTGGCAAGTTATTATTGCATTAGACAATACAAAGATGAAGGAAAGTTGTAGGCTACGTTCGGTCCATAAAAAATTAATAAAAGCAAATAATTTATCTTCATTGGTCAAAATAGTTCTATGTAATGAAATTCGAGACCAGTAAATCAGCTACAAAAATTGTATGAAACGTTAATATTTCAATACTGAATTAATCTCGCTTATGACTAATCTCTGTCCTCGCAATCAACTTTCAAGAATCTGAATAACCATACCGAAGGTTTTTAGTAGCAATTACTGAATTATTGTCTTTGCATAACTCTGGTAGAGCAAATTTGTTTAAAATAAAAATTTTGCTCTTAGCCTTCGCAGGAATCGAATCAATTGTAGCTAGCATGCAAATAAGTTGCAACATTGACATAGTTAATACTATAGCAATTAGAGAAAGGGGTTTGACGACCATACTGTGTTACACATTACTGAGCACATTAGATCCAGCAAGTTTTTGAAATTAAATTTATCATATTTGTGAGTCGCAGCTTTACAGACAAAACATATAATGTGTATATGTAAAACATATGATCAATACGGTACCATCGTAGATAATTTTTGAAAGAACTTTATTTCTACTTAACTAAGAGATTATGCATGGTCCGTCAACAACCAGGCAGATCCTGGTACGGTAATTAACCAACTGATAAACATGCTTACAAAATCATGGTGCACATCACACAAATATTTGTTCTAGATCAGAATTTTACCCACAAACTGATGTGTCATTAACCTAACTGACTAACCAAAATGCCGGTCGAAATTCAGGCTTTCAGAAAGACGATCAGTTCGAATCTGACGAATCATTTTATTTGGGAATACAACTAAAAGCTGCTAGACTGCTTCCAAATTATTTTAATCTTCTACAATAATATAAGTAAGTTCTGGCATACTTTGCTTTATAGGGATTTTTTCTCAGTACAGTTGAGTCCATACAAGATAGAGTTCGGCCACGTGTGTGAGGACCCTAACACATGGGAACAACGATATGAGAAGAAAGACTTTAAGAACCACAGGGACATGGGAAAAGTAAAAGACATCTTTTATCTCGCTCTGTCTCTAACCTTTTTTCTATTTCTTTCTCTTTCCCGCTTCGCTTCGCTTGGCTGAAGGTATAGACATTTTCCGACAACGGAGGAGTTTAATCAGGGACACCGATTGGGCAGCGAACGTCACTTCACTGAGAGACATGAGAGGGCCAGGCCTTCTGAAGGATTGTTCTCTGCTAAAGTACGCTTTCTACGCTTTATTATCAGTTTGACGATGGAATTTTCTATTCGGAATAACATTTCCAAATCTGACATTTTGTTTGCCAATTAGTATTATATTATCTTTATTAATAGCATTAATACTGTCGGTCACGTTTTGTCTATTCATATTTTAGGATCGTGAATTGATTGGCGATGGTCTGTTGTCATTTTTAAATGCTTCGAAATTGTTTCTTATAGAAAATTCTAACGTTCAATATATAATTTATCTACGTATACTTCTTCTAACTGTACGATTTATATTTTTACTATACTTACTTATATACTTTTTTACATATTTTTATATTAACAAGCTCTCATTATTAAAGCTAATTTTCATTTTCTGTTTTGCATTAACTTAACTATTATTAACAGATTTGATATTAGTATTATTAGCACTTAATGTATCTAACGCCTGTGCTGCGTCTAAAACGAACATAACAATGTATCAATTTATAGTACTTTACATACCTACATAACAAAAATATTTTGGATTTGAAAACATTTATTTGTATAATATAACATAATTTATTTATACAGGTTCGATGGGGGGATAAAAAAGGTGGGTACGGGGAACATTATTGGGACCTAAACCATGCTGGTCACGCTGGTAATGATGATGGGTATGACGGTGATGACGGCTCCTACCATGAGTCAAACAACAACGACCCTTACGATAAACACAGCGACCATTCTCCCAACTACGGCACTGATGACTACGACCCAGAGAATTCGAGCTATGAAGAAAGTGGCAGAGCTAAAAGAGCCCATCCAAAAATAAACATAGATAGAAAACATCAGAAGCAAACTGACAACTACGAAGAAGAAAGCAAGTCTAAAAAGCAGAAGCGCAAAAATAGAGAAGAATTAGAAGCAGCTGCAACTCACCACGATGAGGAATATTCAGACGACGAAGATGACGAAGAAGAAGAATCTTATGAGAAACCAAAGCCAAAGCGTAAACATCATAGGAAGCAAGAAGACAAACAACAGTATAGAAAGCAAGAAGACAAACAACAGTATAGAGAGCAAGAAGACCACCAACAGTATAGAAAGCAAGAAGACAAACAACAGTATAGAGAGCAAGAAGACCACCAACAGCATAGAAACCAAGAAGATAAACAACAGTATAGAGAGCAAGAAGAGGATCAACAGCAACAAAACCAGAAACCAAAAGAGAAAAACCAGTTCGTTCTAGTTGTGACTCAAAAGGATGATGCAGAAAAACAGAAGCAACAGTATCAGCCTCAATATGTTCAGAAACAGCCTGAGTTACCGCAGTATCTTCCTAAACAGCCAGAGCTGCCCCAATATCACCCAGGTGTGACATTACCCCACTATGTACCTTACGAGGGTGGGGCTGGGGTAAGACAGCATCAACAGCCTGAAGTTTCCCCAGCTGCAACTGTTCCAAGGCTGTTTCTAGAACCTTCTACAGGTCATGTAGTGGACAGAGCAACGGGGCAAGCCTACGTGCTGCAACCAATAGCAGCGCCTAAAAATTACAATTAGAAAGTTCTAAAGATTAGTTTAGTGAAATAGTTTGTTAATAGTTATTTATTTTTATAATTAAAGAATAGTTCTTGTAACTTTGTGCCGTTTTTGTTCTCGCCTCAATTCATAAATGCGGTGTTTTTATCTTACAGCTAGCGATAAGCTAGCGTTTGAGGCTTGTGGTGGGACCGCGTGAAAGTTGGTTTATCCCATTATTCTCTGGTTTATCCATTCCAAAAGGAATTGGTAAACTAAAATAGAGCCTATGTTATTTATTTTAATACGCACATGATAATCAAGTTTGCTAAGTGTACTATGATGTTCATACCCAATCTACATCTACACTAGTCTACACTTCTACACTAGTATTATTTAAAGAGGAAAAAATTGTATTTTTGTTTGTTTGTTTGTTTGTTTGTAATGGATAAACTCAAAAACTACTGGACCGATTTTAAAAATTATTTTATCATTAGAAAGCTTAATTATCTGCGAGTAACATAGGCTATATTTAATTTTAGAACAAATAGGGGTCCGTAAGATATTTGGGTTTTTCGGGTACGCGAAGAAGTTCCCTCAGGACGCGGGTGAAACCGCTAGTAATCTATAAAATCTGTAACTTTCGATATAGACTCTTCAATGTTTATTTACATTGTGTGGTCTGGAGACATAATGTCAGACCCAGGGAGCCTAAGAGTATCAAAGGGGCTCAAGCTCCTCCGCAAAGTATCAAGTAGTAGCAAAGTAATAAGTAGTTTTTCTACAAAGAAAAATAATTTTTCCTCCCCTCCCAAAAAAAAAGCCTGGGTCCGCCACTCAGCAGACTGATTCGGGCCTGGGTGTTCTCTCGCCCGTTATTTTTAAGTATTTGTAAAGTCCGCCTATGATATTTAAGTATTACTAGTTGTCGTTTTAATGTTCGTCTTTATAATCGTGAAAGGCGTTATACTAGCTTTAATATTATTATCATTGCCTGCCACAAATGCTGACAGCTATTTATAGGAAGTTTCTAAGTCTGTAGGAAACTTTTGAATAGATAAAATACTCTGTGTTAGCACTAGGTAGTGCAGTTCTAATGAAGTTTAACAAGTTCAACAAGACTTGCATATTAATATCTTTATTAGTGGAAAGTTTCGAACCTGTTATACGTGCGGACAGGAAAGGGAACCAGACTCACTTTCCACCTAATTACACTCAGGGAAAAGCTTGTTTGCTTTGCCTTTGATAACGTTAAATTATTTTATGTGCTTTCCATATTCTAGGCTGAAGTTCGTTTACGTAAATTTTATGACTTTCTAGAGACTCACGCCTGTGTCCCCGAAGGGGTAGGCAGAGGTGTAATATAACACCCACATTTCGCCATGAATTTTTAGGTCCCACGTAATAGGGGGCGAGCCTATTGCCGTACCTACCGGGCACATTACCAGACTGCGTGCTGCAACTGTGAATTTCCTAACGGAAAAACCCAATAACACTTTGCCCGACCCGGGAATCGAACCCGCGACCTCCCAATCCCTCGCGCACATTTTTACTTTCTAGAGCTGTCTTGTATAATTAATTTTTATTACTTTACCATCCTACCGGTACCTCAGTTGCGATCCAAGCCCCTCGCTTTGGAGCCCGGGGTCCGCTTTTCTGGGGATTTTATGAAAAAAAAACACAAGATCTATCAACAAATAAAATATACCTAGTTTTCAATCTGGGGTCCGCTTTCTAGTCTAACCGGATTTGGCTGAATATTAGCTTTTTCACAGAGCGACTGCCAGTCTGACCTCCGCGACCCGAAGGGATAGCGATATTCCATGGTTTAGACTAGTGTCAGTTTATTTAGAAGGCACTGACGCCCTATAACGACTGTCAAAGATCTTCATGACAACCGGGACCGACGGCTTAACGTGCTCTCCGAGGCACGGGACGAGCGATAATTAACAATTCAATACGCACATAACTCCGAAAAGGCATTGGTGCGCGCCGTGGATTCGAACCCGATACCCTCTGCATGGCAGTCTGTTAGTATATCTATTCGGCTATCGCTGCCTTTGCTGGTCTCGGTTGTAGACCGAGTAATCATAATTCTGAACAAATACATAAGTGCAAACACTGGACAGGTAGTATATAATACTCGTATACATATTTAACGCCATGTACCGTTTGGCCACGACACCAAATAAGTACTTTAAGAAAGTACGCCACGCGCTACGTTCTATAAAATTTTTTTTAGTGATATCTACATTAAATTTAAACCAAATTTGTCATCACTCTGTAGTTTAAATATATGCTCTGTTATTGGCAGAATGGCAGGTCGAACAATTAAATTTAATGTTCTAGAAAAACTCAACAACCGTTGCGTGATCTGCGAAAATAGATTTTGTCGTAACTTTCCTTAAAAGCATTGAAGATGTAATGGTTTTATTTCGTTTTGATGTCCAAATCGAACAAAACTCCATAAAGGCAAGGAAACGAATTGCAATGCGCTTCTATTGCAAAAACTTTAATACTATTATTTTTGGTTTTATTTGTGTCGTTGGTAGCAGACCATTCAGCGGCCCACCTGGTGGTGAGCAATAATAGTGATCGATAACAATTGTAAAGATACTGGTGACGAAAATCATGGCTAAAACCCTAAAGAGAGTGGATTTACTCAAATAATAATTGACTTTAAGCTGGTTACTGGTTTTGATTCACAATATTTGGAAACAATGGGTGGCGCCACTTCTGACGTAGGTACAGCTAATAACGGTGCGTGGAATCGTAAAGGGCAGTTGGTTGCAATGTATTTCAGGAGATGTCCTTACTGAAGTGTTTCAACGACATAGTAAGGACATATAAAGGCTCACGCCTGTATATCCCGAATCCCGAAGGGGTAGGCAGAGGTGTAATATTACACCCACTTTTCGCCATGAATTTTTAGGTCCCACGTAATAGGGGGCGAGCCTAATGCCGTTACCGGGCACGTCACCCGACTCTGTACTGCTACTGTGAATTCGGAAGAACTCAGTAACAATTTTGCCCGACCCGGGAATCGAACCCGGCACCTCCGATCAGCAATCGCATACGCTATCCACTATCAAGCATACGCTATCAAGTAAGGACATACTATTGTTTAATCAACTGAAGTTTTATAGACAAAGATTGTTACTAAACAAGATGAATGACAGTGCTGCTGACGACTACTGTTGACTATGTCACAAAAACAGACTTCACAGGACTTTCGAATGAGTATATTATGTAGTCCATGTGGTGACGGATTAAGAATACGGAATGTCACCACCCCATATCATCCCATGGGTGTCGTAAGAGCCGACAGAGGGAGCATATTATGCAGAGAACAGCACTGTAAGAGAAGGAAAACTTAATACAAACCCTATACCAACCCGTTTGACGAGCGTGGTACCTATAGTAGGCCAATTCCTCCTTTCAAAGGAGAGCCCTAGTCCAGCAGTGGACTGCTTAAGGCTGATGACGATATTATGGAGAACTTTTGAACATGCGTTATCTTATAATGTTTTCTGTCATCGTCAAAACTGATTATTAGCAATTTAGGTATCACTTAGCAAACAATTAAGTCTAAGTACCTACTTTGATGAATATGTATTTTAATAAAATTGATGTAGTGACTCTCCTAAAAGTGGCACACTGCACACTGCCCCAAATCGTCTTGTATTTTTTCGTTACATGATTTCAAATCACTCAACAATAGTCTCTTATTCTTTCGGTCAGCTCAGTACCCTAGCGAGCCGGTAAGGGTAGCGGTTCCCAGGTGATAATCAACAGGTTTGTAAGATAATATCGATATTTGTCTGTGTTCAAAACGGTCTCTGTCAACCATAGATAATATAATATGAACTCCATACTGTCAACGGTGGAATTGGATGCGGGTGATTTTTTACTATGTGGCGACACAATTGTAAACACATGGGCGGGCTACTTGTTTATCTATTTAATTGGGATCATTCACTAAGTATACGAAAATAATACATTATATAAGTATTTAAGAAATAAATGCTTAAACAAAATATGTTATTAAAATACAATATATTAAGTAAGTTAAACCAATATTTCGATAAAATCCGTGAACCGTAGTTTAATAAAATGTTAATGTTGTGTATAAAATATGCAATTCATTGTAACATTTTCTTTCAGAGTACGCAATAATTACAGACAGACAATTAAAATATATCTGTAAAAGACTGAACCTCCTCCTTAACTTACTTATCAATACCAAACTTAGCATAAGATTACTCTAACTAACCATTAATATTAAAATATTCTCCACATGCACAACAATTACACCATAAATAAATTAAACAGGTTGTTTTTTGCCCCAGGCCGTACCATGGACCAGCCCATTATATTCCACTCTCTCTCTATACAAATGCAAAGCGGGCACGCGACTGATAAAAAATCTTACAGGACCCTAAGGGCTGCTGTAACCCTTCATCTTAGACCCTTTAGAGACTTTGTAGTTCGTGTGATGTTAGTATAAAATTTCATATTTCATCACCTTCAGATAAACAGTTTTTGAGTATAATAATCGTTCATTCTATACAGACATGTTATGGGTATTGTGTGTAATCGATATTAGGATGTTATGGTGAGTATATTACATGTATCAACATCTCATGTAGCTGCTGAATGTGGTAAATGATAATGTGATCATCCCTGGCAATAAATAATGGTAATGATTATAAATACGAACGTGTGCATGGATCTAATGTTTTCAGGAAGACGGCTGAGTATTTCCTTTTTCTTATAAATAGAGATAAGAACCTGAAGAGGACATAGGCAACGTTTTGTTGCGAAAATAATACTTGAAGATGTTGAAAAAGAGGTGAAAGCAATTACGGGTTTCGAAAAAAGTTTTAAGTAAAGATTGGGCTAATTATGGCACTATGATATACATATATGTACTTCTTTGACACAATCTTACCTTTCAGCCCTCTGCGAAGCTGCAGACAAAGGCTGCTTTTTAATCTCTAGAGCTTTGTCTTTAGAAAAAGCTATGCTCTTCTTAACTTCCTTAAACTAGCAGATTAATTCAGTAACTTACTTACTTTAGGAAACAACAATGAGACAAAGTTCAAGACTGTTAAAAATCAATAACTATTTAAACAAAACACACGGAAGCAACGGTCGTCAAACATTCCCACAGCAAATCCGCACACCACAGCCGTTGTCATGAACTTACAATAAAATATATCTGTGTTTCCTCAAGACGGTCAAAGGGTGTCCACCCTTAGGGCAAGGCAAACCAGTTTGACCAGTTGCAACGTGGGAACCATTGTCCACTTTTATGCAAATATTACGAGTGTATGATGGGACGAAGTATGATAAAAAGTGTTATTGTGTGTGCTGTCCCATACACTTGTTACTTGCAGGGGGAATACAAAGGAATGTCCCGTTCCTTGTTGGTGTCTTAGGATAATGGTTGGCAAAATGCTGATGGATAGCTAGATAAATTGGTTTAAACGTTATTTTGTTGTTTTAAAAATAGTGTTGTAGTTGTTGTGAGTCAGTGTCTTAACAATCACCTAGATAATCATTTTCTTTTTAGATACAGATGAACAAATTCTAAGTTTTCAAACATTTTGATAGGACTGAATGTAACCGGACTTAGACCGAGTTTAAGGCAATTATTTTTTGAGACAGGCAAGTCGGTATTTTTGTAGTAGGTATTTTTACTAAGAAAGGATATGTCCTATGGTAATTAAAAGTGCCTAATTCTAAAACATAGGTATATGTATAATTAAAATTATTG
The DNA here is from genome assembly GCA_944739405.2 of Euclidia mi. Taxonomy (NCBI): domain Eukaryota; kingdom Metazoa; phylum Arthropoda; class Insecta; order Lepidoptera; family Erebidae; genus Euclidia; species Euclidia mi. The sequence goes on along the minus strand of OX123188.2, from coordinate 4,284,554 downwards.
AAAAATTCTTGTCATTACAATGTTCTTCGTGTTCTAAATACTAATAAAAACATAGACAGTTTCGTGCATATAATAAAATAAAAAAGGACATCCAAATTGTTCCACAAACTCTACGCCCGTGTGTCACAAACAACATAAGAAGCGTCGCTACATGCAAATAAAGGGTCAACCCAAACTGTCCTTTCCCACACTGGGAAGTGGTCAAACTGGTTTTTGCCCAACCCTTTTGGCAATCAAAGATGCAACCAAGGACAGTGGTGTCTTCCTAGTCCATTGTCCAAAACGAGTTGGACAACTTTGCGTGATGAGAATAGAAAGTGCTCTTTGGTGATTATTTTTATTTATTGTGCAAAAAAATTAACGAATTAATCTTTGTGTTAATGATTATTAAGGTGATGATATAAGAAATGATGCTCACATTGTTTTGCTATGATATCACTTCCTACTCAATAAAATAATTATAACTACATAAAACTTATTATACAATGGAAAATTTATTTACATACATAAAAAATTAATACGTACAAAAAAGGGGAGGGTAAAATACAAAGTACATATTTACAAGACAGGTTTAGGCGTCGTAGAATTCCTCCGCATCGCTGTCTATTGGTAACGTGCCCAGAAGGCTGGCAGCATTGCCACGCTGGATGGCAATGCTGATACGCTGGCCGAAATACAGCCCAGCCTTCTGGTCACGTGAAGCGTCGATTAGTCGTTTGGCGATTTCTCTGTACAACGTACGAGGTCTCGGACCCCATGGCTATTATTTTTTCTGTTTGAGGTAGTTTAATGAGTTATCAAATAATTAATTTTTATTCAAGTTTGCGATCCCATCTTTAGATTTCTACGTTTAAATGTTTTCTAATTAAACTTACTTTTTTATAGTTTCTGGTCAACAAAGTAATACGAATGTGCAAGGTTGCCTCTGATATTTTGGCCCCAATCTATAGCTATGTATAAACTGACCATTTATTTTTGAGCTCAAAACGGGATGCTTTTGACAGTATGGTATATTTACATATACCGGATTTCAAAATTAAAATATGAAAACTAGGAATCAAATGTCTTCTAAAAAACAAAAATACTGCTGGCCAATCAATTTTAAATTTTCGCGTGGCTTCTGTGTGCTTGTGTGCCGGCTTCCCAAGCCATCGTCTCGGGACAATGGGACGGTTGGCTGAAATAAAGAACAGTCCCGTTCAAAACGGGGCGTATGATCAGTTTACCTATGTATAATTTAAAATGACGTGTAAAGAAATTAAACGGTTTTCAACCTGTTTACACCGCTGACATTAGGTTGCGGCCAAGTGAGGAATGGCAACTTAAAAATAAATATGGGTTCTCAGAGAGTAGCCTGGTCCGTCCGGGCTGTCATGAAGTATTTTAGGGAGTAGTATCCCTGTATAATGTGAAAGTTGTGTAAACCATGGGATACAGTGCGGCGGTCAGACAGGCAGTCACCCTGAAATGAAATGAAATGATTTATTTGCCAGAATGTAGTGATAATAATTAGAATTAGTCCGTTACATTCTACCATAACAATGGTGTGCAAAAGATATTATAAGTATTATATTATGTAATTTAAAGACTATGATAATATTACAGAAGAAAAATATATAATAAAATTAATTAGGTAAAATAAAAAGAAAATAGACTATAATTAACAATGTCAACAATGTAAAGTACATAATTATTATATTATTCTTTATATGTCATGTACAATGGGGTTGATGCAATTTATATATATTTCTAGGTATAACAATTATTTTAGTTACTTGTGATTGAAGTATAAAGTATGCCGAATGTTGTTTCACAAATACACAGACTTCCTTAATATACATGCAAGCTAGCGGCAAAATACGTAATTTTTTGAAAATAGCTTTACAACTTTCCAAAAACCATGCTCCAGTAATTGCCCTCACACATTATTTTGGGTCCGGAAAGCATTTTCAATTTCCACTGAATTTCCCCATAACAATAGTCCATAAATAAGGACTGAAGAAACGTATCCGTGGTATGCACTAAGTGCTGCTTCCGCTGACACTGTTGTTCGGAGCTTTTTTATAGCATATACAAATTTATTCAGTTTGTCACAGATACATTTAATGTGTGCTTTCCAGTTGCAATTTCTGTCCAACATAATACCTAAGAATTTAAATGTGTCAACTTCTTCTATTCGTGTGTTATTACATGTTACATTTAAATTTATTTGATTACGCTTATATGTTTGAAATTGCATTATTTTAGTTTTTTCTAAATTGATCTTGAGATTATTAATATTAAGCCAACTTACAACATTCTTTAGTGCACTATTTATATCATCCTGATAAGTATTTATTTTTTCGCATTTGATGATGATAGTTGTATCGTCCGCAAAAAGCACAGTTTTGTGGGGAGTTACATTGGGCAAATCATTTATGTATATTAGGAACAGAAATGGTCCCAGGACGCTACCCTGCGGCACACCGAAACTACTATGCTGAAAACTAGATTTATAACTGATTTTGTTATCTTTGTCTATTTTAGTTATTTCGACACATTGAGATCTATCCGAAAGATAACTTTTCAGTCAATCATTAGCCTTCCCTCTTACGCCATATTTACTTAATTTATGAAGAAGGATCTCACGGTGAACAAGATCAAAAGCTTTGCTCATATCAAGGAATATTGCAGTTACGGGTTTATTATTATTGATCGCTTCAGTTACCTCTTTAACAAGATCAAAACATGCCAGTGTTGTGGAGCTATTTAGTCGGAATCCAAACTGTTCTTTTTTTAATATTTTTAATTTTGTAACAAAATCATAGAGTCTTTTTAATATAGCCTTTTTAATTGGGCGGTAATTGTTTACATCAGTTACCTCTCCTTTTTTGAATAAGGGCTTTACAATCGATTTTTTAAGAGCGCAGGGAAAAGTTCCCTCTTCAAAAGAAGTGTTAACTATGTGACCACTAAGGTTTACAAATATGCTTTGAGCAAGCTTTGATTATTTTTGTGTTAATTCCGTCTATTCCAACTGATGCGGTGTTATTGAGATTATTAATTATACGGAAAATTTCTAAAGAATCAGTTGGTTTCAGGAATATTGAATTGGAATTATTGCTGTCCATACTCTTATTTATGTAATTTGTATTAAAACTTAAGTCATTGTCATGTGTTAGGCTTATAAAGAAATTATTAAACGTGTCACTTATTTCTATTGGATTATTATATACCATATTTTTATTAATAATTGCTTTTATGTCCGTTCTTATATTATCATGTCCTATTTTTTCGTTTATAATGTCGAATACTGCCTTACATTTATTTTTCTTACTATATATATATTTTTCACTTTGTATCTGTTGAGATTTACAAATGCATTTTTTTAGTTTTTTACTATAGTTTTTATAAATTATTTTATTACGGTTTTTGTCTGAGCTGCTGTGTTCATATTTTAAATACAGGCTTCTTTAACCGACTTCAAAAAAGGAGGAGGTTTACAATTCGTCGGAATCTTTTTTTTTTATGTATGTTCCCCGATTTCTCTAAGACGCCTGGACCGATTTCGAAAATTCTTATTTTGATTGAAAGAGTATACCTTCTAGTTGGTCCCATGATCATCAGGTCAGGATCTGATCATGGAATCCTGAGAAATCGAAGGAACTCTTCAAATTTTATAAGCACAATCGAAGCGATTTGACCGTAACAACCCAATGCCGTCGAGTTTGGGCTCGTTTGAGTCGTCTTTTACATGGACTTTGATGCTAGATGATTTCCATGGTCTGATGATAGAGTTGGAAGGTAACCATGAGATTTTTGTGATACAATAACCCAATCTCATCGAGGTTAAGGTCGTTTGATTCGTCTTTACATGGACTTTGGTACTGGATGTTTTGCAGGGTCTGATGATGGAGCAGGAAGGTTGCCATGGGATGTTTGTAATACAAAGACGCAATCCCATGGAGCTTGGACTCGTTTGATTCGTCTTTACATGGACTTTAGTGCTGAATGTTCACCAAACTCTGATGCTGGAGCAGGAAGGTAGCCATGGGATATTTGTAATACAATTACGCAATCCCATCGAGTTTGGGCTCGTTTGAGTCGTCTTTACATAGACTTTGATGCTGGATGATTTCCATGGTCTGACGATGGAGCAGGAAGGTGGCCATGGCATCTTTGTAATATAAAGACGCAATCCCATTGAGTTTGGGCTCTTTGGATTCGTCTTTACATGGACTTAAGTGCTAAATGTTTACCAAACTCTGGTGATGGAGCAGGAAGGTGGCCATGGGATCTTTGTAATACAATAACGCAATATCATCGTGTTTAGGCTCGTTTGTTTTGTCTTTGGTATTGGATGATTTCCGAGATCTGATGATGGAACTGAAACGAACGTGTTTAGGCTATTTAGTTGAAAACAAAAAATACTTGAAATTGCCAGAAAGGTACAGGTCTACATTTCAGAATTGAGGCACGTAAGGAAGGCCTCCCCATCATGTACCACCTCCACTATCCTATGTACCACCTATTACTACTTTTTATTAGTATACCACTAAAAAGCAAAAAATAAAAATTATTTTTAAATAAAAAAAAAAACCAACTTCAAAAAACACTAAGGAACTAAAAAACAAAAAATAATTGGTTTTGGAGCAAACATTTTTGAATTCGGTGCCAAGCTCTTACGCAAAAAGTTACTAAATTACAAACTACCTATTCTATCAACAACGAAAGTTATATAAAAATGTGTAGAGGTTTTATAGTCAGATCAGAAATACTTTGCTTGGCACCGACTCCAAAAATGTTTGCTCCAAAACCAATTATTTTTTGTTTTTTAGTTCCTTAGTGTTTTTTGAAGTTGGTTTTTTTTTTTTATTTAAAAATAATTTTTATTTTCTCTTACTAGACTTCTTTATTCCTTTAGTTATCCAAGATATTGATTTCATTTTTGTACTTCTTTTGATTTTAATGATTGGAAAATGTAACTCATAAAAAAGTAACAACAATTCGTGGAATTCTTGGAATGACTGTTCTAAGTTAGGTTTATTATAAATTTCTGAGAAACTTAAAGACGCAATATTATTACAGAATTTCACAATATTTTCTTCACTAATCCCTTATTTGCTCATACCAACTTCTATTTTCACATTGAGTTCTTGATTTTATTGTTAAGGTTTGGCCTGTTTCGTGGTCTGATAAGGCAAGATAGTGGACTTCACCTAAAACATTTTGTTTAATATTACTGGCAAATTGGTCAAGGCAGGCTAAGTGACGTGTCGGGGACTTTATGTGTAGTTTCATGTCAACATTTTTCAATAAGTTCAGTAAAGTTAAACAAGCTTTGTTAGGCTTTAGTGTATCAAAGTTCCAGTCTCCACATAATATAATTTTCTTAGAACGGTGTGTCCTGTGTAAAACCGGTTAAATCCGGTTAGACTAGTAAGCGGACCGCGAGTTGTAACTGGGACAACTCTAGGACGATGATGAGTGGAACACTCAGTTTGTGTGCGGTGGCGGTAGTAGACGGGGGTAGTCGCGCCGCTAGGGTAGCGGTTCCCAAGAGATAATCAACAGGCTTGTAACATAATATCGGTTCTATTGTTTGTGTTCATAACGGTCTATGTCGCCGGTAGACAGATGCGGGCGCTGCATTGTTTTACAAAGTGACGACGCGATTGTAATCATGCTAGGTAAAAAATATCCCGGTTTTATATTGGTTTTACAAATTAGTCTTAGATAAATTATTGGTCTCGCTGCGCTCTACTAGATACCGCCCTAACTAAGAACTTATAGGTTGGTGAATGCGGCAACTCGTTCATTCATTGTTCGTCACTGTTCGTCTGTCCAGCACTCGTTTGTGGGCGCCGGCGCCGCCGGTCGGCGTAGTAGGGTCATTTCGCCTGTTCGCGTCCATCGCCAAATTCGCGTCCATTTTATGAAAATGAAAATGTTTTATTTGCACCTCCACACAAACTTAAGAAACACTTAAAATAAACTTAACAAACAAATAAACTTAAACTAGAGGTACACTAAAGATATAAGTAGGTACATTATTAATGGTGGCGTTACGTGGAGGACAAATAAGGCGCTGCATCAGCTATTGTTGCAGTATAAACTACAACGCTGGTATTCTCGCAGGCCGAGTAAATAAATAAATACACATTAATAATACACACATATATATATATATATATATATATATATATATATATATATATATATATATATATATATATATATATATATATATATATATTTAATATATGATAAAGAACAATAAAATTTTACGGACCTCCCTTTAAAAATGCTCGAAAATAAGTATACTAACACACTAATAAAATGAAAAGTCAGTACCGCCAATACCTAAACGTATAAGAGACACGCACAAATAGACAAAAGTTCCGTGCGCCCAGCTAATCCTGTTTAAAAAAATTAGTTAATCTCGGTTGTTCAACCAAAGAGTGCAGATGCGCGGGATATAAATAAAAAAATAGTGTGCAGCGGCGTGTTTGACGGTAAGTATTTTATTGTTTTATGTGAATTTTAGGATACATAGCTGTTTCTAGACATTAATAATGAAAAGCCGAATAGTATGAATTATGAATTAGCTTGTTTTTTTTATAGTTAACAATTGAAATAAGGTGGACGCGAATTACAACACCGAATTTATAAAACTTCCACTTTGCGTCCGCAATGGACGCGAACTCGTCTATTTATGTTTTCTTTAGTTGTTTATTTTTATGTGATTAAAATATGAAAGAGAAATTGGGATTTTGTTTATTTTAACATTAATAGTATGCAATTGTAATTACCAATTTGCGTCCACAGTATTATTATTGTAATAAAAGATACAATCGATATAATAATCGATCACACGTGGACGCAAACTATACCTACAAGGGATAATATTATAGCAAATTGCGTCCATTTTTTCATGAAATAGAAATGATAGCATAAATATATTATATATATTTTTTTAATAATCTAAAATGCATTTTTGATTAAGCCTGAGTCTAAAATGCAATTTTTACAAATTTAGTGCAATGAAATGCGTAATTTCTTTTATTCCATATTTTTTTCTATTCAAGATGAGATCTTAGGAGACAAGAAAGAAGAAGGAAAAGAAAAAAATACAGAAGATGATTAAATAAAGAAAGCGTTTAGTGATATTCGTGAGAAGAAGAAATCGATAAGACAAATACATATTATGTAAAAATTATGCTATTCCGAAGACCACAATATTGGACGACATGTGTATCGTTATTTTTTTATCTTTTCCATCGATGTTGAGAAAAATAAATAATTATAGTTTCTTTAAAGTGATTTAATAATGATAATAATGTAGTTTTTTTATAACTTTAATCTTAAATGTAGAAATTGTTAAAAGCCAATCTTTCTTTAGATTGTCTTAACAATATCACCCTTATATGAAGGAATATAAGGTTGATATTGTTAAGACTAAACTGGTGGACGCGAAATGGTTCACAGGTGGACGCAATTTGGATATTTTGGACGCAAACTGGGTAAAATGCCATATTTTGAAGTTTGTGTATTTAAAAAAAACACAACAAGTTTCGAACAAAACTGAAAGTTAATATTAAAATAGACTATATAATGAATGCATTACATAATTTTTTTATTGAATCTATTTGCTGGAACATTTTTATTTTCTCCTTCAAACTTGCCAACTGCACTAAATGGACGCGAACAGGCGAAATGACCCTATTTGTTGCCGAATTTTACAAGTTCACCGGCTCTATCGAGTAGAGCGCAGCGAGATCAATCATTTATCTAAGATATTAGTTATAATACTTATAATAGCCTAGACAACTCTACATAGTACGTTCATCTAATCCCAAACTACTACACTTGAAAAACAAGTCAGTGAAATAAGAAATCTCTGTACCCTTAAAAGCTTTTTCATCAGGTAAGTATTTAGGCTTCTCAGATAACTGCAAGTCAACTCTAGACTAAAGAATTGTAATTAGCATACACATGAGAATAATATTTAGGTACTTATTCGACGTATCTAAATGTATGTAAATTCTTTGTGTAAACCTGAATAAATAAACAAAATAAATTACGTCAAATCATCCGCCAAATTGTACTATCTGTCATTTTTGTTAAAGTTCATAAAACATTATTATAAATATCTTTGATATAATAAAGAAAACCTAAATATATCATGAACTATACCCACAATTAGAATACTCTGAACATTAATATTTAAATATACTCCACATACACAACAATTACACCATAAATAAATTAAACAGGTTGTATTTTTTGCCTCGTCTGAACCAGCCCATTATATTCCACTACAAATGCAAAGCGGGCACGCGTCAGATAAAAAATCTCAAAAGACCCTTAGGGCTGCTGTACCCTTCATCTTAGACCCTTTATAGACTTATTGTAGTCCGTGTGATGTTGGCATAAAATTTCATATTTCATCACCTTGAGGTGAACAATTTTGGAGAATAGTTGTTCATTATAGATACCTAGACATGTTAAGTGAACTGTGTAATCGATATTTGGATGTTGTATCAACATCTCATGTAGAGGTTGAATATGGTAGCTAATATTGTGATCGTCCCTGGTAATATTAGGTATAAATACGATTGTGTGTATGGATGTAATGTTTTCACGAAGACGGCTGAGTAAAATTGTATGATTTTTATCATAGGTACAAATATAGTTGATAGAATCAGGCGTTACTTGGCGGAACTCCATTGTAACCTAATGGAAGGAAAGAGGAACCCACCACGCACCCTCGGATTGCCCACCCCAACTATTGCAATAAAAGGCATCCTCAGTAGCGATGGGCAACGACTCAGTCGAGGAGTCGTTGCCCATCGCTACTGACGATGCCTCGTGCAGAGGCGAAACTCGTGTCGAAGAATAGTCGGCGCATACAGCGGGATACTGCAAGTCAGGTATCTTCCTGGAACCCATACCATTCCTATATCACTTATCCTTTTAGAGGAGTTCGGTATTGTCAACCTTTTTCTATTGCAATAGTTGGGGTGGTCAATCCGAGGGTGCGTGGTGGGTTCCTCTTTCCTTCCATTAGGTTACATAGGTACAATATTAAATAGAGGTAAGATCTTGCAGACGGGCGTAGGCCACGTTTTGCTGCGAAAATAATGCTTGAAGTTGTTGAAAAAAGGTGAAAGCAATGGGTTAAGAAAAATGTTTTAAGTTAGGATTGGGCTGATTATGGGATTGTTATAATTATTCAGGTTTTTGTCATAATCTTACCTTACATCTGCGATACTGCAGGCAAAAGCTGCTTATTAATCACTCTTTAGGAAAACAAATGCTTTTCTATAGTTCCTTAAATAAGACAGATTTATTTAATTTCTTACTTATGGACACACAATAAGAAATAGTTCAAGACTGTTCAAAATTAATAAATTTTGAAATAAAGCATACGGAAGCAACGGTCGTCAAACATTCCCACAGCAAATCCGCACGCCACAGCCGTTGTCACGAACTTACAATATAATATATCTGTGCTTTCTCAAGAAGGTCAAAGGGTGTCCACCCTTAGGGCAAGGCAAACCAGTTTGACCAGTTGCAACGTGGGAACCATTGTCCACCTTTATGCCAAGATTACGAGTGTTTGACGGGACGAGGTATGATAAAAAGTGTTATTGTGTGCAGTCCCATACACTTGTTACTTGCAGTGTGCTTGCAGGGGGAAAACAAAGGAATGTCCCGTTCTTTGTTGGTGTCTTAGGATAGTGGTTGGCAAAATGCTGATGGGTAGTTAGATAAATTAGTTTAAACGTTATTTTGTTGTTTTGAAAATTGTGTTGTAGTTGTTTTGAGTCAGTGTCTTAACAATCACCTAGATAATAATTTTCTTTTTAGATACAGATGAACAAATTCTAAGTTTTCAAACATTTTGATAGGATTGAATGTAACCGGACTTAGACCGAGTTTAAGGCAATTATTTTTTGAGACAGGCAAGTCGGTATTTTTGTAGTAGGTATTTTTACTTAGAAAGGATATGTCCTATGATAATTAAAAGGGTCTAATTCTAAAACATAGGTATTTAATTAAAATTATTGAAACTGCTTGTCATTACAACAGACGTCATCTGAATATTTTATCTGATGAAGATGGAGAACATTGTTGTTCTCCATGTGTTACAATGTTCTAAATATTAATAAAAACCTTGATAGTTTCGTGCATATTGGTTCGGCGTTACACCGAAACCGAAGGTTCCTAGGCGATTTGGGAAAAAATGGACTGTATTTAAAGGATGGTGAGTTCTGATCGCCTAGGATTGGAGAGGGAGAGAAAGTATGGTGTAGAAAGGAACCTCTTACCTTGCACGGCAATCTACTTCTTCTCAGAAGGGCAGTCTCCTGGTGTTTTTGAGATGAAGCTGCTTGAATCACTACACTACACTATTCGTTTCACTTTCACTCGCGAGCGGGTTTGTTAGGTTTTCTTTGGTTGTAAGCGGTAATAATTATATATGGCGGTGCGGTGCGGTGCGGTACGGTACGGTATGGCGGACACGTTCTCAGCGTCTCGAATCTTCTGTCGCCGTTGATCAGGGCGGCCAATAGCGAGGCGTTTCGGGAGGGGATTTATGAAAAGGATCGCTCGGATTGGCCGAACAGCGACGAACCATTGACGTTGACCGAATTAACTAGCAAGGGAAAAGATAGATAGCGCTACCATATCCCCCCGGCCCTAAAGGGTTGCCTTTAAAAAATAAATAAAATTGAACGTTGGGTGTACTACCGCATAACCCATCAATAGGCTAAGACAGCGATATGATAATAAAATTAATCTAAATTAACTTTAGCGAAAACTACAAAAGCAATAATAGCGAAAACTACAAACTAAATACTAGGAGTGTGATAAACGGCTTAATTTCAACAACGCTTACAACGTTGTACTTATATTGAAAAGCGCGCTTTTGAAAAAGCTTTTCACTTAAAACGCTTTTTGCAATTCGCTGTGAAAGCGTACACGCTGCCGCTTCCCGCTTGTGAGATCGTTTTATTATTGCTTTGGTTGAACGTTAGTGAACTTAGCTAGTGACAATGTTGGCTTTCACATCTACGACAACGCACTGTGCAATTTTATTGTCTGGATTCCTTGTAAAATAGTCCAAAATAAAAGAATTGCCGCTTATCGACATTGTGATAACACTAATAACTTAATACACAAGTCTATTTACACAACAGGTACTAAGTAAACGAATTTACAATTAACCTAAACTAAAACTTATTTGAACTATGTACACACTGAATTAAATTAATTTAATATATACAAAATTTAAACTATTGACAGTCACAGATTTATTTTTCGCACGTAAAAGTTCCAATTTATATTATTTACGTACGTATGCACTTACGTAATGGCCGCGAAAAGCATACTACATAACTACACTACATACTAACAATACATTGAAGAAAAAACAAATCGTTTAAACGAAAGTTTATGCAACTAAAAACAAAAAACTTTTAACTTTAAATATTATTACGTAAACAAACAACTCGTAATTTAGTAGCATAATCATAATGTTGACGTGTTTGTTTGTATATTAGTCTCTATGTTCACACACATTGAGTTCATTTTCAATATTACTTTAAAAAAGCAGTGAGCAGTGCAGCCAACCTAACGTTTGCGAATCGTTGTCGTTCAACGCACCAGCCGCCAGCGTCCAGCGGCAGCGAGCGTTACAGTTTGTGATGTTGCTTTCCGTTTAAACGAAATCGGCCTGTACTTATAAACGAACGCTTATGCTTATGTTGATAAGCAGATTGTGTTTACAGCTTTTCGTTTAAACGCCCACTACTACTAAATACTTAAACTAAGAGGTAGATCCAACTTCAGGCTAGATCTCACTGAGTTGGAAGCGGACAGAGACGTTCAACAGGGCGCACGTAGCTCCCCTTAGCGGTTTTCACGGTAACAACGCGGGTTGTCCTTGGAAGTATGCAATTTCTCTACGATGGCTAACGGCAATGAAAGCGGCGGAGCATTATCATGTATTATGACGACCAACGTACCCTCCTGTATAGGGGATGCAGGACTATTCCACTTGGATCTAGCCTGAAGCTGGTGTAGATATTCCGCACGCCAGCGCCGCCAGAACGACTGCACGAGTTTATCCAGCAGAGTACGTCTCTGGAGCAAGCTTGAAGAGTCTGCTTCAGGAGCCGGAAATGACGATAATGGCACTGTGTTCAGAAAATGTGCAGGGCTTAACGCGGATGGTTCTGCAGGATCGCTACTCAATGCCGTGAGCGGACGCGAGTTGATCAGTGCCTCGACTTGTGCAAGGACAGTTAAAAGCTCTTCGTAAGAGAGGATCTGTTGACCTATAACTTTGAAGAGATGCGTTTTAATTACTTTGACCATGCTTTCCCAACATCCACCGAAATGTGGTGATGCTGGTGGAATAAACTTCCAGTCAATATGATTTATGGAAAGTTCTTCACTGGCGTATACTGCAGTGGTCCTGCGTAATCACAACCGGTGTGTGTAAACGCTTTAGCAACCTGGTTGACGCGCTGGCTAGGGAGATCGGCCATGGGAGGGAAAGTCGGACGCGGACGAAATTTTAAACAGACGTTACATTTATGTATACATGCCAATCAACATGCATACAGTTCAGGGAAATCGACGGAATCGGCCTTACATCAGGTCGTGAACCAGATAGAAGCTGCTATACAACAAAAAAGCATCTGTCTGGGCACCTTCATTGACATAGAAGGAGCCTTTGACAAGACAAACTTCTCCAGTATAAGCAACGCCCTAGCCAGACATGGTGTGGATCAGATGCTCATACAGTGGATCCAAAACATGCTCAGCAAAAGAGTAGTGCGCCTGCACGGCGACTCCCAGACAGCCTTGATAACTAAAGGTTGCCCGCAGGGCGGTGTTCTCTCCCCGCTATTGTGGAACTTAGTCATCAATGAACTCATAGACAAACTCAACGCGAGATATTTTTACACAATAGGATATGCAGATGATCTGACCATTCTCACCTCTGGTAAGGTAACTAGTACAGTGTACGACCTTACTCAACAGGCTTTACGCATAGTGGAGTGGTGGTGTAATGAGTACGAATTATCAGTAAACCCGACCAAGACCGAACTAGTTATGTTCACACACAAACGCGCGCTGGGTAGTTACCGACTGCCCAGGCTATTCAACACAGAGCTCAAGCTGTCTACCGAGGTAAAGTACCTGGGCGTCACTCTTGACAGCAAATTGACATGGAACAGCCACATGGAAAATAAGCTCAATAAAGCCAGCATCGTCTTCTGGCAGTGCAAGAAGATGATAGGTAAACGATGGGGCCTATCCCCCAAAATTGTCTTATGGCTCTATAAGACAATAATACGTCCGATGATAAGCTACGGCGCAGTAGTTCAAGCAATTCAACAAGCTTCAAAAGCTTCAAAGACTTGCATGCCTAGCGGCCACGGGCTGCATGAAAACTAAACCTACAGCGGCACTCGAAGTGTTGCTGGACTTGCCTCCATTGCACCTGTTCATACAACAGGAAGCAACGATGTCGGCGATCCGGCTAAAAACTCTGAAGCTCTGGAAAGACACTAACACACCGCACACTAGCAACTTAAACACACTCCTTAAAGAAGTTCCTCTCACACAAGCCATTGGCGACCGAATACCGAAACAATTTGTTTTCGATAAGAAATACAAAATCCAACTGTACGAGGATCTACACGAGGGAGCGGTTGGCCACAACGAGCTCACGATCTTCACAGATGGGTCTAAGATGGATACAGGTACGGGTTCAGGAGTATTCTCCGAGGACCTTAACATCAACATCGCAGCACCACTGGGAGCCTACAACACGGTCTACCAGGCCGAATGTTTTGGCATAATCCTAGCTGCCACAGCAATCATGGCACGTGAGGTAAGGGAACGATCCATTAGGATCCTCTCAGATAGTAAGGCTGTCCTCTCAGCCCTCAAAAGCCATACTATCACCTCGGCACTCACGCTTGAATGCCACCAGAAACTAACAGAGGTAGGTAAACAAAACAAATTAACACTGCAATGGATCAAGGGCCACAGTGGCTCAAGAGGGAATGACGCAGCCGACGTACTTGCCAGAAGAGGGGCCACTTTAGAGGTGGTGTGACCCGAGCCCATTATTCCCCTCCCTTCTGGTTTTTATCGCAACCTGGTAAGGAATAGGACCAGGACCCAACACAACCAGTCCTGGATTGGTATTGAAACATATAGGCAGGCCAAGGAGGCTCTTCCCGCAGTAGACGGTAAGATAGCCAAACAAATCCTCCGGCTGTCCAAACAACAACTGCGGACAGTCACGGCCGCCTACACAGGACACGGACTCTTTAATAAACACCTATTTACTATAGGTATCACCGACAGCCCGCTGTGCAGGGCCTGTATGGCAGCAGACGAGACGGCAGCCCACCTGCTCCTCGACTGCCCTGAGGTCGCACAGTACAGGCAGCAGTACCTGACGAGATACAGCACCCTGAGGGAGGCAGTGGGCCACATCAAGAGTCTGCTGGCCTTCCTCGAAGAGCTGGGGTGGCTCGAATGAAGACACCATTCCCACCTGCACGCAAAATACACGCCAAGACGTGGAGTTGCGGCAACAGCCCGTGCCATCAAGTATCAAGTACATTTATGTATTCTGTGACGAATTATTCATGGAGCGACTAAAATCCAATACTTATGCCTAAGTAACGACATAAGCAACTCTGGACCGGCATGGAGGTGCTTCTTGTGATAAAAATCATCAAGAAGGTCGATAACATGATCATGTCGCGGCAGAATGCAAGGATGTTTGTAGTTATAAGGTTCATCCGAATTTGACAGACGACCCCCAACGCGTATGACGCCGTGTTCATCGAGAAACGGCTTGAGTCTAAGGATAGCGGGAGAACAAGGTACATAGTCTTTCAAATTTTGAATGTCGTTACTAAAATGAACAACCTGTACAGCTCGTAGTAACTTACATTCTGCGAATTTGATATCAGTACTTGATACAAAAGTCTCATTAGGTAGGTGCCTAAGAAACCTATAGACATAAACGATGGCGCGGAGTAACTTAGACTACGATGACATGCGTAGTGCGAGTGCATAGATGGGAGACTCCGCAACCTCAGCAATCACGGGATAAGACACAGACTTCCGATCGGGTACATCTTCGTCTTCTGCACCGTGGTCAAGGGTTGCATGGGCCATTCTGACGGATCATGGGAAATCCAAGAAGGTCCACGATGCCACAATGGATGATGCAGAAGATTAAGTGGAGTGACACCACGAGACAAGCAATCTGCGGGGTTCTCAATACCCGCGACGTGATTGAAACAAGTATCAGGAACCAGTTCAATCAATTTGCTAACGAGGTTGGCGACAAAAGTCTGCCAGCGATGAGGAGAAGAATGAATCCAAGCGAGCACTACTTTGGAGTCGGAAAATGCGTATATTTTATAAATGGGGTAGTGGGGCAAAACTGTGTCTTGAACCTTGCGGAGCAACTGAGACAGCCGAAGGGCCGCGCACAACTCCAGTCTCGCACCCGAAATGGTTTTAACAGGCAAGACCTTAGACTTGGCACAAACTAACTGCACCGAGTAGTTAGAACCAATGCGGACTTGCAGATATACGACTCCGCCGTAAGCACGCTCGCTGGCGTCAGCGAAACCTATTAAGTTGATGGTACATCCATCTACCAACCCAAGATGACGCGGAATAGTAAATTGATTGAGCGCGGTAAGCTAAATACAAAACTGGCCCCAAGCGGCGACAATATGGTCAGGGGGTGTTTCATCCCACTCACACTTTGATAGCCATAGCTCTTTGATCAAGAGCTTGGCGTACAAAATTGTGGGAGCCACAAAACCCATTATGTCCCATAGTCGAGCCACTGTGGACAGCATAGTGCGTTTGGTGCACTTATCATCTGGTGGTGAGACGTCAAACCGAAAACTATCGCAGGATTTGTCCCAGCGTAAACCGAGAACCTTATGCGGTACAGACTTCTCAAACTCAATGTCTGGAGAAGCTTTATGAGAATCTGGTATGCGTGCGAGAACCTCCTTAGAGTTGCTTGTCCATTTGACAAGATCAAACTGGCCTCGCTTGAAAAGCTGGATAAGCTCTTCACAAAGCGAAATTGCTAGCGGAGCGGATATGACACTACAGGCAATGTCATCCATATACAAAGCGGAAGTAGCAACAGCCGCTGCGGCGGGAAAGTGATCGCCTTCATCAGCGATCAACTGGCGAACAACTCGTAACGCGTGATATGGGCTAGACTTGAGTCCAAAACAAACACGATTGAACTGATACACAGATAAAGGTTCTTTCTTGTCAAAACGATAAAAGATCCGTTGAAATCTACGGTCAGATTCGCGAACGCCGATATTGAGAAACATTTGCGTCATTTCAAAATTAAACCTTTGGACAGCTGTAGGCCGGCAGAGGTGTTTCAGTGTAACGGCGATTTCACCTGTGAGACATATGTATAATTACTCTTCAAAAGATGTTCAGAATGTTGTGCAACAGATGACCAGGGGGAAGTCGCCGGGCATTGATGGCCTGAGCATAGAGCATATTATATATGCGGGTCACGAGGTATACCGTGTACTAGCTTGCTTGTTTAACTTATGCCTAAATTTTGGGTACATGCCTGGCAACCTGATGAAGACGGTAGTGGTACCAGTACCAAAGAATAAAACGGGGGATCTATCATGTAGTAAGAACTACCGACCAATATCTCTTGGCACTGTAATTGGTAAAATTCTTGAAAGATTAATTCATCCCCATATAAGTCAGAATATTAAAATTGATGACGCTCAGTTTGGTTTTCGGCCCGGTCTCTCAACAGACTCGGCAATATTTACTTTAAAAAGTACCGTTAACTACTATATTAACCGTCATACGTCAGTATACGCCTGTTTCCTCGATCTCAAAAGTGCTTTTGATCTGGTGAACTACCAGTTACTCTGGGAGAAGATGGTGGGGTCTGGTGCACCAAGAAAGATTGTGGAACTGTTGAGGTATTGGTACGGAAACCAAACTAACACTGTCAGATGGAAAGATGCTCTGTCTAATGAATATAGTCAAACTCAAACTCAAACTCAAAATGTTTATTGCTTTCATGTGTAAGTACAAAGATCTTAAATTAATAATAAATTTAGAATCAACATGCAACCCTGTTAGGGCACAGCAAATTTACGTTGGTATACGTAGGTATCTATTACTAGTTATATATATATAAGTAATATATCTTGACAACTTTATTTTATAATGTTGTTGAAGTTAGCTAATATAATTATTCAGTACATTGTACCTATTGTCTTATGCTAAGAGGTATTGCTTCCTGTAAGTATTTTCGTCAAAAAACTCTTGCAGTGTGTAGAAGCATTTTTTTAATAGATATTTTTGAAGTTTATTTTTGAATATGTTGTTATCTTTGGAGTCTTTTATTTCTTGCGGTATTTTATTGTATATTTTGATCGACATAACATACGGTCCTGAGTGAAATATTGACAGGCTAGATGTTGGTAATGCTAGTCTATTTTGGTGTCTAAGGTTACGGGATTTGGTGAAATGGTCTTTATTTAAAGTAAACAGGGACATATGCTTCCTAACAAATATGCATATTTCTAATATATATATTGATTTAAGTGTTAGAATGCCTTGCTCCGTAAAATGTTTTCTGCAACTTTCCATTCCATCTATATTTGCAAGAATCTTAATACATCGCTTTTGGAGTTTGAAAAGCTTATCCGCGTCTACACTATTGCCCCATAATATAACTCCGTATCGGAGCCACGAGTGAGCGTATGCATAGTAGGCAGCTTTCGCTGATTTGAGGTCAGAAGTTCTTTTTAACTCATATAGACCGTATGTAAATGATGATAATTTGCTAGTGATGTTTTGTATATGAGATTTCCAATTTAGATGTGAATCAATATGTAGGCCTAGTAATTTGAAATTGTCTACGCATTCAAGTTTATTGTTATTAAATAATATATTTTCCATGGTTATAGCACGTTTCTGGTAGGGTTTAAATTGCATGAGTTTAGTTTTTGAGATATTTAGTTCTAAGTTATGTTCTGTTAGCCAAGTTGATATATCAGATAAAATATGAGTTATACGGTTATGTAGTTCGTCTATGTTACTGCATGGAAATACTAGAGAAATGTCATCTGCAAAAAGGACGCTTACAGTATTAATTACTTTAGGCAAGTCATTGATGTAAATCAAGAATAAAATGCATCCGAGTACGCTACCTTGAGGGATCGAATTTTTTATTTTTGATTTTCTGGACTTAACGTTTGAAATTTCGCCGGTGTCGTAGTTGTGATGGTCTATTTCGACATACTGTGTTCGATTGTTTAGATAAGATGTAAACCAATCTAGAGTAGTACCTCGTATACCGATTCCATCCAATTTTCTTAATAATATGTTGTATTGGACCCGATCATATGCCTTGCTCATATCCAGAAGTATTCCTATTGCATATTTCCTGTCATTAATAATATTTAAAGTTTGTTGTATATAAGTGTAAACTGCTTTTGTAGTGGATCTATTTCTTCGGAATCCATTTTGGCTGTCATGGAATATATTAAAGTTTTCACAATATGAATATAACCGTGTTGTCATGGCAGTCTCAAAGATCTTAGAGAATGTAGGCAATAGCGATATTGGGCGGTAATTTGTGCAGTCAGTGTGGAGCCCCTTCTTGTGTATAGGTTTGATAACAGAGATTTTAAGTTGATCCGGCACAATTCCTTCTGAAAATGACTGGTTAATAAGAAGAGTAAGTGGTATTGCGAATTCTATAGCACATTTCTTAATTAGTGTGGGCGGGAGTTCGTCGTAACCGAAACTGCGTTTTTTTTTTAAGTTTTTTATTATTGTATAAATCTCGCGAGGATCGACGGGTTGAATAAAGATAGAGTTTTCAGCGCGATTTATCACTGCACGACCCGACTGCCTGCCAGGCTCGCCTCCTACTGAGATAAAGAAATCATTGAAGATGTTTTCTACAATGTTAGGGTTTTCTGTTGTTTTCTTATGTAAAGTCAATTTTATGTTTGATTTAGTTCTTTTTGAGGTTTTGTTGGTGCGTTCTTTTATTATTTGCCATATGGTTTTTGGAATGTTTTCGCTTTTATTAATTCTCTGGATATACTGTAATCTTTTTGACTGTGAAACTGTCCTTTTGAGTAGCTTTTCATATTTCTTATAATATTTTATTAACGTAGGGTCATTGTTAACAGAAATGAAAGTTTTCAGCATACGCTTGTGCTTGCAAGAGATTTTTAAGCCTGCGGTAAGCCATGATTTCTTTACTTTGTTTTTTAGTTTAACATGGATTTTGGGGATGCAAGTGTTTAGTATAGTGTTGATTATTTTGTGGAATGATTCATAATTGGCATTTACGTTCTGATCATTTGAGATAACAGAGTTCCAATCTATTTTTGCTATTTCTGCCTTAAAATTAGTGGTATTTTTTTCATTGAAAATTCGTTTTTTTCGTAAACCAAGTTTGTCGTTCTTTTATACTTGTTGTCTTTGGGACCGTTAAAATAATACCTTTATGATCAGATAGTCCGTAATCGTTAACGATGGCAGAAAAATCTTGTATTTTAAAATTTATAAATATTAAATCTATACACGTGGCACTTGTATTAGTAACTCGTGTAGGTTCTTGAATGCATTGGTGGAAATTATAGCTTTTCATGGTGTTTATTAATTCTAAAGTATTATTTGAGGTTTCCAGAGCATTTACGTTATAATCTCCGCCGATAATTATATTCTTTTTACTGTCTTTAATTATAAGCATCTGCAAAAGTTTTTTGAGTGAATTATAAAATACATCTGTTTGCCTATTTTTCTGTGGCCAATAAATTACAATTATTAATAAGTTTTGATGGACAATTTCTATTGCACTTATTTCGAACACAAACTCGATAGACATTGATGTGATATCACTTCGATCTTTGGTTTCAATAGCTTCCTGTAAAAAGATGCAGACTCCACCGCCTTCATAATTTTCTCTGCAGTATGAAGATGCCAGTTTATAGCCCTCTAGATGTAATAGGTTTGATTTCTTCTTGGTAATCCAAGTTTCAGTGAGACAGATGATTTGGAAGTGGTTTCTTTCTTCTATAACTGACTGGAGTAGGTGACCTTTATTTCTAACACTGCATATGTTCTGATACATTATTTTAAAATTGTTGACGAAAAGTAGATCGTTTTGGATTTGGTTCGTTTACATCGCACATTTCACTGGAGCTAAGGTTGTTATTATAAATTTTCCCAGGTGACGATTTAGAAGACAAACTTTTAGGTGCAGGTGTTTGATATGCGTTTCTAGTATTGTGATTGGACGGGGTCCGGTCGTAAGGTTCTTTAAATTCTTGGCCGTCAATTATCAATTTGTTGTTTGTAATAACAGCGTATTTCCCCTTTTCTCGCGCTGCTAAGAGTGCTTGCCTTTGTAATTTTCTTTCTTGGATTTGTTTTTTATCGAGAAACTCTGATATAGCTAACCCACTGTTCCGAAACAGTACTTTGTTCTGTAGTATATATCGAGTCATTCTTTTACTTATTAGTTCGATAGAAATTGGTCTTTGATAGCTTCTTTTACCGATCCTCGATACATCTTCAACGTAACCGACTAAGTTGATGTTTGCTATATCTTGAAATATGTTAATTATTTGGTCGTGGAGATCATTTTCAGTCTCTTGGTATTTCTCGCCGAGTCCAAAAAGTACAATCCTTTTACTGTGAATGTCCCCATTAATTGGGAATTTTTCTTGGTAAGGTTCACCGTAATCGCATTTTCCTTGTCTTGATGACTTAAGTTCTTCCAGTTCGCATTTGAGTTTTGTACACTCATTTTGTAGGTAACGTATTTGGTTATTTATGTCAGTTAAGTTCGTTTTTGTGTTTTCATAATCTGTGTTAAACGTATTGTAGTTTAACACGAGCTCATCTTTGAAATTCTGAAGCGCTCTTGAGATTTCAACATTTATCAGATTTTTTATTTCCGCTACTATAGAATATTTATTTTCTTCAAGTTTTTTGTCTAGAAGTTCCTCGAATTTTTTTAATGTTATAACATCGGATAGTCTTTGGGTGCTCAGCACTTTAGAACTTGTGGGCATGGGTATTGTGTCGTCCGCAATGCTTAAATCTTCGTCAGAAATAGTGCTGTTTTCGCTCGGGTGAAGTGTCTTGCGCAGTGTTTTGCTATAATCGTTAGACAGTGGCAACATGGTTGTATTTTTAGCTCTGGAGGAAAGTGATGTACGTGTTGGGGTAATCGTATTAACCATTCTGGGTTTATTGCAGTTGCAAGTTTGGCAGGTCCAAGACGATTTGTCCTCTGCAGTCATTTTGCGTAATAATTGAGTCGTGATATTTGCGCATTTGAGATCGTAATATTTATTACACAATAAACAGCTAAGGTATTGTTTAGTGTTGATTTTCTGTAGGCAACCTGCGCAAATTGATGTCGTATTTTTGTTCCTATTGGCTTGATCTGAATTTAGCGCCATCTTTTGGTGATGTTGTTCAATTTCAGCGACGGAGTTCAATAGATGAGAAGAAAAAGAGAAACAATGGTTCACTTACGGCCGGCTGAACAGTTGGTAGCACAGTGCGGATGTAGTTTGCAGATTAGGTAACAGGTGGCGTTGTTATTTATTTCGTATTATTTGGACGGCCGGCTGGGGTCATTGCACCAAATGCGTCTATTCTTTAAATTATTTTGATAAAACTGTCTTTAGAATGGTAAAATGTTATTGTTTCAATATTTCGTATTTGTTTGCACTTTAACTGGTTACACTATTGTTTATGTTCATGTTATAGGATTTTTATAGTATTTACTCACTGTATTGTTTGTAAATAAACTTTTTTTGGCGGCTGTTTCGGCAGGTATCACTTTAGGTCTTTTTTCTTAGTTGCTTGTGCACTGTCTTAGTGTAAAACGTTTTTACTCACTTATTGGCACTGTACGATTGTAAATACAATTAATTCACTACCTAATTCTGCGATTTACGTATTTTAGCATTTAAAATTCGCGGAGTTAATGTTTTAGTCTAGACTGTGGTGTGAGGCAAGGTGGGGCAACCTCACCGGACCTTTTCAACTTATATGTCAATAACTTGATCGAGGAACTGAGAAGAACTAGAGTGGGCTGTCACATTGGTGACACATGTGTCAATAACTTAAGTTTCGCAGATGACATGGTTCTTCTTTGCCCCTCGATCAGGGGCATACGGCGACTACTAAGTATATGCGAGCAGTACGCGAAAGACCATGGCCTTATATATAACGTTGATAAAACAAAGTTACTGGTTTTTAAGTACCGTAAGGGTCCGGTGAAAGTTCCACCCGTAATATTACATGGGTCACCCATTGCCAGAGTGGGAGAGTTCAAGTACCTGGGTCATATTTTAACTGAAACGCTTAAGGATGATGATAACATAGAACGGGAGCGCAGGGCTCTAGCCGTTAGGTGTAACATGCTTGCGCGCAGATTTGCGCGGTGCAGTGATGACGTAAAAGTTGTGCTGTTTAAAGCATACTGTCAAAACTTTTATACATGTCAGCTGTGGCCAAACCACACTAGGAAAGCGTACAGCACGATAAGGGTACAGTATAACGATGCTTTCCGCATACTAATGAAGTTGCCGCGATACTGCAGCGCGTCAGGCATGTTCGCCTCGGCCGGAGTCCCAGATTTCTTTGCCATTATGAGGACACGGATTGCATCGTTCTGGGATCGGTTACGCTCATCACAGAACACAATTCTTGTCACGTTGGCTGGGTGCTTGGACAATCCCATTCTGAAATACTGGTTGTCCGTGCATCGTGACGCGAACAGGAAATACAATTTTAAATATAATGTGTGTAATATATATAATGTGTTAATTTGATTTTATGTATGAATGTGTATTGATTTTATTATTATTCTAGACTGATTTATTTAATTATTATTATTGTATGATTAAGTTGAATATTGACATGATGATTGAATACCTAATTTAATGTTGTATGTAGATATGTATTCCCATTGTAATTTAATTTAATGTTGAAATTTTAGTGTCGTATAATGAATGTGTTTCTATGAGTTTATGCTTGAAATAAATGAATTATTATTATATTATTATTATATTATTTGGCGGCAATCAGCTGACAGAGCGATTTGGAAAAGACGAAACTTTATTATGATGTTAAATAAATCATCCTGTAGATTGGGGCCGGCATGCAAAATGTCATTAATCGACTGACCCGATGTAGTCTTACAACTAGCATCTAAAACCACGCGAAGTTTAGTAGAGGTTTTATCTTCGCGAACTACACCGTGATGCGGGATATAATATGAGGGTAGAGAGTTGCCCTCGTTGTTTACAACTACACTCAAAAAACCTTTATCTATGTAGTCACGAATGACGTCATTATAGGCGCTGCGTAACTTAAGTGACGCATCAAGTTTACGTTCCAAACAATGGAAACGTCTGAGCGCAGCAGCGTACGAGTCGCCTAACGAATAAGGGTCACCACAGAATGGCAACGCCACAACGTATCTGCCACTGTCGTCACGAACAGTGGTAGCACGGAAATGTTCTTCACACTCGAGATCTTTACGGCTCATCGAGGGCGGTGCGGTAACCTCTTCAAGCTCCCAAAATCGCTTGAAAAGAGAATCAATATTATTTTCTTGAAGAACAGAACAACAGCAAGACGTAACGTATTGAGAAGTATGTAATGTGTAGGTACGGTACCCATAATCACATACCCAAATACCGTCTCAATAGCGGGCGGTAAGTTATGTTGCTCACTACGTACCACTTTAGATAGTAGCAAAAGCGGGAATATTGCAGCTCCGATCAAAACATCAATGTCTGCCGGATTCGCAAACTCCGAGTCTGCCAGCGGCAATGACTCGAGGTGTGTGAGTAGCGATACGTCCACATTAGCGTTTGGCAATGTGTCCGTAATACGCTCCACGATAAGCGAAGAAATGTTAAAATTAATGTCCCTATCAAAACGCGAATGTGTTTTAATATTTACGGAACCCTTGCAATGTTTTTCCGAACCGCCGATCCCTTTGACTATTGAGTTTGTATTTTTAAAGTTATTCCACAATCCGTGGCGTTTGAACAACTCAAATGTTATTAAATTAGTCTGAGACGCGCTATCAAGTAGACAACGTACCATGTGCGGCGACCCATTAACATCATAAACGATAACTTGCGCTGTCGCTAACAGAACAGTCTTAGACGTCATTCACCGCGGCTTAGCACTGCTCTGATCACTACAAGCGCGCGAAGGCCGTCCGCGCGTGCACGCCGCCCGCGCAATGGATGTCGTACACAACGATATTTCATTCTGGATCGTGGGAGGCGCAGTTATCGTAGCCTGCACCTGCGACGTAAGTGTGTCAATGTTAGCGGCTTGGCTTGACAACGGGCTCCTTTATCGAAATGTAACAGTGAATGGTGTCGTTGATTACATGAGCGGCATCTCGTTCTACTAGAACAATCACTCGTTTTATGCTTTATACTTAAGCAATTAATGCGTGCTTTGTTATCTTTTACGCACTTGAAACGAGCAGTTGGATTTAAACCATTGAAGGTGGGACACTTGTAGAAATGGTCGTGCACAATATTACTGCACAGACACTTCTGTGAATTAATTTTATTAGATTCCGAGCATGTTACGTAAGATTGTGGATTAGGGACCGAGTTATTATTACTATTTCGCGCTTTATTCAACCTTTGTTTGCTGCTGTTAGTGTTAGACGGGCCAGGTGAACCAGACTGCGTATTATGAAATATTCGACACTGATCTTTGATGAACGAAGTAAAACTATCTAGGGTAGGTATTTTATTATTGCGTTCCGTCATCTCGAAAGCACGAATTGTATCAGTGTCAAACTTTTTTAAAGAGAGTTGAAGCAACATAAACTCGGAAAGATCTTCTAATTTTAAGTTCCTAAGAGAGTTAACCGCGGTAACAAAGTTATCTATAAACAGCTGGAAATTCGCGACAGACGCGTTGCCGGACAGTTTAAGATTTAAAGCTTGGTCAAAGTAAGTAGACGCCAGGACGCGAGTGTCTTGATATCTATCAAGTAGTGACTGAAATATGACCTGATAATTCTCAGCACTGGGTGTGACACCTGCAAATACGGACTGGGCCTTCGGTGACAGTTTACCTATTAAATAGTATAACCTGTCAGCATCTGTCAGAGAACCATTATCGTGCACTGTAGACTTAAAACTCGCATAGAATAACGGCCAGTTTCGTATATCGCCATCAAACGACATAATCTCGATTGGCGGTAATCTCGGCGTGCGGGCCGCGGCAACGGGCTGTGCCGAACATTTACCCTTCAATTGCGATTGTATACGCTTAATAATACAATAAAGATCTTCGAATGAGGTGTACGCCTGATAATTCGGTTTTTCATCAGGATTAGCAGAAAGCAATCTTGCGTTTTAATCGTCTAACAACTTATGAAAATCTGTTCGAATACTATCTACTGTCATACAATAATTAAGGAATGATTCCTTATTACTATCGGAAATAGCAGCGGTTTTTAAGCGCTCATAAATGTTTTGAATACGCTCAAATAAAATATTGCGTTTTGCTTCTAAGATTGTCATCTCTTTGTCTTCCGACACGCGTGACTTCTTTTGTTGTGACATGCTTACGTTAGTATAAGCTAATGAGACCGAAACAAAATTTAGATTTTACCTAAGTAGGCAACACTTTAGAGCTGTGGAACTAAAAGTTGCTCGAAATATGAGATTTACAAGACAACTATGATAGTTCCAGAAATAATAATTGAGTAAGTAGGTAGCTACATAAAAGTTTACCTACTGATGCGGGCGGAAACAACCATGTGACGGTTATGTGAATGGACTAGGAGTATAGCTAGGTGCTATAACTGCCTAGG
The DNA here is from genome assembly GCA_944739405.2 of Euclidia mi. Lineage (NCBI taxonomy): Eukaryota > Metazoa > Arthropoda > Insecta > Lepidoptera > Erebidae > Euclidia > Euclidia mi. Next base: position 4,258,603 of record OX123188.2, on the reverse strand, counting down.
TATAGAGATATAACGTATAAAAACGTAAATGAATCTGACGCGTATGGATCAAAAAAATGGTTCGGCATTACACCGAAACCGAAGGTTCCTAGGCGAGTTGGGAAAAAATGGACTGTATTTAAAGAATGGCGAGTTCTGATCGCCTAGGATTGGAGAGGGAGAGAAAGTATAGTGTAGAAAGGAACCTCTTACCTTGCACGGCAATCTTCTTCTTCTCAGAAGGGCAGTCTCCTGGTGTTTTCAAGATGAAGCTGCTTGAATCACTACACTACACTATTCGTTTCACTTTCACTCGCGAGCGGGTTTGTTACGTTTTCTTTGGTTGTAAGCGGTAATAATTATATATGGCGGTGCGGTGCGGTACGGTATGGCGGACACGTTCTCAGCGTCTCGAATCTTCTGTCGCCGTTGATCAGGGCGGCCAATAGCGAGGCGTTTCGGGAGGGGATTTATGAAAAGGATCGCTCGGATTGGCCGAGCAGCGACGAACCATTGACGTTGACGTGATTAGTTCTCGATGGAAAGGTAGATGGCGCTACCACATATAATACAATAAAAAAGGACATCTAAATTGTTCCACAAACTCTACGCCCGTGTGTCACAAACACAACACAAGAAGCGTCGCTACATGCAAATAAAGGGTCAACCCAAACTGTCCTTTCCCACACTGGGAAGTGGTCAAACTGGTTTTTGGCCAACCCTTTTGGCAATCAAAGATGCAACCAAGGACAGTGCTGTCTTCCTAGTCCATTGTCCAAAACGAGTTGGACAACTTTGAGTGATGAGAATAAAAAGTGCTTTTTGATAGTTATTTTTATTTATTGTGCAAAAAAATTACGAAGTAATCTTTGTGCCCATTATTATTAAAAAGATGACATGAGATGCTTCCGTGGTTTTGTAATTATTTTGTCTGTTTGAGATAATTTAATAAAAGTTATCAATTTTTTTAAACCTGTTTTAGATCCCATCGTAACATTTCTACGTTCTGTGTTTTCTAATTAATTTTCATTTAAGGGCGTATATTCAAAATTACGCAACTCAAATGTGCCGCGAACGCAAGCTCGACGAAAGAGTGGCGCACACTTATATAATATCTCTGTGTGCGTGAAGTTTGTCCTGGGTTGACCCCGCGTATACTACAATCAATATTATTGTGGCATATTTTGATAGTTTTGTTATTTATTTTCATACATTTGAAATAACCTGACTTATTTTTTATTATAATGTGTATGGATCTATTATGTAATATTGTTCATGTAATAATTACTTTACCAGATTGTTAAAAAGACTAGCACATATTTGATACCTACTATTTTATTCCTTTTTATACACTTTACATAACTTGACTTATTTTAAGTAAATGATATATTATACTATAGATTACGATTATGAGATACTATAGATTGTCCGGAATTACTATCTCAAATAAACATTAACACTAGATTCAGATCGCGCCATCCTCACTTGAAAACCTTCATTCTGGACGTTCACATCAACAACACGTCCTTTTATAATCCTTTAGTCAGAATGTGTCGTTTGTATAATGACCTTTTACCGAGATATCATGTATCACTAGATGTCTTCAACTGTAATATTAAACAATTTAAAAATAAAGTCAGGCATATTATGTCATCGTCCTCACAGCATTGAACATCGCGTAATAGCGTGTCAATAAGCATTATTGACACGTTATTATGTGAATGTTTGGCATTATTCTTTACTCTTTTTATGATTATGTTTGTCGTAATTTACTTCCAATTTATTAGCGTATTTAAGTAACATTTAGTATTGTATCACACAACGTCATCTTGTACTGATATGCATATATGTGCCATCTTGTACCGTGTATCTTCTAACCATGATGTGTACACATAGTTAGAAACATAGTTTAAGACGAAACTGTAAAAAATTGCTTCTTAAAATTTATTGCACTATGTTTTGTTTTGTGTGCCAAATAAATAAATAAATAAATAAATAAAATGAATATAGATCCGTTATTTTTGTTTTTGTAATTTTTTGCATTATAATACATATTTTATTTGCCTGTATTTAAAGTTAAAAAGATTCCTTTTTTAAGATTCATTTCATTGAGATAGTTTAAAGTTAAAAAGATCATATTAATATTATAAAATTTATAAAATTAATAAATCTCTCGCTCTTCATATTTTTGAATGAAGCAATGAGATCGAATACAGTTATATTACATTTTTAAAAACAACTACGGAATCCCAAATAGAAATTATTCCGAAGTGAAAATCGAACTTCACATTTACAATTACGGAGTTAAATCTATGGCAGATGTAGGTTGAACGGATGCCTATCAGAGATTATATTTGATTTGATAACCGCTACTATAATAACGAAAGGACAATGGCAGATCTCCATACATCAATTGAAGCGCACAGTAATAAAAAATATATCAAAAAATTCGGCGTAAGTAACCGTCTATAAATTATTCTATTTTCACTCACACAAGCCGGAAAAAGAAGATATCGGTGTTTAACGTGTTTAATGTTTAGTTAAGAATGAACAATGTAGGTAATTTTGAATTATCAAATGACATTATGTCAGATTGACATCAAAACGCAGAACTATTCTGTAGCATCTACCTGTCACAGCCTAAGACAAAAGCAGAGCTGCACATTTTAAATCTATTTTATGTGAAATCGATATAACGTTAAAACGATGCTGTGACGTTTTTATTTGATTTAAAAGTTGTTTTGCTACTAAAAAATAAGCTTATTGATATAATGTTGATTAAACATTAAATAACTGCATTTTAATTATTATATTTTAAACCAAAACAACCCAATAAAGGTCGATCGTATCGATTACTTATTTAATAATCGATACGAATCAATGTCAACGTCTATTCCTATCACACCATTGTCTATAGCAACAATCAAATAATAAAGTAAGTACCTAGTTTGTAATCAATTGGAATGCTTTTTATCATCATTAAATAATTCGGCTTTAACGAGACAAAGTGAAACTATAAAAAATCGTTGAAAAAAAAACAATTTGTTTTGTTCATATAAAGTTTAAGGTCGCCACAACAAACCCAGACCTAATTCTGCCATTGTTCTTTATCATAATTCAATAAATCATTTTATGTTAAGAAGACTGTTTCAATATCTGTAGATTAAATTTTGTAGTTTCAAAATTGAACATGATAACTCAAAAGGTATAACAAATGTAAACGTGCGGCAATGAATTAAATAAAAATGTAGGTAATTCCCTTAGAAATTAATTATTTAAGAACCTAACATAAAACTAAAAAGTATGCTATTATCCACATACAGAATTTTGCAGTCAACTGCTGGATATGGGCATCACGGTAGCAGTGAGTCAATAGGAAGATTTGGCCTACTATAAGCATGCTGACCAGACGGGTTGGTATGGAGTTCGATGTAAAGTTTTCAGTATCTTCGCACAATGATTGATATGCTTCGTGTATTTTCCTTAGTCGCCGCTTTTGTATTCTCAATCGGCCACCACAGGGACAAATATATACATATGTATTTATTTAGGTCCTTATAGGATTATGACTGTTGTAAGCCGAAGCATGTGTTTTGAATTCCCCATTCCTTAAAATATCCGAGACGATACCCATATCGATGTTAAAAAAATCCCGTCCGCCATCTGTGATATCCTATCCGCCTTTGATCACGAAATAGATGTTGTATTTGGATTTTCCATCCCTTAAATCATCAGAGACGATACCCATATTGATTTTTGAATTTTTTTCCATCCGCCATCTTTGATTTCCCATCCACCATCTTGAATCACGAAACAGATGTTGTATTTGGATTCTCCATCCCTTTTAACATCGCAGACGATACCAATATACAGGGTGTCACAAGACCCATCACCAAGCCGAAGTCTACTCGTTGTGGACATCATGCCAAGTCATACTAACCAAAAATAATACCTGGGAAACGACTTTTTTTAAGTTTTCACGTTTTTTAAACCGCAAATAAAAGCGCGCACGTGCAATGTTCAAAATACCTACTTATCCATGGGGTCATAGGGCATATCTAAAAAACATATAGGCGGGGTAAATACATCGATTTTGTTCCTAATTAGAAAAATTCCATACTAACTTTGAGCCTCAATATCTCCTAAACCAGTAATTTCCCAGGTATGGTGCGGAAGTAAAAAATATTCGTAGTGATTGGTACAACATGGGATTTCAGTTTTCGTTAAGGGTCTTGTTACTCCCTGTAGATTTTTTTAAATTTTTCCATGCGCCATCTTTAATTTCCCATCCGCCATCTTTGATCACGAAATAGATGTTGTATTTCAATTCCCCACCCCTCAAAATATCGAAGACGATACCCATATTGATATTTAAAATTTTCTCATCCGCCATCTTTGATATCCCGTCCGCCGTCTTGGATTACAAAATAAATTTCATATTATTAATCAGCGTCCCGAAAATCTCGAAAACGATACCCATATAGATAGTATCCTATTCGTTTAGCCTTTTTTTGCCTTTGACCCAACCCTCCCCCTTGTCGTTTGAAATTTTATTATTTTTGTCTGGCCCCTAAAAGTTGTGGCGTAATTTCATATAGCCTTTCGGAATAATTGGGCTATCAAAGGCAAAAACAATTTTTTTAAATCCGACTGCTATTTCCTGAGATTAGCCGACATTATCTTTTAGCCTTTTGCCCGGCCCCAAAGGGTCGAAGCGTTATGATATATAACCTTATAGCCTTTCGGAATTACTGGGCTATCGTATAGAAAAATATTTTTTCAGATGTGACCGAAAGTTACTGAGATTAGCGCGTTCAAACAATCAAACAAACAAACTCTTCCGCTTTATTATATTAAATATAGATTTCTGCAAACAAATACAATTATTTACCATAACATCATAAAATGAAATTTCAATATCATTTTACATTTAATGTAATTAGGAACATTTGGTAATCAATTTATGATAAAACTGTACTCACCAAAGTATCAATACTATACTACTACGTCGCGCTATGCATTGTTTACGCTATAGGTGTAAACAAGCGATCGCGGCGATGTCGCCGGAAAAAAGTGATACGTCCTACCGCTGGGAGGACCCGGCGTGGACTAATCGAACGAAGCTTGCGCGCGCGCTTTATAGTGTTTTTAAAATAATTGTTAAAAATACATCAGCGCATTAAAAATTTTGAAAAAAATACTGAGTATTTAGCACTACATACTTTTTAATAATATACATTTTTTATTTAAATTCAGAGTCAAATAATAGAGAAAAAAGATGTTGAAATTTACCGATTTTAAGTTTATTTATAACTGATTTAGACTAGTTTTTATTTTATAATTAAGAATTTTTAAAATGTGATGCACTTTAACACCATACATTCTGTATATTTAAGTCTTTAAATAAGATATATTTCCATAGGAAACTTGTGATATCCGACTTGAAACAAAGCTATGACGCCAAATTTCGTAAGACGGTGTACAGAAAGTTAATTCCTAATAAACAACCATACACAAAATTCAAAATTTTGTGATGTAGTGCATACATATAATAGTTAATCTTAATAGAAATGTTATTTATTTTACATTTTTTGAGCGTATGATTAAGTTACGAGCCTTGAAAAATTCGTAAAAGATGCTGATTTCATATAAATTTGAGTACACGCTCTTATAGCTGACATTAGATAGCGGCCGTGTGACGAATGTTAACTCTTTTTACTATATTATTAAGAAAAAAAATAAGTTTAATAAATATAAAAATAAATTTGGCGCTCCCGGGGTATAACCCGATTCGTCGGTCCCGGATGTCATGAAGGTCTTTGACAGTTATATTTAGAGAGTCAATACTTCTGAATTATCTGACACTAGTCTAAACAATGGAATATCGCTATCCCTTTGGGCTGCGGCGTCGCGGTGTGGAAATGTTAACATTCAGTCAAATCCTGTTAGACTATTAAGTGGACCCCGGGTTGCACTACTTGCAACCCGAGATCCGCTAACGATACGTCGATGATGAGGAGAACACCCAGTACTTCAGTAGGTGTGCGGTGGCAGACCAGGGTAGTCGCGGTGGAAGGCTATATGATTCCCAAGTGATAATCAACAGGCTTGTAAGATAATATCGGTGTTATTGTTTGTGTTCTTATCGGGATCTGTCGCCGGTAGATGCGGGCGCTGCATTGTTTCACAATGTGGCGATGCAGTTGTAGTCAATAACTCACGCCTGTTTCCCAGAGGGGTATGCAGAGACTATGGAACGCCATTGGCAATGATCCTGGGTAAAAATATGCCGGTTTTATTTCAGTTTTATCTAATAGTTATATTAAACCAGAACACTACAAATACAGGAAGGCGGATGAAAGAAGATCCATTTAGCAGAGATGAGGATGTTGAGATAGATATGTGGGGTGACAATGATGGATAAAATTTGAAATTAACATATTTAGTTTGAAAGTTTCACTTGTGCGAGAAAAGCTCAAAGGAAATCATCTGTCGTGGTATGGGCATGTGATGAGGAAAGGTGAAAATCAGGTGACTAGAAAAGTCATGAATATGAGAGTAAAGGGACATTAAGCAAGAGAGGGGGCCAAATATAAGATGAATGGCTTGTGTGAAGGATGACATGAATGAAAGGAGAGAAAATATTCAGATGACGTCTGTTAAGGGAGAATGGAAGAGAAAAACATTCTACGCCGACCCCAAGTAAAATGGGAAGTATGGAAACTGGGCAGATAGAAGAAAACTCTACATAGTACGGTCATCAAATCCCAAAACATTAAGTACACTAGAAAAACAGGCCAGTGAAATAATTAATCTCTTTAGCTTGTTCAAGAGATATTTAGGTTTCTCAGATGACTGCAAGTTAACTCTATACTAAAGACTTGTAATAAGCTTATGGTACATATTCGAAATTCGGCTAGGTGGACTGACGACCTGAAAATGGTGGCTCGGACAGACTGGGTGCGGAAGGCTGAGGACCGTGTACAGTGGCGCATGTTGGAGAGGCCTATGTCCAGCAGTGGACTGCGATAGGCTGATTGATTGATTGATATTGGAAATATCCTTAATAAATAAGAAAAATAAGTGATTTTATATTAATATCCCACCGCCCTCAAACCTATAAATATTACAAACTATATCTACAATTAGATTACCCTAAACATTAATATTAAAATATTCTCCATACCTATACACAACAATTACACCATAAATGAATCAAACAGGTTGTTTTTTTCTTCCCAGGCCGAACCATGGACCAGCCCATTACATTCTACTCTCTCTCTATACAAATGCAAAGCGGGCACGCGACGGATAGAAAAAGTTAAAGGACCCTTAGGGCTGCTGTACCTACCCTTCATCTTAGACCCTTCAGATACCTACCTACTTATTGTAGTCCTTGTGATGTTGGTATAAAATTTCATATTTCATCACCTTCAGACGAACAGTTTTGGAGTATAGTGGTCTATTATAAATATACATGTTAAGTTTATTGTGTAATTGATATTTACATATTTGGATGCTATGATGAATCATATCAACATCTCACGTAGATGCTGAATATGGTGGCTGATATCGTGTTAATCCTTGTTGTTATTATAAATGTGAAAATGTGTATGGATGTAAAGTTTTCACATTAAGACGGCTGAGTAAAATTTTATGAATTTTATCATACAAATAAAGATAAGATCTTGAAGATGGTCATAGGCGGGTATATCTATTTATTTCATTACAATGTATATTTATTCAGGTATATAATATAACTGAACAATATTAAAATACTATCAGAACACACAAAACAGAAAAAAAAAATTTAGAGGTCGTCATAAAAATCCTCCACTTCACCCTCGACCGGGAGCGTGCCCAGAACGCGTGCAGCATTGTCACTTTGTATGGCAATGCTAAACTTTTGGGCCAAGTATACCCCAGACTTCTGGTCACACGAGGCATCGACCATTCTCTTTGCGAGATCTTTAAAAAGAGATCTCGCACTTGGATCCCATGGCTCCAACGTTTCGACCCCAAACGGCTCAAATACGTAATAGTAATCAAAATCAACTTTCAGTAGGTAAAAATTACTATAGATCCCTACTAACGAATAACTTAGAGTAAATAAACCAGCCCTATTTATATAAAAAATCACTTTCGCTGCCCGACGATCGTCAAATAATTATATGATGAGTGTAAACTGAGCCATTGCGGACCCCTGTTACTTATGCTACGGACCCCTAAGGGTCCATGGACCCCAGTTTAAGGAACCCCGCCCTACTAGGTTTACGTATTTGCGCCGTTTAAAGAAGCAGCACCAACAACAACCCGCTGTGCCAGGAAGATGAGATGGCGCGAGGGTATCGATACACGTTGAGTTCTATACCAAAGGCCTACCCAACTTCCATGGTAGTAAAGACATATCGTCTGGCCATAGGCTAAATTTTGTTGCGAAAATAATTCTTGAAGATGTTGAAAAGTGGATGAAAGCTACCATGGATTACGGATAAGCAAATAATGGCATTATTATATTTACTTCTTTGACATAATCTTACCGTTCATTCGCCTGCATAGCTGCGAGCAAAAGCTGGTGGGAAAGCCCGTGGGATATCCACCTTGTCGTGGAGGGGGGCTCAGTAACCGTGGCTTGGACACCCGCGGTGAAGCTAAGAGAGATCCCGGGAGTGGACGCTCCGCATGGGTTTGGAGGGGCCTGCGCAGGATGCGTCCGAAGGTGTGGGTGCGGGGGACAGTTCTATCTACCAGTATAAGTATATAATCTATGGTTCTGTCTGTCCCTCGCAGTCGGGCGTGCTCGCGGGAGGAGAGGCGTGTCGGTGTTGCGTTGCTGCGCGCCCTATCACCCGCGACCAAATGGGGACGCACCATTGTTGCGTCGCGGTGGGGCCGCAGAGAAAGAGGAGATGTGGTGTTGCCAGGTTGCCGTCCTCCCTATCCTCTGCGGCCGCTGGGTGTTTTGGCGTCGGAGCCCAACACCTTCATCCGCCGCCAAGGGGGTTTTGTTCGGGGCCCGCCTGACCATCTGGCGGGCCAATACCCATCGGGGGGTAGCGACGAATGCTTCGGCAATACCCGACCCTCCGACATACGGGTACATGAGGAACACTGGTAGGTTTTTAGTCAGTAAAAGTCTGACAGTCCCCTTTGCCCTTCCCCCAGGAAGGAGAGACTCCATGAGGATTTTACAACTCGACACAAAAACAAAACAAAAAAAAAATGTTCTTGCACACCCATAAACTAGGCAGATTTATTAATAAGAAACAGTTCAGGACTTTAAAAATCAATAAATTAAAAAAAAATACATACGGAAGCAACGGTCGTCAAACATTCCCACAGCAAATCCGCACACTACAGCCGTTGTCACGTATATATCTGTGCTCGGTCAAAGGGTGTCCACCCTTAGGGCAAGGCAAACCAGTTTGACCGGTTGCATCGTGGGACCCATTGTCCACTTTTATGCAAATATTACGAGTGTATGACGGGACGAGGTATGGTAAAGAAGTGTTATTGTGTGCAGTCCCATACACTTGTTACTTGCAGGGGGAATAAAAAGGAATGTCCTGTTCTTTGTTGGTGTCTTAGGATAATGGTTGGCAAAATGCTGATGGATAGCTGGATAAATTGGTTTAAATGTTATTTTGTTGTTTTATGTGTGAGTTCGTGTTTTAACGATTAAACTACCTAGATACACATTTTTTATGCAAATGAATAACGTTTTAAGGAATACTAAATAAAACCGGACATAAGCCTAGATTTAGTCTATTTCAGATCCCATAATACAGGTCGTTATTTTCTTTTAATTTGATATTTGTTCCGACGAATTTTTGAAACATAGTATGGTTTACTTAGACATGTTACAAACCAGTTATTTTAATTAAGCTCAGCGCAGGTCTGACTTATTTACAAATTGAAATATGACGTTATTTTTTGTTTATAGCCAAAATTACATTTCGAGTAAAATTGTAAAATGCTTGACATTATGACTAAAGAAAGAGGATTAATTAAAAAATGTTAGACAATTTAAGCTATCAACAGGCAATCTCTATTACCGCAAAGCTTAATTGAGTAAAACAATATCTAATACATAACTTTCAATTAAAATACAGTGAAGCGATTACGGAAAATTCATTAAAATAGTGCCACAATCCCTACGCCCGTGTGTCACAAATAACACAAGAAGCATCGCTACGCTACAAGCAAATAAAGGGTCAACCCAAACTGTCCTTTCCCACATTGGGAAGCGGTCAAACTGGTTTTTGGCCAACCCTTTTGGCAATCAAAGACGCAACCAAGGTCAGTGGTGTCTTCTTAGTCCATTGTCCAAAACGAGTTGGACAACTTTGCGTGATGAGAAGAAAAAGTGATTTTTGATGGTTATTTTTATTTATTGTGCAAAAAATTAACGAACTAATCGTTTTGTTAATGATTGTTAAGGAGATGATATAAGAAATTAGGCTCCCATGGTTTGCAATATGTTTTTTCTGTTTGAGATAATTTAATGAGTTATCAAATAATTAATTTTTATTCAAGTTTGGGATCCCATCTTTAGATTTCTACGTTTGAATGTTTTCTAATTAAACTTACTATTTTATAGTTTCTGGTCAACAAATTAATACGAATCTGTAAGGTTGCCTCTGATATTTTGGCCTCAATCTACATAGGATATGTATAATTTAAAAAGACGTGTAGAGAAATTAAACGGTTTTCAACCTGTTCTGTTTACACTGCTGACATTAGGTTGCGCCAAGTGAGGAATGGCAACTTATTTACTTTTCTCATCTCTCATCAACTCATTACACTCATATTTATACATGTTTACTTATTTTAAATGAATAAAATTTTAGAAAAATATACAAGTAAGTATACAAAAAGATTTTTACTACTTGCACAGCGATAGTACGTTGGTGAAATCAATAAAATGAGTTTATTAACATAAAAATAAATCGGTGTTCTCGGAGAGTAGCCTGGTCCGTCCGGGCTGTCATAAAGTTCTTCAGGGAGAAGTATATTTGAATAAACTGAAATTTGTTTAAGCATGGGTTACATCCGGTTAGACTAGTAAGCGGACCACGAGTTGTAGGTTACTGGGATAACGCTAGGACAATGATGAGTGAAACACACAGTTTGTGTGCGGCGGTAGACGGGGGTAGTCGCGCCGCTAGGGTAGCGGTTCCCAAAAGATAATCAACAGGCTTGTAAGATAAAATCGGTGCTATTGTTTGTGTTCATAACGGTCTATGTCGCCGGTAGACAGATGCGGGCGCTGTATTGTTTCACAATGTGACGACGCCATTGTAATCATGCTGGGTAAAAAATATCCCGGTATTATATTGGTTTTACATATTAGTCTTAGATAAATTATTGGTCTCGCTGCGCTCGACTAGATACCGCCCTACCTAAGAACTTATAGATTGGTGAATGCGGTAACTCGTTCATTCATTGTTCGTCACTGTTCGTCTGTCCAGCACTCGTTTGTGGACGCCGGCGCCGCCGGTCGCCGTAATATTTGTTGCCGAATTTTACAAGTTCACCGGCTCTATCGAGTAGGCGCAGCGAGACCAATAATTTATCTAAGATATTAGTTATAATAGCCTAGAAAACTCTACATGGTACGGTCATCTAATTCCAAACTACTACACTTGAAAAACAGGTCAGTGAAATAAGAAATCTGTGTAACCTTAAATGCTTGTTCATCAGGTTAGTATTTAGGCTTCTCAGATAACTGCAAGTCAACTATAGACTAAAGAATTGTAAATAGGCGGGTCTACACAGAGCAAGCAGCCTCGCGAGGCATTTGCCGCGCGAGGCTGCTCGCTCTGTGTGGACCCGCCTATTGGCATACGCATGAGAATAATATGAACTTATTCGACATATCTAAATGTATGTAAATACTTTGTGTAGAAATAAACAAAATAAATTACGTCAAATCATCCGCCAATGAGGGTCTTCTGAAATGACTCTCACTACGCGGCAGCACTGAGGCATCAGGTCCAGAAACCTGTCAAAACTGTCAAAGCCCCTATATTTTCGTACGCCTGTGTTTGTATGTATTATGTGTGTGTACACGTCTGTACATATCTGACGTCAGTTTGGACCTGACGTATACTAAGCGCCGTCTGGAGGTAGAAGAAATATCAAATGCCCTCATTGTACTATCTGTTATTATTGTAAATGTCTTTGATACAATAAAGATGATTAGTATTATTATCCAACCGCGCCCAAACCTAAATATATATTGAATTATACCCACAATTAGAATACACTGAACATTAATATTAAAATATTATCCACATAATCAACAATTATACCATAAATAAATCAAACAGTACATAAGTAAAATTAAGGAGTACTGTACAGCGTGCTTGCAATAAAGATATATTTTCTTTCTTTCTTTCTAACAGGTTGTATTTTTCCCCGGACTGAACCAGCCCATTATATTCCGCTCTCTCTCTATACAAATGCAATGCGGGCACGCGACAAATAAAAAATCTCAAAAGACCCTTAGGGCTGCTGTACCCTTCGTCTTAGACCCTTTATAGACTTATTGTAGTCCGTGTGATGTTGGCATAAAATTTCATATTTCATCACCTTCAGATGAACAATTTTGGAGAATAGTTGTTCATTATAGACAGACATGTTAAGTGAACTGTGTAATCGATATTTGGATGTTGTATCAACATCTCACGTAGAGGTTGAATATGGTATAGGCAATGACGTATTATAATATAGACGCGCCATACTCCCACAAAGCGTCTCTGAGAAACGGCTACAAATACCAAATAATATCTTGAATGAATAAAGAAAGAGAAAGTAAATAAATACTACTATAGGGGACACCTGTTCTTAGAGAGAGATAATTTGAGTTGTTTTTTTTTAATTTTCAAACACAAATTATTATTACGGAGCGTACTATTTCAACAGAGGTTCACGCGTAACTAAACGGAATGGCGGCAATTGCCTTCATTTCAGTTTGCCATTTCAGTGTGCGGGCAACGCATCTATAGTTTTTATATATCTTTGGGTATAGGTATATTGTGATCGTCCCAGGGAAGATTATAAATACGATTGTGTGTATAGATGTAACGTTTTCACGAAGACGGCTGAGTAAAATTGTATGATTTTTATCATAGGTATAAAATTAAATAGAGATAAGATCTTGCAGACGGGCGTTGGCCACGTTTTGCTGCGAAAATAATGCTTTAAGTTGTTGAAAAAAGGTGAAAGAAAGGTTAAGAAAAAATGTTTTAAGTTAGGATGGGGCTAATTATGGGACTGTTATAATTATTCAGTTCTTTGTCATAATCTTACCCTACATCCTGTGATACTGCGGACAAAAGCCACTTATTACTTAATCTCTTTAGGAAAACCCATTCTCTTCTAAAGTTCCATATAAGACAGATTTATTTAATAACTTACTTAAGGACACACAATAAGAAACAGTTCAAGACTGCTCAAAATTAATAAATTTTGAAATAAAGCATACGGAAGCAACGGTCTTCAAATATTCCCACAGCAAATCCGCACACCACAGCCGTAGTCACGAACTTACAATAAAATATATCTGTGCTTTCTCAAGACGGTCAAAGGGTGTCCACCCCTAGGGCAGGGTAAACCAGTTTGACCAGTTGCATCGTGGGAATCATTGTCCACTTTTATGCAAATGTTACGAGTGTATGACGGGACGAGGTATGATAAAGAAGTGTTATTGTGTGTGCTGTCCCGTACACTTGTTACTTGCAGGGGGAATACAAAGGAATGTCCCGGTCTTTGTTGGTGTCTTAGGATAATGGTCTGTAAAATGCTGATGGATAGTTAGATAAATTGGTCTAAATGTTGAAATTAAACTACAGTTTACGGATTTTATCGCGTTATATTGGTTTCACTGGTTATTAGTTATTACATTTAAACCGAATGATCTAGAAACTACATTTTTATAACTAGCCGACGTTTCGAATTCTTTACAGGATTCATGTTCACGGCAGACTGAGGTGATATTTGTCTTTGTCTTGAATTTAAAAGTTATCTCGATTTACCCGAATTGCCCTTCGAAGGCAGCGATAGCCGAGTGGATATACCAACAGTCTGCCATGCAGAGGGTATCGGGTTCGAATCCTTGGCGCGCACCAATGACTTTTCGGAGTTATGTGCGTATTGAATTGTTAATTATCGCTTGTCCCGTGCCTCGGAGAGCACGTTAAGCCGTCGGTCCCGGTTGTCATGAAGATCTTTGACAGTCGTTACAGGGCGTCAGTACCTTCTAAATAAACTGACACTAGTCTAAACCATGGAATATCGCTATCCCTTCGGGTTGCGGAGGGCAGACAGGCAGTCGCTCCGTGGAAAAGCTAATATTCAGCCAAATCCGGTTAGACTAGAAAGCGGACCCCAGAATGAAACTGGGATAACGCTAAGAGGATGATGATGACCTTAGTTTGAATTGAAGTACTCACGACTAAGCCATTCATAAAAGTGTACACCGAAAAATCATCAATACAGTTGCACAAACTTTACGCCCGTGTGTCACAAACAACACAAGAAGCGTCGCTACATGCAAATAAAGGGTCAACCCAAACTGTCCTTTCCCACACTGGGAAGTGGTCAAACTGGTTTTTGGCCAACCCTTTTGGCAATCAAAGACGCACCAAGGACAGTGGTGTCTTCCTAGTCCATTGTCCAAAACGAGTTGGACAACTTTGCGTGATGAGAATAGAAAGTGCTCTTTGGTGATTATTTTTATTTATTGTGCAAAAAAAATTACAAACTAATCTTTGTGTCGATGACTAATTTGAAAAAGGCATGAGTTTCATTAAGGAAGATGGTTGGAATGTTCCTCCAGCTTGGGACCCTGTCATAATGCTAATGAAACCCAAGAAGGACAAAGACACCAGAAGACCTAAGGACACTGTGAGCTCATTCTGCGTAAATAATAACACCAATAGTTGAATAATGTTCGGGTACTTTGAGATTACTTAATACATTCAAGGAAAATACAAATATCACCTCAGTCTGCCGTGAACATGAATTCTGTAAAGAATTCGAAACGTCGGCTAGTAATAAATTAAAAATGTAGTTTCTAGAATCTAGAATTCTAGATCATTAGGTTCAAATGTAATAACTTAGTAAAACCAATACATCGCGATAAAATCCGTAAACTGTAGTTTAATTTCAATGTGTAACATTCGCGTAAAGCTAAGAAGATATTACGGGGTTGGTTTTTTATTGGATTTTTTTTAGATAGGTAATGTGTATGTTTGTAGCCAATATTATACCAAATACCTACTGATTTGGCAATTTTGCATTAATCTATAACACCAATCTGAATGCCAATCTATTTAAGTATCTTTAATTATGAAATATTACAACATTTAAGTAATATAAATATAAACAAATATTTTCAATTTCCTGCGACCACAAGCTTCCTTTTAGAGAAGGAGTGGAAAATGAGCTGCTAGTGCCTACGGATCAATGATTCACTTATTATAGTTGCCGTTTATGAGCGTCTCTAATGTATACTTGCATAATTCATACAGGGTGAAAGGTAATTGGAACTTTTCTTTGAAGGAGGTTATATTTAAGGTAATTTACAACGAATTGTCCAAAATTAACGGTAACTGAGATTCGAGTTTTAAAAAAGTACAATGTAAAATACAAAACAAGTATTCATAATTATGATGAAAGTGTTCCAATTTCTCTGGTGATCAAGCTAAAACGGCTATATTAAATATACCGAAAGAAGCTGTCGGTATATTTAACACTTTTAAATCGAGCTGCTTAAATTGTCCAAAACTGTCCATCTGAAGGTGATGAAATATGAAATTTATATTAACATCACACGAACTACAATAAGTCTGCAAAGGGTCTAAGATGAAGGGTTACAACAGCCCTTTAAGGTTTTTTATCTGTCGCGTGCCCGCTTTACATTTGTGTAGAGAGAGAGAAAGAGAGAGAGAGAGCGAGAAATATACCTAATGGCTGGTCCATGGTTACGGCCCGGGAAGAAAAATAACAACCTGTTTGATTTATTTCTGGTGTAATTGTTGTGTATGTGGAGAGTATTTTAATACTATTAATATTTAGGGCAATCTAAATGTAGATATAAATATTAGTCTCTACTTACAGTTTTGCAGGTGGTAATAAATTGATATGATCGAGTTCAACTCACAGTGCGCATCACTGACTTTCTGTGTTCTGTGCACTAGTGAATGAAACTATAATCTTACTCTTCTCATAGTGGAAAGACACTAGTCTATTGCCTTCAAGATTTTAGACATTGTCTTCAATATATGAAACCTAAATCAAGCCGATATGTTATTTGTGAAACAATACAGCGCTCGCATCCGTTCTCACCGGCGACAGAGACCGTTATGAACACAAACAGTAATATCGATATTATCTTACAAACCTGTTGATATTGTCACTTGGGAACCACTAACCGCCGCCGCCCAAAGGATAGCGATATTCTATGGTTAAGACTAGTTTCGATTTATTCCGAGGTACAGACTCCCTATAATGTCTGTCAAAGATCTTCATGACAGTCTGGACCGTCATATCGGGCTACTCCCATGGGGATCCAAATTTACTTTTCCCTTAATAAACTCAATAAAAAGTCATTGATGTTCCCACTAGGCTGACTAAGCTATCGCTGCGCAAGTAGGAAAATCTTTTTTTAATATACTGGATTTTTTTATATATAAATTTATTCATTTGAAAAAGTGGTATAAATTTAACAATAATAATAAAAAGAGTTAGCATTCCTCACTTGGCCGAAACCTAATGTCAGCCAGGTGTAAACATATAAGCATCTTCTTAAGTTATACACAGGTATATATTGCGGCCAAAATTTCACAGGCACCCTTGCAGATTGGTAGGTATTAGTTTATTGACCAGAAACTATAAAAAAGTAACTTTGATTAGAAAATATATGAACTTAGAGATCTTATGATGAGAATGATAGGATCTCAAACTGGTTTTAACATTAAATATTTGATAACTCACTTATCTCAAACAGATAAAATAATTTACAAAACCATGCAACCATTTCTCATGTTAATAATAATTGGCACTAAGATTGGTTCGTTAATTTTTTGCACAATAAATAAGTATAATCAGCAAAGAGCACTTTCTATTCTCATCACGCAAAGTTGTCCAACTCGTTTTGGACAATGGACTAGGAAGACGCCACTGTCCTTGGTTGCGTCTTTGATTGCCAAAAGGGTTGGCCAAAAACCAGTTTGACCACTTCCCAGTGTGGGAAAGGACAGTTTGGGTTGACCCTTTATTTGCATGTAGCGACGCTTCTTGTGTTGTTTGTGATACACGGGCGTAGAGTTTGTGGAACAATTTAGATGTCCTTTTTTATTTTATTATATGCACGAAACTATCTTGGTTTTTATTAGTATTTAGACTTTATCAGACATTTAATACCACAAAGAACATTGTAGTGACAAGCAGTTTCAATAATTTTAATTATATACCCATGTTTTAGAATAAGGCACTTTTAATTATCATAGAACATAGCCTTTCTAAGTAAAAATACCTACTACGAAAATACCGACTTGCCTGTCTCAAAAAATAATTGCCTTATACTCGGTCTAAGTCCGGTTACATTCAATCCTATCAAAATGTTTGAAAACTTAGAATTTGTTCATCTGTATCTAAAAATAAAATTATTATCTAGGTGATTGTTAAGACACTGACTCACAAAACTTACAACACAATTTTTAAAACAACAAAATAACGTTTAAACCAATTTATCCAGCTATCTATCAGCATTTTGCCAACCATTATCCTAAGACACTAACAAAGGGACGGGGACATTCCTTTGTATTCCCCCTGCAAGTAACAAGTGTACGGGACAGCACACACAATAACACTTCTTTATCATACCTCGTCCCGTCATACACTCGTAATATTTGCATAAAAGTGGACAATGGTTCCCACGTTGCAACTGGTCAAACTGGTTTGCCTTCTCCTAAGGGTGGACACCCTTTGACCGTCTTGAGAAAGCACTGATATATTTTATTGTCAGTTCGTGACAACGGCTGTGGTGTGCGGATTTGATGCGGGAATGTTTGACGACCGTTCCTTGCGTATGTTTTGTTAACAAATCAAATCCGCACACCATAAAAAATCATTGATTTTAACAGACTTAAACTGTTTTTTATAGTTGTCACCTTTTTTTTATGGCAATAGGCGGCAAACGAGCAGACGGATTGTCTGATGGTAAGCAATTACCGCCGCCCATGGACACAAGCAACACCACAGGAGTCACAAGTGCGTTGCCGCCTCTTGGGGTTGGGAAAAGGGATAGGATGAGGAGTGGGATCAGGGAGAAGGGATAGGGGATAGGATGTTTTGATCCCACGTAATAGGTGGCGAGCCTATTGCCGCTTATTGGGACATTTTGTTTGCCAGAGCCTCGTCCGTTGATCGGCAGGTGCACCACTTGCAGGTGAGGTTGGCTTGGGACCCTAAGTTCTTGGTGGGGAACCCTATGCACCCACGTAGTCTATGAGTGTCTTTAAGTTCTAATCTATTCGTGTGTTAATATCTATTTTTCAAAACAGATTCAGCAGGGATGATTAATGATTATCATACCAGGGATGATAACAATTTCAGCTACCATATTCAACATTTACGTGAGCAGTTGGTAATTATATACTCACCATAACATCCAAATATCGTTTACAAAAAACACCTAAGATGTTTGTATTTTTAGGACGTCTATACTGACCACTTGAGCCTAAAGTGCAGTAGGTAATAGCCATTTGGTCAGTTTTGAGACGTTTGAGTTACTGAATCCCGATTTTATTAGCTATCAGACGTATTTTCTTTAGTCCACAACTTTACCAGTTAAATCGTAGTAAAATAATTACTGCTCTAGATTTTTCTCCGTTGAGTCCTAAACAACAGTATTTTATCTACACCTACACTAATATTATAAAGAGGAAAAAATTGTATTTCTGTTTGTATTAGATAAACTCAAAAACTACTGGACCGATTTTTAAATTTCTTTCACCATTAGAAAGCTATATTATCTGCGAGTAACGTAGGCTATATTTTATTTTAGAAAAAATAGGGGTCCGTAAGATATTTGGGTTTTTCGGGTAGGTACGCGAATTAGTTCCCTCAGGACGCGGGTGAAACCGCGGGAAACGGCTAGTCTATCATATTTTGTGATACTCAACTTCTCTAGAAAACCTTTAAAAATGCGTAAGCATTATCTATCGTTATACAAATTGTTAAAAACTGCAAAAGTTAACACAATTTTTATTTATTTATAATCTTAGTGAGAGCGCAGTATTAATATTACATACTGCACTTTAATTTGTGGGAATGATTGATAATTGAGGATTTTATATTTTTTATAAAAATCCAAAGTCCATGTAGTATTAAATAACTTTACTGCAGTTTAACTTGTTGGATGTGTTTCGAATTCGTATTTTTGCTATTACCACAGAATAAATATCTATTACTGCAGATTCGGCAGGGCTACTTAGCAGTCGGTTGCTATCCCCACTTAGGTATGCAGTCGACATTGTTGACATCGCTTATTTATTGTACCTACCTCAGACAACGAAGAGTGCACACTGCAGTCCCTTTGGTCACCGTCGACTCTGGTCTCAACCAGGTATGTAATAACCAGTTTATCTATACACATACTACATGAGCACCGACGGGATTAGGTCTTTTCAGGGTCAGTCCACATAAGCACAGATTACTAAATAGTTACATAAGGTCGACGACAGTAGGTAGGTAACTCATTGTGAGAGAGAAGAAGTGACGAGTTTTTAACTTTCCATGCCACTAGAGTGGTAGTGCATTCCTTGTAGTGTAAGCCTCAGTGCCTGTCCAGCAGGCTTAGCCAATAAGTATTTCTGCAAACGTTAACGCAAAAAAATATACGGAGTGAACGAAAAGTCACGCCATCTAATCAAACAAATAGAAAAGTCGTAGCCAAATACACATCGCATAAAAAGCATTCGCATCGATAGAATAAAGTCATCGTTTCTGCGATGTCAACCGAAAAATGGTAAACGATACGTTTGAGTTTTGGCTAAGCCTGCAGTTCCATATTCCAGATTCGCTTCTTCTTCGATTCCAGAGCCAATAAGTTGCCGTCCACATAAGCCGTTGCCATGTGGCAACTCGCATAAACGCTCGGTAAACGAGGGAATCGAAGTGTTTTGAATGGTCTATTCCTAAAGGCCATGATTTACGGGCGAGTAAAACCGCCGTTTTATGGCTCGTCGGTAAAGCTCACCCGTGGATCATTGCAATACTCCGGTATTAAAAACCAACGAGCCCGGCTCGCGGCTCGTTGGTTATGTCTTATTTTTTGCTTGGCACGCTGTGCAAGACTGCATGTCGATCACCACTGACGAGCCGAGGCTACAGTTAGTAAACTACGTGCACACTTTTATAATAATGGATTTGCGAACCTGTATTCACGATTTCATAATATAATTTATAAACGCCTTCAGAGACTGCCCTTGCTTATGACAATTACATTGAATGAGTACAAAAACAAAGGAACCCGTCCTAATGCCTACAAAAAACTGTTAGAGATTTAAAAAAAATACGTACCAAACTCAAATATAACGTGTCAGTAATTGCGAGCTTCATATAGAAAGGAACGAAATAAAGTTATTGCAAGCATGAGGATGCGGTTGCGGTTCACACTCGACTGTTTTGCTCGCTAGTCGATCAGCACCTACAAGCCGTGACTCCGCGAGTAAAAATCGTCGTCTCCAAAACCGCGGTATACGGCTCGGCCGTCGATCACCCACTTAAGATGGCAATGCAACAATCGAGTATTACCTACCTAATTCATCATCAGCCCTGTATATAAACTGTCCCACTGCTGGGCACAGGCCTCTTCTCAATAAGAGAACGCGCTGGTTAAGTGCGGGTTGGCCGACTTCACATGTCTTTCGAACATTATCGAGAACTCTAAGACATGCAAGTTTCCTCACGTTGTTTTCCTTGTACGTTTAGAGAGCGATAATTAACAATTTAATACCTTGTAAAGTCATTGGTGTGCGCCTTGGACTCGAACCCAAGACTCTCTGCCTAGCAGTCCGTCGGTCTCTCCACTAGGCTATCGCTGCTTTTAGCGATGCGAGTAGTAATTTAATGGTGGTTAAGCTCAGAAATTCGATGCAGGACCCTAAAATTACCTGTAATTATTTGGTACCTAACTAATTCTTGTTGTTGAGATCAGTTAAAACCTATATACTAAAAATAGATAGGTATTGAAATTAAACTACAGTTTACGGATTTTATCGCGTTATATTGGTTTCACTGCTAATATATTTAAACCGAATGATCTGGAAACTACATTTTTTATTACTAGCCGACGTTTCGAATTCTTTACAGGATTCATATTCACGGCAGACTGAGGTGATATTTATCTTTGTCTTGAATTTAAAAGTTATCTCAAAGTACCCGAACATTTTTCAACTA
The DNA here is from genome assembly GCA_944739405.2 of Euclidia mi. Classification (NCBI taxonomy): domain Eukaryota; kingdom Metazoa; phylum Arthropoda; class Insecta; order Lepidoptera; family Erebidae; genus Euclidia; species Euclidia mi. The sequence goes on along the minus strand of OX123188.2, from coordinate 4,237,153 downwards.
TTGGTGTTACTATCTACGCAGAATGTGCTCACTGTGTCTTGATGTCTTCCGGTGACTTTGTCCTTCTTGGGTTTCATTAGCCTGATAACAGAGTCCCAAGCTGGAGGAACATTCCAACCATCTTCCCTTTTGAAATTAGGATGTTTATTAATTTCAATAGCTTCACGTATCATTCTTGGAATAAATCGGTGTTCTTTTGCTAGTATCTGTGTTTTATCAAATCGCAGGTAATGGTTGGTTCCTTGTTCTATATGTTCACACACAGCAGACTTCGTCGAGCGTTTATGTGTAATGTCAGCTATATGTTCCTTTAGTCGAATGCCTATGCTTCTCTTGATTTGTCCAATGTATGAGAGCCCACACTCACAGTCAATCTTGTAAACCCCGGCCTTTTGTAAGGGTAACTGACTCTTGACAGATAGTAATAATTGGCTTCTTCGTTGGCGGCTTGTAGAAAGTTTTGATTGAAGCTCGCTTCAAGATGTAGCCAATCTTGTCGGTCACGTCCTTGATGTATGGGAGGACAGCAGGTTGTCTTTCTACTGTGGCTGGCTTGTTCTTCGGGAATCTGTGACGTTGATGCGGCGGTCGGAGCTTGTTAAGGGATAGGTACATAAATCCTATTTTATAGTTTACCGACCGGTTTTTATAGTAATTTATTAACATTACCTAAGTAGTTTCACGTAGATAGGTAGGTACAGTTATGAGCAATCTAGGATAGGAATGTTGCGCCATTCCGCAAAAATTTATAGATCCATAATATATTTTCTCAAATTCTTATATATCTACTTCATTCAGTATTTTTATTAAGTGCGTGCCATTCTCACGATAGGTAGGTGTGCCAGCCAAGAATAAACTTTGGTGCAGTTGAAGTTTTGTCGGATAGGTCTACTAAAGGACGAAACTTCTTTTTGAGTTAGTACCTTGAGTTAGTAAAAGCTCTTTTATATTATAACAGCTTTTTTAAACTCTGGAGCAGAATCTATTTAGATTTCGTAAGGCTCGAACGAATCGAAGACAAAGTTCAAACCTCGAACAAAACCTCGCTCGTTTCGAATATCAGATCTAGGTGCTCACCGATAATTTAGAGGCAATAAAATAGGTTCTTAGTGGATAAAACTGTACTAGACTTATCATTAATCAATCACGGAGAGATTCATACGCATATAAGTACATAGGTGCATAGGGTTCCCACCAAGAACTTAGGGTCCCGAGCCAACCTCACCTGCAAGTGGTGCACCTGCCGATCAACGGACGAGGCTCTGGCAAACAAAATGTCCCAATAAGCGGCAATAGGCTCGCCACCTATTACGTGGGATCAAAACACTAGCGAAAAGTGGGCGTTTAATATGCCTCTGCCTACCCCTTCGGGGAAACAGGCGTGAGTTTATGTATGTATATATAAGTACATCAGTAGAGAAATAGCCAGAATAGCAACTATTAGTTAGGTATGCCTAGGCAGTACCTACCACCACCTTATTACAGGGTGTTGTTAACCATTTGCAAAATATTTTCAGGGGTGAATAAGTATACTACGGCGCATATCTGAATACAAATACATGAAAAAAGAAGTCACTAAAACTTAAAATTCTTTGTGTATTGACCGCCGCCGTCTCTCAGCTGATCGCCGCGAGCTCGCATTGCAGCTACCTAACACATACAAGCACACGTAGGTACCTACTGTCCAGTCTTATTCTGCACCTTTCAACAGTTTATTTTGATTTACTATCCAAGTGAAATTAAAAGTTTTAAGTAATTAAAATTAAATTATCGCACACTGTTTGCAATAATTTCAGGTGAATAATTATAATGTCTTTAGTGTATTACTACTACCTACTGCTTTAATTTGCAAATGCATATCTACACTCTATATGACACGACCCAGAGGTCTACACTGGTACCTCTGGGACCTCTTTGATGCTGGTCAGCATCAAAAAGTTGGTCTTGATAAAATTATATTGTTATAAGAGAAATGTTTTAGGTGAAAACTTTATTAAAAGTTTGTATGACTTGCGATATTTTTTTCTATTGACCTTCGCGACAGGACAAAGGCTGAACAACTTTAACGCCTTTGCATAATCGTGACGTAATGATATGTATAGGGTGCATGCAAATAGGGCGGGGAAATCAAAACCCTTTTTAATCGAGTGACAATAGAATATGCAAACGAGCATCTTACATGGACAGTATCTTTAGTGCAATGTCAGTGGATTACAAGACGTGGTAGTGGCTACTTCGAACACATTGTACAATTACTGCAGGGACAGTTCCTGGTGAATTAAAATTGCAAACATTATTTCTGGTGAATTTAATTTCATATCGAGGATACAGAAAGGTACGTACACATGTTATTAATTATAATATTACTAACACTTTAGACACAAGATTACAATGATTTCTACATAATAATTCTCTATGTTGAGATACTATTTTTAAATTACATTTAATGATTTTGAATACACATCTGATTTTGATGATGCTTTGACATAATTGGAAATCATGTGTTGTTTCAATCTTGTTTTTTATAATTTTTGTCTGATATTGATGACGTTACAATAAATACGATGAAACACTGTTTACTCATATACTTGCTTAATAAATTTTTTTTTGAGTTTTAAATATTTTTCTCTTTTTTTCAATGGTTACATTTGTATTCAACGATGCTTTATTCTGGCTCGTTCATCCTAAGGCGAGCGAAGTCTTCGAATACGATATTGTCCTCTTCTTCGTTAGTGTAAAGAGAATTTTCGTAGCGGTGACGTTCAATCGATTGCATCTTCTTCATCGCATTGAAGCGTTGGCGCTCAACAGTGCCTGCAAACCAGCCACACATTACATGATAATAAAATTAAAATCAAATTAAATTTACCTGATTAGTTTCATGTGAGCGAGGTTTACCTTCAGCTGGGTGCAACAGTTTGAAAGGTACGTCGGTTACAAGCTCTCCGCCCAGAGTACCGCAGTTCAGCTTAACGCGCACAGAGTAAGAAACGACAATACCGATGGCATCAGCTGGGCATTTGCCATCAGCTACCAAAGTAGAGCTGGCCAAGTTCACGTCATCTTCCTTCAAATGTCCGTCCAATGCAACACCTGTAATAAATTAAATATGTATTGATTAATTTAAATTTCACTATCTTATTAGAAACAGTTGTTTTTACAAAGTTCTGATGTAGGTTCTTACCACGGATGTCCTTATTGCTTCGAGCCAAAGGAACCAAGTAAAATGTCTTGGACAAGCTGGCACCAGGAGTAACAGGGCATCCTTCACGGCTTTCAAGAGAAGCCACATGGCGGCTGAACTGAGAGTTGATCATGGTGATTTCTACATGTTGAATAACCATGCAGCGAATGTTGCGAACTGATTTCCTAGAGTTGTTGGAAACGATAATGTTAGCGGCAACCTTTTCTCCGTGGTAGTAGATTTCTCTATCCAAAGTCACTTCGAGGGTGATCTTTCCGTTGCTGAAGGTGAATCCTTTGCTAACGAGAGAGCTCGGGAGACGACGTCCACGAGAGGTCGGTGCATGTTGCAACTGTATAAAATAAAATAATTCGTTGTAAAACAAATTGTAATCATTGGCATTTTTATCAGAACCTAAACTTCTACTTAAATACTTACCTTCTTAATGGCAAGGGTTACCGAGCTCCTCTTGTGGCTTTTCTGGTCTTCTTGCTCAGCGACATAAGTCCTGACGCAGTATTCCACTCCCATGGGTTTGCCTTGATCCTCTTCGGCAGGTTGCAGTGTTACCTATATGAAACACTTAGTTAAAACAAGTTTGATATTATTTTGTTTCGTAAACAAATATTATAAAACAAATTTACCGAGCTGGGTGCCAAATCAGGGAAGTTGAATGTAAAGGGATAAGCATTCGGGCCAAGTTTCTTCAACAGCTTCTCTTGTACAGGTGTCAGTTCCATCTTAGCGTTGATCATTGGCACAACTTGATCCTGACCAATGACCATTTCCTTTGAGAACTTCAACCCCATGACTTCATCTTCTTCCCTACCATAGCGGTACGTCGTGACGAGCTAAACAAGAACAGAAAATGAATAAAAATATGTAACAAATCCACACAACTTGGGAAACTTCACTTCACTTCATATAACTTCACTGAACACTTCACTATTTACCTGACTGTAAACTTTCCTTCCTTTCAGGTATTCGGTATCCACAACCACAACTCCATCAACAGGATCGCAGTAATCCACATGATCAATGAAGTCGCGCTTGCCAAGGTAAACCGTGACTTTTCCATTTGGAGTAGTTTTCTTGAACACTTTTACAGCAACGACAAAAGCCAAAGAGAAGTAATCCAACATCTTGTTGGAATATAAGAAAAGGACTTTAGAAATAAAGGATTGAACAAGTAAGTATTTGAATAAGTAGGTCTGAAGACGGAGTATGAAGGTTTGGTTGAGGTGTCCACCAGAAATGATTACTGGCAAGAAATTTCAACTATATATAAGAGTAACATGTGAGGTTTCCTGCAGAATACGTTAAGAACCTAATAGGATTGTGTTCGTAGGCGTGCTAATAAGATTTACTTGTGTGACGCATAATCATTTGAATCGATTTTATGTCCCTTCCCTAAGTTAAGCTAACAAATCATTGCGTTTATCTGAACGTCAAAATTGACGTTTGTTTTGACATCTTGAGAAGGTTATGAAGCGATAATTCACCATGTTAATGTTATTTATTTAGCGGAAACTAATAGGAATCTAATAAAAAGATCTGTTTACTTAGATTAGTATGACTATAATTTTATGTGTGGAAATGTGACCTAGTTTGAAAACTGTAAGCAGATTAAGCGTTGTTGTATGAGACATTTTCGTGTGAGGTTTTTAGAATATTGTATTGTTGTAGTTACACGGTCAGCATGCCCACTTTCCTGACGCCCGGCCGGCACGGCTACAGCGTGCGGTTCTCCCGGACCAGGCCCGACACCCTGGCGGTGGCTACCAGCCAGTACTACGGGCTAGCTGGCGGTGGAACCTTGTTCTTTTTGGAGCTCTCCCCAGACGGCAGCACACTATTAGAGATTCAGAAGCTAGAATGGAGCGATGGACTGTTTGATGTGGTAAGACACTGAACTATTTGGCATGCTGTGTGCATATGCTTATCAAAAAAATTACCTATATATGTATGTTTATCCATTATCTAGTACCCATTACACAGGCTCTGCTTAGCTTGGGACTAGATGGTGATGTGTGTATGTGGTAGAATATTAAAAAAAAATAAAAAAAAGATTTCTTTAATGTTCATTAATAGTGTTTATCCTACATTAGTGTGTATACTTCTTTACTACGGGTTGCTCAAGCCTGATCAAAGATTACTCATCTATATCAAGGACACCTGTATGCTAACAGCTATAATTTCTAAGCCTGTGTGTACTGAACTTAAAGAAAATGCTATGGATTGAAGTTTGACGATTGTAGAACTGTTTATATGCTAGATACTTAGTACATCACTGGCACCTGTAGAGATCTAATACATATTCTAAAGATAAGTACTCAAAATTTTATTTCAGGTTATAAACTAGGATTGTATGTTGTTTATCAAAGGAGTTGAATATTAATACCTACTTTTTCTAATAAGCTATGAGTAAAAGATCTTTAGTTGGTATCCTAATGAGTTATTGTATGGAAACTGAAATCATATACCTAATTTGTAACTTGCTTCTGAAATAGATTTCGGTTTATTTATTTGACAATAGATAGGAATAAGTTTATGTACTCTATTCTACAAGCCTTTTAAGCAGAATCTTTGAGCAACACATCACTTCTATACTTACTTATATCAATATAAACATGTATTATGAAATATCAGTGTGCTACATTTTAACAGCTAATCTATTGACCTAATTGAAATCACCCTTGAACTCTAATTTAGAAAAAGAAATGAGATGCAAGCTTGTATCATAAAATAGATACATTTAAATAAAAAACTAAGTCACATTTATGATCTTGTATTATTCATAATAAGCAATCCTTCATAACGTAACGATGTCTCCATATTTACTTTGAAGCCCTACAAGACATGTATATGTGGTATGTATACGAGACTCTGTAGGTATGAATTTGCATCATCAAATAATTGGATTATACCGTTTTGTTAGCATTGGTGTATTTATAGACAATTGACTTATTTGTTAGTTAATTGTTCAACATGTTTATAGGATAGGATTTAAATCATTTATAGACTGTTTAGAAAGATAGGTATATTAGGGGCAGTTTGAAAGTTGCACCGGTGCAATGCTGAAAGGAAATCATCTATTGTGGTATGGGAATGTGATGGGAAGGGATGAAAATCATGGGACTAGAAAGGTGACGAATATGACAGTTGAGGGATATAAGGCAAGAGGAAGACCAAAGAAAAGATGGATGGATTGTGTGACGGATGGCATGAATGAAAAGGGAGTGCATAATTAGATGAAATCTGGTAAGAGAGAATGGAAGAGGAAAACATTCTGCACCAACCCAAGCAAAATGGGAACAGGGCAGGCAGAAGAAGATATACATACATACATACATACATACATAGACTCACGCCTGCCTCCCCGAAGGGGTAGGCAGAGGCATATTAAACGCCCACTTTTCGCCATGTTCTGATCCCACGTAATAGGTGGCGAGCCTATTGCCGTTTATCGGGATATTTGGTTTGCCAGAGCCTCGTCCGTTGATCGGCAGGTGCACCACTTGCAGGTGAGGTTGGCTTGGGACCCTAAGTTGTTGGTGGGAACCCTATGCACCTTACTTAAGATATACTCTCTAAAGTTGTTAATTGGTTTAATGTAAATAATTTATTACTCAATGATAAGAAAACTAAACTCTTAAAATTCTCCATGCCCAATGTTAAACAGATGGAAACCAATGTACAACTGAAGGAAACCAGAATTGAGCCCGTCGGGACAACCTTATTTCTAGGTATTATGCTTGATTCCAAACTTCAATGGGCTCCGCATATAGAAAGACTTTCGGGCAAACTTAGTTCTGCAGCTTATGCGGTTAAGACAATTAGACGCCTCACAGATATAGAAACAGCTAGAATGGTCTATTTCAGCTACTTTCATAGTATTATGTCATATGGGATTCTTCTCTGGGGGAATGCTGCAGACCTTGACACAATATTCGTTCTGCAGAAAAGAGCAATAAGGGGTATTTACAACCTCGGTCCTCGTGTTTCTCTAAGAGAAAAGTTCAGTGAGATAGGCATTCTAACTGTTGCTTCGCAATATATATACGAGAATCTGTTATATGTCCACAAGAACATTGACACATTTAGTAAAAAAAGTGATCTACACACTGTTAATACTAGACATAAGAATAATCTTATAGTTCATAGCACCCGCCTCCACAAAATAAGTAGCTCTTTTATGGGGCAGTGTATACGCTTTTATAACAAGCTCCCTCTTAATATAAGAAATTTATCTATAAATAAATTCAAAATTATTGTTAAAACTACACTGTGTTTAAAAGCATATTATAAAATTACTGATTATATAGGCGATAAAAATGCTTGGGATTGAGCTGCTCTAATTCAACACAAAAATATAAATGATGTATAAACTGAACAATTTTAATTTGACTTTTCGTAAGCACTTTAAAAAAGTTTACACGAAATAAATATTCATTTCATTTCATTTCACTGTTTTGATAGTCATATGTTTGATAGTTCTTTACTGTTATCCAATATGGCAGATTGTTTTGTAGTTAATGAGAGTCTTCTAAAATGACGCTCACTACGCGGCAGCACTGAGGCATCAGGTCCAGAAACCTGTCAAAACCATCAAAGCCCCTATATTTTCGTACGTCTGTGTTTGTTTGTATTATGTGTGTACGCGCCTGTACATATCTGACGTCAGTTTGGACCTGACGCATACTAAGCGCCGTCTGGTGGTAGAAAAATATCAAACACCCTCATTGCTTTACAGTTTTCAGTTATTTCTAAATGTGATTGTAGTTTTTTCTGTTGCTTGTTGCTCGTTGAGTGAGCACAAAAGTAAGTGTGACAAATAATTTGATTGGTCACTTTCTGGCTTATATAAGAAGTTTGTTGGTAGAACTTATCAAGTTATCATATAAGTCACTGAGTAGCCAATAAATAGTATAAATGTGTAGAACTAGAAATGCAACCGTCATGTCTGTTAGCTGCCCTATTATCTTTAGTTGCACAAAGGGTGCTTTTAACCTGTTGCCTTATTTGGCAATTAAAAAGAGTGGCCATGATTTAAATGGGTAAATAAGTTATAAATGATAAACTTGATGTTCATATTGCGGCCTACGTGTATAAATGAGTTTGATTTGACTTCACTAGGTGGTCTGACACTTTCTGTTCATTGACTGATATGAAAATATTGAAATTAATAAAATAGGCTCACAAATATTTGTTTTCTAATTGGATTATTGTTCTTGATAATAAGTGTGTCATGAGATAATATAAAAAGTTTTATAAAAATATCACAAGCAATGCAATAAAATACTGCATACTTTATACTAATTACTTGTGATATTTTAAATTATCATAATTAATACATGTTGGCAACACATCAGTCATTGTCAAAATCAAAATCACTTAGGTTTCACAATGTGAATGTTCTTAGGAATGACTTATTTACAAATTATTTGCTGAAAAATTCTAAATTTATATTTTGTGCCAAGCAACATTGAAATGATGAATGATTGTTAAGTAACTTCTTATTACTCATTCCCTCCAGTAAGTTTTATTATGATAATATTAAGTATTCAGTGAGTGTTTATATCATGATATGTTTTCTATTTTTGAATGAAGAATACTGTCCACATCTGTGTCACCCTTAATTGACAGACCAAAGGTTAAAATACTCGGACATAATATCAAAAGTTAGGAATTGATTACATAATATTAAATTCTATTTATCTTATCATATATTATCATGCTATTGAGTAATCTCAAATATATTCCTCATGATTAAGTGATTAATTTTTATTATTTGATAATTTATATATGATAATGTCAAACCAAAGATAATGTCAAAACATGTTTCTTATTTATAACAGTCATATAAAATACCTATGTAACTGATTATTAATTATTGTTGTTGATAATAGTTTACAGTATAGCAATTACAAAACAAATTAAATTAAAAAAAAAACAAACATCAGAAAATAGTTTGGGTCACCACCATATTGAGGAGGCTTGTTCTGCCGTTGAGAACAACTTATTATACCAAAAGATTTAGTAGATATTTGTCATTTGAATTTTTTTTACCTAGTACCTTGCCACTGAGACATTAGATTTAATATGTCCCTCTGCTCTAGAGCTAAAGTTTGATTCCCACCCAGGGCACTTCTTTGTGTGATGAGCATGAGTAGGTATTTATTTGTCTAGATGTAATTTATTTATTATGTATGTACTAGAGGACGCCAGCAGCTATGCCTGCATTTTTTTTTAATTTACCCGTTTTGGCCGATCCCGTGGGAATTTCGGGCAATCCCTTCTTAGTGCACCCCTACGGTCCCCAAGGAACAAACATGCCAAATTTCAGCTTCCTACGCCCAACATTTTCGGCTGTAGCGTGTCTGTCAGTCAGTAAGTAATGCAAGTATTTTGTATATTAAGATAAGTATGTTGATTAGTTATTTGATAAGCATAGTACCAGGTCTGGTTAGTTTTGGATCAGAATTATTCAACCAATGAATCAATTGCTTATAAGTAAAAGGCCAATTTTAGGTTGTTTTGCTTGTAGTTGTGGCCCTTATAGTTAAAGGCTAATGTCACATGATATGCCCTGCAGAGGCAGTCCTTATGGTACATACATTCAACACATATTATGTTGTTACTTTTTGTCAGACAACATTTAATAACTCTTATTAACAATTTATGTAGTGTATTTTTATATAGAATGCTTTAGTATTCTGAAAAGTTACTCTACAAATAGGAACTGCTTTGTGGATGCACCATTATAAGTCTTATGGCGCTGATACCCTTGAGCATACACTTGTAACAGAACATTCGGAATGCGCTTTTTCAAAATTTGTCGAACTGAATAAGGACCAAAGCTAATCATACAGTCAAACATCGCTAGGAATATTTTATGATCTTTCTAGCAAATCCTCTAGTCCATCGTCGTCAAGAATATATTTTTGACGAATACAACGAATTCAGAAAAGAATACAAGCACATTTCTTATGGCCGCTCTGAAGACAAACTTTATGCGACTCCGATTGCCGCTTGGCGGCTTGGCAGTCGTTCCCCTAGCACAGTTTTAACTACGAGAACAAGAGAGACGGAGAACAACGCCAGCGCCGTCAACTACGAACTTGACTGGGGGCAGACCCCATTTGGAATCGGCACACGAAATTCTTAAGGCCTGCTCTTCTATTCTTTTCTGAATTGGTTGACGAAGATGTCAGTTTCGTGAGAGTTCTAGTCTGAATGCTCGAAGGAATGCGTGCTAAAACGCCCTTGTTTATTTTTCTGTGATAAAGCATTGGCAAGAATGTTCATTACAAGTCAATGCCCAAGTGTATATGCGTCATTAATCTCATGTCAGAAAGTATGGCTGCAGACATGCTCTCCAAGTCGTTTGTCTGTCTGCAGACATGTACCCCAAGTCGTTTGTCTGCCCGATACCGTCGGGTATCTCCTAGTAACGGTGCGTGATATCCACAGACATAGTCTTCAGGTCATTTGTCTCCCATAGTCGAGTTTCAAAAAGTAATGATCTGTGGTTGGTCCAGACATAGTCTTTATGGTGGTTGGTGTGTACAGACGTGGTCGGGCAGTAACGAGAGCGCGGTGGCGTGCGGCGCGGGGGACGGCGCCGTCGTACTGTGGCGCGCGGGCTGCGCGGCCCCGCTGCGCGTGCTGCGCGCGCACAGCAGCGAGGTGTGCTCCGTCGACTGGCCGCGCAGCCATCTGCTCAGCGCCAGCTGGGACACCACCGTCAAACTGGTTAGTACACCACTACTTGTCCATCCTTATGTATCAAATTATTAGTACACACCTTACAACTTGTCAGTCCATAGGTATCAAGCTGGTCGGTACTACCTGCACACAATTTACGACCTGAATCTCAGTAAAATGAATGCGCTGGTTTGTGAAAACATAGGCGTATATGTTTAGCAGGAGAGCCGAATGAGCCGTGCCTATCCCAGTATGGTCTGGTGTCCACACCAAAATTTTAGTTCACCATCGTCATCACCAGCCTGCCATAGTCCACCGCTGGATATAGACCTCTCTAATGGCACGCCACTGAGGCTGATTTTCGGCTTTTCGTGTCCAGCCGCTGCTAGCCACTTTCAGTTTTAGATACCGATTCGAAATTCTAGACTGCACATATAAACCTCACATCATTGATTTATAAAGACCCAGGCCCACCCTAAAAATAACTAGATGCGCCAAAGATCGGCAAACAAACAGATGGATCGCTTGATTGTAAGCAATTACCGCTGCTCAAGGAGAGGAGAAGAGTCACAAGTGAGTTGCCGCCATTTGGATAAAGAAAGGAATAGGACAACTTGCAACTTGTCCATATTTGCACCCAAGGTACAAGTTGGAAGCCGATCGCAGACAGCAACGGCAGATGACGAGTCGCCATCACGCTACTGGTTTCTATGTATTTCTATGAACTTACTGTAATTACTTACTTATTACCGTAGCAAACGCGACTGCCTCGTTGGTCTCGCGGCATAAATGTGCGCGTGAGATCGGGAGGTCCCGGGTTCGATTCCTGGGTCGGGCAGTGTTATTGGGTTTTTCTGTCGCGAAATTCTCAGTAGCAGCACGGAGTCTGGAAATGTGCCCGGTACTGCAATAGACTACGACTAAAGTATATCTGGCGAAAAGTGGGTGTAGAAATACACCTCTGCCTACCTCTTCGGAGTTATAGGCGTGAGACTATGTATGTATGTATGTACCGTAGCAAACGACATGATAGTCGTCTGCTACTGCTGTCTGCGATCGACTACGAACTCGTATCTACCTTTAGAACCCTTCTAAACTAGTGTTTGTGAATCGTTCTATGAACGTATGCATATGCATAACGAATAATCACGTCAGATCGTTTGTTAGGCACGTTAGTACGCTACGAATTGTGTGACGTCGGATCCTCGGTAGCACCTGCAGTAGAAACGTTAAAGGCACCTGAATAAAATACACGAAGCAGTTTTGGGAAGAAACAGAAAAGTCGACGTCGAAACCTATATTAACCCGTCTGACTCATCTCACTGGCGTGATATAGTTGGCCAAACTCTTCTATTGACGCAGAATGCTATTGCAAATTAAGAGAGACCTATGTCAATAAGTAGACTGTGATCTGTGACTACTTAAAAAACTTTATTAAGACCACCCAAGTCCAAATCGCAAGTCAAAAAACCGGTTAAACTTTAAAATAAAAGTACTAGCACGGTAATATAATCTAACAGTATTGTAACTCGGCCGCCTTCGTGAGTTATATACCTACCAGACGCGCCGCATGCGAGCTGCGGAACGATCGTGGCTGTGGGTACTCTTGGCACAGTCCGCACAGTCTAATGGGTACTCTGCTCGAGGCGCGTAGGTATAACACGAGTTTCGTGCGTTTGTATGGAGTTACAATACTGTTAGATATTAATATCGTGGTACTAGCGATTGAGCTTATCATTTCCTGTTCCGTGTATTTTGCTTTATACCTATACTTCGGTTTACAGAGAAAGTTGAATGATACCGGTAGTACGATGCTCCGTCGTACATTGCGCGATACATTAACCCAATTACTATAGCTTAACCTGATTGAGGTAATGCGAAACTTCAATGTATTTTGTTTCACAATCAATTGAATGTAATTTGATATCGTCCGGTTTATTTAGAGCTCTGATGTGGGGTATTTGTTGGGTATGTACGGGTCTTATGATAGTTGTCGCTTTGTGTTCCATTTTTTAGTATGTCAATAGCAGCCATTTTTTTTTACTTTTACGCCAACAATGTAATTATACTTCGTCAAAGTTAAGCAATGTTCACCAAAATCTCCAGTTGGATGGGTACCATTTGTGTAGCATTTCAAAGCGCTAACGTGCTTCGGAGGCCACGTTATGCCATCGGTACCGGACTACCGGTTCTTGCCTCAAGATAAGAATCGTCAGGCGCAGTCTTATGACGTCTATAAATACTGATACCAGAGTTGACCACACATTCACTAGAAAATAAAATTAGTGCTTGTTCTGATGTCCATTATAGTGGGACCCCAAGTGTGAGGGGTGTCTCAGTACGTTCGCGGGTCATTCTCAACTGGTTTATCATTCTGTCTACTAGTGCTGATGTATAATATTGTGTCCATTATAGTGGGACCCCGAGTGTGAGGCCTCAGTAGGTTCGCGGGTCATTCCCAGCTGGTCAAAACTTGTGTCTGCTAATACTGATGTGTCCAATATAGGGGGACCCCGAGTGTGAGGCGTGCCTCAGTAGGTTCGCGGGTCATTCCCAGCTGGTCTACACTTGTGTCTGCTAATACTGATGTGTCCAATATAGGGGGACCCCGAGTGTGAGGCGTGCCTCAGTAGGTTCGCGGGTCATTCCCAGCTGGTCAACTCTTGTGTCTGCTAATACTGATGTGTCCAATATAGGGGGACCCCAAGTGTGAGGCGTGCCTCAATAGGTTCGCGGGTCATTCCCAGCTGGTCAACACTTGTGTCTGCTAATACTGATGTGTCCAATATAGGGTGTCGCACGAGTGATTGATTTCCACGGGATAGCCGGGATCGATCACTCGCCGAGCAATTAAAGAGAGATAATTAGGTTGTCTTACGGGAAATAAATAAAAAATATCACCAGGAAAGATTAAACTCGCGTTATATTCCAGTTACACAATGGCTTTAATTACACAAAAAAACTGACACTTGAGATTAGCCGACTAGACAATTATCCAGGGCGTGGGTGGTAGGTTGGCACTCCACAGGTCTTCGGATGGGTACTCAGCTTTGTCGTGTTGTCTCCAAGCAGAAAGAGGGCCCAACCACGTGTGTCGCCGGTATATATAGGGCCGGCGAGCGGGAGAGGGCTCCCCACTGCAGTGCGTCACTCGTAGCGAGGCTCGCAAGGGCCGGGACACGACGTCACAAGGGGGACCCCGAGTGTGAGGCGTGCCTCAGTAGGTTCGCGGGTCATTCCCAGCTGGTCAACACTTGTGTCTGCTAATACTGATGTGTCCAATATAGGGGGACCCCGAGTGTGAGGCGTGCCTCAGTAGGTTCGCGGGTCATTCCCAGCTGGTCTACACTTGTGTCTGCTAATACTGATGTGTCCATTATAGTGGGACCCCGAGTGTGAGGCGTGCCTCAGTAGGTTCGCGGGTCATTCCCAGCTGGTCTACACTTGTGTCTGCTAATACTGATGTGTCCATTATAGTGGGACCCCGAGTGTGAGGCGTGGCTCAGTAGGTACGTTCGCGGGTCATTCTCAGCTCGTCTACACTTGTGTCTGCTAATACTGATGTGTCCATTATAGTGGGACCCCGAATGTGAGGCGTGCCTCAGTACGTTCGCGGGTCATTCCCAACTGGTCTACACGGCGGCGTTCTCTCCCCACTCTCCCGCTACGTTCGCGTCTGTGTCCGGAGATGGGCACCTCAAGTTGTGGACGTGTACGGAACCTTCTAGACCGGCTGCTGTCGTCAAAGCGCACGATGCTGAGGTATGTTGTTTTATATATTTTGGTTACCACTTCGAAGGGCTATTATTATGGCGTAGGAGGCAAACAGCCAGACGGGTCGCCTGTTGGTAAGCGATTACCGCCGTCCATGGACACCAGTAACCTCGCAAGGGGGAGCGTGATGAGGGAGAAGGAAAAGGGAATGAGAGGTTCGGCACTCTCACTCGCCGAACTAAACGCAACAGTATAGATAGGTTATTTTACGTCGATATTCTGTAAAAGGGTAGTACGATACTTCTCCGGTCTAACCGGCCCATTTTATGCTGAAATGAAATCAGCAAGGCTCTACTGCTATAAAAAAATGCAAATATTTATACCAAGAAAGAAAGCTGGCACTGTGAATGTTAGGACATGATTATCATCATCGAGTAATACCGCGGGATTTATATTAATTCCTGAGGCGAGTATTGGTATACATTACTTATACGTCCTTTAGCTAAGATTTGCTATTTCGTATATTTCAGGTACTGTCCTGTGACTGGAGTCGAACCGAGACTCACGCGCTGGCGACAGCCGGCTCTGACGGACTGATCCGAGGCTGGGACTTGAGAAGACTCACATCACCTATGTTCACGCTTAAAGGTAAGCTTTAAATTATAATACAACGTTTCCCAGTTCACTGCTGGACATAGACCTCTCCTTATTTATTTTACAATAGCATTAAGAATCAATAAGAGGATTTGGCCTACTATACGCTGGCCTGGATTTCATACAGGGTTTGATGTCAAATTTTCAGTCTACTTCCAAACATATGTATTTGCCTAGTGTATTTTTCTTATTAAGGTTTTAAGACATACGCGGAATGAAAGGGATGGTGACATTTTGTATTTCCGTCAGCACACGTATAGGTATATTCCTACACAAATACATTTATTACTTTACAAGAAGGCGTTTTATTTTCGAAGTAAATACCTATCACTGAGTGCTATAGAAGCATTTGTATGATTTAAATGTTCTATAATAAGTTGTGTATGTTTCCAGGTTGTGAATGCGCAGTAAGAAGAGTACAGTTTTCCCCGCACGCGCCCTCTATCATAGCTGCGGGCTCTTACGATTTTACAACCAGGTATGGACTTTTCACTACAACAATATGAAAAGCGTTTCTTTCATATGCGAATAGAAGTTATGGCCGATGGAATCAATGATGGCAGTTAGATATTGTTGTAATATAAGTCCGGAACTAGTATATTACCTTGAGGTACTCCGAAGTAGTCTAGTAATCGATTTCTAATAAGCTTATGCAAATGTATCAATTTGTTGATCAGTTTTTAGTACAACTATATAGCAGGCCTCTGATACGGAGGATTTGTATGTTTTAGTGAGTTAAAACTAGATTTCTAGCAGAATATTTAGTGTGGCTGTATCAAAGGCCTTCAAGCAATCTCGCAATGTACTAACTTATGCCGTGTTCTGTGTAGTTTTGCCTGTGATATGATAAATTATTTTCTTTCCATTCCCACATTATTGGTTATTATAATGACGATTATTCTAGTAATATATCTACGTGCTGTGGCTGAGATTGCTTTAGTCTGGTCCGATTGTGGTACTAGCAGCCAATATTCTGTCAAATCTGAGGGCCTAGACAAGTGGCATTCCATTAGTAATATCGCTATTCGATATGTATGGAACCAGCTTACGTCTTCTATATGCCACGCGGTCGACGAAGACCGCATATCTTATGTTACTATGGCAAACACACAATAAGGATATTATAAATGAGGAGCGAATATCACTTGTTTAATTAGCCTAGTAAATGGACCCCAGGCTCCAAGACGAATAGTCTAGCAACTTGGATAACGTTAGAGCAATAATAATTGTGATTAAATCCGTGTGTTTGCGCGGATCACGGGCTCCAAGGCAAAAGTCGTGGATAAATAAATAAATAAATAAATAAATTTTTATTCACAGTAATACAGAGAGCATAAAATACAAACAAAAATGTTCTAATATAATAATAGTATAAATGCTGTGGATTTTCAATTGATTGGAAAGAACACCATACGTACTAGTAAGAAACTGTATCACAGGCGGTTGGGTCTCTCTTTACAAATTTGAGATTTGTATTTTACAATACAACAATAATATTACGTATTTAACAAAAGACAGTGGTCAATATAAAACTTAGTTAATAATTAATAGCTACATGAATATAATTAAGATGATCATGTAATATACGATATAATTGCCTGACGAGCATTTTAGAGAATTAACGAACGTAACTTATAAAGCTGTGGGTCAGCATAATCGTAAATGATGTCAATGTTAATATTAAACCTTTATTATTTAGTGTGACGTAAATAACTCATGTGTGCATTTTATTAAACTAGATGTTTGATGTTAGTAGGTCAATATTCTAATGAGGTGTGTTAGGTGAATCACAAAATGAAATATCAAGTCTTAAAATTAAATAATAAATATGAAAAAAATAGTAGATAAAAGGTCGAAAATACGATATTACGTCGCTCCTAGGCGCCTTCATAATCCACGGAGTTTATGTACCTCTTTTCCGCCATTGTTCTTGCTGGGCAGTCGTTAGAACCGGTGTTGTGGTTGCTGGGCTTCTTGAAGTGTAAGCAGGTCGCGCATTTTGGGTCTTCGGATTTCCTAGTGCAGTCCTTTATCGTGTGTCCTTGGTTGCCGCAATGACCGCATGTATATATTGAGACTCTCTGCAAGACTTAGCCGCATGACCATACTGCTGACACTTATAACAGCGAGTAACTAGGGTGAAATCCTTCACCGGGCAAGATGACCAATTTATAAAGATCCTGTCTTGGATTATCAGTGCTTTACGAATGGCTGCAGATACTTCTATTACGTAGTTACAGGTCTCAGCATCTTTACGGCCCGATTTATGACTCAGCTTGATTTCATTGAGAAAGGTCTCTAGGTTGCAGCTTTGAAGTTTCTCCGCTAAGTTCTGGTGGTACAGGCACGTGAAAACTTCCGTCTCTTTCATATTTGAAGGCACTCCAACGATCACGATTTTAGGCTTCCGTTTGTGGGGTTCATTGACTATAAGGCCTGAGTTTGCATGTTGTACCGATTGTTTTACTTTCTCAATATCATCTTTGGTCTCGGTGCTGATGATCACGCCGCCGTTCTTAATCTTGCGTAGTGCTCTCACGTGGAGGTTCATTTGTTGCATTCTTGGATGGATGCATTCTTGATAACGATATAAGAATTATGATGGATGATGATGAATAAATCCGTGTATTTTCCAGGATCTGGGACGTAAAACGCGGCAGTGAGCCTCTAGAGACCATCCGGCATCACTCAGAGTTCACGTACGGGTTAGACTGGAGCTCGCTGCGACCGCAACTGTTGGCCGACTGCGGCTGGGACTCGCTCGTGCACGTGTTCACGCCCAGGGCACTCGCTTGAACATACACGTACCTTCCGAAGCACGGTAAGGCCGAAGGCCAATTCTCCTTTTTTCTTTCTTTAATAATAATATTCTAAGACATTCACACAACACCATCTAGTGTCAAACTATGCAGAGCTTGTACTATGAATACTTAACAATGGATAAACATACATTTGTAGGTACCTACTTTTTTGGAAATAATACATAGAAACACTCATAACAAAACAAACATCTATGTTCACGCACACAAATGTTTAACTTGAGCGGGAATCGAACCCGCGACCTCCGGGCGTGGCAGTCGGTTGCATTTCCGCCACGCTACTGCGTCATCGTTTTTCTTTCTTTCCTATTATAATATTTGCTCAAAATGCAGTTTCGATCTAGTCGCGGTGCACACTGGCGAATATTTGCAAAAATCTGGTCAATATATGATTTTAAAATATTGTCGATAGATCAGTTTTATAACACTTATCTTTAACCTCAATAAATGACGCAACTTTTGAGTATTTTTTTATATATTTTATATGGTAAAATTCTATAACAATCTGCCTACGAAGTTGATCAAAAATATCGTGCTTAAATCTGATAATTCCAAGTCACATGTTATCGCTCATTGTGTTTATAACTATAAGTATTTGGTGTTTTTCTGTTGTGTATTCTATTTCTAAAGGTATTTATAATTGCTATCAGATGTTAGTATTTTCTAAAATAAATCTTAACACCGATACCCTTGCCTTGAAATTGATAGTATTATTTACTTAAGTAAGCAGAAAGAATAAGGGAAATAGTACGATATTCTTCTGTATTCCGAGAAATAAGCTGTATTCAATTGAAGCATATAATGCTAGTATTTAGTTTGTTTTAGATTTGGCTGCCGATATCTGCCTGATGATTAGTTTTTACTAGCTTTAAGTCCCGGTATTTATGGGTATATTTTAGATCTTTAACTCGTCGGATATTTTAGGTCTTTAACTTGAGTTCATTCTTTTGATGAGTGGTTTTAAAAATGTTAGTAGGTATCTATTTGAAGTCAAGAAATAAGGATATAAATAAATATCGCAGAGACTTTACAAGAAAAACGCCCCGTATTTAAATTATAATTGAGACACTTATTTGAAAGACTTTGCCTTTCTTCAGTCAATTTCATCTCCAGTTTACGTAAAACGTCTAGACATGCAATTTAACTAATGAAGGAACCTGAAATAGAGTATTTTATATTTAAACAAAGTTAGGTATCGACATTGCATACCATATAGTTTGTATATATCTGATCATTCATGTTTCTTAGTTATGAATATTATTAATTATAGTACATAGTTAATTAAATTCTTGTTAATGTCTCATATATATACCGACTACTATCCTACGATTGTTTTAATACTATCAATATCATAAATTCAGTTTTTATGTTCGCGCTGGTTGGAACAACGGCCTCTTTTCATAAAATAATAATTATTCATAGTTCAAAAGGTTTGCATTTAATATCAATAGGTTTATATTAAATTTTTACCATTAAAACATTTTGGCCATCTTTTTGGTAATATTCATCAGTGTGTCACAAATAGTATTACATACTTTCCCCTTAAAATTTAAGTTTGCATGATTTGCATGGTCATTAAAATGAGTTTTTGTCATTGTCTTTGTTTTCAAAAGCGCCAACGAGATTCTTACTTTGCGACAAGAAATCTTAATACGAGTACCATCTATTAACATTACAGTTGCGTTACGTATTTGTTCTGCTTTCGAAAAATATGTACCTAATACCTATGAGTAAATATTTAAATATGTCGTCTGGATCATTTTAACATTAATATTAACTATGTTTAGTGTTACTGAGTTTTTCCGAACTCTGTTGCAACACGGAATCTGGCAACGTGCTCGGTAACGGCAATAGACTCCCTTCCTTTTATGTAAGACTTAAAAATCATAACATGGCCGAATTTGGGTGTAATATTACACCTCTGCCTACCCGTTACAGGAGTGTGTCTATAAAAAAAATTAAGAAGTATTTAAAGTTTTTTGTTTGTTTCCAGGATTGTCAGGATGGTCTATGATTTAAGTCAAACTGTGAGTGAGTGGAAGTGTCGTGCCAAACCAGAATAGTGTTTATCGCAAAGGCATCAGGGTCATAATCGCTTGGAGCGTGTCGGTGCAGGTAACGGTGTTAACAGGGAACTCGGTGAATGTTTAGTACTGTTATTTTACGTAAATTGTACGCTATTGTTACTAAAAATCATTCGAATCATTCAAATTGTTGGTTTTTACTAAAATGTAAAAAATGAATTCCTTATCGAGGGCGTAGTAACAAAAAAAACGAATAAAATCGTAAAAATAATCGAGTGAAATCGAAAAATTTAATCGAACGTTATCGAATAAATCGAGTAGTCAAAAAATCGACGTCGATTGTTCTAACTTACCACGTCAGAAATCAAACAGTACTGAAAAGTTGTTTATTCGAAGGGGGATATGTTTGTTGATTCATTCGAATAACTTTTTAGTAACAATCGCGAGACGCTAAGTTTTATGTAATCATAGGTTTAGTATGTGTTGTTGGTTGAAGCATATCTTGGTAAAAAAATACAAACTTGCCTATAGTTTATTGTTTTTGTATTTCAAAATAAAGATCTGTATAGCTTCTTAGCTAATTATGAACCAGATTCTATCAATATTTATTTAAATTGAACAACTTTTCGGCCTAAATAGGTTATAAACGAGACCTGGCTTTTGTAGATAGAATGACTGGTATAAGTGTCTAGTCGATTTTATAAAAAAAAAAAAGTTATGGTACAATATGTACAATATATAATATACTGCCTCGTTGGTCTCGCGGCATAAATGTGCGCGTGGGATTAGGAGGTCTCGGGTTCGATTCTCGGGTCGGGCAAAAGTGTTATTGGCTTATTCCGTTAGGAAATTCTCAGTGGCAGCACGGAGTCTGGTGATGTGCCCGGTAACGGCAATAGGCTCGCCCACTATTACGTGGGACCTAAAAATTCATGGCGAAATGTGGGTGTAATATTACACCGCTTTCAACCCCTTCGGGGATACAGGCGTAAGTATAAAAAAAAATGTATGTCAAGTGCTAAATAGATAAGTTTGGTGTTAAATGTTACTGAAAATGAGACAACGAATAGTTAGGAGTTGTCCGTACTGTGTCTACGTACGGGTAGACCATAAATTGGTTTACTTATTTAGTACAATAGTAAAAATAAAACATTAACGATTTATAAACACACTAATATTTTTATAACAGGAAAAATTATTTGGCAAAATGTGGATGTAATATCGGGGATACAGGCGTGAGTCTATAATAATTTATATTCAAACAATTAAAAATAATAGTTTTGATTTTAAAGACAAGCACATGATTAATTTGTCCACGACTTCGTAGTGGCCGGATCAAAAATAAGTTATTAATCTTAATATATAAAATCCTTGCGTTACTTAATGACTGGCAGACACGCTACAGCCGAAACTATTGGGCGCAGGAAGCTGAAATTTGGCATGTATGTTCCTTGGGGACCGTAGGGGTGCACTAAGAAGGGATTTCCCGAAATTCCCACGGGATCAGCCAAAACGGGTAAATTTAAAAAAATTGCAGGCGTAGCTGCTGGCGTCATCTAGTATGTTTATAATCTTGCTTGTATTTTGAAATGCCAAAACTGAAAAGTTATCTTAATTTTTTATAATATTAGTATTGATATGCCTCAACCTACAAGACTAAATGTGTTTTATATAAATAAAGGCTTGTAATATTTTATTAACTAAGCAGATCCAAGTACTTATTCTTTCATGACATGTTACGACTGATATTTACATTTAAATGAACTCGAGACTCATTTAAATGAAGCTAGAAATTCATTTAAATTTTCAGAGAAATATTGGAAGGTTTAAAATATTTTCAATGAATTAGGATATAAAATAATATGTCGATTTATTTAAAATATTATAATCTACTGTTTAGTAGATTATTTATCAATATTTATTACAAAATTGATGTTCTATCAAAAGTGTCGGCAGCTTAGAATCGAATATTCGTCTACAGTAATATTTTCTTATTCGATTCATTCGATCGTAAAAAAAATCGCAAAAAATTTAATGAATTATTGTTTTTCGTATAAATGAGTCTCTATTAATTATAAACTTCAA
Organism: Euclidia mi; assembly: GCA_944739405.2. NCBI lineage: Eukaryota > Metazoa > Arthropoda > Insecta > Lepidoptera > Erebidae > Euclidia > Euclidia mi. The sequence goes on along the minus strand of OX123188.2, from coordinate 4,214,966 downwards.
TTTAATCTTTATTGTATGTTAAAGTTTATTATTGTTTACTTATAAGCTAATACGCATTCCTTCTGTGTTAATTATTTGTTAAATTTTATTTTTATATTGATTATTATTTAATTAATGAATAAACAACGCATTGGAGCAATATAGACTAATTAGTGAGATATGGCAGTTATAAGTATTATATTTGTAGGTCCAGGTTCATAATCTTTGGATAGGTATTATTTTCCAGATAAATTCAAGCTGTCCTAATAATAGGCTTGTGTCCTAAAATGTAATTAGCAATTGATTCGTTTAACATCTAATAAAGGATTATTAGATGTTAAACTGAAATACATCACAGATCAGCAACATTACTAATTACGGCTTTTTAAAAACATTTTTGAATTTGACACGAAAACGCTGTAAACCATCATGGCGGTTGAGTGATATCACAAAGTACAAAACAAAACAAACCGTGAATGAAGTTTGGTCTGATGTACCTACCCACTTTTATTTTGTTATTTATTCGATTTGACAGGTAGAAAGTTCGAAGTTTTAGTTGTATTTACTACTAAACGTCAACCACATGAATGGCGGATGTACTGTTGACGTAATGCTCTCCGATTGGTGTTCACTGTCAAAAGAATACATTATATTTAGTTTTAGAATCCTAAAAATAACATTAACTTACCTTTTTATAATGAATTATAAACTTTATTGACATCTTAAAATCGTAATGAATCTATAGATACTACAATCAAACCGATTTATTCTTAGTGGACACAAGTCTATTGTCCTTTAGGGCCAGTATCACTGCTGCATTACAAGTCCCTGTTAAATTATTTTCATAATATGAAATTTATCTGCAAGACAAATTATCCAGAGGTAGTGAAGATAGGCCTGCGTATCGGAAACTCACTTTGTTAGCATTAGGATACAAACTAAAGATTGTACTCCACACAGGGGCTTAGTACAAGTAGGTATAGCATCTCGATTCGATCGGCGTTTTGTACACTAGGCTCATTCTGAAAATATCTAAATTTGAACCGTAACAATCGAATCGAGATGAGACGTAATCTGGAAAACTGGTACTAAGCCTTTAGAATGGACTATTAGTATATTATTACTAGCTGACCCGGCAAACGTTGTTTTGCAAATTTTTTTTTTTTTTTGATAAATAGATGTTGGCCTATTCTCATAGATACCGGATAAGCACAAAAAAAATCATCAAAATCGGTCAAGCCGTTTCGGAGGAGTATGGGAACGAAAACTGTGACACGAGAATTTTATATATTAGATATGCATCCTCTTTTCACTTATGGGCAACTAGAATGGCAGAGTGTAATGACAGTATATCGATAGTTGTACACCAATACGGAAAGCATTTGTGTTGGTATTTAAGGATTGTATTGTAACATTGAGACAGCTAAATAATATGCACTGTTTATCGCCATGAGTAGATTGGAAACTCATAACTAAATATTTAAGAAACGCAAGAGAAATAAATAGGCACATAACTTTGAAAAGTCGGTACAGGACTGTTGGTTCCAATAGTTCCATAATTGGTCCAACAGGACTGCCGAGTCCCTTTGTCTGCACTACTTAGTATAAGTGGGTCCAACAGGACTTTTACGGTACTTCAGTGTCGCGCGCCGTGGCTTTGAACCCGATAACCTCAGCATGGCAGTCTGTTGGTAACTCCACTATACTCCACTATCGCTGCATAATATAAGCTGTGCGCCAGTTGGTTGTGAAGGGTTGTCAAATCGATCGGCGTGCACGCTGTGTCAGTAATGTAAACTAATTTGATTAAAACTTACTGTGTTTTATTATTGTAGTTTATTATTTCGCGTTTTATTCTTTCGATAATTATACAGACGTGAATCAAAATTAATGTTAGTTTACTTTCTTCTCACGGTGAATAATAAGTTAAATAAATTAGATTGTGCTTTGATAACTATTCAAATCTTACGTTACTGTACCTATCTTGTTGTAAATATTTCGTTTTGTATACTTGTATATTTAAATTGTATATGCCACAGGGTGTACCACCTTTGTATATTGTAGCTAGCTTGTTATTCGATATTGTATAGAAATCATTAATATATTATGACGGTTACCTCAACTGTTACACCAAGAGCAAAATCTTTTGAAGTTTGGCAGTAAACCACAAATACCCTCATCATCATCAGCCTTTAACAGTCCACTGCTGGACTAGGCCTCTCCTTTGAAAGGAGGAATTGGCCTACTATATCACGCTGGCCAAACGGGTTGGTATAGGGTTTGTATCAAGTTTTCCTTCTCTTACAGTGCTGTTCTCTGCATAATATGCTCCCTCTGTCGACTCTTACGACACCCATGGGATGATATGGGGTGGTGACAATCCGTATTCTTAATCCGTCACCACACGGACAAAATACCCTCAGTTTTGCAAATAAGGAATACAATTTTTTTGGGTCTCGTAAAAATGTAGATAATTATATGTTATAGCAGATAAAAATCCCGATGTCCTAATTTGGGTTTTGAAAAATAAATACTTACGTACATAAAGTACCTAAGTATTTATTTTCAAAAAGTGACTAAGTAATTTTAAACCAATATTATATTGCAATTTTCTTTTTTATTTCAATAAGTTTTGTGTAAATGTAATGTTGCATTAAAGAAATATTGAACCAATGTCTCCATTTTCAATAGCCAATATTTTCGAGATAAAATTGTAATGAAATCTGTATTTTATGATGATTTACTGTTACTTGCCTCGTAATCTAGCCGGTACCATAGAGCATAGATATTTATATAGAGGCGAATTTCTTATGGGCACTCTGTAGACAAACTTTCTGTGACCCAAATTGTCGCTTGGCGGCTTGGCAGTCGCGCTGTGACAGCTGTCTCTGAGTGCAAGAGAGACGAACTGACGACACCCGCCAACTCGCCACTTGGAATCGGCACACGAAACCCTTAAGAAATGCGCTTCTATTATGTAAATCTGTATTCATTGCCGGTACTAAAAAGACAAAGACATTTAATTCTGCATTTTGGTTGTTTACAACACAAGTCAAAACCCTATTCTAGACTAATTTTTGATAGCTTTTGATAGCTAAATGACATTTTGAGAAGAAAAGCCGAAACAAACTCAGTCATTGCTTTTTTTCTGTCATTTCTTAGGCAGCAGTGAAACTGATCCTCCGTCTATACATAAATCTAAGTTTGAAGCCACTATTTCAACTGAATTCGTCTTGGTGTGGTGCTGGAAGAGTCATCATTAACGGCCATTTTCAATATTCGAACTATAGATAGATCTGTAGATTCTAGATTCGTGTTTGACATATTTTGTATGGAGCTTATGTCAAAAACTGTGAAAAACGAATCTAAAATCTACAGATCTATCTATAGTACGAATATTGAATTCCGTAGTAAAACTTTCACTATAAAAATGATGTAAAAGATCCCGTAGGAACATTGTGAATGCAGTTTATAACCAACCAATCTTCGTATTCCTAAGATATATTGGTTAGTTATAAATAACATTTCCTAAACCTTTTGCTACAAAGTTTTTATCCTATCAAATAAAACAATAAGAATCAATAATAATACTCTTTTTAATTTTACCTTATTTGATACATTTTTATCCATCTCCTCTTATATGACAATTTACCACAGATACGTAAGGAAAGGTAGTCTTAATTACAACGAAACGATACTTAAAAACAAAATTTAAAAGAAACATTATAATAATATCTGGAATTATAGTAACAATTAGATAAAGCGAAATATTTATAAACGCGACGTCTGTTGTTGAATGTTGGAACTATGTCACGGTAACATTTGACTTCTCATCCTGGTTATAGACAATATTACAGGGCAATAAAAATAAAGATGTTTCACCAAAAACAAAACGGTGGCAAATAGTATTACATTTCATATACATGGCTAATAAATTACAAACTAGAACATTACGTACAATACGTACATGGTAGCCAATTTACGACAACGCCATCTATCGTCACAATTTAGTCAATTTTATCGATGTTTAACCGCCGCAACCGGCCTTCAACAGCAGACATCACATTGTACATAGAATTGAGATGAAATTTATCATGTTTACAAATATCTGTCTGGCTAGAAGCATGGCATAAGGTAAGACAGGAGATGGGTTTTCTAAAAAGGGTGTTACTGAGAGTCTGACAGGCCAACTCATGGCGTCCACTGGGCTTCATAGTTCCAAGGTTTTGTGTGAATGGTTCGTCTAGCATTACGTCTTCATCAGATTTTAGGTGTCTCGCCCCTGTGAAGAGACTAGTTTTCTGTATTTATATGAAGATGTTTTATAGTTAACTACTATATTATAATGTATGAAACACCTAGCGGCGACATCAATTGCCAAACATTTTTAAAAGCGCCTCTAGTGGATAGTAACTCTCAGTAGTGCACGCCAGCGCATTTAAAAAAATAATGGCACATGCTCCCATCGAAAAGTCACTAGTCTAGACCACAAACTCGAACTGGACCCAAGCAAAGAGCTCAAATATTTACATAGAGGCGCATTTCTTATGGGCGCTCTGAAGACAAACTTTCTGTGCCCCAAATTGCCGCTTGGCGGCGTGGCAGTCGCGCTGTGACCGCTGTCTCTACGAGAGCAAGAGAGACGAACGTTCATGCTGTGTATCTTAACTGCGAGAGCAAGAGAGACGGAGAACGACGCCAGCGCCGCCAACGGCGCCAACTACGAACTAAACTGAGACACTCTCCACTTGGAATCGGCACACGAAATCCTAAAAACTTCGCTTCTATGTAAATCTGTATTCATTGACCCAAATTAGCGCTCAAACTCGAAGCAGGCTCCGAGGGCCGAGTTCAACAGAGCATAGGTTTTCATAGCGTCATAATCATCATTTGTGTAAAAATACTAAATGCGCAGATTCAGGCTTAGGTACCAATAATCATACCAAAATGTCGACAATTGAAAAGATACTACGAATTACGGATCCTATCGCGGTTTATTGGTTTTATTGACATCGCATTTAATCCGAATGTTCTAGAAACTATATTATTTATTAAGTATAATCGAACGTTTCGGCAACTTTACAGGAGCCGTGGTCACGGGTAGTTTCTAGACCATTCGGTTTAAATGTAAGGGCGGTTTCAGATTAGCGTATTTTTCTGCGCGTATACCTACGGTCGTTTTAGCATACGCGCTTACACGCGCGCTCCGGACTCGTGTCAACGGGTATATTTCGGCATGTTCGCTCGAAACGGTAGTGACATCTTTTCAGTGACAACATGAGTTCTGACGGCTCACGTCTATTCGAGCTTAGAAGCGCGTCAACGCTCGTACGAGTTGCGCGAATACCAAAAGACGCGCCTATACGCGCCTAAGGCTGGTTTCAGAGTCACGCGTTTGCCGCGCGCCGGCCACACGCGCGCGTTTACAATTACACTAGATCAGTAGTAGCGTTTCATAGTCACGCAGTTCAAACGCGCCGCGTGTGAGACGCGCGCGCCGGCCGCGCTGCCGAAGCGCGCATACATTGCAATGAGAAACGCGAACTCGTTTCACAGTGGTCCGCGCGCCAAACGCGCTGTTGAGTTGGTTACAGAGTGACGGCGCGTGCCGCGCGCGTCACTCTGTAACCAGCCTACATGCGCTTCCAAAAACGCTAATAGCTTATACGCGCGTATAAAACGCTAATCTGAAACCGCCCTAATGGCAGTAAAACGAATTTCTCGCGATAGAATTCGCAAACCGTACTTTGATTTCAATACATTCGCGTATACCCAAGCAAAAAATCAATGTAAAATGAAACGACATATTCAAAGCACTCTCTTCTAACAACGTGTACCTACCTACATTTACGGAGACCTACTTACAATTATCTTTGACCTTGCCGAGGTGCTTGGTGAGCAGGCTGCTGTAGTAGCGGCATGACGTCACCAAGTGCGTCTTCATGTACTCCTCGAACGTCACTGCAATGTGTTAAAGCTGACTCGCTTTATTGTTCATAATTAAATGGAGGCGCACCAACAGACGGATCGCCTGATAGTAAGCGATTACCGCTGCCCATGGACACCCTTAAACTACTAGAGGAGTCAAGTGATTTCCGTCCTTTAGGGTAGGAAAAGAAATAGAACATGAAGAGGGATGAGGGGGACAAAAAGGGGAATGGGTCCACAGGCACTCTCACTCACGGAGCGAAACGCGAAAGTATAGGTTCTGCTACTTTACGTTGATATTCAGTGACAGGGCTTTCCCGGTTGAGCCTGCCTTTTCATGCTGAAATCAGCAAGGTCCTACTTGCAAGTTACAGTTTAACGTTGCTCGGTTTTATTGATAAACATGGTGGTCATGCTAGTGCTGGTCCAAGCCAAGATTAAGGCCGGAGAGATAATATTTTCCAGTGCCTGTTATGTCAATAAACAACTCGTTTTGCACTCGGCGCTCGATTTTAGCGGCCTCTTGACCCTGACGCACTAAACGGCTGCTAAATTCGCCATTTCGACAGCCTTGGAGCATACCTACCTGCCTAAATGAGTTGATATGCCAATATAAAGTTCCTGTTTAAGAAATAATAATAAAATAGTAATAAATATTCTACCACATTCACACAACACCATCTAGTCCCAAACTAAGCACAACTTGTACTATGGGTACTAGATAATGGATAAACATACATATATATACTTTTTTTTGTAAATACATACATATTATAGGTACATAGAAATGTGCTGAATATGGGCCCCTTGGTATTTTATTTGGCCTTGTCTACAATCTTTTTCGAAAAGTGATTGTGCCTAGACTGGCTTCACGCTTGTCTACTGCATGATATACGCATTCGGTTACGTACACGTCACGCAAACGTTTCTTATGCTTCCATATATTGTGTAAATGTCTACGCATACGGATCCGCTATTCAACCTAAACACCTTGCCCCTTTTTCGCGACACATCTGCCGCAATTCCGGCACAGATAATACAGCGACTGAACTGTCCCAGTATTTGGTTGGCATGACACACCAGACGCGCGGTACGGTCGGCACTATGTCATGGCGGTGGCCAACTCTCGGTCGCGTAATATGAAGCGTGATGTGACGCTCGAAAGAACATTCGGCGCAAAGCCGAACGCGAGGTAAATTCGGCTGCAGTGTCATAGGATACTTGATAAAAACTGCGAGTGTATTCAACTGAAATTTCGGCGCGGTAATCTGCGCAGATGTATCGCTACACTTAGCCACCCACCTAGATCTACCACTGATTGTCAGTATCTTTCTGCGCATACCTTCCTCGCTTTCATCTTTTTCGATGGTCTCGTTGTTATCCTGCGGCAGGTACAGCACTTTGGCGTGGAACAGCTTTGACGTCGCCCGCTTGTCGACGACTGCTTGCGCGTGAAATAAAGCACAATCTGAGAATTAAAAATGCATCGCCACTTTAGTTAATTAGTGAACGCCTCGTTTATTTTATTCTATGTAAGTAGTTATCATGACTATTCTCTGTGAAGGTATTATTTTTTTAAACGTAGGTATTATATTTTTTAAAAGAACATCTTTAGGAGTATTGCAGAGTAGACTTTATCATACCTGACACCATTTAAAGTAGGTATGTAGAACGTAATATAACAATTTCTTATCGTTCCACTTGAAATATAAAACCTTCAACTTTTGTCATCTCTGTGTTTATTAAGCTTTTTTATTCTCCTTTTACGTTAGACTAATCGATTCACCAGTCATGGGTATCAAATGGCATGCATCTTTTATCAGAAAACTTCTAATAGCAACACACGAGGTGCAAAGTAGCTACTAGGCTGCCTCAGGTTTTATAATAGGTGTGCGGTTCTCACCGTGACTACGCGTCGTGTCTTGTTCGTCCTTCTCCGGAGTCTCGCGCCTGCTCTTACAGAAGCACGATCCTGGCTTACACATGTATTGGTCGTCTGATGTAATCACACCTGCTGACCTCATGTTTACCATGCCCGATTTCAGCACTTCCACTTCTGTGGGAAATATCAATATGGTAAAATTGTGGTAGGAAGAGGACAGCAACGAACCAGTCCATTGTCAGGCTCAGAGCGAGTTAGATGTGCTACATAGATGTGCCACCGCACAGCTCATCTTACAAGCCACCAGGTGGGTCTGTCACATAGTTTCGTACTTTAGGTTTTACAATTCCGCAGCATAGCAAATCTCTGCTGACAAAGTTTCTTAAAGCTGAGACTAGTGCTAGTATCTAGATACTAGTGGTAAGAGACATTACGACAGATGCTGCAATTTGAATCGTTATCTTTCCGGCAATATTGAACAATCTCGGATCACATATAAAGTACAAGAGTAACGTAACAGATATTAATGAATTTATGTATGTCTTACCTGCATCTTTAAGTGTGACCGTAGGTTTAGGCGGATCCTTATCTTGCACTACTTCTTTGACAGGACTAGTCTCTTCTGGCATAATATTGGTAATTGGACTTGACTCAGTCATTACTTGGGTAACTCTACTTGCTTTTTCTGGTATTACTTGAGTACCTGGACTTGGTTTTTCGGACACGACTTGGTTAAGACTTGCGTTGTCTGGCGCTATTTGATTGTCTGGACTTGCTTTTTCTAACAGTTTTGGAGTAGCTGGAATTGACCTTTCTGTCATTACTTGAGTAACTCGACTTGCTTTTTCTGGTATTACTTGAGTACCTGGACTTGGTTTTTCGGATACGACTTGATTAAGACTTGCGTTGTCTGGCGCTATTTGATTGTCTGGACTTGCTTTTTCTAACAGTTTTGGAGTAGCTGGAATTGACCTTTCTGTCATAACTTGGGTAACTCTACTTGCTTTTTCTGGTATTACTTGGGTACCTGGACTAGGTTTTTCGGTCACGACTTGGTTAAGACTAGCGTTGTCTGGCGCTATTTGATTATCTGGACTTGCTTTTTCTGACAATTTTGGAGTACCTGGAAGTGACCTTTCTGTCATAACTTGGGTAACTCTACTTGCTTTTTCTGACATGACTTGAATTATTGGACTTTGCCTCTCGGGGACAACTTGGGAAAATGGGCTTGTCTTTTCTGGCATTTTTTGGCTAGCCGGGCTTGCTTTTTCAGGCATGGGACTTGCTTTTTCTGGCATGGGACTTGCTCTATCTGGCATGGGACTTGCTTTTTCAGGCATGGGACTTGCTTTTTGCGATTCTGTATTTGATCTTGCTTGTATTGGACAGGATATTTCTTGCATTGGACAGGCTATTTCTGGCATTCTTTGGCTGACTAGGTTTGACTTTTCTGGTAATTTTTGGGTGTTTGAACTTACGTTATCTAGCTCATTGGTCGGTGTATTGATATCTCTGACAGGCGGCTGTTTAGTGTCTTCGTTCACAATCAGCTTTGTAGTTTCGTATAGCGCTTTGTATACTGAAAACAAAAGAAAGTGTTAAGAAGTAGTAATAATACCTTTCAGAAATGAATAAGGATCTATAAAATAATGCCCTATATGACATTTAGTAAGATTTTTCTAATTTGCCTCTAGCAACTGTAGCACATAATCTCTGTATTAATTAAGGACTTAAGTATAATATTAATATTATGTAATACTAGAGGACGCCAGCAGCTACGCCTGCATTTTTTTAAATTTACCCGTTTTGGCCGATCCCGTGGGAATTTCGGGAAATCCCTTCTTAGTGCACCCCTTCGGTCCCAAGGAACATACATACCAAATTTCAGCGTCCTGCGCCCAATAGTTTCGGGTGTAGCGTGTCTGTCAGTCAGTCAGTAACGCAAGAATTTTATATATTACTAGCTGACCCGGCAAACGTTGTTTTGCAAAATTTTCTTTTTTTTTTGAAAAATAGATGATGGCCGATTCTCATAGATACCGGATAAGCACAAAAAATTTCATCAAAATCGGTCAAGCCGTTTCGGAGGAGTATGGGAACGAAAACTGTGACACGAGAATTTTATATATTAGAAGAAGATAGTAAACATCAGGCTGTGTAAACTCTTAGCCGAGACTAGGTACATCAAAATATACAAGAGCGACATATTATACCATGCGGATTTCTTTCCATATTTCCTTACGGATTCCTTCGCGCGTAAATAATTTAAAGCTCAGTAAAATATCTCAGGATCCCTCAGCCGAAATAACGTATACCTCAATAAAATATACTTAAAATGTGTTCGCAAACACATACATTCTGTTCACGGGATGAACAATCGTTGATTCGTTGCCAATGATGTAGTTTTCGTACAAATGTCTTTCATAAATCAACGCCAAGTATGAGGGGGCGGGGCGGGGCGGTGCTTTGCTGGCTGCCGGATGACAAACGGCAAATGACATATTGTTTCGGTATAGATTTCAGCAGTATCTATATTTTCTGGCATTTTAGGGAGTGGATAAAGCAGGAATTTAAGATATGCAAAATTAGTTTGATTGTTTGTTAATGATTTAGGCGGTGCTGATTAGGTATTAACGGTAATCGCGAAATCACGAAATGATTGGACTACAAGTATGTAACTTTCTCCAAATAAACCTATGTAGTTATAATATAAGCTCTATCGTATACACGGCAGAAATATAGTGTCTATTTCTTTAGCAAATGGTCCCATTTTTTTTTATCCGGCTTATTCCAGTGCAATGGCTTTATAGAAATTTCGCGAGTCGTCAGTCATAAGACTCATAAGTATAATTTGATATCCATCATCCGGACTCTGAGTGCATACTAATAAAATTGAACTGTTGCGGCACGACTTCAAAAAGAGAAAGATTCAGAAAATCTGAGAGAGAAATTTGTCTCTAAAGTTTTACTCCCTCTAAAATATAGTATACCTGTTGGAGATAAAATCACATTAGACTTGCGTTGGTACTGGTCCGGTATCATGCCGAAGAACGGAGTGATGACCGATGCGTCACAGCGCTCTACGACCTCTCTTCTCTCATTACTCACTCCTGGAATCAAATTGAACCAGTGGCGGCTTCAGGCAGCTTTTATAAAGACAATAAGTACAAATCTGGTGTCACGGCGTACTTTACAAACATACAACCAACAGACCCAAAGTAATAATATAATAAAGGAGAATAAAGGAGAAGGAGAGAGGGAATCCTTCTTCATCCCAAGGAGTGTAAGAAACACTAAAAAGTCATCTATAATTAATTGTAAGACTCAGATATAGTCATAGTTTTCCCTTCCATCGCCCTGTCTTCACCGCTATGAAACATGTTATTTTTATGTCTAGAAAAAGCGTACATTAGCAAATTGAAATCCAGATGAGTGATTTATGTTGTTGTCTGAGCCATAGTTTTTATTGATTTGTTAGGTACTGGTAAACAACTTTGGCTGGGACTAAAATTGGCGACCTTTATGCTGGTTATTAGTTTTAACTAGTGACTTTCTTCGGCTTCGCACGGGTGCAAATCTGATAAATTAAAATACCTATGGCAGTTTTTTTTACAATCTTTTTGATTATTATCAAAGCACATCCAATGCCTCGTTGGTCTCGCGGCATAAATGTGCGCGTGGGATTGGGAGGTCTCGGATTCAATTCCCGGGTCGGGCAAAGTGTTATTGGGTTTTTCCGTTATAAAATTCTTATAAGCAGCTCGGAGTCTGATAATGTGCCCGGTATGGCATAAGCTCGCCCCCTATTACGTGGGACCTAAAAATTCATGACGAAATGTGGGTGTTATATCACACCTCTGCCTACCCCTTCGGGGATACAGGCCTATAAATAAAAAAATACGTCCAATAAATAATAATAAGCTGCTTTGACCAGTTTTCAAGTAATGATTTTTCATATATATGTGGTGTCGATTTGTATTGTCTTTCCAGTTTTGAGATGGTAAACATTCTCCAGAAAAGCCTATAAACTTAAACGGCCATCAGAACATTGCAAAGCTATTAACTGATCATATAACAGAAAAATGGTTTAAATATATGTAGGTATAATGACTTAAATAGGTGGAACTATTACGTATATAGAATATAAAGTTATATAGACTTACCAATGTGCACATAGTCCCGTACAATATCTGGCGTCTGTACTTCGTTGTTGTAGCTCCGCCTGTGTACTGCGCACACCGGCTCTCCGAACACAAATTTGCACGCTGTACACAGACAACACTTGATTACTTTGAGAATGAATTGAAAGAAAATGCGAGCACCAGTAAAGACGTGACTCTCGAAAAAGAACGAACTCAAAAAGATTTTGTGTTATACACCGCAGTACGTTCAAACTGTGCGCGGTACGAAACGACTTAGGAGCTCAGTAATATATTATTTGTCTAGAATTAAAGAATAATATTTTCCTTCTATAGAGCTGAGCCGTGGTATAGGTCTTATAAGAAGACTCAAAAGGTTAGTAAGAGGGCGATGCTTTTCTGCGAGATAGAATCAGAAATGAGGAGATCTGCAGAAGACCAAAGTCGCCGATAGAAGTCTCCAATGCCAGCCTTAGTGGCAGTGGGTTTTCAGAATCTTTATACATATTATTATTGCCGTAATGTAGACGCTATTTTATTTAAAAAACAAGTGAACGAAACTTTTTCCGAAAATCAATAACCAAAAAAATTTTTAAAAATACTTGCGGCCACATTTAATATGCAACCTAGTAAATATATATTCTCCTAATCATAAATCAATATAAAAATTTGGTTTTAGCGAAAACTCGATGAGTGCACTAATTTGTCGCAGGATCTTGTACTACTGAGGGAGGCTTATATCTAGCGGTGAACGTCTTTGGGCTGTGAGAGATCTGGCTGACGCGTCACACAAACAAAACCGTACTTACATGGATGAAGTTCTTGGTTCGCGTTTATGGCGTAGTTACAAGTCTTGCACGTCGGCAGGATGCACCGCGACGTGAACACGCTCACGGATCTGTGTGCACGCAGCTCAGCCGGTTCCGTGCCTAAACAATAATTGTCTTTATTTTAATGACTAGCTGACCCGGCGAACTTCGTACCGCCATTTATGTATTATACATATAAACCTTCCTCTTGTATCATCCTATCTATTAAAAAATGCACTAAAATCTGTTTGTCTATCTGCTTGTCTGCACACAGACAGAAGACAGACTTTGTTTTATACTATGTAGTGATAAATCAATGACTGTATTTTCAATAATTTTGAAACTAATATTTATATTTTTACCTAAGCATTGTGAATAACGTTTTAAATTAATAATTTGAAACACAGATTGCAAAGAGAGCTCTAAGATTGCTTTAAGTTAGTGAAAAACTGTAGTCTCCTGTAGGATTTTTTTTTATTATCAAGACTAGTTAGGGCGGTTTCAGATTAGCGTTTTATACGCGCGTATAAGCTCGTTTTTGGAAGCGCATGTAGGTGCGTATAGGCGCGGCTTTTGGCACACGCGCAACTCGTTCGAGCGTTGACGCGCTTCTAAGCTCGTATATGTGGGAGCCGTCAGAATCCATGTTGACACTGACAAGATGTCACTACAGTTTCGAGCGAACACGCCGAAATATGCCCGTTCGGTTTTTTGAAGCGCGTAATGTAGCGCGCGTGTAAGCGCGTATGCTGAAACGACCGTATACGCGCAGAAAAATACGCTAATCTGAAACCGCCTTTATTTTTGTGCATGGCAGATACTAGAATAATGTGAATGAAATGTAATGAATACGCACCTATTTCAGAAAGGGACGGCGATGCCTGAAGAATGGTCTCGTTTAATTCCTTTGCTATCTGACTGTCTGTAATTAGAATTCAACATGAGCATTGAGATAACAAATTTGCCGTTTTGTTTATGCTGTTCTTTAAAAAACTTGTGTTTGTTTAACAGGATCCTAGCGCATATAAAGTTTACCAGAGATGTGTAACTTTTTTAAATAAAGAGAAGAGTACATAACTGGGAAATAGGTCAGTCAATTTGAATTTTCCCGTATCTAAACGTACTTCGATTACGAGACTGAACGATTTTGGCATTAGACCAGTAGCAGAATATTTGATTCCTTATAAAGGATGTCATCATAAAGACTGTTGTAACGTTATCTCAGAGAAAGCAACAATTAACAGTTTTATATGCACGTATGTAGTTTCGAGGAAGCAGTGGTGCGCGCAGTTGGCTTAAAACTCTTTGCATGGCGATTTTATATTCTAGCCACTGAGAGGCCACTACACTTTTGTTAAATTTCCATCCAGGTTCTAGCATTAGACCATCATCATCAGCTTGCATATATCCAGCAGTGGACTATGGAGTCCACTGATGAATATAGGCCTCTCCAATAGCACGCCACTGAGCCCGATTTTCGGCTCTTCGTGCAATAGATTATATTTACGAGTAAGTTCAAATACTTACCTGATCTTTCAGTGTACACCATATTTTGTTCAATAATGTTGTGCTGGATTTTATTAGAATTTTGCATCGACAGAACTACACTGGCTGGGTTGTTGTTCATTGGGACGCTTCTTACTGGAGTAGGACCTGCGAAAAAATAATATTAGAGCATCAACAGATCGACTTTGGACACCATTGAATTAGGATAATATGGATTTGTTTTTACTGTTTTCTGTTTTTTGCAATTTGGTTTATCATTAACCCTTAACTTGGCAAAATGCAAAGCATATGTTGGTACAGCATTCTGGCAAAGTATGAAACTGCAAATTAACAAGATTTTTTATTTTTAAATAGCTTTAGGGGAGTTTAAATACATTTTAATTAATATTTTTTATAATATTAGTTTGTTAATTTATAAAATATTAATAGTGCCCCAAAGGGTACATCACCAATTTCGCTTAAATTTGTAATTGCTGTTATTTGTGCCCCACGAGGCACAATGCCGCTTTTGCCTACAATAGTGTCAACGTGGTAATATTAGCAAAATAACAATAAAAACAATATTTTGTATTACAAAATAAGTCATTTATACAAAGAAATTACTAAACAAAAAATGTACCAATTAACAAAACTTATAAATTCTAACAAAAGTTAACAAGAAAGCAAATCTTTTCTCAATTTTAATCATGTCAAATAATTATTAGCGTATTATAAAACTTATATAACTGAATACTACTACCTACGATGCCAGATCGACCGATACATCGAAGTGCTAAAGTGTTTGTACGAAAACGCCACCATGTCAGTCCGCCTTCAGGACCAGAGCTCGAAACCTATTCGACTCCAGCGAGGGGTGAGGCAGGGAGATGTCATCCGTCGACGTCTCCGAAACGGTTCACCGCTGCGCTGGAAGACGTCTTCAAGCTTCTGGACTGCGAAGAACTTGGCATCAATATCAGCGGCGAGTACATCACTCACCTTCGTTTTGCTGACGATATCGTAGTCATGGCTGAGACCATGGAAGATCTCAGCACAATGCTCGGTGGCCTCTGTAGTGTCTCCCAACAAGTAGGTCTTAAGATGAACATGGACAAGACGAAGATCATGTCTAATGTCCATGCCCTGCTTCTATTTAGGTTGGGAAATCTACACTCGAAGTTGTTGACAAGTACGTTTACCTGGGTCAAATGACCCAATTGGGTAGGTCCAACTTCGAGAAAGAAGTCATTCGTCGAATCCAATTCGGTTGGGCGGCGTTCGGGGAGTTACGGCATATCTTCACGTCCGATATCCCGCAGTGTCTCAAAGTCAAGACGTAAGTCTTTGACCAGCGTGTGCTGCCAGTGATGATCTACGGGGCCGAGACGTGTTCGCTAACTATATGCCTTATCCAGACGCTCAGGGTCACTCAGAGGGCAATAGAGAGAGCTATGCTCGGAGTTTCCCTGCGAGATCGGATCAGAAATGAGGAGATCCGCAGGCGAACCAAAGTCACCGACATAGTCCTCCGAATAGTCAGGCTGAAGTGGCAGTGGGCAGGGCACATAGCCAGAAGAACCGATGGCCGTTGGAGCAGAAAGGTTCTAGAGTGGCGGCCACGCACAGGACGTCGTAGCAGAGGTAGGCCTCCCGCAAGGTGGACTGACGATCTTGTTAGAATCGCTGGCAGCGGATGGATGCGGGTGGCTCAGTCTCGGTCTATGTGGAGAGCTTTGGGGGAGGCCTATGTCCAGCAGTGGGCGTCTTTCGGCTGATATGATGATGATGATGACTTAATTTTCTCTTTGACTTTCTTGGAACAATCGTGGTAATTTCATTATCACTATCCATTTCGAGATCACTAGCACCATCTGGACATGGACTGGGTATTTCTATTGGTGGATTATTATTGCATGGAAGTACCATCAATGAAGATTGTGCTTCGCAATCGTCCTGTGATGGGCTATCTTGATACGATGATATTTCATTATTTCAATTTACAGATGATAAATTGTTAGATATGTATGCCGCTGACGTCGGTACTGAACTGCAAGGTGAGAAAGTAGTGGCGAAGGTTTTGCCAACTATGTGGCTGGGGTTAATCATGCATTGCTTGTTTTTGGGTGAGTCTGGGATCTCGTCTATGCTGGATGAATCTGTATCACTCACACGAAACGTTTGCTCAATAATATTATGCTTGTTCATATTATTATCATTAGAAATGTCAGAATCTGTATCCGAGTCTTTTTGTGGTATTATAGCATCCATAATATGATAAAACAAAATGCACATTATTAAAAATATATATATTATATGTATCTGCGTTTATTTTACAGTGAAAATGAAAAAAATAATCTATGCAAAACCAGCAAGTGACCTACATGTCACATAAATTAAACTAAACGTATTTGTCAAGGTACCTTGCAGGGCACAACACCTGTTTTCTATAAAGTTGGCAGCGTGCCTTACAGGGTACACTTAACTTTGCATCGAAATATCTAACAAAACATTGTGAAAACTGATCAAATAAAGTAACACAAGCAATAATTGATAATTCAACAATAAAAATTTCATCATATACACCGAAAAAAAAACAACTATATAAAAAAACACAAGATATTTTACCATAACGCGCGAGATCCGTTCTTGACGTTTCGACATTTTGGCGGATAATGTTTAAAAACTGACGAATTACAAAAATTTTGACGTTGACAAACGAACGTTTATGAAATGAGCTACTGCTGAAATTATTTTAATATACTGACATTTATCATATTTTTTTAATATTCTCTGTAAACAGACCCGTGCTCTACAGGTCACATGCCGAAATTCATATCTTATTTTCTTGTGCTCTCTAGTACACTTGCCAAGTTAAGGGTTAAGTTCAGCAATTTAATTTATTTTTGGTATGTTGTTGCTATTTTTGTACGTATATTATTTATACTAAAGGGTCCTTCGCAATTTCCTAAATCAATAAACTGCACCGTTATTCACATTATATTTCTGGAAAAGTGAACATTAGTTGTCGATAGAGCCTTGCTTTGCAAGGCTTTCATTTCTGTCTTAGGGGCGGAACATACCTGACGGAAGATCCGTCGAACGTATCTTCGGTCGCGTATATTCCGTCAAATGAGTCGGTGCACATCTGACGGAAAATGCGTCGAGCGTATCTGCACACATTTCCTAAAAGCGTGGCTATTATGCACACATATGAGTTTGTTCGTGCAGGGTCGTACTCAGGGCAGCTCAATATTTTACTGTCATATTCTTTTAATAAATTATTTTTCGTGTTCCCTGATGTTATGTAGTCACTGAAGTGAGGTATATTTATATTGTAATTCGAGTTTGACTATTAAAAATATGTCGGACTTAAGAGATTTTTATAGTAGCCAACAAGCGTTATTTGAATATATTTCCTATATACATAGGTATGGAGGTTCAAAATTAAAAGATGATGATACGATTTGGTTACGGTTTTTAAGAAAATTTATACAAATGATATAGAAGGGGTTACAGTTGCAGCGCATGACACAAAATGTTGTCTATGTAGATATTTTAATATATAAAGTTTGGAAATTAAAAGGCGTAGCCGTGAGATTTATTGCCTGTTCTTTCTCATGGTTCTAACTTCTACGCCTCTACGTCACATTAACTGTAAATGTAGAATCTTTGGTAAAAGTGGATTTTGGTTACAAATCGTGTTCTTCATGTTTTATATTCTATTTTTTTTGTTTAATAAGACAACTCCCGCACTAGGAACAAATCCTGTGTCGCGGGGGACTTTACAAACATACAACTAACGGACATAATGAACACTCAGACTCAGACAAATTCTCAGTGCTGGTTTTCGGGTATTTTAAAATCATAAATAATTCTGCCAGACTCATTACGACGGCAGTAATTCTCGTAGACCTTTAGAACCTCATAACTAAAAATTGGCCCACGATCCAGGCTAGCAAGTATGCCCCCCCCCGTGGGATCTCCACCTTGTCGTGGTGGGGGGGCTCAGTAACCGTGGATTTGTCACCCGCGGTGAAGCTAAGAGGGATCCAGGAGGGGACGCTCCGCGTGGGCTTGGAGGGGCCTGCGCAGGATGCGTCCAACGGTGCGGGTGCGGGGGACAGTTCTGTCTGTCCCTCGCAGTCGGGTGCGGTCGCGGGAGGAGAGGCGTGTCGGTGTTGCGTTGCCGCGCGCCCTATCTCCCGCGACCAAATGGGGGCGCACCATTCGATGCGTTGCGGTGGGGCCGCAGAGGAAGAGGAGATGCGGTGTTGCGTTGCCGTCCTCCCTATCCTCTGCGGCCGCTGGGCGTTTTGGCGGCGGAGTCCAACTCTTTAATCCGTCGCCAAGGGGGTTTTGTTCGGGGCCCGCCTGACCATCTGGCGGGCCAATACCCGTCGGAGGGTGGCGACGAGTGCTTTGGTGATGCCCCACCCTCCGACACACGGGTACATGGCGGAAGTCGAGGTGGTTTTTAGTGGAAACACCACATACTCCGGCTCTTATTTCCCCCAAGAGTCGGAGATCCGAAGGGATTTTCCACCTCGTAAAACAAAAAAAAAAAAAAAAAAAAGGCTAGCAAGTATGCGTACTCTCATAGCACATACTAACACTACATTATTCTACACATTTCGTTTCTGAAAAAATAAGTAAGGTCTGGCGGCCCTGGAATCTCACTCTACTACGCGTCACTCAAAATCACCGATCTGGGAATGACATGGATATGGCATGTCCAATACCTACGAATTTAGCGTGCATACCTACGAAATGTTGGGCAATTTAAAATGGCTGCCATTTGGATTGTACTCCAGAATATAATCGATATCGATATGGAGCCGGTCAGAGGAAAATAATACATTTTTGTAGTAAGTTACTTTAGATAGTTTAAATCTTTTGCCAAATTAGTTTATTCCATAATGTAAATGTGGGCGAACATGGCAAAGCGAAATACGACACTTGTATCAACCATGTAACAAAATATTCTCTGAGAGCCAATATCGATACTGTGTCGCTGAGAAAGTACCGGAAACACACAGCCTGAAGCAGGGCTTGTTTACCGGTTATTTTTTTAACCTAAATCAACGCAAGTACATGGGGAGCGTTTTATTAAGGTTTTACTCTACCTTAAAACAAAAAATGTATCCTTAGAGAGGTATCCTTAGAGAGCAAAATTATATGGGTTTTGTATCAATAAACCGGATTACGGGGGTTTTCCCATCTTTCTTGGATGTCGCCGCTACCAAAATTTCGATACTTACGTCTAGTTCATTGCCGCATTGTAGGTATCGTTCGCGGTTTTGGATTAAACCGGTTTATTTAGGTTTCTGAAGCGCTCTCATCGCCAATACACTCCGAACGAGTTTTTTTATAAAAACCCTTAAAAATCACTATCATACCGGTATTTTTGAAACCGGTTTCAAGCCCTGGCCTGAAGCACTGATTAATCTGGTTTTTAGACATATTTATGCACAAAAACAAAATTATTAGGTTCGATATAAAACGATTTCACAGCAGATGTACCACAATCCTTGGCAAAAAATATGGCGACAGTGGCACGAATGACATTTCTAATAAAACAACGTCATGATTAACTTATTCAGTAAACTAGGGCTATCTCTTTTTTCTGATACAGATATCCCTAAGACAAAACGAGACAACACTATCTTTGGTGGCTTTATGTCGATTTCGTATATACAGGTTGTCACAAGACCCATCACCAAGCCGAAGTCTACTCGTTGTGGACATCATGCCAACTCATACTAACCAAAATTAATACCTGGAAAACGATTTTTTTAAAGTTTTCACATTTTTTAAACCGCAATTAAAAGCGCACACGTGCAATGCTTGAAATACCTACTTATCCATGGGGTTATAGGGCGTCTAAAGAACATATTGGCGGGTAAATGCATCGATTTTGTACCTAATTAGAAAAAATCCATACTAACTTTGAGCCTCAATATCTCCTGAACCAGTAATTTCCCAGTTATGGTGCCGAAGTAAAAAATGTTCGTAGTGATTGGTACAACAAGGGATTTCAGTTTTCGTTAAGGGTCTTTTTACACCCTGTATGTGTATAAAAAAATCATGGTGAAATGTGGGTGTAATATTACACCTCTGTCTACCCCTCCGGGGATACAGGCGTGAGTCTATAAAAAAATATTATAATATATGTGTATAATGTAATTTTTCTATATGCACTATTTGCCCTCTCCATGTATATTCCTTACTCAGTGGTCAAAATTCACGTGGTGCGTGGTGCGCGCGACGTCGACGGATAATCCGTCAGTACGCTCGACGTACTAACGGATCTTCGGTCAGGTGTGAAAGGTTGAACGTTTTTCCATACATTTGTATGTATTGGCGTTACGCGACGGATAAAACGCGACGGATCTTCCGTCAGATATGTTCCGCCCCTTAAGAAATACTTTAACAAAAAAACCTAATATAAAATAAAACCTAATTTTAATGCTTATTATGATTACAATTGTGGACATCCACTGCGTTTAAATTGGACTGTAATTCAAAAATAAAGTTGGGAAATATTATTGTATTATTAAATTCACACTTCGCCTTTTTATTTTATCTCTTTTAAGGGCTTATGAAATGCACTTAAATAGAACGTCTCTCAAACTAACCCATTGAAGGCCTTCCCGAAAGGCTTTGCTTCTGCTGACTTGGCATTGACTTCACTAATTTAGATTCTGCGTCAGATTCGGGCACCGATTTGTATCCTGAAATGAGGAAGAAAATAATCATCTTTCAGCGGTGGATGATTGAGTGGCGACTGACCATGAGGCATAGATTGTGACACAATCTACAACTTTCGCGATGTGTATCATATGACATACCTACGACATTTAGTGTAAGAGGATAAACCACAAAATACTCATCCACAAACCTGATTGATTAAACTAGAAAGCGAACCCAAGATATTACAGTAAAATATTTGCATGCAAGTGGAATAGCTTGGCTTTGTATTGCAAGGCTAGGATGCTGACATGATTATTTTCGTTTTAAACTATTAGAATAGTGTCTTTACCTTTACATTTCTATAAAAAATTGGCTCTAGTTTCTCCAAGTACAAGAACGGAGTCTTGGAACGTCACACAGATACGTGATCTAGACTTGTTTGCTTATATGATTTACCTGATGGATCCGTGTACACCATATTACGTTCAATCGTTTCTTGGTCACTCTCAATGATATTATGACTGACTTCTCTGGCACGATGCAATGAAGCCACTAGGCTGGCACGATTCTGATTGAATGATACGCTTCTATCATGGGCGGGTTCTGATGCTGGTACTGATGAGAACAAGAAGTTGATATACATAAAGTCAACAGACTGTATTTGAATTTCTTTTTATAGTGTATGAGTAAAATAACCGAGTAGAGATAGCAACTTTACTGCCATGCAGAGGATATCGAGTTCGAATCCATGGCATCTACGACTGACTATTCGAAGTTACGTGTGTATTAAGAAATTTCAAGGTAGTAGAGAGCCTTGCTGATTTCAGCATGAATAAGCCGGCGGGGAAGTACTACCCTCTCACAGAAAATCGACGTAAAGTAACAGTACCTAAACTGTTGCGTTTCGTTCGGTGAGTTCTTCCTTCCTTCTCCCTCATCCCACTCCTCATCCTATCCCTTTTCCCAACCCAAAGGGGCGACAAGCCGACAACGCACTTGTGACTCCTGTGGTGTTGCTTGTGTCCATGGGCGGCGGTAATCGCTTACCATCAGGCAATACGTCTGCTAGTTAGCCGTCTATTACCATAAAAAAAAATCGCTTTCCACTTTGCTTGGAGAACACGTTAAGATATTTAAGCAGGGGAGTCAGTACCCTAGCATAAAAATTACACGGGTTTAAGCAATGGAATATCGCTACACATTTGGGTTGCTACAGTAAGACTGCATTCGTTCTATGTATATATTAAAGCTAACATTCTGTCATCTGGTTAAGACTAGTAAGCCAATCCCGGGATCCAAGGTGAGAAGTCTTGGATGCAACTGGAATATAACTAAGGCGATGATGATAAGAGTAAAATTTAGCCTTAGTATCAAGACAAAAGTCCTGCAAGCCGGCGGGATTACAATAGGTTGCCGATATGATAAATTCGTTGTTTTGAAATTTGAAGGCCGGTTTTGCCGCTTCCGGATAGGCCTTATCTTAGTTAAATTCAAAATGTAAAAGACGTTTCTATGAGTTATCTGATGAATTCATATCAGGAACTTATTTAACAGATAGAGGTGAAACAAGGCCTTAGCTTTTTAAATTGCGTGTATTATGAAAGAACTAACCAGCTGAACTGTTCGTGCCTGAAAAAAAGTTATGACTTGCAATTGTTTTCATTGATGATTTTTTAGATCCTTCCGTTGGTTCGCGTGCTGTTTGAGATGCTGAAACACGAAATAAGGATAAAATATTGATTAATCTTCTAGTTTCCCTCACAAAAAGCTAAAGAATTTTAAAGTTAAGAAAAACAAGTTCCTAATTTTATGTAGAGGACAAATTATTTCTTTATGATTCAATAGTAAGCGACTGGAAAAATGCTTTGATGAGGATATTGATGTATATTCTGTGGCAATGCTTACTATTTTATTAAAATTGATTATACGTAGACTATTTCTGTTAAACCATTTTCACTAAAATTCGTTTCGCAGAACAAATACCTTTTCCCTTTAAGACAAGGACTTATGTATGGTTGAATTTACAAAATAATATGTAGTTTTACAGAACGTGGACGTGAACGTCACTTTAGTTGGAGAATGTGCATCTATGCTTAATATATCAATGACTAGCTGTTTCCCGCGGTTTCACCCGCGTCCTGAGGGAACTACTTCGTGTACTCGGTTAATTTATAGCCTAAATTACTCCTTGGTACATCAGCTATCCGCCAGTAAAAGTCCCGTCAAAATCGGTACAGCCGTTCCAGAGATTAGCGAGAACAAACAAACAGACAGACAGATAGATAGACAAAAATTGTATAAAATGTCATTTCGGTAAGATAGACAAATAATTTAAAAAAAGATAATTCGGTATATATGCCGTGTATACATCCATATGCATTAAGTAAAAAGCGGTTATTTTAATATTACAAACAGACACTCCAATTTTATTCAGGTGTATAAATGTGTAGATTTAGGGGCAAGTGCCAAAAAATGTGTGTCTCTACTACAACGATGCTATATCATATTCACAGAGCTTACCGTTAACACTGTTTGCTCCAGAAAATATCTGACTTGTCATTGATTTTGTAGATGACTTTTTAGATCCATCCACGGGTTCTGGTTGTCTTTGGTATGCTGAAATATCAATCATAACATATTTATTAATCTTCTAGTGATCTACATATTATATATTATAATCCCCATCACGAGAGGTTATTCAATTTGTAAACAAACATTCACCCCTGTATCGCTATGCAACTTTGGATGAAATAAAATGAAAATTGACAGTCATAAATAAAGACAGACAGGTGATGATTTTTAAGTTTGGGATATTATTTTAAATAAGGTTGACTGGTAAATAATGCCTTCGGCATTAAGTCCGCCTTTGTGCTATTATGTGCATAAAGATTAAAAAAAAAGAAAAAATTATAAGTGAAAGTGGTAGTGGGCTGGTCATATCTGCGGCAGGGTTGATGGTCGATGGAGCAAGCGTGTCGTAGAGTGGAGACCACGACTCGGTAAGCGTAAAGGAAGGGCGGCTCCCGGCTAGGTGGACCGACGTTCTGAAAAAGGGGGCTGACACGGACTGGAAGCGGAAAGCTGAGGACAGATTTCATTTTGGGGATTTCAGTGACAACGAAATGTTTGAGTGAATTAACTCCAAATTGGCGGCTCCAATATTGACGTTTTAGGAGTCAAGATGTTTACCAGTATCATATAACTTAAGCCTTGTATTCATTAGGCAACATTTGTTGATAAACTGTTTATGAAGTGTTTATCACCAAGTTTGCCGTAAACACTGTTTCTGAAACATGGCCGTCCACACTTGTCAGTTGTTGCTAGGATGTCGCCCGAGGAGGTAGTGATGCCACATGAGTAAATAAATCGAACAGAGAGACAGCTTCTTAAGAGCTTGTAAATTTGTTACCTATTTTGGTAGGGTTGTCACAATAGGTTAAGACAAATCGCTTGTTCGGTAAACGACAGATTCTGGATTGGACAGATTCGTGATTTGGCAGATTCCCAACTCGACAGATTCGTGGATTGGGCAGATTCTTGGACTCGACGGATTCGCTATACGGCAGAAGTACAGTTGTAAATAAAATAGCGAGTGGAACCAACAAAGGCATGCACCTGAAACTTTTAAAAGCACGGAATAAAAATATAGGTACATTTGTTACCAAGGACACGACGTGACGACGTGATTTATTTGACATTCCTAACGATACCACTAATAGTGTTGACTATTTTTGGTAATATGATCTATTTTGCTAATAAACATAGGAATCTCCTTTAGCTATTATGTGCCAATAGTTTTACCGCGGGGATAGGTACCTAAAATAAGTTTAAAAAGAAACTAGAGGACCCGTGCTGCTCTACAGCATATTTTAATATTAAAAAAAAGCTCTTACATATAATATGTATGATGAGTACATTGTAGCCTTATCGAATAAGTAAAAAGATGATATTCTAACAAAAAATATATATATCACAAAACTTCTGTTCTCACAACATTGGCTTTGCGTTGCACCTTAGGTATCGTGAAATTTCCACCTTGGCATTACTGAATGGTTTGCCGCGCAATAGGGATTTAAATAATATGTATAACTGAACATTGACGAAAGAAAGTTCTTCAATATGACTGTGCTGCCCTTCCATTCTTTCCATTAGGACACTGTAATGCCCTTCGTCCAGGTGCCCAGAAAATAGCAAGTTATGAACAATTTCGCCAGTACCATAGTCAGTAATCGTATTATTGTTTTCCAGGTGAACTCCGAATTGACACTCGGGATATAGCTCACTTACACTCTAAGTTCAGCATGCCCTGCGTACTGTCCATTGGCACCCATCACACGTTTGTAATCTGTTGCATTTGTAATGGTCTGGCCATATGCCTCGTCCCCAACAATGAAGTTACTATATGTATACATCCCGCTTATTGACTATGTTATCGACAGTGGCCAAACGAATTTCATAATGTTTATTCTCTCTTCCTTATAAACTATAAGAAATTGCGCGGAATAAGCAATTACCGTCACCAAGAATGGAAATCACTTGAAAATAAAATTGTTGATGGTAGAATTAATCAAATCAGAACCCGTTACCACCCGTATTTTTTTAGCAGTAGGGAGGACCATCCGGTACCAAATCTCCAACAGGGCCGTCATTGACCAAGATTCTTTGTTCAAACTTTCTCTGAGCATTTTTCAAATTCCTTCCAAGAACCATCATTATAATTGAAAACACAACTACTCCCAAAAATACGCTATTAAATCAGAAACTTAAGTAACTAACTTACTGTGCTTACGCTAACTTCACTTTTTTCTTTATCTGTCAAAATTAAAAATATAGAAAAACGTCTTTTTTATATGTAAGAAAATAGGTTTTATTTCTGTTAACCAGCTAAATATGTCTGTGAGAAGCACGACTTATTTTGTTTTGTGTATGGGTGTGATTAATCCATCATAATTTAGAAATGTAATAATGACGTTTATAATTTTGATCGAAATTGTAGTTTTGGTAGGAATGGTAGCTTTGGTAGCAATCGTAAGTAACATTGCTATCAAAACTACAATATATGCCAAAAATACCATTTCTACCAGAACTACTATTCCTACCGAAAATACTTTTCCTATTATTCGACTAACACTATCATATCTACCATTTTTTTAAACTACTATTTCTACCAAAACCGCCGGTGTTGTCAAAAGACCTTTGCTCTCAAAACTACTATTCTTACCAAAATGACAATTTCTACCATAACTACCACTTGTAATAATATAATTATATGACAATAGTACTATGAACCGCTGTAATGTACCACATAAAAAAAAATTAAGATGCCCGAAGAAATTCCGTAATTTAAAAACACTAAAAATCAGTTCACCCAACATTAAGGGTTAACTGGTAACATTCGGGGAATATTACCAGCCATCAGCGATAATTCACTATAGTGATAATTTAACCACCATCGGATATAATTTTACACACCACCACACTCGAAGGAGGTATAACGTTTTTCCTGGCAGTTACCGCAAGGAACTTATTAGATGCCATAAAAATATTTTTGAATTTAGAACCGCCCATGTAGAGAGAAAGCAATGGAATCTTAAGAAATTTATAGGAAAATATTGAAAAATAAGTTCAATGTCCACACCTATCTTTCTTCAAACTTACCCAATTTAAATGAACATACCATCAAATGAAAGAGCTCTTTTCAGCGCGTGTTTTAGGTCTATAACGAAACGCCTACCTCAATGAGAACCAGATATATAGAAGCAGAAAGTCATTGACTACGGGTACGAAAACGTAAAAAATGTATGGGAGAAAACTGTTTCTGCATGTAACTTGATTAATGTGCAAGTTAGGTAATTTCTAATGCTTGATGACAAATCTATGCAGCGAGATCTTTCATTTAAAAAAAAAATCATGCGAATCGGTTGCGTAGAACGGGCTGGCCGACTCGTATTATAAAACACAAATTCTTTTAATATATAGAACTAGAGGACCCGTGCTGCTCCACAGCATATTTTAATATTATAAAAAAGCTCTTACATATAGGTATGATGAGCACATTGGAGCCTTATCTAATAAGTAAAACGATGATATTCTAAGCAAAAATATATATCTATATCACAAAACTTCTTTTCTCACAACATTGGCTTTGCGTTGCACCTTAGGTCTCGTGAAATTTCCACCTTGGCATTACTGAATGGTTTGCCACGCAATAGGGGTTTAAATAATATGTATAACTGAACATTGACGAAAGAAAGTTCTTCAATATGACTGTGCTGCCCTACCATTCTTTCCATTAGGACACTGTAATGTCCTTCGTCCAGCTGCCCAGACAATAGCAAGTTATGAACAATTTCGCCAGTACCATAGTCAGTAATCGTATTACTGTTTTCCAGGTGAACTCCGAATTGACACTCGGGATATAGCTCACTTACACTGAAGTTCAGCATGCCCTGCGTACTGTCCATTGGCACCCATCACACGTTTGTAATCTGTTGCATTTGTAATGGTCTGGCCATATGCTTCGTCCCCAACAATGAAGTTACTATATGTATATACATCCAACTTATTGACTATGTTATCAACAGTGGCCAAAGGAATTTCATAATGTTTATTCTCACTTCCATATAAACAATAAGAAATTGCGCGGAATAAGCAATTACCGTCACCAAGAATGGAAATCACTTGAAAATAAAATTGTTGATGGTAGAATTAATCAAATCTGAACCCGTTACCACCCGTATTTTTTTAGCAGTAGGAGGACCATCCGGTACCAAATCTCCAACAGGGCAGTCATTGACCAAGATTCTTTGTTCAAACTTTCTCTGAGCATTTTTCAATTTCCTTCCAAGAACCATCATTATAATTGAAAACACAACTACTCACAAAAAATACGCTATTAAATCAGAAACTTATTTAACTAACTTACGCTAACTTCACTTTTTTCTTTATCTGTCAAAATAAAAAATATAGATAAACGATTCTTTTTATAAGTAAGAAAATAGGTTTTATTTCTGTTATCCAGCTAAATATGTCTGTGAGAAGCACGATTTCTTTTGTTTTGTGTATGGGTGTGATTAATCCATCATAATTTAGAAATGTAATAATGACGTTTATAACTTTGGTCGAAATTGTGGTTTTGGTAGGAATGGTAGCTTTGGTAGCAATCGTAAGTAACTTTGCTACCAAAACTACAATATATTGTAGCTACAATATATATATGCCAAAAATACCATTTCTACCAAAACTACTATTCCTACCGAAACTACTATTCCTATCAAAACTACTATTCGACTAACACTATCATATCTACCATTTTTTTTAAACTACCATTTCTACCAAAACCGCCGGTGCTGTCAAAAGTACCTACCTTTGCTCTCAAAACTACTATTCTTACCAAAACTACAATTACTACCATAACTACCACTTGTAATAATATAATTATACGACAATAGTACTATGAACCGCTGTAATATGTTCCACTTAAAAAAAAAGACTGCCTCGTTGGTCTCGCGGCATAAATGTGCGCGTGGGATTGGGAGGTCTCGGGTTCGATTCCCGGGTCGGGCAAAATGTTATTGGGTTTTTCCGTTAGGAAATATTCAGTAGCAGCACGGAGTCTGGTAATGTGCCCGGTACGGCAATAGGCTCGCCCCCTATTACGTGGGACTTAAAAATTCATGGCGAAATGTGGGTGTAACATTACACCTCTGCCTACCCCTTCGGGGATACAGGCGTGAGTCTATAGATAATAAAAAAAAATAAAAAAATTGAGATGCCCGAAGAAAGTCCGTAATTTAAAAACGAGAAAAATCAGTTCACCCAACATTAAGGGTTAACTGGTAACATTCGGGGAATATTACCTGCTATAAGCGATAATTCACTATAGTGATAATTTTACCAATATCGGGTATATTTTAACCCCCCACCACACTCACACCCGTATGAAAGTAGGGCAAGGTCACCTTAAGGAGGCATAACGTTTTTTCCTGGCAGTTACTGCAAGGAGCTTATTAGATGCCATAAAAATATTTTTGAATTTAGAACCATCCATGTAGAGAGAAAGCAATGGAATCCTAAGAAATTTATAGGAAAATATGGAAAAATAAGTTCAATATCCACACCTATCTTCCTTCAAACTTACCCAATTTAAATGAGCATACCATCAAATGAAAGAATTCTAATCAGCGCGTGTTTTAGGCCTATAACGAAACGCCTATCTCAATGAGAACCAGATATATAGAAGCAGAAAGTCATTGACTACGGCTACGAAAACGTAAAAAATTTATGGGAGAAAACAGTTTTTGCATATAACTTGATGAATGTGCAAGTTAGGTAATTTCTAATGCTTGATGACAAATCTATGCAGCAAGAGCTTTCATTTAAAAAAAACATCACGCGAATCGGTTGGGTAGAACGGGCTGGCCGACTCGTATTATAAAACACAAATTCTTTTAATATATAGATTGTGTAAGACAAATGAACGTCTACCAAACAAATGACTATAAAATGATCGACCATCGATTGGGCTTACAAAAAACAGGTGCATGCGATTTTCGACCTTATTGACAATTCATGACAGACTTTATTTTTGTATTTTCTTGCTTGCGCATATACCTGTTTTTTTAATCCCTATCGGTGGCTGATCACTTTCTGATAGTCATTGGTTTTGTAAACATATATATATATATATTGCTGCAGAATTGAATATATCAAATGTAATAAATATAATATATATATATATATATATATATATATATATATATATATATATATATATAATATTTATATAATATATATAATATATATATATATTATATATATTATATATATATTATATATATATATTATATTTATTACATTTGATATATTCAATTCTGCAGCAATATCGGCCCAAGCATCTTTTTTTTTTTAATTTGTCTTTATAATTTCTATTTGAAGAGTCCCAAAGTAGGTACATGATTCTGTTGATAAAGCTCTATGATCATCGAAACTTGGTGGTTGGACCACACTACTTCCATGTTAATAAACTCGCGCAACACACGTCCACACCTGTTGACTTTTGCATATAAACAAAATGTTTCGGCTTGTTCTCCGTTTGATTGGCGAACACGGCAACATGTTTCAGAAACAATGTTTCATCACATTTGTTTATGAACTGTTTATAAACTGTATCCAGAGATGATGCAACACTGTTTATAAACTGTTTATTAACAGTGTTTATCAACAAAAGTTGCCTAATGAATACAAGGCTTTATGATGACAGCGTTGTTTATCATTGAAATATTTTCCGACCCGATCATTGCCAATTGCTTCCTAATTTCGTTACCTATGCGTTAGTTTCTGACTGGATTTGGGATTATTTGTTATTGATTAAATTGTTGCTATGTACCTATAATTTATAACTTTTATAGCTATCCGTGGTGTCTAGATATGCATAATGAATGGTCTAAATCTTACATGTTTCTGATCTGTCTTGAGGCCCATCAGTAAAGTCGCAAGGCGCAGCTGTCGGCAGGAAACACGAAGTGGTGACAACAGGGTTTGACGTAGGAGGACAGATCTGATTTGATGTTGTATCTAGATGGTGAAACATATATCTACACGGTATACTATTGTTCTTAAGGGTGCTTGTACACGGCGCATGTAGCTTAAGAATGTTGAGGCACTTGCGCGGGTTATATGCACCGTAAACATATCGTTTAAAATAATGTGCGGGTCCAGCGACTCGAGCGCGCGCGGGTCACTCGTGCATGTTACTTGTTAAAATTACATTTTTAACGTATGATTTTAAAAGAATTTTCGTTCGTCGAGATATTTTGACGCGATTCAAGTCATAAAGCTACCGCGCGAATAGCATGCACATGTACCCTAGCTCTTGACCACGAACAAATACTTGTACACACAGCTTGCGCAAGTAGCCCGTGTCTTTACTTGCTCCAGTTATTTGCACCACGCACAAGTACAATCGAGTAACTTGAACAAGTAGCTTGCGAATATTACTCACGCGTATAACCCGCACCTTTACTTGCTCCAGCTACGTGCACCGTGTACAAGCACCCTAAAATGAAGTACTCGAAAGAGGACCTTATTACTTACTAAGCGCTGTTAGGTCGTCCATCTGTCAGTCAGTGTAATTAATTGTTAAATTTTATTAAAGAATGTTACATATTTCTTTTGCCGATTTAATAACAGGCAATAAAAACACCAAGATGATGATAAGATAAAATGCTATTATTCTTTTTGATAACTCCTGCACTAGGAATAAATCCTGTACAAACATGTAACCAAGGGACACCATGAACACTTAGACTCGAGACAACAATTTATGAATCGAACCCACAACACTCGACCCAATGTTAAGCGGTGAGGCGGCCAATTAAACCACTGTGCAACCCACGCAGCCAGGGTGTTTAATTAATCTTTAGGGCTCTATCAGACAGAGAGCGGTCACGCGGTCAAGCGTTCAAGCGGTCAGTTTTGCGTTCTTTGTGTTATATAACGTTACATAGGGTGACAGAGCGGTCACGCGGACTATGTAACGTAATATAACACTATTAATTTGCTGCTGCCAGGGCCGCGCCGACCCAATCCAGCGCCTGTGTGCGAAATCGGTGAAGCGCCTTTTTGTCATCGTTTTTCGAAAATAAGTTTTGTAATTGGCGCCGAGCGTCCGGCGCCCCTATCAGCCTGGCGCCTGTGTGCGCCGCGCACATTGCACATAGGGACGGCTCGGCCTTGGCTGCTGCTATAGTTTATTTTAATAATATGTGTGGTGAATTTGTGAAGCTTATGAAACTTTATAAAAAAATCCAAGCATACCTGTTCTGTCGTCATTGTTTTTGTTTTGAAGTAGTTCTCTTTGACTCAGGTGAATATCTTCATGAGATTTGTGCATCGGCAATATTTCCGCGAGGCTGTCGTCTGATAACAGACTTTTTACTTGAGGTGGTACTGTGGGATTAAAATCATGTCATCGCCAGCCTTTAACAGTCCACTGCTGGACTAGGTCTCTCCTTTGAAAGGAGGAATTGGCCTACTATACCACGCTGGCCAGACGGGTTGGTATAGAGTTTGTATCAAGTTTTCCTTCTCTTACAGTGCTGTTCTCTGCATAGTATGCTCCCTTTGTCGGCTCTTACGACACCCATGGGATGATATGGGGTGGTGACATTGCGTATTCTTAATCCGTCACCACACGGACAGGGATTAAAATAAAAGTTATGAAATATGAATTTTAGCAGCTAGGGAATTAATTAATATTAAAAATAATTGTCTGCCTCCGTGGTCCAGTGGATAGCGTATAAGACTGCTGATCGGAGGTCTCGGGTTCGATTCCCGGGTCGAGCAAAAGTGTTACTGGGTTTTCCCGAATTCTCAGTAGCAGCACGGAGTCTGGTGATGTGCCTGGTAACGGCAATAGGCTAGCCACCTATTACGTTGGACTTAAAAATTCATGGCGAAATGTGGGTGTAATATTATACCTCTGCCTACCCCTGCGGAAATACAGGCGTGAGCCTATAATAAAAAAATTTGAATACCTATAGTAATCTCTTAACATTTTATACGCGTCCAAAGTCATGGCTCTTATTTGATTGATAGCCACAATACGAATTTAGCTATGTGGTTTTTCTGTGATTGCCACAACGCGATATGAGTGTTTTTGTAAGTGCTATAATACGGATTTCATTACCTATGTGTTTGCTTTGTGACAACAACTATGTGTGATGTGAAATCTATTAAGCGGCTGGGTCAACATTTTATATTTCTTTTTTATACACTGCGTCGCCCGTAGTTAGTTCAGAGAGGCAGCGATAGCCTAGTGGATATACCAACAGACTGCCATGCAGAGGGTATGGGGTTCGAATCCACGGCGCGCACCAATGACTTTTCGGAGTTATGTGAGTATTCAATTATCGCTTGTCCCGTGCCTCGGTGAGCACGTTAAGCCGTCGGTCCCGTCTGTCATGAAGATCTTTGACAGTCGTTATAGAGCGTCAGTACCTTCTTAATAAACTGACACTGGTCTCAATCATGGAATATCGCTATCCTTTCGGGTTGCGGCGGTCAGAGAGGCAGTCGCTCCGTGGAAAAGCTAATATTCAGCCAAATCCGGTTAGATTAGAAAGCGGATCCCAGGTTAAAATTGGGATAACGCTAGGAGGATGATGATGATAGATTTACAATAAGACTTCGACGATAAGTCGTTCGTGAGTCAAAAAAAATACTTGAGTGGGTTTTACTACAGGACAACAACTGATCTCTACTACTTATAATCATAATTAATATAGCCACATCTTTGTGATACTTCTTTTACAATAAAAATAATAATAAAGAATTTATAACTATGTGCCTATATTATAACTACCTACTTCTATGCTAAACTGTTAATTTCACCGACAAACACTAACCTGTTGAACATTTACTCGTCAAAAGGCTAAATGTTCGATTCGGAGGCTTAAAATCTGCACCAGGCTCTAACAACGTTTGGTAAGCTGAAAAAAATAATGAAGAGTAAAAAAGATAATTCAGACGCATAGCATTCTCATGTGTATGTATTTGAAAATGTTAAAAACGGGTGTTTAAAAAAAATATTGTTTTCCAAGTTCTTCTTATTATTTATTTACTATTTACCTGGATTTTGATGCAGACTGCGAAAAAATTTGAATGTCAATTGTACACTTTAATAACAGTTCATATCCATTCATTCCTATTTGAATTGTAATTAAAGGTTTCTAAAAATTTATTCTTCTAAACTTCGTAAATGTAGTCCAAACGTCTAGGTACACACAAAGATGTGGCTTATAAAATAAGTACGAACAATATGTACCAAAGGCATCCTTCTGCATAGAGGTGCAGGTTTTAATCCACTTGTCAGCGTCAAGTTGACTGGAGAAGACTGATGATGCGAGGTTCGTGTCTAAACTGTCGAGGAAAGAGCTGGTTCCTTTTCTGTGGCCCAGCAGGCGAGATAGGGAGAACAGCTGGTTGTTAATACCTGATGAATGAAGAATATAGTCAAGGAAGATAATAAATTGCTTGAAATATGTTGAAGTGTTGACTGCCAAGCTTATTAAAACTACGTCTACCTATGCTAAAGGTTCATTTTCATATTATTTCTGAAATATGATAGCACGGATGGTGAAACGGCTAAAGCGGCCGCCTCACCACGAGTGTCGAGTGTTGGTGGGGGATTCTATCAGTACACTGGGCAATGTTCTCAGTAATCTACATGTGGTTAGTTCGAGTCTGGGTATTCTTTGTGACCGTTGAATGAATATTCGTAAAGTTGCCCGTGACACAGGATACCGCAATTCCTAGTGCACGAGTTGCCTTTGAAACAACAAACGCTAATAAAATGTTCAACCTGTACATTAGGACTATGATTATGCAGAAGGGTCCTCTTTATAATTATATTGTGGAGGATATAGGTATGATCGCATGAATGGCGTGGCACGATTTTATTTTCCTTTTTTTATAGAATAGGCGGCAAACGAGCAGACGGATCGCCTGATGGTAAGCAATTACCGCCGCCCATGGACACAAGCAACACCACAGGAGTCACAAGTGCGTTGTCGCCACTTGGGGATGGGAAAACGGATAGGATGAAGAGTGGGATGAGGGAGAAGGAATAGGGGAGAGGGCCTCCTGCACTCTCACTCACCGAACGAAACGCAACAGTTTAAGTAGATACTGTTATAGGTAAATTCACGAAAGTTGACCACAAATGGCGGCCGTCGCGCATATGTACATTCGTGCACCAATGGCGTTGCTCCATTCTTGACGCATTTAGGGAATGCGTCAAGAACGGAGCCTCGCCATTGGCACTCCACAAGCGCCTCACCCCGCACCTCCACGGGGACCTAAAAAATGATTTCTGCGCAGTGTTCATCTTTCGTGAACCGACCTATACTTTACGTCGATTTTCTGTGAGAGGGTAGTACCCCCCCGGTCGAGCCGGCCCATTCATGCTGAAATTAGCTAGGCTCTACTACCTGTAGAGTTATCTCTACACGAGAGAACACTTTTCTAATCCACATATTATTTTTCTACGTTTGGGTAGACGTTTGTAAAGTATTGGCATTACCAAGCTTTTTGTTGGCACCACGGTTCTATTTGGGATAACAACTGTAATTTACTTTTGATATGAATATTCTGAGAGAACAATAAAAGTATTAAAAAAAACTGACTTGATTTAGTCGCTGGATGGGTCTTGGAAGACAAGCACTTGATGAAGGGATCGCATGTCACGGCGATACTCTTCTCGACTTGTATCACCGAAGTTTGTGCAGGATACTCACGATCTGTGCAAAGTATGTATATTTTACTATTAGAAGAGAATACCAAGTAAAACTGAGATTAAGTCTTATGTGAAGAAATACAGATCGCATCAACTATAGCAGAACTTGAAAGATTGCTATTTTGATTGCAAATTTATTTTTCTAGATCCGCAATATCAAAGTTAATAGGGAGTTTACGATAGGTCGTCAAGTAGTCTATTCATATTTGTTTTGTTTTAAATCAATTTAATGGTTCCAATATTGTGTTGTAGCGCCCATAACGTGGCTTGACTTGCCTTTCATAATTTGTCGGAAAAATTAAGCAACGCTTGCACAGATCGCCACTTGGATGTGTGACCACTTCGGACGTCATGTAAAGCTGTCAATTAGAATCGTTAGGCCATGTTAAAATCCTCTGGGCGATCTGAAAACTCCGACACAAGAGTTGGCCGTACACTCACGCGAAAACGAAAGAAATACTCTTCTCTCATAACTTTGCTGTAATATCTCCTATTGAACCATTTTGACTGCCTCGTTGGTCTCGCGGCATAAATGTGCGCGTGAGATTGGGAAGTTTTGGGTTCAATTCCCGGGTCGGCCAAAGTGTTATTGGGTTTTTTCCGTTAGGAAATTCTCAGTAACAGCACATGAGTAGATAAACGGAACAGAGACACAGCTTCATACAACAGCGCGAATCGGTTGCACTACTACGAGCACGCGGCTTATGTGTGCGTGACCACTGGCCGCTTGTCGTGTACGCGGCGAGAGTGGAAACAACCGGTTTACGTAGGCACAGGCAGTTGACAATCTTAGGGTTATTACGACGCACGTTGTTTGTTTTGTACGTTGCAAGTTTTAATATTTTAATGTAAAAAAGTGGTGTTTTATTATTAATAATGGTTGTTTATTGTACTGTGTGTATGAATAAAACTAGATGAAATAATTAAATCATTATAAAGTGTCTAGAGTTACCGTAGGCAGGCAGGAATGTTCAGAAGTGCGCAGTGGAAGCTGTAATACATTTACCTGACCACGATAGACAATATAACCAGACACAATGCACTGCGTTGCACAGTGAATACAAGTATTAAGTAGGTACATGAAAATTTTACCTTATATCTCCTGGTGTCAGGCTTGAGCTAAATTGGACACATTCATACAAATATATTGTGTGTCCAAAATAAGTGAATGAAGTATCTTATACTCAGCTATTAAGCTGCAAACGCGACGTTTTCAAGACACGTTGGCACGTGGACGTCGATACCGGATTCACACTTTTTACAATGTTCCTTATAAGGTTACTTATAATTTTATATTTTATCCCAAACACAAGAATTCGCGAAGCTACAAGGACGAGCTTTCCAAAAGGCGATCAATTTATATCAATTACAAACACGCGAGCCCAAAGCTAAAACGTCTGTTCAAGCAATTTTTAGAGAACGGAAGTTGACAGTTCAGTGTGACCATAGTCAAATTTTACAATAGACTAAACTAAACGTTACTAAATCGATATAATCGACTTGACTTATCATAAAACTAATTCTATTTCAAACATAAAGATTTTAACAATGGTAACGTACAGTTGGGTTTTTTAATTAGGTATAATTTTGATAATTTTGTCGCATTTGTTGAATTGCTCGAGCAAAAGTTTCGCGAATATTTCGATCTTGAAATAAATATTGTCAATGTTGGCAACGAAATACTTAACAACTCATTAGTTGTGAAATTGTGTAAAAGCAATTAATGTTTACAAAACCAATGACTATCAGAAAGTGATCAGCCATCGATAGAGATTACAAAAAACAGGTGCATGCGATTTTCGACCTTATTGACGTAACTCAGAATTTATAATTTTAATAACGTATTAATGTCAGAAAGCAAGAAAATACCACAAAAAAGTATGTCATGAATTGTCAATAAGGTCGAAAATCACATGCACCTGTTTTTTGTAAGCCCTATTAATGTTTGATCATTTTATAGTCATTTGTTTTGTAGACGTTCATTAATTGTCTTACACAATTTCTTTTTAAACTTATTTTAGATACCTATCCCCGTGGTAAAACTAGTGGCCATAATAGCTTAAGGAGATTCCTATGTTTATTAGCAAAATAGATCATATTACCAGAAAATATTCAACACTATTAGTGGTATCGTTGGGGATGTCAAATAAATCACGACGTCACGTCGCACGTCGTGTCCTTGGTAACAAATGTATATTTTTATTCCGTGCTTTTAAAAGTTTCAGATACATGCCTTTTTTGGTTCCACTCGCTATTTTATTTACAACTGTACTTCTGCCGTATAGCGAATCCGTCGAGTCCAAGAATCTGCCCAATCCACGAATCTGTCGAGTTGGGAATCTGCCAAATCACGAATCTGGACAATCCAGAATCTGTCGTGTACCGAACAAGCGATTTGTCTTAACCTATTGTGACAACCTTACCAAAATAGATAACAAATTTACAAGCTCTTAAGAAGCTGTCTCTCTGTTCGGTTTATTTACTCATGTGGTAACAGCACGGAGTCTGGTAATGTGCCCGGTACGGCAATAGGCTCGCCCCCTATTACGTGTGACTTCATAACTTTACTAAAAATTCATGGCGAAATGTGGGTGTAATATTACACCTCTGCCTACCCCTTCGGGGATACAGGCGTGAGTCTATAAAAAAATATGAAACGTTTTACTGGCCTTTAGTATGTTTGCATAACTTAAAGGCTTGATATTTTGCTTTTTAGGCTTTGAATCTACGATACAATTCAACTGAAACGACGATCGGATTTGTGTCGAAGCTATTTTTATTGCGTTTTTATTGAAACCTCTTTTCCGGCTTCTGATATCGCTTTCGCATGTTTTTATTATACGTTTCCCTTGCAGGGAGGAAATCCCAGAGGGTATGAATACAAAGAGTGTTTCTATGTACGACTAAAAGATTACAAAAACGAAAATAGATATCAGTTTTGTGCGGTGATTTCTGTAAATACGTTACTGTTCTGTAGAGATTTGTTTAGGTATACAAAATATTGGATATTTTCTTGTTATAGCTTTTGTTTAAATGTCTGCCTATAAAGCAGTCAGCAAAGTGCCATCGTGAAGGCCATCATCCCCAGGCACGATCTCTCGCCTTGATGGCTAGACTTACTTAGATTTTAAGCTCGCCTATATGCATCAACAAATATTGTAAAATGGCGACTTCCCGTTCCAAGTGTTAAAATATAAATAAAACAATTACATTACATTAAATCTGTAAATATAAAATTATAGCGTTACTGACTGACTGAAAAGGTACAATCGAAATTATTGGGCGCAAGAAGCTCAAATTAGGCATGTACAATAATTAAACAAGTCGGCGGTGGATCAGTTTGAAAAAAAATCCCTTGGCTCGCTCATAGAGTCGAGGCACACTAGAAACTGGTTTTGTAAGTATACGAGTGTCAATGTGCGAGTAAAGTAGCACCGGAAGTGACGATGTCTTGCTGAGCGATTCTTGCCCTTATGGTAGTCTAGCGGTAAGTTGTTCGACTGTACATATGTTCCTTGAGCGCTGAAGGTGTGCACTAAGGAGGCATTTCCTGAAATTCCCACGGAATCGAGCAGAAACAGCCAAATTATAATAAAATGTGTGGGCGTAGCTGCGGGCTGCCTTTAGTCACATCATAATAATACGTACTTTGTCTGATCGGATCGTCAGTGGCGGTGGCTGAGTCGTAACACGCGGGGGCGACACACGCACACGTCATGTTCACCACAACTAAAACAGAAAAGCGTAGGTATTATTGTTTTATGAAAAAGTGAAAGTTGAAAATTTATTCGCTCGGAAGTGGCGCTGAATGTAAATGTATCAAGAAGGTATTTGGCAGTCCTGATGGGGAGTCGGTCATCATCATCATCATATCAGCCTAGAGACGTCCACTACTGAACATAGGCCTCCCCCAAAGTTCTCCACTAAGACTGATTTTGAGCCGCCCGCATGCAACCGCGCACCGCGATCTTAACCAGATCGTGGGTCCACCTTGAGGGAGGTCTACCCCTGCTGCGTCGTACGGTACGTGGTCGCCACTCCAGAACTCGCCTACCCTAATGGCCATCGGTTCTTTGCGCTATGTGCCCTGCCCATTGCCACTTCAGCCTGGCTATTCGGAGAGCTAGAGAGAGAGATTCATTTCTGATTCGATTTCGCAGGGAAACTCCGAGCATAGCTCTCTCCATCGCCCTCTGTGTGACCCTGAGTTTCAGTCAGTACCCTGCATAATACTGACACTGGTCTATGGAATATAGCTACCCTAGACCAGTGTCAGTTTTATTCACTTGTTGCGGATATCATACAGGCTATCACTCTGCGGAAGAGCTAATATTCAGTCAAATTCGGTTAGACTAGAAAGCGGACCCCGGGTTACAACTGGGATAACGCTAGAAGTATGAGCAAACAACATGTTGTCAAACGGAATCAACCACCCTCTACTAGAGGGTATACCAACCATTATCCTCAGAAGGTCTCTTATCAGGAGACTGAGCTTCAACAGAGCGCGTGAGAGTCGGCGTCGTTATCACTGAGGCGCTCAAGTAAGGTGGCGTAATCGCTGATGGTGTCGCTTGAAAACAAAAATAGGCGGTCAAGAAATTAGATTATAAAACAATATATGTTATGTTAATATTATATACTGCCTCCGTGGTCCAGTGGATAGCGTACGCGTCTGCTGTGCGGGAGGTCCCGGGTTCGATTCCCGGGTCGGGAAAAAGTGTCATTGAGTCTTCCTGAATTCTCAGTATTGGTACGGAGTCTAGCAATGTGCTCGATAACAGCAATAGGCTCGCCTCCGATTACGTGAGAGCTAAAATTAATAATATGGCAAAATGTGGGTGTAATATTACCTACACATCTGCCAATCCCTTCGGGGCTAAGTTTACGTTATTGAGAAACAGGTAACACGCATCCCACATACAAGTCATAACATGTCTAAAATTATAAAACACGTTGGCGTTTCCCACTTCCAACCAAAAAACACAGATCACATTTATTGTACATCAATGTTTCCGTACCATTACAGGGCCATTAAAAGGCTTTTGAAATAAACGCCGTGAAAAATCACCGATTTTGTTCCCCATGTAAAACGTATGAATGACACAGATACATTTTGAGAAGTAGTGTATGTGTGTATTTTTATTTATATGAATGGAGCTCTGAATGTGTGGGTGTTTTTATAAATGAATGTTACTAAGGACAATGAATACAGATTTACATAATAGAAGCGCATTTCTTAAGGATTTTGTGTGCCGATTCCAAGTGACGAGTTGGCGGTTGTCAGTGTAGTACGTAGCTGGCGCCGTTGGCGGCGCTGGCGTCGTTCTCCGCCTATCTTGCTCTCGTATTAAGATACACAGGAGGAACGTTCGTCTCTCTTGCACTCAGAGATAGCTGTCACAGACTCACAGCGCGTATGCCACGCCGCCAAGCGGCAATTTGGTTCACAGAAAGTTTGTCTATAGAGCGCCCACAAGAAATGCGCCTCTATGTAAATATCTATACTCTATGCTAAGGATTCGTGTGACACATACATATATTTAAAAGGGCAGCTTTGTACAGAAATCATATTTATGGTTTTCTTGTTGCCTCGGAAACGGAGCGACAACGTCTTGTTGTCACTTAAGGCGAGGTAATGACTGTAATTTTATTGCTAATACACGTGTGTTGCCATAGTGAATCCATTTTAATAAAATATACCTAAATGAAAAAGTATGCTTGTTCTTCTTTTACGTCGAAATGAAGCAATGGATCGGATTAAATTATATGGAGATACCTGAAGGGTAGGAGTGACACAAGTTGCTTTATATTTAGGCAAAGTCGCAGGCAGCTCAACTCGTAATATGTATATTTACATAGCTTATGGTTCTTCATATTTCTTTTATTATACAAAATCACTTGTTCTGACAGACATATTATAGCAGATCCTGACGTAGCTACAAGATTATGAAGTTTTGACAGCGAATCTGCGGCTACCTTTTGTGACTTCCATAAAGGAAGGATTTTCAATACCCCTAAGGAGGTCAAAAGAGGTTAAAATCCATGGGCAGCCGAACTCGTGAGCTACAGCTAGTTACTTATAAGTGCTCAAAACCTTTGCCGCTTTCAGTCTGCGTCGCGTCTGTTGTGTAGCTCCGGTTCAGTAGACACGTCGAGATGAGCTGGCTGCGGTTAACGGTGCCGTTTGAACGACGGAGGCTGTGCTCTCCTGGAAACAGATTATTGTAAGTTCCTGCTATGTTTCATATAGGAACACTGTTTCGACATAAGATAAAGGGGTCGCTTTTACATTAAGAAAGAATGGTTAATTTAAAAAGCCTCAATATAATCGTGAGTAAAGGGTCGTCTATGTCTAACTTACAGTAGAAGTCAGTAAAGCAAATAGGTTAGAAGTCATTTAGAAGGTGCAACAGTTGTAGCCTACCTCCTCACCATCATCTCAGCCTAAAGAAGTCCATCGCTGGACAAAGACCTCCCTCAGAGCCCTCCATACAGAGCGAACCTAAGCCACCCGCTCTAACCGTTACAATACCTACCTACATATTATAAACTAGCTGGTACCCGCGGCTTCGCACGCGGAAAAAAAGTTACGTTTTAAAAAGTTCTCTGCCAAATCTAATCTTTATACAGCCGGTGATTTTCCAGATTTCAAGATGAATGACTCTTTGCTTTTATATATAATTATACAAAAATAAGTGTCATGACAACAGCGCAACCTACCGGGTCAAATTGGAGCCTTTATGTAGCGCTATAACGTCCTCTACCTTCCAGTTAAAGTCTCATTTGATCGGTTCAGCCATTACAGAGATTACCCCGGATCAACGGACAGAAAGACAGACAAAAATGTTAAAAAGGATTGTTTTGGACTTAGAATCGTGTAACTAACTATATGCACTTGAAAAATCATAGTTATTTTGAAATCACAGACAGACACTTCAATTATATTAATATGTATAGATGAGTTGCATAAGTAAAGACGTGTTACCGCGACAACAGCGCCAACTACCGGGTCAAATTGTTGCCTATACGTAGCGCTATAAATTCCTCCATCTTGCAGTGAAAGTCTCATTTGAATCGGTTCAGCCGTTCCAGAGATTATCCCGGACAAACGGAAAGACAGACAGACAGACAAAAATGTTAAAAAGGGTTGTTTTGGACTTAGAATCGTATAACTCACTATATGCACTTGAAAATCCATAGTTATTTTGAAATCACAGACAGACACTTCAATTTTATTTATATGTATAGTATGCACTTGAAAAATCATAGTTATTTTGAAATCACAGACAGACACTTCAATTATATTAATATGTATAGATGAGTTGCATAAGTAAAGACTTGTTACCGCGACAACAGCGCCAACTACCGAAATTGTAGCCTATACGTAGCGCTATAAATTCCTCCATCTTGCAGTGAAAGTCTTATTTGAATCGGTTCAGCCGTTCCAGAGATTACCCCGGACAAATGGAAAGACAGACAGACAAAAATGTTAAAAAGGGTTGTTTTGGACTTGGAATCGTATAACTCACTATATGCACTTGAAAATCCATAGTTATTTTGAAATCACAGACAGACACTTCAATTTTATTTATATGTATAGATGAGTTGAATAAGTAAAGACTTGTTATCGCGACAATAGCGCCAACTACCGGGTCAAATTGTAGCCTATATGTAGCGCTATAAAGTCCTCAACCTGATAGTGAAAGTTTCATTTGAATCGGTTCAGCCGTTCCAGAGATTACCCCGGACAAACAGAAAGACAGACAGACAAAAATGTTAAAAAGGGTTGTTTTGGACTTAGAATCGTATAACTAACTATATGCACTTGCAAATCCATAGTTATTTTTAAATCACAGACACTTCAATTTTATTTATATGTATAGATATGTATAGATGAGTTGAATAAGTAAAGACTTGTTATCGCGACAATAGCGCCAACTACCGGGTCAAATTGTAGCCTATATATGTAGCGCTATAAAGTCCTCTACCTGGTAGTGAAAGTCTCATTTGAATCGGTTCAGCCAATCCAGAGATTACCCCGGACAAACAGACAGACAGACAAAAATG
Organism: Euclidia mi; assembly: GCA_944739405.2. Classification (NCBI taxonomy): domain Eukaryota; kingdom Metazoa; phylum Arthropoda; class Insecta; order Lepidoptera; family Erebidae; genus Euclidia; species Euclidia mi. Next base: position 4,171,691 of record OX123188.2, on the reverse strand, counting down.
TTTAAAAGGGTTGTTTTGGACTTAGAATCATATAACTAACTATATGCACTTGCAAATCCATAGTTATTTTGAAATCACAGACAGACACTTCAATTTTATTTATATGTATGTATAGATTCTATTGGATTACCTACATGCAAAAAATGTGTTGAAGTGACTAAACCACTATCTAGGTCTGCCATTTTTATTTATTGAACGTCAAACGGTCTATAGAAAGACAATAAATCAAGTGCTGATCTATCAAACGAAACCTCTCGACCCGCGGTGTTAGAAGTGAACTCTTATCATATTTACTTGGGACTAAGATAAATATAATTTGATGTATGAGTGTTATCTAACTATTTGACAGGGTAGCTTGTTCTGATCACTGAATCAAATAGTAGAGGAGACGTGGAACATCGACCTTCACCGATCTGATAACCATTTTTTATGTAATATAATTTGAAGGGCAATTTACAAAAACAGCACAACTTTTTAGCAGCAATTTTACAGGAAGTAAAAAAAACTGACAGTTTGGCTGAGTGGAGAGACCGACAGACTGCCACGCATAGGGTCTCGGGTTCGAATCCACGGCACGCACCAATGACTTTTCGAATCTATGTGCGTATTAAATTGTCAATTATCGCTTGCTGAACGGTGAAGGAAAACATCGTGAGGAAACCTGCATGTCTGAGAGTTCTCCATAATGAATTCTCGAAAGACATGTGAAGTCTGCCAACCCGCAATTAGCCAGCGTGGTGGACTATGGCCTTACCCTATGGCCCTTCTCATAATGAGTAGAGGCCCGTGCCCAGCAGTGGGACAGTATAAATGTCTGATGATGATGGAAAAAACTTTCTCCAATCCATATTTTTCGTTTTATAAGTTAGAACATTTGATCATTAATTCATGTTAATGTATTGTATTGAATAATATGTCACATTTTTTATTATTTATACGTACTGATATGAAATAAAATGATAAAATGTAGTTTGTACTAGTGTTCCTTTTGTAAAAAAATGAATTTATGTTATTTTTGTAAAAATAAAAGTAAAAGTTTTGCAATGAAAGACATCCAATTAATCATAATTAAGTAGTTTATTGCCATACAAAACACTTGCAGCCATTATACAGTCAAATTTATTTATTATTTATTCTTCTCCTTCACTTACATCTTCATTATCAATATCAACATCTTCTCCTTCCTCTGCTCCAATTTCATATATTTAATCATAAATAATCATCTTGTGGGATTCACTCAAAAAATGTTTCAATGTCTGAATATCCTTAGCTTTATTAGGATTCAATGGAATTTGCGCCTTGTACAATGGACTAAAATTCAGTTCCAAAGGCAGTGTAGGCTTTGTCCCTACATAGATTCTGGTCTATTCTCAAGTAAAGTTATACTAAACCAAGACAAATGGTGATTCTTGATCTATTTTTATCATTCTCGCAGCTTTAAATTTCATTGCTGGTTTACAAGTTTTAAAAAAATAAGGTTCTAGTGCCTTTTCAGATCAAAAAACATGTCATGAGTGATACTTTTTACTTCAATATTTTTTCACAAAAACTACTTAACTGCGTTCAGATACGTCGTTTTTGTAAAATTTGCACGCAGTTGTGTAGTTTTTGTAAAATATGTGTTTTTTTCACAGTGTGATTCTGAGCTCATTACGCTTTTTTTGTAAAATCGAATTAAACTGTCTAGTGTACTTAACTTTTTCCATAGATCATATTATCATCATTAAAAAAAAACCTTCAAATTGTTAGTTACGTAGTTTTTGTAAAAAGCCCTTCATTTATAAACAAATATTATTTTTGATAGGCAAGTTATTATAGGTATATTTGTTTATAAATTATATTACATAAAAAAGACGTCTCATCTGGTTATCAGATCGGTGAAGGTCGATGTTCCACGTCTCCTCTACCAAAACGTAGTTTTGATGAGATGTAATTCTGTCCATAGTTATTTGGTCTGCGGCAACCGATAGAAATTTTGAACCAAAGAACACTCCTGATCGTGAACAACAAAGGAAGTAAGAAATATTTTTTTTGTTGCCTGTCTAAACGGCAGAAACTAAGACCGTTTATTCAGTAAAATTTGTTTAGATTAGTAAACCGACCTCAGGCTGCAACTAGAACGATGATGATGATAGAAAATAAAATGAAGGCTCAACCTTCGCCTCTTGGGTAAGATGAGAGGGGTGTGTCACTAGCCCCTACAAGAGTTCGGGGCCAACTAAATCCTAGTGGCGTGCCCACGCAAATCGCTATTAGCATACTTTGCAATGACCACGTCAGAAGACAATCCCCGCACTAACTCTATTTTTACCCAATTTCAGAACATAAAGTTGGAGCTGGCGTACAATCAAACAAGTCGGCGCTGGACCAGTTTGAAAAAAAATCCCTTGGTTCGCTCATAGAGTCGAGGCACACTAGAAACTGTTTTTGTATTCGAGTGTCAATGTGCGTGTAAAATAACACTGGAAGCGACGATGTCTTGCTAAGCGATTCTCGGCCTTATGGTGGTCTAGCGGGAAGTTGTTCGACTGTACATACAGCGAGGGGCAGTGGACAGAATTTTTCGCTGTCAAACTGTGGCACCGCTGTGCTCCGATATATCTGCGCCGGCCCTTAGGTTATGAAGTAGCACATTTAACACAACTGCTACTATTAGATAGATAGATAGATAGATAGAATATTCTTTATTGTAACCATAAAACATTTTATGACATTCATAATACAAAATTTACAAATTGTACAAAAGGCGGCCTTATCGCTATGAGCAATCTCTTCCAGGCAACCTCTTTGGGTGACAGGAACGATGTAGGTTAGCATTAAAGTTCTGTGTGGTGCAATTTAAAACATCCAGAATGAACAATATATGTAATAAACTTATAAATAAGGGATATACCTACACATACATATAAATTCATACACACCTACTACTATATTCAATATACCTACATATATACAAAATTCATATAAAATTATATTTATATAAAATTTTTGCGTTTCTGACAGCCGGACAAGGCCCAGCTAAAACTGTTGGGTGTAAGAAGCTGAAATTTGGCATGTAGTAGGTACTACAAAGGATTATTTCTAGTTCCCACGGGATCGGCCAGACACGTAGAATTAAATTAAAATGTGCGTCCGTTGTTGCGGGCATCCTCTAGTATACTTATAAACACGGTCTTTTGCTGTTACCCAAGAGATAGTACATATTGTCTTACCACTAGACGGAGTTGAGTGTTCGTACTGCACTTCTGTGTCCACCTTGTTGAACCGACTCTTGCTGCTGGCGATGTCCGAAGGAGTCGCCGCGATCGACTTTGACTCCAAGCTCACACACGTGCTCGTGCCAGCGTGTGTCGGGTAGACTGGAAGTAAAACATATAAGATAATATATTTATTGTTTTTCTTCAAATATGTGTGGGACCAAGCGGGAAGGATCCACTCAAACTGAATATTTTCAAAATCGGTAAAAAAATGACGGCATTCTGACCTAATTAAGAACAAAATACCGAATTGAGGATCTCCTCATTATTCCAAAATCGGTTATAAATACACTTTAAGGCTTTATTTTAAAAGAATATAGAAAATAATTACTTATGTTGACTTTGTGTGCACCCATCAAACTAGAAGAAACTTCCGCGGCAGTTTCTGTAACGAGCTTGCTTTTGTCTTGGTCCCTCTCTGGTATATCTGTCATTGCTGCAAGAAAATATTTATTATTTTTCTTCGTAAGCTCACTTTATTGAATCGAACAAGGTCAGTTGTAGCATCATAACATGTGAACGATCATTTATATTCGAAAATTAGTAATGTATATTTATTATTAGATTCGAGTCACGAATCTGTCTGAATAAAGGTGAATTAAAATTTTCATGCATGATTCTTTTTACAATACCGGAACGGGCTGATAAAAAAATAATATTTTAATTACAAGTCTTCATCGTTTTAGCGTTATTATGGTTGCATCAAAGACTTCTCTTCTTGGAGACCAGAGTCCTCGTCCTAGCCTAATCTGAGGGTTTTGACTTAGATCAGTGCCCGTAAATTGAAAGGCACTAACGCTTCATAAACGTTCTTTCATTACAAATTAATGCTTAATAGAAACGTTTAGAAATAAGTTGCCCTAGTATTTTCATGATTGATAACGCAATTTTATCATTCATTTCTTGTAGACATAAGTAAATTACCAGCTTCATTCAATGCAGAGCTTGTGACGTGCACTGAAGTCGAGGTTCCAGAGGCTGCATTGTTCCTTGTGAATGTACTCGCTTCTACAACCAAAATAAAATGATCAACGTCTACGTTAAGTAAGGTTCTTGTAATTTTTCTGGGTGGTTGCTAGAAATATTTACGATGAATCGTTATTCAATTCACATTGTTTGGGTCAAGACTTCGCCTTGGACCTTCAAGATACATGCTCGCACTGGCACTTTTATGATCGCATGTGTTTACACTGTGGTCGAATAACAATAAAATTGCCCACCTAAATTGTTTTCGTTATTGTCAGAGTTCATCAATAACTTACAAATAAAAATATTAGAAAGAAGCAAATATGAAGGGCTAGTCCAAGACTGTGCACTAATAAAATAGATCGCGAATCGTTCTTGTTCAGGTACATTTTCTATACATTTACTAAAAGTGCCTATGATGGTGGTAGTGGCTTAGATCTGTAGTGGCTGCTAGGGCCAGGAGCCTTCCAAAATTTAGGGAAAAATGATTCTACGAAAGACTCATATGCGATCAATTGATTTGCAAACTTTGACTAGTAGGTACAATGATATTACAAGAAAGAGGTAGACACGTTACCTACGTAGTAATTAATCCTTAGAAACCGTACACTAACGCACACCTCGATAACTACATATTTTATTTTCGGTTGACAAGATGAAGAAGTGTCAGTTTCACTTTGACGCCGGCTCGCGACTTCACTCACACTTAAGTCAGACTTGCCAACTGGCTTATGTTTAGCGTCCTGCTTTTGGTACGCCTATAACTTATCTACTTCTTTATACTTTGTAAAATCATTGAGTAGGTAGGTCAGCTCACAAACACAGGAGATAATTAACAGTTTTGCCTTAACCCTTTCATAGATGAATAGATAAATACATATATCGTCATACCGATTGTCATAGCGGGTGACAGCAGCTGGGTCAATGTCAGCTGAGCACTGTGAGTTGTCACCGATTTGTAACTGCGCGGTATATCTGTGTAAGATAAGACAATATTATTAAGTCATCATCAGCTCTGTTTATAATCTATCAGTCTGCTGGGCACTCTGGTCCATGAAGAATAAAGAGATAAGTACATATTTATGCCTAAAAATATTTTGTAACTTTGCTGACGCGATAGCATATTATTTTCAAGATACTATAATTATTTTTATTTATAGACTCACGCCTGTATCCCCGAAGGGGTAGGCAGAGGTGTAATATTACACCCACATTTCGCCATAATTTTTTTAGGTAAATAATAGGGTAATAGCGCAATAGGGGGCGAGCCTATTGCCGTTACCGGGCACATCACCTCACTCCGTGCTGCTACTGAGAATTCGGAAAAACCCAGTACCACTTTTGCCCGACCTGGGATTCGAACCCGGGACCTCTGATCAGCAGTCACATACGCTATCCACTCGACCACGAAGGCAGTCAGCAGATACTATAATATTTTAACCGGGCGTTCTATCAACAATTTGTAAAAATACTTCTAGTTTCATAATTTTATAAAGTATATTTTACTCCCACAAATATAATAAAAACCAAAAAGTGAATCCATTTAAATAAATTGTGGCGAAACGATACAGAAAAATATTCGAGGCACATTTCTTAAGTCCTTAAAACAGTTACTTAAACGCAATACTCAGACAAAAAACCACTTCATCTAATGTAGACACAGCTACAGAAAATGAATCTCGAGAGATATAAGATTTAATACAACTTGCTTTAACTGAAAATATTTTTTCTCAGTCATAAAAAATATTTTGTTGAATTGTCTTTTTAATTTCATGAGATGAGATCTGTTCAAATATCGGCCTATACGTTTAATTGTTTTGTGAGTAGGGCATTATTTACTTAACTTGTCCTATATCGGTGTTTAAGTGCCTACTCTACGTGGACAGCAAAAAAACAGCCAAGCTATTTGAAACGCCTCAAATATTTCAATTGACTCTCTGGAAAAACGTAGGAACTCTTCTGAATTGTTATTCTTGTTTAAATTATTACACAACAACATTGATTGCCCAGAACTGCTATCAAAATTTAAATTTAATGTTCCTCACAAATATCCCAGGAAACCAATTATGCTCTTACATCCTCCATTTCGAAGGTCAGTTTTAGGCTCCAACTCGTCTGTTTCACGGTTAAGTAAGATATACAATCACTATAGTAAACGAGTAGATATATTTGGAACAACATTCCAACGATTTAGGAACCAAGTCCATAATCTTACTATTGATTAACCTTTTAATTATAGTTGCCTCACTGTTAGGATAACTTTTGTGAATTGTAATTTTTTAAGATACCTACATTTAATTATAATATGCATGTGGTGTTTACCTACACGAGTTGTGCACTTAGACTAAGATACTATGTTCTAGTTTGTAATGAATGTTTTAGTGTAATAACTACTGGTAAACCAATAAATAAATAAATAAAAAGTGTAATTTGATAATGTACAAAAGTCAATTTAACTAAAGTATGTGGACTTAGATATAGGTACCTACTAAGTGGACTTAGATATACCTACTTCTACTACGTTAGGTGTTTTGGTTTTAATAATAATAATTTATTTCGTAGTATATGATACATTATGGTCTTACATATAATCTGAGAATCACATACACTACCATTACTGGTGTAGAAATATTTGAATGACGCATGCAAACTATTATAAACCAATATACAATTCATGTCGTCATATTAATATCGCATAATTATATTTATTCGGTACTAATAAAAAATGGAAGCGAATTTAATTAAAATTGCAACGAATACATATCAATATAATAATTAGAAATGTCAACATTTACTCCAAGATGTCCTAATTCACATATACTTTCATCAATTAACATGGATTACCTATTAAAGATACTAAAATTGCAATGCGTAACATGTCGATATACTAATTCTCTAACAATGTCAAATTTTATAATTTATGAATTCATTTACACGAGGTTTTCTTTATTATAATACAAACAGTGTATGTAGATATTAAAATGGACGATCTAAGGATGGAGTAGTAATAACTATTTACGTTTATGTCTTCACGTAATCGAAAAAAAAGCAAAACGCAAATTAATATTAGCCAGCACGAGTTGTAAGAACAGTTGACAGCTGTCACATTACTTAATGCAACGCAATATAGTCCAGAATCGCTTGAGATAGTTCACAGCTTATGTAAGTTATTTTATATACTACTCTATATTATATAGAATAGAATAGAATAGAATAGAATAGAATAGAATAGAATAGAATAGAATAGAATAGAATAGAATAGAATAGAATAGAATAGAATAGAATAGAGTAGAATAGAGTAGAATAGAGTAGAATAGAGTAGAGTAGAGTAGAGTAGAGTAGAGTAGAGTAGAGTAGAGTAGAGTAGAGTAGAGTAGAGTAGAGTAGAGTAGAGTAGAGTAGAGTAGAGTAGAGTAGAGTAGAGTAGAGTAGAGTAGAGTAGAGTAGAGTAGAATAGAGTAGAGTAGAGTAGAGTAGAGTAGAGTAGAATAGAGTAGAATAGAGTAGAATAGAGTAGAATAGAGTAGAGTAGAGTAGAGTAGAGTAGAGTAGAGTAGAGTAGAGTAGAGTAGAGTAGAGTAGAGTAGAGTAGAGTAGAGTAGAGTAGAGTAGAGTAGAGTAGAGTAGAGTAGAGTAGAGTAGAGTAGAGTAGAGTAGAGTAGAGTAGAGTAGAGTAGAGTAGAGTAGAGTAGAGTAGAGTAGAGTAGAGTAGAGTAGAGTAGAGTAGAGTAGAGTAGAACAGAATAGAACAGAATAGAACAGAATAGAACAGAATAGAACAGAATAGAACAGAATAGAACAGAATAGAACAGAATAGAACAGAATAGAACAGAATAGAACAGAATAGAACAGAATAGAACAGAATAGAACAGAATAGAACAGAATAGAACAGAATAGAACAGAATAGAACAGAATAGAACAGAATAGAACAGAATAGAACAGAATAGAACAGAATAGAACAGAATAGAACAGAATAGAACAGAATAGAACAGAATAGAACAGAATAGAACAGAATAGAACAGAATAGAACAGAATAGAACAGAATAGAACAGAATAGAATAGAATAGAATAGAATAGAATAGAATAGAAAAAGGTTTATTAGATCACAATACAATATAGGTCGAATGGTTAATATACTACTCTATATTATATACTACTCTATATTATATACTACTACTCTATCACGGAGTCTGGTGATGTGTCCGATAACGTCAATAGGCTCGCCCCCTATTACGTGGGATCTAACAATTCATTGCGAAATTTGAGGGTAATATTACACCTCTGCCTACCCCTACGGGGATACAGGCGTGATTCATTGGCGATGCTAACTAACTAGCGACTCAAGCGGCGAAACTTAGAAGTTGTCTCAGATCGTCACTTACACAGATCACTACCACTTTTGACAGCTCTAAATACAGTTATCATGGTTACCATCATATCCTACAAAGTTGAAGAATTGAAGCAAAGTTGCATTGAAAGCTGTCAGAAGTGTAGGTCTCAGACAAGTTCCAATTCCGCCGCCAGAGGCGCGTGGATAATCTTTGCATCGCCAATAAAAAAATATATATATACTACTACTCTATATTATATACTATTCTCATTAACAATATTATAGTGTAGTTTTGAGTATTTTAAGATATTACCTGCACTGGAAATGCATTTTTCAGACAGTACTTTTGAGATAGACATTGATTTTGGATCTGGAACATAAATTGACCCTATTATTTAAAAGTAATTAAATAATTACTATTTAGGGCTTACTATTTGAATGTTTTGTATTTTCCGTTACTATAGTTTGACCCGTGCGTGTCAAAGGAGAGGCCTTTGTCCAGCAGTGGACTAATAGAAGCTGATGATGGCCCACTGGCCGCTCACTATGGACCTTGACAGAAGGGTCAAGGTCACTCAGAAGGCGATGGAGAGAGCTATGCTGGTACGTTATCTACGAGATCGAATCGGGAATGAGTAGATCCGCAGGCGAAATAAAGTCACCCACATAGGGCTCCGTATAGTCAAGCTGAAGTGGCATTGAACAGGGCACAGCCAGAAGAACCGATGGCCGTTGCAGCAGAAAGGTGCTGGAGTGGTGAACAAGCACCAGACGTCGCAGCAGTACTGAGATGTGGAAGTGGAAGATCGGTCAGTTGGGTTTTCGTTCTTTTACAATTACAATAGGTAATTTCATTCAAAACGAAATGAATTCTATAGTATAACAATGTCATCATCACCATCAATCCTGTGTATAAACTGGCCCACTGCTGGGCACGGGCCTCTGCTCACTTAATACGCGTAACTTAAAAAAATCAGTGATATCGCTGCGTAAAATAATTTAAGATATATATTATAGGACCAAGCAGATATAACTTACCCAGTAGGACGTCCTTCAGCTGCCCTCGTTCTATTTCTGTTGAAAACCAATAATAATTAATATGTTTTTCGTTTATCATATTAGCTATAATATCCATTAATCATCAACGTCTCGTTGTTTTACCATATTTAATAGAATATATTATATGAGCTTTTTAAGAAGCTAATAACGTCTGACTACCACTAAACATTTACCAATAGTAAGGGACTAGAGAATATCATATAACTACCGGTAACAACGTTACTACAGCTTTTCAGGATATCTAGGACCGACGGCTTCACGTGCTCGCCAAAGCAAGATGCGAACGACAGTTAATAATGTTAAAGGTAAAAGGCATCGAAAGGAAACCTGATGGCGCCTGTTTCTACCCGACCCTCAGCATGGAACTCTATATTTGGTATCTCCACTGAATAATCAATATTAATTATAAGGCAGTGATAGCTTAGTGAAGATACCAACCGACAGCTATGAAGGTAGACTGTCTTTTCGAAGTAATGTGTGTATTACATTTTACTTATCGTTTGTTGCGTGCCTCGGGGAGCGCGTTAAGCCGTTGGCCCAGCGGTCACAAATCTCACAGTCAGATCACAGTTCCTATAGACAGTACCCTTGAATAAAGTGACACTGGTCTAAGCCAGAAAATATCGCTATTTCTTTGAATCACAGACCACTGTAAGACCACCAGTGAGCAGAGTACCGCCGATTGACTCTTATCTATACATATAAATAAAATTAGAGTGTCTGTTTGTAATATTAAAATAACCGCTTTTTACTTAATGCATATGGATGTAAACACGGTACATATACCGAAATTACAACTTTTAAAATTTTTGTCTGTCTGTTTGTTTGTTCTCGCTAATCTCCGGGACGGCTGGACCGATTTTAACGGTTGGCGGATAGCTGATGTACCAAGGAAGCTATAAATTAACCGGGTACGCGAAGAAGTTCCCTCTGGACGCGGGTGAAACTGCGGAAAACAGCTAGTAAATGGATATAATGGATATTGTTGTAAGTAATTACCTGAACTGGAGATGCATTTCTCAATCAGCATTTTAGATGATATTGACATGATTCTTGGACCTGGAAAAACGAATATATTTCTATATTTTTTAAACATCCTTTATGTTTGCAATTATCTATCTAATATTTATACTAACATCATTAATTATTACTAACGACTGTATGATTGTGTTTAGTCTTATATAACTAAAAGTAATATTATAGATCACGTCGTTTAAATTACAGGAATACAATTTGAACGTCTGTGCATATGTTTGTGACGTTCGCCAATTTTATTCAAAGACTAAAATCAATTTTAATGTTGCAAAGTATAAGATTTAAAGAGAATGTCATAACTTTCTACTAACAGAAGTTACCTCAGCTTGATATCTAACACCTAATTCTAGACATAATTTTGAAGTGTGGGTGTAATATTACACCTCTGCCTACCCCTTCGGGGATACAGGCGTGAGTCTATAAATAAAAAATAAAATAAATAAAATTTTGAAGTCATACCTGTAACCACTAGTTTCGGTAATTGTGGTTGTGTCTGGATAGCATCATTTTCCTTGGTCACCACGTCCACCAAAATGCAATCTGGACGAAACATACGAGATTTAATATTCTGAGAATTAATATGTACTACCTTAATTCTCTATACGCAGCTTGCATAATACTGGGGATGATAAAACCAAAATTTTAAATGTTATGGATTGGCTGGCAATTTTGTATAATGAATTTTAAAATACCTTTTCGAACACAGATATACCGCGACTAAGTATAGCCAGTATATAATAAGAGTAATGAATGTAGAGGAAGCGCGTGAGGTTTGCAAGGATAGAAGCAAGTGGCGTTTTGTTGTCTCTGCCTACCCCGACGGGAAAAAGGCGTGAGCATATGTATGTATGTAAGTATAGCCGGATTTTAAGACAGGGACAAGCACAAACGTATGTTTTAGCAGAAGAAATGATAATTAAATTGATTTCTCATCGAATAAGAAAATCTTTTGAAAAAGTTCTAAAAGTATGTTCAAAAAGCGTGAAACTAGAGTTATTTGTGAATGAGAATATTAGTACGAGTACACAAAGTTTACCTGATATGGAGGCAGATTTCTTGTTGTTAAGTGAGGGCATAGATGTCACTCCTGCCACCATGTACACTGTGTCCGTAGATGTGTCCTTCGATAGTTGGACGTCCATTTCTGAGGGCATTACCAAAATAAATATAAAGAACAGAACTATGTGGTTTTTACGAAAGGAGAAAATCAATTTAATCATCTATTGGTGCTATGGGATACCTCACACACATTTATCTCGTAAATAAATGAACAGATAAATATACACTATGGATAAATGTGTGTGAGGTATCCCATAGCACCAATAGATGATTAAATTGATTTTCTCCTTTCGTAAAAACCACATAGTTCTGTTCTTTATATTTATTTTGGTAATGCCCTCAGAAATGGACGTCCAACTATCGAAGGACACATCTACGGACACAGTGTACATGGTGGCAGGAGTGACATCTATGCCCTCACTTAACAACAAGAAATCTGCCTCCATATCAGGTAAACTTTGTGTACTCGTACTAATATTCTCATTCACAAATAACTCTAGTTTCACGCTTTTTGAACATACTTTTAGAACTTTTTCAAAAGATTTTCTTATTCGATGAGAAATCAATTTAATTATCATTTCTTCTGCTAAAACATACGTTTGTGCTTGTCCCTGTCTTAAAATCCGGCTATACTTACATACATACATATGCTCACGCCTTTTTCCCGTCGGGGTAGGCAGAGACAACAAAACGCCACTTGCTTCTATCCTTGCAAACCTCACGCGCTTCCTCTACATTCATTACTCTTATTATATACTGGCTATACTTAGTCGCGGTATATCTGTGTTCGAAAAGGTATTTTAAAATTCATTATACAAAATTGCCAGCCAATCCATAACATTTAAAATTTTGGTTTTATCATCCCCAGTATTATGCAAGCTGCGTATAGAGAATTAAGGTAGTACATATTAATTCTCAGAATATTAAATCTCGTATGTTTCGTCCAGATTGCATTTTGGTGGACGTGGTGACCAAGGAAAATGATGCTATCCAGACACAACCACAATTACCGAAACTAGTGGTTACAGGTATGACTTCAAAATTTTATTTATTTTATTTTTTATTTATAGACTCACGCCTGTATCCCCGAAGGGGTAGGCAGAGGTGTAATATTACACCCACACTTCAAAATTATGTCTAGAATTAGGTGTTAGATATCAAGCTGAGGTAACTTCTGTTAGTAGAAAGTTATGACATTCTCTTTAAATCTTATACTTTGCAACATTAAAATTGATTTTAGTCTTTGAATAAAATTGGCGAACGTCACAAACATATGCACAGACGTTGAGGTATCCCACAGTGCTGATAGACTTGAACATTTACTGGCAACCAAACATCGAGCATTTGTCGTTTTTAAATTTGTCGAACGGAACAACGAACAGAACCCAAACAATTTCACGATTTTTCTAGTGAGGGCTAATCGGCAAAAACCTTGAAGCAAATTTTGTTGTTCTTTCGCTAGGATGCTCGCAAAAGCACTCTCGTTCTTCATGTATAATGTGACATTCGCAAGAATGCTCATTACAGGTGAATGCTGAAGTGTATCAACGCCATTAGACAAATATACGCGAAGATAAAAAGAGCTTTTCGAATGCGGTTCTAGAATTTAGCACATTTCGTATATTGTGCATTATTAGCATGGGTATTTTGTGCTATACCTAGTAACTTATCACTTTTTATTCAAGCTTTTTGTGGGGTACTGTTTATACACTGTATACTACTAGTCAGGTATAATGGTATTGATGAACGATCTACACGAAAACTACATTTAGACCAACTTTAAGTAGGAGCTAGATCTTGTTGTTTTATTCTGTGATATGTTCTGATATGGAACTTTATTTTGCATATCGATTTTAGAAACCAATTAATTTAATATTCTAATCTAAGTCTTAAGTTACCTGAAGAAACTTTATTACAATTTACAATTGATACTTTACCGTTTAATTCTGTTTGACAACAGAATTCTTCGTATTGCGGCACATCAATCTCTGGTGCATTATTGTAACCTGTACCAATAGTAGATATAGGTATGTAAAAAAGTATATTAAGGGCCGTTATGATATTCGTTATGAATCTTTAGTTCAGATTCTGTAAACACGGCACAGTCAAAATAAATTAATTTGACATGTGCAGATACTTATCGACATAACTAACCTAACAACAACAACTGAGTTTTCTTTGTATTTGCAGCAGCTATGGAAAAGTAGCGACTTAGGAAAAAACACCTCGAAAATACACCAGAATCCTCGAAATCAAACGCCAGCCCGTCCGGCCAGCATAGTATAGTGAGCCAAACGCTCCTATACATACTGTGATGCAAAATAAGTAGTCCATGCCCGGCAGTGGACTGCAAAAGGCTGTGATGATAATGGGAAAGGCAGCACATTATAATTCATTTTATGATGCTAGATGCACCCCACGGCTCCGCTCGCTTAGATTTTGGCTTTCGCGACAAAAGGTACTCGATGTGGTATTCCGTAGTATAAACTTTCCTCTGCAAAGTTTCAATCAAAATCCGTTCAGAAGTTTTAGCATGGAAGAAGCACAAACCAACAAACAAACGAATAAACTATAGCAGTTATACTTTTTATAGTTTTATTTGTACCTGTTAGACCATATGAGTCTTCTTTATCTGTTTGGCATCCAGTGTCACGTGTTTCATCCAATTGTGTGACAGAATCTAAAAGCAATAAGCATAAAAATTGCTGTAATGAAAGACACTTTTAAAGTTTTTTTTTGAGGATTTTACTCAAACTTTTTTTTTATTACCTGATATAATGCTGGTAGTCTTTTCGCCAAACGTGTGCTGTGATGTGGTGACACTGAGAGATACCATCGTAGGACATCGTGGACTCCGTGATGATTCCTCTGCTTCTATGGCCAGCGGAAAATAAATATGTTACATTATTTTGAGACTGTATTGCTGTGAAAGTGATGTGGCAAGGTATTATTTTGAATGTGATAAGTGTGTATGTCCCTCAGGTAGGATGTGAAGATTGTGAGAAAGAGAAGTTTTGGATGGATTTCGATAGCATGATGACGGGTATACCGGAGAATGAAGAGATTATTGTGGGAGGTGATTTTAATGGACATGTGGGACGAACAAGTGGAGAGTATGAAAGAGTACATGGAGGTTGGGGATTCGGCAGCCGAAATTGTGAGGGAGAAGCAATTCTCCAAGCTGCTGCCGCTTTTGACCTCGCAGTTGCAAATACTTGGTTTCAGAAAAGAAAGCAACATTTAGTTACATATAATAGCGGCCACCACATGACCCAGATTGACTATTTCCTACTAAGGCGAAATCGACTCAACTGGGTCAAAGACTGCAAAGTGGTACCAGGAGAAGATTTAGTCTCGCAGCACAGGCTCCTGATAGTTGAACTTCAGATTCGACTAAGCTCTCAAAAAACCAAGCAGCAACTGCCTCCAAAAATAAGATGGCATATGTTAGAGAAGAATGAATGTGTAGAAAAATTCAGAGATAGAGTGGTGGATAAAATGTTAGAAATGGGCGATATGAATGATAGCAGTGTCAATGAGTGTTGGAAAGAGATGAGTAAATGTATAAAGTGTGTAGCAAAGGATGTTTTAGGAGAGTCGAAAGGGACGCGAATGAAAGATAAGGACACGTGGTGGTGGACAAAAGAGGTACAGAATGCGCTTAAGGAAAAGAAAGCAAGATTTAAGGAATGGCAGCTGGTGAAAGGAGGAAATGAATCTTTGGAAGAAAGTAAGAAGAAAGAATACGATGAATGTAAAAAAAGAGCCAAAAAAGCTGTAGCCATTGCTAGATCCAAAGCCCTAGACCACTTGTACGGGTTACTGGAAAAACCCGAGGGTCATAAATATTTATACAGCATGGCTAAAGCTAGAGAGAGAAAGGCGAAGGATGTTTCCCATATTAAGTGCATGAAAGACGAAACAGGAGTGATTCTTATGGACGACGATAGAATAAAAGAAAGATGGAGGACATACTTTGAAAAGTTAATGAATGAAGAGAACGATTGGAGCGGAAAACTTGAAAGTGAGGAGATGAATATTGGTTTAGTGAAGGAAATAAGTAAAGATGAGGTAAAAAAGGCTGTTAGTGGAATGAAGAATGGGAAAGCGTTAGGACCAGATGGAATACCAGTGGAAGCATGGAAAGCGTTAGGAGATGATGGATGGACGTGGCTGGCTTTATTCTTCAATAAGCTGTTGCACGAGGAGACCATACCCGAGGAATGGTGCAACAGTTACCTGGTGCCCATTTTTAAAAATAAGGGTGATATCCAAGAGTGCAACAATTATCGGGGAATAAAGTTAATGCCTCATAGTATGAAAGTATGGGAGAGAGTAGTTGAGCGACGCCTGCGAGACGAGAGTGAGATTTCACGAAACCAATTCGGTTTTATGCCTGGTCGAAGTACGGTGGATGCTATTTTTGCACTTCGCCAAATGTGCGAAAAATACAGGGAGGCACATAAAAACTTGCACATGGTATTCATCGACCTTGAAAAGGCATATGACCGAGTGCCTCGTGAAGTCTTGTGGTGGGCCCTTAAGAAGAAAAGAGTGCCTGGAAAATACCTGACGTTGATTCAAGCCATGTACGCTGAATGCAGAACGCAAGTCCGATCCGCGGCCGGTATCACAGCCAGATTCGATGTGGCCGTAGGCTTGCACCAGGGGTCGGCCCTTAGCCCCTACCTCTTCCTGTTAATTATGGATGCTATATCATCGGACATACAGGAAGAGGCACCCTGGTGCATGCTGTTTGCCGATGACATCGTTCTGGTAGCAGAGAATGGACAAAAGGTGCAGAGCAAGCTGGAGGAGTGGCGGCAGAGATTGGAGAATGTAGGCCTGAGAATAAGCAGAACCAAGACAGAGTATATGTTCTGTGACTTTGGCGGTCTCTCCAGTCCTATACCGGTTACACTCGGCGGTACACCTCTACCAGTATGCTCCGATTTTCGCTACCTAGGTTCACTCCTGCAAGATGACGGCGAAATTGATCGGGATGTTAGGCAACGAATCAACGCAGGATGGATGAAATGGCGACAGGTCTCAGGCACAATTTGCGATCACAAAATGCCTGTGAAGTTAAAAGGCCGCATGTATAAGGCGGTTATAAGGCCTGTCGTACTGTATGGAGCTGAGTGTTGGGCTACAAAGAAGATGGATGAGAAACGATTGCATGTTGCTGAGATGAGAATGTTACGATGGATGTGCGGAGTGACAAGAATGGACAGAATTAGGAATGAATACATTAGAGGTAGTACGAAAGTAGCGCCCATTGATGAAAAGGTAAAAGGGAGTCGATTGGCCTGGTATGGACATGTTATGCGAAGAGATGAGATGTACGTAGGTAAGAAAGTGATGAATATGCATGTAGAAGGACGAAAAGGGAGAGGGCGGCCAAGGAAAAGATGGATGGACTGTGTGAAGATGGATATGAAAGAGAAAGGGATAAACGATCGGATGGCTGGTGACAGAGAAGTATGGAAGCGAAGGACATACTGCGCCGACCCCAAATAAATTGGGACCAGGGCAAGACAATGATGATTATTTTGAGACTGTTGATGTCGATATCTTACTTGCGGTAAGGGCTGGCGCAGATATAGAAAAACGCAGCGGAGAGCATTTTTTACGGTCTTATTATTATTGACATAGGTATTCTCATTTTAAAATAGTTCAAACTCAATTATCAGATAATTGTTGTACGTGAGTGCGTGTTTTAAACATTGTTCCGTTAATTGATTTTGGACATATTTGTAATTAGAATAATGTTAATAATAGTTTGACAGTGATAAATCCACTACGCTGCGATTAATATTTTATGGCACGGATTACCTGGACTTGTGAGTTCTTCGTGAGAAATCGAAGGAGAAGTAGCTGTTGTCTTCATTAGTTGCATCATACAGAACATTGATAGATGATGCGGTTTTGTAGGTGCTGGCACTAGATGAGTCAGCTCTGGAAAGAAACATCCATTGCATTAGTTATTCTAAACTAGTCAATAACTATGATAAAACAGGGTATTACTAGATGCTTGCAATAGGATGATATAATAAGATGTACGACCATTCACACAAGGCTATTAAAATTTTCTATTATATTAAAATTCGATTTTAGTGTCTAAGCGACTACCGCAGTACAAATTCCTAGAGGTACCTACGTACGGTCTTGTCTGGCTGAAGAAAGTAAGATACATTAGTAGGTATCTATTGGCAATTTACGTTGACTGCGTCTAAACCATTTAATATCACTATCCCTTTGGGTTGCGGAGGTCAGAGAGACAGTCGCTCTGCAGAAATGCTAATATTCGGTAAAACCGGTTAGACTAGTAAGCAGACCCCGGGTTGCAACTGGGATGACGCTAGGAGGATGATGATGATTTACGTTGACTTGTATACGAAGGGCCGAGATGGCTACGTCACAGCCCAGTGAAGCAAATTCTTGGTAAATTATCTCTCTGGACTCGTTTCCCAGTCGCGTGATATGCTGTCCACCAGTCCTAATTAGGTAGTTTTATTCATCTATTATATTGTACCTGAATAGCTTGAACCTTACCTGTGCCCATGCACGGTTTGTAAAAAGTTATGTTATTGGTTTCCAATGGTTTTGTTTCCGTTCCAACGGAGTCAGATTCTGGCTCGTAGCATATTTCGGTAGCTGGCGAAAAGAGAAACTATAGTAATTTTAAAGGTAGATGGAAAAGACTTTCAATCAGTATAACAGAGCAGTAAAAATTGCTTGACGGTATGAATTTTAAGTTGTGCCACGAAAATTATTGCATGCTGACGTTTTATGGCATCGCTGTTCCTTTCTATCACGTAGTAATGATATATTACCTAAGTATTAAAAAAAACGGCATGAAAATTCTTCATCCTTTAAAGAGTCTTTAAGAGTTGATCGCGAGATCGTGATTTTTTAATATTACCAATAGTAATGTAAATAGTCTGGGTAACTTTGCTACCCGAAATTCTCAGCTGTCCAGCTTAGCACGAAGTCTAGTAATTTGCCCGGTACGGCAATAGTCTCGCCCCCTATTACGTGGGACCTAAAAATTCATGGCGAAATGTGGGTGTAATATTACACCTCTGCCTACCCCTTCGGGGATACAGGCGTGAGTCTATGAGTCTACTTTGCTACCCGCTCTATGTAGGTATGTATTTTATCTTTATGAATTTCTATCATACCTGCGTTGGTGAACGAGATGGGTTGCGTGCATGCTTCCTTGGAGTGTATCACAGGGACCCACAGTGGGCTCAGTCGCACAAACGTACTCGTGACCACATCGGCCATGTGGGACGCTGGGAGCGCGTCGGTGGCTGCAAAAGGTTTTAAAATAGTTGCGTATAAACATCATTATCATCATTTTAAACCGAAAGCACCAAAATTCATGAAAATGTCGTACCCTGCGGCACAAATCATAGACAATTGTTGGATTTGGGCAGGCCTTATTCACTTGGGTCATGACATAATAAGCTATTTGTTCTTCCTCGACTACGTACATATCGAAATCGTATGCCAGTTCTATACATTTTTAGAATTTTCCAGTATTTTTCAGGCCTAACCTGTTAGCCGAAGCCCGGCAGAGAAGGTTTCGTGTAGGTTTCGACAATACATTACCTGCGCATTGATCGAACATTCTGACCTCATCGGCCAATTCCACAGCACTCGTCGCAGTGGCTATGTCTTGAGGATTAATATCTAAAATTGGTAGACAAAAGATAGAGTTATTGAGATGACATTCGTTTCTTGGCAGGTTTTAATCCCGTAGATACTTTTACTTAGTTGTTTTTTTTTTGTTTTTCTAATGAGTGTGTGACCAACGTGTAGGTGTTTTCAGACCGCCCGAAAGCCTCCGACATGGCCTAACGATACTTAGTTGTGGAATTGTTTAAGATTATTATGAGCCGTTCGACATAAAGTAAGTTGCAATGTGTTAATTCAATGCCAACTTGAAATATTACAGGTAATGCGGGTCTTCATATATTTCAATAATCTTCTTGTACAACTTGCAAAAGCTCAGTAACGGTCCAGTGTTTGTGAAGGACTGTTGTGCCCAATACAAGAACACCCCCAAAGTCATAAATTTTCTTCCAAAGACAAATTACTTTAAGAGTTTCCTTGAATAAAACCTTCCTTCACCACGTTCAATTATTACGAATAAGTGCCCAGTGGTGACGGATTAAGAATACGGGTTGTCACCACCCCATATCATCCCATGGGTGTCGTAATAGCCGACAGAGGGAGCATATTATGCAAAGAAAAGCGCTGTAAGAGAGGGAAAACTTGATACAAACCCTATACCAACCCGTTTGTCCAGCGTGGTATAGTTCGCCAATTCCACCTTTCAAAGGAGAGGCCTAGTCCAGCAGTGGACTGTTAAAGGCTGATGATGATGATGATGTCTGACTGGGCACTTATTCGTAAAAATTGTCATGAATACTACCGTAGCTACAGTTGATAAATATAAATAATAATAGCATTGTAAAAGTCCAAGTTACCGTTGTGTTGGCAGCTCTTGCTTTCAAGCAGCTGCCTGATGATGTTCGTGTTCCACTCAATAATGGGTCTCTTATATTTTCTGTCGGAGAACTCGGCGCAAGATTTTACTTCAGATTTATCCGGTTTATTGATCCATGATTTTCTTTCTATAATGGCAGATTGGTTATTGTATGGCATGTTATGTTTTACATACATACATACATAGACTCACGCCTGTTTCCCCGAAGGGGTAAGCAGAGGCATATTAAACGCCCACTTTTCGCCAGTGTTTTGATCCCACGTAATAGGTGGCGAGCCTATTGCCGCTTATCGGGATATTTTGTTTGCCAGAGCCTCGTCCGTTGATCGGCAGGTGCACCACTTGCAGGTGAGGTTGGCTTGGGACCCTAAGTTCTTGATGGGAACCCTATGCACCCTGTTATGTTTTAGAAAGTTAATAATATGAAAAATACGAAATTATTTATATTACTCTGGGTGCTAAAATCGGATTGTATAGGTACATCTTACAACTAATAAAATAGGTATGGCGACAATGAATGAAAACGAGTCAAATATTGAACTTTGAGTAAAATTGTGGAAAAGTTAAATATTGAATTAATAGTCATATACCGACGATATTCATACTTAGGTTACATTTAAAAATAAATGCTTTCGATTTTTACAACTAAGATTCACAATTATTTGGGACATAACATACATTTCTAAAGTAATACTCACTAGATTGAAAAGGAAACATCGATGAACACAGGTTCATATTTTTTAATCTTGATACCTTCTGTAGTGCGTTGCATGCTGAAAATTAAGATAAAAGTAAACTACGATTATATCGACGCAACATCCGTTAAGGTTGCTTTATTTCTTTATTGCGAGGTAGTAAGCATACAATCAGTTAGACAGAAACCTGAAATCTTTGAAAAAAATCCAGTTGCATCTATTTTAACTATTATCGTTTACTTTTATATAAAAAATGTTTTTTTGTGTCTGATCTATTGCCGATAGGTGTCATTAGCCATACCGTTGAAGATTTAACACGAATTTATCATAAGTACCCATAGACATGGATATTACATACTTAATATACATCATAATAATCATCACCTTTATCGACTTTGTTGACGGAGTGCTTCGATACATGAGCCGAGATTGATGCAGACTTCTTTTCTTTCAGGTCGCTGTCTGTGCCTGAAAGCAAAACTACGTCAGTATTGTATAAGAACGTCGTTATATTGTTTCTACTGAAACTAGTAGGCAGTAGGCAGTTGAGATCATTGATTGTGTAGTTCGATCCAGTTGCTTTCTAATTTTCCGATGGATTTTACTGTTTTGGTGATCACTTCGCTAATTAATAACTTTATAAGTAATTGTTGCTATCTGAAAGTAAAAGTAAAAAGGTACCTGTGTCCTGGCAGTGAAGAATGTTGGTCTGTACATCAACATCTTCCCAGGCGACTGAACGTTGCAAGCATTGCATTACTTTTACTGGAACACATTATTTTTACGTAATTATACAGCAGGAAAATAAATAATCAAAGAGAATTTAATTATGTATCTGTATGGCAGTAAGACTGTTGGGTTAAGTTTGAAATTAATGCACTGCAGATTGCATGCATATCTGTTGTTTTCCTTTATAGAATAATGTGTTAAGTTCGAAATAACAAAAAAGCTTAGTTTAAATTATATAATTACAACAATTTATATTTAATCAGATTTTAATTAGGTATAATTTTACTGATGTATATGATGAAAATGTGTTTTATTGGTTTTAGATAGTAGGTATCCTTTCTTCACGTTAAAAGCTACAATATGATACTTATTTTGCTGATCAAACTTATAAAATGTTCTTTTTGAACTGAGTAATACATTTTACAAAATATGTAACTGTGAATCAAAATATTCAAATAAAAAAAGACTCACTTTCAATATCCGATCTATACACGGATTTGGAGATAAGAGATACATATTTGACATATTTTTTATATAGCCTATATTAAATATGAACCTCTAATCTCCATCATATCGAGGGTTCACGGGCAAAATGTATTAAGCGACATCCTAGCCGATATTGAGTTATATACATATTCGGAATCGCCGGATTTTTCTGCGTCGTTTGCACTCGGTTTCGTGCTGATCTGAGCACTTTTTTGGCGCTTAAAACAATAGTAAATTTAGGCGCAGTTCGGAGTAGCTTTGATTGAAGCGACAAATTTTTTTTACAATTTAAGAAAAAATGGACTTCATACAGGCCAAATATTTAGCGTTTTTGACTTGAGCTATTTTCCCCGGCATAAGTTTGGTAAGATAAGTTGTTTGAATCGTCTTGCCTGCGCCTAAAATATATACATACCGTCGCTTACCGCATTTTGCTTGCACCTGAAATTCATACTTGATGTCGCTTAAAACATTTAGCCTGCTGCTGAAATCCATACCATAAGTCGCTTAAACCATTTACCATGCGTCTGATATTAATACACACAGGGGCTTAAATCATTTTCATATTTAATAAAAAAAAAATATACTCGGCGGTTAAATCCTTCTTCTTGAACTGAATTAATAAAGACTCGTCTCATCAGGCATATTGTTTTCTAAGTGGTGGAAGTTAAAACATTTTTACTCTACTGGAA
The DNA here is from genome assembly GCA_944739405.2 of Euclidia mi. NCBI lineage: Eukaryota > Metazoa > Arthropoda > Insecta > Lepidoptera > Erebidae > Euclidia > Euclidia mi. Next base: position 4,148,865 of record OX123188.2, on the reverse strand, counting down.
TTCGGAAATCTATATTCGTTAAGATAGTCAAAATTTTGTATAAATCGTTTATCCGTTGTCGGATAAGACATATCGATTGTGAACTGGCAACCGGTAATATCTCAATTTTGACAACTTTAGAGGAAAACATATTTGCATCATACGTATACAACATATCGTATGTTAAAAAAATACGTAGTTAATTTTTTTTTCATTGCACACGTATTTAAAAACAAAAGTAACATTATAATATCTTTCCTTCCAATATAAAACCGAGATATGACAATATAAATCAACACAAGAACAAACAACATTTTACTTGGAAAATTATGGGCGATCCCAACAAGATTGTCAGTCCACCTTGCAGGAGGCCTAGCTCTGCTACGACGTCTAGTGCGTAACCACCACTCCAGAACCTTTCTGCTCCAACGGCCATCGGTTCTCCTGGCTATGTACCCTGCAACTGCCACTCAAGCATGACTGTTCGGAGAACCATGTCGGTGACTTTGGTTCGCCTGCGTAGGTATCTCCTCAATTCTGATTCGATCTCGCAAGGAAACGCCAAGCATAGCTCTCTCCAACGTCCTTTGAGTGACAACACTGGCAACACACACTGTTCAAAGAGACACTGCGGGATATCAGACTTGAAGACATCGATAGGAGCTGGTACGTCACGGACGTTATGCATGATTTTCGTCTTGTTCGACCCACTTGTTGGGAGAATCTACAGACGCCACCGAGCATAGCTTCGAAAATATAACATCTCCTTACCTCACCCCTCGCTGTAGTCGAATAGGTTTCGAGCTCTGGCTCTGGAGGCGGACTGACATGGTGGCGTTTTCGTACAAACACTTCATTCAGTACTTCGACGTATCGATAGTCGATCTGGCACCGTTGGAGAGACTGCAGCACCACCGCCCAGGTTTCGATCGAATCGAAGGCTTTCTCATAGTCTACAAACGGCAAGCATACAGGCTCGTTATACTCCTCGGGCTTCTATATGTGTACAGTATGTGGTCTATAGTACTATTATCCTCTTCGAAAACTGGCTTGTTCAGAACGCTGGAAGTCGTGTAGCTTGCAAGCGAGATGATTCATGATGAACCTTGAAAACAGCTTATAGACGTGGCTCAGAGAGATGGGTCTGCAATTCTTTAAAAGGGTATTGTCGAACTTTTTGAAGAACGGCACAACCACACTTTTGTGCCACGCCTGTGGCGTTTTACCTTCGTGTATGATGGAATTAAAAAGCTTACGAAGCATTTCCAAAGCGGGTATGCCGCCAGCTTTCAAAAGCTCTGTCGTAATTCGATGTCATCACCCGGTGCCTTGTTGTTTATGAGCTGTTTTAGGACCCATCTTGCATTGAGGTGATGAGAACCTAGTCGAGTTCAACGCCAAGAAAACACAGGTGTGCATTCTCAGCCAAGGTATCTCCATTCCTTCCCCATCCCTCTCTTCTGGACACTCCACTACCGATTCAAGACAGCCTCAATATCCTGGGTATGGACATATGCAGAAATCTCAACCAGAAGAACTACATCGAGGGTGTCATCAAATCCGCATCTCGGGAACTCGGAGTCCTGAACAAGGTGAGGAGGTTTTTTGCGCCGGAGCAGTTGTGTCTGTTATACAAGACCCAGGTTCGCTCCTGCGTGGAATACTGCTCTCACCTTTGGAATGGCTCCGCTCAGTATTTATTGGACGTCCTCGATAGGTTGCAGCGACGTGCTGTCCGTATCATCGGGGATCCAGTTGCCACTAAAACTCTTGAGTCACTGCAATTACGCAGAGACGTGGCCTCAATGGCTGTCTTTTACCGCATCTATCACGGTGAGTGCGCCGAAGAGCTCTTTCAACTAATCTCACCCTCTCCTTTCCTATCCCGAACGACACGTGCTGGGTTGAGGTGCCACTCTTACACGGTAGAACAGATACCGTCACGCACCAAATGGTTCGGCGCCTCTTATCTCTGCCGTACCATTAAGATGTGGAACTCTTTACCAGTCCACGTGTTTCCCTCCACTTATGATCCCGGGTCCTTTAAGCGGGGCGTGAAAAAGCTTTACTCAAGGCCGTCAAGGTGAGGGCCATTAGCCATAATGCCATGCTGACTGCTGGGATGATGGCCATCACTATGGGACTTCACTGACTGCTTAACATTAGGCAGCATGGAGTCAATTTGTTTGGCAGAAATAAAAAAAAGCACTAATCTCGTGCATGCTGACGTCCGGGATGTCTTCGGTATGGTGTCGGGTCAATCTAGCTCTAGGGTCGCGTGTGATCGCGGGTTCGTGTATAACATTCCATAGAATCTTTCGATCTCCTCCAAGAATTGATGTCTGGATGACACAACACTGCCCATCCTCCGTCTTTAGCTTTGTTAGCTGACTTTGCCCGATAGAAAGATCTCTCTAGAATACATTAGAGCCTTTGTTCCGCTCGACCGCCTCTTGAACACATTTGGTGTTTTATCGGCCGATATTGTGGCATGTCGCAGCCAATATCAAGACGGATAAATCATTTGTAATCACTGATAATTTCGTTATTATTTATGCTCTATCGAATCCAACCAAGCAATTGGCTAGTTAGTCATGAGGCGGGTAGGGAGTTAGAATACAGTCCTGCAATCCCTAAGCAGCAAGCCTGTGTGACTCGTTGCGCTAGAACATCAAGCCATAAATGCTGATAACATAACTATCCCCGAAGGGTGTATTACACACCCACTTTTCGCCAGTTATGTTTCGGTCGCAATTTAATAGTTTAGTAGTAGTTAAAATAATATTATTATTTTTAGAAAAGCCTTTTTTTGTTGTTATCACCAGCTTGTTTGCTGAATATTTTTCAAATAGCGAAAAATGTGAATCCCTGTGCCACTATTAGGTATAGTAAAAACGATCACTTGTCTGATTTTAAACACGTATTAGTTTTATTTTAAAATTTCTTAAGATTTTTCATTTGTAGGAAATAAACAATAGTCCAAATTAATGTTAATCTAACCGCCAATCCTAATTATACATACAAATTAATTGTTATTTCAAACAATTTACTTTTAGAGAAAAGTGCTTCATAAATCATTTTAATCTGCAACTACTTTATGATATTTCAATTGCTTAAACCGATTAGCCTGATTTTATTTTAGTATTCCAATGGTTGTTCATATATTTAGCCTTACACAAAATAATACCAGAGTGTCGCTTAAATCGTTTTTCCTATACCTGTATTGTGAAGTTTATGGCACTTATATCATTTAGCCTGTTTCTAAATAAAAGTAAACTGGGGTAATATTGTATCAAGCGACTTTTATTTCTATTAATAGTAGCTTAAAAGAAATGAAAACTATACTCAATTATGCAGCTTTTGTCATGGAACTCAACTTCGGTCACTTTTTCGTTAATAACCTTATACTTTTTTTATAACGATTTTTTTTCGTAAAATTGAAACTTTAAAACGCTCTCCCGTAAAGTTAAAAAAATGTCGCTTAATACATTTTGCCCGTGAACCCTCGATATATTGGGACCAGCTGTAAGACAAAACTGTAACCAAACACGTTTATTTTTCCTAAAAGGCTCCTCATTATAGCTGTAGTTACCTACATTTTCTGTTATTAGCTGTCGCCTTTGTCGACCATCGAGTCCATCGCTGCGCCGTTTTCTTCCACATGTAGTTCCACCGTCTGCGGCAGATTCGACGCAACGAGATACGGCGGGGCCATCTTCTGAGCGAATTTGGTACTAAACCACAAATCAATGAGAAAACAACTTTCCATTGTTTAGCAGACTATGCTTGTGAAAAAGGCGTAGGCATTGATGATAAACTGATTAGCGTTAATAAATAAACATTTCCAAAAATACATAGTGATAACAGTCTTATGACAAAATAAAGTTTATTTTTACGAACTATGTACGGGTAAATAATGAATAATGATACACCTATCGCTAAGAACGCAAGTTTACTGGATACTTTCATTACAAACTATGTTAAATCTTGGCAATGACCTTCTTATTTTAAAAGCGATACTGTAGCAATAGATTGTAATAATGCAGTACAACATGACAAGAGAATCAAAATAATTTTTACGCCGACATACATTAGACATCTCATACATATCAGGTATCATTAATTTGTTGAATTTGGTAGAATGTTTATCCTATTCCTAAGTATCTATACATTAAGCTCATTACAGTCAAGTTGAAAATTTTATTTGTAGAGATTTCTTTTGAAATTCAATTAATAGAAATGAAAGAGACTTACACTTGTATCTGTTGCTGGGGAATCGTTTATATTTCTGGACTTTCTTACAGTGGTAACTGTAGTCGTGACTATCATTGTAGTATCGTGGGTAACAACGGGGTTTCCAGTTGTACACTGCAAAACAACAATTGAGTTTCAATCATTTCTATTCCATTGAATTTGTTGCAAGAAATCAAATTGTATTAGATTCAATAAATTATTTAAAGGACATGATTACATTTACAGACGGCCTGGTGCTATCCGATCTGCCTATTTAACTTTTTTGATGTGGCTTAAATCCATTGCCAAATTATAAACTTAACTAAACTTAATATTAATTTGAAGCTATAAAAGCTTAGAGAGAATAAAGATATAAATTAATGAAGCTAAACATTGTTTCTTCCAAATATTCTAAAGTACTGTAATTTTATAAACTAGTTATTTCTCAAAAGGTTTGTTCAGGTGGAATTCGCTCCTCGCTATATTTAGTTGCTTTTGTAATATAAGCCATTCATTCCTTGTCAGCTATGCGACATCGAAACCCAGTCCCGTACATTTTAGCACTAGCGAATAGCGATATGATATAACTATATACGATATTACTATTCGAAACATAATTTTATCCAGGCCCCCTGGACAACACATTGAAATTATGGGCCTTCTTATTTGAAACATTACTTATGTATAATTTGACAGTAACAATAGTGTTACTAACGCTAAAATCTTGGATGAAATTTTTTTATCTTCTCAAGTATTTCTCGTAGTAGATTACGTGAATAATAGATGACCAGTATTAATTATAATGGTGATAATAAAATCCAATTTTTTTGCAAAATCCAGTCCATTTTTAAAAACTAAGCTGCGGTAAACGCAATAAAATGTAGGTATTTTGTGCTCACAGAAGTATTCATGGTGCTTAGTACAGCTTATGATCTTAACATAATAATTTTTACAAAATATCAATAGGAAACACGTGAATATTCATCAATAGAAAAACAGCACTAGTTCTTATAAAAACAATAAGGCTTTGACATTTGCCTTTTTTATGACGTGAAGAAAGGAAAAATAACTAAAACAACCTATTGAGTTTCCATTCTATTTAAAAACTCTAAGTTAATATGACTTCGTTTAACGAAATTCCTTATTATTTGAACATAATTCTTAGAATCTTCCCGTCTATTAATTAGTAATGTTCTGAGGCCCGCAATATTTTAATATTCATAGTTACTCCGTTATATAAGTACGAATAAAGTATACAATTTATTGTCTGAAATATTTGAAATCATACCTGATTCCAAAAGGTCACTGGCCTCAGTGTGACAACGATCTGTTTCATAGCTCTCAGTTCTGTTAAAACTGAGGGATTCATTCGACTGCTGATGGTCGCGTCGACTCCAGTTCACACTAGAAAACTCGGTCATAATGCCAAGTCTGTCCATGGCTTCAAGAGTGTCTCCATTGGACAAGTTGTCAGGAATCTCGAGGTCTGTGCACGCAGTACTGCTGGTTGTTGCAATAGGTTCTAGTACTAAAATAAAATAAATAACAGTAATAAAATAAATAGTTAGCATTTGAAGTCAAAGCGGCGTCATTCTAAATATTTTTTATTTTATACACTCATGCCTATATCCCCGAAGGCTGAAAAGTGTAAAGGGGAAAGGTGTAATATTACACCCACATTTCGCCATGATTTTTTAGGTCCCACGTAATAGGGGGCGAGCCTATTGCCGTTACTGGTGCTGCTACTGAGAATTCGGTAAAGCCCAGTTACACTTTTTCCTGACCCGGGAATCGAACCCAGGACCTCCGATCAGCAGTCGCATATGCTATCCACTAGACCACGGAGGCAGTCTAGTCTAGTTCTAAATATTAATGTACTGATATTCAGATTAATATCATACAGTGCGAGGCACACTATAAAGTGGAAAAAGTAATAGAATATTCTGGTACTATGAGAAAGAAAATGCAGCAGTAAACTTTAAAGATGGGCAGATAAAATAAATTAAAATTTATAGTATAAGTAATAGTGTGGACAATAAAAGAGCGGAGTTGAAACGATTGAAAGAAAATTTGTGAAGTCTTTTGCCAAACTTGAGCTAACAGGCTGGGTTATTCTTGGTCGGTCTCATTGACTCGTTAGGATAAGATGACAAATCGGGCTCAGTGGCGTGCCATTGGAGAGGCCTATATCCAGCAGTGGAATATCGCCTTCGACTATCGCAGGCTGATGATGATGAAAAAGGTGTATGAATATAGGCCTAATATATATTATTATTATTAAAACAAAATAATAAATATACGAAGAAACGATAGTCATACCTTCCATGTTTTCAAAATTTGTTGTTTTCTGCAAAATTTCTGATAGACACTCAGTGTACGACGGCACATTTAAATGTTCTGGTATTTTGTCACTAAAATTTTGATTCAATAATGCAGAAAATTCCGCTTCACCAGAACCTTTAAAAAATAACCTTTATTTTAACAAAATGAGTAGATGATAGTTATAATTACTATTATTAGCATAAATATTTGTCATTTCTCAAGTATGCCAAACCTTGACTTTGTTACATTATATCAAAAGGTTAAGGGTAACAACAACGACAACCCAGCTTACTAGACACCTAATGTTTTCATTTCTACAAACGAACAATTCTGTCAAAGCGGTGAGGTATGCGGGGTGAAGGGGGCTACAAAAATGCATTCTAATTGGCCGGTTCAAATTTGCGGTACGTCATAAGTCATAATTCATAATTAATTCACGTGTTGGGATTGGTCTTATGTAAGACGTATAAGTCTAACGTGTTGTCAGAAAATGTTCGCCTTACGTCTGCCGTCTAGCAGGCTGGGCTGTCGTTGGGTAAAACCAATAAAATCCTAATGGCCCGTTTCAAGATCCTGTAAAATAAATTTGTCACATGACTCACACGAATTTCGCTCCAATTGCGTATTTATCTGTAAGATAAGATCTATTCAGAGGTGGTGAAACTGGGCACAAGTCTTACCAGGCTTTTTAGCGTCAAGCAGATATACGTCGACGGTTTCGTTAAGTCCTTCAGTGATGGGTTCTTTGGGTGATTTGCACAAAACCACAGTTGGTTGATCTCTGAGCACGGAGTTCGTCTCTACAATAATATCATGTGGTGAAAAAGATCCTGTCTGAATTTGAATTTACATGCTTGAGTTATAATATGATGATAATTAATTGTTAAGACTAATTTTATATCGTATTTTCTGACTACTTGTTAAAGAAAAGTAATAAAGTGATCATAGATATATTTTGCCAATGTCTGCCAAATTTCAATAGAAAACTGTGTTTATGTTCAAACTGAGTGGGACCTACTTCTACTATACGTTAATATAACTTTACTAGCCATAGTTGATTACAAAAAAAAAATTACCTGAACTTTCAGTCGATGTCAGCTCTACGTAATAGTTATCTTCTGCAGATACTTTAGGACTCTGCGACTGTGAATCGGTAGCATTATTTACCTGTCTTTTATTTGGGCTCATTGAACGGTAACCTAAAATCAAAACATCAAAATATTGTGAAATTTCAAATTAATCCATCATCACCATCCATGTTAACTGCTTAGCGGTGAAAAAAAATATCGTGAGGAAACCTGCATCTCCGTTGACCAGCAATATACAATCGTGGATTATATTGCTGGTGGGTATAGTGTAATCCTTCCCATTTTGAGAAGAGGCCCGTTTTAGCAGTGGGACTGTTTAATAGTTTGGATAAACATGGTTTTCATCATTATTATTTTTTAATTATTTTTTTAATTATTACATATACTATAGTTTTACATAAGTACCTGATTCATTGTCTCTAGTAGGCAATTCCAGTTCTGACGTTCGGTATGACTCTTTACTTTTGTTGTTGCCCATGTTAGCCTTTGCCATTGACTTATCTGGATTGCACATTACTATTGTGTCTCTTTTCAAATCTTGCTGTGCTGTACAAGGTTCTGTAACTGTAATATTTTTATCATTAGTTGATTTTTTAACAAATCTTACTGATTTTTTAGAATTTTCCTATTCTTCCTTCCTGTAATAAATCTGCCAAGAATTTATGAGTTAGTTTACTTACCAATGCTTAAGCAACGGTCTGGACTGATACTAATACTGGCACTATCGTCAATGCTTTGCGAGTTGGACTCCATGTCTGGACTCGGGGAATTTAGTTCCATGAACCAATCTGTTGCAAACATAGGGATAATTTTATTAATGTTGAGGTTTTTATTTTGGTAAATATTTGATATATTTGTCTGACTGCCTCCGTGGTCCAGTGGATAGCGTATGCGACTGCTGATCGGAGGTCCCGGGTTCGATTCCCGGGTCGGGATAAAGTGTTACTGACTTTTTCCAAATTCTCAATCACAGCACGGAGTCTGGTGATGTGCCCGGTAACGGCAATAATATGCTCGCCCCCTATTACGTGGGACCTAAAATTCATGGTGAAATGTGGGTGTAATATTACACCTCTGCCTACCCATTCGGGGATACAGGTGTGAGTCTATAAAATAATATGTAAGATATAAATATTTGTCTATGTATTCAAATAAATTTAACAGTGTTAGTATCGCACAATTTTATTGTTAATAAGTTAGATCATATTCAAGGGTCGGTATCTGCTGATGCATGGAAATACTTATTGACTTAACACCGTAAGTTTTCATGTCATCTGCTTACAGTTTGTATCGTAATTACTATGCATATTGAATTATGGTTTACGCAAAAAAGTACTATTACTGTAATAGAAAGTTATAGATGTATAGAGAGAGATTCTAAAATGGGTATAATTATGTGAAACTAAGGTACAGTGTCATAATGTTTAAGAAAGAAAATACATTCATACTATCGTGACTGTAATCGTGAAAGTACTGAAACTAAACAAACGTTTACTGACCAGCAAAGATAAACAAATAGAAACGAGCCGGTATCGTGGTAAATCAAAGTATCACATAAATGCACTATTTTTCGTTAGACAATTTTATGATAAGAGAATTAATGACATATGACAAAATTCATCAAGCCACAAAACATATCAAAGAAATAGTCAAGGAAAAACGTGGCGATAAGGCTATTTTTGTAATTTTGAATGCGGCCACATAAATATTTCTCAGTGTACATACATACATACATACATATCGTCACGCCTTTTATCCCCGAAGGGGTAGGCAGAGGTGTATTTCTACACCCACTTTTCGCCAGATATACTTTAGTCCCACGTAATAAGGGGCGAGCCTATTGCCGTACCGGGCACATTTCCAGACTCCGTGCTGCTACTGAGAATTTCATGACAGAAAAACCCAATAACACTGCCCGACCCAGGAATCGAACCCGGAACCTCCCGATCCCGCGCGCACATTTATGCCGCGAGACCAACGAGGCAGTCAATAATATTTCTCAGTGTAATAGTACATAAATCAATGTGTGTCTAGTGATTAGTCTAAAAGCTACGGCACTCATGTTGTTTACCGTTGAATCTGTCGTTATCTATAATGTCGACGCGGCCGTACATCTGTCCCACTGTCGGGATCGGTCGTGATGATGCCACTGAGGTTGTCTGCTCTGTCGACTCTCGGCAACTGAAATCTTAATTTAATTCAAATGTAAGTAAATTTTTTAAATCAATTACATATATATTATAGTGAGTATACACGGTGTCAAAAGACTCATTGCCAATCTGAAGTCTACTCGTTTTGCACATCATGCGAAGTCATAATAAGGAAAAATTAAATCTGGAAGCGAAAATATTTTTTAGGCTAAAAAGTAGATACATTTAATGAGTGGCGATGTAAGGCATGCGTGTGCATGCCCGAGATACCTACCTATAAATGAGTGCATAGGACCAATTGACAATCTATGGTGACTTTGTGAGAAATTGACATGAAAACTTACGGTGTTAAGGCAATAAGTATTTCCATGCGTCAGCAGATACCGACCCTTGAATATGATCTAACTTATTAACATTAAAATTGTGCCTTACTAACACTGTTAAATTTATTTGAATACTAGCTGACCCAGCGAACTTCGTATCGCCTTTTTAAGAGATTTTATTTACCTAATTCCCTTTTTTCCGAGCCCCTTTTCCAAAGTTACCGTTGACTTAGCGCTTAATCTCTTATCATTTCAGAGTCTATAAATGATGAACAAACAAACATAGATTTTTATATAATATTGAATTCCCATTCCTTAAAATAACGGAGACGATACCCATATCGACTTTAAAAAAAATCCCGTTCGCCATCTTTGATATCCTATCCGCCATCTTTGATCACGAAATAGATGTTGTATTTGGATTCACCATCCCTTAAATCATCAAAGACGATACCCATAATGATTTTTTAAATTTTTCCCATCCGCCATCTTTGATTTCTCATCCACCATTTTGAATCATGAAATAGATGTTGTATTTGGATTCCCCATCCCTTTTAACACCGGAGACGATACCCATATTAATAAAAAAAAATCATCCCCCGTCTTTGATCACAAAATAGATGGTGTTTTTGAATTCCCCATTCCTTAAAATATCGGAGACGATACTCATATCGACTTTAAAATAATCCCGTCCGCCATCTTTGATTTCCTATCCGCCATCTTTGATTTCTTATCCGCAATCTTTGATCACGAAATAGATGTTTTATTTGGATTCTCCATCCCTTAAATCATCAGAGACGATACCTATATTGGTTTTTAAAAATTTTCCCATCCGCTATCTTTGATTTCCCATCCACCATCTTGAATCACGAAACAGATGATGTATTTGGATTCCCCATCCCTTTTAACATCGCAAACGATACCAATATTGATATTTTAAAATTTTCCCATCCGCCATCTTTGATCACGAAATAGATGTTGTATTTCGATTCCCCACCCCTTAAAATATCGAAGGCGATACCCATACTGATTTTTTAAATTTTCTCATCCGCCATCTTTGATTTCCCGTCCGCCATCTTGGATCACTAAATTAATTTCATATTATTAATCAGCGTCCCGAAAATCTCGAAAACGATACCCATATAGATTGTATCCTGTTCGTTTAGCCTTTTTTGCCTTTGACCCAACTCGGAATAATTGGGCTATCATAGGCAATAACAATTTTTAAAATCCGACTGCTAGTTCCTGAGATTAGCTGACATTATCTTATAGCCTTTTTAGTCTTTTGCCCGGCCCAAAGGGTCGAAGCGTTATGTTATATAGCCTATAGCCTTCCGGAATAACTGTGCTATCGTTAACAAAAATAATTTTTCAGATCCGGCCGGTAGTTCCTGAGATTATCGCGTTCAAACAAACAAACAAACTCTTCCGCTTCATTATATTAGTATAGAAGTATAGATATGCGAACAATTTAATCAACGTGCACAATATGACATTATGTAGGTACTGACAGATATGCGATAGCACATGCACAGCAATCAATTATCAGCGCATGCGTTCTTACTTCCAAGAGGTAAATTTGTGCCGTACAAACTTCTACCCTCCCTACAATCCCTCCCATTTTAATTTTTAACTACTTATGGTAGTCTATATCCGTCTCCATGGTCCAATATATGTATCTCTATATTAAAATTTCAATAAAATTGGTTCAGCCGTTTTAGCGTGAAATCGGAACATACCTACATACATACACAATGTCAAATTTATAATATATTAAGTAGGGATTATCAATGGGTTTCTTCTGACATTAAGCCCGCTGGGCGGCAGCACTGAGACTTCAGGTCCGGAAACCTGGCAAAACTTCCATCAAACAAAGAAGTATATCAACGCGCACGCGAATTTGAACTGTCTGCAGCGGTAATAAATTACAAATTGACTCTACGTTTTAGTTAGAAAACGTTTGTATGGGAAAAAGAAAAGGGCTGTTTTTGGGCTTTTCCGGCAATTATTAGAATTTTTCTCGCCGTAAAAACTATCTTTGAACTTCAACGAACATATAAAAAAAGAATTGGCCAAATTGGTCCAGGCGTTGTTGAGTTATGCGCTTACCAACACATTTTGCGATTAATTTTTATATTATAGATTAAGTAGGGATTATCAATGGGTTTCTTCTGACATTAAGCCCGCTGGGCGGCAGCACTGAGACTTCAGGTCCGGAAACCTGTCAAAACTTCCATCAAACAAAGAAGTATATCAACGCGCACGCGAATTTGAACTGTCTGCAGCGGTAATAAATTACAAATTGACTCTACGTTTTAGTTAGAAAACGTTTGTATGGGAAAAAGAAAAGGGCTGTTTTTGGGCTTTTCCGGCAATTATTAGAATTTTTCTCGCCATAAAAACCATCTTTGAACTTCAACGAACATATAAAAAAAGAATTGGCCAAATTGGTCCAGGCGTTGTTGAGTTATGCGCTTACCAACACATTTTGCGATTCATTTTTATATTATAGATGTAGACAAATATTTACCAAAAATAAAAAACACAATATTTATAAAATTTTCCCTATGTGTGCAACAGATTTGTTCATGGAACTAAATTCCCCGAGTCCAATGACTGAAATGGACTCCAACTCGCAAAGCAATGACGATACAATATCTTCTGAAGCAGTAATAAGTCCAGATAAAAAATGATCGTAATGATTGGTACAAAATGGAGTTTTAATTATTATTAACGCTTTTTAAACCATGTATAAATAAAGGAATTATATGGGTCAGTAATGTCTTTAAAATTTATTCGTTAATCAGGGCTTGATTTTAATAAATCTACGTGTACTAAGGGGCCTAATTATTGTACCTGGATTGATCATTAAATTGACTCTTTGCACATTTCTATCTTCTGGTATGTACTGGTTGGTGCTACATGGTGGGTTCCTTATTGGGCTATACACACCTCTCATTTCATCTCTTGTAGAAGTACGTCGTGGTATAAAGCTTGGTTTTGGTTTGTCATCTAAAATTGAACGACTCTTATAAATATTTGAATAATTAAAATAAAACTATACATAGTTATAATAAGAGTAAAATTTGTGTACGCACATATAGCATCATCTTTTTTAGTTCTTAGCCTTTCGGAGTTTGCTGGTCTACTTGGGCCGCAATTAACGTCACCTAAAATTATAAATTACACATATAAAATAGACTTATTGTGATCGATATTGAAGTAACCTAATTATATAAACTATTTCAATTCCTATCGCAAACGAAATGTGTTGCAAACGACCATTGTCGTCGTTCGTTAGGGTTCATGCATTAGACAACTTAATATGTCAGAGACGAACCTACAAAGCCATTTTAATTTCTGCAGAAATGTAGCCAAATCTTTGCCGACAGTTGAAATAGTATAGTGTCTGTAATGCCTGCAAAATATCACGTATTCATAAAGAGCCATGAACAGTTGTTTCCTGTAGTAAAACAATATACTTTTATATTATTATTTAACTCAAATATTAAACATAACGTCCATATTTGAGTTACGATCGTCGGTTAGACCTGAACCTTAGTCCACCTTTTCAAAACTTATACGCCATAAAATAATTATTGCTTGGTATCTAAGTCACGTCAAGCCGCAAACTACAATGGATTAAAATAATAAGTAACATATGTAGGTATACTTGCCAGAGTTATCCAATCGGACACATTTGGGTACGCTGCTCGTCAATCTAGTCGACTTGTAATATTTTGATGGTGCTCGGACAATCCTCGGCAGTCGGCTTATATTTTTTCCTATTCCTTGATCTGTTATAACGACATCATGTATATACGCAACTACAATGGGTTGGGTCAATTCGTATTTGTATACATTTGGTTTGCTTACTATAAAATATTATTAAACTTTTAATAGTATGTATACAAGGTAAAGCGCTTTTAAAACAATAACATTAATATTATTTTTCTTACCACATAGTTTTTGTTTAGATGGGGCCTGATTTTGTCCAATTTTATCTCCATAATCAGCGCTTAAGATTTCATTAGCGCTTCCATTAGGTGGCTCCATTGGTCCACCTTTAAGATTTCTGATTAAACCTAACCAGAACTGTTTTAGTTTCCACACCGTTTTTGCCGAGTAAATAAGGTCAACTGAATTCGACTGTACAAAAGTGTGTCTTGCGTTAGTTACATCAAAGAAAACTGCGATATATTTTATTTTTTTATTTATTTAAATTTTTTACATTAAATTTTTCTTTACTTTACAAAATATGAATTTCATTTTGACTACTATGTCAAACTATGACATAAGTAGCAGACGTTTTTATTTTTATTTGTTAGATACTTCTTACTCAATAAGAGGTTATAATATTATTCTTCATCATTAATCTGGACTGGTTTGTATGTGACTGTTTTTTGTTCTGTGTTTATTTCTTCTAGCTTCTTAATAAGATCTTCTTGGACGCTATCAACAATTTCCTTTAAATTTTTTGCTGCAACCAAAATATACGATGTAAATGAGATGAATTTTTATGAATGATAGGCATCACGAGGCTAGCTTTTGTAATTCACAGTTGAAAAATTGTTTGCGCAATATATTATAATGAACAACCGTGTGTAGAGCAAACTAGTGTATTTTATGTATGTATTTCTATACAACTTGTTATTTACATGAACATCTTTCTCACCAGTTTTCTGATTGAATTCCTCTGCTATCAATGATATTTTCCTCAAAGTGTTCACATGTTTAGCTATCTCAGAGGCCATATCATGATCAGTGCCAGTATTTACGGCTTCATCTTGCATTGGCTGTTTCTTTTTCTGTGCAGCCATTTTTAGTATTTCGCTGTCAATAACAGGCATCTTGGGCATTTTAAAGCTGTCATGTTTAGATGACATTGAATCCGAGTTATGTTTGAAAATTTCTTCATTTTCGGTTTCATTTGGCTGAATCTTCACCGGCGGAATACTTAATGTATCATTTGGTAATAATTCTGGGGCGTAAATTTGTAATGTTTCTATTGGTAGCGGGGTCACACACTTTGGGGGCGATTTCTTAGAGAATATTATTGGTAGAGCATTTGTTATACTGTCTACTATGGTTTCTGTGAAAAAAAATAGAAATAATACATAATTGTGATTGATATGATAAATATTTTAATTGTAGTCAATATTTGAAGGGAAAACGTTGTAAAAGTTTTAGCTAATCTTGCGGATCAAGAAGTGGTTTAATTAAAATTAGTATATAGAGTGTGGTTGGAGCTAAAATATTGAGAAAATTGGTCGCATTTCGACAACTACAGGATAAAAAATCTTATCAGGAGTCTATAAAAAATGACAACTTACGAACTATATTTCTTGGAGCCTCTGCTTCCAATCTTTTTTTAGACGCCAGTTTTCTTGTTAACTCCGCTAAAAACATTGAACATGTTGGCCCTGAAAACATTTACCGTTTAAATAATTATAGTGTATAATATAAATTTGTGTGCATAGGGTTCCCACCAAGAACTTAGGGTCCCAAGCCAACCTCACCTGCAAGTGGTGCTCCTGCCGATCAACGGACGAGGCTCTGGCAAACAAAATTTCCCAATAAGCGGCAATAGGCTCGCCACCTATTACGTGGGATCAAAACACTGGCGAAAAGTGGGCGTTTAATATGCCTCTGCCTACTCCTTCGAGGAAACAGGCGTGAGTCTATATATGTATGTGTATGTATGTATAAATTTGTACAAAGTTCTCTTTATTAAAGATATACGAATATCCAACACATTTATATTATAGAAACGAGGGCTGTTCATCATGTCAGTCTAAATACGTCCACTGCTGGACGTATGTAGACCTTCCCCAAGGTTCTCCACACAGATCCACCTTGAGCCGCCCGCATTCAATCACTGCCCGCGATTTCAACCGGATCGTCGTTCCACCTTGCGGGAGGCCTACCTGCTACGTCGTCCGGTATGGCTGTTAGACCAAAAAATGATATACATTGTCTTTCATTTCCAATAATTGCTTCTCTGTGCTTCACGGAAATGCAGGTACAAGTTTTCAAAATAAGTAATAGACTCGATATACCGATAAATACAGCTTGACATCTCATTGACTGGGAGAAACACTGGATAAGTGGGGCAACTTTAGGCGATAATTACGTTTTTTATGGTAGCATGCATTCCTTCTTAGGAGATCGCATGGCTACGGCTTTGGGGACGTACTCATAAGTTTACTGTATTCGGTGTTACATTTTCTAAGTCACTCGTCTCAATTTAACAATTATAAAACCAAAATAATATTGCGTAATATCCGTTGACCTGTTTCTCATTTCAATACGAGTCTTTCACTCAAATTGTACATAATATTTATAAATGAATAAATACTTTTGTCCGTGTGGTGACGGATTAAGAGTACGGATTGTCACCACCCCATATCATCCCATGGGTGTCGAAAGAGCCGACAGAGGGAGCATAATATTATGCATAGAACAGCACTGTACAAGGAAAACTTGATACAAACCCTATACCAACCCGTTTGGCCAGCGTGGTATAGTAGGCCAATTCCTCTTGGGTTGGTTTGGACATTTGGAACGGATGGATGAAAGAAGAAATACGAAAGGAGTGTATCGTGCGAGAATGAATGGAAATGTCGGTAGGGGACGCCCTAGGCGGACGTACGCCGACCAAATAGGTGACGTACTGAAAAAGGGCCAAATTAAAAGTACCCATAACCGACGCGCATGCATGATGAGGTTAATGAATGTCGAGGAAGCGAAAGAGGTATGTTTGAACCGAAGCATGTGGCGTTCCATAGTTTCTGCCTACCCCAATGGGAGACAGGCGTGACGTTATAGATAGATAGATAGAAAGGAGAGGCCTAGTCCAGTAGTGGGCTGTTAAAGGCTGATGATGATGAAATACTTTAGAATGTAGTGGATGACTAAGCTGGGATACAAAAACATGGTGTTTACCAGAACAAGTTAAAATGTCGTACCGTCGTTTTTGCGCTTCTTGGCCGATTTAGATTTAGCACTCGGTGTGGACTTCTTACTCTTTGCCTTGTATCGCGCTGGAATTTTGTCCATAACTAAAATAAATATATAATATATAGAATAACAATAAAATTACAATAACAAAATAACTTCATTTTTTTTTTTATTTTAAAATAAAAATAAATTAAAATAAAAACGAGACTTCACACGCGGCTCCCCCCGCGTAAAATATGCATTTAAACCATCCTTAGGAATCACGCTATGTATTGGTGAAAACCATACTAAAACCCGCTCAGTAGTTTTTGAGTTTATAGCGTTCATTTAGACAGACAGGAAGAATAGGGGACTTCATTTTATAAAGTGTACAGATCATTATTATTCACTACAATATGTACTGCCTCCGTGGTCCAGTGGATAGCGTATGCGACTGCTGATCGGAGGTCCCGGGTTCGATTCCCGGGTCGGGCAAAAGTGTTACTGGGTTTTTCCGAATTCTCAGTAGCAGCACGGAATCTGGTGATGTGCCCAGTAACGGCAATAGGCTCGCCCCCTGTTACGTGGGACCTAAAAAATATGTGGGTGTAATATTACACCTCTGCCTACCCCTTCAGGGATACAGGCGTGAGTCAATAAAAAAACTATACAATATGTGAGCCTATACAATATGTCAGGCAAGAGACGTTCAATACTGCAGATGGCGCTCTCCAAGGCTCTCCACATAGAATAATAATACTCTATTATTATTCAGCATCAAAAAAAATATCTAGATGTGTAAATGAATGAGCACATAGATAAATAAATCTGTACGGCTATTGAAATTAAACTACAGTTTACGGATTTTATCGCGTTGTATTGGTTTCACTAAGTTATTACATTTGAAACTAAAGATCTAGAAAGAGAAGATGGTTGGAATGTTCCTCCAGCTTGGGACCCTGTCATAAGGCTAATGAAACCCAAGAAGGACAAAGTCACCAGAAGACCTAAGGACACTGTGAGCTCATTCTGCGTAAATAGTAACACCAGTAGTTGAAAAATGTTCGGGTACTTTGAGATAACTTATACATTCAAGAAAAAGACAAATATCACCTCAGTCTGCTGTGAACATGAATTCTGTAAAAAATTCGAAACGTCGGCTAGTAATAAATTAAAAAGTATAGTTTCTAGATCTTTAGTTTCAAATGTAATAACTTAGTGAAACCAATACAACGCGATAAAATCCGTAAACTGTAGTTTAATTTCAATGTGTAACATTCGCGTAAACCCAAGAAGATACTATATGTACGGCTAATTGCCTCAGATATAAAATAACGTTGAATCATCCCTTATCCATCAAAACCGACTCGCGGTAATTTAAATTAGTAGAACTGTCTTTAACTCAAATAACGCCCACATACCCTAAGGCTGTTTAAAATAACGAGAACTGAATACTTCTCTCCCATACAAATAATAATACAGCTCGAAATACAAAACTTCATTCGAATTAAATAAATTTTATAAATTACTTAAGGGTGGATGTGCGTTGTATACATATTTATACACAAGCTGCAGGAAATTTTATGAAGAGACGTAAGGCGTAACGCATATTAAACATGCAGAGTCCCTCTTTTGTATTCGAAAGTAAGTCCAAATTGCTAAAACCTCACCCAATCAATGCCATATTTTTGAATGAACATGAAGCTCAGACACTTTTATCGTAAACGTATTCGATACGATAGCTTCTTCACGGCCTGTCCCAAATATTCAACTACTGATTTCGTACATCAACGTACTAGACTAGAAGCTTCAAATTATGCGAGAGTCGTAGACACTATACAAGTTATATAGTATGTTATTTAATATGTTATTCAGTCCGCAACTCGAATTACTAATAGGTAGATTGATATGTACCTACCGAAAGTTGCACTGGTATTGTATTATCACATGTAATTACGCTTTTGCAAAATAGGAACCGTTCTTCAATCTTGAACTCACTAAAAAAAATTGATTCAATTCATAAACTTTACGCACTTACCCTGGATCCAAGAAGCCCCTTATAACGGGGTCTTCTTGAAAAGAAATTTGTATTCTGACTAAAATTCTTACTTACAAATAGCAATACTAAAATTTGAACATGCGCCACTATTTATGATTGACAGAAACTTCAAAGTATGACGTTAAATCTACGTGACAGCGACCGCTAGTTTATGGGTTGATGCAACGAAAGAGGTTGCATACTTTGATATATTGGCTGAGTAATAAACCTCCTTGGAGAGTGATGCCCTTTAGTGATGTGATAAGGCTGTGTCTTTATTAACTTAGAGATAGCTGAGGAGAACTAAAAAGGAACCACTACACTGCGCGAACGTGACAGGAGTTGAAGCTGTCGCCTCGTCAGTTAGATCTATACCGAGTGTTGTGGGTTCGATCTCCACAAGACTCAAAATTTTGTGTGATTAGTAATTTGTTGTTTTAAGTCCCGGCTTACTTACCTACCTTGTGGATATTGATTTGATGTTTGTAAAGTCTGCCACGACACAAGATTAGTGAGGAAGCTGTTGTATTTTAGAATAGACGGAAAAAGTTGTATCATATCAATAATAAAATATATGAACAGGAGGCACAGATAACTATCTTTTTACACTAAAACCAAGATAAACGTACAAAACTTATGATATGCTTCTTGTTCATCTTCTCTCCGCTTCGTTTTGATTGAATACTAACCTTTAAGCTGCAACATCATAAAATTATTCAAATAGCTTAAATCTAAGAGTAAGCTAAGAGTCACTCCGAAGATTTAAATAATATGTTTTAAATTGAGACGATGAATCGTTTGTTTTTATTGCAAAGTATTTTATTAGATAAGGAGGACATACGATCTTTTGTCGGGTTCATGGCTTAGGCCAACAGTGGTCGTTGGAATTTAATACGTAAAGTCAGTTGCGTGAAAAGTCACAACGTGAGGATTTGAACTTGAGATCCTTGGAGAAAAAGTCTGTTAGTTTATCCACTACGGTATCGCTGCCTAACGTTTTTTTTATATTAATAGGCGGCAAGCGAGCAGACGGATCGCCTGATGGTAAGCAATTACCGCTGCCCATAGGCACAAGTAACACCACAGGAGTCACAAGTGCGTTGCCGCCCCTTGGGGTTGCGAAAAGGGATAGGATGAGGAGTGGGATGAGGGAGAAGGAATAAGGGATAGGGTCTCCGGCACTATCACTCACCGAACGAAATGCAGCAGTTTAGGTACTGTTACTTTACATTGATTTTCTGTGAGAGGGTAGTACTTCCCCGGTCGAGCCGGCCCATTCATACTGAAATCAGCAAGGCTCTACTACCGTGAGCACGTACTACTCACAAGTTTACGTTCCACTCGTAATTTAATCGATGAAAGTTTGGTAGCAACTCTTTACATAAATAAAGTGAGTTATTTATAAAAAAAAAAAAAAACCTAATGGAAGGAAAGAGGAACCCACCACGCACCCTCGAATTGACCACCCCAACTATTGCAATAGAAAAAGGTTGACAATATCGAACTCCTCTAAAAGGATAAGGGATATAGGAATGGTATGGGTTCCAGGAAGATACCTGACTTGCAGTATCCCGCTGTATGCGCCGACTATTCTTCGACACGTGTTTCGCCTCTGCACGAGGCATCCTCAGGAACGATGGGCAACGACTGAGCGCTTTCCAACCGTGGGCATGTCTTATAAACGATTGTACTTTCTAATCCCCTCCCTCCGTTGCTCGACTGATGTGAGTCATTATGACGGTGTGCGAATATATTCAGCAATGGGGACCCGTTAAAGTTGGTTTGATCGTTCAGTAATGTATGCTTGTCCCGCTTTAAAATCTCTAATTGTTCCAATACGCACATTCTAATACCCTTTTGACAAGTGTGTATGACGTCAAATGAATGTCCGCTATTCAGTATTCAGTATTTAATTGCAATTCCACAATGTTTTTACAGGTGTTATGGACTTATGAGTACGTACATTATGGACCCCGTTTGGGCATAGCAAGTTTTACTTATTGCTAAAAAAAAATACAAATCGCATACATGTTAGAACTTTGGATTTACAAAACAAAAATTTTTGGAATATTATTTAAGTATACAAATAAAATTATTGAGAAGAAAAAATATCTAGGTACTTAAAGACGAAAAATATACCTATATAAAATAAAAACAAATGAAGCAAAACTAATAATTTTATGCAACTTAGTTCCACTTTCTAAATTATGTTAATTATTGGATATTTAGTACCATTTTCATTTATCGGCTAAAAATTCATTAATACTATAAAAACATTTATTTATGAGGTACTGTTGGAGCGCATTCTTAAATTTATTTTCATACTCTATATTTCTAATGTCGTTAGGGATTCTATTATATATTTTAACGCACATTGCAAATGGCCCAGAGTGGAATTTAGATAATGTGGAGCTAGGTATGGCAAGTTTATTTTTATAGCGTAGGTTGCGTTGCTGGGGGCGTTGGTCACTTGCTAGTGGGAATAATGTTGGGTGTTTTCTTACAAACTTGCACACTTCCATTATGTACATATTAGTTAATGTTAGAACTTTTAATTTAATGAAATGAGGCTTTGTGCTTTCTATGTTATCTACATTTGATATTATTCTTATGCATTTCTTTTGCAAAATAAATAGTTTTTGTGCGTCGACACTATTGCCCCACAGTATGATACCGTAATTTAGCCAAGAGTAGGCGTAAGCATAATATGCTGTCATGGCTGTCTTCAAATCTGTTGCTTTTTTAAGCTCGTACAATGCATATGTGAATCTAGACAGTTTGTTTGCAATGTTTTGTACATGAGCTTTCCAATTCATAAAAGTATCCACAGTCAATCCTAGTAGCGAAAACTCTTCGACACATTGTATTTTTGTATTTTTATACGAATAGTTTATTTTAATTTCTTGTTTTTGATAGGGTCTGTGCTGCATTAATTTGGTTTTTTTAAAATTAAGTTCCAAGTTGTGATTAGTCATCCAGTTTACTATTTGTGAAAGATATTTGTCTAAAATTATATTTAATTGAGTTATGTCCTTACATGGAAATATTACTGATATGTCATCAGCGAAAAGAACTGCTTGTGTATCAATTTCTTTAGGCAGATCATTAATGTAAATGAGAAACAATACACAACCCAATACACTACCTTGGGGTATGGACATAGTGATGTCTGCTTTCTGTGACCTAACATGAGTAATCTGGCCAGCCTGCGTATGGTGTTCTATTTCTACGTACTGAATGCGATTTTTAAGATAGGAAGTGAACCAATCATGCGCTATTCCTCGTACGCCTATTGAGTATAGTTTGGCCAGTAGTATTTCGTAAGACACTCGATCGTAGGCTTTACTCATATCTAATAAGATACCAATAGCATATTCCTTTTTATTTAATATATTAAGTGCTTCCTGTATGTATTTGTACACGGCTAATGTTGTTGACTTGTTTCTTCTAAACCCGTTTTGACTATCATTAAATATTTTATACTTTTCGCAAAAGTTATATAGGCGTTTGGATACTACTGTTTCAAATATTTTGGAGAAGGTGGGCAGTAGCGCTATTGGTCTATAGTTGCCAGTATCAGATTTATCACCCTTTTTAAAAATTGGTTTTATTATTGATGCCTTTAATAAATCTGGTACTATACCTTCTTCAAGAGATTGGTTAATTAAAACAGTCAGAGGTATTATTAGTTCATCTGAGCAGGCTTTCACAAGTATTGGTGGAATTTCATCATGGCCATAGCTGCGTTTATTCTTTAAGTGCATGATTATATATTTTACTTCTTTTGGATCGACTGGTTTTAAATAGATGCTATTTTCAGTTGAGTTTGATACTAGGCGTCCGGATGAGATATTAACGCTTTGTATAGAATTATGAATATTTAAGGTATGACCCGATTCAAGTAAATGTTCGGCAAAATGAGACTTTTCCGGCTGGTTGTTTCTAAACGCCGCTAAATGTTCTTTATATCTCAGCTCAAAACTTCGACCCGTCTGTCCTATGTACTTATTTTGGCATTGGTCGCATGTTAAGCAGTAAATACCGGACTTTTTGTTCTTGCATACTTTATCTTTACCATTGCAAAGAAATTTTAACGTTTTGTATGGTTTATAGGCTGATCTGATACCGTTCCTCCTCAGTATACGCGCCATACGGTCAGTTATGCTTCCAAAATAGGTAAGAACAGCGGTATTATTTATAGGTTCTTTTATAGAGGGATATAAAAGTGACTTGACCATTCTAAGTTGTTTTCCTCTAATCATCTTGTCAATTAGGCGTTTACTATACCCGTTGGATTGAGCTATATGATAAATAATATTTAATTCTCTGTTATATGATTCTATATTCAGTGGTACATTTAATAATCTATGAATCATACTGTGAAATGCTGCCATTTTGTGTTGCGATGGATGACAGGACGATGCTGGTATTGTACTATCTGTATACGTTGGTTTACGATAAATTTCAAATGAGTGTGAGGTACCCTCCCTTTTGATAGTCAAATCTAAGAAGTTTATTGAGCTGTTTTGTTCTATCTCCAATTCAAACTTCATTTTGGGGTGTATACTATTAATTCTTGTAAGAAAACAGTGAAGCTGACGTTCTGTGCCCTTCCAAGCCAGCAAAATATCGTCCACGAATCTATAATAATATAAGATGTTCGGTTCTTTTACCAAATGCTCGTGTTCGTAGTTATTCATAAAGATATCTGCTAACAACGGACTAAGCGGTGAACCCATGGCCAAACCCTCCTTCTGTAAGTAGTACTCTTTGTTGAATTGAAAATAATTTTGTTTACTGCATAACTCGGTTAATTTCAAAATATTCTGAATCTGTTCTGGGTGTATTCTATTTCTTCCCAGCAGATTTTTAATTATAACTAAACATTCTTTATACGGGACATTTGTAAATAAGCTTTTTACATCCAAAGACACGAGTTTTGTGTTTCTAGGTAGACAGATGTGTTTTATTTTGCTAATCAAATCGTAACTATTTTTCAGGCTGTATTTTGCGGTGAATGACGTCTTCTCTTTAATCAATCCGTTTAAATATTTCGCTAATTTATAAGCTGGAGCGTTGACATATGAGACGACTGGACGGATGGGCACCTGATCTTTATGTATTTTTGGTAAACCATACAACAGCGGACACTGAGGGTTCATCGGTATAAGACTTTTCGCTAAATAGCAGTTTTGTGGAAAAAGGTAAGTACTTGACTTGATACTGAGTTTTAATTCTGCATGAAATCGTTTGGTAGGATCGTAGGGCAGACGCTGGAAATCTTCGGTGTGTATTACATCTTGTACTTTGCTATTATACTGCGATCTAGACATAATTACTACGGTGTTGCCTTTATCCGCCTTATTTAACACCAAATCATTTTGTTGAATTTTATTTTGGATGGATTTATATATTTTTAATTCGCAGTTAATGAAATTAGTCGATTTGTATGTTTGTAACTGATGGGCAGCTAAACTCTTGACTATGTTATCTTTTTTATTTCTGGTTATAGCTATTTCTGCATCCACCGCCAATGTTTCCAAAGAATATTGCGTAACTTTTTGAGGAATACTATACTTTAATCCCTTCTCCAAAAGTGAGTTCTCGTCACGTGTGAAAATGGTGTTCGAAAGATTCTTTATTCTGGGATGAAATTGATGATTACAAGTGGTGTTGCCAGTATAGTCTGAAGGTGGTGTTATTCTTCCTATCAGTTCTTGTAACTTCCTACTTTGAATGATGTATTTCTCGTGAGCTACGGTTGACGCTAATTCCCTAGCTTTTTGGTCTAATAAATCGAACTCGACATTGTGTAACTTGAATGAAAGTTCTAAGTGCAGTATTTTTAAATGTAGTTTTAAATTATCGCGAACCGTAAACCAACGTCTTGTCTCTTCACCTAGCCAAATTTTTTGAGCTTTTTGTATCGCTATATTGGCAGCCCGACTGTGCGTATTGGAACGTATAGTAATATAATTTGGAATGACATTGTAATATTTACATTTCTGATTGAACCACACGTTTTGACATGCGACCCGGTGTTGCTTCGTAAGTTTGATGTATAATTTCGCCTGTACAGCTATGCTTGCTGATTTGATATAGTTGATTGAATCAGGCGTTACTTGGCGGAACTCCATTGTAACCTAATAGAAGGAAAGAGGAACCCACCACGCACCCTCGAATTGACCACCCCATTCCTCACACTCATTTGAAATTTATCGTAAACCGACGTATACAGATAGTACAATACCAGCATCGTCCTGTCATCCATCGCAACACAAAATGGCAGCATTTCACAGTATGATTCATAGATTATTAAATGTACCACTGAATATAGAATCATATAACAGAGAATTAAATATTATTTATCATATAGCTCAATCCAACGGGTATAGTAAACGCCTAATTGACAAGATGATTAGAGGAAAACAACTTAGAATGGCCAAGTCACTTTTATATCCCTCTATAAAAGAACCTATAAATAATACCGCTGTTCTTACCTATTTTGGAAGCATAACTGACCGTATGGCGCGTATACTGAGGAGGAACGGTATCAGATCAGCCTATATACCATACAAAACGTTAAAATTTCTTTGCAATGGTAAAGATAAAGGATGCAAGAACAAAAAGTCCGGTATTTACTGCTTAACATGCGACCAAAGCCAAAATAAGTACATAGGACAGACGGGTCGAAGTTTTGAGCTGAGATATAAAGAACATTTAGCGGCGTTTAGAAACAACCAGCCGGAAAAGTCTCATTTTGCCGAACATTTACTTGAATCGGGTCATACCTTAAATAGCGGACATTCATTTGACGTCATACACACTTGTCAAAAGGGTATTAGAATGTGCGTATTGGAACAATTAGAGATTTTAAAGCGGGACTAGCATACATTACTGAACGATCAAACCAACTTTAACGGGTCCCCATTGCTGAATATATTCGCACACCGTCATAATGACTCACATCAGTCGAGCAACGGAGGGAGGGGATTAGAAAGTACAATCGTTTATAAGACATGCCCACGGTTGGAAAGCGCTCAGTCGTTGCCCATCGTTCCTGAGGATGCCTCGTGCAGAGGCGAAACACGTGTCGAAGAATAGTCGGCGCATACAGCGGGATACTGCAAGTCAGGTATCTTCCTGGAACCCATACCATTCCTATATCCCTTATCCTTTTAGAGGAGTTCGATATTGTCAACCTTTTTCTATTGCAATAGTTGGGGTGGTCAATTCGAGGGTGCGTGGTGGGTTCCTCTTTCCTTCCATTAGGTTACAATGGAGTTCTGCCAAGTAACGCCTGATTCAATCAACTATAAAAAAAAATAGTCAGTTCACGGTGATGAAAAGAGTGGCCAAAAAAAATTGCCATGTGTTTAAATTGCCTGTTTTTTGTTCTACGCCCTTTCATTGAGAACGTCGCATTAAATGTTAATGTAGAATCTTTAAGTAATTAATTTATTAATTTGAAGTTAATAAACTTCACCTTGTGACCTAAGTAAATAAATGATTTTGATTTTAAGCCTTCTTATAATAAGAAGAGAAGGAAGCGATAGCCTAGTGGAGATATCAACGGACTGCCATGCAGAGGGTATCGGGTTCGAATCCACGGCGTGCACCACTGAGTTTTCGGAGTTATGTGCGTATTGAATTGTTAATTATCGCTTGTCTCGTGCCTCGGAGAGCACGTTAAGCCGTCGGTCCCGGTTGTCATGAAGAGCTTTGACAGTCGTTATAGGGCGTCAGTACCTCTATAATAAACTGACACTAGTCTAAACCATGGAATATCGCTATCCCTTCGGGTTGCGGAGGTCAGACAGGCAGTCGCTCCGTGGAAAAGCTAATATTCAGCCAAATCCGGTTAGACTAGAAAGCGGACCCCAGGTTAAGACTGGGATAACGCTAGGAGGATGATTATAATAAGAAGAGACAGCAGAGGGACACATTACAAATCAGACTAATGATGAATAAATTTCTAAACATATTAGGTGAATTTGCATATTATTTACATTAAATCACCTTGTAAAGAGTTCCCCATAAAATTTACACCCAATCATGAAATAGCTGCTTACAGTTTATACCCAGATTTACTATCATCCGTAAATCGAAATCGTCGGAACTTTTAAACCGACAGCGCGTTTACTGCGCGGCCCGAGTGCGGCTGTAAACTGAATGACTTACCGAACACACCCGCGATGCCAGTGATCTGTCGTATTACGATCTATTTACGATGTAATCAACCGCTAAGCAGTACTTTGCTTTATTTGTAGGAGTAGTATTGGTAATTTTTATGTTGAGCTAGAAAATGTGTTACAAAAGTGATAGATGCTACGCGTGATATGCCCAACATGTTTAAATCTCAACTTGGTGTCTTACAAAGGATTTTAATATTTCGAGATTTGTATACATCGTACGAGTTTTTAACTAGTGTTACTATGAAGAAAATCGGTCTATTTACCTGCCATATTTCAACTTACGCAACTCAAAAGTTATTTTTTATTTTTGAAAAGATTAACTCCCGCATTAGGAATAAATACTGTGTCACGGGGGACTTCACAAACATACAACCAACGGTCACAATGGACACCCAGACTCGAAACAACAATTTATGGATCACACAAAGTGTTGTATCGTGTGGGAATCGAACCCACAACACTCGGCGCAGTGTCAAGCGGCGAGGCGGCGGCTTAAACCACTACGCAAACCGTGCAGTCTCATAAGCATCAATTAAAAAGGCTTGCTATGCTTTAGTATTTTGAAGAAAATATTTTTAGATACCTATGTATCACAGCGGTTAGAATATGTAGTAACCCATCTTCCCCTTCTCTCTTCCCCTTCGTAAAATTTTACCGTACTGTTGGTCGTAAACCTTTGTAAAACATACTGTTGAAGAGATAAACCAAGCAATTGCGAAGACCGCAAAACTAAATCACACGCAATTGTTCGACAAGAGATAGTTATATAGAAGGTACTGAACATGAAAACTCGAGAATAGAATTTATTGATTGATTGTATTATTTTCGAGTAAATGACTCGAAAATAATACAATCAATAAATTCTATTCTCGAGTTTTCATGTTCATTAATATAAATTCATTAAGAAAACTAGGGAACGGTAAAATATTTTTTTTTAATTTTTAAGTTTTACCTAAGTAATGCATACGTAGGTAGAGTTTATTTTCTGCAAAATCTACTAATTTATTTTTATTTTTTTATTTAGTTTTATTATATACTAATATGAAGTTATGCAACTACTAAGTCGATGGAAAAATTAAAAGTGGTAGTGTTAAAATAAATAAAACACACGTAAACTGAGACTAAATATTGATAATTACAAAAAAATCAGAACATATTGACTTCTTGACAACGAACTATATACTAACAAGTCAAACAAACTCCCTCTTTACACCCTCTGATATATAAGTACACATCCCCCTTTTATTCACCAATAAATCAAAGTTAAGAACTTCATAAAAATATGATTAGTTTCCACCACATGTCATTCAGGGGTCACTGTCAACTGGGTTATAAAAAGCGAGCCGTTCGTTTTTTATAGTCGACTAGAAGAGCCCGCGGCTACACCCGCTTTATTTAAGGCTACTGCTCCGCTCCCGTGGCTCATAGCGTGATGTTATATAGCATATAGCCTTCCTCAATAAATGTGCTATCTAACACTGAAAGAATTTTTCAAATTGGACCAGTAGTTCCTGAGATTAGCGCGCTCAAGCAAACCAACAAACTCTTCAGCTTTATATATTAGTTTTAGATATAACAAATTTATAGTCGATATAAAAAATACCCATCAGTTTTACGTAGTGAGTGGCCTATGAGTCGACTAGCTTCGTATCAGGTTATTCGTTTCCTCTTCTGTTTATTAGAGGTGTTGACCTTTCCATCTTTTATGGGTCACAAACATGTGCAAAAGCGAAGTGTGTTCTATAAAACAGTAGCCAAAAAACTTTATGTTATTGTCTTGTTTATCAAGAGAAATCTGATTGAGGTTTTATGTTTATTTTGGTGTTTAAATGTAGGTGTTTACAGGCAATAACGGCTACCAAGCTACTAGTATGGTAAGTGGTTATTGAAATCTACGCGTTACTATCCCTTAAAATCATTTTTGTAAGCACTAAAGCGAAAATGTCTTTACTCTTGGTGGCAAGTGGGTAACTACAGCAAAACAATACATAGTTGTTTCGCATAGTCGTCAGCTTTCTATTGGCGATGCTAAGATTCTAATTAGCGACTGTAGCGGCAAAATTTAGAAGTTTTCTATGTACGACTCTTTCACAGATCATTGCTACTTTTGACAGCTGTCAATCTCAATACAATTACCACCATAACCACGAAGCAAAGTTGTATTGAAATCTGTCAAAAGTGTCGTACAAAGACAACTTCTAAATTTCGCCGTTAGAGGTGCGCGGATAATCTTTGCATCGCCAATAGAGTTCATTTGCCCGCAGTGATCAATAATTATAATAATGTGTGAACCAATCTTTGAGAAGTAAAATAAAGATAAATTATGATTTAAATCATTCGAAACAAATACCTCATTTCATAAGTTAAAAAATATACATTTGTCACTATCGATTACTGCTAAGGTTTTAACAGATTACAAGGAAAACATAATCTTATTAAATAAATAAATTTACAAGTATGTAGGTACTTATTGTGTGGCGTGTAGGAATATCTTATGTAAAATATGCGCAAATTAACAATTAATGAATTTTATTATACCTTTTTTTGTGCTGTAAACTTTTGTCTCTTGCAGAAATTTCACATTTCACACAAGACAACAGATAATAAATTACAGACTTTACTTTGTCTAATTTCCACTTTGATTAGTGCGAGTGCAGGTGACCAGCGATTAGTAACTATTGTATTCTATTGCTTACACAATTTATTCTCAATACCGTAGTTGTCTCTAAAAATCAAAAACAAAATCCGTATTTTATACATAACTACCCGAATAGCACTAGGGCCACAACGCATGAAACCCAGTAAATATTTTTTATAGGCTCACGCTTGTATCCCTGAAGGGACAGGCAGATGTGTAATATCACACCCACATGTCGCCATGTTTATATTAGGTACCACGTAATAGGGGGCGAGGCTATTGCCGTCACCGGGCACTTTACCAGACTCCATGCTGCTACTGAGTATTCGGAAAAACCCAGTAACACTTGCCCGACCCGGGAATCAAACCTGGGACCTCCAGATCAGCAGACGTATACGCTATCCATTAGACCACGGATGCAGCAGTTGATATAGAAACTTGATAATTATATTAACCTATAGCACCGAAAGCCTATATATACCTCATAGGTACATTTTATAGTAATTTCGACTCGATACCTTTGCGCGTTCGTGATAAACGGACAACTAAGTGATCCTACAAAGCTTAGATACACAACCTCAAAAGCAGAATACAGACCGCTAATCAGACATAAACAGTTAAACTTGTAAGTACAGTCGCGGTCTGAAAGTGTTTACCACCTTAAGGCTTATAATTGCATGAACACATCAATGACACAAGGACGACGATATTGTACTAGGCCTCAAACTAGGCAACTAATCTTTGATAACATGCGTTGCGTAGCAACTGGTGTCAATGACGATTTAATATTCCACATTTATAATATACGTTCATTTAATTACAATCGTGATATTTACACTGAAACTAAAATATTTGTAGTCTTCAAATAATGTTATTTTAAACTTGCTATTTACGATTTTGGTATTTGTAATAAATAAGTTTATCAAATGACTTTTACATTGACAGATTATAATAAAAGGGATGGCGAAAATACGACATCCTGAATATAAAACCTTTTTGAAAAAAATACAATATTTATATCGTCTAGCGTAAGACTGCCTCGTTGGTCTAGCGATAGTGCATACGACAGCTGATCATGAGGTCTCGGGTTCGATTCGCGGGCTGGGCTCGGAAAATGTTGCTAAGGTTTTCTGTTAAGAATTTCTTAGTGACAAATTATTAGGAATTTCAATCAAGAAATTATTAATAATTAGCCCGAAGTTGCCGGTGTTTCACCCCCGTGCATCAGAAAGCACCTTAAGCAGTCCCGGCTGTCATGATCTATGGCAGTCATTAGTGGGAAGTCAGTGTCCTCAAATATACGTCCTGACTACTGGTCTAACCTTAGAATGATGTAAGATGGCAGTCCCTCCGTGTAAAAACTGATCTCGGTAGACCAGTAATAGCAGGTCCCTGGTCTCCGAAGCGCAAGCTTGGGATGCAACTAAGAAAATGCTAGGGTGATGATGATATCGTCTAGCGAAAATCAGGGCTCGGTCAGACTGTGAGCTATAATGATAGTGGATGGTATGCCAGTCACGTAAAAGCGCTTGTTGGTCACATAATTGAGCTTTTGTTTAGATAGTACCATTTTTATTACAATATAAGTATGTGTTTTTATAGAATACAGAACTTTTATGTCAGATTATTTCATCGACCTAAAAATATTCATACTCTTTGTTGGAATCGATGACTTACCAATGATTGAAAAGTAATAAGTACTCAGATATAGCATTTTAGACCTTGCTGTACCCAGCGTGACAAAGAATGTAATTTGAAAAGTGGTAAACATTTTTAGACCGCGACCGTACATCCATCAAAAGTAATAACCCAATAAACCTAAGAGCTAACTAATATTTGAGGCTACGGGCAACTATCCAAAAACTGGGAGCTAATAAATAAAGAGGCTAATACAAATTGACGAAGACAAGAAAACACTATATTATTTTTGTTCTGCCGACATTTATGCTGTACCTGGAAAGTTATTAAGCCATTTTTCACTTACTTGAATAATCTTCTTTTTCGCAGTTTGATTATTAAAACACGTAGTTTTGTTTTAGTTTGATGCCATAGATATCATAAAGTCTCTATATTTATATTAATTTTATCACTTTTCACTTATAAAACCTTCTTTTTTCTATCTAAAATACTTAACGACAATGACACCCAAATACTATGCTTAAATTGAAGTGAAAATAAATAGTAAGTAAATTATTCATGTTCTTCGCATATTACTTTATGATGTCATCATCCTCCTAGCGTAATCCCAGTTTCAACCCGGGGTCCGCTCACTAGTCTAACCGGATTTGGCTGAATATTAGCTTTTCCACAGAGCGACTGCCTGTTTGACCTCCGCAACCCGAAGGGATAGCGATATTCCATGTTTTAGACTAATGTCAGTTTATTTAGAAGGTACTAACGCCGTATAAAACTGTCAAAGATCTTCGTGACAACCGGGACCGACGGCTTAAGTTTGCTCTCCGAGGCACGGGACAAGCGATAATTAACAATTTAATACGCACATAACTCCGAAAGTCAATGGTGCGTGCCGTGGATTCGACCTCTGCATGGCAGGCTGTTGGTATCTCCACTAGGCTATCGCTGCCTTATTTATTTTTACTTCATGAAGACATCATATTTTTATTCATCATCAACAAAGAAAATAAAGACGATAGAAAACAACGTTCGCTGTAATGTACATAAGAACCACCCATAACAAAAAACTTTATCTTAAGTTGCTGATAATGTTATTATTCCAGGGTGTGGTGACATACTCCTCGACATACGTGCTGGTGGCTCTCAGTGTGGATCCATGTGATGCGATCACATACCCCAAGAACTTCACTGGCAGCTGTGAGTAAAATTTAAAGTATATCATCATTAGCATAGCATAGAAACAAGAATATCTCCCATCCCATTCAAAAAATATTATTTTTGTCTTGACCACTGACATGAACTACTAAAATCTAATTTGCAATAAGTAAATTGAAAGTGTACATGTAACTCCCATTCGGTGATATGATAAACAAAAGCATCGTTATAACAGAACTGGAAATAACCTAAATAGATGGTACTTACAGTCAGTTCATTCTCTCTTAACTAACATATCTAAAAGCACTATAATATATGTTTTTATCCTTCGTTACAAGTTAATAATTTTACCACTTATACAAGCCAACTCTTTTACCATACTTCTTTCATCTTTAAATGACTCATTTCACTATTAACACAAGCAAACATTTAAAACACAGACTCATCACACATGCACATGTGTTCTCTCAAAGTGATACGGGTTACGGTTTAATCCATCAACTGACCAGATGAATGCTTTTTCAGTCTCTTAGACTTGCAAATTTTTTATCCATGTTTTTCATACTTATCTTCAAATACTGTAACTTTATCTTAGACTTTTATATGGTTTCATCAAAATTTTAAATATTTATTTGTGAAAATTTTGCATGCAAGCATTACGAGCTTAAAAATATTTTTCTTCAGGTTAAGCCTTAACAATTAAAATGGCAATTTAATTGACCGAATAAGAACTTTCTTTAATTAGCCATCAGAGCAATAATTTTTAAATGTATGATTGAGTAAGTCACAGGACTGTTGTGGAAAATTATTGTATATGCGTACCGCCGTCTATGGGTATCTTTTATTATCTAAGGGCGGTTTCAGATTAGCGTATTTTTCTGCGCGTGTACGGTCGTTTCAGCATACGCGCTTACACGCGCGCTACATTACGCGCTTCAAAAACCCGAACGGGCATATTTCGGCGTGTTCGCTCGAAACTGTAGTGACATCTTGTCAGTGTCAACATGGATTCTGACGGCTCGTGCATATACGAGCTTAGAAGCGCGTCAACGCGCGTACGAGTTGCGCGTGTGCCAAAAGGCGCGCCTGTACGCGCCTACATGCGCTTCCAAAAGCGAGCTTATACGCGCGTATAAAACGCTAATCTGAAACCGCTCTATCTCTCAAAAGGCAAGAAAACATTTCCATTACTTATTTTTCACATACACTTTCCTGATATATCGGTATATAGTTGTTCGAATACGCGCCGAAACAAACTGTAAGATGACCTGATCTAATATAGATAGTGTCAGTGTCCAAGAAGTCTTATTGTAACGACAATAATCTTATGTTGTGTCATGTCCTACTACTTTGACAAATACAATGTTGGACGCGTTCCCATAAGTTGTTTTATTCTCAACATGGGATCCCACGCTACGGTGATTCATCCCGTACTCTCAAGCCTGAGTTCTTGTATCGTCTCACAGCTGTAGGTTCTGTTACCTTCTGTAATATGGGACATATAGGTTTATTTTTAATGAACTGCAATGGTTTGGGAATTTTATCCTCTTATTATTTTAAGTGCAATAGTCCACGGCTACCTGTTGCAACATGATGGTGAAGTTAAGAGGACCCTAAGGTGTTTCACCTTAGGGTCCGCTTACTAGTCTGATGGGTTAAATTTGTCTGAATATTAGCTTTTCCACAGAGCGACTGCCTGCCTGACCTCCTCAACCCGAAGGTATAGCGATATGCCATGGTTTAGACTAGTGTCAGTTTATTTTAGAGGTACTGACGCCCTATAACGACTGTCAAAGATCTTCATGACAGCCGGGACTGACGGCTTAACGTGCTCTCCGAGGCACGGGACAAGCGATAATTAACAATTTAATACGCACATAACTCCGAAAAGTCAGTGGTGCGCGCCGTGGATCCCAACCCGATACCCTCTGCATGGCAGTTTGTTGGTGTCTCCACTAGGCTATTGCGGGATGAAAAGCTGTCACAAATTTAAGCAAATATAAATATATAACATTTTTATGCACAGCCTAATAAACCATATTTATATGTTAAACCTTTGAAACACTAGCAAATTGAAATACAAGCAACATTGTTATTTTAATAACTGTAATTAACCTTAATTTAATTAAAAGGATATTAACCGTATTTATTTGTTAAGAGGAAACACTACGGGCGAGAGAATTGAAAAATAAGTATTTGTAAAATCTATTGCTGTCGCGCAGCCTCAAGCCTCCCCCCGCAGAGCGCGATAGAGACAACTGCAGCTTGGACCAAAAATACCTATTAAATGTACACAAAATCAACGTTTCGTATTCCCTTGATTCCTTCTCCAAAACTTCATCGATTTAACTAGTGTTCCTATGTTTTCCTTTTTTTTAATAATCTAGCCAAATTTGTTTTTTGGATGTTTGAACACAGCAGAAAATCTGGCCAATTTTTGAGGTATTTGAAGGTTCATATCTTTTTGAATATTTAATTTATGAGAAAAAGGAAAACATAGGGAAATGGCAATCGGGGCCATACCTACATCTTTTGGAAAAAAATAATTGCTCTACTGGCATTATCCAGGGAAAAAACAGGAGACTACGTTTGTATGGAAAAACGGCCCTTGTGTTTCCTCTTAAATCTCTGAAATACCAGCAAATTAAATAAAAACTAATTATTATTTAAACAACTATAATTAAACTGTCAAATAAACTGAAAGTACCTATGTATATGTATAATTGCACGTTGCAAACAGAAATATACGTTGTTCAGAACAGATGTTTACCTTTACATTAATTATATTATGTATCTTGCATGCGTGAATTAAAAGTAGCATATTAAAATTATTATTAAGTTTCTGAATAAAATGAACGGGATTTTAAGGCACGTGTGTGACATTATTGTGAATATAAGCTATATATAACAACTCCCTCCGTGGCCCAGTGGATAGCGTATGCGACTGCTGATCTGAGGTCCCGGGTTCGATTCCCAGTATACGAATACGAATACTCAGTAACAGCCCGGCGTCTGGTACTGTGCCCAGTAACGGCAATAGGCTCGCCCCCTATTACGTGGGACCTAAAAATTCATGGCGAAATGTGGATGTAATATTTACACCTCTGCCTACCCCTCCGGGGATACAGGCGTGAGACTGTAAATTAAAAAAAAATATAACAGCTTAAGCCTGCTATGCAGGGAGTGCCATGTTCAATCAAAATGTTAATAAATGGTTTGCTAAACGTTAAAAGAAATTACATACATACATACATAACGTCACGCCTTTTATCCCTGAAGGGGTAGGCAGAGGTGTATTTTTACACCCACTTTTCGCCAGATATACTTTAGTCCCACGTAATAAGGGGCGAGCCTATTGCCGTACCGGGCACATTTCCAGATTCCGTGCTGCTACTGAGAATTTCGTGACAGTAAAACCCAATAACACTGCCCGACCCAGGAATCGAACCCGGGACCTCCCGATCCCACGCGCACATTATGCCGCGAGACCCAGGAGGCAGTCGTATAGGGTTTGATGTCGAGTTTTCCGTCTCTACGCAAAGATGGTATTTGCATCGTGTTATCCCTTAGGCGCCTCTTACGACACCCACGGGAAGATAGGGGGTGGTGACACTTGTATTCTATGCCGTCAACCACACGGTAAATTATCCTGAAGAAAACTACATGTCTTAGATTTTTCTATAATGTTCTCGTGACATGCCATGCTCGTGCCACGGGAAGACTGCCATGTTGCACTTGGCTAGTGAGATGGACTATGGCCCTTCCTTTAGCGAGAAGAGTACCGTTCCCAGCAGTGGGACAGTTTATATATAGGCCTGATAGTACAATCATTCGTCATCTTACTCACCAAATCAAAATTATTCATTTGATGAAATAAAACGTATACAAAATTAAAAATGAAGTAAGTACGTTTTACGTCTCAATAAAATTGTAATTTTAATGTTATAGCATAATTTGTCGAATAATTATACTGTCATGACTTACAGTTACACATGGTACAGTTTGCACATGTGAGTGTGTATAACGTTTTTGTGGAAAGTTTGCCTTATTACAGTAGATTATGTGTCAGTAATGTAATTACGTAGGAACACTAGGTTACATTTGCATAGAGATGTTTCGAGCTATTTTTAGGTATAGTAATCAGTATAAATGCGACACGTCATGAAAACTTAATCACTTGTTCAATTTATTCGCAAGTGTTTACCTAAAGCAATTAATTTACATTTAATCAATTAGACTGACTTGTTGACATGAGCTTGACCCAGTGATTGGCATCAATCGGGAGACCTGGGGTTCGATTTTCTGATGACGTAGATCGTCGGGTGATTTAACTATAAGAATGAGCCGTAACTGTTTGTGTAAGTATAACAACAGTCTACGTTGATAGAATCTTAGAGGACAATTCCTCCTAAAAATGTATTAGTTATCTATAATTTACTCAAATTTACTGTAAGAAAACATGCAGTGTAAAACCTCTAGCGAATAAGACCACGTTTTGTCCTACTACATACATATATTTTAAAACGTTAACAGTCCCCATACAGTTTTTTGCCGCCAACGAAAACACTAATTATTTTGACACACGAGTTGTGTTTAACATACGGATCACAGAACCAGAGTTTTGATTGAAACTTTCCGTCCTTTACACACTGATTTATCTAATTGAGACATTAAATTCTGAGAACATTGGTGACTAGAACAAAGACATTGAAATTAAACTACAGTTTACGGATTTTATCGCGATGTATTGGTTTCACTAAGTTATTACATTTGAAACGAATGATCTAGAAACTATATTTTTAATTTATTACTAGCCGACGTTTCGAATCCTTTACAGAATTCATGTTCACGGCAGACTGAGGTGATATTTGTCTTTTTCTTGAATGTATAAGTTATCTCAAAGTACCCGAACATTTTTCAACTACTGGTGTTACTAATTACGCAGAATGAGCTCACAGTGTCCTTAGGTCTTCTGGTGACTTTGTCCTTCTTGGGTTTCATTAGCCTTATGACAGGGTCCCAAGCTGGAGGAACATTCCAACCCTCTTCCCTATTGAAATTAGGGTGTGTTTTAATTTCAATAGCCTCTCGTATCATCCTTGGAAGAAAACGGTGTTCTTTTGCGAGTATCTGTGTTTCATCAAATCGCAGGTAGTGGTTGGGTCCTTATTCCACATGTTCACACACAGCAGACTTTGTTGAGCGTTTATGTTTTATGTCAGCTATATGTTCTTTGAATCGAATGCCTATGCTTCTCTTGGTTTGTCCAATGTATTAGAGCACACATTCACAGTCAATTTTGTAGACACCGGCCTCTTGCAAGGGTAACTGACACTTGACAATTGGTAATAATTGACTGATCTTCGTTGGCGGCTTGCAGGAAGTTTTAATAAAAGCTCGCTTCAAGATGTAGCCAATTTTGTCGGTCACGCCCTTGAAAACAATATGCCTGAGGAATATGCAGAAATACTCAAACACTGCCTGACAACAGGCTATCTGTTATGGGACAAGAAATACTACATACAAGTAGACAGTATAGCAATGGGCTCTCCAGTATCGCCTGTTGTCGCTGACATCTTCATGGAGGACTTCGAGGCGCGAGCCCTGCAGACTGCCACCATCACACCGAGGTTCTACAAGCGGTATGTAGATGACACTTTCACAATTTTACCAACAGATAGTGTTAATGCTTTCCTAAACCACCTTAATTCTTTTAATAACCAAATACAATTCACAATGGAATTAGAGGCAAACAATTCTTTACCTTTCTTAGATGTACTTGACATCAGGAATAAAAACAACTCCTTAAGCCATACTGTGTAAAAGAAAAGACCCATACAAATAGGTACTTAAACGGTGAATCTCACCACCATCCTAAACAGTTAGCTACTGTAGGAATGTCTCTGTTTCAGAGAGCCCGCAGGATCTGTGACAAGAAACACCTGGACGCTGAGCTTCAACATGTCAGGCAAGTAGTACTGCAAGACAACAAGCTCCGACCGCCGCGCCACTGTCATAGATCCCAGAAGAAAGAAAAACCAGCCACAGTAGAAAGACAAACTGCTGTCCTCCCATACATCAAGGGCGTGACCGACAAAATTGGCTACATCTTGAAGCGAGCTTCTATCAAAACTTACTGATATTGACTGATCTTGATTGACTAAGCCGCCAACGAAGATCAGTCAATTATTACCAACTGTCAAGTGTCAGTTACCCTTGCAAGAGGCCGGTGTCTACAAAATTGACTGTGAATGTGGGCTCTCATACATTGGACAAACCAAGAGAAGCATAGGCATTCGACTCAAATAACATATAGCTGACATAAAACATAAACGCTCAACAAAGTCTGCTGTGTGTGAACATGTGGAACAAGGACGCAACCACTACCTGCGATTTGATGAACCACAGACACTCGCAAAAGAACACCGTTTTCTTCCAAGGATGATACGAGAGGCTATTGAAATTAAAAACACCCTAATTTCAATAGGGAAGATGGTTGGAATGTTCCTCCAGCTTGGGACCCTGTCATAAGGCTAACGAAACACAAGAAGAACAAAGTCACCAGAAGACCTAAGGACACTGTGAGCTCATTCTGCGTAAACAGTAACACCAGTAGTTGAAAAATGTTCAGGTACTTTGAGATAACTTATACATTCAAGAAAAAGACAAATATCACTTCAGTCTGCCGTGAACATGAATTTTATTCTGTAAAGGATTCGAAACGTCGGCTAGTAATAAATTAAAAATATAGTTTCTAGATCATTAGTTTCAAATGTAATAACTTAGTGAAACCAATACATCGCGATAAAATCCGTAAACTGTAGTTTAATTCAATGTGTAACATTCGCGTAAACCCAAGAAGATACTAAGAACAAAGACGCTAATTTAATACATACATACATAGTCTCACGCCTATAACCCTGAAGAGGTAGGCAGAGGTGTATTTCTACACCCACTCTTCGCCAGATATACTTTAGTCCCACGTAATAAGGGGCGAGCTAATTTAATCAACATGCTCATTAATATTCTGAAAATAATTTTTATTATGAAAATTATTATAATTAATAAAATGAATATTATATAATTAATATTTTATCCTTTAATTAACTCGTAGAATATTATATCATACTAGTCTTTGCCCGCAGCTTCACCTACGTGGCAAGTTTTTATCGCTTTAGGGAAGAAATTTCCAAAAGTCTTCTCGCAAACACTCCCCAATAAACATACGTGCCAAATTTTAGCTCCCTGCACCCTGTAATTTCGGCCATACGTTGTATATCAGCCAATAAATAATGAAAGAGCGCTTGTACACGCTAATAAAGTCTTTAGGCCTATTCAAATGTTCGTGTCGTCTCTACAAACGACCCGTATACACTACATCGGCGCTGCAAAAGAAAAATGTCTTGTTTGAGCTTAACACGACTTGTGAACGTTGAATAATGTTCTTAGATCCGAAATAATACTTATCATCTATCTATATGATGATTCAGTACAAGAGTTTTATACTTATATTGATAAATAAAGTGTGTGTTTGTTTGTGTACAGGGCGGCGAGCTCCCGCTTTGATCATGAGCGCGTGGATCGTCAGCTTCTTATTCTGTGTTCCGATGCTGTTCTTGTTCGACCAAGCTAACGTTGAAGGTCAGTACCAACAAACCTTGAACTGCACGGTCAGTGTAGTTGTTTAAGCGGTCACCTCGCCACCAAGTGCTCTGGGTTTGATTCCCATATGAGACAATAAACGGTCTAGTCGGAGTTTTGTCATGGTGTGATACATTTTTTAAAAGCGCCCCTTGTGTATAAATGTATAGACCGCCATTTACAAAATGTATGGAAATTGTTCCCATCGACTAGTATCTAGTCACCAATCACCATGACTATCGAATGCAAATTCGGACTGGACCCCCAGTTTGCGTGATCCACAATTGTCTTTAGACGTGTAGTTTCTTGTTTCCGTTGATGGAATTTTGGTGAACTTTGGAGAATGAAGGTATGGTATGTAGAAATGATATTCTTGACTCCAGGATTCAGAATAATTTATTTGTAATTTAGTGCTGTTTATATACAAAATGTACAACTAGGCTGAGCCAATCTAAATGCAGATAAATAGAAATGTAAAATGATCAAAACAATCAACCAATAAATTTAAAGTACAATCGGCCAATAATATTTGAGTTGAGTTTACGTAAGTAATCCGCCAGGTGGTTCATACGTCGCGCGAGCGTTTTCCCGCGCAAACGAGAACATACTTATACTGGTGGCATAAGCGCGGCGGCTCCGAGCTCACGATGCCCCACATTGAAAGCCAGACTAAACCGGCTCGCGGAGAGAGTGAAGGACGAGTTGAGGACCTACACCGCTGAGAGCTGGGAGCGCTTTATCGACGACTCCAGCGACGACTGGTCGTCTATACATCGGCTATGTCGTCGCCTCACTAACACCCCAGCTCCGGTGCGCCCGCTACTACACGCCGACGGGACGCCGAGGTACAAAGCAGGAGACCGCGCGGCCATATTCGCTGAGCACTTAGAGAGCGTGTTCGTGCCGAACCCGACTGCAGACACGGAACACACCGCAGCTGTCGAGAAACACCTTCGAGACTACTTGGCCACGCCGATAGCTCCCGAAGAGGACCCCATCCACTTTTCCCCCGGCATGGTGCAACGAATTATTCGGCAGACCCAGCCCAGGAAGGCTCCTGGGGCGGATGGGATACCGAACACAGCGCTGCGCCGCCTGCCGCACCGTACCGTGGCAGCGCTGGCGCGCCTGTTTACGGGGATCGTCCGCACAGGCGTCTTCCCTACATGCTGGAAGGAGGGACGCATAATTATGTTGCCCAAGCCGGGCAAGAACATATTGAAGCCTGAGAGCTATCGGCCGATCACTTTGCTGCCCACCATCTCGAAGGTGTTCGAAAAACTCCTGCTGCGGCACCTCACACCGCACATCCCAGACCTGAGCAGTTCGGGTTCCGCGCCGAACACTCAACCACATTGCAGCTGTCGAGGGCACTGCACCGGATAGCGGCGGCGCGTAACAAACGCGAGCACGCCGTGGCAGTATTCCTCGACATGGAGAAAGCATTTTACCGAGTATGGCATTCCGGTCTGCTGTATAAGCTCTCGACCTCCACAGCGCCCCGCCGCATCGTGAAAACGGTCTCCTCGTTTCTGTGCGACAGGAAATACCGAGTGGTGGTGGAGAGAGAGGTCTCAGACCTCCATCCTATCGCCGCCGGAGTCCCGCAGGGCTCGTGTCTCTCGCCTGTGCTCTACTCGCGTTTCACCGACGACATCCCCGTCGCCGAGGGCGCAGAGCTAGCTCTATACGCTGACGACGCGGCGTACATCACCACCAGCATCAACGCCTACCACGCCGCGTCCAAAATGCAGCGTACCCTCCAGCTTCTCCCACACTGGCTGTCACAATGGCGGCTGTCGGTGAACGTGGGTAAGTCACAGGCCATACTTTTTAGCTCGAAGAGAGATCACCCACCACCACTCTAGCTCCAGGATGACTTCATCCCTTAGACGAGGACGGCGAAGTACCTGGGGGTCACATTAGACCGCCTACTCACCATGGAGTCACACGTCCGCAGAGTCGTCGCGCAGGTACGCGCGACTAGGGCGCTATTACGTCCAGCGCTCACATCCCGTCTCCCGCTGCGCGTGAAACTGGGGGTGTACAAAACATATGTACGCTCCCGGCTCACCTACGCCGCACCTGCCTGGTACGCGCTCACTAGCGAAACCAACCGGGCCCGCCTCCGAGCGCAACAGTCGCTCACCCTCCGTACCGCGGTAGGTGCGCCACGCACCGTTCGCAACGCCGTCATCCAGCGGGACACGCGTATGGAGAGCCTGGACGCCTTCATCCGCCGCCTGTCCGTGGGGATGTTTGAGCGGGCCGACGCCTCGGTCTGGGACCACCTCCGAGACCTGGCCCCCTGGCACGCTCGCCCCCCGGACAAGAAGAAGCTGCCGCGAGATCTGCTCGCATCACCCGACGACTCCGCGGACAACACGGTCACCCCCAGGTGACTCCATTCCCTCTGTTGCAGGTGACCGCCCCTTTCCGCGCGACATCTGCGCGTATGAACAGCATACGTGCATCATGTGCGCGCGCGGGCGACCACCGCAACAGCGGACGCCTACACGAAGACGCCTACACACCCACTACACCACACAACAACACACTTTGACATCCACAGGGCCGCACACTAGTAAGTCGCTGTCCGCGTCGCTGGCTTCACGGAGCTCGGCCTCCCTCGGTTCGCCGGGGGTCTCACCCGGCTCGTGTTGACCGCCCGGACGGCGTGAAGACCGAAGCGGCCCTGTAAACACGACGACGACACTCACCGGGCACATATAGCCCACCCCAAACACCTGCCCTTTATTTAACGGGCAGCGACGATCCCGCAGGCTGAGGGCACATCGCCCTGAACCCGCTTCCGCCAACCCTCTAGGGGGTTGCGTGAGGACCCGACTGTGGCGGCGGCTCCATTTGCCGGTCACTCGTCGAGCGAAGATGTCGTGCGTTCGCGCGTCAGCGGGCACGGCGTGCTTCGACGTAATTATATTTGCAAAGCGAAGATTTCTTGAAGTCGTCAGCGTGTGTATCTTCGAGTTCGCAAAAGAACTCTTCTTGTTTCTATTTAACGTTGCAAAAGTCTATAAAACTGTTCTTTTCAGAACAACAACAAAAGTCCTTGAACAGTCCTTGTCAGGACTATTATCACTGTTTCTATTTAAGCACTTAAGTCCTTTTCAGGGCTGTGTGTATCCATGTTTCTATTTACATATCACAAAAGTCACTGTAGGGACTGCTAGGTATAGCATAGCTACAGAATGTTTATAAAAGTGTCTGCTACACAATACTACTACAGCTTTAAGAAAAAAAATACATGAAAAGGCTGTAAAGACATATTCGTTTCTTATTCTATTATAAATCTCGCTCTCATTCAGTAAGATGCAACCCGTTGTCCCAAACCCTTGTCAACATGTTATTTAATTATTTGCAAAGTAATATTTCAAGTTGAGCGAGATTTCAAGTTGGTACCTAACGACCCAGACTATTAACAAAAGATTTAGTTTCTGTTGACCTTTCGCTATTATATTTCACTCAACAGCTGACGACATAAATCTAGATAGTCACTAGGCATTATAATTATACGTTCAAAATTCCATTACTAAATATGAAACAAAGTCCTCAGCCGCCACTCTAGTGTTCGTGGTAAACTTGACAAATACTGAACGGATTGTCATACGGTTTTCACCTAAAGAGTGATTTATGAAGAAGGTTTAGATGTATAATAATGGTAAATGTTTTGTGTAATTTATTTATATATATGACGACCGGCTGGCGCAGCGGGAGTGTAAGCAACTGCTACGCCGAAGGTCGCGGGTTCGATTCCCACTCAAGTCAAACATTTGTGTGCATGAACATGGATGTTTGTCTTGGTGTTACTATGTATAATATGTATGTATTTACAAAAAAAGTATATAAGTATGTTTATCCATTATCTAGTACCCA
Source organism: Euclidia mi (assembly GCA_944739405.2). NCBI lineage: Eukaryota > Metazoa > Arthropoda > Insecta > Lepidoptera > Erebidae > Euclidia > Euclidia mi. The sequence continues at coordinate 4,104,635 of OX123188.2, read as the reverse complement.
TAACACAAGCTCTGCTTAGCTTGGGATTAGATGGAGATGTGTGTATGTGGTAGAATAAAAAAAAATATATTTATTAACAGTTTATAATACAAAATCTACACCACGCCTCATTGTCTGACTATTTACGGTGATCTTAAAAAGTACTGATCAGATTTTCATGCGGCTTTCCTAAATAGACAGAGTGATTCATGAGAAGGGTTTAGGTGTGTAATTTGTATTTTTTTATGCCCTTCTCGTACTACGCTGAATGACTTGCTGGTAAAGTATGTTGAATTAACTACTTAAATAAATTATTATAAGAAATGGTAGTCTATTCTTAAAGCTAAATCGTTTAAACATTTAAGAAGGATATACAACATGAATAATATCGTCAATCGTAGTTGCATACTCTAGTTTCGATATTCCAGGACCCGTGCTGCATACTAACAAAGTTTAGAGGTTTCAAAGTATCGGAGCGGGTTGTTGTTTTTGAATTACCAGAAATCTTTGGTATGAAAAATACTAAAGTATTTCAAATTACCTGTTTTTAGAGATTGGATGCATTTACACTTCATATTGTTTACCTTTTCTTTTTCAATTAGCAAGAAGGAAAAAATAGATTTGATATATAATTATCCGCTATTTGTTATCCAAGAGCCTCCATAGCAGTTGTGTGAAAGAATTTCCAGAAAAGAGCTATTACAACAATGCTCCGCTTAAAGCAAACAGAATCATGCAGAGAACACTTCGTAACTCTAAAGATCTTAACGGTTCCATGTCTGTATTTTCTTGTTTTACTGGTAAATTTGGTTAGGAATCTGTATAAGCTTGAAACCAATGATGAAAGAAAAAATGGAGAAAGCACTAGAAGAAAAGATTTACCGTCAACAATTCAACCAAAACTTGATGTGCTTTGACATAGCTATTGGGTCCAATCAGTGTTCCTGTATAATAAATTACCTATGGGGTGTAAAACTATATAAAGCACAGCCTTAATCAAAAGCAACAACAGTCATATTTGTTGAAGAAGAGCTATTTTAGTGTAGATGAATTTATAAATGATAAACAGTGTGCATCATAAAGGACATACTTACTTATAGAAATAGAAATCATTTATTTGCATAAATAAGGTACAGAAAGTTCTTAGTTACATAATTATCGCCTCTTATTCTGCCTATAATTTAGGCGTGCAAATATACAAACATAAAAACATAAATTATGCCCAGCTTACAATTGGGATTACATAAAACACATAATTAACCTTAAACAATAACAGAGATTTTTCAACAGACATTCATGCTGAAGACATGGAACAGTTACATACACTAACCCATACTTATTTTTTAAAACTTGTAATCTAAATATTCGAGTATACTGTACATTTATCAAATAATATATTGATTAATGCATGCTTAAATTTAAAAAATGGTAGTGTTTTTATAGTGCTCGGGATTTTATTAAACAATTTAATACACATGATATAGCTGTTGTTGGAAGTAAGTGTGAGATGCGTCCTAGGTCGATGTAACTTATTAGCATTAATAGATCGCGGAGAATAGTAGCTCTCTGGTTGTTGAAAAAGACTTTTGTGTTTATAAACAAAGATACAAGATTCTAAAATATACATAGCTGGTAAAGTTAATATCTTATGTTTTCTAAAGAAAGGACGACACGAATCTGTTTGTTTCAAGCCAAATATAGCTCTTATACACTTTTTTTGCATTACAAAAGCTTGATCTACTTCCACACAACAACCCCATATAATGATTTCATATCGAAGAATGGATGATACGTAGCCATGGTACGCTGTAATTGCAGCATTTATTCGCAACTAATACGTCTTAAAGGGTATACAAAACTATTTAATTTACCACAAATAATATTAACATGATTTTCCAAGAACAGAATTTATCTAGGGTTATTCCTAGAACTTTATAATTGTCAGTTTCGGTAAGAGAGTATCCTTTATATGATATCTTTAGATTTAATGGTTTCGTTCGGTAGGTATGAAATTGCATAAATTTTGTCTTCTTAATGTTAACTTTTAAATTATTGGCTTCTAAACATTGTATAGAACTTTCAAGTGCTGTATTTATTTCTTGTTCGTAGAAGATTTTATCTTTGCCCTTTATGGTAATGGTAGTATCATCTGCTAACAGCACACATTCATGATTTCTATAATAGGGAAAGTCGTTTATGTAGAGCAAAAACAACAGAGGACCCAAAATACTGCCCTGTGGCACGCTCGTCGTGTTTACCCTAAACGAAGATTGAAATGATTCCAATGTTCTAGATTGCTCGTTATAGTTTGTTATTTCTACCTTTTGTAATCTGTTCGACAAATATGATTTCAGCCAGTCATAAGCCGTACCCCTAACACCTTATCTAGATACTTTTTCCAGTAAACATTCATGTCAAACGCAGTTAAACGCTTTACTCATGTCCATAAAAAGGACGGAAATTGATATTTTGTTGTCAATTGAGTCTGTTATAGATTTGACTAACTGAAAAGATGCTAAAGATGTGCTTCTATTTTTACGAAAACCATTTTGTTCGTCTTTTATAATATTGTGTTTTTCAATAAAATTTGTTAATCTATTGTAAAAGACTGTCTCTAATATTTTTGAAAATATAGGTATTAATGTCACCGGCCTGTAATTACCCATTTCAGTTTTGTCGCCGTTCTTTTTATATAATGGCTTTACTACCGATTTTTTTAAAACTTCAGCGAATATTCCTTGCTCTAGTGACATGTTAATAATATATAAAAGAGGTTCCAGAATTATGTGAATTGCCAGTTTTACAATATCGGTGCGAATTCCATCATAGCCACTAGCTTTGGAATTTGTTAAAGACATTATAATTTTTTCAAGATCTCTAGCTTCTAATGGATACAGAAATATAGATTTATCTGTAGACTTAATCTTTTGCATGTGAGTTGCATTCGATTGCTTGTTATCGTGTAAGTTAGTGCTAGCAGCAGTGTTTATAAAAAAATCATTCAACTTATTTGCAATGGTATTCGGATTTATATAATCATGGCCGTCAATACTAATTTTGGAAATGCATGTGGTATTACAATCAGCAGCGGTATGCTTTGTTGTGTAACTTGTTGTGCGATTTTTTTATGTTAGGATTTTTTTATTATTATTTTTTCTTGATGTTAGGATGCATTTTTTCAATAAATTACAGTAGTTCTTATACTTCGCTCTATAAAATTCATTATTTTTGTGCTTTAACTTATAATGTAATGTACTTTTATTTTTACAGCTTGCTTTAATTCCTTTTGTTAGCCAATTTATTTTACAAAACGCTTTATTTGTTACTTTTACACGAATTACGGGGAAACACAAATTATAAAACAGCAAAAAAGTGTCAAAGAACTGCCGAAATGCTTCGTTCTGTTACGATGCGACTTGAGAAAGCGTTTTTAAAAAACAGTTTTTAGATTTGAAGATGATTTATTTTGTCCTTGACAATTTAATACAATAATTATAATGGTGAGAATGATTTGGGACTACCGCGCACCGTGGAGGTTAGGAACGGACTGATGGGGATTATGGTAGCGTTTATTACGATAACTAACAGGCATGCTGAGTAAGGGATTTAACTGTTAGGGATAGCAGGTTCAGTGGTTAGAGTGGCCTGTAACAGCCCCCCGTTTAAGACTAAACTTACACCCTAAGGTGAAGTTTATGTTAAGATGCGGAGCCGAGGGAGTTCTTCAGGAGTGGTAAGTTCAATTTCGGTAGGAGAATTAGGATTGGTGATATTGAGTGATTGAGAGGGAGGAGTGCAACGGTTTACATAGTAGCATTTATACAATTTATAGCATAAAATAGAAATACAAGCTAAAACAAAATAGGATATGAATGGGACATAGTAATGTCCATAAGTTTGGACGCTTGGTTGTTCAATGATCTTCTCAAATTTTTGTTTTAGTAAATCAAAATTTTCTTTATAATTAATTAAAGGTTGGAAACTTGTGTGTTTAATGTTTACTTCAGAATACTTAAGGTCTAGCAATTTTGGTATACTTATATTATTTAGTTTAATCGTATTGTAATCTAAATCTATATGTGTTAAATTTATTTTAATATTTTGTTTCGATGGTAACTGTGTGTTTTTACAGTAGCCAATACAGCCATCTGGAATATTAATTATACCTGTGCCATTTATATTTGTTTCGTAAACATGATCATTTGAACAATCAAGTGTGAATTTTGTAATTTTTGACATAACAAATATATAATTACTATCGTACAGTTCTTGCCAGATTTCGATGTTACCTTTCACATATTTTGTTTCACATTCTTTGGGATACATAAACAGAGTTTTAGATACTATTTCGCTCTCACAAATAGGCTGAGCTACACTGGATAGAATATTTATCTTATCACAAATATAGTATTGGTTCATAGATTGACATTCTTTAGGGTTATTTACAAGACAATATTGATTCTTATCTCTAGAGAACCCTATGTGTGACGTAGTGGGAATAATAGTTATATAAGTATCATTATACTGTGGTATAGGTAAGGGTAATATATTATACAAGTTAAATTCTAAAGGGTTAACTAATGGGATCTTAATTACAAAAATGATCTTATTCTCGGAATAGTATGAACTTATTCTAGACATTTGCATAGGTACATGAATGTTACTTATACTTAGGACAATAGGCAATTCCTTAGAGCTAGGCAATAAACGAAAGTTAGCAACTAAATCGTTATACAGTTCTTCAGGAGAACATATAGCGGGATATAGTACATTATTTTTACTAAACATTAACCCATTACATATATCTTCTAACTTAAAAGATAAGGTAAGTATACTATTCTATAACATGGTTATAATCTCCATTATTTTAACCTTAATAGTTAAATTTTCAGATATATTAGTCAAATTTACAAGATTATCCGATAAGAAGTTGATAGCGTTATTCAAGGACTTTTCATTTTCAACGAGTTGATTAATTGTTTCATTAAATGCAGTAAGCGTTGAAGTTGTTAATAATATATTTTCTTTCATATAAGTAGCTAATTGTTTTTGATTATTGTTAAGTTCTTGAATAGCGTTATTATATTGAATAGCGTCGTCCTCGTCCATTGTGCCAAAGAGATGTTTCATAACGGTACCGACGCCGCCAAACCATGAGGATCGTTTTACTCTCTGAGTGAGCAGGTGAGAAATGGCATTAAAGTCTCTAGTCATATCAGTATATCTGACTCGGAGTGGTTGAATAATTTGATTACATACTGAAGTATCGAATACATTACTTTGAATACATATATTGTCAATTGAATGTAAAATATCATTTATATTATTGAGGTGAGGGCTAATAAAAGATACATCTATGGGTACCACTACACTTAAATGTCCATTAATTATTTTCACGGAACCAATCGGGTCGAAATAGATTCCGGGACCATTCTCTACTGGACGTATTATATCCGGAAAGCTCTTAGCAATGGTACTGTAAAAGATTACAACTATTATATTATACAATACTTAAGTTTCTATAATTAAGACTAAACTGATGTAGGACCTATATGAGCTAATTTTAGCTCGTCAAAGTGGTGTTTTACATGTTTCTTATTTATTAATAGGGATGCATTATTGTTGCCATGCAATTTAACTATCTTGAACGGGCCTTTCCAAACGGGAGATAATGCTTTTCCCATTCTCAAGTGGTTTTTTAAATAAACATAGTCACCTATTCTGTAGTTGACGGGACGTGTCTGACTATCATAGTAGTTCTTAGATCTTTCTTTTGATCTCTGGATGTTCTCAATAGCCTTTTGCTGCGAATACTGTAATCGCTGTTGAAGTGTTCTCACATACTCAGGGTAAGTTGCGTCAACATTATTCTCATAAATTGAATTAGGTATATATGGCTTTTTTCCAAAAACAAGCTCGTGGGGTGTAAAGTTTGTTGTGCAATGAATATTGGTATTGTAGGCTAACATAGCGGTATATACATATTTTGACCAGGATTCTGGGCTTTGATCAATGTATGACTTAAGATACTCCTTCAAAGTGGAGCGGCTTCTCTCTAAGGCACCTTGTGTCTGAGGATGGTAAGGAGTCGACCAAATTTGTTTTATTCTGAGGAAAGAGCATGTTTGTTTAAAGAGTTCGGCAGTAAAGTTGGTTCCTTGGTCTGATACTATATATTTAGGGATACCGAATACGGATATGAAATGTATAAGACATTCGCTGGTTTCTTCTGCTGTAGTGCTCCTAATGGGATACGCTGCTGAGTATTTCGTAAGGTCATCTTGTAATGTAAGGATGTATTTTAGCTTAGCACTACCAGACTCTGGTAATGGACCTACTATGTCAAGAAATACCTTTTCGAAGGCTGTGTTTGCGGTACTAGTGATTTGCATGGGAGCTCTATTCGTTTGACGAAGCGCTTTATTAGTTTGGCATAGTTGACACGATTTTACATAGTCCTGTATGTCTGATCGCATGCCCTTCCAGTAGTAGCGTTCGGCTATTCTACTATACATTCTAGTCGATCCTACATGACCAGCAACAGGTAAGTCGTGATTGTCTCTAAGAATTTGTTTGATTTCGCTTAGTGACGGGTATTGAATGTTATTATGGTAAATATGTATTTCTATGCCAGTGTTATTAAATAAATACAGAATAATATTATAGATTTTGGTGAAATAGTGCTTATCGAATGGATTTTTGAAATCAGTAATTGCTATAGATTTGACTTCGTCGCTATGGCAAATTATTAGTTCATTTCTAAGGTTTTTAAGGCTTTCAAATATATCCGAATAAGAGGTTGTATCGAAATGATTAATTTTTGTAAATAGGAAGTAATATTTTTTATTATGATCTTGGTGAATTAAGGACGAATAAAGGTTTCTATCGCGTGCAAGAAAGGTATCCTTGTCGGCAAGATTGGATATTATGTTTTCTACATAAGGGATGGACTCATCCATATCGACTGAGGTAGGTACAATGATATTCTGGCATGTAGTTTTGAGTAAGCTTTCGTTATGTTCTATGATCGCTACATTAGATTGAAAATTTTTGCTACTAATGACTTTAAGAAATTCAGTGTATGTTTCAGATCTAGCGTTTGGGCTGTCTATTGGATCGGCGAGAGGAGGAGGTTGCGGCTGAGGCTGATTCACTAAAGGTAAGTCATCATTTGAATTATTATTACTATTTGGACGCTCTGAGATTTCTAGGTCGTCGAGATATATGTCTCTAAGGTCATCGGGTAATTCCACTAAGTCTTGAGGAGTAGGGGATAATGCTGGAATAGCATTTGGATCTAGGAGGTCGTCAAGGTCACGCACATCATCATCCGAATCAGGAAATATAGGATTGTTATCATCAGCCCATGAAGGGCCTGGAACTGGTTGTGGAGCAATTGGATTTATAAGCTTAGTATCTTCATAAGGGTATCTAGAGAGAGCGTCAGCAGCATTGAATTTGCCCTTTCTGTACACTATCTCATACTCGTACTCGTTCTCAGTAGTTTCAACCGCCATCTTTGTAGTTTGCTACCAGGGTCTTTATGATTGAAGAGCCATTTTAGGGGTCGATGGTCAGTGACAATTTGGAAGGTCCTGCCGTACAGGTACGGACGGAATGTTTTGCATCCAAACAATATAGCAAGCAATTCCTTTTCGGTGGTGTTATAGTTACACTCACTTTTATTTAAAGTGCGGGATGCATAGGCGATAGGTCTATCTTTACTCAATTCTCCCTGGGATAGTATCGCGCCTATGGCGTAATTGGAGGCATCAGTAGTTAATATGAATGGTTTAGAGAAATCGGGGTAAATCAATAATGGTGCTGACGTCAGTCTGTGTTTTAGGGTATCGAATGCAAGTTGATGTTCGTGTTCCCATTTAAATGGAATATCTTTCTTGAGGAGATTAGTCAAAGGTTTGGCTATTTTAGAAAAATCATGGATGAATCTACGATAATACGAAACGAAGCCCAAAAATGATTTTATATCCTTCGGGGATTTTGGAGTAGGGAATTGGTGGACTGCCTTTATTTTATCTGGGTTTGGTTTGACTCCTTCGTCTGTGATGATATGTCCTAGGTAGGAGACTTCTTTGCGCAAGAATTCGCATTTGTCTGGTTGCAACTTCAAATTAAAACTACGGAGACGTTTAAAAACGTTAGAAAGGTTTTCGATGTTAGAGTCAAGGTCAAATCCATGGATCACAATGTCATCTAAGTAAACAAAGCATTGCATGCCTTGTAAGCCGGAGAGAGCCGAATTCATTAAACGTTGAAACGTAGAAGGGGCATTTTTTAAACCAAATGGCATACGAGTGAATTCATAATGGCCTTGAGGTACGGAGAATGCTGTTTTAGCGGCGTCTTCCGGTTTCATTTTAATTTGGTGAAAACCGGAAGCAAGATCTAAAGTACTAAAGTATTTGCTTCTGCCAAGTTGATCTAGGATTTCGGATATGTTCGGGATGGGATATGAGTCGCCGATAGTTACATCGTTTAGCTTTCGGTAATCTATCACTACTCGCCACTTTCTTTCACCGGAAGCGTCTAATTTTTTAGGCACCACCCAGATGGGTGATGACCAGGGCGATACGGATGGTTTAATAATACCTTGGTTAAGCATTTTTTCAATTTGAGAGTTAACCTCTTTTTTATGACATTCTGGGAAACGGTATGATTTAACATGGATTGGGACTGAAGTAGAAGTTTTAATTTCATGTTGGATGGCATTCGTGTAAGTCAATTGGTCACCTGGGAGGTGGAAAATGTCTGAGAATTCGCTACAAAGATTTAGGAGTGCAGAACTCTTTTCGGTATTCAAATGAGATACGCGAATTTGATCAAGTACCTTTTTCGTGCGGGAATAGGAATCATCGCGGCCACACTGCGTATTGTCAGTCTGAAAATTGCAGATTCGTCGAACTTCTTTGGGGTCGTAAGGTGTTATTTCTAATTTTAGGTCAGGGTTGAAAGATAAGGGATGTTCTGAAACATAGAACATCCCGTTCTGAAACATTTACTACGGAAATATTAATACGAGAATTGTTTTTTACTTTCACTACACAATTAGCTATAAGCAGGTTTTTTATAGGATTCTGGTCTAATATAAAGCCTTCATCGACTTCCGGATTCGAGACACTGCATTCTATTACAGTTTCGCATCTAGCAGGTATTACACAAACAGGTTCGTTGAAATGAAGTTTGAATGCTGAGTTATTCAGTAATAAGCATTGTTTGGGATAGTCAATATTACCGTTCATGGAATCAAAAATATCGCTGCCGATTATACCGTCATAGGGTAGATCAACGCCTTCGACGACGTGAAAATAATGTTTTAATGAACCGAATTCTATAGGGATGTGACCTAGTTTAGACTTAGTACCCGAGGAGTCAATGCCTTTAAATTTAATAATGGATTTAGTAATTTCAGGCATCTTTTCAATACAGGACTTTGATATAAGGCTGAATGATGCACCTGTGTCAACTAGTAAAGATAACGGCTTCGAGGATACAGAGGTAAGTATTTTTATATAAGGTAAGAACTTACGGGAAATATTTGTTGTGTAGTTATAGATTTTAGGATCTTAAATTGATTCCGAATTTATTTTATTTTCTACAATACTTTTATTTGAATGATTAATTTTATTTTTTTCAGGAAGGGGGCTCGAACGCGTAACTGATTGTTGACCCGAAAGGTTATTCTTCATGGTTAACGAAGATTTATTTCTATTCAAAGGATATAGTAAGGATTTAACATTAAAATTGTCATGGCATGTCCTTGTTGCGGATGCCGTTGACCTTGGATTTGGTAAGTATTTATTAGAGTAATTATTTATTTTATCAACATTTCTAGGATATAGCAAGGATTTAGTACTAGAATAGTCATGGCATAGCCTTGTTACGGTTGCCATTGACCTTGGATTTGGTAAGTATTTATTATTTAAGGAATTAGAATTATTATTTTGGATATAGCAAGCAATGTCGGATTTTGGGATGCGGTGGCCCGACCGACACCAACGCGGGCCTCGATTTAGTTTAAAGAATCAGTATTAGTGTCAACAACGTCTTCTCCTTGATCCACGAAATTGGTTCGATTTTGAGTTTGATTGCTCTGTAAATTACCGAACCTTTTATTATTGTATTCCCGTTTACGGCAGTTTTCAATGACGTGACCAGGAAACTTGCAGTATCGGCAATAAAGTGGGTAAGCTCGCGGCTTGTTTTGGAAAGCGTTATTAGGTCTAAACTCCTGTGACTTACTTTCAGGTTTTGGAAATGACCTTGGTCGTGAAGGTCCTGAGTCGGCGTTAGGGTGTGATTTCCTGTTGACAAATTGCAGAATTTTTTCCTCTGAAACGGCTGCGTTAATCGCCTCATTCAGTGTTTTCGGGGATCGAACCCGAACATTGTTTGATATTCTTGGGTGTAGACCAAGGACAAAGGTGTGAAGGGCTACTTCCTCCATTGCACTAGTTTTGCCAGGAAGCTCTGATTTCTTGGAATTGCTTAGATTAATTTCAGTTAACAACTGGGATAAACATGTCTCTAAACGCAGGGAATATTGTGTAACCGTTTCTGTGTTCATTTGCCGACACTCTTGAAGGTCGTTTAGTAAATGTGAATAGCATTTTCGCTCGCCAAATGGAGTATTTAAAAAGTCTTTAAGTTGATCCCAATTATTAAAATCTTTAATGGAACATGCAGTTTCCGCTCGTCCTTGGAGTTGGCTTAAAATATACCTGAACAATATGGGTTTTTGGTTCGTAGAAGCAAGGTTGTATGCATTTGAACAGTTGGTTACAAAAGGTGTGAGTTTGTCCCTGGAACCGTCATAAGGTTTTATGAACTTAATTAAAACATTTAAATCAACAGAGTCAGATTGCACTGCAATAGGCTTCTTGAGTTCTTCCTGTGACATTGTAGTTTAATAATCAAAACAGGCTAAATAAAATCAAGGTTATAAGTATTGGCAGTATTCGTTACAATAGAATGGTAAGTAACAAAGAATAGTCAGACACGAATTCTACGAACTTAAGCGAGCCTTATCGCTTTGTTATGACTGCGAGTGGACGGCGCTATTCTTATCTCGAATAAGTCGTCTAAATTACATCCGACGAATGCGTCGAAATTATAGTATCGGATATTAAGTTAGTTAGTCTAGTTTATTATAAAACGTATGTTTTGGATCACTGTAACACTGGAAATTGCACTGCACTGAATATGGTTTGCACTGGTAAGTATAAATGGTGAACAGTTACTCACATTGAAGTCAGGAACACACCCAGCAGGAACATATTATACAGCATCTTCTAGCAGTACTTCTCTCGTCTAGCAGGACGAGATATATAGGATAGCACTCTGGATACGAAGTTGGTTTGTATGTAAGAAGAACGCGAGTCACGTTCCGCGGTATAGTACTATTGTTTCCTTACTCGACTTTAACTCTCACAATCAGCGCGAATACACTTTACGAGTATGTCGCGGTTTTGATTTGGAAATGGTAAGTATGGATTTAGAATTATTATCACTTTTCTCACTGCACTGGAATGTAGCTTGTTTAACGGTACGGTTTTATGCACTCGGAGGATACCTGGGATTTTGTTATCCCTTTACGCTGCCACCAATGTTACGATGCGACTTGAGAAAGCGTTTTTAAAAAACAGTTTTTAGATTTGAAGATGATTTATTTTGTCCTTGACAATTTAATACAATAATTATAATGGTGAGAATGATTTGGGACTACCGCGCACCGTGAGGATAGGAACGGACTGATGGGGATTATGGTAGCGTCTATTACGATAACTAACAGGCATGCTGAGTAAGGGATTTAACTGTTAGGGATAGCAGGTTCAGTGGTTAGAGTGGCCTGTAACAGTTCGCTGTGGATTCTTCATAAACTTCATTAAAAGACAAACATGATAAATAGTATATAAATTTAGCTACATTTTCATTACTGTAGTCTCGTTTAAGTTCATACCACCACTTTAAGGAAGGTTGATGACGTCTTGTAGCAGCCCAAGAATACGTTTGTACTTACTTATAATTTAATTACTAACGACCTAAATATTTATTTTATGTGTTTTATTGTATATTGTAATGTTATTATTCCAATTAATGTAATGTTATGTTTAGAGTTATATTTGATATATGTAAGAATTTTTAACACAATGTATATTGTTATGAAATAAATGAATTGAACCAAATCTTTAGTCCTCGACGCAGTGCAAAACAACAAAGCAACCGCGTAATATACCTACTGAATCTTCCGCACTGTCGATGATATAAAGGCAAATAATATTGTGATGTTCAAAAATATTATAAAATTTAACATAATTACTTTCCGTAGCCAATAAATTAGCAACCTGTACCATACACGTGGCTTCGTAAGTCTGGAAGGATCTTCCTAACTTCGCTCTACTCTAAAACTTATAACAAACCTAGTCAGAGCGGGTGAATATGTATATACATACAATACTGCCAGGCCAAGATATTTCTCAATGTTGCTATCAGCAAGTTAGCTGTTAAAACCTAATAGCTTTTATTTTACGATGTGGAGAACTTATTCAACATATAAAGAGATAGAGAGAAAGATAGACATCTTATAAATAAGCGAATTTGTTTTTTAAGAATCTTGGATTGTCTTTTGACACTCGTAAAATAGAATGCTGAGCTAACGTGTTTCTATAATGAGAATACAATTGGCAAAGTACACCCGTTTGTCTGAATAATCTGTGAACAAGCACTATTATGTTACACTGTCCATGTGGTGACGGATTAAGAACACGGAATGTCACCACCCCATATCATCCCATGGGTGTCGTAAGAGCCGACAAAGGGAGCATATTATGCAGAGAACACCACTGTGAGAGAAGGAAAACTTGATACAAACCCTATACCAACCCGTTTGGCCAGCGTGTTATAGTAGGCCAATTCCTCCTTTCAAAGGAGAGGCCTAGTCCAGCAGTGGACTGTTAAAGGCTGATGATGATGAAGCACTATTATGTGGAAATTAGTATAGTTTTTTTATCTTATTGTTTTGTTTATTATTTTAGTGTCAAATGTGTCTAATATACATAAGTGGAATCTCTCAACATTTCTAGTACGCAACGTTTATGCGTATTATATTTAAAGAATATCACAATACTGTCATAATCTTATTGACTGTGACGTTTAGTATTAGCAAGAGGTGAAGTATTGTTGGCAGATTAACGAGACTGCTGATCGTAACAATATAAAGGTTAAAAAAAAGTTTTTTATTAAATGGTTCATCATCATCAGATACCGATCAGATTTAATGGTCTGATTTTGTGGCCTAGCCAAAAAAATATTGATACGTCTTTTTATTTGATGGGTAGGTATTGGCGTATTTTTTTCGAAATATTTCTCAGTGTTCTACAATAGCCATGTTCTCTCGCACGTATCTACTAATGCTGGTCCGGCATCAGCAAGCTGCAGTGGAGGATATGGATGACGAGCGTGTTCGTCTCGTTGTTCGTCGCGCCGGCTCTGACGATCTCTGCGTGTTATGGTGTCATCGTCGTCACTGGTTCGGCGTTGCACCGAAATATGTACTAGGCGATTTCGTGATATGGAATAATATTAATATTGTGGACTGTATCAAGAATGGCTGGTAAATCGCCTGGTACATATTTCGGTGCAACGCCAAACCATTTTTTTGATCCGTACAAGTCGGATTCATTTGCGTTTATACGTAACCTCTCCTTTATCTCGCGTAGGTATCTTCTAGAAGTACCTACCTAGGTAGTTATAGCACCTAGCTATATTCCTAGTCAATTTACATACCCATTACGTGGTTACTTCCGCACGCTTTCGTAGGTAATATACTTTTATGTAGCAGCCTACTAATCTGATATATGTATCTACCCAATAATTATTACTGGAACTATCATAGTTGTCTTGTAAATTCCATATTTCAAGCACCTTTTAGTTCCACCGCCTTAAAGTTGTTGCCTACTTACGAATAACTACCGCATAAACACCTACTTAGGAAAAATAATAGGTACTTTAGGTATTCTTATTTTGATTCGGTCTCATTAGCTTATACCTACGTAAGCATGGCGCAACAAAAGAAGCCATGCATGTCAGAAGGAAAAGAGCTGACAATCTTGGAAGCTAAACGTAATATTTTATTTGAGCGTATTCAAAACATTTACGAGCGCTCAAAAACTGCCGCTACTTCCGATATTAATAGGGAATCATTTCTTAGTTATTGTATGACAGTAGATAGTATTCGAACAGATTTTCATAAGTTGTTAGACGATTATAACGCAAGAATGCTTTCTATTAATCCTGATGAACAGCCGAATTATCAGGCGTACACCTCATTCGAAGATCTTTATTGTATCATCAAGCGCATACAATCATAATTGGAGGGTAAATGTTCCGCACAGCCCGTTTCTGCCGGACCGGCGGTTCGAGCGCCGAGATTACCACCAATTGAGCTTATGTCGTTTGATGGAGATATACGAAATTGGCCGTTATTCTATGCGAGTTTTAAGTCTACAGTGTACGATAATGGTTCTCTGACAGATGCTGACAGGTTGTACTATTTAATAGGTAAGCTGTCACCGAAGGCCCAGTCCGTATTTGCAGGTGTCACACCCAGTGCTGAGAACTATCAGGTCATATTCCAGTCACTACTTGATAGGTATCAAGATACTCGTGTTCTAGCGTCTACTTACTTTGATCAAGCTTTAAATCTTAAATTGTCCGGTGCCGCGTCTGTTTCGAATTGCCAGCTGTTTATAGACAACTTTGTTACCGCAGTTAGTTCCCTTAAAAACTTAAAATTAACAGATCTTTCCGACTTTATGTTTCTTCAACTCGCTCTAAAAAAGTTTGACACTGAAACAATTCGTGCTTTCGTAACTTAATCATAAAATACCTAAACTAGATAGTTTTATTTCTTTCATCAAAGATCAGTGTCGAATATTTCATAATACGCAGTCTAGTTTATCTAGCTCGTCTAATAATAATAATAGCTAACGAAAGTCGAATAAATCGCAAAATAGCAATAATAACTCGGTCCCTAATCCGCAATCTTACGTAGCATGCTCGGAATCTAATAGTAATAATTCACAGAAGTGTCTGTGCAGTAATATAGTACACGACCATTTCTATAAATGTCCTGCTTTTAATAATTTAAATCGGACTGCTCGTTTCAAATGTGTAAAATAAAACAAAGCTTGCGTTAATTGTTTAAGTTTAAAACATAAAACGAGTGATTGTTCTAGTAAGACGAAGTGTCGTTCATGTAATCAACGACATCACTCATTATTACATTTTGATAAAAGTTATCCGTTGTCGGGTCAATCCGGTAACCTTGACACAATTTCTAGCCCGCCTACGTCGGAGGTGCAAGCCGCCTGTGCCACGGTAGCTTCCCCCTTCGCGTCTCAGTGCGAAGTATCTTTGTGTACGACGTCCATTGCGCTGGCGGCGCACACACGCGGACAACCCTCGCGAGCTTGTCATGCTCAGCGCGATGCTAAACCGCAGTGTACGGCGTCCAAAACGGTTCTATTAGCAACAGCGCAAGTTATCGTTTATGATATTAATAACGCACCGCACATAGTTCGTTGTTTACTCGATAGCGCATCACAGAGTAACTTTATTACTTCTGATTGTTTCAAACGCCTCGGACTGTGGGATAACTTTAAAAACACTAACTTAGTAGTCAAAGGGATCGGGGGGTCAGAAAAACATTGCAAGGGTTCCGTAGATATTAAAATACATTCGCGTTTTGATAGGGATATTAATTTTAACATTTCTTCGCTTATTGTGGAGCGTATTACGGACACATTGCCGAACGCTAATGTGGACGTATCGCTGCACACACATCTCGAGACATTGCCGCACTTGTTACTACCTAAAGTGGTACGTAGTGAGCAACATAATTTACCGCCCGCTATTGAGACGGTATTTGGGTATGTGATTATGGGTACCTTACCTACGTTACATACTTCTCATTATATTACGTCTTGTTGCTGTCTGTTCTTCAAGAAAATAATATTGATTCTCTTCTCAAGCGATTTTGGGAGCTGGAAGAGATTACCTCACTGCCCTCGACGAGCCGTAAGGATCTCGAGTGTGAAGAACATTTCCGCGCTACAACTGTTCGTGACGACAGTGGCAGATACGTTGTGGTCTTGCCATTCTATAACCCTTATTCGTTAGGCGACTCGTACGCTGCTGCGCTTAGACGTTTTCATTGTTTAGAACGTAAACTTGATGCATCACTTAAGTTACGCGGCGCCTATAATGACGTCATTCGTGACTACCTAAATAAAGGTTTTTTGAGTGTAGTTGTAAACAACGAGGGCAATTCTCTTCCCTCATATTATATCCCGCATCACGGCGTAGTATGCGAAGATAAAACCTCTACTAAACTTCGTGTGGTTTTAGATGCTAGTTGTAGGACTACATCGGGTCAGTCGATTAATGACATTTTGCATGCCGGCCCTAATCTACAGGATGATTTATTTAACATCATAATAAAGTTTCGTCTTTTCCAAATCGCTCTGTCAGCTGATTGCCGCCAAATGCTTCTCAATATCGGCGTTCGCGAATCTGACCGTAGATTTCAACGGATTTTTTATCGTTTTGACAATAAGGAACTTTTATCCGTGTATCAGTTCAAGCGTGTTTGTTTTGGACTCAAGTCTAGCCCATATCACGCGTTACGAGTTGTTCGCCAGTTGATCGCTAATGAAGGCGATCACTTTCCCGCCGCAGCAGCTGTTGCTACTTCCGCTTTATACATGGATGACATCGCCTGCAGTGTCATATCCGTTCCGCTAGCAATTACGCTGTGTGAAGAGCTTATTCAGCTTTTCAAGCGAGGCCTGTTTGATCTTGTCAAATGGACAAGCAATTCTAAGGAGGTTCTCGCACGCATACCTGATTCTCATAAAGCTTCTCCAGACATTGAGTTTGTGAAGTCCGTACCGCATAAAGTTCTCGGTTTACGCTGGGACAAATCCTGTGATAGTTTTCGGTTTGATGTCTCACCGCCAGATGATAAGTGCACCAAACGCACTATGCTGTCCACAGTGGCTCGACTATGGGACATAATGGGTTTTGTGGCTCCCAAAATTTTGTACGCCAAGCTCTTGATCAAAGAACTTTGGCTATCAAAGTATGAGTGGGATAAAACACCCCCTGACCATATTGTCGCCGCTTGGGGCCAGTTTTGTATTGAGCTTACCGCGCTCAATCAAATTACTATTCCGCGTCATCTTGGGTTGGTAGATGGATGTACCATCAACTTAATAGGTTTCGCTGACGCCAGCGAGCGTGCTTACGGCGGAGTCGTATATCTGCAAGTCCGCATTGGTTCTAACTACTCGGTGCAGTTAGTTTGTGCCAAGTCCAAGGTCTCGCCTATTAAAACCATTTCGGTTGCGAGACTGGAGTTGTGCGCGGCCCTTCTGCTGTCTCAGTTGCTCCGCAAGGTTCAAGCCACAGTTTTGCCCCACTACCCCATCAATAAAATATACGCGTTTTCTGACTCCAAAATAGTGCTCGCTTGGATTTATTCTTCTCCTCACCGCTGGCAGACTTTTGTCGCCAACCGCATTAGTAAATTAATTGAACTTATTCCTGCTACTTGTTTCAATCACGTCGCGGGTATTGAGAACCCCGCTGATTGCCTGTCTCGTGGTGTTACTCCACTTAATCTTCTGCATCATCCATTGTGGCATCGTGGACCTTCTTGGATTTCCCATGATCCGTCAGAGTGGCCCATGCAACCCTTTGACCACAGTGCAGAGGACGAGTGTGTACCCGAACGGAAGTCTGTTTCTCATCCCGTGATTGTTGAGGTTGCTGAATCTCCGATCTATGCACTCGCACTACGCATGTCATCGTGGTCTAAATTACTCCGCGCCATCGTTTATGTCTGTAGGTTTCTTAGGCACCAACCTAATGGGACTTTTGTTTCTAGTACTGACCTTGAATTTGCAGAATATAAGTTACTGCGAGCTGTACAGGCTGTTCACTTTAGTAACGACATTCGAAATTTGAAAAATAATGTACCTTGTTCTCCCGCTATTCTTAGGCTCAAGCCGTTTCTCGATGAGCACAGCGTCATACGCGTTGGTGGTCGTCTGTCAAATTTGGATGAACCTTATAACTACAAGCATCCTTGCATTCTACCGCGTCATGATCATGTTGTCGACCTTCTTGTTGATTATTACAAGAAGCATCTCCATGCTGGTCCACAGTTGCTTATGTCCTTACTTAGGCATAAATATTGGGTTTTAGCTGCTCGACGAATAATTCGTCACAGAATACATAAATGTAACGTCTGTTTCAAATTTCGTCCGCGTCCGATTTTCCCTTCCATGGCAGATCTTCCTAGCCAGCGCGTCAATCAGGTTGATAAAGCGTTTACACATACCGGTTGTGATTGCGCAGGACCACTGCAGTATACGCCAGTGCGTGGTCGAGGTGTTAAAAGCCGTAAAGCTTGGCTATGTATTTTTACATGCTTAACGACGCGCGCTACGCACATTGAAGTTGCGACGGATTTAAGCACGGTGTCATTCCTGGCAGCCCTTAAACGATTTCTTTCACGACGCGGCCCTATACTGTGTTTGTACACGGATAACGGCACTTGTTTCGTGGGCGCAAGCTCTTATTTACGCGACCTCTATAAGTTTCTCAGGGAAGAATATCGTACTCGTCTTCAGGAAGAACTTTACATAAATCATATTGACTGGAAGTTTATTCCGCCAGCATCACCACATTTCGGTGGATGTTGGGAAAGCATGGTCAAAGTAATTAAAACGCATCTCTTTAAAGTTGTAGGTCAACAGATCCTCTCTTATGAAGAGCTTTTAACTGTCCTTGCACAAGTCGAGGCGCTGATCAACTAACGTCCGCTCACGGCATTGAGTAGTGACCCTGCAGAACCATCCGCGTTAAGCCCTGCACATTTTCTGAACACAGTGCCACTATCGTCATTTCCGGTTCCTGAAGCAGACTCTTCAAGCTTGCTCCAGAGACATACTCTGCTGGATAAACTCGTGCAGTCGTTCTGGTGGCGCTGGCGTGCGGAATATCTCCACCAGCTTCAGGCTAGATCCTAATGGAACAGTCCTGCATCTCCTATACAGGAGGGTACGTTGGTCGTCATAGTACATGATAATGCTCCGCCGCTTTCATGGCCGTTAGCCATCGTGGAGAAGCTGCATACTTCCAAAGACGGTACATCCCGCGTTGTTACCGTGAAAACCGCGAAGGGCAGCTACGTGCGCCCTGTTGTACGTCTCTGTCCGCTTCCAACTCAGTGAGATCTAGCCTGAAGTTAGATCTACCTCTTAGTTTAAGTATTTAGTTTGTAGTTTTCGTTATAATTGTTTCGCTAAAGTTAATTTAGATTAATTTTAATATCATATCGCTGTCTTAGCCTATTGATGGGTTATGCGGTAGTACATCCAACATAGCTAAGGTCAATTTTATTTTTTTTAAAGGCAACCCATTAACCCCCCACGTGATTACAGCACGCACGGTCGTGCTCTAATTCAAGTGGTCCCATGTGTTTACAGCACGCATGGTCGTGCTCTAAAAAAGTTGTCCTATTGGTCGCGGACTTTTTACGTTTTGTTTTACTTAAACCAAGAAACGAAAGTAGTAACTATTAGAATAGTTCATATTCTATGCAACTAAATCGTTTTAGAAGGGTGAGGAAAACGAAACGTGCCAAAAAAGATTGAAATATAATTATCTGTGTCTCAGTTGCGAAAGCGTCCGCCATTGTTGTGTTTTGTTCCGCGTTGTTGTCTTGTGGAAGAAACCGGTGAATATTTTATAAAGATACTTATATAGATTTACTCAGAAATAAATAAATATCAATTGTGAAGTGACATTATTCGTGACAGAGACAAGAAATACAGTGATAAAAGGCAAAAACTTTTAAGAACGCCTATTTCTACTCTTGAAACTTGCTATTTTCGTAATAGTTTTATGATAAATACTCTTTTAATAGTTATGAAAGACATAAAAGTACCCAGATTATTTATCTGAAAACATATTTTAGCAATTAAATACTAGTATTGTTGTACGTTTTCACTGTTATCGTGTTTCAAATGGTAAATAATTCACAGCCACAGTGTTCGCTACAGTAACATGGCGGCCCGGCACGGCGAACTTTTTGTTACACGTTCGGATTATATTTTTTTTAGTGGCGTTAGATTAATTTGTTACAAATAAATAATGTATTGTGTGAAAACTTAAAGGTATATGTGATAATGTTTTTGTGTTTATGAACCAAACAAGTAATGAAATTCATTAATATGTGATGAAATGTTTGTGCGAACCAGTGAAAAATAACAAACTTCTAAGTTTGTAAGCTTGTTTTGCCGGCAAGGTGAGTATTTAGTAGTAATTTATGTTATTATTATCATAGCTGATTTTATAACGAACACAATGATATGCAATTTATGTGATATAATTATATTAAGGTGTCATAATAAATTTTTTTCCGGTAACCTATGCCAATGAACATTTGCAGCAACGTGACCCTTTGCACTTGTGGCACTATGCCTTTAGGTTGATCGCACCTCAAGGGTTAAGGCCGGGGGGATATGGTAGCGCCATCTATCTTTTCTATTGATAGTTAATTATGTCAACACCTAGCTAATAAATTCTTTTGCATACCGCAGTGTCAAACGAGCGATCTTTTATCCCATTCCTTCCCAAAGGCACGCCTCGCTCTAATTGGTCGCGGAATTCAATGACGCTGCGATGGAGTCGAAAGATCAATCGTCACGCTGATCGGTCGCGTCCTTACGCAGCCCCGCGCCGCGCCGAACGTGTGCAATACCGCAATATTTACCGCTTTTATACCATAAACGAGAACTAAACCGCCCGCGGGTGTAGTGGAGTGATCTGTGCAGCTTCAAGCTAGATCAAAAAGGAGTGATCAGTTTTGTAGCAGGACTCTCGAAGACGCCGGCGGCCGCCATTTTGTAAAGAAGAAGACTGACAAGGTAAGACGTGCCTCCTATATCCTATAGTCATAAGATCGCCCGTTCACTCACTCTTCTAGGCGATTAACCAGCCATTCTTGATACAGTCCACAATATTAATATTTTTCCATATCACGAAATCGCCTAGTACATATTTCGGTGCAACGCCGAACCAGTCACAATACGGCAGAAGAGCAACCGGGTGTTAGGCAGACGGGCAACGGCTACAAGGCAATGTAAGTTGAAAGATAAAAAAATCAATATTATATTTATCAGTCGTATATGTATGTAGGAATCTATGTATTGGCAGGAACATCGGGCGTTTATAGCTTTTAGGTTACGTACATGATTTTTTCTGCATCGGCGACCGGTGACTTAATCGGATTTAAGCTTCTGCACCTTTTAATCCTTTCTCTGTTCAGTATTTTCTTGAGGTTACGCAAATGTTACGTAATGGAATCAGACTACGGTTTGCGGAGTCATCGCGATAAATTGGTTATACTGACATTACATTTAAGAAGACAAATGCCATCTCAGTCTTCCGTGACCACGGCTCAACACAAAACGTTGGATTATAATTATAATCTAAAACGTTGGATTATAATACATAACGTAGTTTCTAGACCATTCGATTCAAATGTAAGGTGAGTAAAACAATAAAAATAAAGATGACGAAAGATTGATCAAGCAGATATACAAGGCAAGTGAGAATGATACAGGACGAAGGGGAAGACCTAGGCGGACATTTTCTGACCTGGAGACATCCTAAAAACAGAACAGCTAAGAAGTACTCTGAACAGAAAAGTATGCACGAGGAATATGATGGGAGTGAATGAAGCAAGAGATATATGTCAGGATCGTTGCAAATGGCGTTCCGTAGTCTCTGCCTACCCCTCCAGGAAACAGGCGTGAGTCTATGTATGTATGTATGTATGAGTAAAATACATCGCGATAGAATCTGTAAAAAGTAGTTTTATTTCAATCTTACTCTAATCATTTTAAAGGTGACCAAACACGGTAAATAATAGAAGTAAAACTAATTATTTCTTTAACTAAAGTTTACCTGAGAAGTGCATATGTATGCTTTGGCTACCACTCAGATTCTAAGAGCTTAATTTGAGTTCAGTGCTTAGGACAACGCAGTCCCTCTTCCTTCAGACTTTTCATTAAATTTCTAAAATCAGTCTTTTGTGTAACATCGTATTGCTTCCCGCCTCTTGTCACGGGTCATAGACATTTTGCCAGTCACACCGTGTGACTGGCAAAATGTCTCACACCTTATTAATTATACCAACACATTTATGACAGTTTTTCTAATAAAGTTTAATTGAAGAAGGTTTTTTGTGACTCCAAAACTTAATTAAATGGGTTGGGACTGGGGGTTCCTTGCCATACATTTTTTGATTTTAAGAAATGTATAAATGACTGGGGCGATATCTTTGCACGCAGGTTTGCTAGTCTAAGAATTGAGCATTAAGGACCTAATATTAGTACTGTAACACGATGATATAGTGGGAGAACTGGCTATATAAGCCAACCGCGGCCAAACATTGTCATCACTTAGCTAGCGACCAACTAGAGCGCAACCTGCAGTCCTCTAGTTTGGTTGAGAGTCATTAGAGCGCGATAGCCACTTGCAGCCAGTTCTAATCCCAGTTGAGGTTACGCTTGCGATAGCCGCCTGCAGTCCACTCTTCCACCTCTAGCTTAGGTCACCTATGTTTATGCCTGTGTTATTCTGTATGTCAATAATTGATTGATTTATCAATACACGTAAGTTAGTCATAGATTGGCGTTTAACTTCTACCCGCCCTTACAGTACTAATAATTATTATATTTACCAATGCTCAAAAGCAGTTTTTTTAACACCCACAGCAACCGTTTTACTCACTCCTATCTATAAAGACAAACCAACAAACCAAGAAAAATAAAGGTAGAATTTAATATTGTATCCATAACGTGCGTACTTTTCCCTTGTCTTAAACTACTATTTTATTAACCATCACGATGAAAAAAAAGTTGGGTAATTTTCTACATCTTAAGGTTGCCTACCTTGATGATGAAAATGACCTAAATTTTTTTGACAGGCTTTGTGACACTCCTACCCCTCTCTTGGCAGGCATTCAGGGACTATCCAGTTAAACTACCACGGTGTCCCTCGACGTGCTGCAGCGGTGAGGCCATGCAAATCGTAGTTAGCATATTTTGCCACGACGCCACCGCCGTCGGGGTGTTAAATTAATTTTGCGATTGTATCGGCAACTAGTTAATTCGTAGAAGGTTACTGTATACTGACATCGACCTTAAATCTAATACAAAAATGTTGCATTTCTCTTTTTTTCTGAAACATAAAACCTATCTCCACGATTAAGCATCAGCAGTACAGATATCTTTGCTAAACTATAACAAATCTCTGCAAGTAATATCTGCAAATGCTGTGTGGTTGACGGCATAGAATACAAGTGTCACCACCCCCTATCTTCCCGTGGGTGTCGTAAGAGGCGACTAAGGGATAACACGATGCAAATACAATCTTTGCGTAGAGACGGAAAACTCGACATCTAACCCTATACGACTGCCTCGTTGGTCTCGCGGCATAAATGAATGTGCGCGTGGGATCGGGAGGTCCCGGGGTCGATTCCTGGGTCGGGCAGTGTTATTGGGTTTTTCTGTCACGAAATTCTCAGTAGCAGCACGGAGTCTGGAAATGTGCCCGGTGCTCGCCCCTTATTACGTGGGACTAAAGTATATCTGGCGAAAAGTGGGTGTAGAAATACACCTCTGCCTACCCCTTCGGGGATAAAAGGTGTGACGATATGTAGGTGTATGTAGGTGTAAAATTCATGGACTCTAAATCCAACAACTATTTTAATAATGATAAATTATGCAAATCCACAAAACTAAAAGTACGAAGGTACAAATAGACGATGTCTTATGACTAACGTGAGGTTCAGTAAGACGAATCTGTATTACTTTCACGTAAACTTTTTAGCAAAACAGATAGATAGATTTCAAGTTGAATAATAGAAGAATAAATTATTTCTTTAGACTAACTTTAAAAATGATTTTTTCAAAAACAATGTCGCGGGGGACTTTACAAACATACAACCAACGGACACAATGAACACCCAGACTCGAAACAACAATATATGGATCACACAAAGTGTTGTCTCGTGTGGGAATCGAACCCACAACACTCGGCGCAGTGTCAAGCGGCGAGGCGGCCGCTTAAACCACTACGTCAACCGTGTAGTCGTAGTCGTAGTATTATTACACGTATGCAAAAATGTAATAGGTATATTGCTTTGTTTACATGAGATGAAATAAATCGTATAAAATAAAATTAATTAGAACTTTACTGTCAATCATAAGTAAAAAAAAATAATTGCTGCGAACCACAAAATATATAAAATGAATCACCTTACTCGTATGTATAGTTACTTATATTAGTGCCTCATGTCCTACTCAGGCCAAAGAATTCTCTAATTTCCTAAAGTTATAAGCGTTTTCAAACCAGTTCATAATCAAGTAGGCCAATTCGTCCTACTACCTTTACCTTGTCCAATTGCATTGTGGTCGCCCATTTAGAGGTGTCCAATGTCAATATCAAAACCATTTATTAATTTTTTTTTTATTTAACCTATGTTGTCCCACTGCTGGGCAAAGGTTTCCCTTACACTTTTCCAAGCATCGCTATCTTCTGCCAAATTGGGCCAATTTCTGTTAAAATTGTATAGATCGTAACGCCATCGTTTTCGGGGTCTGCCTCTGTTCCGCCGCCCGCCTTGCGGCACCCATTGCGTGACGATCTTCACCTATCGGCTAGGATGCATCCGGATCACGTGACCCGCCCAATACCACATTAGGTTGGCAGTCTTCCGTCCCACATCAGCAACGCCTGTCAGTGATCGCAGAACGGCATTTTGCACTCGATCAACTATCTTATACCCGAGAATGCTGCGCTCCATTGCTCTTTGACAAACCTTGAGGCTAGACTTTTGAAGTTCGGTCAAGGACCAGGTCTGAGCACCGTAGGTTAGGATGGGCAGAATGCACATATCAACGAGTTTGTGTTTTATTGCTATTGAAAGGTTGCCCTTCATGAACTCTTTCATGGACCAGTAGGCTTTCCAGGCATTCTTGATTTGACGATCGATTTCTCGACCTTGCCTGTTTTCGAAAGACACTATCTGGCCCAAGTAGGTATATTCGTCGACATACTGTATTTCCTGCCCATCTACTTCGACCCTACGTTTATTGCTGATGGTCATAACCTGGGTCTTTGAAAGATTCATTGCAAGTCCAACATCAAGGCTCGCCTTTCTCAGATCTTCGAGCATTTGTTGAAGCTCTATTGCTGTTGGTGCAAATATCAGATGTCGTTAGCAAACCTGAGGTTAGTAAGCCTTGAAAAGCTCTTCTAAAACGCACGTGAACAATTTTAAACTTTCGCGATTAGTATACATTATACAAGGTTATATAGCGGGTCTTACTCGCGATAAATCTTATATTTAAGGCATAAACGCGTTTTCGCATCATCACCCGCGATACTTGGCATCCGTTGTGACGTCCCTAGTGAACAGGGCGTATGACCTCTGTGACCCTGAACACATAAACAGTGAGCTCTCACATGTTCAGGAGGTACTTAGACATAACGGATACAAGAATGAGATACACCGTCTGAAGAGGAGGGACCGTAAACCTGAGGTGAGCAGGGTGCCGGCTTACATGCCTTACCTAAAAGGAGTAATGGACAAAGTTGGAACAGTACTAAAGAAATAGGTACTCCATTAAGACTGTATATAGTCCGCTTTCCAAGATAGCACACAATCTGCGCAGCCCAAAGGATGTCATTCCTTTTCAGACACCTGGCGTCTACAAGGTCGATTGCAGTTGTGGTAGCTCCTATATCGGACAGACCAAGCGAACAATTGCGGAAAAGGTCAAGGAACATATCGCAGCTGTGAAAAATCGACAAGTAAATAAGTCCGCTATAGCTGAACATTTATTGGAGTCTGGACCAAACCACTGGATAGAACTACATCAACCACAGGTCTTGTCCACCGAACGTCACTATTACTCCAGGATAGTGCGTGAAGCGGTTGAAATCAAAAACAAGAATTTCAACCGGGAGAATGGATTTAGATTATCAACAACTTGGAATCCAGTTATCAATAAGTGTAAACACCGCCGTAATGATACAGCTCAACAGTGTATAGACGTCATTAGTGTAGTGTGTCGAGGTACCGACAGTGCGATTAAAACCAAAAATAAAAATCTAGTGAGGGTAGGTGCCAAAACCCGCACAACACAAGGACGGCGCTGAGCTCACCAGTCCCGCCGCGACCACGGCTGAAGCAAGTCAGTCAAAACGTTGGCAAAAAACCGAGGTATTTATGCCTTAAATATAAGATTTATCGCGAGTAAGACCCGCTATATAACCTTGTATAACGCACGTGAACAGTTTAGGAGCGAGGGGGTCACCCTGCTTGACGCCCTTTGTTACCCGGAAATATGGACCTGAAGATTGACACAACTTGATGTCGGCTGTACGGCTTTTATAAATTAATGTAAGTAAATTGATGTAAGTGTTATCTATTTCTTGTTTATTTAGTGCTTCGTACACTGCTTCATGTTTTACACTAACGAAAGCTTTTGTGTAATCAACAAAAGCTAAATAAATCGGTTTATTGTATTCGTTGCACTTTTTTATTATTTAGTTCAAGGCTTGGATATGGTCTGTTGTAGCAAATCTTCTCCGGAAACCGGCTTGTTCATGGGGTTGGTGATAGTCTAAATCTTTATCTATTCGGTTTAACATAATGCGAATAAATAATTTGTACAAATGCGATAGCAAACTGATTGGCCTGTAATTATTAATATCGGATTTGTCACCCTTTTTGTGCAGCAGGATAATGTTAGAGTGGCACAATTTAGCTGGGATTTTACCGGTTTCTAAAATATTGTTGTAAAAGTGAGTGATGTGCGGTAATTTAATATTGCCTATTTTGAGAGCTTCAGTGGTGACGCCATCCGGCCCAGGGATTTTTTCGAACTTCATGAATTTAAGAGCCTGGTGTACTTCAGATTCTGTGATGATAGGTATGTGATCGGACAAGGAATATTCTGGAATTTCTGTGGAAGGGGTGTCGTCTGAGTAAAGAGTTTTGGAGAATTCTGTAGATATTGACATAACTTCGTTCCTGCTGCTATGTTTAATACCTTGTCCATCTTTAAGGCAGTTAATCCAAGTCCGGCGTCCTGAAATGCCCTTTTTTGCTATTCTCAGTGACCTGTTATTTTCTATGGCTATTTGAACTAAGTGGCAATTCTATTGTCTGACATCGTTTTTTACGCTGCGTTTGACTTTTCTGTCTATTTTTCTGTAAGCTAGGGTGTTTCTTGGTATTAAATTTCGTTCGTCTAGCAATTTTTTGGATTCAGCTGTTAGTAATTTTGTTTTTGGTTTGGATGTTTTGATTTTGCTATTACATTTTTGTATTAAAGAAACTATTGCTTTATATTGTTCCTCTGTATTCATTTCGTCTAGTTTTAAACCATTAAATCTATTTGATAGTTCTAATTCATATTGGTCTGCGTATTTTAAAAGAATATCTTTTGAAGGTCTGTATTGATTTTTACTAAAAAGCTGTGATCTATGAATTTTAAAATCAAAACGGATTTTTGCCCTGATTTTGATTTTTTTGAGGTTACCGGGCAATATCCATGTCCAACGTCACTGCGGGGCTTTTTTAAAGAAGCTGTTGCAGATGCGTAGATGGTGTCCCAACTCAAATTGCAGTAAGCGGTTATCTCTGCCATTTCTGATACCGGAGTCATAATTTCCTATAAGTCTTGGGCAATCCTGATCTTGTCGTACTTCAATTTTAGAGTTAAAATCTCCAAGTACAATGGTCCAGGTTCCTCTGTTATCTTCGTATGCTTTGTCCAGTAATTGATAGAACTCCTCCACTTCTTCTTCGGTATACCCCGTGGATGTTGATGCGTACACTTGTATGAGATTTAAAGTCTTTGTAGGGGTGAGGCTAAATTTCAAAACTGCAATGCGTGCTGAGTATGCTTTGAATTCGATGATATTGTTTTTCCACTTCTTAGCCACAACAAAACCGACACCGTGCAAACCACTGGTTTCTCCGTAGTGGAAAAAGATATCATTATCTCTTTCTTCAGTCTGTTCACCGCATCTCCTTACCTCAGCCAATCC
This sequence comes from Euclidia mi, assembly GCA_944739405.2. NCBI lineage: Eukaryota > Metazoa > Arthropoda > Insecta > Lepidoptera > Erebidae > Euclidia > Euclidia mi. Next base: position 4,076,438 of record OX123188.2, on the reverse strand, counting down.
AACTATATCCCACTTAACTTTTTGTAGTGCTTGTTCAAGCTCTAAAAGATGTTCGGTTTTTGAAAGGGAGCGAACATTGTATGTAAGAACGTTGAGAAAATCGGTATCCTTTATGAGGTGCGCCTGAGTCGCCTGATGGTGGCACCTCGCCCGAGGATTTAACTTGCCCCTAGGTCCAGGACTGCGCCGATGCCCATCAGTCACACTTGCGCAGCCACTGGAGCCGCCGAGCACTGGGGGCATAGTTAGTGTGCTTGTACTCATGTTGTGTAAAGGGTTTAGACCATTTAAGTCTACCACGCTGGTCCAGTTGCGGGTTGGTAGACTATTTGCCAGAGCCTCGTTCGTTGATCATTAGGATGTACCACGTGCAGGTGAGGTTGACCTGGGTCCCAAAGGTGTTTTGCGGGGCCTTTACATCCATTTATTACATATACATAATTATTATTAGGCCACAAAGTGACGCTTATGAACGTCAAAAATTAAAGTTAATTACTATAGTTGGTGCCACGAGAAGATAGACTTTTTGTAAACACGCATTCAGGGCTGCACAACCTTTGTTTCAAACAGTTGTGTTTTACATTTTATGCTTTTGTGAATTTTGATACATTTTTAACGGTATTTTTTTTGAAATTTGTTTGACTATACAGGGTGTCACAAGACCCATCACCAAGCCGAAGTCTACTCGTTTTGCACATCATGCCAAGTCATACTATGCAAAAATAATACCTGGGAAACAAAAAAAAATATAAGCTTAAAAAAATTTACAACTTTTATTACCAGCAATGTATAGCGCGCACTTGCAGACATCGTACCTACGCCGGCCGTATCTACCTACACCGTGCGCCGCGGTGGCGGCAGTTTATGATCACGTGGTCGCGCGGCCGAGGCGAATGACCTCGCAGCTGATTGCTGGTACGCATACACTACGCGTCGGGAACTTTAAAGCCGTTTATTTTAGGGAAATATTGAAAATTTTGTTTGTGTTTATTTGGCAGAAAGTGTAAATTTATCATTCTAAACACGATTATGGAATAAGTCGAAAAAAAAATTCGTGACTTTGAGCCTCAATATCTCCTGAACCAGTAATTTCCCAGGTAAGGTGCCGAAGTAAAAAATTATCGTAATAATTGGTACCCTATGGGTTTCAGTTTTCGTTAAGGGTATTTTTACACCCTGTATATATATTTAATATTATTATCTATGATTTCCAGTCGTGTCTAGAAAAATGTAAATTTGAATGAAAATAAACATATTTGTGTAAGAGTGGTCCTGTTTTGTGTGAATGATTTTCCTGAAAGAATTTTCATTAATTTGGCGACTTTTTGTAGTTTTTTCACACGTAAGTAAATTCAAGGCAATAATAGAGTACCATGTATGTCAATGATAGAGTACAAACAGGATACTCTATCATGGACTTGATTTTTTTTAATCATAGGCATACATAATTTGCTCCTAGCCTAGCTATCCTATAATAGTAAATTGTCCACAAATGTGATATATTCCAGACAACTAGCTAGTACATCGCATAATTTTTTTTGTTACGGTACATTTACATTCGGGGTTATCATGAGGATGAGCGTTGCGATCCTATAAACGTGCATTTAATTTCACACTTACCCCTTCATGACACCCAAAAAATATTTTTTCTAAGATAAATGCAAGCTAAGCCCAAGAATATAATATTTCAATGAAGTAAAACCAAATGTTGATATTCCAGGTTTCAGTACCACAAAATATTAAAAAATCCTGTTGACAGCGCATAATATCGATAAGAACCCTATCCATTGACATTTTAGTTTCCAATGACACGTATCTATGTACCGTTGCGCTCATTCGATTTGACATTATTTGTGTTTGACAGAACTGTCGCTAAGTCACTTAGTAGAATTTGTTTGTTTACAAAAAGTCTATGTTCTCGTGGCACGGACTATAGATGATTCTACATTTTTTTATTTATTAGTTAGTAGAGCCTTACTGATTTCAACATAAATGGGCCGGCTCGACCGGGGAAGTACTACCCTCTCACAGAAAATCGACGTAAAGTAACAGTACCTAAACTGTTGCGTTTCGTTCGGTGAGTGAGAGTGCCGGAGGTCCTATCCCCTATACGTTCTCCCTCATCCTATCCCTATTCCCAGCTTCAAGGGGCAGCAACGCACTTGTGACTCCTGCGGTGTTGCTTGTGTCCATGGGCGGCGGTAAATGTTTACCATCAGGTGATCCATCTGTTATTTTGCTGACATTACCAAAAAAAGTTAATAAACCAGAAGCCAAAAGCCCAAAATAAATACCTCGATACTACAATAAAACATAAAACCACTTACTTAAACTTCAGAAGAAAACACCCAACAAAACATTCAAGACAAGTAAAGAATATAATATATCTAGAAAGCTCAATAAGCGAAGTATCGGGGCAAAATTAAGAGGAACGTGACCAAACTGCTAAAACCAGAGACCATGAAATATAGACTCAACCACTTCGGATTTATGTCTACGAGTAAAATGTTATCGCAGCTTATTGAATAAACTGAGCTGAGAATACAGAATAATAAAATGAGTTATGACCTTCAGGAATAAACCTTAGACTGAGTTAATAAAATCTTAAATAAAACACACAATAATCCTTGCTAATGTAGTAAAAGCGAATGTGAGCTTTTTATTCGTGTGTTATGCTTTTGAACCTTGGCTCGGCTTTACACCGAAACTCATATATTCACTAGCACTCACGAGCGGGTTTTCCTTGGTGGAAGCGGTAAATCACATACAGCGGCGCGGCGCGGAGCGGTATCGAGACGGCGTTCTTAGCGAGCGGAATGTTCGAGACTGTCCGTCGCGTTCACGATCGCGGCGACGAAATCAGGCCAAAGGCAGTGCCTCTTCCAGGGAGAGGGATAGAGCGGGACGGAAATATGATATCGCTCGCACTAGACGTGGAACGATTGATCTTGGTGCGATTAGTTACAGATAGGAAGGTAGATGGCGCTACCAAACCTGAACGCTTCTGTACCCAACCGTGCGTGGTGCAATTTTGCACACCCAATGTTAGGAGAACAAAGATAGATGTAGGCCTTTGTCGCACAAGTTTTTTTCTTTTTCGTGGCTAAGACTAGTAATAGACGAAGTTTTCTACGCCAGTAAGCGGTTATCAAAATAGCCACCATTGCTATCCCTTTGGGTTGCCTAGATCAGACGTAAGTTGCTCTATGACAAAGCTAATCTCAAATTAGACTAATAAGCGATCGATAAAGCTACGACAATATTGTTGAAAAATAGGCACATTTTTATTGATTTAACTTAAGCATTAATAATTTGCAAATTTTTAAAGTAAATCATGAGGCTTTGCAATTAACATTAATTATAAAAAATATGACCGACATGTACAGATAATATTCTGAGTGCATTAAAACAAACGTCTTATTCCCCTCCTTTCGATAACTTTTGAAACTTCAATCCAACAAGATTCCATTCCATCTATGAAGGAACTTCGACTTGTAGTCGCAAGCCACAATGTTTGTAGACAGCTTGTTTGTCACAAACAATCTGCTGATATTGATGGAAAACTTCCGTATTGGAATATAGACGTGCGGAAGTGTACAAGTTTTATATAGACCAGATAGCGATGAATTGTGTTTTTGAACTCAATGATATTAACATGAAATACAAACTCTTTGTGACCTTCCCGCTGATTTGATTAATTATTTATAGTTAGTGAAAATTCTTGCCGTCAAAAGTGAAGTGATATGAAAAGCTTTTGAAGAGCATTTATTGTTATGGTATTGCAACACCTGCGTTAGCGTTAACGTTAGTGGCAATGGCCAACTACACGTTAATTGACGCGTTAAAAATGTTAAAAATTTAAAAACATTTAGGTCACAATGCCGTTAAGCGTTAAAACCTCGTGAATTCACGCGTTAATACATGTTAAGGAGGTTTAAATGCCAAAGGCATGGCTTTGGTTGTAAAAGTTCAATAAATGAAATGATTTTCGTTCGACCACTCCATAGTAGTTCGCTTAAATGCAGTTCACGCCTAAAACAACCTACACTAGTCCTTTTTGTGAGCGCGCGTCCTGTGGAATAAGACGGCGTTGATGTGGCCAACATCACTTAGGGCGCTGAACAAGCGCTAAAACCCTTTGATGTGTCCAAAAGCCGACACCCGAGCTATCGCTTAACGTTTAACACCATTCAAAATGCCATTAGTAATTTAACACGTTAAAACGTTGGCTTTATCTACGTAACGCCTTTTTTTTTTTTTTTTTGTTTTACGAGGTGGAAAATCCCTTCGGATCTCCGACTCTTGGGGGACATAAGAGCCGGAGTATGTGGTGTTTCCACTAAAAACCACCTCGACTTCCGCCATGTACCCGTGTGTCGGAGGGTGGGGCATCACCAAAGCACTCGTCGCCACCCTCCGACGGAATCTACGTAACGCCTATTTAACGCACTAATTGACGCGTTAAAACGCTGGTGTAGCAGGAGCATTATCGATACTCACATCCGTCTTATTTTGTTTTTTGTATTATTTTTCTAAATATATTTACGTGTATGCCGAATTAAAATATATTTTTATTTACTTGGTTATATTTTGCAGTCGTAGAATTAATTTGAAACCAGTTTTAAACGTTGTTTTGTATTCCAGACAGTGACGACTTAGACAGCCGACGCGCGAGCAGCCGAGGCATCATTCCCAAAGCCAAGATTAAAACTGTCAAAATGACATTCGTCATTGTCTTTGGTAAGTAAAACATAATGTTCTACTTATAAATTATGAATTATTCTTCATTCAAACAGCGTTTTGACGTAAATTCTTGAAGATTCGAAACTTGAATTGTTTTTGATTTGAATTCTATTGTGTTTATTAAATATTTAAACGTCAAAGTTTAAACAAGTTTTTGGTTATTGATAACATTATTCAAATAGTTCTTAACTGCCATTGTTAAACAATGGCTACAGTTAGATGGCAACTTCTATAATTTCTTTGATAAACAGTATTCAATGTGTTATTTATTTACATCCTAAAAACAGGACAGGTTAGAAGCACCCTGAACAGAAGAGCATGCATGAGGAATCTGATGGGAGTGAATGAAGCAAGAGAGATATGTCAAGATCGTTGCAAATGGCGCTCCGTAGTCTCTGCCTACCCCTCCGGGAAACAGGCGTGAGTCTATGTATGTATGTATTTATTTACGTCAGAAAGTACTGAGCACCACTACAAATACAAACACTAATAATGTTTATTCGCAGTAAATAGGTTTTTTACATAGGTGTTGGGATTAAATATATAACAGAACAGGCCTACTTAACTATCTTAATAATAGCATGCAAATAAGTGGTTGCTTAAAACATTTTAACATATGCTTATTTTATCATTGTTACGTAAATATAGCGTTAGCGTTTGTTTTTATAATTTCTTCACAGTAAAGACTTACAAACAAGACTAACAATCTTACACTTTGCCTTTAAATTTTGTGTTCTAAAAACTCTTTAACAGAATAAAAAGTGTTTTCTAAAAGTAGTTTTAAGTAAGATTTTCTTTCGTGATAATTGTTTTATTTCTTCAGATATCTTATTGTATACCGTTTTACACATAACACACCATTTGTTTTGCAGTTTACTTGTTTTTGGAAGCAAGTCTATTACTAGTCTATTGGGGTTCCTAATATTAGTTCTCTTTGTTACATCTCTGGCTTGTTTGAACATTTTAGCATTTTTTTTTACATATTTGCTAATTTCCAGTATATTTAAACAAGGCAAAGGTGATACACTTAATAGTTTAAAATAAAGACGACAAGATACATCTGGAGCAACTCGCCACTATAGATCGTATACAGTTTTTTTGGGCTACAAATATTTTATTTATGTTAGTTCCGTTGCCTCAGATCAATAGACCATATCTAAGCACAGATTCAACATGCATAATAAGCTGTTAGGGCAGTATCCTTGTTTGCCACGAGTGTAAGTTTATGTAAAGCATATGCGAATCTATTATTTTTACCACAAACCTTATCAATTTGTTCTTTCCATTTTAGCTTTGTGTCAATTGTAAGTCCTAAGAAAGTTGCATTATGAGATTTTTTTAAAATATATTGATTATTATTTATGTCAATATTTTTATTTCTATAATTATTAAAATTTACTAAATTTGTTTTATCTAAATTTATTTGTAAATTATTCTGATTTAACCAATTTATTACCAATGTCAAAGTATTTTTAATGTCAATTTTATGTTCTTCCAATGTCACTGTTTCATTCGATGTCACAATATTAAAAATGTCATCCGCGAACATAATAGTTTTGTGTTCTGTAACTTCAGGCAAGTCATTAACGTATATGAGGAATAGAAGAGGACCTCATATGCTGCTCTGAGGGACACCAAATTCCTTGCGCTTGTATTCTGATTCATAAATTTGCTCAGTGTTTGAAGCTGTGTAAGTTAGTTGAACGCATTAGTATCTATCTTTTAGATATTTTGCCAACCAATTAAGAGATAGTCCTCTAACACCACTGTGCTCTAGCTTTCTTAGTAATTGGTTATGCGATACAAAATCGAAAGATTTCTACAAACCCACAAACACAAAAAACACAAATTCTACAAACAAACAAAACAGTGGTAATTTTTTTATCATTTACACTCCATAAAAGTTCATTACACAAATTAAAAGCTGCATTTTTAGTAGATTATATATTATTATATTATTTATATATAATAATAATATATAATCTATTATGTATTTTTATTAAAGCCATATTGGTGTTGCCCTATAATATTATTTTGGAAACACTACACTAAACTAACGTATTTTCATATCTATTATTTAAAAACAGATTTAAACCTGAAAAAAATATAGACAAAGTTGGACACATAATACCTGCTTACCACACACGCAAATAAGTATAATATTTTTTTCGACAACACATTTTTACTTTATTATGCTACCATTTTATTAACTGTACCTGCTTATTTATGTGATATGAAAACACGTCAGTTTGATGGACAGACACGCTGGTAAAAATATAGTGCCTAGGTAGTAGCCTAAGTACTATCTCTACCGCTCTAAGGGTTTTGACTTACCTGTCTCCTTTCCTGTCTTGAGCCGCCTCTTATAAAGCTACCAGGATCATTATCTGTTGCTTCTTTGGGAAAGTTGCTTCTGAAAATAAATCATGCTTCTCCTTTAAAAAAACTGTGCTGTTCCAAAACAACTGTTCCACAGACAAAAAACTCGTACTCAAATTCTACATATATATGTAGTTTTAAACATAACAAACCACTACAAAGCCCATATTAAACAGTTTAATTTCAATAAACTGAACAATTATTATTTCCACCACATAAATTCTGCGCGATAGGTAACGGGAAAATTAATGGACATGCTGTCACCCGCACGCAAACAAACTGATACACAGAGGTATTTTGTATTCCGTAGTTAATTTAAATGTTCACATGCTTGGGAAGAGTGAGATATGTGGTGGAAATAAACTATGTTGGATTTGCCCTCCGGGGTTGCCATAGTGTTACCAGGGAAAGGGATACCGAGAAATATTGTTCATTGAAATATATTATTTTCTATTTCAACGTGAGGAGGTGTTTCCGTATTTGTATGTCGATTTATATTGTTAATCTGTAGTTATAGTCCTATAATATGTGTATACGTATGAAAAGGATAAAATTTGGCACATGATGTAGCAAAGGGATATTCGTATTTACCGAAGAAGTGATGGCAATTTGAGAAAGTCGGTGTTGTAGTATTGGCTGCGGCTAACAACATACCGTGCTACGCTGGTGAGCTGATGCCCAGTTAAAGATGACTAGCTACAGACTAATTGTGTACTGAAATAGTCTAATTTTGTACTTTAAATGAAATACTATCTATCAATCTTCTTGAAATCAAAACAGTCAAAGCAATGTGCTCAAATCGCTGATGGTTTTGGGTCGATAAAAAACTGAGCTCTAACGTTTTCACACTGTGAGAACCGTGGATAGATCTAGATATTATATTGCCTGTCAATATGTGTCTGTTACGTATTCACGTAGCTGTCGACGTGTTTCGCAATGCAAAAATAGAGTATCAAGCGATTTTTAACTGCGTCGGATTTCTGAAAGCCTTTGACTATTGCACCGTTTTAAAAAAGGTTTTTTAATAATAAAAGCGAAACAATTTCGGCACTGTCTATCAGATACTTTCCTTTTTGAGTCTCTATAGGTACAAATAAATCGGAGCAAAAAATCAGTGGAGTTATTTTGATACCACAGAGGTAAAATTTTTGTGGTCTAAACTTCGAGATGGTCGCCAAATGTTTTGCGTTACGATTTCAACTCTATATCCATGCTGATGACGTATCAAGACGATTACTTATCTACGCACAGATATATAGAGAACATTTATTTTATTAACTAAACAAGCAATGCTCAATAAATGGTATTATCGTTAAAGGAGATCTCTTCGACGCAATCTTTATATAAACTAGAATATATCAAGGAAACAAAATTCGAAAAGCAGCGATAGCCTAGTGGAGATACCAACAGACTGCCATGCAGAGGGTATCAGGTTCGAATCCACGGCGCGCACCACTGACTTTTTGGAGTTATTTATGTGCGTATTGAATTGTTAACTATCACTTGCCCCGTGCTTCGGAGAGCACGTTAAGCCGTCAGTCCCGGTTGTCATGAAGATCTTTGACAGTCATTATAGGGCGTCAGTACCTTCTAAATAAACTGTAGTGTCAGTTTATTTAGAAGGTACTGAGGTACCTACTGTCTAAACCATGGCTATCCCTTCGGGTTACGGAGGTCAGATATTAGCTTTTCCACGGAGCGACTGCCTGAGTCTCTCCGTGGAAAAGCTAATATTCAGCCAAAGCCGGTTAGACTAGTAAGCGGAACCCAGGTTGAAACTGGGATAACGCTAGGATGATGATTAAGGCAACAAATTCATGTATTTAGTCCATTGCAAAGTAACATTTGGGGTTGCATTTATCAGAAGCCGCAATTTTATTTTACAGATGTGTAAGGAGGGCTTGTGTAAAGCTTAATCCGTGGGGTCGTCTCTCTTGTCCCATTCGCCATTTTGAAAATAGTGCAGTTGCAGATAGTTTTTCTTGATTATTTGGTAAACTATAGACCGCACAAAGAATATGTGAAAAAGCTTTTTGGGCAAATTAAATTCTTTACAATTTTAGTCCTGAAACTTTTTTGACTTTCGTGTTTGTAATGATTACTAAACGGGCTACTATAAATATATAATATGAGAATTGTTGCGGTTGCAGCTATACGGTTCGGAATCTTTGATTCAGTGGAACGGCTAATATTAAGTCAAATAAATTGTTAACCTAAATGCAGATCTCAGGCTCCAAGTCGTCAATCCTTGATGTATCAAAACGCGCTTCAACGATGATGATGTATTAATTTTTATTTCAGCTGTATATTTGTATAGGTACCACTCCTCAATTCACACTTAGTGATATTAGTATAATGAACAGCTCGGCAGTCAGTCAAAAAATATATCTACCCTTGCGCTACAATATTTTCACTTTTGTTATTCCTTACATTAGAGACAAGGTTTTTGCAATAAACTAAGTTTGTCATAGAATAGATGGTAAATCATCCATGTGTAATAAAACTAGTAGTCAGAAAGTTTCATTGAACTCTTGCCATAGCAATCAATGAATTAAATGACGTCATCCAGCAATAGGAAACAAAGCTAAGGGTCAAATCTCTTAGAAAGCCGTAAGATATGTAAGAGCTATCGCGATATCGAGAGGCTACAAACCGCAAAGACTATAAAGATTTTACGATCTACCCAGTTTTTTATACTCTCACGCCTGTATGGCGATGAAGGGGTAGGCAGAGATTTAATATTACACACACTTTTCGCCTTATGAATTTTAGGTGCCACGTAATAGGGGGCGAGCCTATTGTCATTACTGGGCTTATTGCCGAACCGAGCGGGTACTGTGAATTCGAAAAAACTCAGTAACACTTTTGCCCGACCTGGGAATCGAACGCGAGACCGATCAGCATCTAGCTATCCACTGGACCATTATAACTAATGGGAAGACGCGGAACGTAAAATAAGAATAAATAAATTACCACAAAATTGTTTACACTGCGAAGTATAAGCTATGGTAAAGAAAGGGGCAAGGAAAACTCGGAGGCTTCGTCAAATTGACGGCGTTTGACCTTGGCCCCGCGGTAAACAAGGAAACTCGTTTATTAGACGCTGAGCTTATAATATAGGGGCATCAATTCCCCACTGTTATGAAATTGAAAAATTTTGGAGAGAATACTCGTAGCATAATTATTGTAGTAAATACCAGTATTTTTTTTTTGAAAAGCCAGTAACTGTAGACAGTACTTACCAGATTTTCTAAAAAATAATTAGGGTTCAATATCTAGGATAAGACTTTTTTTTTCTTTCATGTCAGAAGACTTCGTTTCTAAACGGTAAGATATGTTTTTTTACTCGGAACTTTGGCTGCTAGTTAATTTTTATGTAGTTATTTTATAAATAACTGCATATATGGGAGCATAGGGTTCCCACCAAGAACTTAGGGTCCCAAGCCAACCTCACCTGCAAGTGGTGCACCTGCCGATCAACGGACGAGGCTCTGGCAAACAAAATGACCCAATAAGCGGCAATAGGCTCGCCCCCTATTACGTGGGATCAAAACACTGGCGAAAAGTGGGTGTTTAATATGCCTCTGCCCACCCCTTCGGGGAAACAGGCGTGAGTCTATGTATGTATGTATGTATGTATAACTGCATATAACGGAAAGATATACTACCCCATAAATAATAATATTCACAATGTTATCTACATCGTATCGGCGAGTACCTACGACTAGAGGCCTCCACGCTACTCTCTATTCCCGTGGCTAGGTCCTCTTGCTTGCATGCACAGCCCATTTCGTAGACATGTTGCATGTCTATTTGTCAGGGTTTATTACTAACCATCACGTGGTCTACTGACTCATATATCAATGGTGGCAAACCAGCTGTCAAGCTTACCTTCACTCTTCAATCAGATGGCAGGCGATGTGCCAACTGACGTTTCCCATGAATAAAATGCTAAGTTTAAGAAAATATTGCTATGTAACACCCCTTAAGCAATTTGTTATAAGCTTGGATTTATCCATATCGCAAAATGAGAAAGCGTCGCATCTACTTCATAACTTTCTATAATTCCTAGATCAACACTGAACAGTCTTAAACTGCAGCAAAGTTGCACCTTCTCCGTGACATAATAATCACTTCACAGTGGGCAAAGTTGACAAACTTGGCAAAGTTGTTCCGTAAAGCTGGACTGTTTTTATTGAATAATACTTTACGAAAGTAGTTAACTAGGTTCTGATATAATTTGTGAATTTATTATTACAACATTCGTTTATTATAACCCTATTATTTCTCGCTAAGCACGTCGTTGGAAGTTATACAGCTGAATGTTCAATTTGGTATTAGGCATGGTGGAAACGACAGCTTCGTAGCTTGCCAAATATGAGAGAATAATATACAAGATTGCATATTAAGATCAGTGTATTGTTATACAATTTGAATCGTACGAAAATGTTTACATACGCAACCTTCAAACTTTATCTGCACATAATTATGGGGTACTGAGGGATCATGAGATTTTTGTTTGCTTTGTTTAAATGTTCATAAAGTCCTACACTCTACAGGAATTTAGCCTAGTGAAGGAGATGTCCTATATCAAGAAGCTAGTACATTCACGAAAGATGTCTTGGAAATTGTTAGGATTTGACGACTGCCCTTCATGGAGCACAAACGATTACACCAGCAAATTGTGGTTGTTGGTAGATTCTGTCAATTTTATACTTGCTGTTGAAATAAAAATACTTAACAACCTTGACTAGTGTATTATTATTTGGCTTACCAAAGACCCAACATTTGCTAAAATTTTTACGCATTGCGATCCGGCCTACACAACTTCCTGTTTCAAAAACATTTTTCCTGAGTAGCTCTTATACTATAGTCTAAGATCCGTAGAAGAGCGACCTTCACCGATCTGTTTATTGGATGAAAAGTATTTTATATCAAACTAGCCGTTACCCGTGGTTTCACCCGCGGGCCGCGTCCTGAGGGAACTACTTCGCGTACCCGAAAAACCCAAATATCTTACGGACCCCTATTTTATCTAAAATAAAATATAGCTTATATTACGTGCAGATAATGTAGCTTTCTAATGGTGAAAGAATTTTTAAAATCGGGCCAGTAGTTTTTGAGAACATAAATACAAATTTTTCCTCTTTATAATATTAGTGTAGATGTTGCTTGATAAAAATATATCAAAATTGGGTCCGCTGCTTTTTTACATTTCGGAGAACAAAACGCGTATACAATAAAACTTCTATTGTGTTTTGTTTATCTACTGTTACAGTGTACAGATATTTTACTAACTTTTTCGCTGATCACTTAAAGTTAAAACGCGTAGGCACATAATCCGCGTAAGTAAAGTTAATTTCATTTAAAAATGACTACGTCTATGATGAAAAGGTAACATTTTATATCTCAACCCAGGCCGGACAAAATATTCAAACAGCAGTATTGAAGAAAACGCTTTGACGACATTGACTGTAAAATAAGATATACGTTAGTGAATTACGCTACCAAGAGAACAATAGGGTAGTTTCCAGGGTCAAAATAATTACATTTTATTTAGTCCGTATTTTAGATTATAAAAAAATATTGGACACGTATTTTTCTTTTTTCTATTAAATAAAAAATAACAAAGATATAGCCCATTAAAGTTACGTTTGACGTCATCTAGTGCGATAAAATACAGCACGGCGTGACGTTATACGTAACTTAAATAAGCTATATCTTGGTCATTTTTGGTTTAATTTACAAACAAAAAAAATTGGTTGCCTGTAAAGTCGGTATACGGGCGAAAGTTTTACGTGACAACGACTTTGAGTGGTAAAATAATTTTAATGTGAATATTCATTCGTATAGTAGGAAGAAGGATGAAAGACGCGTGCCTTTCACTTTTTATGTCTGTCTCTCTCGCTCTTAGGCGGGACGCGTGCCTCTCACTCGCTCTCATTGTGAGCGCATAACGTGAGCGGAGCGTAACGCAGTTTCTTGAAGTGTCACCCGGCAAACCAATTTATAAGACGTCGTCACGTCAAAATACGTATCACTTACTTTTGAATAATCTAAAAGACGGACTTATAAATTTTTTTTTGTCAACTAGCCTATTCTACCGCTAGTGTAAGTCGTCGTTCTGTAAATGTTGCGTTAAGTTATTTCTTTAATCAGATCAAATCTAGAACGTACACATACTGCTTGGTACTTACTACTTATAACTGATACTGAATTCACGCCAGTAGAGTAAAAATCCTTACTAAAATTATTTATAAACAAATAGATGTTCTGAGCCTGAACAAATAGATGTTGATAGCCCTAAAATATGATGATTTATTTTTCTATTGAGTTTACTTGCACTTGTCCTTCTATAATTCTAACCCTAGATGTTAGAATTCGTGAAATAACAACCCCATTTGAATCTGTCAAAAATCTGGGCCGAGTGTTGTGGCTTCTATCCACAAATTGAGTCTAAATTTACTTTGTGCCCGTTTCATATTTTTGATATGCATGTGCCATGCAACACAACATTTTATTCCTGATGCAGAATTTGTCTATGAAAATAAAAGGAAAACTGTTATTCATCAATATTAATCCATCCATTTGTTCCAGTGTTCGTCCTCTGCTGGTCTCCATACATGATCTTCGACCTGCTCCAGGTGTACGGCTACGTCCCGGACACGCAGGTCAACATCGCCATAGCCTCGCTCATCCAGAGCCTGGCACCACTCAACTCAGCCGCCAACCCGGTTATATACTTCATATTTTCGAACAGGATATTTGTTAGTCTCAGGTAAGAAACATAAATACAAAAGAACACACTGTACCTAGATTTTGTAGATTGTTATTTGAAATACTGCATATTATTATACGATGTTTTCAATTTATAGACATGTTAAGACTCTATAATAGTAACCTAAGGGAATTTTACTTTTATTTTACACTGAAGGCTTGTTCAGACAGGGAGTATTACACAAAGAGGTTGCACAGCATAAAGCAGGGTAGCATATATTTGTATGTTACGTTCTTCTATAAGAACTTATTGCTTATAAAAACCGTCAGTCAGCACTGACTACTATCGTTTTATACATAATTCTCTTTTCATTTCTTCTAGATCGACGCTGATTTGGATGCAATTGCTTAAAATATTTTGTGTGAGTGACTGGTAAAAACGATCGTAAGCCTGCGTGACGGTAGAATAAAACAGCATATTTAACGGGTAGAAGTAGACAACTGGACATCAAAAACCTTAAAAAGGACTTCACAATCCGACACTCGATGTCATCGATCTGAGTAAATCAAATCAACCAAATAAAATTGGAGGACGATTTTCATACACTTCAAAGTGATCAAAAATAGAAAAGATTCATATTTTGTATTTTATAGTTTATTGTATATCCTTCCATCTGGACCTGCTACTACGGTTACGTAATGTCAATTTAGGACATTTTAAGTGTGGATCATATTCTTTCTAATTTCTTATGGATCAAAATCGGTTAAATCATTATTAGTTTCACATTTCCTCTACAGCCTTTCGCAGGCCACTGCTGGACTTAAGACCAGCCTCTTAAAATTTTCTACACAGCAGTACTGTGAGTCATTAGGCGGATTAGGCCAACTATACCACACTGGCCAGACAGGTCGGTACAAGATTTGAGGTCGAGTCTTCTGTCTCTTCGGAAAGATACTATTTGATTCGTATATTTTCCTAAGTCGCCACTTACGACACTCGCTGACGAAAACTGGGTGGTGACATTTTATATTCTTAATCCGTCACCACAAAGAAATCAATACAGGTATGACATAAACTTACATAACTTCACACCTATTATACCCGAAGAGGTAGGCAGAGGTGTAGTACACACCCACTTTTCGCCAGTTATGTTTCGGTCCCAATGTAATAGGGGGCGAGCATATTGCCATCTACCGGGCACTTTATTAAGCGAGCGATAATTAACATTTTTAATACACATAACTTCAAAAAGTCAAATTTCAAGGTATGACATAACGGTTTTATGCAATAAAAGTTCTTTAAAGGTTTCTAGATATGTATACCTTTCCATTTAAAATTATTACGCAATACAGACTCGTTACATAAATATTAGTATAACAAAGATACTAATTAATATACTAAGCAAAAGACTAGGTATTGTTGCTACGAAAATATTACATCGTAATTCATTGCATGTACAACACCGCTATCTTCAAAGCATAATATAATAAAATTAAATGATCCGGGTCTCACTTGGGCATATTTTTCATCTCAGAGTGAAAAAGAAATTTAGCATAATACGGCTTTTAAAATAAGATACTTTATAAAATTGTGGGTTTATTAAAGCAACCTTGCTAACACTGAAAATGTTTCCCGAGAAAATCTTTGTGGTGTAGAAGGTAGTGATAAGTTAGCTGTGTAATTTACCAGCTAGACGATATAATAACATCAAATTATGTAAAAGAGGGCCGGTAGCTAGCTAGCAATGGTTTAAGCTTTGGTCTTCGGACGAATGTCACGGATTCGAATCCCAGCCATAACACTACCATCATAAAACAGCTTGAAACACAAGTATTTTGGTTAATTAGAGGTACTAAACATACGCAAAACGCTATAGCTAAACATAATTTCTCTCAATTCGTTGTGTCATAATAAAAAACAAGTTCTTCGCTTCTTCTCTTATACTATAAAAAAGTAAGTGCCTATTATTTGTGTTATTCTAGATTATAAACGATATGTGATTCAAAACCATTCGACTATTGAATATCAAGCAAATTCAAATAATCTTTTAATATTTCATTATATTGATATCATTATATTGGTTTCATTATATTACCAGAATTTAAAAACGTGCGTTTCAAATATTCCCTAGTGAAACTGTAATAATATGCTGTATCCTTAACAGGATAAAACACGATACTTTCATTATGTTCCCATAATATTTTCCTAAATCTTTATCCTTCGTTTAAATACATCAAAATACGTAATGAATCACTAATGCTCCGTTTACTCAACTTAGCGATAATTTTAAGTTAATTATGAATGCTTTAGTCGTAAAGTTGTTCCACCCAGGGGCAGTCTTCATCTCAAATGACTTGAGAAAGGTCAGCTTCCAAATTTTCTGCGCAAAATTAAGTGCCCCACTTAAAGCTGGGTAAACATTTAATTATGAAGCTAAGAGTAAATAGCCTCATCTTGTTCTTGCTGTAAATATCTTTTCTTTTGCTTTGTGTTCGTTGCTTCAGTTTTTAAGGAACGCGAATTTATCTTTTCTCGTAGATTTTTTGAAGTGATGTTACGATTTACCAGAAAGGTAAATCGTAGATTGGGTTAACTTTTGAATGTCTTATTGAAATGTCTTATTTTTTCTAGAGTGTTAATTGTTATTCCTTATCGTCGTCAACCTAAATTTTAGGGATGTCTTGAACAGAAACTTTGTGTCAACCGCATATTATTGTTTCAAGTCTGTGTATTCTTTGAAGCCTAATTAGTGTCGTTCTTAAGCGAATTTCGAATCAACTCTTCGCGCAGACGGTGGTTTTTTAACATAACGAAATAAAGAAAGCAGACGAAGTACAAATCCTAGTAGACTAACAAACACTGAGAATAGATCACAGACCGATCTAGATATAACTACTTGGATGCTTGTGTTTTGACACGAATGAAGTATAACAAACATACTGGTACTAGAACGTAAACTTACATACATAGTTAAAATGTCAGTAACAACAAGTCTTAAAGGCTATGGTCTGCCTATAACGATAATATTAAATAATCCAGCCACAATTTTCTTAAAAATGGTTAATTTAGCAGCAATCATTCTAAGAGAAGCCAAATTGCAACCTCTCTACAAAAATAGCAGATATTTTTAGAGAACTTCAAAGGAAATGAAGAGCCATTTCCGAGCCATAATTATGATGGTGACAAAATTGCCATTTTATCCAAATAAAAAACAAATTGCCTCAAATTGTTCATAATAAGCTGACAAAGGAATAAAAGTTTTCATACGATATTAATCTTGGCTTTAAGCTTGTAAGAAGATCTTAGGGATATTCAATATGGTTCAGTAAAAAGTGGATAACAATATGATTGTATGTATCGCGTAATGGTTAAAGTGGTAGTCTCGTCAATTCATGTTGCACCGAGTGTTGTGGGTTTGATGTTTGATGATGTTCGGTTTGACCTCATGTAACCACACTTTTTGTAATCTACAAATTATTGCCCGAGCGCTATGCGTGTTCTTTGTTAACTCCCGCAAAATACAGGATAATCATATAAATACGAAGGCATACTGGACTTCTTCTTTAAGGAATTAAAAGTAGTAGGTATTATTTTATAGTAGGCATTACGTATACGCTCTGGCAGGTTAAAGAAAAGTATTAAACCGATAGGTCATTAGGATGGCGTTTCCATCCTTCGTCAACGCACGATATGAGTTCGATACCCGCGAAGTGAAAAGCATATGTACACAATTTAAGATCAATTCCCTAAAAGTAAGGAAACCTTTTCGAAACTTTAATGTTGCAACTTCTTGTCCAGACCAAAAGCAATTTAAGTTTAATGTACGTAAAAAATCTCGCCATATAAATATAGAGTTGCACTATCAATATTTTTATCTCATATTCTTAAAAATGCGCTACCATATTCATAAACTTCTTTATAAATCACTTGAAAGTCTGAGAGTCCACTAAAATCGACCAATATGTCTGTAAAAGCCACTAACGAGGTCATCACAGGGCTCCAGTACAACACAGTGACGTTAAAGTGCACTTAAATACTAAATGCTTTATACTTTTTAGATCGTAAACTCGCTCTATTTAGTGGCCTGTAAGTGACTATCTGTTGCTTCTAGAAGGTCTCGTGAGCGCTTGTCTCTATGATAGCGGGAAGCGACAGAGTAACAAAGTTAAAAGTTGTGACAAAAAATGACAAGTGTTTTTAATGGTTAACTATTTTTATAGACAACCTGTTGAAATTAAACTACAGTTTACGGATTTTATCGCGTTATATTGGTTACACTGGTTATTTGTTATTACATTTAAACCGAAAGATCTAGAAACTACATTTTTATTACTAGCCGACGTTTCGAATTCTTTACAGGATTCGTGTTCACGGCAGACTGAGGTGATATTTGTCTTTGTCTTGAATTTATAAGTTATCTCAAAGTACCTGAACATTTTTCAACTATTGGTGTTACTATCTACGCAGAATGTGCTCACTGTGTCTTGATGTCTTCTGGTGACTTTGTCCTTCTTGGGTTTCATTAGCCTGATAACAGGGTCCCAAGCTGGAGGAACATTCCAACCATCTTCCCTATTGAAATTAGGATGTTTTTTAATTTCAATAGCTTCACGTATCATTCTTGGAATAAAGCGGTGTTCTTTTGCGAGTATCTGTGGTTTATCAAATCGCAGGTAATGGTTGTTGTGAACATGTAGAACAAGGAACCTTGTTCTACATGTTCACACACAGCAGACTTCGTCGAGCGTTTGTGTTTAATGTCAGCTATATGTTCCTTTAGTCGAATGCCTATGCTTCTCTTGGTTTGTCCAATGTATGAGAGCCCACACTCACAGTCTATCTTGTAAACCCCGGCCTCTTGTAAGGGTAACTGACTCTTGACAGATGGTAATAATTGGCTTATCTTCGTTGGTGGCTTGTAGAATGTTTTAATTGAAGCTCGCTTCAAGATGTAGCCAATCTTGTCGGTCACGCCCTTGATGTATGGGAGGACAGCAGGTTGTCTCTCTACTGTGGCTGGCTTGTTCTTCGGGGATCTGTGACGTTGGCGCGGCGGTCGGAGCTTGTTGTCTTGCAGAACTTGCTTGACATGTTGAAGCTCGGCGTCCAGGTGTTTCTTGTCACAGATCCCCCGAGCTCTCTGAAACAAAGACATTCCCACGGTAGCTAACTGTTTAGGATGGTGGTGAGATTCACCGTTTAAGTACCTATTTGTATGTGTCTTTTTCCTATACACAGTGTGGCTCAAAGAGTTGTTTTTGTTCCTGATAACAAGTACATCTAGGAAAGCTAAAGAATTGTTTGCCTCTAATTCCATTGTAAATTTGATGTGGTTATGAATAGAATTAAGATGATCTAGGAATATATTAACACTATCTGTTGGTAAAATTGTAAAAGTGTCATCTACATACCGCTTGTAGAACCTCGTTGTGATGGTGGCAGTCTGCAGGGCTCGCGCCTCGAAGTCCTCCATGAAGATGTCAGCAACAACAGGCGATACTGGAGAGCCCATTGCCACACCATCTACTTGTATGTAGTATTTCTCATCCCATAACAGATAGCCAGTTGTTAAGCAGTGTTTCAATATTTCTGCATATTCCTCAGGCATGTTGTTCTCTATTAGCTTCCTTCTAGTTATTTCAATACAGTCATGTGCTGGTAAGCATGTAAATAATGACTGTACATCAAAACTAACCATAGTTTCCTTGTCAGAGAGATGTAGGTGTTTTATTTCACTGACAAAATGGTAGGAATCCATTACATGCGCTCTCGTCTTGCCTCTGAGTGGCGAGAGAATCTTCGCAATGTGTTGAGCCAATCTGTAGGTTGGTGCCCCTATTTGACTGACTATAGGGCGCAGTGGAGCATTTTCTTTGTGTATTTTCGGTAGACCATACAATTGAGGAGGTTTTGCACACGATGGTATTAAGTATTTCACGTCCAGATTCAGTTGTTCGGAGTATTTCTTAACAATGTCACTCGGACGTGTCCATCACTACCGTTGCATTTCCTTTATCTGCTCGAAGTACTGTTAGTTCAGGTCTAGCTTGTAGGTTCTTCAGTGCGAGATACTCTGGTTTTGGTAGATTCCTTCTCGGCACTTTAGAACCTACAAGCTAGACTG